>CM033437.1:307503820-310003820 GCA_019425775.1 Rafetus swinhoei | reverse complement strand
ACTAAGGCCTTAGTTCGAGTTAACTGTTACACCTCATTCCTCATTCCACCTCATTCCCTTCTGATTCTGGTTATATCACATAGACAGGCAAATGCTCCCATAGGCTTCCCTAACTCCTCGTGAGGAACAGGAGTACTGGCACCAATGGGGCAACCTTTAAGTTTGATCTAGCGGGTCTATGCTACACCCGCCAAATTGAATCCCGGAAGATCGATCACGGCACCGTCAATCTTCCAAATAGTGTAGATGTGCCCCTACTGTCTAAAATGCTTTGGAAAATTTCAGTTCTTTCTTCAGTTACTTAGCTATAAACACTGCATCAGCAATGAACTATTCCCCAGAATTCTGTGAAATAAGAGTTGGAACTGTCATCAGAAGACTGTGGTGTATGAAGACAGAAAGACGTACCACATACATGCTAACCAACTTCTCCTATTTATTCATATACTGTTACATTTCTACTCCCAAGAGCTGTTCACTTATGTCCGAAAACAACGAAAGCTGCAACTGCCTCCTCTAATATCTTCTGATTATGCCAACAAGCTGCAGGCTCACTTGCACATATGCTGTATTCCTCTTGTTTTGCAACATTTTTTGTGGGAAATCTCAACAAATGAAAAATTGCTTTAATTGTATTTTCCTTTACAACTTTTCTCTAGTCAGTTTGAAATCCAAATTCTCACAAAGAATCATGCAAAGAAGAAAACAATTAGCTATTTCTTTATTATCAGAACAAAATTCATCTTAACTAGAAACACTTTTGCAATGTACATGTATTGATAATTGCTGATACCTTTTATCTCCAATGCAAAATAAGACACAGATACAGGCTGGAAAAAATAAATTCCCAAAGTACTGTAAAATCTGGGAATAGTTGATATGGTATGAATGAATGATCAGCTTTCTTGATTTTAATACTTATTTTTAGCTTTGTATTATAACATAAATAGAATATACAGTTACTGATGTTAAGAAACTTCAATATTGGTTCATTTCTACAGTATTTCTTTTTAGAGGAGAGAGTAATTGCAGAATCTACCATTGTATGATAAATATAAGTAAATGTTGACATTATAATTACATTAAGTTTGACAAAATATTTTATATCTCCAAGATATATATGCAACCCACTTTATAACTTATGACTTGTACCTGTACTTACAGAGACAATATTATTCTCAGTTGGATTCTGAGTAGCATTTTAAAAATCTGCAATTGTTTATTATTCAAGCCAAATGCTCAGTAAAACTAAAGGTAAACTGCCCACCCCCACCCCGTGATAATACTTTATAACATTTTTTTTATTTTTAAAAGGAAACACCCATGAGAGAGAAAATTATTTGGATTTTTCTGCTTGGAGAATAGTTTTGTTGTCAGTTTAATTATAATGTTCAGGAGAATCAAAATGATGCCATTTTATTTTTAATTTCTTCAAAATTTGTTTAAAAGTATCTGGTCAGTATTCTAGGTGCTTGTGTAGGTAAATAACATATAACACATTTAAAGGATGAAAATAAATAATAAAAGATTATTCAAACCAACCTGAATACGCAAAATGTAAAATTATTCATTAAAACGTCCTATATTATATGAAGACTAGTTTCTACCATCAGACCATCTGTTGAATTAGTTATCTGAGGGACTCACACCTAGGCATCTCACATCCTAGGTGAAGGATACTAATCATCAGGATGTTGGCTGTTCTAGGGTGGGTCTCTCCATGGATGTGGTGTTGTGCAAAGTTCTGAAAGTTCTCTGTTTCATTCTGACGTAGAACAAAATACAATCAGAACCACCTTTTTTTTGTGAAGTGGAATTGTTGTTTTCTTGCCAGCCCAACTTCTTGCTTCCTCATCCCAGCACCCTACAGCACCTAGGAATTCTGCTGAATAACCCACAGTCTGTCTTCCCTAGGTCTTAATATTTGTCAAACATTTTAAAATGAAAAAAAAAAATTAACCAAAAACCGTTCTGGAAATTAAATGGTAGTTAAGTTTGAGAACATGGCCCTGACTGAGGAGTCAAAACCCTTTCTCGCAATGCTGAAAAAAAATGTGTTTAGATATTTTCTAAGGACATCTATTTCATAGATGTTAAAGAAACCAATAATAGCTCTGTTAAAGATGTGCTTTTTTTATCTGAAAGAATTTAAAAGTTCTCTATATTTTCATGTCATGCTTTAGCTGTTCAGAGAAGTAGATGTGAAAATACCACCTGATACCATGTTCATTATTTTTAAGGGGAAGTAAGAGTAGTCACTTATAAGAGGCACTTAATATATTCTGACTTGACAGCTACTACATGTCTCACATAACTTATCTTCTTGTTAGGTCATTTGGCTTTTCTTTTGGTATCAATATTCATTTATGGAGTTTTAATATAATATATTAAAATAAGATCCTACACAGAGCACAAGGTGAAAAACATGTCAAAAAATCCAAGGCTACAGGAAATTTTCAGGATATCAGGTATTGTTGCAAAGTTATAACTTATATTAGCTGATAAGTTCATAAAAGTATTGTTTAAATGGTCGTACATTTAAATTATTCCAATTTTATGTGTTTTCAGGTTTTCAATGCCATGAGACAGAAAATTCAGAAGTTGTGAGTTACACCTTTAACTCATACTTTGCTCAAACCCCAAAGACAAGTGAACCAAGAGGGTGGGAAGAACGTGTCCATTCGTGTCCTTTTTTCTCTTGCTGGTTGTCTGTGTAGATGCCATAGCGGCATGAGCATGGACACCATTGTGAATCTTGTTCATCATCACACCTTATAATGCTGATGTTAATCTTCTTGTGCCTAATGTGGGAGTATGGCCAGAGCATATCCAAAGACTTCTGGAATGAGGAAGAATCTCAGAAGGCCATGAAAATACTGTTCTGCAAAGCACTTGAGTGGAGTGAATTGCAAATACCTAGCACAGATTGGTGGGACCGGATTGTGATGCAGATGTGGGACGATCAGCAGTGTCTGCAAAACTATTGTATGCATAAGGCCATTTACACTGAATTTTGCAAATTGTTTTCCCCTGCCCTGAAGCACAAGAATACCCGTGTGAGACTCGCTCTGACAGTGGAGAAACAAACGGCAATAACCCTGTAGAAGCTTGCAATGCCAGACAACTACCAGTTAGTTGGGAATCAATTTGGATAGGAACATCTACAGTAGAGTAGAGTGTAAAGCCTAATCTGTTAGAACAACATGAAAGTCTGTCTAAAGACAATAGGGATATGTTATGTACAGGGCTACAGTTATGCTTTTAGGCAGTCACTTTGCAGCAGGTACACCTCAGAGTTCTTAGGGGAGCAGTTGAACTCTATTTGGTGGCAAGCATGGTAAGAGACAGGCCAGGGCACGAGTCTGTGGATGGGATGGGAAGAGGGTCCAGTTGTGGTGGCAGGGCAGGGGCTTGCGCAACACCCATGTGTTTGCCCCACTCCCCACTCCCACTTTACCGGAAAGTGCAATTTATCCTTGCCACAGGAACATGTGAGTGGGTAAGTGGGGGTCCAGCATGGTGGCAGGGCAGGAAAGGGGCTTATGGGGTGCCTGTGTGTTTGGCACCCCAGTCCCTATTTGCTGGGAGACTGCAACTTTCCCTTCCCACATGAGTGATTAATCATAGGCAGGCAGGAGGGAGTCTGGGTGTGGTGACAGGGCAGCTTAGGGGCTCACATGGCACCCATGTGTTTAGCTCCCCCACATTTGCCAGGAGAGTGTAAATTTCCCTTGCTTCAGGAGTGAGGAGTGAGGGGGTGGATGGGCAGGAGCAGAAGGAGTTCTGGTTATGGTTCAGGGCAGGGCAGGGCAGGGACTTGCGTGATGCTTGTGTGTTTGCCCTTCCCCCTTCCCCCCCCCACCCGCACTGAAGTGGCAAGTGTAATTTTCCCTTCCTGCGGGATTATGCAGACAGGAGAGGAGGTCTGGGCATGGCAGCAGGGCAGGACTGGGACTTTTTTTTTTCTCTCTCAGCTGCTACATAACAATAGAAGAAGATGGAGTTCCTAACCTGCTGTAAACACAATAGGTGTATAATTGCACACATTTTCTCAGATGGCTTTACTGATATCTCAAATAATAAACACCAGTTATAGACGTTAGCTTGAGTGTTCTCCTCGGTCCTGGTTTTTCCCTCAGGTTTTTACGTGCAGGACCTCTGATTAAGCTCAACCACATTGTTCTGATGTATTTTAAACATCCCTGGGTCACAGTAGGCTACAATACTCTTTCCTCCCTTGGCCTCTCTTACACATTTTCTGGGCATGACTCTCAGTCTGCTGCCCCTTTATGGAAATGGAACCTCTCAGTCCACCTATCTTAGGCCCCCAGGTCCAGCACTGATTTCTAAAATCTCCAGTAATGTAACCTCTTCCTCTCCCGCAATCCCACCAAAGGTGTTAATGGGCTAGGTTACAGTTTAGCTCTTTTAAGGGGCACATGTAATTGTTAAGTATCTACCATACTGAGTTTGCACTGAGTGTAAGACATGTGTTCTTTATTTAATCACATAAGAAAGACATACCTATGTGCAAATATAATAAACCCTCTGCCTTTACATAACCCTTCCCTTGGGAGTGTGTGTGTGGGGGGGCGGGATTTGGGTTCAGCTAAGCAGGGTTCATGCAGCTCCCACAGCAGCTTCCATCATTGTAAGCTGGCCAAAAGAGAAAAGAGACCCAAAGAAAATGCAAATAGATCAGTTGCTGCTCTTTTATAAAAGTCCCTCAGTGAGCCTCAACAAGTGACTTTTGCTGCTAGGTGACCTCTGCACTTCTAAACCAGTTCTAGAAGCCAGCCTTTTGAAAGAGGCTTCCTTCTTGAATAGAGGACAATCAAGATTTAACAACCCTTTATTGTTAGTTCTTTGTTGTTTCATTGACAATGAAGCTGAATGCAGGTTAAATTGAGAAACTGGAACTTTAATAAACTCTGTAAAAAAGACTGCTCTGTCCATATGGAGGCATTGCCTCGGTCTAACTGCCTGGCATTCCCTGTTTCCCTGGTGCCCCATCAATCACAGTCTCTGGAGGGGACTGATCATGATACATTTTACCACTATCCCATTGGAATGTTGGTGCCAATTGGAAGTGAAAGAGCTACAGAGAAGACAAATGGCTGCACTTTCAGAATGGAGTTTGCAGCTTAGTAAAAATACCTATAGACAGTTCAAAAATTCACACAAAATACAAACATCTTACAAACAGATTCTCCAAATCATTACAACTTCCTCTCTCTATATTTTGCAGTTACTTGGACTCTTGATCAAGCCTTAATTGACTTTGCAAAATTACCTGCACCTTGCTGTGCTGGTTTAAGAGCTAGACATCAAGGCTGGCCCTGGGGGCAGTTAATCAGGGTGGAGACTGGAGGCATCAAATCAATATCTGATGTGTGTGTGTGCCAACTTGTTTTTGGTTGGTTTTGGTTTTAAGTTGGCCATTCAGGACCAGAGGTCATTAAAAAATATTCTGCCCTAGGCAGCAAAAAACATAAAGAGAGGCCGGGTTGCTTATGTAACCATTCTGAGTACTAGAGTCTTTAACTCTGTTACATTAAAAAAACCAAGGATTCCTATTTCCACAAATGTGGTGACAGTGATGACAGTTTTCAAAGGCAAAAGTAAATATTCCATTCCCAGGTAAGTGAAAAAAGAACAATAGTGCACTATAATGGTGGGAGAGATCTAAAATTGAAAAAAAACCCGATGGAGATATAGAACTATGGTAGAGTCTAAGAACTTCTTTGTATTCCAGACTTTGTTATAAATACCTTAAACCATAGATACTTGACACAAGCACTAGCGTATAATTAGTAAACTATCTAAAATCCACTACCTGCCCTTAGCTTTTTTCCAATTCTGATTTCTTTTGTTTTAATGTCATATTTTAATGTAATGAATATATAGACAGTAGAGCAAATATTGAGGTAGAGTAGCTAATTTTTCTAAAGGTAATAATTTTCAAAATATAATTTCTATTATTCCGACAAAGGTCACCTTGAGAGTTATTTTTGAAGAACAGCTTTAGGTAATGATGAAAAGGCTGATCTCTCTTCTGGCTTTTTACCTCTTCCATTTTTGCAGAAGGGGCAGCACCTGAGGCCACTCTGGAGCCCTCGCTGGCCAACACAGAGGCCATATGTCAAGCTGTGCAAACCCTTTCCAGCTTTAGCATTTGGTTCCTTGGCAACTCCCCAGCAAACTGTGTAGCATCCTTGGAATTGCCCATGGGCCTGTCATATGATTTGTCATCTGTGAGCCTGAAAGCACTGTCTTGTTGTTTCCCTGAAAACTAATTTGCTCTCATTCATCTGGTTCTGGGGATTATGCAAACAAATTGTTATTGATGCATGCTTGACATTTATTTATAGCTTTCTAGGTGTTAGCTTTGGGTTTTTTCACTAGTACACAGGGATTGTTTTTATCTTGTGTGGTCTTGTGAAGAGGATAGATGGACTAACGACTCTTTTCTTTTGCAGTAATGAATATATGGTTTGCAGTTAGCCTGTCATACAGAACTAAAAGCACGTATCTAACAACTGAGTACTTCCAGCATGATTAAAAGAAGATACAAAATATTACAACTCAGAATTGTTTCTGAACCTTCTTTGGAGTTGAGAAAAATGTGGATAAGATTTTATACATACTATTGTTCATTTTCACATACTTTCACTTTTCCTGGACCCTAGCTGAAAGCAAAAATGTTGAAGTAAAATGAGACATATTATTCCCTCTACACAGTAGAAAGTACCAGAAATCTCTGGCTTCTAGTTCAATTTTAACAAACACAAGGTTTATTCAAAGCAAACTGAACTGGCAACCTTTTTAAAAAAAAAAATAAATCTTAGACAACTGTATGCTAAAAACTAAATTCGGTGGTGATATATCGAGCATTTTGCATATTCTACTTACAATAATTTTATTCCTTGCTCTGAATAGAGTGTTTTTCTATATATATATGTTATTTTATTCTCTCTCAGCTTTTGTATAGCTCACATTTGCCAGTATCTAGGAATTTAGAAATTAATGTTGCATTACAAAAATATATATATTCATATTTTGTTTTGGTTTTTACTGCACCTATTATCTTCCTCTAAAGAGAGACCGTACAATATCTTCTACATGAAAAATACAATTTACTGGGCTTCTATAAGGTACTAAAAGTAAATGTATTGGTTGTTAAAAAACAACAACAAATTGAAGCACATAGAGACTCTAGTGAACTCAGGGAACAGGGAGTGGTAATGGAAGAGTCTTGAATTATTTTAAACTGTAATATCTGACACAGTCATGGACAAAACCTAGTTTATTCATCAACTCAGTGAATACTCAATGAGAATGTCAGTTTTAACAGAGTCAGATAGCTATAATGGTCATACATATGAACTTAAAACTGTCTGTAAGTAAATAATATACCCCTCAGCATCTGCAATATGTTCTGTTGTAAGTAAAGGATAATTTTCATTCTTGCATTTCCAGGCAAACTGGCAAAGAGTGACCAATTTAACATATTATAAACTAGAATTACCACATCTTAGAGGTACACTCTTAACCTGATGTACCTAATGTGGTTATTGCATTGAAATGCTGTGTACATTTTGCTTGTGAACAACATTCTGTGGGAACTCCAAGGGTGGAGCTAGCAAACAGCAACCATGAAATGAACACTGGTATTTTTTATTTATAATTTGATTTATTTGTATTTGCTTCAAGGTAGGACTCTTCCAAAATCAGAATATCAGAACTCATATACTGAAAAAAGCAAAGCAGACTGCCCAAGACCACGCAGTATGATGATACATGAACATTCAACTGTAGAAGCATCTAAGACAAAATTCATCCTTGGAGAAAATTCAACAAGCTGCTGCTACTGACCAAAGGCTTGTCTTAGAACCAGCTATTTGGCATGTGCTCCTACTAAATAATAAGTACAATATATGGAGATATACCTATCTCAAACACCTGGAAGGGACCTTGAGAGGTCATCAAGTTCCACCCCCTGTCCTCATGGCAGGACCAAGTAGCATCTCCGACAGATTTGCACCAGATCCCTAAATGGCCCCCCAAGGATTGAACTCACAACCCTGGATTTAGCAGGCCAAGGCTCAAACCACTGACCAACCTCTCTAAAACACACTACTAAATATTGTATTTGAGTAAAAAAGATGAGACCTGTGGCAAGGCTGTTTCCCCACTCTGGCACTTCAAGTGAGAAGGTGGAGGCCAGCAAAACACTTTAAAATACTTTGTTACTAAAGGCTTGTATTAAAACTCCACAAGATTCCCTGACCTTGGATTGGTATCACTGCCACCACCCAAATGTAAATCCCCCTTGAAAACCCAGGAAGGTGAAATTGGGAATTTCCTCCAGCTCTTTTATCTTTCCCTCTGGAGAGAGCTTGAAACCCCAACTGCTAGGATCAGCTGAAAATGGATCTGTACTTTCTCTTAGTAGCTGGCTACGTAATCTTAGACACATCCACACAAATCCTCCTGCCTTCTAGGACAGAGGAATCAAATCATGTTCTTACAAGGCTCCAGAAGAGTAGCTGCGTTATTCTGTAACAGGAAAAACTTAAAAAACAAAATAATTGACTATTAGCACCTTAAAGACTAAAAAAACATGTAGATGGCATCATGAACTTTTGTGGGTGCACAGTCATCTGAAGAAGTGGGTTGCATCCACGAAAGCTCATGATGCCATCTACATGTTTTTAGTCTTTGAAGTGTTACTAGTCTATTATTTGTTTTTTAAGTTTTGTTCTTAAAAGGGTAATTTTTATTTAAAAAAATGTTTGGTAAAACACTGCTTGGTTGCTAGGTATTGTAGAGGAAGTGGGGGAACAAAGATTTAAAATGTAGAGAATTGCTTCTCTGGGATTCAGCTTGGAAAGTTACAGTATAAGGAAGTATTGAAATGTACTCAGCATTGAGAATCCAACAAACCCAGAAATCAAGAAATAACCTGATTAAACATTCCCTGTTCTTCTCACATATCTGCAGTTTCAAGACTTAGTCTTCCCTAAGCATGGCTGTGTCTGGATTTTCTATGCGAGCCTCATGGGCTTCTTACAGGTCCCTCTAGGAGCTCTTCCCTGGGTATAACAGGAAAATGAAGGGTTGCTGCTTCCAATTCAAAAGCCCACACTCTTGTCATTGGCTCTTCCTTACAGGCAATGTAATTAGGGTTAGGCCTAAAGATTTAACAGCTACTAATATTTTAGTAAACTAAATGGCAGGAACATCCCAAAAATGGTGTTACCCTCTGTCCCCCATTCATCAGAACTTGGAATCAGAGAGGTCTGAGTTAATTTAGGGATGGATATAGAGAGAGAGAGATACTGGGGAGACCAATAACTACAATATTAAGTGAGACCAAATTTACCATATGGATCTATAAATATTATAAATATACCACATATCCTACTATTGTTGAACCAAACTCAGGAAAACAGTTCATAAGTAACATTCTAGATGTTGTAGAGGTGAGCTCTGACCCAAGGTTCATCTATAGCCCAAAAGGAATAAGAGGTGAAAATGTTACTTCTGAGTGTAGATTTTCAGGAATAGCTTCGCTACCATCTAGTAGTTGCAAACCCCAAAAAAAAAACACAAAACAAAACAAAACCTCAGCAAAAGCCTCATCTGACTCCATTACACTCAACTCCAATTTCTAATTCAAAGGTGCTCAATTCAATTTCCCTAGCTAGTTTAATTCTAAATTTGCACAAATTTAGCAATCAGTGTGGAAGTATCTCTCTCAGAATGCCCCCCCCCCATCAATGAACCAAGTAAATAGTAATTACTCTCTGAATATTTCCAAAGAACTGGATCTGTTCCTACAAAAGGTACATCTCGCCAGAAGCAACCTGTAGAGTGGTAATTGCTTCCCTCTTGTCAGATAGTGTTCTCCCTAGCAGACTAAGGGGTGTTTACCTGTCAGGACCCACCTATTACAGTGGCAGCTAGAGGCAAACTTCCATAGTTTCTCTGCGATGGATGATAGCATTCAGGAGAAGTTATGGGACTCAGAAAAAGTCCACTAGTCTACTCACAGATCTGGGGAAATTTGGAACTACTGCAGCCTATTGGTAGTTAAAAATGAGCTCCCATGCCACCTGAAAGTGTGAGTCATTGAGGCACCAGTGCTAATGGTAATTCAACTTTGGGTATCTTTAATATCACAACATCATTCAACATACAAAGGAGGCTTAATCTGCGTCTTAACTTTAAACAGCAAAATCTCTCCTTTCTTGCAAGATTCAAAACAAAAAACCCACAAAATAAAATATGACTTGTCAATAAATCAGTGTGAGTTTTGACTGTGGAATTAGCCAAGCGAGATAAAAGAAGAAATATTACACTATCAACACCAGGAATAAGAAGGAAAAGCAGCAAAAGAGGAAATATCATGCCTGGAGCAAATTCAGAGCACACTGCATGTTGGCTGGCACACAGCTGCTTTGATCTCTAACTCTGGTTTGCCTTAAGGTGAGCCCAAATCTTCTCAGAGGATCTAAGCAACAAAGTGGGGGTCTTCTCCATGCATCCCTCAGGGAGTCTGTACAAAGCAATACTGAGTAATCACAGGAGCACAGAAATGGTACTAGGTTTGGAAATATTGGTAGATGCATAACCATAAACTTGGCAATCTATTGACATGTATGATAGACAAAACTATGCTAATTTAGTATACCTGAAATTAGTAAAGGATTCCCCGAAAACATTAGGATGACAAAGTTAGAGATGGACATGATAGGTTGGGCATTCATATGAATATCATGACCATCTCAAGTCCTTATAATAAGCCAGACTACTATGTAAAAAGAGATCCAAACCATCAGACTTGTATGGCATGCCAGGGACTGAGCAAGACTTTCATCTCTTACCACCAGATCCTCAAAAGAGGGGAGTGAGAATATGGGAGGAATACTCTGAGGCTACGTCTACACTATGAGTTTTCTTGGCAAAAAATATGCAAATGAGGGACTCATTTACATGAGTCACAATTTCATTTGCATATTTTCTACTGGTCCATTTTTGCTTAAGGGTTTTTGCACAAAAACAGGCAGTGTGGACTGTTTATGTAAAAACCCCTTTTCCCGCCAGATCGGTAAACCTCCTTTTTGGGGGCATAAGGATCTGGCGGGAAAAGGGGTTTTTGTGCAAAAAGAAAATGTCCACACTGCCTGTTTTTGCACAAAAACCCTAGGCAAAAAACGGATCGGCAGAAAATATGTTCCAACCTAGATCAGGTCCTGCTGATATAGTCCTGTCCAGGAGGACTGATGATATGAATACACAAGGCATATCAAAGATGAAGGGGGAAGTTGGACTATAATCCTATTTTACAGATGGGGGCTTGAGGCACAGAGGTGCAGATCCTCAAAGGTTCCTAACTTCCATTGCTATGAATCTGGAAACTGAACTATATTTGCATTTCAATCTTGTGCCCATAGCCACAAATGCATACTTTCTTTCCAATTTCTTGAAAATTAATTAGCACCCCATCAAACAATTATGAGTGCAACAACAGACTAGAATAAAATTCTGCCATTAGGGTCAAATTTAGGCATTTGACTCCATCCACACAGACTTATTGGACTACATACATTAAAAGTCTCTCAGGAATGGCATAGGGTAAACCTAGGGGTTATTTGTTAGCATATATACTTTTCCTTTATGTTATTTCCTTTCCACACCCCTCCCTGCCTCTCTCCCTCTGAAGCTCAGAATCTTTGATGTTGTGGTTGTGTGTAATTCATCAAGTTACAGGCCATGTTCCCTAGACAGGATCACTTTGTTTGACTCTGATGAAACACTTATTAAGTTTGACATTCATGAAGCGATACAAACGCTTATTCATTAGCATTTAGCAGCCTCATTTCATTGAAATTCACAACTTCATTGCATGGATGAAGTACCACATTTTAGATAAGAATGTGGAAATAAACCCAACCAAAGCTGGATATAAAATGGAATTCGAAAGGAAGGGGTGAAAAACAGATAAATAATCAAACTGGTTTAAAATTCATGCCCAGCAAAGGGACTTTTCTTTGCACAGCATTGATTCCAGTAATTCCTGTACCATTTTAACGTTGTTGCTTAGTGCTTTCTTGACTTCAATCCCAGATGAACACCTCATACTAAGCAAACACTTAGGTCCTATCATTTTGAATGATAAGGGTTTTTAAAAAAATTTTAGCAAGTACTTTTTTTTTGTTCTCTTTTCATAGTTTTTGTAACTTTTTGAAAAATGAAGCATTATCTATTACTAAGCCTGGCACACTGTACAAAAACTATTGTTAGGAAAAAAGTAAGAGAGAGGGACAGATAGGGAGAGAACTGCATGAACCATTCATTGTTCTGTAAAGCTGAATGCCATGTCACTGAAATAAATTGAATGTCAGAAAAATGCATAGGACTGCCCTGAACAAACAGAATTTGTTTATTTATAGTGGCATAGGGTATGTGTAAAGATAAATGAAATATTTTTATAAGCAGCAAATAAATAATAATTTGTCGTATTGAAAAATATCATTTTGGGGATAAAAATGTGTTTGAAAGACAAAATATACTGTTTTCTACATCACCTACTTACAACAATAGAACAACTAAAAGTTAAGATTGTTATACCTTGACCTGGCCACACTAGGCCTCTATCCAGGGATTAAAGAAAGCTGATCAAATAAATTCAGGGTCTGTTGAATTACATTTCTATTCAATCAGTTTCATGGAGACCCAGACTGGCATAGTTGCTGATGCACAGACTCTTTTAAACAGAAGGTGGGAGTTTCCCTAAACCATCATTCCAATTGTACTTGGCCAGTACTAAGTCCTTATTGTGATAAGGGATTGATCAACAACTGTGCTTATATGTACTAGACAACTACCCTCATTGCTCCCATTTATTCTCCTCACAGACAAATCTGGTTGTTTGCAACTTCTTTCCTACACCATTACAATAGGTAGGATTGTTTTCTTGGCATTTAACAAAGGCCCTAAGCCAGTCTGTTGCTTTTTACAGCAACAAATTTATGATAGGAGATTGTGCCAGGGTACCAGCTGGAAACTAACATAAGGGTGATTATTGTGTGCCATAGCAAGAAAGGAGAAATAATGCAAAAGCCTCAACACCCCAGGGTGAAGGCTGTACCTCTTTGCTGAGAGGTCTCCAGAGCTGTTTTTGTGATGTCAGGCACATGGTTTCAGCTGGAGGAGCTTGAATATAGTTTGAAAATGTAATACATGAGACTGTGGAAATGTAGAACAACATAAAATTTGTATTTGGCAGTACAATTACTAGAGGTAATAAAAAAAGGGAATTATACAATGTCTCATGGATGAAAGGCACAGGTGCAACCATGCCGATTTTTTGAGGGAGTTGGGGAAGAGGGGTAAAAGAAAGGAACCAGGATTTAGGGAAAAAATGGATCAGTCTCTGGGTACCTTCAGAACATTTCAACATACTACTGTACATTCAAGTCCTTGTCTTTTGGAAGACTTAAGACATTTTGGAACTATGATGTTAGCTGGTGTTCTACCCACTATGCTGCCAATGGCACATTGTTATATTACAACACAGAAAATGCAAATCAAAATCACAGATCCACAGATCTTGCCTTCATCCTCCCTTCCTCACATCTAAGGTCACCAGTCTTATGTTACCCACCCCTCCAGTATGGCATGCAGATACCACAATGATCAGTGTGCTGTTTTTAGACATAGTCTATGCCAGATTCTGGTTCCAGCTACAGATTCTTTAGGCTGTGGCACAAAGGGGTTTCAACAGCATGCAGGAGACACATATGAATGATGTAGACATTCCTAAACATGTCCTAAAGATGTTAATGTTCTCCTGTGTGAGTAAAGATGGGGCATCTTGAGTGTGGGAACACAAAAATTCTATCAATTTTGTGAGGCCCTGGAGTAGCCCCCAAACTAGGAAATGCAAAAGTGAAGCAAAGCCTGATTGTTTCCCTTTCTCCTGGGCTGTACCTGCTGAGAGCTGGAGCACAGAATGTGGTGTTATTCCTAACTTCTACATGAGCCTCTCACTGCTCCTTATCTACCTGCCCAGCAGCACTTAGGAGCAAGGGGGGATTCACATTCTCCTGCATTTGAGAGGGATGGGCAGCCAACCAAAGCCCCCAACCTCTATGGCAAGCTTGACTTCTAATGGGAACACATGCCTTCTAACTTCCAGCACCAGTGGTTTCAAATGGGCAAAATGACCATATGTCATAAGAAATGTCCCTGTATTGAAACCCCACATTGTGTAAATTTTAAACAGTGGTTTTTCCAATTATTTACTTATCTGTACACTCAGCAGACTTTCAAAGAAGTCACCAGGCAACAGGGCTGGTGACATTGCCAGATGGTTGGCCAAGCATGCATGTACCCAAGGAATCTGTCCCAGTTCTGCTGCGCTATAAAATTGCTATCCTGACATCTATAAAGCCTCCCAGTAATAATCTCTCTTACCCCCAACACCAGCCCTTTGTTGTGCATAGAGTGAGAGCTTTTTGGTGTCCAAGACACTGGGCACTGCGGTGATTGAGAGCCTTTAAGCAACTCAAGTATATCACCATCATACATAAGTGGTTAATGACCCAGCTCAGAACAAGTTAGCTGGGTTTTTTTTTTTTTCCACCTTGAAAATCTGTTCTCTCTAAACCTAAAATAAGGCAATGTGATATCTGTTCACTCTCATCCATACCAACTCTCCATGCTGCAAATAGGAACAGTTGAGAAATGGACCATATGCTCTGCTGGAGTAAGTTGGCAAAACTGCATTAACTTTAATTTGACTGCACCAACTTATACCAGTTAAAATCTGCCCCCAATAACTTAACTGCTCTCAAGTTATATTTTAATTGCTTAATCAGGCAATTCAGCTAGTGAAACTATGCAAGTGAGGGGCCCTTTACGCCGTGAATGACTTTGCCTTTGCTTTCCATATTAAGGGATTTTTTGACTTTGATAAAGTTGACTGGTTGGGCTGCTTTATTTCATCCAATGCCCCTAAAAAATTAAGTGAAGAGGATTGGCATGAAATAATCTCTAATATTTCCTAATTGTTGTAAGAATTTCAGGAGTGGTAGATGGAGATTGGTGACTCCCAGAGCTAGCAAAGGTAAAACAGAGAGAAATCTATCCATACATGCTACAGCCTCCTATTTTCTCAAGAAAAATAAAACCCATACCTTTTATCATGTTTATAAAAAGGCAATGTTAAAACTATTTAAACTTCCCTTAATGGAGGATTGAGACAGCGCACCATTTAGACACAGTGCTACCTTTGAAAAGGATTTGGTATTTCCTTTTGCTGGTTGTCCTATTGCCCCATGGCTGTGAAGCAGTATTAAGAATATCTCATTTCAGTACCATTCCCTTTCCATTTGAGAGTCAAAATTCCTATTTCAGGGAGGGGTAGGATCTGCTTTGTTAACATGAATTTATTTAATGTTATTTATTTAGACTGCTTATCCATAACTGGATCTTATTTGAATGCTGTCATGCAATGAAGATTATTTTCTTTTATGTTCCCTTTCCTAGAAGAATTTGAGGATTAACTAAGAAATTGGTTAACAGATTGAACCTTTGTTCATGCAAAAATTACATCCTGATAAAAGGAATGCTAACCTCCAGCCTGCCTTAATTTGAAAAGGCCCAAATATTATTTCCCAAATCAGCCCTTGCAGTGCCAAAATTAATCAAACATGAACTCATTGTTTTTATTGGTTTTGCTTGGTATTTTTATTGCTGGCAATGGACAGAAGACTTGGAAAATTTTACTTCCAATTAACTACAGTGGCATTGTTGGTGTGCCTGTACTTAATATTCAGAAGTGTTGTGTGTCAAAATTCCAATGAAATTCATTCACATCACTTAATACTGAACATATCTGAAAATCAGTGCCATTCTCTTGAATATTTTTTCTTAATAACTCCCAGAATGATTGCATTTGGATATGGTGATCCTGAAAATTATGTTTCCATGCTTAGAAAATTGCTCAGTGGTTTTAAATGGACAGACCACATTCAGTGATTTGTGTACTATGTAAATATTCCAGCCTGGATTTTAGTTTAACACAAGAATTTCTGATATGCTTAATATGTTTTCAGAGCGGGAGTCTGCTATTAAATGCATGCAAGTCCCAATTCAACCAGCAATGATACATCCAAATTATTGTGTCATACAAAGGGGATACAAGTACTACATCGTCTAAGTAACCCTCATTTGTAAGCACAGAGATGCATTTGCGAAGTCAAATTGAGAATTAAAAAACCCTCCAAACTCCTGTTTCCCCTTCCCCTGTGCAAAAAAACCAAGACACTCATTTGTGTTGTGTTTTCCTCCATGAAGTATTTGTCGCAATTTTTTCCCCTAACACAAATTAGCTCAAGTTACTCTGCTTCCCAGGCCTGTCAATGCAGGTAATGTATGTCTATCACTTACCTCTTGCTGTGTGCTAGGCTGCTATTTTATCATCTCATGCTTATTCATTATGGTTGTGATCTCTTTCTCTTTCTATGTGCCCTTACTGCTCAGAGGCAGTCTTTAGTTATACACACTTGGAACTGTAAATGTAAGACTAGATCATCCTGAGCTCCCTGACAGCATGTTGGTGTTTTTGTGTCCCTTTGTGGTCTTACCCAGAGCAGTGAAATAAAGCAGAGAAGTCTAAGGACAGATCCTCATTTGCTGTACATTTTCATAGCTCCATTGAATAGACATTGTTTATGGCCATTCTAAGCTCTTAGTCAATCCATTTTCCTTTTTTTTAAAGGAAATATTCCACATCCTAACTGCTGCTCTGCCACCACCTGTTTATGTCAACAGAATTATTTAACTTCTACAAAAATTATTTACATTAGATCTTTACTCTCTATTTAATGTCACATATGCAGTAGTGAATACCTGCCCTCTGTATCATACTGTTGGATCATTGTGTGCTAGCTCACACCAGTCTATACTGCCCACAGGTCACTGTCTTCATAGAAAAGTATTGTAGAGAAGTACTCACTCTATTGCAATCACATCCTTATGTGGTAGCTAGAAAGATAACCTATGTCTCAACTTTAAATGGTGACTTGTTCTTCCTTTATCTCATTCCTTTAAAAAAATGAAATACCTACCCTATTTTACTACACATTCAGTTTTATTTACAGTACCCACTGTAATTCAAGATCACACTGCTCTGTAGTTTAAGGTATCGTAGTTCTGTACAGATGTAGGATGTGCTGCTTTAGCCAAAGCAAAATGTGGTTTTTGGGGCTGTATTGTACTTTGTAGTAATATTATACATCACTTACAAGTCATTTCTCCCTCTGTACCCACAGGATATCCCTCAGGTAATTACTCTCTCATATGACTCTGCTACAATCTCTCTCTAAATTCATGACCAGCAACCAGGCAGTCTCACAACAAAGGCATACACATATATATGTATATTTAAGTGTCACAATGCATCTCATTCTGTCCACTATGGCCTGATTTTTAACAGGTTGTCTGCATTTTGCGGACACACAAAATATCTAAGAACTAGATTTGGGAAGCTCAGTGTTGCTCTTGCAAAAGTGATAGTCAAACTTAGCTCTTTCAAAAAAAATCAGACCCTATATCTTTGTCTGTGACTTTTGCTGGAATTTTGAGATAAAGATGCAGAGTGTGTATGTGGCTTGAGGAGTCAGATTAAGTGGTATATCATGGAAGACAGAAGGTAAATTGCTGGGAAGGGTTTTTCTTCTGAGTTTGAGAAAATGTTGTGTGTTCACTTTATGTTTCTAAAGACAAAACTGAAAAAAAATATTCCTGTATGGACCTGTTTCGGAAGTGAGAGTCCATCTTCCAAAAGCACAATGAGAAAGGGACAATGAAAAGAAATGAACAATGTGCATTTTCTCTTTTCATTTAATGTATGAAATTGAAAATTAAAAGATGGGAAGATGAGTGGAATTTGCCAGTGTTTTGTCTTCTGCTGTCTCAGGAATTTAGCATTACTCTATAGCTAGGTATTTGTTCTATGCCGGCAACCACGTTATTGGAGTCCATTACAAATATCCCAAAACTGCTCCCAAAAGGGGATTATTGCTCAGCTTTTCATAGATAACTGGGGGAAAGAAAGGTATATCAATTAAATATGGAAATTTCCTTGCACACTACAATTTTATTAATCACTCCAAATTTGGGGATATACAGATCATCATGGCTGAATATTTCAACCCATTTACACCTGAGATAGAACAGGGTAGACAGTTTACTGTCTGGGTTATTGCTGAAGTAATGTGGATTATCCCAATATGTACCTGAAACTTTAAAATTCCATTTGTTTAGCAGATAGTGTTGTTCACTCAATAATTCAGTGTTATTTACTGTATCAATCCACAGACAGGAAATCCTCAAGAGGAAGTTCCCAGTGGGAATTTGAAAAAGTAGAATTGTAGCTCCCAGGCAGAGAATTTTAGTACCCCCTAAGGTGAAATGCCCTTTAATGGATTTCATTTCTCTCTCTTTTTTCAGTTTGCATGACATGTAGTTTCTTATGCACTTCTAAGGTCCTTGTTATTAGGCCTGACCCCCCAAAAAATAAAAAAAATTGAGGTTTATTCATTTATTTCCATTTTGCTGTGGAATAAAACTAAGACTTTAAAACTGCATATGCACACACACACATACCACAACAACAACCTTGCATAGTCATAGGTGATAGGGCTACATATGCTGGGGATAGTGCAGCTGCCTTGAAGTGATTTCCATTATATACAGAGTTTACAGTTTGGTTCAATGGCTCTCAGCACTCCACAATAAAAAAATGTTAAAGCACCTGCCAATAGCCCAGTAGTTATCACACAAAGGTTGGACTCCTAGGTTCAAATCCATGAGCTACCTCTCATTTGACCAGAAATTCCATCCTGGCCCTGATAAACCTTCTGAGTGAAAGCTGAAAGGTTAAGTTTCTATGAAAAGTATTCTGTTTGATGGACTGGCACTCTATGAAGAAAACACACATACATGAAAAGGTCCTAAACAAAGTCTTGTTCTTATTTGATATCATAGCTCATATCTCCTCACCAACTCTCTTAATGGCCTCATATACATACAGAGGAGGACTACAGAATGGATATTTCAGTTTTATAGACCCATATATGACAAAATATCTCAAGAAGATGAGCAATTGTTCAGTACTATTTCTGCGGTGCTTTCAATAAAAGAAGAAGCAAAGTCACTCAAAAAATCCACCTCCCCTATTAAGGGCAACAGGAAAGTCAACAATGCTTTAGAGCTAATGGAATCAAAGGCTTTGGAGCCTCGAATGCTAGATATTAAGACTCCAAGAGGAGAGACCCTGATTGCTTCTTCATTTGGACCTGGGTAGACTGACCATGACTAATAAGAAAAAGGCTCTCTGTAAAGCAACTTAAAAACAAGCAGCAAAAGTTTGCATTTTATGGTCTATTTAACAGGCATCAAGGGAGCAGGCTAAATAATGATATATTCAAATTTGATACCATATTCCTAAACATGTTCTGTATAAAGTACAGGTTAGATATAGACAAAACAGGAAGACCAACCAATAAACTGTTATAGAAGGCTCTTTTTCCTTGACAGACACCAAAAGGTGAGACTAAGAGACAATTAAGTAAAATGGAAGCATTTTTATTTATTTGAACAAAAAATAAAATGCATACACTCTGTATATCTGTAGCTATGTCTACACTTACAGCAACATGTAGAATACAAACTCTACAGGTAGCTACATGCTCCAGTGAAAGGTAGGTTGTATCCATGTCTGTTCTTATAGTGTGCAGCTACACTTGGCAAAAAAAGGCTCTGGCAGTGGGGAGGCCGCTGGACGCCACACTACTGAAAATAGCAATGTAACCATGGGAGGTACTGCTTGGGAGTAGATAGCCCATGTTGGGAATATGTCATGGGAGATCAATCATGTAGGGCACTCTATTCAGCAAAGCCAGGCTATATATACCATTTATTTTGCTAGTTATACCCATGCTAGCTCAGCATGCAGCATCTGTACTGGACACGCCATCATAAGAATAGATGTAAAAAAAGGTCTAGGCTATTTAGTGGTGTATAGGTCAAAACCACTACAGGTTAAACCTCTCTAGTTCTGAACCCTTGGGACTTGACAGGTTCTAAACAAGAGAAATTTCTGAATCAAGGGAGGTCAATATTGTCAGCAGCATTACCAACACTTCCACTGCTTACTGAGCTGTTAGAGGACATTTAGGGGGAAATTAGAGCTAAATAACAGAAAAGAACACTGAGAGCTATGACTGGTGGCTGTAAACAAACTTCATGGGACCACAGGAAACTTGGCTACACCCATGAAAAGTGGATATATTGCTAACTAAAATCATTCTGGATGATGGATGTTTCTGGACCAGAGAGTTCTGGATGAGAGAGGTTCAACCTGTATCTTAAAATCCATCCTGAAACCAAAAGACAGTAAGTGTAGATCATGGAACATACCTTTAATCTACTTATAAAAAAGAACATGACTGGTGACCTGGACTGAAGGCTTAAATTATAAGTATCATATACAGTATAAGTTCACAATAAGAACAAGTCAGTGGTGAAGTAACAAGAGTTGGGACTAATAATTTGGCTGATGGCAGTGGTTAAAGCATGACTACTTAGGCGCTAATAGAATTTAAACAAAACCATGAAAGGACACTCTCAAGCACCTATCCTGAAGAACTCAACATATGGGGAATAATTGCCCTTGAGAAAGTAAGAGACGGAAGGGAATGCTGACTATCGTCTTAACCCAGCACCAATATCTCAGGGCCAGATGCTTAACTGGTGACATCAGTGCAGCTATACTTCTTTATAGCAGCTGAGGATCTGTCCTTTGGTCTTCATCTTATATATAGACAAAATATTTCTGACACAACCAGAAAAAACCTTCATCAGCCACTGGTGCTATATTAACTAAAACCATTAAATACAGACAAAGGTGCATGCCTGAATTGTCAATATAAAGATCATAATTAAAATGCTTAGTTGGAAGCACTTTAGGGAAAGGACTGTCTTTTATTTTATGCTTATTCAATTTCCAATACAATATATAAAGTAACCTGTGTGATTAAATAGCAGCCTCAGGAGGCAATAAATACAGTGGATAAAATAGTAGATTCAGTACTAGTCCTTAAGGGTCCACACATTTAGATTAGAACTTAAGAACACGGACCCACTGTGTATTCAAAAGGAATGGTAGATCCCACACTGCCAATCTTAAAAACCAAGTGAAGATGGACAGTAAAACAATGTCTTATAGTGGATTGTATTTAACATGATAGATGAAGTAAATTCACAACAGACAGAAAACTAATTTTAAAGAGACTTACTTCTATCATCACTGTTTCTCTAAAGTGACTGGATCAAAATGTGCTCTCATCTATTGAAGTAGCTTTTCTGGTTTACATGAAATTACCCTGGCTACGTCTACACTGGCATGATTTTCCGGAAATGCTTAAAACGGAACAGTTTTCCGTTATAAGTATTTCCGGAAAAGGAGCGTCTACATTGGTCCCGGAGTTACCGTTATAACGATGCGCTTTTCGGAAAAGCGCGTCTACGATGGCGCGCGCTTTTCGGAAAAGCAGAAGCCGGAGCCATTTTGAAGAGGGCAAAGGCCACCAGACCTTTCCGGGGCGGGGCCGGGCGCCATTCAGACACGTGCTTAAAGGGGTCTCGCCGGACAGCCGTTGGTCTCCTGCTCCCCTGCCTTGGGACCTCTGCCAGGGACTGGCACCCTTAGCAGGTTCAGTGGTTGCCCTCTGGGTTTTGGGGACACCACCCTTTGGCCCCCAACTGCTTTTCCCTGAGTTTAGTTTTTCTGCCCTGCTCTGTCTGCCATGGAGCCGTGGGTGGCCATTTGCCTGCTCGGGCCCCTGTTGGAGCTGTGCAGTGCCTGCTGCTCGTGCTGCAGGCCGGTGCCATGGTGTACATGAACCAGGAGGCAGAGATCGCATTGGACTCCCTCACCAGGAGGCCCTGGCAACCGTGTGGCATCAGCACCCCACCGTAGAGAGGCCCGTCTGGAGTTTGAGAGCAGCACCGACTGGTGGGAGCGGCTGGTCCTCGGGGTCTGGGGCGACCACCAATGGATCAGGAATTTCCACATGAGAAAGCGGACCTTCCTGCAGCTGTGCACCTGGCTCACCCCGCGCTGCAGAGAGCCACCACCCGGCTGCGGGCACCCATCCCCATCAAGAAGAGGTCGCCATCGCGCTCTGGAAGCTGGCCACACCGGACAGCTACCGCTCGGTGGCACAGCAGTTCGGGGTGGGACGATCAACCGTCGGAGTGATCGTCGTGGAGGTAAGTCCCAGGGGGAGTGGGATGGGGGGAGGGTGTTGCACTCCAGGCCCAGGGATAGCCAAGATTCCAGGCTGGGTCGGCCAGGGGTTTGGGCCGTCCCTCCCTTGCACAGGCCCGCTGGTGGGGGGGGGGCCGTGGGGCGAGGGGGGCCCTGGTGTGTGTGTGTGTGTGGGTGTGTGTGAGGACAGAGGGAATCAAGGGGGGGCCCCAAGGGAGCGCACACTCACCCCTGCCGTACGTGATGTGTTCCCTTGTGTTTCTCTGCACCCTTCTGCAGGTCGTCCACGCCATCAACAACATCCTGCTCCCGCGAATCATCCGCCTGCGCGACGTGGATGATACCATGGCCCCGCTGCCCTCGGGTTCCCCAACTGCGGGAGCCCTGGGCGCCACCACATCCCCATCCGGGCCCCGGGCATCGGCGGCCCATTTCATGAACCGCAAGTACTGCTCCATTGTTCTGCAGGCCCTCGTGGACCACGGGGCCGCTTCCTGGACATTCACGGGGCTGGTCTGGCCGGGCACCACGGCGCCCGCATCCTCCGCAACTCTGGACTGTTTCGCAGGTTGAAGGCGGGCACCTACTTCCCCGGCGAGACTTGACTGTCGAGGATGTGCCTATGCCCATCTGCGTCGTCGCGGGCCAGCGGCCTACCCCTGATGCCCTGGCTAATGCGGCCCTGCACGGGCAGCGGACCAGAACCGGGCCCGGTTCAACGACCGCCTCAACCGGGCCCGAAACCCAGTGGAGCTGGCCTTTGGGCGTTTAAAAGCCCGATTCCGTTGTTTGCTCACCCGTCTCGACATGGGTGAGCAGAATGCAACGGAGGTACTGGCCGTGCTGCGTGCTCCACAACATTGTGGAGCGCAGCGGGAGGCCTTCCTCCCTGCATGGATGGCAGCCGAGGCACAGACCTTGGAACAGCCCGACACAGCTGCCGTCCGCCAGGCGCGCCAGGATGCGGTGCGCATCAGAGAGGCCCTGGTGGACATGTTTGCCCAAGCCCGTGGCAGGGTCGCCTGGGTCTCCCCAGACTACTCCCGCCCGTCCCCTACCCCTCCCCACCCCTCCCTTACCTCCCCAATTGTAAAGCGTCGGGTCAAAGCACATCGGCCGTCATCGTGACTGTTCGCCGGGTGCGTCGGGCTTAGTCAGGGTTTTTCTTTTTAGTTTAGGCTAGGGTTTAGGCCACCATCGTCTGTCCCGAAGAACAGCCACGAGGATTCGGGGTCGTGCGGAAGGCTCAAGTCAGCGTACCTGATTCCAGTCGTCTTCCGTCGAGGATCTCCTGGCTGTTCCTCCTGAGGCCCGGAAGGACCAAAGGATTGAGGTGGCCAGCTTCGCCATCATCTTCCGTCGAGGATCTCCTGGCTGTTCCTCTCCTGAGGCCCGGAAGGACCAAAGGATTGAGGTGGCCAGCAACACTACCCAATTGTCCTCCCTGCGCCTAGACTATGTTTAATTATCTGTAGTGTGCATCTTTTAACTGTTCTTGCTTGTTTGTGAGCTATGTAAATATAGTTTGTGGTTTACATTTTACTGAAAAGTCTCAGTATTTATTTATGCGCCACAAACCAATGAGCACTTAAAAGGGCCCCAGTGATAGAGTACAGATTTTGTTGTCTGCAGTTTGTAACCCTGTTAAATTTAAGTGGCTAATTGGCATCTCACATCATTTCCTACAGTTACTAGAGTAACACGATAACCAACACAGGAATGAACAGAAAAATAGAAAACTGTTTATTTACAAGGGGAGGACCTTCTACTGGGACGGGGACCTTCAACTGGGACTGGGACGGGGACCTTCAACTGGGACGGGGGACCTTCAACTGGGACTGGGACGGGGGACCTTCAACTGGGACGGGGGGGACCTTCAACTGGGACTGGGACGGGGGGGACCTTCAACTGGGACGGGGGGGCAGTTACTGGGATGGATGGCCCCTGCGACTGCTCCTCCGGGGGGGGGCCTGCACACGCTGGGCAGACCGCGTAGGGGCAGGCTGCACGGGGAGGTGGGCACGACCACGGGCACGACCACGACCAGGAGCAGGGGCAGGAGCAGGGGCAGGGGCAGGGGCAGGAGCAGGAGCAGGGGCAGGGGCAGGGGCAGGGGCAGGAGCAGGAGCAGGGGCAGGGGCAGGGGCAGGGGCAGGAGCAGGGGCAGGAGCAGGGGCAGGGGCAGGGGCAGGAGCAGGGGCAGGAGCAGGGGCAGGAGCAGGAGCAGGAGCAGGAGCAGGAGCTGGGATAGGAGCTGGGATAGGAGGGGGCATGGGCTGTGCTCCGGGAGGAATGGCGGGGGCATGGGGTCCGGCCATGCCATAATGAATGGCATGGACCAAATGTGCCGTGAGCATGTCCATGGTTGTGCGCATCCCTCTGCACTCATGTAGGAACGCAGCCCAGCCCTCCTGCCGCCACTGCAGGTCCCCCTGCACCCGCTCGGCGATGGAGGCCTGGATTGCCTCCACGGCACGCACATGGCGGCGCAGAAGCTGGTCTCTCTGCCGCCGCCTGTGCCTCCGGGTTGGCCAGCTGGGGTGCCGCTGCTGCCGCAGTGTCGGGTCTGGTGCTGGGTCCCGCTGCAGGGAAGAGAAGAAAGGATGGGTCAGTCAGGCAGGCCGTCCACTGTCCCCACATCTCATGCCCTCCACCCCTGAGCCCAGGTGACCCCACAGTTGTGTGGCTTGGGCCCACTCGGTTTCCCTCCTGCCCCCGTGTTGTATGTTGGCAAGGAGGACCGCCCCTGCTGGAGTAGGGTCCCCTCTCCAGTATTGTAAGCACCAGTCTGTGTCCTGGCCCGTGGAGGCGGGAGGGTGCTTGTGCTGCGTTCACCTGTGGAACTCCCTGCCGGTGGAGACTGTGAAAAGCTTTGGGCTAATCGCTGGTGTTTGACAGGGAGCGAGATGCATCCCCACGCAGTGCCTGGGAGCACATCTGGCAGAGGCGGTCTGGGCTCTCAGATCCCCTCGCGTGGGATATCTCCTGGACGTAACCAGAAGCGTGAGTGGGTGGGGGGGTGTCCCATCCTTGCAGCAAAACTCAGGGGCCCTTGTCCCTCCCACTATCCCTCCCAAGGCCGGTAGCCCAGGGACATGTGCGGCCACAGTGGGGACTTCCCTCGGGAACCAGCCAAGGCACCGGGAGCAGGCGAGGACTGTGGCGCTGCGGTTTTCCCAGGAGCAGCTGGCTGTGCCTCACTGCCAGGCATGGGACAGTGTGCTGTTCTCCGTGCTGCACCCTTGGCGGAGGTGAGGGCTCTGGGCTGAGTCCCTGGGGCCCTGGCCGGTTCCAGCCGGCATCCACCCTTCCCCTGGTCCCGCGCATGTGTGTGAGCAGCACGGTCCCAGGCGTGCCCTGCAGCTGCCTGCCGCGGCCAGGTGCCGCTCGGTCGCCAGGCTGCACGAGGTTGCACGTGCTGCTTGCTGCCTCATGCGGCGCAGCGTGCAGCTCACGTGGCCTGAGTGAAATGCTCTCCCCTCCTCCCTCTGGGCACCTGGCTCCCCACCCCGCCCTCCGCCCCACCCTTTGGGAGTGCAAACTGCAAAGACTCACCAGTGGGTTCCTCCCGGCCTCGGCCTCGGCCTCGGAGGAGCTGCTGGAGGGGGCCTGCTGGGTGGTGGCCTCCTCCCGCGCCGGACGCGCTGCTGCTGTCCTCTCCCTCCCCTGCTCGGTGGGTCGTCTGATGGGGCGCTGGCAGGTGTCCACAGGGGACGTCCGGGGCTTGCGGGGCTGGCTGGCCCAGGAAGGCGTTCAGCCGGTCATAGTAGGGCAGGCGTCTGGTCCTGCCCCCCTGCCCTCGCTGGCCCGGACGTACCCCAGCCGCAGCTCCTTCACTTTCGAGCGGACCTGCTCGGCATTCCGGGTGGGGTGTCCCTGTTGTGCCAGGTTGTCGGCCAGCCGTGTGTACAGCTCCACATTGCGGCGCCTGGAGTGCAGGTCGTGGAGACCCTCCTCCTCCTGCCACAAGTCCAGGAGGGTCTCCAGCTCCCTGGGGGTCCAGGATGGGGCCCGGCGTTTGCGGCCCCTGGGGGCCTCCTGTGCTGGGGTGCAGGGGCTCACCAGCCGGAGCTGCCATGGCGCGGTCCAATGTGTGGCTGGGCAGCACAGCAGCACGTGGCAGAGCTCAGGCTGCAGGGTCTGCGAAGTGCTCCTGCCACGTGCGCCCAGCAGCCTCCCTACCAGGAAGTCCAGGGCTCCTACGGGTCTCGTGGCGACCAAACCGCTTTCCGTTTCTTCTGCTTTTCCGGAAAAGCTGTCTACACTGGCCCTTTTCGGAAAAGCTTTTCCGGAAAAAGGACTTTTGCCCGAGCGGGAGCGGCATAGCTTTTCCGGAAAAGCAAGCGGCCAGTGTAGACAGCTCGCACCTTATTCCGGAAAAGCGGCTGATTTTCCGGAATAAGTGGCCCAGTGTAGACACAGCCCCTATGTTTACAGTGGTGTAACTGAGAACAGAATTTTTCCTGAAGGCTGCAAAGTGGTAAAGGAAGTGTTTAGTACCATGAAATAAGACAAACTGATATAAAGAAATAGCAAGTTAATAGGGGCTGTAAGGAGCTGTACTACTTCAGGAGCTGAGGGTGCCATTATGCCTCAAGAGCATAGAATATCACATGGTATGCCTGTGCAGCCTTCACTGTAGCCTTACGTGGAGTGCTGTTACTCAGCATTAGGGCTGGTAAATGTGTTTCACAAAACATTGTGAAAATTTCTTTCTTTCTTAAAATGTTATGCCAAAATATTCAGAAAGTTCAGATTTTCCAACAAAAAAGAAAACCAAGCAGCAGGATTATTTTTGTTGTTGTTTTGTTTCCCCAGGTGTTTTTTTTTCTTTCAATTATTTCTCCCACTCTTTTCTCTAAAATTATTTTCTTTTATAGAAATATACATATGGATGTGTGTGCTATAAATATACACACATATGAACATAAGAACAGCCATACTGGGGTCAGACCAAAGGTCCATCTAGCCCAGTATCCTGTCTGCTGACAGTAACCGATGCCAGATGCCCCAGAGGGAGTGAACAGAACAGGGACTCTTCAAGCAATCCCTCTCCCATCACCCACACCTGGCCTCTGACAGAGGCTAGGGATACCATTCTTTCCCATCCTGACTAAGAGTCATTGATGGTCCTAACCTCCATGAATTTATCTAGTTCTTTCTTCATCCCTGTTAAAGTCCTGGTCTTCACAACCTCCTTTGGCAAGGAGTTCCACAGGCTGACTATGAGCTGTGTGAAGAAAAATTTCCTTTTGTTTGTTATAAACATGCTACCTATTGATTTCATGTGGAAATCCCTAGTTCTTAAGTTATGGGGAACAAGTTAATAACTTTTCCTTATTTGCTGACAGTGACCAATGCCAGATGCCCCAGAGGGAGTGAACAGAACAGAGAATCATCAAGCAATCCCTCTCCCATCACCCATTTCCAGCCTCTGACAGAGGCTAGGGACACCATTCCTACCTATCCTGGTTAATAGCCATTAATGGACCTAACCTCCATCAATTTATCTAGATCTTTCTTGAACCATGTTAAATTCTTAGTCTTCACCACCTCCTCTGGCAAGGAGCTCCACAGGCCGACCATGTGCTGTGTGAAGAAAAATTTCTTTTTGTTTGTTTTAAACCTGTTACCTATTCATTTCATTCAGAGCCCCTAGTTCTTATATTATGGGAACAAGTGAATAATTATTCACTTTTTCCACATCAGTCATGATTTTATAGACCTCTATCATATCCCCCATTAGTCTCCTCTTTTCTAAACTGAAAAGTCCCAGTCTTTTTAATCTCTTTTCATATGGGACCCATTCCAAACCCCTAATCATTTTTGTTGCCCCTTTCTAAACCCTTTCCAATGCCAATATCTCTTTTTTTCCAATCAATTTATCTTATTTTCTATCCTTTTTTAAATGATTCCTAATATTGTTTGGTTTTTTGACTTCCACTGCACATTGAGTGAATGTTTTCAGAGAACTATCCACAATGACTCCAAGATCTCTCTCTTGAATAATTATAGTTAAATTAGTCCCCATCATATTGTATTTATAGTTGGTATTATTTTTTCCCATGTGCATTACTTTACATTTCTCAGCATTAAATTTTGTTTGCCATTTTGTTGTCCAATTACTTAGTTTGGTGAGATCTTTTTGAAGCTCTTCACAGTCTGCTTTGGTCTTAACTACCTGGAGCAGCCTAGTATCATCTACACATTTTTCCACCTCATTGTCTGCCCCTTTCTTCAGATCATTTATAAATAGGTTGAAGAGGATTGATCCCACAACAGACCTTTAGGGGACACCGCTGGTTACCTCTTTCCATTCTGAAAACTGACCATTTATTCCTAAACTTTGTTTCCTGTCTTTTAACCAGTTATCAAGCCATGAGAGGACCTTCCCTCTTATCCCATGGCAACTTACTTTACCTAAGAGCCTTTGGTAAGGGACCTTGTGAAAGGCTTTCTGGAAATCTAAGTATACTATAACTTCTGTCCACATGTTTATTAACGCCCATCAAAGAACTCTGGTAGATTAGTAAGGCATGATTTGCCTTTAGAGAAACCATGTTGGTTTTCCCCCAACAAATTATGTTCATCTATTTGTTTGACAATTTTATTCTTTACTATGGTTTCAACTAATTTGCACAGTACTGATGTTAGACTTACTGGTCTGTAATTGCCAGGATCACCTCTGGAGCCTTTATTAAATATTAGCTAATGTAACAACATCTTCCAGTCATTAGGTACAGGAGCTGATTTAAAGGATTAGTTACAAACCACAGTTAATAGTTCCACAGTTTCCCATTTGAGTTCTTTCAGAACTCTTGGGTGAATGCCATCTGGTCCTGGTGACTTGTTACTGTTAAGTTTATCAATTTGTTCCAAAACCGCCTCTAATGACACCTCAATCTGGGACAATTGCTCAAATTTGTCAACTAAAAAGAATGGCTCAGGTTTGGGAATCTCCCTAACATCCTCAGCCGTGAAGACCAAAGCAAAGAATTTATTTAGTTTCTCCGCAATAACCTTATTGTCTTTGAGTGCTCCTTTGGCATCCCGATCATCCAGGGGCCCCACTGGTTGGTTAGCAGACTTCCTGCTTCTGATATACTTAAAACATTTTGCTATTACTTCTTGAGTTTTTGGCTAGCTGTTCTTCAAACTCTTTTTTGACTTTTCTTATTATATTTTTACACTTAATTTGACAGAATTTATGTTCCTTTGTATTATCCTCACTAGGATTTAACTTCTACTTTAAACAATGCCTTTTTATCTCTCCCTGCTTCTTTTACTTTGTTGTTAAGCCATGGTGGCACTTTTTTGGTTCTCTTACTGTGTTTTTTAATTTGGGGGTATACATTTAAGTTGAGCATTTATTAAGGTGTCTTTGAAAAGTTTCCATGAAGCTTGCAGGAATTTTACTTTTGTCACTGTACCTATTAATTTCTGTTTCACTAACCTCATTTTTGTGATGGCTAAATATTTCAAAGTGTATTGTATAATCTCACACACTTGTAGTATGGGCTCTTTCATGCTGCACTGTTTTCATATCATTTCTCCGTATAATTAATATATTTACAGCAACAAGAAAAAGTCTAGCTAACACTTGCTTCAATATGGATTTGTATTTCTAATTCTGGTTGGGATGTTGAATAGAGATGCTTTGCAAAAGCCTTCTGGACAAAAAAAAAATTACGAAATCCCTGTTTAAATAAAGACAAGCTGATTTATTATATGCGGGGGTATAGAAAAAGCAGCTCTTTTAGGTTGCAATCTAATATCTAAATTATTTATCTTAAACTAAGTGAATATGATCATATAAGATGGACATATGACACACATTCCAATTTTTAAGCCATAAGTACAAATAAAGCTCTATCACGTCTGACATACCAAATTTTTATTAATCTCATTTTACATCTAATGTAATGAGATCCAGAGTGCATATAAATCATGATAACATATATGACCTATTAAGATTACATTGCTTCTGGCAATAATTAGTAAATGTACCAAATATTTTAAATAAACATTTAAGTAATAGAAGATGGGAAAGAATACAGAAGCCATTCCCTAAAGTGAACAGAAAGTTATTTTAACTATTCATTGTTTTAATGTCTGATATGAATATCAACAGGAATAACAACTTACGTGCACCAGTCTTGCAGTTATCTGTTTCTAAATAAAAATGCCTGCCATTAGCACAGAAATAGTTATTTGAATAAAACCATTAAGACAAAAGAGCTTATCTTTACCCTCCAACTTTCTCTGCTATATAATGTATCTTTCAACTATTCATTGTTTTTTGTCTGGTATGATGGTCTAAAAAATCATGTAGTCAGTTTAGCATAGTTCTCCATGGCTGCTAGATTTATGAGCCTAGGGTGAGCTTAATTAAAGCCAATAGAGATTTTTTTTTCAAATGAAGAAATAAATCGGACAGCAGAGGAAACCCTGATGTTTCTTAATTATGTTGTGGATTGTTCTCAACTGGATCTTCCTCTCAACTCCCCTAACTAATTCAGCTAGTATCTGGAGCATTTTTGCCCACTAACCTGAAGTAGAAGACACTCAGCTGTGAATATCTGGTTTATAAGTATTTGCTTTTTTTATTTGTAAGTCTGTTAATATTTTTGTTTCGAGATTGGAAGACTCAGTCCCCTAACAACCAATGATGAGAGTAATCAAATGGCACTGATAATCCTTCCCAAAGACTTGATGTCGCAGTGTGTTGACTGACCTACGGCCTATTCCAGTAGATTATTTAAGCACATATCTGCCTTCATGTCAAGTGAACTACTCACATATTTCAGTTTAAGCACATGATTTGCTGGATTGGATGATAGTACTCAGAATTATGCCCTCTAACAGGGAGTCTGCTATCTAAAGCATGAAGGACAAGGGATGAGGCTAACCAACCGTGACTTCAGAATGAGGCACACCTGGGTAGAATGAGCTCATTCCTTATAAAGGGCAGGAAGTGGTTACAATGAAGGAGAATGCTGGGCTGGACTCCTAATGAATTTCATGTGGAAGCTGTGTCCTCAGGTGGAGCTCTTAACTCTAGTACCGTTTTAATGTGGAATGTGAGTTGTACAGAAGAGAGGCGAGGAGTCCTGTGGCACCTTATAGACTAACTGAAGTGTTGGAGCATAAGCTTTCGTGGGCAAAGACCCACTTCTTGCATCTGACGAAGTGGGTCTTGGCCCACGAAAGCTTATGCTCCAACACTTCAGTTAGTGTATAAGGTGCCACAGGACTCCTCGCCGCTTTTGCAGATTCAGACTAACACGGCTACCCCTCTGATACTTGTACAGAAGAGAGACACTCCTGGGACAGAGTCAGTATTTTGTTTACAAACAGAAGCAGGGTGATTAAGAAAAGAGAGGGCTGGTAAAATAGAAATCTGTTGGGGGGGGGGCATGTTGAAAAGAGAGTGTGGGGGACTCAGAAGAAATCTGGGTTTCTGGGCTGCCAGGGTTTGCTGTTACCAGCCAATGGGAGCTGCGAGGCTCTCTGGCTACAGACAAAGTTTTGCAGGCCTGCCAGCAGCTTACCCTGGCAGCCCTGTCACCCAAGTTTGAAAAATGTTGGCCTAGTTCTCTCTGAGCCAACAGTTATATTCAGAAAAGGGGAAATAGGGGGAATGTGAGGGAGAATAGGTAAAAAATAAGCCAAAACCCAGGGAAAGAATAGCAGTGGTACAGGGAGGTTTTTGCTCCACCTATGGTACATATGTGGCCTCACTACCATAATATTTGAGTGCCTCACAATGTGTAACCTATTTTTCCTCACATCTGCCCCAGTGAAGTAGAGCAGGACTGTTATCCATTCTGCAGAAGGGACTCTGAGGCATAGACCAGAATTCCAAAGGCTGAAGATTGGGTGCTTTGTAAACAGCCCTCGATTCCAAGCTGCATCTTTGGTTGACTAAAATCTTTGAAATTATGTGCCTAAAGCACCACCAAAGGTCATGCAGGAAGTCCATGTAGAGGAGGGAGAACCCAGCTCTCTGAGGACTAGCATTTTGTCCATTAGACCCGCCATCTCTCTGCTGCATTCTGGAAGAGAATAAAGAGACTCTGATAGACGGGAGCAAACCTAAGAATGCTAGATACTCCAGCAAACAGTGCCAGACTGTTGGGAAGGATGCCATGTTTGACAGCATGAAAAGCAGCACAAAAGTCAGGAAGGATAAAGAAAGAGAATGAGAGTCAGATGAGAGGAGATCACCCCCAACTGGTGGCAGATTGTGCCCCATGCTGAGTTGTAGAGAAATGGCTGCTGTGCAATTTTATATTTTAACTGAAAATGCTGTTTTTGTTCTGTCATTTTCTTCTGTCACTTTTTTGTTCACAGATTGAGAAAAGGAAGGAATGAAAGTATCATATGATATTGGATGTTTACTCTTCATATTCTTAAGGTTTCAGTTGTATCCAGGCCAATTCCAGAACAAAGAGCAAAAATGGCAACCACAGTATCCATAAAGTTGGTTTGTATTATTCACTGGGCACCATCTGCGAGCTCAACACTGTTCGGAATATGCCAGAAAACACAGTCTCTGAGCCAATGGATTAGATGCTTCGGGTATTTACGTCTGAATTGTTACTGAGCACTTGACAACCACTGTACTTGGAGTCACTGATGCAATAGAAACTTACTTGATTAAGGTCTAAAAGATTTGACCCTCCAACTTTCTTTCGAGAGGGAGAACTGCCCAGAACTCCTGTACCTGTTGATTTTCCTTTTCTGTCTTCAGTGGCCCTGAGAGACTACCAAAGTCTAATTTTTTTTCTCAACTTTAAAATCTGGAATGTTGTTGGTGTTTGGTTTTAAATATTCTCCTATGGGAAGTGCAACTCAGTCACTGTAGTGTTGTGTTTTAAGAGTCTTCTGGAAAATAACTAGTCTTTAAATAGAAGTGCAGTGTTGCTAGTGCTCATGATTTTGTCATGTATCTTGTGATAATTATTGTTTTTCTTAAACCCCAGCTCTGCAAGTCGAGTGGATATGTGATGATTTCAGCCTTAATTCCTAAAGAAAAATGAACTTTCTAGTCTGTTGGCTGGGGAGAAAGCTTAAAATTGAGATCCCTATTGGACCCCAAAGACTCAAAAAGGAAAATGCAAATAAAAACACGAAATAATTTTCCACTTAATCTCGTATTTTAAAGCCCCAGGCAGGTGCAGTATAAACTCACGGGGACTTGCCCCAGGAGACTGTTTCCAAAAGTTAAATGATCTCTTCTAAGCTTGGTGAACTGCAAAAAAGGAGTGGAAAGTAAACTAGATTTTTCTACACTTATTTCAATTGTTGTATTCAGGGATTCGTAAATAATGTCCAAGTATACATCAAAATGTCAAGCCGAACACAAAATATGAGAATATATTACTATTATAGCTGAGTGATCTAATACTTAAATCTCTCTTTTTCAAAATGTAGGAATTAGATACATTAGCTCTTGTGCTAAATTCTGAGTTACTTGCACAATTATTTAAAGGTTTCAGGGTTGGGAAGGGACTACAGAGTTCTCCAGACAGGGAGGAGGAAGAAAAACCTTGTGTAGATATAGGAATTAATGATTAATGGATCCAGTCCCTAAGGAAGAACATTTTGACACCCCCACCCCCAACAAAACCTACTTGAAGGGAAATGTATTTGAACAGGCAATGGTTTGCCTCAGTTTTTCCTCTTGAGGAGGTTCACAGGAGGTGGCTAGCGCAGACATAAGTTGCAAAGTAGATTCAGTATTTTAGCCACTCATTTCACTCTTCCCATCCCCACATGTACAGTCTTTACAACTGATAATCATAATGAGAAGATAACATAAACTGAAATTTGAAACATTCATACATTAAAAATAAATAGCAGCTTCTTGGTGTCTGTCATGAACCCAAGCTTACAAGGCACTGAACAGAAACATAGCAGAACAGAATAGATAGAAATGTTAGTTAAGGTACATTACACTACAATTTTGGAAGAGGAATTACTTCTCCTTGACAACACTAATACTAGAGTTCCCTCAAATTCTCCAGAAGGGTAAGAAGGGAAAAAAATCAAGCTTACAATGGAACAGTACTTCAACTTTCCCTTTGGAAAAAAAAAACTGCCTCTCCATTTTAAAATAAAAAAGCAGCCTTGGAGCAGAGAAGAGACCACCACTGAATTTAATCCAAACCTCTCCAAACTGGAAAATTCAGGATCTGGTTTTGAATTTGACAACTTTCTACCTTTAACTATGTGCTACAGAGGTGTGACAGATCCCTCCCCCCAGTGCTTTATGAAATTGTCTTTTGGATATAAATATGCATAACTCAAAGATGCTTTGGACAAAATACCTTATATAACCTCTCAATCTTAATGTCATAATCTACTGGATCTGTATATCTTATTTTGGTGTATGCATCACTCTTGTGTAAAGTTAGAGATATGGGATAGGGAATGGTTTATGGATTTAAATGTGCAAATGAAAGCCATCAAAGGTATTTCATGCTTGGGCATCTCAATGTCTGGGTGATCACCTGTAAACAGCCTTTGTCCTTTAAATTTAAACAGGAGTTGGTCTTAGGAAGACATGTGACCACCCTTACTGGTAGAGTCTAACCAGGTAATTTTCCTGGAGGGGTGGAATGCAGAAACAAAAAATTCCTGCCCAAAAGGAACTCTATTTAGGATGCAAAGCTTTTGGCATGCAACATCCAGCTAAGAGCCAGAGACCCCAGGGAGAAAAAGATTTTTCCATGGCCTGGAGGTTTAGCCGAAATAAGAACAGTATTAGGGTAAGTTTGTAAGACGTTTTAGGGTATTAGAACTAGCTATCCATTTTCTATTATTTTAAATTTGTAATTTACTTTGTACTTCCTGTTTTCACTTGCAACCACTTAAATCTTACTGTTTGTAGTTAATAAAATTACTTTTATTTACTATGAAGCCCAGTGCAAATAATTATTACCTGGGGAAGCAACCAGTGTGTACATCCCCCTTTCACTGTTAAAGAAGGCTTGCCTGAATAATTTATTTGTGGTTCTGATCCCATTTGGGGGGCTGGGTTTCCTGGATGTTGTGCCTGAAACTGCATTTTTCTCAAATTTGAAGTGATTCAGTGTCTGCAATGCTCTTCGGCGGGCGGGAGGAGGGGGGAAGCACATTGATCTCAGCTCTGTGCCTTGGTTGGGGGAGACCCAGGAGATCTGGCCCAGCAGGACAGGGTGGTGAGACGCCCCAGAGAGCAAAGAAGCAACTGCCATTGGCTTTATCAGCACATCGGGAAGCAGTCTCAAGGGGTCTTCTGTGACCGCCCCCAGTCACAAGAGGATCTCTTGCAGGAAACATAGAGGTTCCAAGCCTCAGCATAGTCTTTGTGAAGTGGTTTTCCCGTGAGCTGCATGCTGGGTAACAGAAACAACAAAGAAGCTCAGGATAGGGGAGACCAGTTGCAGGCTACAACTAAAGAACAGTAGGCAGATTTATTACTTTTTTTTCTGAACATAGTTTCCTTTCTAATCATCTCATCTCCAATCTTGCTAATAGGACATGGTAGTAGAAGTGGAAGACCGAGTGAATGAGGAAATATTAAAATGTCTACTTCAGAGCCTGTGCAGTTATAAGTAAAGCCTCCCATCAGCTCTGAGAATCAAGGGAAATACCAAAGATGTCTGAAAAAAGATCAAACAGTAATTTGAACAATTGATGTTCCATCTACAGACCCCATATTTTTATTTTTTTTAACTTTTGCTGTCTTCATTTTCTCATTATTTCACTAACCTTCTTATGCCCATGTCATCTTCAGTGTGTTTCTCTTGCATTTGCACAGGCGCTTGCTTGCTGCTCAGCAACCACTGTTAAAGCTACTTAGTTCGTTCACTCTGCTTAGACTCACAAGAGGAACCACATACTCCCTGCATGCAATGAAGTTTCCTCATCAATTAGTCAGATTGACTATGGACCAAATGAAAAACAGAGCTGTGCTATTATTTGTGTTATAGTAGTGCCTAGAGGCTCCAGCTGAGACCAGGGCCTCTTTGAACTAGGCACTGTACAAAAAAATACAGGGAGACATCTTCTGTGTCAAAGAGCTCACAATTTAAATAGACAAGGTAGGAGAAGCATGTGAGGGGGGAAACAGTTGAAACAACTTGTCTGAGGTCACACAGCTGGTCATTAGCAGACTTTGGGACTAGAACTTATGTGTTTAGGGTTCCAGTGTAGTATTTTATTCACTAGACGGGGAATCAGCCCTCACCCATTTGATATCACTGAAACATGACTAGATACCTTTAGTCAGATGAAACACAACTCAACAACCTTTAATAAAACCCTCATGCGATAAAACAGGCCATAAGAAAGGGCTTTAAACATTAATACTCTATTGAGGAAAGGAAAATCCTGTGGTAGACATTCTCTTTCATACTGTTTCATAGGGTGTGTCTATTCTGCACAAATGCTTGAACATATTGCCTTCTGTGTTTGATTAGGCGCAGCTGGGTGATGTATTTTTGATAGTGGCATGATACAAAGAAATTCTTTCTTCTTATTCTGTGAGAATAAATGTACCCCATGTTTCCTTGCTCCGGCAGGTTCATTAGAGGCCTGAACAAATGCAAAGTCTCTTGGTTTCCCTTGGCCCTGAAGTCTCAAGAGCATTTCAGTACTTATCACAGTATGATTTTGCAAGAGAAACTGTATTCATAATGTTTCAGCTGGGCTCCTGCATTTCTCATGTTGATTGGATGGCCTATGCACACAGCTCTAAATGTTGGAAAAGTCCTTTTTCATTTAAAATAATATGAGAATAATGAGTGGCTACATAAACTTGAGGGTTTGGCCTCCATGCATCTAGTCCAAAAACTCAAAAAGATAAATCCAGCCCATTTCTTCCCTAGCTGCTAAAAGGCTGTGGTTCAATTGCACAATCAGGGCTGAATTAATGATGTGGGTAAAAATAGATTACAGCTACTTGTGGGCTGCATGCCTGGCTATGTGCTCAAGGTGAGCTAGAGGTTTTTCACAATTACCATCACCTTTTCCTTCAGGGACTGCTCTTTGTGTGGAAATATAACACCCCAAGAAGACAGACAGGAACAGCATCATGGTCCTGTCCATACTTTCCAGGGTGTAGCGAAGTGGCAGAGAGTGGGGCTATGTCTACACTTCAGAGTTTTCCGGGATGCCTCCGGAATCCCGGAAAAGCTATGCTGCGTCCAAGGAACACGTATACTTTTTTGGAAAAATTTCCAAAAAAGTGGACTTGTTCTTTCGCCATCCCTGTAATCCTCCCTGTATGAGGAAGAAGGGATGTGTCAAAAGAGGACAGGCAAATTTCAGAAAAGCCTCTTCCAAAAGGAAAGCGGAAAAAGATACGCAAATTGCAGTATCTTTTTCTGACTTTTCTTTGCAGTCTAGACATAGCCTATGTGAAAGCATGAGGCACCATCCCTCTCCCTTGAACTCTGTAGCAAACATTCAGATTCAAGCGGCTCTTCCTGGAGAGATAAAATAATCCTTGTTGTGCAACAACCATTGATGCCTCTAAATATCAAGGTGAGCAGTGGCAGTATCCTTATAGTACATTCATTTTATAGTCTATGTGGCCATCTGTACACAACACTAAGAAATCACCATTTTCAGCAATTGGCTAGCATTTTGTAATATTTGGAGAATGTACCTTTTCATTCCACAATGAAGCAAAGGAATCCTTAAATGTCTTCATTTTTGTTACTTCTTTCTTTCTCTTGGTTAAGGTCCTACATTTTCTAAGCACAAATTCTTTCTCTAAATGTTTTTATTCTGTGACATTTATAGCTCTTTTAAAATCTAGTAGGTTCTTATTTAACTAAATTCAATTAACATGTTCACATTCAGCTCTAACAATCCCTCTGCTGGAGTTAAAAAAAGGTACCTTCTCTACCGACAGCTCGTGTTCTTTGCTACTTATGAAGGATGCATTTTTACAATCAGTAATGCTGAGATTTGGACTACAATAACCAGGCTGTTAGCTATTATATATTTATAATTAATAAGGCAGATGTTTCTGAAGCTTTACAGATAATCTGCAAATAGAAATCCTCTCCTTTTTATACTCATCTAGCTTTTTCTCCCACTTCCCCATTTTTTTGATCTCTTGTGGTAGTCTTCATGCAATATTCTTTCTCCTATAAAACAAAATTAAGACTGTTGTCATGATATGTCATTTCAGATAGCAACGCTGAGTGGGAGCCAGAATTTCCATTCCATAGGAAATTCCAACATTTTTTTTAAAAAGTCTTTTTGATGTGGATCAAAAAGCTGAAATTTCCTGTGAAATGAAACATCTGATTTTTTTTAAGTTTGTGACCAACAAACCATTTCATTTTAATATAATAATTTTATTTCATTTTGTTTCACCTTTTGTCATGTGAACATATTATACAACTCACATGCATATAGACTCATAGACTCATAGACTTTAAGGTCAGAAGGGACCATTATGATCATCTAGTCTGACCCCCTGCACAATGCAGGCCACAGAATCTCACCCACCCTCTCCTAGAATAATCCTCTCACCTATATCTCAGATATTGAAGCCTTCAAATAGTTTGAAGACCCCAAGATGCAGAGAATCCTCCAGCTGTGATCTGTACCCCATGCTACAGAGGAAGGCGAAAAACCTCCAGGGCCTCTGCCAATCTACCCTGAAGGAAAATTCCTTCCCGACCCCAAATATGGCCATCAGCTAAACCCTGAGCATGTGGGCAAGACTCACCAGCCAGACACCCAGAAAGTTCTCTATAGTAACTCCTATCATCCCTCCATTGACCTATTTACCACTGATAATGAATGGTCAATTAGTTACCAATATCATGTTATCACATCAAACCATCCCCTTCATAAACCCATCTAGTTTAATCTTGAAGCCAGATAGATCTTTTGCCCCACTACTTCCCTTGGAAGGCCGTTCCAGAACCTCACTCCTCTAATGGTTAGAAACCTTCGTCTAATCTCAAGTCTAAACTTCCTACTAGCCAGTTTATATCCATTTGTTCTTGTGTCCACATTGGTATTAAGCTTAAATAATTCCTCTCCCTCCCTGGTATTTATCCCTCTAATATATTTAAAGAGTGCAATCATGTCCCCCCTCAGCCTTCTTTTGGTTAAGGTAAACAAGCCAAGCTCCTTGAGTCTCCTTTCATAAGACAGGTTTTCCATTCCTCGGATCATCCTAGTGGCCCTTCTTTGTACCTGTTCTAGTTTGAATTCATCCTTCTTAAACATGGGAGACCAGAACTGCACACAGTATTCCAAATGGGGTCTCACCAATGCCTTGTATAATGGCACTAACACCTCCTTATCCCTACTGGAAATACCTCGCCTAATACATCCCAAGACCGTATTAGCCTTTTTCACGGCCATGTCACAATGGCGGCTCATAGTCATCCTATAATCAACCAGGACTCCGAGGTCTTTCTCCTCTTCCGTTACTTCCAACTGATGTGTCCCCAGCTCATAGCTAAAATTCTTGTTATTAATCCCTAAATGCATAACCTTACACTTCTCCCTATTAAATTTCATCCTATTGCTATCACTCTAATTTACAAGGTCATCCAGATCTTCCTGTATGATATCCCGATCCTTTTCTGAATTGGCAATACCTCCCAACTTTGTGTCATCCAAATTTTATCAGGACACTTCCACTTTTGGTGCCAAGGTCAGCAATAAAAGATTAAATAAAATTGGCCCCAAAACTGATCCCTGAGGAACTCCACTAGTAACCTTCCTCCAACCTGACAGTTCACCTTTCAATATGACCCGCTGTAGTCTCCCCTTTAACCAGTTCCTTATCCACCTCTCAACTTTCATATTAATCCCTATTTTTTCCAATTTAACCAATAATTCCCCATGTGGTACTGTATCAAATGCCTTACTAAAGTCGAGGTAGATTAGATCCACTGCATTTCCTTTATCTAAAAATCTGTTACTTTCTCAAAAAGGAGATCAGGTTGGTTTGCACGATCTACCTTTTGTAAAACCATGTTGTAATTTGTCCCAATTGCCATTAGCCTCAATGTCTCTAACTACTTTCTCCTTCAGAATTTTTTCCAAGATCTTGCATACTACAGATGTCAAACTAACAGGCCTCTGGTTACCCGGGTCACTTTTTTTCCCTTTCTTAAAAATAGGAACTATATTAGCAATTCTCCAGTCAAATGGTACAACCCCTGAGTTTAGAGATTTATTAAAAAATTTTGCTAATGGACTTGCAATTTCATGTGCCAGTTCCTTTAATGTTCTTGGATGAAGATTATCTGGCCCCCCCGATTTACTCCCATTAAGCTGTTCAAGTTTGGCTTTTACCTCGGATATGGTAATATCTACCTCCGTATCCTTAGTCCCATTTGTTATGTTACCATTATCCCTAAGCTCTTCATTAGCCTCATTAAAGACTGAAGCAAAGTATTTGTTTAGATATTGGGCCATTCCTAGATTATCCTTAACCTCCACTCCATCCTTAGTAATTGGCGGTCCTACTTTTTTTTTGTTTTTTTCCTATTTATATGGCTATAAAACCTTTTCCTATTGGTTTTAATTCCCTTTGCAAGGTCCAACTCTACCTGACTTTTAGCCTCTCTCACTTTGTCCCTACATAACCTCAATAAGGTAGCTTTCTTTACTGATCCCTCCGTCTTCCACTCCTTATATGCTTTCTGCTTTTTCTTAATCACCTCTCTGAGATGCTTGCTCATCCAGCTTGGTCTAACACACCTGCCTATAATTTTTTTCCCTTTTCTTGGGATACAGGCTTCTGACAGTTTCTGCAACTTTAATTTAAAATAATCCCAGGCCTCTTCCACCTCAAGATCCATAATTTCTTTAGTCCAATCAACTTCCCTAAATAATTTCCTTAATTTATTAAAATTAGCCCTTTTGAAATCAAAAACCCTAGTCTCAGATTTATTTTTGTTTATCCTTCCATTTAATTTGAACTGTATTAGCTCATGATCACTCGAGCCAAGATTGTCCCCTACAACCATTTCATCTATGAGGTCCTCGCTACACACCAAAACCAAATCTAAAATAGCATCCCCCCTTGTTGGTTCAGCAACTACTTGATGAAAGAATTCATCAGCTATCACATCTAGGAAAATCTGAGCCCTATTATTATTACTAGCACTTGTTCTCCAGTCTATATCTGGAAAGTTGAAATCTCTCATGATTACGCAGTTTCCATGAGTATTTACTTCATTAAAAACATTAAAGAGGTCTCTATCCATATCCAAATTGGATCCTGGTGGTCTATAACACACCCCAAGCACTATCCCAGGGGAGGATCTGATAGTTTTCTTCCCCAATGTGATTTTTGCCCAAACAGACTCTGTCTTCTCCATTCCATCACTTTTTATTTCTTTACAATCTACCTCATCTTTGATATACAATGCGACTCCACCACCTTTACCCTTATTTCTGTCTTTCCTAAACAGCACATACCCTTCAATACCTGTACTTCAATCATGCCTAGTATTCCACCATGTTTCTGTTATTCCTATAATATCTGGTTTCACTTCCTGGACCAATAGCTCAAGTTCCTCCATTTTGTTACCTAGGCTCCTCGCACTGGTGTACAAACATCTTAGTTTTTGCTGTTTGGCCTCACTCACATTCTTTAGCCAATTTGGCACGGACGTTGTACCTTCAATATGACCTATTAGACTAGTATCCACCCTACCCTTCCTCCTCATGTCCATTCTCCTACCCCCAGCTATATCCTTTCTTACTTCGTTTTCCTCCCTCTCAGTGTTAAAATCTGGCGTAGAGATTACCTGGACATCTCCCAACCGTCTCCCCCAAATTCCTAGTTTGAAGCTCTCTTAATCAGTTGAGCCAGCCTCCATCCTAGAAGTCTATTTCCCTCCCTACTTAGGTGAAGTCCATCCCGAGAGAACAGTCCTCTGTCCATAAATGCCTCCCAGTGACCATACATCCCAAAGCCCTCCTTATAGCACCACTGCCTAAACCATCTATTGATCATCATAATCCTGTCACATCTTAGTTGCCCTTCTCTAGGAACAGGCAGAATGCCACTAAAGATCACGTGAGCCTCAATTTCCTTGAGCATCCTCCCCAGCCTAGCATAGTCTCCCTTAATTCGTTCCAGCGAGAATCTAGCCGTATCATTTGTTCCTACATGAAGGATGATCAATGGATTCCTTCCTGCTCCCTTAATAATCCTCTTCAACCTCAGTTCCACATCCCGTATCTTAGCACCTGGCAGACATAACACCCTTCTATTCTCTGGATCACCTCTGGTTACAGGCCTATCTATTTTTCTCAATAAGGAGTCCCCAATCACGTAGACCTGCCTTTTCCTAGTGACAGTGCGATTCTCTGGTCTATCTCTTGCTTCCTCTGGCTGCAAGTCCTTGCCATTCCTGTTTTCCCTTGTAATCCTCTTTAACCCATCCTGTATCCTCCTGATGCTCATTATTGGTATTGTCTCCATTAATTCTTCCCCTTTATCTATGGGACTAGCCACTCTTCTCTTCTTCCTTACCCTTCCATCTTCATTATCTACCTGCTGTACCCCTTCTTCATTCTCCAACTCCACATACCTGTTCTTGAGCTCTATTTTTCCTTCACTGACCCATCTTTTCCTCTGCCTGGTTCTCTTAGTCACATGCTTCCACTGTCCATTTTCTTCGCCCAGCAGTCCCCACTCTGAGGCCTTTGATCCTGCTTCCATCTGCATATCTAAACTTTCCCCTTCAGCCACGTCATGCCTTTGCTCCATCATCTGCTCAAACCCCCCTTCTAAACTCGACTAGAGTTTCCACCTGCATCTCCAGTCCTCGGATCTTTTCTTCCATCAGCTCTATCAGGCGGCACTTCATGCAAACAAAACTCCTTTCAGATAACCCTCCAGAATCATGTACATACCGCAGCTACCACATCCAATTATCCTCCTTGTGTTCTCTACTACTTGGGCCATGGCCACTACTGCCTCTATGTTTTATCTACTTTCTCACCAAAATCCTATTAGTCCAGTGAACACAAAAACAAACCAAAACACCCCCTCCACAGCAAAAACAAACCCCAAATGAGTCCCAATATCCAAACTCCCTTTACAAACTCTCACTCAAACTCCCCTGTTTACAGCTCTGTTTGCTGGCTCCTGTGCCGCTGCAGCTATCTATGCCGCTGCCTGACTAGAAGGCTACCTTTATAGGACCCTTAATCAGTGAAGCCCCGCCCCCTAATCAGGGCTCAGCTTCTCTCCCAGCACACTACCCCTACAAGCCTCTACACATACAAACAATACAAATACAAAACCAAATATAAACTTCTCCTCCAACAGAACTCCCACTCAAACTCCCCTGTTTACAGCTCTGTTTGCTGGCTCCTGTGCCACTGCAGCTATCTATAAAGCTATCTATAAATATATAAAGGCTTCCTTGGAGTGGGGACATACTATTTCGATTTTGTAAAATCGGGAGTTACTAAGTCAAATTTAGTTATTTTGAAATAGTTTCCTAGTGTAGACATGGCCTAAATGTTTATATCTTGTTCACACATCCCTAAAGCTGTTTTATAATTAAATGTAAAATCTGCCCCAGTCTCAAAGCTAAGATTGAGAATCCATTCAAAGGGAGTAGAAGGAAACAAAAAGGGAATACAATAAATCCTTAACATGGCAGATCAGCCTGAGCTAAAATACAGGTTGAACCTCTGAAAACCAGTACTCTGGTCCAGCAACATCCGTGGTCCAGCAGGACCACAAATGCTCCTGGATTAAAGAGCCTGAGAACCTAACGGCACAAGGGCCAGCAGCCTGGCCAGGGGCAGCAGGGCCAGAGCCCCATAGAAGTGCTGAGGACAGGCCGGAGAACCCCAGCAGCCCACAGCAGCATGGAACTGGAGGAAGAAGAAGCCTGGCAATCTGCAGCAGCATGGAGCTGGGGAAATCTGGCTGCCTGTGGCAGCATGGGGCCAGGGGACCATGGCATCACAGGGCTGGGGGCTGGAGAACCCCAGATGCCCATGGCAGCCCTGGGCCGGTGGGCCAATGTCAGCAAGGTGGCAGGAGAGGAGGCCAGAGGCAGGGGTCCTGCTGGCTCAGGGCCGGTGGCAGGGGACACTTCCCCTGTATAGTAGGGTGATCAATGTAATTGGTTAGGATTTACTGTTGGGACATCCTGACTAGGGATGTAAGCAACTAATCGACTAGCCAGTAAGCTTCCCCTCCTTGCTGCCTCTATCACAAAAAGGCAGCAAGGTGGGGGAAAAGGAGGGAATGCTGGGGGGAAACGGCTTGAAAGCCAGTTCCCTCCAGCTCCGTGGGAGGGGGTAGCGGTGCAGCAGCGTCCAACTTTGAAATGTACAAGAGTCCCTGCTGGCTCCAGGCTCCATGTGGTGCTTCCTCTTTGAAATGTACAAGAGCCCCTGCTGGGGACTCTTGTACATTTCAAAGTTGGAACTCCACATGAAGCCTGGGGCCAGTGGGGAGTCCCGCGCTGACCCCAGGCTCCATGTGGTGCTTCTGCTTTGAGATGTACAAGAGCCCAGTGGGTCTCCTGACAGGTTTCCTGGTCTGTTGATGATAACCAAAAGGCTGTGTGTGTGTGTGTGTGTGTGTGTGTGTGTGTGTGTATGCTCAGTGATTTGTGCCATGTTGACTTGCACAATTAGGCAACACAACAGACTCTGAGAGAGACCCCAAAGACCACAAAACAGATAAGGATTGAAGGTGCCTGGCCAGGTTTATTGTTAAGCGAAGTACAGTAATAGTTGTCAGTAGACTCTACCCGAACCACTACACATATGTACCTTGTAACAATAGACATAGCTCAATCAGTGGGAGACCCCACTGCCCCCTCGGCTGTACAAAGACTGTCCCCGCAAGACACCTCTTTATATATAGGTACAAACAAGTTACACATCACTCCTGACATTGTCAGGTTACCACCCTCTGATGCTACTTAGATACCACCCATCACCCTGTACCTTGTGGTTTGATTATAACATCTCTGTCCATCAGGCTGTTGTTTTAGACCCTTTCCTGAACCTGGGTGGGTATCTGTGGGGAGTGTGGGTACCAAGATCTTTTGTAATGATCTAGTGTTACCAACCTTTTGTAATGTGCTTTCAACCTATGCACAGTACTAACTACTGTTCTACACCTGGGCCTATTACCAATTAGTGTTTTGCACTCTCAGCCCTTTTTGTGCCAGGGTCTGTGAGCAGGGGTCTGCCTCTTGCTCACAGCTTAGCTTTGCTTTATATTAGCCAAGTTTTGTCTGTTGTTAGCTAAGCCTCAGGCCTCAAACCAGGCTTGTGCTACATGGAATTTTGTTTCAGGCCCCCATCTTACTACACCGTGGTCTGAAAAATTCTCTCATTGTCCTGACATTGCCAGACCAGGGAGGTATAACTTATATTTCCTCTTTACTCTTCCAAAACTGTAGGAAAGGAAATTTAAAATTATGGCTTCACATTCACCCAGTAATTCATGTGACTAGGTACTAGATTGCTGGAGTTTGGAAATATTAGTCTATGCCACAAGCTTTGTTGCAATACCTCAGGAAAATGGCAGGAGGTAAGATTGGCAACTGCTAATAGCAAACATCTCCAATGGTAGGAGATGGGACTCTATGGCTATGTCTACACTGCAGTTATTTCAGAATAAACAACTCTGGAATAGTTATTCCAAAATAGCTTATTTCAAAATATCACATCTGCACTGCAGGGAAGCCTCAAAATTAGTTTGAGGCAGACTTCCCTAATGTAAATTTGCTATCTCGATTTAGAGCCCCAGGAGGAATAACTTAGAATGGACCTGGTGAGGGGCTATTTTGAAATAGCAGAAGTGAGCATCTACATTTTATTTCAAAATATCTATTCCAGAATAGGCATTATTTTTCATAGGATGAGGTTTACAGAAGTCAGAATAAGCCATTTGTTGTTTCAAAATTATTTCAAAGTCATGGAATTGCTGTGTAGATGCTTGCATAGTTATTTCGGAATAATGGCCATTATTTTTAAATAATGTAGACACATTATTTTTGCTGTGTAGAAACATCCTTTATGGGGAGGAATTGCTAAAGAGAATTCTCTCCCAGATGTGTGGCTGGTGGGTCTCACTCTCATGCTCAAGGTCTAACTGATTGCCATATTTGGGGTTGAGCAGGATTTTTCCTCCAGGTCAGATCAGCAAATATTCTGGGTTTTTTCACCTCTCTCTATATTTTGGGACATGGGTCACTTCCTTTTGTGAACTAGAGTGTATGATGGATTCTCTGTAACCCAAAATCTTTAAATTAAGATTTGAGGACTTCAGGAGCTAAACTAGAGGTTAAAATGCTAATAGTTGAAGTGGGTGGGTGAGGATTGGTGGCCTGTTATGTGCAGGAGGTCAGACTAGATGATTGTAATGGTCCCTTCCGGTCTTAAAGTCATTGAGTCTAACAGAGTGACAGACTAGATTCCAAAACTTTGTGTGGTCTGCTGCATTGTAAGTTAGAGTCTCTGGATAATTTAACTGTTAATATAAAGTTTTTACATCACTTTTATTCTTTTCTTGACATTAATACCTTTCACTTCCTATACCTAATGCTTCATTCAAGATATTTATCATGCTCTTGGGATTCTCGGTTGTGAGTTTCTTATTACTTATAGCCAAGCTCTGAGGCTATCTGTCTGCTCTGTATCATGTAATCTTAATATTTCTATAATTCTGTTTTCTCTGCTGAAATTTACCCCTGGGAATAGAGAACCGGATTCACTGAATGCTATGAATTCTATAGCTATTTATAAAAGAAAAATTAAGAACAGAAAATCAAATTTTAAGTTCCCAATCCATAGCCAGCATTTCAGGAAGAAGTGTCCTTCATGGCAATCTATTACTGTTTCTGGTGACAAAATTGAAATGGCTGGAGTCCAGATTAAGGCTGTGTTTCTGCCAATCATTCTTTCAGCAACAATGTGGTTTCACTCTATAGTGCTGAGCTGACTTGATGGCACAGAATGAGAATTTCTTTTTCTCCTGTTTAATGTATTGCTACAAAACAGCAACAGGACCAATTTCACTGGAATAAGCTAGAAGAATTATTAGTTTCTGAAATGGAATAGGCAAATAGAGCTGTGCTACTTTGATTTCATGACTGAAAGTTTAAAATGTAGAAAAGGTTACTCAGACATCTAGGTGCCTGGAAGGCAGACCGGTGGTTCATGTACCCTAAAGGAGGTTTGAGAGTGAGTTTATATCTTTTTCCGCCCCATGTTAGTTGTACTCAGGGGAATCACAGAGCTGTTGTTCTTAGGCTTCACAGAGGAAATAAAACTGTCATTTGCTGTGTTAAGAGTCTGTTGTCAGTTCATATGCAGAACATCATTGTGTTGGTACCAGAAGAGGCTGCTTTCCTGTATGCTCGTGCTTCTGGTTGCATTTGGCCATAAACAAAGAAAGGCACATAAAACTTCAAAGGGGCAAAAAAGGTTGAAATAAATGTGTGTTACGTACTTCTTGGAGAATACATTTCATACCTTGTTAAATGCACTGTTCTCTTTGTCTCAGCTGCATTTTATACTTGCTGAATATCAAGTTTATTTTTTGGCAAAGAAGAGATAGATAACATAGAGTTACAGAGGCTGTGTCTAGACTGCAAAGAAAAGTCAGAAAAAGATAAGCAAATTGCAAACCGCAATTTGGGTCTCTTTTTCCACTTTTCTTCCAAAAGAGGCTTTTCCAACATTTGGTCCATCTACACTGGGCCAAATGTTGGAAAAAAAGCCTCTTTTGGAACATCCCTTCTTCCTCATAGAACGAGGTTTACAGGGATGCTGAAAAAACACATCTGCTTTTCCGAAATTTTTTTCAGAAAAGCAGATGCATTCCTTGGACGCGGTAGAGCTTTTCCGGGAACTCTGCAGTCTAGATGTACCTAGAGAGAGATTTGATAGGTAGATCTGCATTACTCACAAGCAACTTATACGGATTGTCCTAAACAAATTGCCAATGAAACCCTTACACCTCTCCATAAGGTTTTGCTAGAATAGAAAATTTTATTTTAGAAATATTTTAGAATTTTTCAGACATTATTGGGATTACTTATCATATCAGCTTCAGGCTGAACCTCTGTAATACAGAACTCTCTCATCCAGAAACATCCGTCATCCAGAATGATTTTAGTTAGCCAGATGTCCACTTTTCATGGGTGTGGCCAAGTTTTCCGCAGTCCCATAAAGTCTATTTACAGCCACCAGTCCTAGCTCTCAGTGTTCTGTGCTGTTATTTAGCTCTAATTTGTCCCTAAATGCCCCCTTAACAGCTCAGTAAGCAGTGGAAGTGTGTTGGTAATGCTACTAGATAATATTGGCCTCTCGTGGGCCAGAAATTCTCTCATTCAGAACAGGTCAGTCCTGAGGGCTCTGGACTAGAGAGGTTCAACCTATACTATTATTCCAACAAACCTCCAAAGGATGGGGAAAAAAATAAAGCTAATACATTAAAACCACCCATTGAATAGCCTGTAAAGAGGCAAGGGTAGACTTTCAGGAGGGTAGGGAGCACAGCATCTGTGCACTCTGGGATGTGCCTTGCTTTTCCTCCTGTTCCCCAAATGCTAAGAGAGTGAGGGGAAAGTACTAGCATTCCACGCATGCCTCTCACACCTGGTTGATGAAAAGAGGGGTGTGGGGAAATAATCATACAAATAACTAAGTGAAGCTGTTATTCCTACATAATGGGGTGGATCTAGTTCATCTTGAATTCAATGAGAGATTTGCCTACTTAAGCTGAATTGGAATTGACTCAATGAAACCTATTATTTTAGAACTCATGTTTGAAACACCCTTTCTTTCCAGACCTGGCAGATTACCAGGATCCCATTTGTAGAGCCCTGTGTGGTTATCTGCAGAAATGATCTGCAGATACCACATCCATGGGTGCAGATACCCACAGATGTAGTGCAGATAGCTGCAACATTTCAGGATTCTAGATACAAAATTTGTATTCACTTCTGCATCCATATCCACAAAAATGAGCTGTGGATATCTGAATCCACATTTGCATCCACAGATACAAAGTGAATAGACATTGATTTGCAGGCCTCTACCCATTTGTTCTGTACAAACACAAAATAAAGAGACAGCTCCCACCTCTGAGAATGTACAATCTAATTACGAGACAGACCAGCGGTAGATACAGATGGGAGTATAAGGAAACAATGAGATAATATTAGTCAGCAGCCTGGGTAGTGGTCTGCACATCAGTGGCCTAACCGTTGTCAATGTTTTGTAAACAGCATAGCAAAGGAGATTTTAAGGAGGGATTCAAAGGTGAGGAATGTAATAGCTTTCTTGCTGTTTATGAGCAGCTCCTCCCAAGTATGAGAGGGAGCACAGTAGAAAGTAGGAGGGTGCTTTTTTGAACACTGAATGCAGCTAGCAAAAACAAGAGGAAGAACTGTGGCATGAGAGTACTTCACCAAAGTTGAGGGATGCTTTTATGCAGTATTGTGTTTTAAGACTAAAGAAAAAACCCCCACAATGTGCAATAGTTATAAAACTGAAGCAGCCCAGCCAGTCAGAATACCAATGCATAAGCGAAGAAGACAGAGACAGCATGAGAGAGAGAAAGATCCTCTAAGCAATAAATATAATTTAGTTCTGTTTGGATTCCCTCTAAAGTGAAGCCCTAAAGGAACCATGGCAAGACCATCCCATTCATCATAATATGACACTTGGGCTACGTCTAGACTGCATCCCTGTCGACAGAGAGATGCAAATCAAGCACATCGAAATTGCTAATGAAGCAGGGATTTAAATATCGTGTGCCTCATTAGCATAAACATGGCCGCCACTTTTTTTCAAAACTGAGCATTTTTGAAAAAAAAAAAAAACGGCAGTCTAGATGTGGATCTGTCAAAAATAAAGCCTTTTTCAACAGATCCTGTATTCCTCAAAAAAATGAGGTTTACGGGATCTGTCGGAAAAGGGTTTATTTTCGACAGATCCATGTCTAGACTACCTTTTTTTTTTAAAAAGCTCTGTTTCGAGAAAAAGCGGCGGTCATGTTTATGCTAATGAGGCACGGGATATTTAAATCCCTGCTTCATTAGCAATATCGATGTGCCTAAACTACATCTCTCTGTCAACAGAGAGGTGTAGTCTAGACCCACCCACCCACCCTCATTTTTTGAGGAATACACCATCTGTCAAAAAAGGGTTTATTTTCGATAGATCCACGTCTAGACTGCCATTTTTTTAAAAAAAAGCTCCATTTCAAAAAAAAGTGGCATCCATGTTTATGCTAATGAGGTGCAGGATATTTAAATCCCTGCTTCACTAGCAATTTCGATGTGCTTGATTTTCATCCCTGTGTCGACAGAGGGATGCAGTCTAGAGGTAGCCTTGGTGTTCACTATTTATAACATATCTTGGAATGTTTAGTATCTATCCATTTTATTATCTTACCTTACAGGAGAAACCGAAGTTTAAATATAAAAGAAAAAAGAAAGAAAATATAATGACTGTGATTTCAGCCGATAAGAAATTAATGCATTTCTATACCCACTAAATAAGTGGAAGGAGGAACAGACACATATTCACAAATAATTCATAAGCTAGGACTCCTGGGCACAAAGCTAGTAATTTTTACATTACAAATAGATGTGTGCAGTGTATAGGAATTTTTTAATGGCTAGTTCTAATTACAGTGGATGCTTTTAGCAGATAATGAATCTCTGCTGGGAAAAAAAGTATCATGTGTAGCATTAGTGTGATATAAAAATCAATTATATAGCAATCAATACATTGTATTTAGCAATGGATAAGCGTGCTTTTTACAGAACTGAACCAGTCATGCCTCTTCTAACACACATCCATTAACTTACAGAAATCTCCAGAAATATGGTCTTTCCCAAGATGGAATATCACAGCTATTAGATTTCAAGTAAATATATGTACAGGTTGAACCTCTGTAAACTAGGACTCTCTGGCTGGGCTCTTCATAGCTGGGCTGTCCAGCAGGGCTGCAGCCCAGTGCACAGCAGTGGTGCTGCCTGGCAGGACCAGGAACCCAGCACGCATCAGCTGGGCTGCCCAGCAGGATTGGGAGTCCAGTGTGCCCTAGTTGGGCTGCCCTGTGGGGCCATAGCCCTCCTGGCAGACTGGGAGCCCAGCACACTGGAATCTGGGCTGCCTGGTTTAGCAGGGAAGGTGGGGGAACTGGCAGTGGCAGGTGGGGAGGCAGCCGGGAGGCCAGTAGCCAGTCCAGGGAATGGTGTCCCTAGCCTCTGTTTGTCAGAGGGTGGAGATGGATGGCAGGAGAGAGATCTCTTGATCATTACCTGTTTGGTTCACTCCCTCTAGGGCACCTGGCATTGGCCACTGTCGGCAGACAGGATACTGGGCTAGATGGACCTTTGGTCTGACCCAGTATGGCCATTCTTATGTTCAGGGCTAGGAGCGCCAGTAGCAGGGGGACCAGATATGACCTACCCTGGTCTGGAAAAATCCCTCATCGGGGACCAGGATGGTCCAACCTATAGTTGCATCTGCTGGAAAATGGGTAGCATCAGTAGTAGCAAGATATCTGCCCTGTGTGGGGGTTAAGTGAGGACTCCCTAGTATTTGGCTTTTATCAAATCCTCATAAGTTTATACTGAGCTGGGTAAAATGTCTGACTTCTCTTTAACAAATTATTTCTAGCAAGAATTGAAAAAAAGCCTGTAATTTTGTTTAGTTATTTATTATTTAAAATTTAAAGGTAGCTCATGCTGTGTGAATATATCCCGTCTACACTCTGGTGCATTGCTTCAGAGATGCACCTGGAAGGATTGTGCCCAATAGAGCTAAGGTGGAAGTAATATACTACTTGACTAGAAAGAATGAGCACTTTGTGTGCATGTGTGTGTGTGTGTGTACGATGGGATGGAGGCAGATTACTGTCTCTAATGACTCTCTACTCCTCCTAATGCTTTTCCTGCAGAGCTACATGGATTGCTGCCATCGCTACTGCAGGAGTGACAGTAGCCAGAGCCCTCGCCCTTTAAATTGCTCCTGGAGCACCATGCTCTAGCTGGCTCTGAGGACTGTTGGGGAATGTGGGGGCGTGGCACAGCATTCTCTGGGTAGTGGCTGCTTCCAGCCTGCCCCTTTTGCCTGAGGCCCTGCCCCTCCTGGGAGCATGAAGCTGCCTTCCACCACCTTACCCAGGGGCCCAGCAAGTCTGTCGGTTCCCCTCAGTGTAGCTGTTGTAGCTGATCCTTATGCAGACACTTTAAGGATGGGGGGGGAAATCCCACCCAGTCTTCTGCATGGTCACTTCAGGCCTACTCACAAATTGTCCCTTAATTTGTGGGACAAAAACTATGAAATGTAAATGCCAAGGCCATTGTTGCATGACAAGGTCAGGATGTGATGGCATTCATAAAATCTTACCTCAGCAATAAATCACATCAGCCAGAGTACTGTGAGTGTCTCTGCCCATTTGGCACATCTGCTATGAAGGTGGGGTGAAAGGGATCCTATGCTGACATTATCGCATCCAAGAATTGTGCACACTCTCAGGGTATGTCTAGACTACAGGGATTTTTTGGAAAAAATGGCCTTTTTTTGAAAAATCTTTACCTGCATCTAGACTGCTGCTGCGTTCTTTTGAAAGTAAATCGAAAGACCATGGCAGTTTTTTCGACCGCAGAAAACCTTGTTTTATGAGGAATAACGCCTTTTTTAGAAAAAGTGCTCTTTCGAAAAAAGGTGCTATGTAATGCAAACTGTGCTTTTTCAAAAGAGAGCATCTAGACAGCCTGGATGCTCTCTTTCGAAAAAGCGGCTTGCTTTTTCGAAAGTACTGGTTGTAGTCTAGACGCTCTTTTTTGAAAGAGGCTTTTTAGAAAGATACTTTCGAAAAAGCCTCTTTCGAAAGAGGCTTGCAGTCTAGACGTAGCCACAGATGCCTCAGGGCTTGCTTAAGTAGGGCCATCCAGGAAAAGTAATTTGAATTAACTAAAGTTGTGAATTTGAAGTGGATTAGTTAAACCCCTGGGTGGACACTACCATTCAGAAATTATTCAGTTTATCTTAATTCACTTTCAAAGGGGATAGATTCACAAATGGATTTAGGTGCCGAACATAACAGACTTTCAGAATTGGGCCCCACTGGGAGTCACAGAATCCCTGATCAGCTGTGTTTCAATCCCGTAGATGCCTAAACTCTTTCAGTACCTAAGTGTTGGTTGTAAAAGGTCCCTGTGAGCCTGTTGCACTGCACCAAGTATCTATATAACATAAGCCCCAGAGTGATCCATGAACCCAGGGAAGGTAAGTTGTGGGGCCTGATTGAGCTCACAGCTTGCCTTCCACATCAGGGCCCATAGGTGAGTTTACTAAAAATGGCTTGGTCATGACTTTTAGCCATTGCCCAGGTTTTTATATGGGATGGGGAAAGATCCCTGTTCTAGTCCCCACCCATACTCCCAGAATTTGCTGTTTCTCAGGTTAGTGACATAACCACTGGATTATGTGATATTCTGATGTGGAGCTCCCTCGCTCTCTCCTTTTGATGCTGTTTCATGGTGTTAAATAACTAGGATTTTTGGGCCACAGTGAGAATGACTCTGCATCCTGGTGGTTAAAGTACTCACCATACATATCAGAGATCCATATCCACCCTGCTCTAATGTCTTTTTAAAGTATTGATTCATAATGCAACAGCTTCAACAAGAGAGACTGTGGGCACCTCCCAGACTGGAATATCCTATAGGCCAGTGATTAAGGCACTGATCAGAGCAGTGATAGCACCCTGTTCAAACTCCTTCTTCTCCTCAGGTGGAGGAGGGACTCGAACCAGTGGATCTCCCCTATCCCAAGTGAGTTCCCTAACCAATTACAAGGTTTTCCTCCTGCTCCCCCAGCTTCTTGAAAAAAATGATGTAGACACCTAACCCCAAGAGAAGATTTGCTTTCACTTATTGAATTCCTGGGAAGGGGGTGGGCACAAGGCCACCTACATCTAAATTCTACTCTCACAGACTAAAGGGAGGAGTCACTAGACTCAGGTCTCAAATAAATGCGGTAGGCAACAAATGAGAAAACAGGGTTGGGAATGAGGGCCAAAAACAGGGAGCCAGTGAGCAGAGAACCCCAGAGAGTGCCCACTGCTCCTTGAAGGCATCCAGAGAGCCAGCGGACATGGCCCAGAAGAGCTATACTTGGAGTCATGACTTCAAGGATAAGCAGACATAAGCCCCACAGTCACAGAATACCTCCCCATCCAGCATCCTTCTCCCAATACAGTGGACAGCCACCTTGGCCAGTGCCAAGAAGAGGTTGATGAGTAGGTCTTACAACTTTGTGGGGCTACAGAAGAGTGTGCAATAATCAGGATGTGCAAGGAAAAGTGCATCCAGAATCTGATGAGAAGGTGCTGGAGTAGCCAGAAAAGGGGCTGCAACTTGACACAAGGGACTGGTTGGACATTCTAGTGCTCAGCCATGGCATGGGGCTCCCACTCACTGCAGAAGGGGAGGTGAATTGTGCCAGGCACACTCCTATTATGTTCATGGCTCCAGGAAAGAGCCATCATACCCAGTAGGTTGTGGGAGCAGGGTGACGTACAGAGGGGCCCCCCGGGGGTTCATCACCCTCTAGAAATGGTGGGAGATATCTCTTCTTCTTGTGGTTGGGGTGGGGCATGAGGGTGAAGAAATGAATTGTATGGAGCACAAGTGTACAGTTGTTTCCTTCATGCAGTTCAGAAATGGAGTGGCTGCAGGTTGTGCAGCCAGCTGGGTAGTGAGGAAAGGGCAGCCAGGGGCCCTCACAAAGTAGAGTCCTGATGGGGAGGTCCAGAGGCAAGAGGTGGGCAGGGAACACGCTTCTCCAGGAGCTGCTTGAGGAAAGCCCATGAGGTGGATGGTAAAGGTGCACTCACTTCCTAAAATATACGCCAGGAGACATGAAGGGTGGAGAGCCCTATGCCCTGGCTGACCACTAGGGCATCTACTCAGTCCCTTGAATCATAGTCCAGGGTGTCTCTGAGAATCTCAAGCAAAGGATGGTGCCAAACTCCCTGAAAGGGGCAGGATTTAGCATACACCCCTTTCATCAGGATCGTCCAAGGGCTAGATTAGGCAAGGAACTGCCTGGTGTACTAGCTTTTGTTAATTCCTTTCTGAGGTGCCTGTCTTTTCCCATTCATTGTATAGGGAGCCTAGGATTAAACTGCAGCAAGGGAGGTTTAGGTTGGACATTAGGAAAAAGTTCCTAACTGTCAGGGTAGTCAGACACTGGAATAAATTGCCCAGGGAGGTTGTGTAATCTCCATCTGTGGAGATATTTAAGAGTAGGTTAGATAAATGTCTATCAGGGATGGTCTAGACAGTATTTGGTCCTGCCATGAGGGCAGGGGACTGGACTCGATGACCTTTCGAGGTCCCTTCCAGTCCTAGTATTCTATGATTCTATGATCCTTACTCAAGCTTAATGAATCATTGTAATTTTCTTGGTTAGTGTAGCAATGCCCAGTGGCAACAGGCCTATGTTCCTTTGAGAATCCTTTAGTGATTCTCTATGGTCCATATAGTGCCATTAATTGTGAGTATTATTATTTTGCTTAAAAGGCTGGGTCAAACTCTGCTACCAGTCTGCTGCCTTTTCCCAGGCTTGTGCTCACTAGTGTGAAAGAGAGGGAAAGAAAAACAGACATCATCATTCTAGCAATACTTCCCGGTCCAGGTGATGGTGAATATAACTGCCTTGGTTTTGTTTCCTGCCACTTCCTAGTTGCCTGCACAACGTTGCTCCAAGGCCATTCCTAAAATTAATACACACATTCATGTTAGAATTAGTGTTTTCTGGATACAGAGCTATCATTGTATTATCACACTTTAAACAAATGACTCCATTTATTTCAAAAGTGAAGTTATTTGTGAGTATTGCGTCCTGAGAGTAAAACAAAATTATGAGGAGTACTTGCTTGCATACTTTATGGATACTATGCTTGTGGCCCAATTTATCACATTCTTAGTTGGCATCTACCCAGAGCTTTGGGGTACTGTGAAAAAAGCAGCTATTTCAATACTCGTCAATTTCTAATAAAAAGACTTGTTTATGGGCTTAATAAATACATGAAACATTATTGAATCATAAAGCATCTAATTAGTTTGGTGAATTTAAAGTGCTGTGTTTGCACATTAAAACTAATAAGTGATTATATGCATTCCTGAATTAAGGATCCTTCTGTTTGCTTTCTCTTTGATTGCAAACTTACATTCAACAGAAGATAGTGGGCTTTCATTTTAAAGCAAGATTAGGAGCCTACAGTCAGTAAATAATCATATTGTCTACATCCTAGGAGTCTTCTCTTGTCTCATAAGACTCATCACCTGAAAATCTTATTTTAAATCATCACAAACAATTCACATTTTATGTAGCATTACACACTAATGGGGATATATGTCTCACCTTTATGCATGAGATGTTAGCTGAATAGCTGATGCCAATAGGATTCAAGCAATTTCTGGAGAAGTTAAGGTTAGATTGTGCCTAGCTCAGGTGCAACTATGTAGGTGAATAGGAAACAGTCAGAATTTCTGTCTCACCTTATGTGGCTGCATTAGCACATATCCATGCCTGGTAGCTGGGGGAGAATAGAGGGTGCATGCCAGATGCTACCCTCAGGAGCAAGTGAGTTGAAAATAGGTAGGGTAGTGTGAAGTGAGGAGAAGGCAGACCTACTAGTCCTCTCATGACAGTCAGCACTACTGCTTATTGACTTGGTGGTGATAGGCAAGCAGAAGTCCATTATGGGTGTAGCAGAAAATTATTCTCCTGCAGGATATTAGGAGAGCCTCAATAATAACTGTACTTCTGAGGAGTTTCTCAAAGCCTCCTTATGTGACTCTAAATCTGTCTTTGATTTGGGTTGTGTGTAGCTGGAACAAATTAGCTCTTGGCAGGAAATGCACCCTCATGGTAGGAGCATTTTCCATTTACATTGCTCATATATAATTTCAGTAATATTCCACACTCTGTAACAAAAATAACCCATAGACAATATTTTTACTCTATATACATAACAGTGTGCGCACACACATATTTCTTTAAAAGAACAATGGAAAAAGAAGTTTAAGAGGCAGGGAATGAAGCTACTAATCAGGGTACCATTAAGTGGAAGATAGCAAGTCATGTTTTAAATTCCTTATGTACAATGGAAGGATAGTGTAATTAGGGTCCCAGAATAGACCATGAAGACATGGGTTCAGTTCCTGAGTATATCACAGATTCCTCCATCTTCCCTTACTGTCAATGATAGGTAATTTAGTCTGCAAGAGGTCCTATTGGTTGTGACAGGGCAGGTCAATGACTATCTTATATTTCAAAATGAGGAGAGGTAACATAATCTGACCCTAATTAATCTCCTTATGTGTCATGAAAGCTCATGATACAATATATATTTTGTTAGTCTCTAAGGTGCCACAAGACTACTCATTGTTTTTAAAAGTTGTTTTTAAATTTATAGACTATCACAGCTACCCCTCTGAGACTCATGCTTCAGGTACCAATCTGCAAAATGAGAGGATAATAATATTTCCTTACCAGGGAACTATATTGTGAGGATAAAGCCATTAATATTGGTGGGGTGCTGACATACTACAGCAATCAGAACCATTTGATAAATAGCAGATCAGAGGTTAAATGCCTGTTAGTGATTAATTCAAAACCCATCAAGCATAAATTATCAAGATAACTATGAATGATGTACAATTCAACAGCATTTTATATAGTGCATTTCATACAGACTATATCCCAAAATGTCTCACAAACTTACGTTACATATTTACAGATTTAGAGTGAATCTTCCCCTCAGACTCGCATGTAATTTGAAATTGCACCCAATTCTGAAAGCAGAATTGGATTCATAAATAATAAAAAATTTCCAATGGAAAAAGAAATTATGAACTATAGGCAAGGGAGCAAAGATATGGCCTTAGCTGAGCTGTGGAACTCAATAGATAGTCAGTGAAGCAGAGCTATAGGACAGCAGTTCCAGACAGCAGGAGCTGGAGAGGAGAAGGCAATCGCTCTCAAAAGTGGCAAATGATGTTTTAGAGATAGAGTGGTTTGCTGCAGCATTAACTCCAACTCCATGGTCTCTTGGGCTATGTCTACACTATGCGCTTTGTCGGAAGAGGCAATGCAAATGATGCGCTGATTAGCATTTTGTTGCACTTCATTTTCATAATCTATTCCGAGCTGGTTTTGCGCAATAAGTTTTTGCACAAAAACAAGCAGTATGGACATGTCCGTTTTGCACAAAAACCCCTTGTGCAAAAATGTCTTGGCATAGATTATGCAAATGAAGTGGGACAAAATGCTAATCAGCGCTTCATTTGCATTGCCTCTTCTGGCAAAGCTCATAGTGTGTAGACAAAGCCTTGCTGTCTTAGTGGTTGAGAGGGCAAAAGGTAGGATTCAAGTGAAAAACGGTTCTTGAATGATCCAAACTGCCAAGGCAAGGCATATCATAGGGAATAACACTGATTGGCTCTTTGGGAAGATACCTCAACATACATAGAAGTGGATGAAGGATTCCCTCTTGAATGATTGTTATAGTAATGGGATGGAATCCATTATCTTCCAGGGAACTATGAGGTGATCCTTCTTCCTGTTCCATGGGAGATGAACCATAACAAAGTTCCATAGTTCATTTTCGCATCTCATTTTTTTCAGTGAGGATTGATATAATGCCACATTTATAAATTTAACGATGTTTGCCTATTCCTTAAAAATATAGATTAGTTCATAGAAGGAGTAATTGGTAACTGTGGTAAGATGTGGCAGTTAAAGTGGATAATGAATTGAATATGAGTCAACAATTCATACAATTCAACAATTAACTGTTGAAGAAAAGGAAAATACCAATTGGCTGGTTATAATGAGAGTAAATTTAAAATACTAGACAATTATTCCACTCTACACTGCATTCTAGAACTTAAATAAGGCACAGCATTGAGTGAATTACCACATAGTAGCACAAAAACAAAGTTGTAGTATGAAGTATTGGAAGTAGAAAGTTTAAGAAGTCTTTTAACATTCATAGTTGGCCAAAAAAACAACTGACAGGATATGTGGTAACTCTTTATAGAAATATACAAAGGGATGTCACAAGGAGAACTGAAGTTGTCTCATTTGTCAGAGGAACGAATACATAGCAATGGGCATGCACTTCAGAAGGACAATCCGAGATTAAATATTATGAATATTTATGAAATTACAATGGAGACAAGAGCTAGATGTAAACTTGAAACTTATATCTCTCACCAACAGAAGCTGGTCCAGTAAAAGATATTACCTCACCCAAACATTTTCACACTTTCAAAGCAGTTTGATTCATGTTCAATTTCTGGGATGAGTAAAATACTCAAAATGTTTCTTTCTTTTTTTCAGAACACATAGTGTTATTAGACTATATAACTACTAAAATACTTAAATCCTAACTGCAAAATTAGTAGGACAGTATGTAAGAAAGAAGAGGTCTGCTACTATTAATATGAGTGAAAAAAATTGTTGCCAAAACTTATTCAGAGGAATTCATGTGAGAAAGTAGGTTTTGTAGCTACAACATTATAAAAGCCAAGTGGGCATGTCTCCATTTGTAATTGAATTTTAAAATGTTTATTTACTCATCAGTGGAATTGCACTGTTATCTATATTTAAGGCATTTTCTACCATAAAAGAAGATGAATTAACAGCTAATAAAGTTGGTGTTCATTACTACTGTATAGTTCTGGTAAAGAATTTCAAGTTCAAAACATTCAATTTTGTCATAAATTCTATGGATTATAAATAGCTAGTAAATAATTGATTAATACATTTGTAAGCCAAAGTTACAGATACATTGTGAGTGGCTAGAACAAGGTCACAGGTATGTAACTTCTTCCAATGTGCCCATTTAAATCCATGATAGAAACCAAGGCAACTAATCACTCAGAATAGTAGATAGGATATTAAAATAATTATTAAATATTTGTCTTGTTCCGCCATGTATACATAATCAGAAATTTAAAAGAAATGATTCCTGCCCCCAAAGAGTTTACATCTATATTTAGACAATATTTATTATTTAATTTAGCAAAATTTAGCACAGTCACAAACACCCCAATTTCGTGAGATAGGTAAGGAATGTACATCTATATTTCCATACCACATATTCACACCATTCTTTCTAGAACAACCTGAGGTATTAGTCATCATCTTCCTCATCACCTTCTTCTTTCACATCATCACCAGTCGCCATCATCCTGGTACCTCCCATCTTCCCCTACTGCCCTTAAGCTAGGATGTCATTTTATACTATGTAGCACTGTTGTTATGTTTGATACATATTCAGTAGGAGATGTTTCCTTTTCTCCTTATTTGTATTTCCTCAACTTACTAAAGATGAAGAGTCTTTGGGGTTTTTTTCCTATAGTTCAGTATATCATTGATCTCAACATATTATCATATAGGTCAATTCATTACCATGGGCCTTTTGTGGTTGTCTATCACATTAGTTATTTCTGTCCTACATGGTTATTCAGTCTGGTTGTAACTGGTTATTTTGCATTTTTCCAAGTAATGATGTACCTGCTAAATTTGAGGGTATTCTTGGAAGCCCCTATGCCATTGGAAGTTATTTTATCTAGGTGAAAAGTCCTGAATAAATGAGTATTGACTTTGCTGTCTGGGTGGAAAGTCCCAGGCATGTGCATGCTAGCTTTACTTTAGTTCACATATAGGATGTGGCCTATGAGTACCTTGCATTACAGCCAAACTTCCAATACAGTTGCTGCACTTAAGAGAACTTACAGCTCAACCACCTCCTCCATGTTTCATGCTATAGGTTTTGAAGTTGAATGTTAAGTTGATCCACAAGAATTCTATTAATCATTGTTCATTCTTCGGTCTACGTGGCTGAGTTGATTCCAGGCTAGCTTCACTCTACCCATTCCCTGTTCTCCTTGTGTTATATCAGTTACAATCCCTCCAAGGAGCATGGGCTCTCTGACTCCAGTTCGCTGAGCATGCTACACATGTCAGGGGCTTCCTTTTTCCCATTCTCTCTCTCCTCTCCATACCTGTGTTCCTCATTCTTCCTTCCATCAAGGGTTCTGTGAGAGTCCATGTACTGCTATGCCAGTCTCCTCTTCTCCCTTCCAAGTCTAAGGATCAGTGTGCATGCCTCTCCATCCCTCCCCCCATTTCTAAATCTTCCTTTCTTTCTTTGTCAGCAAGTCAACATTTTAAAACTGAATTGGGAAGATGGATAAAGCTAAACTTGAGAGAGATTGTTCAGCAGGAATGTGTTATTGGCTGCTATCAACTAGCTCTTTGATCTATAGACAATTACACAGATGCTTGAAGCTGCTAGCACTGTTTACCAGTTGCCAGAGGCTCCATATGTCATTTCTTTTCCAGTTATAGTTTTCAGGTTTTTTAGAAAATCAAGATGATTCTGCCTATTGGTGCTTAGCACATTCCCTGAAATGTTGGAATTCCTTAGAGGCAACATTCAAAAGTTACCATGTTACAACCAAACAACCAAATAGAGATATGCCATCAAGGTCTGTGTAAAGTCTTGCAAGCCTTTGACCCAGAATGTATGGTGACAATGAACCCATCTGCTCCTTGATGTCAGTAAAGCATAGTTTATGTGGCTTGCAGAATATTGTAGTTCCTCAATTGCAACCTTGTTTGTTTGTAGAATATTATTTGTCAGACCCTAAGATCTTTCCTCTCACTACTACAAAGCCCCATGCTACAAAATCCAACTGTATACCAAGAAGGATCATTTATTTTCTCTCTTCCCATCACTACTCTTCTCAAAGAGCCTCCCCCCACAAATCACTTGTCTTTGCCAGGTCTACAGAGGCAAAGTATCTAAATAATGTAGTCTGTTGCTTGCTTGTTCCCTATGTCTTATAAAAGTGAGGTAAGTTCCACAGGAAAAAATGACAAGGCTATCTGATGCGCTTTATGAAAGCTATCAAAGTGATGATAACCATTGCACTTGAAAGTAAACAATTCAGTGCCCTGAGTTCATTGTAAATACTCATTCGACATGGCAATTTTAACACTTCCTACCATATTGAATGACATAAATTGCTTGATCCAATTTGGCATATTATAAAATACAGAGGAGGGAGTGGGAAATAAGTCATTAACTGAAATACTATAAATACATGACCAATGATGAATTAATCTGTATTTGTCCAAACTCTTTTTGGCCAAACAATGAAGTTCTTAAACTCCATTTAACCTCATTTCCTTATCATCAACAATCAGTAGAAATGCCAAACATTTGAGATTCTTTTGTGAAACTAATAACATGCAGACCTCTGTTTGGAATATTAAATCTCTCTCTGATGTCCTGCATGTGCTGTCTTTTCTTGTCTGGATAACTACACAGTAGCTGTGTAAAAATGTCAAATTAATTGGATTTCAGGTTGTTCACAAAAGACTGCTGATAGCTCCCTTATGAATATGCCTTTTCTCTAAATGTGTTTGGCTGTTGCCTTTAATAAGCATATGAAGACATGTATTTGGCATATTAAAGCTACATTTGTATCTTTATAGGGAGGAAGAGGGACAAGGGATGTGGATAAAGTATGAAGCCAGAGGGCAAAAGGTAGTTCTCTGAGTTCCAGGCCATCTTAAAATCATAGATTTGGAAGAGATCTGAGGAGATTATGTCCAGCCCCCTGCTAAAAGCAGGACCAATCCCAGATAAATCATCCCAAGCCAGGGCTTCGTTGAGCTCAGTCTTAAAAACCTCTAGAGATGGAGATTATACAATTCTAGTGCTGCACCACCCTCCTAGTAAAATAGTTTTTCCTAATATCCAACCTAGACCTCCCCTACTGCAACTTGAGACCGTCATTCTGTCATCTGTCACTACTGAGCACAGCCTCTCTTCATCTTCTTTGGAACCCCCCCTTTAGGTAGTTGAAGGCTGCTATCAAATCCCCCCTCACTCTTCTCTTCTGTATAAAAAATAAACCCAAATCCCGCAGCCTCTCCTCAGAATACATGTGCTAAAGCTCCCCAATCATTTTTGTTGACCTCTGGTGGACATTTTCCAATCATCCACATCCTTTCTGTAATGAGTGGCCCAGAATTAGACTCAGTACTCCAAATGTTGCCTCACCAATGCTGAATAAAGGGGGATAATCTCTTCCACAGATCTGCTGGCAGCATTCCTACTAATGTACACCAATATGCCATTAGCCTTCTGGCTAGAAGGGCATACTGTTGACTCATATTCAACTTCTCATCCACTGTAATCCTCAGCTCTTTTTTCTGCAGAACTGCTGCTTAACCAGTTGTTCCCTAGCCTATAGCAGTGCTTGGGATTCTTCCATCCAAGTGCAGGACTCTGCACGTGTCCTAGTTGAACCTCCTCAGATTTCTTTTGGCCCAGTCCTCCAATTTGTCTGGTTCACTCTGAACCCTACCCCTACCCTCCAGCGTATCCACCTATCCTCTTAGCATAGTATTATCTGTGAACTTGTGGAGGGTGCAATCCATCACTTCATCCAGGTTATTAATAAAGATGTTGAACAAAACCAGCCCCAGAACTGATCCTTTGGGCACTCTGCTTGATACTACTCACCACCAACCCAACATTGAGTTGTTGATCACTATCCATTGAACCCAACGATCTAGCCAGTTTTTTATCCACCTTACCATCCATTTATCCAATTTATACTTCATTTACTTGCTGGCAAGAATACGGTGGGAGACTATATCAGAATCTTTGCTAAAGTAAAGATATATCACGTCCATTACCTTCCCCCTATCCACAGAGCGAGTTACCTCGTCATAGAAGGCAATCAGGTTGGTCATGCATGACTTGCCCCTGGTGAATCCATGTTGACTATTCCTGATCACTTCCTTCTCTTCCAAGTGCTTCAGAATGGATTCCTTGGGGATCCCCTCCATGATTTTTTTGAGGAGGCTGACTACTCCGTAATTCCCTGGATTTTCCTTCTCTTTTTTAGAGGTAGACACTACATTTGCCTTTTTCCAGTCCTCTGGGACCTCTCCTGATTCCCATAAGTTTTCAAAACTAATGGTCAATGACTCTGCAATCACATCAGCCAATTTTCTCAGAACCCTTGGATGCATTTGTGTATGTCCTGCATACTTTAGATTTTTCCACACAATCTATCACTTGGGGTATGTCTAGACTACATGCCTCTGCCGACCGAGGCATGTAAATTAGACATACCGACATAGTCAATGAAGCGGGGATTTAAATATCCCCCGCTTCATTAGAATAAAAATGGCCACCGCATTGTGCCGGCTCAGCTGTTTGTTGGCACGAAGCAGCAGACAAGTCGGGAATCAGTCGGCAAGGAAATCCTTTGCCAACTGATCCTGTAAACCTCATTGCATGAGGCATAAGGGATCGGTCGGTAAAGGCTTTCCTTGCCGACTGATCCCCGTCTTGACTGCCGCTTCGTGCTGACAAACAGCTGAGCTGGCACAATGAGGTGGCCATTTTTATTCTAATGAAGCGGGGGATATTTAAATCCCCGTTTCATTGACTATGTCGGTATGTCTAATTTACATGCCTCGGTCGGCAGAGGCATGTAGTCTAGACATACCCTTGGTTACATCCCCCATTCACTAAGGGTCCCACACCTTGTGCTCATGAGCTCATGCTGACTGACCTCACCTTTCTATTTTCACTCATTCAGAGAGCTCCGTGCACAAGGTTATTCAGATGAAGATGCTGGAGCCACATTTCAGTACAATGTTCTGTGTGCACAGATTAGGGCCACTGTGTTATCAGCATTTGGTTAGGAAAGCAAACTGAAACTGGTTTTCAAAACGTTAGATTACCATCATTTCCCTGGTCAGCCTAAATAGGGCATAACCTTGCTATAAACCTGTTTACTAAACTATGCTGTAGATTATGATCCAACCAACCTGGGGGGAAAATGGCATATAGCACCACAGAAGTAAGACCTGTGTTTAAGCATGTTTTGCTAAAAAAGTGATAACAGAGTTTACATGACTAGTATAGACAAGGATTCAGAGATGACAGAAACTACAATCTCCTCCATTTTATGCAGCTCAGAAAGCCATAGCTCCTCTGGGAGACTCCAGCCTGTATGTTTCATGCTTTTAGGAATGTCATTATCAGTTTTCCACTATTTCTGAGAGATTGTTCTGTGGTGTTCTGCTCTCTGCATGCTGTTATTTTTTTATGACAATTTCAGACAGGCACTGTTGTACTTTTGCAGCATGTTTATGAATCTGGCCTCCTCTTCCTTCTATGGTTCACATTCAGTCTTTCCTCTAGTCTTCTTCCTTCAGCCTATATTCTGTTTAATCCAGATTTTTCTCTGCTCTCCCTCTCTATTGTTCTATTCTCTGCACACTTCCTGCCACCGATTATTTGTGTTCTCTTTCTGTTCTGTTATTAACCTCTTCTGTTCACTGATTTGAAATTCCATTTATTGCTGTTACTGCTTTCACCATTATTCCTGTAGTGCCCTTCCTTCCTTCCTTCCTCCAATAGGCCAGTCCCCATAATATTAAACAGAAGAATTATTATGACTCAGAGATCAGTCAGGTAGAACCTTCTCTACATCTCCATTAGTGGTGGCTTTTTGCCAATTAATCCTCTTTTCAGGAGCTAACAGGTGAGAATATATTAGTCTTCAGGGAGAGGAGGCCTTTGCAAAGCAGTGTATGTCTTAAAACCTGCTCTGAATGATCCCATTTATATTTATTATTCAGAGTAGGCATGCGCTGAGGCCTTGTGAAGGGTCATAGAACATAGCAGAATGAAGTCCCAAGTGTTCTAGGACAATCTACCAGTATGCATTACCACGCACTGCCTAGTACCACTCTTTCCCACCACAAACCCAAACCCATGCACCTAAATTTTGCTGATGCTGACTGGGGACTCAGCAGCAATGGCAATCTCTTCTTTGATGTTCAAATCCAGAAGAAGATGAGAGACCTTTCTCCTTGCCCTCAGTCAAACAGCCATTCCTGAGAAGAGTGCGATGTGTTGACTGCTCAAAAAGGTAGCTTCAGATACTGTCACTGGACTTTAAACAACGTCAGCTAGTGAATCCTTCTTGCAGCTACTATTGAGTGAGAGTCCAACGGTCGCATTTCTTCAGTATAAGTTCAAAGGGAATGGCTTCCCAAACTGAGAAACACCTCAGAGATAGAAAATTAATTAAAGCTAAATTTGCTGTTCTGGAAGGCAAAAACTGCTAGAACCAGAGGAGACCATCAGGGAACAGAGTAGGGAAAATTTCAGGAATGTATTCTCAGAATTTTAATAGAAAAGGAATTTAAATTCAAAATTGAAAGAACCCACAGGTCTCTGGCCCTCAGGCTTGCCCGTGTGACTAAAAACTGAGCCCTGATTATCAAATGTCTCATGTTTATAACAACAGAACCCATTCTATGCAAAGCAAGGGGGCGGGGGGGGGGGAAAGAGTTTCACTGAGGCAAATCCCCATATAAAAGAATGTATTTTCAAGATTTTGCAAGGAAAGTTGCAGAGCAGAGGGCAGCTTTTGTCACGACCAAGCCATTGGCAAAGCAAAAGGGGCTAAAAACCATTACAACGGTTTCCTGTGTTGTTTCAGGTAATATCTGGAGAAGTGACTTGTTTGACTCTGGAAAATGAACCCCCTCAGAGAACTCCTCATCCAAAACAACTCCCCCTCTTCCCTCAAAGTATAAGAGAATATTTGTTTACCTGACTGCTAAATGCAACTAACATCCAAATGTTGCTATTAGTTGTTGTTATTATCAGTCACTGTCTCCATGGGTGTTCTGTTGTTCTGGAGCTACCAGGGGAAAAATTAATCTGGCAGCCACACTCCCACCTTCTATCTTCCTCTCCCAGTAGCTCCACTGACCAACTCCTCCCCTACCTTCTCAGCACTTCCAGAGTGCCATGCGCAGCTGATTTGTGGCATTTAGGAAGCTCCAGGAGAGAGGGGGAAGAGCAGGAATGTGGCACATTTGTGGAAGGAGGTGGGGAAGAAATGGGGTGGGGTGAAGGTTTGTAGGAAAGGATGAATGGGGTGAGGTAGGTGTGGAGAAGAGGTGGGGTTTGGGGAAGGGGTGGAATGAGGCTGAGGTCTGGGGCAGACAAAGGTCAAGCACCCTCTTACTAGAGGGGAATTTGAGTGTCCACTGGCTAGAAAGGAAATGGATGCATATGGTTATTATAGTCTAGATACCTCCTATTTGTTGCCCCTGTCTTTTCTTCTCACTTCCTCCCTCCTGACCTTCATACTCAGGAAAATTACACCTTCCATGACTGTGATTTGCATCAGGCTTCAAGGGGCTGCTGCTAATGCTGATTTTCCCATTAATTTCCCATCATCTATCCTAGTCTCTAGAGATCTGGAAGTTGCAAGCATCTGATAACTTAATATAAAATCTGTGGTTGATCTTTTGTAGACCAATCTTATTTTCAGGGTCAGAAAACCAAGCAAAACAAAAATGACCTTGCAATAACATATTAAAAGACCTAGGAATATGTGATATCTGGTCGCTGATACATTCAAGTAAGGACTATGCATACTTTTCCTCAGTACATTGGTGCTAATCCCTTAAAAATCCTTTTTTGATCTTCAGGAAGTAGGTTAATTTTATAGTTGACTCTTCCATTGATAAAATTGCTTTCTCTGATCATACTTGTAATGGCTCCACCCGCTTTGTGAGCGCCCCTGGTCTTTGCCTGGTCATCTCGTTGTCTTCAAGGACCTGAGGCTAGGGTCTGACTAGCCCTGTCCACAGTACTATTGGTTCTTTGTAGTAGGCTTATGGCTAGTCATCAGCCACTGGACTTGCGCCTTACCCAGATTGCACTGGGAGCTGTCCATAGTGCTGCTGATCTCCCATTCAGGATATAGACCTGGCTGGGTCAAGCTCCTGAAAGGAACTGCCAGGCCCTAGCCCCACAGCTTCTTTTATACCTATCTGCTGGGTCCTGATTGGCTGTCACAGAGATAGCCACCCTATCATGCCTGGAGGACCTCTTCTCTGCTGCTCTTGCTGGGATGGGGTGCAGCAAGATCCTGTAGGGGGCATTGAAGCCTATTCCAACCTGTCAGAGTACCCTTATAACACTTTGAATAATAACAGTTTCAAATAAGAAACAGACACGTAGTTGCAAATTTAATTCTTCACTTTCATTAGATCACATTACAATTTTTTATTTTAAAAGAAAGTGATCTGTTCTTGTGGATAAATGAACCCTCAGAATCTAGCATATTATTGTAGGAGACACTGAGGGCCTAGCTGAGGGGCAGAATTATTAGTTTTACACCTGCTAAAAAGATAGAATGTGGAAAAATATGATGGCTCTTGAGAAAAAGGCAAAAGAGCTTGATTTGTCTCATTCCAGAGCCCCATTTCCAGATTTGTTGCCATCCCTTATCAATTGTAGCTATGAATTCAAGAAGTTACATTCAGGCTGATGTCAGCCTATTAGCTCTCAGGCATGATTGCTAGGAATTAGTGAAAAAGCTGGCAATCTGCTGGCATATCGCCTAAGACAAAAGGCCTCTGTGTGTAGAGTCAATCATCCGTGAAACTTGGTAAATTATGTACATCATTTAAAGGTATTAATAAAGAGTTCTTTAATTACTATAACGATCTGTACAGATTAGACACAAACCCCTCCACAGGTGCTTTGGATCAGTTTTTCAAAAATATTACATTACAGCAAATTACTATAGCCCAGTGTGGAAACCTTTACATTCCCCTAACAGGGATGAGTTAATTGAGATGATTAAGAATATGAAAGTGAATGTACTGGCTGAGCAGGAGCATCATAAAGATTTCCCAAAATGTCAGTGTTAGGGCCTTTTGCCCCTTTTTGTATGCTAGTGAAATTATTGGATAAATAATTAAAAAATAATTGGCCAGCAACAAAGATAGTGAGCCTAGGGCAGAAAGAGGGAAGATAATATATATATAATATAATGTTGAGTTCACTTGCCCAGCTCCAATAACCAATGATTTATTCAAAGTGGAACAGGTTCAAAAGGAGAGACTGAGAGAGCCCCATATCAGAATATCCCATCATCACTCCATAGTTACATCAGCTCTCACCCCTCAGGCAGGCAAGAGAACTGAACCTGAATCTTCCACATCCCAAGAGAGGGCTTGTAATGGATAGGAGGAGTGCTGGACAGCACCTGGTGACTAAGGGGTTAAACTCAGGTAGTTATTAAGGGTGTAGGCACGGGGCCAGAAGAACCCAGGGGGGTACAGTGCTGAAATCTGAATGGGATATAGATACCTGGTCTGCTCTTTGTTTGTGAGGATTTCTAAGAAAAGGGCTGGAGAGAACAAATGTAGGGTTCAGAATTACTAAGCCTATAAGAAATATTGGACATGGGAGTGAACTGGACCTTGAAGTACAGATCAGCATGGATTGTGAGTAAAGGGAAAAGTGTATCTAAAAGTGTATCATGATCAGGGTAGTTTTCTTTATTTGGGTTGTTTGGTTTAAACTTCTCTGTGTGAATCCATGCCTTTCCTCCTGTAACAGGTTCGGTCCTTTGTGCGAGCACCCCTTGGTGACTGAAGGGGGTCTCACAATATTTACTTGCCTGTCTGTGGGCAAGTCAATGTCCAGTTCGTAGCCAGGATTCAGGCCTCTTCTTTTGCCCCCCTCGCTCAGGTGTGGTTTGCAGTGGGGTTGGGGGGCCCTCCCACTCCTCTGGGTCCTGGCCCAAGGACCCAATACGTAGCAGTTACCTGCCAAGTTTCAAAGTCTATAATTGTGGTCACATCTCTGGGCCACTCTTCCCTCTTCTCACAGTACATCCTGATCTGTACTTCAAGGTCCAGTTCACTCTCATGCCGAATATTTCTTATAGGCATGGTAATTCTGATCCCTGCATCTGTTCTCTCCAGCCCTCTTTCTTAGAAATCCCCACAAAGGAAAAAGCAGACCAGATATCTACATCTAATTCAAATTTCAGCACTGTATCCCCATTGGTTCTTCTGGCCCCCTGCCAACATACCTGAGTTTAACCCCTTAGTCACCAAGTGCTGGCCAGCACTCCTATTCAGCACAGGGCTGAACGTTATAAGGTGAGCTCCACCAGCAACCATCTTATGCAGAGCGAGGCAGGTGCCTAAGCTGTCCTCCCAAAAAACAGCACAGGTACCTAAGCCACCTGACTGCTGGAGAGGAACTCCTGGTTGTGGATCATTAACAGAGATAGGTGTGCATCCCTTCAGCCCAGACCTATGTGCCTAACTCTGTGAAAGGTCTTAGGGCACACATTTCTTAACAGTATCTCCTATTGTCTAGTTTAGGCTTGCTGGCTTTTGTGGATCTCATTCTGTTGTACCTTTTCCTCACCATTCATTGTACAGTGAGCCTAGACACGTAACTCAGGCTTTTGTGAATCACAGTGTTCCTGAGTTTTTCTAGGCACCTATTACTTAGGCATTGCAGCACACAGAATTACAGAGCTTCCCTTTGTGGATCTGGGCCTTAATGTTAGTGAAAGGAAGTAGTTTTTGATAGCACCAGCTGGAAAAAAATAGTAGGCAGAATAGGGTAGGTAACCACTAAAATATATATTGTTTATTGTGGCTGACAAGCAAGGACAGACCTCCACTCTTTTAATAGGCAAGCGTCTTCTTTGTGGAGAATACTTCTTAATTTCTTTTTTACCTGCCTGTCTGACTGTGAATGGTAGTTTCACTGCCTCAGAGGACAAGGCTGTATTTCTAATTCATAGAGCTCCCACAATAACTGACATTTTGATAGGGACGCTTAAAAAATTTGCATCTTATCCTTTCATCATACAACAGCATATGGACATACTGTATTTGCAACTACCTTAACAGCTGTGCTGCTTTATTCTGATAGTGTGACAGAGATGCACATATCCAGCTGTCAGAAATATGCCATATTTATTGCTTCAGAAGGCAGCAGAGCTCCTTCAAACAATACTGCACCTGAGCAAACCATAGCTCCCCAAGGAGCTTCTGCCATATGTGTTTCAAGGTCTACTTATGACTCTTAAGGGTTTCATTATCACATTCCCACAATTTCTGGGAAATTGGTTTATGGTGTTCCATTCCTTTAGAAGTCTTCCTATAATATAAGAGTATTTATTACCACTCCGAGCAAGTTTGCAATAGACTGTGCCAGTGTAGTTCCTATATAAATACATGACTGTATTTGCATGTTCCTTAGATCCAATCTGCATGAGTTCATGTAGGTATTACAGTCACTTAATCAAAACTGCAGTAAAATAAAACATTTTGGAAGTTACAGAAACATGAAGAATTCCACATTTAAATAAAAAATGAGATAATGCAAGAAGTGGTTGGTGAATCTGTAGAAGCCTGTGATGGGGTGTATCTGGAGCCTTTGATGCCCATGATGGAGACCCTACACTTTGACTACACTCCTCTCCAGGAAAGAGTGGGGGTGGGTCCTCCAAGTCTGCCTGGAGGGGACACATGGAAGCAGTCAGAGTCCAGCAGACTCAGATAAAAGGAGCTTCAGGGCCTTAGAAGATTATCTCCTGGATGGAACTAGACTACTGTTGAAGGGTACCAAAAATGCTGTCAGGGCTGTGTTTGGTAAAGCTGGGAGTGGGAGGACCTGAGAACTTTAGTCTCGAGGTAATTGGCTAGGTAAAGGAAACAGGTGGGAAGATTCCCAGAGAATGTAGAAGTAACTAATTCAGTGAAGCAGTATGTAGTTGCTATTGATAGGGTTCCTCTATTAAAACTTGGCATAGTGGGTGGCTTCCCTTATTGACTACTGCCAAAGTGACGTAATCCCTGAGAAGGGGACAATGCTCTTTTAGAAGCTGAAGTGAAGAACTGGATTTAAAGAGCTCAGAGCTGTGGCTGAGGACTTAGTGAGGTAGACAGAGTTTGTTGAACTTTTTGCTACCCTTGAAGGGGGTCTATTTTTGACTGTGTAAATTGACTGGACAGCTAAGCAACTGAAGATTTACTTAGCAAAGTTGGCAACATAAAGAGGACATGGGGGCTGGGGTAAAGATTACAATACGTTGTTCAGCTATTAGGAGTCACTCAGGTTTAAATACTCCATGTTTCAGAGGCATTTTTCTTTCTTAGTCTGCTGTGAATCATTTAGCGCTTGGCTAAACCAAAATCTAGAGAAGAATTGCCCTGAAAGTGGCAATATTCAAATCCTTATCTGTCAAAGCTAAGGCTAGCACATTTAAATATTTTAGTCTCTCATAATAAACAAACACTTCGCAATTTAATAAGGGAACATAATTTTTTTTTAAAATGGTGCCTCTGCAAGATCTTCCAAATCAATTGGGATGACTGATGAACCAATATCAGTGTGTTGTCCCAAGTCTTTCATCATTGAAGCTATGATCATGTACCACCAATTCTGCTGGGCTGGCCATGTTCTTTGAATGCCAGAAAATCAACACCTGAAGAATGGCATGTTCTCTCAACTGAGCCATTGCCATATTTTGACTCAACAATCCAGATCCGTCCCTTCCATTGCCCCAGTTGTGACAAGACCTGTGGATTCCACATCGTTCTCATTAGTGAACATGGAGTCACCAGCAATCTTTTTATGGAAGATAATCATCCTCCAACTCTGAAGGAATCCTGACATATACAATTGCTCTAGGCCAGGGATACTTAGATGTGAGTGATTCAAGAGCCAAATTAGTGATTTATATTACCTGTAAAAGCCACAGTAGTGTGAATTCATTGTTTTATTTATTATAGTATTATATATTCAACTGCTCTTCATAAGGAAGCTTATAGTTAAAGCATCCTAGTTGACTAGTAACAGACTGGTTAATAATTAAATACAACATTTTTAATATATGAAGCTACATTAAATGACTTCAATGGCTATTATTCTGGATGGGCAGGTATGGTGACCCTAGCTCCTGTTTGTCAGGGCTGGGAACAGGTGACAGAGGATGATGTATCACTTGATGATTACCTGTTCTGTTCACTCCCTCTGGGACACATGGCATTGACCGCTATCAGAAGACAGGATACTGCGATAGATGGACCTTTGGTTTGACCCAGTATGGCCATTCTTATGTTCTAAAGAGCCATTTGCAACTCACAAGCCTCAATCTGAGTATCACTCTAGTTTATGTCTTCCCAATCTGAGTTCAGCCTTCCCCCAGCATACACAGCATGCCACCAAACCTTATTACATTGTATTTTAATGCAATGAGACTTCATGTTGGAGTAAGAGTATGTTGATATGAACCTGTTTTCATGTATAAATCCTTAGATTAAAGTCAGGAGCAGGGACATAATGTTATGGATGTCATGCATGGTTATGGAATAACTGAAAATATTAATAGTCACACATAGAAGATCTATTCTTATGCAAGTAAAACAAAATGGTTTAAGTGGTACTCTGTATAATATAACAAATTGTCATGAGTATTCAGAGAAGGAGATGGGTAAATGATTCCTAACTAAACCCCTTAGAGTAAAATAACTCTCCAAAACCACTTACAGACCTGAATAAGAATCAGACATTGAAATTATGAAATATTCAGGTATACCCCCGCCTTTTTTTTCTGGTTTCTAGCCAAGACCAAGCTGGAATTATCACAAAATGGTGAGACAGGCTGTTATTAAGTTATTTCTAGATGCTCTCCAACTGAAATGGAAATAGTCAAGCTAGCCCCTATATTAGATTGCCATTCATCAGAAGCAATTTACAGGACCCAGGACATTTTTTTGAAAAGACAGAGACAGGCAGCAGGTCTATGAAGCTGTTCCCAGACACCATTGAAGGAAAAATAGCCTCTGTATTCCATCCCAGAGCACTCCAGAGGGAATTTTAAGTTACTGGACCTTTTCCCATGGAAAGGCAATATTAGCTAAAAGTTCTGTTGTCTGTTTCAACAAGGTGGAGTCCAGAAATTCCACCCAGGAAGAAGATCATCTTTAAGCATATGTTTGGACCATTTCATTATTACAGTGGTAGTTTTTACAGCAAATTAGCTAGTGCTCCCTTTATAACTATATTCCAACTTAAAGTTTCAAATATAAATAGACCATTATTATCCCTATCAGAGAACAAAGGTTTTACAAAGACATGAACTAAACCTTAATTAGGGTTTGTAAAAATATAGATAAGGACCTTGAAGAGAAGCATTCAATTGGATGAACTACCATGGGTTTCTATACGTAATTCATTCTAGTTTTATCAGTATTATTAATTCTAGTGTCCATTTTAAATAGAATGATATATCACTGGCGTCAGTAGTACTTCTGAAATCAGAATCAAATTTTAAGTACATTTATTGTACTCGTTCTTTCTACAGGTGTCCTTATACTCTTAAGTACTCTTGTAGCTTCTCATTACACAGCTTCCCTGACAATTCTTTCCTAACACAGCATTACCTATTCAAATGCTAAAGTTCCTCCAGAAAACCACACCAAACACATGTCCAAGCACATCCATTTAATCCTCACTCATAACAATTTTACATTCATCAATAAACATTTTGTCTGCACCCTGATATTAGGCAGCTCCCCAATATGTGAACCCTTTCATGAGCCACCTCGAAGAAGAATTTCTGGAAAAATGCACCGTAGAACTAATGACATATCCTAGGTATATTGATAGGCCACCTACCCAGGTGGAAGAGGTGGATGAGGCTTTTTTTAAACTATTAACAAAATCATCCAAAGCCCAAGAGTTGGTGGTGATGGGGGACTTCAACTATCCAGATATATGTTGGGAAAATAACACAGTGGGGCACAGTCTATCCAATAAGTTCTTGGACTGCATTGGAGACAACTTTTTATTTCAGAAGGTTGAAAAAGCTACCAGGGGGAAGCTGTTCTAGATCTGATTTTAACAAATAGGGAGGAACTGGCTGAGAATTTGAAAGTGGAAGGCAGCTTGGGTGAAAGTGATCATGAAATCATAGAGTTCACAATTCTAAGGAAGGGTAAAAGGGAGAACAGCAAAATAGAGACAATGGATTTCAGGAAGGCGGATTTTGGTAAGCTCAGAGAGCTGATAGGTAAGGTCCCATGGGAATCGAGACTGAGGGGAAAAACAACTGAGGAGAGTTGCCAGTTTTTCAAAGGGACATTGTTAAGGGCCCAAAAGCAAGCTATTCTGCTGCATAGGAAAGATAGAAAATATGGCAAAAGACCGTCCTGGCTTAACCACGAGATCTTGCATGATTTAAAAATTAAAAAGATGTCCTATAAAAAATGGAAAGTAGGACAAATTACAAAGGATGAATATAGGCAAACAACACAAGAATGCAGGGGCAAGATTAGAAAGGCAAAGGCACAAAATGAGCTCAAACTAGCTACAGGAATAAAGGGAAACAAGAAGACATTTTATAAATACATTAGAAGCAAGAAGAAGACCAAGGACAGGGTAGGCTCACTGCTCAGTGAGGAGGGAGAAACAGTAACAGGAAACTTGGAAATGGCAGAGACGCTTAATAACTTCTTTGTTTCGGTCTTCACCGAGAAGTCTGATGAAGGAATGCCTAACATAGTGAATGCTAGTGGGAAGGGAGTAGGTTTAGAAGATAAAATAAAAAAAGAACAAGTTAAAAATCACTTAGAAAAGTTAGATGCCTGCAAGTCACCAGGGCTTGATGAAATGCATCCTAGAATACTCAAGGAGCTGCTAGAGGAGGTATTTGAGCCTCTAGCTATCATCTTTGGAAAATCATGGGAGACAGGAGAGATTCCAGAAGACTGGAAAAGGGCAAATATAGTGCCCATCTATAAAAAGGGAAATAAGAACAACCCAGGAAACTACAGACCAGTTAGTTTAACTTCTGTGCCAGGGAAGATAATGGAGCAAGTAATTAAGGAAATCATCTGTAAATACTTGGAAGGTGGTAAGGTGATAGGGAACAGACAGCATGGATTTGTGAAGAACAAATCATGTCAAACCAATCTGATAGCTTTCTTTGATAGGATAATGAGTCTTGTGGATAAGGGAGAAGCTGTGGATGTGGTATACCTAGACTTTAGTAAGGCATTAGATACGGTCTCGCATGATATTCTTATCAATAAACTAGACAAATACAACTTAGATGGGGCTACTATAAGGTGGGTGCATAACTGGCTGGATAACATACTCAGAGAGTAGTTATTAATGGTTCTCAGTCCTACTGGAAAGGTATAACAAGTGGGGTTCCTCACGGGTCTGTTTTGGGACTGGTTCTGTTCAATATCTTCATCAACAATTTAAATATTAGCATAGAGAGTACGCTTATTAAGTTTGCAGATGATACCAAGCTGGGAGGGGTTGCAACTGCTTTGGAAGATAGGGTCATAATTCAAAATGATCTGGACAAATTGGAGAAATGGTCTGAGGTAAACAGGATGTAGTTTAATAAAGACAAATGCAAAGTGCTCCACTTAGGAAGGAACAATCAGTTTCACACATAGAGAATGGGAAGTGATTGTCTAGGAAGGATCTAGAAAGGGATCTAGGGGTTATAGTGGACCACAAGCTAAATATGAGTCAACAGTGTAACGCTGTTGCAAAAAGAGCAAACATGATTCTGGGATGCATTAACTGGTGTGTTGTGAGCAAGACACAAGAAGTCATTCTTCCGCTCTACTCTGCGCTGGTTAGGCCTCAGTTGGAGTATTGTGTCTAGTTCTGGGCACCACATTTCAAGAAAGATGTGGAGAAATTGGAGAGGGTCCAGAGAAGAGCAACAAGAATGATTAAAGGTCTAGAGAACATGACCTATGAAGGAAGGCTGACAGAATTGGGTTTGTTTAGTTTGGAAAAGAGAAGATTGAGAGGGGACATGATAGCAGTTTTCAGGTATCTAAAAGGGTGTCATAAGGAGGAGGGAGAAAACTTGTTCATCTTGGCCTCTGAGGATAGAACAAGAAGCAATGGGCTTAAACTGCAGCAAGGGAGGTTTAGGTTGGACGTTAGGAAAAAGATCCTAACTGTCAGGGTGGTTAAACACTGGAATAAATTGCGCAGGGAGGTTGCAGAATCTCCATCTGTGGAGATATTTAAGAGTAGGTTAGATAAATGTCTATCAGGGATGGTCTAGACTGTACTTGGTCCTGCCATGAGGGCAGGGGACTGGACTCGATGACCTCTCGAGGTCCCTTCCAGTCCTAGTATTCTATGAGTCTATGATATTTTTATCCTCTGGAGAGACAGCTTATATATTTAAATAAATTTAACAACCACCACTCATCCATTACATTCTCTTTGGAACATTTCCACAACAGCATCTATTTCCTGGACACATGAGCTTCAACAGTGGAATCCCTGTATACAGACATATGCATAAAACATCACCACGCCTACCTTTTTAGATTCAGTAATCACCTCACACAAACCAAGAAATCCATTATCTACAGCTGGGCACTCACACAGCCTAGAATATGATCCAAGGACAATGTTCAGGATATACACATTAACACATGTTTTCACCAAACAAACACAATCCACCAGAGACATATCACATCATGGAATGGGCCACAGAATTACTCCAAGAGAACCTATTTCAATATAGAAATAAAACCTCTTTTGAACACACACTGCAAGTGGTAATGCAACATCCCACACTTGAACCCATAGGGAGTATCAAACAACTGCGAGCCACACTTGATATGGACTCCATCCTGAAAGAAATATTTTCTTGGGGCTCACTTCTAGCTTTCAAACAAACCCCCAATCAATCCACGTTCATTGTCAGAAGCAAGCTCCCCACAGATCAGAAATTGCAAATTCAAAGGTGCACCGGCTCTTGCAAAACCTGAAGATACTATGTGTCTGACAACTACAATGATCAACATCCCTCCCAACAAACTGTTCAAGACTCTGAATTCTACATAGGCCTGTCACAACACATGGTATACCTCAGCCAGTGCGCTAAATGCCCCAGTCACACCGATGTGGATGAAACTGGAGAGGCAATCATTACACTCTTATATGAACTCGCACAGGAAATTGATAAAAGACAAGCATATCCTATCACCTGTGACTGAACGCTTTTCACAAAGCAATCACTCTCTGACCTATCAGTCCTCATTCTCAAAGGATACCAGCACACCTTCAAAAGATGAGCCTGAGAGTTTAAATTCATTACTCTGCTGAACACCAAAAATAATGGACTGAACAGTGACACTGGATTTATGGCTTATTAAAACAACCTCTAACCCATTAACTTGTTCTTTTTGTCCTCTGACTGCAGAGGTGCTAATGGGCCACTCTACCTGGTCTCTGACACCAATAGAAGTTGATCCAATAAAAGATATTACCTCACCCATGTTGTATTTCTAATATCTTTGCATGTAGTGTAGTCATGACCATGCTGGGCCAAATGAATTTCATAGCAGCCCCTCAGTACAGGGATTTTCCTGACTGAATATTTAAATTTCCCCATTTCTACAGTTTCATCATAAGTTGGGCTTGTTTGCAATCATCATTTGCTCCTTCCTCTCTACACTACACAAATTGTCCTAAACTTCCCTGAACCTCCTAGATGTCTCCTGAAAAAAGAAGCCCCTAGAGACTCAGATCTAGACATACAAGACAAATCTTTCCTCAGACCAAACCTATCCTGAAGGAGAGTATTTTAATAATTCCCAAAGCTTTCCCCTGAGCACTTTGGACCCTAGAGGCTCAGTTTATATTTGCTAATCACTAATTTAGTATATCCTTTTATGGCAAGGAGTTTGCAAATCAGTTTGCAAAGCACTTTGAAATTATTCTAGAGGAAAGTACTATATTAATGTAAATTATTCCTTTCAGTGATTAGAGACAACAGGGGATGCATGAAGAAAGTGTTTAGAAGAGGGGGGCGTGCGTCTCTTTGTGGATGACTAAGTTATTACTTGGTACATGATTTCTTTAAAATTCCCAAGTAAACTGTGAATTGATTGATGTTGGTGTCAGTCGATGCCAGACATATGCAATGTGGAAAAAGCAACATAATACACAGCAATAATAAATCCCGTAGAAGATTTTTTATTATTATTTTCAGCCCTCAGCCTCTGTATTTTGGTGAATAATTGTAATTGAGTAAGCCAGGTTGTTTGTGCATCAGCTCACAAGTCTTCTGGCTGAGGGTTTCATTGAGTATTGTCTAGCAGAATTGTCTTATCAGTATTCTGTTCACTAAAACTGTCAACAGATGAATGAAGAAAAATACACAAACAGAAGGCGAGACGATAACTGGCAGAGCAATGAGCATAAAAACAGTTCTTAACACTGTGCTGCAGATTCTCTCAATCTCTCTTGGATTCCTTTTCCCAGCCCACCCTAGGGCAACTGGATGTAAGCTGGGCTGTGATCTGCAGTCCCACATGTTCTGCTGTACTTATCAGATACCCACACACTGAAGCTGGTATTTGCTACCTAGCCAGAAATAAAAATTTTAGGAATTAATGCCACACAAAGGAAGAAAGGGGAAAAAAGAACGAAGTGGACCGTAGCCTCTGGCACTAATTTGATAGTACAATACAATAATCATTTATATGACACTTTATTATGTAAGCATCATAAGGTGCCTTACAATAAAAATCAATAAAACTAGGTGTGAAATACAGTTCTGCCTTAGGGTAATTTTAAAAGAAAACTCATAGTCTTAGACTGAAAAAACAGCATGAGAAAGTCTGAATGCTTTCACATAGCAGCAGATAGTAGGGAGGATACAAAGAACACCAAGAAGCCTGAAATCCAGTCTTTGGAGATGAAAGGATATCTGACTGAGGAATTTGGATGTGGCAAATATGACTTACATGGTGTAAGTAGCTAAAAATACTGGATAAACTGTGATAGTCTATACTAAGCCAAAAGAGCCTTAATATATCAGACCACAAATTATAAAACCAAGCTAATAAATAGCTTTATGTCTTGAGAAGACAGTTACACCTATGCAGAGTGGATATTTAAATCCCGGCTTCATTGACTATGTCGGGTAGCCTATTTTACATGCCTCTGCCAACAGAGGCATGTAGTCTAGACATACCCCTAGATGGACGAGCCTGTTCAGCAGCTTGGAATTGATGGCCCCTCACCACCTGCAGAAAGAGACAAATAGACAGACAAAAAATGTTAGATGGGGTGCCTGAGCCCTTAGGAGGAGAACACCCCCAACCTGCCCCCTCAAACACCCTGGGAATCCTCTCCTCAGGACCCTCCCTGGAGCAGTGCAGGGTGAGTGGAGGAGCTCCCTCCTACTCTAACTCTACCCCATCCCCCACTCCTCCTTGCACTTTCCTGACAGTCCCCCTTTTTCACACACCCCCAGCAGTGACTGTCCCCCCTAGAATGACTTATCTCCATCACGATGGCCCCAACAGTAGACCTGCCCACACCAAACTGGTGTCCCACGGAGTGGTAGCTGTCAGGCATTGTGAGCTTCCAGAGGGCAATAGCAACCCTCTTTTCCCAGGGGATGGTGGGGCGCAGGTGCGTGTCCTGTCGTTGGAGAGCAGGGGCGAGTCAGGCACACAGCTCCTAGAACATGGCCTTCTGCATCCGGAAGTTGCGGAGCCACTGCTGGTTATCTCATAACTCCATAATGAGCTGGTCCCACCAGTCGGAGCTGGTGTCAAGCCCCCAGGAACCTCTCCAGGAAGAAGTTTGGAGGCAAGGACATTGGTCCTGCATCCCAGGCGAAGCTTTCATATCTCTGATCTGGGTCCAGATGGGGAAGGAGCATCATGACTGTGTCATGCAGATGCAGCAGAACTTGCAGAATGATGGTGTGGGGCCATCGCCTGCCCAGGGGCAGCTCTGGCTCCTTGGCGAAAAAAAGGGATCAAAATCAGAAAAACCTCCGAAAAAACACAAACTGATGTGGTGTCCCAGGAAGCATGGCACTCACAGCAAGCACTGCAAAACCTTTGCTGTCCCTCTAGGAGGTAAGCGAGGCAGCTTCAGGAGCAGAGCAATGGCTGTTCAGGGGGGTCCCTTTAAGCATGCGTCTCTGCAAAGGGCAGGCAGCAGCACCAGGAAGTAAATGTGGCCCCCATGCCCTGCCAGAAGCGGTTCTGGGTGCCTTCTTTTTTCGACAGAGCATCCGGCAGTCTGGACGCTCTTTTTTGAAAAAGCGGATCGATTTTTTGATCCGCATAATGTAATCTTGATACTCTTTTTTGACAGAGTCTTTGTCGACAGTATCTGTTGACAAAGCCTCTGTCAAAAAAGGTGTGCAGTCTAGACGGAGCCCTAGAGACCAGCCTGCCCCCTCTGGAAATTAGCACAGCTTTCAAGTCATTCTAATGTACAATAAACAGTTTGCAACCCCAGTATATCAAGCTGGCCTGGCTACTCCCTTTGTTCCTCAGAACAGTATTGTCTCAGGAGCAAGAGAGCAGATTTGCTACCCTGTTTCTATGTAACCTGATAATTCCCTGAGTATACTGGGGTTAGCCCTAAAGTGATGTGAACAATTCTAGATGGTAAGGAACCTGGGCCACTTGATGGGCCACATCAATTATTACGCAAGGAGCAAGGCAATGGGGAAAAAAAACAGGCCAATAACATTGTGCATAGGAGAGCTCATACTGAAGCACAGATAAAAAAAAAACCTATAATGTCATGAGCAATGCCAACATGATAATTGAAAAGGACTATTTGTTTTCATTCCTCTGTGACACTTAATGGATTTGTGTACAAGATAAATTAGATGTATCCCACTAGATTTTATATGGTAGTGGATTTTTACCAATTAGTGTGGTTATTTTGCTTTGGAAGGAAAATATTCAAACATACCCTGATTATAATTTGTATTTGTGGAAAAACAAGACAATAGTTCCTCACTTTGGGAGCTTCGTGACAACTATAACATTGGCAATATCCTTTAATTAGTAACACAGATGTCATCTATATTACAAAAATGGCATCACAAGTGCAATGAAGATGGAGAAGGAAGACATCAAAACAGTAATAGTCATAACAAAGAATCAAATTTCCAACTATGTCTGCATGAGTAAAATGAAACCTTAACCTGCTTCTGTCCAAGCTCTGTTGGTTTTGCATAGTTAAAGCTTTATCTTTACATTCAAATCTCCATCCTTTGAAACAGCAAGTGCTCATTGTACTGGGTAAACTGGGGAATATTTTCCTTCTGTTGTTTATGTAAAATGCTTATCTTACTGCTGCTGGACTGAAATGAGACTATGGAAATAATATCCCTACTTTTATTAGTAATGTAGCTATTCTGTGTAGCTGCATTGACATGACATTATTTTGCATGCATTGTAACAGGGAAAATAATGTCACAGCATGACCTTAGAAAAACATTTTTTATCTATAAAATTAATTAAGCAACCAAGTTCACTGATCCTCTCTTTGAGAATGTTTTATGAAGTCTTTTATTAGTAGACTTTCTAAAATAGCTGCCACAGATGCTAAACTCGCTGTCACAGATGTCTCTGGTAGCTTGGCTGATAATAGGCTTGTGTCATAACATGACCTTCTTTTGCCAAAGAATCTAAGCATGCTAATTAGACCTTTGAAAAGGGAAAAATCTTCCCTTTCAAATCTCATATTGCCCTCTGCTATCCCTGAATACAATTTGGTGTGAACATGTATGTATATTTTCGAACTAAATGCAGTCCAGCACTCATTTTACATAGCAGTCATATCAATCGATGTGAAATCTCCATTGGGAGAATGCCGATATCATTTAACAAATCATGCTGTATGTATCTTGTTTCACTCAGATTATGTTAAAATCTCATTTGGCAAGAAAAAAATCAACTTATTGACTATTTTACATTTAAATCTCAGAACAGCTAACATTTGCAGTACACCGGCTTGAACTGACACCTTGTGAGACTGTAATTGGCATTTACAAATCTCTTTTGTGGGAGCAGTAAATTCTACAAGACTAGAGGTACTGATCATTAGCACAGTGATCCATGTCACAGGCACCTCAGTTTATCACAACCTCATTTTCCCTAATGACATAAGTAAGCATTTTCATACAGGAGACATACCAATATATCAGCATGATACTGGCAGTGAATTCTGTCAGTGAGACCACCATTTTATAGGAGGAGAAAGTACAATACTGGGTGAATAAGTGGAAAAATATTTTGGTAATTTGGTTTGCTGAATCTACACCATGATTCAATTGGACAACTTTTCTGTTACTCTTTGGAAAACCCACTAATGTTTGGGAAGCAGCTTTCTATTTGTATGAATTCAAGTATTTTTGTGAAAATGAATGCAGTTGCTTAGGAACAATTATACTAACACCAGCAATATTTGTTCTGGCAGTCTTTTGCATACTTGATTTATGTATGTATTTGGTGTTAGGAGGCAGAAGGAGAACAGAAAAATAAAAGCTAGTAGTTTAAAAACAAGTTATCACTAAGCATGAATAGTGATGATGATCAGAGAAGAGCAGAAAGTTCTCTTGTCTGATGACACTGAACATAGTCAACCTCCAAAGCACTTTGTTTGTTGAGCAAGTTGTTTGCATTGTGGTCAGGTACTAAGGAAGGAAGTAAAAATCAGTTCTATACAATAACTGCCCTGTGGAACCACTGTGGGTATGTGGTACACATATGCATTCTGCTATGTAGTTTGGCTGAAGTATGATTTTCCATTGATGCAATACTGAAGAGTTGTTGATAGGAAAGAGGACCCGTCATCAGGGAGGAAGTGGGAATGAGCAACCCTCAGCAACAGCAACGACAGACGGCAAGACACAACAAAAGCCACAATAGATGTGAGGCAACAGCAGATATCAGGTGATGTTCAGAAAAATCCAGCAAAAAAATGGTTGGAAAATTTCTGATAGAAAAGAGTTCTGTCAGAAAACACTGGTTCTTCAAAAGCAAAACATAGTGAAAACAAGTTGATAGGCAAAATTTAATTTAGGAAAAATAACTGAAATAGAATTTTGATAAGGTCTAATCAGAATGTTTTATTTTTCCATTTTAAAATGACTTTTTTCATTTTATATAAAAATGAAAATTAAATGAAGAGTCTAAATTGGAATGAAACATCTTCAGCCACCCAAAATGACTTTTTTGTCCTTCATAATTTTGATTTGAGGGAAATTTCTCTAAATTTGTTTCATAGTGGAAAAAATTAAAACTCAGGAATGATCTCCATGAAACAATATCTAGTTCCATTCAGCTCTAATCTAACTATATCCAGAAAATACTTCCCAGACCTGCTCTCCAGAAATCAATGTCTTCATACATTGTCATCATTTATAAACTGCTAGGACATCCAACCAGAATTGAAATCACATCATGTGTCCTAGATGATCAGTCACACAGATCAAATATCAGATTTCAAATACTGGGTGAAAATATGGCCTTATTGAAGTCAATGCTAAAACTTCCCACTAGCTTCAGTGGAATGAGGATGCCTGCCACTGAACCTTTGCAGAAGAGCTTGCTGTAGACAGCTAATGAAAATCCACAGGCTTAATTATGCTGACAGAAACAAACAATTACAAACATTTTTATTATTGCATGTGTTCAATCAGTTCATGGACACTTACAAACACACTCAATGGCCAAACACGCTCAATAAATTGTTTGCGATGAATAGATTGACTAGTTCTCTTTTCTGACACATAAAGCCTCTATTTGATAAAATAGAAGGGAAAACTATGTAAAGCAGACATCCGAAATAAACAAGTTTTCTTAGTCTAAACTGTTAATGACAAAGATTTCAAATTGCCCGTGTTATTGAGAACTTGTTTCCTGCAAAGAAGCTTTAAAGGAAACAGAATTAGAGCATGTTGAAATCAAGAAACTAGGAACATCAACCATTTTCCAATCAAATATTATTTTAATCATGGTTGTACAGAGTCAGAACAATAGAAACTTTTCTTGCTACTGATCTCTCTTCACTTGTGTATTAAACCTTACAAAGGTACTATGAAGTCTAGAGTTCATTATATAATTGTGGTGTGATGCTAGAAACCTTTGCCATAGTTAAACATGAACTTCTGTAGTTAGTAGTTCAACAGAAACTTATTCAGCTGAAGGGGGAATAATTTAGTAGCTAAAATGTAAGGAAAAGTATAGTTCAAGGACCTGTTTTATGTGCCTCTGAACGACTCAGAATGCCATTAAGGTAGCTCTTATCTTGTAATATGAAAACATAAATGGCAAATCCTTATTTTCAATTCAGCATAACTTAAAGATCTGTCTTTTTCACTGTATGGGTGACATTTAAATGAACTGTCTGAAGGAATAACCATGTCCTTTTTTCTATGCATAGTACAAAAGGGAGTAAATTATGTTAGCAATATTGTTCTGAAGGTTGGACATCTTTTTATCTACATTTTCAAAATGACTTACATGCACTGTGCATACCTAACACTGTATTTTTAATTTCTTGAGGCTCACACATTTCTTGTATCATCATGCACAAAATTTGTAAACAAACATCCCTGTATATTGAGATGGAAAACTAAATGTGGGAATATACACAAAAAACTAAAATGGGAAATAGAATCCCCCATGTATGACAAACTAGTAAGGAAGAATGTCCCATGGTTAGTTGTCAGGGTATTAGCCTGGAATTTGGAAAACCTGAATTCCATTCTCTGCTCTTTCATAAGTTTCCTGTGTGAACTTTGGCAAGTCATTCAGTTTTTCTGTGACTCAGTTCTCCATCTGTAAAATGGATATAATAGCACTTTCCTATCATAGCGTTGTAGTGTAGGTAAACACATTAAAAACTGTGAGATTTTCAGATGCTGCAATATTTTCAGATGCTGAAAATATATACATACCAAAGATAGACAGGATTAATAGGAAAAGACTCTTGCTCTATTTTCTCCTGTGCTTTAGTCACTGATGTGTGCACAATTGCTGTCAATTCAATGAATTTCAATAAGAAATATGACACCCTTTTCCTGGTAATGCCTTGACTGCTGTTGTATCCAGGATTGGCAGCAATGTCACACATGGATATTTAGACATACTTGACAGCTAACAAGAAACTATGTTTCCTTTGTTGTAATTGTTAAAATGTATACCACATAGTACTAGGTCTTCGTACAATATGGTAACACAGAGGTCTGGCTTAGCCTGACTGCAGTATGGATGTTTGGATGCATTTATTATTTAAGGTAGATTTGTAAATGCAGTTGACGTGACAGTCTTCAATCTTTGTGCCTACTCATGTTTATTACACTAAAAAACTTAATAGACAAGAATTACAGTCATCATTACAACAGATGCAAAACAAACAAACAAACAAACAAAAACAAACAAACAAAAAAACCCATCCAAAGCAAAACACTGTGTCCCAGCTCAGGGCATCTGTAAACTAAAAGGTCAATCCAAAATTGAAGACTTCCAGGACACATGCTATTTCTCTGCAATCATTTGTTTCTACTCAGCCAATACTAGGTATGAAATGGCAGCACAAAAAGGTTCAAACTAGACTAGAGCCTTTTCTCCCAGGCTTGAAAACTGGTTGAATTTGTAAGTCTGCCATAAGTAACCTACAACTACTGCATTGTTTACTGTAAGTGTCCCTAATGAATATTTCCTAGCAAAAGTTCCAGCAAAATTATCTAGTAGGAGGATTCCATAATCCTAGTGCACATAACCTGTTGCATTCACCTTTCCTTGCAAATATAACAAAAGAAGCTGTTCCACCTCTTGTCAATCTATGGTCCGTTGAAAGTTTGGCTGATTCTTGCTTTTTACTTCAATATTGGACCTTCCCTTTCTTAACTGGACTTTTCCTTTCTTATTTTTCTGAAACACCCTCATGAAAACTCATTCCTAATCTTGCATTCAGTTATAAAACTCTTTCAAAAAGCCCCACAACACCTAACAATGAGAAACTGATATTTTCAGGAAACATTTAATCTTTTTTTCTAGATAACTCAACAAACAATAAGAATGTGTTTGTCAAAAATGTGTTAGGTGATATACAGGTAAAAATCTTTCCAAGAAAACATTTCATGATTTTTTGACTAATTGTAGTGTTGGATAATTTTTACTTTGACTCTGGCAAAAAAAATTCTCATGACATTAATTTCTCACAGTGTTTCATTACCTTTGTTTCTAATTTCATCTATATTCATGCAAAAGAAAGATTCCTTTTAAAATAGTTAATTGAAATGTTTGACCCTCACATGGGATTTGGCTGAAACATAAGTGAAGAACCGCTCAGCTGTTTTATTTGAAGCTCTTCACTAACCAAGGTTATACCATGCCTATTAAATCTTGCAAAGAGTCCTGTTACAGCAGATGCTTAGTAAAGGGATTCTGCCTCAGGATGTCAGAAGGCCTCCCCAACAGCCCTTTGTACAAGTGGAACTGACCTTAGACAGATGCACAAGGCCAGTTCCACATGATGATTCAAAATGGGTGGATGGGACCTCGATTCTGTCTTCTCACACTGTTTGGTTGATATACTAGGAAATGAGTTACAGAAGGAGCAAGTCATGACTTCACTTGTTTTTTATGCAACTAGAATGATTAACCACAGCTGAGGATCTGGCCCCACATACATTACCAGCAAATTATAAAATACCATTGAGGGAAAGAGACCATCACTAACGCCATTACTGGAACTCTGGTTCGATGCAATCCAATATTATTTTGCAATATCCACATATTGCTAATGGTATTTGTTTCCTGTATATGACTTCAACTACAGAGGGACATTGCTTTTTTCCACTTTTGCTCCCTTGGAAAGCTGTCGATGCATTACAATGATTTGAGGACAATCTGAATGGAAGAAATTGGTAGAAAATACAATTGACTTCTTTGCAAGATAGTGGAAATCTCCTCAATGCGTGTTTAAAATGTTAGAGATCATGCAATTATTTGCCTTTCATAAATATTCTGCCTTACACTGATTTCATAATGTTTCTTTTAATTTCCTGATTCTTCTTCCATCTCCAAAGTAGAGCTACCGCTGTGGAATATAGTCAGCTTAAACCTCTATTCTAAATACATATTCAGGGATGTGTTTTGGTCTCTTGGGTAAATACTATGCATTTTAGAAAACTAATGATATGTAGTCAACATACTGGAATACTCAAAGATATTTCCATTTTTTCCCGGAAATAGTATGTATTTTATAATTATCCTTGAAGGATTCATGCCATTTTTTAAACGAAGGGAATTAGAAAAATTAAAAAATGGGCCTGATACACAGATGGTGCAAATCCATGGAGATATGGCAATTTACACCAGTTGAAAGTATGGCCCACTCTGTTTAAATAGCATTGAAAGAAATATTATCCCCTCATTCCATGCCTTAAAATCCTATGGTAGCAACAAATACAATGAGGAGAGACTATGCTCCTAAAAGCCTAACATTAACTGTCAAAAGCCTTAAAATGCTGTGTAAAGACTGTCCTAACTGCAAATTGTTCTTTTTTGTTCCCTTTACAATGGAAAAAAATAATAATACCAAAGTCAGTCTTAACTTTGATATTTTCATCTGGTCTCCCCTTATATTACTTGAACAACTTTTTCCCCAATTGTATAATATGAGCTTTGTCAGGTAAAAGATTGTAAAGTTGCAATACTTTCCTAAATTAATAACACAGCATGCCTAGTTCAGATAATAAATCTCTTTACACTAGTTGTTAAATCAGTTCTGATCTAGCAGGCTAATATTAACAACATTTTCCCTGTTCTTCCAGCAAACCAATTCAGTTCTTTAAGGGCTGCAGCAATCCTCTTGCCTCAGTTTGACTATGTCTAGACTGCAGGCTTCTTTCAGAAGAACCTTTTTTCGGAAGAGATCTTCCAAAAAAACTTCTTCCCAAAGACAGCATCCACACAAAAAGCGCATCAAAAAAGCGATCTGCTTTTTTGAAAGATAGTGTCCACACTGAATGGACGCTATCTCACATTTAAGCTGAGATTACTATGGATGGAGTGGCCACCAGGGCACCTGTACTTTTTCCTCTTTCCTCTTCTTTCGAAAGAACTCCCTCTTCCCCATCCACACACGCCTTTTTCCAAAAGCTCTTTTGGAAAATGGCTTCTTCCTTGTAGAAAGAGGATTACCAACAACAGAAAAAACCCTCTGTTCTTTCGATTTACTTTTGGAAGACGCGACTGCAGTATGGATGTAACTCAGGTTTTGTCGGAAACATGGACGTTTTTCCAATAAAACTCTGTAGTGTAGACATACCCTTACTGGCATTATGCAAAAGAAGGTAAAATTCAAAAAAACAAGGACACTTCGGCTGTAAAATGTGTCAGGAACACAAAAAAATTGAAAAACAGCAAGCATATTCACAGCAAATACATAAAGACAGCCAGTTTTGCATTTATTGTATGTATAATATTTAAAAGCTCTACTTTAAACGGGACGTTGATGTTATCAGCTAGCTAAATTAAACTGTATTATGTTATTTTGCTTTTCATTAAATTTTCACTGTTTTTCTGGCACAATGAAATGAATCTCATATTTGGTTTGGAGCTCTCTCCTCCCCCACACTGGTAGTTTTGGTACCAGGGTGGCTCTGAAGAATCTAGGGAGGAATTCTTTCTTCAGCAGGCTTCATAGCTGCTTTCCAGCTCAGAGGCTGCACTAGTGCCAGCCATGTCTGAATCCAACTCTGCTGACATAATTCCTTTGAAATCAATTATGCCAGTAGAGAGAATTCTTTGACTCCTTCTGGAGTAACAGATCTGTACCAAGGCAGTGCCACAAGCTTTACCCCTTCCCCAATCTCTTCTTGACCCACCCACAATCCCGTCCTGTGTGAAACATTCAGGGAACTCAAATGGAACTAAAGTCTGCAGTTCAGCAAGGATTTAGAATCCTTGTATGAGCTCCCAATATCATGTACTTTTGAACAGCAGACCCACATAATTTCTGTTGGATATGGGAAGCTATAGGGTCATGGAGAATGTGTTTCTTCTATTCTTTTTATGCAGGAGATGTAATAAAGATAATAAATTTCAAATTGTGACTATAACACTGAGTAGTACATGTACTCTATAGGAGAGTTATTACAAAGTATGGCAATAGCTTTAGAGAGGAAAATGCAATTTACAAAGAAGCTGAAGCTGACTCCACTTGTTAGTAGAGAGATGGCAATAAAATAAAGTAAAAGAAAATAGACAACATTGTCAATAAAGGCCAAAGGATAATATACTCTGGGATCTAGGGACAAGGAACGTATGTGTTGGGTTCTGTGTACATAATGAACAGTGCCCCCATTGGCAAGGCTCTGTAAAAGAGTTTCTTTTTGTATGTTAGTGCTTTGAGTTTCTCCATAGCAAGAAAATCTTACAAATGTAAATACTCTTAAAGGAAACCATGGAGATGATACCATAGAGAAACTGTGTTGAGACAGTTGGGATCCTCTGGGATATCACAAAGCCCAGAAGGCCAGAAGGAAGCATGTGAAAGCTACGGACAAAGTATTAATAACAAAAAGGGGATCCAAATAAGGAACAAACTTTCATATGAATCCACCTTTCCACTACATGCAGGATTTTCAGAACTCGAACATCCCCAATCTACCCCCCTCTGCCCCAAAAAACCCCCTATCAAAACAGAAACTTGTCTGATTTTAGTTTTCCCTGTGCAACTCAAAATCTAAATACATTTTAAGTAAATGTTTTTTACTTAAACATTTCCTATGTTTATCATTATCATCATCTTTGTCGAGCCTGGCTGTCTCTCAAAGTTGTGCATTTCAATAGCTGCTGAAAGCTTTCTGTCAGTGATTCAATGGAGTTCGAATCGCACCTTCTACATTATCCTGCAGACTTCAATTCATCCTCAGCAACCTATAGGAGTGAAGTTTTGCTACAGCCTTTTTAATCCAATATCACCCTGGTCATCTATTTTGGGTATGTAGGTGGCAGTTCATAGAATTCTCTGATACCAGCAACGATAAACTCAATAGGATACAAGAACAGCAATCTTGAAACTCTGCCATTTTTCCAGCATGGCTGTGGAAACAATATTCTGTCTTTTGTGAAGACTCTTCCACGGCTAGATCCATTTGCAGAGAAACTTATATTGACTCACACAGACCCAAGTCCTGATTCAAAATTCTCTGTCAAGAATGGAATCCTTTTGTATAAAGATTGCATTTATGTTCCGGATGGTCAACAACACCAGCCATATCATAATTAGCTTCTAGTTGGCCAATTCAGCCAATGGAAAATACTGAGGTTGGTGTCTTGAAAATTCTGGTGGCCAAAACTGCATTCATTCATTGAGCCTTACTCCAATGGCATGGACTTGAACAGATTTCCTATGCCAGACCCCTGAGCTCTTTGATTTCTCTGTCAATGCTATCTCAATCCTGATCATGAATCTTCCTGAATGTTATCACTGGCCTTCTCAGTTTCCAAAACTACACAACCATACTAGTCATTGTCAACTTACCTACAAAAATGTCCCATTTTGTGCCATATCATTATAGAGGTAACATGCTCAACTGTTTTTCAACCATATCTTCAAACTCCATGGCCAACGTTATATCTGATTGAGGAATCCAGTTCATTTCACATTTCTGGCAGGAGTTCAAGTTCCTGCATGTGAATCTACATGTGCCCTCAGCTTATCACCCACAGACAGTGGACACATAGAATGAATGAATCAAAACCACAAGCAACACGTCTGTTGCTTTATCAGTTATCTCAGGTGTGGGCAACAAAATGGTGTCAATTTGCAAGGGTTAGCCCCTCTGCAGGTATAGGCTATTGCAGCTCCCATTGGCTGTGGATTGCTGCTCCTAGCCAATGGTGATCCATGACCAATGGGAGCTTCAGTCACTCATACCTGTGGAGACACAAGTAAATATAGCAGTGGCAGCCTGCCATGGGCTAACCTTGGGGAACTTGATCTGGCCTATGGGCCAGTATTAACCTACCCCTGAGTTATCTACAGAATGACTGTTTCACTCCTTCCTTTTGTCAAATTCAAGTACAACTGCAACTGCAGACCAACCCACCAGAGTCCTTTTTATGCCAACCAAAGTCCATCTTCAGTTCCACCCATCCAAGGCACAAGTCTCTGATGTACCCATAGCCTTAATTTAGTTGAACATCTAGGAGGAGTTGAAAGACCACCTAGAATAAGCCAAAAAAGTTTACAAATGTTATGCCCACCTCTATCAGCAGGAAACACCACACATAATGGTTAGAGATATTGCTCTCCACAGTATTGCTCTCTACTTGACCATTCCACAAGCAGGGGTCTAATCAGGTGACCCTAAGAAAGATATACAGACTCCTTCAATGTTGCTATAACCAGATCATGACAATGTGGAATTTGTTCCCTTGTTTGTTGGCTTGAACTTCAGATCAAACATTGAAATCACACCAGTTCTTTTATTTGACTGTGTGATTAAAAATATTTTTCTTTCTCTGTAAAAAAAAACCAAATAAAAAAACCCACCTCCACCAAACTTATCGCATTCTGGAATAAGAGATTTTCTTTTTTGTCTTTTCAGTAAAAACCACAATCTAATGATGCAGTAATTGGAAACATGAACTTTGAAAACAACCTTTCTGAGGCTACGTCTGCACTACAGAGTTTACACTACACTCCAGAGGTATCCCGGAAAAATTCTGCCACATCCTGGGAACACGTCTGCTCTTCTGAATTTTTTTTTCAGATGAGCAGACGTGCTTTTTCGGCATCCCCGTAAATCTCATTTTACAAGGAAGAAGGGATGTTCTGAAAAAGGTTTTTTTTTCCGACATTGGTGAAGATGGGCCAATGTAGATGAGCCAGTGTAGATGGGCCAAATGTCGGAAAAGCCTCTTCAGAAAAAAGAAGCGGAAAAAGCTATGCAAATTGCGGTTCACAATTTGCGCAGATTTTTCTGGAAGAACAGTGTAGTGTAGACATAGCCTGGATAACAAACACACAGGTTCATAGCTTTTTTCTCTAAACATAGCATGAACTATGCAAAGCTAAGGAAGCATTTCCAGCCTCAAAATTTACTTTCTTAGAAGGTTAACAAAAAACACCTGTGGGGCAGAGCTTTCTTTTATGAGAAATGAGATCTGACTATTGTTGTTGTTGTTGTTATGAAAGGCTTGATGAAATCAGTTTGGCACCGATGAGTTAGAAGCTCAAGTTAGAAAGGTGGGGGCATGTATTAACTTAAGAAATTGAAAATGACCTTTGAAATAATTCTAGATTCTTCATTGCTCTGCAGGTTCTCAGTGCATGGTGAGTGTGAAACACTGGTAAATCAGGATAGTAATGATTTTCATCCCGGATGCACTGGTGTAAGTTTATTACACATAGGTGCAGAGGAATAGGAATATTGCATTCAAATTTGCTAATCTAGGGGTCAGTGTGTATTGTGTCTTCTGTGCTTGATCCCCTCCAAAATGTGGGTCCACTCATAGCCGCAATTACAGAGCTTGGATCTTTAGCTCAAAATAAAGTGATTTGTGCTTTTAGGTCTGATTCCCTAAATGTTGGTCAGGATAGTGGTCATTCCATGTATATTTACTACACTTCTCAATGAGGCATGATTGAGATTTTGAAATAACAAAGATGAAGCTGTGTGCTGTTGTACAATGTTTTCCAGAAACTAAATCCATTTGGTGCAATTTCTGAATGTTTGCAGGTCTGATTTTATAAGATCTTTTCATCATGCAGCCCTTGACAATTATTTAAGGGCAGATAAACCTTGGCCCTTTCTGCTAATATTGGAAAGATTCAAAGACAAACAGTTAGTGGGAATAAGTAAACATTTTTGTCTGACATTCATTTAGTAAAATAGTGGTGTAGTGTTTAAGTGTTTTTCTCTATTGCCATTAGATATTTATTATGAGAACTACAATGAAATATTGAATTGCTGGTTAATTACTTACTGTATGATGAAGCACAGTTAGGGAAGGATTAATATAAAAGTAGCAGTGGGAGAGAATAGAAGTTTGTCCTTGGTAATCACAGAGGTCAAATACCCCCTGCATCTCTTATGACTGGCATGCGGTGTAACTCCAGCTATTGAACTTGTTGGATACTACTCTCTTCCACATGACAAAGGTATAATATTTTGTATCTAGAGCCAACACCATTCAACTATAGCTAGAACATAAAAACCAATATTTCATCACCATGCCTATGGGCCACACCTTCATTACATACTCACAGAATTAAAATAAATTATTGGCAAAAAATAGAGCATATGAAGTTACCTGAATTATACAGTGCATGAGAACTTATTTATTAATTATTATTATTATTATAGTACCTAGAGTCTCTAGTTATGGACTGAGGACCCTATTGAGGTAAGCACTTTACAAAGACAGAACAGGACAGTCTTTGACCCAAAGACATTTTTATCCAAGATACATTTCAAATGGCTTGCTATTAGAAATAAAGGTTAGTCTCCCACATGTGAGTCACACATTCCTTGCATGAGCTCATTTCCCCTTTCTTCTGCACTGGTGCAGTGAAGCCTCAAGCTATGTCTAAACTACAGAGTTTTGTTGGAAAAACAGCTGTTTTTCTGACAAAACTCGAGTTATGTCCACACTGCTATCTTGTTCTTTCAACAGTAAATTGAAAGAACAGAGGGCTTTTTGCGCAATTGATAATTCTCATTCTACGAGGAAGAAGCCTTTTTGCGAAAGAGCTTTTTCACAAAAGGCTGTGTGGATGGGGACGAGGGAGGTTTTTTGGAAGAAGAGGGAAGAGGAAACACCACAGGTGCCATGGTGGCCATTCTGTCCATAGCAATCACTGCTTACATGCAAGATAGCATCCAGGCAGTCTGGACACTATCTTTCAAAAAAGCGCATTGCTTTTTTGATGCGCTTTTGCAGTGTGGATACTCTCTTTCACAAGAAGTTTTTTTTGGAAGATCTCTTCCGAAAAAAGCTTCTTGTGCAAGAAGACTGTAGTCTAGACGTAGCCTCAGAAAGGAGGGGCATCTCCAATGAAACCAGCAGGAGGATCGGACGTAAGACTAAGACATTTCTGGAGCTTCAAAAATTTCCTGCCAGTAGAGGGAGCAGTTACAGAACCCAACAGAAGAAAAAAAGGTCTACTAGCTATATTCACTGTTCATCTCCTCTTCTCTATAGGAATATCTGTTCTACCCAGTGGTACCTGACATTTTCCATGGAAAGAGGGGAACTAAAGAGAACCATCCCACCACCACCACCACACAAACACGCACACACACGTAGCCTCTGCCAGAAAGTCTCTGCCAGACCTTTACCTATTGCATTTTGGAACTTTATGAAAGAATAGCATAGTGGTGTATTAGTTTAACAAGGGTTGTCAGTGAAGCCTATAGTTTATGCTGTTAAATTTCAATAATTACCACTTAATTCATTCTATTTAAATATAATAATCTCTGTTTGACATTTGTTTAAACAAGTAATGATTTGGCATTTACAATAAAGAAATATGAACTGCTTACAGGAGTGTTAAACCAGAAAACAACAAAACCAATGCCTTATTATGTTCAACAGAGTGGGAGGTGGGGGATAAAAAAGGAAGCCCATAGAAGCTCTTCCAGGATAACATCTGTGTCACTGAGCTTATAATGTGATAATTAAATAATATGTACAGATTGATTTGAATAATAAGATTGTAGGGTTCATGGTGTGAGAAAATCCCATACTGTCATATTTTCTATGAAAGATTTTACTGTAAGAATCTTTTCTACTTCTAAGAAGATGCGGTGGTTAGGGAAGAGGTTTTTCCCCTAACATCCCTTGTTTTCTCCTTTGATGGCATGTTGCAGATCAGACACAGGTTGATGTACAATATGAGGATTTTAATTATTAGTTTATGGATTTTTTTATTTAATCACCATTCTTTCATTTGAATTCAGAAAGAAGAATAGATGGTAGTAGAAAGGCAGAAAAATGCATTGGTTAAAAGATACGGTTCCAGTGTAGTTTAGAGATGAAAACTGAGGTTGGTGGTTTCATAGCCTACCCAAGGAATGCCACTCTTCTTAGTAAATAATTAATGATCCAGTTATTTGGTGTAACTGGTACTTATTTTTTGACCATGGGACCACAGTGATACTGTCTAGAGATATCAAATCAGCTCTACTGTCTGTCCCTGGCTTAGAGAATCATCTTCTTTCAAATCATTATTGCTGTATCTCTCTGTGTATAATACATTACACCATACCTTCTCTACTTTCATTCCAAGTATGCTTAAGATTGTAATGCTCTACAAAGAGCATTAAAAGCTTGTGCAAAACTTGAATAATAGCATTCTGAAATCAATTCCGCTCCCCTTGTTACCATCCAATGTGGCAATTCAGCAGTTTCTGCTTAACAAACAAGGGAGGGGATGAGCAAGAATCAGATTTCAAGGGTATATCATTAGGCTAAAAACATTATCTATACCTAAAAAAGAAACATAACGCAAATTTTGATCTTTATATAAGACAACTTCTTTAGAGATCTGAGGTCTTTACTGTGACAAGCTTTATTTAGCACTGAGATGAATAGAGCAGGGTGCTGGCAGAAAATGTTTTCAGGGCTTAAGCCCCCTGAAAAATGTCTAAACAAATTAATGTAAAAATCACATTAAACTTTAATTGTGATTTTCTTCTGGCATGTCTATACTCACTCCTTTCCACAGGCAGACTAGCTAAAAAGCCTTGATCCAGTTTTCCTAAACCTGATGTGTCATTCATTTTACTACAGAACATACCCTTCCCCGACATTAAAAACTGTTTTTCTGGATATTTAATAGGTTTGAATTTCATTGTTTTATATTTTAAAAGGATAATTTCATGTTTTTTTTAATTTTGCAATAAATGGAAGATACCCCAAACTCATATGATCTTCCCCCCAAAAACCTTATGTAGACCTTGTTTACTGTGGCACCAAGGTCATTCTAGCTATATGGTTTAGGCATACTTGGGTCAGTTCCTTAGCTGATGCAAAGCAGCATGAACGGGGAATTTGTTTCTGAAAATTGTTAGAAACAGGTTATAAAACACTACTATAAAGGAGCAAGGAATATAAGCTAGGGTTAGCATGGTTCTCATGCTGCAGGGAGGGTGAGGAAGAGAGGGAGGAATGCATACATTAGTAAAGGAAATGCATACACTGATAAAGGAAACCAGGCTTGAGCAAAGATCATGTGCAGACCTAAGAGTGCGGCTTGTCCAGTTCTGCCACCACCTAACCTAGTTTAGTCTTTCATTGTTATTAAGGTGCAGGGTGGGCTGGGCATCCCCATAGATCACCCAGTCCACTGTGAAATTTCTTCCATAAATCAGCAACAGGTCTTGAAGCAAAGTCATCAGGCTGCATTATCTCAGGCAGTAAAGTGAGTATGAGGCTCTCCTGAGACCAGAACCTGGATTTGCTGATACATGCACACTGAAATCTGGCAGCCGTAATAGGTCCATGTGCATTATCAAATAGGACCCATGACGATAAACACCACAGGACATACCACTTCAGAAGGCTGGACTGACAGCTTCCCTTGAATCCTGACTATGATCCCAATCCCTGGCTTCAGTTCTTGGACTCTGCCTCCAGCCTTATTGCCTGGCTTTAGCTCCTGAACTGTGACCTAGGCTCTTGTACATAAGCCCTAATTTCTAGACATGGCTGCCCAAGCTTTATTCATGATAAGAACATGTAAGACTCTTTAGCAGAGTCTTGACTACTTGGAAGTGAGCACTTCACTCATTTCCTCTCTCTAAATTTCTCTGAGACCACTGACCCCAAAAATCCAAATTTGTGTACAGTTAGGGTGATTATCCAAATTTTCCTAGAGGGACTGGGTAGGAAATGTAGGCAAATGAAGCTCCAAATTGCAACTCTTTCCATTGTCACCAATAGAGTAGAACATTCTTTCCCCTGTGTCACTCCTATTCATAGGCTTTACACTAATAAGTAAAGACCATACCATACCATCAATTTTTCAACAGAATTTGTCCATTGTTTTCAACAGTGTAGTTCTGATTAAACATTGAAGCCATGGTCTCGGTGATAAACAGTAATGCAGCTAGTAATACGTAAGGGATAAAATCTCTGACAGAGATGTATAAGAGCTAATAAGTATCATGTGTGAATGATTAAATGGAGTAAAACGTATGAATGTGTTAACCCCAAACTTTTGTCGTGAGTACAGTAAGAATGTTCTCAGTACTCAATGAGACAACACAAAAAAGGGAGAGGGGAAAGGGGGAAAATATTGATTTTTATGCCTTCTGAGGGTTTGAAAGTTCAGTGCTGTCATCTACTTGGAGATCCCATTGATTTTTTTTTGGTGATGAGGTTCAGGTGAAATAATTCTTTGATAGGAGTTTCATGAGAATTGTAAATCAAGGACAGGGTTGAAGAGTGAATAATTGTTAGGACCGACAGGTATTGAAAGGAAGTATTGTCACTTGATGCCTCACATTAAGAATTTCAAAAGCTCTTGAGTTATGATAATGTTGAATATTTCTATGGTTGTGACTAATTGAAATATTTCAAATAATCATCTTCTTGTAAAATACTGAATAACACTATTGTATGTTTAGTGTGGAGTGAAAGAGTTCAAGGAACAATTACTTTATTTCCAACAGTGCTGATGGAAAGGAGCAATACACATGCCAAGGATAGGAAAAGTTCGTTGTGGATGAAATTAATGTAAAAATAAATGAAGATTACAAAACCTATTTGATAAGAAGATGATGCCAAATATATAGGATTGTGAGAATTCAATCAGATTAAGACAATTTGAAAAATGTATAAGAAATAGTCAAGTGAAAATATGAATATTTTTTTAAGGAGTCAAACTGAACAATTGTCAAGGAAGAAGGAAAAAGTGATGAAAATGTGGGTGCTCAGGGGAGCTGGTAGTAGTAATTAATTTATGGTTATTTTGTGCTCATGTTTAATACAGCAGCACAGATGAATAAAAAGAGACCTACCCTGTTTCTTTTGCTGTATTAGGTCTTCTTGAATTCCTGCCCTTACACATGTGAGCATTCAGGGCATGTAAATGGAAATGGACTGGTGAGCCATTGCTTTGTCTCATGCATAAACAAGCAGTTTTCTGGCTAAGCAAGGTGAAAGTAACTTGCACTACATAAATGGGCATGCCATGGTATCACTATGGAATCCTGAGGACTACAGTGACTCCATAGCTTTTCGTTGGATGATGTAGCTAGGCGCTGCCCCACACAGCGTGCTCTGGCTTCAAAACTATAAGCTTTATGAAAAACAAAGGTAATGCAGAATATTTAAATAAAGACTATTTAAATAAATAATATTTGCTTTACTGCTTAAGCATGTCGTGAGAGTAACTGTGCTCTTTTTGACAAACTACAGGGCTGGGGCCCGAAATCTTGACATTAAAGTGTCACACTTCCACTTGCATACTATATGGACTTTGAGTGTGTTTGAATTACTTAAGCAAGCCAGCAGTAAAGAAATCAGTTCACAGGATAACAGGACCTGATGAGCTCAACTAGTTTTTGTTTTTGTTTTTAAAGATGAGGCATGCTAAATATATTTAAAGCTTTAAAACCTCAACATTTGAATTTTTGAAAAATGTGACCAGCTTCAATTGATCAAAAAATGAGGGAAGAAAATCCTGAGATTTGTGTCAATATTTTTCTTATCATTTTTCAAATTTCCTTGACATTAATAAAAAATTAACAGGTCTCAGAAGGGCCTTGTTCCATTTGATGGAAGCAGGAAAGGAAACAGACACCTTCCATGATACTGTAACATTTAAAAGTTCATTGTAAATCAAAACAAGCACAAAAACAGAGTATCTACTTGTAAACAAGGATTTATACAAACTTATATGTTAAATTTAGACAGTAAGGGGAATATTGGGAGCACTGGTAATGGGAACTGGATAGAAGCTTCCTTAAGGAAAAACTCTTATGACATGTCAATTGGCAGATTCACAAAAATAAATTCTATTTTCAGTGAACCTGAAAAAATAAAACATGATGAAAGAATTTTATTTATTCTGACTAGAACAAAGTCAGGGTGAGAAAATATAACATTGAGATCATTATTTTTGAGATCAGTTTGTTTGGAGGCTGAAAACATAAGTCTGCTCTATATACCTTAAATAAATGAGTTTAATAATGGTTGTTCAACATGTTATAGCTGAACTGAGTTATCACATAATTGAGCGTGCTCTGTATGGATAGGGCCTGGCAAAGCGATAGTCAACATTAATTCAAAGGCATTCAAGCACCCATTCTCCTGCCTTATAATAATAATTTAATAAACTGCTTTTCAGGTCAGAATCCAGCATATTTTGGCTCAGTTTACAATAGCTGGACTAAATTGAGTCATAATCCAGAGTAGTCACAACTACCATAACAATTCAAATTAGTTTGTTTTAATTCTGGAGAATTTTTTTTTGAAAAGTAAAGAAAGTCAAGGTATGATACAAACCACTTGAGATTGTAACTGTATAGAGGGTGTGAATCAAATGCAGAATGGCATGGGCAAATCATGAGGAAGGGCAGACAAGTGACTCCACGAATGGGAATATAAGATCATGTGTTGGGGGATAACATGATTAGCAAACAAGCTTTTCCCCTACCGTGCTTTGTTGTAAAAGAAGCTGAGAGGAGTTGAATTAATTGACAGGAACATTAAAGTAGCAGCTCCTAGCTCAAGTCTGAACATACTGTGAATGAGTATTATTCATGAAATTGGCAATGGACATAAATCTTCCTTTGTGCAACACTGTAGGTGACCCTGAAGAGAGATCTGTCCAGTTAGAAATTACAACACAAACTGCATGTCAGTCTATAGGCAGTTTGGTTATAATACTGCTAAGTATCGCTGCTTTATTAGGGCAAACTGGGCTATAATTGCTGGCTTAAATCCAGCTAGCAAAGATAACAGTATCAGTAATGACAGCACAGTCAGAGTCGGCTAGTTAGCTGAGCGCACCCAGGGTTTCTTGTGCTATCTACACTAAACAGCAGTGAAGACACTGCTGTATGGTTTTGTTACCCATGCTGGCAGCCAAACTAAGTCATGTAGGCTAGCCCATGCACAGCTACTGATGTATCAACATATGCAGAGGAGAGGGAGCCACAGAGCAAGGAAATTCTAGGGCATAATTTACAATTTGGATTTCCCTCCCAAATCTTTCATTTTACATTGATGTCCTGCTGATGTCAATGCTATTAATAGAAAATGACAGATCTTTCTGTTTCATTTACATATTGTTTGTAGGCTTTTCTAAGGCTCTTATTAATATAATATGTAAGCTCTGTACAAACATTCACCTAGCCTCACAGTACCCCTGTGAGATTAAATTCTGCAGTTCATATACACAGGAAGATCCTGTTTACCAAAATAAACCTCTAGGCTGATAGAGGGATTTGCCCCGACATTAAGCTTGCAGAAGCTGAGTCTAACTGACTTACTCAATACCATGAACTGAACCCAGGTTTCCTGATTTTCAGTTAAGTGGGCATATGCACATTATTTTTCCAACAACTCTCTCTCCTTCTCCCCATTTCCCTCCATTTTTTAGAAGAAAATATTCATAATTTTATTCTGGGTTGTTTTGCAGCTCCACATTGTTGTTTTTCAAATGTCTTTTGCAAAATGGTGCTTTTCATATCAAAATACAAAATTTCATATTTTCTCAGCTAAAATTGATCTACATTGGAACAAAGCTTTTGAATTTCAAATAACACTTGAGTAATATCTAGTGAACTTTGAGGAGGAAAAAGCTGCAAAAAAGTTGATCTGTTTCGAAACTGGACCAATAGTTGTAATCTAAATAAAATGTGCAAACATCAGATTTAGAAGTTTAAATCAATTTCTGTCTCTTGCACACCATGGCAAAGGAGTTTACAAGCTGCACAACAATGCTTATCTCTTGAATAGTCAACCTTTTTACCGCCTTTTAACAGTGGAACTACTATACTTCAATGCAAAAGAGGCCCTCCATGAGCAAGATGTGTTTATGTCCTTCCCTAAGGGCTAAATCCTGTTCCCGGTACCTAGCCTGAATATCAGTGGAGCTGGACACTGGGGAGATTCCCATGGTGGAAGAAACCCCTTTCCCTAAGCTGTGGAACAATGATAGGTCCACACTTCAGACATGACTATGCCTCACAACTAAAGTGGGCTCTATCTACCGTTACAACAGCTGTTGGCTCTGGATTGAAGAGAACTCAGTAGCTCCATCACACTGACTCCCTGCCATTACATATTCTACAAGAGGTGAACGCCTCTTCATGGGCTCTTGAAATGTGCTTACTCTCCAGATATGGAAAAAACCAACAGAGGTTCCAGTGCATCTGGGCCTTTATGCACCCACCAAAGTCATGTGCTAGTATTTACTTATAAATACCCATGAGTAATTTTAGGTCCATATGACATTCCTTATTTCATAGTCCCAAATCCCATATGTCCTATCTTGCACAACCCACTCAGACAGATAAGGCTCCCCTGACTTCCTTTAAAACATTTTCTTCTCATTCATTTCTAAACACATATGTATATTAATATACTTATTTGAGGTCTATAGTTTGTATATTTTTTTCATTAGCATTCTAATTTTCCAGCTTTGACTAAAGGGTAGTTGCAGTAAATGCTCATTATCATTTATAACTACATCAAATAATACATTTCAAAATTTAGTGTCATTGCTATTAGGAGCATTCACATTTACATTACTATAGAATCAAGGAAAACACCAAGACCATGGCAAAAATTTTATACAGGGAGAGAGAGAGAGAGAGAGAGACAGACAGAGAAAGAGAGAGAGAGAGAGAGAAAACATGGGAAATATTTCTTAAAATGTGAGTGGGAAAAAGCAGCCAGAATACATTAGAGGCCTCTGGATGTAGGTAGAACCATAATCCCTCCCACAGAGGGCCAGGTACACTTTGTTACAGTTCTATATAGGGCCTTAATATACTACTTCACAGAAAAAAAATAAACAGCAAATATTTTGACCAAAATCCCAAATAGTTTGATTGAGAAATGATCTCCTAGTGCTCTAGGGGAACTGTTATTTGAGTGTTTCATTCTCTAAACATCAGGCTCCATGCTCAGGCTTTATTTACCATGATACACCATGGCCTCTGCTCTAGATGAAGGAAGGAATCCCATCAGAGCCCATCACTACTGAATATCATGAGAGATGAAAGATGCCTTGTGAGCTGAGCCCACAAAGGAGAATGGGGACTTAAAATATTAGGGCCTGGGGACATGTCTACACTAGGAAATTATTTCGGAATAACTTATTTCAGAATAATAACCCCCAAAATAACTATTTTGAAATTGTGTGTCCACATTACAAGGAAGCCTCGAAATTAATCTAAGGGAGGTTACCTTCATGTGGATGCACTTAGAGCCCCAGGAAGCAATGGGGAGTAATTAGTTTGAATGACTCTAGGGATGCGTCTACACAGCACCCTAAACTCGAAATAAGATGTGCAATTTGCACTACGAAAATTACATATCTTATTTCAAAATTGTTTCAAAATAACTTCTTTTGAAATTTGGTGTATCTACACAGCACAAAATTTCAAAATAAGACACTATTTTGAGTGATCCCTTGTCTCTCATGCAACGAGGTTGACTAGGATGGTGAAATTTTGAAAAAATGTTTCAAAATAATGGGTGGCTTGTGTAGACACATGGCAGCTATTTTGGGAGACTTCCGGTATCCCGAAACAGCCATGCAGTATAGTTGTACCATAGGAAGTAGTTATTTCAAAATAGCAGCAGTGGAGCATCCACACTACCGCTATTTCAAAATAACTATTTCAAAATAAGAGTTATTCCTCGTGGAAAGCAAGAGTTATTATTTCAAAATAACCAGGACCTTATTTTGAAATAATGGGCTTGGTAGTGTGGACGATCTGCTTGTTATTTCAAAATAAGGGGAGTTATTTCAAAGTAACTCCCTGCTGTAGAACAGGGCTGAGTGATTACTGCTTAAATTGCCCTGGGAGGAGGCGGAGTAACTGTGGAGGGAAACATTCCAAAGAAACACCATTCCCCCAAGGGCAAAAAGAGAATAAAATTCTGTAGGTAATGAAAGCATCTGAACTGGCTGAATTTATCATAGATAAAGTAAAGTGAAATTGGTTCACAAATATTTAAGTAAATCTTGCTTTAAAATTATTTGTAGAGGGTTTTGTTTTTTGTTTTTTTGCTTCTATGCATAAATTCTTGGATGATCGGGGTGTCAACAAGTCTAACAGGCAGGAAACGTCTACTTCAAGGATAAGGATGATATTATTTTACTCATCATTACATTGTTTCTATTTTATATACTTATCTTCAAGTGCATTTGTTGGTTTGGGTTACCACTTTACACTTATGTAAATATTTTTATCTTTTTAAACATAGAAGGCACTGCTAACATCATTTATAGTTATAGTTACAAAACTAATTTCCTTATAATTTCCTGTTTCTGCACACTCATACACATATCTTTCTGAAATGCTGAAAATGACCATGTTTTCCCCCCAGCCAAAAGTGAAGATCAAACTATGAAACTTGTTTGCACTTCCATGACTGGAAGTAAAAGCATGTGAGGTATTGCAAGCAAAGGTGAAATGGCGAAGAGCAATAACTGCGAAGCCACTGGTTTCCTACAAGCGGGATTAGGGTGTGGGTGGGGCATTAACTCCCAAAATTCAAAAATTCTTGCAAGAATTTTACATCTACTGGGAAACAAATATTTTTGTCACAATCTTGTGACGTTAGTCACAATCTTGTTTCTGGTATTCCTCTTGGACAGAACAATTACATGTTGATCCTTGGTCAGATTTTGGTGCAAAGTCATAAATTAGTTAATTGCTATTTTCCTACTTTAAAAACCCAATTAGTTATATGTTCCTGAACCAGGCTATAGCAGAAGTGTAATTTGAAATCTGAATATTGGCCTTATGCCCAGACTCTTAGCCCTATAGGTTGATCCAGTGTTGAAACAGGCTTGGAAAATAGAAGTCACTTAAAATGTCTTATTTCTGTGAGTAGTGATTCAAAACTTTTTAAAAATGGGAAGTATGTGAGGGCTACACCTTCTTACATCCCATACACTATGAGTATTGTAACTATGTGCACAAAATCTCTCTCACTAATCTTTATTTTGATGGCAATCTGCCTTAATGTTTTCCTTTTAGATACCTTTTTCAGGTTGAGCTATTTAGGAGACATACACTCCAGCACTGTATGTTTATAGAAACTCCCTTCCTTATTGATAGTTTGCTAATTCTTTGCAAGCAATGTGCAGTGAAAAAAAGGGAGAGCACGTCATTGATTTCCACAAAGCGGCAGAACTGCTTAATCTCTGTTAAACGGATGCAGAATTGATCCCGCCAATTAAAAATTTAGAGGATTGCAAATGTACAAGCAGAATTAAACTAAGTAAATGGAAAAAAAACATTGGGAGTTGCAGATTAAAAACATTTTGTCATGCTCAGGCTATGTAATGTTCATAATGGTTCATTTCACTCTGCTCTATTGATATGGAACGAGGAATATGTTCACCGTGTGAACTCTGCATCATTAAAAATGTTTATAATAAGGCAATTATGAAGACACTTCCGCAGTCCCCATTACAGCTTTAATTAAAATGGAAAAGTTCACTATTACAGATACAGTTCACTATGGACTTACTACATATATTCAGTTTTTCAAGGGATTTTAATCTTGCAACATTTTTATGTGTGAAGACCAAAGCTGTCTTTTTGTTCTCTTGGCTTGGGCAGAAGCTCAACAAGTGTGCAAGACCCACTATAAAAGAAGAAAAAAAATATTCTAAAGACGAAGTTGACTCTTTTGTGGAGGGTGGAAGGAAAATCAAAGCAGTGAATGAAAATGAGTTCTGGTTTGTTCTGACTAACACTAGAATACTAAAACATACACTTTAAACGAATATTTGTTCAAATTATTTGAATGAATTCAATTTTAAATGAAATCCAGGGCTATGTCCATGCACTTTTCACATTCACACTCCAGGATTAATTGAAGGAACACATTTATCTGGAAAAAATATGTTCACTGAAGGCAAATTTCAAACTTGTATCTGACATTTAGGAACATTAAATGTTTATATGATCATGGTCACACAGGAAGTATTTTTGCTCTTATCCAGTCAGGGAACAGAAAAAATTACCTTTCTGGAAACAATCATGCCTAAAATAAAATGAAAAAGATATCTTGAAAACAGTAGGAATGGAGTCAAGAAACCTCCACAGAAACTACTTATTAATATTAAAATTTTCCTTCTCCATACAATTTTCATTTATGTTCCTAACTAAGGATATGGTTCCAACACTCCACAAAATATTAAACCCCAAATCCTAGTTGTGCAAAGAATATGCTTAACTTTATGCAGTAGTAGATTTACTCAGCATTACTCAGGTCCTTAACTTAACTAATTTTTGTTTTTCTTCATTAAATCATTACTCTGGGATGGGGCTGTGGCTGAGAGGTTCAGTGTTCAGGCTGTGCAAGAGAGAGAGAGGACAATCTCATCCCTTTTTGCTGCAGTAGCAAGGGGACAGGTGAGAAGCACCTGTCCAAGGCCATTGAAGCTGCAGCAACCACAGCCCGGGGAAGGGTGCATGTCCCCCTGCTGGGAGGACAGACAGACACACAGAGCGCTTCAGAAACAGACAAACTCCCTCAATGATATCGTGGATAACTGTCCCTTTCTCCACCCTTACCCCCTGCTACCTCAATGGGGTTACAGCGGTCCCCATCTCCGGCGCATTGCCACCCTCTGTGGTCATTGTACAGTATGACGGGCCCTGCTAACTGACTTCACTTTCCATGTTATGAGAAACAATTGCATTCTGGGCATATCCAATTGTCCTGGCACACCAAACTCTTATCTTGCTTTAAGTTATGATAAGAGGCAGCTGCATACTGAATTTGGTGATCCTAGATCTTACCATTTAGAAGACAACAGATGCACAAGCAGACAAAATCTCTCAAATATATAGTAGACAAGTAGTCCTATTGACTTTATCAGGAATGCTTACCTTGCACAAAGTTAAATAGAGGCATAAGTCTTTGCAGCGTCATGCACCGTATATATAGTCTTCTTAACATTATTCTTTTAGTCACATTTAATTCAAACCACAATTTACTGAAAGATTAACTAAAATAGTTAATAATATATTTAATTTACTTATCTAAAGTATATCTCCTGGGACATCACAGATGTTTTCCCTTCTGAAAACTGTTTGGGTGCAGTTGGAAGATTCTGATATACTAAAATATAAATATGTGCCTTGTTTTTGATGAATAAATATTTGAAACCTGAACAATACTAGCAGCTAGAGCTCTCACATGTCCCTATTGGGAAGACTCTGACAAATCTTTTTCTGCCTCTTGTCCATCATCATTCTCAAACAACATTTGTACAAGAACCAATGGACAAAGTGATTTATTGAATTTCCAGCGCAACCAGACAGCTCCTACAGAAATGCTAACTCATCATGGTAATGGCAAGAGAGATTTACATGCATTTTTCTTCAGTAGGTCAACTGATAACTTTGTGTCAAAAGATCATAGCTTTAGTACAAGTTTTAATATGTTAGAAATATATATAAAAGAACTTATTTTTGAGAGAAAATTGGATTTTTGAATCCTGAAATTTGTCTCAAAAATGTTTCCTTTCTCTGGAAAATTAATTTGTTTCCTTAGTGCCCCCAACTGAAAAGATTCCAGTTTTTTTCGGTAAATCAAAATATTTGAAGTGCTACAGGCACCTCACAGGGCCGGGGCAGGGCAAAGGAAGCTTCATGCAGCTCCCCTGCCCCCAGGCCCTGATTGGCCTGGGGGTTGGGGAGTGCATGAAGCCACCTCCTGCCCTGCCAGGAGCACATGGCACTTTGAAGCACCACGCACTGCTCACAAGGCGGGGGTGGGGAGAGCGGAGGAGGCTTCACGTGCTTCCCCGGCCCCAGGCCAGTCAGGGTCTGGGGGTTGGGGAGCTGCGTGAAGCTTCCTTCGCCCTGCCCCGGCCCTGTGAGGAGCCTGCAGCACTTCAAAGTGCCACATGTGCCTCACAGGGCAGGAGGAGGCTTCCTGCGCACCCCCTGATTGGCCTGGGGGTGGCGGAGCATGCCAAGCCTCTTCCAGGGCATGGGTGCCTAGTGGGAAGGGGGGGGCAAAGGGACTCCCCCACACCTAGACCAATCATAGTCTGGGGGTGGGGTAGCCCCGCCCCTTCCCATTTAGGCCATGCCCCTTCCTGTTTAGGCTCCATCCCGTCCAGGGTGGCCCAGGGCTACTTCAAAAATGTTTGAAGTGGCCCCCGGGCAAAAATTATTGCCCACCCCGATCTAGCAGATATTCACCATGACATCACCCTTGTTTGCTCTCACCTCTAATCTTAACCCAAAGACCCTCAGCAGGGTTATCTACAGTTTCATAGTAAAGCTCCCAGCAATCATAATGCATGTACAGTGCAACTCCTCCATCTTTTCTTCCCCACCTGCCCTTCCTGAAGAGTATATACCCATCCATGACAGTGCTCCAGTCATGTGAGCTACCCCACCAAGTCTCTATAATTCCAATCACATGTGCCAGGATTTCCAATTCTTCCTGTTTGTTTCTCAGGTTTCTTTTATTCATTTACAGGCACCTAAGATAACTAGCCAATTGCCCTACTTTCTCAGTATGAATCACCATTTATTCCCACTCTGTACTATCTTATTCCACAAGTAACTCTATTCACTTCAATTGGAATGCTTCTGGAGTAAGGAACATAAATAAAGGCATCAGAATTTGGTCCACAGAAAACTACTCAATGAGAAATGACTATATTTTAAACAAACTGCCTATGGCCCTTGGAAGAGAGAAAATTCTGTCGGTTTTCATTCTTAGCGCTTCCTTGGCACTATTGATAGGGGAGAGAGTTTGTCCCTGGATCTCTTAGGCTCATTATGGTTTGTGCGTAAAGACCCCGGTGGATGACAGTGCACAATGTGTGCTACACCTCACCTTTGCACTGGCCTCAGTGTCAGTACAGGGGCTTTGGCCAAACAGTGAGTGGCAGGATTAGTACCTTCTTTTATTTTAATTTGTTGTGTATGCAATTTGTCACCACTGAATGTGTTATGTTGTGGGAGTTTTCTCCCCCACCCCATTTCCCTAAAAAAAAAAAAGCAATACATTTTTAAAATGAAGTGTCACAATCTATAGGAATCAACCATATGGGTCAATTTGCTTGGAATACAATTCAGAACAAAACACAATGTTGTTTTGCAATAAATCATAATCACTTATATGTGCAAATACATTCAATTTGAATGCATAATTAGGTGACTAATAACACTGAAAATGCAATTGCATGCTTAAATAGACAATTCACCCTGTAGGCCCATGCTACTGTTACTGTGCTGTACTTTAAATGCTCATGAATTCACTAATAAGAAGAGGGTATTGAAAGATCAGAGTCTGCTACTCTTATTTGCATGATGTAGTACAAGTTGGAACTCTCTGGTCTGGCACCCATGGGATCTGAGCATTCCCAAACCTGGGAATTTGCCCGATCAGAGAAGGTTCCCTGTCACAGACTTGGTTGGGCTGCCAGGAGCTGCCAAGGGCTCAGGTCTGGTCCCAGCCCCGCAGCAGCCTGCGGGCTCTGGCTCTGCTTTTGTGGGCTGCTCAGGGCTTTGGCCCCATGCTGTGGTGGGCTGCTGGGGCTTCTGCCAGCCCTGAACCCAGTCCAGCTGCTGCTGGCAGCTGAGGCTCGGGCTCCTGCCCTGCAGCAGCCTGTAGGCTCTGGCCCTGCTTCCACAGACTGCTCAGGGCTCTGGCTCAAGTCCCACACTGCCAGGCTGTTAGTGGTTCCTGCAGTGACGGGGGGCTGCCCCGACCTGCTCCCAGTGCCTCAGGCTGCTGGAGGCTGCTGCCAGCTCCAACCCCATTGCTGCAGGTTGCTGGGGGCTGCTGCCACACCCAGCCTCTCTCCCATCCCACTGCTTCAGCCTTGCCTCTCCTGGATTGCCCTCCTGCCACTAGGCTACCAGAGTTCTCTGATACAGGAACATCCATGGTCCAGCAGGACCACAAATGTTGCCAGACCAGAGAATTGCAGTTTGGGGAAGTGCAACCTGTACTTTCATTGGCAGTTGGTAATGTAGGCAAAGCCTTCCCAAAATTGCCTACTCAACCGACTGCCTAAGGCTGGGGCCACCGCTGGGGATGGTTGGGACTGCGGTGCAGTAGCCTGGCTCCGTCCGGCCACTGGGGAAGGCAGCCCAGCTCAACAGCCCGGCCAACTGGGAGCAATGAGCTGTGGTGTGGCAGCCTGGCTTCTCACAGTGGCCAGGGCGGGATAAAGCTGCTGCGCAGTAGCCCAGCTTCCCCCCCAGCCACCCAGGAGACATCAGGCTGCTGTGAAGCAGTCCACGGAGGGATGGGGCCTCAGCGTGGCAGACCAGCTCCCCAGCTGCCAAGGAGATCCGGGTCGGGGCCACAGCATGACAGCCACAGCTGTAGACATGGCCCAGAAGGATCAGGCTCGGAGTGGGTATGGCCTCAGGAGGAAGAGATGGGACCTTGTGCAGAAGGGGACAGGGCTGGTGCTTGCCTTCCCCAGCTGGCCTTTTCACTTGGGGCCCATGTGTACTTTACACTGTATATAACTTCAGTGACCTCAGTGGAACTACATGCAGAGTAAGGTACCTTCAAAGGATATCTCTAAACTGCAGCTGGAAATGTTGACTGGGAGGACAAATCCACACTAACTTTAATCTATCTACACATGGCTAAAAATGGCAATGAAGACGCAGTAGGTTGGAGCCACTGGCGAGCAATGTGAATATTTACCAAGTTCTTGCACAGGAGGGCTTTCAAAAGGTCCTTGAAAGGAAACTTTGTAACTTCCTCCCTGGTGCCTGTGCTGGAGGGGAATTCTGCCCTTGCTAGACCTGGGGATTTTAAAGTCCAGTTCTGCCACTCCTTTCTTTTTACCCAGCATAACAGAGGTGAGAATATCCCTCATAATGAATATGACTAGAGGACTAAGCCTTAAAATTGTAAAACTTGTCCAAGGGTAGTTGCATATTCAGGCAATAGTCTGTTTTTTTAATGATATGCAGGACAGGCACATCATTTCGAAAAAAAATGGACCTACATATCTCAAACATTGAAATAATATGAGCAATTGCCATTTGATTTTCACATTGTAACTTATACAGGGATGCTGTTTTCAGGAGTTTATTTAAACATTTTGAATTCTATTCAGAGATCCAAAACCTGGGTTTTTTCAGGGTTCTTTCTCTGATGCTAAAATGAAAAGATTTGTGCAGGCAGTTCTCAAAAGTCTAATCCAAATAGGAACTACCACACACCAGCTTGTTTTTGTCAAAAATTTTCCTTTTTGAAACAGTACTATATTAAAATAGGAAATAAACATACTGATAACCCTATTGCTCGATTTGCTTGCAAATTCTTGACGATGTATTCTTTACTCAAAGAATAAGGGCTGAACATGTGGGGAGGATGGGCTGCATTATTTATACATAACAAAAAAAAAAATTCCATTCCTGCTTTAAGTGCAAAACAGTGCTCAGCTTTAACTGTGGAATCTCAGCTCATGCCTCCTAGTGAGAACATGGTACAGATAAAAAAATGAATAAGCTAGGATTTCATTTAGACAGTGAAGATACAAATTGTAATAGCATCACATATGATCTATTTTGTTCTCATTCTTATTTGGTGTTATGCAGTAACAGATAATAATCAGCTTGTATATTGACATAATTCCTATATTATTTAAATGAAGTCAATAAAGGAGTCTTAATGTATTCTGAGAGAATCCTAGCACTTAAATGATTTTTCAGTATTACCATTAATAATAATAATAATAATAATAATAAGTAGTAGTAGTAGTAGTATTATATGTAATGCTTATATAAGGTGTTAAAATTACAACCATGGAGATTGCAAGTAGCAATGGTATGGGTAGCATTAGTAAAAGTTTCCTTATGACACCATGTCTTTGAGGCTACGTCTAGACTATGGGGTTTTTGCGGGATACCAGAGGTATCCCGCAAAACCCCCGCCACATCCAGGGAACGCGTTTGCTCTTCCGCTTTTTTTAGCGGAAGAGCAAACGCAAACTTTTGAGGAGCCCTATATACCTCGTTTCACAAGGCATAAGGGCTCCGTCGAAAGAGGAGTCTTTTCCACGATTTAGCCCCATCTAGACTGGGCCAAATGGCAGAAAAGCCTCTTCCGCAAAAGCAATCGGAAAAAGCTACGCAAATTGTGGAGTGCAATTTGCGTAGCGTTTTCCGATAAATTCCCATAGTCTAATCCTAGCCTGAGGAAATGCGTCCATCAGTGAGTGGCTATGTGGTAGTTCTAGCTTGATGTGCATTCTATACTTGGCTTCTCTGTGGGCCTGGTTTAAAGTTCATTAAAGGCAATATAGTAAGACTACTACTGAGGAGTTTTTGATCTGGCCCTGTGAGATTTACAAGGAGAACATAACATAGGAACGGCCATACTAGGTCAGACTAAAGGTCCATCTGGCCCAATATACTGTCTTCCAACAGTGACTAATGTCAGATGCACCAAAGAAAGTGATTAGAACAGAGAATTATCAAGCAATCCCTCTCCCATAACCCATTCAGGCTCTGACAGAGGCTAGGGACACCATTCCTAACCTAACCTCCATTAATTTATCTATATCTTTCTTTAACCCTGTTAAATTCCTGGTCTTCACAATCTCCTCTGGCAAGGAGCTCCACAGGCCGACCATGTGGTGTATGAAGAAAAAATTCTTTTTGTTTGTTTTAAACCTGTTACCTATTCATTTCATTCGCTGGCCCCTAGTTCTTATATTATGAGAACAAGTAAATAATTTTTCTTTATTCACTTTTTCCACACCACTATCATATCCCCTTGTCTCCTCTTTTGTAAGCTGAAAAGTCCCAGTCTTTTTAATGTCTCTTCAGATGAGACCCATTCCAAACCCCTAAACATTTTTGTTGCCCTTTTCTGAACCTTTTCCAATGCCAATATATGTTTTTGAGATGAGGCGACCACATCTGTAACCAGTATTCAAGATGTGGGCATACCATGGTGTTATATAGAGGCAATAAAACATTTTCTGTCTTATTCTCTATCCATTTTTTAATGATTCCCAACATTCTGTTTGGTTTTTTGACTGCCACTGCAGTGGATGTTTTCAGAGAACTATCCACAATGACGTCAAGATTTCTCTCTTGAGTAGTTATAGCTAAATTAGTCCCCACATATTATATCGATAGTTGGGATTATTTTTTTCCAATGTACATTACTTTACATTTATGAACATTAAATTTCATTTGCCATTTTGTTGCCAAATCACTTAGTGTGGTGAGATCTTTTAGAAGCTTTTCACTGTATGTTTTGGTCTTAACCATCTTGAACAATTTAGTATCATCCACAGATTTTGCCACCTCACAGTTTACCCCTTTCTCCAGACCATTTATAAATAGGTTGAATAGGATTGGTCCCAGGACAGACCCTTTGGGGACACCGATAGTTACCTCTCTCCATTCGGAAAACTTACCATTTATTCCTACCCTTTGTTTCCTGTCTTTTAACCAGTTATCAATCCACGAGAGAACCTTCCCTCTTATACCATGACAACTAACTTTATTTAAGAGCCTTTGGTGAGGGACCTTGTCAAAGGCTTTCTGGAAATCTAAGTATGCTATATCTTCTGGACCCCCTTGTCCACATATTTGTTGACCCCCCTCAAATAACTCTAGCAGATTAGTAAGGCATGATTTGACTTTACAGAAACCATGTTGACTTTCCCCCAACAAATTATGTTCATCTATGTGTCTAACAATTTTATTCTTTACTGTAGTTTCAACTAATTTGCCCGGTACTGATGTTATACTTATTGGCACACTCACCACAGGATTATCTGGCTATATCGACTCCCTCCTCAGACCCTATGCTACCAGCACTCCTAGCTACCTCCGTGACACCACTGACTTCCTGAGGAAACTTCAAAACATCAGTAATCTTCCTGAAAATACTATCCTGGCCACCATGGACGTAGACGCTCTTTACACCAACATTCCACATAAACATGGGTTACAGGCCATCAGGAACACCATCCCCGATAACAACATTGCACACCTGATTATAGAGCCCTGCGACTTTGTCCTCACCCACAACTACTTCCAATTCGGAGACAATTTCTATCTCCAAGTCAGCGGCACAGCCATGGGCACCACAATATGCCAACATCTTTATGGCTGACCTTGAACAACATTTCCTCAGCTCTTGCCCCCTAATACTCCTACTTTACTTATGCTACATCAATGACATCTTCATCATATGGACCCACAGAAAAGAGACTCTTGAAGAATTTCACAAGGATTTCAACAACTTCCACTCCGCCATCAACCTCAGCCTGGACCAGTCCACACGAGAAATCCACTTCATGGACACTACAATACAGTTAAATAATGGACAAATCTCCAGCACCCTATACCGACTGCTACACTTACCTTCATGCCTCCAGCTTCCATCCCAGACACATTTCTCAATCTATTGTATACAGCCAAGCCCTAAGATACAACCAGATTTGCTCTGACTCCACAGACAGAGACAATCACCTACAGGATCTTTACAGAGCATTCCTAAAACTGAAATACCCACCTGGAGAAGTGAAAAAACAGATTGACAGAGCCAAAAAAGTACCCAGACATGAACTACTTCATGACAGACCCAGAAGAGAAAATAATAGAAGTCAGCTTGTTATTACCCATAGTCCACAACTCAGACCCCTACAGCGCATTATACACAATCTACAACCCATCTTGGAACATGATCCCTCACTCTCAGAGGCCTTGGGAGAAAAGCCTATTCTCACTTATAGACAACCCCCCAACCTGAAATGAATTCTTTCCGGTAACCATGCCACACAACCACATCATAAGCATCCAGGAACCCAGCCCTGCAACCAAAAACGATGCCAACTCTGCCCACATATCTATACTAGTGAATTCATCACTGGAGCCAACAACATAAGCTACCAAATCAAAAGGTCATTTGACTGCACATCCAGTAATTTGATCTATGCCATCAAATGCCAGCAATGCCCCACTGCTATATATATTAGACAAACTGGACTGTCTCTGAGGGAAAGAATCAATAGACACAAATCAGATATTCGTAAAGGAAACATACAGAAACCTATTGGGGAACACTTTAATCTTCCTAATCACTGTTTAAAAGATCTTCAAGTAGCTGTCTTGTCACAAATCAGTTCTACTAGCCAGATTCACAGAGAAACATTGGCATTAGAGTTCATCTGCAAATTCAATTCACATGCTAATGGACTCAATCGTGATGAAGGTTGGTTGGGGAACTACCAACTTAACAGCCGATGAAGGTGCAAACAGCTCTTCATGTAGACTCCCATGTCAGGAAGGATACTATCAATTGACTTTGATTCTTATCTGCCTAGTTTTAACTACCCAGTCGTCAGATACTTACTGATTCCCTCTAGATCCCTGTCTTCCACCCCCTTCCTTTTCCCCCCCCCCTTTCTCTCTCCTATTTATTTTGGGTCTGCATATCCTAAACTCATAACTCTGGTCATCTGAAGAAGTGGGCTGTGCCCACGAAAGCTCATACCATCTACATGTTCTGTTAGTCTATTAAATGCTACCAGACCATTTATTGTTTGGTTCAGTCTTTAATTGCCAGGATTGCCTTGAGAGCCCTTTTTAAATATTGGCATCACATTAGCTATCTTGATTTAAAGGATAGGTTACAAACCACAGTTAATAGTTCCGCAATTTCCCATTTGAGTTCTTTCAAAACTCTTAGGTGAATGCCATTTGGTCCTGGTGACTTGTTACTGTTAAGTTTATCAATTTGTTCCTAAATTTCCTCTAACGACACTTCAATCTGGGACAGTTCCTCATATTTGTCACCTAAAAAGAATGGCTCAGCTTTGGGAATCTCCCTAACATCCTCAGCTGTGAAGACTAAAGCAAAGAATTCATTTAGTTTCTCCGCAATGACCTTATTGTCTTTGAGTGCTTGTGACAGGGGATCGCTTCCCTCCGCCCGGAGGCAGACGCCCCCATGCACTCCCGGCACGGGGCGTAAGGCACCGCCAGCCGGCAGTCCTCGGCCATTGCGGGCTTGCCGTTCATGCGTGTTGGTGTCCCCACAGCCGGAGACCTTGAGACCCAGCGGCCATCCGTGCCACGGGGAAGAGGCCAGCGCCTGCGCGGGAGACGGGGCCAGGGTGTCTCCAGGGAGTAGGCAGTTGTGGCAGGCTTACGCGGGAGTAGGCCCGCGGGACGGGCGGGGGAGGGGCAGATGTCATCTCCAGGGGCCAGCCCAGATGGAGGCGGTTGGTTTAAAAGGGGAGTTGGGGCCCAGAGGAAGGGGGGAGGAAAGAGGCTTCGGGCTGGACTAGGAAGCCCTGCTTTCCCTCTCCCCAGGTGTTGGGACTATGGGGCAAAACCCCAGAGACTCTGAGGGGCCAGAGGGCTGGCACCGCCCCCGCTGATATTGATGAGTGGCAATTCCAGAGCGAGAGACCCAGGCCGGAGTTAGAACTTTGACCAAAAAACCCCCGGGAATACCGGATAAGACAAGCGAGAGCGAGAGTAAAAGGCAAGACCGGGTTTAACTGGATTCGGGGTCCTGGGGTACCCGGCCTTGCTACAGTGCTCCTTTGGCATCTCGATCATCCAGGGACCCCACTGGTTGGTTAGCAGGCTTCCTGTTTCTGATGTACTGAAAACACTTTTTGCTATTACTTTTTGAGATTTTGGCTAGCTGTTCTTCAGACTCTGTTTTGGCTTTTCTTATTATATTTTTACACTTAATTTATGTTCTTTTCTATTTTCCTTACAAGTATTTAACTTCCACTCTTTAAACAATTACCTTAGTCACATGAGATCTGAACTAGAGTAGCAGTGGCAAACAATGAATTTTAGTGCCAGACACTGAGTCCTTTAACCACTGTCCTAGTAAACTTTAAATTGGAGTATTATGTTTACTTAATTTATCTTTATACAAATATTTTCTATTTGTTTCATGATTAATAGTATCTGGTGCATAATTCAGAAAGACAGTAAGAGTCTATTTTTAAGCCAATGAAATCCATAGGAAAATCTTTCCATTAAGCTTAATTTGCTCTGGATCAACATGAAGTGATACCAAATTTCTGTAGAAATGTAATCCAGGTAAAAAATGAAGGGAAATACCTAGTAGTACAGGACATTCTCTAGAGTTAAAAGTTCTGTGGATTCTTCCGCCTCATCTAGACTATAGATTATAAACTCTTTTTCTTGTGTATGTACAGTATGTAAACTATGGGGTTGTTGCCTATGAATGGGGCTTTAAATCACTAAATTAATACAAATAACACATACAAACAAAATAAATAAAAGGCTGAATATATAATGAAATGGGAGTAAGTGCCTCCCTTGACATTTAAATCTCATTAAAATTCAGTAATCAAAATAAATTGTCTCTATACAGTAGTTATCTGTGCAGTCACTACATGAATACATTTTTTTTAAATCCCCTACAACTGCTGTCAGACAATCTGCATATAAACATCCAGGCTGTGTCTACACTGGGCCACTTATTCCGGAAAATCAGCCGCTTTTCCGGAATAAGCTGCGAGCTGTCTACACTGGCCGCTTGCTTTTCCGGAAAAGCAATGACGATCTACTGTATGAAATCAGCCGCTTTTCCGGAAAAGCTATGCCGCTCCCGCTCGGGCAAAAGTCCTTTTTCCGGAAAAGCTTTTCCGGAAAAGGGCCAGTGTAGACAGCTTTTCCGGAAAAGCAGAAGAAACGGAAAAAAGCGGTTTGGTCGCCACGAGACCCCGTAGGAGCCCTGGACTTCCTGGTAGGGAGGCTGCTGGGTGCACGTGGCAGGAGCGCGTCGCAGACCCTGCAGCCTGAGCTCTGCCACGTGCCGCTGTGCTGCCCAGCCAACCCATCTCAGCTTACCATGGCAGCTCCAGGTGGTGAGCCCCCTGTACCCCCAGCACAGGAGGCCCCCAGGGGCCGCAAACGGCGGGCCCCATCCTGGACCCCCAGGGAGCTGGAGACCCTCCTGGACTTATGGCAGGAGGAGGAGGGTCTCCACGACCTGCACTCCAGGCGCCGGAATGTCGACGTCTATACGAGGATGGCTGACAACCTGGCGCAGCAGGACACCCCGCCCGGAATTGTGAGCAGGTCCGCTCCAAAGTTAAGGAGCTGCGGCTGGGGTACATCCGGGCCAGCGAGGGCAGGCCCAGAAAGCTGCCCGTGTCGCCCGGCTGAACGCCTTTCTGGGCCAGCCAGCCCCGCAAGCCCGGACGCCCCGGTGGACACCTGCCAGCACCCCCCCATCAGTCGACCCACCGAGCAGAGGGAGGGAGAGGACAGCAGCAGCGCGTCCGGCGCAGAGGAGGCCACCACCCAGCAGGCCCCCTCCAGCAGCTCCTCCGAGGCCAAGGCCGAGGCCGGGGAGGAACCCACTGGTGAGTCTTTGCAGTTTGCACTCCCAAAGGGTGGGGGGGCAGAGGGCGGGGGAGCCAGGTGCCCAGAGGGAGGAGTGGGGAGAGCATGTCACTCAGGCCACATGAGCTGCATGCTGCGTCGCATGAGGCAGCAAGCAGCACGTGCAACCTCGTGCAGCCTGGCGACCGAGCGGCACGTGGCCGCGGCAGGCAGCTGCAGGGCACGCCTGGGACCGTGCTGTTCACAAACATTCGGCGGGACCAGGGGGAAGGGTGGATGCCGGCTGGAACCGGCCAGGGCCCCAGGGACTCAGCCCAGAGCCCCTCACCTCCGCCAAGGGTGCAGCACGGAGAACAGCACACTGTCCCATGCCTGGCTGTGAGGCACAGCCAGCTGCTCCTGGGAAAACCGCAGCGTCACAGTCCCTCGCCTGCTCCCGGTGCCTTGGCTGGTTCCCGAGGAAGTCCCCACTGTGGCCGCACATGTCCCTGGGCTACCGGCCTTGCGGGAGGGATAGTGGGAGGGACAAGGGCCCCTGAGTTTTGCTGCAAGGATGGGATACCCCCACCCAGTCACGCTTCTGGTTACGTCCAGGAGATATCCCAGCGAGGATCTGAGAGCCCAGACCGCCTCTGCCAGATATGCTCCCAGGCACTGCGTGGGGATGCATCTCGCTCCCTGTCAAACACCAGCGATTAGCCCAAAGCTTTTCACAGTCTCCACCAGCAGGAGTTCCACAGGTGATCGCAGCACAAGCACCCTCCCGCCCTCCACGGGGCCAGGATACAGACCGGTGCTTACAATACTGGAGGGGGGACCCTACTCCAGGGGCGGTCCTCCTTGCCAACATACAACACGGGGGCAGGAGGGAAACCGAGTGGGCCCAAGCCACACAACTGTGGGGTCACCTGGGCTCAGGGGTGGAGGGCATGAGATGTGGGGACAGTGGATGGCCTGCCCAACTGACCCATCCTTTCTTCTCTTCCCTGCAGCGGGACCCAGCACCAGACCCGACACTGCGGCAGCAGCGGCACCTCCAGCTGGCCAACCCCGGAGGCACAGGCGGCGTCAGAGAGACCAGCTTCTGCGCCGCCATGTGCGCGCCATGGAGGCAATCCAGGCCTCCATCGCTGAGCGGGTGCAGGGGGACCTGCAGTGGCGGTAGGAGGGCTGGGCTGCCTTCCTCAGCGAGTGCAGAGGGATGCGCACGACCATGGACATGCTCACGGCACATTTAGTCCATGCCATTCATTATGGCATGGCCAGACCCCATGCCCCCGCCATCCCTCCCGGAGCACAGCCCATGCCCCCTCCTATCCCAGCTCCTGCCCCTGCTCCTGCCCCTGTTCCTGCTCCTGCTCCTGCTCCTGCCCCTGCTCCTGCCCCTGCTCGTACCCGTGCTCGTGCCCACCTCCCCGTGCAGCCTGCCCCGACGCGGTCTGCCCAGCGTGTGCAGGCCCCCCCCCCGGAGGAGCAGTCGCAGGGGCCATCCATCCCAGTAACTGCCCCCCCGTCCCAGTTGAAGGTCCCCCCCATCCCAGTTGAAGGTCCCTCCCCCTTGTAAATAAACAGTTTTCTATTTTTCTGTTCATTCCTGTGTTGGTTATCGTGTTACTCTAGTAACTGTAGGAAATGATGTGAGATGCCAATTAGCCACTTAAATTTAACAGGGTTACAAACTGCAGACAACAAAATCTGCACTCTATCACTGGGGGGGCCCTTTTTAAGTGCTCATTGGTTTGTGGCGCATAAATAAATACTGAGAACTTTTCAGTAAAATGTAAACCACAAACTATATTTACATAGCTCACAAACAAGCAAGAATGGTTAAAAGATGCACACTACAGATAATTAAACATAGTCTAGGCGCAGGGAGGACAATTGGGTAGTGTTGCTAGCCACCTCAATCCTTTGGTCCTTCCGGGCCTCAGGAGAGGAACAGCCAGGAGATCCTCGATGGAAGATGATGGCGCTGGCCACCTCAATCCTTTGGTCCTTCCGGGCCTCAGGAGAGAACAGCCAGGAGATCCTCGACGGAAGACGACTGGAATCAGGTACGCTGACTTGAGCCTTCTGCACGAACCCCGAATCCTCGTGGCTGTTCTTCGGGACAGGCGATGGTGGCCTAAACCTAGCCTAAACTAAAAGAAAAACCCTAACTAAGCCCGACGCACCCGGCGAACAGTCACGATGGCACGGCCGATGTGCTTTGACCCGACGCTTTACAATTGGGGAGGTAAGGGAGTGGGTGGGGAAGGGTAGGAGATGGGCGGGAGTAGTCTGGGAGACCCAGGCGACCCTACTACGGGCTTGGGGCAAACATGTTCACCAGGGCCTCTCTGATGCGCACCGCATCCTGGCGCGCCTGGCGGACGGCAGCTGTGTCGGGCTGTTCCAAGGTCTGTGCCTCAGCTGCCATCCATGTAGGGAGGAAGGCCTCCCCGCTGCGCTCCACAATGTTGTGGAGCACGCAGCACGCTGCCAGTACCTCCGTTGCATTCTGCTCACCCATCTCGAGACGGGTGAGCAAACAACGGAATCGGGCTTTAAACGCCCAAAGGCCAGCTCCACTGGGTTTCGGGCCCGGTTGAGGCGGTCGTTGAACCGGGCCCGGTTCTGGTCCGGCTGCCCGTGTAGGGCCGCATTAGCCAGGGCATCAGGGGTAGGCGCGTCCGCGACGACGCAGATGGGCATAGGCACATCCCCGACAGTCAAGTCTCGCCGGGAAGTAGGTGCCCGCCTTCAACCTGCGAAACAGTCCAGAGTTCTGGAGGATGCGGGCGTCGTGTGCCCGGCGGACCAGCCCCGTAAATGTCCAGGAAGCGGCCCCGGTGGTCCACAAGGGCCTGCAGAACAATGGAGCAGTACCCCTTGCGGTTCATGAAATGGGCCACTCGATGCTCCGGGGCCCGGATGGGGATGTGGGTGGCGTCCAGGGCTCCCCCGCAGTTGGGGAACCCGAGGGCAGCGAAGCCGGCCATGGTATCATCCACGTCGCGCAGGCGGATGATTCGCGGGAGCAGGATGTTGTTGATGGCGTGGACGACCTGCAGAAGGGTGCAGAGAAACACAAGGGAACACATCACATACGGCAGGGGTGAGTGTGCGCTCCCTTGGGGCCCCCCCTTGATTCCCTCTGTCCTCACACATGCACACACACACACCAGGGCGCCCCTCGCCCCACGGCACTCCCCACCAGCGGGCCTGTGCAAGGGAGGGACGGCCCAAACCCTGGGCGACCCAGCCTGGGTCTTGGCTGTCCCTGGGCCTGGAGTGCAGCACCCTCCCCACCCCACTCCCCTGGGACTTACCTCCATGACGATCACTCCGACGGTTGATCTTCCCACCGAACTGCTGTGCCACCGAGCGGTAGCTGTCCGGTGTGGCCAGCTTCCAGAGCGATGGCGATTCTTCTTCACGGGGATGGGTGCCCGCAGCCGGGTGGTGGCTCTCTGCAGCGCGGGGTGAGCCAGGTGCACAGCTGCAGGAAGGTCCGCTTTCTCATGCGGAAATTCCTGATCCATTGGTGGTCGTCCCAGACCCCGAGGACCAGCCGCTCCTCCAGTCGGTGCTGCTCTCGAAACTCCAGACGGGCCTCACCACGGTGGGGTGCTGATGCCACAGGGTTTGCCAGGGCCTCCTGGTGAGGGAGTCCAATGCGATCTCTGCCTCCTGGTCCATGAACAGCAGGGCACCGGCCTGCAGCACGAGCTGCAGGCACTCGTACAGCTCCAACAGGGGCCCAAGCAGGCACACGGCCACCCACGGCTCCATGGCAGACAGAGCAGGGCAGAAAAACCAAAACTCAGGGAAAAGCAGTTGGGGGCCAAAGGGTGGTGTCCCCAAAACTCAGAGGGCAACCAGCGAACCTGCTAAGGGTGCCAGTCCCTGGCAGAGGTCCCAAGGCACGGAGCAGGAGACCAACGCGGCTGTCCGGAGAGACCCCTTTAAGCACGTGTCTGAATGGCGCTCTGGCCCCGCCCGGAAAGGTTTGGTGGCCTTTGCCCTCTTCAAAATGGCTCCGGGCTTCTGCTTTTCCGGAAAAGCGCGCCGCCAATGTAGACGCGCTTTTCCGGAAAAGCGCATCGTTATAACGGTAACTCCGGGCCAATGTAGACGCTCCTTTTCCGGAAATACTTAAAACGGAAAACTGTTCCGTTTTAAGCATTTTCGGAAAATCATGCCAGTGTAGACGTAGCCCCATAGTCATAATATGAATGTAGCCATTAAAGAGAGTTTAATGCTGATTTTCATTTTCATAATATGCATTAATACAGATAAAATGTTGAAAACTCCAGATAAACCATTAAAGAAAGTAGCATACATAGTTGTGACAGGGCGCGTGCCCTGCACTGGCCCTTTAAGGGCAAAACCCAGGCCTGGAGCAAGGACTGGAAGCAAAGACCCAGCTGGGGCAGTTCTGACTAATGAGGGCCCAGCTTGGGGCTATATAAAGGAGAGCAGTCCCCCACTTGGTGGGGGGAAGAAGTAAGGAGTTGGCACCTGGGAAAGCAGGAAGCTCCTAGGAGCTCAAGGAGTGCTGGGGCAGCAAGGCAGGGCCTGGGGAGCTCAGGCCAAGCAAGCTCCCAGGCTATAGGGCCTGAAGCAGGGCCTGTGGCTAGGAGGGCTGTAGAGAGGCAGCTGTGGTAAGTGGGGGGTAGCAGGTCCACACCCTAAGCTGGTGATGAGCGGCCCTTACAGACTGCAGTTTGCCCCGAGACGGGGTGCTAGATGAAGACTGACAGTGGATCACTGAGGCAGGGTGGTGAGTTGATCCCCCACAATAGTGTATATATGAAGTTGTCTGGTTGTTCTTTCTGTAATGATTTTTGGCTACGTCTAGGCTGTAGGCTTCTTTTGGAAGAAGGTTTTCTGGAAGAGATTTTCTGGAAAAACTTATTCTGAAGGAGAGCATTCACACTGCAAAAGCGCATTGAAAAAGCGATCTGCTTTATTTTAAAGATAGTATCCACACTGAATGGACACTATCTCGCATTTAAGCTGTGATTAGTATGGACGGAGTGGCCACCAGGGCACCTGTGCTTATTCTTCTGTCGGAAAAACCCCCTCTGTTTTTTCGATTTTTTTTTCCCGAAAGAACACGATTGCTGTGTGAACGTAACTGAAGTTTTTTTGGAAAAACAGCCATTTTTCCAAAAAACCTCTGCAGTGTAGACATACTCTTTGATAGCCATAGTCGGTAACATGCAATATGAAGAAAAGAAAAAATCACTAAAGCATGTTTCAAACTGGCATGAAAGTCTTGCAAATAATCTACAGTGGTCAAGGGACACTCTACATTTAGGAGGACAAAATATGGATTCAGACTTAAACCATGTAACTATTATTGTCATTGTCAGTTTGTCACTAATGAGAGATTATCAGGTAACCAAAGTAGAGATTCAAGAGTCAATTGTCCAGAGAATGAAAGTGGCAAGGGATTGGTAGCATTTTATTTCATACACAAATGAAGTCAGACATTGCCTTTTCATGCAGAACAGACTGGATGAGGGTAGAGAGTACTTAATTCCTCAGCTGCCAACATACAAGAGCTATATCTCTGTTCAACTATAAAATAAACCGACGATTTTATGTTTGCTCAAATGAGCCTAGAGAACATGCTTATGCTAGAGAAGGAGAGAGGTGTCTAATTATCTTCTAATTAAAATCTGAAAATTTCAGGGTGTGCAGATGCAGATAACTCTGTGATTTCTAGTCATATTTAATTATGATTCCTTATCTCTCAAAATCCTGTTTTCTGTGAAATCATGAAGAGGATTAAAACTGTGTCATCCCAGTATTAAGGGATTTTTTTATTCCATTTATTGTTTCAACAAAAAAATTAGATATCCCAAATCCCCACATTGTCTTTTCTCTTAAATGCTCCCTTGAAAGGTTTTATTATGCAACATGGTCTTGCAATCAAATACTGCCTGGCTAAGCAGCTTGAAGGTTTACTTTTTGTCACCTGAGAATTTTTATGAGCAAGTACTAGAGGTGAAAAGACAGAGAATTCCTTTTTTTTTTAAAAAGGAGCTTGCAAGACTTGATAACAAGACTCAAGGTTCCAATTTTTAATGTGATTAGAAATATTTCCCACTACGTAAATACAAAGCAGTAGGCTACTTTCTACGTACTTACTGGAATAAAATACTGGTTCAACTTGAATTTAGGCTTAGCCTCCAGAAAAATAATCAATATAGTAAATTATTTGACATTTCATAATGCAGTGTTGGGGGAGAGAAACCAGGGGAATAGAGCTATTTTTACATTACATAGTAATATTCTGTTAGTATATGGCACAAGAAATTGACATTTCTCTCAAAATTGTTTGAGGCTGGAGTTTAGATTAGCCTGTGTGTGTAGTGAGTACAATACATTGCTCCTAGTAATTCTACAAAATTCGTTAAATAAAAACAAAAATTGATTCCAAGACTATTTTCCTGAAAAAAAGCATTTAGTTCTTCTGTTCACTATGATACGGGTATGCATTCCATTTATTATTTGTGAGTATTCAGTAGAACTGATTCAAAATTTTCCATCAAAATATTTTTGATGGAATATTGGGGTTTTGAACAAAAAAATTCACTGAAATGGTCTAGAAATTTTCCATTAAAATATGTAACTTTTCATTAAAAATATGAAAAAACTTTGTGGCTGAAAAGTAAACATATTAATGAAAATATTCAGGTTTTGTTTTTTTCAAAGAAAAGACAAATGTTCTGCAATTTTTTTTTAATACAAATATTCTGTATGAACTTTTTCCTTTTTAATAACCACCCTCAGTATTAAGATATCTTCTGGATATTCATTCAAATGTTAGCAAATCTGAAAAGTTTAATAAGCATTTGCAGAAATAACACTTTCTCTCAACAAGACAAGGACTCTTAACTCTCAGTGACTCCAAGTGAAAGAAAAATGCTTGCATAATAAAGACCAAATTAATAAATATAATATCCTAGGTATTGACAAATATGGAGTTCAAAGTACATTTTGGAACATAAAAAAAAAGCAGAAAAAAAATTTCTTCAGATACTTAGGAATGTCTTAGAAATGGTACAAATAATGATTCCTGCAGAAAATTAAAGTTACTATTTGAAATATAATTAGGGTTGGCAGAATTCATTTTTAATTTTAAATAATTGTGATGGCTAATATTAATGTTTATTTTAAAGATTGTTTTTCTATTTTTATTGATTTAAATGTTGCAGGAAATTATTTGGAAGGAGTCACACAATGGGCAGTGTCAGACAGGCCCCCTGATGGGCAATTGCAATTCAAAATGGCCTGGGGTCCTGGCTGCCAATGCTGCTGGTACAGCAGCATTGGCATCTGGAGCGCTGGGCCCTTCAAATTGCCACCAGAGCACAGTGTGGCACAATCCATGCAGCTCTAAGAGCTGGAGGGCAATGTAGCACACTCTGGCACTGAGCGCTAGCTATCCCTGGCTCTGCTCATTCTGCCTGAGGCCCTCCCCCTTCCGGGAGCACAGAGCCAGTCTCCACACCTTGCCCAGGAACCCAGCCTAGCTGTTGGTTCCCCCTACTATCAGAAATAATTATTTTATTATAGTAGATTCTGAGATTCAAAAAGTTAAACCTTTATAAAGCTTAACATAAATGATCAGCATCAGAAGTCTAACTGGACAAAGTCAATAATCTTAAGTGAAACTAATAAATTCTCAAACACCTTTTTTTATTTTTCCTATCTCTAAATTTCTATTATTGATGGGTGTACAGTGAACTCAACCTTTACTGACATTTACCAATACAAATCTAATCCTTTCAAACCTAAACCTAATACTTTAACTGCTCCAGGTTCTCACAAACTTGGGTTCTAAACTGTTGCTACAAAGATGTAATAGCCTTTTCTGCATTATTAATATTCTCCTGTATCAATGTATGTATAATATATTGGAACTGTATTTTCTTTTCCTTTTGTTGCTACATTATTATTACCTGATCTATAAATATAGTACATTTTGGTCATGTTTTAGGAAATGGTATTTTAAACTTGCTAAATTCCCTTTTATTCTGGTACATACATTGTAATTCATCTTGGGTTTATTTTGACCTTAAATTTAATAGGGATCTTTGGCTTGTCTCAGAGTATCATCGTTTAATTCTACTGCCACTGACCCTCGCTTTATCTTGACACGACAACATGTACTGAAATAAATAGACAATGGAGCAGAATAGGGGTCAAATCCTATTTCGCTTACTCATGAAAAACTTCAGGTCAGATTAACAGTTTTATGTGGGTCAGATGAGCAGGGTTTGACCAAAATGAAGGCACCTCAACTTTGAGACTGACTTCCTATGCTATTGTAATGCCCACAGTTTGTTTGAGTTATCTGTTTCCCTAAGATTTAAATGGGAATTGGACTGCTAAAAACCAAAAAACAACCCGGGCCTCTCATACATTTTTAAATAATATCTACTGTTTGTTTGTAATTTTTATAAGCTTTTTAATTTTGTTACGGAAATGTTATAAAGTAGATTGTTATACAGTAAAATAATTAGAAATATTGTATATGTACTTATCTGTTCCTTCAAATAGTAAGAGCCAGTTTTGTTATGTAGCTTCCTCTTCTCCTAACTTAAAACAGGGTCAGGGTTTGGATGTGCCACTGCAGCCAGAAGCCCTGGGGAAAGGACTATTTTCCATAAAAGCAAGGGGAAGGACAGCTGTTCGGAAGGCTGTGATATGAGAGTGTCCACAGGGGCAGAGAGCCTGTAGAGGGGTATGTCTACACTGCAAAGTTAATTTGAAATAACAGCCGTTATTTCGAATTAACTTTAATAGCGTCTATACATGCAAACCGCTATTTCGAATTTAATTCGAAATAGCGAAGCCCTTAATTCAAATTTGGTAAACCTCATTCTACGAGGAGTAACGCCAAATTCGAAATAGCTATTTCGAATTAAGTGCTGTGTAGACACTTAATTTGAAATAGGGGGCCTCCAGCCCTTCCCAGGGAGCCCTGGTGGCCACTCTGGGCACAACCAGGAAAACTCACACTCCTCTCCCCCAGCCCCAGAGCCATTAAAGGGGTAGACTCTGGCCATAGTGCCTGTGCCAGCTCCAAGCCTGCCAGCCCAGAGCCAGCAGTGGCCACCGGGGCCCCAAAACATGAGCCAGCAAGCCACTGGCAGCCAGCCCTCCACCGCTCCCCAGGGGCAGTCTGCCAGCTCCCAGGAGCCTGACAGGGGCTGGAGAAGATGGGCGCCTTCCTGGTCCAGAGTGGAGAACATGGACCTTATTCAGGTTTGGGGAGGATGCTCCCAACGTCCATGATCTCCACACTAGACAGAGGAACGCGGCCGTCTATGGCAGGATAGCTGCCAGCCTGGCCACCAAAGGCCACATGCGAACCCAGGAGCAGGTTATCATGAAAGTCAAGTTGGTCCGGCGAGACCCCCAACCCTGGGCCCTGAGCTTCCCCTTCCCCTTCTTCCCCTTACTTCCCCCTTCCAGCTCCCTCTTCCCAGGTTTCCCCCTCCCCCTCCCACCCTCTCTCTTCTCCCTTCCACCTCCTTTTCCCAGTCTCCCCAGAGGTTCATCCCCCCCCAGTTTTGTTCAATAAACCCAGTTTCTGTTTTTGAATATACGTGTCTTTTATTTGACATCAGGAAGGGGGGCTAGGGAGGGGTAAGTGGAAGGACATGAGAGAGGAATGGGGCACGAGCCCCCGGTGGGGAGGACTGGGGAGGCTCTGAGGGCTCCTTGGGGTGGACGCTGTCCTTCAGGGCCTCCTGGATCCTGACATCCCCCCCGATGGACCCCCCGGATGGCAGCCTGCAGCAAGTGCAGCCGGGCTGACGGCAACAGCCCCACAAGACTCACCGGCGTGCCCAGGTGCAGCTCTAGCTCCATGTGGCTGAGTGCTGTGGTGTCCCGAGTTCAGGCACTCAGGGCACTCCAAGACAGGACTGCTTTGCTGTCCCTTGTCAAGGTAGACAAGCAAGCGGGGAACCCTGAACTGTCCAGGGTGGGGGTAGGGTCCTTTTAAGCACAGAGCTCAGTTAGCCTCAGGCAGCAGCCCCACACACTAAGTCCTAACCAGATCCCCTGCCGGCACTGGTTCCAGCCAGCCTTAACTTCGGTTCAGGGTCCACTCAGTGTGGACGTGCTATTTCGAAATAGCAAAACGCTATTTCGAAATAGTTTTTGTGTATAGATGCGTTATTTCGAATTAGCTTAATTCGAATTAACTATTTTGAATTAAGTTAATTCGAAATAGCGCTGTAGTGTAGACATACCCGGGGAGAGTATGTCTATCCTACAGAGTATCCACTGGGGGCAGCCATACCATCAAGGGAGTGGCCAGCAGGGCTAGGGCTCTGCCATCTTGCCTGAAAGCACACTGGGTAAGATGCTCCCCTGTCCCAAACCGTGTCCTGGCCCTTTGCTGCAGCACTGGAGGGAAGGAAGAGGAAAAAAATGCCCCGGGGGAAGGGGGTGGCTGGAGGGAGAGAAAAGGCCCATGCCAGATGAGACCTCCTGCCCTGAGCCCCTCCTTACCTCTAGTCCTCAATCTCACACCCGCTCCCACCTCCCCTTCCTGCACTTCCCTCCCACACAGCCCCAAGATCCTGTCCTGGCTCCTGCACTCCCCACATCACCAGCCCCCTGCCCTGAAGGACCTGGGCAATGCCAGGTAAGTCTGCTAATAGATGAATAAATTCCAAGGCCAGAAGGGATTATGATAATCTATTATGATAATCTAGCCCCAGTTTGTGTATTGCACTGGTCATAGAACCTCCCTGAAATAATTCCTAGAATAAATCTTTTAGAAAAAAATCCAATATTGATTTAAAAATTGTCAGTGATGAAGAATCCACCACAACTCTTGATAAATTGTTCCAATGGTTAATTAACATAATTGTCAAAAATGTATACCTTATTTCCAACTATAAATTTGTATAATTTCATCTTTCAGCTGTTGGATCATGTCATGCCTCAGTTAGATTGATGATCCCATTATGAAATATTTTCAAATGTAGATACTTAAAGATTCTCAAAGTATCTCTTAAGCTTCCCTTTGTTAAGGAAAATAGATTTAGTTTATTGACTCTATCACAGTTTGGTAAGTTTTCTAACCCTTTAATCATTCTTGTGGCTCTTCTCCAAGCCATCTCCAATTTATCAGCATCTTTCCTGAATTGTGGGCACCATATCCTAGCCACAATATCCTAGATGTGGATGAAATACCCTCTCTATTCCTACTCTAGAGTCCCCTGTTTATGCATCTCAGAATGGCATATCTCTTTTGGACACAGTGTCACACTAGGAGCTCATGTTCTCCTGAATATCTACGACCTCTGTAAGGGGGTGGCTGTCTCACTTTGAAAGAAGAGGGGTTAAAGTAGGCTGGAAAGATCCAGAACAGAACTCAGCCAGTGAGAGAGAAGCTTGTTAGGAGCCAGTCAGGAAGCAGCTTGCTGGGGCAGCCCACATATAAGGAACTGCTCAGCAGAGCAGAAGGCATCTGGGCCTTGACCAGTGAGGATGAAGTACTGGTTCCCAGTGAGGCATAGCACCTTGGATGAAGCAGTTCTGGGCAGGCTCAGGGGTTCAGGAAGAGGGAATCTCTAGCCTGGTACCTGTGGGCCCTGCTTCAGAGGAATGAGTAGGTTCAATGTCTAAGGGGAAGTTGCCCAGGGAACATTAGCAGGCAAGGGAAGTGCAGGAGGGCAGGATATGGCTGCTGCTAAAGGGTTCCTGGGTCAGGACCCAGAGTAGTGGGCAAGCCTGGGTCTCCCCCCAACCCCATTTCCTCTTTGCACTGCACCTTGAAACAATGGAGCATGACCAGTAGACTGTGGCTTGCCCGTGAGGTGAGGGGCTAGACTTTGGGGGTTGTGGTTGGCTGATGAGGCAAGTGTGAGCCAGAGGGCTATGACTGCCAATAGCCTCAAAAGGAGGAGAGAATGGACTGGTGGATGACACGATCCAGAGAGCGGTGCGGATCCAGGTGGTGGAGAAAAGAGAGCAGAGAGTGAACAATGGGTGAGGCACCAACCACAGGGTGGCAGTCCAGGGACAATTGAGCTAATTCCAAGCATGACCAATGGGAGTCATTGAAGCATTGAGTCCAACCCTGCTACAACCCCCAAATCTTTTTCTGAGTAACTATTTCCCAGGATAGACTCCTCTAGTCTGTAAGTATGGCCAACATTCTTTGTTCTAGAGGTTAATATTCACATTTATCCATATTAAAATGATTATTTGTTTATTTTCACAAGTTAACAAGCAATCCAGATCAGTCTGAATCAGTCACCTGTCATTTTCTTTATTTACCACTCCTCTAATTTTAGTTCATCTGCAAACTTTGAGTGATGCTTTTGTTTTCTTACAAATCACTGTTTAAAATGTTAAATAGTGTGCAGCTAAGAACTGATCCCTGTGGCACACCATTAGAAACATACCCATTCCATGATGATTTCCCCTTCACAGTTCCATTTTGAGACCTTTCAGTTGTACAGTGTTTAGTCCATTTACTGTCTGCCATGATAATATACATCATTCTAGATTTTTAGTCAAACTGTGTCAAATGCCATACAGAAGTAGGACTTGTTTACATCAACAGTATTATCCTTATCAGCACATACATATTGGACAAACATTTTCAGGTATGAGCACTTATTCTGTGTGCCTCTATTTTTAAGTAAGTTGGACTTAAGGATACTTACCACCCCAGAAGACTAACTTCAAAACAAAGTATCAGAATGCATTTCTGAATATCATTAGGACAGCTACCACCATCATGATACCTTCCTGCTAGCAGTATGTTTATTTTATTTTTCACCGTTGTATATGGCTTATGTATGAATTTTTTTTCCCCTTTACTGCAATGTAATGAAAATAATTTAACTTAACTAAAAATGCATAAAAATGAAATGGGTATACTTAAAATTATCTCCAATTCTAGATGGATTACTAATATTCCTTATTTTAAATTTAACATACAACTCTGAAATTTGTAATATCTCTAAAGCAGAATGAACTTTAAGTGCACCCCACTTAAAAAAACTCTTAAGGTGTTTGAGGATAAATAAAGCTATAGGCCAGATTCAGCCCTGACAGAATTGTATTTAATTGGGAATGCACATTTTTACTCCAGTATTGAACAATATGCACCACTCCAACAGATAACATGCATTTTAAAAATTATGTTAATGACAGTTACACATTTAATCAGTCGGTTAGGATGGGCCAATGCAGTCAATTGATGACATTCATAATTGAATTATTAGCACAATACTTAAAACACATGTTATCTGTTTGATTAGTAATAAATTACTCTATTGGAAATACAAATATTAATGAATAAATTACTAATGAGTCAATCTTTAAAAAAGTTCAGATTTTTTCATGTTTAAGTATCTCATGTCGTTTATTTTTTCTCATATGCTATTAAATCATTAACCTAGAAAACTTTACCAACTGTTCACATACAAATTATACTTTAACTATATGGCTGTATCTACATTGGCGCGATCTGGCGCCAAAGCAGCCGCTTTTGCGCAAAAACATGCTGCCTCTCTACACTGGCGGGGAGTTCTTGCGCAAGAACACTGACGTTCTAATGTGTAAAATCAGTGCTTCTTGCACAAGAACTATGATGCTCCCTCTCAGGAATAAGCCCTCTTGAGCAACTGTTCTTGCGCAAGAGGCCAGTGTAGACAGGCAACATGAATTTCTTGCGCGCAAGAAAGCCCGATGGTTAAAATGGCCATTGGAGCTTTCTTGTGCAAGAGAGCGTCTACACTGGCACGGATGGTTTTGCGCAAAAGCACATCTCTTGCGCAAAGGCACATGCCAGTGTAGACTCTCTCTTGCGCAAATACTTTAACGCAAGAACTCTTGCATTAAAGAGTATTTGCGCAAGATCATGCCAATGTAGACGTAGCCCCGTATGTAAAACAGAATGTTGTGTACTAAGAGAACTTCTATTAACCCTTCCCCACTCTCCACCCCCAAAATCTGGAAAATATTTCACGTGTTGAGGCCATACTTGGGGAACTCTGTTTTAGGAAGTAGGGACTCAAATGGGGGTCATAGTAAATAATCAACTTACCATCAGTTTTCAGTGCAATGCTGTTGCCTAAAAAAGTAAATGCAATCCTGTGATGAATGCACTGAGGAAACTTGAGTAGAAGAACAGAAATTATTTTATCTTGATATTTGGCAATAGGGCAACAACTGCTGGAATACTGTGTCGAGGAAAATCAAGCTTCAATGCCCAACCATTACTTTTAACAAAGATACAAACTCTAACAATAGGATTTATGATGGAAATCTTAAAAGAATTTGTCCTGCTCTAGTGAGGAAGGCTATATATATATATATAGACTTAGATAGGTCATTAACTATAACCATAATAATGAATTATTATTTAAATGTTTCATCAAGTTCAGGTAGAACGAACACTTCTCCTGCCAACAGATAAAATAATTTACGTTCTCATGAGGGTATTTTGCTGAGATATGAACACAGAAAAAAATGATGATGGGGAATAAAACTGTTTGAAAGAAGCCAACTGTAATGTTTTAATTAAAGTGATTACTTACAGAAGATTAGGATTACTTATTAAAATACTATATTAGGAATGAAATTAAAGGCTTTTATATAGGACAATGAAATTGCTTAGAGGATTTGGTAATAGGATAGACCAGTTTTCACCTGTATGTTTGTGGCTCAAATCCCGTCTCCATTGGTAGCAAACATATCTAGGGCTAGTTGATCACCAAACTGGAGAGGTGTGATGCTCAGAGGAAGATGCTTACCCATTCCTAGTCCCAGAGGAAAATTGAGAAAGCTAAGCAGAAGTATGATCATCAAGGGACCGAGAAGATTCTAAAAAAAGTATCTTCTCACTATGTATTGGCTTCATAATAGATTCTTTTATTTATACCCTTAGGGCAAGTTGGGGGAAATAAACCCCTGGTTGCTGATGACTTACATCTGGCTATTTCACATCAATATCTATGGCAAATCACTTTCATTTTGTAATTTTGATGTCATGATGGCTCTACATTCTAGTCAAAATCATTAGTTTGCCACTGTCAGTCTCCTTCACAATAGACACTTTATGGAAATTAGATTGTAATCTCTGCTGCATACTTCATCTTGAATCACCAAGAATAATCATTATAGAATCAATTTTTTTTAGTTAGCTTTTTGTTCTTCTTGACAGTGATGTATATAAAGAAGAAAGGAACAGCTTGATGCTCATAAGGGACATTGAACCTGCAGTTCAGAGTTATAAAGACATGTTTTGATTTGTACATTGAGCAGATGATCGTGTGGAATAGAAATTGACAATGCCAAAGTATCATATTGACAAAATGACTCTTAAAAAGGCTGAGTCCAATAAAGGAAAGTAAATGATATAATCTTATGGCACAGCAAACAGAACTGTGTTCATAGTTTCATTATTGTACTGAGTGTTTATCCCACAGTAATTATATGCTGTAATTTCATAAATGTCATCCAACAAGATGAAGTCATTGGAAACATTCTAGAAAGACTTAAGTGGACTAAGTAAAAAAGTGTCAGTAAACTTTAATTTGCTGTACCCTCCACTGAAAACAGCAGGAGAGAGAGAAATAATAAATGAGAATTTTGTCATGGTCATCCACCTAGGTGCACGAGCCATCTACATCAGTTATGGTTGCACTTTGCAGGACTTAAGTCCTGCACAGCTCTTGAAAGCCCACTGCCTGTGGATGTTTTTTTTTTTCCACTCTGAGTTGGATATTCAAACTGAATGCCTTAGCAGAAAATCCTCTGACAAGATCCTCAAACCAGTATTTCCAGACACCTAAACATCCCTCTAATTTCCCTGAGCTCTTTTTTGTGGCATCCAAATGTGGAATTTGAAGCTCCTGTTAATTACTTCCTCTTTGAAAATTAGGCAGAATGAGATAGTTAGTTGAAGCCCTCTGTGGATGAATCTAGACAGCAGTACTATTCCAGGATAGTTCCGGTATCCTGAAATAGCATTTTCCACATTTTGATGGTGCACTCGTTATTTCAAAATAGCTTTTGAAATAACGGGAGTGCTATTCTAATCCTAAACCTCATTCTGCAAAGATTAAGGGACACTTTGGAATAGCAGTTTATTTTGAAATTTGGTGCTGTGTAGACAGTGCCAAGTTACAAAATAAGCTATTTCAAAATTAACTTGATATTAGCTACGCATTTTGCATAGCTCAAATTGTGTAGCTTATTTCAAGCTAAGGGTTCAGTGTATGTGCAGTTATTTCAAGAGGTGTCCACCACACACGTGTTCAGAATTGGATCCAAAATAGGTATTGATACTATACTGGAAGTTCCTGAAGTAGAAAACTCTCCTTAGATGTCTTCTTGGAAGAGACATGATCTCTTATTTTGCCATTACTTTGATGACCCTCCAAGTACTCTGTTTTGAATTGGATAGTACATTTGTTACTCTCCTGCTACCTACATTCTGGGTATGGGCTCACATTCTGAAATCCTAGTCCCAAAGATGTTAGTGGAGCCAGGATTTTACCCCCATGATACCAGTCTGTAACCCCAACCTAACTTTAGGGGGAAGATTAAATTATGTATTGTTTTTGCATATTAAAATACTTTATGATAGTAAAGGTATTAGAGCTGTAATGAAAATAGGGAAACATAAGAATATGTGTAACAATTAATGTAGGACTGGCAATCAGCTCAGTATAAGAGCTTCAGAGGGGTATTTGAAGAAGTGAGTTGTGTCAATGAAAGCTCATGATATACCATCTACATGTTTTGTTAGTCTCTAAGGTGCTGCTAGACTATTTGTTGTTTTTTAAGCTCAGGTACAGTAGGCCTGTTAGACATTTTGATACTTAGCTGAATTAGTCGAGGAGTTAGGCTTAACCTAGGGTTATAAGATGTAATAATATTTTCTAATACAGGTCTTGTGATAAAAAAGTACACCACAAAGAACCTTGACATAATGGATTTCTAGGGGATTTGGGGGACATAGAACTATGGGAAACACACATTTATGTATCAAAACCATTATGAAGAGTATGCACAAATAGTTTATGCTAGCATCAGAATTGTAGCTATGGTACCCTGGAATGACAAACCTGGGAAGGGGGCCCAGACCTAAATCAAATGTAGTCCCACATTTGTGAGAGAGGTGAGGAAAAGGGTGTATAGAGAGATGATTAGACCAACCCTCAATTGGGACACCAGCAATAACTAAGTGGCAGAAGCCTGAATATGAAAAAGCCCTCTTGTGGTGTGCTCCAATGACTATTTCTTCCATCTATGCTTGTAACAGTCTCCATAAAATTGTATGTATGGCAACACTGGGAGATTGCTTTATCTTGTATCAGCCTGCAGTTGTAAATATGCATGATTTAGGGGGTCATTTTGCTGTACTTTCAGTACTCTCTTGTTTTTCTATTTCAGTTATACCTGTCTGCACTAACCAAAGCTTATAATGTGTCTGTGTGTGCTCCACCACTCTCCAACTCAACAATTTGTTTCATGTAGCTGTGGAGCAATAGCACCAATTATTCATGACTTTAGTAATTTTACACCCTAAACTAATCCGTGGCTACTTGACACTCCAAAACTAAAGTCCAGTATTTTTACTTTGTGTCACCTGGAGACACATTTATCTTGATGTAAATGTCACAGTATCATGAAGTGATTATACTTTACCTCCTGGCTTTACCCCTCTGTCAACCAAAGAGACTTAATTTTACAAAGGGCTAAAAGATTTACCTGTTATTGCTCAGATCCTCAATTCAATTAATGTTTTTATTTTTAGAAAATAAAATGAAAATGTACATGCTTCATTTAAATCATTGCTCAGGGTGGGACTGAAGACGAGGGGTTCAGTAGGCAGGATACTCCAGGGAGTGTGGACCACCTCGGCCCTTTCTCACCACAGCTTGGACCCAGGTGAGAAGTACCTCTCTATGGCCACTGCAGCTGCAGTGGACACAGCTAGGGAAAGGTTACATGTCCTCGGCTGGGGCAGGTCCAGATTTGTCTTCTCCCTGTACTCCCCAAGCTTCAGCCCCCTCTGCCCACGCTAAAGTGGGCTTGGAGGGTGAGAGTTTGGGGCTGGGCCAATAGTCCTGCATGGAGTGGGGAGGCGTTCTCAGTCAGCCCCTTTCACCTGCCTGGTGAGTCTGTCTCTTGTATGTTTTTCTGAGAATCAGTCCCATTCCAGGCGCATCCCATTTTCCTGGCACAACCAAACTCTTACCTTTCTTTAAGTTATGATAAGAGAAAGCTATATATCAAATGTGTGGTCCTAGCTCTTACCATTTATGAGGAGATCTTGAACAAATAGACAAATGGAGGGAGCGGAGGAAAAACTCACTAAAATATATAGTAGATGGATTTGGCAAATTTGAATGCAGCTGGTGTGGTCTCATTCAGATTTTCCTGAAGTGCTAGACCCTTCACTATTTTTATTGATAAAAATTTCATTCTGGACCAAATTTACAAATTTTAGAGAAGGAGAAACAAATTTGTGTAATTTTAAATGTTTAAGAACATAAGAACATAAGAACGGCCATACCGGGTCAGACCAAAGGTCCATCTAGCCCAGTATCCTGTCTGCCGACAGTGGCCAGCACCAAGTGCCCCAGAGGGGGTGGACCGAAGACAATGATCAAGCGCTTTGTCTCCTGCCATCCCTCTCCAGCCTCTGTCAAACAGAGGCCAAGGACACCATTTTATCCCCTGGCTAATAGCCTTTTATGGACCTAACCTCCATGAAATTATCTAGCTTCTCTTTAAACTCTGTTATAGTCCTAGCCTTCACAGCCTCCTCCGGCAAGGAGTTCCACATGCTGACTACACGCTGTGTGAAGAAGAACTTTCTTTTATTAGTTTTAAACCTGCTACCCATTAATTTCATTTGGTGTCCTCTAGTTCTTCTATTTAGGGAACTAATAAATAACTTTTCTTTATCGGCCCTCTCCACCACTCATGATTTTATACACCTCTATCATATCCCCCTCAGTCTCCTCTTTTCTAAACTGAAAAGTCCCAGTCGCTTTAACCTCTCCTCATATGGGACCCGTTCCAAACCCCTAATCATTTTAGTTGCCCTTTTCTGAACCCTTTCCAAGGCCAAAATATCTTCTTTGAGGTGAGAGACCACATCTGTACACAGTATTCAAGATGTGGGCGTACCATAGTTTTATACAGGGGCAGTAAGATATTCCGGGTCTTATTTTCTATCCCTTTCTTAATAATACCTAGCATCCTATTTGCCTTTTTGACCGCGCTGCACATGTGGAAGTTTTCAGAGAACTGTCACGATAACTCCAAGATCTCTTTCCTGATTTGTCGTAGCCAAATTAGCCCCCATCATACTGTACGTATAGTTGGGGTTATTTTTCCCAATGTGCATTACTTTACACTTATCCACATTAAATTTCATTTGCCATTTTGTTGCCCAATCACTCAGTTTGGTGAGATCTTCTTGGAGTCCCTCACAGTCTGCTTCTGTCTTGACTATCCTAAACAGTTTGGTATCATCCAAACTTTACCACCTCACTGCTTACCCCTTTCTCCAGATCATTTATGAATAAGTTGAACAGGATTGGTCCTAGGACTGACCCTTGGGGACACCACTAGTTACCCCTCTCCATTCTGAAAATTTACCATTTATTCCTACCCTTTGTTTCCTGTCTTTTAACCAGTTCTCAATCCAAGAAAGGACCTTCCCTCTTATCCCATGGCCATGTAATTTACACAAGAGCCTTTGGTGAGGACCTTGTCAAAGGCTTTCTGGAAATCTAAGTATACTATATCTACTGGATCCCCCTTGTCCGCATGTTTGTTAACCCCTTCAAAGAACTCTAATAGATTAGTAAGACAGGATTTCCCTTTACAGAACCCATGTTGACTTTTGTCCAACAAATTATGTTCTTCTACATGCTTCACAATTTTATTCTTTACTATTGTTTACTAATTTGCCCGGTACTGAAGTTAGACTTACCGGTCTGTAATTGCCGGATCGCCTCTAGAGCCCTTTTTAAATATTGGTGTCACGTTGGCTACCTTCCAGTCATTAGGTACGGAAGCCGATTTAAAGGGATAGGTTACAAACCACAGATAATAGTTCAGCAATTTCCCATTTGAGTTCTTTTAGAACCCTTGGATGAATGCCATCCGGTCCGGAGATTTGTTAACATTAAGTTTTCTATTTGTTCCAAAACCTCCTCTAATGACACTTCAATCCGGGACAGTTCCTCAGATTCATTACCCACAAAGGACGGTGCAGATTTGGGAATCTCCCCAACGTCCTCAGCCGTGAAGACTGAAGCAAAGAAATCATTTAGTTTCTCCAATGGCTTTATCGTCCTTGATTGCGCCTTTTATAGTTCGATCGTCTAGGGGACCCACAGGTTTTTAGCAGGCTTCCTGCTTCTAATGTACTTAAAAACATTTTGTTATTTCTTTTTGAGTTTTTGGCTAGCTGTTCCTCAAAATCTTTTTGCTTTTCTTATTACATTTTACACTTGATTTGACAGTGTTTATGTTCCTTTCTATTTATCTCACTAGGATCGGACTTCCACTTCTTAAAGATGCCTTTTTGTCCCTCACTGCTTCTTTTACATGGTGGTTAAGCCACAGTGACTCTTTTTAGGTCTCTTGCTATGTTTTTAATTTGGGGTATACATTTAAGTTGGGCCTCTATTATGGTGTCTTTAAAAAGTTTCCATGCAGCTTGCAGGGATTTGGCTCTAGTCACTGTGCCTTTTAATTTCTGTTTAACTAACCTCCTCATTTTTGTGTAATTCCCCTTTTTGAAATTAAATGCCAGGGTGCTGGTCTGCTGAGGTGTTCTTCCCACCACAGGAATGTTGAATGTTATTATATTATGGTCACTATTCCCAAGCGGTCCTGTAACGGTTATTTCCTGGACCTGATCCTGCGCTCCACTCAGGACTAGATCGAGAATTGCCTCTCCCCTTGTGGGTTCCTGCACCAGCTGCTCCAAGAAGCAGTCATTTAAGCCATTGAGAAATTTTATCTCGCTTCTCTTCCTGAGGTGACATGTATCCAGTCAATATGGGGGTAATTAAAATCCCCATTATTATAGAGTTCTTTGTTTTGGTAGCCTCTCTAATCTCCCTCAGCATTTCAATGTCAGTATCCCTGTCCTGGTCAGGTGGTGGTAATATATCCCTACTGCTAATTTCTTATTTTTGGAGCATGGAATTACTATCCATAGCGATTCTATTGAACATGTTGATTCATTTAATATTTTTATTTCATTTGATTCTACATTATCTTTCACATACAGTGCCACTCCGCCACCCACCCGGCCTGCTCTATCCTTTATATTTTATATCCCGGTATGATTGTGTCCCACAGATTTTCCTCATTCCACCAGGTTTCAGTGATGCCTATTATGTCAATCTCCTCATTTAATACTAGGTACTCTAGTTCACCCATCTTATTAGTCAGACTCCTAGCATTTGTGTAGAAGCACTTTAAAAATTTGCCACTGCTTGTTGTCTGCCCTTCCCTGATGCATTGGATTCCTTTGTGTTGTTTGTCTGCTCTGGCCCATGGTTTGCCCTCTCCCTCCTCTCTTTCTGACTACAGCTTAGAGAATCTCTATCAATGGATTCTCCTCTAAGAGAAGTCTCCCTCCGATTCGTGCATCTCCACCAATCGGCTTTCCCCCATCTCTCAGTTTAAAAACTGCTCTCACGGCCTTTTAATGTTTAGTGCCAGCAGTCTGGTTCCACCCTGGTTTAGGTGGAGCCCATCCTTCCTGTATAGGCTCCCCTCTCCCAAAAGTGTCCCCAGTTCCTAATAAATCCAAACCCCTCTTCCCTACACCATCGTCTCATCCACGCATTGAGATTCTGAATCTCTGCCTGCCTACCTGGCCCTGCGCGTGGAACTGGAAGCATTTCCGAGAACGCCACCATAGAGGTCCTGGATTTCAGTCTCTTTCCTAGCAGCCTAAATTTGGCCTCCAGGACATCTCTCCTACCCTTCCCTACGTCATTGGTACCTACATGTACCACGACCACCGGCTCCTCCCCAGCACTACACATAAGTCTATCTAGATGCCTCGAGAGATCCGCATCTCTCGAGGTCATCCAAAAGGTGCCCAGGAACCCAGTCAAATTTTCCTCTTTTGTTAAGGGGCTGTTTGGACACATAGTACTGTTCACTTTTTAAAATACAATCAAGATTACAGAGCTATGTGGCAGAAATGCTTCAACACTGTCACGGATGATGGAGTATCAGAAAAGAGATGACATTTGTAGTGGTTAGCAAGTTGTTCATTTAAAGCTACTGTTGCCCTAAGTCCAGGGTTAAACTAACCTGAAAGCAGGCAACATACTGTTCATTTCAATGAGAAAAACAGATAACGGCTTGTGTGGTCATGTAAGTCCCCCTTTTTTTCTTCATTCTAAACTGGCAGACACAGAAATCAAGACAAAAATATCTTCAAATCTCCTACTGAATGTCATGTGTATAGTGTAAAAAGCAGGCTAATTCTTTTAAGAGGGATTATTAACCATGCTGAGTCCCTGTTGCTGCATGGCTGATGGGCGAAAAAAAGAGAGAAATTCTTTAAGAGCTAAAACACCAAGAGAAAGCATTGAATATAATGGCTATTCTTGAAGGGGGGGAATTCACAGCTCTCCCAATGTGAATATCTATCTCTGTGAATGAGATCAGACCCACACCCCTGACTGAGAGTGGATACTGGATTAATGGATTAATGGATACTGGATTTGATTTTAATCAGCATGCATCAAGAGTAATTTAGGATTACTTATCTAGAGATTAATATGCAAATCCCCCAAAACATCTTTCCTTTCTCCCAGTGGATTCAAGCAGCAAGTTCAATCACGCAGTCCACACATGCCCCTCAGTGAATTGAAATAAGGAGAAGTTTTACCAGTGGAGCACTTGAATTCTTGCCAAACTGTTCAGCAGGGTTTTTTTTTTACATCCTTCGGAAACACATATGTAAAGTAAATGCCATTCAAGCCTTTTATCAGCAAAGGTCCACATCTAAGGTATTAGCAGCAACAATAAAATCAAAGCATTCCAGCACACGGCCGAAAGCCCAGCCTTATATTTCTAGATCATTTAAATCTTCTTAAATCAAAATGGATTTACTAGAATATTGAATAAAATGTAAACAAAACTTGAGGAACAACCTATGAATTGTTTTTTCTCATGAAGAAAAAGGCCTGGTGAGAAGTCAGACCTGAATATTATCACTTCACATAAAAGGCATGACCATAGTCATAAAGCTTAATGTACATGTTCCAATAGCCACACACACAGCACAAAATATTAATTTACCTGCAATAGCAACAGTGCCTGTAAATGCTATTGCAAATTACAGCAATTTACCCTAGAACAGTTTAGGCTGAATGCATCTTTATTGTACTTTTGCTAGGGACTTGGAGGCAATTTATATTTTACAGTCACTGCTAGTGAATCTCACATTCTCGAGCAATAGTCATTTTAGTTTGGTGAATAATTTCTGAAAAGAAGTGTGCCACCAGCACCTGCTCTGTGTCCTGAGTCTGCTTAATCTTCTACAGAGTACTAGCCGATCAATATGTCTGGCTTGTCAAGTTAAGATTGACAGGATGCTTGTGGTGGCAATTTTTGTACAGCATTCACTTATCTTCACACTGTGTTTTTACATTTCCCCAGTGGTAACGCTGTCAGTATTAAAATGTAGCCAAAGGATATGTTTACCATAGGAATGAAATGTTGCCTAAATGAAGTTCTTTTCATTAAAACCTTATCCAGAATTGTTGTAATCACAGAACTCTCATAATGATGCCAGTAAATATATATTTTTTCTGACACGCAGAGAATTTCTAAGAGTTGATTAGTAGTTTGGGATCTATCAGCCACCCACTGCTCTGAGATTAAAGAGGAAGAATTTGAAGGGAACATAACTGAAAGGTAAAATAGAGGCAGAAATAAAATCCTTAAGATATCCAGTGGTATTGAAACAATTTGTATAGCGGGATTTCTGAAAGCCATAGAACAAAACTATAAGCCCTGTGTATAATAGAAACCACTTCAATCCCGGAGGGTGCTACCTCACCCCAGCACCTCTAATTCCAGCACCCCGGAAAATACTGAAACCTTGATTATTATCAGGAAGTTTTTTCCTACTTTATAATTACTTTTCCTTAAATTCAGGGTTTGGCAACTTTCAGCATGTGACCCATCACAGGCAGGCTATGAGACATTTTGTTTTCATTGACAGTCCACAGGCAGGGCCCTCCACAGCTTCCAGTGACTGTAGTTCACCATTCCTGGCCAACAGGAGCTGTGAGAAGTGGCACAGGCTGCACAGACATGTTGATTGCTGCTTCCTGCAGCTCCTATTGGCAGGGAATGCTGAACTTCAGCCAATGTGAGCTGCGACAGGCTGGGCCCGTGGATGGTCTATATAAACAAAATGTCTCATGGCCCGCTGTCCGATTACCCTGACGGGCCTTGTGCCGAAGATTGCCAATAGCATTCTCCCTAAGATGCGTGGCCGCACAGCCTTGCAGCTGCTTAATTAACCCTATGCAGCCAAATGCTTAGGGCTCCACGCATGGAGCTGCTTGGCCTGGTGGAGCTGATTAAGCAGATGCAGGGCTATGCTGCCGTGCAGCTTAGAGGGAACCTTGGGTGCCAACCCCAGCCCTAATAACATTGGCACTTAGTAAACAACAACGAACTACTTTGTATGGTCTACCCTGTCAACACACCGCTTTACCTTTTTTGTAAATTAGGTCACTGATTATTTATCCAATACTGTGTCCATCTGAAATTACACAAAACTTTAGCCAAGCTGATTATTTATGAGAAGCACTGATTCAGAATAAGCAGTATACTGAAAATAGACAATCATGATAGTCCTAAACATGAGACATGCAAGCGGAATAGTGTATTATCCCAGAGAGGGAAAGTCTTTTTAAAATGTAAATTAATAAGCAGGGCTGTCAAGTTGTTAAAAATAATTGTGTGCTTAAAATTAATTGTGATTAATAGCACCATTATTCAATAACAGAATGCTATTTATTTACATATTTTTGATATTTTCTGAATTTTAAACATTGATTTGAATTACAACACAAACGACAAAATGTACAGTGCTCACTTCATATTATTTTATTTAAAAATATTTGCATTTAAAAAAGGAAACAAAAGAAATAATATTTTTCAATAAACCTAATACAAGTACTGTAGTGCAATCCCTTTATCATGAAAAATGAACTTACAAATGTACATAAAGTAACTGAATTCAAAATAAAACAATGTAAGACTTTATAGCCTACAAGTCCACTCAGTTCTATGTCTTGTTCAGCCAGTTGTTCAGATAAACAGGCTTATCACCTGCAAATGTAAACACATTTTGCCCATTTGTTTACAATGTCATCTGAAAGTGAGACATACACATGGCACTTTTGTAGCTGGTAGTGCAAGGTATTCATGTTCCAGATATGCTAAATATTCCATGCTTCAACTACCATTCCAGAGGGCACACTTCCATGCTGATGACACTTCTTAAATAATAATGCATTAATTAAATTTGTGATTGAACTCCTTGGGAGAGTAGTGTATGTCTTCTGCTCTGTTTTATGCACATTCTGACATATTTTTCATGTTATAGCAATCTCAAATGATGACCAGGCATATTGTTTGTTTTAAGAACACTTTCACTGCAGATATAACAAAACACAAAGAGGAATAATATGAGAAAATAGCTATAGCACTTGACCCTAGCTTTCAGAATAGGAAATACCTTCCAAAATCTAGGAGGGGTGAGATTTGAAGCATGCTTTCAGAAATCTTAAAAAAAGTATTGATCCTGTGAGAAAACTACGCGACCTGAACCACCAATGCAGAAAATCAACTGTCCTCTGATGACATCTGACTCATAAAGTACATGATGAAAATCAACATGCATTTATCCATACTTCTTTGAATCATTATCAAGCAAAACCTGTTATCAGATTAAATGGCGATTGAAGCATGAAGGGACATATGACTTTAGTGCATCTGTCATATAAACATCTTGCAACACTGATTACCACAGTGTCATGTGAACACCTGTTCTCTATTTCAAATGACATTGTGAACAAGAAGCTGGCAACATTATCTACTACAAATGTAAACAAACTGTTTTTCTAAGCAGTTGGCTGAACAAGAAATTGGACTGAATGGACTTGTAGTCTCTAAATTTTTACATAGCTTTGTTTTTGTTTGAGTGCAGTTATGCAATAAAAAGATCTAAATTTATAAATTGTACTTTCACAATAAAGAGATTGCACTACACTACTTGTATGAGGTGACTTGCAAAATAATAATTCTTTTGTTTATCATTTTACAACACAATATTTGTAATAAAACAATATACAGTGAGTTTTGTATTATGTATTGTGATTATGAAATCAATATGTTTAAAAATGTAGAAAAATATCCACAACATTTATTAAATGTATGCAGGTATTGTATTATTGAACAGTATAATTAATTTCAATTAACTCATGCAATTAACTAAAAAAATCATGATTAAAATAATCATGATTAATTGCAGTTTTAATTGATAATCATATTTAAACATAATTAAAAGATCATACATATTATGCTATATTTTATAGACACAACTTTAAAATTCTTGTATCGGATTGTAATATTGATCCTATCTTTCAAAATAATGTTTATGTTTGGTAACTTTAATTCTACAGTTGGAATGTGCTTTTCAATCTAAGAATTCTTGTTTTGAAAGAAGCAGTTATTGTTATTACCTGTTAAGTAGTTGTATTCAAACTATGATAAGAAGAGGAGGCAAAGGTAAAATAGACCCACATTTTAAAGCTAACTGGACGCTAGTCTGGAATCCTACAGCTGTTTAACTTATTTCTCGCTGCCTGCATGCCCATGGAGCTACACCTGCAGGCCCATGAAGCTATACCAGTATGCCTTTTCTTCCCAGACACTCTCTTCTCCCACAGCATTACTTTACATACCCAACTATTTCCCTTAGATAAGGAGAATTTCCAGGTAGTCCAAACCATTTTGCTAGGGGTTTGGGACTGACAGAGTAGAGACCCAGAAACTGACTCTGAATTATACTTTATATGACTCTGCTTTCAAATTCTCTCATATCTCATCTCATTTTGGAACCCATATTAAAAACATGATTTCTCTAGCTAGTTTAAAACTGCAAAATATGTCCTTTGTTTATTTTAGCCAAGAAATTTTTGGCCATGGAAGTACCTCTGATGTCAATCCAGTTTTGATACATACATCTCAGGAAGAATATGGATGTATTGTGCACATCGTACAAAGATATTATCATCACTATAATGTCTAGCTACGTTTGTCATAGACCAGGACTCCACTGAACATTAAGCATATTCTTGACGCAATTTTTAAATACACTATTGATGTTATTTTCTCCTGTTGGAGTAAACAAAGAACTAGACACAGATAAACATTTAGTTTTATTTTAGCTTCTCAGACAGAAGAGATAATGTGTGCAGATTATTAGTCTGTGTTCCAGAGTTCACAATGTTACATGAACCTTCCATTTTATGGACCAAAGACTCAAACCAGCCAACACAGATTTAATTTCTATGTAAAAACTGGCTTCGCAGCCTGAAGGACAGATGTCTTTTCAGAGATGGGGAAGGGGCAGGATTGGGGGTATTGCTGAAACAACCTCTTTGCTTTTTTATAGGATTCTAATCAGCTGTGGTTTGTGATGTTTTCCTTTATGGGAGATGCCATACAAATTGCATAATATAACTCCGTTAACTGGGACTCTCTGGTCCAGCAATATTGTGACGGAACGAGCCGCCTCCACCCCGCGGAGGCGGACCCGCCCCGCACTGATCCCGCAGTCGCGCTCCTGGGGGCGGACCAGGAAGTGCGGGTGGTGTGCGGCCCCTGTACTGCCGCCGCTGCTCAGCTGAGAGGCGGGGCCAGAGAGACGCACACCAGCCGGCGCGCCGGGGCAGGGCAGAGCTACACACCGGCCGTGGCGTGGGCGGCGGGTGACGTCACGCCAGCAAGACGTCGGCACGGCGTTTAAATCCGCCGGGGAAACCCGGGAAGGAAAAACGCCTGGGAGAGGGAGACCCGGGAGGAGGCACGCCTGGGGGAGGGAGCCTCGGGAGGAGGCACACCCGCGAAAGAGAGAGACACGGATGTGTTCAAGTGGCTGAACACAGGGACTCACCCAGGAGCCTCATGGGGATGGGGAGCACCACAGCGGGGAGATCTGGCCCCAGCAACAAGGCAGTAGTAGGGGGCTGGTAGTGACCACGCAGCTCTGACCCTGGTGGCAGCCAGGAAGCTCCAGCCACAGCTGCACAGCTTCAACCCCAGCAGCAGCTGGGCCAGTGGGAGCTGGAGAGCTCCAGCCCAGGGAGTGACAGCTGGCCAGGCAGCAGTGGGACAGGCAGTGGAGGAGTGTGTGGATGGGGCAGCGCTTGAGCATGGGCCCAGAGGGAGGGATCTCCCCTGGTCTGGCAAATCCCCTTGTCTGGGACCAGTCAGGTCCTGAGGGTGCTGGACCAGCAAGGTCCAACCTTTATATGATTTTTCTATGAAATTCTCCCCCAGCATCAGGCCACAGGAAGAGGAGAGTATGGGATGTGCAGTGAATGTCTCATGACACAGACCAAAATGTAATGCATGAGTCTCCCTGGCAGGGTTGAGAATCTCAATTACAGATGGAGAGACTTTCTAGATAGAGATAGGTCAAGTGTTGTAGGTACTGTTCAGAGTGATTTACCATCAACTGAAGAGCCAATTGTTGGATCTCAGCCTTTCTGCTCTGGTTTCCTAAAGGGAAAATGTGTTTCTAAACCTATTTTGCCTACTAATAGAAAATGACATCTGTAGAGGAATAATCAGCACAATACTGTGTTCAGCAATGGTGAGGCCTGCAGTTTATCAGCTCTGCTCATATGAATAAGTATCACTTCATTCAATGGGAATTCTTATAAAGGAGATCTCTGGGTGTGGAGATAAATCAAGCAGCCAGAGAGGCATAAAATTGTACAAAGATGGCAGGAAGGGTACAAGCCGCTTAGCATATATTTAGCCAGAACACAAAGAGGCAGAGTTTGGTGCTGGCATGGCTTTAATGTAAATAATTTGTCAGTATCCTCTTGTGCAGTCACCTAAATAACAGGGAGCAGAACAGAGAGAATAGAAAATGGATATTGAAAATAAAAGCTTTAGTTCTATTTTACTTCGTTTTTGCTGTTGTCTTTTACAAGAATTACAGGTGAAACACTGAAACATGCATGGGAAAATAATCGCTTGTGCAAGTGAAATGGGCTAGGACTTCAAAGAACTGGCCTTGTAGGACATAAAAGGGAATTATATATACAACAGATTAACATCTCAATATTGTTATTGATCCTAAAGAGCTAACAAATAAAAATATAGTAACCACGTGAATAGTTTAATGATTTTCCAGTTAGGTTTTCTATACTCTGCTATTCAGCTGAAATGTCTAGATTCATAGTAGTACTAATATGTCACTGGTGCCCCTAACCAGCATCATTCGCACATATACCACAATCAGAATTTCTTTTATTTGTGCTATTACCATTATTATTTAGCAGTTCGTACTCCCACCCCTTGATTTTTTTCTGATATTGTCATGTTGTTCAGGGGCCAAACAAGAGGAAGTTAAAACCCCCAAAATAATAGCATTGCTCATGTTTTTGTATTCCTTGCATGCTTTCAGAGTTGTCTCTAGAGAAGTGAATATGAAAAAGGAAGCCCTGTTCCCCTCCCCCACTGGAATAAAGTGAAAGATCTCAATGTGCCTCCGGGATGTAAATCTGTTTCCAAACCTTAGCCATGGAAAAAGCCAAAATTTCTAGTACAATAGAAAGACAAAATGCAGACTAGTTAATAAGTTGTTTATTGCTTCTATCAGTTATATCTTCATACAATGCTCTACGTAACACAGACAAAAGGAAGACTCTGGCGTATGAGACAAACTTGACATCCTTATTAGCTGCTGTATAGAAATAAAGTTTATGTTTGTGAGACAACTCATCCCTGGTGTATCTGTGTTGCTTTCAGCAGTTACACTGAGGATGAACTGGCCAACTGGCTTTTACAAAACAATTGATTTTATCTAAATTAAGCACAAATGGGTGTTTAATTTAAGCAAACAACCTTAAGGGATGCTATCGGAGTTAGCTGTGCATGTACATTGCTAATCACTACATAAAGAAGCAACAGAGGCAAAAGCAGAAGCAGAGATGCAAAGCGCCAAAGAAGAGGAAATTTTGTCATGAAGGAATCTCTTTCTATAACAGGTTTCTCCCTGAGACGGGTGTTTCTTTGGAGAATAACGTCATTGCATCGTATACAGTATTGACATAAATAGTTCCTAAGCAGGCTGTTTACCAGGTTTAATTATTCATACAATCTAGTCATCTTCCTGTTTATCGTACACAGTTTTATTTGGTTAGCACAATGGATCTTATTAACTTAATTCAGAAAGGTTTAATTCTAAAATGCAGGATTTATAGAATAGTGCACACACACCATAAAATATCTTTTAGAAGGAGCAGTCAGGTGTTTTCCTACATACTGCTGTAAAGCCTTGCATGGGGATTGGACAGAGCAAGAAGAATTCTCTTTCTGCTCAAAAGAGCTGAGAGCAATAACATTATCTACATAGGAACTATTCCCTTACATAGCCTTGGTAGAGAAAAAAAATCACCCCACCTGTGGCAAGGCGGAGATGGAGCAACTCTATAGCGCCCCTCTTCTTCTTCTTAAACCCTTGTACTCTCTTCTCTCCTGGATAAATTTCACTGTTTCAGTGTTAGCCTTGCTATCCTCTAATAATACATCTCAAGTAGATTCGCAGCAAGGGACGCTATCCTCTAATAATACATCTCAAGTAGATTCGCAGCAAGGGATATCTAGATATGTGGCTGAAATGAGTGATCATTGACAAAGGGAAAAAACAATGGGAGAATGAAAAGATGTTGATAGAAGTACCTGGCAGACACTGCTAACAGCCAAATGGACTTACAGAATCTGTTTTTGTAACCATTAAATAAAATCAAATTTGAAGAAACTATTTCAAAATACTTTACTGATTTAAATTGCTTCTTTCTCTTGTTTTTTGTGCTTGGAAAAGCAAAATAAATTCCCTCATCAAAATGAAATTAGGAAAAAAATGGAAACACCTTCAGTGTTTTAGATCATTTAGTTTCTCCATGCATGAATAGCAGTTGAATAATGCCTACTGAAGTGACTATTATCCCACAATAAAACCAGTCACAAAGGAAAATCAAGGTATAAATTATAAATGAATTACAGTCCTACTCTAAAAGCATGCTCTCTGTTAATTCATTATACTACCCTATTTTTTGTGGGTGGGGGGGTCACAGTCTCATAATGGGATTATTTCAACTGTAGTGTGCCTGTTTGGTAGAAAAAGAAATGTATGCTAATACAGTATAAAGTAAACTCAAGAATAAATACGTGTCCCATTCTAGGATCAAGCAAAATCTATTATAGAGCTAGCATAAAAATTTCATCTTTTAAAAATCTTTTTTTTTTTTTTCAGCTCAAATGTAGTGGGGAAAAAGATCAATTTTCATTCAGGTGGAATTCAATGCGACAAATTACGGCATCTTTTCAACTTTTCTCAATTTCCACTTAAGGTTGTTATTTTTATGAACTTCTGACATTTTTCACTATTTGCTTTCTCCCACTCTATTGCTTGACACTAAACTTTTTGCCAGATACAAGAGAGAGATGATTACTTCAATGCTTGAAAAATGCTGAAAGATAATCTATTGTTTAAGGTTTCATCTACTGATCAAAACTCAAAGCTTTAAACATTAGATACCATTCTATTTTCTTTTAATTTGTAAAGTCCTACTCTACAGTACATTCCATTGCTAAGTTTGGACCTATTTTTTCACAAAGTAAACAAATATACAATGGAATAGATGTTCAGCTGTGATAAATGAGTATAGCTCCATTAACTTCAGTTTACTACCAGAAATTAATATTACCTGAGATTCTGATTCAGAGTGTTCAGGAGAAGTTTATAAAAGGTTATCAATTATATGAACTCATGAGTCGCTGCTGAAAAATTTGGAACCTTTTCCTCAGAGGTACAAAGACACATGGAAAGCTGAGTTTTCACTTGCAGAATTCCCTGCACATTAGCTGGTCTTGGATAAGTGGTCAATAGTCAATAGGCAGGCAAGAGAGAGACAGTCAACAAACACACAGATGCCCTGAAAGTCGCTATTTGATAGGCTTCCCCCCTCTGCTGACAACATGGTACCCTCGAGCACAGACTGTTTTCTTCTCCCTAGCCACCTTTGGGACAATGCCATCCTCTCCTTGGGTAGGTTTGAAGTTTACTAGGCATACACCGAAGTTATTGTTGACAGGCTCAGCCTTAATTCCCATATCCATTTTCCCCTGGATTTCTGCCTCCTTGTGGGAGGGTAGTTCGCTCTCATTTCTGCTCCTGTCATCATAAACTAACTTCAGAACCATAATCACAGGAAACCTCTGCACTTAACTCAAATGGTATCTACACAAAGGGGCTTTTTGCGGGTTCAGACTCTGGTGAGTGGAGAAGAAATGTAGATGCTTCTTAGGGTGCATCTACATTGCAGGGCTTAACTCGAAATAAGCTATGCAAATTAAGCTACATCAATTGCATATCTTATTTTGAAATAGCTTATTTTGTATAGGGAGTGTCTACACAGCACTTATTTCGAAATAAAGCACTCTTTCTCCGACTTTCCTTATTTCTCGTACAATGAGGGTTACAGGAGCCAGAGTAAGAAGTCATCCAGCTTGACAGTATTTTGACACTATTTCAAAATAACTGCCTGCTGTGTAGACATGGACTAAGTTATTTCGGAGTAGTGCTAGTTATTTTGAAATAGTGTTGCAGTGTAGACATACCCTTAGACTCTTTTCCCATATCCATGTACTTATGTGTTTCATCCCCTTCTCACACAAGAGCAAAGGGAAGGATATGCCCCTCAACTTTTGCATAACTACCAACATTTGAAAATGTGCATCACAGACACTTTTCTGAATATATTGGGGCACAGTGACTGCCCCACTACATCTCCTTCCTCATTTTCCCTTCCCTCTGATGGTGTTCTTTCCCTATGCTTTCCCTTACCCTTATGGCTGCTTCTGTCCTCCAGGGAATCATTTCCATGAAATCTCCTTTCACAGAAACAGCTGAACTGCCTCCTCCTCAGCTCCCTAGAGGCTGCCCATCTCTCTCTGCAGCAGCCAGCTTCCAACTCCATCCCTTAAACAACTGAGAGGCAGCAAACATGGGGGTACTTGCACCCAACTGCTGCTGGCAGGAGATGCCTCCAGGGAACAGGACCAGGGCCACTGAGATGGTGGGGAAAAACAGTATGTTAGTTTAGAAGAGCTTTTTCCTACTGGCACACAGTTCTGAGAAATTAACTAGTCCATTTGACGCTATTCTTTCATTTCACCTATAACATAAAGCTATCCATAGGCTGTGAAGAAAATGTGAAGACATTTCCACTGTACAGTGATTCTTCAGTTTTCTAATCTCACAACAATTCTTCTAGTGATGCAAAAATGGACAGTTTGTCAAAACCCTTCCCCCTATAAATCCCATCAAGTTCATGACATTTGTCGCAAAATCCCTCTCAAAACCCACAATCTGCTCAGAGCTCACCCCTGAGACACTCAGCTAACACACTGTACAGCTATACGCTTTGAACTGAAAAGTTTTAGAGCAGGGTGTTAGCTCAAGAATCTGCTGATCCATACCTTGTTTACAAACACTTTTGTATATCTGTCCAGGAAAGAAAGACATTTCGACTGAATTGTAAGGTCAAAATGAGAGAACAACTTTAAAAGAATAACATTTTGATGTTGACAGACATTCAACATTCGTGCAGTGCTTAAGCAATACTGAATGACATATGAGGGATTATTATAAACACATTTTTAGATACAGAATGTGCTTTCCATATTGCTATACATTACTAACTAAACTGATAATTAATTTACAGTGAGAAAATATGGGCTACGTTTGAATCCATGTGAGTTGCTGTATTCCTAACTAGTTGGAAGTGAATATTAACAGAAATAATTGAAAATAATGTTCAAGTTTACCACTGTGTGTGTTTATTATGTGTCTAGAGATGAAAATTCTGAGTACTCACAAAATATTTTGGAGTCCATATTAGACAGGTCTCTCAGGCTTTGGAAAAGGTCTTTCATTTTGCCTATAGTTTTGAATGTTCAAAATTTGTGTCAGACAAGATCATCATCAAAAGGGTCCACTCCTGGCTTTAAAATCTATGATATTTGGAAAGTGAAAATGTATCTGTGTGCTTGCTTTAAAATATGTGCACTTTCAAGAACCTGCACACTCACACTTGTCAACAAAAATGGTGACCACATATGGCAACATTTCCACGCATGCAGGATGTAAATCTTTTGAATATGTATTCAAATGTCACATCCCATGCAGGTGTTCGCACATTTAGTGTGCGCACAATTAGATGGATACCTTTACAAATAAGTTTCAATAGACTACACACTTAACTGCTTTTTTAGACAAAAATTATAATTAATGGATGTACTAAAAACAGGACATGAATTATTTATGCATTTCAGCAAAAGCAGTGATATATTGTCTCATGCCATTTTACCTGAATAACAACGCATAGTGACTTTATTATCCTAAGACTGTTGTACTGTGGATTGAAAACAGTATGCAAGATTGTAAAGAAAGGGCATTAGTAAATTGTAATGAATCTAGTTGGATGATACTGTGGAGTGAAATGGTACAGAGAACCGAGTGCTGTTTAGGTGAGATAGGAATAAAGGTGAAAGAGGTGAAAAGTAGTGTTGTATATCAACGAAGTGGTAACAGTAAAGAAATATGAAGTGATAATATAGAAAAAAACAGAATCTGATTCAAAATCAGTTTGTGGAAGGATTTTAAAAGAGGTTCTGTTGGGATTGTATTAGGGGCTGCTATAGGCCCCTAGCATCAGACTCAGCTATGGATAGAAATCTCTTTAGAGATATAAATATTTAATGAGAATTGTATACTAGTGGGAGACTCTAACCTCCCAAATATAAATTGGAGAATAAATGCTACTAATACCAATAGGACCCAGTTGTTGCTGAATGTGATAGACAACAGTTTGCATCAAATTGTCACCAAACCAAATGAGGGGATCCAATTTTAGACTTGGTTTCAGTAAATAGTAAGGACATCATAGAAGAGCAGGACGTAGGAAATAAACTTGCATAAAGTGATCATGAGTTGATTCAGTTTAAATTAAATGAAAGGATAATAAAAACAGGGTATCAGCTAAGATTTTTTTTATTTCCAAAGGGCAGACTTTGGGGAAATACTCAAAGAAGTCAGCCAGACTGAAGAGCTCAAGGACTTAAATATAGAAGAGGCTTCGAATTTCTTCAAATCAGCTATACAATATGCATCCCTAGCAAATGGGGAAAAAAAACTTAGAGAGAGGCTGCAGACCCAGCTGGATGAATAACCACATACAAAAAGTTATCAGGAGTAAACAGACAGCCTACAGGGAATGGAAAAAGGGGTTGATACGGAAGAAAAAGCTACATAGTAGTAAATACAGGAATAAAGTAAGAAGTGAAAACAGTAAAGTTGAAATAGCTCTTGCCGAGGAAATAAAATAACACAATGGATTTTTTTTTTTTTTTAGTTACAGATCTACCAAATTCACGGTCAATTTTGGTCAATTTCATGGTAATAGGATTTTTAAAATTGTAAATTTCAGATTTAAATAGCAAAATTAATGAATTTTCACAGTGTTGGAATTGTAGAAGTCCTGACCCAAAAAATAGTTACGGGGTGAGGGGGGGAGGGGAGTTATTGTAGGGGTAGGTTGCAGTAATACTACCATTACTTCTGTGCTGTTGCTGGCAGTGGCGCTGCCTTCAGATCTGGGCAGCTGGACAGTGGCACCTGCTGGCTGCAAACCCAGCTCTGAAAGCAGAATCACTCCCAGCAGCAGCGCAGAAATGAAGATGGCATGGTATGGCATTGCAATCTTATTTCTGTGCTGCTGCCCGCAGAGTTGGGCCCTCAGCCAGCAGCTGCTACTGTCCAGCTACCCAGCTCTGAAGACAGGAACTTATAAGTAAGGGTGGCATGTTATGGTATTGCTACTTTACTTCTGCACTGCTGTTGGAGGGGCATTGCCTTCAGAGCGGGGTGTCTGACCAACACCCACTGCTCTGGCCTCCCAGCTCTGAAGTCAGTACAGAAATAAGAGTGACAATATTATGACCCCCTCCTTCAGTATCCTTGCTAACCTCCCTCGCCACTCAACCCTGCAACTCCCTTTTGGGTCAAGGCCCTCAATTTGAGAAACACTCATCTCTCCCTTGATATAAAAAGAATAAGGCAGGATGACATCAGGTTAGCATGCAGTATGGATTGGAAGGAAATTAAACATAGTCTAAGTATAACCCAATAACTAAATGAATACTTTGTCTCAGTTGTGATGCTGTATGATTGAAATATGACTACTTGTATCAATGAGATTGGCATTTTTAGATAACTGCAACAAATCTTGTGCAAAGTACATCATATAAGGTATGAGCAAAAAAGTTATGATTTGTGAAATAAGATTATCTTATTTCAATCCATATGTCACTGTAATTGAAGTTATGAATATTGGCAATGTTTATATATCTTAAGTGGGTTTGTTCCTGGGGGAAACACACACAAACTAATTTACATATAGTGTAACCAGCACATTGTGAGTGGAATCTTACATAAAAACATAAAAATGGTCATTCTGGTTCAGACCAAAGGTCCATCTAGCCCAGTATCCTGTCTTCCATCAGTGGCCAATGCCAAATGCACCAAGAGGAAGTGAACAAAACAAGGAATCACCAAGCAATCCCTCTTCCATCACCCTTTCCCAGCCTCTGACAGAGGCTAGAGATGCTATTCCTACCCATCCTGGCTATTAGACATTGATGGACCTAACCTCCATGAATTTATCAATTTCTTATATTCAAGTATGATAGCCCAGTAAGGACACTTCACTTGATAATTACCTGTTCAGTTCATTTCCTCTGAAACCCCTGGCATTGGCGACTGTTGAAAGATAGGATACTGACGTAGATGGATCTTTGGGATAGATGGACCCAGTATGGCAGTTCTTACATTCTTAATGGGTCACAGAAGAAACTTATTCCACCCATATAGATCTTCCTGGGAATGCCTCAGGAACAATATAGCTTCCCACTATGAGTCATCAAGCCACGTAAGGACTTGTGATATGCTCACATGACCCAGAATGCCATCTTGTGCCAATAATTTTACACATACTGGGCTGTGAACTTTGTTTGAAACAGAAAACTTCCAGGGACATGATAAAAGGTATAGGAGACCCTTGGGACAACTCCATGTTATCTCTTTTCTGTTATGATTCTCTGGGCTGTGGATTTACAACTAAAAGAGTCATACTGAACTATGCATGGAGGACCTTCTGTTAAGCCAGCAGTTTAGAACATCACTGCTACAAATGTGATATAAAAACTTTGCAATTATTTTGTTTATATGTATATTAACCATTTTCACTCTACTTCTTCTTTCATTAATAAACCTTTGGATTTTAGTTAACAAAAGATTGGCACTGGGGTGATTATTGTGTAAGATCTGAGTTATGTATTGACCTAGCCATGTGTCAGATCTACTGAGATTAGAAGGACTCCATGGTTATGTCTACACTCACGACTTCTTGCGTGAGAAATATGCAAATGAGGCTAAGCATGGAATATTGCCGAGCCTCATTTGCATACCTAATGAGCTGCCATTTTTGCAAAAGAGGCTCTTGTGCCAGAAGGACCTGTCTACACTGCCCCTTCTTGCGCAAGAAAAACCCTCTTGCAAATGCTGCTACGCCGATTATTTTCAGGAATAATGGTATTGCGCAAGAGGGTTTTTCTTGCTCAAGAAGGGGCAGTGTAGACAGCTCCTTCTGGTGCAAGAGCCTCTTTTGCAAAAATGGTGGCTCATTAGGTATGCAAATGAGGCTCTGTGATATTCCATGCTTAGCCTCATTTGCATATTTCTAATGCAAGAAGCCGAGGGTGTAAACATAGCCCATATGTAATTAAACTGGTTTTCAGTAACAGCTCATTATAGAATCCAGTGTCTTGGTGGTGAGATAAGGACTAGAATGCTAAAGGAGACTTCCTTTTTGACTTCCTCTTAACCACTGTGGTGAGATAGAAGTTTACTTTTATAACTGACCAGGTCTAATCTAATGATAGTATAACCACCAGTTTAGGAAAAACTTAAAAAAACAACAAATAGACTAGTAGCACCTTAAAGACTAACAAAATATATAGATAGTATCATGAGCTCTCGTGGGTGTAGCCCACTTCTTCAGATGACTGGAGTATTAGAAGTCCAGATGCAATAATAAATGAGGGAAGGGGGGGAAGAGGAAAAAAGAGGGTAAAAAAAAAGAGAAAAGAGGAGGGTTAAAGAAAAAAGAGAGACACAGTGAGTAGATGGTTCAAATAGTTACAAGAGGCTGATAAGAACAATTAGCACCTCTATTGTTGGTTTGGTTGGTTAAGTCATTAGGATGTGGAAGGTAATGTGCGAGCCAGCAGTTTAGGCTGAGTCTGCCCCTTCTGCTCAGCAGTTTGTCCTGAATCTGGTATTCTCAGCTCTGGCTCACTGAGGCATGAGTACATCTGTTTTCAATAAGGAAATGTTATGGAACATGTGTATGGAGATAATATGGGTGATGGAAATGAGTGTCTAGAAATGGAAATTACAATATCTCCAATCGAAGTAAATTTATAGAGTTTAACACACTCAGATTGTGGGAACTGGTGAATTCCCATTCCAAAATACTGAAAGAACAGGCACTTCACATTTCTATTTTAGTATCATGGATTTTTAATAAAGCTATCTATTTGGGGATAGTATCTTGTGATTGCAAAATTGCAAAAGTACCTGTATTTAAGAAAAGGAGGAAAAAAAGTGATCCAGGCAATTACAGATCTTTTAGTCTAACCTCAGTGGTATGCAAGATTCTAGAACAAATTTGAAATAAATAACAATTAAATTAATGAAAGTAAATGGTAAGGGACATAGTAGGAACAAACAATAAGTCCTGTGACAACTTGGAGACTAACAAAAATATATAGTATCATGCACTTTTGTGGGTAAAACCAGTTTGAGACACAAACCCTTGTATTAGAGGTCTGGTGTGAGGCAGGACCTGTTTACAAAATTTGGCAAGAAAAGGGCTGATATTGCAGAAATACTCATTTCTAAGACATGCTAGTCACAGAGTACTTGCACAAAAACATTCCAATATCAAGTGGGGAAATGGAAAGTTCTCCAGTGCACTGAGCTGTGTCGATTGTCCTGGACATACATATCTTAGTAACTTTGTAGAGTGTGCCAGGTGCTATTAACTGTGCTTCATCAACAGTAAACCTAGCCAGGTATGTTTATCCCTTAACAGACTTTGTGGTCATTCAGTGGTTCACTTGAAGTCTGCTGTGCCAGGTGTCTGCACAGTACTGGAGAATTACACAAAGGAAACATACACATGGAATCAAACATCTATCAGCGTCTCACCACAAGGGGTATGTAATAATCCATGCTACGTCTACACTGGCAGTTTCTTGTGCAAGAACAGTTTTGCAGAAGAGTTCTTGTGCAAAAAGTCTTCCACAAGAGCGCATCTACACTGGCGTGTGCTTTTGCGCAAGAGATGTGCTTTTGCACAAGAGCGTCTATGGAAGTGTGGACACTCTCTTGCGCAAGAAAGCTCTGATGGCCATTTTAGCCATAGGGGTTTCTTGCACAAGAAATTCGTGTTACCTGTCTACACTGGGGAGAGGAATAACTCTTCCGGAAGAAGCCCTGTTTTCCGATGCTGTACTGTAAATTTACTTGTGCAAGAACGCGCGTGCGGTGTAGACACCCGGCAAGATTTTGCGCAAGAATAGCTGTTCTTGCACAAGAAGCTGCCAGTGTAGATGTAGCCCATGAGTTTACCAGAGGTAGATCAACCCACCCTAACCTGATTTCCTTTTCTGAGAAAATAACTGATTCTTTTCGATAAGGGAAATGCAAGAGATGCAGTAAACTTATACTTCAATAAAGCATTGGACATGGAAGCACATGGAACACAATTAATTAGAGCAGATGGAGATCAATATAACACTATAAAGTGGATAAGGAACTGGGTAAAGGGGAGAAAGCAACAGGGAATGCTGAAAGGTGAATTAATGGACTGTAGGAAGGTTACTAGAGGAGTTCAAGGATCTGTCTTGAAATCAAAACTTAGTCAACACTTTTATTAATAATCTTGGTACAATAAGTAGGACTGTGCTAATGAAATTTGCTGAGGTACAAAGTCAATAAAGTGAAGAACTGGAGTATTACATAGGAAGATTAGAACTGACCTTGAAAACTGAAGCGACAAAAATGGAAAGAAAATCATTAGTACAAGCACTTTTGGGTCTAATATTAAGACCTTCTGCTACAGGTTGGGGGCTTATCAGCTGGAAGTGACAGAGGAGACAGGAGACCTGTTGATGTGGTGAATCACATACTAAATATAAGCAACCAAGTGATGCAGCTGAAAAAAAGACAAAATGTGATTCTCAGAGGTATCAGGCAAGGCATTTCCAGTGGAGATGGAGAAGTTATTAATATACAAAGCGCCGGTAAGACCTCTTTTGGAATATTTTGTTCTAGTTGTCACTCATGTTCAAGAAAGATAAATTTAAACTGGAACAGATGCAGAGAAAATCTACAGAATGATCAGGGGAATGGAAGGCATGTCTTATCAGAGAAGTCTAGAAGGGCATGTCTGGCGTAATCTAGCAACAAGACACCTGAGATGGGAAATGATTGCTCTCTAGAAATGCATAGAGTGGAGCTGAAAACCCAGGACAGAAAAGAACTACTTAAGCTAATTACTGGCACAAGAACAAATGGGTATAAACTAGCCAAGAACAAACTAGCAAACTATAAATTAGAAGAAGGTTTCTAACCATCAGAGGGCAAGGTTCTGGAACAGCCTCCCAATCAGAATTGTGCAACAGGACTTGGTTTCATTTAGTTTCAAGGGAGAGCTGGACAAATTTATAAGCACAATTGTATGACAGGGTTGCTTATAATGGGAGGGGGCCCTGGGACTCCCTTCAATTTTTTAAGGTTCCTAAAATCTCATGCTACAGAATTTCAGATGTTGGAAAGAGATTTTCTCTTCCTCTCCCATTGTTTCTGTTTTCTCCTTCCTCTGAAGCATCAGCGTGGCCACAACTGGAGTTGGGACATTGGAAAGGGGGACCACATGCTCAGCTAGCTGGTTCTGCTCTAACTGTTGTGGGGCTGGACAAAATATTCCCCCAGGTCAAATAAGCAGTTATCTTGTGGGGTTTTTTTTTTTTTTTTTTTTTTTTTTTGCCCTCCTCTGAAGTGTGTGTGTGGGTTTCACTTGCTAGGACTATCTGGGTATGTTTCACTCACTTTTTTTCCCTTCCATTGTGGGGACCTTGTTCACAGGCATACCTCAATCTCTTCAATTCTCTGTTTTTGAGCTCTAATGCTTGGTTTCCATTTAAATTGTTGGGCTTGGTGTGGGATACTGGGTTGTGTTGGTGGTCTGTGAGATGTAGGAGGTCAAATTAGATGATCTGCTGGTCCCTTCTAGACTTAAAGGTTGTGACTATAGGACTATATGATTTTAGAATCAGTCTTATGCCTAGTCTTCTTTGACAGCTCTATTAGGGTGTGTCTATTCTATTGTCCACTCCCAAATGATTAGAAGAGGACTAAATGGCACATTAGTTAAATTCACAGATAATATTAAACTGTGAGGAGTTCTGAATGCCTTTGAGGAGAGAGAGAAACATATAAAGAAATGTAGAAAAACTGCAGCTGGGCTGTGTTCCTGTCTCCTGTGTTGTGAATTCCATTAGCTCTGAGACAAAAGAAAATTTAAAGTAAAACTTACTAAAATTCCAGTGCATTTAGGAAGCAGGCAAGGGGGAAAATAGTCTACAAATGCTACTGTATGCTGCTTAGAAGATGAAGAGGCAACAGAGACTTGGTGGAGAGGGTTACAAGAAGATAGGCAGTAAAGGGCAAGAGGAAACAATCTAGCAAGACAAGAAGGAAGGATAAGAGGCAACGGTTCAGCAGGACTCCTATGTCTGATACTCTAGAGTGGGAAGGGTAAGTCCAACAAGAAGAATATAACTCTGTTCACTTTCCCGCTTTTGACCATACTATACATTAGGTGAAGCAGAGAGCAGTGATCATGACAGTGAGTGGGAGGGAGAAGAGTGAGCCAGCAATCACTATAAGCAACTGAGGCATTCGCAGTAGCTGGATTATGTAATCAAAGATAATGCTGCTGTAAAAACAAAGTCCTCGTAGAATACACATTATTCACTAGCATAAATACTTCGATTCCTTATTCCCAACTGGACAAACTGCACTTGTTTTATTAAAACAATATAACTCTAGCAAATTAAATACTAATTTTAGCAACAAAATACAAGAAATCCATGCTTGTGATATTTGAATACCAAATTTAGGGAAGAGACAGTGCAGCAAGAGGGCTACAAATTCTCACTGTCTGTGCACGGGGAAGGGGGTATGACAAAGGTCTTTTCTTCCACTGGCTGGCAGTCTGGAGGTGTAGCTTTCATTGCTCTTACTACCTTTCCCAAAGTGGCGGAAACAACTGCTCTTTAAAACCCAAGGATGCCTTTGGCCTTCCACAGTACCACTCAAACCATGTAGCTGGCAGTCCTTAATGTGGCTCAGGCTTTCAAAGATACATTCTAGCCCTTAATCTCAATCAGCCACATGGTTCCTGAACAGCAAATTTCACAGTATCCCTGTTGTGTGTTCTTAAACGTGCACCCATAAGATTCTTGGCTAATGGCTAGTTTGTCAGTTTTTAAAAAAAGGCAGCACAAAGGGTACTTGAAGCATTTTATCAGTGTCCTACTGAGACAAACTGGTGTAATGTGGAGGAAGGGGCATAGAAAAATCCATCTATAGAGCCTAACAGAAAACCTCATAACAGAGAAGCATATAGTCCTTATCTGTACACATTAGTCAGTAGAGCTGGTTGGGAATTTTCTGTGGGAATGATTTGCTGATGGGATATGCCCTTTTCATGACATGGAAATTTTCTGTCAGGAAAATGAAAATGATGACTAACTGGATGCCTGGAAGAGAATGCACCTGGTCTCTGACTCTCCATCTTTCCACCTCCTGGCCACCTCCTCCATCTCTAGCTGCTTCAGAAGCACAAAGGTGATCAATCTCGCCATCTTCCATGCAACTTCAGCTGCTGAAAAGGCAAAGTGTTCAGTCTTGACAAGAGATACAGTGTTCTCCAGCTATCGGTCTCTTAGAAAGCTGGACTACGGAACACTCTTGTAAATTACACTTTCTGATTGCTAGGAGAAAATAAAAAGTGACACGAATCTTCCAGGTAGGCCACTGGACCAACTCCATCCGGGTTCTACCAAAAAACAGTGATCTTTTAAAATCCCTTCCTTTACAAAATCATGGGGGGTTTCCAGTTAAGGGTGAAAACTTTTTGGGGAAGAACCCCTCCCATACACACAAAATCTTTCAGAGAGGGGGATTTTCATTTTCCAGCCAGCTGTCCTGGTCACATACTGAAAAGTGGAAGCCAGAAGAAATATGAAAAGAACAATTGCTTTAGTCTGGTTCGTTTCTAGATTTTTCAATTGATGTTTCAGCATTTAACAGTGGTTCAGCTGGATTCCTGATGCACTTGTTCCTCACTTGTATTTTTTCTGTTCAGTGATGGACAAGGAACACTTCCTAGGTCGAGCACAGTGTTTCAAAATGCAGCTGCCAGAGACTGCTGAACTTGGTCAACCAGAACTTAAACATCTCATTGATGAAAAGGTGATATACACAAATTTATCACTGCTGCAATCCAAGAGAATAGATTCAATTTTAGATACTCTTTGCTCCACAAATGCAGCAGATTCATACAAGCACTGCTTTCATATGTGCAATATTCTGCTTTACAAATGTATAAGTCATTCTGTGTAATTCTATACTAGTTGTTGCTATGTTTTAAAATTTCAGACCTTTGTAGGTAACTGCCAACTCTTGAGAGATACTGCAAGTACAGATATGAATTTGGTTTATCTTTAGCTTGTGATAGGGTCTGGCTTCTCATCACAAAAACTACATGGATTCCTATGGCTATGCCTTCTCAGTTCTTCTTTAAGTAACCTCCACCATCGCCACAACAATCCCTGGGCAACAGTCTGTTTACAGCACCAACAGCACTTTTAGGCCCTCTCACCAGTACCTGAGACCCTTAAGGTGTCCATGTAACAGGACTCAAATGGGCCTAAATCCCCTCTTTCTCACCCCTAGGACTTCCCTCCTACCTCATTATCAGTTTGGGGCTATTGGATAATTGACCCCTTACCTCATCCACCCCAGCCAGCCTGACTGTCCAGTTATCTCCATTAGCTTTCTGAAGAGGAACTAATTAATATCTAAGAGGTCAGAGTGCAGGCTCACCTGTTTGCTCCCCGCACTCTATCCCAATCCTATAGGTTTCAACAAATTAAATCACTAAAATAAACTGTTAATTTAGCTCATTAAAACACACCCACACACGGTTATAACGCTTTAGTGCAAATAAAACTGAGAAGCATGACAAATTGCATTGCCCTTGGGGAAAGGTAAGACGGTCATTTTCTTTGACCACTGACCAAAATTATAAGGAACAATTTTGAACATTCAACAACACTGAAATTGTAGAGCTGCAAGCCAGTGTCCCAATCATTATTGAAAAACAGGATAGGCTAAGAATATGAAAGAGCTAAAAATAATACACACATCTTTTATGTTTATTTTTCCATAGTTACTGTAATGCAGAGAAATAAACAATCTTTCTGGAACATAAGGATTCTTTATTTTAACATATTTTTGAACATTTTCACTACTCTTAATTATCTACTTTTGTTCTAGTTTAGATTCCTTGTTAGTTGGTTAGTTTATAAATTTAATTTAGATTAAATTATCTTCATTATGAATACCAGGGAAATTCAAAACCATTGAAAGGAAAAAATCTAAGGAACTTTCTGAGGCTAAGATTTAAAAAATGGATTGGACATTTATATGGTCTATCAAAGATCTCCAAACATATCATAACAAACATTTTGTGGGGTTTATTAAACCTTGCACTACAAGGCTTACACCAGCCTCTAACTATTAGAGATAACTATTTGGGGGCTTATTGTCCTTCCTCTGCTTACTGTAAGTTTTTTACACCTTCCTCTGAAGCATATGTGTTTGCCCCTGTCAGAAATATGGCAATGGATTGGATGGGCCACATCTCTGATGATTCCTGTTTCTGTATCCCTATGTGGCTTTAATTCAGTGATGGGCAACCTGTGGCCCACTGGCCGAATGCAGCCCACTAGACTCCATCTACGGCCTGCAGACCCCTGGCTGCCCTCCTCCCCCATGCACCTCTCACTTAACAGGGCACCAGAGCCCCACACTTCTTGCCCTTTCCTTCTCCCTTCTAGCTCTTTCCTTTTGGAGGAGCTGCAAATCACCTAATTCACACTCCGTCCCTGCGTCTTCCCTCTCTCACAGAGCTGGAATGCCACAAATCAGTTATTCATGGTGTTCCAGCTCTGAGAGGGAGGGGGAGGAGTAGAGAGACATGTGCAGGAGGGGGACAGACAGAGGGAGCATGGGGCTACAGATGGAACCCCAGTGGGCCGTGGGCTGCTGCGGCCCACTGAGGTGAAGGAGGGCCATTCATGCAGCCCACTCACCATTTCTGAAGTCCATCCCTGCTTTAATTTCTGTTCTTTTGAATTGTAGTTTGAACAGATTAGATGTGATTAAAGTATAAAATGTGATATAACTTAACATATCACTTATTGGAGGGCACAATACAAGGAGTAACTTGGAGCTTGTCTACAATTACGGCGTTGCTATAGCACTTAGTGAAGAAAATGGCTAAGTTGACAGGAAAGCTTCTTACTTCATGCTATGCCACCTTCCCAAGAGGTTGTAGCTATGTTGATGGGAGAAGCCTGCCTGTAGACATAGTACTGTCTACACTGGAGGTTAAGTCAATATAACGGAGTCACTCAAAGCATGAATTTTTCATATCCCTGAGCAACATGGTCATATTGACATAAATTGGTAGTGTAGACCAGAAGGTTGCAACTTGTCCCTTTGAGCACCAAAGCTTGGTCTGCACCAGCGGTTTGCAACCTTCGGCATGCAGCCCATCATAGTGATCTGCTGGCAGGTCATGTGATGTTTTCTTTACATAGACTGTTCACAAGCACAATCCCACCAGCTCCCAGTGGTCATGATTCACTGTTCCTGGCCAGTGAGTGCTGCAGAAAGCAGAGGTGCGGGTGGCTGTGCCTACAGATGATCAATGTAAACAAAACATCTCATGGCCCGCCAGTAGATTACCCAGATGGGCTACATGTCCAAGGTTGCCAACCACTGCTATAGACCAAGCCTTATGCTCAAAGGGACAAATTTTGGCCTGCAAGCAAAGTGCATAGACCATTTCTTTGTTCAAGTAAAGATGACATTGGTAAGAAACAAGAAATCCAGTCCCCAGCCTTCCATGAAGGCCTGAGCCAACCGCACAGATAGCTCATGGATGCTGTTCCAAGAGAGAGGGAAGAATCACAGACACAACCCACTGGTACCCCTACTGCAGTCAGTAGTAGATGTCAGTAAATATTTACTGTGCAGATAATATGGATTATGCTTTCTCTCTGCCCCCAACATGACCCCCTCCTCCATTCTGAGAGAAGTACCATATGAACCTCTTTAGTCTCTTTGCCACTTGGCTTCATTTTAATCTGCATTTAGAATGTGGCTTCTGTAGGAGTGGGATTTTATATTTATATTTCAGGTTTAATAATGTAGTAATATATGACTTAATTTCATCCTAGACTGCCAGTGTCTGTACTGATGCTAAGGCAGGGACAGACCATTAGGCCCTTTAGTTAAATACACATTTATTTGTTTTAAGGTTTAGTAAGTAAGAGACAGGATCTTGTATTGTGTCTTTGTTAATAAGATTAGAGTAATACTGAAGGCCCGGGCCACAATGTGAACTGTTATGATTACAAGATTTAGTAAGGTTTAATTTACAATGCTTTTTTATTGATCAGTATAAAACACTGTTGTTTGTATACCTTTGAAGGTCTCTGTAAAAGACTGTTTGTGTGAATGAGGAATGTATGCATCAGAAAAAGATAAGGTATGAAGGCCATTGTTAAAACCAGATGGTCAAGAGAGGAGGGGAGAAGAAATTTAACCAGACTTATCAACACCAGAGAACCATCAACATGCATCCATGTTTAAGGACAGGCAGACTGATGACCCTAAGGTGGAGGCTGGCACCCCTAAAGACAATTGATTAACTCAATCCAGGACAGGATGACCCTCTTGGAGGTGTTGTGGAATGTTAACATCAAAAGATAACATCAATTAAGGAGTAACCGGTCACAGATTGACACAGCAAAATCCATAGACTTCAACAGAAAAAAAAGGACTATAAGAACAGGGTGCTTTGCCATGGGACTTTGGGTCCGTCTTGCCACCAACTCCAGGAGCATCGGATCGCGACCAATAAAGTCCGGCTCCCCTCTGCGATCAAACTGGCTGGCCACTAGATTGATCCAGACTCTGGACTGGTAACTATAACTTCAACTGGCGGGACTGTGAGCATGGTGTGTGTATGTGTGGGTGACTGAAAAGCATATGCTAACTGTTGTATTCTCAATACATGTGGCGCACTGCCTTTTTCCCTATAAAAGATCTTGTGCGGTTTGCATGGGCATAACACTCTGGCAAAATACTGCCCATGAGTGATGACTGGAATATAATTCCAATACTCTAATTCTGCTATAACAGTAAACTGCTTTACACTACAGGATGTGATCCACTGTCCATACAAGTTACTGGAATATCTCCTATTGACTTCAGTGAGTGCCGGATGAGGCCTTTGGTACTGAATCACAATCAATGGGCACCCTTTTATTAACTTCAGTGAGTACTGTATCAGGCCTAAGGTGACTCACTGGGAATGTATATGAAAGCATCTCTTACATTAGTGAAGGGAAAAGTGGTATTCCTCAAATTACATTTGAAATTAGTCATGTTTAAAGAAAAAATACTTTCCATTGCCATCTCTGTTTTTTTTCTCCATCACAGAATGGATATAGAATATCTTGAAGTTGAACCTAAGGAAACACTGTCACAAGATAAGCTAGCAGCATTGATCTTTGATTTTTTTAAATTTTGTGTGTTGCTTATTTTTTTAGTCTTTTGGTTTGCTACAGTGGTAATTCTGAGTGATGGGTTAGGATTTTTTGTTTTCCAGAAATAAAAGTTATGAGATTTGCAAGTATGTTAAATCAGTCAAAGGCAGCAGGACTCTCTAGGGTAAACTCTAGTTATGGTTGAGTTTCAAACTCCATTTCAATTGATATAGCTAACCATGAAAAACACACTCTTTCCCATATGTTCGGACCAGAAGGCCTTTGCTTCGAAACAAGCTGCATTGGAAGAAAATCAGATGAGTAGTTTGGGAGATATGAACATTTAAAGACAGCAGTTGCAAGCTTTTGTAGTAGAACTCTTCTATCCACTTGTTCAAAAGCTTTTTAAGAATGACCCATCCTTTGCTGGTAAATCTGGCAAAACATATACATATTTCATGCCCAATATTTTAAGGTGTTACTAGAAAACACTACATGAACTAAACTGCTGGCCAATGCATATACCCTGAGGAGAAAATTTCACACAGAAATTCCATCAATGTCAACAGAATTTGCATACACCGCAATAGATACAACACTGTTAATTACTTTTTAAATTTAGCTTATCAGTATAAAAGCCCATCTTTCTTTACAAATCTTAGATTATTTGTTCATACAAAAATGCCTTGAACAGGGCATTTCTAGCTTCCTGTATCCATTCAAGAAGCTTTACAACATCAATGAAAATCTTCCATTTAATTACATAGACATTATTCCATATCTGTTACATTACTTTTGTTTCCATTGTCAATAATTCAATACTTTCAGTGCTCTCTATCTATTAGAACAATATGGGTGTATCTGGACTTTTGTCGAAAAAATTATACCTGCATCTACACTACCACCGCGTTCTGTCGACAGTAAGTTGACAGAACTCGGCAGTTTTTTCGACGGCGGTAAACCTCATTCTACGAGGAATAACGGCTTTGTCGACAGGGTTCCCTGGACACAGGGAAGAATTTATGTTGACAATAAAGGCTTCCAGGAAGAAGCCCTGGTGGACACTCCTGCCATAGCTTTCAATTCTATTGTTCCTGCCTGTAGCCATCTTTAAAAGGCACAGGCACCCAGGATTAGCATTCTGGCAGCAAACCAGCTCCAGCCAGGATCCTGAGACTGCGCTGCTCTTTCCAGTCAGGCAACTCAGAGCCATGTCCCAGGGACAAGCCCCCCAAGACCCCCCTGGCCCTTCCAGGGACACATCCCTGCAGGAAGCCAGGGGCACCAAACGCTGGGCACCCTCCTGTTCTGGGCCTGAGATAAAAGCCCTCTTGGAGCTGTGGTCTGAGGAGGAGGCTCTTCAGGCCCCACAGTCCAGGCGGAGGAACGCGGACATTTACACCAGAATGGCTGATGGCCTGGCAACAAAAGGCCATCACCCCCGCACCTTAGCCCAGGTCAGACCCAAGGTCAAGGAGCTGCGGCAGGGGTACGTCAGGGCCCTTGAGCGCAGCTCCTGCTCCGGGGAAACGGCACACTACTGTGCCTACTATGAGGACTTGGACCGGATCCTGGGGGCAGGGGAACCCCTGCCTCCTGAGAGGGTTGTGGAGTCTGTCTTGGAGACCCCTGTGCAGCAGCGGTTGCAACTCCAGGGTGAGAGCCCAGCAGACGACCAGGAGCTCCAAGAGGAGGAAGAGGAGGAAGACAGCACCAGGAGCACCCAGGAGGCAGATGCCCACACTCAGGCCTCCCAGACAACTTTGGACACCGGGGAGGGAACATCAGGTGAGTGCTGTGAGGGTCCACACACAGGGCAGGGCAGGCGGGAGCAAAGTGGATGGTGCAGTGCTGTGACATGTCATACTGATCACAGCCTGGGGGTTGGGGAGCACACACATGGCCGACCTCAGGGAGGGCCGTCCTACCCCTGCACCTGCATGGCTGCGAGACACCGCCTACTCCTGCAGGCAGTGATGCCAGGTGCAGGCATGGGTTGGGGACGCTGGGATTGCCACACAGCTTCAGGCCTCTCAGCAACCTGGCCATGGGGTGTGTGTGTGGGGGGGGGCAGGATGGTGGCCTGCACACCTTCTGGGCTCCAGTGAGTCCGTGGCTGCTGGCCAGGCCACACCATGCCTTACTGAGACACACATGAGCAGCCTCTGACCCTAGGAGAGGCACTGACTGCTGAGAAGAAGGAGGGCATGCCCTGTCAGGGAAAGTGTGGGCAGGCATGACTGATGACTTTTCCCTCTTGTCCTCCACAGCTGGACCAGCTGACCAGGAGGGGAGTGCCACACCTGCCCCACCACCCAGACAGCTGCAGGGAACCTGTCGGCACTGGTGCACATATTTGGACCTGGTGCGCCAGCACATCTCGGTCCTGCAAGGGATGCAGGACGCAATGAATCAGAGGATGGAGGCAGAGGCAGAGTGGCGCAATGTCCAGCAACGCACTGAGATTTGCGCTGCTATCCGGGAGGCCATGGCCTTCCCCGGTCCTGTGCCTGGTCCTGCTCCTCCTGCTCAGCCTGCTCCCCCTCAGCCCCTGCCCTGCCCCTTAGCCCCTGCCATCCCAGACCCAGGTACAGCCCCACCTTCTGCCCAGCCCCCTACTGTCCCAGCTCTCATACGCGACCGTTTGCGAGAAGGCTTCCGCAGCCAAAGTGACAGCACCCTCTTCATCAAGGCAGCACCCTCAGCCCTGAGCCTCCCTTCCCGCTTCCAGGTTGACATTCCCCCTTCCCACCTGTGAGATTCACTGAGGGAAGCACTTTAGTTTGTTTACAAACACTTTATTTTTCTGAACAAAAGAGTATTTTAGTTTTTTAAAAAAACAACAGTGAAATAAACTGTAAACATTTTTTCACCAACACCTGTTTCTGTTGTCAGTGTGCGATGAATGAGTACAATGTGTGAATGTGGGGCCGGGAGGGGTTTTGGGGAGAAAGGCACTGGGAGCATGGGGCAATCCCACATTTGGAAGGCCCTGGGGAAAATCATCAGCCTCTTTGGGAGAATTGCTCCCTCAGGGCTTCTCGAATGTGCAAGCCCAGCTGGTGGGTTTGCCGGATGGCAGCTGTCGGGGGCTGCTCAAAGTGCCCCCCCTCCACATCAGCCCATGTCCCCCACACAGGGAAGAAGGCCTCCCCTTTCCTCTCCCCTAGGTTGTGCAGCACACAGCATGCTGCAACCACATCAAGGATGTTGTGTTCCCCCATATCCAGCCCATGAGTGAGCAGGCATCTAATTCTGCCCTTCAGACGGCCAAAGGTGCACTCCACCTGGAAGCGAGCCCGATTCAGGCAGAAGTTAAACAGTTCTCTGCTCGCATCCAGGTGGCTGGTGTGGGGCTTCATAAGCCAGGGCATAAGGGGGTACGCCGCGTTGGCCATGATGCACGCAGGCATCTGCACATCCCCGACTGCATAGTTCCTTTCCAGAAAGAATGCTCCAGCCTGCAGCCTGCAGTACAGGTAGGAGTTCTGGAATATGCGGGCATCGTGTGCCCGGCCTGACCACCTGACACAAATGTCTGTGAATTGTTCCCAGTGGTCGACCAGGGCCTGCAGCACCATGGAAAAGTAGCCCTTTCTATTAATAAACTGTGCTGCTCGATGGGGTGGTGCGCGGATCGGGATGTGAGTCCCGTCGAGTGCTCCAACGCAGTTCAGAAAACCCAGCCCCTCAAATCCAGCCAAGATGGCATGCAGGTCTCCGAGGTGGACAGTCCTGTGAAGCAGCTCCGAATTGATGGCCGTCATCACCTGCAGAAAGGGACAAATACAAACAGGACATTAGAGGAGTTGCCTGAGCTGATGAGAGGTGCTCCCTCACCCCTCCCCTCCCAGACCCCGAGAACCCACCCTCAGGCAACCCCCCCCGTCCCCCCTGCACTACCTCAGGGTGAGGCCAGGCAGCCTTCTACCACTCCCACCCCATCCCCCATTCCCTGTGCCCGGTCCTGACCGTCCCCCTTATCCACCCACCCCCGGCCCCATGGACTGTCCCCCGAGAGTGACTTACCTCCATCAAGACAGCCCTGACAGTAGACCTCCCCACGCTGAACTGATGTCCCACGGAGTGGTAGCTGTCGGGCGTGGCCAGCTTCCACAGAGAAATAGTGATGCGCTCCTCCAGGGGGTGGCGGCCCGCAAGCAGGTGTCCTGGCATTGCAGGGCAGGGGCAAGCCAGGCACAGAACTCCTGGAAGGTGGACTTCCACATCCGGAAGTTTTGGAGCCACTGGTCGTCGTCCCACTGCTGCATAACAAGCTGGTCCCACCAGTCAGAACTGGTGTCCAGCCTCCAAACTCGCCTCTCCAGGAATAAGTTCGGGGGCAAGGGCAGTAGGGCTGCAGCCTGAGTGAGGGGCTCAAAGCTGGGCTCTGAATCCAGCTCTGCTGCAAACGTCATGATGGTCTCATGAAGATGCAGCAGAACTTCCATCATCACAGTGTGGGGCCATCGCCTGCCCAGGGGCAGCTGAGGCTCCATGGCCAAAAACACAGTGCAAAGCACAAAAACAAACCTGAAAATAAACTGCTGAAGTGTCCGAGGAAGCAGGGCAACCAGAGAAAAAACTGCAGCAGCTTTGCTTTCCCTCTAGGAAGTAAGCAAGCCAGAAGCAGGAGCAGAGCAACGGCTGTCCAGGAGGATCCCTTTAAGCACACGTCTCTGCAAAGAGCATGCAGCAGCGCCTGGACTTTAAGGCTGCCCCTGTGACCTGCCAGAAGCACTTCCGGGTGCCTTCTTTTGTCGACAGAGCGTCCGGCAGTCTGGACGCTCTTTGTTGACAAAGCGGATCGCTTTTTCGATCCGTGTAATGCAGTCTAGATGCTCTTTTTCGACAGAGGCTTTGTCGACAGTATCTGTCGACAAAGCCTCTGTCGACAAAAGCCTGTAGTCTAGACGTACCCTATATTACCAATAGAATGCCAGATTTAAAAAATCACAATGTTCATGTTACTGTAGGGAGTGGGGTTTTTTGGAGGAGGTATGGGATTGTTTATACTCTCTTTTATAGGAGAAAATGGTATGACAAAGATCAAGACCTATTTTAGAGAAAAAAGAACTAATGTGCTACCTGACATTAAACAAACAGAAACCAAATGATATCTTACCCTGCTTGTTCAGACTAAATCAGTTTTCTTCTTATAATCAGGAAATGATTCAAAGTCAAGAGATTCAATAATGATGTCAAAGTTCAAGTTTTGGTGCCTATGAAGAGCAAAGTATCAAAGTATCTAAAAGAAGATGAGGATGTCATATCTGAGACAAGACATTGAGGCTATGTCTACACTGGCGTGATCTTGCACCAGAAATATGCAAATGAGGCTAAGTGTGGAATATCGCCGAGCCTCATTTGCATATCTGAGCCGCCATTTTGCGTAATCAGCGTAATGGCATTGCGCAAGAGGGTTTTTCTTGCGCAAGAAGGGGTAGTGTAGACAGCTCCTTCTGGTTCAAGAGCCTCTTCCGCAAAAATGGCGGCTCATTAGATATGCAAATGAGGCTCGGCGATATTCCACTCTTAGCCTTATTTGTATACTTCTGGCGCAAGATCGCGCCAGTGTAGACATAGCCTAAATGTATTTCCAAGGATACAGTTGAGTGAGAGCTTGTCAGCAGATGCAAACCATTCATCCAAACTGCATGGAAAGTCAAGCTCTCAGTTCTATACAGGCATTGCACAAAAGGTCTCTACACAGCCACTGATGCCAGTGGGCACAAGAATGAAACAAATTTCAGCAGTTTGCTGTGTTAATCTAACAAATAAATGCTTTTCTATTTCCAAGAAGGTGGTAGGTGCTGTGGGATTTCTGTTTAAAAAAATTATGTACAAGTAACAGGCCTAATTTTCTACTCAACTGTATCAGCATAATTCAATGGAACCACTCTTTGTTTACACTAGTGTGAGCTGAGAATCAGGCCCCATATATTTCAGAGGAAAAGACATGGCTGGAGAAGTGATAGGACTGTCAGAACTGTGCCTAGAGGGTAAAAAGGAGGAGCAAAACAAGACTCAGTCAGCCAATTAGTTTCAGTTGCTCTGTTGTTCAGGTTTAGTTCAGTTAGCTCAGGTACTCTAGGACACTGACATTTTATTTTGTTTCCTGCAGTAGTATCGCTATAGAATTTAGGATTCCTATCAACAGATTCTTAACACTTTTCAAAATAGATAAAGTAGTGAAAGCTGAAAATCCTTTTGTTATTCAGGTCCACTGTACTACAACCCTGGATTTCCCTCTCCACAGTAAGAACATAGATTTTTCTTGTATTTTGTCCTTTCTACAACAGTTCTGAACATCCCAAGTATGCAAGTGTTCTCACTTCTTTTAGGAGACTGTTCCATAGCTTAATACATCTCACTCTCAGGTAGTAGTTACTGAAACTTCTCCTTCCTTAGTTTCATCTCATCACCCATAATTCTAGCATCACGTTGCTAGCCTGAATGATTTCTGCCTCTAGGTCTTCACTGGTGTTCAAAGCTCTTCCCAATTCAGTATTATCTGCGTTTCATTAACATTATGATTGTTCTTCTAGTTGATCAATAAAGATATTAAACAAAGATTACCATAAGCTTCCCTGGGCTACTTCCCACTCCTGTCCATGTCCCACATAGCCACTGCAGGCCCAACTCTGGGGAACATCACCTTCAGAGCTGTCAGCCTTCATTCATGCTGCCAGGTGCTGAGTATCTTCTCCTCACCAGCTCCAACCAGGCTACATTCTGATCCTCCCTGGGTGCTCCCAGGATAAATCTTCCTTGGATGGTCAGTTTGGATGGTCAGTTTGAATCACCTGGTTGACTTTTAAACCCTGCCTCTAGCCCTTTCTGGCCAGTGAGGGGTCTACATACCCCATCAAAAACTCTAATAATTTCAAAACAATTTATATCACTTTTTAAAGTAAAATGTAGGGAATCAAATTTCCATTTCAATGACAGCAAATCTGGGAGAAATCTGGGAGAAATCTCCCAGTAAATCTGGGAGAAATCTCCTGAAGTCAACAGAATTATTTGGATTTTCAACAGATACAGCAGTGAATAGAATCTGACCCAATGTATCAAGTACTAATATCAGTTTTATTTTGGGTTTATTATTTAAAGCATTGAAGTGTACCTGGCTTGCCATCTGTGACTGATGAGTCCACTACTTTCCAGGACCTTGATCCTAACCAGTGTTAAGCACCCTTGACACATATTGATTTCAAGTTGCTCAGCACTTTGTAAGATTGAGCCTTTGGTATTGATTGTTTAGTGATTTTCTCTTAGGACCCAATGCATGCATGTGAAACTTTGTGTAGCTTAGCAGTCCCACTGAAGATAATAGTTAAAACTTGCAACTTTTCAGTTGCACAGATACTTAAGGACTAGATCTTCAGCTGGTACTCCCTGTATTTATTTACCAATCTTCTGGGACCTTCTGTGGTTACTTATTCAAATGCATAGTTTTAAATAATAGATGTGTCTAGTATTTAGAGACATGAGGAAAAGGAACACAGAATGTAAAAAAAATTACATCTATATGTAATTGCATATAGTTCTTGTTATTTAGATGTTTGGGGGTGTGATTTGAGTGTGTGACTAGCTAGTTGGTAATGTTCCTAAATAATGAACAGATGTCCCTCTAGAAATGCACCTCAGTGGCTATCTTTCAGTGTAGCTCCGCAGAGCAAACCAAAGAGTGATTTTTGAAGACAGAGGCAATTTACAGCTTGTGGCCAGGCCCATCAACCTGTAGTGGATAGAAGGATGCAATTGTCCTGGGGCTCAGTGTTTCAAAAGGGCCCAGAGTGCCTGGCCACCACTACTGTGGTGGTGGCCATATCCGCAGGCACTTTAAATTGCCACCAGAGCCCTGCACACTGAAGCTGCCTTAGGAAAGCTAGCACAACCCTATGCCTTTGATCTGTGGTCTCACTGCTTCTGGGAGCACATAGTCACCCCCATCCCCTGGCCTTGCCTGGGAACTGCTTGTTCTTAAATTCTGACTCAGCAATATATATATGTTTCCCATTTTCTTCAGCAGGAAACGTGTGAAACCCATCCCTCTGTACGCGGGTAGGCTCAGTGACTGTTAATACATGAATAATGTGTCCTGTTCCACAGATTATGCCAGCATGACCCCTCTAAGGAGCCACATTGCTAGGGGAAGATTGTGGCTCAGGGCAGAGGTAGGAATGTCATTCCTTGCTGTTCTCAGTATCCTTGTTGTAAAGAGACCTTTCCTACTTCCTATTCCATGGCCTCCCCACGTGAGTTAGGTAACTCCAACGGTTCTCCACTGCTGGGCAGCTTGTGTAGTTATATGTAGGACACCCACCAGGGGGAAGTATGTGGAGTATGTGGCCCTAGTTTGTCCCCCTGCCCCTGAGCAAGGAGAGGCTGGCCGGTGCACAGCCTTAGTCTTCTCCCGAGTTTAGGAATGTAGGTGGCCCCCCCTGGTTCCAGAGCACAGGCAATGCCTAGTCCCAGCCTTCTTGGTCCCAGGAGTGCTGGCAGCATGACCCCAGCTTTGGCAGGGCTGAAGCCCAGGCAGCTTCAGGTGACTGAGGGGGTGGAATGTGGGAAGGCCCAGTCAGGTACCTTGAGAAGGCATTGCCTTCCCCTGTTTATGATACACAATGCCCATGACTTAAATATACTCTACGGCTACATCTACACTGCAGGCTTCTTGCGCAAGAACTGTTTTGTGCAAGAGTTCTTGCACAAAAGGTCTTGCACACGAGCACATCCACACTGCCATGTGCTTTTGCGCAAGAGATGTGCTTTTGCTCAAGAGCATCCATGGCAGTGTGGATACTCTCTTGTGCAAGAAAGCTCTGATGGCCATTTTAGCCATAGGGGTTTCTTGTGCAAGAAACCCCTGTTGCTCGCCACACTGCCTTCTTGTGCAAGAGCTCTTGCACAAGAGGGCTTATTCCTCATGGGGAGAGGAATAACTCTTGTGCAAGAAGCCCTCTGTTCCGATGCTGTACTGTAAATTTACTTGCACAAGAACACACGTGCAGTGTAGACGCTCCGCAAGTTTTTGCGCAAGAACGGCTGTTCTTGCGCAGAAAGCCTGCAGTGTAGACGTAGCCATATATGTGTTTTAAGACTGAAATGTAACCAAAGAATGGCTCCATGGTACTTAAAAGGCAAATTTAATATAGTGTTGTTAGCCTCAATTCCATAATAATTCCATTAAAATTGGGATAATTTTGTTTTAAATTCGGAAAAAGACTTATATACAGCGGCCCCACAAAAGCTAATATCCTGGACCCACAGGACAGTTCCTCTGGCCCTGATCACTATTACTAAAGAAGCCTTGAGAATCATTATCCAAGAACTGTTATATCACAAGGCAGCAAATCTAGTGGAATTCCTTGTGATTTATTCCATAATGAAAACTGAACCACACTACCTGGGATTAAACTAATTTTAATAAAACTATCACTGATATATCAAATTGCTTGATAAAACCCATATGGTACATTATGATGTATGGCTAGATTGTATTCATATAGTTTGAAAAAGAGAAAACAAAATCTTAAACTTTAATTGCTGGAAGTGAGAATAAAATAAGAGTATTGTCTAACAAAAAGGCTGAAAACACCAACTTTTCTGTAACAAAACAGCAATATTGCTAAAATATATAGCCTATTGCTTACCTAATACTTGTGTTTGCTATAAAAATGTTCAAGGCTGAATGAGTTAGCTTAGCCAAGTTTATTGATTAAAACAAAGCAGTACATGAAGGGAGTCATAAGTATCACTCATCTATGGGAAACTCTCATAACATTCATCTGGCACAGTAGGTTTACTTCACTTAGTGGTTTACTAGCTATAACCTCTTTATACATCAACTTAAGTTTAACCCACCAATTTATGCTAAATTTGCCTTTGGTACCTCCCCGTAACCTTCCCATATCTCATTTTGAATCCTACATTCCATGAGTTGATGAGCCATGAAAGCACATTCTAACTGTACTAGTACAAAGAATTCATGCATCTTGACTTTAATAGGTTTCATATTCACTGGCGCCAAAGCTGAACTCAGCTGTTGCAAGTTGTTGTGAAATACATATACCATAACGTGAGTTTGTTTTTGTGATAACATTCATATATAATGTGTAAAATATTAGTGAATGTGTTATATCCGTATTAATTGGTGTGCAATATTCATCAAATATACATTGTCTAAGAGAGAAAGCAAAATGTAAAGTTTTACTGCACATACTGACAGATTTTAACAGCCCCCACTGTGTATTTTCTATGAACAAATATAAATAGATGATGTTTTAGATACCTGGATTTCATATCAGTTGCTTAACCTGCCTTTACACAAGCCTATTTTTGTATTATATTTTTCTCCTTCAGTTTGCATGACAACCATTGAGCATCAACAATTCTGTGGCACATTTACTCATCTACAAGGCTCATTTCCATCCATTTACATGAAAGAGCTGTTGCTCTGAGAGCACTAACGCCAACATTGAAGAGTTGAAATGAAAACTATACTTCAGAATCTAAGGAAACAGCTCCCAGGTGCACAATAGCTTTTATGATGCCTTGTAAATAGGCAACAGGCCTACTGATGGACCCCGATGACACAAAAAACATGTGGAATGACATAATTATATCATGTTAAAACAATGTTTTGATTCATTTAAATAATGAACCATAACCCTTTGCTAATTGATAGTACATTAACTTTTATGGGATGTTGTACATGGAAGTAAAGGGAACAAATCAGCCCTATGCTACTTTGTTGCATGCTAATCTCTTCTGTTTAAAATGCAGGAAGAGTGTGTAAATAAAAGCTATGAATTACAATAAAGGTGTCAATAGTGCTGCAGTGAACTCTATGAAGTGTACAATATCCCCATACTTCATCTGATTTTATAATATTTTAAGGAAAATTACTATGTTAATTCCAAAATTCTGACAATCTTGTAATAGATATTATAAATAGCTAGTTCCTTACTTTTGCAAGAGGAAATGATATCACATAAACTATTAACAAGGACATATGCTGAAAAGGAGACCCTGGTAGTGAATCAGCCTGGTTATGCATCATCAGAAACTTATAAAGGTCAAGTTTACTGCATCAAGTGGCTTAAGACCACTAAAGTACACTAAAGTAGCTGCATGGCTAGAAAAGGATAAAGTCAAAGACAGTATTCATCAGTCTCATTTAAGGTTTAACGAACTGAATGCAATATTTGTGTAGTAAGCAAGATTAATTAATATGTGAGAAAATGCAAAAAAACCACTACAGCAGCAAAAAGTATAGGCGCTGTTCAATTATTTTAAACAAGCAAAATTGTTAATTTAGTCAGTGGGCTTGATTGTCCCCTGTAGCTGAGGTGTGGCCATGGGATGGGAGATGAGGAGCCCTCACCTAGTGGCTTATAGATCCCTCATTCTGCACAACCTTGTTCTGGTCTGTTTGAATGCTTATGAGCTAATCTAATTAATATTCAGCTCTGCCACATACCCAGTTAGGTCTCCTACCTCTTTTTATTTGTCCAAGGTACTTATATGGCTTCATCAGTATAGCATCTGAGTATCTCACAGGCTTTCTGTACATTTTTCTTCATAAGTCCCCCTGTGAAGCAGGGAAGTGCTATTGATCCCATTTTTAGATGAAATCAGAGAGACTAAGTGACTTGCTTAAAGTCACAGGGGAAAAAATTGGTGTTGGAACTTGATCCCAAGTTTTCAAACTCCCAGCCTAATGCACTAACCATTGGACCATCTTTCCTATTGCAAACTCTCTTTGCTGGGGTGTAACCAGGCCCAGCCTTTGAGAAGGCGAGCAAGGCAGTTGCCTTGGGCCCCGCACATTCAGGGACCCGTGCTGCCCAGCTCCTGGCCCTGCACACCTGGCCACTCACTTGCTGCCCTGACAGGAAGCCGCACGGCCATATGACTCAGCCAACCACAGTATGCTGCCTTGGGCCCTGTGAACTCTTTGGCTGGGCCTGGGTGTAATGAGAGGTGGCTGGTGCAAGAGCCATCTAGGCTCGGTTTCTGCTAGTACTGAGTTCCTGTTAGCAAGGGAACATTTACCAGCTGGCCTTTTGCAGCGAGAATTGTACCAGAAAATCTGGACTAAATGTATTTTGGTAATTCTTATTTGACAGAAAGTTTATTTTTGTAATTTCTTCAAGGGCTTATGTCACATTTATTTATTTTTTTACTTGATATCTCCCCCCACATATTTTTATAAATATAAAATGTGATGAGGGGAGGGGAAATGGGCCTCTCTCTTTTGTTCAATTGTTACAACTGGAATTAACCTGTTGATCTTCTTCTTCCTTCCCTCCCTCCCTCCCCCCCCCCACCCCAAAAAATCTCTGTGCTCAACAAGTGCACTACCCACAACTACATCCTGGACATGGGGAAGAACTAGAATCAGGTTAAAAACAAATCTTTATTCTTCATGGATCTGTCCTACTGACTACTCCATATCGGCCCGCTGTTCTAGTTTGTCTCAGCAGGAACCAGTCCACCATTTAAGAATACTGAGAATTCTTCCCTAAAGTCCTCGCTGCAGAAATTGTACACTCATCCTTGGATACAAAGTCCCAGATTCTACAATCTAATTTGGAAGAGGTAAATTCATATTGAGAAGGGTAGAACAATAACATTAGGAATGAGACTTAAACAGCATGGCGCAAATAGGCTAACTCACCAGAGATTACAAAGACTGTAAAGTTCAGTGTTTGGACAAAAAAAGAAAACAATTCCAAAGCAGAATTACAAAAGTGATAATTGAATGTATTAGATATATCAGGCGTCTTGGACAAAATTTCAGAACAAATTATTGATTTAGTGGATGGTAAAATCCCACGACTCTGGCATCTGGATGCAAATAAAGATTTTTTGTATATGGAAAGGTGTTATCGAGTTTGCCAGAGGAAACATTATGACAGATTCCAGTTGTATAGTGAATCCCACATTTGTGAATATTGCAGGTAGGAAGAAACTGCTAAATGAACTTGCAAGAAAGTCGATCTAATTATTGATGGTCATAAATTACTAATTTCCCCTGACATAAGCCTGCTGCACAACATCAAAGGCAAGAGCTAAATGTTAAAAAAAAATTGATGGATGAGAATGTCAATGCAGCAGTCCTGTATGTAGCCAAAGCTTCAGTCTAGGACAGACAGGAAACTTCATTCTTAGCTTCCATGACCCACCATTCAACTGAATCAAGAATAAGAACATGAAATTTGCCATCTCATCTGATCCTGCTCTTTGGGGATTGATTAGGTTTCCCTAACCCCTCCTGACAGATCTTAATTGTATGGTTGTTAGATAGATAAATGTTAATTATGAATGTCATCTGCTGCCCTCAATTGCCTGCACTCCCCCTTTCTACTAGGTTTAATCATATTTTAAATTTGGTTTAATGAGTCTATTACTCATTATGACAATACTTCAGCTAAGGAAAGAACTTGCTTAAATCAGTTGTATGTGTTAGTCTCTTTTGTTAAAGGAATTCTAGCAATCCAAATGTAGTCACTTTCAAAAGTGAATTAAACATAATTTTGGGTATAATATCTGTTCATGCCAGTTTTTGTGGTTGTGCAGTCATATTTTTCCATTAAAACATTGTTCACTCTCCTCTGAAAGACCCAGCTGAACCATGCATAAAACTAGCTAAGTCTAGATGAGAAAAGGTAAAATTGCCTCTGTACCTAGTAAGAATCAGTAAAAAGAAATAATTGTTTCAGTGGCAAAAAAATAATGTCTAGCTGATATATAGCAATTGTCATCTATAAATCTTAGTGTGCTTTGTAAACAAATTCAATCCTTTTATTCCTATTTTAAAAATAGGGAAAGTGAAATGAAGAAACTTGCCCAAGGTCAACCACCAAACTAGTAGCAGAGCGAGGAATAGAAGTTAGTTCATTTAAGGCTCAATCTAGTACTCTAATCACTAGGCAACACAATGACTTAAGTTGTACAGCAGAGTAAGGGAGTGAAGCGGTTTAAAGCACCCATCTACTCCCTTACATCAACATAAGAAAGATATAAGACCCAGTGAACCTGCTACATCTCACTTATGCATAAGTGGGCAGAGCCTTGAGTCTATTCCCCTACAATTGTCACATCTTTGTCTTAGACATTAAAACAAACATAACAGCCAATCAGCTATTTCTCAACATGCACTAAGTCTAATTCATAACATTTTTGAGAACAAATTGCAGATATTATTCAAATTGAAATCTTAATGCCTCTTCTATGCATTATCACAATCGGACAAAAATTAACTTGAGTGGATTTATATAGGGAATGAATTAGCCCAAGATGTCGTATCACACATCTGCTCATTAATTTTTCAGTGATACAGACTGGAGTGATAGATCAAGTCAAAGATCTCTTAATTAACCTCCCCTCACTATGGATTGACAGGATACATGGTAACTGCTCCAGAGGTGTTTTTAAGTCACTTGAATTCATGTCACAGTTCACCATGAAAGTGCTGACAAAAGCCTATTGACTGGATAATGTTATTTCAAGTTAGGCTGATGGAAAAAGACCCAAACTAATCCATATACTCATTTGCACCCAGAAACAAAACAGCTGTATTAATATTATTTTGCTGTTGGTGCCACTCATATTTCCTAGTCTCCAAATCAGTGAGTATGGAACAAATGATTAAAGGATGGGGCCTTGCATTCAGTTTCACCTTGGCCTTTCTAGGTGTTTTCCTATGCAGTCAGAGGGGAGTGTACGACATGAGGTGGCAGCATCAATTTCCAAAGAGAAAGCAATTTACAGAACATTCATAGTTTTAAAAATTAACAGAGACAAATACATCATAGTCAGGTTAAGAAATAATTAACAGCTGAGTTATGTAACCCTTACTCTTGATGGTGAAGATTTACTCATGCTAATAGTCTCATTGAAGCTAAATGACCTAAGAGATCATTTCCATCTTTAATTTCTATTAATACACTATTTTAATCACCACTTTTAAATTATTGCAGTCTTTCAATATTACAGATTATCACCGTACAAACTCAGCACTTCACATGTTCATTTTTTCTCTTGCATACATGCTCCCATTCTTTTCCCATTATCTATTCTCCTTTCATCTCCTTGTCCTTCCACAGTCCGTTACCCATATCTTTTTCATATAGCCCCTGATCTGAATCTCTCTATATTTTCCCTCATTGCCATTTGAGACCAATATCCCATGTCTGATAGGAAGCAACCTAGTGAACTAAACTTTCAGCCTCTTGCCTCCCTGTCAGATCTGCCGGTACCTTTTCATGACCTTAACTTATGTTCTTCAGTTTGCCACACACATCAGTGACTACATGCTTATGGAGAGACAGTGAGGGGACATGAGCCCTCCTTCTTCATCAGGTCCTACCCCAGGTCCCTTGGTAAAGCAAAATTGGCAGAGTCCTCCCTGAAGTGAATCCAAGTTCCTTCCCTGGGCTACTTCCTACCTATATATTCCTTCAGTTTTGGACATGGCTCCTAAAGTCCAAATAGTTAATCACCTTATAACAAAAGAGTGACACTCTCCAAATTTTCAAAAAGGGTGGTAGCCACAGAAGGCTCTACTTTACGACCTCATCTGCTCCATTTTCCCCTGTCAGGTTCACTCTTCTGTCTGGCTTCCTGGAGAAGGATTCCTCGCTCATACCATCTGTCCAACATCCTTTGCCTGGGCTTCTGAGCTCCTTTTAACCCACTCCTCCAGTTGGAGCATCCTTGGCAAGTTTGGCGGGATGGGGCTACTTTGGCCCCATATTGTCTTTGAATCCCTTTGAGCCCAATATGAGGTTTGTATAACCCATTACAATATGTTAATTCTTCACTGCTAGTTCCCTTTTACCCCTCTTCTCCTTTCTACATTTGCAGAATATATCATCAGTGGAGAGAGAACTAATAGGGAAAGACCAGGAAATATTGCATAGGATTGTGGGAAAGTGCAGCAAAACTGCTAGAATCTAAACAATGTCACTAAATCCAAACCATTTGAAAGGTTTGTTGCAGCTCATGTGGAGAAATATTCAGCTGATTTGCCTTCCATGGCTACTATAGTTTTCTTAATCTTATGTGAACTCTGGAGTCTTCCAGGGGAAAAGAATATCAGTGTGTGTACAGTTATTATCCTTTCCTGTCCATAAAATATTGGCACCATAATCTGAAGTAATAAATCCTGGTCTCTCAGAAATTTGGAAGAAAGCCAGTTTCCAAATGATCGATACAAATCCTGAAGCAGGTGGACAGCCATGTGGTATTTTTCACACAGTGCTCAGTGATACATGTTTCCTGATGGTACTTGATGTGCAAATGGATAAGGCACAGATGTCAGATTGCAAAACTGTGAAATATATTACAAAGGCTATGTAATCAAATGTTTGGCCCCCTGGCCTGCATGGCTGTCATGATATGAGGAGATAATACACACTGTCAGAAAGTGCTTCCTCTTCCTCCATTTCAATCTAACAACTTATATGGCTCTCCTGAGGCTCAGTGTTATGGCATGTATATACCCCACGCTGGCCTCGCCACCAAGAGTTTAATGTAGGAACAGCCAGCCAGATTTAATTAACAGCCTCACAACAGCAGGGAGAATAAGGGAGCTGAAAAACAGTGAGCTAGCATGGTTGCTAGAGGAGCAAGAAGGCTGGAGAAGGAAACAATGTCCACCAACCTTCTGATAAGCTTCCCAGAGAAAGGATGACTGGTTTTAAAGACCTAAGAAGCCTACAGAAACCCAGGAACATAGGAAGGATCTCAGGGAATAGTAGGAGTTGTTGCTGAGGCTTGATTCTGCCTGTGTCAGTTATGGGCCATGAGCAAAATTTAAGAACTAAAGGGGTTTCCAGACCCCATAAGTATTTAGGATCAGCTAACCCTGCCAAATAAAAGGGGGAAACACACACACACACCCAACAGGGCTGAAACAAATATTTTTCATAGCCCAGAATGGGCCAACCACAGGGTATGTCTATGCTGCAAATAAAAACCTGTGGCTAGTCTGTGTCAGCTGACTCTGGCTCAGGCTAAGGAATTGTTTAGTTGTGTGTAAATGTTCAGGTTTGTGTGGGAGCTTGGAAGGTCCCAGAGCTTGGACTGCAGCCTGAGCCTGAATGTCCACACTGCAGTTAAACAGCCCTTTTGCCCAAACCTTTGAGCCTGTGTTAGTTGACACAGGCTAACTCTGGGGTGTTAATTGCAATGCAGGTAGACATACCCATAGAGACTGTAGTAAGAGAAGCTGACTCAAACTCCCGACCCTGCCAGATTAAGTGAATTCTGGGCAAAGTCCTGTCAGATCAAAGGGGTGCTGTTGCCACACCACAATAGTTCACCTTCAGTAAAGAGAGAACTCTTCATTCTTCTCATCTCACCAAACTACAAGTAATAGCATTAGATTCTCTAAAGCTTGGTTGCTGCAGGTGTGTGCAAAGTGTGCTGTGAAATTAGCTCTACTCTTCTTTTCAAAGGACCTGCTTGATTACAGTCATTTAAAACTTGGTTGAACCAACCATCATTTTACAGGGTCACTTTTCCCCTTACCCTTTTTTTCTGATTTCTCAGTGCATCCCCATAAGTGTCAGTATATGAGAAGTGATTCTCAAAGTGGTCTGTGAAAGCACTTTGAGAAACCTGCTAATTGGCTGCTCCGGTATGTTTATTTTTTGGCTTTGTGGCCACAGAGCCGAGCGGCTCCCATTGGCTCCAGTTTGCCATTTGCAGCCAAGGGGAGCTGCGGTAAGTGGTATGGGCTGGGCTACGACTTTCTGCGTCTCCTCTTGGCTGCAAATGGCAAACTGGAGCCAATGGGAGCCACGAAGCTCAGTGGCCATGGAGCCGATAAATAAACACACCAGAGCAGCCCGTTAGCAAGTTTCCCAGTTAGCGGTCCACTCTGAGAAACACTGGTATAGCTGAACAATAGCTTTTGGTTCCATCATGTTTAAAAGTCTCAGTTGGGTAGCTGAGGGGTACATCTACACTACACAGCTATTTCAGGATACCGGAGTTATCCCAAAATAGGTACCCAAAGCCGCATGTTATTTCAAAATATTTTTCAAAATAACGGGTGCACTATTTTGGCATCCTGGGGTTGCCATGAGGGTTAAGGGATGTCTCAAAATAGCACGTTATTTCAAAATTTGGCGCTGTGTAGATGCGCCAAATTTCAAAATTTCGAAATAGATATGCAAATTGCATATCTTATTTCAAGTTTAGGGTGCTGTGTAGATGCACCCTATAAAAACAACAAGTAGTCCTGTAGCACCTTAGAGACTAACAAATATATTTATATAGTATCATGAGCTTTACAATTGACAAGTACTCCCCCTCTCCCTTCTTTTTCTGTTATATATTGGGAGGTTCCCCCCTTTTTTTCTCCACTCTGTTCATCTGAGGACTTGGGTTTTGCCCACGAAAGCTCATGATACTACATATAAATATATCTAAGCCTCAAAGGTGCTACAGGATTACTCTTTGTTTTCTTGGTTCCATCATTAGTAATACTCTCCGAGGGTACTTCTCACATTCAAGGACACATGTTAGTCTTATGAATGTTTGACAATGGAGGATTTGGGCCCCATAATATGGTTCAACAATATAACTGTTACTTTCTTCTGACGATACATCTTTTTAATACCAAGCACTTTGAAACATTTTTGAGACCTTTAGCATTCTTTTGGTTCTCAGGACTTTATTTATCGTGGGGCGGAATCCCATAATTTTCCAACTCTTAAAACGAGGCTGTGGGTACAGTACACTCTATATGTGCCATTCCCACCTTGCTTGTCTGACTGGGTTTGGCATCCACAGTACTTCCCATCAGGAGTCTGTGACCAAACATTTGCCTCAAAACTAGAGTATACAGTTTTGCAGTAGATACAAAAAATTAGAGAAAAGGGTTTTTTTTTAAAAAATAGTTTGCATATGTCTGTCCTACCTAAAGTCCTACCATCCCTGGAGGGCAAGTTAGGCAGGCCTAATTCTTCAGACACTTCCGCAGATCCCTTTATCTCAGTGTAGAGTTCCCCCACCTCAATCCCCTTCAAAAAAAATCCTTTTTAAATCTATTACTGCTATTTTGATCTCCCATGTTCACTGGCCCTTTCTTATCTCAGCTTAGGATAGCCTGTAGGTTAGCAGAAAAGGAGTAACCATGGTATTGTCCCTTCACCACTGACAGGAATTGATGAGAAATGGCTTATCTTGAGCACTTCTGTTTTCTGCTTGTCTTTCCTGACAGGCCTCAGACCTGAAAAAAAAAGTTGTTTTGAGTAACACAGAGCTCAGGTCTCACCAGCAGAACTAGGTCCAAAAAAATATATATTTCCTCACCCACCTTGTCTCTTTAATATCTGGGGTCTGATGTTGCTACAACAACATTGAAAGCAACGGGCTATGTTGTGATTTAGACTACAAACCCCTGCCATGGAGTGAGAAATCCCTCTCTTCTCCCACATGGGTCATTTGAACAATGGGTCCAGCAATGTAAAAGTAAGTGGGTCCTCTGCATCTGTTTATCTCCCCTTCCCAGAGTAGGTAGATGTGGCGAAATAGATAATAAGTGACTAGAACTGGCCAACAGAGATGAGATAGTTGCCAAATGGGAGAGAAGAGAAGAGAAACAGTTTGTGCCCTGGTCAGCCAGCAGTGAGTTAGTTTCCCTCCTGGAGAAAGCTAAAGAATAGGTGAAAGTGTGCTCACTTGTGGGGAGCAATATATTCCTCTCCCCTGTGACCCCAAATTAGAGGGCTATGAAGCTGGGTTTCTATATTAATTCCTCTAAAAAAAGTATAGTATATATTGTAGATGCAGCAACAGTGACACACATTTATCCCCCAGTGATCTCTGGGTATGTAGGCTTTAGATTATTTCCACATCTACCTGGGGAACTAGTTTTTAAATAATGCCTTCCTTTATGATAGCTGGATGCTGGAATCACGTGCACTAATTTCTCCTAAGCCATGAGTCACTGTCAGATTCTGTACCCTTCTACTTGACTTTAGAGGACACACTGATGAGTATAGCAGAACAATGCCTCTTGGTTCCATCATTAGTAAAACTCTCTGAGAGTACTTCTCACATTCAAGGACACATCTTAGTCTTACAAATGTCTGGTAGTAGGAGATCTGAGCCCCATAATATGATTCAGCAATATAGTTCTCTGACTATGCATCTTTGAATACCAGGCTCTTTGACACATTTTTGAGACCTTCAACATTCTTTTGGTCTGAAGATTCAAAAGTAAACTGTTTCAGCTGAAAAAAACCCACCCATAGTTGTGGACTGAGTTTATGCATACAGCCCTCATCTGAAACTTGTGTATACTGATCTTCTCTCTTGCCACAGCTGGGGAATAACTAGCATGAAGTTAACAGGATACTACAGTGGTTACTTATGGTCTCTGTCTCATATACACAGACTGTTTATATGCTATGGAATTACATCAACCTAACTTACATGGGGAATATAGCCACTGCAATTACTAAATTGCTTATGTGTGTGCACATTTGGCTCCTTGTGTCAGCTGTGTGCATACTCACCAGAAACACTTATATTGTGAATGTAGAGCATTGTGGAAGAGCTAGAAATAAGACCTAAGACAGTCAACATAAGAAGGAAGGCAGCTGACACTGCCTCAACCTAATTACATCAACTGTGACTCTACACCCTTCTAAATCAGCGTGGAGAGACACTTATGTCAGTGGGAGTCAAATTTAATTGAAGACACTTGTACAGCCAGGTTGATGCAAGGCCGCTTGCATATACCTAACCTTGTAGCATAGGCCATGCCACACAGTGACAGAATGTGCAAATGTACAAATCTGATTGAATAAACTAGTTGGGCAGAGTCCCCATTAAAAAGCAAAGTTAGACAACTATCTGATGGTGGCCTTTAAGAAATAGTGAGCGACAGAGACAATATGTATTATCTAGAAACACACATGTAAACCAGAATCTCCCACTACTGACTGTGAACTAGCAAACACTTACAAAAATCAGCTACAGGTCTGTGACAAACTTCCCTACTTGTGTTGGCGTTCAAAAAAACACAATACCATACTGTTCAAAATGGACAACATGGAAGAACATGCCTCAGAAAGAATCAAAGCACAAAGATTTAGATTCAAGTGTAAACCCTGTTTTCTAAAAGTAAGTTTTTTTCGGTGATGGGCCAGAAAGAAAATGATGGTTCACAATGGGGCCCATTTGTTATGCTTAAACAAAGCACACAAGATCTTTTATAAGGGAAAAGGCAGTACGCCGCATTTATTGAGAATACAACAGTTGCATATGCTTTTCAATCACTCACACACACAAACACCATACACAGAGAGTCCCGCCAGATGATGTCATAGTTACCAGTCCAGAGTCTGTATCAATCTAGTGGCCAGCTAGATTGAACACATAGGGGGAGCAGGGCCTTTGTCGGTTGATCGATCCGATGCTCCTCTGGAATTGGTGGCACGAAGAACCCAATTCCATAGCAAAGCACCCTGCTTTTATAATCCTTTTCTCTGTTGAAGTCTATGGATTTTGTTGTGTCAGCCCATGAGCAGGGTGTTATCTCTTTGGTGTCAGTGTTCCCAAAACATTTTCCAAAGCTCATCCTGTAATCAATCGTCTTTCAGGGGTGCTGGCTCAGCTTCAAGGCCGTCAATCTGCCAATATCCAATCATCTTGTGAGTAGGGGTATGCATCAATGGTTATAGATGGTTTTTCTTTGATGCCGGGTCATCTAGTTTTTGCCCACGCTCACCCCTCCTTCTTCAGCCATATGGTTCTGAGCAATAACTTTTGCACCTTTATCTCATACATGCCTCTTTCACACATAAACAATCTTTTACAAGGACTTCTCAAGGGAGGGCATAGCATCAATATCTGCATTGGGCAAAGCAAAGAGGCGTTGTAAATCAAACAATTAAGGCCTTAGCCTTCAACATCCCTCTAGTCTCATTAACACAGACACAATATCAAAACTCTATCTCTTTACTCACTACACTTTAGAACAAGGAAATATGGGAGATATATACTTAACTAAAGGATTTGACTTACTACAATATTAAATATGATTATATATTACCTTACATTACTAAACCTAAAATACAAATATAAAAAAGAATAAAACTATCAGTCCTAACACATTTACACAAGCAGAAGATCTGGTCCCATGAAACCAGGGCAACTTATTTTGAGTCACAAATAGGGAAAAACACCCCAGAGTCTGTGCAAAGACTTTTTTTAAAAAAACAATTCAGCAAATAACTTCAGTGATCAAGTGAATTCAGTTAAATTGATATTTGGTTCATAAAAAATTCAGAAAGTGACAACTGACACAAATTCATCCAATTTACTGTTCATAAAGATTATTCAACCAGTTATAGTATAGTTAAATTAGCCGGATGACCAATGTGAACCACTCACATTAGATTTGGCTGGTTTGATGTTGTTATGAACCTGAGATTAAGGCCATGTTCATTCAAAGGCTCATGAACCAATATTGCAACTAAATGCTTGGGAACATGAACCAAACATTACAGCCAACATCCACAAATCCTTCAAGCAGTGGGATTGACAGTTTCGCCGGGCCCCTGGACAAGATGGGGAGGGCCCTGCTCCGTGCCCCTAGAAGGAGCTGGGATTCAAGTGGAAGGGGTGAGGCTGGAGCTGGGCAGCTTTCAGTGCTGCTGAGAGAGTGTCACTCCTCTCCTAGGCAGCTCTCAGTGCTGCCCTGAGCATGTCACAGTGGGCTCTGGCAGCAATTTAAACAGCCTGGTGATCTGGCTACTGCATCTGCCATAGTAGCAGTGGCAGCTGGAAGCACCAGGCCCTTTTGTATCTCCAGGCCCTAGAGCAGTTGCCACCTTTGCCGCTCCTATCAGCGAGTCTGCCTTCAGGTGAACCAGGGCCCATTTGAAAGTTATGTAGATCAATATCTGAATTTGAATTGAAACAGAGCAAATTTGCAGTTTTTAATTCTTCCTCCATGAAGTCACGTGTAAGTTGGTAGATGAAACCCAAACCTTTATGTGGAACTCAAAGGTTATAGAACTCACACAGATCAAAAAAGCATTCTGAAGCGCAACCAAAGCCTTTTCGCTATAGCCCAAGATGGAGGTCAGGAGAGCTGACTGAAAATTTTCAAAAGGTACATTTTCTCCACAAGAATGATATTTTCTTGAAATCAAGGTTTTCTGTAGTATGGTGATAGGACACTGCTAATTTCAGTTAAATTTTTGTTGGAAAAAAATGACATTATTTATAGTGTTTAATTTTTTTATTTAGTGAAATGGAGAGGTTTTTTCCTAATTCAATTAACTAACAATTATTTCGTTTTATTTTTAAATCTTAAATTTTATTTTTGTTCTGGTTTGAAATAAAAATAAATTCAAAATGTTGCAAATTCCTGTGGAATGGAATTCCAAGTTTGACCAGCTCTAAATGGGTTTTTTTTAAAGCTGTTACAAAGTCATTGTGAGTCACTGTGCATTTTCATACCAAGGTAGGATTTCATGCATAAGATGTTTGAGGCCCCAGATGATGCATTCACTTGTTGAAAGGGACTAAGAGCAGAATACCCTTTGATTTTTTATTAAGGTGCTTTTTTTTGTGACCAATATATCCCTTTTCCTTTTTGCTTTTCCAACACCATTTTCTCAGATTCTGATTGCTTACATTCAGGGTCTTGGATACTGCTGAGAAAATGCTTATTTCATCAGTATGGGAAAAGGAAATGCATTGAAAAGCATTCATGTGCACTACATGTGGTAGAATAATACAACCTATTTGACAAGAGACTCCCCCTTATCCCTCCACAATGTAACACAGTATACTACTGGGTCAAAAGCTTATGCGCTCACATCTGTATTGTATAAAATATTTTAAGACACATATTAACACTCATATTATTTCCAAACAAATTTGGAGGGGGGGAGGATGGAAGGTTAGGATTAAATGTGCATTTGATTTGATTTCAGTAATGCAATTACTTTTTAAAGTGCTTTCTTTGTGGAAATTCCATGATATAGAAAAAAAATAAAATATCTGAAAATAAACTGTTAAAATAGCCAGGCAGTTTCCCATTGCTGTAATTCTCCATATGGTGCTATTGTCCTGCCTTCTGCACAACAGCTACCTGTCCTAAACCTTAGATGGTATTTATTAAAGGTGTAGTAAAAGAACTAGGGAGTCAGCAAATTATTAATTTATATATAAACATTGACAACCCTACTCTGTATACACATGTAAGCAGCTGTTTTATTGGGGTTCCTGAGATGTCTTTCTCTTGGTGTCACATTATCTGATTATAATATGACCATAAAAGCCATTGTTGCTACCACTGTTATATAATTGCAGCAAGTTTTATATCCAGTATGACAATGGCGGGAAAGCATTAAGCATCCTGAAGGGAAACTTCCCCAGAGTCAGGTTGTAGAGACATCTTAGAAAGGAACATAAACGGTAATTCAGGCGATTCAGTGCTAGATAGGCTAGAACATTGAAATGCAAACCTAATTGTGTGTGTTTGCTTATATATCTTGTTAAATGCTGGCCATGTAAATAGATAGTTCTTGTCTTTTACTGTAGCTGTTGTTTAGGAGTTCAAGGGGAATATTACCATTTAAAAGAACCTTGGGGAAATAATTTAATTATCTGCATGTCACTTTGTGATAAACTGCTTAATGGATAAATTACCTTATGTTAATTACCATGATGTTTGGCAACAGAAAGTTACATTAAAAGCCTATTGTTCACTCAGAACTGAATGGTCAAGAGGCTGCCAGAAAATTGTTTAAGACCATTGGTTCCTGTTCCTGTCATCTTAGATATGATTAAGGTTTCATGCAGGGGAAGCCTAAGCCATAAGGATTGAAATCCCTATCCTAAAATAGTGCATGCTGAATATGATGATGGACTATAACCAGGTACTACATTCTACAAGAACTTTTGCAACCATAAAGTTTACCATATCTACTATAAATCTGCTCTTAGAATTGTACTCATCACTGTGGCTTTGTCTACACTACAATGTTTTTGCTGCAGAGGGTATGCTAATGACGGACTCATTAGCATGAGTTGCAATGTCATTAGCATATTTTCTACCGATACTTTTTGTGCAAGGGGTTTTTGTGCAAAAAGAAGCAGTGTAGCCGCTTCTGTTTTGTGCAAAAAACCCCTTTTGCAAAAGATCCTTATGCCTGGGATCTATACTATAAACTTGTAGTGTAGACATAGCCCGTATGTATTTGGTTCTTATAACCAATTTTAACTCTCAACTTTTTTTCTTTTTATAAATAAATCTTTACATTTTAGATACTGAAGGGTCGTCAACATAGGGATTTTTGAGTACATTATATATTGACCTGAGGGTGCGGCTGGTCTTTTGGGATCAGAAGAGCCTTTCATTTGATGAGACTGGTTGTAAAGGACTACTTATCTCTAAATACAGTATTTTTGGTAGTGATATAAGATTGGAATGCCTCAGGAAACCGCTTTTATGACTTCTCGTTAGTCAGTGTGATGAGACAGAAGTTACTTATGTGGCTGGTTTGGTATCTTTTATGGGAAATAACTAACAGTATTTTATGGTATACTTGCCCTATTTCTCAGCAGTGTGATCTGAATTTGGTGTTCTTAGTTGTGACACACAAAGGAACAGTTACACTTGGCTTCCCTAAAACTCATCTCACCTCCAGTCCTGTCACTCAGATTTCTTTATCATACAGCAAAGCTCTGATGAGCGGATTAGACTCAAGTATTGCTGACATGTTTAGGATATACCACAAAAATAAATTCACACACACCAAACCACTGCCTTTATGTCAATTTTTATGCAACTCTGACAACATATGCATTCTTAACTATACATTTTGTTACATGCTTCTAGTTTGGCTTGGTTACTTTGCAGTCCTGAATCTGTACAATATTGTGTTATCATCCAGTCCATGCACAACCTCTTCTTCATCTTGTCCTATGTGCCAGTCTCTGTCCTGTCCATTGTTATCTTGTCCATAGTACATATTTTCCTGGGTGTTCGACCTTTGTTAACTAGTACAGACATTTTGTTTCCAGACTGCTGATCCATTTGCCTCCTTAATCCTGTCTCCCCAGAAATGAGGCCTTTTACTCACTGCAATCCTGGCCTACCTTCCTCTGCTTTTTTTTTTAAGGCAATAGTTTTCTTTGCATTATATTAAATTTTTTCCCCCATAAATTCACTATTTGCCATTTTAAGACTACAGCAGTTGTAATTATTTGAACCATCATAAATACTTGATTTAGAATATAAACCAAGGAGTGAAGGCACACCTCCTTTGGCACAGCCCACCTGCATGTAATTTCACATTGTTAGAATCCTTCGCCTTTAAAGCATTTCTTGGTAATTTTATCTTTGCTTTTATTTTAATTACATTATAAAAATGGTACTCCATATAATTTTATTGAATTCCTTTGTTCCTAAGAGTGTAAAAATGGTACTCTGTATAATTTTATTGATTTATTTATTGATCCACAGGAAATTTAGGTGTGAAACAGAACATAGACAAATTAAAATAACATTCACTGGTCTGTGCCAGAAGTGATTCTTTTTAGTCACCATCCAATTCTTGCCATTACCAGTATTAGTGTAAATACATAAGCAATCAGAAGGTCAGAGAGAGAGAAAAAGAGAGACTCTGTAGTCCATAGGCGAGGGCACCCACTGGGGATACAGGAGTCCATTTGTTCCAATCACTTTTTCTTTACTCACAGTGGACCAGTTTCAACAGGAGAGACTGAGGGAACCACAGAATATCCCATAGCTGAGTTGTTCAAACACTCCTCTGTGAACAGCAGACCCCACTCAAATTGTCTTCTCCAGATAGGAGAAGGGGAATTGAACCTGGATTTCGCACATCCCCAGACAGAGTACTAACCAGTGGGATAAAATTTCAAAAGTAGGCACCCCTGGCAGCACCACCCTTACTTTGTGTGGAGTCAGACAGGCATTTAATTCATCCCCATAAGAAATGCCTGACTCCAGGAGATGGGTTACATTTGTGTATCTCTAAAGGATATGTCTACACTTGCATTCTTTCGAGAGAGGGATGCAAATGAAGACATTTAAAATTGCAAATGAAGCCGGGATTTAAATATTCCATGCTTCATTTGCATATTTGCGATATGGTGCTATTTCGAAATAGTGCTATTTCGAAAAAACAGACGCTGTTAAGATGCTGTTATTTCGAGAGAAAACCCTTCTCTCGAAATAACTGGTAAACCTCATTGTATGAGGAATAACCGCTTCTTAACAGCATCTTATTTCGAAATAGTGCTATTTCAAAATAGCGCCATAATGCGAATATGCAAATGAAGGATGGGATATTTAAATCCCGGCTTCATTTGCAATTTCGAATGTCTTCATTTGCATCCCTCTCTCGAAAGAGGGTGCAAGTGTAGACATACCCTAGCAGTGTTAGGCACCTTCCTTCAGTCCACATTCAGGTGCCTATATCTGTTAAGCCCCATTCCTCTCAAACATGCATCTGGTTTGGGGAGTCACTCAATAGCTAATTTACACAGCCCCCCACCTAATGTGCTAGCTTTTGTGGATTGCATTCTTAGGTACTTACCACTCTCCCTCGATTATACAAGGAGTCTAAGTACCTAACTCAGCTTTCTGGGTTGCAATATTGTTCCTGTGATTTCTTTTTCCCTGGGAACCTAAAATTTAGACACCATGACACTCAGGCTTGCAATGCCTGAGTCTCATGGTAGATCCCACCCTTTCTGTCTAATCTTATGTTTAAACCTGCATATACTAAGTACAGGTTAGGAGACAAAAACGTGGGTAGAGTAAGTGACCTTTCTTTTGTTGCTGGATCCATTATACCAGTTCATTCACCCACCTACACGTGTGTATATCTGTTTGTTTGTGTAATATTTCTTTCCCATATTTTCACTCCGCATCCAAATCTTCACTAGCATCCACCCTCAGTGATCTATTGTTATATTTCTCATTATTTGCTACAATAATCAAATTGTGATTGTTCCTTAGTGAGTTTACACTCTTTGTCATGCAGATTCACAAAGCATCATGCACATCTATTATATTGCCACTTACTTAGCAGAATAGATGAACCTCTGTACAGTAAGTATAGTGAAAGAAGACTATTTACTACTTACAGAAATTACACTTACTACAGATTTATAGCATTTTCATTCTAAGTATAAAGAATACCAAAAAGAAAGTAAAATATAGCAAAAATTAATTTATATTTGTGTCCACTGGATACTGGATACTGCTGAAATATATATAAAAAAACTTTAATCCAGATTAAAACAATTCCTACTAATATCATGCAGAATTGTAATTCATATCTTTTTACTTCTATAAAATACATGTTGCCCAGTATGTGTGTTATCTTTACTGTTCACTCATAAAATGCTTTAATTTTATATATCATTATTCATTGCTTACCCTCATTTAAAAAATTAAATTTTGAGAGGTATGGTAGTAACCTTGTCATACTTTTTATTTGGAAAATCTTTATCACAGATTTCACAGTGTCACTTACAAATCATGGGAAGATTTTCAAATGAATGGAACATGATGCTGAAACTTTCAAAATAATGATCTTGAACACTGTGATCTCACTCTGCTTCTTTGTTAAATGTTATCATATTAAATCTAGACATAATTAGATGCAATATAATTCTGAGTTTAGTCATCCTAAGATCTTTATCTCATGTTACTGAAAGCCCTGTACTGCATCTTATGTGATATCCAGTAATGACATTCTACTGTGCCTTCCAATTAATGCCAACAAATTAAATTAGGCTTTCATGAAATATTTTTATCAGGCAAATTACAGGAAAAGATGCAAGAATACATTTGCATTCTAGGTTTATTGAGCCTCATAATATAAAAAGCAGCTGTTTTCCAAAATTTGCACATAGCTTAAATATGCTTATCATGACTTAAATTAATACCTGTACGGTGTGACAGAATCAAGTATTTTAAAAGTTTATCAACTATATTTTATATACTTTATTATTGCCAAAGAAGAAATGATGTGCTGCATTAATTATTTGATATATGAAAATAGTTTTTATTGATGTGTAACTTACTTGTATGGCTAGACTTGAAATTCACTGTTCAATTAACAAGACAAAACAAAAACAAAATACCCCTTAACACATGATGATAGAAATAAAGCTGGATGTTTGCTTGTTTGTTTGTTTGTGCAACCAAAATTTACCCCAAACTACATTTTGGAGGCCCCCAAAATGATTTACAAATTCAGGTCAAACTTAAGGAAAAGTTTTGGCCAGAAAAAAAAAATGTAAGAAAACAATGAGAACTCTTCCATATTCTCATTCATTTTGTCTCAAGATTTTCACAACAACATACTTCTACTCAGAATGATATTTTTGAAATAAAATGTCCTTTCTAAGGCTATGTCTACACTACAAAGAAAAGTCGGAAAAAGATACCACAATTTGCATATCTGGCTATGTCCACACTACGGTTTTTTTCTAGGATACAGAAGGTATTCTAGAAAAACTCCACCACGTCCAGGGAACATGTCTGCTCTTCTACTTTTTTTTGCAGAAGAACAGACGTGCTCTTTCAGAAGCCCTGTCTTCCTCCTCCCACGAGGAAGAAGGGCTCTTCCAAAAGAGGAGGCTTTTCCGAAATTTGGCCCAGTGTAGATGGGCCAAATTTCAGAAAAGTCTCTTCACAAAAAACTATCAGAAAAAGGTACACAAACTGCTGAGCACAATTTGTATACCTTTTCCAGATAGATACCTGTAGTGTAGACATAACCTCTTTTTCCACTTTTCTTCTAAAAGAGGTTTTTCTGACATTTGGCCCATCTTCACGGGGCCAAATGATGGGAAAAAAACCCCTCTTTCTGAACATCCTTTCCTCCTCATAGAATGAGTTTTATAGGGATGCCGAGAAAACACTTCTGCTTTTCCAAAAAAAATTTCGGAAAAGCAAACACGTTGCTTGGATGTGGCAGAGCTTTTCGAAAAGCTCTGCAGTGTAGATATAGCCTAAATAATTTTTTAGAAAAGACATACATTCATGTTTTTGATGTGAAAAGAGGACTCAAGATCTTCAAGGTTCTAAATGGTTTGTTTGATCTCAATATTTTTTTTTAGTTCAACTGGGGTGGGGTAGCAAATATATTTCATTGTGAAGCTAACTGAATTTATCAGATCATTTTATGCTTTTAAAAGCACTTAGTCAAATGCTCAAAGTCTTTAACTGAAAATTAATCAGCAACAAGTTTCTGAATTTCCCAGTTTCCAAGCCTGAGCTGATTCTTTCTAAATACTTTGTCCAATATATATATATATATATATAAAAGCAGGGGCTGAACTACTGCTTGCAATCAGCCCGCTGAAGCAGCCCTGGTGCTAGGTATACTCACTCAAATTGCTTAGCCCTGCAAGATAATTAACTTTTGATATGTAAATACAGCTAATGACAGGATGGGGAAGGAATCCGAAGTGTGCTTATGTAAATCCAATTCAGCCAGGGCTGATGGAGGATCGGCTGTTAGACTGGAATGTGGTGTATTGTAACTAATGTGTGCTGTTGTGGGGTCACAAACCATGCTAAATGTGGGAACTGTAAAATATAACACCAGTGCTTGCAAGAAAGACACCATCATTGTAAGGGGTCTCAGATAAACAAGCCTCCCTCTCCCAGAGTTGAGTGAACTGAATTGGGGAGAAAGGGCTTGAGCCAGCCTGCTTCATGCCTGCCAGGTGTGAGCTGTAAGACTGGTTCATCCTGCCCCTTGTTCTAAGGACAGACCTAAAGCAGACTCCATCAGGGGTCTTTTTGCTATTCCAGTGGAAGCTGGAATCTTTTGCCAGCCTAGGTGGTGGCTAAAGAGTTGAAATCACTAAGAGCTGAAGTCACTGGTTTGGCCTGGAGCCAGATCCTGGCAGCCAGCAGAGCGGCTGGTGGGAACGACCAGCGGGTGGCTGGTAGGAGCAGCGGCAGGCGGCCAGCAGAAGAAGCAGCTGGTGGAGCAAGCGGACCATAGGAGCAGCACAAAGGTGGCATGACCTCAGGCTCAATGAATGGAGTCATCAGGGTGATGTATCGGGGTCCGCACTGGCTGGACAGAGCAGTAAGTGGGGCATTTGAAGTGGGATACGGAGTAAGTTTGGGTAAGTGAATGGAACCCTTACATTGTTGGACTAGTGAGCCTGAGAGGCAAAGGACATTGCTCAATCCATTTTAGCTGGGACGGTTATGCTTGGGAGGTTATGAACTCTGTGGTATTTTCCCAAGCTAATGCCATGTGATCTCTCTCCCTCTTTCATTAAAAGTTTCTTTTCTACATTCAGACTCTGTGCTTGCAAGTGGGGAAGCATTGCTTCTCAGAGGCGCCCAAAGGTGTGTGAATTTCCCAGGCTACTGGGTGGGGGCTTGAGCCAGTTCTGTGTGAGATGGCTGAAAAGGGACCCCTAGATATTGAACCCGGTCCTGGCTGCTGCCGGCACTACCTGGCAGAAGGGTTTTATATATATATATATATATATATAGTGTCCCAGAATCTTTTGCAGAAGTTAAATACAGAACATCAGATTCCCTTCTGCCCCGGAGCTTTGTTCAGGACAGATGATATGGGAGCAGAATGCTAGGGAACTTGTTGCTCCTCCACATGAATGGTGCAAGGGACCTCTAAACAATTAAGAGTTGAATCCCAAATATTTTGCACTCTGTCAGCAAAAATTTGAGAAAGGCTTGAAAACAACAGGCTTCAGGATGCCAGGTTTCAGAGGAGGTTGGTCGCTTGTTGAAGGCCCCAGGATTAATGTCATGTGATATTTTATTTTTATTTTCTTCTGACTGATCCTTCTGCCAGCTGAGTGAGTTTAGCATTTTTGGAGGGATAGACACCAATTTGTCTAAATCGTGTTTGTTTAGTGTATAGATGTTTTGAAACAACCCTGGGACTAGCCTGGTGTGTTGCATTATGAAGTATTTCCCTGAAGAGAAAGGTCTTCTATTTTGAATATCCTTAGGAATACCCAACAGCTGCAGCAAGTTACTCAGTAGATGACAACTGCAGTATCAGCTGCATCTATCTAGGCTTGTAACATGCTCTTCTTACAATGATTTGAAACTGCTCCTGATGTTCTGGGGAATGATTTTCAATTAAGAATGTTTAATTTACTATAACTGGTCTGATCATACTTTGCCACAATAGCCTGATACTTTGCTGTTCACTAGAGGGTCACAGAAGGGTAAGTTTTTTGTGCTCAAGAATTTTAAGGGCTTTTTGCTCTTATCATATGGGATAGACTTAATAAGGTGTTGTCTGCTATACTCAGTAATAGCCTCCACAACCAGAGAGTTGGCTGGAAGTTATAAAAAAAATAAGAATTCACAATTCTTGGAAGAAATGTTGCATTTCAGCTCTTTTACATGTAGGTGATGCAATTGCTGGAATCTTCCAGATTGAGACCTTACCGGATCCTGCCAAAACACCTACTGTCATGCTACTCGATCAGAGGAAATCACATGAATTACATCCAATAGTGTGGGTTGTGACTACAAGGCATCCCGCTATAAGTTGCCCCAGTATACGTTGGTTCTGCACTAGCATCGTTGACAGTCGTGGGAACTGTTCCATTTTTAAGTCCTCCCATTCCCCACTCTTCTGTCATGCAAAAACAAAACAAAAAAAGAGATCAATTTGCACAAACAGAAGTCAGCCATGGGAAAAAAATTCCCCGCTTTATGTCCTTTTGCTATATGTCCATGTTTTTTTAAATATATCTTGGACGTACAGGGGGACACCCTGTATTGGGCTTCCTGTAATGTGATCTGGATAGAGCCAGCAAATGGGTCCTTAAACCATCTGAAGTTATTTACATAAGAAGGTGCAGGAGGCATCACAATCTCATATGGTGAAGATGAGGAAAGATTAGCATGTGGTATCACCACCTTGAATTTGGGGTAGTTGATGCGGGGGAGATGAGGCAGAAAATGCATTTCACAATGATCCCCCACAGGAAGAGATACCTAGAGAGATGTTTCTGCAGTGGTAGGTACAAGATCCCTGCATGAAGATCTGGGAGTCTAGAGGAGAGCCAGAAATTGGAGGCAATGATGCTTGTTCCCCTGATACCAATGGCACCAGGGTACAATGGAGAACCAGAGAAAGGTAAGGTCTGGGAGTTCTTGCAGACATCAGTTCTTATTTGTATTAGAGCATCTAGTTCAGACACTAAACAACTCCTTAAAAATCTATATTTCTTCAGTGCCAGATGAATCTGTGCAGGCATCATCTGGGTTTCCAGGGTGATAGACGGCAGATCAAGGGTGGTGGTGCTACCTGTCTGTCTGATGGTGCTAGCCTCTGAGGTCCAGTGTTGAAGTCTGGGGTTATCAGTTTAGAGACTAGGGTATATAATGAAAGGTCTAATGATGATCCAGATTTCTATTTAAGGCTGAGTGTTTTGGATCTCTGTTGGAATGGTCATGTTTGCTTGCTGCTACAGAAAATGTTAACACCGAAATAGGGGTAGGTCTTGGAGGATCTTGAGGTTTTCATCAAGTTACTAGTACAGAAAACACCTGGGGGCTCAGTGGTTCCCTTCCTGAGATATGAGATTTCCTACGAAGAAATAACACATCCAAAAATAACAATACAACAAAGGTGGGGCTTTATTAAGAGCAGGAGAATAGGATCTGGGGAAGGAAAAGTTTAGTATTAACTAGTAAGAATTAACACACCAACAAGTGAATAATATTTCCCATCTCTCAGCACTCAAACTTTTCCCAGCTCTTAGCTCCCTTCCTAGTACATTTCCAGGCACATGGCATGATGAGGACAAATCCAGAGACAAGTGGTACAGTTCTATGAGCATTGTCTGGATTACATGAAAAAAGGGACAAGGTGAGAGAGGGCCTTTTTCTGTCGTCCTGGTATGGAGTACTGGGGCAGTCCTGGCTGGCTCTTAGAAGCTACCACTGGTTTGGATATCTGCCACACTAGATGCTGCCCTCTGCAGGGCTGGAACTGTCTGACTTATACACTAGATACCACAGCAGGTAAAAAACCCCTTGGTGTGAAGGGTGAGTGTAGCAGCCCCCTCATATTCACTACTATAATGTAATTGTGACATGTTTTGTACAAAGTATGACTTGTGAGGTATCATTTTAAAAATCTTGACCTAGTGAACATTATTATCCTCTTGGATTGTATGTGCTGTCATGGTATGGAATGTTATGTTAGGTGTGTGTTACCAAAATATGTTGTGAGATTGGGAACACTCACAACCAGCCTTCCAGATATAACAATGGAGTAGCCAAACAACAATTAATGGTTCATCCACACCAACTAAGGAAAGAATCTACTATCCTAGGAATTGTATGGAGACTTCTCAGAGACAGCACAGGTGTTCAGTGGAAACTATTTGACCCATGTCATAGCAAAAGATCTTTCCAGAAAACTAGAAGTACCATAAAATAGGGGAGGTGACATTATGACTTGGCCTCACTCCCCCCACAAGTCAACTGGAAACACATCTGTAAAACAGAGACTTTGCACTAGGGAAGTTGGCCCCATGCTGGAAAATAATCCCAGCCTTTGTGTTGAAGAATTATATCTGTCAGGGTGATAGACCAATTGAGTCAAGTCCTATTTAGTTTGTAGAACTCAGACTGTGAATTTACTTTTATTTCTTAAATAGCCAAATTTGATCTGTATGCTTGCCACTTATAAACACTTAAAATCTGTCCTTTTGTAGTTAATAAATCCTTCTGTTTTATATTTTACCTTAAACAGTGTGTGCTGGTTGAAGTGTGCCGGAAATCTGCCTCAGGTTACAAAGACTGGTTCATGTACACTTGCAGAAGTGGCAAACTTAATGAACTTACCCTGGTTAGGCTTCTGACCAGCACAAGACAGTACAGTTCTGGGTTGCAAGGCTGGGGAGCTGCAGGAATTGGCTGGAGTCTCTTCATTGTTGATTCTTGAGTATCTGGGGAAAGCATTCATGTAACTCAATTGAGTGCATCTGTAACCCACACACCTAGTGTGGTTACCGAGTAATGCAAGTGGCACTTAGACCACAGCAAGAGTTAAGACCAGGAGACCTCTACAGCACGGGGTGGGAGCCAGCTGGCTTTTAGCTCAGAGAGTAGAGGCTCCTATAGTCGGGATCTCAACTGGGTCTCGGAAGCTCGGGATGCGTTTCCTCACCTAGGGGAAGTATGTAACCCACACACCAAGGCTATGTCTATACTCACGGCTTCTTGCATGAGTAATATGCAAATGAGGCTAAGCATGGAATATCGCCGAGCCTCATTTGCATACCTAATGAGCCACCATTTTTTTCAGAAGAGGCTCTTGTGCAAGAAGGAGCGTCTACACTGCCCCTTCTTGCACAAGAAAAACCCTCTTGCGCAATGCTGTTCTTCCTGAAAAGTAATAGGTGTAACAGCATTGCACAAGAGGGTTTTTCTTGTGCAAGAAGGGGCAGTGTAGATGCTCCTTCTTGCGCAATAGCCTCTTCTGAAAAAAATGGTGGCTCATTAGGTATGCAAATGAGGCTCGGCGATATTCCACGCTTAGCCTCATTTGCATATTACTCTCACAAGAAGCCGCGAGTGTAGACATAGCGCTAGTGTGGTTACTGAGTAATGCAAGTGGCACTTAGACCACAGCAAGAGTTAAGATCAAGAGACCTTTACAGCATGGGCTAGGAGCCAGCTGGCTTTTAGCTCAGAGGGTAGAGGTTCCTATAGTCAGCTCCTGAGGTCCCAGGTTCAAATCCACCTTGGTGGTGGTTACACATCCATCCCTGTGGATGTCTGTGTAACTGCAGTACCTACCCATGTTTTATGGCTTGACACAGCATCACAGAGTGAGAGAGATGCATGCAATTAGTGAGGCTGGGAACTCAGCAGTCCCACAATTCAGGGTACACACCAGGAACCCCATAATAGAGAGTTATTCAGAGATTCAGAACCGCCTAATCCCTGAATTGCCTAATCTCTATGTCTGAGTCTATTCTCACGAGGAAATGTACAACCCTGGCTCAGCATTGTTCAGGTTGTATCTCCCTTAACCAGGACTCCCTGGTCTGGCAACATCCATGGTCCAGCATGGACCACAGATGTTCCTGGACCACAGAGCCCAGGAAGGAAGAGGTCTGGTGGCAGCGGGACAGGAGCAACATAAGGAGCACTGGCTCAGCTGGGACCCAGGTGTGTGTGTGAGGGGAGGATGGACTGCATGGCAGGGAGTTCTGGCCTGGGCACAGCCGTGGACCTCCGGCCCTGGTCAGGAAGCACTAAACCCCAGTGGCAGCCAGGGATCTCTGGGCCTGTCCTTGGCCATGGAGTTCCAGCAGCGTTCTAGCTCCAGCAGCTGGGGAACTCCAGCCCCAGCCCCAGCCCCAGCGGCAGCCAGAGAGCTCTGTTCCAGTTGAGCAGCTCTGGCTGTGGCGCTCCAGCCCTGACAGTAGAGGGACCTGGAAGAGCCTGGGGGGGCTGAGGTAGTAGCAGGAGGTATGTTGGAATCCTAGCCCAGTGGCAGCACTGCCACGAGTGGCGGGACCTTCCCTAGTCCGGCAAATCCCCTCATTTGGGACCCTCAGTCAGGTCACGAGGGTGCCAGACCAGCAAGGTCTATCCTGTACCAGCAAACTGCTTGTCCATAACACTATTTGTAGAATCCTCCCTATTGGCCTCAGCAAGCCATTCTGTCCCCACGCCTGAGTCCAAGCATGCTGGGGAGCAGGGGTGTGTGCAAGATGGAGGAAAAGGAGCACATGTCCCTTCCTCAGATCAGCCAGGGCACAGAACTCCTCTGACACAAGAGCAAGGAGAGTGAGCTCTTCCAGCCACTGGCCTTTGTGAAGTGATCCAGCTCCTCTGACTGTTGGGGAAGAATAAGATCCTCCATCTGCCAGGGGAGATCAATCTCTATCATCCCATGGCTGTGGAGGTATGGGAATAGAGCCAGCTCCACCAGCCCCAGGGACAGAGAGGCAGACTCTCTAGTCATGGGTTGGGGAGAGGCAGCTCCTCAATCCACAGAGGGGCACAGAAAGTATGCCTCCATAAGCAGCCAAATGTTTATTCTTGGGCACTCCCCTGATGGGAAGTGGTGTCAGAGGGCTCTCGCAGACATTAGTGTTATAGTCGGTAGTGGTTTAGAACTCCCTGGAGGTTCTGTGCAAAGTTCTGAGATCTGGCAAAGTCCAAGCAGAATTTGCACAAAGAACATGCAGAGAGGACAGTCAATCTAGACTCTATTGTTAAAAAAAACAAACTCCAAAGACATAACATTTGTTTGAAATTAATGACAGTTGCTTTGTCATTTGTTCATGTGTAATCCTTCTGCCAGGTAGCGCCAGCAGCAGCCAGGGCTGGGTTCAATATCTGGGGGTTCCTTTTCAGCCATCTCACACAAGCCTCAAGCCTCCCCCCCCCACACACACACACAGTAGCCTGGGAAATTCACACGCTCCTGGGCGCCTCCAAGAGGCAATGCTTCCCCTCTCACAAGCATGGAGTCTGAGCGTAGAAAAGAAACTTTTAATGAAAGAGGGAGAGAAGTAACATGGCATTAGCTTGGGAAAATACCACAAACTAAGTTCATAACCAAACCACGAGTAAACGTCCCAGATCAAATGGATTGAGCAATGTCCTTTGCCTCTCAGGCCCACAAATCCAACAATGTAAGTGTCCCATTCACATCCCCAAACTTTCTCCGTAGCCCACTCACAGTTGCTGCCCTCGGTCAGGGCGGATCAGAGCTCAGGGGTGATTTTCAGAGCTCACCTCCCAACCTTGGGGGGGGTTGGGGATAAGAGTCATCTCACCCACTCCATTGGCCACTTGTTGCTACTCCTACCAGCTGCTCCATTGGCCATCTGCTCCTGCCAGCTGCCCCGCCGGCTGCCTGTTGGCCACTCCCACCAGCCGCCCTGCTGGGCGCCTGCTGCTACTCCTACCGGCTGCCCACCGGCTGCTCCCACCAGCCACCCTGCTGGCCACCTGCCACTGTTCCTACTGGCCACCCACCGGCCATCCTACTGGCCACTTGCTCCTTCCAGCTGCTGCTTCCACAATGGGTCTGGCTCTGGGCCAAACCTAGTGATTTCAGCTCTTTGTCAGTTTCTCAGTGATTTCAGCTCTTGGCCCACCACCCAGTCCGGCCAAAAGATTCCAGCTGCCACTGGAATAATATTTCAAAATAACAAAGAGACTCCTTATGGAGTCTGTTTTAGGTCTATCCTTAGAACTGGGTGGGGGAGGGGGGAGGGAAAAGACAGGTTGAACCAGTCTTACAGCTCACATCTGGAGAGCATGTAGTCTGCTGGTTCAAGCTCCTTCTCCCCGATCCAATCCATTTGAGACTGGAAATGGAAGGCTTGTCCATCCAAGACTCTTCACAATGACAGTGCAAGCACTGGTGGTCACAGTTTACAACTCCTACATCTAGAGTCAACATGGCCTGTGACCCCACAACAGCCAAATTAGTTACAATATCCAAAATTCCATTCTAACAATTGACCATCCATCAGGCCTATAGCACTGACTGAACTGGATTTACATAACCACACCCTGGATTCCTTTCCCAGCCCAGCAGAAGCTGTATTTACATATCAACAGTTGAATACCTTGCAAGGCTAAACAACTGAAGGAGCATAACCACACCTAGGACTGCTCTCCCCTTTCAGCTGGCTGCATTGGAAGCAGTGGTTCAGAACCTGCTTACACGTATATATGAGTATCCAGATTAATTTTCCTTGCCAGTCATTGTCATTTATCACAATAGTCTCCTAAATCACTCAAGGCACCAAAACCACATGAGGGAATCTGTTTTGGTGCAAGAACTTAGCTGCTTGTCAGTCATCAATGGAGAGACTAAATGACATCACTGCAGTCTGCTATAGTCTCAGGACATGAAGAAAGCTCAGTGAGTGCCTTTTTAGGGGTGTGGTGTATGTCTCTGTGTGTCTTTACCAGAGACTTTCCTCTGCTAGAAAGAATATTATAACAGCTGACAATGTGAAGCTATGAGTCCAGAAATAATAGTGTGTGAGGTGAGAAAAAAAAAAGGCAAAAACCTTTAGGTCACCTTTATGCACTGAGCCATAATTAACAGTCAAGGCAACTGAAAATAAGACCAGTAATTCTAACAGAACCCATAGACTCATGTTAGCTAGAACAGAATTACTATTATAAATCAGGGGAGCACATCTGTCTCTGGTTGGTGAGTTGCATCGCATGAGAGGCCCTCTAATCTAGCAGAGAAAAAAGTGAGGATGCTCGTGCATGAATCTGTGGGTCAACCTGAATTGACTTCAAAAGTGTGTGTGTGTGTGTGTATGTGTGTGTGGTGAAAGGGAGACTGGAAATGGGAAAATTAGGGTAGGGGTTTCAAGACAGAGATTTCTCAAACAGGAAAAAAATAACAAATCAGTTTTGAAGCTTTACTCCTAGTTCTATAGCCTTTCATCCCATTGAGCACAATAACGCTCTTTTATGAGCGCCACTGCCTTTCCCATTTTTGTCATTTTAGTTCACACTTACACTTGATGTCTTTATTTGTTGCTATTCGGAATTTGTCTAACATGAGGCTAGGCAATGTGTTTAAGTCAGAGCTTTCTGCCCTCCAGAAGTAGGGGAGGTGTAATCCCTGTTCACCCCTAAATTCAGGAACCAATTCTGACTTGCTTCACACTACCACAATTGCATAGCCACATAACTGCCAAAGAGAACATCGCCTTCATAATGTCCACCCCAATGAGCGTGTAATGTGTGTCTGTAAAGTGCATTGCACTCATGTGGTGTTATGCCAATAATGGGCTGCATCCTCAAGGCCCTAATTCAGGGGTAGGGAACCTTAGGTCCAGGGGCCAGATGTGGCTCCCAGATTACACTGGCTCTGGCCCTCGAGGCTGGTCCTCCAGCCTCCTTGCTGCCCTACCACAAGACTGGAGCACACAAAATCTACTAGGCTGCCTCCCGGCTCCAGGCTCTGGTATGCAAGGGATATGTGAGCAGTGTCTTTCTCCTCACTCAAGTTCCACGTCAGTGAGGGTTGGTTTTCTTGTTTTGTTTTTGGTTTTGTTTTTTTGCTTCTCACTTGTATGTGGCCCTTGGCTGATTTTTCTGTGGGTCAGTGGCCCCCAAACCTACAAAAGTTCCCCATCCCTGCCCTAATTGAATGCAGAGGGAGTATCTCCTGAAGAAAACTCTGACTTAGAAATAGAAAAAAATTCATAGTTTGGTTCAATAACAATGCTAATTTCATTAGGAGTTTTGAGAATATGAGGGTAATGTCCCCATCATTAGCATTACTAGAAGCTCATAGAGCTATATAAATAAAATTGCTCAGCTACCCTACTCTTTCTATGTGTGATCATTAAATAATTTGCTCCATACTTCCTAACTCCCTAATTATTCTTAAATTATGCAAAATTTCCTGTGTATTCAATAAATTTTACATTAGGGTTTCTCCATTAAATGCTGGTTTGAGAAAGAACTTGCAGAAAACCGGAACAGTCATTGAAAATGTTTAAAATGAAAAAAATTTGAGACTATTATAAATAGCTTATTCCTTTACAAAATAGATTATTTATATGCAAACTGTGCATACATATATTTGAATAGATGATAGTATGCTTTAAATTAATCTGACAATTATCTGTGTGCAAACAATCTTTCAGAAGTATCGTGATTTATTACTAACAAATTTGAATCAAGTCTGTTTACAATGCATGTCAGTTTAGAGGTGCATTGTGCCTTGGCAAAACATACTAAAGGTCCATATCCCTTTGCCCACAGTGTGAGGGGGTGCTGTTTCTGTAGCATGTTCCATTTATCTGTTCACAAACCCAGCTAAATGGGTTTTATGGGGGACAGGCTGTGCTGGCTTGGAAGTGGTAGAGCTGCTTTGCCTTAGCCATATTGTGCTCCAAAACAATAGAAGAACCTGCAGTCAGTAAGGATATGTCTACACAGCAACATTATTTCAAAATAACGCTAGTTATTTAGATGTGGACGCTACTTAGTCCACATCTAAATAGTAGGCAGTTATTTTGAAATAATGTTGCAATACTGTCAAGCTAGGGGACTTCTTACTTCGACTCCTGCAACCCTTAACGTACGAGGAGAAAGGGAAGTCAGAGGGAGAGTGCTCTATTTCAAAGTAAGTGCTGCGGATATGCTCCCAATTTTGAAATAAGCTACGCAATTGACGTAGCTAAATTTTCATTACTTATTTCGAGTTAAGCCTTGCTATGTAGACCACCCTAATTTATTCTGTTTCCCTATCTTCAAGTTGGAGGAAGTACCTCAAATTGAAGAAGTATTCTGTGGACAGACCCAGTAAGGAATCTGTTTGTCAGCCTTCTACTGCAGCTCTAATGTCCAGGGACTGGAACAGAATCAGGGAGTTTGGTAAGGAGTGAAAAGTCAAAAGAACACTGTTTCACTTGCCTCCTGTAGATCTCCTAAGATACAAGAAAGGCTTAGAGCCTGACCCTGTGACGTTGTGAGAATGTGGGGTAAACTTTGCCCCATTCCCAGCAGAAGAATTCAAAGGAAAGATACAGTCAGTACCTGTAGACTTTCTGGGTGCGTCTAGACTGGCAAGTTTTTGCGCAAACGCGGTCGCCTTTGCGCAAAAACTTGCCAGCTGTCTACACTGGCCGTGAGAATTTGCGCAAGAGCACTGATGTTCTACTGTGCAAAATCAGTGCTTCTTGCACAAATACTCTGATGCTCCAGCTCAGGAAAAAGCCCTCTTGCGCAAATGTTTTTGCGCAAAAGGGCCAGTGTAGACAGGCAGCTAAGATGTTTTACGCAAAAGCAGGCTAAACGGAAAAAAGGCCTAGTGGACGCTTGGAGGCTCCGTGGCGCAATCAGCTCCCGGACTTCCTGGTAACCGAGCCCCCTTAAAGCAGACGCAGGCTGCTGAGGTCACAAGGCAGGAGCCCTTCTCCGACCTCTGCCCAGAGGTCTGCCACGTGGCCCCTGCCATCCAGCAGACACCCCCAAGCACGATGGCAGCTCCAGGTGGGGATCAGCCACCCCCACACCTCCAGCGCAGGAGGCCCCCAGGGCCAGAAAAAGAAGGGCCCCATCCTGGTCCTTGGGGGAGCTGGAGGCACTGCTGGACCTGTGGCAGGAGGAGGAGGCCCTCCATGACACCCGCTCCCGGCGCCGGAACGCGGAGATCTTTGCCCGCATGGCCCAGGCGCTCGCCCAGCAGGGCCATCCAGCCCGGACCCTGGAGCAAGTCCGGGCTAAAGTAAAGGAGCTGCACCTGGGCTACGTCCGGGCCAGCGAGGGCCAGGGGGCAGGAGCCGACACCTGCCCCCATTACCAACGGCTCCACACCATCCTGGGCCAGCCAGCACCGCAGGCACCGGAAGTCCCCGTGGACAGCAGCATGCGCCCCCCCATCACCAGGACCACTGAGGCGGGGGAAGGAGACATCAGCAGTGCGTCAGAGGACGAGGCCAGCACTGCCACCCTGCAGGCCCCCTCCAGCAGCCCCAATGTCTCCCGTATATCCTCGGAGGCCGAGGAAGGATCCACCGGTGAGTATTGCACTTTGCACTCACAAGGGCGGGGGGGGAGAGCCAGGTGCCGGAGGGGAGGGGAGGTCACTCAGGCCACGTGAGCTGCGGCTGTGTAGCATTGGGCAGTAAGCAGCACGTGCAACCACGTGCAGCCTGGTGACCGAGCGGGATGTGGCCGTGGCAGGCAGCTGCAGGGCACGCCTGGGACCGTGCTGCTCACACACATCCGGCAGGACCAGGGGGAAGGGTGGATGCCGGCTGGAACCAGCCAGGGCCCCAGGGACTCAGGCCAGAGCCCACACCTCCGCAAGGGTGCAGCACGCAGAACGGCACACTGTCCCATGCCTGGCTGTGAGGCACAGCCAGCTACTCCTGGGAAAACCGCAGCGTCACAGCCCTGTGAGCGTGGCCCCCACTGAGCCCCTCGCCTGCTCCCGGTGCCTTGGCTGGCTCCCCGAGGGAAGTCCCCACTGCGGCCACACATGTCCCTGGGCTACATGTGTGAGGGCTAACAGAAGGGGAGGGGAGGGGGAGGGGGGGAAGCGCTCAGGCCGGCCCTAGGGCCACCTGAGTTTTGCTGCAAGGATGGTACACTCCCCAGTCACCCCTGGTTCCGTCCAGGATATATCCCACGCGATGGGGATCTGAGAGCCCAGACCACGTCTGCCAGATGTGCTCCCAGGCACTGTGTGGGGATTCATCTCGCTCCCTGTCAAACACCATTGATTAGCCCAAAGCCTCACAGCCTCCACCGGCAGGGAGTTCCACAGGTTAACACAACACCAGCACCCTCCCACCCTCCACGGGGCCAGGACACAGACCGGTGGTTACAATACATGGAGGAGGACCCTACTCCAGGGGTGGTCCTGTACGCAAACATACAACACGGGGGGGAAGGGGGTAACCGAGTGGGCCCAAGCCACACTACTGTGGTGTCACCTGGGCTCAGGGGGGGAAGGCATGAGGTGTGGGGACAGTGGCCGGGCTGCCTGACTGACCCATCCTTTCTTCTGTTCCTTGCAGCGGGACCAAGCACAAGCCGGGGACCCTCTAGTCCTGCAGCAGCGACAGCAGCAGCACCCCCACCTGCCCAACCACCGAAGCGGCGGCTCCTCCACCGGGACCAGCTCCTTCAGCGCCACGTGCAGGCCGTCGAGCGCGTCGAGGCAGCCATCACTCGGCGCGTGGAGGCAGACTGCAGTGGCGCCTGGAGGTCTGGGGTGCCTTCCAGGCCCAGTGCGTCCGCATAGCAGATTCAATCGCCACCCTCACCGCCCACATTGGCCATGCCATCCGTTATGGCATGGCCTTGCCCCATGCCCCCGCCATCCCTCCCCTAGCACTGCCCCTGCCCCTCCTGCAATGGCCCCTCCTGCCCCTCCTGCTCCTGTCCCTGCCCCTCCTGCTCCTGCTCCTGCCCCTCCTGCCCACCTCCCCGTGCAGCCTGCCCTCCATGTGCAGGTCCTCCCTCCCAGTTCAAGGTCTCCTCCCCCTCTCCCCCTTGTAAATAAAAAGACAAGTTTTTTCTGTTCAAAACAAAACTGTGTTTGGTGTTTATTGAGAGGTAAGAGGAGAGGAGGGGAGGGGAGGGGAGGGGGAAGGGTAGGGAATGGGAGAGAGTTGTAAAGGGAGACCGAGGTGACCCTACTATGGGGCCTGGGCGAACATGTCCATCAGGGCCTCCTGTATGCGCACCCCATCCTGGTGCGCCTGGCGGATGGAGGCTGTGTGGGGCTGTTCATAGGCCTGGCCCTCGGCTGCCATCCATGCGGGGAGGAAGGCCTCCCCACTCCGCTCCACAACATTGTGGAGCACGCAGCACGTGGCCACTACCTCCGTGGCATTCCGCTCACCCATCTCAAGACGGGTGAGCAAACACCGGAAGCGGGCTTTCAAGCGGCCGAAGGCGCACTCCATGTGATTGCGGGCCCGGTTGAGGCGGTCGTTGAACCAGGCCCGGTTCTGGTCCGGCCACCCCGTGTAGGGCCGCATTAGCCAGGGCAGCAGGGGGTAGGCCGCGTCCCCGATGACACATATGGGCATAGGCACATCCCCAACAGTAAACTCCCGCCGGGGGAAGTAGGTGCCTGCCTCCAGCCTGCGAAACAGGCCGGAGTTGCGTAGTAAGCGGGAGTCGTGTGCCTTGCCGGACCAGCCCGCATAAACGTCTAGGAAGAGACCACGGTGGTCCATGAGGGCCTGGAGTACGATCGAGCAGTACCCCTTCCTGTTCATAAAATGGGCCGCTCGATGCTCCGGGGCCCAGACGGGAATGTGGGTTGCATCCAGGGTTCCCCTGCAGTTGGGGAACCCGAGGGCAGCGAAGCCGGCCACGGTAGCGTCCACGTCACGCAGGCAGATGACTCTTGGGAGCAGGATGTCATTGATGGTGTGGACGACCTGCAGAAGGGTGCAGAGAAACACAGGGGAACCACATCACATAAGGCAGTGTAAGTGTGCGCTCCTTGGGCCCCCCGTGATGCCCTCTGTGCTCACACACACACACACACACACACACACACCAGGGCCCCCTCGCCCCACGGCCCCCCCCCCCCACCAGCAGGCCTGTGCAAGGGAGGAATGGCCCAAACCCCTGGGTGACCCAGCCTGGAGTCTTGGCTGCCCCTGGGCATGGAGTGCAACACCCTCCCCCACCCCACTCCCCCTGGGACTTACCTCCATCACGATGACACCGACGGTGGATCTGCCCACCCCGAACTGGTGTGCCACCGATTGGTAGCTGTCCTGGGTGGCCAGCTTCCATAACGCGATGGCGACACTCTTGTCGACGGGGATGGGTGACCGCAGCCAGGCTGTGGCTCTCTGGAGCGCAGGGGCGAGCCAGGCACCCAGCTCCAGGAACGTCTGCTTTCGCATGCGGAAGTTCCGGAGCCATTGCTGGTCATCCCATTGCCCCAGGACCAGCCGGTCCCACCAGTCTGTACTGGTGTCCAGTCTCCACAGTGGCCACTCCACGCTGGGGTGGGGATGCCACAGGGATGCCATGGCCTCCCTGGTGAGGGAGTCCAAAGCGATCTGCACCTCCAGGTCCTGGAACAGGAGGGCAGCAGCCTGGAGCACCAGCTGCAGGCATTCCAAAATGGCCAGCAGGGGCCAGAGCAGGCACATGGCCACCACTGGCTCCATGGCAGAAAAAACAAGGGAGATGAAAAAAAACCAAGCAAAGGCACTAACTGACAAAAGGTAGTGGTGTCCAAAAAGGCAGAAGGCAACCACCAAAACTGCTACAGCTGACAGTCCCTGCAAAAGGTCCTATAGCACGCAGCAGGAGAGAAACGGCTGTCCGGGGAGATCCCTTTAAGCACATGTCTCAAAGGAGCTCCAGCCCCTGCCCCCGGAAAGGGCTGGTGCCCTTTTGCCCTCTTCAAAATGGTTCCGGGATTCTGCTTTTGCGCAAAAGCGTCCCGCCAATGTAGACGCGCTTTTGCGCAAAAGTGCATTGTTATAACGATAACTCCGGGACCAATCTAGACGCGCTTTTGCGCAAATACTTTTAACGGAAAAACTTTTCCGTTAAAAGTATTTGCGCAAAATCATGCCAGTCTAGACGCAGCCTCTTATTTTCCACCTGCTAAATCAGGATACTCCTACAAGTTCATTGCAAATACAAGCAAAGTATGAAGAGATACCAGAAAGCAATACAGGCTATTTTTGTGCAGGTCAGGTTCTGAGCTCAGACACCCAAGGACCCCCCTTCCCTGTCTTGCAAGGAGAGCCAACTGGGCTCCAGTGTTTCATTATGGAGAGAATAGGAAGGATTTTCCTCCCATTTAGAGAAGGAGCCTTTAGAGAAGGAGCCTTATAAGGGGAGAAAAGCCCAGTTCTGAGAGGTGGATATTATCTTCCAGAGAAGAGCATTATGGAGATTGAAGCTTCATGGGGGTTCCTGTGAATGCTGCACAATACTCCTGAGGACATTGAACTAGGCCACAGCTTCTCAGGTATTTCCCAAAAGAAGGAGGCCAGGGTTGGACTATTCACATGTTATGTCTTTCTTTTGTTCTCTTTCCTTTGATAGATGAAAAGCGTTGGGGAAGGAGAGTAGGTGGCAGGCTGCCAATAAGGAAGTTCAAGGAAGAAACAGATTGTGTGAAGAAGCAGACACTTCTACATTTGTGGCATACATACTAGAACATTAGGTAAAACATGACACATTTGTTCTGAAAAGTGGCTAGGCAACACTCTTTTGTTTCTTAGAATTCAAATGGCAACACATGAGAACCCTGCAACAGGTTGTTCCCAAAGACAAAGAGACACAATTCACCTCATCACGGATTCCCAGAAAGCTTTTTCTTACAGAGCCCTTTAGCCAACAAGCAGGATCAGAAAACCTCTTGCTCATAAAGTGATAGCCTGCAATTCTGACAATCCTCAGTATACCACAATGTTAATCATCTACTACAGGGACCCAAGGATATGCCACAGAGTAGGAGGAGGGACTGGACTCCCCCACAGGCTGTCAAGGAAAGGACTATTCATGGTCCCAGAGAAAGGTTATAGAATCCCTACCAGAGACCCGGCAAAAGGCTGCCAGACTGTAATTGAACTGGACTCTACCCTGCCCTGAAGGCATGGCAATAAGTATCATCAGGCCTGAGCAAGCAGAGTTGTGAGACAGAGGAGAACCACCAACAGGCCTCTGGCTGGCCATCAGGGTGACAAAAAGGAAAAGTAACGCTATGCTCAGCCTTGAAAAGTAACGCTATGCTGGCCGGCCATTCACTCTGTCTAAGGGCTAGATCCCCAAGGGCATTCTGGGGATGGAGGGCACAGGTGGCATTATGCTATGTTTTTGTCCTTATCCCTAAACCTAGGGATAGACAGAGCCTAAATAGCTCCTGGCATAAATTAGAACAGATTCAGCTTCTAATTTTTCTAGGACATGTTAACTCTTGAGGAATCACTCCACCAGATAGAATCACTAGAAGGGACTTACCCCAAATAATTCATGATAACACAGGACATCATTTAGGGGAATGCAACTGAGTGTAACATAACTGAAAAAATACAAGCTCTATTCAATTCATAGGCCTCCAAAAATCTTCTCCTCTGACTACTGGCAGCATTTTCAATTCTGTTGAGAAGACTGATAGCAATTCAAAAAGTAGGTTACCTTCACCTTGTCATTGATATGCAAACAGTGTAGGGACATCTTAATTATTGAAACACAGAGACTGTTTAGTAGTGCTTTGTACAGAAATGTACTGGAACGCTCGACATATACTGTGTGTCATGATTTTTAATTACTTGCAAGTGTGAAACTTGCTATAAGCTAATCAATTTGGAGAAGAGTCAAGCAGCATTTTAAAAAATGTACCAAATGTCTTAAAATGGGTTCCATTCAAGCTTCCCGGATCCTCTTAGTGGTATGTGTACTCTTCACATGAATAAACGTCTGGAAAATCATTATCTTTAAAACTTCCTCCCAACATTTCAATGACAGGGTGTGGAAGGGAAATTTGACAGGAACAAAAGATTTTTTTAAAATGAGGCCCTGGGAGTGGGCAGTCTTAGCTTTGCTGGGACCCTTCTCCCTAGCTATAGAAGAGAGGATGATAGGATTCAGAGTTGGGCTGACTCTTAAGAAATTAAATGCAAAGTAGCCAACACTGCATATTGGTAATCTGGCATGGAGGCCATTTAATAACACAGACAAGTAAATATTTGTTATTGTAGGGTTTTGAGGAGGGGTTACCGTCTCTCCGTCCTACATTAAAAATATATAGAACATACAGCTTTCTACTTTAAAATTCATCTTTGTATTGCTGAGTGGTCATTTCAAACCTATTCTCCTGTGAATCCAAAGGAAAAGAGACTAATTCTATAAATAATGTTATGAATTACTAAATTGCCTTTGTTTTGTGCTCCTCTGTCCTTGGTACCTACATAGCAACATAATCTTAGCATCACAAAATGCATTTTGCTTTTTGTGCCCTAACTGAACACATCAAATCATATAGTTGCTTAATCATATGTTTAATTAGCCTAAAGGTGCATACACATTTTGGAACCACTGCATACATTCTTTATTGTGTGTGTGTGTGTGTGTGTGTGTGTGTGTGTGTGTGTGTGTGTGTGTGTGCGTGCGCGCGTGCATGTGTTGTTATGCCATAAACTCCCTCCCCCCCACATTTTCTGAAAGTGAAATTAACTCATGCAACCAAGTCTAAAAATGTTTATCATTTATTTGAGAACACTTTTTTCTTTGGCTCAGGGAACCATCTTTTTCTTCTGAGTTTGTTCATCAGAATGAGGTGCTGATCCTGATGACTGTGGCTCAAAATAATACCTATGTGAAATGCATATGTTTGGAAAATGTAGCTTCACAGAATATGCATCCACAGATTATGATAGGCTCACCTCTCCCACACGTGAGGTGTTTGGGGAGAAGCAGCCCCACATTATGTCCCAGGTGCCCAGAAGCAGAACACAGTACAATACCTGGAAACCTCCTAAGATAATATTTTCAGATTTTGCACCTAGAAATAGCTTGATTTTCAAAAGTGCTGGGTATCAAAAGCACATGTTTTGCAGGAAACTCTCTCTATATATAAAACAGTTTTTCCTACCAAATGATAGAATAATGTCATCATGCTACTGTCTGGCTGAAAAGGCCCCACCTCCTATGCCAGGGGTCAGCAACCTACCACTCCTGAGCCAAATATGGCTCAGTAGGGAGCCAAATGTGACTCTTTTGCAGCTCCAGCTCAGGCCCCCTCCTCTACTCTCCCCACATCAGGGAGCCCATGCTGGCGCTCCAGCCTTGCCCCCCCTGCAGGGTTGAAACACCAGCACTGGCTTCCTGGGGAGGGAAGAGGAATGCAGTTTAGACATACCCTTAGAGAAAGGTATAGTACCATCCCTTAGAGAAAGGTACATTTGAAGCTAAATAAATTCAGACTAGAAAATATGGTACAAGTGTTAACAGTGAGCGTAATTAGTAACTGTAACAATTTACTGAATGTTGTAGTGCATTCTCCACTGGTAGATATTTTAAAATAAAAATTGAATGTTTTTCTAAAAAATATGGCATAAATTAATCACAATTACTGAACTAGAAGCAAGAATTAATACAAGAAAGATATGTTGTATGTTTATGCAGGAGGCCAAACTTAACACTCACGGTGGTCTCTTCTGGCCTTAAATTCTATGACTATAGTACGAGATCATGATGGTGACTAGTTTTTGCATTAATTTCCTCATCATTATAGTTTTATATAGTTTGTGCAATATGTTTGCTCAAAAGCACTCGATGCACCTTTATACATTAGTGTTTGCTGAGCAGGGTGAAATGGACAAATGATTTAAGCGAGTTTGCCTTGAGGAATTCTGTAAAGGAACAGCAACTTAATAGAACTCATTCTTTGGCTGTGAAGTGTTTGCAATAATAACAATTGTGGATTCAAATGTCTACTATCAAGAAGCTTCCATATCTTTTCCCGTTCCACTTACTTACCCTAGCATTCCTCCGGTGGCTTCCAAGGAATTCCTGATTTACACTCATTTCAAGTGAAATCATAATCAGGCCAATAATATCACAGTATAGATTGTTTTAAGATATTAGCTTGATAATACATGGCATATAAACTACAAGCAATTATTTACAACATGATCATTAAGGTAACTAATCTACATTAATAAAACAAACTGTACAATGGCTTCCAATTGTTACAAAATCTATTATAAATTCACTCAAGATTCTGGGTCTACATGAACATTGGCAGCCTGGGGTGTGAATCTATCCTGCACCAGCCTGTTTTGTTCTAATTATCTGTGTGCATCCTGTTAATTCGTGTTTCAAAAAGGACTAGCTCAAGACCCCCTAGCAAATTGTCAGTGCACATCAGCAGGGTGGAGAGGGATAGGCAGACCATTGCACACTGGTGCACGATAGAGTCACATCACAGGTTGACATGATTTAATTATTCATGTAGACAAGACCTCACTCTGTTACATAAAAGTCATTATAATACAACATAGCTGGTATCCAAAAGTAGCACTACAGAGGAGGAAACACTGAAATGTACTGCAATTTATGATACTTTTGCATGTCTATAGTAATTTTGCACCAGACACAGTGAAATTATATACCAACTCAATGTCATATTAGGGATAGATGCCAGAATAATTACTCTGATTCCCATCACTTACTGAAATTACTAGGTACACTCCTTCCCTTTGTAGTTATGATTCTGGTCATGAATTCTATAATTTATTGGTAAGGCTATCCTGTTTTGCTACTTGCAATGACACTGACAATTCAGTCATCATTTTCAGTATTAGTCAAACTAGCCTGAGTGATAAACACTGGAATGAATTGCCTACGGAGGTTGTGGAATCTCCATTTCTAGAGATATTTAAGAGCAGACTAGATAGACATATATCCGGGATGGTCTAGATGCTACTGGGTCCTGCTGTGAGGGAAGGGGACTGTACTTGAAGACTTGGTTACCTGATTGTAACAGGGAGTCTCACCTGTTAAGGGATGGGGCTAGCCAACCCTGATTTCAGAATGAATTACTACTGGACTAGATTAGGGTGATTGACCTGAGAGAGCAGCAGGAGGATGTAGTGATGATGAACAAAAGGAGGAGGGATGGACATCAGAATCACTGACTGCAAAGAGTGAACAGGCTCCAGCAAAGAATCCTGCCCAGAAGGGTATGAGATTGGGCTGTTAAAGCAAGGAAGAAAAGGAGTATTTGGTAGACTCTAATTTGAGTTAATCTTCTCTAATAAACCCAGGCCCCAAAGGCGAGCTATTTTGATCTTGTTGAGTCTGTAGGGCAAACTGAAGAGGGTGAAATAGATGTAAAGTGCAGCAGTGTGACCTCCTCTCCAGAAACAGTGGGTTCTGTTACACCAGTATTTGAGCCACATGTAAGGTCCCTAATGTGCAATGAAGCTGGGTAACAATTTACTAGGCCTTTTCAATTGAGGTCTAGCTGTTGTGGAGTTCATAGCCTGAAATGCAGTGACAACATCCTGCCATTTTTAGACCATGATGGATGGCTCCTGGGGTTTTTGTTTTTTGCAAGCCTTCCCTTCAGATCTGAGTTGTAAAAGGGCCCTGGTTGCATGATTTGGGAAATACACTACCAATATTTAATTTTGTACAATTTTACAATATGTGTAGCACTCAATGACAATTTTGTTCTTTTACCTTGGAGAGACTGAAGTGGAATTGATGCCAGATATTACTGGGAAGAGTGCCTTACAAAGAAGTGTTTATGGGAAGATTCATATGACCTTTCCTTCCCTTCTCTCATAGAACCTGATTTTTGATGAAGTTATTCATTTTATTTAATCCACCCTCAAAGATCAAACATAAATCTATCAGATGTGACAGTTGCACAATCAGTTTATCCATTCATGCAATAATTTTAAGTGACAAAAGTAATGTTCTTTCCTTCAGTAAGAAGCAAGCTGAATCTGATCTTCCCCAAACACTGCTGTCTGACCCAATGGGAACTGTTGTAGCACATATGAGGAGCACTGGCCATATTTGCAGTATGCTTTCATAGCTAGAAAATTTTGCATTTGTAATCATGTTGGCTACATCTACACTGCAGACTTCTTGCACAAGAATGGCAGTACTTGCGCAAAAACTTGCGGAGCATCTACACTGCACGCGCATTCTTGCGCAAATAAATTTACAGTAAAGTGTCAGAACAGAGGGCTTCTTGCACAAGAGTTATTCCTCTCCCCATGAGGAATAAGAGCTCTTGCGCAAGAAGGCAGTGTGGACAGGCAACAGGGGTTTCTTATGCAAGAAACCCCTATGGCTAAAATGGCCATCAGAGCTTTCTTGCGCAAGAGAATGTCCACACTGCCATGGACACTGTTGTGCAAAAGCACATCTCTTGCCCAAAAGCACATGGCAGTGTGGACACGCTCTTGCGCAAAACCTTTTGTGCAAGAACTCTTGCGCAAAACAATTATTGCACAAGAAGCCTGCAGTGTAGACGTAGACGTTGTGTTTGAGGCAGCCTTGAGATATGGGGCAGGCACATTGGTTTAACCTTTGCTACCAATGTGATGGAAGGTTATGCAGTTGCATAAGATTTAGTCTGGATGCAACAAGTGTCTTCATAATTGCTACTACATGTCCAGTGAGTTCATTGATCTGATTAATTACAACACAGTTGCTGAACACTGAAATCTATGTAACCTTTAGAATTTGTGTATATCACAAGAGCTTTTGTTGGTGGTGGTTTGTTTCTATGGCAAGCTTGGCTGAGGTGGCAGGAACAGCTTGTCTTTCCTGATTAATAAAAGAGCTTTTTTTCCCCGTCCAACAAGTTTGTTGGGTTGATCCTCCACCCTATGAAGTCAAAGGGAGGTGGGGGTAAGATCACACTGTTTCTCGGGAAGTGAATGGTTTAGGCTACATGTTCAGTTACCAATGTCCTGTCACTTGTAGTCACTTTATAATTCAGCCTAACCTGAGATGAAGCTTCGTAAACTGGTATCTTAATATTTAATTGTTTTGAGTTGAGTGATTGAGACTAAGGACTGATTAAGATATGGACTTGCACTTTTTTGTGTCTAGTTCTCTGTTGCACAATGATGTACAGCTGTAGGCTGCAGCCTCTTGGCAGAAGTTTCTCTCTGGATCCTTAAAGCAGTTCTAGATGCAATCCTCAGTGTCAACATGATATGTGTCGGCCTGCCATTGTGTATCATTGTGAAAAACAACATTTCTGTTTATTTAAATGCTTTTCACTGATTAGCCAACAAGCCATGGGGATATAAATTCATATCTAAATTATTATTTTGGTCCAGTGTCTCTCTACTGACCCACCAAAATGGGAGTGGAAGGCTCAGTGAGTCCCTCCATCACAGCAGTGTAGGCAACATTACTGCCATGGTATATAGCAGTTGGGGCAGAGCAAATGTCTCCAGGTCTCTACACACAAAACCTTTGACTCAACATGAAGCCCTGCTTTTATGCACTCGTTCTTCCTCTCTTAAAATGGCAGAAGCGCATATCTGGCTATTCTCCAAATTAATTAAAACAGAAAGAAAATAGGGGCAAGTGTTTCATTGTCAGTGTTTGGATATCATTATACATGCACTGTAGAAAAATCTCTAATAATTTAGAACATCTGTAATCTCTAACGTTGGCAAACTTGTCACATCATAATACCTATCTTGCAGAAAACCTTCTTTATAGTCTTTGCATATGTAATTTATATAGTCAGCCCACTAAAGTAGACTCTACATGTATCCCATAAGCAATATGGTGGAGACATTTCACATTTGATTTATTCTCTGTATCCGTAAGAATGACACTCATTGGGACTTTGGGAGGGGTTGTACTGTTGGTTTATTCACTTTAATGAATCTGAAAGATCTGTGCAATTTTATATTTATAATTGATTTTGTATTACATATACTACCATTGTATGTGAATTACAATATCTATAGGCATGAACATGGAAGAGTTCATGTCATGTCTATGAGCTCTAGCAGAGGAGACACATGTTCCTCATTATATATAGAAAGGTCTGACTGTGATGAGAGCTGTAAGCATCATGAAAAAGGAAAAAGTCTGATATAATAGACAAGCTTAGGTGCAGTAGAGTGTCAAGGTGGATATTATTCTACAACTCCTGTGCAGCCCAAGCATTCCTGAGGGACTTCTGTGTCGTCTATATTAGGGCTGGTCAGAAAAGAACAACCCATTTAATGAAAATACTGAGGGGGGTGTCTATGGTTCTCTGTGGTCTTCTCTCACCTTTCTGGTATTTTAAATAAGCTGATACATGTCAGAGAAGGTCCCAAGACCTCCTCATCAACCTCTTCCTGACCTTTACCATGCATCTATCCAGGAGGAGGTAGCTGGAGGAAGCACAGAGAGTTCATTGTGACAATAAAACCTTCTTCCAGTCCATTGGCTATGTGTGCTTGTGGGCGGAGGTCCTCTGATCAACTGACTCCTTCGGAGTATCAGATGGGCACTGTCTGGAGTTCTCTGCTTGGTGTTCCTTCTAGTTCTCCCATTTTGATTCTGTTACTTGTCCCTCCTCCTTAATTATTGTTGTCCCCTATAATCAGAGATCAATTGTCATTGATCAGCCCACCATTTCCATTATCAAATAGACTGATGTCATACATTTTCCATGTAGAGCTTTAGCATTAGCAACTTGCTACTTGCCTTGTGGCACCAGGGATCCTGCAATGTGAGTTCATCCAGCAGTGGCAAGTGGCTGTCTGTAGTGTGTGTTTGTTGTGTGTTTGGGGGTTACTTGCTGTGTGCTGAGCTTCTGTTTATCTGTTTGTTTTGTTTGTTTGTTTGTAGGCGCATGTGCTGTGGCCGACAGTTGTAAGCTGTGAGCTTCTAAAGGTTTGAAATCTAGAAGCCTCTGTTAATTGGCTGAGCCTTAGTTGGGGGCGGGACTATCAGGAAGGCCAGGGCTTTATAAAGCAGTGAGTCAGCGACCAGGAAGCTTTGAGAACAGGGGCAGCAAACAGGGAGTTTTGAGAGGGAGTCAGGAAGGGGAGTGGGAAGGGGCCAAGGTACACTTGCCATTCTTTATAGTTTAGTTTAAAGGTTTTAATCAAAACTTCCTGATTTAACTAGAAACCCTATCAATAACCTAGGTAGCTATAGGAGAGAATTCAGGCAGAAGCCCAGCGGCAGAGTGGGGGCTATCGTGTTTATTGCACTCAGTGTGGCATGTATGATTACCTGCCCTATGGATGGGTGGTGTATGTGTGCATTCGGTGCAAGGAGCTCCTGGCCTCAGAGACCACGTTCAGGATTTGGAGGCCAGGTTGGCTGAACTGGAGGAGCTGAGGGAGGCAGAGAAGTACGTAGATGAGGCTTTCCAGGACACTGTAGAATTGTCCCACCTCCGGTCAGACAGCCCCTGCACTGTTAAGGAGGATGAAAGGCTCAGGGAAGGAGAATAGTCAACGGGAGCAGAGGGAAACCTTCCCATAGTTGGGACCCTCCTTCCAGATGTTGGGGTATCCTCTCGCACTGAGATTACCTCTCCGGGGGAGGGAACTCCAGTCATTAGGAAAAGGCAGGTGTTAGTAATGGGAGATTCGATCATTAGAAATGTAAATAGCTGGGTTTGCGATGACCGGGAGAACTGTATGGTGACTTGCCTGCCTGGTGCAAAGGTTGCGGATCTCGAGGCATCTAGATAGACTTATGTGTAGTGCTAGGGAGGAGCCAGTGGTTGTGGTACGTGTAGGTACCAATGACATAGGGAAGGGTAGCAGACACATCCTAGAGGCCAAATTTAGGCAGCTAGGAAAGAGACTGAAATCCAGGACCTCTATGGTGGCATTCTCAGAAATGCTTCCAATTCCATACGCAGGGCCAGGTAGGCAGGCAGAGCTTCAGAGTCTCAATGCCTCAATAAGGAACTAGGGAAACTTTTGGGATAGGGGAAGCCTATACAGGAAGGATGGGCTCCACCCAAACCAAAATGGATCCAGACTGCTGACACTTAACATTAAAAAGGTCACAAAGCAGTTTTTAAACTAAGAGATGGGGGAAAGCCGATTGGTGCGGAGGAGCACGTGGATCGGACAGAGACATCTCTTGGAGGAGAGTCTATTGACAGAGACCCTTTAGCTTTTAGTCAGGAGGAGAGGATGGAAGAGGATAAAGTATGAGCCGGATCAGACAAAAAACATTCCATAAAAAAGAATATGATACATCAGAAAAGGGCAGACAAATAAATAGTGACAAGTTTTTAAAGTGCCTGTACACAAATGCTAGAAGTCTAAAAATTAAGATGGGTGAACTAGAGTGCCTCATGTTAAAGGAGGATATTGATATAATAGGCATCATAGAAACCTGGTGGAGTGAGGACAATCAATGGGACACAATCATTTCAGGGTACAAAATATATCGGAAGGACAGAACAGGTCATGCGGGTGCAGGAGTGGCACTATATGTGAAAGAAAATTTAGAATCAAATGAAAAGTAAAAATCTTAAATGAATCAACATGTTCCATAGAATTGCTATGGATAGTAATTCCCTGCTCTAATAAGAATATAACAGTAGGGATCTATTATCGACCACCTGACCAGGACAGTAATAGTGACTATGAAATGCTAAGTGAGATTAGAGAGGCTATCAAAATAAAAAACTATAACAGGACCGCTTGGAAATAGTGACTATAATATAATAACATTTAACATTCCTATGGTGGGAAGAACACCTCAACAGCCCAACACTGTGGTATTTACTTTTCAAAAAGGGGAACTATGCAAAAATGAGGAGGTTAGTTAAACAGAAATTAAAACGTACAGTGGCTAAAGTAAAATCCCTGCAAGCTGCACGGACACTTTTCAAAGACACCATAATAGAGGCCCAACTTAAATGTATACCCCAAATTAAAAAACATAGTAGAAGAACTAAAAAAGAGCCACCGTGGCTTAACAACCATGTAAAGGAAGCAGTGCGAGATAAAAAGACATCTTTTAAAAAGTGGAAGTCAAATCCTAGTGAGGTAAATAGAAAGGAGCAGAACACTGCCAAATTAAGTGTAAAAATGTAATAAGAAAAGCCAAAAAGGAGTTTGAAGAACAGCTAGCCAAAAACTCAAAAGGTAATAACAATTTTTTTTTTAAATACATCAGAAGCAGGAAGCCTGCTAAACAACCAGTGGGGCCCCTGGATGATCGAGATACAAACGGAGCACTTAAAGACAATAAAGTCATTGAGGAGAAGCTAAATAAATTCTTTGCTTCAGTCTTCACGGCTGAGGATATTGGAGAGATTCCCAAACCTGAGCCATTCTTTTTAGGTGACAAATTTGAGGAATTGTCCCAGAGTGAGGTGTCATTAGAGGAGGTTTTGGAATTAATTGATAAACTTAACAGTAACAAGTCACCAGGACCAGATGGCATTTACCCAAGAGTTCTGAAAGAACTCAAATGTGAAATTGAGGAACTATTAACTATGGTTTGTAACCTATCCTTTAAATCAGTTTCTGTGCCCAATGACTGGAAGATAGCTAATGTAACGCCAATATTTAAAAAGGGCTCCAGAGGTGATCCCGGCAATTACAGACCAGTAAGTCTAATGTCAGTACCGGGCAAATTAGTTGAAACAATAGTAAAGAATAAAATTGTCAGACACATAGAAGAACATAATTTGTTGAGCAAAAGTCAACATGGTTTCTGTAAAGGGAAATCATGTCTTACTAATCTATTAGAGTTATTTGAAGGGGTCAACAAACGTGTGGACAAGGGGGATCCAGTAGATATAGTGTACTTAAATTTCCAGAAAGCCTTTGACAAGGTCCCTCACCAAAAGCTCTTACGTAAATTAAGTTGTCATGGGATAAGATCCTTTCATGGACTGAGAACTGGTTAAAAGAGAGGAAACAAAGTGTAGGAATAAATGGTAAATTTTCAGAATGGAGAGGAGTAACTAGTGGTGTTCTCCAAGGGTCAGTCCTAGGACCAATCCTATTCAACTTATTCATAATTGATCTGGAGAAAGGGGTAAACAGTGAGGTGGCAACGTTTGCAGACGATACTAAACTGCTCAAGGTAGTTAAGACCAAAGCAGACTGTGAAGAACTTCAAAAAGATCTCACAAAACTAAATGATTGGGCAACAAAATGGCAAATGAAATTTAATGTGGATAAATGTAAAGTAATGCACATTGGAAAAAATAACCCCAACTACACATATAGTATGATGGGGGCTAATTTAGCTACAACTAATCAGGAAAGAGATCTTGGAGTCATCATGGATAGTTCTCTGAAGATGTCCATGCAGTGTGCAGTGGCAGTCAAAAAAAGCAAACAGGATGTTAGGAGTCATTAAAAAAGGGATAGAGAATAAGACGGAGAATGCTTTATTGGCCTTATATAAATCTATGGTACGCCCACATCTTGAATACTGCGTACAGATGTGATCTCCTCATCTCAAAAAAGATATACTGGCATTAAAAAAGGTTCAGAGAAGGACAATTAAAATGATTAGGGGTTTGGAACGGGTCCCATAAAAGGAGAGATTAAAGAGACTGAGAGGAGACTAAGGGGGGAATATGATAGAGGTATATAAAATCATGAGTTGTGTGGAGAAAGTGAATAAGGAAAAGTTATTTACTTGTTCCCATAATATAAGAACTAGGGGCCACCAAATGAAACTAATGGGCAGCAGGTTTAAAACAAATAAAAGGAAGTTCTTCTTCACACAGCGCATAGTCAATCTGTGGAACTCCTTGCCTGAGGAGGGTGTGAAGGCTAGGAGTATTACAGGGTTTAAAAGATAACTAGATAAATTCATGGAGGTTAAGTCCATTAATGGCTATTAGCCAGTATGGGTAAGGAATGGTGTCCCTAGCCTCTGTTTGTCAGAGGGTGGAGATGGATGGCAGGAGCGAGATCGCTTGATCATTACCTGTTCTATTCACTCCCTCTGGGACACCTGGCATTGGCCACTGTTGGCAGACAGGGTAATGGGCTGGATGGACCTTTGGTCTGACCCAGTATGGCCATTCTCAAGTTCTTATGTTCTAAATGGCTGAAGTCACTCCTGAAAATTGCCTTAGTGCCATTAATTTATTACATTGATTTACACTGGGTGAGGATCTGAACCAATCGAGTTACACTGATGTTAGCCAGCGGTCCTCCATCTTTTCCATATCACATGATCTTTGCCAAAGTGGGATCTACCTGAGATCCTCCTTTCATTTAGCAACATAGTAAGTGCAAGTGGTCCAAACTCCCTGACACATGTTCATGGTCTCAAGGCTGAGAACACTAGTTGTAAATCTAAAGTAGCTGTGAAAAGAGTTGGGCCTAGGAATCACAACAGGGGTTAAATACTACCCAAAAAGACTTTCATGATATCAATAGAGAAGATATTTAAAGCCTTCCATATTTTGGAAGAATACTTACTCATTCAAGAAATACACCTTAATGCTTATTACAACCTATTACATTGAAAATTACTTAGATATAAAAAAAATTTCCAAAGGGGACTATTTTTATTTATAACCACCACCATTTGTGACTAATCCTGCTGCTTTTTTTTCTATGAAAGTTTATAACAATTCTGAAGAAACTAAAATGTAATACGATTCATCTTGAAGATACCAGCTTTAATCTGTGACCTTAGAAAAATTATTGACACTGCTAAGAATTATCCAGATTAGATAGTAATGCCATATAGATAGAAGATTTTCCAAATGAATCTTTTTTACTGGTTTATTAACAAGTTTAGGCTCTCCTAAGGCAATTCGGATACTGCTATACAAAAGAACTATAAATTGGGGGTAGGGAAAGCAGTAATTTTCAGGCAGTAGGAAATTGCATAGGAAATAATGACTCACAGGTGAAAGAATCTATTTTTCCCCTTCTACTCTTTGATAAAGAAGAAATTGATGCTCCAATATAAAACTTGCCTTACAAAATGCAAGTGCTTATGTCAAGTCTTCAGTACCAAATATTGTATTTTATAGCCTAGTACTATGGCAATGATCAGCACTGAAACTAGAACAGTCCAAGAAGTCATAGCTTCTTCAGAAAAACAATTTACAGCTTGATTTAGCTTCTGACCTTAATGTAGAAACAGTCTTTGTGTCTATTGAGTCATGTTCAGTGCATGAGTCAATAGTTCCTTGAATGCAAGTACACTGGTTTCTGCTCACAAAATTTATTTTTGTTTATCTACAGAAATAGTTAAAACTGTTAAAGCTTTCAATTTCCTCTATTTAACTTGGCACTGGTCTTTATTTAGCCTAGACAGTAAATAAAGTGAAATTACATAAATATGAATTCACCAAAAACCTACACTATATTCTATGACCCATGATGAAATCTGTCTCAGAAAAATATCCAGAAACATCTCCAGCCACATTTACATCTCTAAACTCTATTCAACAGTCTGGCTACGTCTACACTGGCATGATTTTCCGGAAATGCTTAAAACGGAACAGTTTTCCGTTATAAGTATTTCCGGAAAAGGAGCGTCTACATTGGTCCCGGAGTTACCGTTATAACGATGCGCTTTTCCGGAAAAGCGTCTACATTGGCGCGCGCGCTTTTCCGGAAAAGCAGAAGCCCGGAGCCATTTTGAAGAGGGCAAAGGCCACCAGACCTTTCCGGGCGGGCCGAGCGCCATTCAGACACGTGCTTAAAGGGGTCTCGCGGACAGCCGTTGGTCTCCTGCTCCCTGCCTTGGGACCTCTGCCAGGACTGGCACCCTTAGCAGGTTCAGTGGTTGCCCTCTGGGTTTTGGGGACACCACCCTTTGGCCCCAAACTGCTTTTCCCTGAGTTTAGTTTTTTCTGCCCTGCTCTGTCTGCCATGGAGCCGTGGGTGGCCATTTGCCTGCTCGGCCCCTGTTGAGCTGCACGAGTGCCTGCTGCTCGTGCTGCAGGCCGGTGCCATGGTGTACATGAACCAGGAGGCAGAGATCGCATTGGACTCCTCACCAGGAGGCCCTGGCAACCGTGTGGCATCAGCACCCCACCGTAGAGAGGCCCGTCTGGAGTTTCGAGAGCAGCACCGACTGGTGGGAGCGGCTGGTCCTCGGGTCTGGGACGACCACCAATGGATCAGGAATTTCCGCATGAGAAAGCGGACCTTCCTGCAGCTGTGCACCTGGCTCACCTCGCTGCAGAGAGCCACCACCCGGCCGCGGGCACCCATCCCCATCAAGAAGAGGGTCGCCATCGCGCTCTGAAGCTGGCCACACCGGACAGCTACCGCCGGTGGCACAGCAGTTCGGGGGTGGGACGATCAACCGCCGGAGTGATCGTCAGTGGAGGTAAGTCCCAGGGGAGTGGGATGGGGAGGGTGCTGCACTCCAGGCCCAGGGATAGCCAAGATTCCAGGCTGGGTCGGCCAGGGTTTGGGCCGCCCCTCCCTTGCACAGGCCCGCTGGTGGGGGCCGTGGGGCGAGGGGGCCCTGTGTGTGTGTGTGTGTGGTGTGTGTGAGGACAGAGGGAATCAAGGGGGCCCCAAGGAGCGCACACTCACCCCTGCCGTGACGTGATGTGTTCCCTTGTGTTTCTCTGCACCCTTCTGCAGGTCGTCCCACGCCATCAACAACATCCTGCTCCCGCGAATCATCCGCCTGCGCGACGTGGATGATACCATGGCCGGCTTCGCTGCCCTCGGTTCCCCAACCGCGGGGAGCCCTGGACGCCACCCACATCCCCATCCGCCCCGAGCATCGAGCGCCCATTTTATGAACCGCAAGGGGTACTGCTCCATTGTTCTGCAGGCCCTCGTGGACCACCGGGCCGCTTCCTGACATTTACGGGGCTGGTCCGGCCGGGCACACGACGCCCGCATCCTCCGCAACTCTGGACTGTTTCGCAGGTTGAAGGCGGGCACCTACTTCCCGGCGAGACTTGACTGTCGGGATGTGCCTATGCCCATCTGCGCTGCCGCGGACGCCGCCTACCCCTGATGCCCTGGCTAATGCGGCCCTACACGGGCAGCCGGACCAGAACCGGCCCGGTTCAACGACCGCCTCAACCGGGCCCGAAACCCAGTGGAGCTGGCCTTTGACGCTTAAAAGCCCGATTCCGTTGTTTGCTCACCCGCCTCGACATGGGTGAGCAGAATGCAACGGAGGTACTGGCCGCGTGCTGCGTGCTCCACAACATTGTGGAGCGCAGCGGGAGGCCTTCCTCCTGCATGGATGGCAGCCGAGGCACAGACCTTGGAACAGCCCGACACAGCTGCCGTCCGCCAGGCGCGCCAGGATGCGGTGCGCATCAGAGAGGCCCTGGTGGACATGTTTGCCCAAGCCCCGTAGCAGGGTCGCCTGGGTCTCCCAGACTACTCCCGCCCGTCCCCTACCCCTCCCCACCCTCCCCTTACCTCCCCAATTGTAAAGCGCCGGGTCAAAGCACATCGGCCGTCATCGTGACTGTTCGCCGGGTGCGCCGGGCTTAGTCAGGGTTTTCTTTTTAGTTTAGGCTAGGTTTAGGCCACCATCGCCTGTCCCAAGAACAGCCACGAGGATTCGGGGTCGCGGCGGAAGGCTCAAGTCAGCGTACCTGATTCCAGTCGTCTTCCGTCGAGGGATCTCCTGGCTGTTCCTCTCCTGAGGCCCGGAAGGACCAAAGGATTGAGGTGGCCAGCCGCCATCATCTTCCGTCGAGGATCTCCTGGCTGTTCCTCTCCTGAGGCCCGGAAGGACCAAAGGATTGAGGTGGCCAGCAACACTACCCAATTGTCCTCCCTGCGCCTAGACTATGTTTAATTATCTGTAGTGTGCATCTTTTAACTGTTCTTGCTTGTTTGTGAGCTATGTAAATATAGTTTGTGGTTTACATTTTACTGAAAAGTCTCAGTATTTATTTATGCGCCACAAACCAATGAGCACTTAAAAGGGCCCCAGTGATAGAGTACAGATTTTGTTGTCTGCAGTTTGTAACCCTGTTAAATTTAAGTGGCTAATTGGCATCTCACATCATTTCCTACAGTTACTAGAGTAACACGATAACCAACACAGGAATGAACAGAAAAATAGAAAACTGTTTATTTACAAGGGGAGGGACCTTCAACTGGGACGGGGACCTTCAACTCTGGGACGGGGACCTTCAACTGGGACTGGGACGGGGGACCTTCAACTGGGACGGGGACCTTCAACTGGGACTGGGACGGGGGGACCTTCAACTGGGACGGGGGCAGTTACTGGGATGGATGGCCCCGCGACTGCTCCTCCGGGGGCCTGCACACGCTGGGCAGACCGCGAGGGGCAGGCTGCACGGGGAGGTGGGCACGACCACGGGCACGACCACGACCACGGGCAGGGGCAGGAGCAGGAGCAGGGGCAGGAGCAGGGGCAGGGGCAGGGGCAGGGGCAGGGGCAGGGGCAGGAGCAGGGGCAGGGGCAGGGGCAGGGGCAGGGGCAGGGGCAGGGGCAGGGGCAGGAGCAGGAGCAGGGATAGGAGCTGGGATAGGAGGGGGCATGGGCTGTGCTCCGGGAGGAATGGCGGGGGCATGGGGTCCGGCCATGCCATAATGGATGGCATGGACCAAATGTGCTGTGAGCACGTCCATGTTTGTGCGCATCCTCGGCACTCATGTAGGAAGGCAGCCCAGCCCTCCTGCCGCCACTGCAGGTCCCCTGCACCCGCCGGCGATGGAGGCCTGGATTGCCTCCACGGCGCGCACGTGGCGGCGCAGAAGCTGGTCTCTCTGCCGCCGCCTGTGCCTCCGGGTTGGCCAGCTGGGGGTGCCGCTGCTGCCGCAGTGTCGGGTCTGGTGCTGGGTCCCGCTGCAGGGAAGAGAAGAAAGGATGGGTCAGTCAGGCAGGCCGTCCACTGTCCCCACATCTCATGCCCTCCACCCCTGAGCCCAGGTGACCCCACAGTTGTGTGGCTTGGGCCCACTCGGTTTCCCTCCTGCCCCCGTGTTGTATGTTGGCAAGGAGGACCCTGCTGGAGTAGGGTCCCTCTCCAGTATTGTAAGCACCGGTCTGTGTCCTGGCCCCGTGGAGGGCGGGAGGGTGCTTGTGCTGCGTTCACCTGTGGAACTCCCTGCCGGTGGAGACTGTGAAAAGCTTTGGGCTAATCGCTGGTGTTTGACAGGAGCGAGATGCATCCCCACGCAGTGCCTGGGAGCACATCTGGCAGAGGCGGTCTGGGCTCTCAGATCCTCGCGTGGGATATCTCCTGGACGTAACCAGAAGCGTGAGGGTGGGGGTGTCCCATCCTTGCAGCAAAACTCAGGGGCCCTTGTCCCTCCCACTATCCCTCCGCAAGGCCGGTAGCCCAGGGACATGTGCGGCCACAGTGGGGACTTCCTCGGGAACCAGCCAAGGCACCGGGAGCAGGCGAGGGACTGTGACGCTGCGGTTTTCCCAGGAGCAGCTGGCTGTGCCTCACAGCCAGGCATGGGACAGTGTGCTGTTCTCCGTGCTGCACCCTTGGCGGAGGTGAGGGCTCTGGGCTGAGTCCCTGGGGCCCTGGCCGGTTCCAGCCGGCATCCACCCTTCCCCTGGTCCCGCCGCATGTGTGTGAGCAGCACGGTCCCAGGCGTGCCCTGCAGCTGCCTGCCGCGCCATGTGCCGCTCGGTCGCCAGGCTGCACGAGGTTGCACGTGCTGCTTGCTGCCTCATGCGACGCAGCGTGCAGCTCACGTGGCCTGAGTGAAATGCTCTCCCTCCTCCCTCTGGGCACCTGGCTCCCACCCCGCCTCCACCCCGCCCTTTGGGAGTGCAAACTGCAAAGACTCACCAGTGGGTTCTCCCGGCCTCGGCCTCGGCCTCGGAGGAGCTGCTGGAGGGGGCCTGCTGGGTGGTGGCCTCCTCCGCGCCGGACGCGCTGCTGCTGTCCTCTCCCTCCCCCTGCTCGGTGGGTCGTCTGATGGGGCGCTGGCAGGTGTCCACAGGACGTCCGGGCTTGCGGGGCTGGCTGGCCCAGGAAGGCGTTCAGCCGGTCATAGTAGGGGCAGGCGCCTGGTCCTGCCCCTGCCCTCGCTGGCCCGGACGCATACCCCAGCCGCAGCTCCTTCACTTTGGAGCGGACCTGCTCGGCATTCCGGGTGGGGTGTCCCTGTTGTGCCAGGTTGTCGGCCAGCCGTGTGTACAGCTCGACATTGCGGGCGCCTGGAGTGCAGGTCGTGGAGACCCTCCTCCTCCTGCCACAAGTCCAGGAGGGTCTCCAGCTCCCTGGGGGTCCAGGATGGGGCCCGGCGTTTGCGGCCCCTGGGGCCTCCTGTGCTGGGGGTGCAGGGGCTCACCAGCCGGAGCTGCCATGGCGCGGTCCAATGGGTGGCTGGGCAGCACAGCAGCACGTGGCAGAGCTCAGGCTGCAGGGTCTGCGGCGCTCCTGCCACGTGCGCCCAGCAGCCTCCCTACCAGGAAGTCCAGGGCTCCTACGGGTCTCGTACCAAACCGCTTTTTCCGCTTTCTTCTGCTTTTCCGGAAAAGCTGTCTACACTGGCCCTTTTCGGAAAAGCTTTTCCGAAAAAGGACTTTGCCCGAGGGAGCGGCATAGCTTTTCCGGAAAAGCGCTGATTTCATACAGTAGATCGTCATTGCTTTTCCGGAAAAGCAAGCGGCCAGTGTAGACAGCTCGCACCTTATTCCGGAAAAGCGGCTGATTTTCCGGAATAAGTGGCCCAGTGTAGACACAGCCTCTATGTTTAACATTTAGTGTTCTCTGAAATTTTAGTCATAGGTTTGTAAGACTTCCTTTTTGAAACATTTAACAAGGAAAAGGTGAAACAGATGAAATAGTGAGAGATGAAAAATAAGCCCTAACATTCAACCAAAACTTTAATCAGAGGTGAGAATCAAAAATGTTTAGTAAATATTTGGGGAAAATCAGACCTCTTCATTTTCAGTTTTATGTTGTGTGACTGGAATAATTAACTGAGACACTTTTATGCAAAACTTCTGACTTATTCTCAATGCATCTTATTTTGAATTATCAAGTAAACTCCTTAACTTTTAACCATACTGCAGTATCTTCTGAACTTAACCCTTCTACAGTCCCATACAGATTTCTCACGGGAAGAACTCAGATCTGTAAATATATTGACACAAGTTTTCAAAGGGGGAAAGTTGTTTTGGCTACCTCAAATTCAGAGACCTAGAGTGATTTAGAGATAGTGGGCTCCCATTACTGTCACTGGGAGCTGGGAGAAGACTCAGCACTGCACACAACTTAGAACTTTGTTCTGGCAAAGTAGTATGGCATAGGCTGAAGTGCATTGCTGAAAAGGAATGCGATTATTCACATGCTAAGAATTAAACTCATGGTTAAGCACTTTGTGGAATTGCAGCCTTATTTAGATGCTGAAATTTAGTCACCCACTTTTTAAAATGGCCTTAGTGCTTAAAGTTGTCTTCTGAAAATCAAAGCACCTCGACATTTCAAAGCTCTTTTTTTAAAAACAAAATATGGATCACTGCACAAACATAAGACGAAACCATGGCAGCTAGCAAGGTTGACATTGGCCTCCTCATTACTAGAGCTGGTTAGAAAATGGAATGGTAAGTTTTTGCTATTAAAAATTTTCAAAAGAAACTGTCACTTCTTGAAATTTTTTTAATCCTGCTCTGGGTCTTACATTGGAAAATATGGAAAAGTTTTTAAAAACACAAACTAAACTAAACTAAAAACTAAACTAAACTAAAAAAGATCCAATTATCCAATTATCTTCAAAGTAAAATGTTTATCTAAAATGTTAGTTGGCTCCTACATGTCCTACAATTTTGTATCTATAATTTTTCAGATCACGTAAAGTCCTGGCTTTTCTTTAACGCTTTCTTTTTGTAAATTGTAGAAGTCACTAGTATAAAGACAACATCTGCAAATCATTATGAGACTGTGGAATTTAAATTATCAAAGTCTTCCCCTGGTAGAATAGGACTTTAAAGCTCTGTTTCAAACAACAATCCTGTTGTTTGATTATGGCTATTGAAAGTGATTTTAATGGTGATCACTGTATAACCCAATCACTAGGATCAAATAGAAATTGAGAGATTTTTTTTTACCCTTTAATATTTGACTATTTTGAGTTCTCTACCTAGAAAATGTGTGTAATGATTCTGTTTTTTTAATATTTAATTTTTCAAAATATCTAAAACTTCAGTTGTCGGTTAAGAGATAACAATAAAAAAGTTAAACAAAATGTCCTTAAAGTCTATTTTTCCTTTTCATTGGAATTAAAGCCCCTGATTATCAAGCTTACATCAGTTTTATTATTTGGATTTTTAAAAAGGGAAGAAGCTAAAATATAAGAGCAGTGTGTGGATTGCCTTTTAAACAGTCTTGGGAGGAAAATGTTTTAAAATGAAGATCAGGTTTTTCATCCCTTCAGATATTTCCTCTGACTGAATAACCTAATCTTCACTCATGCCAAGAAAGTGAAAGAATAACTAAATCACCCAGAGTTTTGTGTGGTGGAAATAGGATCCAATTTATTTTTTTTACTGAAGTTTTAGCCTTTAACAAATGCTAAACTCCACATATTTTGGGGGCCAATTATCCAAACCCTGAATTGCTCTGGGCTTTACTACTGTTTGTAGATTCTAAAATTCAATTACCCATGGTCCTTAGCATATGGATTTGAGATGGTGTAATGAAAGTTTTACAGCCCAATATTTTTACTTTGGTTGAATTCATTGTGAAAAGGGGTTTTGGATTTTGCTAAGGGATATATATCTATTATCAGGCCTACTCCCAAGCTATTACAAGTTTTGACAGACAGTATGAAATAGGCAAAGGACAGTAACAAAATTAGTGACTTATAAAAGAAGGCCAAGGTAGCATCTACTCTGCATATTTTAAACTAAAGAACAACTTAGCCTTGATGCATGAAAATATGAAAAGTTGAGTTGGTTCAAACAATTATTTCAGTGGATATTTTAACAATTATTTGCTAGATTTTTTTTTTCATTTTGACCTTGTAGATGTTTCCTTTTTATAAATAAACAAACAGAAAAAAGTTTATAAGATTGTTTGCCACATTTCTGTTCGTTAATAAAGATGTATTGCTTTATTGGCATTTGACCCCATCACATACAAAGAAGTTCTAGTATGAGAATTAAGCCTTTTCCTGCAGCCATGTTGGAAGGCCCAATGCCTTTGTCTGGAGCCATTTTAGAGAAGCCTCAGCCTTGAGCTAAGAAGCAGACGTCACATCCTCATATTCCATCTAAATTACATTAAAACAATGTAATAGCAGGTAGTTAAGAAGGAGATCCTATCCTAATAGCACGCACCCACAATAGTACAGATCGTAAAATGGTTAAAGAAAATTTAATTTGATAGCATTCTGTTTGGCAAGAAAACAATTATCAGCAGTTATGATTGTAAAATCTATATGTAACCCAGAGGCAGTTTTAGCTCACATGGTAAAGGCATGTGGCTTTAGCCCCTAAGGTCACAGGTTCAATCTCACCCACCGATGACAAGGGTCCGTCAGCTTAACATATGCTCTATTGTTTTGCTAGCAGGATGCCTATTTCTCTATTGTTTATCTGTATGCTCTCTATCTTGTTCTTTGATTTTTTTCTGTCTGTTACAGGTTGTGCCCATGAAAGCTCATGATACCATCTACATGCTTTATTAGTCTTTACGGTGTTACTAGACTATTTGTTTTTTTTTTAAAGTTTTTCCTGTTACAGACTAACTCTGCTACCTCTCCTGAAGCTTTTGATGATTAACTTTGCTAGACATAAATTCATCAAGGTGCAGGATGATTGGTTGTAGAGTTTTGTTACAATGTGTTGGGATTGGTTAATGAAATGGTAGTAAAATGATTGGTTAAGGCATAGTTAAGTTTCACTATATAAATTAGGATTCAAGAAGAAGACCAACAGAAGGAACAGAAAAATAACAAGGAAAGAAAGACCTGGAAGAAGAAAAATCACCTTCAAAACACCCTAAGACTAGAGCTTCTAAGACTCCTCTGAACAACTGTGTTGTGTAGCAACCAGAATCCAGAGGAGACTGACCTTACCTGGCCAACAAGGAAAGTTTGCCTGTTTAATTGGGGCTGGTGAGCATAGGATTCTATGCTTAGCACATATATTCTGCTTGGCAATTGTTAATAAATTAAAGATAAGGATATTTTTTATGTAAGGTTCTTTTTAGTGGTAAAGGTTCCTGCACACCTACAGGGGTTATGCTTGAGCCCTAGAAAAGGGTAAGGTTGAGTGTTTACATTAACAAGTTTCAGAGGGGTAGCCAAGTTAGTCTGTACAGGATAAACTTAAAAACCAACAAATAGTCTGGTAGCACTTTAAAGACTAACAAAACATGTTGATGGTATCATGAGCTTTCATGGTCATCTGAAGAAGTGGGCTGTGCCCACAAAAGCACATGATACCATTGACTATTTGTTGTTTTTTAAGTTTATCCTGTACAAACTAACTCAACAACCCCTCTGAAGCTTTTAAACATGCAAGGCACTGCATTCAGCGGTTTGGAGTGGAAATCCATCCACTACACAAAGAAACTCACACAGATTCAAACAGACATCATCTTCCTTTCCAAGTGCAAACAGATGAACATCATACCTAAGGGTCTAATGGTGAAAAACCCACTACACAAAAGATGGTACATGCTTTCATCTACATGTTTTCACAGTCTTTAAAGTGCTACCAGACTATTTGTTGGTTTTTAAGTTTACATTAACAAGGTTATGCCTTGAGACCTAAGAACTGAGTAAAGGTGGGTGGCCTAGAGTGTGTAACAGAGAGTTTTGTGCAGGTAACTCTAGAAGCCCTGAAAAATATTCAGTCCTCTGTTTCTGCTTTTCATGGAAACAGACATTAATAGCTTTCATGGAAACAAAAAGTTTATACTGTTCTTCTTTTAAAAATGTAATTACAATAATTGCTCTGATGCTCTATTTGTTACATGTACTTTGCACAGCTGTAACTTTGCTAAAAATTGATCTCTTGCATCCTGTTCTAAAACATTACAATTTAAAAGTCACTAACTTCATGCTAAAGTCTTTGAAATAGGAATCATGACACCAATTTTGCATATTTTACCTATTGAAAGTCTATATATCTATAATGCTGTACTATTTAATATGTGGTTATAATAGAAATACCAGTATAAAATGGAATACATGTAAATTATTTTGAATTTTTTAAAAGAGTGCATCTAAAAAGCACTTTTGGAAGTCCAAATCTGATACTTTAACCTGGTGCATGAATTGATAAACTCCATTATATCAGCCAACTTCCCAACATGTTTTTCTTGTATATTCCGATCAACCTCACATCTCTTTGTTAACATTTGACCTCAATGTAAATGAACAACCATTGTATTATCTTACATTACTTAATTTACATTTGACAATGAGATACCTTGTTTACCTTGCTGTCTGGAAGGTATGAGGCATGCCACCTTTTGATTACCTGCTTTTATCTTATATACTTAAAAACTTTTCTGGTACAGATACCTAATTCCTTGCCAGAGCCATCCCATCCATAGGACTGTTTGGGGTGGCCACCCCAGGCTCTGCACTTTGGGTGGCCATGTAGCAGCCACCTCAACAGTGCTATAGATGGGATCTTCAGGGCTCGGGGGGGCTTGGTGAAGCACCACCTGGTGGGGGGGGGGCTGGCCTGAGACAGTAGCAGGGATCAGGCCCTCTCCCCACTCAGTGCACACTTGGGGGAGCGGCACTGGCTAAGGCTGGGGCTGGCTGGAGCAGGGGGTGCTTTGCTTGCTGATGCTGTGATGAAGCAGAGCACAGCAGGCTGGGAGTGGGGCATCAGAGTGGAGCAGGCTGCTGCATTGCTCCAGCTCTCACTGCCATGGAGAGTGTGGGAATCCCTGACCCCTGCTGCTGCCCTGCGACAGGCCCCTCAGATAACATCCAGGCCATGTAGCTCAAGGGATGAGGCTTTGGAGAAAGGGTGCAATGGGGATTGGGGAGGAGTAGGAGTGGGAAGAGTTGGGGCAGGGCCTAGGTTAGTGTGGGGGTTGTCCCAGTGTCCCCTAGGATGGTCCAGCTCCTTGAATAGTATAGGTACATATTTCATAATATCAGTGACACCAGCTTTCATTTGAGACCTCATGTGACATTCTTTGAACTAGTAGAATGTACACACCAGACTCCTGAGATTTCTGTACCTCCCTACCCCCACTCCTTTGCCAGTTGGTTCTTAGGTCACAGCTGTGACAAAGTTAAGAAAGGAAGCTAGGTTCCATTCCTGATTTATCTCCAAGATACTCCTTTCCCTTGATCTGTATAGTACACATCTGAAAACCACATTGCAGTAGCAGGAGAAAAAATGAATACAACTAGTTTCTGCACTTTCTACTTAAAGAAACATAACTACATGACTACATAAAAGTTGGAACATTGTGCATTTTGGGGTTTTTGGGGGGTATTTTAAAAAGAAGATTTAAACTGGGCAAAAAGTAAGAAAATGGGATTGAGTCCTTTGATACCTTCATCTGAATTCATTGACATGAAGAACTGTGATTCCACTTCCAGAACTTTTTGAGTGGGAGTCTTATTTTGATAAATTGCATAAATCACTGCCAGATCTCACATTTTAGTGATCTGTAAAGTAATGTACAAGGAAGCAAATAAAAATTCCTAAAAATATATTACAGAATGATAATACTTTTGAGAACTATGAAACAAATAAGTATAGAATTTTATATCAGGCACCATTCTCTGTTAAATTCTATAATTCCTTTTTTACACTACAGCAAAGAAATAATGTTTTATTAAAATATATAAACTGCAGAATAATTTATGTAGAACTGTTTTATTTTAATTTGTTTTATCCCTATTATATTCAGTAGGGGTTTTCTAGCTAGAAAACTGGTACAGCAAAAGCAGGAATGTACAATACTTTAAAGAGGGAAGAAGAGGAAAGAAGGTGCCAGGAAGCTAATCCAGCTCAGTAAAAATATTGTGAGTTGTATTCATTTTGAGTGTAGAGCAGGAAAAATGTTTCATTGGAAAATTGCTCCATCAGATTGCACGTCAGGAAAATATTAGGTGACTTCAACAGACAACCAATAAAATAGCAAAATATATGCTAATACAAGACATTCTCACCAAGGGAAATATCTTAAAACTGATAGATTCACCAGGGCAAAGATCAGTACCAATATTTCCCTTCTTTTTTTTTTTTTTTTTTTTTTTGCGGAAGATAGTAACATCTAGATAAAGATAAATTTGTTTAAATATGAAAGCAGCAGTACAGCTACAAATAATTCTGAGAGATTGTCCTTTAAATATCAGGTCTTGGCCTCTGTTTAACATATGTCTCTCTAGCTCCTTTGGATACATTAACAATACTTACTTTATGACATCCTTTTAAAGATTTTGAGCTGTAATTACTCAGCTGCTGCCAAAGTCTCAATTTGCTTATGCGTAGAAAAACTAATCCCTCCCTTGAGCAGCGAGTCTAGTTACAATTATTGTACAGTACAATATGTGACCTATTTAGCACTTTTCCCAAAAATAACACCAGAACTTTAGTAGTTTCTCAATTTTAGTAAAATAATTGGGAGGGGGGAATGAAACTCATGCCCCTTCCCGAAACGAAGAGCTCAATCTACTTTAATGTCCCAGGATTAGTTGCAGAGTGCTGTTTTCTGAATAGCAACAACATTTTTAAAATACTGAGTCACAAAAATGCTAAAAAATGTATAATATGTTCTCTTAAAGCAGGGGTGGGGAAACTTTTTTGGGTCAGTGACCACTGACCCCCAGGAAAATCAGTCAGGTGTGAGGCAGCGAGGGCTGGAGTGCCAGTGTGGGTTCCCCAATGCTGAGTAGGGGGAAGGAGCCCTGAGTCCCGGGGGCCAGATCCATGCAAGCTGGGGACTGCATCTGGCCCCTAGTCCTAAGGTTCCCCACCAATGCCTTAAAGTACATTTATCCATAACTGCTATTATTATGGTTGAAATTCCCTCATTGGCTTAGAACGTCATGTAAGGGTGAAATAAAGTATATAGGGCTAAATTCATCCCTGTTGTAACTCAACTGAAGTTAGGCAATGTCAGTGGGAAAGCTCATCCATGGAATAACTCCATTGACTGATACATTAATGGCTTTGACGATCAGAATCAAGGCCTTGTAGCAGCAGGTGGGAAGCACTTAAAAGCTCTTTATTAGCACTAATGAATTTAGCCTCAAAACACCCCTAGTCAGGTTGGCATTAGTATGCTCATTTTACAAATGGGGGAAATGAGACACAAAGCCAAATGGCTCATCCAAGGTCATATAGGAAACTTGTAGTACAGCCAGGGATACAGTCTAATCTCATATCTTAATCACTAATCCATCCTTACTCCCTCTTATCCCGGGGAAGGGAGGCAAGAGAAAGGGCAAAAGCAATGGAAAAAAAGACCCTTTTGTGGCATTAATTTACAAGGGAATATCATAAATCCAAGTAGGAAACCACCTACAAACAGTGAAATGACTTTATATGCTGAGGCATAGGAGGTGGCTATGGAGTTAATTTTAGTATGCCTCTGGTAGAAAGCAGAATGGAAGCCACAGTTAAAATTACTTTACAATGCACAATATTCAGGACAAGCCTACACCCCCCCCCCAACCCCCCACACACTGTGATGGGCATGGAATAAATCCCCCCTTTTGATTATAGACATACGATCCAATTTATTCGTCATGTATTTGAGTGCAATGAAGTGAATGGGAGATGTGTCCACTCATTTCATGGCTAACCTAGGCCCATGTGGTGTATACTCCTTTAAAGAAGGGAGTCCTGTCAATCATGAAGACAAGCAGCAGCTCAGGAAGGGGGGAAGAAACTCTGTTTATCTCCTTTGTCATGTGGATAGCTCCTCTAGCTGGTGATCCAATTACCTTGTGCTCTTCAGAATGTATTTTTTACAGCAGGGAGTATTGAGAGTATAGATATTAACAATGAGAGTAAGGAAGGAATACAAAATATTAATTGAAGGGATAGAAACACCCAGCCATAAAGTCAGTCTGCTGCTTCAACAGGAGACAATGAATCATCTTTCATACTGGAGTAATCAGTGCAAAGGTCCTGACTCTAGTGACCGTTTAAGTGGCTCACTTCTATACTGATTGCAGACAGTCTCATAAACAGGCAATTACAGACAGTAAATATCTGGCAGCTGTGTATTACAGGGCTATAATTCCATTTCCATAAGGAGGTTCTAGCAGTTCATGAACCACAGGAGTGAAGTTTAGCCTGGCTTGCATATTCACCAAAATAGCAAGGCAAAATAACAGCATTACAATGCAGAACATTTGTTTGTAATTTTTTAAGATACAGTAATACATGGATATAATTTCATAGTAAGCGCTTGTGTGGAGTTTTCTGGAATGTATGTGGAGTAGAAAAAGTAGTTACTGCTGGGTTGCTATTGACCATCCCATGAGGGTGGACAAGAAATGGGTGGAGTCCTGGATTCACGCCCAAACTCCAAAAGTATCAGACTTAATGCTGAGGGGAAAGCTAGGTACTGTTCCTTTTTGGGTTTCATTTTAAATTTACAATCCACCCCATAAATGTGCTGCTACTCCCTTTTCGGGTCTAATTTCCTCTCTTCTGCTGCTTGTCCAAATTCTCCAACAGCTTTTATATATCTATCATATTCCTTAAATGCTTCCCAGATACTTCTATTATTGGTGTTCCTCTTCCTTGGTCTCAGTTATAGATACCCTTACTGGGTCCAATGTGATGTCACATCCATGAATTAGGCCCCTTTCACCTTACTTATGGCTTTCTGGATAGTTTACAGTGAAGATGACCACACTGTCTGTAGTGTTCATCTCTAACCTACAATTCAATGATGCTCTGATCTAAAAGTTACAGAGGAAAAATAAGGATCTCAGCACAATGGTGAAAAATCAAACCATTATTAATACCACAGGCACACTCACAGTAGGTATTCATCAGAACATCCCCCTGAAGTCACTAAAATGTGATGCTCAGACAAGTAACGATCAAATAGCTTCAACTGGTCCAGAATTCAGCTGCTCGAGTTTTAACTAATACTCATAATACAGAGCACATTATGATGGTGCTCCGGCAGCTGCACTGGCTTCTGGTATGTTTCCCGGCACAGTTCAAGGTCTCGGTTATGACTTATAAATCCCTAATGGGTTGGGACCAGGGTATTCAAAGGACCGTCTCCTCCTGCCCAGGGATTGATGTTGGCTGGGGAGGCTCTGCTCCATGTTCCTTCACTTATGGAGATAAGGTTGATATCTATGAGAAGCAGGGCCTTCTCAACCTTACCCATAGGCTATGGAATTTTCTCCCCCGGGACATTCATCTGGCACCAACGTTGGCATTGTTTCGGCACCAAGCCAAGGACACCCTTTTTACCCGTGCTTTTATTGGTGTTTGGGGGGTGTGTGTGTTTGTGTGTGTGTGTGTCCCACCTCTTGCAGTGTTTTAGGAGGTTTTATGCCCCCCCCTCCAACTTTGAGGTATTTTATTTTACTTTATATACATTTATTTATTGTGTTTTTAAAATTTTTGTAAGAGGTGGGGTAAAAATATTTTAAATTAATAAATAAAATAGTGAGGGACCCGTGTGGATGCAAAACTGGTATTCATATCCATATCTGCATAAATTATTTGCAGATATCTACATCCACAATGCAAATACCTGTGGATATAAAGAGTATATCCATGGATTTGAAGTTCTCAACAAATAGAAGCCCTAGTGCCCAGACATAAATGCAGAAACTAATATATAGAGCATTCCAGCTCTCTGTGCTTTATGGAAACAGAGTATATGTGGTATTGTACAGGTATGTGTTTTCCTGGAGCAGATCTTTGTATTTTGTGCATCTTTAAAGCAATACATAAATGAAAAACCATAAAGAAATAGTATTTCCCAAACGGTTGTATTTTATTCTTAATATTAGTGAACTACACTGGCTAATTTATGAAAACCTTCCCTTCCCACCAATATTTTTGTATAGAAAAAGCTAATTCATTTTCAAAAATTGGTTTCTTTGCATAATACCTTCTCTACTTTCCATTTTACACAATATTTTGTACATGCCTTTTGATCGCTACCTAAAATATCATTGATTTTGGAGACTTGCCATCTCAGGTTATTGTTACTAGAATACTTTTCCTTAATGTTTCAAATCCAGACAAGGTCAGGAGTGACAAAAAGCTGTCATCATCCAGTGAATTGCCTTTGAAAAATGTATCATCCAAGAGATACCACACAGTTATTGTAGCTATTTTCAATCCTCAGTCTGCAGGGAAGTCTTTTGATGTATTAGATAGGATCAGATGGTAACTTTTAACACAAGTCGATTTGTATGCAAAAAAAAACCCCTATGTGTAAATGAGTTGTTGGTATCTTTCCAGTTCCTAATAGGGTCTGTGTCACAAAACCATCATAATGTTCAGCAGGAACTGATCTATCATCAACAGCCTCAACTAGAATAAATAAACATGGAGGCTAAATTATCCTGTCATTTTAACATTGCCTCACCCTTTCTTCAGAGGAGGAAAACAAAGTTAAGATTGTATTGTGTCTGCTGTTCATACTATATGTATAAATACAGAAATTCATTCTCCAAAGCTGTGTATGTATTAAATATTGGTAACCTGCTTCATATTACTGAAGTATTCACATCCCGTTAAAGGTATCCTTTCAAAATATTTGCATATAGTCATCCAAACTGGACTCTTCAGGGACCAACACACAAGGAATTTTTGGATAAATAGACTGCTTTTAAACAGGATCATGGCCTTCTTCCTGATCCAGAAAATGGCCATGAACCCTGAGCAATGGAGAGTCCCAATCCTTTGGGAATGGTTGGAAGGACTGGGACTACTGAGGACTCATAACCCTCGGACTCATTCTCAGGTGAAGCAATGATGAGCTTGAAATCCTACGGAAACCATCTAGGTTGGGTCTTGAAATATTGATCCTATTCGAGCGCACATTATGATTGTGATGGTCTCTGGTATCACAAGTAGCATGTGTTCAGGTTCTTCCATAGTTTTAATGTTTTCTCTGTGACGCTTTTACCTTAAGAATACAACAGGCTTGCATAAAAAGAATGACATAGTATGGTAATTATATCAGTGGGCAATTAATACTATTAAACATCTCAGAAAAGGAAGTAAGCAGGCCTGCCACTGTTCTGAATGCCCCAGTGAAGCCAGGGAACTCTTCAGACTGGAGATATCCCAGTCAGCATTGAGAGAGAGCTGTGCCTCTCCACCTAGGAGAAGTGATGGCCAGGGCAGTTTCAGAATGAGTGCCCCTAATACAGGTGTAGTTGCCATGCTCTTTGATGCTGTGGGGGCAATAAAGCATACAGAATATTGCACAGATCTAGAATCTAATTTCTTAGGCCACATCTACACTAGAGAACTATTTCAAAATTATTAGATTCAACTCAAGAACTCCTGATTTAACAAATTTGAACTAGCATGTCCTCCCTATGGGGAAGCATCAAAATTAGTCTGAGGCAGGCTCCATTAATGTGGACACACCACCTCGGACTTAGAGTCCCAGGAAGCAGTCTGGGGGAGCTACAGGAGACCTCCCAGAGGCCAGTAAGTATGAATTAGCAATACTGGAGCATCCACACTAATGTTATTTCAAAATTACTATTTTGGAGTTAGAGTTATTCCTTGTGAAAAGCAGGAGTGCAAAGTTTGAATTCCATTGCCCATTATTTCAAAATAATGGGCTTGGTAGGGTGGACATACCGCTTATAAATTCGAAGTTGGGGGGGGGGGGGGGGGGGGCGTATTTCAGAATAAGGTCCTAGTGTAGACGAGGGCATAATGTAGCTATTCAAAAATTGCAGAGCTTTTCATAGTGAATATTATTTGCAAGGATCTAAACTCATGCTTCCTCTGTCATTTCTGATAGGTCCTCATAGCTGGGGGCATATCAGACCCCAGGAGAATTATTTGGTTTAGGAAAGTCATAAAATGTGTTGTTTGTTCTAAAAAATAGAGCAAGAAAGAATTAAACTAGCTATGACTCATAAATTGCATGCTGATGATGATTTATAATATAGGAAGAGGGCAAATATCCAATGTTTTATAAGTAATGAATGGAATAAGTTTTCTTAACTTGCTAGAATATTTCTCATAACAAACATTTCATGATTTTTTAATGCTTTCCATTTAACACAAGATAATAGAGATGTATTCAACTCCATTTTTCTCTTTTCCTTTACTGTATGCTATTTTGACAATGCATGGCATTATTGCATACAAAACCTAGAATATCACTTACTTTGTGCTAAAAGCTGGCATCTGATGGTTTGGGGAGGAGAATTTTTGGGTCCAAGAAATCTGGCCTCCTATTGCTGATGGCCCAGTGTCATTTTCCTCTGCGAAGATAGACAGCCCTTAGTGTCACTAATAATATGGTGGTGTTCACTACTAATGTAGAGTTCTCTGCAATATCACTGATTTCCCCTTTTCCATTCAATCTTTCTTTTGCATCTCTGGATTGGCAGTCTCACCTGCTCCATTCTTTTTACCTCAATGATCTATGTAACTCTCCTTGCTGGATGGCTAAAACTGTCCTGTTTCCTCCATCTGGTCTTATTCAGACATCAATGGTTTCATTCTTTACTATTCCCATGGCTTTGTGACCTTCACCACATTGCAAGAGATTCCGTATGTTTCTCATATTCAGTATTGGGCCCCAGATTTCACAGCCATACATAGTAATAAGTCACATTTGTGCTTGCACTTGTGTTTTGTGGTAACTCAAATATTGTTTTAGTCCAAATGGCATTCAGTTTTATGAATAAAGTATATGTCCCAGCCACATTTTTCTAGAATGAAACTGTCTTAATTCTCATACACCACCAGCATTTTTATAATGGCTTTACATACGGCTTCCCAAATGTCCTCATCTGTATATTTTTTTGCATTCATGATCATATTTCATACTGACTTCAGCCATTCATTTTGCCAGCTCCTAAAATGATTTACCAGACTTTCTATGAATGCTTTGTCATCAGCATAACATGTTATGGTACTTGTTTGTATTTAATGTGAACAGTACCATCATAATTATTTCTCACAAGCAACATGCATAATGACATTTAAATGCAGGTCTATGAAAAACAAATTATGCTGTTCTGACTGCTGATTTTTCATTATGATAGAGAGTCTTTGCTGATATTGGCTCTGATTCTTGAAATCTTATTCATGTAGTTGCCCAAAGGGATAACTTCTGGAGCAAATACAATCTGTGAATGAAGTAAGAAAGAAATATGAATTCACTAAAGACAAAGGGATGGATGTTGGAGGAAAACACATACTGTTGTAGCAAATTACTTCAATGGAACAACTTTCATAACGTGTCAGGATTATGCACCGTGTGTGCACTGACAGATGACTAATCAATAAGGCCTCTGACTTTAGAGCAGAAGACTAAGAGTTCAAGGCCTTGATTGGTTGATACTTTCTATTCAGTGGATACATTTAGAACACAATAAAGCATTTGATATAGTATCACGTTAAACTATTGGTCAAATAACAATATCATAGCAAAGGATTAAAAGCTGCTTGATACACAATAATCATGTATGGTAAGATCTCTAAGATGAAAACAGAATTAAGTATATTATGCTTCAGGGGTCAGTATTCAGACCTATATTATTTGATATATTCATTACTAGTCATAGGGAAGGCAGAAAATCAACGTCAATTACATTTGCCAATGACAACTAAATTGGAGACTACCAAATCCCAGTAGTGGATAGGTCCAAACCACAAGTGACCTTGCGAGATTAAAACAATAATTAGTTCTTTTTTACAAGATGAAATTTAATAGTATTACATGTAATAAATCAGACACTTGAGGACAGGAAATAAACAGTACAGAGATAAATTGAGGGGAAAGGACAGCTCTTGAGAAAGCAGTGAGTCAAAGAAAATCCTACAGTTGATCAGAGATTTCAGGCTAAATATATACTTTGTGCATGACATCCTGACCAAAAAAAGGGCAATGCTACTGTATTCACAGTTTTATACAGACATGGAGCTGATGTAAATCCATGGGGTGATAATTCTACTCTACAGAGGCATGGTATAGCTGTGTATCTCAAGTATAATATGAAGTTCTCATCCCCACAACATAAAAATTATATTAGAAAACCAGAGAAAATTCAGAGGTTGCTAGCCAAAGTAATACAAGGAATCAAAGATCAGAAATAGGAGAGGCTAAGGGAGCTAATTTGTACTCTGGAAAGAGAAAATTGACTGGGTATATAATTATCTGTCTATCTTATCTATCTGTCTTAAATTCTGCTGAGGAACCTATCATGGAAGTATCTAGGGATCATATAGTGCTTTACTGTACTGTATGAATATACCTACAAGGAAATAAAAATTAAGGGAAAGTGCTGTAGTCCCTGCTGTCTATACTATATGAATTTTTGAAAGCTAGTGTCTAGTAGAGAGACTGGGACCAATATGACTATAACAGCATAGCATAGATTTTAGCAGATCACTCAAAAACTTTCTGAAGCTAGCTGTTCGCTCTTCCCAGTTTGGGATTTGTTAGTGCTCCTTTACAAGGCATCTCTGTTTACATTTATTTGCAGCCCAAATACAGCTCCTTTATTTCTTAACTAAAGCTAGTAGAATTGCCACTCAGTCTGAGTAATAAGATGTCAGATTTAGACTATTTTTGGCAACCCAAACTTCATTGTATCAGAAGGAATGTAAGTACACTTGAACCTCCTTAATCCAGATGTCTGTGACCTGGGAACACCCTTGGTTTGGACCCCCACATGGCTGGAGTGCCCACGCCTGTTCTCTGGTGCAGCAAGGGGGTGGGACAGGGAGCTCTATGCCTCATGGGCCAGATCCAAGAAATCTGGCCCACTGGCTCTGCCTGGCAGGGTGAGAAAGAAGCGCTTCTGCATGCTTCCACTCCTCCCGTCCCCCCTTCCCCCCCCCACTGGGGGAACAGCAGCTCAGCAAAGCACTTGTGTGGAGGCTTTTTCCCCCGCTGGTCCATTGGGAGCAGCAGGGAGTGTGAAGTCATGTGTGCCACCAGGAGCAGGGCGTCAGGTAAGCACCCTATTCCCCATCACCCAGACTGACTTTACCCAGATTGACTTTTGTACCACTGACAGTTTTACAGATCTAAAAGCAGCCCAGATCCTAAAAATTCCCTTTGGCCCAAATCTTCACTGAGGCTATGTCTACACTGCAGGCTTTTGTCGGCTGAGAGTATGCTAATGAAACGCCCATTAGCATTTGTTGCGCTGTCATTTGCATATTCTCTGCCGATTCTTTTTGCGCAAGAGGTTTTTGCATAAAAACAAGCAGTGTAGACAGGTCCATTTTGCACAAAAAAAACCCCTTTTGAGCAAGATCCTTATGCCTCAAAAAAGGAGGTAAGCCCTACAGGAAGTCCCTCCCTATGAATCATGAATGACACTCTTTCTGATTCCTTGTTTGGCTGGCATTCCCATATAAACAAGAAAGCTATTTCTGGGAGTTGTCGGAGCAATGCAGACTTCTAACATGCCTCTGAAATAATGCATCCCTAGTACAAACTTGTTGAATTCAAGTTGAATTGTACAAGTTATAATTCAATGTCACTATATTTTGAAGTTGGCCAGAAGACCAAGCCTGCTGAAAGAGACTAAGAAGTCACATCTCACTTCCTGGATATTAAGATTAGGAAGCATAATTTGTTCCATTTTGAATGCACAGGGCATCCTCAGAGTTGCAACAATCAACTTACATTGGACACCACTTATGACATTTTTCAGCTGACTACTCATTTTGCCCCTGCAATGTTTATTTTGCCCTTGCGATGAAAGCTGGCAAGGAAAACAGCACGCATCACATTCTGAGACTCAGCTAATCCTCAGTCAGGGCCGGGGAGCCAGTCAGAAACAAACAGCAAGGCTACTTGGCAACAGACTATCCTGGTCATGGAAGCCAATCAGACAAACAATTGCAAGGGATCCCCTTCCATCTCCATTCTGGAAAGTCAAAGTGTCATGGCATGTGGAGGAGTCACCAGGCCCTGCACCCCCCATCTGCAGTCAGACATTACTGTCAGCCAGCAAGTAGAACGGAAGGTGTATTGGTCCACAGCATAGCATAGACTTGTTGTTACAGAAACCAGGAACATTCAGTACAATCCATCTTGGCTCTGGGCCCCTGCCCAGACCCCCTTCTCCCTAAGCCAGCAAAACAACCAAACTCATACACCCAGCAACTGGTCCCAGCCCTCCAAGCAGCCCCACCCCCTCCTTTGTTCAGATTCCCAGACAAGGTGTCACCTGGTTGCTCCTCCAATCCAGGCTCATGTTACAGGACAGCCTGAGCTATTGTTGTATACGTGCTTAGATGGGGCAGCCTTCCCCTCAGTGAGAAGCACACTCAATCTTCCCATCCCCAGCCAGATATCGGTGCAGTGCCCAGGGAAACTGAGGCACACACACACAGAGTCACAAAAGGACAGTAGGAATCACCCACCACTTAACAAAATGAACAGAGTGAACACAATCTCCTCTCTGTCACACAAAGTATATGTGATTTTATGTTTATTTAAATGCTGTTTACCAAATAAGTACATTGGTGTTGCTACATTAGCCATCTATAATTCATTTAGTACAAAAATCTGGATTATTGTGGTGAAAACAGTGTATCAAGTCTTGGTTCAGGAATCAGTCTCCCTCCCCCCCATTTTATACCACAGATTCCTATGGGAAAACAAGTTTCAACTTACAATGCAATTCTGAGGAACTAATAGTGGCATAAGTCTGTAGATCTCCTGTATAATTCTTTGTGTATGGAACTCCACACATGGAAAATTGTGCCCTGTGATGAAAAGACTGGCTACATCTATGGGCACTATTAACCCATTTTCCTTTAATATCTACAGTATATTTTTGAGTTTATGTTGCTTTAAGTAATTTTTGTTTGTCTTAGTACAATCAAAATTATACAGAGGACAAACATTGGCTCAACAATGGCAGCAAATCAATCTTCGTTCCCCAGACACTGAAAATGTGAATGTTAAAGAAATATTAACAATATCCCCAGTCACAATGGTTTAAGATCATCTGTCACTTTGAATTAGTATCTGAAATACTGGGAAATATATATTCATAATAAATGCTGGAAAAGACAGTATATATTCATTTTTTACTTTTTAAAATGTAACAGATTATTCAGTTCATCACCCTTCTGCATGTATAACAAGTGTAACTTTTTTCTGATGATATAGTATACTACACCTTTCTCTCTCTTTTTACCCTCAAATGTAAATTATTTGCCATCCAAGCATATGGATTTATTGCTAGCAATCTCATGGACTTAGCTAAAAGATCATATGAGAAGGGATTTGAACTTGGAAATAATAAATTGTAATTTTAAACAGGATATCATCACTGAATTTGTGTGCTTCCATTGCAGTCCTGATGGTATTGCTTCTTGTCCCTATACTATTTAACATTGTTATCAATTACCACTAAAAATATAAAATGATCACCAACAAAGTTTGCAGATGATAAAAAAAATGGGCGAGTGGTAAATAGTGAAGAGGACAGGTCACTAATTCAGAATGACCTAGATCACTTCGTAAATTGGGTGCAAACAATATGATTTCTAATATCTTTAAATATAAATGTATACGTCTAGGAACAAAGAACACAGTCCATACTTACAGAATGGAGAATTCTATCCTGGGAAGCAGTGACTCTAAAATATATTTGCTGTTATGGGAGACAATCAGCTGCAGATGAGCTCCTAGTACGATAGTGTTGTCAAAAAAGCGAATGTGATTCTGGGATGTATAAATAGTCAGATCTTGTGTAGGAGTAGCTCCTTTTCCCCTCTCCTTTCTACCCCCGTGTCCCTCTCTCCTTGGCACCAGCCACAGTTCAGCTTGAAGAAAACAGGGATGGATGGATTTTGGCCACACCAAAGACAGGCCCTGGCTTGCTAGGTGCTGGTCACATTCAGGATGGACTCTGTGTGGGAGGGCTATAGGGATTTGTCTCACTGCCAACTGACAGAAGTCAGAAACTATGCTGGCTTATCATGCTATTGGGAAGCCAGGCAGCAAAGTGGCTCAGATTTAAGGGGGCAAAACTCCCTGTAGGTCTAGCCATCCACTACCTATGGCAAGCCATTCTGTAGTGGCATAGCTGAGCAAAACAGCACAGTTTTACAATGAGAAAAATGTTTAATGCTCCTGTGAGCAGCCAATTGATACGTCAGCAAAGCAGAGAAGCACAGCTGTGTCTTCTAGGGGACAATGCAAATTCCCAATGAAAGTTCCGCACTATTAAGAATTCTTCTGCAGTACAGGGAGGGAGGTGATAAGCAGTAAAATGTGACTCTTTGAAAGTATCAGATACATACATTGGTTTGGATTTTATTTAATCCATTACAAGATGCTGCATCTCATTTTCACAAAATTTTCCATTGTTCAGTTACCATTCAGTAAACCATCAGCCACAGAAACTGGCAGAAACACAATCATTTGATATTAATTACATAGCCAAGTTGCTTTCCAATTGTCACTAAATGGATGCTCTATCCTTCAAATAGTGAATTCACAGAGACAACAGGTATATTTAAAATTCACTGAAAAGGGACAGTAACTTGATTAGAGTAACAAATGATAATGTCATTGCAACAAGAGAGAAAATTGTCTATAAAATGAAAAGGTCAGTCAAATCTAAATACAGCATCAGAGCTCCTGGAAGTAGAATAAAAGAGGCTAATCAGCTTGGATGATAATTTTAATAGCCTGGCAGATTTGTTTCTTCCATCAGAGCTAGGTGAACAAATGGCTGGGCTCCCAAGGTCTTTTTTATATCTTTAGTATGCTAAAACAAAATAAAAATAGAGAAAGAATCATATTTTCAAATTAAATCTTTCACTAATGTTCCCTGAATACAACAAAGTTAATTACTTGAGCTTTTTATACTAATATTACAATAATGGGTACTGAAATAACAAGCATAGCCTTCTGTATAACACATTGGCTGTGTCTACACTGGGCCACTTATTCCGGAAAATCAGCCGCTTTTCCGGAATAAGCTGCGAGCTGTCTACACTGGCCCCTTGAATTTCCGGAAAAGCACTGACGATCTACTGTAAGAAATCAGCTGCTTTTCTGGAAAAACTATGCTGCTCCCACTCGGGCAAAAGTCCTTTTTCCAGAAAACTGTTCTGGAAAAGGGACAGTGTAGACAGCACAGTAGTCTTTTCCGCAAAAAAGCCCCGATCGTGAAAATGGCGATCGGGGCCTTTTTCCGGAAAAGAGCGTCTACATTGGCCACGGACGCTTTTCCGGAAAAAGGGCTTTTCCGAAAAAGCATCCTGCCAATGTAGACACTCTTTTTCCGGAAATACTTATAACGGAAAACTGTTCTGTTTTAAGCATTTCCGGAAAATCATGCCAGTGTAGACGTAGCCATTCAGTACTGCTTGTACCGTTTTCAAAAAAGAAAGAGACCAGAGCTATACATATGTAGAAATAAATTGTCTCATGGTAGAGGCACTAGACTTGGAGTGTGTGTGTACTGTACCATAGTAAAATATGAGAGATTAATTTGCAGACAGTCTAAAGTGTTGCAATCTAAGGGTATGTCTACACTTGCTCCCTAGTTCGAGCTAGGAGGAGTAACGTTAGTTTGAACCAAAGGGTTTTATTCAAACTAACGTGTCCCGGAGCGCACTTCCTGGTTCAAATCAGCTGGCGAGCGGAATAACGCGCAGGTGAGATTATGCTAATGAAGTGTGGGATATTTAAATCCCCGCTCCATTAGCAATTTCACTTGGCTACATTTGCATCCTTAGCTCAAACTAGGGAGCAAGTGTAGACGTACCCTAAGTGCCCTATGATGACATGAACTAAAAGGTAGCTAGTTTGAATTAAAGTAGTCCTGTTTGAAAGAGGCCATCTCAATGCATGCTAGATACTTTCATACCAACAACATATACATGAGCACTTAGGCCTCGTCTACACTAGGGTATGGGTTGAATGTAAACTGCATTAAGTCGAATTTCTAAACAATGAGTCCATACCACCAAATGCATTCTGGCAACTTCATGGGCCTTTAAAGCCAATTGTGGTACTCCTGCTTTTCACAAAGAGTAACATTAAATTCAACTTTGCATGGTTGACTTTATGGTATTGCAAACTCAGTGTGGTTAAAGTCGATCTTGGCCTTTGGGAGCTGTCCCACGGTGCCCCGCTGTAAGCACTCTGATCAGGACTTTCAATACTACTGCTCTCCATGTGAACACGAAAAACCCCTGGAAAATTTGAATTTCATTTCCTGTGTGGCCAGCATGGTGAGCAGACCTCAGAGCAGACAGCACACCTCAGCATCAACTTGACCATACGTCCCCAGGGTCACAAATGAGCACCAACATGGAGTGTGCAGGAGATCCTGGATGGCATTGCTATGTGGGGAGAGAAATCTGTTCTTGAAGAACTATGAGCCAGCAAAAGGAACACAGATACCTATGACTGCAAAAGACTTGATGGAGAAAGGATACGCCAGGGACATCCAGCAGGTTCGTGTGAAAATAAAGGAGCTGAGACAGTCATGCCAAAAGACAAAGGAAGCAAACAGATGGTCTGGATCTGTGTTTCTCAAACTGTGCTCCATGGAGCCCCAGGGCTCCACGAGACATCTCCAGGGGTTCCACGAGGTTGACAAACTGGAAACATTGATAGGTACAACACATACAATCAGTGGACCGCTGGGGCTCCGCATAAATTTTTACGCATGTAAAGGGCTCTGGAGCACAAAAAGTTTGAGAACCACTGGTCTGGATCATCACCGCAAACATGCTGTTTCTATGATCAGTTACATGCAATCATAGGGGGGACTCAACCAGCTTCCCTAGTCAGTCCATGGATGCCACACAAGACACTCCTCTAGCAGCCTCAGGTAGCAGCATGGAGGACAGCATGGATGGAGAAGTGGAAGAGGAGAATGGTGAGCAGGGCAACTGATCTCACCGACAGTCAGGAACTTTTTATAATTTTGGAGACAACCCCCTCCTCCCAGCACATCTTGCAGCTGGGCCCTGATGACAGGGAGGGCACTTCCGGTGAGTTCACATTTTTATCATGCTACAAGTGGGTTAAGGTGATTGGGTGTGATCTGTGGCAGACACTCTATCTACATAGTGGTGGCTCCCTGGAAAAGCTTGTTAATGTGTGTGGAGTGAGAATACTCCCTGCATATCTTCATAAAGCTTGCATAGATGAACTCTTTAATCCTTCTCACAAGTTTTATGGGAAGGCCTGTCCTATTCAATCCTCCATGGTAGGACAGCTTTTCACATCAAGCCAGCAGAAAGTGGCCTGGTGTCACTGCAGCACAAAGTATTGGAACATAAAGTGCAAGTTTCTGGCTACATTCTGTCAACATCTGCTTCTTATCAGTCTATGTGACTCGGAGAGATTGATTTTGTGCATGGCAACCTGGATGAAGGAGGGGAAGCTGTGAGCTGATGCCTCTGCAGTAAACCTCTATTTGCTCAACCCCAATAAAGCATGACTTGCGCCCCTGCCCTGCCTACATGCCTAGACCCCCATCCCTCTCCTGCCCACATAATTGTGTGCAAATGGAAAGTTGCATTCTCCCACCAAGCAGGGTTTGCTGAACACTTAGGCACTGCATGAGCACCAGACCTGCCTAGCATTACCGCCACATCTGGGTCCCCTCCTCCCATTAGGCTCAAGTCCTGGGCTGTCCCTTACGATGCGTGCCACTAAACTGAGTCCAACTGCCCCCCTAAAATCTCCATGGTGTATCTGCATCATAGTTGGCACTTAAAAGCATAACTGTAGCCTTGTACGTAATATATCCCTATTGTCTTTAGACAGACCTTCTTTTTGTGCTAAGAGATTAAGTTTTATGGTCAACAATGTGTCTCCTGTAAAGTCTACCCACTTCGTTACAATGGGTACAGCAGTGAGCATCCCACATGCTCCCTTGGATCTGCCAGCTGTCCAGCTAGCACAAATCCGCAGGTGAAAACATACTAGGGGTTACATATTCAAGGAGCAAATGCAATCTGCCCACTTGGAAAGGGAGTGCTTAAGCTGCTGCTGAAGATGTGAGTGGAGCGTGAGGACAGGAGAGCGTGCAGGGAGCTGAAAATGAAGAACCAGGAGAGAGTCTTGACAGTCATGGTGGATGTGATGACCTACCTGATGGTCTTTCAGGACAGATACATACACAGGCATCCCCTCCAACTCTTGCAAACCCACATTTCCTCTTCACCAAATTCCATAATCTCCTCTCCCTAAAACGTGTGGGGAGAAAAGAAGTCAAGGGCAGCTTCACACTCAACCCCTAGGGATGGATTCCAGAGCAAAAGGCTGTCCTCATACCTGTGATCAACCCCTCCCCCCAGCCCCTGAAGCTCCCACCCTAAACTTTTCTGTCCCTGCTGTATTCCCTAAATAAAAATACATGATTTCTGAACAACAGTTTCTTTATTGCTTGTGTTGAAGTGGGGTGTGTGTGTGTGTGTGTGTGTGTGTGTGTGTGTGTGTGTGTGTGTGTGTGTGTGTACAGGGTTTACTGGCAAGCAAATTTAATGCAAGGGGACCTCATTCAGAGTAACATGTCACTGTCTGGATATTCATAAAGCTGTTTTTCAAAACCTCTCTGATTTGCAGAGCTCCTGACCAGTGTTCCAGCTAAGATTTCCCATCCTTGGGCAGTTTGAATTTTCTTCTGGGAGGATTGATATTTCTTATGTCCAACACCAATATTGAGGTAGTGTGTGGATGTGCACCCACCAGTACCAAAAAAACGCCGTAGATAAAAATATATATATTTAAATAGTTCGTGGGTGTGGAAGAAAATACATTAAAACAAGGGATAATGAACAAGGAGCAATGCTTAGGATTATTTAATATGAAATCAAATAAAAAGAAAATTAACATTACCCTTGGGTGAAGACATGGGTTGTGTATGTGAAAACTCAAGATACTATTTATATATTTTGTTAACCTAAGGTGCTACAGGACTGTTGTTGTTTTTTAAGTTTTTTTAGTTGCAGACTAACATGGTTAATCCTCTGAGACTTTGGAGTACCTAGTACTTGCTACTTCTGACTCATAAGAGCCAGAAGTCTAACACATAGCAAAGATCTGGCCTTAATGCATTACAGTTTACCATGTATTAATTAGTAACACGGGATTTTAAAAAATCATTAAGATCAGAGTTTTAGATATCTGCAACTCTCAAAAAAATTCTGTTAAAAGAGTATTTTTCTTTCTTACCTTAAGCCATTAACACAGTGATGGGTAATATTTTTTAATGGTGGGGGGGCACTCCAAGAATTTGGTAAATGGTCAAGGGCCTCACTCTTCCATTATATTAATGCCGGAGGTGCGGGGGTCTGAGATGGTGTTTGGGTGCAGAAGAGAGCATGGGGTAAGGGATTGGGGTGTGGGATCTGTGAGGGAGTTTGGGTGAAGTAGGGGATCATGACCTGGGGCAACAGATTGGGGTGAGGAGTAGGTGAAGGATCTGGGAGGGGGATGTGACCTGGGGCAGAGGTGCTGGAGGGGGTGCAGGGATTTGGACTGTGACCAGAGATAGTGGATTGGGGTGCAAGGTCTGAGAGGGAGTTGTGACCTGAGGAGTGGTGTAGGAGGGGATGCAATGTCTGGGAAGGTGTATGGGGGCTGGAGCAAAGGTGCAGAAGGATTGGGTTACATGGGGTAGGAGGGCAGAAGGGGGGAAGAAGGTTGAGAGAGGTAGGTGAGGGGCTGGGGTGCCAGAAATAGGGTCTGGCTGGGAGACCTTACTTGGCTCCAAGCCAGCAGCCCAGCAGATTCCTTAGCTAGGGTTCCTGCCTTCTAGCCCTGTATGTGCTCAGGGGAGTTGCAGAAGCCATGTTTATTGTTCTAAACTGAGTGCTGTGAGCCTGGGGGATGAAGGAGAAGGGGCACTTTGTATGCTGCCTGTCCTGCAACCAGACAGCTGCTATTGGCTGAAACTGGCCAATGGGAGCTACTGGGGGTTGGGGCAGCATGAGAAGCCTCTCTCCACTCCCTCCAGGCTCTCAGCATTCACAAACACACATGTGGCCCTGCACCTGGCTTTCTGGAGTGCTGAGCGGGTGCAAGCCAGCTGAGGCTCTCAGCCTGATGATCATCTTTTGCCCAGCCCTGGAGTAGAAGCTGAAGCCAGCTTCTCCATTTATAGCAGGCAGCAGCAGCAGCTGCTGCTGTTTCTGCTCCTCTGAGAGATTGAGTGCCCTGCCCCCTTCCCAAGTCAATCAGCTCCTGCCTGCGTGGGGAGCTCTGAACCTCTGCACACGGCTCAGAAAAGAGCTGCATGCCCATGTGGGTGCACAGCTTACAGGGAAACTTGCTCTTGACTGTGCTTGCCTTATTGCCATGGTGTCTGGCTGTTGATAAGTACTGGCTAGGAGCTGTACTTGGACCCCTGCCCCCACCCTGCCATATATCTTTTCCCCCTTGCGCTCACAAATATTATGGAGCACACAGCAAGCTGCCACAACAATGGGAATGTTGCTTTCACTGAGTTCTAACCTAATCAGTATACTGCGAAACCTCCCCTTTAAACACCAAAAAGCACATTCCACCACCATTCTGCACTTGCTCAGCCTGTAGTTGAACCTCTCCTTACTGTGGCCCAGGCTGCTTGTGTACAGCTTCCAGCTTAAAGCTTTCTGAAAAGGCAGGAGTTCCTAAAGATGGGTGCATTATGTACCTTTCCTGACCATCCCATGTTGAAGTTGGTGAAATGGCCCTTGTGATACACCAGTGCCTGCAGCACCATCAAGAAATGCCCCTTGTGGTTTATCTACCCTTTGACAAGGTAGTGGGGTGCCAACGGATGTGTGTTCTGTCTATCACTCCACCACAGTTAGGGAACCCCATTGCAGCAAAGCTCTCCACTATGTCCTGCATGTTTCCTATTGTTATTACCCTCCATTACAGAAAAGTATTGATTGTCTTGGCTACTTGGAACACAACAGCCCCACTGTAGATTTCCGAACTGATTCCCAACTGACCAGTAGCTGTTTAGTGTTGCAAGCTTCCACAGGGCTATTGCCACTTGCTTCTCCACTGTCAGAGCGGGTCTCATTATGGTATTCTTGTGCTTCAAGGCTGTGGAAAGACATTCACAAACTTCCATGAAAGTGGCCTTATGCATGTGAAAGTTTTGTAGCCACTGCTGATCATCCCATTCCTGCATCACTATGCACCAGAACTGGCATTCCACAGTGTCGAGAGGATCAAATGTCAGTGACATTTGGCAGTTGCTCAACTCAAGTGCTTCACAGAAGAATAGTTCCTGGCCTTCCAAGATTCTGTCTCATTCTGGTGAACCCTGGATATGCTCTGGACATACTCCAGCATAAGGTACACCAGCCTTAATGTAATTGCCATAATATTTTGTTGTTGAATGGGTTCCTTGAAGGGGTCCATGCTCACACTGCTATGGTGTCTGCATGGATAACCAGGGTAAAAAAGGGCATGAAAAGACTGTGTGCCTTTGCTTTCAAACACAGGGGAGGAGAGAGGAGATGAGTGCATTACGGGATGCTGATGATATGTACCCAGAATCGCTCGCTGCACAGTTTTGGTCCCAGTAAGCACTGGGAGTATAACCCAGAATGCAAAGGGGCAGCAGGAACTGTGGGATAGCTACACACAGTGCATTACTCTCAAAGTGGCCACCCTACTGGGGACATGCTACTTCGCTAAAAATTGACCTTAATAAATTCGACCTTATCTCATAGGGAAGACAAGGCCTTAGATGACGACACTTTGGTGTGATCTGCAGTTTAAACCATCATAGTTTTCACTTGTTGCAGTATAGACAAGCCTGAGACTTGGGAATACTAGTGTTTATTGCTGACTTTAACACAACCTGTATGAGTTAGGTGAGTCATTTAGTCTTTCTGTATCTCAATTCTCTATCTGAAAAAACAGGGATAATAAATCTGTCTTGTCTATTTAGATTTGTACACCTTTGATGAAAGGTATACATACAGGTCTCATCCTATAAGTTTGTACGGTGCCTCATATAACTGATTTTGACTAAAGTTTTATGATATCTTCCAGCATTGTATATATTTTTGTTGAGAAAAATGCACGTGTGGTGACACCAAAGATTTGGCAAATCTAACTGAAATTCTTAAATAGTTCATTTAGAACCCCCCCCCCCCCCAAAAAGTTTCATTTTTACATTTTCAAAACTAAAATTATGAATTCTTGGTACAAAATCTCCTTGTATTTTTTTTTAATTAAAACCAAAAGAAAAGCTCAAATTTGAAATAAAAGGTCTAATTTTTGGTCAAACAAAAGTATAATTTGACCCCAAATTAATTGCTGAATTTCTAATTCACCAAAAGTTTCAAACTTTATCTGAGTGAGAACTATTCCTCCTTCATTTTTCAGAATTGATATTGTACCAAAAATACATGATACACGCAGTTGTAGTCCTAACCTCAGTTGGAGGTCTAAATGATATTGTAATGAATAAGCATGATCTCTTGGAAGCCATAGAGAAAATTCACTTAACACTATGGAGTTAAGTTGTAAAGTTGATAGAACCTTGATTTACTTCCATTCTCTCTTTAACGGAGATAGAATCCCATTTTAAAGCAATTCCCTAATAGCTAATATAGGACGTTTGAAAACAATGAGTAGTCCTGTGGCACCTAACATCTACAAAGCAGTGTTATTTTGGAATAACTAATGTTATTCCAAAATAACAACGTGCACATCTACACTACAAGCCTTTATTTTGAAATAATGTCAAGCTGGAGGACTTCTTACAATGACTCATGGTAACCCTCATTTTACAAGGAGTAAAGGAAGTCAAAGGAAGAGTATTTTTCCTTTGACTTTCTGCTGTGTAGACAGTGCCTGAAGCCAAGTTAAGGTATTTCGACGTAAGCTACACAATTGACATAGCTGAAGTTGCATAGCTTAATTCGACTTTAGCTTGCTATGTAGACGTACCCTTAGGGCCTTCTTGCTAGGCAGGAGGCTATTTTATATCCCATATTGATATGGAGGAGTAGATTGCATAGATCATTAGTAAACCCCAAACTGAAATTCCTAGTTAGTTTCCCTAAGAGGAGTTTAACTTTGTTTTAGGAAAAATCAGTTTGGGAAAACTCAAGTTAGCCCAGTTTCAATAGAAAAGGTAGTAATGCTTGCATAGCCATAAAGAATGGTTAGAGTTAACTTACTGCAATGTGTCTTTATTTTAGATACCATGTAGAATTTACAAACAGATTAACAATTGAGGCATTTCCTAGAGGTTCAGAAAACCATTATAATCTAAGTCATGGGGTTTAAAAAAAACCCCTTAAAAACCCAGATGAGGCAACTACACTTAAATTAACAACATTAACAAGTGATTCTCAAAGTCATCAACTGAACAGCAAAAACAAATCAACTCTCAGTAAAATATATGTCTATTGTTAAAATACATATTAACTGATACGATAGTATCTTTGCAAATCTAATTTTATCCTTTATCGTGTTTGCTTCACGATCTTACTTTTGTGACATGCTACTCTATGGAGATAAAACTGGTCATTACATCAGTGTTATTCATACCAAATAGACTTGTGAAAAAGAATTACAAATGAGAAAGTATGATTGACAGAGTTTCTTCATTACAGAATTATCCTGATCTTAGCATTTTGCAATCACTTTTTATGAATGTAGAACACATAGAAAATTAAATGCTGCTGTTATACAGTCTTTACTCACATTTGTTCCTTCAAAATGAAAAATGATGGATTTTATATATAGATTAGGAAAAGACATCTTTTTGTAAGTTATTGTAAGAGAATTTCCCAGTTCTACTAACTCAATTTAATAACAAATTGGTTCTGCATATGTAGCTTATTAAAGGAATTCTGTGGGCACAAACCAGCTACTAGCTTCAGCAGCTCAAATCGAAAACTTACAGAAGTTGTGGAAGGCGGGCTGACATTTCATGTTGCAAACTCCTACCCGGTCTCAATGAACTGCAGGGCTATTGTACTTCTTCCAACCAGACTGCCATGGAGATCCAGGAGTCTGTGATTACCCAAAATGCCTATCCTTGTTTAGACTAACAGCCAACTCAAAGAGGGCTGATGCAGAAGCCATGTCCATCTCCCAAACAAAGCCTAACAAGACAGAGACTATAAAAACAGGACTGAGATATGTAGAAGTTCTACCAGTGGGGACATGGGGATATAGGTCTTCTCAACTACAGTATTCAGTTTGGCACCATCACATCTTGTCATTTCTCCACAACTGCACCAGGGAGATCCATCCTTGGCTGGGAGTAATTCTCAGGTTCAATCATTCTCCCCCCGTTCTAGAAGGCAGATGGCACAGGAAGGCATTTTTCTTTCCCCCATCGATCCCAAGTGCACCTGTGCAGAAGGCAAACATAATCTAGTTCACCTCAGCATAAAGCTTAGGAATGTAGGGAAAGCCAGTGACAGTGGAGTGCTAGCAAACTCAAAGAAGCCATGTCTGGCCAGTTGTGGGTGGACCATTCCCCCTCACTACATGCCAAGAAGACTGTACTAAAGGGCATGTGCTCTGTACTTACTGCAGATGTTGTGTTTCAATGCTTTTCTCCTCAGAATCAAAGAGGTGTTTTGCCTTTCAATAGTCTAGCACTTCCAGTTACTACTCTGGGGTGGTATTGCCAACATCTCCAAGGAAGCTCAGCTTTGTGAGAGTTATAATTTACTTATTAATACACAGATCTCATATTAAATAGCTGCTAGGAAGGCATAATTGTAACTTGAAATGAAAGGATTCTAACTTAGTGGAACTTACACACTGAGAAGCTATACTTTTTACAACAGTTTAGACATAGTTACATTCATTTAACCTCAGCTTTGTATTTCACCCACAGCCTTAAATTTCCCATATATCTCACTAATAAAACCCTAAATCATATTCTTTACAGAGAGTATCCAGTCTGTCACATATCCAGGATGAAACTCTGTAATGCTCACATTCAATCACATTTTATTCAATCACCACTGGCTGCTCATAGTTGTAAGGTATAGCATTGAACTCTGTCCTGGGCAGATCACTGGAAGTGAAGAAGCCCTGGTCCATTCCACTAGTATGATGTATTAAACAATTACAGTAGAATTGGAGTGTGATGAATCACCTACTCTGTTCCACTGAGACCTAGAATGAGGGATTGATGCCAATGAAGGGCAGGCAGTGTGGCAACCACTTCCCTTTCCCTAGCTGATCCTTCACACCTGATTTATGAGTAGTAAGACAGGACTGTCCACTAATAAAGGGGCTGCCCTCTGACTTGGGAAATCCTGATTGAAATCTCTGTACTGCTACAGATTGCCTTTGTGACCTGGGTAAGTCCTTGGAATAAACACACTAGAAATTGGAAGTGCTTAGATGGCATGGTTATGGGTAGCCATATAAATACCATGAACAGAGACTGCAGCCACCTTCTTCCATCACAGTCTCTCTCAATAATACTTTTGTTGCTTCGGGAGTCTGGACAAGATCCAAATTGACTCCCATTGAGTCTATATAGTAAAGACCAGGAAAAGGCAACCAAAGGAAGCACATATTATAGGAATGTTAAAGGCATTATTAAATAAAGCAATCAAAACTTGAAGAATGAATTTCTCAAATACAATGTGATGCTTTTTCAAAAGCTGTGAGGTTGAAATTGCCAATTAATGATTAATAGAATATGTTTGGTAATGCACTTAAATATAAGAAATGCAGTTACTCTAAGGAGAATCAAGGTGGGCTAAAGAGAGGCTATTTTGCCTTACACAACTGTTTTCTAGTTTAATTCTTTAGGCTAGGACCTTACATTTATTTTCCCTATACAGAGCCAAGCACATCTGTGGCACTTTGTACAAATGCTGCATGATTCTTCTGTTAAATTATGCTTTTTTTTTTCTGGTTCTTCAGGCCAGTCATGGACCTTGCTTGATATTGGCACAAGGAGATTGAAGCATCTCAACGCAGAATGCCTCTACAGCATTAGCTGTCCCTTGTCTGCCCTGGTTTGGTTTATATCTCTCTGTTGCAATTCTTCCCTCCAATCATATATGGGGCCTTAAAAATTATTTCCTGTTCCCATCACTCCCCAGTTTACTTGCCCACTGGACTCTCATTCTTAAATCTACCTGTTGCTGCATTTTTGGCATCATGCACCACCAGTGAAGTGGGACATTCCCATGACACAAGCCCCCAAAACCTTTGTCTTTAGATACACCTCTTTTTTGCCAGTGGACCTTACCATGGGGATGACTCTGCCATGGCACCTCCTGTTGGAAGCACTGGGAATTAGCTCTTGCCAGCCCACAGGCTGCCTCCCTCTTGGTGGTGTCTCCCCCCATCACTCCGTTCTCCAGTGCCAGACCCACATTGCTATCAGACCACGGCATCCTCTTCAGAACACTGCCTTCTGGCAGTGTCCACTCCAGTGTCTCTAGGCCCCCTTTGCGCGGGGGATGGGGAGGTGGGGGAGGGGGGAGTGTTTATCAGTCTCTGCACTCAGGGGTCCTTCCTTCCCAGAGAACCCCCCAATTCCCCATATACCCACCTTCCTTAGTGACCCACTGCCAATCTTCACCTAACCCCTGCCACAGGGGTAAACTGCAGTCTGAAATGGCCAAACATCATTGGTAAATGGGAGTGAACCTGCTGTCTCTTTCTGGCCTAGCTGTTTCCCTGCAGCCCAGTACACTCAGGCCCTGCCTCAAGCCCTGCAGCCTGGAAGTGAGGCCAGGCCAGAGTTCTCTAGCTCTGCCTGCCTTTCCACAGCACTGCTCTTTCTACAGCCCTAGTATTCCCAGGCCTTTATTTGTAGCAAAAATGTATATTTTAGTATTTGTTATAAGTGTGATGCATAATGATTTAATGTATAATGACTTGCTTATAACTTCTGTATGCTTCTATTTCACCCTCCCTCTCCTGATTAGATGTTTACTGTAAGTCCTTAATACTTTGTTAGCATTACAAATTAAGCTGGACCCCTTTGTCTGTGTTGTAAATTAAGTTGTGTCTTCTAGCAACTATGTAATCCTTCAGCACCTTAAAGACTAACAAAACATGGAGATGGTATCGTGAACTTTTGTGGGCACAAACCACTTATTCAAATGTGTGGGTTGTGCCCACAAAAGCTCATGATACCAGCGACATGTTTGTTAGTGTGTAACTGGAACAACTTAAACAACAAATAGTCTTGCAGCTAAGACTTACTCAGCTACTCCTCTAAACTTATGTAATCCTTGTCTGATACTCTGCAAAATTGTTTGGGGTAAGTGCAGGATTTTTGTGTAAGTGTGAAAGTCATCACAAATGCCCAGGTGATCAAGAAGTGGGAAATTTGAAGATAACCAGGAAATAACCATTGTATTTGAGACTGAATTAAATGAGTAGTATCCACAATTCTGGAGACAGGTCTCACCCCCAAAAAAAAAAAAAAAAAAGAATGAGACACAATGATGGGAAGCCTACCAATCATCATCAAAGAATAACTCTGAAGAACACAGATTAGCAACTTTTAAAGATGAATGATAGCAGCATGGCACTGCAAAACCCATAGGCCCAAATGGAAACTTATATGTATAAGAAGGGGAGCTCTGGCCATTGGAACTCTGGGTCCATTCCTGGAAGCCAAGCCTCAGAGGAGTCTCAGAGAAACCCCTGACTCCTCACCCAGTCAGACTTAAGCCACAGAAGACTGGTAACTATGCACCATCTGCAGGCCCTGTGTGTGTCTATGTATGTATGTATGGGCTTGACTTTATGCTAACTGCTTTTCTACTGTATTCTCGATAAATGCAGCGTATTGCCTTTTCCCCTGAAAAAATCCTGTGTGCTTCTTATAAGCATAAAAGTTTCAGGCCCTGAAGCCTGGGAGTTAGCTCAGGCTGGGGCTCCCCAGCTCTGCCTGCCTTTCCCCAGCACTGCTCAGTCTCAGGAAGCCTCCAGCTTTGTGGGCAGCCAGGTTCCTCCTGCGCCCCAGCTCAAACAAGAATATTTTTCTTCCTCCTTCCAGGAGCCCTTGTTTATATAGCTCCAAGCTGGGCCCTAATGGGCAATATCAGCCTCAGCTGCAGGCTTTGGTCTCAGCCCTCTCCCAGGGCTGGGTTTTACTCATAAAGGGCCAATGTGGTGCAGACACCCCATCACAGACCCCAAGCAAGCAAGCAGTGTGGATCCCCCCTAGTGTGCCTGTAGGGAATGGGGTGGGTGGGAAAAGAAGTATTGTGGAACCCAATTTTCTATATGTGGATCTGGGAGTGCTTTTGACAGCGTGTTTGGTATTGGTGAGATTGTACTGTATTGGGTGGGGGTGGGGGGTGGGGGTGGCCACCCTAACTGAATGTAGCCCATCCAGCAGTGGCCTCATCTTTCGGCAAGAGTATTTCTTGCACCACTTCTGAAAATTGGTCAGATCTCCTGCCACTTGCAGCAATCTCCCTTGATTCAGAGCCCTATGTGTCTGAGCAGGGTTAAGTCTGGTTGACATTTAAAAGCTTTGCAGACATAGCTCTGTGAGTTACGAGTGAGGGGGGACATAATCTAATCCATCTAATCACATCCAATCAGCACAGCTATGGCTGCATAAATCCTAGTTTTGACAGTTAAACCAGCAAGTGTGTCCTCAGGGAACTGGTGAAAGCTATAACTGCAAAAGAATGCTTTTGCCAGTATGTTGTCTATATCTACATTAGGAGGGTTTGCTGGTATAGATCTGCTAGTACAGCCTTACCCAGGGGAGCCAAGAGCCTTGCCGGACCCCTAAGGCAAGGTGGGGACCCCTGGCTCCATTCTTCTGGAAGGGGCATGGCTTTTGGTGGAAGGGGTGGAGCTGGGGCAGCCAGCCCTCAGAGCAACCAGGAGCATGCCCACTTCCTTAGTGACCTCCAGGGCTGTGCTGCATTGCACAGCACTCCAATGGCCATTTAAAGGGCCCAGGGCTTCAAGCACTGCCCCTTTGCCCACACCCCTGACAATGGGTCAGGCTGTACCAGTAACTTTTTTCTCATGTAGACAAGCCCTTAAAATCCATCCTTCCTCACAAGTGATGAATTCCCAATTGATGCGTTGTAGGTTGCTTTGGCACCTTAAAGCCATTTTCTGAGCAATTTATCACAAAGTGAAACATACTCCACTTTGTACATTACGGTTAAGTTTAACCCACAGCTTCGTCAATACTTGTGTATAGTGTTTTAGTATTAGGCCCATCTGGCTCACAAAGCTTGAAAACGCAATAGAAACCGTGAAGCAGAAAATCAATTTTATTTGAACTTCAAACTGGAGGTGCTTTTGCCCTGTATTTCTCTGCTAGGTTATATATCATCTGGAAGACAAGGAAATGTGTCTTTACTGGTGTGGCCAGGTCTCCCTGGCAGTGGGGTGGTCTAGTGGTTAGGTCATGGAATTAGCTGGCAGAAAAGGGGTGCAAAACCCTACCACTGCTGCCCTAGGCCTATGAACTCTGGCCCACTATATTAATACAGTCCTTAAGTTTAGGGTGTGGCCCCAAGAATTCAGGTTCCTCCCTTAGTTAGGGTTTCTAATAGCTTCTACACTTTGTCCCAGGGGGTGGGGTTGGATGCTTACTTGCTCCGGTGGGTGGCCAAGTGGATAGGCTTTGGTTCATGTCCTCCAGACTGCATAACCACATTCCTGTCTCCTTGCTGGTCAGCCCCTAACTGAGCCAGGCTCCTTCCTTTTATCCTCCCTCCAGGTCTGGCATTGGCTACACGTAGTGTGGGGTGGGGCTAGCTGGGCCAAAATGTTTAGCTCCTGTGATGCCAGGACCTCCTCTCTTCACCCCCTCACAAGTGGATTTGAAGAAGCACCTATTTTCCTGTCTTCCAGGAGTCCACTATTTCAGCTATTTTCAGTCAGAATGAAGTAGTTTAAGATGATTTAGGATTTAGAACTCATTTCCTCCTGCATTTTAGAATAATTTTTGAATGTTTGTTTTGGAGTTTGATTCCAGTGTATGACTGCTAAGGCCTATCTCCTGCAAATGCTTACACATATGCTTGATTTACATACGTAAATAGTTCTATTAAAGTCAATGGGATGACCCAGGTACATAAAGTTAATTGGCTACATAAATGTTTGCATTACTGGGGCCTTATTGAGTTTTTCTTTCCCTCCACATTTCATTCCTGGTTTTGAGGACATGTTTCACATTGTCCCATTCAGATTTAAACTGAAATTTTCTCTCTCACACTCTTCATCTGAGTCTCGCATACAGATTTGGCCAAACTAGTAAAAAAGGTTTTATTTAAAAAAATAAACCAGATCATAAAACCAAGATCAATGGACCTGATTTTGATGTAATACAAAGCTAAATTGTGAGTAACTCCACTGAAGTCAGTTACCCTTGTCTAACTGAGGTCAAATTTAAATTCTATGGGCCATGTTTTTGTCTGATTTACCCTACAACCTGCAGCTCTAGTTATTGAAATTGATCAGGATTTAAAGTGGAAACAAATTTGTTTGAAAGAGTCAGAAAATATCACTGAAAATAATGGAGAATAATGGTCACAAAGATAAAAGTATGTGTGAAAGGGTGGTTTGAAGAGTATATTTAAATGTACTGGGAAACTAAGGACATTATAAACCCTGTACTGAACTCAATATTACATGAACAGTTTTCAATTACATATGAACAAATGAGAATTACCTCCCCCCGGCATCTAAGCTGGTTTCAAAGAGTTGGTACTTAGATCATCATCACTGTTGCAACTCCATATTTCTTGTTTTAAGATGCAGCACAACAGGAAGACAGGCAATTACAGCCCACATGTTTGAGGAATTATTTCCCTCTTTTGTCTAATATTTTTAAACATTGAAGAAAAATCTTCAATGAAGCCAAATTTCACAAAAACTGCTCCTAATCCCATCTATTTTTTTGTGACAAATAAAAAAAAAAAAGAGGGAATGAGAAAGTTTTGTGATGTGGATGTCTATTTCCTATCAGGAATCCTGAGAAGGAATCCAGCATCATTGGTAGGGGATTTTTCCCCCACCTCCCTAGACCAGAAGGACAATAGCAGTGCAATCTGGTGCTTATTTGGGGGGGAGGAAGAGATATTAAAGAGGGACACATATGGAAATATTTACTCTATGATCCCAGCTGGAAAATAACCATGAAATTCATAGCACATCTGTCCAGCACTGTTTTCTACTCATAATAATCTTGGAGAGTGGGGGAGAGAGGGCAGGGAATATTGAAGAGATATAAGTGCACTTGGTGTGGAATACCAAGACCTAATATCCTGTTCTAGTAGAGCTTAAAGAAATAGAGTGGAATAGATAAATTCCTCCAGGGTGTACCCCCATGGAAACTGGCCCAGTTTTTGTCATCAAACAGTAATATACTGCAAGGTTAAGAATATGTGGCATGAAACATGCATTTAAATTCAAAACTTCTAGGTTAAACAAACCACAATGTGTATATAATATATGCTTGTTTGGTTTTCAGTTTCAGATAAATTTGTCACCCACCTCTGATAGATTCACCTTTGAAGCTCTGTGGAAAATGCCAGAGTGCATTAAATATGCTGTACAAGACACAAGGTAAACACTATTAAAGTGTTTTCTCTTTGTTGCCCTCTCCCTCCCCCAGGAACATCACTTTGTGATAATAGAACAAATGCAGCCATCCTACTTATCAGCAGCAGTTTTTTCTGTCCATAGTGGCACACCAGTCCCTCCCACCCTGTGTTTGCTGAGCCTCCACTCTCTTCACACTGAGTGACATTCACACCTCTGCAGAGACCGTCACAAGTGTTATGCAACATTTAAGTCCCACCTAAACTATTTTGTTCACTTAAATGACACTTACGTGGTCTGAAAATTGTGCTTGGCCCACTGCACAGGAGTTAAATTCTCTCTCATCCAAGGGTGAAGAACCTTGTTGGGGTTGCGAACCAATCACCAACCAAAAAATCTGTCAGGATACATCTACATAGCGGTGCTATTTTGGGATATTTCCAGTATCCTGGAATAGCTATTCCACGTCTTTTAAACAAGCCTGTTATTTAGAAATAGCTTTCAAAATAACAGGCTCGCTATTCGGACGTCCCTGTAAACCTCGTTCCACGAGGATTAAGGGATGTTTTGGAATAGCAGTTTATTTAGAAACACACTCAAAATAAGCTACACAGTTTTCATAGCTCAAATTGCGTAGCTTATTTCCAGCTACGGGTGCAGTGTAGACACACCCGCAGAGGCCACACGCAAGAAGAAAAAAAAAACACCTCACTGATGTGACCCTCCCCTCCAACTGAGAAGCAAAATAAGAGAGAAATGCTTACCTCACTCATACAACTCAGAGCACCAGGATTCCCCCTTCTGCAGGCCCAGTGCTAGTAAATTTTGTGGGGTCTCTCTAGGCTCATTCCAAAAATGGGAAGTTCTATGTACTGTAGAGGGCTGCCAGGGAGCATGCTCAGCATGGGAGCATGGGGCCTAGATGGAAGGTAGAGCACCGAAGCATCTACAGTGGGCCAAATTTTGGAAAAGAAATCCTTCTTTTGGAAGAGCCCTTTGTCCTCGCGGGAGGAGGAAGACAGGGCTTCCGAAAGAGCATGTCTGGTCTTCCACACACAAAAAGCGGAAGAGCAGACGCGTTCCCTTGACGCGACAGAGTTTTTCCGGGATACCTCTGGAATCCTGAAAAAACCCCATAGTCTAGACATAGCTTGGGGCAGGGTGGCGAGTGGGAGGCAGGTGCATGAGTGGACTGGGAGTGCAGGGTCTAGGCAAGAGGTAGGGTGCAGGAGCAGGGTGGCGGTGTGGGGTCTGGACAGGAAGGGAGCATGGGTGTGGGAAGGGCAGGGATTGGGGCACTTACCTGGCACAGCTTCTGGGGGGGGGCACAGGTCACTCTGTGACCCCTTGCACTTGTGGGCACCACCCCCCACCACTCTCACTGGTTGTGATTCCTGACCAATGGGAGCGATGGAGGAAAAGCCTGCAGATAATAATTAGCTTCCTGTGCTGCTGTTCCTGCAGCCAGGGGAGGGAAGGGAAATGGCAGCATTCAGAGATGCTTCCTCCCCACCCCCACACCCCACCACCACACAGAGATGGCCACACGGGCTTTACTGCTGGCTTCCTGCTGCTTCCCCATGCTGCAGGAGGTGGGAGTCCTGAGCCCTGTGGGCTGAATCAAGGGAAGCCAGGGCTTGGATTCAGCCCACAGACTGTAGGTTCCCCTATCCCTACTCTAATCCCTCCTAAACCTCCCACTTCCATTGTGTCACTTTGGAGAGGAGCAAAAACAGCTAAAGTAACCCCCCCCCCCCCCGAGCCCCAAAATCAAAACCAAAAAGTAACACAAGCATAAGGTGTCACATGACTACACTGAATAAGCATATTTATTGTCATAATTCAAGTTCTACCTCTACCCTATTACTGGTCTATTGTCCTCATTTGTTGCATTATAACTAAAAACTAGACTAAGATCTTTGAAGCCATCTCTCACCGGTTATGGAAAGACAATAAGCACTCATTTGATACTGTGAAATGAAATGAAATGAAACAATAATAAACATCAGCCTCAAAGTTGTCAAGAAGCTCCCCTGAATTGGGCATGCCCATGTTCAGAGATGTCTTATACACACTGCTATTGGGAAGGGAGGAGGCAGAGTGAGGGCAGCCAGCTGCAGTAATGTTACTGAGCATGCTATCTCATAAGCAAATATGGGTGTGGCAGACAGGCAGCCCCCTCTTCCCTGTTGCAATGGCCATGTTCAGCAGATACCAGTTCCTTCATGTCTTAAGCCTTTTCTGCACATTCAGGGAAAATTTTAGCTTCACTGAATGTAATGGCAAAATTCTCTTTTGCTTCAGTAGATTCAGGATTTCTTTTCAACTTGATTCCATGGTAAAGGCACAAATAAGCTCTAATTTAAATAGACAAAATTCCTATTTGCTACAGCTGGAAGCTAAGATCACTCACTGATTTTGGTCCTATATGTTAGCCTTTTCCACTTGGGACATTACTGACTCTCTGCCACTTTTACATCTTCTTCATCTTGGTATCCTTTATTTTGATTTGCTGTGTCTCCTGCCCTTCATTTTATAACACACAAGATGTGTCTGCGTGCTTTGCTAGTTGTCATTATAAAGTATATTGCTTGAGGTACTGTATTCGTACCTCTTCATTTACCTTCTTTCATTTATCAGTTTTTATTCACTGTGGTTTTCCCCTGAGTGTGTTCAAAACAGGAAGTACCATTCATTCAGCTACAATTCTGCCCTTGGTATTCTCAAATGGCTTTGTGAGCAGCACAAAGCCATTACTGATTTTGCAATGCTGTAGAAATACAATGGGCTTGGGTTAGTCTAGTGGAGTGTTATGAAAACCTGTATTCCATCCTGAGACTATTTTAGGAGGCTATGTATGTGCCTGAATAAGATATTGCTAGTCTTGGATTATCCCCTATAGCTATTTGCAGAGGGAAAAACAGAGATATATTCAGTCTGCTCTTGTGGATAGAATATTTTCTCATAAACAAAGTTAAACGAGAGCAGGCTTAACTCAAATTCTAATTTCTCAGATTCAGAAGAAATGAAAGTGCAAACATGACATTTTTTATAATGTATTTCATTATAAAAGAGAATCTATTATAAAGCATGTTTTAGGAGAAGTCACAGTACTTCTTATTTACAGCATGACTGTTTAAATGTTCAGATATTAGAACCAACTTAAATAGTCTGGCTCAATTGTTTGTGATTCTAAGATTTGTTTCATATGTCAAAGAAAAGGTTTTATATCTAATAATATCTACTAGACTTTCATAAGGAAACAAATCTTGTTTATTTTTCAGTTAATCATTTATTTGAATGTAAATCTCAGCCTCTCTTAAAATGCAGGCATTAAAGAAATTATAGACACAAATAAGTAAGCTTCCACATTACTTGAATCCCAGCTATGACTCCTTTTTTAATCACAGATTTCACCCTGCATGGCACACAAAGCACCTAGCCAAACACCTCCTAGGTCCTAATGAAATACAGGATAAAGCTCTCTAATCTTGCATGCTCTGGTCCGGCAATATCCATGGTCCAGCATGTTAGCCAAATGTCCAGTTATAATGGATAAGACCATGTTTCCCACAGATCCACAGTTTGTCTACAGCCACCACTCATGGCTCTCAGTGTTCTGTGCTGTTACTTTGCTCTAATTTACCCTTAGGCTATGTCTACACTATGGCTGCGTCTAGACTGGCATGATTTTGAGGAAATACTTTTAACGGAAAAGTTTTTCCGTTAAAAGTATTTCCACAAAAGAGCATCTAGATTGGCACGGATGCTTTTGTGCAAAAAGTGCTTTTGCACAAAAGCATCCGTGCCCAGTATAGACGCGCTTTTGCGCAAGAAAGCGCCGATGGCCATGTTAGCCATCGGGCTTTCTTGCACAAGAAATTAAGGTGCCTGTCTACACTGGCCCTCTTGCACAAGTATTCTTGCGCAAGAGGACTTATCCCTGAGCAGGAGCGTCAAAGTATTTGCGCAAGAAGCACTGAATTCTTACATTAGAACGTCAGTGCTCTTGTGCAAATTCAAGCAACCAGTGTAGACAGGCGGCAAGTTTTTGCGCAAAAGCAGGCGCTTTTGTGCAAAATCTTGCCAGTCTAGACGCACCCTACATGTTTTTTTGGAAGGGGCAATGCAAATTAAGCGCTGATTAGCATTTTCTTGTGCTTCATTTGCATAATCTATTCCTATCCATTTTCGCACAAGACATTTTTGCGCAAAAACATGCAGTGTGGACATGTCCGTTTTGCACAAAAACTCCTTTTTGCGCAAAATCCTTATGCATGTCCGGGATAGGTTACAAACCACAGTTAATAGTTCCACAATTTCACATTTGAGTTCTTTCATAACTCTGGGGTGAATGCCATCTGGTCCCAGTGTCTTGTTACTGTTACCAATTTGTTCCAAAATCTCCTCTGATGACACCCCAATCTGGGACAATTCCTCAGATTTGTCACCTAAAAAGAATGGCTCATGGTAATGCTGCTACACAATATTGACCTCCTGTGATTTGGCAAATTCTCTGGTTCGGCACCAGTCAGGTCATGAGGGTGCTTGACTAGAGAGTGTCAACCTATGTTTCAAAACAAAGTCTCTTCTAGTACCCCCACATATCTATTATTTTCTTTTTTATAGTGAATAATCATGACCATGACAAAAGCATAAATTCTTGTTCTCCCATCTCCAATTCCATACCAAATATAAGATTTAGAATGTGGACAGCAATATATGTTGATAGTCTCAGTGATTGTCATGGAAGCCCATCCACAATGAGTAGTCTCAGAAACTCCAATGTCACTTTAGTACAGAACAGAATCATTTACATCAGAGACTGCCTGGTGCAATGAGGTAGACTATACATCAGTCCCAGTCCCATCCTACTTTCAAGACAGGACACCCATGCTAGTGCAAAACATGCAACTAGGGCCAACCTTGGTATAGGAGAGAACCATATGAGAACAGAATATATGATTCCACCAAAATGCATTGAAAAACTGGGTCTTATTTTAATAGGGTTTGTTTTGGCATAAAAAAATTGAAAAAATCCTGCCAGGATCAAGACTGGCCACCTCTATGTTACATCAAAATATTTCAATTTCAAACTTTTGTTTTATGAGATTATATAGTCTAATAAAAGCAACTTGAAAATTAAATGTTTTGATTTGTCAAAATGAAACATTTCAAATGACTCAATGATGTTTTTCTAATTCTCTCAGAACTTTAAATTTTTCAGTCTTTGCTCCAAATCAGAACAAAGCCAAACCTTGAAATCTAAAAATCCTTCATAAAAATGGCACTTTTGTCCTCCACAAAATTCAGATTCTTAGTCTGATATGCAAAGCAATTACCACAAACATACCACATACCTCGCTATTCACCTTTTTCCTGATGCTGAACCAAATACTCAAATTAAGTCTTCTGGGCTAACAACTGTGCTGCAGTTCTAGCCAGATAGATCTTGCCTACACATGCAAGATTAGGGGGGCTTGTCTCTGATCACACCATAAATGGTAGAAGTGTTTTAGGCACTAATCATCCTGAAAACAGTAGAAACCAGGGAATTGGGTATCTATCTACCAACATCATGATCTCCAGAGATGATAGGGACAGTGGAACCTATGGGAAGTACCACAAACTTTATCTGTGTAGAACAGTCTCTCCAGTTAGGATGTTCTCAAACTGCTACAGCTTTCCGAGTTGATTTTCAGTAACAGCCTTATTTCTGTTTTATGTCAGGAGGAGTTTCATCCTTATAGAATAGAGGCAGTGCAGTGGAGAATCCAGCCTCTGTTGTTGGTTCTGACAGAGTATGCACTGCATGATATGAAGAATTAACAGCATTTGGAATGTGATACAGGAGAACTTGGATGTTAAGAACATTGTAGGAAGAACATGACTTTCACAAATTTGAAGAAACAAGCATTAACCAGGCTTTAGGCTGGAAGGCACAAAGACATTTTGAATGAAAGTAGTAGGGTGATAAACTAGAATTTAGTAAAATCAGGATTACACTACAGAACTTCATATCAAGGGTGGTATTTCTTACTTCTTTTTTCCCCATCTAAATTTTTATTGAAATCAGACACTAGCCTGACAGCCATCAAGACGGAAGTCTATTTATGCGCTGTATGGGTAGAAAATAGAGATTAACAGCACTGGATTCCCCCACCTCCAACTTTGGTCTTTAGAAACTATCCTTAATAGTAATAGGGTTGCCACTTTACCATGCCCACAACAAGGATGTGTCTTATGGTTTTTATAGAGGCTGTATACTACTGAAGATATTCATTCAATAGCAAAGGGTGTGAAATGCCTCCTTTTTTGCATAGGCCACTGAGAAGTAGGGCTGGCTTGAAAACAAGATTTCCATTTAGAAAAAACTTAGGCTCTGAAATTTTGGGCTTTTTGTCTGATGTGGAACAAAAACACTGTCTGAATCTATGAATGTGTGTGTGAAAAAGTAGAGAGTATATGCTGATTGACAGAGCTGAATAGGCAATGCTTCACTGATTAAGGAATTCACCTAGGACATGGAAAAACCTAGTTCAAGCCCTTGCTCTGAAACAAACAAAGCAGGGTCCTTCCAAGTGTTTCATTTTAAAATGTTCTACTGAGAAGCCACCAGATAGTAACAATACTGACTTGGACTGCTTTTCCAATCCTTTTATTCATACAACTTCCCTGTGTTTCCCAATTCAAATGTTCAGGTGAGAAGGCAAAGTTAGTTATATTTTTACTTTTATTCTGGTTGTTGGTTTTGTTTTTTGCTTTTTATTTTTGACTGATTCACATCACTGCAGAAGGAGAGAATCGTTTTCAATCATTTTCACTTTGTTACCAGAACTATTTAATGTCTGTAAGGTACCTTTCACTCAAAGAAAAAAAGAAAAAAAAAAAAAAGAAGAAGATATTTTTGTTGGAATACTATGTGCTACAAAGCCATTAGTGAGTGAACTGCTAAAGAAATGTTGTTCCCTACATGATACAACTTGGACAAATCCTTCCTATTCTTATAACTTTGCTTATAAGATCTTCTAAAGGAATTCCTACACACCTGAAAAATCTTATCATTAGCAATAATTTTTACTATGAAATATATTTCCAAGCATCAATTAGATTATTTCTTATTAGTGCAGTTGTCCCATGATACAGAAATTTAAAAAAAACTAATTTTTCACAACTTTTGAACATTTAAAAATCCCTTATTCAGAAGCACAAGTTGATATACACATAACTTGTAGGCTATGTCTACACTCACGGCTTCTTGCGCAGGAATATCTCTTGCGCAAGAAAACGTCCACACTGGCCAGAACCACATCGTAAGAACGCTGAGCTCTTGCGCAAGAAAGCGTCCACACTGGCGGGAAGCCCTTGCGCAAGAACGTGTCTCCGAAGCAAATCGCCATGTCAAGAGGTCACCAGCAGCGCCTGTGGACATGCGCCGACCCCACTGGGAAACGTACTTAAAGGGACTCCTGGATGGCCATTTCCCTGTGGCTGCATGCTCTTGCACCCTTTTGAGGGAGCGAGAGCCAGAACAGCACCTGTCACCTCTGTTCCTGGCAAGTGCCCCTGCACCCTCACTGCCACCGTCACAGCCATGGAGCCGAAGGAGGACCCCAGCCAGCAACATCCGCTCCTCATGGCCATTACAGAGGCTGTGGAGCTCCTCCACCAGGGAGCCACATTGCTCCAGCAGGAGCTGGAGACCGGGCAGCAGGTGCAGGACCTTGCCATGGCTGCAGCTGGGCTCGGGCACCCGCACCCCACCACTGACAGGCGCCTCTGGAGCTATGACACCAGTGGGGACTGGTGGGAGCGCCTGGTGCTGGGACGATGGGGAGACCAGCGATGGGTGCAGAACTTTCGGATGCACAGGGGGACATTCCATGAGCTCTGCACCTGGCTCACCCCTGCTCTCCGGAAGCAGGACACCCGCCTGCGCCCCGCCATCCCCGTGGAGAAGAGGGTTGCAATTGCCCTCTGGAAACTGGCCACCCCGGACAGCTACCGCTCCGTGGCGAACCAGTTCAGGGTGGGCAGGTCCACCGTCGGCGCGGTCGTCCAGCAGGTAAGGCCCTCCGTGGACCATGGGCTCGTCCTGGGGGAAGGAAGGGGCCAGACCGGGTGGGGGGAGGCTGTAGGGGAGGGGAAAGCCCCGCACACAGGGGGTCACGCTGTCCCTCCTGCACACAGCCCCGCTGGTGGGGGAAGGGGAGATCCCGGGGGACAGAGGGCCCTGGCCTGCATGGGGGGAGGGGCCATCAAAGGGAGGGTGAGCACACCCCAGGGGCCCATGTACGCTCTGTGTCTCATTCCATGCATCCCCTGTGCTCCCATGTGCCCCTCTGCAGGTTGTCAATGCCATCAACAACGTGCTGCTCCAGAGGGTGATCTGCCCCCAGGACATGGACACCACCATTGCCGGCGGGGCACCACCATTGCCGGCTTCGCCAGCCTCAGGTTCCCGAACTGTGGGGGAGCCGTAGACGGGACCCACATCCCCATCCAGGTGCCAGAGCACCAAGTGGCCCGGTTCATAAACCGGAAGGGCTGCGTGGTGCTCCAGGCACTAGTGGACCATCAGGGCCGGTTCCAGGACATTTATGTGGGGTGGTCCGGGCGGGCCCACGATGCTCGCATCTTCAGGCACTCAGGCCTGTGCCACAGGCTGGAGGCGGGCACCTACTTCCCCCAGCGGGAATTCACCATTGGGGATGTCAGGATGCCAGTCTGCATCTTGGGGGATGCGGCCTACCCCCTGATGGCCTGGCTGATGCGGCCATGCACCGGCCACCTGGACCCCAGCCAGGCCACCTTCAACAGCCACCTGGACTGGGCCCGCAATCCCATCGAGTGCGCCTTTGGCCGTCTGAAGGCACGGTTTAGGTGCCTCCTGACCCGCCTGGACATGGGGGTGCAGCACATCCCAGAGGTCATCTCGGCATGTTGCGTGCTCCACAATATTATTGAGGGGAGGGGGGAAGGCCTACCTCCCGGGGTGGATGGTAGGTGAGGGCCAGGCCTACCAGCAGCCCCACATGGCCGCCACCTGGCAGACCAACCGCCATGGGGTTCGGGTCCGGGAAGCCCTCTGGGTGATGCTGGACCAGGACCCACAATAGGTCACTCCTACACCTCTGACTGCAGGGATGCCCCTATGCCCCCACTTCCCGCTCCCCTCACCACCCCTTCCTGCCACTCTTCCCTCACCTCCCAATAAATACAATGCACTTGCTATACATAAGGCACTTTTTTATTTACATGGGGAAGGGAGTACACTGTGGGGAGGGGGGAGGAGGGGACCCTGAACTGGGAGGAGGGGGGAGGAGGGGACCCTGAACTGGGAGGGCCTCATGATGGATAATGGAGGCCTCTCCCACCCCATGGTGCGGGGCGCTCTGCCCTCGTGCCGGGTTGGGGCAGGCTGCACCAGGAGGTGCCGAGGGTGGGGGACCTCGGGAGGGGGCATGGGCAAGGCAGGGGGAGAAGCGGGCGGAGAGCTGGGGGTGGCAGAGGGGGGCCTGGCAGCATTGGGCTGCTGCACAGGGCCCATCCGGTCGGCAATGCTGCCCAGGAGAGTGCAGACACGGTCGCAGCGCTCCAGGTACTGGCCCCACACCTGCTCCCGCCACTCCGCATCTGCGCAGATCCTCTCTGTCAGAGCGCGCTCCATGCGCTCAATCGCGCAGACGTGGTGGCGGAGCAGGTGGTGGCGGTCCTGGGGGCGCTGCGACAGGCTCTGGATCCTTTGCGCTGGCAGGATGGGGCTGGAAGGTCCCTCGGTGGCAGGGGATCCCACTGCAGGAGAAGCAGAGGAGAGCAACATGGTCAGTGAGCCCTGCCCCAACTGGTGTTCCAGAGCCCCGTGCCCTCCTCCCAGCATGTCACGATGCCCGGGGACAGGTGTGGCTGGTAAGGGGGAATTCCCCTGGGGCAGCAGGAGGGGGGGTTCCAAGGTGGCCCAGGAGCTGGGGCCGCATGTGCTTGGGGGGGCCTGTTGTGCCTTCCCCAGGGGAAGCTACAGTGTCCCAGAGGTGGCCATGGATGTGTGCTGTGTGCAGCACCCTTTAGGCTGTGTGGGGTTAGGCCTGCAACCTTGGGGCTGGCCTACTCCTGGCCAAACCTCCCCACCCCGGTCTGGTTGAGCGGAATCCCTGGGGTCCCAGGCGTGTGCTGGGGCTAGCTGCCGCTTCTCTGTGCCACTTGGTCTGGCTGCACGTAGGGTTGCCGGATGGTTTCAACAAAAATACCGGACACACTTGACATTACATGACAGTCTACATTACATCTTAGTTAAAAAATACCAGACATGTATATTTTCTCATTTTTATCCTCTCAATTTGTTTCCCGAACAAAAGGTCAAAGACTGGACTGTCCGGTTCTAAACTGGACCCTAGCTGCACGAGGTTGCACATGCTGCATGCCTCTGCGCAGCATGTGGCCAGGCTGTGCCATGTGCCGCTACCTCTCCCCCACCCTGTAGCCCTCCCCCCCCTTCTCCAGCACACTTGCGAATGGTAGCCACTGCACTCACCAGACAATCCGTCGCCGGCTTCGGAGGATGCCCGGGACACATCCTGACTGCTGCTGGGCCGGGATGGTGAGGTCTGGCTGCTGTCCTCTGCCACCTCCTCCTCCTCGTCCGAGGACCGGACTCCCTCCTCCTCCTCCTCCTCCTCTGGTGGCCTGGGTCGGACCACTGGGGTGGCCACTGCCGTGTCCACCTGGGCCAGCAGGGGAGTGGCCTCTTTGTCCCCCAAGATCTGGTGCAGACGGTGATACTGGGGACAGGCAGTGGCTCTGCCACCCCCACGCTCGCTGGCCCGCACGTAGGTGAGGCGCAGGTCCTTCACCTTGGCCCGGACCTGTTCCAGGGTCCGGGCCAGGTGTCCCTTTGCAGCCAGCACCTGGGCCATCTGGGCAAAAATATGCGCATTTCTCCTCCGGGACTTGGGTTCCCGGAGGGCCTCCTCCTTTCCCCAGAGGTCCAGGAGGGCAGTCACCTCGGCGGTACTCCAGCATGGAGCCCGCCGCTTGGTGCCCCTTTGGGCCTGCTGGGTGCTCTGGGGTGGCTCCTCCATGGGGTCTGAGGGACCTGGCTGAGGCTGGGCAGCTGCCATTCTTCCCTCTGGCTGCTACCCAGGCTGCATGTGGCAAATGGCTGTGCTCCGTGCCTGTGCCTTTAAGGGGGGACCAATTAGGGGGAACCAACGAGTGGAGATTGCCTGTACGGAGTGTCAGAGAGGCCACCTGTGTTTTTCACTGGAGGCCAATTCTTGCGCAAGTACGCGCTTGCCAAACGTCCACACTGCCCTCTTGCGCAAGAGTGCCTGTGCAAGAGAGCTTAAGCCTGATAGAAAACAGCGTAGCTTTTGTGCAAGGAGCCGTCTCTTATCACGCCGTACTGTACATTTACTTGCGCAAGAGCGGATGGGCAGTGTAGATGTCTCTGCGGATTCTTGCGCAAGAACGGCCGTTCTTGCGCAAGAAGCCACGAGTGTAGACATAGCCCTACTGTCTACGTACTATTCTCCAAGTAACATAATTATCTTTTTTTTCTCTTTCATGGCATATTAATGAAATTCAATTGTCTTATGCATGAGATGCAAACAAAAGTACAGGTTGGATCTCCCTCATCCAGCACCCTTGGGACTTGATTGATCATGAACAAGGGGATTTGTGGAACAAACATTGTCTCCCTGGCTAGGACTCCACCTGAGCCCCACTGCTGCCTGCCCAGCCATGGCTCCTCAGGCTGGAGCTCTGTGGCTGCCAGGGCTCCACAGCTTCTGTCGCTGCTTGGCTTGCCGGGGCTTTGCAGCTGCTGTGGCTGCTGATACTGCTAGGACTCTATGGCTGCCACAATTTCTGGGGCTGCCGGGACTCCGCGGCTGCCATGACTGTCAGGACCAAGGTTCCATGACTACTGGGATTCTGCAGCTGCTGCTGGCCCCTCCGCTACTGCCCTGCAGCAGGGGCCAGAACTTCCTGCTGTACGCCCCTCCATCATCACACGGCTCCTGGCTGAGTGCTCCCACTCCTGCCCTGTTGCCTGACCGCTTTATACTTGGACTCTGATCCAGGAACATCCGTGGTCCAGCATTGCCAGACCAGAGTCCTGGTTAAGAAAGGTATACTTTGTACAGATATTTTTTAAGCAGACATGTAAATATTAAAATAAAAGTTAATTTGCTTCTCACTTTGAGACGTCAATTATTCAGAACCCATATTTATGCAGCTTTTAAATCAGGGGAACAAAAATAGAGGGAGATCCCTTAAGCTGCCCATCTGCTTCATTTTTTTAAACACAACCACAGTATGCACATTGTTTATATCATAATGTCAACATGCATTTCCATATCACAAGGACTTATGCAATTCTTATATGTATGACAAAGAAGTGGGGGATTGGAAAACAGGAAGCATTGGACCAAATTAAACTGGTCAACTTCTAACCTGTGCTACAATAGCACAAAGGGGCCCATAACTCTGATTTTGCACTTGGAGATCTCTCTCAGGGCAAGGGAAACCCCCTGGTAATCAGTGTTCCCTCTATTCTTTTTCCATCCATGTGTGGATTTTTTCCATCCATGTGCAGAATAAATTGTTATGTTCACTGAGGTTTTCACAAATGTGCACCATCAGTAGAAACAAAAACCATAGGAGTCAGTGCTCTGCTAATCAGCTGGGTATCATTTGAATCTTTCTCGAGTGGCTGCACAAGTGCACAGCTGACAGAGAACACGGCTGGTAATGTACCACTCCCTTTTGCAGCTCCAGAGAAGATGGAAAATGGATGTAGGCTGATTAGATCATCCCCTTCCTTTATATGTGTCCTATCAAACTATGGATTAATTTGCTCTTATGTGACAATTCCAGTGGGAAGAGATACATTGTCTCATGCCTTTTCCTGCCAAACTATTATTTGCTTTCATCTGAGTAAAATCTTGCCTACCTGCCTTATCCATGCACATAATTCTATTGAAACCAATGAGATTGCATTAGTGAATAAGGAGAATGCATTCTGGTCCCAATTTCATTGTCCTACTTTTCTGCATCCCCATCATATTAACACGCCAGCATTATTCCCTCTGAACTTCAGTGCAGAACTCAAGTGAAGCAGCTAAGCGGCAGGTGGTAATACAATGAACCTGGAGGCACCAGACATGGAGAGCTCACAGATGATTGTTGTTTTCAGTAGAAATAAGCCTATTTTCTCTTGTGCTGCTGTGCAGATTGTAGGAAACATTTATACACAGCCACTAGATTATAATTTCTGTGAAGTAATCATAGGGCCTATTTCTGCAGCCCTTAAGCAAGTAAAAATGAGGCAATGGATTAGAATTGTAGGATCAATCCCATGGCATTTAAATTCTAAAGGAACATTTGCATTTATAATAAGAGCAAGAACTCAAATCAGCCCATTCCAAGGTGTTAATAAGAGAACAGACATCACTGTATAATGTAGATTTCACTTTTGTCTTTTTTGTTTAAGGTCTGTATAATTGCATTTTTTATACACTCAATGACATTTTAGTGTGTCTGGTAGCAACAGTTCAAATCTTACATTAATCCTTCTGTTTCAGGGCATTAGCAATTATAGTCCAGTTAAATGAGGTGCTGTGCATAACTCCCACAGGGATTTTCTGCCGAAGCTGTAACAAATCCAGCAATATCACTCCTGATAGTAACATGGCTTTTTCCTAGTGTAAACTCAACAATTCAGGGGCTGAGTTAAAATGTTCCCATTTTAATGGCAACTTTTTAAATAATATTATTATGCAAAGAAAAGATTTGACAAAAGACTTGCAAACTAAGTATCATTACATAAAGCCCAAGAGAGGGAATTAGGTAGAAGGCTGACAGTGGACAGCCATTTGCCCCTTTCTTCCTATTAATGATTTTAGCTGTTTTGGGTTTGAAATCCTTCAGAAATACCATCTTGGATGGAACTTCTCTTTTGCTCACATTTTACATGTTCAAAAAAAGCAATTTCTGCCTCATAGCAAATGTATTTTTTCCAAATAAATTACGTTTGTTTTTAAATCAATTTATTTGTATTACTGTGGCACCTAAGGTTCCTAATCACAGACCAGGATCCCATTGTGTAAGGCCCCATGTACAAAGAATAAATTCAGTCTCTTCCAATTCATACAGGTTGGACCTCCCTCATCTGGCACCTTCAGGACCTGATCTTGCCAGACCGGGAGAGGTCCCTCCCAACATGGCCCATGCTGCCCCACTACTGCCTACCCAGCTGTGGCTCCTCGAGCTGGAGCTCTCTCTGTGCCTCTGCTGCCCCCTTCACCCGAGCTCTGAAGCTGGGGCTGGAGCTCTCTGGCTGCTGCTGCTGACCCCCGAGCTTTGTGGGCAAGAGCAGAGCATTCAGGTGCTCCTAGATGTCAAACCCTTGTGTGGCCCTCATTGGGCACTGGCCTAGAATCCAAAGCAGTGGGAGGGCCCAGGCTCTCCTACCGACATCCCCACTCTGTATGGAGGAGTAGTTAAAGCCTGACCATTATGCTATACTCCCCATAATCAAAGACCACTACTAATTTCTAGATTAAAAAAAAACAGCAAGAGAAAAAACTGGTTTCTATATGCTTCCTCATCAGACTTAGCATTTCTTGGCTCCAAGACAAACCTTTCCCACTTGAGCTAGTGGAGTAACTGATCACAGTATAGGCTGTCATCCTCTTTGTGTCACCCCCTTCAGGGTGATGAGGCACACATTTGCCTTCTCTTCTCTTTTCCTCGCATGAAGTTTCTTGTTTATGCCTTTTTTTTCCCTTTCACCTGTTCAGACTATTATTTTACTGGTTTCCCTGCACACACAATTAAACACTTTATTTCTTATATGAAATGCTGCTGCATGGATCTCTCTTATACCACAAGGAATAACACACAAACCCTAGTCCTGACTCAGTTAAACCATTTGCATTCTGATTCCAAATCAGCTTCACAGAAGCCTCTTGATTTATAAAGTCTTTTAGAATCTTCCCTTAATTTCTCTCTGCAGCTTGCCCACGTCACGTGTCACTCCAACACCAATGCATCATTCATTTACTTTCTCTCTGAAACTGCCTGTCCAGAAACGCCCCGAAGATGCTAATAATTCACTCTTTAAATCAGAACAGAGAACACACTTGTTTTTGCTTTGCTTCCAAAATTACTAACCTTGGCACTGTAGTCTGTAACATAACATTATTGTTCCTCTCTTTCATGAAACACTTTGAGCTATTTTGGCCTGATAAGATTTTATGTAAGTTGATGATGATGTGGTGTTAGGTAAAGAAATACCATACATGTTTGCACTCGACATCGCCAGTTAAAATCAAAATACATAAAAAACCATATCAATGAAACTGTCTATATATCTGTATGAATATGGGTTTCGAGTGAATGAAAATCTATTTCTTGAAACTGTAGTTCACTTTTTCATGCCATGACTTCCTATGGGCTTTGGGGAGTAGGAGGCCTTGGGTGGGTCAGGTTTGGGCAAAGGAAAGCTGCAGAGTGATCTCACGCCATACCCTGCTTTGGTAGTTCCTGAGAGCCTGGCTTGGTTTAATTCATTTCTTTGGGCAGTGTGACCTAATGCTGGTGCCCAGATCATGTCACAGCACAGCTGTGGCTTGGCTCACCCCTCCTCTGTTTTTCATGACTCCCCTGAAGGCGAGTCACCTACAATTTGGGAAATATTGGCTTTAAATAAAGATTCTTCAGAAAACTGCCTAGGGACTGATTTTCTTTATTCTAAATGCAAATTTAAAATAACTTTATTGCTAGGGTACATGAGACTTCTTCCTAAAGGATGAAAGAGAAACAGGGGAAAAGTTTTTCCACATCCTGAAAAATATATTTACCGTTTGGATAGTTGGAAAGTAAGGTCTTAACCTTCCCCTCTAGCCACCAATTCTCCCTCCTGATTTCAATTTTGGCCCTACCTCACTCTACCCTTCCCTTAATAAAAGATTCTCTTCTTTTCTTATACAGGCTTAAGGAAGCGCAGAAGCAACAGATCTTATTTTCCTTCCCTAATTAGTTTGGGGTATTTTGGTGGGTTGACCTGGGATAGATCAGTGAGAATATATCCAGGAGGATAGAAAGAATTTGGCTTATAACATTCTGGTTCTCCCCAGTATCACTCCCCTTTCTTCCTGATTTACTTCCCAGCTTCATTTCCCAGCTTGTCTTCCCCCAGAGAATTAAGCTCCCTCTACTTTACTGAGGAAGTTGGGTTTAGCTGCACCTGTTCTAGCCTCCTGCTTCTTAATTAATTCTCACTGGATTCTATAATAGTCTAGGGCATGATCTGTGAAGCTCTGAACTTAGATGAGATAGATGCAATTTTTTAGTTGTAGAGCACAGGTATCATTTTTTTAATAAATGAATAATCAAGTGTATACAGTTACCATTCATACAGGACAAATTTAGGTATTTCTTTTTATCTTAGAAAAAATAGTACCAGCACCATTCAAGTTTGGAGGATGTAAAGGATTGTCATTGTATGAGGACCATAGGTCAAGGTCTTCATTTCACAGCTAAATAAAATTGTTTTCCAGTGGAACCTAGCTTGAAGTCTAGCCACTTGTATATTCAAACACTGAAAATCAGCAACTTCCATTATAATATTGCTGTATATTGAGATACAGATAAATGAACCATTGTTTTTTATATATGTGTGTCATCCATGTTTTCTCTTCTCTACCCTTTTTATATTAAATAACCTGTATATAACTTGGAAGCCTTTCTGCCCAGATGCCTATAAGCACAATAAGAATTGAATACTTCCATAGAAATATGCCAAATCAAAAGATAGTGTAAATTAATATAGCTCCAGTGAAGTCCATGGAGAAATGCTGATTTACAAGAGTCAAGGACTAGTCTAATAGCATTTCCTATTTTTTTAACTCGCCTCTCTCAATTCAAAGAACCAGTAATATCCACAAGAGTCTTGTGAGCATCCACCAAAGCCACACAAAAATAAATACTGTGAAGTCCTGTGGCACCTTATAGACTAACAGATTTATTGGAGCATAAACTTTCATGGGCAAAGGCCCACTTCATCAGATGCATGTAGTGGAAATTCCAGAGGCAGGTATAAATATACAAGCATAAGAAAAGAGTTCCAATCAAGAGTAAGGTTAGAGATAACGAGGTCAATTCAGTCACGGAGGATGAGGCCCACTTCTAGCAGCTGATGTGGAAGTGTGAATAGCAAGAGAGGAGAAACTGCTTTTGTAGTTGGCTAGCCATTCACAGACTTTATTTAATCCTAAGGTGATAGTATCAAATTTGCATATGAATAGTAGCTCTGCAGTTTCTCTTTGAAGTCTGTTTTTCAAAAAAAAAATTGTTGTAGGATGGCTACTTTTAAATCTGCTACTGTGTGTCCAAGGAGATTGAAGTGTTCTCCTACAGATTTTTGTGTATTGCCATTTCTGATATCTGATTTGTGTCCATTTATTCTTTTGAGGAGGGACTGTCCAGTTTGGCCGATGTATATGGCAGAGGGGCATTGCTGGCACATGATTGCATATATTACTTTGGTAGATGTGCAGGTGAATGAGTCCGTAATGGTGTGGCTGATGTGGTTAGATCCTGTAATGATGTCTCTAGTGTAGATATGTGGGCAGAGTTGTCACCGAGGTTTGTTGCAGGGATTGGTTCCAGAGTTAGAGTTACTGTAGTGTGGTGTATAGTTGCTGGTGAGAATTTGCTTCAGGTTGGTGGGTTGTCTGTGGGCGAGGACTGGCCTACCTCCCAAGGTCTGTGAGAGTTGGGGATCATTGTCCAGGATAGGTTGTAGATCACTGATGATGCATTTTTATGGCCAACCTGGAACAACGCTTCCTCAGCTCTCGTCCACTAGTGCCCCTCCTCTACTTACACTACATTGATGACATCATCTTCTGGACCCATGGGAAGGAGGCTCTGGAAGAATTTCACTGTGATTTCAACAATTTTCACCCCACCATCAACCTCAGCCTGGACCAGTCTACACAAGAGATCCACTTCCTGGACACTACAGTGCACATAAGTGATGGTCACCGAAACACCACCCTATACTGAAAACCTAGGGACTGCTATGCCTACCTACATGCCTCCAGCTTCCATCCCAGACACACCACATGATCTATCATTTACAGCCAAGCACTAAGGTACAATCGCATTTGCTCCAACCCTTCAGACAGAGACAAACACCTACAAGATCTGTACCAAGCATTGAAACTACAATACCCACCAGAGGAAGTGAGGAAACAGATCAACAGAGCCAGATGTATACCCAGAAGCCTCCTGCTACAAGACAGGCCCAGCAAAGAAAATAACTGAACACCACTGGCCATCACCTACAGTCCCCAGCTAAAACCTCTCCAACGCATCATCAGCGATCTACAACCTATCCTGGACAATGATCCCCCACTCTCACAGACCTTGGAGGTAGGCCAGTCCTCATCCACAGACAACTCACCAACCTGAAGTAAATTCTCACCAGCAACTATACATGACACCACACCACAGTAACTCTAACTCTGGAACCAATTCCTGCAACAAACCTCGGTGACAACTCTGCCCATATATCTACACTAGAGACATCATCACAGGACCTAACCACATCAGCCACATCATTACGGACTCATTCACCTGCACATCTACCAAAGTAATATATGCAATCATGTGCCAGCAATGCCCCTCTGCCATATACATCGGCCAAACTGGACAGTCCCTCCTCAAAAGAATAAATGGACACAAATCAGATATCAGAAATGGCAATACACAAAAATCTGTAGGAGAACACTTCAATCTCCCTGGACACACAGTAGCAGATTTAAAAGTAGCCATCCTACAACAAATTTTTTTTTAAAAACAGACTTCAAAGAGAAACTGCAGAGCTACTATTCATATGCAAATTTGATACTATCACCTTAGGATTAAATAAAGCCTGTGAATGGCTAGCCAACTACAAAAGCAGTTTCTCCTCTCTTGCTATTCACACTTCCACATCAGCTGCTAGAAGTGGGCCTCATCCTCCCTGACTGAATTGACCTCATTATCTCTAACCTTACTCTTGATTGGAACTCTTCTTATGCCTATATATTTATACCTGCCTCTGGAATTTCAATTACAAGCATCGACAAAGTGGGTCTTTGCCCATGAAAGCTTATGCTCCAATAAATCTGTTAGTCTATAAGGTGCCACAGGACTTCTCATTGTTCTTGCAGATTCAGACTAACATGGCTACCCCTCCAAAAAATAAATGGAACTTAATAAAATTCATTTCAATTTTTTCTGCCAGAATCAGCTGTTCATTTTAGGCATGTCTAATAAGAATAGCAACTGGAAGTAATCATATTATGCATTAATAAGCTGAAAAAGCGGTGCAGTGGTAGTTTTTTATTATGGTGAGAGGAAGATAAAACTGAGAATTCTGGTTTATACTAGGCACATGCTGTAGTGTGCTTAAAATTAGAACTCAAACATTTAAGTGCAATATCCAGAGGCTCTACTGACGCTGAATCTTTCATTTGGTGTGCAACCTCATCTGCCTTCCTGCTTCTATGATATGCTATCTTCTGCTAAGTCAAAAAGATAGTATGCATTTGTTGCAAATGGGTAATACTTGATTTTTTTTTTGGTTGTTAATCAGAAGTAATGCACAACAGCATACTTTGTGATTTTTCTTTCTTATGACAAATTTTATTACTACAGCCAGAATTAGATTTGTCTTTAGACACCTAAAGGCATGACCTCCAGAGGTCAATCTTCTAGCATTCAATTTAGCGCATCTAATATAGACCCGTAAAGCAAACACTGAGGGCAGCCCCTGCTGGTGTCTGGTACTCCTCGTTCTGCAAGGAGTAAAGGAAGCCAATGGAACCATGTGCTCCCATCAGCCTTCTGCTGTGTGGAGGCCACCAAGGCTCAGCTTCAAGTAAGCCAACTCCAGCTATGCATTTTGCGTAGCTGAAATTGTATACCTTAAACCAACTTGCCTGGACTAGTATAGACCAGGCCTAAGTTTCTGTAGGACAGAAGCAAACTTATCTTACAAGTGACATTTTCCATTTCTGCAAGCTGAATCACTACAGCTGTTTGATAAGTTTACTTCTTTTAAAGGAGTGGTTAGTAAGAACTAGACAAGTGGTCAGCTTTTGCCCCAAAACTATTTTTATAGGATTCCTGAAAGCTAGTCAAAAGAAAAAAAGGGAACTTCATATAAAGAACTAACCTCTGGTCTACAGTAGGGAGTTATTTTGAAATAACTCCCCTTATTTTGAAATAACAAGCAGAGCGTCCACACTACCAATCCTGTTATTTCAAAATAAGTGGCTGGTTATTTCAAAATAACAAACTCCTGCCTTCCTTGGGGAATAAGCTTATTTTGAAATAGTTATTTTGGGAGTTATTATTTCAAATAATTTCCTAGTGTAGACATGCCCTGAAAAGAAATCTCAAGTGCATGAACATTTCATTTGGGTTCTGAGATCATCATTATTTCTTTTATTTAGTCTTTTCTGAAGGAAGGTACTGTTGCCTTTTAAAACTAAAATATTTTAACTAAAAACATAAAAATTGTGTAATAGTATTATTTGTGTCTAACTCCTTTAAGAAGAAGGAATGCAACTGAATTTCAGTTTTTATGTTTTAAAACCGCATCATGGGCTGAATAGACTTATAAAAATGGAAAACACCTAAAGAGGTCTTCTAGTCCATCCTTCAGTCCTGAATTAGGATTAAGTATACCTATGCCATCTCTGATGCTAGGTGTTTGCCTAAACTGTTCTTAAAAACCTTCAAGGCTAGTGATTCCACAAAATTCCTACGTAAGCTGCTCCAGTGCTTAAACCATCCTCAGAGTTGGAAATTATGTCCTAATATCCAATATGAACTATCTTTGATCTAGCCTAAGCAGACATGGAAAACAATTGATGAAGCCGCTTCTTAATAAAAGTCCTTAACATATTTGAAGACTATTATCATCTCTTTCTTGCCCACCCCCAGCCTTCTCTAGACTTAACATGCCCAATTCTTTCAACCTTTCCTCACACATCATGGTTTCTAACTAAACCTTTTATCATATTTCTTACTTTCCTCTGGATTCTTTGCAATTTGTTCACATCTTTCTTAAAGTTCACTAGCCAGAATTGGACTTAATTCTCCAGATGAAACCTCACCAGTGCTGAGTAGAGTGGTGATATAATTTCCAGGTCTCTTTTCGCAGTATTGTTACAATGCTAGAGCCCTGCATGAGTACAGAATTTGTATCCACATTTGCATCTTCATCCACAAATATTATCCATGAATATCTGCATCAGATGTAGATGCAGATACCTGTAGATATAAAGTGAATAGCTGCAAATTTACAGGATTCTAGATACAACATTTGTATCCGCAGCCGTATCTTCAAAAATGAGCCACAGATATCCATTCACATCCACAAATACAGATACTTGCATATTTAAAACAGATATCTGTAGATTTGCAGGATTCTATGCATATCCATTTGTCTCCCATTTTGTAGCTGTGCATTTCATTTTCATTTCAAATAATAGTACTTTGCACTTCTCTTTATTGATTTTCATCTTAATGATTTCAGACCAATTTTCTGATGCATAATATACTTTTTAATTCAAGTTGTGTCCTCCAAAGTGCTTGCAACATCTCCCACTTTGTCTGAAAATTTTATAAGCATACTTTCCACTGTATCATCCAAATCATCCATTAAAATATTAAATAGTACATCCTGATGTGGTTGAAAACTCACATTGACTTCTGTGATTCAAGATCAGGTCCCACATGAATAAAAGGAAAATACCATTATAAACTTTATATATTAGTGTATGCACCTTAAATTCAACTTACATCAGTTTAATTAGAGCAATAATATTGATTACACTGGTGTGGAGATTATAATGATATGTTTGTTTTATACTTTGATTTCTCCAGTGCAGCTTAGATTAGAATGTGGCCAGTTGGGTTACAGAATAACTAAATTATCTGTATATCAAGAAACCAATATATGAAATCAAGAAGTGGAAAGAATGGTCCAAGAAAGCAGAACTATGAACAACTAGATTAGTGTTTCTCAGAGTGGTCCATGGATTCACTCTGAGAAACCTGCCAACTGGCCACTGCAGTTCATTTATTTACCAGCTCCGCAGCCACGGAACCTCATGGCTCCCATTGGCTCCAGTTCACTATTTGCTGGTAAGGGGAGCCATGGGATGCAGGGGCCTGGCCCATGCTGCTTCCCTTCGGCCCCTCTTAGCTGCAAACAGCGAACCGGAGCCAATGGGAGCCATGAGCATCCATGGCTGCAGAGCTGGTAAATAAACACACCAGAGTGGCCAGTTAGCAGGTTTTTCAGAGTGGTTTCATGGACCACTTTGAGAAACACCGATAAATGAAACTGAACAAAAAAATAGTTAGGATGAGTATTAGTGAAAGTTTCTTAATGATGACAGATTTATTTGATCTATATATCACATTAGCTTGCTTTGCACATCCTGTTCTTTAATGTCAATCAAAACATAAAAAACCTTCAGTCCAATAACAGCTATCCCACACCCACTATTACTATCTATTTACCGTTCCTGAAGGTGAACAAGCTTGGGCTTTGTAGAGTTAATTATAATGCACTGCAGTGGGCTGAGGCCGTGTATGTTTGAAATTGACCTGTACTGGCTGACAGAGAGAGGATAATTACTAGTAACCAGCTAGGTTATTTCAAGCAGGAGAAACCTATATTTTGGAGTTGAATTCGACTCTCAGCTCTTCAAATATGTGTTTGTTTGACAGACTGATATACCAAATATGTCAGTTGTCTACAGCATATGGATTTATTACCCATTAGTGGAAATGACTCTTTCCACTGAAAATGTCGTGCAGCCAAACACTCAACTCCTAGGGGCTGCAAGTGAGAACATACTACCGAGAACAACTGTCACCACAGCACGAGGAAAAAAGTGAATCCAGGACCCCCAGTATTTCATGGCCACATAATTTGCTTCATAATATATCTCTTGCAATATAGGTGTTTCAGAATTTCATCTTTCCTTTTTAAAACGTGTTTCTAACCTTTATTGCTCTAAGGATAATAGTTTTGAAAATGTGAACAGAGTATAAACAATGGAATATAACAGTGTACAGTGTGTAGCCAAAGTGTTCCTGAGTTTGAATACAACCTGAAACAATAGCTCTAAGAGTATGAACAGAGCCCTGAACATCCATGATTCCATGGCAGCAGAATGTGGCTGTAACCAGTCACCCAACATTTGATTTCTATTTCTCTGCCCTGTTGACAAGAGCTTGATGATGCTTCTCACTCTCTCTAGCTTTCCCCACATCACTTCACTAATTCCCTAGAAGCCATTTGCTTTTTCCCAGCTCTCACCCTACTGGATTCCCAAAATATATATAACACTAGCCCTGCAAATCCCCCAAATTTTTCAATTTGCCCTTGTGTATTCTGTGCATATTCTGCAAACTAAATTACTTTCCCCATTCTACAGTGCATCAAGGAATGGGACATAGTCATAAGTATAATTCTACAGGCTTTATTAGCATGCAGACAGCTATCATGAGCACGTCCTCCCAGAGCTAGCTGGGGATCCTTAGAACAGCTCAGTTAAATGCCTAAAACCAGATTCTTCCTGATGTAAATTGACTACTGGCAGCAACTTTGCTGAAGTGATGTCAATTTACAGCAGCCTAAGATCAACCTTTCATTACAGCCTGATAAGTATTTTCAGAATGAAAAGCAATACACATATCACTACCTAGTGGGATCAGAGAATCAGCCAGGAACAGTGAACTCCTATGTTATTCTCCATTATGAATGTATCCCAGTTTTACTTTTTTTATTGAACAATTACAGAACACTGGCCCTGCTATTCAACAAAGCTCCAATCCTCCATTGCCAAGTGATACAGATCGTCCCCATCTCCATTTTCTGGCAGGTTCTTACACTTTTCAAAGGCTGGTGTGATGACATTAGGAGAGAACACCCTGGAACAACACACTTAGCAACAGTCAACATTCAGATGTGGGGTCTGCATTTCACCTATTTGTTGCCAAGGTAACAAAGGGAAAATCAGTGATGTTCTGAAAGCTTGATCTATCCTGTTATTCTAGACCTACAACTAATAGAAAGGTGTGAGTTTATAGGATTTTTTAGATAGAGGTAGATGCTAAAAATGCTAAATAACATTTCATTTATAAAGTAGAATCACAAATGGGGGTGGAAATATGCAAATCCAGTTAATGGTTCCTAAAAGTCGTTTAAAAGAAAATATGAACCACCAAATACCTGCTGATAGTGCAATATAAGATTCAGAGACTTCTGTCTATATAATTTTATCCCATTTTCTGACATAACTGGAATTTAGGCAGGATTCCAGATTCAAGGTATTGTAAATAAAAGCAATGAAGTAATTCAAACAGCTCAAACTAAATTCTTTTTCCAGCAGCATGATGCTCTCTCCTCAATGCATCAGGTGTGGGATAGAGGATCTGAGAGGAATTCAAGCAGATTATACATTGCAAATGGGAACACTCTCCACACCTGTAATGGACTGGAGGAGTTCTGACCAGCACCCAATGATTAAGGGGTTAAGCTCAGGTAGCTAGCAGAAGTGTTGGCTAGTGGGCCCGGGAGAACCAATCGAGAAAGAGTATTGAAATTTGAATTGGATATATGTTCCCTGCCTGCTTTCTTTGTGTGGGAAAGAAACTAGAAGTTGAGAGACACAGAATGATTTAAACCCAGGCAGGACTGCCATGTCTCCAAGGTATTCAGGGCATGGGAGTGGAGTGAAAAAAGAGAAAATTGGAAGTAAGGAAAAGTGAATCCAGTTGTATTTAGGGTAATTTTTCTTTAGTTTGTGGTTTGGTTTCAACTGCTCTGTGTGATTCTATGCCTCCCTCCCCATTTACTATCTTACATTAGGCCCAGAGATTTCTTTCTGTTTTAATTTGTTTTCCTTAATTGCTATGTAACATCTAGCAACCAGGTATGCTTTTTCAAGTTTATATTTTGTTTTGTAATAAAAATCCCTTTTTTGAAGGTGATGATTTGATTCTTGTGTCCTGGAAGGTCTGTCTATGTGTATCTGCATGCCTCTGACTGAGGGGCCAGCTACCAGAGACGGCAGCTTGTTGTTCATTTTTTCCTTTTTCAAGCTCTTTTGTGGCAAAAGAGCTTGGGGTACCCTGGGGCTGATTTCAACTGTTCACCCCGGGTTTTTAAGGAAAAAGCACTTGATGGTGGCAGCGATTCCCCAAAATCTGTGCATTATGATTCTGGGGGGAAGTTTTTTGTAACCAGTTCCTGTAGAGGCAAGGTTTGAAGCTCTTTTGTGGGCCCTCACCTTCTGCACTTGGAGTGCCAGAGAGGGAAACAGCCCTGACAACACCATTTCCAGAAAACTTTTTAGTTCAGAATAAAATGTGCGTGCATGACATTATTTATTGTAATCTTGAATAACAATAGAACATTCCTGCTTCATAGAAAAAAAAAAAAAGAAACAAAAGCATGGTTCTTTACGGACCAAGTTCCACTGACATGAATGAGAATTTGTATCTCCATGTCCAAAGCCATATGGCCCCAAGAATCCAATCCTCTAAGGTGGCGATTGTCTCCTATGAGACACTGAATCGTTAGGGGTGTTGCTGAAATTGTTATTCATTCTGTCACAGGAAAATTGACCTCAATGGAACATTGGCCTGGGTAAAAACGTAATAAAATGTTTAGGGCCACATCAGCCTCTACTGTGGGAAAACAGAAGTAAGGAGAGCACCCTGTGAGGGTTCCCCTTTATGGAATTCCCTTCAAATGTTTCCACTGGGGGATGATTTTATCCTCCAGTATGGGTTTGTGCATAAAGAAGGGAATCTGAACACAAGTACCATGGATCTTTGATATGGACCATGGAATCCATTAGAAGCCCAGGCCATTAATCTTGAAGTCTTGTGACTCTGCAACAGCTCTAGAACTACCTGTGGCTTTCCTTGATCCCAGTATACTCCAATGAAGCTATGTTGCCAACCCTTCCAGCTACTGCAAATGCACACTGAAACCTGCTCATATGGGAGTGTGATGGGGTAGATTAGGTCCTGACACCCTCTGCTGGAAGCCTTGCTGAACCCTGTCCCAGCCAGAAAAGCAAAAGATAGCAGGATAGAGGGGCTGTCTCTGCTGTGGCTAATTAGGGCTCCGCAGACCCATATAAAAGAAGCTGCTGGGTGAGGGCCTGCCAGTTCCTCACAGGTGTATGGACTGACTGGGAGAACAGCAGCACCATGGACAGCTCTGAGTGTGAGATGAACTTTAGGCCTGGGTGACATCCAGGTCCAGTGGCTGAAGACTAGCCACAGCCAATTACAAGATTTTTTAGCATCCTGAACAGTGTGTTGAGAGCCCAGCCTCAAAACCTTAGGACGGCTGGACAGAGCGGCATCCTGGGGAAACGGCCCAGGGAGCAAGGTAGTAGCAGACAGAGGAGACTTGTAGCAGGCAACTGCTACTTATAGGGTCCCTGGAACCAGAGGAGTGGGCAGGACTGGGTCACCCCCCAACCCCCAGCAGCCACAGCAAGCAGATAAGAAGAAGCCTGGTCCCAAGTAACGTCCCGGACACCTCCTCTCCCGCAGACAGCTGGGTAGGGAAGTTACAATCAGCCATAGAGGGTGCTCACAAGAGGGAGGACCCCTCCACAGGAAAGTTCTTCAGCACAGGGGTGATATCACAGGAAAGTAATTAATCTCAATCTGAAGTCAAAATGACTAGGGGGATAAAGCACCACAAACCCAGTTCTACCCTGACAAGACAATTTTAATTTTTCATCTGGACTCTTTCTCCCCAGGCACAGCTGTGTGGAGAGGCAATTGATTGACACCATTCTGTGAAGCTTTAGGCAATCCACAGGTCTCTTCTGTGCCTGGATGTAATGGAGTATGCCCTTGTCCAGAATGTAAGGTTTAAACTATTCATTTAGGTACTCGTGATGTTCAGCAAATTCCAGGATTGAGTCTTTAGGTGATACTTGAGCCAGAGAGATGCAAAGCTACCAGTTTTCATTATCCAAATCTTTATAAGTGAAACTCAAATTCAGGTAATAGGTATGTCTGAAATAGCATAACATCTGGCACTTCCCAGAGAACATGGCAACATTTTACAAACCACATTCTTTTAGCTTTGCCACTGTGTGAAATGTTGCTAGTTTTTGCAGGAAAATTTTAGTCTTTTCATAGCAAAATGGCAGGGTTTTGCCAATAGAAACTGTTTCATGTTTTTACAGATACAACAAAGTATTTGAGATGAAGATACAAAATGATACATGGTTTCCCAGAGTCACCAGGATTTCTTGCCTCTTTGAGGAATTTTGCCGCACAACACTATTTAATTTACATTAACCAATGTAAGAATACTTTAAAATGCAGAAAAATTTACATCCATATTATAAAGAGATAAAGCCTTTTAAATATTTTATCTTTTTTCATATTACTCTAATATTTTTGGTTCATTTAATACTTTTCTTTTGGACAGGAAAAGCATTTGTATTATTTCACTAACCACTTTATTGGGGGAATCTTCTCTGAAACAATAGTAGTGGAATTATATTTTTGTCTTTATAAAAAGATAAGGAAACACCAAACCACACTTTAGAGGCTATGTCTACACTGTCGTTTTTTTGCAGAAGAGATATGCAAACCATGCTTGCTTTTGTATATCTTCTTCTGATTCTTTTTGTGAAAGAGATTTTGCCAATAAAAAGCCCCGTGTAGACGGGGCCATTTGTTGAAAAAACCCCTCTTTCACAAGATCCCTTATTCCTCAAAAAATGATGTTTACAGCATCTTCCAAAAGAGGGGGGGGCTTCCAACAAAAAGCTACACGGGGCTTTTTATCTGCAAAACCTCTTCCGCAAAAAGAATTGGAAGAAGATATGCAAATGTGAGCACAATTTGCATATCTTCATCTGCAAAAAAATGGCTATGTAGCCATAGCCAGAATCAATTTCTGCTTTATTTGGGGTTATTTTCCTAATTGGAAATAAAATATTGTGGCAGTCTGAGAGCAGGGGGCTGCAGAAGCCTGGTGGAAGGCACTTACACAGGGAGCTGGGTGTGTGGGTTTATGTTCCCAGAGTAGGTGGACGGAGTCTGCAGCCCATGCCAATTAGGACACCTGAAGCCCATCTGGGATCATCTTGGACAGTAGTCTGATTAGAGCACTTGCTGCTAGTTAAGGCTGGGAGCACACATTAAAAAACCTTCCCTTAGGCAAAGGAGGGGAAGGAGAAAAGGGATGGACCAGAAGAGTGGAGAGGCAGAGCAACACAGCAGAGGAGACAGCCGGCAACAAGGCCTGTTACAAGGCATCAGGGAGGAGGTACCCAGGAAGGGTTGGGGAAGTGGCCCAGGAAGGAGCTGCTGTTCAGTGGGGCAAGAGCCAAGCCTCACAGCTCACTTGGGGCTACCCCCATAGGGCCCTGGGCCAGAACCCAGAGCAAGTGGGTGGGACCAGGTTCCCCTCAACATTCCACTGGCTGGTGGACTGCCCGTGAGGAACAGGGAGGACCCTGTGGACTAACGTAGGGACTAACCTCCAGAATCCTAGACTGGCCAGTGATGAAAAGGGCTCTGGTAGTGGGGTACCCTTGCCTTCTCGGTAGTGAACATGGACACCGTGAGCCTCTAAGGCATGTGCAAAGATCTGCCAGGAAGCACAGGACCCAGGAGCTTAGCCCAAACTTGTCACAATATATTACATGAACTGCATGTATTATTTTTGAAAATGCTTGAGATATCCTTCAGACATTGGATCCTTTCTTCTAAGGGCCTCATTGTATCCGCTCTCATAGGGTCCAGCTTATGTTCCTGGTACTCAGCTTCAGAGTTTTCAAGAGCATAAGGGCTATATACTAAAGAACCATCTGTCCCTCTGATGCAATCAAAAGAAACAATGAAGTTGACAGAGACTGGAGTGGTTTGATGAATCTAGTCTCCGTGTGTTCACTAGGATCTTCAAGTTAAAATTGTGCAGGAAGGTCTATCCCAAGGAGAAATGTACATTTCAATAAATAAATAAAAGCTACCAATTGGAACAAAAAATCAGATATGTCAAATTACTTGCAGAAAGGAAATACTTTAAAGTAAGTTTTGAAAGGCCTATAAATGCATATTTTAACACTTACGGGCAGCGGCCCAGGTGGTGGTTCATCTAGGAGAGCCGGAAGCCCACCAGGCAGACTGCCAAGAAGCAAGGACATTCTGGAAGGCAGAGAGGCAGGTACACAAGCTGGCAGAAACTAGGCAGGCAAGCTAGCCAACCAGCCAGTCTGCCTGTCTGTTTTCTTGTAAATAGTGTTGATGGAATTGACACATTCCTGCTGAATGTTTCATTTTGGCAAAATAGCATGTGCTGATGGAAAACATTCTAAGTGCTCAGATGCTCAGTCTTCAAATCTGATAACTCTTAAGAATCCATTTTCAGATGAAGGGGCCAAGGTTGTCTTTTACTACTGAGGCTTTCAGTATTGTACTTTCTAGTTTTGACAAAGTTTCTTATGTTTCAATGAGAAGTGGTCCCCTCTTCTTGAAAAGTGAATCATGGAAATACAATGGCATCCACACATTGGTCTGTATTGATCTCCCTAGGAATGCTCCTCATTCAGATTTCATCAATCCCCAGCTCAGTTGACTCAGAGACTTTTATTAATACTGATTTTATCTAATGGATTCTCCTAACTAATGCATAGCTGGACATCTTTGAGAAAAATGTTTCACTTTTTTTCAATAAACCCATTATATATGCACGTGTGTTTCTAAGTAAACATGCCTGACTGTACTTTTAATTTTCTAGGCAAGTTACCTAGAACCTGAATAAGTATTAAAAATAATGTTTTTATTCAAAATGGCCTTCACACTGCTTTTGTGCTGGGCATGGTGCAAACACAGAAGAGGAGACAGTACCGGCCTTAAACTGCATCCTATATAAACTGAAATATACAAATATGTACAAAAGTTTGATTGAAGTATCCTAGGACTAGTTAGCAAAACAAGTTGCTGCTGCTAAATGTATGATGCAGTCACCAAACTATCTTGCAGAAAAGACTCAATCTTCCTTTTCAAATAGAATTGAGGGCTTTTTCCCCCCACTAGAACTCATTCTTGACTGGTTAGCAAAATAAAATGTTTTTGTCATTTCTGGAAAAAAAAATAAAATCCCTTTCAATAAATTCCCTGACTGCAGTTCATGTTTGCCAGATAAAGACTGGATAATCTACTGGCAGCTGAAAAGCCCAGGCCCTCAGCCATCTGATCAGTCCACCAGTGGCCAGTACATTCAAACTTACAGCTTAGACTCAGAGCTCAAACATAGCAAAGGCTTATGCTCAGGCAGAATCAAACTGTGCTGCTGAGAGCTCCCTAGTCCTGCTCCCTTCCTGCAAGGCATTATGTGCTGTGACTGACAGCTTCCCCATAACCCTGGAAGCTTAATTCCATTGCTGTTCGGTTTCTCATACTCTGCTCCTATCCTTTTCTCTGATTCTGTGCTGCTGTGGGTACCACAGGCTTGGCCAATCCCCAACCTTTCCTGCTGCTGTCTGGCAGGCATGGAACTTGATACTTTCATTTGCCTAAATAGCACTTGTGGTTGTCCTGGACTACCAGACAGTTAGCTTTCTCAAAGACACTGCTATTAGAATTCATCCTATACCCAGTCATTCCTTGCATGGAAAACCAGGGGAGGAGCTTGGTTTAAACTTGGAGGTGTGAAGAGACACTTGAAAGTCCATCTTCAGCTCAAAGCACCTAACATCCTCAAATTCCCACCAGCATGTCCTAAACCCCTCCATGCTGACTGGCACCCCCAGAGCCCTTCCCTCCTATGCCCAACCCTATTTCAAATCTCCAATCTTTTTCCATTATAAATCATCTTTCACTCTCAGTTGGACCCTAACCACCAAGCCAGCAAATAATGATAACTTCTCACACATCCCATAGGAGAAAAGGTAACTTCTCTTTTTCCCTAATCAGTGCAGGATATTCTCCTGGGCTTCTCCCATCTCTTCCTCAGCAATGATGTGGGAAGTGACTTCTGTTATCCAAGCAACAGATTAATGTGGAAAATGGGGGGGAAAGGGAAGTGCAAGAGAAAATACAAGTGCTTGAGGGGGAAGGCTTCTGTATCAGTGAAATAAATGGATGCAGATCTTTAAAAATTGCTGCAACACTCTCCATGATGCAGCATACATGGAGGGAAATCTGGTGAGAGCGGAGCCCCTCCAAGCCACTGCTAAGACAGCCATTGTGCGATATCTTCTCTTGCATTACTTGCTTCCACTTACTAAATTTACTGACAGCCTCCCAATAGTGTCCTGTCATTTGCCTAGACCTCAGCCCCATAAAACACTTAAATGTGTACATAGTTTGAAGCCTAAGCTGGTTTTTGAATCAGTCTTCACTGAGGATGTGATTCTTTGTGCAGTATTGTTACATATGGCGATAATAGATTATTAGGATACTATATGTTTCATTGATATGGTTGACGTGTTTAGGTATAAGTTGTATACATAGCAAAGCAACATTAAGCTACTGTAGTGGCTTAGGTGTATGAAATACTACTAAAAATCAATGGATCAGTCTTTACAATTTCATCCCAGACATGTACATTTATCATTTAATTGAATCAAATGAAAATGTTGGCCTTCATATCAAATAACACAATGTCAAACTCACCAAGGCAAGGAAAAAGAGGGGCATGGATTTCAGTTTTAACTAAATCCCAATTTTTCTTCTACAATTTTACAGCTCATTTCCTTTCACTGCTTCATATCACATTTTCCTATGATCAAATAAAGTTGTATTCAAGTAAGGTCTATAAATTTATTAGGATATTTTTGAAATAAGAACCCTGTTTCAATTAATTTAAATGGGCTCAGATGGTTCAGATTAGAGTGAAATCTACTGCAAATTAAATACAATCTGAAACAGTGTTTTTCTGTCCAAAATAAATGGCAATAAAGTGATAATGTAGAACAATGTGATAATTATAATTTTAACATTTCAAAATCATTTTCAAGTTATTATCCATTGTAAAACTTAAAAGAAGCAATTGTATGAGAGCTAAAGTTCCAGAAAGATTACTACTTGAAATTTTCTGACAGACACAACCTGTCTGAATTCAGAGAAACAAGAGCGCACAAGTCTCCAGATCTCACATCAGTCTTCTCTTGGATACTATGTAGGAGTGATTAAGAATAAAAGTGTCAAAACATACTGTCTGAAAACCTACCCTTTTTGTCCCCAAAAATATTGCAATGAACATTCTTCCTAATTTTCTAACTATGTCGATTCATATATAATGTATGAAACAGGTAGTGCAACTTGGGCTTTGAATATACTGAAATCAGATATGGAAAAAATGGTTACAACAAATATTAATATGCTTATAGACAGGAGACTCAATAGTCATCAAATATGTACAAATGGGTGGATGCTTAGAAAAATCATTCCATGATTAGCTCACAGAAAATATATTAGCTTGGTGGAAATTTCAGATAATATGTTATTAGCGTCAACCAGACCAGAATTGCTATTGAATCATATTTTGTAAGTAATGCAACACAAGGTAGAGTGCACATGGAATGTAGATTTATGATCTTTTAATATCAAGTATTGGCAAGTACACACACTCATTATCCTAACTCCTTTGTAGAATACATAAAGTTTGAAAATATAGGAAAGGATTCTTCCTTCACTATGCCCCTTTTATACTGCAGCTACTAGAACTCCAAATCCATCTAAGAACAAATTTTCCTTGGCTCAGCCTTTGCACAAAAGTAGTTTTTGTAACCTCATGTCATGTGCCAACTTCAAACCCCAGCATGAGAGACATACTTGAGCTAGAAACCACTGGTGAAGTCGCAGTATTTAGTCCTGAAGGGATTCCAGGCAACATTGCCACCCATAGGACCCAAGGCCAGGCTGGTGTAACCCTTTCTGGCTGAGTAATCAGGAAGGTGCAAAGGCTTAAAGTCACCTCCCCTCTCTGGGCTGATTTTAATAGAACATTATAGTTAAGACTAAAACTTCATGCTAGGAACTTTATGCTCTCAGGATACATTAATATGATGTCTTTAGACAACTTCTTTTGCATGTATGCAAAGGAAAAAAAACATCATACCAATGCTTTTCTATATCTGTCTCATCAGTCCTCCTCCCCAAAGGAAACTTCCACAATACTTTCCAAAGACAAGTACAGGATCCTAAATCATATCTTTGCTCGACACCAATAATCATAAACTGAATAGACGCATTGACTTTTTCACTTATAACAACAATCTGTAAATCACTAGCAACTCTTCCCTCCTCCATCCATTACTCCCTATGAGTGGAGCAGTGTTAGCAGATGATTTCACCTTGAAGTATGCTGACCATACATCCCAATTTTTCCAGGACAGTCCCGAATTTAAATACTCTGTCCCAGTGCCCCCATCAAGTAGTGAAATGTCCCAGAAAGCCCCACTGGACATTTTACTACTTGATGGGGACACTGGCTTGCAGGAAGAAGCAAGAAATGGAGCTGTGCCATTCCTCCTTGCCCTTTTCCCCAGCGGGGCGTGTAGGACAGTCGGGCTGGCTTCCAGTGGGATGTGGCCCATCTCACTCCCCTTCTCTTCCCTCCCCCATGGGACCGCCTCTGCTGCACAGGGTCTGGTCCAGCAGCACCACCTCCTCTTCCTCCTGGCCAGCTTGAAGCCCCACCAGAAACCACGTGGAGCCTGGCTGGGGAGCTGCGGGGTGGGGTGTGCTCAGGCTCAGCAGGTGCTGGGACTGGAGCAGAGGCTGCCTGCATGCTATTTTTAGTACTGCATTCTGGGTCCCGTGGGCGGCCCTGGCCCCAGCTAGAGTCAAGTGGCAGCTGCATGAGATGCGTTCCAGCTGGGGCAGCCTCACTGGAACAGGCCTTGTGTGGTTGCCGCTTGACTCTAGCTGGAGACAGGCAGCCTGCAGGGACCGGGACCAGAGTACTAAAAATAGTACCACAGGTGGCCTCTGCTTCAGTCCTAGCATGTGGTTCTGCCCCGGGAGCAGCTGGGGCTAGGGCTGAAGGGGGCTTTGGGGCCAGACCACAGTAATAAAAATAGCATCACAGCCCAGCTCCAGCCCCACAAATTGCTTCCCACATGGAAAGCAGAATGTGAGGGAAGGGGAAGGGGGAGAACTAAGGGGGAGGTGGGGATAAGGAGAGGAAGGGGCTTGTGCTGAAGGGAGGGGGGACAGAGCAGGAGAAGAAAGGGGGAGGCACCAAGGGGCAGGGTGGAGGAGAGACAAATGCCAGGGGGCCAAGAGGAGACAATGAGGAAAAGGGCAGGAGGGTGATGGGAGGGAAGGTGTCAGTGGGGGTGGCAGAAGGGAGGGGACAGGGTAATGCTGGGAGAGGAAAAGGGAGGGGCAAGAGGGAAGAAGAGGAGAGGGAAGGAGTGGGTGCTGGGAGAAGAAGGGTGGAAAGGAGAGGTGGGCATGAGGAAGGCAGGGGATGGAGCACAGAGGGGCGTGAGGAGAACTGGGGCAAAGAGTGGTGAGGATGTGGGCACCAGGGAGAAAGAAGGCAAGGAGGGCAGGAGCAGTGAGGGGAGAGGGAGGCACCAGGAAGGTGCAGGTGTAAGGGAAGGTGCAGGTGCCAAGGGATTGTGGGAGTGAAACAGAAGGGCAGATACATGGAGGGACGGGCACCAGAGGAGAGAGGCAGAGCAGGTGGGTAGAGGGAGGTGTTAGGACTAGGATTGACATCTTTGTTTATTGCTTGCTTCTACTATCTACTTTGGGATAGGCAGAAAATGCCTTTTTCCTTGTGTAGTTTCAGTGTGGTCTAACTGATTAGGTTTAGAACTTCATTGAGAGTTTTGTTGTCTCTTCCCTCAAAGATCCATATATCAAAATGTCATCCTTGAAAACTATAATCCCATTTGTATTCATTCCCATCCCTTCTTTCTTTGGAAAATTTCAGGTGCACTAGTAATCCAAAAAAAGTAATCTTAGAAAGCAAAATCTCCCAAAGGGTGTGATAAATGAAGTCAGTTTATCACTTTCATAGGCTAAAGGAACTTGCCAGAATCCTCAGGAGGTATCCATCTTGAAGAATACTGTAGTTCCATTCACTCGCGGGTGGAAACCATCTGGAGTTAGGAAGATCCTTTTTTTTCTGTCCAAACTGCTTCATTGAATCTTGTAAGATTGAATCTTTTTTCATTTTTCTTTAGAACTGATCGGGGCACATAATGCTGTTGGTTCAGAGAATTTCTCAATTAGGTCAATCTGTTCCATTCTTTTTAACTCACTTTCCATTTTATGAAGCAACATGATAGAAATTGTGTTAAATGTATGTATGATATATGGCTCAGCATTGTCCCTTAAGGTTATTTGTACTAGATCTCCTTTTGAAAGTCCTATATCATGAAACACTCAGTCGAGTTCTTCCACCTTTCTCACTAGGCCTATTATGGCTGCCAAACTGCAGCTCAGAAGGTGGTAATTCTTGGGTACTTGAATCACATGGAACTTTAATGCAAAGGTTTCATCTTTGTAAATTGTTTCTGTGGCGAGCTGGCCTATGGAGATCAGAATGTTCAAGTCTGCTTCATGTGATTTTAGGTCTGGAAGGGGTTGTGCGTGATTTTAAATCCTTTACTAGATGACACTTGCATCTGGTCCTGAATCAATTTTAAAGTCAATAGTCTTTCCATGAATATTCCATTTCAATTTACAGGCAGGCTCCCCTGTCTTCCTATTGATTGTTGGTAATATTAATCAACTCCTTGGCTGTTTTGGTATGGCAAAGAGCTGAAAAATATCCATATTTTATTATACCTTACCGCCTTATTTAAACATACATCTGTTAGGATATGAATGTTTCCACCTCTTGTATATTTAATCCAAAAGGGTTTGTAATTTGCCTGGGACTCCCTCATAGTTTCAGGACTTTTTTGCTGTGCCTTTTTACAGCTTCTAAACTAGTTTCAGGATTTTCAAATTGTTCCTGTCTTTTCTTCTTTTTGACTAGGTCAGACTGCTTTGCTATCTATATAGCTGTGGGCAGACTAAAGTCTGTCTTTAATTGTAGTTGCTGTGAGAGGTTCTTGCCTGTTAGCCCAATATCCTTATCTCTAATATTTTCATGTTTTGCATGTCCCAAAGCATCAACATTTTGTCATGGCTTATGAACTCTTTGGTGAGACACTTTTCATAAATCACATTTCTCTGAAGTATAAAATATTTAGCAAGCATTGTCAAAATTCATTCATAGTACTCTTTGTGACTGGGTTTAGTAATAGTAAAAGATTTAAAGATATATTATGCCTTCTTTCCCATAGCATAAAAAGATGATACCTGAATATCTCAGTTTACTTATTGTTTGAGGTGTTGTTGTAGCCATGTTGGTCCCAGAATATTAGAAAGCGAAGGTGGGTAAGGTAGTATATTTTTATTTGTTTGACTTCTGTTGGTCAAAGAGACAAGCTTTTGAGCTACACAGAGCTCTTCTTCAGATCTGGGGAAAATACTTACGTTTGTTCCACCAAATGCAAAGAACAGATTGTTTAGTATAAGGATTTTGCACATATTTTAAGGCACTGTTCAAGGTGAAGTGGCCCATTAACATTCTTCCCATCATAGGACCAAGTAACATTCTTCCCATCATAGGAGGAGAGTAAGTGAGTTACAGATACACAGCAATCTCTCCACTACAAGAGGAGAGTCTCTAAGCAGTCTCTGAAATCCAGCTGCCAGATAGTGATCAAACAAGCAGATGAAGGGATACCATCGTACTCCCCGGTTGTGATGATAATGTAAAAGAGGTTAGCAGACAATTCTTCAATACTACCTACTATATAGAACTCAAAATAAGACCTTACACCACAATTCACCCAAGAATTTAAAATCAAGTTCTTCCCCAAAACAACTAGAAAAGCAGCTCCACAATCACATCCTCACAAACCCACCCAGGGACCTTTTACTTGCATCTCAAGAGGCACAGACAAGGGTAACTAGGTAAGTTTATTAGATCTGGCCATGACACTCTTACTGAACAATTATGAATACTCATCCAGACCATCCTCAAACTAGTAACCACACAAAGGATCAACTTACCCCAGGACACTACTGAATTCTTTGAGAAATTGCAGTATTAACATCCCTTAGAACATCATCCTTGCCACCACAGATATCACCTTGCTACACACCAACTTCTTTCACAATGACAACATCACTGCCTGCCTCCAGTTTTTATAAAATAATGGAGAATACTGAGATATCCCCACCCAAACCACATCACTAAATTCATCCATTTCAAACTCACCTATAACAGTTTTACATTCAACAACAACCATTTTGTCCAAACCATTTGAAAACCATAGGTACCAGAATTCCCCTCTGCCCCACACACCAATAGGCCATCCTCTTAAGGAAGAATTTCTGGACAAGTGCACCATACAACTGACGATTTACCTGCAATACATCAATGAGTTTTCATCATTTGGGCAGGTGATTTAATCTGTTTCAGATTTCCACCACAAGTTCAACAACCATCTATCACCCATCAAACTCTCTCTAGAATGCCCCCATACCAGCATCAATTTCCTGGAAACCAGGATCAGCTTCAACAGTGGAACCCTACAGCCAATTACATACAAGAAACAAATAGGTAACAACATCTACCTTCATAAATCCAGTAACCATTCCAAATACTTCAAGAAATCTGTTATTTACAGACATGCACAGATATCACACAATATGCTCCAAAGAGGAAGTCTGGGCTACACACCTTAACATATTTAAAATTGCCTTCACCAAACCAGGACACTTCACCAGAAAAGTAGATTGCATTATGGAACAGGCCGCACAAATACCCTGGGAGAACCTGCTTCAATACAGGACAAAAAACCACCCACCCAACCACACAACCCTAGTGGTAACCTGTCAGCACTGCACCGTAGCCCATATAGGATATCATTAAGCAACTGCAAACTAAACATAATGGGGATCACATCCCGAAATAAATCTTTCCCAGATCTCCTCTTCTGGCTTTCAAACAAGCCCCCAAACTTACTGAGCTCATCAGAAGAAAGCTATCCACAGACCAGGACCCCAAACCTGCAAATAATTATCTTCTGCTACAATGATCAACACTTCCACAACACAACTTTCAAATCCATGGGACCCACATGTGCCTACCATAATATGTAATATACCTCATCCAGAGCACTAAATGTCTCAAAAGCAATCACGCTGGTGAAACCAGACAATGGACATGCTCTCGCGATCTGTTTATAATCTCAGAAAGAAAAAAAATCACATTCAAACAGATGCCTCTCACATGAACTCACAAAGAAAACTGATCAAAAACAAAAACACCATAACACTTGTGGGTGATCATTTTGTGAAATATCTTAACCCTCAGTCCTTGACCTCAAAGGAAAAATGTACAACACGTTCAAAAGAGAAGTCTGGGAACTTAAATTCATAACTTTGCTAGACTTCAAAAATCATGGTCTCAATAAAGATACTGTATTTATAGCTTATTAAAAAAATCTGTAACCCACTAACTTCCCTTTTTTGTCCTAGGACATCTGGGATGTTAACAGACTGCTTCATTTTAAATATATGCTAACTACTTACGTTAAACAGTCTGCTTCACCTAGTGTTTAGCTGTGACACTCTGAGTACCCTTCCCAGATCTGAAGATCTCTGTGCAGCTCAGAGCTTGTCTCTTTCATCAGCAGAATGTGGTCCAATAAAAGATATTAACCTTGTCTCTTAATTTCCTTTTTGGAGTTTTGTAGCAATGCAAAATCTTGAAAAATGTTGCTTCTAATCTTTCCATTCTGAAGGTATATCAAAGTCGAAATTCTCTGTGGCACTGAAGAATGGCATGTTTTTAAGTCAATGCTGCAGCCTCTGTCGCTTCGTTTTTCTTCATTTCCTGTTTTCCCTCTAGAACTGGTTTACTTCTGACAGCATGTTATATACACCTTGTATATGGTAGGTTGTAGAACTGCTAGTAGCAGGTCAGGCTTCTATACTGGCTACAGAGATTCTTTGCCATAGAGCCACGCCTGAGAAGACTTCGCTATAAAGGTGTGTGTACACCAAAAAAAAAAAAAACACCTGTGTTGCTGAGTCTCTGATCCCAAGTTAATTAACACAGGCTCATGGGACTCAGGCTGTGCATCTAAAAATATCAGTGTAGATATTTCTGCTCAGACTGGAACCCAAGCTCTGAAACCCAATGAGGAGGGAAACAGAAACTCCACATGAATATAATCCAGCCTGGAACCTTTCCTAGTGAATGATCTTTATGACATGCTCTTTATCTGGAAAAAAATCATGTTTGAATCCACACTAGGACACAGCTATCTCTTTGTGACCTGAGTTTTGTTTGAATGACTGAAAATTTATCCAAGTTCTCTTGCATGGCCATTAGCTGGGATGCAATAGTATTTATGTTTATTGGAAACGCCTTTTTGTTGAGACTCAAATCTCCAAAAAGTCTTTTGATGGTCTGCCAAGCTTTCTAGTTAGAATGAGTAAAGTCCATATTTGTAACTATCCCTCTCCATCATTCATGCCTGGTTTCATCAAGCAATTGAATATGTTCCTTTCTCTTATTAACAGCCTCCCCTTCATTACCAGCAGGTTTGAATTCTTAGTAGAGTTTAATTGCCTGTGACGGCCATCTAGAGATATATTGTCAATGATAGGCTCAGGGGATTGATTTCTTAGCAGCTGCCTGAATTAATTTGCAGAAAATTTGGGACATATACAGTCCAACTCAGCTAGTTCACTGACATATGTCTCCAGTTCTGCTTGAAAGACCTCCCACCGAGCTTTCAGATTCTTCATGGGGCTTTTTATAACCTGTTTGTTGTTGCTGTCCACAGGCCCATGCTGATCAAAAATGGCCAATGCTGTAACTTTAGGAAAGCTTTTGTTCTATAACTTTATGCAGCGGTTTCCTGGAAGATGAAAAGGCAATGTTGGTTGAAGAGCCTTTTGCCCATCTGCTACTGTAAAAGCTTGGCATTTGCTTTGTATCAGAGAGGAATTTTAGGTCAGGAACTGATGTCCACACCATTAGACTCTCTTCATCTGCATTGTTGCCAGGACATCACCAATGAACATGGTAGGAATTAAAGTCACCACAGAAAATTGAAGAACCAGTAAAGGTGGGCAAATTGGAGCTTGGCCAGTTAGCTGTTGGAAGATTGTATATCTTAATCTGCATATGCATATTCACTTTCATTACCCCCATTCACTATGTCATTTGGACCAGAAGTAAATATAGTGAGAGTGAGCAGCCCTTCTCTAACATAAGCTGCCATCCCAAACTGCTTGTGATTTTCATGAGCCATGACAGCTCATGGCACTGAAAGCTTGCCTGGATGCTGTCACTTGCATTTCCTGAAACAAGATTCCATGTGCTTCAAGATTTGTAACTGGGCGGAGAAGAAAAATAACCTTTTTTGCTGTCCATATCCCCTGAATAATAAAATGCAGCATCTTGAGAAGTGACCTCAGAGCTAGTGTTTGTGACACTAGCCCTGAAAGTGGCCCCATTAGAAGATTTTTCTTCAGGCTGATTGTCACTTAGGACATGAGCCTGTGGTCTATATTTTGTTGCTTTGTGCTACTCACAGGGAATGCCACAAGATGGCAACATACATTTCCTCCCCACCTTCAGAGATTCATACCATTAAAATAACCCCCAAACTTTAATTCCAACAGAGGAGTTCCATGTGCTAGTCCTCATGGAAAAACTAACATAGATATTCAATTTTTTGCATTAAGACCAGGTAATAAAAATGAGAACAATTTCCTCAAACGTGCAATAAACCCAGGGGAGCGAGGGTCGGGGGGAGAAAGAAATTAACCTTCCACCATTCTTTAGTATCTGAACTTAAAAACAGCTCATCTGAGTAACATCACATTTTCTTAAAATTCTCCTCCAGGCGGACACTATATTTGAGAAATTGAATTAAGAAGGGAGCTTTATCACAACATTAGAGTGTGATCAAGTTCACAGGGTTTTTTTATATTAAAACTATTTTTTTTCTGTATAAGTTTATAGTGATTCATAATTCAGCCCATCGCATTATTGAGAGAAATGAATTACTATAATTCAATTAATTCACAACACTTCAAGAAACACTTTTGTATGTATACCCAGTAATCTCCTGATTCTCTGAAACCAATGCTCAGGATTTGGATAAAGCAGAGGTTAGATAACAGAGGAGAAATCCCAGCCACCGGAGGCTGCACTGCTGCTGAATGTCTGGCTTGTGGGGCAGTACAGATAATCCCTCCACAGCCTGTCTGTCATGGGACCCAGTGAGTGGTGATCTGACAGCAAAGCTGTGGCAACCCTGGGAGACATAGGGCAGGTAACATAAAATCAAGGTTCAGGGAAGTCTGTGGGCCTAGCAAGGCAGAGCCAGGTGTCTCAACTCTGTCCTGCCATGTCTGAAGACTCTCCCCTCCATTTTACACCTGCCATTGATCAGGAGGGCGGAAGAGACAGTGCCAGGAGCCCCCTGCTATCACTGGAGGGAGTGAGCAGGATTGCGATAGAAGATCAGTAGAGGGCTCCCTGTATGGCTGTTCCTGTCCTCCTGATTATTCAGAAAATCATGGAGTCCATGCATTTTTCCAGAATGTCACAGGTTTTCTCAAGTCAAAAATAGTAAATAGTTAGAATGCATTGGTTATTTTGAACAGAAGAAACCCTGGGTGTTTGAAGGTCTTTCCACATGCTGTGATGCTAGACTAATGATATATTTTAAGATCTATACAAGGGAAAAGATTGCTGCATACATTGATTCCACAACTCTTGTCTTCCACATAGCTGATGTTTCTTTCTCTGGTTTCCTATTGATTTTCCATTTAAGTGGAATAGTCTTTTTAAGCACTGAAGCAAACACACACAAAAAACCAACTGAAAAAAAGGGATACATATAAAGTGTTGATACGGTATGTTCATTTGGTGTCTGTAAACCAAGTACAAATCAATTACAGATTTTCTACTTGGTTATTACAAAATGTGGTTTGATGAATCACACATTTTAACTGTAGAGTCAAATAAAATTTGGCTTAGCTTGAAAGGACAGTCAGAAGCAAAAATCACTGGTGTGAAAGCTTGAAGATTCTCTCTCAACCCAAGAAACTTGAGAGTAAGAAATTACACTTAGAATACCAATAAACATTACTTGAAATACACAGTCTGGGTACATCTACACAGGAACATTATTTCAAAATAACTAGTGTTATTTCAAAATAACTTAGTCCGGGTCTACACAGCAGGCAGTTATTTCGAAATAATGCCGAAATACTGTCAAGTTGGAGGACTTGTTACTCTGACTCCTCTAACCCTATTTGTATAAGGAGTAAGGGAAGTTGGAGGAAGAGTGCTCTATTTCAAAATAAGTTCTGCATAGATAGGGTTGCCAGATACTTTCACAAAAAATACCGAACATGGCAGGAAAAAAATTGGTTGAGCAAAAAAAAAACCCACACCAAAAAAAAGAGTCACTGTGCCTTTAAATCCCTATGCTCCACGCTCCCTCCACCTTTGCCAGATGGTGGCAGGGGAAGAATGTCCCAACCGGCCTTCCGTCCAAGAAAAACAGATTTTTTTATTTTTTTTTAAACCAGGCAGCAGCCACAAATACCGGACTGTCCGGGCCAATACCGGACACCTGGCAACCCTATCAGCGTGGATGCTCCCAATTTCAAAATAAGCTACGCAATTTACGTAGCTCAATTTGCGTAGCTTATTTTGAGTTAAGCCCTGCAGTGTAGATGCACTCTCAGATACTCAGCCCTGATTTGATCATGTGCTCTGCTTTGCTGTCAAAAAGAGGCTATAAAGATGTTTTCACTAGGCAATAGTAGCAGGCTACATACCATTCCTGGCTGGATTCCCATCCCCTGGACTGACAGGGGCATGATAATGCCATAGCAAAGAAAGAGGAGATCTCTGGTGACTGTAGTAGTTCCTGTAAGGTGGTTTACTAACACCACAAGTTAGGAGAGCCAGTATTCTGCACAGGATGGTCTGGGCCCTTCTAATACCCATTCCCCACCTAAAAAAATGTAATCACCCCCTCAATATTTTTACAAAGGGATCTTCCTAGAAATCTCAATAATTAACTCATCCCAGTCTTTCTGGTTTGCTTCCAAGACCTCTATAGAAACGTCAGATTGTTTAATCTATCCTGCCCAAGGTACATTCTTAGATAGGTCTTGATTAATTTTGGCTTACTGAAATGGCTTTCATTGGCAGCCACAGTTTCAGGAAGACCACAAATATACACACTACTATTTCTGTGTCTGGGGAAGATGGCATGAGTTGCAAACACTGATGAAGAGCCCAATGTCATTCTAAAAATTTTCATTGTTTAAATCTTTAAGGTAGCTGTGTGTTAAGTTCGGAGAATGTCTCCTTAGGTCTTCACTGCTGAGACTTTTCAGTTTCTTGACCATAAAATATATTTCTCCAGCTTCATCATACTTATGGATCCTATAATTCTGTTGTGTTAATGTTGCCTAAAACTTTTTGGGGGATCTGATGACCTTTCACCCTTTGGAAGTTCCTCCTCACTTTCCTCTTGCAAGATCATTTCTCTTTCAACCATGTGGATATTCCTAGTATTTCAGCCTGTGAAGCACCCCTTATGCCCCAAAAGACTTAAATTCTGATATAGGGTCTGAAAGGTCTCCAAGCAAACTATGATCTCTTTCAGGATTAAGATCCAGATTCTAATTTTATGCTCACAATGTTATTTGTGTAAGTGAGTGTACCATTTCTCAGCCAAAACAAGACATGAACAAGATTACAAATGAAGGCAGTATTGCTGTCCTTACTTCTGCACTGCTGCTGGTGTGGAACTGCCTTCAGAGTTGGGTTCCTGGCCAAGAGCCACAGCTCTCCACTTGCCCAACTCTGAAGTCAGCACAGAAGGAATGGTGACAATACTGTGACCCCTTAAACCTTGCAGCCCCCTTTCAAATCCCTTTTCCATCAGGACCCCCAATTTGAGAAACACTGATCATGCTTGTGAAATCTGTATAGTATAAGGTAAAAGCACACAAAAGACCAGATTTCATGGGTGGGAGGGTGAATTTCATGGTCTGTGACCCATTTTTCATGTCCATGACTTTGGTAGGGCTCTACTGATTAATGTGGATAACTGTTTAACCTCTCTTCACACCACCCTGAAAGAAGCCTTAAGTCTACTTTAACTTGTGTCAGTGACTGAATCATGTCCTACCACTCCCAGGGATCAGGTATAGAAATGGTATAAAGATATTTTGCCCCTCCCATTTATCCTGAATTAAGCAGAGCTCAGTTTTACCCAAAGATTAGGACCACAGAGCTTGACCCTCCACTGCCTTGGACCTTATATAGTTATTTGTACCTGTTCCTCAAAGGGAAAGCAAAGTGGGTGTAAAACTTTTGATAATAAGAACTGTAACCAAGTGGTTCTAATATATGGAAAGGTTCAAAAGCTCATAACATGCCATTTTCAAGATATGAAGCTCCAATATTAGATAGTGCTCATAATTTCAGATCACAGTTATTTTTCATTAGTTGTAACAAAAAATAGTCTTGGTAAAATTAGAAACATTCTTTTATCTTCAAAAAAGAAGCAATTGTGACCCTAATTATTGGTAACAGGACTTATTGTACCACCTAATATTAAGGTGGCCGTCTCTTCAAATTATTACACCCTATTTTCAGTTGCTTATGATATCATCATTGTTTAATAATTTAGACTGAAATTTTGCATACTGCCCCAGCTGAATGGTCCAGCCATTCCCAAGTTCAAGGCTAGAGAAAAATACATTGTTTTACCCTGTTAAAAATTAATGTGACCTTTTCTTTGAGAAGTTCTACAGCCTCTATGCTTTGGACTCCAGAGATCCCTGGAGGCAGCAAGAAGCTGGGACTGGCTGAACAAGGAGACTGAGATTGGGATGAAAAGGTTGGAGACCGGAGACAGGAACTGAGTCAGGAAAGGAGAGTGGACTAGGACAAGGAGTCAGGAATGGGGAATAAACAAGACTGGGATGTGACAGATTAACAGAAGGGGTTTCACTTGCAGATGGAATGGGCAAGAAGGTCTGTGCCCACTAAAGCTAACTCCCCTCTAATGCCTTCAGTGTAACTCAAGATTGCTGAATCTCACCATTTCTCTGCTGTGGAAAAAATAGCAGGTGATCATGTAATTAAAGACTAGTATAATGCATACACACAAGGAGACCAAATTAAGGTTGAACAAACAACTTTAATCATGATATTTCCTAACTCTGGAGTGCTTAACTTTGCATTCTTAATAATGTTCTTTTAATGTCACTTTTGTGAGTAATTATAGTTAAAAAGACAGTATAAGATAATGTATGTACATGGTGCTTTTCAAATTCAGCTGAGAGCTTATGGTATTCCTTCAGGTACCATTGACATGTAACTACCTCAGGGGTAGCTGTTTTAAAGTGTATAATGATATTATACAATCGTTTAGAACAGCTGGAAGAGATTTTGTATGACATGTAATTATTAGGTGAAGTGTACGTAGGCAAAATGTATTTAGCCCTTTGGAATTTGGACAGGGCATCTGATCCTTCTGAGAGAAACGCCATTTACTCTTCTCTAAATTAATATATTGCTTAATGAGCCATTCTTCTTCAAAAACACATCTGGCTTGTTCTTAACTAAAATAATGGCTTTTGTCTCTATAGTTCTAGATAGATGTTTATTCAATCAAGCTGTTTCATTCTGAACAGAAAATAAATGTACCTTCATAAGGATAATCATATGTCAAAACTATTGCACTTGTGGCTATAATAGTCCATCCTTTTGAGGAAGAATATTGATTTTATGGAAATATATGCTTGTTTCAGCATTGGTATCTTGTTGTAGGACCTTAGGTACTATGCTATGAAGGATCTTAGAAATACCCAAGACAGAAACATAGACACTGGGAGAAAGAAGTTTCTCACTAACATTCATATTTGAAGTCAGTTCATTCTGAAAGGTAGTAGATTGAAAATGACCATAATACTGGACATGCATAAAATATGAACCTCTGCAGTAAGGAAGGTATATGAGTCACACTTTAATTAGTGCATCAAATTTCAACGGAACTGTCAGTAGGTTCCCACTACATAATCAGATCTCCCTGTGCCACAGAAACACATCACTTATGCAGTATATGCTATTGCCTTTAAATTCTAATTAATATTTAGATTCACATTTAATTGAATTTGCTAATGGTTGTCTATATGCTAATTTGTTTGTGGCGGCTGGCCATCTGTTGAGGTATAGGCACTTCCCATCTGTATTTAATAATTTACAGACATGTGGACTTTCTCTTGCATTTAATTTTTCTGCTTTTAAGTTCTTTGTTTTAGCTCATAAAGAAGCTGTATCATAACTAAAGGACTGAAGATCAGCTTCACCTTCTAACAGAGCAAATATGCCCTTGTGTAATCATTCAAATAAAAAAAAATACTAGTGGGAATTCAATCTCCGTGTAATTTCTCTAATTATTATTAAATTGTAAAAGTTATTCATATTGTACCATTTACAGCCAAGTCTGTGATTCAGATTAAATGAGCTCTACATGCTTTTATTATTTTGCCAAACATTTTAATGATAACATTTTAAGATAATAAAACAGTCGAATCTTAAATAAGGAGAAGCTTTCAATCTTTTGGGATATAATCCAATGGCACCTCTTTGTGTCTTTAATTATCTGAGCGACATAAATGTCATATGTTCCTTAGAAGGGCTTTTCTAAATTATTCTTGCTTTTCTAAATTGCTCTCTGATTTATCTTTTTTAAAGGCACAAATATCAGGGAACAAGATAGTGAGGAGTTCAGTTCTGGATCACTAATCCAGTAATAGTGACTGGATCAATTCAGCATGAAAAGAACTGCATAAAAATAGAAAAAGGCACAGTCTTTATCTCAAGTGGCCTATGATCTGAGAGCTCAATCTTGAGAGGTCCTGCATCTAGTCAGCTTTTAATTTCTCTCCCACCAGCTCTCTGTCTTATCTGTTTAGATTGATAAATTCTCCCAGGAAGAGAACTGTCTCTTACAATGTGTATGTATTGAACCAAGCACCATAGATCCCAGCTTCCATTTAGGGTCTCTAGGCACTAGTGGTGGTAATTATTATAATTCTAGGAACTGGCTTCCTATTAGACAAACAGTACAGTTCTCACATACGAGGCTCCAAAAAGCCATGGTTTGATTTCAAAAGAATGCAATTTGGTGGCCAAGTGCTCTGGTTGTGTCAGTGGAGGTGCACCATTTTCTACCAGCAAAGCACAAATATGTTTTAAGAAGGGAGATGAATGACGTGAGATTATTGTTTCAAGCAAAACATTCTCCAGTTATTTAATGTTTAATCATGGTGTTTCTATCACTAGAAACCAATGGGCAAAGCCATCTGCATGATGGCCCCACATCTTTTCTATATTTTTGTCCCTGAAAACTAGTCAGTATTAATCTAGTTATTTTCACCTCAAATTGTTTTTGTATGATAAACTGAAGTTGGGATTTTCCCCTATGCTTATCAATGAGGTATAGTCAGCCCTGGTCAAAGCCCATGTTTACTATGTCAAGCAGCGGCATCCTTAGATTTACCTATGCCATGCTAGTAAACTGGTGCCCCATTCCCAACGACAGCCTGGGGGGTGGGAAGTGAGGATTTTTTAGAGGTGTGATTTTATAATCTTTAGCCAGAGACTACTGCACTATTTTTAAAACAAATTTTAAACTAAGATCCTGTCGACTAACACAGTAAATTCACAGAGTATATAGCTGAGGTTGGTAAATGCCTGTTAAATGGCTTTATTGCCACTTGAATGGCTCTTTCAGGGTTCCGAGTTCTGCTAATAGGTCTGGCAGGCTTTTTCAGTTTTAAGATAACTAGATCCTTGCCAGAGGAAGCAGAGCCATAGACCAGGGATAAGAAGAGCAGGTGGGTGGATATTAAGACCGAGAGGGGCCCAAATTTGGGGGTTCTTTCTGCAGCTGCATATTCTGCAGCCCTGATGTCAAGGCCTGACCTTGTGAGGATTTGACTATACCTAAATCCCATTGGAAATCAAAGGACACTCAGTACCTCAAAGGACTGAGCCTTTATAAGGTAGCAACCCAAATATTGTACAGGAAGGGCAGACTGCTTTGCAACCTGCACAGGGAGTTAGTGGTGTTGACTGACTTTTAGTTCTGGGATCTATGTTTAAAACGATAATTAAAACAAATTATAACAAAATGAAGTACAGGTTGAACCTCTGTAACATGGCACACTCTGGCCCAGCAGGACCATGGATGTTCCAGGACCAGAGAGTCCCGGTGGAGGGCTGGTGTCTAGGAGCCCTGCAGACTGGTAGGGGTTTGGTTTGCTGGCAGCTCAGGGCCAGGTGCCTAGATCCCCACAGCTGGACAGCTGGGTTTGCCCCAGTGGGGCTGGAAGCCTGGCATGCCCCAGTGGGGCTGCCTGGAGTTGCTGGGTACCTAGTGGACCCCAGCAGGGCTGCTTGCCTGGTGCACCCCAGCAGGACTGCCCAGTGGGGCAGGAGCCCAACATGCTGTGAGCTGGGCTGCCTGGCATAGCAGGGCATTGGGGACCAGCAGGGCAGTGGGACCTGTGGCCCATCCATCACTGAGGGGGCTGGTAGCAGGGGGGCCAGATATGACTTGCCCTAGTAACAAAATCCCTCATCTGGAACTGATCAGGACCGAAGCGTGCTGGATCAGGGAGATCCAACCTGTGCATGATGCAGTTCTTAATTATCCTGCAGCATTTCTGAAACTTTACCTTCCATTCAGTGTCTTAGGTTCCAGTTCAGAAAGATACTTCTAACTTCAAGTACAAAAGGTCTTCATTGATGCCCTTATAACTAGGCACATACTTAAGTACCTTCCTGAAATGGCACCTTAAGTAGCATGTTTGGGAATTGTGTTTCTTCAGTGTATAAAGCTGAAACAGGTAGAGCCCTGGTTCTGTTAACATTTCTTTCCTCTTGATGCTAGGCTACAAACTGAGGCTTTTATTATACTTTTATGCAATCTTTCCTCTGGCAAACTCCCACTTACAGCCACTAGCAAATCTGACCCCTGCAGATTGTCACAGATTTATTTTTTTTAAAGAGAGTTTATCTTTCACGTCTTTAATGCTTCCAGTCATTTGACATGGCAAAATAAGGCAAAAATACCAATGTCAAGTTATTTAGATTGTGTGTTTTTATGGTGTTTTAATTATCTGTGTTTTACCAGAGGTGTTCTGAGCATTTCTAGTGGCTAGACACCACAGAACTGATATGTATTATTAATATTTTGCTTGTTCATTATATTGGTATTGTGCAGGGTTTGGTAGTTAATGAGATTAGCTGTGGTTTTCAGAGAAGATAACAGAAATTGGGGGAGAGGCATTAAGAGGGTTGAAGATGACTAAAGGCATGCAGAGATTTTGCTGTGATGAGAGAGTGAAAAGACCGGAACTGTTAGCTTAAACAGGACACAGAGAAGCAGGTATGTGTGTAAAAAACTAATGTATGGGATAGATAAGGTAAATCAGGCACTTCTGATATTACCCTGTCTCGTCATATAAGTAAAAGGACTCAGCCAATACAACTAAAAGGCAGCAAGTTAAAACTGTTAACAGAAAATGCTGCTTTATACTGTATATAATTTGTCTGTGGAAATCACTACAGAAAAATAACATGTAAGCTGAGACTTCAATAGAAGTCAAAATAGGGCAGGATGTTTATGGATAACAAGAAAATCAACATTGATAGGAGCACACATGCAAATACATACATGTTTTTAAAATGTTGGCTTTTTCAGTTTTATTGTGTTCTTGTTGTGAGGGCAGGGGACTGAGCTCGATGACCTCTTGAGGTCCCTTCCAGTTCTAGGATTCTATGAACACCCTCTGTTTTGGATCATGTATTCCATAAAGAATATTATTCCCTTGCGTTTCCAGGCATAAGACAGTCTTTCAGAGTATGAGTCCCAGCTTGAGGAGAAATACTCATGCTATTTCTCATCATGCTTAAAATAGAATGTAGCCACGGGAACATGAGCTAAGGGAGGAACAAGGTGCCCAGAGTTTGTAATCATTTAAGACTCAAGTACATACTTGAGGCAGCTATCCCATCCTGCCACTCACACCATCAGGGCTACCCTCTATTTTTAGCACAGTAGCTTCATGAGAGCTAGAATGGGTATGTCTTCTCAAAATGGAAATCCTAAAAGCTCCGAGTGTATATATACTTATTGATAGACATTAAGAAGAATTTTATTCCATATATGTCCACTAAAGGATTTATTTGGCCTTCGCTTTTACATCTGTGACTGGCCACATGCACTGCTTACCAAAGCTCCTCTTTTAATTGCTGCTTCTGCTATTTTCAAAATATATCTATACTGCCAATGTTTACAACAAAACCCATTACTGGAAATGGAACAAAGGAAATATCAGCTTCCCTACTAAGCTTCTACTCTTGAAATTTCCCCGGGGAAACCTTTCAGTACATATGCAAACGCCTTCTTCCAATTAACCCATTATCTCTACTTACTCTCTCTGCTTTAGGGGTAATCTCTTGCTTGGCTGACTCTGGCACAGCTAAGCCCTTTAGCAAGCTCTTCGCTGCTATTTCTGAGCCTCATTGTTAACCCTTCTGTAGCTATAGGCAGCACGATGTGATGATTCTGTCTTAATATTTTTGTGACACCTCAGTGGTACTCATTCTAAGCTGTAGACCCTTCAGAAGAATATAATCAGATCATCACCAGTATGATAGCTTCAATAAGGTGCACTAATACTGCTGTAACAGCATTACACCCTGTCACCACTAGTACCTAGTAGGTTACGTTGATTCCATTTTTTCCATAGTAAGAAGCATTTTGTTGGATACTAAAATCAAGGTTTGTGACAATATGTAACCAGCAGTTTCCCCTCCTCTTAAAAATTTCAGTGAATAGTAATGAAATACAGTTCCATCAAGTTAAATAGTATTTAGGCATCCAATCTTGCAAGCCTGTTTGCAGAGCTCCCATTGAATGCCAGTTGGATTCATTGGCAGTGCCATGCATGGCAGCTTTTACAAAATTGTGCCCTGGATGCAAAATACAATGAACATAAATAAAAACTTCACATAATGAAGTCAGTGAGAGATCTGCAGCTAGTATAAATTGGCCACACTGCAGTGAAGTTAGTGGAGTTCTGCTGATTCACACCACCTGAGGGTCTAGCCCTGCTTGCTCTGAATGAGCAGGACTTCTGTGAATAAATACTCCATCCACTAAGACTGTACAAAGACTTTAGCTACATTTAGTTATCATGTAAGTATGTAACTATTTATTAGTCTGACCACCTCATATGTTGGTGATTATTCCATGAGTAATTCCCCATGCTTTTAAAGAGGCTAGATTTGTGCCTAAGTCAGAGTCTGGGTCAAGCTTTTATCACAACCCTAAAACCAGGGATCTTAAGGTGTTAAGCTGGGCACACAAAAATCATAATTTAGGTTTATCACCAGCCTCCACCATCCATTAGCGTAATTCCTTGAGAGCTTTGTTTCTTCCAACTTTCACAGTGCCCTTTATAGCACCAGCAGTGTTGTGGACAAGTAATACCAAACACATCCTTTTCTATGCTTATAGAGGAAGGAAGTTGGCAGGAGAGGAGGCTGCAGCAAGAGAGTCTGCTGTCACTCCCTGTCTACTGGCAATTTCCTCCATAGCATCCTTGAATTTTTCCTCCTGGAGACTTGCATGTTGTATTCTGCAGCTTCTGGCAAGGACTACTCAGCAATTTCTGTTTTAGGCCCTTTGTTTGTGCCCCAGCATCCTTTCATGGAGTCCCCACAGTAGCTTGCTTAGCCTCTGTATTTGTACCTCCCACTCCAGGAGCTGCAGATTCATCTTTGTGACATGGTCTTCTAGCCAGGTCATTATGGTCCTCCCCTTCTTGGGCATAAATCTTTTGGTGCAGACTGTGCTAGGCAGTCTTCTTTCCTGTGCTTGGTCTGTGTCACTTCCCCATTGCCTGCTAGAAGAACCTGGGCCCCCCTCTACCCCAGGTTTCAGCTGAGGAACCCTCTACTCACAGACAAAATGTGGTCCACTCCTCAGCCTTATTGTTTATTCTCTGCTCTTTTCCCATCTTGCTCCCCACTTCCCAGGGAAAGAATGTTAGCCAAGGGGGTCCACTGAAACAATGGGGCCTACTTTTGTTCCTCTCTCTGTGCACACATCCAGTCAGAATTCCTCAGCTACCTCCATTAACTCTCTTGACAGCTTTGAAGAATAGTGGCTACTTTATAGAGTTCTCTGCTCATTATCCCTACCTCTAACCCTCACACCGGTCCTTGTTTCCCGAGTTATCCCTTATATTGATTTGAGTCCCAGCTCAGTAACTCCTCCCCTGACACTGGGGAAGAGGCCTTGAATTATTAATAGGTTTGTCCCTACCTCCCAGAACCCAACAAGCCCAGGGCTGTTTGCAGCCTATTTCCCTGATGTTTCCTTGTTACTATCAACTTCCTGTCTTTATAAACCTAGCCCAGATCTTTCCCTCTCAGCTGGGCTTCCTTACTATTCAATCAGGGACTTATTTGAGCCACTTGATCCCCTTCAGCTGTGACCTGTCTGGTTAATTGACCTCCTTCTTAGCCTATGTTAACCTTGTCCTGCCAGGGTGGGAGTAAACATTCTATCAGGAGGTGTTAATGAACTCTCAAGGAGTACAATATCAACAGTCCTTCCATTCACTTTTCCATAGTCACAAACAGAAGGAAAACAAGGTGATTGTGGAATTATTTTCTATGCTATCTGACATATTATGTAGATTAAAGAACATTGGGCAAATAGACTAGAAAAGATTGTATTTGCCTCTTCCCTATAAAGCATTGAAGAAAAGGTACTGTTGGGATAGATGTTGCTTTCCTCCCACATAGCTGCTAGGTGTTAGAGAGGGAGTGATGATGTTGTTGTTCTAGCATTATGCAATCATGTTCTATCAATGTATGATGATCCTAAGTAGTTTAACACAATATAATCTGATACTGTTGCAATATCATGATGAAACCACTGCAATGTACCCTTAGAATCTGTCTCTCTGTGTCTTCTAGCTTTCTGTAAGTATATTTTATGAGTACATGATTTCCTAGCTTCTAAAGGTGGACAGTTGGGTGAGCAAATAAAATGGGTAAAATTATATGACTTTCAAACCAGTCACTACAAATCAGTTATTAAGGGTCTGATTTTTCAGTTTCATGAATGAAACTCATACAGTGTTTGCAAGAATGTTATATAGATAGTTAATCTGTTTTGTCTTGATTAGCCATTATAAACCCAACCTGCGCTTTCTGAGTTAAAAAAAGACATTGTACTATAATTTCATTTTGTCTGATACAATTCTCTAACACTATGTATTTTATTTTCCTAATTCTTGGTAATCACACATAAAAGGTATCTAAAAATATGTGTTCTGAAGTGAAATAATGGCTATTTGCTTGATTGGTTAAGCAATGGTCTAGGAAGAAAGCATTGGAAATATCTTAAAAGTAAGAAGGAAAGCTAAATGTATTGCTAACTTTATGCTAAGTCATATACTGTTTTCTAGCTATATAACTTTCCATGTTTATTATATGAGAACCACAAAAATTAATTCATTCCCTCCTTTAAAGATTGAATTTGGAATTTGCCATGATTTCTCATATTTTTATATTATTTGTCGTAGCAGCTGTCAGAATGTAGCAATTGTGAAAACAACAGGGAAAGGAGGAAGTATAGATTCTGCATGTGCACTGAAATGCTTCTGATGACATTTTCCAAATGGGAGTGAGATATAAAGATCTGAGAAATTACAATTCCTTGGTTAATTCACAAACATAAAGAAAATGTTTACATTCAAATCTTTTTTAATTTTTCTATGAAGGACTCTGGAAACCTGCTGCCTAGCTCAATTTAGCATCAGGTTAAAATGTTCTTTACTTTTTTTTTTTTTTTTTTCATTTAATACTAGCCTAACTCTGCTGCCACTTTTCTTTACATAATATCACATTTTAACTATCTAAACATATTTATTTTTCTTTAGTAATCAGCATTGCAGTAATGAAATTCACCCTATGCAGAGAGCCATCAAACACCTTATGCACCACTCAAACCCTCAGATTAGGATTTAGGACTTGATGCCACACCCAGCAAAACAAACTTTTTGCTTTTAATGGCTTTAGATCAGGCCCCTGAAGAAATTTAAGTGGTGAATGCCTCTTGCAGCAGACCTCTCCTAGCACAAAAGGGACTTTCGCTCTGTACTATTCCACCATAAACTGTGCCATATTTTTTTTAAAGATTCTACTATATTTTTCTCTGTTGAAGTTTCTGCTAGACAATAATTAGTATTCAATTTGGGATCTATATTTTAAAATATGGAGTAAAGGAAAAAAACCATGTATTCACAATATATTAAATAGATATACTGACATTTTTGACTTGCCTTCACAAATTGCATTTGATGAGAAAAGCATACACTGGCTAAGGTACCCTAATCAGAGACAGCTACATTCCCTTGCTCTGTGCTTCAGTGAACCATGGTGTACATGGTGTGCTTGTTTTGCTGCAAAATTGACAACCCACAACTCCCCCACTTCGTTAGTGCTAATATAATTGCATAGGAGAGGTAAAAAATCAAGGTGACTTCCACTCTGAATGCAAAATATGTAATTTTAAACTCCTCAGCCATTATGCTTTGTATCATTATTCTCAGCAGAACTCTGGGAACACAATGGGTTGTGTTCATGAAAGCTAATGGACTTGATGTTTTCACTCGATCCATTTTTTTTCATCTTCTTGACAAAATGCAATTTGTCAAAAGTTGGAAGAAGGAGAATGTTAGGGGTTTTCAACAATTTTCAAAGACCAAACTGTTTGCCTGTATGTTTTCAAAATTAAAGGAAAGCTGTTCATCAATAGCAGATCTGTATGAAAAAAAAAATTGATGGAACAGGTCTTCATTGAAAAAATCCGTTTTGTCAAAATCAAGTCATCACCTTAATATTATTTTGCATTTGCATATTTATTAATCATATTTTAACAAGAAATGGTATAGCCAAAACCAAAACAATTGCTATATCAAAACAAAACATATTGATATTATTGAAATAAAAGGATTCAGCATCATCTAAATGAAATGATGGTCCCATAACAATTATTTTCATTTCACTGAAATGTTGGGGACGAAAGGGGTCTGATTCAAAATGATTTTTTCCCCAAACCGTTGGAACTTTTCATGGACTAGAAATTCAGGTGCCTGAATAAACTCTAATAAATATAATTGTGCATTAAATATGATTATCTTTGGATAAATAGTATATGATTTATGAACACTACAAACAGGGTTTCTTCTAAAATTTTAATATCCCTAAATGTGATAATGAATCCATATGTTTTCAAAGTGTGATGATGAAAAATATCACCTGTCATGAATAACCCAAAGCCCATTATTTAAAAATGATCCTTCTCCCACAAATGAGTGGAATTACTGCCTACACTTCCACTAGGCCAGCTGCTCGCAAACTTTATTGCACTGAGATCCTCTTACAGCAGCAAGGGGACTGAAGACTGAGTTTGCCCAAGCCCCACCTCCCAAAGACGGGAGGTCAAAGCCAAAGCTGGAGTCCCACCATCCCGGGGAATAGAGTCCAAATCTGAAGCTCAAAGGTGTCATCAGTGGGTGGGTGGGGCTATAAACTGAGCCCCACCACTCAGGGTTGAAGCCCTTGGACTGTGGCTTCAGCCTTGGATGGTGTAGTTTGGGCTTTGGCTTCCATCCTGCGTCATGGGGCTCAGGCTTCGACCCTCAGCCCCAGCCTGTCTAATGCCTTGCTGACCCCATGAAAATGAGGTTGTGACCCACTTTTGGAGTCCTAATTCACAAGTTTGAGAATTGCTGCCCTAGGCAAATTTTTTAAGTTTACCTCATTTTGAAGGACATTTTTGTCCCAAAGCTCGCTGTGTTCCACACAAACTAATGTGTCCTCTCACTTTTGTCACTGAGAGAGATTTACTTCCAAGATAAAGATTCAGTGCTTCAGGGGCACAGCTGTGCTGCTGCAGCTGCACCACTGCAAGGCAACTGGTGAAGATGGTCAATAACAGAAGAGATTTATCTTCTCAGCATAATAAAGCCACCTCTACAAATGGCAGGAGCTTTGTCACTGGGAGAAGCTCTCCTACCACCATAGCTCTGTGCACATGAGTGCTTATGTTGGTGTAATTTATGTTGCTCCAGATGCTGGGGAGCTCCAACCCAGCAGCAGCCAGGAAACTCCAGCCCCAGCCATGGAGCCAGGCAGCTGCGGAACTCTGCCCCAGCTGTGGAGCTCCGGCCATGGCACTCTGATCCTGGCAGCAGTAGGGCCGGTGGCATCTAGAGAGCTCTGGGGGGTTGGGGTAGCGGTGGGGATAGGCTAGAGCAACATGGTGGCAGCACAGGCAATGAAGGGAGGGACCTTCCCTGGTCCAGCAAATCCCCTCGTTTGGGATCAGTGAGGTTCCAAGGGTGCCAGACCAGTGAGGTTTAACCTGTACTAATATCAGTATAGTCTACATGCTTATGAAAGGTGTGAATACTGGTGGGAAATGAATACTAAATGGTGTAGAAATAAAAGTAATCTGATTAAATTAAAATGGGGGGGGGGGATTTGAACTGAATTTCATGGAGATTAATTACAGAGTACACCATTACTTTAAATGCCAATTTGAATCCTAGGAAAGTTGTAGCAGCTATAGCAGAGGAGGGAAAGAGAGAAATGTAAAATTGTACTGGACCAAAACAGTAAAGTACTTCTAGCCTGTGTTCCTCTCATCTACACATTTTTTGGGGGTTAACCTTTAGTTTTCCACCTTTTTCATATACAGGACAGTCATTTTTTCTCCTGGGGTTAGCTATCCACTGGGAACTGCACTGAGACTGCCAACCATTTCACATAGGCTAGCTTTGTTGAAGGCTTACTATGTCTTTCCATAAGAGGCAGGCTTCTGATGAACTTGTACTCAGTGAGCTGTGCCACACCTGAAGCTTCTTGTCAACTTTCGGCAGGCCACACAACTAAATATGAGTATGGCTGATTGACAAGACATCTGGCATCCCAGAAATGGCAACCATTCCCATTTGATGTAAGAGGGACACAGCAAAGCCATTGTGCATTTCTAAATAAGCCGTATGGAGTCCCTGTTTTTAAATAGTGTGCCAAACGTTTTTTGTGCTGGCTGCATATAAGTCCAGCAATGGGTCACTTGTGTTCCCACCTCTCTCCTGTGTTTATTGTAAACCACCCGTTATGTTTGTGTTTATGTGTGTCTTTCCCTTTGCTGGGAACAGGAATTTTAAATTTTGATGAGGCTATTGAATCCTTGTTATAAATATAAAATAGAAAGAGTTTTCTGATGAATTATAGTACTAAGTGCTCTTGTGCTAAATAAAAGAAGACTCCACTGAGCATGAACACACACAGGTGATAGCCAGAGCCCACCAAAGAAGGTTGAGGTTTTTTTAAGTTTAACTGTCAACTATGAGGACACAGAACTGCATCCATCTGTCAGTTTTACCTAGACAGGACTAGAGGTGATGTGACTGTGCACACAATACTGTTATAACCCGAAGCAATACATGTTCCCAGTAGAACTCCCACACACATCTTGTAGTTTGATCCCATACTAGTCACGCTTCATGAGCACACATATAGCTTTATAATAATCCTTCCCTGCAGCAACATTTGAATCATCAACAGAAATGTCTTGGCTAGGAATACAATACATACTTACTGATTTTTTTTTTTTTTTTTTTTTTTTTTTTATATAGCAGATCAAGAAGAAACATACTGTGTATATATATATATATATATATATATATATATATATATATATATATCATATAGGAATGGTCTGAAAAGAAGATCAAACTCTCAAAAGTCCTAAGGGAGAACCTTAACACTGGCACTGCAGTGCTGGATTCACTAATGGGTTAGAGACTTTCAACTGCCAGTAAAACAAATGAATGAGTATGGAGGAAGACAAGTGACTTTCTGTCTTGTTTGGATTCCGTAATGCTGGGTCACACTTGAGTGTTTTACTTCGTCAGCAACTGAGGATCCATTTATATGCCCCATGTCATTTCCAATTGTTCTCACAGGGTTGGGAGCATTGGACAGCATGAAACTACTTTGGAAACCATACAAACTAATTCTGATTTACTAAACAAATTCAGGTACTTGCACTTTTTCTTCTGTGTGCAATTTAAACCCTTATTTTCTTTCAAGGCAGATTTATCTTTAAAAACAGGTTTTCAGCTAAAAGAAAGTAGACTGGATGTGATGAGGTGAGGTCACAGAAGACCCCTTGGGGGCGCTTCCCAGAGTGCTGACAAAGCCACTGAAACTCACCTTCTTGATCTCTGGGGCTTCTCACTACACTGTCCTGCTGGGTCAGCTCATCTGGTCTGCTTCCAGCCTAGGCACCAAGCTGAGATCACTGCCCCTTCTTCCCCTGAAGAGCAATACAGACACTGAAACACTTCAGGTCCAAGGAAAATGCAGTTTGGGGCCCAGTTTCCAGGGATACCACTCCCCAAATGGGATCAGAACCCCAAACGAATTGTTGAGGTAAGCCCCCTTTAACAATGAGAGGAGGATGTACACTCTGATTGTTCCCCTAAGTAATAATTATTTATACTGGGCTTGATAGTAAATAAAAGTGATTTTATTAAGTACCAGCAGTAGAATTTAAGTGGTTGTAAGACTATGTCTAAACTGCAGGTGTCTTTCGGAAGAAGCTTTTCCGGAAGAGATCTTCCGAAAAAACTTCTTCCAAAAGAGAACGTCCACACTGCCAAAGCGCATAGAAAAAGTGATCTGCTTTTTTGAAAGATACAATCCACACTGAATGGACACTATCTTGCATGCAAGCTGTGATTACTATGGATGGAATGGCCTCCACCTGTGCTTTTTCCCTCTTACCTCTTTTTTTCTAAAGAACTCCCTCTTCCCCGTCCACACATGTCTTTTTCTGAAACAGCTCTTTCGGTAAAAGGCTTCTTCCTTGTAGAAAGAGTTTTACCAATGTCGTAAAACCCCCCTCTGTTCTTTCGAATTTTTTTTAAAGAACACGATTGCAGTGTGGAGGTAAATGAAGTTTTCCGAAAAAACTCTGTAGTGTAGACATAGCCTAAGTGAAAACAGGCAGAGCAAAATGAATTACAAATTTAAAATAACCAAAAAAAAAAAAAAAACCCCACATAGCTAATTCTGAAATGAAACCCTCAGTACAAACTTACCCTAAAACTTTTCTTATTTCAGCTAAGCCTCAGGGAAAAGGATTTCCCCTGGCTTTGGAGCCTTTGGTTTATCCTCTTGAGTGTGCCATGCGGAGTCAGACAAAGAAACTGCTAGCTTTCCATTGTTTTATAGATTCCATCTTTGGGTGGGAATTCTGTTTCTACATTCCACCTTTACATGGACAAATCACAGCTGGTCAGATCCTACCAGTTGCGGGGCGGGTCACATGACTTCCAAGAACCAACTACTGCAAGGACTTAAAGGACAAAAGAGGCTATTTACAGTTGACCAGACCTTGAGTGAAACACCCTTGATGGCTTTTTTTTTTTTTTTTTTTTTTTTCAGTTTTAAAACCATAAACCATTACACACTCCATATATCTTACTTTACATACAAGAATGATACATATACCAAAATAAGATATACTGACCTAGCGGATTATGACATGAAGATTGATAAATTACATGAAGCAGTTTGTCCCAAGCATCTTTGAGTTATGCATATTTGTGTCCATAAGTCCATTTCATAGAGCATGGGGAAGGGTTTGTCACACTGGAGAAACAATTTTTAGAGTACCATACTGCGCCAATTTAGATTTTTGGAAATGGGGTAGAATTCTATCTGGTTGGTCTTTTCCCTCCCCACTTTATCATGTTCCTGTCTCCATCAGTTCTGTTTCATATTATTTCTTTACTCTCCCTACTTTCTGTCCCATTTCCTCTCTTTCCTCCCCAATGGATTTCTTTTTGTCTGTGCTTTGCAGTTCTCCCTGAGTGCTATACAAAAGTTAGTTTTGGTCTAATGTTCTACCATATGAAAGAAATTAAGCAAAACATCCCCAAAAGTAAAGCACTGTAAACATGCAGTAGTGAAAATGTTTATGAAAAATAAGCAAGTATATACTCTGTACTCCTCGCGGGGCTCCACTCTCTGTCACCTATTCTGACAATGTTCCTGGCTTATCCTGGCTCCTGCCAGCTTATCCCTATGAATGTTCTCATGGAGTCACCCTGATGATGGTGGACCAGGGGTGCCAGACCAGGGAAGTCTGGATTATGGAGTTTCAACCTGTATCTGACTGCCATATACAGAAATTATGGTTTCACAGAAAACATCCATTAAGGTTTGATAGTGGAGACTCAGCAGAGAGAGAAGTTCACTAATTCGTGTAGATCCTAAGAAACTTAGGGAATTTTATAAAGTTTTCCTAATAAAGCTATGGGGTATAAGCATGTAAGTACACATACATAAATACAATTTACATAAAAAGAGATGATTGCCTTAATTGTGGCAATTTAGCCACTATGTTTAGTGTCATGTTTTAGCTTGTGAATAATCCATGAACAGGCTATGATATTCACATATGTTTGCCATATGCAATTATTACACCAATCATTTCTGTGAACAAATATGTCTAGTTGACAAGTTCATTACTATGAATCTTTGCTGTTTATCATTTGCAATTCACAACATAGCCACAGGATTGGTCACCTAAATCAGTAATTGAATGACATATACATAATAAAAAAAAAGTCCCTTTTTCTGTTCACAAATTCTGTCTTTGAATGTCTGTACAGTAATTCTTCAATGAGCAATCTATTGTGTGAACAATAAAGAGTTTTGCCATAAAATGTCACATAAATTCAGATATTAAAAAAGGGTCATGAATAAGGTTCATCTAATAAGAAATTATGCGTTCAGTTTTTTGAGAAAATTATGTTTTTCTCAGTTCACATATTGAACAATATATGCTACTCTCATAAGCCCACCTATTTTATGGCAGGCTGTGGCATGACATATGCACCTGCCTCACTTTCTTCTTTCAGTGTCCACAGTCACTTGAGGCTCTCTGGACACAATAATACTCTGCTTGGGGCTAATTTAGTATAGAACATTGTGCAAATGGTCTAGAGCTTAAGCTTCAACACACACAGTTCATTTCAACCCCTCCCCTCCTTCCCCGCCCCCGCCCCCCATGCAGTCATTAAGATCAGCCCACGTCTTCTCCCACAACACCCCATATATCACACTCTGGCACCTCAGATCCTAGGTGGATTCTCTGGCAAACCCACCGGTCCTTTTACCAGGACACCAGAAGAGCATCCCCTCACTCTGGAGTCCAGCTCTTCAGCACTGGAAGCATCAGTGGATAAGCTCTTCTTCTGTTCTCCTGTCTTCAGCCTTTCCAGTCATAGGCGTTGGCTCGGTGAACAGCCAGCAAACCCTTCTTGCTCTTCTGCCTTCAGCTTTCTCCCACTTCCCAGGCATATAATCTCTGGCAGCTCTCAATTACCTATGACTCATTGGAACTATCCCTCACTGGGTCTCTTCCTGTTCCTGAGACTCTCCCTAATAATTTAGGGTGCATCTAGATGGCGGTGATATTTTGGGATACTTCCAGTATCCTGAAATAGAATATGCCACATCTTGTCAGCACACCCGTTATTTAAAAATAGCTTTCAAAATGACGAGTGTGCTATTCCGAACTCCCTGTTATACTTGTTCCACAAGGATTAAGGGATGTTTCAGAATAGCAGTTTATTTCAAAATTTGGCACTGTGTAGGTAAGGGTGCATCTACACTGCACCCTTACCTCGAAACAAGCTTCGCAATTCGCTTAGCTCAAATTGCATAGCTTATTTCGAGTGTATTTTTAAATAGTTTATTTTGTAATTTGGCAGTCTACACAGCACCAAATTTTGAAATGTCCCTTAACCTCGTTCCATGAGGATTTATGGGAACATTGGAATAGTGAGCCTGTTATATTTTGAAATAACGGGCTTGTTCAAAAGACATGGGTATGTCCAGTATCCCAAAATAGCACTGCTGTCTAGACGTACCCTTAGAGGCTCCAATGGTGCCCAGCTCTCTGAACTGTCCAGATGGCAGCACCTAGCTATTCTGGCACAGGAAAACTAGACCAGCTTCATGTATAAGCACCAGGAACCCTGTGACTATTACCTACATTCACAGCCAATAATAGATATTCAGCTGAACTTCTCAGTAAAACAAAAAAGCTGAGAAATACTGTATAAGAATATTGTTTACTTACTGACTTTTTTAAAATGAAGAAATCCTTTTGATATATTTGATCCAATATCTATTATGGTGTCATCATTAGATATGACACCATATCCTGTCCTGCAGTGGACAGGAGCTGCAGACAGAGGAGTTTGAGAGGGACCGCAAGAGATCCCGCCGCTGAACAGGCTACTTGGTGAGAGTACTCGCTTTTGGTGTGAGTGAGTTTGCTCGACTGTTTGAATTTTGTTTGTTTGTTGAATTCTGAATCTGATTTCAGGTGACTTCAGTTTCAGTTTCAGCTGCTGTGGCAGTTGGGACTAAGTGCCTGACCCTTTGTTCCCTCAATTGCTCTCTTGATTGCATCTGGTCAGCCTTCCCCTGTGTGACTCACGAGGGGGAAGGCCTGGCCTAGGCAAGCAGGCTTAAAGCCAGAGGCAGAGCGACCAGGGAGCGAAGCAGACAGGAGCTGCAGACAGGGGAGTTTGAGAGGGAGTTTGACAGAGGGAGGCCTACGATGGTCAGGAAGACCCGCAACACCTGTGCCAGCACTGCTTCTGTCTCCTCCACGGCGCCTGTAGCCAGACAGAGCACCTGAGCATGGATGCCTCTACCCAGATCCTGGTGTGGTTTTGCAGGGACTGTGGATTGCAATTCCCACTTATTGATATCCAGGCTGGGGAGATCATCCAATGCGAAAGGTGCCTGCTGGTGGAATCTCTCAGGCAGCAGGTGGCAGAGCTACAGGAGGAGGTGGCTAGGTTGAGGAGCACCCGCATCCATGAGGAATTCCTGGACCGTGGTCATGAGAAGACAGCTGAGGTAGCTGTCCCGGTACACAGGACCGGGGACACACCGCTGGTGGAGGAGGAGACGACTCAGGGTGGACAGTGGCAGCTGGTTACTTCTGGCAGCAGGCACTGCTCCACCCCTGCTCCGAACCCTCCTGCCGTGGTACTAGAAAACCGTTATGCTCTTCTTTATACAGGAGATAAGCAATCACCCCCTACACCGGAGGAGGAGAAGCCCCGTACCCCCAAGGCTGGGAGGTCTGCTGCCACCACTGTGAATAGGAAACGTAGAGTAGTGGTGGTCGGAGACTCTCTTCTGAGGGGGACAGAGGCGCCCATCTGTCGCCCTGACATTTCATCTCGGGAGGTATGCTGTCTGCCGGGGGCCCGTATCCGAGATGTTACAGAGGCATTGTCGAGGATTATCCAGCCCTCTGACTACTACCCCATGCTACTCATCCATGTGGGCACTAATGATACTGTGAGGTGTGACACTGAGCGGATCAAGAGTGACTACAGGGCTCTGGGGGTATGGGTGAAGGAGTTTGGAGCGCAGGCGGTATTCTCTTCGATCCTTCCTGTCCAAGGTAGGGGCCCGGGCAGAGACAGGTGCATCCTGGAGGTGAATGCCTGGCTGCGAGGATGGTGTCGGAAGGAGGGCTTTGGCTTCCTCGACCATGGGATGCTATTCCAGAAAGGACTGCTAAGCAGGGATGGCATCCACCTTACGAGGAGGGGGAAGACCCTGTTTGCATACAGAATGGCTAACCTAGTGAGGAGGGCTTTAAACTAGGTTCGGGGACAGGTGAGCAAAGCCCACAGGTAAGTGGAGAACATGGAGACCTGGGAGATGGGTCGGAAATGGGAGGGAGCGTGGGCTACAATGGCAGAGAGAAAGGAGAGTCAGGGCAAAACTGGGAGGCAAGGTCAAATCAGGATCTTAGATGCCTATATACAAATGCGAGAAGTATGGGAAATAAGCAGGAAGAACTGGAAGTGCTATTAAATAAGTACAATTATGACGTTGGCATCACAGAAACTTGGTGGGATAATACACATGATTGGAATGTTTGTATGGAAGGGTACAGCTTGCTCAGGAAGGATAGACAGGGGAAAAAAGGGAGGAGGTGTTGCCTTATACATTAAAAATGAACACACTTGGAGTGAGGTGGAGATGGACATAGGAGACGGAAGTGTGGAGAGTCTCTGGGTTAGGCTAAAAGGGATTAAAAACAAAGGTGATGTCATGCTATGAGTCTACTACAGGCCACCTACCCAGGTGGAAGAAGTGGATGAGGCTTTTTCAAACAACTAACAAAATCATCCAAAGCCCAAGATTTGGTGGTGATGGGGACTTCAACTATCCAGATATATGTTGGGAAAATAACACTGCAGGGCACAGACTATCCAATAAGTTCTTGGACTGCATTGGAGACAACTTTTTATTTCAGAAGGTTGAAAAAGCTACCGGGAAGCTGTTCTAGATTTGATCCTAACAAATAGGGAGGAACTGGTTGAGAATTTGAAAGTGGAAGGCAGCTTGGGTGAAAGTGATCATGAAATCATAGAGTTCACAATTCTAAGGAAGGGTAGAAGGAGAACAGCAAAATAGAGACAATGGATTTCAGGAAGGCGGATTTTGGTAAGCTCAGAGAGCTGATAGGTAAGGTCCCATGGGAATCGAGACTGAGGGGAAAAACAACTGAGGAGAGTTGCCAGTTTTTCAAAGGGACATTGTTAAGGGCCCAAAAGCAAGCTATTCCGATGTGTCGGAAAGATAGAAAATACGGCAAAAGACCACCTTGGCTGAGCCACGAGATCTTGCATGATCTAAAAATAAAAAAGGAGTCATATAAAAAATGGAAAGTAGGACAAATTACAAAGGATGAATATAGGCAAACAGCACAGGAATGCAGGGGAAAGATTAGAAAGGCAAAGGCACAGAATGAGCTCAAACTAGCTATGGGAATAAAGGGAAACAAGAAGACTTTTTATAAATACATTAGAAAACAAGAGGAAGACCAAGGAGAGGGTAGGCCCACTGGTCAGTGAGGAGGAGAAACAGTAACAGGAAACTTGGAAATGGCAGAGATGCTCAATGACTTCTTTGTTTGGTCTTCACCGAGAAGTCTGTAGGAATGCCTAACATAGTGAATGCTAGTGGGAAGGAGGTAGTTTTAGAAGGTAAAATAAAAAAAGAACAAGTCAAAAATCACCTAGAAAAGTTAGATGCCTGCAAGTCACCAGGGCCTGATGAAATGCATCCTAGAATACTCAAGGAGCTGATAGAGGAGGTATCTGAGCCTCTAGCTATCATCTTTGGAAAATGATATTCTTATCAATAAACTAGGTAAATACAACTTAGATGGGGCTACTATAAAGGGGGTGCATAACTGGCTGGATAACTGTACTCAGAGAGTAGTTATTAATGGTTCACAATCCTGCTGGAAAGGCGTAACAAGTGGGGTTCCACAGGGGTCTGTTTTGGGACCGGCTCTGTTCAATATCTTCATCAACAATTTAGATATTGGTGTAGAAAGTACGCTTATTAAGTTTGCAGATGATACCAAGCTGGGAGGGGTTGCGACTAATCTGGAGGATAGGGTACTAATTCAAAATGACCTGGACAAATTGGAGAAATGGTCTGAGGTAAATAGGATGAAGTTTAATAAAGACAAATGCAAAGTGCTCCACTTAGGAAGGAACAATCAGTTTCATACATACAGAATGGGAAGTGACTGTCTGGGAAGGAGTATGGCAGAAAGGGATCTAGGGGTTATAGTGGACCACAAGCTGAATATGAGTCAGCAGTGTGATGCTGTTGCAAAGAAAGCAAACATGATTCTGGGATGCATTAACAGGTGTATTGTGAGCAAGACGCGAGAAGTCATTCTTCCGCTCTACTCTGCACTGGTTAGGCCTCAGTTGGAGTATTGTGTCCAGTTCTGGGCACCGCATTTCAAGAAAGATGTGGAGAAATTGGAGAGGGTCCAGAGAAGAGCAACGAGAATGATTAAAGGTCTAGAGAACATGACCTATGAGGGAAGGCTGAAGGAATTGGGTTTGTTTAGTTTAGAAAAGAGAAGATTGAGGGGGGACATGATAGCAGTTTTTAGATATCTAAAAGGGTGTCAGAAGGAGGAGGGAGAAAACTTGTTCATCTTGGCCTCTGAGGATAGAACAAGAAGCAATGGGCTTAAACTGCAGCAAGGGAGGTTTAGGTTGGACATTAGGAAAAAGTTCCTAACTGTCAGGGTAGTCAGACACTGGAATAAATTGCCCAGGGAGGTTGTGGAATCTCCATCTGTGGAGATATTTAAGAGTAGGTTAGATAAATGTCTATCAGGGATGGTCTAGACAGTATTTGGTCCTGCCATGAGGGCAGGGGACTAGACTCGATGACCTCGAGGTCCCTTCCAGTCCTAGTATTCTAAGATTCTATGATTACTATGTAGCATACACCACATGATTAAATAGTCCATTTTGAACGATATTATTATACAGTTTTAGGATATTGCTAGTTCTATTCTAGTCAGGGTTGTGTACCACACCATGACTGGGATTGATGTCTAAGTGCCTTCCGCTGGTGCATTAAGAAACATGACTTTGCATTTGGCATGTGTGGCTCCTTTTCCAGGAAAGGGGAAAATTACAGGTATGCTTTTGAGTATATTTCTTTGTTTATTGCTGTGTAGTTTATGATCAGTTCAAAGATGTGTGCTCTGCACTTTTAATAGAAAGTAGTGGGGTTCATGATGGATGTCCGATATTGCAGGCCCTATACCAGTATGTTGTGGACTGGCCTGTGAGAAACTTTTCCTTCCATTGTGTCAGAGTAGAGATGTTCATGGCAGACCTCATCTTAGGATATTCCAAATTCTCTTCCCAGTGTAGAGCCTAAATTAATAGTCTGTGCTCAGGGAATGCCTGCAAAAGAGACAGAATTCTCCATCAGACTGTAGAGTGGCAGCAGCGCTGCTCTGTGGATACTATACATTTGTGTTCTTTTCCACAGGAAACTGGTACATGTGTACAGTGGTATTTTCACCACACAAACTTTCAGGCTGCCCCTTTCCCCAGCATCTCTTCTGTTCAGTAGGGCCAGGGGAACCATTGTATAACGTGTGGTGCAGAGGATTGTGTATACTTTGTGTGAGCTCCTGTATCGTATCTTCACACTGTGTCGTAGAATCCCACCAGTTCTGCTGCTTTTAGATTTTCCTATAACCTTTCCTTGTTCTGGAGGATTGGGTCCTTAGCATCTTGAAAGGCTATTCATTGCAGTTCCTTCTTACACAGAGCAGTTGGCCTTCAAAACAAGATAAAGCTAGTGCAGAGGCTAATCACACAGATATGCTTTTCTGAGAGACCATATTGATATTCTTGCTATTGATGACACAACTCCTTGTCCTGACCCTACTGCTCAATTAGCAGCTCTACAGGTAACAGTTCTTCTTGCAGATTTATTCCTGATGAGAAGATAAAGCTCTGATGAGAAAATTATCATTTACTTAAAGAAAAAAAACACTTAAGTCTTGATGGGGAGCTTGTTGGCTCTGTTTAGCAGGAGGGAAGCTTGCATTTAATCGGTGTTGCCTCATTATTATAGTTGGCTAGAGAGGACTGAAGGATTTGTCCAGACAAGGAAAAAAAACCTAAAAATGGCATAACCAAAAATGATAACATTACATTATGATTTTATGAGCAAAAAATAACCATCTCAAAAATAAGACAGAAAATAGTGGTGGTACTAAAAAGAAACAAAAACAACACAGGAAAAAGGTCATCTTTTTACATAGAAGTCCCTGACTCAAAACTGGAAACTGCTGCAGAAACGTGGCAATCTTATTCTGAACGGCATTTTTTTTATTATTCTCCATATGTTGCATTTTCCTTTGTGTTAACATTCGTGCATACTGCTTGGCACTCCATTATAAAAGGCATTTACAAAATAGATACCGTTTGCACACTTTCAAACAAACTAAGAGGCCTGAAGCATTGTATTCCATTTGGTAGATACATAATAAAATGTTTTAATTTTTAACCTGAAGCAGCTAAACTCAAAATTTAAAATGCCATCGGGATCAATCTATTGTTGAAATGTGCTTTTCAGAGAGACCCATTTAAGAAAAGTCATGTCACACAAACACAAGGATTTCTGATCAAATTATATTAAATCATATAAGCTATCTTCAGATTCTCTTTGAAGTCTCTTTTTTGCCAGACTTATGAGTTGAGGGTGAAACCGTTAAAATTCCATATATCACACATGCATATTAAGTTCCTTTGGATGTGTCCTTGGCTTTCACAGACACTTACATCTACAAGGATACATGGATGTTAGGTAGCAGGGAGACAGCACTAAGGGAATAAGGTGGATAATAAGATTTTATAAAGAGAATATTCATGTACTTAAATGTCTATAGACAAATGCAAGTAGTTTGGGCAATAAGTAAGCTAGAAGATTGCATCAAGCTGTAAAATTCAGTTCCTGACCTCAAATGCACAAAGTAAAGAAGAGTTCAGATACAGATTTCATCACTAGCAGCAGATGATACTAAATGATGGATGGTCTGAACTAGTGATCATAAATGAAGCTGGATGAGAAGGTTTAACTGAAATGTTACAATGTGAGGTCTGATCTATGTAGAAGAGATAAACAGTGAAGGAGAAAAGTTAATTTCAGGTAGGTTTACTGGGCACTCACGTCTTTTTTGCAGAAGTGTCACAATTTCAGTGAAGAAATCCCTCTTAATGCAAAACTATTGCAGTGCTGCAAAACAAATGTTTCAGGAATGCTCAGCAGGCCACTTTACTGCTTTCTGTTGGCTAAATGAATCACCTCACTCTATGCAATTGAGGATTACTATTCATCTGGTTTTTCCCGGACATGTCCTTGGTTTCACATATTAAATTGCCATCTGGACAGGTTTTTTAAAAGGCAAAACATGTCTGGGATTTTTGGCCCTGCAAAAGGGATTGGGGAAGGGGTGGCAGCACGTGCCTTCAATGGAACATTCGGAGCTACGCGCCCGGATCATTCACGGCTGCTCTGTGCATGGACCCCAGCGCCTGGAGGGAAAAATGGCTCCAGTGAGACCCAGGGCATTACCCTCTTCCCTGCTAGATTTATGTCCCCGGCTCTGCAGGAGGGAAAGGGCATTCAGTTAGAGCAGGGAGGCTGGGGGTGCCTGGCTCTGGGGGAAGGAAGGGGCATTGTATTGAAGCGGGAGGCTGGGGGGTGGTTGGTTCTGGGGGAGGGCAGGGGCACTGGGTTAGAGCAGGGAACTGGGCATTAAAACTTCTGACTTTTTTTTCCTTTTCTGTAGGTGGGCAGTGAGTCTGTTGGTTAGATTTGGGGGTTCCAGTCTCTGCTCAGTGAGGACTGTGGGAGCTCAGTGAGGATGGTGGGGCGGGCAGGGAAAAGGAAGGGATTTTGGGAAGCAGGATTCCTGACTTCCTTTTCCAGCCATGCAACTTCTCCACTCAGAGCCTTTAACTTCACATTGATTGTACTTATATTTCAGTAAATATTGTATTGGCAGTTTTTGTTTGATTTGTTAAAATTGTGAAGCCAAAACAAAAAAGTAGTCAATATAATGGTCTTCTGTTGATATGTGTTTTAGTAGTTAAATTCCTGGACTGTCATTGTTCATTAAAAGTGTTGTCATATGGGTGGAAATTGGGTAAATACTGCATTTTATTAATATCAGCAGAACTGAATTAAATGGGGCCTGTGTGTTGTGTAGTCTTGCCTTAATCTTTGTATTCATGCCTGTCAGTTTGAAAGAAGCTATTTGTATATATTTGCATATATATGTGCAACCACGCTTAAGTTGCGGCCCTCAGCATGTGCTGTGGGTATTATTGTGGCCTCCGGGGCTTCCAACGTTGAGTAGCTCCACATTATACAAAAAAATTATTATGGCCCATATCCTGGTGTCTGGTCAAACCTCACACAATACATACCAAGAGCAGTGGTTGAAAAGCTTGTATTTTCTTCCCACTTCTGGGCTCTCAGACTGCTCTGTCTTACATCAGAGAGGAGTCAGGGAATGGCACAATAACCTGGCCACTCCATGTTACACTGATAGCAGGACAAGAGATGCCTTCAGTTATTTTAGGCCACTGAACAATTCCTCTCAAGGATTCCGCTAATGGTTCAGTACAAGGCAGATGGCCTGCACTGAGGGAATGTCTCTAAGTTTCTAACAGTTACAGTTGAAAAATAACTTCTTGAATGTGAAATAAACTGAAATTAATGCATCTCTATTTTGTTAACTCCATAGATGGCCTAAAACCATAGTCCTGAGATGATATTGACATACTCAAGTAAAACTCCATGAGTTATTGATTCTGAAACCTAATACCCATAATATAAACGTTCAGTGTGTTAGCAGAAATATCTGGAAAGATCTTCTGACCTCAGGTGAGCTGTATGAATATATAAAGATATAGCAGTGTGCCCACATTAGATATAGACTAAGGGGATAAAGACAGTGTGGTAAATATACTCTGTTTGGGGACAAAAATGTGGGGCACAGGTATAGAGGACCCACCTTTGCAAACTCTGCAATATTTAAATCCCATTTCCTGCTACTTGAAAACTTAGATCCACAGTCACCTTTGTGCTGGCTCAGTGTGCAATGGTCTCAGGATGTCTTCCCAGGTGCCTATATCTGGCCATCGCACCATGCTCCCTGCATGGACTGCCGCAGAGCTGTTGCATCGGATCAATATATGGGAAGAGGGGTCTGTCCAGTCCCAGCTGAGAGTGACTCATAGGAACTAGTACACATATGGGCTTATTTCTTGATCCTTGTGCAAAAAGGGGTCTTCGTTGGACATGCCACAGTGCACAGTGACAATTAAAGAACTCAGACAGGCCTATCATAAGGCCCAGGAAGTGAAATGATGCTCTAGTGCTTCACCAGAGTCCTGCTGTTTCTATAAGGAACTGGATAATATCATTGGTTGTGGGCCCGCCTCTGCTGCCAAGAGCCCTGTGGATATTTTAGAGGGTATAGAGGCCATGCATGGAGAACCTAATATGGAGGATGAACTTGTAGGTGAGGAGGCTGAAGTAAATGAGGACCAGGTGCTTTCCCCAGTGTGGTTTACTGTGTCTGGCAGCCAGGAATTGTTTACCACCGCTGATGGACATTGACAAGCTGAGCAACCGCTTTCTGGAGACCAGGAAGCAGGGGATGAAATGCAGGGTAAGTGGCTGTGGCTTGTGGAGTGCAGCGCTGTGGCATGGAATAGTGGGATGCTGGCTGTTTTTCTGTGAGCTGCATGTATCCCTGTTATGCTTAAACAAAGCACGCGAGATCTTTTATAGGGGAAAAGGCAGTATGCCGCATTTATTGAGAATACAACAGTAGCATATGCTTTTCAGTCATTCACACACACAAACACCATATACACAGTCCTGCCAGACGATGTTATAGTTACCAGTACAGAGTCTGGATCAATCTAGAGGACAGCCAGATCGATCACAGAGGGGGAGCCGGGCTTTGTCGGTTGCGAGCCGATGCTCTCCTGGAGTTGGTGGGAAGACGAAGCCAAAGTTCCATAGCAAAGCACCCTACTTTTATAATCCTTTTCTCTGTTGAAGTCTATGGATTTCGCTGTGCCAGTCTGTGAATGGTGTGTTATCTTTTTGATGTTAATCATTCCCAAAACATCTCCGAAAAGCTCATCCTGTAATCAATTGTCTTTTGGGAGTGCTCGCTCCACTTTAGAGTCATCAGTCTGCCAATCTGATCAATCCTTGACCATGGGCACGCACTGATGGTTCCTCTGACACTGACAAGTCTGTCTTCACCCACGCCTTGCCCCTCCTTTCTTGGCCATCTGCCTCTGAGGATAACCTTCACACCTCTATATCTGGACACATACATAACACTTTCACACATAAACAATCTTTACAAGGACCTTCAAAGAAAAGCATAAACAACAGTGTCTCATATTGGGCAAAGCAAAAGACATTGTAAATCAAACAATTAAGACTCCAGCCTTCAGCATTCCTCTAATCTCATTAACATAGACACAATACCAAAACTCTGTCTCTTTACTTACTAAACTCACTAACCTTTAAAACAAAGAAATGTATATTTAACTAAAGGGCTTAATTAATAAAATGTTAAATGTGTTAAATGTGTACCTTACATTACTACATTATTAAACCTAACATGAAAATATAAAAAGATATAAAACTCTTACTCTAACATCCCTGTGTAGCTAATTGATATGGCCAAGCAGGCTGATGATGCTCACTGTGATCTCAGTGGAATCCTGCAGAGCGATACTTGTACATTTTCTTCTGCAAATTTCATGACAGTGCTACTTTGTCCCCTTCCCCAGTGCAACACACTAGCCAGTACCATTCATCCATCACTTGTTCAAGTAGAACACAAAATAGAACACAAGTGGGCTGCATATGAAGCAGGCTATAAGCCATATGCCTGGAGAAGTTGTGCTTCCTTGCTTACCCTGAGCAGGGCAAAGTCTGCCAGGTTGACACCTGTCTCTGGAGAAGTGTGACATAATTAGAACTATGTTCTATAGAAGGAAATTTTATAGCCCCGGCTGAAATTTCTTTTGTCCATATGCCCAGCTGCCAACTACTCCTATTCCCTCACTCACCATGATTATGGTGATGTCATGATGCAATGCATTCCTTGCAAGGGTAAGAGGGAAAATGAGTGGAAATGTTGGAAGAGGAGTTTGTGTCTGTGAAATGTTACAATGTATGACTCAATGGTTACAGATTCTGTTTTGTGCTGAACAGCAGAGACCTTGATGGCCCCACTGCAGACAGTATTGGAGAGCTTGCAACAGATAAGGAATTGTCCTAGAAAAAGAAGGGTGGATTTGTTTTGCAGGTTTGAATCCGCAAGTTAGTGCAGACATCAGGAACAGTGTTTGGAAAGGGAGATATGGAACCACAAGGACTACCAAGCCTTTGCCAGACAGACCATAGAAGACATTATTCGGGTGATGGAGGAAGAGTTTTAGTCAAGCAGCACAGTAAGACAACGGATTTGCCCATCCCCCAGAAAATTCAAAATTCTGTGTCCGGCAACCCTTCTCCTATGCCCTCACAATCCTTGTCACTCCCTGGGAATCCTCATTTTCCCATGCACTCTATCCCCTCCCTAAGCTTTGATTAGGATACCTGGACCTACGCACATTTGTGAGTTGTAACCCTTTGCCAGCACCTCCCTTACAAGCACTAAGGGATGCTTTCTTGAATGTCAGTGCACTGCTTTCCGATGAATAAGACACACTTTTATAATGATTCAATACTTTTATTTACTGTCAACAATATCACAGACTAATCCGTGTGATTCCAGGTGCAGGCTTTAAATGCATGGGGAGAGGAGTGCATCTTAGAAACAACTGTAACAGGCTTATTCAGTGTCCCTCATTTTCAGAGTGCACCCTCAGAGCCTCTCTGATGTTAACAGCAGTCATTTGAGCTCCTCTGACAGCTCTAGTGTTTGGCTGCTCCAATTCTGCAGCCAAGCACTGTGCCTCCATGCTCTACCGTAAGCAAACAATTCCACCCTTACAATTCCAGTCAACAGGTTCCATACAACAATTGTCACACACTTCTCAATTGAGAGAGCAGCCCCCATCCTGGTGTCCTTGTGCCACAGTTCAGGGGCAAGCTTGGCACCCAGCTCCAGGAAGGCTGCTTTATACATACTAAAGTTCTGTAGCCACTGCTCTTCATCACACACCTGCATGATGATGTGATCCCATCAATCAGTGCTTGATTCCCTAATCCAAAATTGCCATTCTACTCTGCACAGCTGCTCTGTGACTGCCAAATGCAATGACAGCTTGCCGCTGTCCATATCACACACACTGTTAGGCTCTTCTTCCTCTGTCAGTAATTTCAAGATGATCTCTGCTGTCATGCGTGAGAGCCTAATGAGAGTTAACAGAGCATACAAGAGAAGGGCAAGATCCATTCTTTTTTGTTGCAGATTCTGGAGTGCACAACAGTGGGACTAAACTTGGGAAAGGACACCAGAAGCCCCTGAACAAAGTGGTGCCTGACAAGACATTTTGCATAGTCCCAGACTGTTCTGTGGTACCAGAACACCTAGCTAAAGGTGTGGACACAATCTGTTGACAGAAAGAGTAAGTGTAAACATGCTTTGGTGACTTTTTTTTGGCAATTTCTGCATGTGTCAGTTTCCGCAACAAAACTTGTTAGTGTAGACATACCCAAAAAGGCTAGGTGACTTACACAAATCTCTAATATATATATATATAGATATAGATTGGGTATCTGTGAGTCTGTCTGTCTGTGAGTCCATTTGTTCAAGAACACCTCCTATACAGTAAGAGCTAGGACCACCAAATTTGGTAGGCAGCTTCCTCTTATCATAGTTTAAAGCAAGGTAATTGTTTGGTTGTGCCAGGAAACTGGAAGTGTTAGGAAAAGGACTGGTTTCCATAACATGGAAAGGGAGGGGCTGGGCTGTTTGGAGACATACTATACTCACAGTAGCCAATGGGGGCAGCAAGCCCACAGGGGAGAGCTATCCCAGAGTGACCACTGGGGGCAGGTATACCACCCAGGGAGTGGCCAACAAGGCTGGGGCTCTGCTGTCTTGCCTGCCAACAGACCAGGTAAGTACCTCCTTGCCTTGAACCCTTCTCCCCACAGCATTGGGGCAGGGGCAGGGGAGAGAAAAGGTCCCTGATGGCTAGGGGAGGGGATGGGAAGAGGAAAAAAGGCCTCTGGTGGCTAGGGGCAGTACCGGGGGGAGAAAAAAGGCCCCTGAAGTGAGGGTGGGACTAGGGGCAGAGGAAAGTCCCTGGGTCTAGGGGAGGGGCTGAGGGGAAAGAAAAGGCCCCTGACAGCTAGGGAGGGACTGATTAGAGAGGAAAGGTCCCTGGCAGCTGGGGGAGAAAGAGTCCATACAGGTGATATCCTCCATCCTGTGACCTTCCTCACATCACCCCAACACTCACTCTCACAACAGCCTCCTGCACCGTCCCCTGCCCCCATATCCCTAAGGCCCTACCCTGACTCCTGCACCACCCATACTGCCAGCCCTGTGCCCTGAAGGACCTGGGCAATACCAGGTAAATCTTCTAGTATTACATAAATTACACAGTAGGGAATTTAATGTGGATATCCCCTGACTTAGGCTGGTGCCCCAACCATTAGGCCATTTTTCCTCCCTTCCTACGAATTTACAGACATAATTTAAATAAGTGCTGGAAGGAACCAACTGACATTCTCCCTGTCTTAAAACTGCCTGTGAATGTATGTGAGAGAAAATAAACTGCAATACAACTTTAAGAGGGGAGGAAATACTGTACCTGAAAACCAGCAAAGCATAGAAAGACTCGAGGGAGATAGTGGACAGCAAAATGTATGCATGCCATGCAATGCAATGAAAAATAAAACCTATGTAATTTGTGGCTACTTATGCAGATACATAAGGTTCCTTATTAAATTTTCAAATAAAATAGTCTTTCTGTGATTCTTTACCATTGTCATGTGAGGCAGGTAACAATCCCTTTCCATAATGAGTCAAAATATTTAATTCAGATTTTAGCACCTCAGGGTCAGGAGGATTTTGAAAAAAATGTAGGGAATTCAAAGAACAGTAAAAATGTATAAATCCCTATTCCCTAGAGCTGGGTGAAGGAAAAAAAACAGAAGAGCTAAATACGATCCAGCAAACCACTTAGGCATATACATAATTTAAACACAAAACTAGTCCTTGTGAAGTCATTCATGTGCTTAAAGTTACACATATGGATTGTGGTCTAAAAGGAGAAATTAAAACTGTCTATGATTATTTGAAAGGTATGAACACCAAGCTAGAAAAGGATTATTTTGAGTGGAAGAAGTGGCTTTTCAGGGAGAAAATGTATGAAATTACAAAAGAAATAATTAGGCAGAGTTGCAGGAAAAAATCCCAGAAGGAGAAATGTATTAGAATATTGAACAGTGTCCCAGTGGAAGTGATGAAATCCAGGTCACTTAGACTTTTAAACCTTGAACATATAAAGCACTAAAGAGACTACTGTAATGTACAATCATGATCTGGCAGTGGAATAGAACAGATAGTAGGTTTTTCCATCTCAAATTTCTATAAATCAGTTAAATTTAATTAGGTATGTGTAGGGAGGGTTCATTAGTTAGCATTGCCTTGAAAACTTCTGATTAAAAGAATGATTATTTGAGATTAAACTATTCCCTAGACTGAAGGCTTCTTTCAGAAGAAGCTTTTCTGGAAGAGATCTTCCGAAAAAAACTTCTTCCAAAAGAGTGTGTCCACACTGCCAAAGCGCATCAAAAAAGCGATCTGCTTTTTTGACAGAAAGTTGTGATTACTATGGGTGGAATGGCCAACAGGGTACCTGTGCTTTTTCCTCTTTCCTTTTCTTGCGAAATAACTCCCTCTTCCCTGTCCACACACACCTTTTTCCGAAAGAGATCTTTCTTTGAAATTACAAAAGAAATAATTAGGCAGAGTTGCAGGAAAAAATCCCAGAAAGAGAAATGTATTAGAATATTGAACAGTGTCAAAAAAACTCCCTCTGTTCTTTTGATTTTTTTTTCCAAAGAACGCGATTGCAGTGTGGATGTAATTGAAGTTTTTTCAGAAAAACTCTGTAGTGTAGACATACCCTCATTGTTCTCCATTTGTCAGATTTACCTGTTGGCATCTGATTTTGCAGTCCCTGCTAATATATCCACTAGAAGAGGGGTTTCAAACTCACAACCCAGGGAGCATCTATAAGCCAGAATATATTCACAATCTGGCCCCAAAGACCTGGTGGGGGATGGGGGGGGAAAGGAAGCTGCCTGTCTCCCAAACCTCATCCTTTTCTCACTCCTACCCCCCATTGTACCCTATACCCTGGGGGATGCAGTCTCAGAGATTGAGTGGGCCTGGCATGAGGTGGCAGCAGCAGTTACTCCCTCTTTCCCCGCAAGTTCCCCATGGCAGCTTTGCTTCCCCACAATTCCTGATGCTGCAGGGAGTGCAGTGGGGACAACCTGCTATCCTGCCCCACCTCTCCTGCCCCCGGTAATCCCTGAGGCCGCATCCCTTCGGGGATGGGGTACAATAGGAGGGAAGGGTGAGGCAGTGGCAGGAAGAGGCAGGGGTTGGGGAATAGATACAGGCACACACACCTCGGGCTGATGGGTCTCTCGGGCCAGATTGCAAATATGCTCTGGTTCATAGATGGCCCATGGGCCATGAGTTGGAGACCCTGGCCTGCACTAGAGAGTTTGTTAATAGCTGTAAGCCTGTATACTTCCTCAATGCTCATGAAAGCAGGGAATGTGTGCTAGGAGTTAGAGAAGGAACATGAAGCCAGGAGTCCCAAGTTTCTTTCTTGGCTCTGCTACTGATTGTGTAACTTGGGCAAGAGAGTTGACAACTCTGTGTGTTAGTTAACTCCTCTGTAAAGTAAGTCAGTGAGCCCCAGTGTGGTGTACCAGTAAGAGACTGGCAGGCTGGGAGTGGGGCTCTGGATGCTCCAGTCCTGGTGCTTGGGTGGCTAGGCAACACAGTCCCCACCACTTGGCCAGCCCCCGGGGTCCCTCGCTCTGACTGATGCACCCCCACATCTCCCAACCTTCTTCCCTGACTCTTGCATCTTCTACAACCCAGCCCTGAGACCCCTGCACTCCACCCCACATTTAAATTCTTACAAGTTCTATCCTATCACAACGCCTTCCCCTTAACCCTCTGCCCTGATTCTTGGGGCTGTGATAAGAGAGTACAGCCTGACTGCCAGGGGTTAAACCCAAAGAGGCTGTTATGGGAGAAACAGGAAACAAAATAACAAAGATAAGCCTCCTTAACTTGAAAATGGCTCAGCAATCAATGGAAAGAAAATACCTGCCTGGCTCCGTCCAGCTGAGAATAGTTTACTCTTCCCAAGGTTATAGCTGGGATCATAGGGGATCCTGATACATAAAGACTCTCAAAATAGGATGCGGTTTGGGGTGAGCTAGGAGCCCTAGCTAGAGCACATCAGCATAGTCTGACTGAGACATGCAAAGTCAGAGAGAGAGCATACTGCTGCAACACAGGCTATTTCTCTTTTCAGATTTGGGTGGAAGGGAATGTACCCATGTGTAAATAAGCCCCATGAAGGTAGGCCTGCTGTTGTTTTACCCTTTGCTGAGTATGCATGGCATTTTGAGTAATACACAAATGATGCTTTGTTTTAAAAAAAGCCATTTCTGTATTGTTACTAATTCTGTATTTTGTATACTACATTTCTGTATTGTTACTATTCACGGGCTCCCAGTGAAAGGGGGCTTGCAGGTGCCAAACACCTTGAGTCTGCTGAAGCAGTTGATTGGTCCCCAGAGGGTATAGGCCAGGTCCGCTTCTAAGAAAGGGCAAATTGTAGAATTCTATCCCAGATGAAGCAAAGGCCCAAGTTCTGAAAATTGTGCTAGTGTTCTAGTGAGACCCTGAGAAGGGACAGCAGTGTATAGCCTAGTATAACTGTGACAGATGCCAATTAAGGATGTCAGGAGAATTTATGTTTGTTGATAGAACTGATCAGATTTTTTTCAACAAAAACCTTGTTCTTCAGAAAATGTCTATTTAAAGAATCAGAAGTGCATCAGTTTTGATGAAATTGCATGTTCAACATCTAAAAAAGGACCTTGGGCCCACTGCTCCACATTAGTCAGTGACTAACATTCCTGAAGTAAACTAAGGGGGAAGGTATGGGACCCCATGCTCCAAAGCAGTACTCTGACACCTTCATATTTCCCATGATGATATCATTATAATCCTCTCCGTGGATCATCACCTGGTAGTGGTGGAGAGACCTGTGTGTTCCAATGACCCCTGAGAGTAATGCTTGTTTAGAGTTACCCATGGCAGAACGGTCAAGGGTGAGGTTCCAAACAAAGTGTGATCCAAGAAGTCCTCAAAGGCAGAGCAGATGGAGGATAACTGCACAATGGAGTTGAAACTGTTTTGTAATGTTACAGCAACTGTGAAGGTGGATGAAGGCTGCAGCAGATAGAGGATCTCCAGTTGGTGATGTCTTCAAGTAGTGTCCATGCCATTGGTTTCAAGCCCTCTATCTGTCAAGGACAGTGTGGCAACTGTTGTGCTCCAGTCTCCCCACTTCAAAAGAAGTCCCACACAGGCATCTTCCAGTTTTTGGGAAAACAACAAGTCAAAAGTCCGGTGGTGAAAGGAACAGGACAGTGACATCTGGAAGTTCCTAGTCACAGACCAACACACAGGTGGTGGGTGTGTGATTCAGTTGCCTTGCTTGAGGATTGAGGCAGGTCGAGCATCTGGGCTGCTGCACTCATGATTGAGCATTCCTCTTTAGGACCCACTCTGCTCACCCCACATGGGGAAGGGGCTAGAAAAAGTGCCCTAAAATAGTCTTGCTTCTTTTCCTCGTGGCTGGATAGCTGCATCCAGCAGGATCACCACCCCAGCAGTCGAAAATGTAAGAAATTTTTCAACATTGGAATCTGAAATGTACTTACCCTAATGGACAGCTCAGCCAATCACTGACCAGAGTGACATTCAGCTATCATTGCTCATGAATTGAATCAGTTTAACGTCGATATTGCTGCCTTGTCTGAAACTAGAAGAGCTGATAAAGGACAGGTGAGGGAGGAGAAAGGAGAATATACCTTCTTCTGCAAGGGGAAATCTTTACATGAATCTCAAGTGTATGGAGTAGGCTTTGCTATTAAAAACAAGCTCGTAAGGTGCCTCTCTGAGCTGCCAGTTGGCATTAATGAGCGGCTTATGACACTTCAATTGAGGCTCACCAAAAATCATCAAGTAACTATTGTAAGTTCCTATGCACCAGCAATGGACACCAATGAGGATGTAAAGAAAGATTTCTACTCTCAGCTGGAAACCATTTTATCAGACCCCTAGAGAAGATAGGAGGATTTCAATGCACATGTTGGACGAGACTCAGACATGTGAAAAGGAACAATCAGGAAAGAAGGAGTTGGCAAAAGCAACTCAAATGGCATCCTGCTCCTGACCATGCGTGCTGAACATGAACTTATCATCATGAATCCCCTTTTCAACAAAAGGACAAGTTCAAAACATCTTGGAGGCACCCCTGGTCAAAGCACTGGCATCTCCTTGACTATGTCATTGTTCCTGTTTGAGATCACTGTGATATACTTCTCACAAGAGGAATGACAAGTGCCAATGACTGCTGGACTGATCATCACCTCATTCAATCCACAATGAAAATTAAGATCGCCCCCAAATGGAGGCTGCAAAAGAAGCAAATCAGGCACAAGTTGAAGGACCTCATTAAGCGTGACCACTTCCAAGCAGTCTTAGAAGAAAAGTTTCCATCAGAGTTTCTGGAAGAAATTGAGGAACATTGGAGCCAGCTGAAGGCAGTAATCATCAATACCCATGAGGAAACCATTGGCTACCACACCAGACAGCATCAGGACTCGTTTGATGGGAATGATGTTAAAATCGAGCAGCTCATCAATGAGAAGAAAATGGCATTTTGTGCTTGGCAGAATGATATAAATTTCAAGACAAAGAGAGAAGCCCATGCTAAGGGGAAGGAGGAAGTGTAATGTAAAACCAGAGAATTCAAGAACAAATGGTAGACTGAGAGATCACAAGAACTCCAACATTTTGTGGATACCCATAATACACATGGTTTCTTTAGTGCTATTAAGGCTGTTAATGGGCCAGCTTGTCATGGCACAAACCCACTTCACTCAAAAGATGAAACCACACTTTTGAAGGACAATGACGTCATTAATTTTTGCTGGAAAGAACATTTTGAAGATCTTCTTAATCATAATTCCATGGTTGCAGAAGTTCTTGAGCAAATCCTCCAACGACTTTTAGAGATGAGCTTGGAAACCCTCCCAATTTGTATGAAATATACAGTGCCATCAAGGAGATAAAGAACTGGAATTGGAATTGGAAGCAGTGGCCATCCTGTTCCTGTTGTTGTGTCACCAGAGCAGAGCTTATGAGGACATGAAATAAGCCAGGGTACTAGGACTGGAGAATCAAGTGACATCCATGCCTAAGGAAGGACTGAGTCTTAAAACTAGAAATATGTGTGTACAACAGGGAATGTTCAGTCAGACACAATCAGGTTATTGTCTTTATTTTTGGGTTTGTTGGACTTCTCTGTGATAAACCATGTAACAACCCCCTTACGCTGTAATTTTCCAAACTAAATCCCAGAGTAAGCATCCATATTGGGGAACAGAAGTTGGGGTCAGAGTTAGAGTAGAAACAGAGTCAGAACCAGAAATCAAAGTTGAGAATCAGAGCTGGGATCTAATACCAAATGCCAGAGCCAAGGGTTGAGTCAAAGTAAGAAGATGGAGTTGACGGTGAAAGTCAGGAATGAAAACTGATGATCAGGAGGAAAGTATAATGCAAGACCCAGAGGGGAGGCAGTGCTCAGACACTGAGCAGGAAGGAGTAAGGTGGGAGATAGGAGTGAGGGCAAGGTCAAAGCAGGAGCAAAACAGTGGTGGAGTTGGAATCAGGGGCAGGGCTGGATTCAAAGACAGGAGGCAGGCAAGATCAGGATTGCAGGTGGGCAAGAGTGGGATCCAATGAAACAGCTCAGACAGCCCTCTTGACCCACTTCCTGGCTTAAGTGTCAGGAGCTAGCCAATCAGACAGATGCCAACTTTGGATGCTTTGTTAGGACCTCCTGTGGGACCTGACCTTCCAGTTTTGGTGAGAGGGCTTGAGTGTTTCTCTTGGTGGTCATGATGGAATGAAGGTCTTTCTCACATTTCCAAGTTCCAGTACCAATGCACATCCTGGTTCTGGCCATGCCCATTCTCTTCCAATAGGCTCGGATCAACTCCAGGGTTGCAGACAATTTTGTTGGTGTTAAGTTAATCTGCATCTTTTCTATCCCTCTCCAGCTTGAGAGCACACCAGGCGTAAAAAGTGTTGATGGACCCTTCCTATCTTCAGGACCAGTGACCCATGAAACCTTGCCAAAGCACTATCTTTGGCAAGATATTTTTATAGTGTCAGTATGAGCCCCATTAGCCCACATCTACCAGCAAAGGCTGGCAGACTTGCTGGTGTGTGCTGTATAGATACCCTTTTAGATTCCTATGAATAACACAATTTTTGCCTAAATACGGGGGAAGGGGTTGAATTCTGAAACACAATTCCAAATAATAAAATAGGTACTTAGAGTCAGGTAAATCCCTACTAGATGGCACCATTAGCTGTCCTAGCAGATTCTGTCAAGATATATGAATACAATAGGAACCACCCCAGGACTTGCCTCTGCCCTACCTCTTCCTGCCCCCTTTCTGCCTCTGCCCTCTTCATGCTCCACCCCACCACTTCTCTGCCCCACCTCTTCACCCAAGCCTTCTTCCCTGAGCAACTATTTCACTAGGAGGGTGGTGAAGGACTGCAATGGGTTACCTAAGAGGTGGTAGAATCTCCATCCCTAGAGGTTTTTAAATCCTGGCTTGACAAAGCCTTGTCTGGGATGATTTAGTTGGGATTGTTCTGCTTTGAGCAGGGGAGTGGACTCGATGACCTCCCGAGGTCTCTTCCAGCCCTAGGATTCTATGATTCTATGAATGTGGCCTGGTGCGGGCAGCAAGGGTTAGGCTCCCTTCCCCCACACTCACCGGCAGCAGTAAAAGTGGAGAGATGCTACCCGCACTCACTCTGCAGCCTCAGCTCCCCATTGTGTTGCTCTGCATCCTTCTGGTGAGTGCTGGGGGGAGCAGTTCTGCCTCTCCTCTCAGTGACACAGCTGAGAGATGGGAAAGAAGAGACGTGTTGCTCCACTTTCCACTGCCAGGGATTGCAGGCAGGGACCAACTCCTGCTGCAGGTGCCAGGACCCCCATTCGTACCCTTGGCCCCCACACCAGCTTGCTCACCAGCCCCAGTGCCAGGCCTCCTGCCCCTCAGAACCAGGTCTCCCACTGGCCCCAGGCCCCAGGTCATCAGCCAGCTCTAGCACTGGATCACCCACTGACTGTTCCCAGCACTGGTCCCAGTGCTAGGTTGCCTATGCCAGGCCATCAGTAACCCCAGTACCAGGCTGCTGACCTGCCCCAGGCACCCGCTGGCCTCCAACCAGATTGGAGCTTGGAAGAGAAAGTGGATCATGGGAAGGGCCAGAGACTGGCTTAGCCTATTATACCCACCAACCCTGGGGCCTTGGACATTAAACAATCCTCAAAAATAAGAGGGGAAATAAATACCCAATGTATCACCAAGGATAATATGAGTGATTTGGGGTTCATATGGCAGTTTCACATTGACCAGAATCATAAGCCTCTAGATTATTGACCAAAAGTAGAGGGTCTATGTATTTTTAATTTAAAATCAAACTGTCCCTAAGTGATAAATTAGATTATCATTAAGGATTTGATCCAAACCCAAAATGAGCCTTCCAATAATTTCAATGAACTTTGAATGAGGGTCCAAGAACTTTAATTATTAAATAAATGTAGATGACTAGAAATAGCAACAGTTCTAATAAAGTTACATAAACAACTGAAAATTCTTAGCTGTCAAAGTCTGTTATGTCTATGAAGTCTTTCAAAATACAGAAAGATTTTGTAGCAGCCTGGGGGAAGTGGTATAAAAAAAACCAGTTTTTGTTTTCTTGAATACATTGGTGAATGCCAAGTGAAAAGATGATGAATTTACAATTGCATTTGTTAACCTGGCCATGGCTTTTCACTTTATGTTTTCATGAGCATATGATATGTATCCTCAGGTATCTTACAGACTGATGAGTACAGTGAGATCGTGAAGGAGTCCTACCAGGTAGCAATAAGAATCATGTTTAGTAAAGACACCACCAGCCTCATACTTACCTAAATATACTTGTTTCATTGCCAAATGTATGGGGGAGGGGAAGGAGAGAGTGTGATGCTTTTCAAAGCTTTCTCTCTGGATACTTTGTGCTGAAAGAAGAAAAACAAATGTTTGAATGGTCAAACTCCTGGGAGTCCATTGAAATATATCTCAGCGTGCATTTTCCCTCTCTATGATGGCAATACCCCTTTCTTTTCTTTTCCTTTGTCTCTTATTTTAGAACTGTGTCTGAAATGATATATCAAAAGTCCCTTATCTTGAAAGAGAGGAGAGGAGGGAGCTTACAAGCTAAGAAACCTGTGTTATTAGAACTAATAAAACAGCCTCTGGACTCCTCTAGTTTCTGGGGGAAAAAAAAAAAAAAGGAACTAGAAAGAATTATCAAAAAAGGTTATCAATTTCAAACTTAGTGGTAGAAAAGTGTTTAGTAAAATCTTTTCCCTGAATTTTTGAAGGTGTTTAGATCTTCCCTATTTTGATAGTATTGATTCAGGAAGGGAGTTCCTTCTCACACTGAGAGTATGTCTACACAGCAGCGGTATTTCGGCATAACTACCGTTATACGGAATAATTAATGAATAAATAACTGGAGGACTTCTGACTCCAACTCACAGTAACCCCCATTTCACAAGGAGTAAAGGAAGTCAAAGGAGGAGTGGTCTTCCTTCGTGTGAGCCGGTAGGCTCTGGGAGGGGTGCCTACCCCTCTGGGTCAGTGGGTGGTGACTGACCCACTACTCCCTGTTTAGTCTTTTGGGGGAATTAGCGGCGGTTTTGGTCTGGAGCCCAGGCCCTTGCTCAGGGCGGGTGGCAACAAATAGTCCAGAGTCCCAGGCCTCGGTTCAGGCGGGGCAGCCAAACAAGCAGTCTAAAGCCCCGAAGCCCTCGCTCAGGGCAAGGCAGCAAAATAAACAGTTCGGAGGCCCAAGCCCTTGCTTCAGGGCGGGGCAGTAAAGTAAGCAGCCTGAAGCCTGGCCTTAGTTCAGGGCGGAGCAGCAAAGTAAACAGTTCAAAGCCTGCCCTTGGTCCAGGGAGACGTGGCAAAGTAAACAGTTCAAAAACCCGGCCTTAGTTCAGGGTGGGGCGGCGAGCAAACAAATAAACAAACAGTCCTAATAACCTAGATGGATCCCCTTGCTCAAATGGAGGTCCAGTAGGTGCAGGCTGTGATTCTGCAACAGGCGGGGGGGAGACTGCCACCCAAGAGTGGGGTGGCAGGGGGACACAGGCCCACCCACTCCACTGCGTCCCAGCCCAGGGCCCTGGTAGCAGCAGAGCAGTCTGCTGCTGGGTCAGCATGGATCCGCTCCTCAACCTGCTGATCTGGCTCTGGCTCTGGCTCAGCCAATAGGCTTTCCCTGGGCTCTTTCCAAACTTCCCTTCGTGCTGTACCTCGATCCTGGCCACTCCTTGGAGCTCCCTCACTCTGGAAGCTCTGGCACAGTAAGCAGTCCGTCCAGGCAGTCTGGGAGTTGTGGGCCCGGTGGCCGAGGCCAGCCTTCAGCTTCTCCTGGGTCCAGCTCCTCCACTGGGTGCACAGGGGAGGCTTCTGGCTCCTTCAGCTGCTGTGGCTTCACTGGCCTCTCTGGCAGGCCTTTTGTCTCTCTGGCCCTGCCTCCTGGTTTCCAGCCAGGTGTGTCATTAGAGCCAGGTGTGGCCCACCCAGGATCTGGGAGGGGGGCCTCCTCCTCAGGGTCAGTGGGCAGCCACTCCGTCCCACTACACTTTGACTTTTCCTGCTGTGTAGACAGCGCCAAAAGCCGAATTAAGCTATTTTGACTTAAGCTATACAGGTGACATAACTGAAGTTGCGTAGCTTAATTCACCTTTAGCCCTGCTGTGCAGATGTACCCTGAAAGTTGTTTTGGATTCAAGTTGTAAAGCCTGTTCCATGCTATGTGTTTACATATTTTTATTAGCTAACCAAAGAACCTCTAGAAAATTGTTTTTAACCTGATGTAAGTTCATCCTCATTCTCAGGGCTCGCCAAGCGGTGGCGAGCCCCGCTCGCCAGCCGTGCAGTTCTACGCTCTGCGCATGCGCAGAACGATCTGCGCCGGCTCTTCCGGGGTGTAATCTACTCGCCACGGGCGAGTAGATTACATTGTTTGTCGAGCCTTGCTCATTCTTGCTTTCCAGTTATTATAAATATCAGAAACAATTTACAGTGCCACATCACCGCAAACAAACATTTCTGAGGAAATCCTTTTTTTTTTTTCCATTTTAACATTAATACCAGTGCTTCTTATCCAGACATAAAGATGTTCAGCTCTGTGATCTTCACATACGGCCACTTTTATCAGATGCACTTTTCAGATTCCCCTAAGTGTCTGGAACATTGTAGTGAGGTTGACATATTATTTAGTTATCTCTGCCAGCCCTGCCCTCACATACAGGCATCCTGGATTAGGCAGCTGATAATATATCTTGTTTATTTCAACAACCAGTCCTTTTAAGACCTCTCATCCTCTTATTGGTTGGCAATATTTCACAATGCCAAAAACCTATGAGCCATTCAGGCCTTGGCAATTTACACTGTTAACTGTTCGGTGACTGAAAGCTAGTCTTCCTACATGGTAGAGAGAGATACTCTGGACTACTAACATTGGGATGAGGCATTTCTGATTCTTAGTTGATTGAAGTTCTTGGCTGCAAGAGTTTAGCAGTCTAGAGAGAGTTTGAGGGGCAGCTGGGATTGTGCTAGTTACTACCTTTATGTTGACTTAAGTATTCAAATTGGAGCACCTAAAAGTCATTACAAACAAACAATGCTTCTTCCCCCCACTAATAATGGCCAGTGTAGAGAGTACCTCCATCAGCAGATGGTGCTTTTTGGTTTTGAAATTTCTCTGATTGAATGGGGGATGGTGGTGGTTTAGTCCTCCATGTGTGGAGTTGTTATTGCAGAATTTATCACATTCATCCATTCCAAATATTATTGTTTTTTGTAAGGAATTGCTGTATACAAAGGGGATCATCTACATAAGAGGGGATACTCAGACTTCCAGATGTGCTGGCCACTTACATATGGGTGCATAAATTTACTGTCTGCATGTGCTCCCAGGTTCTTAAGCCAAATTTTTCAAACATAGTTGCATACATTTATACATTTTATCAAAAGTGTTCAATGTGAGTAGAATTAGGCTAATACAAGCACTGTTTTCCATACTTAGGGCATGTCTACACTACGGAGAAGATTGATCTTCTGGTGTTGGATTTACTGGGTCTAGTGTAGATCCCCAAATTGAATGCTGATGGAAGTCCCTGCTGGTGTCCTGTACTCCTCATTCTGTGAGGAGTAAGGGAAGCCAACAGGAGAATGTGCTCCTGTCAGCCTCCCACAGTATAGATGCTGTGGCGACTTGATTTAAGGTAAGCCAAATCCAGCTTCACATTTTGCGTAGCAGGATGGTGTACCTTAAGCCAACCTGCCTGGTCTAGTGTAGACCATGCCCTTATTGCCAAGAATGGATGGGATGTAGACAACCTCTCTGCTAAGATGTGGCCCTATGATCTAGAAATCTATTTGAAAATGTAAATTTAAAAGTGTTACTAGTCATTTTAAAATAGACTAGCAATAATAAATTAAAGTGTATGATCAAACCTGATCAACTAGGCTAATCCTATTCTTCCTGCTTGTAAAATGACAAGAAGTGTTATCCTTGGGCTTTGGGTAAAATAAAGGGAAACTTCTTTAAAGATAAAATTTTTAAAAAATCATTAAACTTAACCTAATTCCAGGTGTCTCAGGGCAAAGGATCTGCAAACAGAAGGTAATATGTGAACGTCTTAATACTATTAAAAAGTCCAAAGCTCTAAACCAGTGGTTTTGAATCTTTGCTACATGGACTGCTGGGGGTTCACAGACTATGTCTGAGATTTCCAAAGGGGTCCACACTGTGACAGGCCCTTCCCCATGCTTTATGAAAATATGCTTATGAATATGAATCTGCATAACTGGAGAATGCTTTGTGCAGAGTAGTTCTTGTAAGATATCGTTGGAGAGCTTGTAACCTGCTAAATGTGTATATTCTATTTGTGTACATCATCGTTCCTGTATAAGAAGTTTGAAATATGAAGAATAAACGTATTTTACAAATCTTGACATGCTAAGGGAGGGTCATTTCAGAAACTTGATGACTGGTGGATAAGACAATGGTGTGTAAATGGGTTTGTTTTTCCTTTGAACCTGCCAGTAGAAGGGGCTTAGGGTCCCCACAAGGACATATGTGTAGGTCACCTGATGTTGGGCCCCATCTTGGACACTGTACTTTTCCAATGAAAGTGTGAAAAAGTTTAAACTGAACACAAAGCATTCCCACCTTTGGAAAAAAATCTATTGAAAGGTGTGAAACCAAACAAAGTGGCTGCTGCCAGACATCAGTACATCCCAGTTTACCACCCAAGATGACTGCTGGAAACATCTAAGACTGAACAGGGGGGAAATTTAAGCTGGATGCTGTCCAGCCTATGACAAAGATGATTAGAATGACTATTAGGGTAAGATATTGCATGCAACAAGTTTCTTAGTGTATTAGGCTTAGCAGACATTCTTTTCTTTTCTTTTCTTTCTTTTCTTTTTAGTAACCGACATTTTTGTGTCTGCTATCTTTTAAAACCACTTAAATTCTACTTCATATACTTAATAAAATCACTTTGTTTATTAATAAAGCCAGTGTAAATAATTGTTATTGGGCAGGAGGAGGAAACAATATTCATATCTCTCTTTCACAGATAAAGTGGGCAAATATTTTATGAGCTTCCTCTGTATAAAACATTATACAGCATAAGATGAATTTATCTGGGATTCTGGTCCCTGGATGCTGTGCCTTCCCAGAGCTGAGCTCAGTTTTTGTATTACTCTGCTGTGGGCTGCGACCCCAATTCTGTATCAATGCTGGAGGAGAGCGGAGAGTCTGGCTCAGTGGGACAGGGTGATGGGGTGCCCTAGAGGGCACGTAGGTTGGCTCAGTGGTATTTCAGCACATCAAGTGACAGTCTCAAAGGGATCTCTGAATTTGTCATATACACTCCATTTGAAGCTTTTATACAGGCCCATAAATTAAAAAAGAAATTGAAAACTATTTTTCTAAGCTACCTAATATACATTTTAGAAAACCTGATTTTTACTATTAACTGAATTATCTCCCACAGCAGAGTAAGTCTGGGCTTAAAAAGAAAAATCTATATTAATAATTGATTATTCATTCAGTTGAATTGTGCGTTGGTGAAGGGGCCTTACTGAGAATACCTGAGTATAAAATACAAAACCCATCTCACTGTAGCACTTCAGATAAGCAAGGATATATAAAAAAGAGATTTTGGGTGCCTGTATGGAGTAGTGGTTTCATGTAGCTAGTTTTTAGGACTTCTGGGATCTCTTCCCAGATTCATTGTTGATGTGCAGGCTTGAGCAAGATATTTAACCTCTTTACCATCTTTATGGGAGAGAGGTTGATACATTTAATTCATCTTTAGTAAAGCACGCTTCTTTCGATAGTGGAATACTGCAAGCAATAGCATGACTGCAGTTGGATCTTAAGATCTCTGATCCAGCCCACAGCAGAGGGGGCAGCCATGTGAGTGGCAGAGTTTGCATATATGGGCAATCATCCATGAGGTGTCTGACAGTTTACACCATGCCATGGTCTTTTAAATAGCTGCAGGAACCCACTCAGCTGCCAGGCACTGTAACAGCAATAGGGCTGAGAGCCATGAGCCCTTTAAATAGTGAGTTCATGGCTCACGGCTCCCAGCCCCTGCTGCTACCATGTTGCCTGGCAGCTGCCTGGGGTTCCTGTGGATGTTTAAAAGGCTCACAAATTTCAAAGAGGCTGTATAGAGTGAAACCAGAATTTGGCCCCTTTATTTTAATGAGAGATATAGGTCTCCATCAAAGGATAAAACTTGATCCAGTGGACCAGGTTTTACTCAGCCAAACAGGCAATAATTCAGAGTAACTCCACTAAAACCACTGGAAATATTCCATATTTACCTTGGTCCAGCTGAGAAAAATTTGTCCCAACAACATATTTACTTTCTTTCAAGTGAGGATATGCAACAAAGTGTTCTATTAGCATAGAGAAAGATAGTTCTTCAACAGCCCTCAAGATATTGTAGAGTGAAAGTTAAAATCACCCTTCATTTTAAAAGGAAAATGATACTGTCCAGTTGGAATTTTTTTCAGCTCCACTCCAATTCCCAGGAATTGTCTCTTCATCACTCAGAGCCCATAGACATGCCCATGGAGGTGAAGATGGCTATCTTGTCTGAATACTATAAAAGCTCCCTGGGGGAAAACAGCTTAGCAGACAATCTTGATACATTTTTAAACGAGCTGTTCATAGGAGATTTGACAAGACAACTCTTGCTTTTATCTCCTGTTCACACACAATCCTCATTAGTTTTACTTTTTGACAAAGGCGATAAAAGCAGAGGCCAGTATCTTTATTAAACAACTATGTGAAATTTCAGTATGAATATTATTTTATTATTTTTAAAGCCAATGGATTGTGCCATAATACTCAAGAATTATACTGGCCCACAGGCTGAAGAAACATCACTAATTATTCTGCTTTAGGAAAGTAGAGGATCTAAGGAAAGCTGAGTCCCTTAGTTTTATGTAGTCTGTTAAAATCAAGTGAAATGTTTTGACACGGTCAATTCTTTAGCCCAATTTGAAGTGCTCTGATTTTATGGAATCCTTGACACTTTCATCTGATAGTTAACAGCTTCATATGTTTTTTCTGGTTCCTTCTTGTTAATGCCTGGATGGGGAGCACTTTCTTAAAGAGGCAAGAATATCCTTTAAGACACTTGCTTTATCCATTTTACTTAGGCCTCAGTTTGTCACACACACAGGGTGGGGGAGGCGGGCTCCAAGGGGATGGGGTGCAATCATCGCTCGGCATGCTTGGCCTGGACAGCATGCAGATGTCCATGCATGTTCAAGCACATGCAGCGGCAGTATGCACCATGTGGTCTCAGGAGCCAGCCCCGGAGCACACACGGGCTGCTGCTCACAGGCTTGGGAGGAGGCCCCACACACATCCGATCCCTGGGACGGACGTCCTCCCCTCTCCAGCCACTGCCGGAAGCAGGCTGGGCCCAAGGGCACAGGCACGACCCCACACAGACTGAGGAGTGTCGCACATAGCATATGGCCATGCCTGCACATGCGAGGGACCACCCGCTCCCGCAAACAGCACTGCCCAGTGCAGGGGTGTGTGTGTGTGGGCCCAGAGAGGTCCAGACTGCTTGAGGCCCCTCTCCTGCAAATGGGATCCCACTGTGGCCGGACACTTCACTGGCCTGCTTGTCCATGGGGATGGGGGGGTAGTGGGCAGGATAGTCCCCTGGGCATCTTGGGTCCACTATGAGGCAGGGCCTGCTGTGCAGGCCATACATGGCCTTGCTCTTGGGACATCACCATCCCCTGTTTCTAGGACAGTTGCTCACTGCTCACAGAGGAGGGCACGCCCTCAGGGATAGTGTCTGCATGGATGACTGACCGCCTCTCCCTCTTGTCCTTCACAGCTGGACCAGCCATCGCTGAGGGGTGATCCACACCATCCCAGGCAGCCAACCAAAGCTGGAGGAGCCACAAGCGCTGGAGGGTCCACCAGGACCTCATGAGAGAGCACATTGCAGTCTTGCATGACATATAGCCGACCCTGGCCCAAAAGATCCACGATGATGCCGAGTGGTGCAATCGCATGTGGGACCAGCTCATGTGGCAGGGCGAAAACATGTGTGCCACCATCTGGGAAGTGATGGCACACCTGGCTCCTGTCCCCACTCTAGCCCTCCCGCCTCCCACTCCTACAGCCCACTCCAACTCCCCCTGCCATGCCCCTACCCCTGCCCCCCGCCAGACCTGATCCCGCTGTAGCCCACCCCTACCCCACCTGTCCCCCTGTTGTCCCAGGCCCCACCCAACCCCGAGTTCGTCAAGGTCCCCAGACCCGAGACGGCACCTGCAGGTGCTCCATGCACCATTTGCATCTGTAATTCACCCTCCTCCCTCTCCCCTCCTGGTTCTCAGCTCTCTTCCTTCCTCCCCCATCCAGGTTCTCAGCCCCACTTAGCCCCAGTTTCTTTTATTATAAAAAAAAATACAAAGTTTTTGTTGAAACCAAAACTGGTGTATTTATTATTTGCACAGGGAAGGGGGCAAAGCAGGGGTTGTGGAGGGAAAGGTATAAGGAGGCCAAGACACAAGCCCCCATTGAGGAGGCCCTGGGGAGAGTTACTGGGCTCCTTCGGGGAACCTTCACCTCAGGGCCTCCCGGATGCTTATCCCAGCCTGATGGGCCTGGCGGACGTCAGCTGTCCGCGGCTATTCAAAGACCCTTCCCTTGCGACCAGCCTCTGTCCCCCACCCCAGAAGGAAGGCCCCCCACCTTTGCTTTCCATTAGGTGTGGAACATGCAGTACGCAGAGAAAAAAATGCTGTGGCATCCAACAAAGCTGGGCAACTAGAGCACGCACTGCAAAAGCTTTGCTGTCCCTCAGAGAGCTAGGCAAGCCCACAATAGAACCTGAGCAACGGCTGTCCAGGGGGATCCCTTTAAGCAGGCATCTGAGATAGCCTTAGGCAACAGCAGCCGGAAGTAACTGCTGACCTAATTCCCTGGCTGAAGTTGTTCTGAGTGGCCTTTTATGCAAGAGAGCATCCAATGAGTGTGGACGCTGTCTTTCAAAAAAGCAGATCGCTTTTTCGATGCACTTTTGAAGTGTGCATGCTCTCTTTCAAAAGAAGCTTGAAGTCTAGATGTATCCTGAGTGAAGAAAAACTTCCTTTTGTTAGTTTTAAACCTGCTGCCTATTAATTTAATTTGGTGACCCCCTAGTTCTTATATTGTGGGAATAAGTAAATAACTTTTTCTTATTCACTTTTTCCACACCAGTCATGATTTAATAGAACGCTATTATTTCCCCCCTTTGTCTCTTCTTTTCTAAGCTGAAAAGTCCAAGTCTTTTAAATATTTCTTTATATGGGACCCGTTCTAAACCCCTAATAATTTTTGATGCCCTTTTCTGAACCTTTTCCAATGCCAATATATCTTTTTTAAGATGAGACAACCACATCTGCACGCAGTATTCAAGATGTGGGGGTACCATGGTTTTATATAGCGGCAATAAGATATATTCTGTCTTATTCTCTATCCCTTTTTTAATTATTCCTAACATTCTATTTGTTTTTTGACTGCCGCTGCACACTGAGTGGATGTTTTCAGAAAACTATCAACAATGACTCCAAGATCTCTCTCTTGAGTAGTAGTAGCCAAATTAGTCCCCATCATATTGTATATATAGTTGGGGTTATTTCTTCCAATGTGTATTACTTTACATTTATCAACATTAAATTTAATTTGCCATTTTGTTGCCCAGTCACTTAGTGTGGTGAGATCTTTTTGAAGCTCTTCACAGTCTGCTTTGGTCTTAACTATCTTGAGCTGTTTGGTATCATCTGCAAAATTTGCCACCTCTCTGTTTACCCCTTTCTTTCGATCATTTATAAATAAGGTGAATAGGATTGGCCCCAGGATAGACTTTTGGGGGACCCCACTAGTTACCTCTCTCCACTCTGAAAACTTACCATTTATTCCTGCCCTTTGTTTCCTGTCTTTTAACCAGTTATCAGTCCATGAAAGGACCTTCCCTCTTATCCCATCACAACTTACTTTACTTAAGAGCCTTTGGTGAGGGACCTTGTCAAAGGCTTTCTGGAAATCTAAGTATACTATATCCACTGGATCCTTCTTGTCCACATGTTTGTTGACCCCCCTCAGAGAACTCTAGCAGCTTAGTAAGGCATGATTTCCCTTTACAGAAATCATATTGACTTTCCCTAACAAATTATGTTCATCCATGTGTCTGACAATTTTATTCTTTACCATATTTTCAACTAATTTGCCCAGTACTGATGTTAGACTCACTGGTCTGTAATTGCCAGGATCACTTCTAGGGCCCTTTTTAAATATTGGTGTCACATTAGCTATCTTCCAGTCATTAGGTATGGAAGCTGATTTAAAGGATAAGTTACAAACCACAGGTAATAGTTCTGCAATTTCACATTTGAGTTCTTTCAGAACTCTTGGGTGAATGTCAGCTGGTCCCGTGACTTGTTACTCCTAAGTTTATCAATTTGTTCCAAAACCTCCTCTAATGACACCCCACTCTGGGACAATTCCTCAAATTTGTCACCTAAAAAGAATGGCTTAGGTTTGGGAATCTCTCCAGTATCCTCAGCCGTGAAGACTGAAGCAAAGAATTCATTTAGCTTCTCCGCTATGACTTTATCATTTTTGAGTTCTCCTTTAGCCCCAGTGGTCCAAGGAACCCAATGGTTGTTTAGCTGGCTTCATGCTTCTGATGTACTTAAAAAACATTTTGCTATTACTTTTTGAGTTTGTCTAGCTGTTCTTCAAACTCCTTTTTGGCTTTTCTTATTATATGTTTACACTTAATTTGACAAAAGTTTATGCTCCTTTCTATTTTCCTCACTAGGATTTGACTTCCACTTTTTAAAAGATGTATTTATCTGTCACTGCTTTTTTTACTTGGTTGTTAAGCCACGGTGGCATTTTTTTTGGTTCTCTTACTGTTTTTTTTTAATTTGGGGTATACATTTAAGTTGGGACTTTATTATGGTGTCTTTGAAAAGTTTCCATGCAGCTTGCAGACATTTTACTTTTGTCACTGTACCTTTTAATTTCTCTTTAACTAACTTCCTCATTTTTGTGTAGTTCCCCTTTCTGAAATTAAATGCTACAGTGTTGGGCTACTGAGGCGTTTTTCCCACCACAGGGATGTTAAATTTTATTACATTATGGTTGCTATTTCCAAGCAGTCCAGTTATATTTACCTCTTGGACCAGATCCTGTGTTCCACTTAGGACTAAATCAAGAATAGCCTCTCCCCTTGTGGGTTCCAGAACCAGCTGCTCCAAGAAGCAGTCATTTAAGCTATCAAGAAATTTTATCTCTGCATCCCATCCTAAGGTGACGTGTACCCAGTCAATATGGGGATAGTTGAAGTCCCCCACTATTATTGAGATTTTAATTTTGATAGCTTCTCTGATCTCCCTTAGCATTTCATAGTCACTATCACTGTCCTGATCAGGTGGTCGATAATATATCCCTACTGATATATTCTTATTATTGGAGCATGGAATTACTATCCATAGAGATTCTATGGAACATTTTGGCTAATTTAAGATTTTTACTTCATTTGATTCTACATTTTCTTTCACATATAGTGCCACTCTCCCACCAACACGACCTGTTCTGTCCTTCTGATATATTTTGTACCCTGGTATGACTGTGTCCCATTTATTGTTCTCATTTCACCAAGTTTCTATAATGCCTATTATATCAATATCCTCCTTTAAAATTAGGCACTGTAGTTCATTTTACCCATTTTACTATTTATACTTCTAGCATTTGTGTATAAGCGCTTTAGTAATTTGTCAATATTTATCTATATGCCATTTCCTGAAGTGTTAAGACTCTTTTTCATTTGATTGTGTCTCATCTGATCTGATCTCATCTGATCTGATCTTATTAGAGGAGTGGAACACATGACTTATGAGGAGAGGCTGGGGGAACTGGTCTTATTAAGTCTGCAGAAGAGAAGAATGATGGGGATTTAATAGCAGCCTTCAACTAACTGAAGGGTGGGTTACAAAGGGGAAGGAACCAGACTCTTCTCAGTAGTGGCATATGACAGAACAAGAAGCAATGGTCTCAAGTTGCAGTGGGAGAAGTCTAGGCTGCATATTAGGAAAAACTATTTCACTAGGAGTGTGGTGAAGCACTGGAATTAGTTGCCTAGGGAGGTGATGGAATCTCCATCTTTAGCAGCTTTTAAGGTGAGGCTTGACGAAGCCTTGAAGTGGAATGATTTAGCAGGGGTATGATTTACTTCAGTGGTTCCCAACTGCTGGGCCACGGACTGGTGGCAGTTCACGGAACACTGGCTGCTGGAGCTCACGTTGGCTGTTCGAGGTAGCTCAGCTCTGGCAGCCATGGTGGCTGAGACGATGGCAGGAGGAGGTGGGGCAGGAGAAGCCTCCCTCCTTCCTTCCTCCTCTCCCCTCCGTGCTTGGGGAGGGAGGGGCGTGAAGGAGGAGGAAGTGCATGCACCGCCAATGGCCGCTCCCCCGCCCGTATGTCTGCTTTTGCCGATGGCAGCACTGGGGCTGAGGTGGCAACAGGAGAAGGTAGAGCAGGAGATGTCCCCATTCTCCCTCAGTAGTGGTGGCTGGCCGGGACACTGTGCTCCTCCCCCACCCACTTTTGGAGTGCACACACCAGCAATGGCCACTCCCCCTGCCCGAGTGGCAGTAATAGCCACAGTCCCAAGGGGGAAGCCTCTCTCTGGCGAGTACGGGGGTGGGATCGGGGCAAGGGATAAAGGTGTGTTGGTTGAGGGTGTGGTGGGATCATGGGGTAAGAGAGTGTTGGCATGGGCTGTAAGGGTCAGAGGTTAAGGGGTCAAAAACATGGGGCCTAAGGGTGGGAGTGAAAGGGTGTTAGGCACTGGGAAGCAAGAGGCTGGGTCAGGGCTAGGCGGACAGATAACATTTTATTTGCATATTTGCATGTTTGCTATTTGCATAATGAATATGCAAATATACAAATCAAAATGTTATTGGTCCACCAAATGTTTGTGAATGGGTTTGCCAATCCATGGCAGAAAAAGGGTTGGGAACCATTGATTTAGATGACCACTTAAGGTCTTTTCCAGCCTTAATCTTCTGTGATTACATAGGAATCATCTCCCTGTTTCTCTTGAATCAACCCTCCCCAGAATAAGCTACCAGATATGTCCCTGTCCCTCCCCTGTCTATAGGAGGACTTTACTTATTGGAATAAAATATTCATAACTCTCCTCTTCATATGGTTTCTACTCATCTGTCAATATCTACCATTCTGTTGCCAACTTCCATCATACTTGCTTCCTCCTCCCTGATGTGGGGCTGAGATCTGACCATCACCAACACAACTAGATGGGCACTGACAAATTACTGGCTGCACACCCACGCTCTCACAAAAAATGGAGGACATCACATTATTCAAATCAGGACAAACAAAACTGAAATGAAACAGAACCTGACAACCTTTGATACCCCAATCTACATGATGTGGGCTGTGCAGCACAACAGTAGGTTATGGGGAAAGAAAAGAGTTTGGTTGGCATGCCTTCTTATAAGAATCTTCATACATATATACAAATAAATAAAATCTTCAGTTAGAATTTTCCTCATAGAAATCTGTTTAGATTTGATTAGTTTGTTTGGGGTGTTTGTTCTTGTAATTTAAGGGAAAAAAGCTAAATGTTTTCAGTAGAAGTAATTAGACTGTTTTCTTACCCTTAACAGTATCTTAATGGAGTTTTCCTACTGGGAGTAATAAGTAGTTCATCAGTTCCTACTAATTGAGTTATTATAGGAACATAAATCAGGATGAGGCTATTGCCTACCAGATAATATAGATATGGAGGAGGGATTTTTGTTTGTTTGTTTTATGGATATCATCTGATATTTTGACCTTGATGAACCATGGAGAATTGTGTCTCCATGTCCAGGCTGGGACCACTGGTAACAGACAAGGGATGTTTGTTATAACTAGATCCCTGAGTGGTTACAAAATTTGTATCAACCTCTGCATCCATATCCACAAAAATGAGTTGTGGATATCTACGTCTGCATCCACATCCATGGATGTGGAAACCTGCGGATATAAAGCGGGTATCCACAGATTTGCAGAGCTCTTGTTATAACACATGTTCTGTAACTGATACAGTAATGAACACTTGATAGATGTTTAAATCAGTAAGAATCAGTTATTGTCACAGATGGTTTTGGTAACAATGAATTAGTCACAAATGTCTTTAGCTTATGAATTAGGTGAGCTGAGATATCTAGGATAGAACTCAGATCAGTAACGGAAAACGAATTTCTTTGTCACAAGCCCTGTAAAAGGAAAACATCTGGGGGAGTTAAATTAGTTGTGACTGGAGCTTCTGTCACTTTTCCAGTCTACAGATTGGTATGAATGGTCTTTGAGTAATAGCTTTGATTATATCCCACTTGAGTCTGCTCTCTGATATCTCATTTGAAATTAATTGTGTTAAATTGAAACATACAACAGATACCACATGACATCAATCCCAGTGACCTGCCCAGATTGACACTTGATCTTCCAAGTGAATTACAAATGTCTGTCTCCTAATGCTCCACAATTGTGCTGTTAGTGCTGTTTTGCACTAACTTAGATGAACATTTCACCAGAAAGAATGAATTTATAGCTAAACATGTCAGGGCCTGATGCAAATCCCACTGAAGTCATCAATAGATTTTTTATTGATTTTATTTGGCTTTGGATCATATCCTAATTATTGGTCAAAGCAGCTATAATTCAAAACCATCATGAGGATTTCTCATCTAGGAGTTCAAATATATATAACATCTCTACTTCTCAGTATGCCCACTGCAGTCCCCAGGTTCAGTACCATCATTATCATTCACACACTTCATAAGGCTAATGACAGTTAGTGTATGAAATGAGACTATCCTATGCCCAGCTATTTGATCAAATAATCCTTAACTTATATGGACTGACATCTTGAGCAATTAAAGTAGGAGGCCAGAAAGTCAGCTAATGGAAATCGGCATAGCTCCATTTCAAAGAGAAGGGTGTTTGTGAACTGTGAACATAAGAGCCCAGAAGGGCTAAAATACTGTGGAAGCCATGTATCCTTAGCAATATGCTGGTCACTCTGCTAGACCCTGTGAACGCTGAGCACCAAATTTTGCCATTTACCTGCTCATACTTATGACTATCTAAAAATGTAGCCTGATCTAGATATTATAAATAAAATGTCCCAGTTATCACTTTGAGAGTTGACAGGTTCTTGTTCCAAGATCAGGCCTAGTTTATTATTACAATTGGTATATGGCTGGTGACCCTGATGTCTGTAGAGGTATGTCTACACTTGCTCGTTAGTTCGAGCTAGGTAGGGTAATGAGGGCAAGCGGAGTTGCAAATGAAGCCCGGGATTTAAATATCCCCGGGCTTCATTTGCATGTTCCCGGACGCCGCCATTTTTAAATCCCCCTTAGTCTGAACTCCGTGCCCGCGGCTACACGCGGCACGGAGTAGGTAGTTCGAATTAAAGATCCTAATTCGGAAGTACTGTTACTCCTCGTGGATCCTTTAATTAGGATCTTGCATCACTGCTGAATATAATAAAGAGGAATATTCTGCAAAACAGCTACAGTACTCTAGTAGAGATAAGATGGCCTCCTGGACTACAAAAGTAAACTTTCAGGAATACAAACACATCTAAGCACTAGACTACAGGCTTCTTTTGGAAGAAGCTTTTTTCAGAAGAGGTCTTCCAAAAAACCCACAAGGAATTAATGTATGTCTGTGACACTGATATGTAATGTGAGCTCTAAAAAAATAAATAAGACTGTTCGCAGTAACTGGGTAACTTACATAGCCTATTGCACAAAGACTTCTACCATAAATACACAGATTCTTTCACCGCTTGCTCTTGCAAAAATTAGAATGTAACTTTGTGACTCTCGGAATAGAATATATTCTCATTACTCCAGTAAAACTGTCTTTTGCCAGCCTTCCAAATTACCTGTGAATGAAAATAGGAGAACTGCCATGTACCTTCAGCCATGTCACTTGCCTTATTGGGTCATCAAATGAACCCAAATCAAACAACTTTCACAATGGATAGTAATCCCAAAAGTTTGCAGATATAAAGAAAGAGCAGCCAGATTTTGGACAAAATATAATGAGCCACTAGTGAGTCACTGTTCACCAGAGAAGCTCAAACTCGGTCTCTTCACCGTCACTTTTATGCCTCAAGTCAAATATTTCCCTCTTTTCTCAGGGCACCTCAACTAACAGTGGAATTCTCATCAGCAGCTAACTCAAGCTCAGCCAACAAAAGACCATGGTGACAAGTTAAAGGTCTATAGTAAAAGCCTGAGGGTTATCTATAATATTCACAGAAAATGTAATGGACTTGTGACAGTGCCTGTTGAAGGAGCTATCCACAGGTCATGTCAGTGCACTACTTGAGAGTTCCTTTGAAGGTTTGGTTAGACTGTCTATTTTGTAAAAAATATAATTCTTGGCCTCAGTCTTTGTTCTTCTGTATGTCCACATGAAGTCCTTGGACAGAAGATGGTCAGGGGAAGCTTTCAGGCATCTTATCTAATTTTTCCCCATAGCCTCTTCAATTTCCAGATATTGTATTTGCTCATAAATTATAAGTACAATGATATGCTTATAAATATATTAGATTTGATTTGTGATTGCTGCACATACCAGTGATGTGCATGTCACTACAATGAGGCTACATCTAGACTACAGGCTTCTTTCAGAAGAAGCTTTTTTCAGAAGAGATTTTCCAAAAATTATCTTCCAAAAGAGAGTGCCCGCACTGCAAAAGTGCATCGAAAAAGCGATCTGTTCTTTCACAAGAGAGCATCCAGACTGAATCGAATGTAATTTGTAATTGCTATAGATGGAATGGCCACCAGGGCACCTGTGCTTTTTCCTCTTTCCTCTTCTTCTGAAAGAACTCCCTCTTCCCCGTCCACACATGCCTTTATGCGACAGAGCTCTTTCGCAAAAAGGCTTCTTCCTTGTAGAATGAGTATTACTAGTGCTGGAAAAACCACTCTGTTCTTTTGATTTTCTTATGGAAGAATGCAATTGCAGTGTGGCTGTTCCTCAAGTTTTGTCAGAAAAACAGCTATTTTTCTGACAAAACTCTGTAGTGTAGACATACCCCAAGAGAGCCATGACACTCATTTTTTTAAAATATGATTAAGAACCCATAACAATCCTTTGCCACTATTAAGACCTAGGACAGGTAGGACAGAGTAATTTATCATGTTTGTAAAGCATGTATGTGGATAGGTATCTCACTTTAGAGATATACATAACAAAGATTACAAAATGATACAACCACTACTACAATGTTGTAGTGCATTATAGCCAGTAATAGCCAACTACTTCTCACTAAAAGCCAGTGACTGGAATTGTCATGTTTATTAGATAATGTATACACTGAAGAAGCTTGTTTGTATAAAAGCTAGCAAAGAACACTGCTACCTTAGATTGTATTCCTTGTACAGTACATAATTTTAGTGCATGTTAGTACTGCTATATTTTGGATAAGTATTTTCAAGATCATTCACTAAGGGTATGTCTACACTACAGCATTATTTTGAAATAGCTTATTTAGAAATAACGCATCTAGACACAAAATGCATTTCGAAATAGCGTTTTGCTATTTCGGAAGAGTGCGTCCACACTGATAGGATGCTGAATCGCATTTAAGGCCAGCCAGAACCAGTTCTGGCAGGGCACCAGGTCAGGAGTTAGCCTCAGGCAGCAGCCACACAAGAGATCTGAGACCTGTGCTTAAAGGGACCCCCCCGGACAGCCGGTTCTAAGGTTTCCCTGCTTGCTTGCCTACCTCACTGAGGGACAGCAAAGCATTTTTTTCTCTGCATGCTCTGGTTGCCCTCACTCAGGACACCACAGCACTCTGCAGCATGGAGCCGGAGTCATCCCTGGGCACTCTGGTGCTTCTCCTAGATGTGTTGCTGCGAGCCTGGCAGCACGTTCTGCAGGCAGTAACAGTCTCCCTGGTGTGCTCCACTGGGGGCTTGTGCCTCATTCCTCCCTCACGTCCTTCCAATTACCCCTCCCTAACCCCCCTTCCTTCTGTACAATAAAAGACACATGTGTTCATTACAACAAAGCCTCTTTATTGAACAAAACTGGGGAGGGGAATGAAACTGAGGTGAGACTGGGGAAAGAAGGTGGGAGAGGGGAGGGGGAAACCTGGGAGGAGGGAGCTGGCAGGGGAAGAAAGGGGAAGGAGAAGCTCAGGGCTCAGGGTTGGGAGTCTCGCTGGCCCAACTGTCTCCCAGCACTGTGGGTACGAGGGGCTCGGCATCCCTGGAGGTGTGGGGAGAGTGGGGAGGAAGAAGCAGGAGGGGGAGAAGGAGTGGGAGGAGGAGCAGTAGCTGGGGAGGCAGCAGGTGCTGGAGCAGCAGGAGGCAGCAAGCTCTGCGCCAGGGTTGATGACCACCTGGGGGGCATGGACTGTCCTGCCCCCCAGGATGCAGTCCATGGCATCAAAATAGGGGCAGTGGTCTGGGTCTGCCCCTGGTTGGGAGCTGCCCCCTGTGGCCCTGGCATACGCCTGCCGCAGCTTCATTTTCATGCGAACCTGCTCCTGGGTATGCATGTGGACTTTGGTGGCCAGGCTGGCAGCCATCCTCCTGTAGACAGTTGCATTCCTCCATTTAGTGCAGAGATCATGGATGTTGGAGGCATCCCCCCCAAACCTGAATTAGATCCCTGATCTCCACACTGGACCAGGCAGGCGCCCGCCTTTTCCAGCCCCTGGCTGGCTCCTGGGAGCTGGCAGACTGGTCCTGGGGAGCGGTGGAGGGCTGGGTGGCACTTACTTCCTGGCTCATGCTGGGGCCACTGAGTCAGGTGCAGCGACTGCTGGCTCTGGGCTGGCAGGCTTGGAGCTGGCACAGGCACTGTGGCCAGAGTCTACCCCTTTAAGTGCTCTGGGGAAGGAGGGAGGGAGAGGAGTTTTCTTGGTTGTGCCCAGAGTGGCCACCAGGGCACCCTGGGAAGGGCTAGAGGCCCCCTATTTCGAAATAAGCATCTACACAATGCTTATTTCAAAATAGCAATTTCAAAATTGGTGCTATTCCTCGTGGAATGAGGTTTACCAATTTCGAAATAAGTCCTCAATTTAATTTTGACATAGCAGTTTGACTGTGTAGACGCTGGTAAAGTTATTTCGAAATAACGGCTGTTATTTCAAAATAACTTTGCTGTGTAGACATACCCTGAGGGAAGAGAGAGAGTGTATTCACAAAATAGTTGACATTTGTTATGCAAGTGTACATATGTATTAGATTTTCAGGTGGGATTATGGTCTTTCAGCAGAAAGATACAAATGATTTATATAATAATATTGATAGATAATAATAATTAATAATAACAACAACAATAATCAGGATGTTCTCTGTTAAGGAAGTTACTGGGTAAACTCTATACCCCTGAATGATGGGAGCAATAATGAGCTTTGTTTCCTTGTTCATACTGGAACACTGAATGGGTGTGTCTAGACTTCAGGGTTTTGTCGACAAAACTGGACTTTTGTTGACAAAACTATACCTGCGTCTACACTACCGCTGAGTTCTGTTGACAGTAAGTCGACAGAACGCAGCAGTTTTGTCGATGGCGGTAAACCTAATTCTACGAGGAATAACGTCTTTTTTCAGCAGAGTTATGTCGAAAAAAGGCACTATTGCATCCACACTGTGCTTTTTCCAAAGAGAGCGTCTGGACTCTCTGTCGAAAAAGCGGCTTGCTTTGTCGACGGAACCGGCTGTAGTCTAGATGCTCTTTTTTGACAGAGGCTTTGTCGACAGTATCTGTCGACAGAGCCTCTATCGAAAAAAGCCTGTAGTCTAGACGTACCCAATCAGTTCTGATTGAATGAGAATACTCTCCATTGACTCACAGATTATTTCCTGCTGTAGCAGGTGTTCCTTAGAGACATCCCAGCCAAATACTTATGAGGTCCATCTGAGCAGTATGAGCACTTAGCAATAAATAAAACAATAAATAACTCCATTTAACTTTAAGATTAGACAAGATTGGACCCTGAAGTGGCACAGAAACAAAATATATAAAGTGTCTAATTCTGTAATTGGAAAAGTAAGAATAAATAAAGCAAGATTTTCAAAAGGAAAACAGATCAATATTTTCATGCTTAAAACAAAGAAGATTATATAAAAACTCAGAAAAAGGGGAAGAAGTTAAGCTTCAGAGAAATACATCAAAGTGACAGATTGGAGTATCTAAAATATGAAAACTTCTGGAGCATAAAGTAAACCCATCTCCTATGTTATAGGAATGTTACAAAAAAGTTTATATATATCTTTTTTTTTTTTAACTTTGCAAGTTTGCATAGGTAAAAGCAATGAAGTTTGTACAAACAAAAAAAGGCTATATTACAAGCTGTTCAGAAGTTGTAGGGTGAACTTTTCAAGGTGAAAATACTGATCTAAAAAACTATAGAAAACAATTAGCTAAGTAACTCCCCCACACACACCTCCCCACTCATCCGCCCACATCTCTCTTTTCTAGCAGCCCTAGTGCTTACAGCCCCATTTCTAATGGAAGAGATACAGCAAGTTAGACAATCTCTTAATAACACAACACCCTATGATGGTGATTTAACAGCAGAGCACATTGTTTTTAAAGTGCTTTCAAGATTTATTTGTTCCAGTGCTTGTAGAAATTTGCAGCAGTATGTTAAAAATGCTATTGGAATATCAATCATAGCATCAATTTTATTACATAATAAATGTAGGAATAATTAAGACACTATTTGCAATAGAAGGCTTATTTAAAATAGAAAAAAAATGTATCTTAGCATTAATATCATTTAACTGATAAAAATAAGTTAAACCTTATTTTAGCAACCCAATTTTGTCTAGTTGATGGTGGACGTATATTGCAGCCATCTTGCATATAACAGACATATGTAATAATTATTTCTAGACTTAAAGAACAAGACAACACCAAAACATGAGTCACAATCATCCCATTGAAATTCTTTTACTAAACATTTACCACCTTCTGGCACTTTATTAGATCACTACAAGTAATAAAAATGGAACCCATTATAATTCGATGGCTAGATGAGACACTGGATACTTAACTTCTGGCTTTTTGCTTTGCAGTTTGTGTTTGCTTCATCTAAAAATATAAGAGATAATTTGTATGCATCATGTCATGAAAGCCAAGCAATTCCCAAATTTCAAAATTTGTAGAGCTCTGAACAATGCTGCAATTGCAGTAGCAATAACACCTCAGTGGACAGTTTTCAGACACAGAGAAAGTTATAATGAGTACTTGCTATTTCACACTCCCAAATCAAACCTCTTTTACCGACATGTCAGAAGGAGGGTAACTGGTCCTCTTGAAGGGGTCAGGGCTAAGCCTGCTTACCACAAGCTCCACAAGGGGGAAATAAGGCAACACATGGTCACCTGAGAATAATTAACTCACTGAGTGACTAGGATGCAATTAATGAGGCAGGAAGGGCCTGGGCATTATAAAAGGTTAAGGACATCTGCTAGATGATGAGCTCCTAAGGAGAAAGGCAGCTGCCAGAGAAGCCAAACATTCCAAGAGGGAAGAATGAGGAGGAAGAGAGGAAGTTCAGGCACTGAGAAGGGAACCAAACAAGGACCCTGAGCTGGATTCCAATGGAGTGGATGTTCTGGAGTTCCCCTACCCATGCTAATCAAAGAGTTTGGAAAAGAAGGTCCTATCCCCAGGAGATGTAAGGGTATTTAGCCCCCACTAGAGCCAGTATCTTTCAATGCCCATTATCTGGAAGTCACAGAGACTTAAGTACCCAGCCAGAGGCCCAGATGATAAACTTGGTGAACACAAATTTGAATGTGGTGGTATAAGAGGGGTAGAACCAGCTGGTGTAGCACCCTTTGTGATTTAACAGATAAAGGGCCCTTTTATACCATACTGTGCAAATTATGAAAACCAAAGCTACCAATATGTGTGTCTCTTGCTCTTGACACAAAAATCATAATTTGAAGGCACCAAAAATCATCATTAGCATTTGTATACAATATGCAAGTCCTAGCTACATAAGTATGCTGCTGTTCTGGCAGATTCTTGAGGTATACAAATATGAACTATTTTCTGCTGAAGACTCTCTGAAAGAAAGGAAAAAATGAATGCAGCTAATTAATGGAGAAACTTGGGAAAGAAAACAAGTGACGTTCTTTGATTATTGCCAGGCCTTGTGAATAACTGTGGCAGGGTACCATCATAGAAGTATACCTTCTTATGGTAGAGGATAGCCCTGCAGACACACAACACTCAACTCCATCTTGCTTCTTCCACGTAACTTGTTTACAGCCTTAAGTACTTAAAGTAATATTTCCTTTCCTGGGGTACAATGTATTAGGTCTTTATAAAAATAGGCTCATACGTCCCCTGCTGACTAAGATTTTGCAGCCGTTCTTCCTGGGGCTACTTTCCTCCCACAACCCTTCTTCCTGAGCTCTGCAAATGTTCAAGCTGTTTTCACCAGCCCCTCAGTGCCCAGGTTCCAGCCCTACTTCACAGAGCTTGCCTCAAACAGAGTCAGCTCACAGCTGGGGGTTTTATCCTATTCAGAAGATAGCTCCCTGATCACCATTCACCAGATGTCTTAAATACCTGTTCCTTACAGAGGCCATGTCATGGCAGTGGATTGACCGGTCCTGAGCTCCTTATTCCTTAAAAAGAAATACGTTTTGAGCACACTATTTTTCTGCTTTGAAGAGACCCTTGTTAGATATTTTGACTTGAAACTTACTCTTTTGCCACAGGAATTCCAAGAAACTAGTGAAATAGGAATCTTGCTCAGAGAAGCACAAATTGAATGTTCCACATGGACTCAAGGTGTAGCCACGTTATCTATTTTATTTCCTCAGGTGACAGAAATTGCCTATAGATTTTAGTGCCTTGTACCAATCAGCAGCAAAAGAGATGAAGATGGATTAAGTAAAAAAAAAATCTAACTATCTGAGATGCTCATTAAATTAGACAAGAAAGCTAGGAAGTGCCTAGACTCATTTTTGAAAAAGAGAAGATAAATTTATGTGTGTGAGCACAGCTAATGTATGCATAGAGCAACATTCAGGGGGAAGCAACTTAGTTCTGCTTCTATTGACTTTACCCAGAGAAGGTTCCATTATGGCTCTCCACATTGAATTCTTTGTTTCAATCTTACTATCAATTTGCAGGACAAACTGGAAACAACAAGCTTTTCTTTCTGATGCATAGCTTTCTGCAATGATCCATATATTTGCCAGCTCTATCTTACACTGTTGCAATGTGCTTTGCATGGCACTACACCTTAGAGAAACTCAATTCAAACTACTGTATTTTGGTATACCTTTTCCTGCTTTGAGTGATTTGTCACACAGAGAACAATAATGCCAAGGCTCTGAGTTTCACTGGCTTTTAGTATGTTTCCAGGTGTATGTTAAATCCAGCACCTTGAACTCCAAGGACCAGAGGAATAAAATATCATGGCTCCACTAGCAAAACTTCTAGGCCTGGTCTACACTAGGGAGTTAGTTTGAAATAACTTCCCTTATTTCGAAATAGCAAGCAGAGCGTCTACATTACCAAGCCCATTATTTCGAAATAAGGAGCTGGTTATTTCAAAATAATAACTCCTGCTTTCCAAAAGGAATAATACTTATTTCAAAATAGTTATTTCCAAATAGTGGTAGTGTGGACGCTCAGCTGCTGCTATTTCGAAATAACTACTCTCCAGAATCATTCAAAGTAATTACTCCCCAGTGCTTCCTGGAGCTCTAAGTTGAGACTAATTTTGAGGCTTCCCAGAAGTGTGGACACGCTATTTAAAATAGTTGTTTCAGGAGTGATTATTTTGAAATAAGTTATTTGGAAATAATTTCCTAGTGTAGACATGTTCCTATTGACTTGGATGGGGCCAGGATTTCATCCCAGATTTTCAAAACAATTCAGCTTCCATTTTGCATCTTAATAAAAATGAGCTTTCAAAAATGCCTGGCTCCCAACAACCTCCACTAGGTTGCATCTGGTCAGATTATCTAATGCGCTAACATCTATGTGATGTCCATTTCTCTTCTGACGTTCAGAGTTTTTTCTATATCCTGTCATTAAAGCCCCGTATGGTTATATCAAGGTTTTTTTCATTCCATGCTACCTTAGATGAGCTCAGCAGAGGTACTTGAGATGGAAGTCCCTTGACATTATGAGGACCCTACTCCCAAATGTTTTCCATGAGTGTCCCTTGTCTCTGGAATTTACTTTCTTTTTTTTTTCTATTAAAACTTGGATATGTTAATCTTTCAGGTGTGTTGCCAAGTCCATCATTTCTTAAAGGTATTGGAAGACCCTGAAGATTGATACTTGGTGATTGAAAAGAAAGTAAGTGGAGTTTTCTGGGGTTAAGTAGTGTTTAATGATATAGTTGTTCAGATTGCCTTTGTTTGTTTGTTTTTTTTGTGGGAGAACCTCTTGTTCAGAAACTGCCATTGGAAATCTTTTGAGAGCGTTACAAAATGGATGCTTTGAGGTTTAGCAAATGTCAATGGTCTCCAGTGAAACTCAAGATGAAATTTTCAGAAGTATAAATCAGAGATAGGCAACCAATTCCCATTGAATTTCAACAGGAGGTAAGTAACTAATGCACTTGGTGCCTTTGAAAATCACACACACAAAAGAGAAAAGGAAAATTAACACTGCAGTTCAAGCCACACTAAAAGTAAAAAGATGTTCTGAGGTTTGAAAACACAAGATCTTCTGATTCAGAGCAGAAGAAGGAGAAAATGGGTCAACTCAATTTTGGTAATGTGAATCAGTTGCTCAGAAACAAACCAACACTCAATGTCATGTTGCTACACCTTGAAAAAGTTAGCTACAATGTTTATTTCTATAAAAAACTTAGAAAACAATGAGTAGTCTAGCAGCACCTTAAAAACCAACAAACCATGTAGATGGTATCATGAGCTTCAATGGACACAACCCACTTCTTCAGATGAATAAAGTATTAAAGGTCCAGTTCCAAAATAAATAGGAGATGGCGGGGAGGGGGAAGAGAGGAAAAAGGGGAAAGAAATAGTCAGTTAGAGTGTTCATGCCACATGAAGCTGATAGAGAAGGTGCAAATTGTTCTTAAGTACCCATTGGTTGGTTTTTTAAAGTCATTAGGATATGGAAGGTAGTGCGCTAGCCAGGTAATGTCTTTGTTCATACCTTTGTGATGGGTCTCAAACCTGTAAATGAAGTTAAATTCCAAGGCTTCCCTGTGTATTTGGCTTGTGGAATTGGCCTGAAACAACACAGTGACTCTGAGATCCATTAATGAGTGCCAGGCAAGTTAAAATGTTCTCCAACAGGTTTCTGTGTGTTGTTGTTTCAGACATCTGATTTGTGTCCATTAATTCTTTCCTGTCGAGACAGTCCAGTTTGGCCAATGTACATGGCAGAGGGGCATTGCTGGCATTTGATGGCATAGATTACATTAGTGGATGTGCAGTTAAATGAGCCTCTGATGTGGGGGCTGATGTGGTTGGGTCCAATGATGAAATTACTTGTATAGATATGTGGACAGAGTTGACACCAGGGCTGGGTTCCTGGATGATTATGCTGGAGATGTGCTGTGTGGTTACTGCAAAGAATTTGTTTGAGGTTAGGGGATTGTCTCCAGGCAAGGATTTGCCTGTCCCCCAAGGCCTGTGAGAGTGAGGGGTCATTTTCCAGGATAGGTTGTAGATTGTTAATAATGTGTTGGAGGGCTTTAAGTTGTGGGCTGTAAGTGATGACAAGCGGTGTTCTGTTATTTTCTCTTTTTGGCCTGTATTGAAGTCGTTCATGTCTGGGTACTTTTTTGGCTCTGTCGATCTTGTTTTTTTCACTTCTCTGGGTGAGTATTTCAGTTTTAAGAATGGTCTATATAGATCCTGTGGGTGTTTGTCTCTGTTTGTGAAATTGGAGCAAATCCGGTTGTATCTTAGGGTTCAGCTGTAAACAATAGATTTACAAGCTAGAGGCGTGAAGGTAAGTGTAACGGTCAGTAAGTTTCTGGTATTAGGTGGAAATGTGTCCGTCATGTAATTGTACCATAGTATCAAGAAACTGGATCTCTCCTGTGGACTGATCCAGTCTGAAGTTGATGGTGGGGTGGAAGTTGTTGAAATCCCTGTGTAATTCTCCAAGGGTCTCTTTCCCTTGGGTCCGTATGATAAAAACTTCTTTCTATATGAGCCATTACTATACAGAGGTATCAGTTTCCTTTTAGTTCTAAGCCATTTTTTTATACTTCCAATGCATTGTAAATTTCAGTGTGTTCCTATCACGTTAGCTGCTTTTGTGAAAGCAATTACTTCTCTGACTTCAGTTCTCAACCCACACATTAGTCTCTCTCTCAGTGCCTCAGACAGAAAATCTTCACAATAAGTAATGAGCAGCAGTGCATCTTTTTTAATGCAAATACATGATTCTTTAGTCTTCTTGATAATTCAGCTAGTGAAACTTAAATCTGTCATCAATAATCACAAGCATGAGAGAAAAATGTGGAAACAAAGTATCTTTCTGCATCCTTCCTTTGGAATTGTTTGGGCTCCCCCAATGATACATGTCTTATTTCCAACAATGTTAAGGAATACTGCAACCCATTTATCTCCTAAGACATAATTAGCATTTCAATGTTTCCATATAAAACTAAAAGCCTTCTCTTCCTCCAAATGAAAATGAAAAGCATTAATCCAATCTTTTTTCTTCTTAACCTTAAACATCTAATATACCCAAACACTGTGTGATCACATCTACAAGTATCCTATTTTCCTTGGAAAATTACAATATAGGACACTACTTTAATTATAAACATTTTGCAGAATCTGATATTTATTTTTTTAACCAAAACAGAAATGAAATGTCATTCTAATAAGTGGAAGTTGGGCAAATATAGTTGGAAACTGATATACGTGGCTGTAAAAGAAATAAAGACATGAAAGTAAGATGAAAATAAATATGAGATAGGAACCTGCAGAGAAGGAATCAGTAGCTGCTATAGTACATGCCTTCTCTAAAGATACCTTCTCCATGGTATCTAAAGATGCCTTCTCTAAAGATACATGCCTTCTGCTTAAAGATACTTAAATGAGAACAAGACCAGATAATGGACACTTCATACCGCCAAGTCCTTCTCTGTTTAAAATGAGAGGTTCCTTTGATATTCAGCTGGGCAAACTGGGGCAACCTACTTATTAATATGAGCAGACATTTCAACTTCAAGTGCAGCAGTTGAAGGTAGGAAACCCTTTTTTTTTCTTCTTCAAATAATTGAAAAGTTTTCAAATTTGTTGAAAATGCTCAAGTGAGACCTTAAGAAAAAATGGAAAAAACATGAGAGCAAAAGAGAGCTACCCTAAAATAGCCAATAACCAGATTCTAGTCCCTCTTATCAATCAGGCAGAGCAGGGATGTGGTTGTTGGTCTTCCCCATTCTCAGAAAGTGTACTAATACTAATTGGTATCTCTATCTCCCTCTCCCTCTCATATCCTAGACCTCAGAATGTTTTGTGGAACTCAAAGTGCTCCCATCAAAATGGAAATGGCAGAAAATAGTGCTGGAGGACTAGTGACTTAAATTGATTCTTTGAACCCATTCCAACAAAAAGATATCAGTTTGTGTAGGTGAAAGAAGGCAGTGAAGTGAGGGTCCATTCATAGATATTTGTGTCAGTGTGACATAGTGTGGTGATTCCTGGGGGTGCGTTTAGACAACAGGGTTTTTTTTTGGAAAAACAGTCGTTTTTCAAAAAAACTTCACTTACTTGACTTATGTCCACGCTGCTATTGCATTCTTTTGAAAGAAAATTGAAAGAATGCAGGGTTTTTTCCGACACTGGGTAAACCTCATTCTCCGAGGAAGAATGGCTTTTCCAAAAGAGCTCTTTTAGAAAAAGGCATGTGTGGATGCAGAAGAGGGAATTTTTTCGAAAGAAGATGCCTCCAGGAAAAAGCACAGGTGCCTTGGTGGCCACTCCATCCATAGTAATAACAGCTTAAATGCAAGATAGCACCCATTCAGTGTGGATGCTATCTGTTGAAAAAGCAGATCATTTTTTTGATGCGCTTTGGCAGTATGGACTCTCTCTTTCGGAAGAAGGTTTTTCAGAAGATCTCTTCTGAAAAAGCTTCTTTCGAAAGAAGCCTGCAGACTAGATGTACCCTAAGAGAGTTGAAGCAAAGACAGTATCTTCAATCATTTATTACAAGAGTTTTACAAAAGCAAATTACAAAATACTAAAGTTACTTAAGGAATTGCCATTTACCATCAACCACTTTCTGGGAGTGGGATTAGGTAAGCAGGTCTGACTGTATTAAAAACTATGAACATTGTACAAGAGCATAGGGAATTGCCTCTCCGAGAAGCTTGCAGAATGTTTTGTGAATTCAGTTCCCATTTAGCTTTGATCCACTCTCAAACATCACCCTTAATGGGATGAGATTCAAAGTAAATAAACGTAAAATATTATCACTCTTTGAAACAAATATTCCTAACCCTTTCAAAAAAATTACTGTTATGGCTTGTGTTGTACATTAAATTCCCTTAACCATGATACCACATAACCAAGGTGGTCAAAATTGTGCACAGTATTTTATTTTTCAGGGTCAGTAACGCTTTGAATAAATGGCCTAATCCAGCAACATGCTGCATGTTCTCAAATTTTGGTGAAGGCAATGGAATTTGAGGATACAGTACTTTCCAGAATGAGCCCATAGCTGTAGTTACCTTGCTATTTAAAAACAGTACATCTGTAAAATCTCTCACAATAACAGCCATGCCTTACTGTAAATACATCTCCAATTTGTTAACTACAGTCAAACCAAAATAGCTCTTTGAACAAAGACTGTGTATCCAGGATCCTCTTGGTGTTTTAAGGTTACAAATCCTGAATGGAATCCAGCTATTGCTCCATCTCAAAGTCTTCTCAGTCACACTGTGCAGAGAGCAGGCCGTCTACTGAGCACCTCTGGAGAGGTAGAACCCTCTGCCCAGCTGCCAGGCACTGTGTTCAGTGGTGTCCCTTCAGACTCCCACCCCTACGTAAACACACTCTCTTCCAGAACTCCACCCTGAAAATGTAAATTACGGTTTAACTACGTGAGCCACATAGCAGTTGTGAAGCAGGTAGGGCATAGACAGGGGCGCCATTTCACATTTTGGTAAGGAGGGGCTGACCTGTGCATATTGTGATGAGGGGGGAGGGAGGGAGCATGAGGGGAAGGAACTGAAGACAGAGGTATCAGCAGTGTTATTGAGCATACTCAGTACAAGCCAAGCACCAAATGGGAGGGCGAACCAACGCCATTTACCTTCTCCTCCCCCACACACATTATATCTATGCAGGGGCTACTAAGGCACTGGAAAACTCTACTTTATTGGCAGACATCTTAGCAGTTAGCTGACAGGAGCACTGTATCAAATTCCTATATAAAAGAAAGAAAATTAAATAAATATTAGACCCACTCAGCTGTAACACTAGCATATTCTGACATCTTATGGCAAGTCACTTAAGGGACACTGGTTAACCTTAACATTTTAATATATATTCTTATGTTACTACTAACTCTGTAGAGAGAGACCCTGTCAGGACTCCTGGGCTCTATCTCAGCTTGGCAAGAAGAGTGGGATCTAGTGAGTTACAGCAGGCGGCAGATTTCAGCTCTATATAAGAACAACAGAATGGCTATACTGGATTAAACAAAGGTCCTTATAGCCCTGCATCCTGTCTTCCAACAGTGGCCAATGCCAGGTGCTTCAGAAGGAATAAACAGAAGAGGCAATCATGATCCATCCCCTCTCGCCTATTTTGTTTGTTTCAAATCTGCTGCCTATACATTTAATTGGGTCAGCTTCTTATGTTATGTTTGTGAAGGAATGAACAACATTTCCTTATTCTATTTTTCCACACCATTCATGACTTTATAGACCTCAAACATATCCCCCCACCAGGAGCGGGCCGAGGCGGGCTGCGGCAGCTGGCGCCCCAGGTGGAACGCGCGATTGGTGCCCCCGCTTGCACGACCATCAATGGAGTGATGTCATGATCGGGCACCCTGGGTGCCCCGTTGAAGGCGGCGCCCTACGCGATGGCCGAGTCGGCCTATAGTCACGGGCCACCCCTGTCCCCCACCCTTTAGTCATTTCTTTTCCAAGCTGAAAAGTTCCAGTCTTGTTAATCTCTTCTCATATGGAAGCCGTTCCTTCCTCCCTACCCCCAATCATTTCTGTTGTCCTTTCTGTACCTTTTCCAAATACAATATCTTTTTTTAGATGGGTGACCAGATCTGCATACTGTACTCAAGATTTGGGCATACAATGACTTTATGTAGAGGCAATATGGCATTTTGTCTGATTATCTATTCATTTCCTAATATTTCCTAATATTCTGTTATCTTGTTGTTTCTAGACTGTCGCTGCACATTGTACAGATGTTTTCAGAGAACTATCCACAATGACTCCAAGAGCTCTTTCTTCAATGGTAATAGCTATTTTAGACTTCATCATTTTTGTGCCTAAAGTTAGGATTATAATTTCCCATGTGCATTACTTTGCACTTATCAACACTGAATTCCATCTGCCCTTGTGTTGCCCAATCACCCAGTTTTGTGAGATCCCTTTGTAATTCTTTGCAGTCAGCTTTGGATTAGTCACTGTTTACCCCTTTTTCAAGAACATTTATGAGAAGTTTAACAGCAGTGGTCCAAGTGAAGATCCCTGCAGCACAACACTCATTCCTACTCTTCTCCTCCCCCGCCTCCCCACCATCTTTTAAATGGAGTACCCAGCAATGTTTTCATGATGATGATGATCCTTCAATTGCTTGAATGCCCAGCCTTCTGTTGTTCTTAATCACCTCTCTTTTTATAACAAACTCCCTGCCAAAGACAAAGCTGCAAGCAGATCAAACTCTGTTGAATTTAAGGCACAGGCTCGGGGGGGGGGGGAGGACTACTGCCGTGTCCCCTCCCCCATTAATATACAATGTGCAGTGGCAGTCTAGAAACAACAAGCTAACAGAATATTGGGAAACATTAGGAAATGAAGAGATAATAAGACAAAATGCCCTTGGGAACAGAGAGACACTAATCTAACATATTTGCTTCATATCTTAATTGCTTAAAGCACAGGAGAGTACAGATTATTTTAACCATTACATACATGCCACTTCCTGTTTCACCTTTCTTTTGGGAATCCTTAGGAACAATCCATATCCAGGAAGGCAGGCAGGGGGTCCCTGCCTCATGTAGACTGGCACTTTATAACATGGCCCTTGCATCATGGACTGGACAAAATAGCAAAGAGGACCATCTTTGCCCTGTTAAACTTCCTTATCTCTCTCTTTCCAATTATATTCTTGCCAGCTTCCCCACATGAGCACAAATCCCTGCCAGGTAATTTTGTTGCTAAGGCAACTCATCCCTGCTAACCACTTCTCCTGGGTAGGGAACTCCCTTTTGTCTAGAGTGAATAGATTGCTAATGGTTGGATACTTAGTCAAATACCATCTGTTGTCAGCCCTCTATCTATGTGTATGTGTTGGGTCTTCAGTATAACATGGAGGCAGACAGACAACAGAAAAGGCAAAAAGTTAGACTTTCAAAATGGAGTGAGCAGCCTGACATAGACAGGCTCAAATCTGAGACAGAATTCCTAAATTGTGCATACAGCACCCCAATTCATCATCATTTGGAACAGCAAAATAAAGTGTAATGAATGGGAAAAATTAGTAGTATTTGCTAAGTGCTAGCAGGCAATCTTCAAAGCAGGGTACAAACTGCAGAAAGTCTCTGCCCTAAAGAGTTTACAATTTAAACTCCCAGTTGAGACTTAGCCCTCTGAAATGAGTCATACCATTTATTTCAATGAGATTATTCATGTGGTAAATTAAAATAGTATATATATGTATGCAGGTTCAAGACCTAAAAGAGGAAAATGGATGAAATCAGGATTTAGAGAAGACAAGATTAAAGAAAAAAAATTAGGATTATACTTTAGTATAAAGCTTTTAATAAGGTTAATGAGATAATTTAACTGACTGACCCATTAAAGCAAGTAATGGAGGCCTGTGCATTAAAGGTGTTGGAGGCTTGTCTATTTACAGCACTTAGCTAGGTGATAAGTGTTTTTTTACATAGGGTTACTGATTCTGCTGCAAGTAGACAATTGAACTAGATGACCCATGAATTAATTTCTATCCCTTTCTTCTATAATTCTAAAGTAAAAAATTAATGTGATCATAAGCGCTAAAAAAAGGTATACAATTGACTGATTGTATTTTCACTGAATTTCTTATATTAAGTAATTAAAATAGCATGGTGACATTTCTATATTATTACATACATGAAATGAACAATTGTACTTTGGATTTCAAAGAAGGAATTGTAGCAGAAATTAATTTTGCATGAATTATAGAGATTTGAGTAGCACATACTAACTTTAATTCAGGGCTTTGTGTAGCACATACTAACTTTAAATTGGGGGGAGGAATAGCTCAGTGGTTTGAGCATTGGCCTGCTAATCCTGGCATTAGGAGCTCAATCCTTGAGAGGGGGCCATTTAGGGATCTGGGGCAAATCTGTCAGGGATGGTACTTGGTCCTGCTGTGAAGGCAGGGGACTGGACTCAATGACTTCTTAAGGTCTCTTCCTGGTCTATGAGATAGGTAGGTCTCCTTATATTATATTTACTTTTGGTTTTCATTTAAATGGAGGATGAGAAAATTTTAAAAAGAAAATATCACCACACAATCCCTCAAATTAGCATGATTTGATGCATGCATTTTCTCTGTTTCTTGCCAGTTTTGTAGACAAAAAGTCATGTAATGGAGCAAGAGGAGACAATTAGCAATCTAGCTGCCTCTGAACACATGCCTAAACTAAAAATCACTAATAAAGCCTAATAGCTATAGAGTCATATCTAGAATAAATGCTACTGTATTAACCTGCTTTCAGGGATTTCTGCTAAGAACAAGCACCCCAATTCTAATACAGGGGTGCTGTTATCTTTTGTTTAGTGCTGAAATACATGCTTCTATTTGTCAGCAGTAGAGTGCCATTGGTTGTATTGCTGCTGTTCTGAAGCACTGAACCATCATGTTTTATACCAATTAGAGTGTTCTGTATCTCACACAGATATGCTGCAGCCTTTCCAGTCTGAACTTTAAGAATAGCTGGAGGAAAGAAAAGAGAAAAAGGCATGAGGTGAGTTGACTGCTGATGAAACCACATCCCAGAGACTCTTTTCTACATCTCTTTTTAGCATTAAATAAAATCCTATCATATTAAACTGCATTAGTCTCTTTTCCCAGTGAGCTTACTACAGCTGAACCTCTGAAATGTACCTCTGAAAACCAAAGTCATAGCCAATTAAAAGAATCCTTGATTAATCAACATTGCTATGGTACTTGATTAGCTAGTTCTTGAAGGCTGAAACTAAGAAAAATCTTTTTAGTGCCTTATACTTCCCTAGCTTTTATTATGTGGCATGAAGCATATGTAAAGTATTAGGGTCAATTTGGTTTTAAATCCCTTGAAGAGAAAAGTAAAATGTAATAATTCTTTCCGTGTTAGAAATTGTGTCCAGACACAAAGAGACAGAAGGTTGCCCAGAACCAGAATTATGTTTTCTTTCGACTGTGCAATTACAATAGGTGATTTCCAAATCAATACCTATTTCAAAAAATGCACCTCTTTTCTTTCCCACATATCTAATCTGCAAGTGTACCCCACTCATCACTCCAGATATCAATAGGAGCCTTACTTTAAATGAATTCCTTACTTCGAAAGTGCAGCACTAGAGGCTAATCTCTTATAAACATATCTGGTTGATTGGGAGCAGAACACAGGCTTGTTCACTTTATCTACAGCAGTGTGCTAATGCTCTACGGACATGCATGTTAGGAAGACAAGATACCTGCCTGGAGGACTTTATGATCTGACTATGCAATGTGCAAAGGAACTTGAATGATGGAATATAGTGGGAAAAAATGAAGGAACAGTGAATATATGACTATCCATCCTGTTACCACTGTTAAGTTAATTGTCATGGGATAATAGGGAAGGTCCTCTCTTGGATTGATAACTGGTTAAAAGACAGGAAACAAAGGGTAGGAATAAATGGTAAGTTTTCAGAACAGTGGTATGCACAATTTAGGAATTCTGTCTCAGATCTGAGCCTGTCTATGCCAGGCTGCTCACTCCATTTTGAAAAACTAGCTTTTTGCCTTTACTGTTGTCTGTGTGTCTCTGGGGCATCTGGCATTGGCCACTGTTGGAAGACAGGATACTGGACTAGATGGACCTTTGGTCTGACCCAGTATGGCCGTTCTTATGTTCTTAACTGTTTATGTGGACAGCAGATTCTCCAAATTTACCTTTGAACAGATTGCTGTTGTTTTTTAAAATGTTATGAATTGCTTTAAGGTACATTGCTGTAAATTACATTGGCACATTAGGCATTCTCATGGTTCATGCAAACCAATAATATCATGCAATTAAATGTTGAAACTGACCTGTTTTAACTGAAGGGGCTTATTATTTGAATTTTAAAACTACAAGCTGAAGAAAGCCAAAAATCCATTATAAATTTTTCTGTAGCCTTTCCAGGGGCCCTAAAGGTATAAGTGGATAAGTCTTTAACACGATAACAGCTATTTCATTTTTTGTGATAATATTGATGTTCATTTTCCTTAGATGGAAAATATTACATAGCAGAAAATTCATCCCTTGGTATCTCATCATGTTCTATTGCTCAAATGTCCATTTTTGGCTGCATTCCTCATACCTACATTTAAAAACATGTTCAATTACTCCAATAAATATTCATGGGTTTCCTTTTTTTTCATTCAATATGGTTATATGTGTGCAGTTTCCTATACAATTATCAGTTCCCCTTTGTAGGTTGCTGACAGAGTGAAGGATTGTGTTCCTGCCTTCAGATATGCATCCTTGTATAAAGTCAATTATTTAATGAGGGGTTATACATGTGCATGATTTCACAGGTATACAGCCAAGCATTGCTGTATAATGTATCTTCCCCCCCACCATCCTTTCACAGGTTCTCCACCACCCTACTGGGGACCTGAGATACCTGACAGGGTAGTAATCAATCTCAGTTTTGCATTCTTCCTCACCTTCATATTTCATCATCTGTCTGTATGGGATTCACTTCAGACCTAATCAATATCTCTTCTTCATTTAATAATAGGATTGCTGTTGAGTATATGTCAGGTACCTTTCCCCAAATGAAGCTACATAAATCCTTCCATGGTGCTTATAATTCCTGCCAGCTATATGGAATGAGACTGTGAATCCAAACCAGGGTCCTTAAAGTGAAAGGCAGAGTACCATTTCTAGGCTGTTTGGGCTAGCTCTACACATGTGTGTCTAATTATGGGATTAAGCTCTGGGAATTTTATGGTCCATGCCATAGTCTGAACCACGGGACCAAGAAAATAGCACTTTGTAGAAACTAGATAATTCTGTTCCAGTTTCAATTCTATTTGAAAGCCACAAGGCGCATGCATAGAGTAAGGTTATTATTATCTCCATTTATTTTGTTTTTGGCAAATGCTCTGATTAGATTCAGGGAAATATCTCTACCAGTGGAAGAAAAGATACTGCAGATATCTTACTTAAAAGTTGTAGCAAATGTAACAACCAGGGAAACTGATGCAATCAAGACTGGAATACTACGTTTTTTGCCTTTCAAGAGATATTTGTAAGAGTACCAGTGTTCCCTGTAAGCTGCGTTCTCTCCTATGTGGCCACTCAAGAGAGATTCAAATACCACCCAAATGAGAGTGCTCATATATTTTTATTATTATTATTTCTATTGGTGGTGCACATGGATGGAAAAGATTAGAGGGAATATTGAAGGGCACCACAATTTGTGTATCAATGACTATGGCTCTAGGTGCACAGGTAACTGAAACAAGGGCTTAGATTTTAATTGAACTGTAATACTCTCATTTCATTTTCTAAGAAGGGTTGGAAATTTCAAAGTTGCTGAAAAGAGTTTGATGCCAAGCACCAATTGAATTTCACAGGGAGTTGAGGGCCCATGTCCTAACTCTTGAAAATCTCAGCTAAAGAGTCAATTGTTTAGATAGTCTCAGCTCTGGTTGTTTCAGAATCACAGAGCACTGGTGACTGCAGCACATGCATAGACAGCATCCACAGCTACTCAACCCTGTGAGAGAACATGCCACGGTGTCAGGAGAGGATATGTTATTTGTGGTGTAAAATATTTTCCTCTTTCCCAACCAGAGAGAAAGCAACCTGAAGAATAAGGATCAAAGTAGTAAATATACATGAGACAGAGCAGAGTTCACAGAATAGGTAGGGGGAGAGGGAGAGAGTCTAAACCCTAAAACCTAATAGCTAAGAAGAAACATTAAATAGATGATTACAAACTTGCCCCACCATTATGATATGGCAGAATTCAGAAGGAGTTGGGAGTAACACTTCATAATCTTTGTGGAAAATTCTCTAGCAGATAAGAGAATTGCAAAGTAGCCATCCTACTTGGTACAATGGCTGAAAGAGCTGATGTGGTATGTCGAACATCGTAGCCCAACAAACAAAGGAAGACATACTTACTCTGAATGGAGACTTAATGATATTTAGGAATGACTGTAACCACAGAAAGAATATTTCAATGACACAAGCTGTGGTCTCATCTTCACTTGGAAGCACATGGGATGGATACATATGTATTAGGACAGATAAGGGACAAATATATGAGGTTGGTAACACTGAAAATTATGTGGCAGGAACAAAAATTGTGTTAGGTATGACTCACAAAAGAGCAAAAAGAAACGATGCTAAGGGAACCTTGCTGAGGCTACCAAAATACGATGGGCACTGAAAGTATTTCAGACACCACAAAAAAGCAAATCATGCTTGAGCAAAACACTGTAAAGTGTATACAGAAAAACAGTATTCCTAGGGCCAATCCATGTGATATCCTATACAGAACAATCATAATTATACTCTTGCTAGAAGCTTATGCTTAAGCTGTAGTAATATAAATTTCAGCTCACTATTAGAGTTCATGTGACAGATGCACATAGCAACAAAATCACTTCAGAGAAAAACATATTATTTGTTACTTATATGTATTAATTGTATTAGAAGCATTGTTAAAGGAAACAATCAAGTGCATTCTTTGCTACCTCTCTCAAATTGTATATGCAAGAGCTTTCTCCCAGCATTATAAGGCTCTAAATGCAATAACAAATAAAATAGGAACTTGAATCCAACTCAACCAATGAACTCTCATGTATTTGCTTCAATTAATAAAAAGTTATAGCTGAAGCATCCTCATCATGTCCATCATGATACTGCTGCAGAGAGAAGTCACTGGTTATTCACACTTTAAAGTACACAATGGATATTTTACAAATTAATATTCTGTATGTGGTAGTTCCTAAAGGATATGTACAAAATCAGGTACTTTTGGTTGTAGGTGCAGTACAGACAAACACACATGTATAGTTCTTGCCCCAAAGAGCTTATGATTAAATGTTAAAGTCCAAATAGTCCAAATTATTATCAAGTAATATGATGGAATTGCTTTCTACATAAGAGTTAACTATATATACACAAGTTAAAAAAACCAGATTCCTCTAAAATTATAAATATACACAAGTTAAAAAAACCAGATTCCTCTAAAATTATAAACACTTGCAATTTGCAATGTGAATCTATTCTACAAAGTTAGGGTAACATTACCTATGTCCTTAAATGAAAATTTCAATTTTTTATGTAGATGACTAAGCAATACCTCACTGATTTTCTGATGTAATCATAAACATAATAATGAGTTAAATACTGGATAAATCAGTTTCAAAATACCTTTCTAAACTAAAGGTCAGTTGTTTTATAAATAAGCTCTCTTCTGAATGTAGAAGACACATCTGATCAACTTTACTTCTTTTTGACTACCGTTACCACTACCGCAACTAGCCACAACTCAATGACCCTCTGAGACAAACAGTATGGCCACACATCGTGAGCATTTTCATTCCTAACTAGACCTTTTGTTGGCAGTCTTACTAGAAAGTCCATAAGGATAGGTGCCTAACTGCCATTTGTGCCTTTGGAAATCTACCCCAAAAAGACACTGAGAATAAAGTCCCCTCCATGTCACCTTAGAGATGTGTGTGGCCTCCACGTTAGGACTGTAAGGGTGTGTCTAGACTACATTACTCTTTTGACAGAGGGATGTAAATTAGACACTTAGAAATTGCAAATGAAGCCGGGATTTGAATTTCCCACGCTTCATTTGCATAATCACGTCATGGCACTCTTTCGAAAAAAGCGCTATTTTGAAAGTGAAACCGCAGTCTAGACTGAGGTTTACAGGATCTTTCAAAAAAGGCTTCTATTTTCAAAAGAACCACGTCTAGACTGAGGTTTCACTTTCTAAATAGCGCTTTTTCAAAAGAGCGCCCTGACGCGATTATGCAAATGAAGCGCAGGAAATTCAAATCCCAGCTTCATTTGCAATTTCGGAAGTGTCTAATTTACATCCCTCTGTCGAAAGAAGGATGTAGTCTAGAGGTACCCTGACACAGTCACTGCAGTGCAAAGAAGCTTGCATTGCTGCTACTTTCCATTCTGTTCTTGTTATATACATGAGAAAATGTCAGTCTCAAAAGCTATTAATCCAGCATCTTTCACAAGCACTAAATTAATTTAAAATATAGTTAAGGGAGAGAGAAAAAGAGTATGATCCCAGAGTGTAAATTCTAATATCTTGGGAAATTAATTAAACCACCTAGAAAAGTATACATAACATAAAACTGAATTATTGTATTATTCATTGTAGATATGCAGTTTGTTAATCAAATGTGTAAAAAAGCCTCTGATTTAGCAGTTCTATGGTAATGTCATCCACAACTCGCTACTTCTGCTAAAGCTGCTGCCTCAAATCTGGTAGTGATGAAAAATAGCACCTAACTTCAAGATGAAAGTCTCACTCTTGAAGACGGACTTGCAAATTATAATCATGAGGCTCAATGACCCTCAAGACAAACTGTACAGCCACCCACCTAGAGCATTTGGAAGGAAACACACACACACAGGTCTGGCAAAAAAAGAAAAGTATAAATAAAGAAGCATCCTCATCTCTGCGTACGTTTGTGAGAGTAAAGTGAGTGTGACGTAATGAACATAGGACCAACGCTTTGGGTTCTCATGATGCAGTTGGTGTATCTACTGTATGGTGACCTTTTCTTTTCACTTCTTTTAGCATGTTGCTTTTGTTGTTTTCACCTCTTGTTGATGATATCCAGAAGTGGACTTTACCATCTCTGGTGTTACTAAGGCTACAAAAAGGTGTTACCTATATGCTGATCAGTTAGCTCATTAATTAAAATATTGTTCACTTGAAAATAGAGGATGAACTCAAATTTTATGGGACTTTCCCAGGTTTTTTTCATTTGAAACTATGATGGTAATATTTTAAAATTGCACATATGAAAGATAGTGTAAACTCCAGTGTAGCCTTTTTTTAAATTAAAGTGTAATATTTTACTATTAGCAATGTTGATATACTATAAGCTTGGATGTGTATGCTATATTACTGACTAGAATCAGAATCACAAAATTATTGACTTGTTTGAAACACAGTGCTTTATAGATCAATACACTTTAGAACCAAAAAGGACCATTGTGATCATCTAGTCTGACATTCAGGATTTCCCTGAATTAATTCTTGTTTGAATTAAAGCATATCTCTTAGGTAAACATCCAATAAAGATTTTAACACTTCCAGTGATGGAGAATCCACCACAGTTCTTGTTAAGTTGTTCCAATAATTAATTTCCCTTAATTTTAAAATGTTTCACCATATTTCTCATCTACTTTTGTCTATTACTATTGATATTGTCATAGTGCCTAGAAAACGTAGTAATCGACTAGGACTCCATTGAGTTAGGTGGTGTACAAATATCTAGTTTCAACTTCCAACCATTGGATCTTATACTGAAGAACTATACATTAGCATTTTTTTATTTCCCATGTAGGCATTTATAGTCAGTGATTAAGTCGCCCCTTAACTTTCTCTTTGTGAAGCTAAATATATTGAGCTCCTTAAATCCATATCTATAAGGCATGTTTGCTAATCCTTTAATCATTCACATGGCTCCTCTCTGACCCTTTTCCAGTTCAACATCCTCCTTAAATTGTGGACACCAGAATTGGACATAGCGTTCCAGTAGTGCTCACACCAGTGCCAAAAACAGAGGTAATATAACCTCCTTACCTCTGCTTGATAGTCCCCTGTTTATATATCCAAGGACTGCAACTGTTTTGGCTACAGCATCAGACAGGGAGCTCATGATCAGCTGGTTATTCATCATGACCCCCAAGTCTTTTTCAGAGTCCCTGCTTCCCAGGATTGGGTCTCCCATCCTGCAAGTACAACCTATGTTCTATATTCCTAGTCATATGTCTTGACATTTGGCTGTACTGAAATGTGTATCATTTGCCAGCTTACCTAGCAATTCAGTTAGACCTCCCCATTATGGACACTGAATCCCCCATTCCAGGAATCATTATATTTAACTTTCAGCAAATGAGCATCCTCATTGACTTGGGAGCTATTAATGTGTTTAAAGTTAAGCACGTGCTTAAGTGGTTCATTGAATCATCTGCTAAACATGTCAGCTTTGCCAAGTCTGAGTGACACAAACAAACTCACAGATGTTTGTACAGCAGGGTGTCTGTGCAGCTGTGGGTGGCAGAGATTTGTAGTATCACAGAAACTTAACAATAGGTGCTCAAATAATCTTTGTCTGGAGGAGTTAAAAGAATTAAACCTTCTCTGCTTTCCCCAGAGAAAAAAGAAGACTGCACACTGCTGTCAAGCATTGAATCACCAATTCTTCTCATAGAGGAAATTCAATCAGTGAAAGCAATACTTACTTCAATCACAGACTCATAAAAAGACATTAAAGAACAAATAATCCATGCTGGGAAAAGAGGTTGAAGTTGTTAATGTTAGAATCTTCAAGGTTGAAAGATGAACAGGGTACACAGAATATAAACTCAACATTTTAGATACAAAACAAATCTGCCAAAAGAAGATTTGGAGGACTTGGAAAACTGAAATAGGATGAACAATATCAAACTATTCATTCTCCCTGAAGAAAGATGGCACTGAACCAATTTCTTTCAATGAACAATTATTCTGGCCTTGCTTTCATATTGTTTTAAACACTTGTTCAAGTAAAGCTTATGCATTGATTTTCATTGAAGTCACTCAGCAGCATATTGGAAATAGAATGAGCACACTAGAAAATAATGCAGAACTAAAGCTTGCACTGGCCAGAGTTAATTTACCTTTAAACTTTGCAAGTGTACATAAGACATATGTGCAAAGGTTTATAGGACCAGGGCCTCAAATAGTATGGACAATAAGATCTCAGCCTTAAGACTACAATTCTTCGAGGGACTTGAGTATATTCATAGCTTCAAGCAGGTGAGAAGTCCCAATTAGATCAGTGTGACTATTCCTGTGCTTAAAGTTAGGCACGTGCTTAAGGATATTGCTGAACTTGGATCTAAAACTGTTCAGCTACTGGGAGAAGAGATTTTGGACATGGTAGTTTTCCCACTGTAGAGAAAAAGGGATTAATATTAACAAGTAAAAATCTCAGGAATAAAATCAAATCTCTTAAGATTATTTTCAACTTTTTCCTTGAATTAATGAGAGATATTTTGCTATTTTGTTTTCATGAACTTTATAAAAACAACAATAGGTTTAATAAAATCAAATTTATGTAGAAGGAAGGTGGGTTTGACTAAACAAGGCTTTAGCAATATGGATTCATAATTCATTCTAATCATATGTGCTCCCATCTCAGATGACTCTTTAAATTGATATTCCAGCTGTGAAAAAGAATGCTTCAGGGAATAGGGCATTAGTTTAAGAACCCAGGTTCAATTTCTTGCTCTAGTATAGGCTTCCTATGTGACCTTGGGCACAGATGCTCAATGGGTCAATGAGAGTTAATCTGAATAATTTTGAAGACGTAAGTCTTATTCTGTATTTGCCTTGGTTCCTACGTGTAAAGTAAGTATAATAGCATTTTCCTACTTGACAGGAGTGTTTAGAAGATAAATACATTAATAAAAATTGTGAGGCACTCAGATTTACAGATTTACTCTTATTGTCTTTACAATATAGATCAATAAAGATAGGTAAATCTAGTCTTAAACTGCCAGGACTGGCTGCTAACAAATGGAAAGAACTTCTGTTGTTAGACTGTGTCATGAATAGGAAGTCAAAAGTGAGATAATCACACTCTAAAAACCATGACTGACACATATGACTGACTCATATGATATTTTGGATCCATTGACACTAATCAGCCAGATAGAAAATGTAACATTCCTTTCTCACTCAAACTTTACTATCAGATAATCAGAAGACTAAACATGGCTTGTAAAAAACATTTATTGGACAAAATTAGTCAAAATTGATCCTGGCTGGAATTGGGGTCCAACCTTCTAGTAAAGAGGCAGAATTCTTTTCAATCAATATAACTAAATGTAACCTAAACAAAACAATTTACATCGTACAGTTACAATACTGATTTTCAGCAGCTATTTAGGAACAGAAGAGACATTTTTAAAAACACCTAAGATATTTAGGAGCACAAGTCCCATCAATTCAAAAGATATTTGCTTTTAAATCTTTTAGGTGTCCCCCCTCTCGCCCCCTCGCCCCCCCTCCCCCAAGATGCTAATGAACAAGTTTATGCATGGCTTCATCTCTAGCCCATAGGAACAAAGTAATTTACTAGCCATTTCGATTGAAGCAGCAACCATGTCCCTAGTTCCAACATATATGAAAATGGTTCCTTTGTTTCTACGATAGACCAAATCCCTTATGTAAAATCAGGGGCATGCACAAGGTGCAGATCACAGCATTTGCACATTTCACTGTCTGACTTCCATCTTCCATCAGGTGTTTAGAAGTGCCAGTATCCAGATATATTTGCAGCATGGTTGCAGCCATGTTGAGGTAATATCTTTTATTGAACCAACTTCTATTAGTGCAAAAGACAAACCTTTGAGCTGCAGAGAGCTCTTCTTCAAGTAAAAAATTGTGTCACTTTCACCAATAGAAGCTGGCCCATTAAAGGGTATTACTTCGCCCATCTGACCTCTTTCAATTCAATTAAAGCAGGGGTGGGGAACCTAAGGCCTGGGAGCTGGATGTGGATGCTTGGTTGCATGGATCTGGCCCCCAAGGCTTTGGGCCTCCCCCAGCATTGGGGAGCCTGCATTGGCACAACAGCCCCCACCATCACCTCCCTGTAGCCCCCGGCCCTCCAACTGATTTTTCTGTGGGTCAGCAACCCCTGACCCAAAAAATGTTCCCCAACCCTGTATTAAAGGGTGATGCCAAGTTTTGCATGGATCTTGGAAAACTTTTTGCTGAGACATTTTTTTTAATTGTGATCATATCATTTGTGCAGATCACAGAACTTCACCCATCCACTACTCTAATGGATACTTAACATCTGATTGAGTTATTGAATTCCTAAAATATGATTTAAGGATTTCCATTTAATTTATATTTAAATGTGCCAGTATCAGGTGGAAACACCTTTCACTTACTACAGAGCCAATCCAGATTAGAAAGAATGGTTCAGGGTAAATAGCAGCTGGGAGAACAGGATGTCTAGGAAGATTATTTCCACCCAAATGTTAGAGATTTTCTATCTAGAATATCTTTTTTCAGTGATTGACTTTGGAGGCCTAGACTAACCTACAAAAATAAAATGCTCTGCTACCAATGGAAGAAGTGACAGTTCCATATACCAATCCCATTAGCAGCCCTCTGTCTTCTCTGGAAGGTGTCATGCTTATTAAATATTCAATGATGTGATGTCAATACTATAATAAGGGGGCACCCTCAAGAGACCTCCCACCTCAGCCAGTCTTTGAGGGGAGGGGTGAATAAGGAGGAATTCACTCCTTTTTAAATAATCCCTATACTTTGGTATAACCTGATACATTTCAAAGGAAATAAAAAAGAAAAAAAATCTGTCAGAAGACTTCCCATGAGCTGCAAGAATAAATGATCTTGAAGAAATGATTTTGCAGTATCTAAAGCATGGGTTCCCAAACTGGGGGGGGTGAAGAAATTCTGGGGGGGTGCGAGGCAACCCAGCCACACACACACCCGTCAATCCCACCCCAAGTTTTGCTGCTATTTTTTGGGAGGGGGGGCGTGAGGGTTTCTCAAAAATAAAAAAGGGGGGGCATGATGCCGAAAAGTTTGGGAACCACTGATAAAGAAAGCGTTAGTATGATAGGCCTGGTCCCACAGCAGCTAACGCCAGTGGGAGCCTTTCTAAGAACTTCAATGGGCATTGAATCAGGGCCTGCCAAAAAAAAGAGAAATCATTTCAAGTGTCCCTTCAGTGGCAGAATTATAATAATGCTTTTGCGATCACCTAGGAGACTCCTCCATCGCCTCCCTGCATAAAAGCCAACACTGGAAACTCTGTTTGGCTGTAACAGCAATAATAGGGATGATACCAAAGCATAATAAATGTCGGTTGCTGGATATTTTCATTGTACCCACTTTTTACAAGAGAAAGCAGTATTTTGTTATCAGCAAATCCTTGGTTTATATTTCTGTAAATCATTCATTTACACTGCCCTGGAATTTCCTATGAAAATAAACAAGGCACAGGTATAACATACAAGAAAAAAAAAGCCTAAAATATTTATTTTAATAGAATTTAGCATTTATGGAATACCCTGGAGTATTAAATCCTATATTTAACAACAGATCATGTATAGGATGGATCACAGCTTCCAATTTCCAGCTACTAATGTTACCTCAACTCTGACTTGGAAGGACCAGTCCTACGGGTATAGCCCAATGTATTCTGTGACCTCTTGGCTGTAACTTGTAAGAGTAAAGATTACAACTAGTGCCAGTTATGTTGAAGCTCTGTGTGATGTAAATGCTTGTCTTTCACAAGCCAATAAGTAGCTTTCAACAGCTAATAGCCAAAGCTAATAGGCCCAGGCAACAAGCAACCTGAGGCAGAGTTGAATTGTTCTATAGCTCATTGGCATAAAATCTCCTGTTCTTCACATTGTACAGATTTGAAAAACTAAATGGTAACTGAATCAGACAGAAGTTGATAATCATATCACTGATTTATGTACTAAATGGGAAAATAATAATAAGAGGGAAGAAAACACATTTGTCATAAATTGTAAATCCTTCAGTTTTCAATATGGTTTTGAAAATAAAATAATTAATGATGCCAATGCTGGAAATCATCTCTCTCATTCTCTAACAGGTCTATAGAAAGCATGAACAGATGCTCTAATGCCATTCAGTTGGCAATAATTACCACTACTCTCCATGTATTTTAAATCAGACTTAATTTTAATTAAATAAAAAAATTATTTACTCTTGCACCCTAATACCAGTACTTTTCTCTCACGCTGTTACTTGTAGACACAGTATGTTGCACCTATGAAATAGTCTCTTCTTGGCTTTTCTACAGCTGAAAGCCAATGGTGTGTTGTGTAGGTTTCTAATCACAAACTAAAAATTAATGAACTTGAATAGAGAAAAGTAAAATGAAGGACAAGATCTGCCAGATTTTCCAGTCATGGTGGTTAAGCTATCAATTCATATATATCCTTCTGACTTGGCTGCCAATTTCTGCATCTAAATGTTACCAACCAGTCTTCTCTTATCCAGAACTACTTAACTCTGTCAGGATACCTGTGCTGAACATTTAACTCACCGCATAGCTATTAGCCTGCTCCCTGCTTATTTACTGTTGTGGCCAAAGTAGCTCCATTATGACTACAAGTAGCTAAACGCTTCAGTGCCAGATGGTATACAAATTGGTCCCAGAGATATAGATGTCACAGTGCCCACAGTTTATTAGTATTATAAACCTATCCCCATGCAGAGAACTCTAATAGGATTCTCTTACATACCCACTAATATATAGCTAAATACAGTCATATCAAAATTCATTAATTAGCAAAAAACTTACCATTGCTTCATTGTCAGCAAATAAATGCTCAACTTGAAAGTCAGTGACTGGGGGACATGCTGGAAGTAGATGCTCATGGAAAATTAAATTAGCTGTTTGAGTGGAATGTGAGTGAGCGTTAGCTGAATTACCCAGGAAGTGGCTTTGAATAGCTCCTCTTCCCTCTACATAGGAGCATCAGGACATTCATTCCAAATGGACCAGGATAAATTACAATGTAATCTACTCCATATAAATCCCCTGCCACGCAGGATTTATCATTTAGTCTTCACTTCCTTAAATCTAAAACTACGGTAAGTGGTTACTGGAGGGAATTTCAAAACTAATGCAAGTTAACAAGATCACAGAATAAAAGTACAACACTGGCCAGCCTTTATCTGCAAGAAACAGATAAATATGATTTTGAATTAGAGTATATTTGGTTAGAAAAAAGATTGATTTAGAAGCCTAAAAATTAAAATTAAAAAGAATCTGCTCTTCTAACTTATCTCTAACTGCATATTTTTTTCACAGAGGCAAATGACATTCTTTTAGGTTCCTCAATTAGCTGTGATCTATCTCTCTATTAATCTAGACAGAGAAAGGAATAGACTATTATAAAATCCCCTAAATGTCTTGCTGTCATCACAAACCTTTTGAAAGACAGGATATTTTGAAATACTTGTACACATGAGAATGGTACTTAATATGGTTTTCATAGAATCATAGAAATGGAAGGGACCTCGAGAGGTCAGTGAGTCCAGTCCCCGGCCCACACAGCAGAACCAAGCACTGTCTAGATCATCCCTGACAGGTGTCTGTGTAACCGGCTCTTAAATATCTCCAGTGATGGAAATTCCACAACCTCCCTTGGCAATTTATTCCAGTGCTTAACCACCTTGACAGGAAGTTTTTCCTAATGTCCAACCTAAACCTCCCTTGCTGCAATCTTTTTTAATTCAAACAGCAAGATTCGCATAGGGCTTGTCATGGCTTTAACCTAAGCTTTGCACTAATACAGGGCTGAGTTGCCCTAGTCAAGGACTGGGCTAAATATGACCAGCTGGCTGTATTTGGCCTGTGGCATGCTCCTGGCCTGCCCTGTCCCTGCACAGCATTCAGAGAAACTGCTGTGAACACTGTGAGCCAGGGAGGAGAGGCTTGGCATGCTGCCCCCACTCCCAGCATAATCTGGCAGCTCCCATTGGCCAGAAACTGACCAATGGGAGATGCCTGTTTGCAGGACAGGCAGCATGCAAAGTGCCCCTCTCCCCAGGCTTGCAGCATTCAGAACAGCACACATGACCCCTGCAGCTAGCTGCTCTGAGCAGCCATGGAAGGCAGGGAATCCGACTGGGGAACCTGCTGGGCTGCTGATTGGGAGCCACCCAGGTAAGCAGCTCCCAGCCAGAATCTGCCTCTGGCACCTCAGCCTCTTCTTCCCCCCCCAACCTTCTGCACCCCCACTCTTGCACCCATGCCCCCTCCCAGACCTTGCATTCCAATACCCTATCCCTGCTCACAATCCAAATCCCTGCACCCCCTCCTGCACTCCTGCCCAGGTCACAACCCCTCACAGACCCTGAATACCCCCCTACACCGCTCCTCCAACTCAGAATCCTCTCCTGCACCCATAATCCCCTTTTGGACCCTGCACCTCCTCCTCTACCCCAGTCTCCAGAACCTGCTCCTTCACCCAATCACTTACCCCAAGCTCTCTTCTGCACCTAACCTCCATCCCGGACCCACACCTCCTCCATTTATATCATGGAAGAGTGCAGCCCTTGACCATTTATCAAATTCTTGGAGTGGTCCTCCACCAAAAATTATTGCCCACACTTTCCCTAGGCTCTCTGGATGAGCTATGGAGAGCAATGGCCTTTTAAAGGGCACATGATGCTTCCCTTCCCATCCATGCAACCAACCAGCTTTATTAACCACCAGCTAGTAAGGGAACAGAGTCCCAGCTCTGCCTATGCCTCGCCATTTTATGCTACATTTTAGGCTAGTTGCTTGCTGGTAGTGATGGAGCAGCCTAACTGAAATCAGCTCCTCCACTCAACCCTTATGTAGGCTGTGCAAAAGATGATGAAAGGAGAGTCTTTATTCCCATCTTTATATTGTGTGGTTGCATGGGAGCTGGACAATTCTTGCCATAATTTTAAAGATAAAATAAAATTTTATTTATATTTATTCTGCTTATTTGTTTAGGCTGAACTTGTCATGCTCTTTTTTCTTGGACTTTTTCCCCTCCAATTATCAAGCTAGGCCAAAGTTCCAGAATAAGAACCAGCATCTTGGTCTTAATGAAGTTAATGGGAGAGACAGCACATCTACTTGGCTTGAAAATAGCCTGAATTTTGACTGAGTAAAATACATCCAATTCTACCTCTTCTTCAGACAAAGTGTATTATTCACTTCTCTGGACTGCTATCTGAAGCAGAAAGGATTTTGTTTCCTAAGCAAGAAATATCTTGCACCTGCCAGGTTGCCTTATAAAATTCTCTTGCTATTATTCATGCCTGACAACACGCCTTCCATTCTTCCTTCCATGTTCTCTTTGTGGCAGTCAATCTTTATGCCTATTCAGCCCTTCACCTTTTTGTTGAGACTGCCAATAAAGGTGTCAGCAGTGGCAGTGTTTTTGATGCTTTGGGCAGACGTCCAATAAGAAGTGGAATGAGATCATCAGTTTCTTTTATGTAGGCATCAATCACCCCCAGTGGTGACAATTTCTGATCCTGACCAGACTTCTGCATGACTCAATAGCTTCAGTTCACAGAAGTTCACTCCAAACCTTCAAATCTAATAGAGTTTGCTCAGTTGCCTACCTCACAAGTCTCACTGTCTTTCTGATCACGCAAATCTGAAACCTCAAAGCAAAAACTTGGACCAAACCACCAAATCCTAATTAGTTCTCTCTTAAACAGTAGCATATTACTCCACACATGAACCAAGACAAGTTTGCCAAAAGATCTGAAAACCTTTCCAAACATGTGAGTGAACTTAAGTTACATTTTTGTTTGCATCAGAATAATTAAACTTTCACATGGTTCTAGTTGTTATTGAATTCAGTTGGATCTAGGCCAGTATAATCTGTATCCCATTACCAGTCCCTTTATCCATCCTTTACTCCATAACATAACAACTTTAAATAAACTACAACACCTAGCAATGGTTATCTTGAAGTGTAACATCTGGGTGGGCCTTACCCAGATTATCTGGCCACTATATTATACAAGTAAAGAGTTCCCCTTGCATGGATTTCTCCTTTTCCACACAAAAACAGGGGTCAGTCATCTGTTTGGCATGGTTCTCTTCCATAACAAACCTTTTACAACCCCCTTGCTCAAGGAGGTCAAGAGATCTGCAGGGGGCCTGATGGTAATGTTTTAGGGCCTCCATTCACCTAGCCCAGCATTCTTGTGCTACCTGAAATCTCTTGAGTTTGGCATGCAGAAATTATGATGATTCTCTAAAAAACATCCCTAGAGGCTTTTAAGTCCCGGCTTAACAAAGCTCTGGCTGGGATGATTTAGTTGGGGTTGTTCCTGCATTGGACAGAGAGTTGGACTCAATGACCTCCAGAGGCCTCTTCCAACCCTGTGATTCTGTGATTCAGTGAGAGGGAAGAGTGATTCATTAATTACCATTGTGATGGGTTGTGGTCACAGAAGACCTCTTAGGGGTGCCTTCTGGAATGCTGACAAGGCCACTGCCACTCACCTTCCTGCTCTCTCGGGTTTCTTACCGCTCTGTCCAGCTGGGACAGCTGCCTGCTTTCCGCCAGCCAAGACACCAAGTTGAGATCACTGCCCCACCTCTCGAAGCAGTACAGACACTGAAACCCTTCAGGTTCAAGAAAAATGCAATTTTGGGCCCAGCTTCCCAGGATACCACTCCCCAAATGGAGTCAGAACCCCAAATGAATTATTTAGGTAAGCCCACTTTAATGATGAAAGGGGAACTGTATACCTGGATTGCTTCTCTAGGTAACAATTATTTACACTGGGCTTGCTAGTAAATAAAAATGATTTTAAATATAAGCAATAGGATTTGAAGTGGTAATAAGTGAGAACAGTCAGAACAAAGTAGATTACAAACTCAAAATAACAGAAAATGCTTAGCTAATTCTAAAGCTAAAACCTCAGTACAAACTTATTACAAACTCACCCTAAAATTGTTTGTTTTCCAGCTAAGCTTTCCAAACCAGGGCTGTTCCTCACCCTGGGGTCTTTGGTTCTTTTCCTTGAGCGTGTCCAACCATCCCAAAGACGAAACTGGGCTTAAACTGCAGCAAGGGAGTTTTAGGTTGGATATTAGGAAAAACTTCCTAACTGTCAGGGTGGTTAAACACTGGAATAACTTGCCTAGAGAGGTTGTGGAATCTCTATCACTGGAGATATTTAAGAGCAGGTTAGACAGACATCTATCAGGGATGATATAGACCGTGCTTGGTCCTGCTGTGTGGGTCGGGGTCTGGACTCGATCTCTTAAGGTCCCTTCCGGTTCTAGTATTCTATGAAAACCTGCTAGCTTTCTATTGTTTTAAAGATTCCCTTTGGGCGGGAATTCTGTTTTTACATTCCACCCTTCTGGTTGAGATGGGCATGTGACTTCCTCAGCCCAACCACTGCTAAGACTTAAGGACAAAAAGCTATTTGCATATGATTGCCCTGATATTGGAAACACCCTTGATGGCTTTCCATTTACACATTTAAAATAATAAAGCATTCCAGTACTCCATATGTCTAACTTGAGAATGATACATACACTAAAATAAGATAAACAGATCCAGCGGATTATGATATTAACATTGATAGGTTACTTGAAGTAATTTGTCCAAAGCATCTTTGAGGTATGCATATTTGTGTTCACACATTCATTGTCAAAAGCATGGGGAGGCTCTGTCACAATCATCAACTATTATTATTTTTTTGTTTTATTTTATTTGACTTGTTGTAATGACTAGTAATCCCAATTGTGGCCCAGGACCCTATTGGCTTGGTGCTGTACCAACAGAGATCAAAGAGACAGTTCAAACATCTAAGAGCTTAACGTCTAAGTAAATACAACTAAAAGATTACAGTGAAGGTTTGTGGGAAGTTCCTTGAGGGAACTGATGTGGTGCATAAATCCTGCACCAGGATGGAAAGGATTATGGAGTTGCTTTGGGCTGATGTGGTCCCACTATATCTGTAAGTTATGCCAGAAGTAGGGGAGGCGTTTTAAAGATAGGATGCCATTCAGCAGTGGGCAGCCCTAGAAAGGAGCAGGTTTCTAAGTTTCCTGGTAAGATGCCTGCAAGGGGAAGAGGAGATTACTCATCTGCACAGTAACTGAGTTGTTTTGAGATGAGTGTCCCCACTGGCGCTCTATATTAGATGTTGCTGTGTCCCTGCACCAATCTTAGTCTTTAGAAGAGTTGTCTTGTGGGCTGCACAGGTGTAGTGCCTGGATCGTGCACCTTTGGTGTCCTCACATCCCACATGTACGGCTACCCTCCTCAGTTCCTTCCCTGCAACGGAGACCACACTGAAACTCTAAAGTAGACAGAAGGAAGGTGGGTGGTGGAGCATCCACAGGGACACTCATCTTGAAGAATGTGAGTTACTGTGCAGGTGAGTAACCTCCTCTTTGAGAGAGAGATGTCCCTGTGGGTGCTCCACAGTAGGGGTATGTCTAGACTGCATCCCTCTCTCAGGGACCCTGTAAGGAGGTTTACAGGATCTGTCGAAAAAGGATTTCTTTCTAGACAGATCCCCCTCTAGACTGCCGCTTTTTGCCGACAAAGTGCTGAGTCAGCAAAACGTGGTGGCCATTTTCTATGCAAATTAGGCGTGGGATATTTAAATCCCTGCCTCATTTGCAATGTCGACCGGCCTAATCTGCATCCCTCTGTAATCCCTCTGTTAATTGGGATAACAGAGACTTGGTGGGATGACTCGCATGACTGGAGTGCTGTCATGGAAGGATATAGAATGTTCAGGAAGAACAGGCAGGGGAGAAAAGGAGGAGGAGTTGCACTATATGTAAGAGAGCACTATGATTGCTCTGAACTCCAGTATAAAGAAGGAGAAAAACCTGTTGAGAGTCTATGGGTTAAGTTTAAAGGAGCAAACAACAGCAGTGATGTTGTGGTTGGTGTCTGCTACAGGCCACCGAATCAGGTGGATGAGGTAGATGAGGCTTTCTTCAGACAACTGAGAGAAGCTTCCGGATTGCAGGCCCTGGTTCTCGTGGGGGACTTTAATCACCCTGACATCTGTTGGGAAACCAATACGGCAGTACACAGGCAATCCAGGAAGTTTTTGGAGAATGTTGGGGATAACTTCTTGACACAAGTGCTGAAGGATCCGACGAGGAGCCGTGTGCAGCTTGATCTTCTGCTCACAAACAGGGAGGAACTAATAGGGGAAGTGGAGGTAGGTGACAACCTGGGAAGCAGTGATCATGAGATGGTAGATTTCAGGATCCTGACCAAAGGAAGAAAAGAGAGTAGTAAAATACACACCTTGGACTTCAAAAGCAGATTTTGACTCTCAGAGATCTGATGGGCAGAATCCTGGGATGCTAACATGAAGGGGAAAGGAGTCCAGGACAGCTGGCAGTATTTTAAAGAAGCCTTATTGAAGGCACAGAAAGAAACCATCCCGACGCAAAGCAAGAGAGGCAAACATGGTAGGAGACCGGATTGGCTTACGGGAAATCCTTGGTGAACTTAAGCACAAAAAGGAAGCTTACAAAAGTGGAAACTTGGACAAATGACCAGGAGGGGTTTAAATGTATAGCTCGAGAATGCCGGGGTTATCAGGAAGGCGAAGCGCAAATGGAATTGCGACTGGCTAAGGATGTGAAGGATAACAAGAAAGGTTTCTACAGGCATGTTAACAAGAAGAAGGTGATCAGAGAGGGTGTGCGGCCCCTACTGGATGAAGGAGGTAACCTAGTGACAGATGATGTGGGAAAGCTGAAGTACTCAATGCTTTCTTTGCCTCTGTATTCACGGACAAGGTCGGCTCCTGGACTTCTGCGCTAAGTGACTCAAGATGGGATGAAGATGGACAGCCCGTGGTGGGTAAAGAACAGGTTAGGAACTATTTAGAAAAGCTAAACGTACACAAATCCATGGGTCCGGACTTAATGCATCCGAGGGTACTGAGGGAGTTGGCAAATATCATTGAGGAGCCTTTGGCCATTATCTTTGAAAAGTCGTGGAGATCGAGAAATCCCGGATGATTGGAAAAAGGCAAATGTAGTGCCCATCTTCAAAAAAGGGAAGAAGGACGATCCAGGGAACTATAGGCCGGTCAGTCTTACCTCGGTTCCTGGAAAAATCATGGAAGGGATCCTTAAGGAATCCATTTTGAGGCACTTGGAAGAGAGGAAAGTGATTAGGAATAGTCAGCATGGATTCACAAAGGGCAAGTCGTGCCTGACCAATCTGATTAGCTTCTATGATGAGGTAACTGGCTCTGTGGATGTGGGAAAGTCAGTGGATGTGATATACCTTGACTTTAGCAAGGCTTTTGATACGGTCTCCTACAACATTCTTGCCAGCAAGTTAAGGGAATGCGGATTGGATAAATGGACAGTAAGATGGATAGAAAGATGGCTAGAAGGCCAGGCCCAGCGGGTAGTGATCAATGGCTCAATTTCAGGTTGGCGGTCGGTTTCTAGCGGAGTGCCCCAAGGTTCGGTTCTAGGACCGGTTTTGTTCAATATCTTTATTAATGACCTGGATGAGGGGATGGATTGCACCCTCAGCAAGTTTGTGGATGACACTAAGCTAGGGGGAGAGGTAGATACGCTTGAGGGCAGAGATAGGGTCCAGAGTGACTTAGACAAATTGGAGGATTGGGCCACAAGAAATCTGATGAAGTTCAACAAGGACAAGTGCAGAGTCCTGCACTTGGGACGGAAGAATCCCAAGCACAGTTACAAGCTGGGGACCAACCAGTTAAGTAGTAGTTCTGCAGAAAAGGACCTGGGGTTACAGGATGAGAAGCTGGATATGAGTCAACAGTGTGCCCTTGTAGCCAAGAAGGCTAATGGCATATTAGGTTGCATTAAGAGGAGCATTGCCATCAGATCCAGAGATGTCATTATTCCCTTTATTCGGCTGGTGAGGCCACATCTGGAGTATTGTGTCCAGTTCTGGGCCCCCCACTACAAAAAGGATGTGGATGCATTGGAGAGGGTCCAGCGGAGGGCAACCAAATTGATTAGGGGGCTGGAGCATATGACTTATGAGGAGAGGCTGAGGGAGTTGGGTCTGTTTAGTCTGGAGAAGCGAAGAGTGAGGGGGGATTTGATAGCAGCCTTCAACTTCCTGCAGGGGAGTTCCAAAGAGGATGGAGAGAGGCTGTTCTCAGTAGTGACAGATGGCAGAACAAGGAGCAATGGTCTCAAGTTGTGGTGGGAGAGGTCCAGGTTGGATATTAGGAAAAACTATTTCATTAGGAGGGTAGTGAAGCACTGGAATGGGTTACCTAGGGAAGTAGTGTAGTCTCCATCCCTGGAGGTGTTTAAGTCTCGGCTTGACCAAGCCCTGGCTGGGTTGATTTAGTTGGGATTGGTCCTGCCTAGAGCAGGGGGCTGGACTTGATCACCTTCTGAGGTCTCTTCCAGCTCTATGGTTCTATGATTCTATGATTCTGCTGACAGAGGGATGCAGTCTAGACATACCCTGGGTGACTAGAAAGCTGTATGTATTAAGGAAGTAGGGACTTCGGATCCAGTAGTGAAGCTGTGGATAAAACAGCCTTGGCCACACTGATATCAGAGAGTGGATCTTGCGTGAGTACATAATGTTTGGCAAAAGTATGTTCAGAGGCCCATGTGGTAGCTGTACAAATCTCTATAATCGGGACCTTCCATAGGAATGCTATAGATATGGATATGTGCACTGATAGAGGTAGGAGGATTACCATATTTTAGCGAATATAACCCACGGGTTATATTCATTTTTACAAACCACGCACCCCCCCCGCGGGGTATACTCGGGTGTGGGGTATAAATTTTTTTTTCACTCACCTGGTGGTGAGCACTCCCCCACCCCTTCCCCCACTGCACAGCCACCAGCCTCTGGGCGGGGGAGCGCTCATCTCCCGGTTCCTGCACAGGAGCACTCCCCCTGCCTCTTCCTGTGGCTGCGGGGGAGTGCTCCTGCGCAGGAACCGGGAGATGAGCGTTCCCCCGCCCGGAGGCTAGAGGCTGCACAGCCGCAGGAAGGGGCAGGGGGAGCATTCTCATTCCCCCACCTGGAGGTAGTGCAGCCGCACGGGACCCAGGCTGGGTGAGTGCTCCCGCATCCGGAGGGTGGCTAATTCCCCCTCCCCAATCCGTAGAAGTCCCTCCTCCCCCGCACAGTTTGAAAAAAAGTCTTGTATACTCTGCGGGTTATACTCGTGCGCTGGGTATACAAGATTTTTTTTACTCAAACTGCAAAAACTGCGGGGTATATTCAGGTGCAGGGTATATTCGGGTGCAGGGTATATTCGCTAAAAGACAGTAATGTCTTTGTGGCAATAGCATAACCAGAGATGCAGTCCAAAATCCAATGTGAAAGTCTCTGTGGAGAGATGGCTTTATCTCTGTTATGATCTGCTACTGTTAAGAATAATTTGGGAGGGGATTCTTCTGTCCTAAGTGTAGGACTCTGCACTTGTCCTTATTGCACCTCATCAAATTTCTTTTTGCCCCAATCCTCCAAGTTCTCTAGGTCACTCTGGACCCTATCCCTATCTTCCAGAATATGTACCCCTCCATCCATTTTAGTGTAATCCACACACATGCTGGAGTGCAATCCATCTCATCATCCAGATAATTAATGAATATTTGAACAAAATTGGCCCTAGGACCGACCCCTAAGACACCCCACTTGATACCGGCTGCCAGCGAGACATCGAGCTGTTGATCACTACCCACTGAGCCTGATGATCAAGCCAACTTTCTATCCGACTTTCATCCAAGCCATACTTCTTAAACATTGCGAAATACAGAGACAAAATAACCACTCAACTCTATTCAGGACTCACCCTATTTATGTATTGCAAGATTCGGATTAGAAGTGGAAAGGGGAGAAGCAACCAAAAGGCCTTTGCTGAGAACCTGCCATAACAAGACAGAAGAACTAAACTTGTGTTAGTGTACTGTCCACTTAATGTCCAGAAGGAATTGAGTATTTGACGGGGACACTCAGGTTGCGTCTAGACTGGCCACGGATGCTTTTGCACAAAAGCACTTTTTGCGCAAAAGCATCCGTGCCAATCTAGACACGCTTTTGCAGAAATACTTTTAATGGAAAAACTTTTCCGTTAAAAGTATTTCCGCAAAATCATGCCAGTCTAGACTCAGTGTTTTTAGTGTCCTGCAGTGCTTATCCTATATGTATTTCTGTTGGAGGGGATAATCCAGGCTCAGTTCCCAGTGCTGATTAAGGGAGCAAGATGTCAGTTAAGCTTAAGTGCTCATTCAGAAAAGCAGAATCCATCAGCCTTCACTCATACTTCTGTACTTTGTGAAAGGATAATTTAATCTCTACAATCTCAAATTCACAGCTTTGAGTCCAGAAAGGGTTTTATGCTTAGGAGGATAATACTAAGGAGATTAAATGAAATTAGAATGTCCCTAATAACTGATTTATACCAGGTAAGCTGAGCCTTTTCTTCTTAACAGCAATGTGATTGGGTGCCAATGCAGAAAAATGAGCTAAAATCCACTGGCCCACACCAATCATCAAGTCAACATTCTTTGTTATGCTTCATTCACTTCACTCTCTTCCTCAAACTGAGAAAACTCTGGTTTCAAATTCCTACCTTGAAATCAATAAAAGATTCTCTTTTAAAATTCGGAACATGCAAGTGTTTCTTTTCTGGTACTGGAGTGATTAAGTGAATTTAGAAATAAATGAATATGAAGGTTAGGAGAACAAACTCCAAGCACTTTGTGGACAACTTTACAAAAACTAAAACCTCATCGCATTTGGATGAATGACACTGTCTTCTTACGCAATTTTATGGTTTCTAGTTTTAGTGACTAAAGTTAAATATATTTAACTATATGGGTTACATTCAAGAACATATTTTAGAAAAGCTAGTATAAAATAGATACACTAGGCTATCCACAACAAATCCTGTCAACACTACTTAAGCATAACATTGTCTCAAAGGTCTAGTATTGCTGGTATTAATTTAAAGCTGCAACAGTATGCTAGCTTTATCTGTTGAGTGTCACATTCTGGGATGCAATCCAGATCAGTGAGGGAGTATGTCACCGCCTGCCCTGTAACCTTGCATGCCACTCAATGCTTTGCTGTTGTAGCTCCCAACCTGGGCTGCTCAAAACCAGCCTTCCTAAATGCAGGTCACATGCTGAGTGTCTGAGGCTAGACACTTCTGGTTCAGCAGCTCTGACCCCAGCAGTCGTCTCAAGCTCCAGTCTTACTTCCAGCAGCCTTGGTTATTATATGCAGAGTAATCACAACACAATCCCAGTCTAGATGACTCCCCTCCTGAACACTTGTTCTGCAATGTCCTGCCCTCTCTTGGACAGTTTGAATATTATTGTTTGTTGGTGCCGTAGAGAATCAATAGTCAACAGTTCGTTGCTGTGACCATAATTACCAAACAGTTCAGTGTAGTTTAGATTAAAAATAAACCAAGTTTATTAACAAAAGGTAAGATTTTAAGTTAATTCAAATGTAACAGAGCAAGTTTGAAATTGCTACAAGCAACCATAAGTGAAAACATGCATCTAAGAGTCAAAAACTTAATATAGCAAGTTTTGGCTCAAGCCTTTTTTAAGATGGCCTTTCTCACACAGTCACCCAGAAAGATGGTGACAGATCCTTTCCAGGGGGAGGATCTCTTCCAGGTACTCAAAGGTGCTGATGAAGGTGATAACTTAAGAGTTTCTGCCCTTTTTTATAGTCCAGTAAACCTTTGAAGAGGATTATTCTGACAGTTACCCATCAAAGCAAAATTTATCTGAACAGCGGGTAAAGCAACATGGAGTCTGGTGGGACGGAGACTCTATGATCTTTCTTCCCCAACTTATTTACTGCAAATTGTTGTTTTCTGCCATCTCCTCTGTTTGCTGTTTTGAGGACCTTGTTCACTATTCATATGTAAATTGAGGTAAAGGTTAACACACATTACTTTGTTTAGAATTGGCCTGTTTAATAATTTCTGTCTAAGCAGTGCTGTCTGGTTTTTAACAGTTGTTAATAACTTCTGATAACTTAACTTAATTCACAACTTTGCATGTAATGTTACTATCTACTTTTCACTGATATTATTGACCAGTGAGTTATTAGTTTTCAATGATACCTCACAAGCAGTGTTCCCTCTAAGCTGTAGAGCAGCACAGTTTCACAGGTGATTAATCCACGGAAGCTGACTGACTGGGCAGGGCTGATTAATCACCTGTGAAGCTGTGCTGCTCTGCAGCTTAGAGGGAACACTGCCCACAAGGCATATTTTGTACAAGGATTATTACAATGATATGTAAGATATGAACAGGGGGTTGCTTTCAGTCACATTGAGACCAAAACATAATACTAAATGTTCTAAAAGTAAAGCAGTGGTCACCAACCAGTAGATTGGGATCTACTGGTAGATCTTGGAGCCTCTGCTAGGGGATCCTGACTGGTTTGGCCAAGACGCTGGAACTTCAGCTGCCTCTCACCCTACTGCTGCGCATCTCTGGCCCTTTTCCATGGAGCTGCCTCCCCCACTCCCAGGAGACTCCTGCTTGCTGGGCAGGGCAGGGGAGGGAGAGGAGGGCACTGAGGTCAAGGTGCCCCCTCTCTAATCCTGTATCCTATCTCCACAGAGAAGAGAGGGGGGTACAACAGGGTTTGGGTTGGAGTTTGCTGGCTGCTTTTGAGAGCAGTGCAGGGCCAGGACAGGGATGAGCCTGCCTTAGCCCCACTGCACCACCACCCAGGAGCTACCTGAGGTAAGCAGTGCCTAGTAGGAGCCCACATCCTGAAACCCTACCCCAGTCATGAACTCCTTCCTGCACCCCAAACCTCTGCCCTAGCCCCGAGAACCCGGCATCCAAACACCCTCCCACAACCTGCACCTAGAACTTCCTCTGGTACCTCAACTGCCTGCCCCAAGCTTAGCTCAGAGCATCCTCACACTCCAAATCCCTTAACCCAATTGATACCTTTGTATTCCCATGAAGGTACTTACATACTATAAGTAAATCACCTTTCAATCTTCTGTCAGCTGAGCTAAATAAATTGAGCTTTTAAGTCTTTCATTGTCAGCCATTTTCTACACCCCTGGAATTATTTTTGTAGCTGTTTGTTTCTATTCTCACTACAATTTTTAACATACCTTTTAAAGTATACAAGACAGAACCATATGTTGTATCCTTGTATTGGTCTCACCAATGTCAAATACAGAGTTAAAAATTATTTCATTTCTTTTGCTCATTCTTCTTCTGTTTATTCATCCAAGGCTCACAGCAGCCCTTTTTGACACAGCATCACATTTTGAGCTCATGTTGAGTTTTTTGTTCACTAAGGGCCTTAAATCCTCTTTGATGGCACTACTTTCTGTTACATTCCCTCATTCTGAAGGTTTGGCTTGCACCCCATGAACCTAATTATATCTCTTTGCATTTGTCTGTATTCAAATTTGTTTTGTTGGAATGGGTCCAGCTAACTAAGAAATCAAGACAACTCCATATGACCGCCATGTAGTCATTATTTATGGTTTTGCCCATCTTTGTGTTGTCTGCAAATGTTATCAATGGTGAGTTTAGTTTTACTTTCAGACCACTGAGGAAGAGCATCCGATCCAGTACTGGACCCTATGGAAGCCTCTGGAGTCCTAATAGATCTATATTCTTTTTGTTAGACTATTGGTATTCTGGAAATGAAGGAAAACCTGAGCTCATAGAATAATAGTTCAGGCTTGTAAATAAGACAGACACTTAATTGGGTGGTTCTTTAGTGCTCCTCACCTCTCTCATTCATTTCAGATCTAAGAGCTTGAATCCTATGCTTACTGAGTCCGTGGCAAAACTCCCATTGACTTTAATGGTGCAGAGGCTAAGAGAAACAACATTCAAATCAAATAAGCCCATATTGAGGCATTAATTTTGTAGAACGTGGTGTTAAAAAGAGAACCCTATCCACAAACATACACAATTTTGATGATTCTGGGTTGAAGCCAGTCCTTTTAGCATTTACCATCAGTTAAAATAGTAGTTTCATTCCCTTTGTTTTCTGCAAATTAAAGATAAAGTGGTTTTCCCAAAAGAGGCTTCAAAAATATAATTTATAGCAGCATAGTGTAAACTGTAATTTTGCTCTGCTTATATACTGCAACCTAGAGCACAATAGCAGAGAACATTCTTAGAGGGTGATACAGTCTTCTAATCATTATTCCGTTATGTTGTCCATACATAATTTCTTCTTGCATTACATCTACCCCTGTCATCCAAGAACTTTAGAGAAGATAGTTAAAATTGTTTGTATGCATTACAATATTTATATAGAATGACACATTTTGTTACATTATGCTCTTAGTACCATAAGAAATAGATTAATATAAAGTGCTACATTTTATTTCCTGAGTTTGTGAATAGATTTGGGCAAGCTCTCAAGTATTTTTCAAGTAAGTAAGAGGTTTAAAAGTTCATCTTTAGAATGAATAATTAAATGGATATCTGGGATGAGATGTTCAAAGATATAAGATTCATCTGGCTAGCATAGTACATATGAGGCTGGAGTTACTTGGAGCACTATATCAAATATATTTGGTAACTTACTGCATATGATATTGGATCATAGAAAGGCCTGCAATTCCAGCTTCTATTTCCAGTGACTAATATATTATTTACATTTAAAAATACTAACAGTCTCTTTCCTTCAAAGACCTAAAAGACCTGTTTTGTACTCTGTGTATTCAGTGCTCCTGCTAAAGCCATGGGGAGCCTAGTTCACCATTCCCTGCATCTTGTGTCATCATTGACACCTGTGTAAAGTGAGGGTAAGATGCTCATATTTACATCTTGATACCACTTTGCACTGGTATAAAAGATGGTGAGTTGGCCCCAGGAGTTTTACCTATAACTGAATTCAGGATTGGATCCTAAGGTCTTGTTTTGCTACCAAATTTTGCTGCCAAAATACTTTTTGGCAACAAAAGTGAGAGCATACATGCTGCAATGTAACTTGTTTCAGGAAAAATGCCCTAGTTTTGGCAACAAAAAGCTTCCACCTTTATGGAAGACTTTTTTTTTCTTTTCTCGTCCATTTATTGTGGACAAAGAGTCAGTGTAGGCTCTGTTGTTAGTTTTGTCAACAGAACTGGATTCCTTCAGTATCCCATCATGCCTACGCTGCTGGCTCTACTCAGTGTTTTGATCTCTGCTGCTTTGCAGGCATGCGCCCTTCCCCTTTCAAAGCTTTGGGAAATAACTGACAGCTGAGTGAGCTGCCCAGTTTGGAGAACAAAAAAGAACAAATAATTGGAATGCTCCTGTTCTGCCTTGCACTAGGAACACAATGACAGGCAGGGGGAGAGAAAGACTGCTGTGCTGCTTTGATATTCCTCAGCACAGAGAGCTCATAGAGCTACTCAGGATGCCTTTCCAGGCAGCTGAGGCAGTTGTGTGAGAACTCAGAGGGAATCCCAAGATGTGATCAGCTCTGCCTTCCCACAACACAACACTGTGAGATATACACTCACAGTGCATTGCTTGCACTGTGGATGATGATGCCCCCATTTGAACATGCTTTGTCGACAGAAGGAGCAAGTGTAAAAATCCTGTGAAAATTTTTGTTTTGTTGACTTTTGAGTATTGACATGAGTTTTGGTGACAAAACTTGATAATGTAGACAATGCTTAAATCTTCAGATACCTGGTCCATCAGTGAAGTGAAACAAACACCACTAGCCAAACATTGACAAAGCAAAGAAAGAACTACTAATGATAAATGGAATTCATATTGTATCTTTTTCTTCTAAAGGATACGAAGTCTCTTTGATGGTTTTAATTGTATATCAGGATTTTTTAAAAAAGCAGCCATAACAGAAAAAACAAACATTTTAAAGTGAAGCTAAAATGGATATCTGCCAGCAACGTGAAGAAGTTCATTAAGAACCCATGACTTTCAGAAACCAGCCTAAAGTGTAATAGATGAACTGGTGACAAAAAGCTGCTGTGAGTGATGGTACTTGGAATAATGCCTGTGCAGCGAGCTACTAAATGCTTAATTTGCTGCTTGCTAGTATAATCCTTTAGAAGGTCCAAAATGAGGTCAAAACAATATGAACAAAAATTGCTTTTAATAGCTGCATAATGAGGCTTGCAGTCTTTTTTTAGTGAGATAAACCTTTCATTTCCATATAGTTCTTCATCCTCCTTGCAATAAGCTACATAAACACCGCCACTTTGGTTTTTTAGTGTTCCTGCAGAATATCAGTGTAACATTACTCACTTTCACTGTGCATTTTTGGCATATTATGTTGATTCATTTTAAATAAAAATGTATATTTAATACAATGTAATGTACCTAGAATTGAGGGTAAATTTTACTAAATTAGTGATTCGTTAAGATTTGCACTCAGCAAAGCCCTTAATTTCTATGCCTAAATTAATTCTCCATTTCATTTATCAATCATGTACCATCCTCTCTGTAATAAATACCTATGCTCCATGATTTCAAAGGTTTAAAGGGCCATGCAACTTCAGCACAATTATACCAGTTCAGACAAAAAATAGGCAGAAATTCAGCTTGTTTCAGACTGACTTGCCTCCTGAATTTCTTTTGGCCATGTTTGTTTGTTTGTTTGTTTGTTTGTTTGTTTTCATTCAGGACTTTTACAGTAACTTGTAGCTGCTTGTTTTTTGATTGACTCCCAGAGTCCGGTACCTGTGGTTCCAGCCAATCTCAACGAAAGCTTTACTTGGATATTTTACAAATGTATTAGAATCAAGAGGAAGACCAAAGACAGGGTGTGCCCATTGCTCAAAGAAGAGGGAAAAACAATAACCGAAGATTTAGAAATGGCAGAGGTGCTTTTTGACTTCTTTGTTTCAGTTTTCACCAAGAAAGTTGGTGGTAATTGGATGTCTTCAATAGTGAATGCTGGAGAAAAAGAGATAGGTTCACAAGTTAAATAGAAAAATAAGTTAAAATTTATTTAGAAAAGTTAGGTGTCTTCAGGTTATCAGGGCCTGATGAAATGCATCCTAAAATACTCAAGGAGGTGATAGAGGATGCATCTGAGCCCTTAGCCATTATCTTTGAAAAGTCATGGAAGATGGGAAAGATTCCAGAGACTAGAAAGGGACAAATATAGTGCCCATCTATAAAAAGGGAAATAAGAACAACCAAGAAAACTACAAATCAGGCATGGGGAGACACGCACAGTGAAGGACAAGGAGTGCTACAAGGGGGCAAAGAGGGAACAAGGGGACAGGATAGACTTTGGGAGAGTGCAGTGAGCCCACAAAATGCACTCCAGAGGATCCAGTCACAGGGTATGTCTACACTTGCAGCCTATTTCGGAATAGGGCTGCAAATGTAGGCATTCGGAATTGCAAATCAAGCCCGGGATTTAAATATCACGCGCTTGATTTGCATCTTCAACCAGGCGCCATTTTTGAAATTTACAAGCTCGAATAACTGCTCGCGTCTACACGGCAGTGAAACGGGCGTTCGAATAAAGCCTATTTTCGAACTACCTGTTAAACCTCATTGCAGGAGGAATAACAGGTAGTTCGAAATAGGGCTTTATTTTGAATGACCGTTTCACAGCCGTGTGTAGATGCGGGCAGTTATTCCGGGCTTGTAAATTTCAAAAAATGGCGCTCGTTGGAAGATGCAAATCAAGCGTGGGATATTTAAATCCCGGGCTTGATTTGCAATTCCAAATGCCTACATTTGCAGCCCTATTCTGAAATAGGCTGCAAGTGTAGACATACCCACATAGATTTTTTTCAGGATTTGCTTGTTTTCAGCCTCATTCTGAAATGGGATTAGCTTGCATTTTAACGTATTTTGAAAGTCAGGGTGCTTATTTACAGCGTGAAAGTTAGCAGCCCTGCCTTAGCATCAAATTTCATATGCAGCAAGTAAAATGGTGTCATCTGTAGACCAATGTCTGAGCAATGATGACAAGGAACTTTATAACCATGTGATATCTGCCATCTTCACAGACTGAACTATAAGCATTTAGAGCTGAAGTATTATATTGCTTGCTCAAGGTAAAGAGACAGGTTTTGTAGCTGGGGCCTGTAATAGATTGATATCCTCTCAGGCACATCAGGGATCAGACTAGTGGGGTATACCTATATAGGTGAGAAGGACATTTAGCAGCAGCTCAGAATAAAAGGTGTAACATGCACACTCTTAGCACCAACCAGGATGTACCAGCAGTTACACAGATAGAGGACACTTTCCAGAAAACAGGTTAAGATCGTCCCACCAAGTCATGCTTCATTTGGGGTATGCTGGTGAACCCTCTTGTGCCTGAAACTGTCTCCTGTGCAGATGCTTGTGAAGGCAAAGAAAGGGAATCCTCACCTGGCTGCTCATGAGAAACCAAACTAGCCTTTGGATATTAGTAAATACTACATTGACCAAGAAATACAAAGTGAACAATCAAAGGTTGGCAATTCCTAGTGGTTAGTTCACTAATCAGATGGAATACCTGTGTGGCTTCTGGAATTGTTTTTTGAGGTTATGAGTTCTAAAAGGCATTCAGGAAGGCATTCAGGAAGCAACCACAATCAGCTTGCTGGAACTCCTCTGTTTCTAAGATGATGACATGACTTTTCTTCTCAGCAGACGTCTTTTGACTTTTCTAAATTCTACTACATAAATACTGAAATTTTCACAAGACTGAATGGGTTAGAGACCAGCTCTTATTAAAAAATTGAAAAAAAATGATGGGGGCAAGTGAATCACCAGCCATCACCTGGCTTTAAAATATGGGGCCAGCTTTCCGCCCTAACATAAAATGGCATAATTTCATCAAACCTTTGTATGTTTACATCATTGGAGCATATGGCCCATAAAATTCTTTGAAACAAAGCTATGTTTTTCAAAAGAAGAGACGATTAAAAATTAGGCAAAATGAATGCAAGAGCTATTAAAAGCTAGATCTCTGAAAACATATGCTCAATGTGCAGCAGCAATCAAAAAAGCTAACAGAATGTTAGAAACCATTAGAAAAATGTTACAGTTTAAACCTCTCTTGTCCAGAACTCTCTGGTCCAGAAACATCCATCATCCAGAATGATTTTAGTTAGCCAGATGTCCACTTTTCATGGGTGTGGCTAAGTTTCCTGCAGCCCCATAACATTTGTTTACCGTCACCATTCCTGGCTCTCAGTGTTCTGTGCTATTATTTAGCTCTAATTTACCCCCAAATATCCTCAAAGATACCAGTGAGCAGTGGAAGTGTTAGTAATGCTGCTAGACAATATTGACCTCCCATGATCCGGAAAATCCTCTTGTTTGGAATGTGTCAGGTCCCGAAGGCACCAGATTAGAGAGCTTCAACCTGTATATAATAAAACAGAAAATATCATAGTGGCACTATGTAAATCCATGGTATACCCACATCTTAAATCCCCTGTGTAGCTCTTGTCATTCCATATCAAAAAAGATATATTAAAATTGGAAAAGGTGTGGAGAAGGGCAGCAAAACGGATTAAGGATATGGAACAGCTTCCTTATAAGGATGAATGGTGTGCAGAAAGTGAAAAGGAAAGTGTTATTTAGTCCTTCACATAACACAAGAAACAGGGGTCGTATAATCAATTTAGTAGACAGGAGTTACATGAAAGAAACAGAAGGATGAACTACTTCAGACAGTTCAGTCAATCTATGGAACTCATGGGATATTGTGAAGGTTGAAATTATAACTGCATTAAAAAAATAATTAGAAAAATTTGTGGAGGATAGGTCCATCAATGGCTATTACCCAAGATGGCTAGGGAGGCAACCCTATGCAACCTAGACTTTTGACTGCCAGAATCCTGGCATTGGACAGCAGGAGATGGATCTCTCAATAATTGCTCTGTTCTGTTCATTTGCTCTGAAGCATCTGACATTAGCCACTATCAGAAAACAGGATGCTGGGATAGATGGACTATTGGCCTGATTCCATACGGCCATTTTTATTTTTTTATTCACCGAATTAGATAGTCTTATATTTCATAGACTACAAATGCTGGAATTGGGAAATATTTTTGCATCTCCTTTTTTTAACTGATGGAATATTAAAAAACCTTATAAACCAATGCCAAGACTAACAAAAATGTAGATGGTATCATGAGCTTTTGTGGGCACAACCCACTTCTTCAGATGAATTAAGTTAAAGGATCCAGCATACAAAAAATAGCAGAGAAAAAGAGGGAATGGGGAGGGAAAGAGAAGGAAAAAATGGGGACAAATATTGTCAATTAGAATGTCCATGCTAAATGAGGCTAATAGAGTGGGCTGTAAGTACCTGGTGCTTAGCGTTTTATGTCATTAGGGTTTGAAATGTAGTGGCCCATCCAGTTCAGGTCTTTGGTCAGACCTCGTTTCCAGGTATCAAACTTGTAAATGAAACCAAGTTCTGCAGCTTCTCTCTCAAGTTGGTTTTTTAAATTGCTTTGTAATAATATGGTCACTTTTAGATCCATTAGTGAGTGCCTGAGCAAGTTACAATGTTCTCCAACAGGTTTCTGTGTGTTTCCATTTTGAATATCTGATTTGTGGCCATTAATCGTTTATTGGACACCCCACTCTAAGGGTATTTGTCACCTAAAATAAAGCCCAAGCTAAAAGAAAAGAGAATCATTCAGTTCTATACCCTCTGCTACTGCAGAGTTAATGCTAGTCACCAACAATTCCTATATTACTTTCAGTGAGAGTAACAGAAAAATTACAAAGCAGAAATTGATAATAGTTGCAAGCCCTGATTGCCCTGTAATGGGATTTCTATCACTATATTTGTACAAAAGCAACAGCAGAAGTCCTAGAAAAGAGGGTGATTATTACACAGCATGAAATGGCTTTGTTTTGGGAACAGCTTTTTATAAAAGAATACTTTAGTCTTACCAGCAGTGTAATGGAAATGAGCTGTGCTGCCTCATGGGAAGCCTGTGTGGTGAAGAGCTCCTCCGAGACAGCATGTAAAAGGGGGGAAGGGAGTGTCACCACTAGAAAATTAAATAGCAGTCCTCCGTGGACAACCTTGGAAATTGAACTGGGGCTGTTGCCAAGTTTAGAACCTTGCTACCAAACAAACAATCTCAGAATGTTTAAGGAAGATCAACCTTTGGGTCCTGTAGCTGATGAAGAGAGACAATTCCTCATATATCAGGGCTTCTGGGAGTCATTACCTGTGCTTGCAAACATATAAGAGGACAACTCTTTAAGTTAATCTTGGAAATTGCACCCCTGTGATCATTTTGCAGAATGAACATGGTGAAATTAGCTTAGCTTGAAAGCATGAAATCTGCGTGCACCAATGCTCAAAGTTCTTTCTTCAGAACATACATGTTACTGCTGAGAAAGTCAGATTATTTATGCACCAACACTTTATTTTATCTACATATTGAGTATTTATAATTAATTTGCTGGAGCATATGAAAGAGCTGTAGCAAAAGGGGGTTTTATCAGTGATGTGACAAATCATTCAGAAGTCAGTTAGACTTCTGTACGTCGGTACCCTTATCAGAATAAATCCCTTCTAAGAATGCATGATGGGAAGTTTTATGCATCAAAAGTATAGAGATTCACTTTCAGTACATATTACCACTATTTCTCAGCCTTTTTGATAATAGGGACCAGCTTGCTGCCTTTCTCAACTGTCAGGTGCTGGTGCTGATCCACAGACCAGTTGTTGAGAAACACTGTATTAGACAATATATGTGGGCACATGATAATAAGGTGTTACGCACACAGTGTTAATATTGTACACATAATTTCTCAACATTCATTTACAAGTTGTGCCATTGTAAATCATATTATGTTTTTCCCATAATTCTATGTATTCAGATTCACCCACACTAAGTATCACTTTACAAAGCTGAATATAGCAACATACAAATCCTGTCATCCACAAGATGCATTTGTTCTCTGTCCTGGAACAGATAGAGAATACTTTCATGGCTTTTTGGCACCTGGAATGTAGTATTCAAAGAAGAGATAAGGAAGGAATTGCTTGATACAGAAAAACAAGACAAAAGCTGATTGGTGGGTCAAGTCTTGGGTGATGAATAGAGTGTTCTCTAACTTCTAAACAGTCTACTGTAAATATAGCTAGTTTTAGATGCATATTTTTGAAGCACACCTGTGGAAGATGAATTCAATGCTGGGAGAATTGTTTTCCAGAAGGATTAGTTGAGTATTAACTCTGTCCTTTCTGAATTGTGCTGCTTTAACTTTGGTTAATGAAATTTGGTTAAGCTTGATTATTTGGTCTCTTAGGGTATGTCTACACAGCACACTTATTTCAAAATAAGCTGTTTCGGAATTTTTTTTCTGAAATAGCTTATTTTGAAATAGCACATCTACACTACAGAGAAGCCTCAAAATTATCCGAGGCAGGCTTCCCTAATGTAGCTATGCTACTTCGATTTAGACCCCAAGAGGCACTGGGAAGTAATTACTATGAATGGCCCTGAGGAGGAGCTATTTTGAAATAGCAGCCGTGGAGCATCCACACTACTACTATTCTGAAATAGCTGTTTCAGAATAAGCAATATTCCTCATGAAATGATGTTTACAGATTTCAAAATAAGCCATCCATTATTTCAAAATTATGTCAAAATAACAGAATTGCTGTGTAGGGGCTCGCCTTGTTATTTCGAAATAACAGCTGTGTAGACGCACCCTTAAACATTTGTAATAATGACCTGCAAGTGTTGCCCCATGTCACTTGCACATTATACAAAAATGAACATTTGTGATCAACCAGCAAAGTAAAATTAGTTGTAAAAAAAAGTCTGAGGATTTTTTTAAGGTGCCTGATATTCTGAGCAGTTAGCAGCTCTCTTGGAAATTAGACTGCTTATTTCAGCTGTAATTCTATACTGCAGTCTCTAAATAAGGGAGCTACTGGGTGCTCAGCATTTTTTATCTAAAGGTGACTTATTTGAGCATTTAATTTTAGCCTCCTATTTTTTTAAATATTTACCATAGGCTTTACCAGATAAAGTTAATTTTCACATGTCCATTTATCTTTGTGAATGAAACAATATTTACTTTGTTTTAAAATATGCTTTATTAACAATGCATCAAAAGCATATACGAGTTTCATAGGGCATCTTCACGGCTCTTTTGGCTCTGTTTTCTGGGAGTAGCACCAAAAAAACAACAACGAAAACTCAATTCAGAAATGTCAAACAACTACATTTCAGTTTGACAATTTACTACAATGCACTATGGTTATGTATTTTGCTTGATGCACTGTAGCAGTTCAACCCTAAAAGTTCACAGTGTATCGTAAGAGATGTAGTCTGGTCAGGGAACCCAGTCTCTGAGGGTACATCTACACAGCAGTGTTATTTCGGAATAACTGATGTTATTCCAAAATAACAAAGACCATGTCTAGACTACAAACCTTTATTTTGAAATAATGTTGAGCTGGAGGACGTTTTACTATGACACATGGTAACCCTCATTTCACGAGGAGTAAGGGAAGTTGAAAGAAAAGTGTTCTTCCTTCGACTTCCTGCTGTGTAGACAGCACCAAAAGCTGTCTTAAGCTGTTTTGACTTAACCCGCACAATTGATGTAGCTGAAGTTGTGTAGTTTATTCTGACTTCAGCCCTGCTGCGTAGACATACCCTGGGAGAATTATGAATTGAATTAGATTCCACTATGAGGAATTCATAAGAGTATAATTTACATAATACAGGGGAGCTTTGTAGGAGATGAGTTTAGCTTCATTACATGTGAATTTTGTGCTGTAGAACCTAAGGCTGAGGTCAACTCTTTTTTTTAACTTCTCCTGCAGGAAGAAAGGACCAAGTTAAACCCTGCTGGGAAGGAAACTGTGGTGTACCCCCTCTCCCTGCTTTATGAAATGGACTTATGGACATGAATATACATAATTCAAAGGTTCTTTGAGTGAATTATTTCATATAACCTATCAATCTTCATGTCATGATCCGTTGGCTCTGTTTATCTTACTTTGATGTATCATTTTTGTATGTAAAATTAGACATATGGAGTGGAGAATACTTTGTGGGTTTTAAATGTGTGAATGAGAGACATGGAGGATGTTACCCAACTGTTAAACAATCTTTTTTATCCTTAAGTCTGAGCAGTGGTTGGTAGGGAGTGGCCTCAATTCTTTAACAAAAAGAATAGGAAAGCAGAGGCCTAGGTCTTTTGGCTGGGCTGCACCTGGAGGAAAGGAGCTGAAGACCCCAGGGTGGGGAGACAGCCCTGGTTTGAAGGGGCAACTGGAAAAGAGGTTTTAGGGTAAGTTTGAAGAGTTTGTACTGAGGTTTCAGTGTAGAATTAGCCAAGCATTTTTGTTTCTTTTGATTCGTAACCTACTTTGCTCTGCCTATTCTCGCTTATTACTACTTAAATCCTACTGCTTCTACTTAATAAAATCATTTGTATTTTCTATCAAACCCTGTGTAAATAATTGTTGTTATCGGGGGTTGGGGAACCAAGGTGTACATTCCCCCTTTCATTGTTAAAGGTGGCTTACCCTTACCTAATTCTTTGGGTTCTGATCCCATTTGGGGAGTGGTATCCCAGGAATCTGGGCCCTAACCTGCACTCTCCTTGGACCTGAAGAGGTTCAGTGTCTGTACTGCTTCTCAGTGGGGGGCAGGGATCTCAGCTCAGGTCCTTGGCTGGGGGAGACCAGCAGAGCTCTCCCAGCAGGACCGGGCAGTGAGGCGCCCCAGAGAGTGGGAAGGTGAGTGGCAGTGGCCATGTCAGCACCCCAGGAGTCACCCCCAAGGAGTCATCTGAGACCCCACCCCTTCACAGAAACTGTGTTCGGATTCTGTTTTGTAGTAAGAAAAATAAACAAAGCTTGTGGCTAACTAGAAAGAACTATCCATAAAGAACTATTCCATGTCCTAAAGAAGAAGGTGTTATTGTAGAAGCATTTTACTCTCTTCTAAATACACCCACCCTTTTGAAATGGTTAGTGATCTATGCCCCTGAATGTTTGACAACAGTTACATTCTAGTCATATGCATCATAGAGCATACATATACAAAAATTCATTCTGAAATTTAAGTACTTAAGTCTTAAGTCAGTTCTCAGATCCTTAAATTATACAAGTAATTACAGATAAAACTTATTTGTGGGTTTGCAAATGATAGAGAAACAAATGGAAAAAGCTGAATTTCCAAGTATGGTACAATAAGTAGCACTTATCATCTGTGATCTCTGACAACAAGCACACTATCAGACCTTACAGTAAAGACATAACTGCTTCTGCAAGCTTAAATCTTCTGTGAAAACAGAAAATGCCTTAAATGTTGACTCTAAAAGTTGCAAACACATCACAAAAGAAAGTATGTTGAAATAAAGCAGTGCTAATGTAACACTGAGAGACTAACATAAATTGAGCAAAGCAAGGCCATTCAGAGTTAGTAGCAGCAGAACATTCAGTATGACATTTTGTCCTTATCTTAACTTACCTTAGTGTGTGTACTAGCAGGCATTCAGCCATATCAGAACAGTCGCTCACTTTATTGTTGTTCTAGAGGTACTCCAATGCCTAGACCTGGCACAGGGTGAATATTGGAATCATGCTTTGACTGCATTTTCAGGCTTATATTCTTCATAATTCATTCTTATACTCTCCAGTCTAGTTTTAAACAGCTTTCAGCAATTTTTTAAGTTAAATGTGTTTTGTTTTAAATTAAGGTAGGAGGAAACTCACTAAAATTGTTAAAGAGCTTAGAGATGACAAAGGGCCAGATTCTGTGCTATGCGGCAGAGTAGGCTCAGCTCAGGATAGGACCAATTTTAATGGAGCCAGTGTGGCCCCTGGTGTATATTAGAGCAGTTGCAGCTTACAGCAGCTTCATCACTGCTGCACCAGAGCACACCTTGATGTACTGTTCTACTTTCACTCCCTTCTGACAGACACCTCTATGCCAGGGGCTGTCAGGAGGACAGAGCAGAGATATGTAGACCAGTGTTTCTGAACCTTTTTTACAAAGTACCCCTTTAAAAAGATTATAAGTACCCCCAGTACCTACAGTTTTCAGACATACAATTTTTTTTCTACCATTGCAACACATTTGTTTAAACAACTTAATCGTTGCCTGGCAAGCAATGAAATTTTTGGGTGTAAAAAGTACAAAGATAACACTGCTCTACAGCCAAAATGCTTCTGAAATAAATGTAGTCAAACTTTACTAATTCTGGGTCACTGAGAACGAAAATGATGCTTAAAATTGTTGATTGGCTCTAATTTTCAAGATATGCTATTGGGTCGGTATATACGACGCTTGACTTGGGAATGGCGGAGGATAAGTGAGTTATAAAGGGAAGGGATCTCAATTTAAACCAGAAATGACTAAAATACATCTTTGACTGGATATATGAATAAATCTATGACTGGGTTTGGACAGTACTTGCTTTTTAGGCAAAACAATGAATGATGCAATCTGAAGCTGGTATTGTGTCATACATGATATTAATTGCATCATGTTATTCCTAGAAGACATGGATGATGCAATCATAACGAAGCTTACATCACTCTGCTGAACAAATTGCCCTATATCAGCTCTAGAAATCTTACAGTGTCGTGCTCTCTTATTTGTCAGTGTTTGATTTTGCAAAGGGACACATTTCTGTTTAGCCAAAGTGAGCAGAGATGCCTCATACTTGTGTGAACAGTGCAGATAACTTCTGCTATGTTTGTGGTGAAGTGACTTTTGCATCACAAAAGCGCAGTATAACCATGGTTAAGAGAGCCTATCACCTTTATTTTGGCTGCAAAATTGGAGATCAGGACAAGAGGTGGGCCCCACACATATGCTGCAACACTTGTGCAACAAATCTTCGCCAGTGGTTGAACAGGAAAAGGAAATCTATGCCTTTTGCAATGCCAATGATTTGGAGAGAGCCAACAGATCATACCAGCAATTGTTACTTCTGCATGGTGCCTCCAGTTGGGAAAGGTGTGTCAAAGAAGAAAAAGTGGACTGTGCATTATCCAAACATTCCATCAGCTATATGCCCAGTACCCCATGGAGAAGGACTGCCGGTTCCTGATGCACCAGAATCATTCTCACTTGAGTCAGACGAGGAAGAGGAAGAGGATGAAACTTCTGGTCCTGAACCATCAATGTCACAGGACCCACATTTTCTCCCATCCTCCTCCTCTGAACCACACCTCATAATACAAGGTGAACTGAATGACCTTGTCAGGGATTTGGAACTACCCAAGAGTAAGGCAGAGCTGTTGGGCTCCAGAATTCAGCAGTGGAATCTCCTGGCAGGCGATGTTAGGGTTTCCATGTTCCGTGACCGTCAAAAGGATCTTGTCCCATTCTTCTTCATGGAAGGTGATCTTGTAGCCTGCAACAACATCGATGGTGTGATGGCAGCCCTCAACATCGTTCACGATCCAGATGAGTGGAGACTGTTCATTGATTCATCGAAGACGAGTCTTAAAGCTGTTTTGCTGCATAATGGCAATGTTTTGCCATCAATTCCAGTTGGTCATGCAGTCCATATGAAGGAAACCTATGACAACATGAAACCACTTTTGAGGTGCATAAACTATGACCAACATCAGTGGCAGCTTTGTGGCGATTTGAAGGTTGTTGCTCTCTTGCTTGGTCTGCAGACTGGATACACAAAGTAGTGCTGTTTTCTCTGCGAACGGGATAGTTGTGCAAGAGATTCCCACTACATCAAGATAGACTGGCCACTCCGACAGTCATTGGAGCCTGGGAGGAAAAGTGTTCAGCATCCACCACTTGTTGAATCAAGGAAGATTTTGTTACCACCCTTACACATCAAGCTGGGTCTGATGAAGAACTTTGTCAAGTCCATGGACAAAACACAAGCAGCTTTCAAGTACCTTCGTGGAAAATTTCCGAGGTTAAGTGAAGCTAAGATAAAGGAAGGTGTCTTTGTTGGTCCTCAGATTCGTGAACTTCTTCGAGATGATGCATTTGACCATGCACTGCGTGGCAAGGAAAAGACGGCATGGAAAGCCTTCTAGTTAGTGGCAATACATTCTCTCGGAAACAACAAGGCAGACAACTACAGGTTGTTGGTGGAAAACCTCCTCAAGGCATACAAAAGCCTTGGTTGCAACATGTCACTAAAGATACATTTTTTGCACTCTCATCTAGATTTTTTTCCACCGAACTGCGGAGCAGTGAGCGACGAGCAGGCGAGCGATTTCACCGGGACATTGCAACAATGGAGAAACGCTATCAGGGCAAATGGAGCCCATCAATGCTTGCAGACTATTGCTGGACAGTGACAAGAGATGCTCCATTTAATGAATACAAGAGGCAAGCCAAGAAAGCGCCGAGTAGACACTGAATAGGATAAACTATGTACCATAATAGTTTTTTGCCTTTTGTTTCATAATAGATTTTATTTATATAACCCTTTTGCTGATTTTTAAAGTGTTACATAAACAGGACAGGTGAAATATTATCATGTAAAGCAACCATAAACACATGAAAAGACCTAGGTTTACAATTTATGATTAAAACTCTACTATCTACACAATATACATAGACGTAAAATGTAAAAACTTAAATATCTTGGAAACAGTAGCCAATCAGTTGTTTTAATTGTCATATTTGAATTCAGCACATCAAAATACATAATAAATAGCACATTTTATCTCTGAAGCAGACGACTTCTAAAAAATTGTAGACCAGTGTAATAAAGCGCTGTAAAACATAAAACAAAAATTCTCTTTTCTCCAAATTTCAGTTATGTTGACGTACCCCCCAGACTTCTCTCGAGTACCCTTAAGGCTACTTGTACCACTGGTTGAGAAACATTGATGTAGACCACTCCAGCACCACCTCTTCACTAGGTTTGTTCTAAGGAGGCTGTATATGATCACCATATGGCTCTTCAGCAGTGTAAAGGAGCTGCAGCCGACCCATATCCCTGGTAAATTATATAAAAACAACATGAGATTTTCTTGGAAAAACCAGAACAACTTCAAATTGACTAGTGAGCAGGTTCTTTTGTAAATTGCTGTTTGTGACGAAAAGCTTAGGCCCTACATTCACCGAAATGGTATTAAATAAATAAACGGGAGGCGTAACGAGAAAAACAAATCCATCAGTAGTCAAACCTCTGAGCCTGATGGTGAGGGCGAATAATTAGAAAAGCGAGAGGGGAGGCCAATGAATCCCAAACAAATGTTTCCTTTCTTGCAGGGTGAGAGGAGCACAAGTTGGGCAGGTTTGAATGGGAGATGTAGTGTGGAAGGCAGCATAGGAGTTCTCCATGTGTCCGCACCCTGACTTCCACCCATGGATGGCCTATGTCTTCCTTGTATTTGTTCCTTTGCACAATGGTTGCAAACAAACTAAGGAGATAAATGGGGATGAACATTTTCTGTTTGCATTCATCTGAAATCTCAAGGTGTCAAATTAAGCTATGCAGTAGGCAAGTCTAGAGTTAAGACTTTGGCCTGACATAGCTATGTTAATGAAAAATGCTCCCTTTTCCTTGTATCTAACATTTATAATCCTTTACATATCCCAAAATGGTACTCCCACTGTTGATAAGATCTTGAATCTTATTTCATCAAAATTACAGTGTAATGAACAGTCTACCCCTGTGTACAAGGTGATGATCTACAGGACAGAAAAGGCTATCCAACCATGTATGTAGAAAATAAAAATAGCACAGTGTTTAAAATAGCTTCTTATTTCTATATTTTACATTTGGAATATCTGTTACAGTGAATAAGTGCTTTGAAGTGAGAAGTTACTCTCTTCAATTAGTAACTTCTGCCGTGTTAGTGTTTTCACCTTGTAGCAGATTTGTAAAGGTTAGCACATTCTCCAATGGGTTGTTACAACACCAGTAAGGTTTCATATTTACAACATCAAAAATCAGGCATCTGTTCATTTTGGTAATTTGCTGAGTCTGTTACTTACATCATATAAATGCCATTTGACCATGTAAGATCCAATAAAAACTGATGCCAGTTTTGCAAAACACCCCTCAGATGCATCTGTGCTGGGTGATTACATACCTATGCCAGGTCATGTACTTTGGAAATTACAGTCAGACTTGATTAATCTAGAACAGTTTACAAATAACATTATGGGAGTTTTTAAAAAGGAGAGAAAAAAATCTTTGAATTGCTAAGCATTATGCAGTCTAAGGCTAAATTTCTGATTATTGAACATATGGATCAGCCAACCGGAAAATGATGCTTTATTCATTGTTCTGCCTCTAAATTTCTCTGATATTTAGGGTAACCATCTTTTCAAAATGCAAAAATGGGATGCATGCAGGAGCCTTCCCCCCTCCATGGCCCTGTCCCCTTCTTCTTCTCTTCCCCTCGAGGCCACAACCCCTGGCTTGGCCAGAAGCTAGAGCCAGTCAGTGGTAAGAACTGCACAGGGAACCTGGGCTACTGTGGGGAGTGCTGAACTCTCCTTCCATCTGCACTGGGCAGGGACCCAAGAGCAGCCCTCCCCCCCGCAGCCTGTGCCCCAACCCCTGGGACACATTGCCCAGGACAAGTGAGGGATCTGGGACTCCATGCTCCCCACTGTATTCCAAGCTCCTTGGGCAGCTCTTACTACACCCTGGCTCCAGGTTCTGGCCTAGCTGGATGAAGGCTCTTTCTGGGGTTGTGGGCCAGGGATGAGGTGTTTGGGGCACAGGAGGAGGTTGTAGGCCAGTCCAGGGGGTTAGGCTGTGGGAGGTTGGCTGGGGTTGTGAACCATGGGGTGGAACAGAGGATGGGGGTTTTGAGGCATAGGAGGGGGCTCAGGGCCGGGTCAGAAGGCTGGGGTGTGGAAGAGGTTTCAGAGTGTGGGGTCCTGGCAGTGATTATAGCACGTCCCAGAAAGTGGCCACCAGGTCCCTGTGACTCCTAGGTGCAGGGGCAGCCAGGGGGACTCTGCATGCTGTCCTTTCACCCTCAGGCACAGTGACCTCAGCTCCCATTAGTCATGGTTCCCAGCCAATGGGAGCTGCAGTGGCAGGCTGCACACAGAGCCTCCCAGCACTTAGAAGACACAAAGACTTGGCAGCCACTTCCAGGAGCTGCTCAAAGAAATGGCAGAGAGGGAACATGCCTGAGCCCTCACTGTTCTGCCAACTGGACTTTTAATGGCCCAAGCTGTGGTGCCAATCAGAGCCACCAGCGTCTCTTTTCAACCAGGTATTCCAATAACCTGACAATCTTAAAAGAGGAGGGGGTAGGTCTTTGCTGCAAGAGGGAGCTAAGGCCCACCTTAGCCCCCACGCCAACTAGGAAGAGGCTGACACCGTTCCTGAACCTCAGGCAGCAATGGAGTGGTGCTGCAGGGGGACAAATGCTGCTGGAGTCATTCAGCATGGCAGCGGCACTTGAAATAATGATTTTGAGACTGTCCTGCCCAACTGGAGATTGGTGTCACCCTAATGACATTAGCAAGTGCTTCAAACACTATGGGCTTCAGTTTTCCCACCAGTAAAATAGGGATCTTGATTTTTTAACCCTCCAGTAGTGTTGAGATTTAACTAATTTTGTAAGCTGTTCTGAGATTCAAAAATGGGAAATATTTCAGCAGACTGAAATGCTATTTATCCTTCTTCGCACTGAAAACAGATTTTGCTTTCTCTTTGACTTCCTTTTGAATACTGTCATAACATAGCATTTATCGCTCTCCAGTGAAACCTCAAAATGAGTTTCCTATTCAGAGATGCGTTTATACACAATGCATGCCTGATTTGTGCATGTGCTCTCCACAGTATAAACTGTCATTGAGACACAGTGATTTTGAGTGGATACTGAACCCACAGCTAATGATCAAAGAGTGTCAACTTCTGGGGGGTCCATCATAGGGGTTATTATACAATCATCAAGTAATGCATTCAGGAGCAGAGGCTCATTGATCCATGAGGACTGGGGTAGAACTCTGCAGTCTCAGCTTGTTTGTAAGCCTCCCTCTTTCTTGTCTCCTCCCTGAGGAGAACATGTGAAATAAATTCCCCAAAAAGTGCCTGCAGTTTTTTTGGTTCTCCCTCTTGTCCCAGCATTCCCGTGTGGGCAATAGTGATATAATCCTTAAAGTGGGAGGGACTAACTGTAATATTTGTCACTCTGGGCATTATTGTTTACTGTAAACCTACTTTTTTCACTGTAAATTTACTTCCCTGATGATTTTTCCCAAGTTATATGAAAAAAAAAAAAAACCAAGCCCTGTTTGTTGCCACCAGAAACAAGGATGTAAGCATAATATCTTTTCCTGTCATAAATCAACTGATCTCAGGGGAAATAAAATTTGGACTATGAAGAGATTTCAATTTGCTAAGAGAACTTGGCGAACAAAATTCACTTTTCTATTAGAACTGCACTGGAAAAGCGTGGATAATGAGTGCAAACAGTACAACATAACTAAGCATAAAAATCTCACATCTTTACACAAAGTAATTAATTTTCAGAGGGGCAGAGGCTTGGCCTTTTTAGTTACAGGGGGAAAAGCTGCACCTACACAGTTTTTCTTTGCACTTTTGCATATGCAAAATAAATAGCAGGCACAAAGGTACATGCATCTGTATTTTCCTGTGTCTAGCACACAGCTAGCCACAGAGGTTGAAGCACTCAGACTGTGAATACAGGTCATAGAATAACAGACTTTAAGGACAGAGGGGGATGACTGTGATCATATCATCTGACCTCCTGTCTAACACAAGCTGTGGCACTTCCCTGAAGTAATTTTTGCTTCAAGTCCAGTAGCTGTTGAACTAGAGCACATATTTTAGAAAAACATACAACCTTGATTTAAAGCTTTCAACGGTGGACACTATTTTGAATAACTCAGAGCACATCTACACTTCTTCGAAGATCAGTCAATCTTCTGGCATTTGATTTAGCAGGTCTGGTGAACACCCACTAAATTGAATGCCAAAGGCACCCCCATAGACCTCAGAACTCCTCGCAGTCATGAGCAGTAAGGGAAATAGACAGGAGAGTTGCTCCTATCAACCTTCTGCTGTGGTGTTACCTACCAGCCCTGTGCTCTTGGGGAGCCAGGGAGTGACATTCATGGAAAACCATCCCCCCCTTCCCGCAGGCCTCTGCTAGAATCAGACAAAGCAAGGAAAAGGCCAGGGAAGACACACCTAAACTAATTAAGGAAACACCCCAGCCTCATCTGCATTGAAGATAGAACTCATTAGCATACAGAATGGAGACCAGCTCTTTCAAGGCAGGAACCGCAGTGAACTATGGGTTACTGAAAGCAAAGAAGCACTGCCTGATGGGAAATCTCTACTCCAGATGCTAATGAACCCAGGCCTGCTCACACCCAAATTAGTCATTATCAGACCAATTCTAGTAACGATCCTATTGACATCCAAAATACTGAAACTGCCTAGTTGCATGGTGAGCTCGTTCAAGGAACATCACCCATAACCAGGGATGATCAGTCTCTATTGTCTTGCCTCTTTCTCTTTGAACTATTGTCCTATCCCTATAAAAACTCCTACCTTTGCCCAAGAAAAACTGTTCTGATATCTGGATTTAAACTGCATCAGTTCCATTGAGACTTCTTCATCTCCTGTCTGATCATGCTGAGCTCTCCTCTGCTTGTCTCCTGCCCTCTGGATCCCCGGCTACCATCATCATCTGGGAATCCCGATCAGTGCAAGCTCCACGGTGTAGTGAGGTCTTTCTCTCTCTCTCTCTCTCTCTCTCTCTCTCTCTCCCACCAACTACCTATCTCTAAGCCTAGCCTCTTGACTCTGCCCCATGTAAACTGTTATATGGTTAGCTAGCCCTAACATTTGTAATCCGTTCCAATTTAGATTTAATATCGTAACTGTTAGATTTAATATTGTAACTGTTATGTGTGTTTGGCTCCACATACATATATATATATATATATATATATAATAACTTTCATTGTTAAGTTGGTTGCTTCTCTCTCTTTCTTTTTCTTTTGCTCACTCTTCCTCAAGGGGTGTTGTTTTGGCTTCCCCATTCGCTCTGCAACAACGCTTCTTGTACCCAAGCTACAGATCCCTGTAGCGTCCAAAATCCTGTGGGGTTTGCTCATCGTGTGGTTTACCAGTGAATGATTGTCGTGTGAAAGTGGGGATTAGGGGGTGCTGAACCTGGGGGCATATGAGGATGGTAGCTTAAAGTGCTGTTTAATCCAGCCCACTGAGTCCAAAGGCTCACAAGGGTGCAGTGTGGCATTGCTGTTAACCCAGCTGGCTGAGTCCAGGGACATATGAGGGGTCGCTTCTGAGTGCTGATTACCCAGTCCTTTCAGGCATGCTCTGGTAGTGGGTGTGAGTGTGTGTGTGCATTGCTAAGGTGGGAAGAACCCCATTCTAAGGAACCTAATTCCTGCAGGAGAGCTCCAGTGGGACGAGGAATTGGCAGCAGGAAGATAATTCAGCTCCATATAAGAGACAAGTAAGCACAAGCAGCACACTGAGAATTGATAACCTTCCCCAGTCCCATAAGAGTAACCCTAATAAATGAGCATACCCCATAGTATTGGGCAAATCTGGTAACAGTGAGGCCACCCCAGAAAATCAATGCAAAGTACGTCAACTCCAGCTACACAATTCACATAGCTGGAGTTGTATTTCTTGCATTGATTTTTTCACCAGTATAGACCTGTCCTTCAAGAGGCTGATGCTTAGAACTCTCAGAGTATGTCTACACTACAGAGGAAGATCGAAGCTGTTGCTGTTGATCTTCCAAGATTCGAATTAGCAGTCTAGTTACGGCAGCTAATTCGAAGTGAGAGGGTGCACTCTGGTCGATGCCAATAGTCCTGCTTTCATGAGGAGTAACGGAAGTCCAAGGAAGAATCTTCTTCCTTCAACTTCTTGCAGTGCAGACAGTGCCAAAAACTGAGTTAAGGTACTTCGACTTCAGCTACACAATTAACGTAGCTGAAGTTGCGTATCTTAATTTGACTTTGTTCTATAGTGTAGATGTACCCCAGATTTCCTGTGTAATAGCATGCTAAACTATATTATGCTGTTCTGCCACTGGGTGGCATGTGTATAAAATACATGTTTTAAATAAAACCACAGCCAGACTTGTCAGAATATTAAGGATGCTATGATGAATGCATCTGATGTGTATAAACAAGCTCTGAGCATCTATATCTAGTATAGAAGGATGCAACATGGTGTCAAGAGTACATTAAAGAACAGAAACAAAAGGAACAAAGCAATACAGGTTTGAAAGACCTCATCAACCTGCTATTCTTCAATGCACCAATATACTTCAGATTTGACAAATCTTCAGAATGGACAGACTGGAAACAATATTTTGCAGGATTTTACAGACTCCACAAATGAACTGGAGATACACATGCATCTTTAATTTGGTTCTATCCAGAAGAAGGCAGAGCATATGATTTAATTCTTTGAATTTAGTGAAAACAGTCATAGAAATGACTATGAAAGTATTCTGGATATGAAGGGATTGATGCATACTTTACATGTCAGAGCAATGTGGTTTATGAAAGAGCATGTTTTCACCAGAGAATTCAAGAACCAGGGGAAAATGTTGAAAGTTTTATAAGACCTCTGCATGCCTTGGCTGAAAACTGATTTTGGGAATGCAAAACAAACATATCAGACACACATTGCTGGGTTAAGATAAAAGCCTTTCACAACAACTACAACTGAAAAAGATTTAATCCTAGGCACAGCTATACAGGTAGCAAAGCGGTCAAAATAGTCAAACAACAGAACAAAAGTCCAGAGCAACTTGAAAAATCTTAAATTATCTTTGGAGCTGTTAACAGTTATTTGAGTGTTAAAATACATTATCATAAAACTCCTGAAAGAGAACTCCCAAGCATAGACAGATAATTCCAGCCTACAAATACAAGGTATGGAAAAAGTCATACACAAGTGACGATGTATCTCTAGCCAGGTGCACCCAGTGTTATATATGCACACAATATGGACGTTTTTCAGCTTTTCATCACAGCAAAGCAAATAGAGTTTTGACTTATATTAACGATGACCAAGAGCCTTTGTTTTGGGAATCTACCACTTATGATAGCATAGAACCTGCCTTGAGGAAGATACTGAATATTCATGTCAAGACTATTGAGGAGCTGAAGTCAATCATCTCAGAAAGGGCTTGCAACCACCTTCAATCCCTCCCAGAGCTGGTCACCTGATACCATCTTTAACTAGCTCAGATGTTAATCTGAACTTTCTACCTAGTTCACCCAAGAAACAAATTACAAAGACAAAACAATGCATGCTACATGTATTCAGCAGGACACAGGCCAACAACCTTCTCAGCTGCAGTGTGGCAGCCATCATGGTTCAAGAGAAAAATGGTGGAAGATCATGAAAGATTTTTTTATACTGGATTTTACAAAGGATATCCAGTGCAAATCAACAATGTTGAAACACATAGGATACAAACACCTCTAGCAAAGATAGCTTGGAAGGCACTAGCTGCAGATTTATGCAAATTCAGAGGTCAAAGTAAGCTGCACTGCATTGATCTAACTATGTATGTGGACCAGGACTGAGTGAATCCAGAAACCATCTCTAATAAAGACCTGATGGACAAAAGGTTCCAAGCCAGTGTGCTATAATATAAGTTGTTAAAGGCATCATACATATTCCAATATAATGCCTAATAACTGCTACTGTAATAAAAGTCCAGTGGAATACTGGGTTAGTCTATATGCCACCGGGATTCAGATTTTAGATCTCTCCCAGGTTTTACAGCACAAGTGAATATATTTGAAAGAATATAACATTTGGATGGGGACAGGTTACTTCTGCAAATATAGCCACTCTACCTATGATACCTCTTGGACTCAATTTTATTAACATCAAAACAATTGACATACAGTGATCTTTCTCCAATGACTATGTTGCCTTCAAAACCTGTGCTGGGTCTTCCACCCAGAAGATTCCTGCAGCAACTGATAATTTTAGTGCAGAGGCAATTCTTTAAGGTCCCCTAGATGATTATTTGGTTCCACACCAAATTCTAAAAGCTTCAACCTTCCAGAACTAAGAAAGTCCTCCTTTTCCTAACTCCCTAAAAAACATCAGCCAGTAATATTCACATGTCCTAATCCAAAAACTCCACAACTGTTGAGTTGTTGCCTTGAGTTACTCGATACTTTGTATTGTTTGTGGGCTATAGTTACTTTGTCCATGATCTCTTTTTCTATCTCGTACATATATACTTTTACTAAGATTTTAGTGTTGCAGTTTCACGTTGCTAGATATGAAAAGTGTTTACAATCAGTTAAATGAAATGCTACCATGTGCTCCGTGGATGAAAAAAATTATTGATGATGAAAGTCAATTTGAAAGTGAACATCCATAATGCAACAAGTTAGGCATCCCGTTGTCATTATTATGTTTGTTTTTCGGTGAGGCCTAGCTGTGTACAAGGCCTGATGACAAAATGTGATCACTATGCTATGGAAATTTTCTTTGCATCACAGAATTCTTTGATCGATGTGATCCAATTTTACCTGAATATGCAACCCAATATTGCAGCTGCCCCTGCAGACAACATTGGTAGAAGCAACACCTCAGTCTTTTTACCAGCTACAATCCATGAGTTTTATTAATGAAATATAAGGGTAATCGGTGACCATCCATGGATTTAAAGAAATATTTTTGTTAAATCTGTTTTAAAAGATAGATCAGCAAATGTTTGAATGCATCAAACAAGCCTATAATTATCACAGTTACTATATTTCAAGGTGGCTTCACCCAGTATCTAAATTTGCATACACAATTTGATAGCAGACACAAATCAAGTAATAAATGTGCGATGTTACACATGCAAAAATGTGCACAGTGATTAAGGTACGTTTTATTAACATTAATTAATTGAGGCTCTCAACACCCTAATGAATTAGGCAACCCTTATTTTTTCCCATTTCATAAATTAGGAAACTGAGACACCTTCAACTTAGTCAGAAATGTCCACTGATTTTGAAGGCTTATGTTTTTAGCAGTTCAATATGACTCATTGAGCCTGACTTTTCATAAGTCCTGAGCACCATCAATTTCAAACAAAACTAATGTGAACAGAGTGTGCTCAGCACCTCTGGGGGAAAAAAAGAGTCAGTTGTTTCAAATTGGACATTCAAGCACTCCTGGACACTTTTGAAAATATTGGTCTAAGTGTTTCCACAAAATAAACCTATTGCAAAGAGTCTTAGGCTGTGTCTACATTGGCACCCTTTTTCGGAAAAGGGATGCTAATGAGACCAGTCGCAATTGCAAATCCGCGGGGGATTTAAATATCCCCCGGTATTTCCCATTTACATGGCTGCCGCTTTTTTCGGCTCGGGCTTTGCCGGCAAAAAGCGCCAGTCTAGACGGGGATCTTGCGGAAAATAAACCCTTTTCCGCAAGATCTCTTATGCCTACTTGAAAGTAGGGGATCTTGCGGAAAATAAACCCTTTTCCGCAAGATCTCTTATGCCTACTTGAAAGTAGGCATAAGAGATCTCTTGAAAAGGGTTTATTTTCCGCAAGATCCCCGTCTAGACTGGCGCTTTTGCTGGCAAAGCCCGAGCCGGAAAAAGTGGCAGTTATATAAATGCAAATACCGCGGGGGATATTTAAATCCCCCGCGGATTTGCAATTGCGACTGGTCTCATTAGCATCCCTTTTCCGAAAAAGGGTGCCAATGTAGACACAGCCTAAGTGTCTGCTACTCCTGCTCAGCAGTGCCTTCCTGAAGCTCATCCAGGGAATTGACTTTTTGCTCCATCAAACATACTCCATTGCCCCAGGCATTCATTCTGCAGCCTCTCTTCTGCTAGTCTGGAGCTGCAGTATCTCTCCTTTGTGGTTTAGCCCTCTGGCCAAGGCTCCATTGTCCTTCCCTTCCAGAGTAATATCAGAGTTGGCTTCCTCAGAGTCTCAGCAGTCTTTGTCTCCATTGTGCTTACTGCACCACTCCCACAGTAGCTAGTAGGTGAACCTGGGCCCACCTTCTACATTGGGTTCCAGCCCATGGACCCTCAAACAAGCAGTTCAGGTCTATAGTGACTTTACTGTTACTTCCCTGGACATAAGAATGATCATGCTGTTTCAGACCAATGGTCCATCAATCCCAGCATTCTCTCTTCCAACAGTGGTCAGTACCAGGTGCTTCAAAGGGAGTGAACAAAACAGGCAATCTATCCCATTGTCCACTCCCAGGGTGCGTGTACACTGAAGGGCTTAACGCTAAATAAGCTACGCAAATTTATCTATGTCGATTGCGTAGCTTATTTTGAAATAGCTTATTCGAAATAGGGAGCATCTACACAGCACTTATTTTGAAATAGAGCACTCTTCCTCCAACTTTCCTTATTCCTCGTACAATGAGGGTTACAGGAGTCAGAATAAGAAGTTCTCCAGCTTGACAGTATTTTGACGCTATTTTTAAATAATTGCCTGCTGTGTAGATGCAAAATAAGTTATTTTGGAATAGCGCTAGTTATTTCAAAATAGTGTTGCAGTGTAGATGTACCCCCAGCATCTAGCAAACGGAGGCTCGGGACACAAAGCATGGAGTTGCAACCCTGCCTAATAGCCAGTGATGTATTTATTCTCTATGAACTTAGGTAATTGTTTTTTGAATCCAGTTATAGCTTTTGCGGAAAGATGTTGTGAAGGTCAAGAGTTCCACAAGTTGACTCTGAGTTGTGAGAAGAAATGCTTCCTTTTGTTTGTTTTAAACCTGTTGCCTTTTAATTTCATAGGGTGACCCCTTGTTCTTATGTTATGTGAAAGAGTAAATAACATTTTCTTATTCTCATTCTCCAAACCAGTCAAAATGTTAGCTTGCTCATATCCCCCCTTAGTCACTTCTTTTCCAAGCTGAAAAGTTCCAGGTTTTTAAAATCTTTCCTCATATAAAAGCTGTTTGATACCCATAATCATTCTTGCCCTTCTTTGTACCTTATCCAATTCCAATATATCTTTTTTGAGATGGGGTGACCAAAGCTGCACCTTTCAGAACACTGTTTTACCAGGGTGCAATAAGGATAAATCTGAAGGCATTACAGCATAAAAGGAGAACTAAAGTCAAGATGTCCAGCTCCTTAATAGCTTTCATGAAAAGGCTGCATGAAGAGTCTGACTATTTAGGAGCCATATCCATAGTGATTCCATCCTGCAACAAGCACTGATCTGAAAAGATGATGCACATGGGTATAGCATAATTCAACTGTGACCAGGGTTTCTGGGGTGCCAAATGAGGTCACTCAGGGTATGTCTAGAGAGGCATGTAAATTAGACTACCCGACATAGTCAATGAAGCCGGGATTTAAATATCCCCGGCTTCATTAAAATAAAAATGGCCCCCGCAATGTGCCGGCTCAGTGATCGTCGGCACAGCGCAGCAGTCAAGACGCAGATTGGTCGACAGGGGAAGCCTTTGTTGACCACTCCTGTAAACCTCGTTTCACGAGGCATAAGGGAGCAGTCGACAAAGGCGTTCCCTGTTGACCGAGCCGCGTCTTAAGTGCTGTGCTGTGCCAACGATCAGCTGAGCTGGCACAACGCGGCAGCCATTTTTATTTTAATGAAGCCGGGGATATTTAAATCCCGGCTTCATTGACTATGTCGGGTAGTCTAATTTACATGCCTCTGGCGACAGAGGCATGTAGTCTAGACATACCCTCAGGGTGAACTGCAAAGAATGGAGCTGCCAATCGCCAAAGCTGGTGGATAGTCCAATAATTAGATTTATCAAGACAGCATAATAACAGCCTCTATGGCATCTGACTGGTAACCCAGAAGCCAACAGCACAGTTCCTTTAAAATAGACACTCAAGGCAAATGTGATGAGGATCACTGAAAATGTTAATCATATAAGAAAGTTCTACCAATCCCAAAGGATCAGAGACATTACCTCCCCAGGTTAATGCATATTTCAGATCTTATCCAAATACATGATTACAGCCAATTATTATTCATTCAGTTGAAATATATTTGAAAAGAAAAAAGACTATTGGTTAAAATATCAGCATATATACAGACATGAGTACAGTTCTGAGCTCAGGCTCATAGAGGAGATGATCTTGGTATTGGCAAAGAATTCTTTCAGAATTAGTCCATGGGTTGTAATCCAATGTCCATGTTCAGGGTGAATCCAGTTTAGGTCTGAAGATCTCACTGAAGATCTAACTTGGTTACCCCTCTGAAGCTTTTGATCTCACGCTTGCAACTCAAGCTTCATCTGAGAAAGCTTACGCAGTTCTGAGATAAAAAATGTTCAGGAGCCAAGGCATTTTTTTTACAGTTCCAGTCCTTCTCTTGTCAGGTCAGAGTCCTAAGAGGAACAATAGGCAATCATGGTGACTTTGAAGTAGACCTATTTCCCAAGCCTATTCACTTGGTAATTAGCCACATGGATTAAAGTCAGTCATCACAAACATTAAAGAGGCTTATAGAGAATGAAATTATTTCTCCCTAGATTCATCTAAATGTTAATATTGTCTTTTGATCTCTGAATCAACAGTGATAATAATAGATAGGAACTGTCTGTTAACCTAGCTAACATCTAACAAGATGTAAGTAAACACACACAATTAGTATCACCTCTAATTCTGAAACAGTATAGGTTTGCATTTCAAAGTTCTAGCCAATCTGCCATGGAATGGCCCTAATTACCATTTACATACTTTTCTAACATGTCTCTAAACACTGAATAGCATCTTCTGAAGAAGTGGGTTGTGCCCACAAAAGCTCATGATACCAGCTACATGCTTTGTTAGTCTTTAAGGTGCTGCTAGACTATTTTTTAAGTTTTTCCAGTTACAGACTAACTTGGCTTCCCCTGTGAAGCCACTGAATATGTGTCATTTAGCCTGTGAGATGTTTAACCCTTTTGGGTCACAAGTCACACTCATTCTACAAGAACAATGAGTAGTCCTGTGGCACCTTAGAGACTAACAAAAATATACATATAGTATCATGAGCTTTCATGGGAAAAACTCACTTCTTCAGATGAGGTGATCTTGAGTTATTCTACAAGATCTGTATAAATTTTGCATCAAAGAGCTCAGCATTCTCATTGACAAACTTGTCACTGAATAACAGCCTTGTCAGGAAGTAACTTTGCATTTTAGACAGATATCAATTGCTCACCAAATGCGATGAGTACATAGACTGCTACTGCTTCCAATCCACAATCCAAACACACAAAAGCTTTGCAGCCAGAATCAGCTCACGAATTGGGTTAGTTTTGTGACTCCTGCCACAAATTATAAAGGAGAAACATCTTTCTTCTTATGAGTAATGATCACAAAGAGAATGGGCTGAGCCAGAGAACAGAGGGGAAAATGGGCAGGTTGAAAGTGATTGGCTTCAAAAGCTGGTTTTCCAAATGACTCTCACTGATTCTGCAGTTTCAGAAAGCAATGAACACCTGTGAAGCAATTTTTGCCTTATTCTGTGTTATCACAGTCTACAACTGCTTTCTAAAAATCACCTGCAGATCACAAATTGTACTTGCAACTACTTGATTCTCTCTCTAACTAGGAACATGAGGCCCCAGTCATAGGGAATCAGCCATTCTGTCTTGCGCTGTTCAATGGGGCATTTCATATGCACTCCCAAAACACTGTTTACTATGCAAGCTATATCTGCAGATCCAGTAAGATTACCACTTTCCAGGTTGATCTAAACTGCATTATTGAAGCTACAGTCCCTTTTAGATTCTCATTTCTTTCTGTTTCCTGTTCCACCAGTGTCAAATTTCAATGCATCTGTCAGACAACAGATTTACCCCACATAACAGATTTACCACTCCCACAAAGCTTTAACATGAGATGGTTGGTGTCATCATTCTCCATAGGGTTGGAGAAGTCTGTTAACCTCTCAGTCTCACATCTGGAGACAGACACAGGGCACGTCTAGACTATATTCTAATTTCGAAAGAGGATATGCAAATTCTGCGGGAATTTGCATATCTTCTTCCCGATCGCTTTTTCAAAAGCAGGTCTTTCAAAAGTGAAAGTAGTCTGGATGCAGTTTTTTCGGGGAAAAAAACCTTTTTTCAAAAAAAAAAAAAAAAACCAAAACTCTATTCCTAAAAAAAGGAGGTTTATGCAGTTTTTTGAAAAAGGTGTTTTTTCCGAAAAAAAAAAAACGTATCCAGACTACTTTCACTTTCAAAAGACCCGCTTTCAAAAAAAAGCAATTGGAAGAAGATATGCAAATTCCAATCCCACGGAATTTGCATATCCTCTTTCGAAATTAGAACGTAATCTTAGACATGCCCGGGATGAAATATTCCCTATCTAGAATGGAGTAGAGAAAATTTCATTTTAAAAAACTCACCGATGGTCAAAGCAGTCACTTTAAGCAGGTACTGCTCTGGATGTTGTTTGTCAAAAATATTCTATTGAGGCCTCTCTTTTTTTTTTTAAATCAGTGGACAAAGAACAACTGGAAAAAATGTGCTTTTATCCTTATGGCTGATTCCTTGATTGCCTGTCCTGTCTCCCTTTAAAGTTTACTACTTTTGATTGGACTACAGATTTTCTGAGACAATGCAAACTACATATTTCAGAGGGGAGTAAAGTACTTCTATTCTGAAATTATGTCTTTTCCATGATCCTTTCATACAAAAACCTCTGTGGAGTGAATAATTAGTTAATACAGAGTTAGATTTATTCCCCTCTCTTAAACTTTCTTTATTTTATTGAATGTGATGAATTTTTATGAGGAACTGATAGCACCAGCTAAAGTTAGGAATAATGAGACATGCACTGTGCAAACCTCTTCTTACAGCTCACCCAGCTCTTGTCAGTCCTGACCTACTTGACAGTTTAAATGATAAAACTCCACAATAGAAATACTTATTATACTAACCAGGGAGTTTTGACCCTACATAGGTCAGTCCACTTGTTGCATGCTCCCAGAATAGATTTAAACCCTTAAAAAATGTGTTCCTAACCTAGCCAAAGAGTTTTTATAAGAGAATTTTTAAGGAAAAATTGGAGGTAAAGGGGAGCACATGACAGAAGAATCTGTTCATATTAGTGTACAAAAAGAACATAGACTAGACATATACATTTAAAGAAGAAAGTAAGGAGATTCTCAATGTCTTTCTGATCTGCTGGGTATATGGATCTTAGGCTGGTTATCTTTCTAGTGTCTGTTTTTATGAGTGTCTTGCACAGACACAGTAAGTCAGGTAAGCATTAGCAAGTCTAAGAGCTTTCTCTTGCTTGCATGGGCAGAGTTATACAACTGATGACAGTCAGGCTCTAACATCAAAATCTCTTTGTTTGAGACTATGAGACTACAACAGGCAGTGTGTGTTGCTCCCAGTCTGTGTGTGAACTTGCTTTTGCTTGCATTACATGCATGATTTCATTGAACTGTTTCCTGTGGGTGTCCTAAAAGTGAGGTTTTTTAAGGTAGGGCAGAGTCTCTTGAGGAAATTTGTAAATCTTGTTTCTTGAATAATTAAAAGACAGACCAGAAACAGAACTTGGGAATATACTGTATGGAGTAAATCTGCTTTGGCAGGAGACATTTTTAATGGCACTTACTTGAGCCTCATCACAACAGAATCACAATCTAATGAGTTTCATCTTGACAGCACCCTTGTGCAGAAGGGGCATGTTATCTCTGTTTTAGGGATGGGGATCTGAGGCAGATTAAGTGCTCAAAATCCCACAGCAAATCTGTAGCTGAGTTGGGAGCTGAATCCGTATCTCTGGCTACCCAGAATAGCAATCTATCTGCCAGTCCCCTCTCCCTCAACCCAAATAGCCTTCTACCTGTTCAATGGGGAATTGTTGGGTGAAATCCTGATAATATTGAAGTTAATATGAGTTTTGCCATTGACTTCAAAGGAACCAGGATTTAATTTATAAATTCCTATTGGTCAAGATGTGGCTAATCTTGTGCAGGGAGCCAGACACAACTATAGTTCTTGGGCTATGAAAGCACAAAGCACCCTCATAACTATTATCTATAACCCAAAGGTCAGAGAGGAGTCTGGGTTACTTTGTGTGACCCAGACCTGCATACCAGATTGCCATAACTAACTGGCTGGATGTGTATACTTCATACACTTTAGCATTAAAGAACTTGGGGGTACCCCACATGAAGAAATTCCCAAGTGCATCTTCCTGGGTTCTTAAAGGGGGCTTTTGCATTTGGGAGGTGGTAGCGTTACCACCACAGGTGAGGAAATCTGTGACCATGGGGAGTTTTGAAGCTGAAGCCTTTAATAGCAGGGCATTTTAAAGTCTCTTGCAGGTCCCTTGACGTGCCAGAGAGGAGAACATGGTGTTCTTGACATGGTGTCACTGTAGATGCACTCCCCCTGAGCTCACGCTAGGTTGGTGGAACTTTCCACGCTTACAACACAGGATAGACTATGTTAGGCAGGATTTGATTTTAAAAACTGTGTTGGTAATGGAGACTATTAGGCCAAGTCTATTCTACACATTATTGGTGCAGGTGTGTAATGTACGTATAGTTGCACACCATAATGAAAAAGCAGGCTGTATCAACACTGCAGTTTGTAGCTGCACCTCTCAGCCATGTAAATGCAAATACCAACACCCTTCAGGTGTGTCTTTACTCTTCTTGCCTAAGCCATGCCTCTTGGCCTACACTGCTTTTTATACCCACAATAGGAGTGCTGTGTGGGCATGTACTTTATATGCTGCTGAAAGACCCATGCCGCATAGACTTTCCCTGAGGGTGTGTCTACACAGCAGGGCTTACGTCAATTGCGTAGCTTATTTTGAAATAGCTTATTTCGAAATCGGGAGTGTCTACACAGCATTTATTTTGAAACAGAGCACTCTTCCTCTGACTTCCTTCACTCCTCATACAATGAGGGTTACAGGAGTTGGAGTGAGAAGTCTTCCAGCTTGACAGTATTTTGACATTATTTCAAAATAACTGCCTGTTGTGTAGACACGGACTAAGCTATTTTGAAATAACACTAGTTATTTCAAAATAATATTGCAGTGTAGACGTACCCTTCGAGTGAAAGCAGTTCTTTCCTGTGTCTAGGACCAGATTTAAAATACTCTTTTAAAATGCAGCATAACTTTTTATCTTCTTTATTCTCCCACATATGACTCTTGCTTAACTTTGGAGATGCCCTTAAATGTCAGTGTTTTGTAAAATGTGTGACTTACAAAAATGGTATTTTATTTACATTTGAGGAATATTTACCTGGAAATACAGTTCTAATAAAGTAACAGTCAAATGACTAAAAACCTGTGTTTCTTTCCTAAGTAAAATTACACAAAGAGATGCACATATATTAAAAAGTCTCAGTTCTGCCTATGTTGAACTGTATTACCAACCACAGGAGCAATAGTTGTGCTGTAGATGTAGAAAACCAGAGTCCCAGTAAATATCCTAGCCCCTAGTCCTTGTCTACATGGTCAGACTTTCACTGAATCTCCCCTTGGCCACACAACCTGTCTAATACACCCGTACAATATGCAGAATAAGCAGCTGTGTAGAACACCCAAAAATTTGGGGCACTACTCATTCTTCCTGTCCACTCACCTTCCACTTCTTATCCCTGTCCGTGATTCTGCTTCCTTTGGAGAGGATCTAGTTAACATAAAAGTGAAAAAACCTGCCAGAACTTTTAGCAGAACACAGAAAACTGTGAAAGAAGTATTCAGCGATAATGAAGCAATTTAATAGGCATTTGTCAACCCCAGGTATATACTGTCAATTTCTCAATTTACTGTGTTAGTCTCCAGGATCCCAGTTTAAAATTTGCTTTAAAATGTTTAATTAATGTGTTGCTGAAGATTATAATATTACATCCCTAAAGTTTGCCCCTCCCTGACTGCCACTGGGCATAGGGGCACCAGTTTAATAGTACTGCATAGGCCCCATAAATCCTCAGGATGGCCTTGCATCCTGTGAATGTGCCCATACACATTTAGTTGTGCCAGTATAACTGAGCTTAGCCCTCCAAATTATTTTAACTAATTCAGAATGATTTTTTTAACTGTAGACATTATGTCCACACAAAAGAACATTCCACATAGAAAAACTGCTTATCACCTCTTTATCTTGCTCTTTGGTTGCTCTGTTATTCTATTTGTAGCAAATGATACATGATGAGTTTCAGCAGAGAGCACAATGGTGCTAAGTGTTGTGGAGAACATATCACAAACCTACAGTTTTCCTATATATAGTCCTCTTGCATTACTCCCGTTTCCATGAGATCTAGGTTGTTTCTCACCCTTCTGAAATAAGCAATGAAAAGGAGCATATAGAATTAAGCAATTAACATTAATATTTTGAATTGGTGCTAGATTAGATAGTTAGGCACTTAAATCCTTTATACACTCTGACCCTTAGATGATCATAGCACCATTACATTTGGGTGAAATGAGGCATAGTAACTGTGAATTATGGTGAAGGTTAGGAAGGAAGACCAAGACCAAGAAAAATTCCATTTTCTGAAAAAAAGAGTCAAAGCCAACTATCTGCTTTAATTTTGAGTAAGGTTTGGGTGACAAATTTTCTCAATGACCCCCATTTTAGGGAGCAGCTTGAGAGGAAGTGCTTTCAGATTACTTGCTGGAAATGTTCTTCCATTCCATGTAATAGTCCACAAGTGAAGGCTTTCAGGTCCTTTCTCAGAAATCTGTAGGACACTAGCTGCCCTTCAAAGGAAAAAATCCAGAGAGGAAACCCACCGCTTTGCATTCACCATGGTTTATTATAGCAAAGATGATATAATTGGAAAAGAAAATATCAGAGAAAGAGAAGAAGAGAAGTGAGCGTATCAAAACTGAAAAGCAGAGGAAAAAAATCTCACAGAAAGGAAGAAGGATTATAAAACAAATTCTGGATTAACCAAAATACTAAGCAAACATTTCTCTGTCCGCAAAGTTCATGTTTTCCCCTGACCTCAGATATTTGGTATGAATGGAATAAGTTAGCAATTATATTCCAGGCATTAGCAACATACCAATCCAATCATCAAGCCCCAAGGTGTTATCGTTGACAGAAATAGATATGTTTTAAAAATTGGGCCAAATTCATCCTTTCTGCAGTCTCTCTCTCTCTCTCTCTCTCTCTGTCTCACACACACACAATCAATCAATCAATCAATGTGATTTTTGGCTATATAATCTCTTACAGGTATAAACATAATGCACATTTTCTGAATACAAAAGAATCTGGGAAAATATTTTGAGTGGATGACATAGGGAACAGGGATTGAATTCCCCCTTCCCCCCTCCAAAAAATGTATTTCCTTATTATGTTCTACTGTTTTAAAAAAATATTAATTTTTTCCTTGTACTTTTGTCCCTGATGGTCTTCTTTTCCCAAGCAGAGGAAGGGAGGCCAGAGATTGTTGTTTTGCAGTCAGTCCACACAACCCATTAAACAGACAGTAAAGTGGTTTGATTATTTTTTTATAGGCTAATGATAGTTAGCTTGCTAACTGTTATCTCTAAACTATCTGCCAGCTTTTTTGCTGTTTTCCAGTTCTCCCCACCCATACATAAAAAAACAAATTTATTCCTGGATTCCTATTTCCCATAATGTACTACATCCTACACTACCAACCCAGTTGGGACTATTCTTTTACAGATCTATTAGTCAGGACTCTTTTACATTAGACCTGATAAAACACGCTCAGAATAATTGCTTTAATCTGTCATTTTAGGTCATGAAATAAGTGCTCAGAATAAAGGATAAGGTTTTGAATTACATTTATGCATTCAGTTCTTTAATCAGGCAACGATGCAGTTTACGGCAGCCAAACCACCAAATAAAGGTAAAAATGGAGGTGGAGCAGGTAGGTAGGTTTTCGTTGTCTGTAAATGGCACTACTCCTAAGGGTGGGAACAGAGGTGGGAAAGAGCTATGTTTCGGCTTGGCTTTTAGAACTAGCTTTTTGGAGATAAGTGCACTTGGAAGACAAGTGTTGCTATAAAAACAGATTAGCTGTACAGTTAAAATGAATTTGAAATTCACACCATGATTCAAAGCCAGAGTGAGCTTTACAGTTAGAGTGAAGAAACTGAAAAATGTAGAACCAAAATCAGCCTTTATTGAAACAAGTCTAATGCTACTGAAATCAAAGGAGCTACACCAGGATTGAAATTAGACCAGCTTTGAAACCTACATAAATCTATCTATTTTTAAGTTTTTCTCTTTGGCTTGTGTGACAAATCTCTGATGTATCTTCTGCTATCCCTGTATTCATGTGTACATTTGCATTTGTGTACAATCAAATGGGAGTTTGGTGCATGCAGGGAGAGTGATGTGGACTTCTAAGGATCTACTATACATTTTGCAGGAGAACTTAGTCCTCTATATGATACATTCAAGCCCATGGCTCAGTCTGACTAGGAGTCTGTTCCGCCTTTAGTGAGCATTAGTGTAAACAGAATCTGAATGAGCTCTCCTTTGCCTCCTATTGATGAACTAAGGGGAAAAGACCACAGGATAAAACTGAATTTCTATAGAGGTCCTTACTTTGCCTAGGTCAGGGGTGGCCAACCTAAACCTGAGAAGGAGCCAGAATTTACCACTGCACATTGCCAAAGAGCAACAGTTCTACATCACCAGCCCCGATCATCTTCCCACCACCACTCTCTCAGCACATCCTGCCCACTGGCAGCCTCACCGGTCAGTGCCGCCTTCTCCTTTTCCTCCTGCCTACTGTGATCAGCTCTTTCTCAGTGGGACACACTGGAGGGGGGAATCATGGGTGTGACAGGCTCAGTGGAGAGGGTAGGAGGTGGCAAGATCCTAGGGGGAGAGAGTGGAAGGGGGACAGTGCCTAGGGCAGATCTGGGGGGTTGAACAGTGAGCACCCTCTGGCCCAGTGGAAGTTGGCACCTGTAGCTCCAGCCCTGAATTTGGTACCTATGTAAGGACCTGCATATTGACTTCCGAAGTTCCACATGTGGCTCTGGAGCCACAGGTTGACCATCCCTGGCCTAGATGATCAGCAGACAGATCATCTTTGCCAATTTTGTCCCTGTTGGGTTAAATTCACTTTAGGGAATTAGTTAAAATTGGGGTAATTAAATATGATCTTTGTTGATAAAAGAAAAGTAGTACTGTAATCAATATGCCTGAATTGAAGGTGCCACTATAACTGTAATCTCATTCACTGAGCGGTGGTACCAATGTCAAACATAAGTGAAAATCAGAGAGGGTAGGTATAGGTGTTTCTACCAACTGGTGTGGAATTGTTTGAAGAATCCAAGATATAATTTGACTCTCCCCCTCCAGTGTTTCAACACAGAGCTGATCAGACTAACAGGACATCAAGAATTGTTTGGAAAAGGATAGTTAATAAAACAGAAAATATCATAATACTGCTATATAAATCCATGGTACATAAACATCTTGAATATCCCTTGCAATTTTGGTGGCCCCATCTTTAAAAAAAGAAATTAGAATTGGAAAAAGTGCAGAGAAGGGCAACAAAAATTAGTGATATGGAACAGCTTCCATACGAGGAGAGATTTAAAAGACAGTGAGGCTACGTCTACATTACAAGTTATATAAGATCCCAGAGAGGCATAAGGATCTTGCACAAAATGGGGGGTTTGCACAAAAAGGAAACATCCACACTGCTTCTTTTTGTACAAAAACCCCTTGTGCAAAAAGAAACAGCAGAAAATATGCTAATGATGTCACGATTTATGCTAATGACTCCCTCATTAGCATATTTTCTGCCGCAAAAACTTGTAGTGTACACAAAGCCTGACTGTTTAGCTTGGAAAAGAGATGACTAAGAGGGGCTACAATAGAAGTGTATAGAATCAGGAATGGTATGGAGAAAGTGAATAAAGAAAGTTATTTACCCCTTCACATAACATATGAATCAGAGGTCACCCAATGAAATTAAGAGGCAAGAGATTTAAAATAAATATAGGGAAGTATGTCTTCACAAAACTCATAGTTAACTCAAGGAACTTGTTGCTAAATGATGGTGTGTTGGATAAAAGTATGACTGGGTTCAAAAAGAACTAGATAATCTCCAATCAATGGCTATTTGTCAAAATATTGAGGGGTGAAACCCCATACTCTGGATGACCCTAAAACTCTGACTGCCAGAAGCTGGGTCTGGACAATAGGAGATGTATCACTTAATAAATTGGACAGTTTCTTTTCACTCCCTCTAAAAATCTGGCATGTGCCACTGTCAGAAGAGAGGACACTGAACTAGGTGGACCCATTGGTCTAACCCAGTATGGCCATTTTGTTCTTATGACTCCACAGAGGGTCCTTGTTTCTGCTCAGTGATCAGTAGAGCTAAAATCACTAATGATTTAGCTCTTAGGGCTAGACCTTAAACCTGGTGTGGAGACAGGGCAATGAAAAGACAACAGAGAAGAATAGCAGGGAGGCTATTGACATCGCTAAGTGCTGAGACCACTAAGAACTTCACTAAGTAGAGCAATCTCAGAACACAGTATCATCTTGAGGCATTGGTGTGTTAGCAACAGCCTAGGTGGCCATGACATGGGCAAGCAGAGGCAGAAGGGTTGCTCAGTTCTGCTTCAGGTATGGGAGATGAATACACATCATCACACCTCTGAATTCTGGGACTTTGCACACTGGACAACCAGTTCTGAGTGGGATGCCATGGCTGGAAATCTACATAGACACAAATATAGAAGTGAAAGTCTCCTAATTCTTCTATACAGACTGTAAATTTTAATAATATGCCAATTTATACAGACCAATTTCTATTAGAGGGGTTACACCAGGCATTCACGTGCCCATGGTGATATTTAATGTATAAGAATATAGCTAGCTAGAGATATTCAGTGTAATTATGTGTGTTGTCTTCTTTATTGTTTGAAGTAACTTTTTTCACTGATCTGCTCAAGTATTAATAAACTTAGTATTCGTCAGTACAATATAAGAAAAATCAAAATATGTACATGAATGATTGAATAATTGTGTGAGTTTATCATCACACTGTCCTTCTGTTTCCCTTCCAGCTTGTTTCAGAACTGCATTTGTTGTTTACATTAGACATAGCCTCTACGCTCTTCAGCACAAAGACCAGGAATGAAATCCTGACCGCACTGATGTCAGTCTGAGTTGTGCCATTAATTTCAATGGGGCAGGGATGTCATCCTGTGTCTTAACTTGTTCTGTGGGATATGAAGTATATTTCTGCATGCTCAAAAATACTTAATAATAATATTTTCACACGGATCACCATCAGAAAGTTTGGTGGCCACTGTATAAGCATAAAGGAAGGCACAGTTTCAGACCTCAAGAAGTCACAATAACTAGCTAAACTAGACACAGTACATAGAGTTTAAGTACATCAATAGTCATGATGAACCACCTGGTGTCTTGATTTGAGGCAGAAAACTCTGAGGGATTACCAATGAAAGATTTAGAGGAAGACATGGGTTGCCAGTGGGGAGAGGGGAATAACCTAGCTCACCAACAGAGAAAGGGAAGTCTAAGCAGTCACATAGGAAAAGACTAAGACAACCATGAGGAAATATACAGTGGGAATGGTGAAGCAGAGGTTTAACAAGCTGAGACAGCAAGTGGCAAAGTGGCAAATGTGGCTATTCTTAGAAGTGTATTACCTCAGTTTCATTTATCCAAATTTAGAAAAGGCACCCATCTTTAATTAATTGCTTAAACACCATGGCCCCCATGACAGGAATCACATTTGGCAAGCACTAGCTCTACTATTGTAACCACAAATCAAAAAAGCATCTTGGAGGTGAGGTCTGTCAATGAAAGAGTAGATTGCACTTGCTATGATGCGTGGTTTAAAATTAAATCAATACTCAGACAAACAGGATGCTGACACTTCTCTTTGATTCAACTGTTATACCGAAAACCTATCTAATAAGATCAAGAGGGCAGAATCAGAGGGCCCAGCACAGCAAAGTCAATAGAACTGCTCACATAAGTCAGAGCTTCAAGATCAACCAGAGTATTTGGGTAAGCCATGATGGAAAAAAAACCCCAAGCCTGAATAGTCTTCCCCCACAAAAAAATAGATAAATAAACACCCTTTTAAAAAGTTCAGTAAACCTTACAAATTTGTGCATGTCTCTGCACATCCTGGCTGTGATGGATTTCTCCAGTATTTCTGATTCAAACTAGAATGTATTGGGAAGAAACACAGCATTGTGATTAAAGCACTGGACTGGAATTCAAGTTAGCTGAGTTCTTTTCCTTTCTTGCCATCTACTTCCCATGTAACTTATTGTAAATCACATCATATCTGTGTCTCAGTTTTTTATTTGTAAAATATAATTCCTCCCTACCAGTCAAGGGTTTGGGGGTTCTTCTTCAAGACAGTTGTCCATCTGGCTTTAACCTGGTTTTTGGTTCTTTCAGAAAGACCAGTCTCTGTCACTGAAATTCGCATGATTCAGCAATGTGCACTTCTGTAAATCATTCTCAAAAATCTCATTTGGTAGCTGATTTCTTATAAATGTCTCTTAAACCACATTCCTTGGGAGACTGCAGTATTTTGAACTGTTTAAACAATTTTGTCTGTCATTTCTTACAGTTCCCTGTGTGCCCCCACTGGCACGTTTTGTGGGTCTCCCATGCTGCTGTGGCCACCACAAGAAGTAGTGAAGATTTAACTTTTCCAATTTCTCTACAATACCACTTGCTTCCATAAGTATACAGAACTTCTGCAGCTACCTCCTCCAGTTTTCTTCTAGGTTGCCTTCTCGAATGAGGGGTTCATTTGGGACTGATAAGAGCTTCATATTTTACTTCCTTATTCCAGTCAACTACACAGGGTTAGGGAGGTCAAGAAGAGAGTCAAATGGCAGAAGAATCCTCAGACATCAGAATGCATAAAAGAATCTACAGTTTTGCATGTCACTAATTCTGACATATTTTATTGACTATTATTACCAATACCCTTAAATTATGAAACCTATATATATTCCAGATTTAATATCTAACCTTGAAAAATGAATGGAGTTGTCAGCCCAGAGCTGCAAGAAAGGAAAGAAAAGCATAAAGCACTTGAAGAAATAAATACCTTTTTCATAGAAGACTTTTCAAGCATCATTTGTCTTAAGCCGAAACATGCTTAACGATGAAATTTTTCTCATAATGTAATCTGTTGTCACCCAATAAATTATATGGACGTTTACATATGGATCTGAGTTTAACAACTGTATATTTCTTTTCTGTGGAGTAATTTGTTACACTTCTGCCTTGCTTTGGAAAAATTACACATTCTGGCAATAAGAAAACAAGGGGGTAGAGATGCATCAATAGCATAATCAATACAAACTAAAGAAAAGGCACAGAAAGTACCATTTAGGCTTCTTATTACTCACACATGTGCCCATCTGCAATAGTGTTCACCTTCAAGGCAGCAGATGGCATTGACGCACATCAACTCTATTGAAAAGAATGGAGTTAGTGCCTGAGACAAAGAATAATGTGATGTATCACACAAATAGATTGTGCATGTGGCCGTGTCTTTATTCTACATTAATTCTGTTACAGCTCTTTTTCTAAAGATTATAGGTACATAAAAGTTAGACAAAAGCCTATGGCCAAAAATAAACTGCCATCAGAAGTAATAAAACTAAGCTATGTTTTATCATTATAATGTCATCAGAATCTTAATGTGGGTTTTGCTAATATTGATATAAAAATCTTCCACAGGAGCGGTGCTTTTGAGTTTAAAAACACTACAGAGCTGAGGGTTTTTTCATTAAAATTAGCAGTTGTTGTTTTGTCTCTCTAAATATCCAGCAGTTTTAAAGTTTCATGCAGACTTTTTCATGTAACAGCCATGCTTTTAAGTCCTGCAAGGCAAGAACTGCACCATTCATGACAGTTATAGCTGGCAATGCTTGTTTTCACTGGAAAATTCATGTCTGTAGTGACATGTTTTCCTCAGTAACTTTTAAAGCTTAAAAACACTCAACACTGCTGACTATTAGGATAAGTAACAAGTTGTTAGCAGGAGAATGACTATGCAAATGAAATTATATAGTGTTAGCGTCACAGTGACTCTGCTGTTCTTGTGCTAAATTTCTGATCTTAACCAGTAGTAAAACCTGGAGTTTAGGTCAAACTTAGCCAGATTAGGCTGAATTTCTAAACAATGACTCCCCACCACCAATCCCATTCCATCGACTTTAAGGGCTGTTAATGTCTACTTTGGTACTCCCGCTTTTCAAGAGGAGTAACACTAAATTCAACCTTCCATGATCGATTTAACAGGTGATGAGGGTAACGGATGTCACCGACAGCCAGGATCTTTTCTTAACTGTGGAGACAATCCCCTCCTCCCAGGATATCTCCCTGCTGGGCACTGATCCCGGGGAGGACACTTCTGTTGAGTTCACATTTTTCATTATGCTACAAGTGGGTTAAGGCAATCGGGTGTGATCTCTGGTGGACACTGTGCCTACACAGTGCCAAGTAATTTGAGCCAAGTAATAAAAATCAAATGCAAAATTTTTTTAAAAAAAGGGGGGAGGCTGGACTTGATGACCCCCTGAGGTCTCTTTCATCTCTAGGATTCTATGATTCTAGGATACATAGTGTGGGCTCCCCAAAACAGCTTGTGAACATGTCTGGAAAGAGAGGAAATCCTCCCTGCACAGCTCCATAAAGTTCTCATAGAGGAACTCTTTAATCTTTCTCACAAGGGTTCTGGGGAGGCCTGTCCTATTCTGTCCTCCATGGTGTGACACTTTTTCATGTTGAGTCATCAGTAAGTGGTTTGGCATTCAGCACAAAGCATGAGGTCCAGGTCTCTGGCCACATTCAGTCAGCATCTACTCCCTATCATGCTGTGTGATTTGGAGAAGACTGCTATCTTGCATGGAAACATGGATGAAGCAGAGGAAGTTATTAGCTGATGCCTCTGCAGTAAAACTCTATTTGCTCATTCTCAAGGAAGCATGGCTCAAGCTCCTGCCCAGGCCCCTCCCCCTCCCATCCACATGGTCTTGCAGAAAGGTAAAATTGCACTTTCCCAGTAAACAGGGGATGTGGTGTGAGCCCCTGTTCTGCTGTCATGCCCAGACACCCACCCCCTCCATGCCTCCATGTACCCACAGGAAGAGAAAGTTGCACTCTCCCAGCAAACACATGAGTGCTGCATGAGCCCCTGCCCTGCTGCCATACCTGGATTCCCTCCACCATACAGACTCAAGCCTCAGCCTGTGTTCTACCATACCTGACACCAAAATGAGTACAGCTGCTCACCTAAGAACGCTGTGGTGTCGTGCTGCATAGTGGCTGCTTAGAAGCATAACTGTGGCCTTGTACATATCACATCCCTATTGTGTCTAGACAGAATTTCCTTTTTTTTTTTTTTTTTTTTTGCAAACAGATTAGTTTTATGTTCTATAATGTATCTCCTGTAAAGCCTGCCCTTCAGTTTTTGCTACAGTGGGAACAGCAGTGAGTATGCTGCACACTCCCCCAGCTCCATCAGCAGTCCAGCTGGCACAAACCCACAGGCAACAATGTAGTAGGGATGACATGTTCAGGGAACAAATGCAATCTGCCAACTTGGACAGGGAGTGCTTAAGTGAGTGGAGGAATACACTGCTGCTGGAGATGAGAGCGGAGCACGAGGACAGGAGAGCATGAAAGAAGTTGGATGTAAAGAACCAGGAGAGAGACTTGAAGGCCATAGCAGATGTGATGAACCACATGGTTGCCTGCCAGAACAGCTTCTTGCATAGGCACCCACTCCAACCCTTGTGGAACCACATTCCCTCCTCTCTGAGTTCCATGCTTCCTCTCCAAGTGGCCCTAGAATGCAAGAGGGAAGGGGAAGTCAAGGGCAGCTTCAAACTGAACACCAAGGTATGCATCCCAAAGCAAAAGGCTGTCCTTCTCACAAGCTCCCCCCATGAACTCTTTTTCTGACCCTGCTGTGCTCCCTACATAAAAAATTCATGATTTCTGAACAACAGTATCTTTATTGCTTGTGTTGGGGGGAGAGGGTTTGCACAGGTAAGTACACTGAATGAAGGGGTACCTTGCTGAAAGCAACATGCGTGACTCTCAAATCTGGCCATTCATAGAATCATAGAACACTCGAACTGGAAGGGACCTTGAGAGGTCATCAAGTCCAGTCCCCTGCCCTCACAGCAGGGCCCAGTACTGTCTAGACCATCCTACAGATGGAGATTCCATAACTTCCCTAGGCTGTCTTTCATAAAACTGTCTTTTCAAAGTCTCTCTGACTTACAGTGCCTCTTTATGTGCTCTCCTTGGGTTTATCTAGACTACGCGGAACAGTCGAAATTGCAAAGTCGAAATATGCAAATTCCACAGAGCTTTCAAAAGTGAAAGTAGTTTAGATGCAACTTTTTTTGGTGAACCTCCCCCCACCTTGTCGAAAAGCCACATAAACCTTATTTTTTGAAAGTGCGATTGGAATTTGCATATCCTCTTTCGACTGTTCTGCATAGACTAGATAAGCCCCTTATTTCACTCATGTCTGCCTGCTAATAATTAGTGGCTAGACACTCTGCCTCTTGCCCCCACCCTGCCATAAAACTTTCCCCATTACTTTCACAGATATTATGGAGCACACAGCAGGCTGTCATAATAACGGGAATGTTGCTTTCACTGTGGTCTAATCTAGTCAATAAACTGCAAAACCTTCCCTTTAAATATCCCAAAGCACATTCTACCACCATTCTGCATTTACTCAGCCTGTAGTTGAACTGCTCCTTACTGTGGTCCAAGTTGTCCATGTACGGCTTCATGAGCCATGGAAGCTGGGGTAGGCTGAGCTTCCAAGGATCACTGTTGGCATTTCAATGCCTCCAATGGTAATTTTCTGATCTGGGTGAAAAAAAGTTCCAGATTGCAGCTTTCAGAACAGATAGGAGTTCATAAAGACGTGCACATCATGCATCTTTCTTGACAATCCCATATTGAAGACCGTGAAATGGCCCTTATTATTCACCAGCACCTGCCACAACATCAAGTAGTATCCCTTGCAGTTCATATACTTCTTGGCAATGTGGCTGGGTGCCAAGATAGGAATGTGCATTCCACCTATCATCCTGCCACAGTTAGGGAACCCCATTGTGGCAAAGCCCTCCACTATGTCCTGCACATTTCCTGGAGTCACTAACTTCTATAGCAGAAGGGTATTGACTGCCTTGGCTACTTGGAACGTAATAGCCCCCATTGTAGATTTCCCCACTCCTAATAGATTCCTAGCTGACCAATAGCTGTTTGGTGTTGCAAGCTTGTACAGGGCAATTGGCACTCACTTCTCCATTGTTAGAGTGGGTCTCACTCTGGTATCTCACTCACTCACTTCAGGGTGGGGGAAAAGCAAGAGGCAGACTTCCATGAAAGTAATCTTATATATGCAAAAGTTTTGCAGTCACTGCTGATCGTCTCCTACCTGCATAACTATATGGCCCCATCAGTCTGTGTTGTCTGACAGCACCAGAACTGGCATTCCATGTGTCCAGAAAACAGTTAGGGTGCATCTACACAGCACCCTTTCCTTGAAATAAGCTACGCAATTTGTGCTACACAAATCGCGTAGCTTATTTTCACCTTATTTCGAAATAGAGAGCTATTCCAACAAGTACCTTAACTCTCATGGAACAAGGGTTACAAGGATGTTGGAATAGTGTACCAGTTATTTTAAAAGATATTTCAAAATAATGGGCACGTTTAAAGATTTGGAATTGCTATTTTGGGATACTTCCAGTATCCCGAAATAACCCTGCTGTCTAGAGGTGGCCTTAGGCACATATCTAACTTTAAGCCTGTTAGTAGTTCCACAGAAGTCAGTGGAGCTATGTCAATATAAGCTTAGTGGAGAATCTGACCAATAATGTTATGGTGGAATCTGTACAAATGTAATACAACAGTATAACAATTTCAAAGGGTTTCTTTTATCTGTTAAACAACAAAACAAAGAAAAAGCTAATTGTCAAGGCCTATGCCAACATCTAGGATGATATTAAATCCTACACCACTTATAACACTGCTGTCATAGTTTTCATGGTTATTCTGATGACATTACTACCCTTTCATTCATGGATAGATTTTTATTTAAGACCCTTTCTCTGACCAGTAGTGAATCCAGCCACAAGCTTTTTTTTTTCTATTACATTCTGTTATATATTTTTTAAACTTTCAGGACAGAGAAAATATTTGTTAAATGCTAGTAAGAATTTATGTTGAGTCATTAAGTAAAAATCACCTACTAATTTTAATTTGTAAATACATCAGGTACAACACTATATTTCTCTTAGCAAAACCCCAAAATCATCAGTATTTTTAAAGATGACATGTCATTCTGGAGAACTAGATGATCCAGGAGATTAGTATGAGTTACCAGTTCAAACCTGGCTCACATTCTGTGTAAGCAAAGTATGTTACCAATTACCATCTGATGGTTGTTTTGTATCCAACTGCACGGTGTGTAAAATGAACTGCCAGTGTTCTTTTTGTCCTATTAGTAGTGAACAGATGTATACATCACAAACAATATCATAATGTCAAAAACAAATCAAGCCAAACTAACCTTATTTCTCTCTTTGACAAGGATAATGGCTTAGTGGATGGAAGGAAGCAGTAGCTGTGAATTATCTTGATTTTAGTAAAACTTTTGACATTGCCTGACATGAGATTCTCGTAAGCAAACTAGGGAAATATGGTCTAGATGAAATTACTATTAGTTGGGTGTCAAACTGGTTGCAAAAATGTACTCAGAGACAATAGACTGTTGTCAAATTAGGAGGACATATCTAGTGGAGCCCCAGAGAAGTCTGACTTAGGTCTTGTAATATTCAATATTTTCATTAATGATCTAGAAAATAGATTGCAGATTATATGTATAAAATGTATAAATGATACCAAGCTGGGAGGTATTGCAAGGACTTCAGAGGACAGGATTAGAATTCAAAGGGACATTAAAAATTGTAATAATGGTTTGCAATAAAGAAGATGAAATTCAGTGGTGACAAGTGCAAAGTACTTCATTGAGCAAGGGAAAAATCAAATATACAATGGGGACTCTTGGGTTGAGCAGAAATACTGCAAAAAAGGATTTTAGGGGTCATAGTAGATCACGTATAGAACACAAGCCAACAACATGATGCAGTAGTAAGAATACTAACGTCCTTTGAGGGTATAGCATGTATATAGGACATAAGGAGTAATGATACCGCTCTACCTGGCATTAATAAGGCATCAGGTGGAGCACTGTGCCTAGTATTGGGTGCCACACTTTAAGAGAGATGTGGGCAAATTGTAGAGAGGGCAACAAAAATGTTAAAAATCTAGAAAATCTGACATAGGAGAGGATAGGTTATGAAAAGAGAAGGCTGGATATGAAGGGAACCAGATAACAGTCTTCAGATATGTTAAGGACTTTTATAAAGAGCATGATGACCAACTGCAGGTTGCGAGGGGTGGCAAAAGGGGCAGTTGTCCCAGGCCTGGTGATTCAAAGGCACTCAGAGCTCCCAGCCATCACTGCTGCTACTGGGCCCTTTAAATTGTGGCTAGAGCACTGCGTGTCCAGGGAAGTGCTAAGGGCTGGGGCCCCTGGCTGCCCAAGGTGCCTGCCTTCCACCTGAAGCTCCACACCTTCTGGGGGACACAGAGCTGCCTCACACACACACACACGTTGCCCTGGGGCCCGTGGAGGCTGGAACAAGAAAAAATCAGCTTACTCTGCAGCAAGGAAGCTTTAGATTAGATACTAAGAAAAAAATTCTAATTAAAAGGATACATAAATCCTGGAATCATAGAATCATAGAATACTAGGACTGGAAGGGACCTCGAGAGATCATCAAATCATAAGAACATAAGAACATAAGAACGGCCGTACTGGGTCAGACCAAAGGTCCATCTAGCCTAGTAGCCTGTCTGCCGACAGTGGCCAGCACCAGGTGCCCCAGAGAGGGTGGACAGAAGACAATGATCAAGTGATTTGTCTCCTGCCATCCTTCTCCAGCCTCTGACAAACAGAGGCCAGGGACACCATTTCTAATAGCTTTTTATGGACCTAACCTCCATGAAATTATCTAGCTTCTCTTTAAAAGAAGAAAAGTACATGGCAGGACCCAGTACTGTCTAGACCATCCCTGATAAACATTTATCTAACCTACTCTTAAATATCTCCAGAGATGGAGATTCCACAACCTCCCTGGGCAATTTATTCCAGTGTTTAACCACCCTGACAGTGAGGAACTTTTTCCTAATGTCCAACCTAAAGCTCCCTTGCTGCAGTTTAAGCCCATTGCTTCTTGTTCTATCCTCAGAGGCCAGGAAGAACAATTTTTCTCCCTCCTACTTGTGACACCATTTTAGATACCTGAAAACCGCTATCATGTCCTCTCTCAATCTTCTCTTTTCCAAACTAAACAAGCCCAGTTCTTTCAGTCTTCCTTCATAGGTCATGTTCTCTAGACCTTTAATAATTCTTGTTGCCAAGGGAGTTTTTGAACTCTCTGTCACTGGATATTTAAGAACAGGTTAGGCAAACACCTGTCAGGGATGGGCAAGTTCTTCCTCAGTTTGATGGAATGGGCTAGATGACTTCTCAAGGTCCCTTCCAGCTCTACATCTGTAGGATTTCTATCACTGTTGCTTCTACTGGCAAGGGTTGAATGGACATGGTGACCGATGTACCCTTTCCGATAGGTGATACTTTCACATCATGGTTTCAGCCCATTAGTGGGTAAGCATAGAAAAGCTGGAACTGCTCCTGCTCATCTGGTACTGGGATAATGGTTATTATTATTAAAACACTTTCACCTTCCATTAGTAACAGACTGGCACTTTTCACTAGAATTAAATTAACTTACAATTTAGTTTCGAAAGCTGCATCATAAAGAGATATGAAAAGTAGATTTAACAAGTATATTTTTTATCCTGAATTTACTCAAACCCTTCTAAAATGCTTTAAGAATCAGATAAAAGTTCTGGAGTTCAATATCTCTGTAATATTTTTAATAAGTTGCAACTTTTGTGTATCACAGATAAAATGTTCATATTAAATGTTACAGTTTAGCCCTAAAATAGGCCAGGCATATAACACAAATTAAAATTAATCTGCAATTCTCCTCATTAGTTTACAGTCTCAACTAAAAATATATATGGTGCTATATATTAAATTTTTCTCATCTCAGATACCACATTCACGTACAGTAAAACTCCAATAGTCCGGCATCCAATAGTCCGGCACTCCTGATAGTCCAGCATCAAAATGGCAAGAGCCTAGTGAGTGAGCTTCGGCAAAAAATGAGTCACAAGGTAACAACGGCAGCAGCTGAACTGAGCAAAAAGGGTAAAAAAGGCTTAAAAAACCTAAAACATTACAGTATACTGTATACAGTATGTACAATAAAAAGGGTTAAGAACACTTTATATACAGTATATAATGTATACAGTATATATATAACCTGCTTATAGTACCTCCTGATAGTCCGGCATATCTGATAATCCGGCACCACCTAAATCCCATAGGTTCCAGATTATCGGAAGTCTACTGTACAATGCTTTTTGTTGTTAGTCAATGCAGGTGGTAAATAAATTCCACATCTGAGCACCATCCAAGTAACATGGTTGTGACTAGATGCTACAATGTTTATTTTAATCCAACAGGAGTTCAAAAACTCCATTGCTGAATAGACATTTCGCTCACATCTTCTAATCTGTATTCTTGGAAAAACCAGAGAAGTGCACAAGCATGTTTAAAGGAAAAAGACACTTTTTAAAAACAAAAGCAATATACTGTAGCTTGATAAATATTTCTCTAAAAAAAAGTTCATGATCTAGGGCTGCATTCTGGTTGCTTTGCACTATTCTATTGGCACAAAAAGCTTCCAATAATGAATGTCTTTTCCTCTTATTTGACCTATATGTGCTTCCAGATTCCATTTATGCTGTGTTTTCCCTTGTCACCCCAAGAAGCCTTGTTTACTTGTAACAGGAGAAGCTGGCCTTTTAGGCAAGGTTACAGGCCCAGCATAAGGGAATTTTGGCTGCTGTAATTCACAGGTCTGAGGAGAGTTAGTGGCAAAATACAGGATACTGGAAAAAACAGCCCATCGCACAGAAGAGGAGGAAACTGAGAAAGGAGGAAGACTTGGTCTGAGTGAGTATACTGTGAGGCTGTGTAGGAAAAAAGAAGGGGCTCTGCCTCCAGTCCAAGGCCCTGGAAAAACAAGAGTTTTGGGACAGTTAGGACATTTTTGGTCAAGCCTGATGATAACATCACAGAAGAGAGAGATTGTTGGCTCAGGGGGATCTACACAGATGTTCTGTTAAACCCCAGAGGTGGGTGAAGTTCAATAAACACTCAAACAGGAATTGTGATGCAGAGCAAGAGACTGAATGCAGGTTTGGACATTGGGTTTTGGAATTTTGTTACCCTAGAAGGACAGGAATTTTGCTTTGGTTAGACAAATAAGCCTTTCATTATATGAAAGGAAACTGAGGCAGCAGCCACAGCCAAAGGGAGAAGGTGCTACCTGGTGTTTCTCTTTTCCCTGTGGTAAGTTGTCCTTTGCTACATCCTGAACCATGCTTTCTGTCCTGTCTGTTCACATACCTTTTTCCGCCCTTTACACAAATACACTTGGGAAGGGGAACCACATAGGAGACAGGAAAGTTCATACACTTTATGTCCATAAGCCTTTTTATGAGATATAAAATAGATTTTTCTCTTTGGAGCAATGGATTCAGAGATCCTCTCCCCCACCTGAGGAACAACAAGTGGAGTTTAGTCCCCAACAAAGGCCCTGTACTTTCATACCCCTTAGAAGGCCCTAGGACAATCCTTGCAGCAGAGCTACAGTGGAACCATAATTATAGTCCATCATGTTAAATGTCCCCAGAACAGAGTTATTCCTTAACACTGAGAAGAGGAATGCCAAAATGTCACACACTGTTCAATTGAGAACAACTGCTGCTGGTTTCCGAATGGATAAAAAATGATGCACTTGGTGACCTAGTTTTGTTGCTGCCCTTTCCATACCCAGCTTGGCCCTGCTCTATTTGAGCATCCCTGACCCTGCATTGGCTTTACATTTCACTTGGAAAATAGAAGCAGAAACAGGGAGAAAGAAAAGTTCCCACCAAAAAAGTAGACATGAACTATATACCATCTATAGTGCCCCAAAGTGAACTAGTCCGCTTTTGAAGACTCCTTCTCTCAAAACACAACATAAGATAGTGCTTAACTAGATTTTCTTCTAACTTGGGGAAGAAAAATGGTTTTAAATTATAGGGCTATGTCTACACTACACAGTTCTTCCAGAAAAAGATATGCAAATTGTAGTTCGCAATTTGCATAGCTTTTTCCACTTCTTTTTTCAGAAGAGGCCTTTCTGACATTTGGTCTGTCTACATGGGGCCAAATTTCAAAAAAAACCACCCCTTTTTTGGAACATCCCTCCTTCCTTGTAAACGAGGTCTACAGGGATGCCGAAAAAGTGCATCTGCTCTTCCAACAAATTTTTGGAAAAGCAGACGCGTTCCCTGGAGTGTAGACATAGCCTAGATAAAGCATGCCATTAATTCAGAAAAGTTCTGCAAACTTCACAGGCCCCATAACTCCGCAAGAGTCACACATCCCTGTGAGAGGGTTGCCCACTCTCATTAAGGCCTGTCCTGCGACACCTGGGCAGAGTGGAGGACTTAACAGGCAGAATTGCCCAGCAATAGGAGGAGGCTGAGTGGGGAAGGCTGTGCACTGATTGTTCTTCCCTGGGGCTTGTAGCACTTTGTAGATGTTTGGCTGAAGAAAAGACCCAAGACAGTTTTTCCGCCGGAAGACCAGAGGGAACAGGTTTGGTGGTTAGGTCTCTTTTGGCAAGGAATCTGAGTGAGCCTAGAGTAAGTAGTGAGTATAAGGCCTGGGGACATTGGTACCTTGGGTACGGTGTTATTCAGTGCGACTTAGCTGAAGTGTTAAAGCATTTCAATAACCTGAAGAGCATTGGTGGATCACTGGGGTTGTGGAAGACCAAGGGAAGCTGAAGCAAAGGTGCTAGCTACAATGCCCCATGACGCTGGGAAAGGGGTGCTCTCACCAATGGGTTTTGTAACAGTCTCTAATTGGAACTTTTATGCAAATATGTTTTAGGATATTTAAATAGCCATTCTATAGCGCAAGAGTAGTATCCACTGAAATGTAAATATATTTTGCAGCTGTTGCCATTATATACGGACCTTATGATAATAAAAGAACAGCAGGCTTTGTGTCTGTCATCGTTATACTGCTTGCAAGGATTTCTGTGTCGTAAAAGCTAAAGTGTTGCTACTGCCCACTGACAATTAAAAAGAAATATGTTGACAAGACTTGTGTCACTCCATCACCCTCCCTTCATTCTTTGCTCTTCCCCACCCTCTCTCATGTGCTCATTTTCACTGCAAGGCCCAAACAGGCGTATTTATGATTTTGGCAGAGGTATTGTGCTAAGTTCAGGTTTTATTTGTTACAGGACGCTAGAGATAGCAGCAAAACAGTCAAAAAGTGGAACTTAAAACAAAATACATTTTATAACGGTTCTCATGATTCTTTTCCTCCTCTCCTCCCATTTTTTGTAACCAGCTCCATGTTTTTGTTCATCAAAGTTATTGTAATTTTATGTATGGAATTAGGCCCACGCATTATCACAGCTTCAGTAGGTCCATTCAAAACCCACTCCTGAAGCCCAAATAAAAATCCACAGAGAAATAACCACAGAAATGCACTTCTCCAGATACCTGTATAAATAAATCTGTAGAAACTGACGCCCACACCTATATGCATATAGACACATGTATTCATGTGTACTCATCTAGCATGCATTAACACATCTACTTACATATTCTTTAATATTACCATTGTTTTTTAGTACCTCGAGACCTCAGCCAAGATCAGGGCTGCAGAGTGGCAGGTGCTGAACAAACACAAAAAAGAGAGCATTTGCCACAAAGAGTTTATAATGTAGCTGGACAAAAGTGGGGAAAAATGTGTAATACATTGGCTCTTCTGCCAATTACACTTTTCCAGCTGGGAAGGGAGGAGGGAAAGTTGTAAAGGAAAAGATGGGGGAGGTGGTTTGGAGGAGAAAGGATGGGGAGGAAAAAAGGCAAAGGATGAGGTTGGGTGGGATTGAAAGGGGGCAGTGAAGGAGAGAGGAGGGATGGGGGTGGATGGGATTGGGTGGGGAGAAGGAAAAAGGCTATATGAAGATGCAGTTGGCACAGAGCTATATAGGGACATAACGAGAGTGCAGCAATGTATGGAGGTGAATGGGATACAGGGATCTGGGCCATGGAGAGGATGGGTAGGAGAGCGTTGTAAGGAGTACAGGGCTGGGATGGGTAGGTGTGGGGGGCAGGGCAGGATGGAATGGGGGAGAGATTCAATAAGGGGTATTGAGGTTCAAGGGGTTAGGACAGGGAGGGATTCTATAAATTCCTGGGTGCTAGTGATTGGGTGACAGACTGTGATTCACCACAAGCATGTGCTGTAGCTCAAACCTAGCCATTCAAGGAGACGAGGAGAAGAAGGCCAGGCAGCAGCAGGAGATGCACATGCCATGAAAGCCCTCAACAGCAACCTGCTGTGAACTTGAGAGTAACACTAGTTCCTCCCCTGCCCTCCCAGCCAATGGAAGCTGAACCTGTGGGTGGGGTGTTGGAGCAGAAGGCAGACCCCAGCCGACACTAATGCTAGGAGCCAGACATGCTGTGTGCTTACGTATCCAAAAGCCATGCAGCATGACAGCTAGCAGGGAGCCTGCCAGTCCCACTGCATGGTGCAGTGGCACCATCTGGACAGGTGTTCTGGTCCAAAACTGGACACCTGGTCAACCTATGCTAGCTACAGATGAGGGAGCACAAAGCAACAATGAGACCACACTGGCCAGCAGGACAGGCAAAGGTATCAGCATATCAATGCTTCCTCTACCAAGTATACTTCTACCTCTTCCACCATCCTCCCCCTCTTGTGCTTTGGGAATGAAATTCCTCCCTGCTCAGCACATAGTCTAGTGTATAAAACTTGGGGATGGGGCTCCAAAGTGGGAGTGTTTTAGTCTTAGCTTTGCCCTTGATTTGGTGAGTGACTCTGGGCACATCATTAACCTTTCTGTGTGCCAGTTTCCCCATCTGTAAAATAAATGGGGCTAAATGACAGCTTCTGTAAAGCTTTTGGAGATCTACTGATGAAAAATATGACATAAGGGCTAGGTGTTATGTAGGACTTAAGTAGCACTAGTCCTAGCACAGAATAAGCCTAGTCAAGAATTCTACTTTGGAAGTGTGGCCATCCAGAATATAGCTACCACCTGTGCAACTTCTGTGATGGGAGAGGTTCCTTGCACCCTCTCCTCTAGTACATTGTTGTTGGCCCAGGCACATGGATGGAGCATTTTCTCATTTAATGTAAGAGCATAATACCAAATAGCTACTAATTCCATTTTGCTCTTGATTTCTTATGTTCTGTTGTAAAAGACCAGAGTGAGATACTGGTAACAGATGAATTTTCCTTCTTATTTAACTGTAAAATAAACGAAGACATCTGATGTGGCCATTATGATCCTGTAAGGAACAGAATACCCTTAATACTCTTACCCCCTGAATTCAGTACAGCTCAAGATGCTTCACAGCCTTCTCCATGCAATTAGATTCATAATGCAGCTGCTGGGATGTGGAGGGGAAGTAGGAGACTATCAACACAACTAGATATATCTTCTGTTAATAGGATGACTTCAGAGTCTTTAAGTATTGGATGTATGAGTTAAATATCAAGTGCTAATACAGAAACTCTAGTTAGTTGGCAAAATCAATACTGTCCTTAGAATTAGAACCTTCCTTTCTGAGATGCAGAAAAGGACCCAGTATCATAACAAAGGGCATATTCTCTAGTTACTAGTAGACATCTAAGGCAAAAGGACACAAAAGTTTTATTATTCTGCAGCAGATCTGAATTAAAAAATATTTTTCCAGCACTGATACGTGATACATCCATTTGGCATGTAGAGGGTTTTAAGACTCAGAAATATTAAAGCTATGCTTTTCACCCATAATGGTTAGCTCAGATTGTGAAATAACATTCCCAAAAGGATTCTAGTGACAGCTTGAATTCAGGAATCCCTACATGGTAAATGAAATAGGGGCCAGTTCTGTGAGGTACTCAGCACTTTCAACTCCCCTTGAAATCAGATTCTCAGGAATAGAGCTGGTCAAGTATTTTTCAAGAAAATATAGCTCATCAAAATGCTGATGCATCAAAACTGATAACTGTTCCTGGGATGTAGTGTGACAACATAAACACAAAGAGCTGTACTTCAAGCAGTAACTAGAGAACTTCTATCTAGGAGATTCCTACATTCATGAAGTTCCATTCTGCTACACATCCTGGTCCTCTCTGATAACTGTGGAGGACTAGGAACTCTATAACTGCTCCATATCTCCAAATATAAATGTAGAACTTGAATTGTAAAACAATGTATTTACAAACAACAATTCAGAATAAACTTCAAACTTCAAACTTCAAATTATGCTATGCCAGCCGTTCTGTTGCATTTAAATAGTCTAGAGCAATATTCAAAAGATGAAGTCTTTTGAGGTGGTCTGATCAGTCTTTTGGATGATGTTCTCACTTCTGTTGAGTTTACCTGTGAAGTTTCCTGTGGACAGAGCTCACCTCCCAGGTCCTCTTTTTGAGGGGAAATATTGAAGATGAATCTGATTCTACTGAAGAACTCCTAGTAGAGTCTCTGCTAGGTAGGATGAGGGAGTTTCTGCTGAGTTTCAAAAATCTGGGACAGTTGGATGCACAGGTTGTTCCCTGGTGTCAGTTCAAGTAGTTGATTTTGTTCTATACCTAACAGTGACATTTTCTTGCTGCTGTATTTATTTCGGCATTCTGTCTTTGAAATTCTTTCAGGATGAGCCACTTTGGTTTGTGCTGTTTTTGTGCCACACAGAAAGGAATCCTTACTTGTCTCATCATGAGAAGTTCTGCTGGAGATAGTGAATACTGCTTGCATTTGGACTAAGATGCTTAGAGTTCTTTATGAATGGAGACTTTTGCAGGAGTCTCCACCTCACCATTTTTCTGGGGGGTAATGTAGGCTACTAGTGTTCAAAATCAAAGCCTCGTGCAAATGCAAAGAATGTTTCAGCAGTAACTTGAGCTCCACTATCTGATTTGAGGTCCTTGGGAGCTCCATGTCGTGAAAATTTTGACTTACGCGTGTCTTTTCCAGAGAAACAAATCAGTTGCTGCCAAGGTCCGTCAGGTAGCTTTGTAGAGAGTAATGGTTCTGAGGGTATGTCTACACTACATAGTTTTGTCAGAAAAACGGCTGTTTTTCAGACAAAACTTGAGGAACGTCCATACTGCAATTGTGTTCTTTCGCAAGAAAATCGAAAGAACAGAGGGGTTTTTCTGACATTGGTAATCTTCATTCTACAAGGAAGAAGTCTTTTTCCGAAAGAGCTCTTTCACAAAAAGGCATGTGTGGACGGGGAAAAGGGAGTTCTTTCAGAAGAAGATGAAAGAGGAAAAAGCACAGGTGCCCTGGTGGCCATTCCATCCATAGCAATCACAACTTACATGCAAGAGAGCATTCGTTCAGTCTGGATACTCTTTTTTGAAAAAGCAGATCACTTTTTCGATGCACTTTTGCAGTGTGGACGCTCTCTTTTGGAAGAAGTTTTTTTGGATGATCTCTTCTGAAAGAAGCCTATAGTCTAAACGTAGCCTGACGGTGGCGGTGGTTTTGGTTATTTTTCCCCTCGTTATGTAGCCTGCAACCCTCTACCAAGACCTGAATTTGCCTACGAAAATCAGGACACAATACAGATAGTTGTGCTCTTGTCCTGTACTTGTTTATACCTTCACATGCCTCATGGATTCTGGAGAGCCCCTTTTTCTGAAATACTAGAGGGATAAGAATGTGCTATCCTTTCAGAAGCAAGTAATTTTAATCCTGCTCTAATATGGTATTAGGCCCGTTGAAAGTTAATACCTTTAACTCCTCCCTGTTTGACAGGGTTGAGTAAGTTTTTTACAAGTTTCATCCCTTAGCTGTTCATTACTAATTTGCTGAAGTCAGCTGGCAAGTACTGGAATTGATGCCAGAACAAGATCAATGTGGAATTTAACATCTCTTTCTAAAGTCTCTTCTCCTTTCATTGGTGACTGCTTAATTGGGGGTCTAGACAGAGTGTCTGCTGCTATGACTGAACACATAGCAGGTAACGCAATGTAAGAAAGTTGCATCAGCCACAGCAGAAATCTTTGAATCCCAAGTGGAAGATCATCCATTGGTTTTGAACCCTATAATGTCACTAAGGGCTTGTGGTTTGTTTCTTTGTTAAAATCCAAGCTGAACATAGGCACAGAGCCAGTCATAGGCCCATGTGACTGCTAGATCTTCCTTTTCCATTTGAGCAATCCTCTTTTTTGTGTCTGAGGCTTCTTGGTTTAAATCTGTCATATCTCTTGTCTCCTTCTTGCTGCTTTCTGTGAGCATTACTCCTAAGCCAGATGAAGATACATCCACTGTTATCACTGGATATTTTCATGAGTATTGTATTACAATAGGTAGCTATGTCTGTAGTTTTTATTTTACTAAATGAATTTTGTTGTGTGCTCGCTCAGATTCACAAACTGATCTCTCCAGGTTTTTCTTAGGTGAGCTATATTTGGAAAAACATTCTCAAAATGATTTGTCATGCCCAAGAATCTTCTAACAGCAGAATCTCAGGCTTTGAGTAAGACAAGTGATGCCTTCAGTTTGTTTGAATCCAGCTGAATTCCCTGTTTGCTAATTATGCAGCCTACAAATTCACATTATGCATCCTTTCCAAATTCACATTTCTCATTCAGAGTGAGACCAGCTTGTTGGAAGAACCTCAAAACTGCATGTAGTTCATTATATTTATCTCTGCTGTATACCAACACATCATCTGTGTGGCAAAGGACAGCAGGCAAACCTATCAGAATCTGAGAGTCTCTTTTGGAAAGGTTCTGGTACTGAAGATAGCCAAATAGAAGAGTTTTGAAACAGTACCTTCCAAATGGGATGATGTCTGTTGTTAATGGTATATGTTCTCTAACTATGGAATTTACCAAAAGCATGCCATAGCATATGTCTTTTTGAGAAGACTTTGGCCTCTAATAACTGAGTTAATGTTTTGTCAATTTCTGAAAGCATGTGTGTAAGGTCCTAACATTTTGATTTTGCCTCTGGGCTTTGGTACTACAACTGTTGCTGCATACCAACCACTAATTTCTTCTGTCTAGAAAATAATCCCTATATCTTCCATTCACTTTAATTCTTTTTTTTACTTACCCTAGGAAGGGTAGAAATATATGACATGGAGTTGTTAAAACAAAGGCAGTTGTACTCCCCTGTATTTTCCTAGCCCTGTGAAGACACGTGGATCTCTCTCTTTTTTTTTTTTTTGGTCAGTCATTTATTTTAGTTCCTCTCATGTTTCAGAGCGGGTTGTGGGGGATGGGAGTTATTGCCAGTTTGTGTATTACATATATTATTTGTTGAAGAACTTTCTGTCTTTCTCCAATTTCCCAAGGATCTAACCATAAACATCTAATGTAGTTTTACTAGACACATGGGGCTACGTCTACACTGGCATGATTTTCCGGAAATGCTTAAAACAGAACAGTTTTCCGTTATAAGTATTTCCGGAAAAAGAGCATCTACATTGGCAGGATGCTTTTCGGAAAAGCCCTTTTTCGGAAAAGCATCCGTGCCAATGTAGACGCTTTCGGAAAAAAGCCCGATCGTCATTTTTGCGATTGGGGCTTTCTTGAAAAGACTACTGTGCTGTCTACACTGGCCCTTTTCGGAACAGTTTTCCGGAAAAGGACTTTGCCCGGGAGCAGAATAGTTTTCGGAAAAGCAGCTGATTTCTTACAGTAGATCGTCAGTGCTTTTCCGGAAATTCAAGGGGCCAGTGTAGACAGCTCGCAACTTATTCCGGAAAAGCAGCTGATTTTCCGGAATAAGTGGCCCAGTGTAGACACAGCCATGTAGAATTTGATTTAACCTTTGCAGAACTCCATCCAGGGGACTGATTTGTAATCCTTTTTGGGGAATCAGTGACTGATGCCCCAGTATCAGTTTTAAACTGAAGATTTTGACTGTTTGATGTCATACTGGTGTATCTAGCTGTTGTCTGTTCTATGGAGTATAAAGTTACTAGAAGTATGGACTCGTTGTCACCCAATAATAAAACTCCCTCTTTGATTGTTTCCATGGCTCTTTGTGACCTGCATGAAATTGCAACAATGTTCCATTTTGTGGAATCTCCTACTTTTTCCTCTTTTGCATGACACTATAGCTAGCTGCTTCCTGGTATTTTGCTACATCTTCCATGTCTTTTCCAAGTTTCCCTCCTATTAAAGATCTTTGGTCTCCCACTCACTAGTTGTGCACTGTTCTTATGTTGTAAATCTGGTTTGCCTGCTACTAATTATATTCGACTCTTTCCTCTTTACTGTGCCATTATTGCTTGATGCAATTTTCCCTATGCTGGTAGCATGGAAATCACACTGGTATTTCTTTATGGCTTCTTGCATTCTCACTTTTGCTAGTGTGAGATCTGGGTCTAATTGAAGCTATACTGATAAACTGGTGCCTCTTGCACCAACAACTATCCTCTCGCTTATTAGTTCTTTTAATGTGTCCTATTTTCAAGTCTATGAACTGCAGTTTATAGAAGTCTCAGCTGTTTCCCATTGTAAGTGCCTATTAAATTTGGCTCTTTCATATATAATATCCTGTCTGCCTATGAAATGGGTATCAAAAGCCATTCACTTTGGTGTATTCTTTCTTTTACTCATCAGTGAAGGGTAAGGCACACAAGAATGTCAGCAGCAGTAGCATCCAAACAAAATGGCATTCACCTGGCACTCTGGTGCTTTTTTCAGTTAAACCAGCAGCCCTCTGGAATTGTTCAAATCTCCAGATCCAGCAAGGCCAGCTGCCTGAGTTGCCAAATTCTGTTCTATTACTTCTAACAGAGCCATTTCCTCTATGGACTCTGTTACTATGGTCAGGGGCGGCCTTAGACTAGCTGCCAGCAACTGGCGCCCTAGGCGAACCATGCAATCGGCGCCCCCACCTCCAAACCCCTCAATGATATTGCGCCACCATTTGGCGCCCCATTTAACTTGGTGCCCTAGGTGACCGCCTACTTCACCTATATGTGAATCAGGGCTCTGCCTCCTTCCTGTTTCAGCTTTCCTAGGCCTGCTCCCTGATTTGACACTTTCCATACTCACTCACCACTCTGGCCATCGGGGGGCGGGGTCTCTTTTCTTCCCATTACTCCATCTTAAGAGAGGGGGATTTACACATGACTGACATCAAGTAGTGTCAGGACAAACAGCCTGCTTTGAGCAGTAACAAAGAACTCTCTCTGTCCAGGAAGTTCCTACATTTGTTAAGTTCCTACATTTATTAACACAACTTGGTCCTCTCTGGCAACTGTGTAGGACTAGGAATTGTGCAACCACTCCACACAGGAAAGGGTTAGTTTTGATGAATTTATTGTTCTATCAGAAAAATGTGTTACAATGAAGAAAAATTCACTTTTTTGGTTTGAAATGTCTTTCCATTTTGAAATTTAAGATCAGTATTGTGAACCATTTTTTATAAAGGACAGATCAGAATAAAAATAGCTGTTGAATTGAAATGTTCTAAACAAAACCTTCTGCTTGACCCAAACTGAAAATTTTTACAGTCAGAATTTGTAGGGAAAAAGATGTTGCGTTTTTACCCTTGTTCAGGGGAGAAAAATGAAATCTTGAAAATGTTTCTGGGTAAGAAAACCATTTCTCATCCAGGCTTACTCAGTACTAATTGGGAAAAGATAGTGCTGATATCTTACTGTAGGTGCTCAGCACAGTGCAGGCATGGGATCATTATTATCTGTCATGGTTTGCACACTGAAAATGGAAAATCTTATGCAACAAGGTAAGGGAATTCTATAGCAGCAGAAGCGATAAAAGAAGAGCTGGGGAAAAAAAGATATTATATTCTTTATTGTGTTGCAGTGTTTGGATTAGTCTTCCAATCTGTGCTGAGTATATTAACAGCTTTGTGGTATATAACACAATTTCAAGTTAACTGCGCCAGTATTTCCCCACTCCACAGTCCCTGAAGGTTACCCACATAAGATTTCATGCTCCTATCTGTCCCTCTGTTGGATGGAGATCCAAAGCTCTCTCCCCACACACCAGGGTTTCAAGGCTGCATAGGTCCCCTCCATATCCACAGCTAGCCACTCTAGCTAGAGGATAGCATGTGGGCTTTGCTTTCTCAGAAGACAATAACCAGTCTGTGCCAGCAATTACAAGTTAGTACACATCTGTTCCAAAGCAAAATATATTCATTCTTAGGGCAAAAACATTTCAAAGAAGATATAAGTGTACCAGAAATCACCCATCTTCCTCATGGAGAATCTGATAGATCCAATCCTTCAGTAAGGGTCGGGGTATTTCCTTGGACAATAGGTGCTGTCCCTCTGCTGAATCCAAAGGAAGCCCAAAATCTGTTTTAAATCAGCTGTTTAAAAAAAACTCCCTTTGTCTCCCAGATTCCCCAAAACAGGAGATCAAGCTTCAAAGTCTGGGGAATTTATATAGCCAGCCTTGGAATTTTGCATGAATTTCCCCTTAGTGACTCTAGATTCTGTAGAAACACACTCCACACCTAAAAGCCTGCCCCTGTGAGACAAGAACATCACCGGTATTAAAAGTCCATTCTGCAGCTGATACTGTCTGGAAGATCTCAATAAAATGGCTTGTTGTGCTTTTCCTGTTTTAAACATAAATTATAACATGGTTCCTAAATAGACTGCATGCAAATAAGATATCTGTCATCAAGGTGCATTTTTGATGGAAATATAATGGAACACGTGCAGGCTAGATTTGCAAATATGGCTTCCTAAAGATAAGCTCCTAAGGCTATATTTAGGCAACTAAATAATACATGTCATCAGATTCCTTTTTTTTTGTGTTAAATAGTTAATATTCTGTTTTGAAAACAACATAGACACAGTTTGTTGCCTTTCTACAGTCCAGGATTAATAATGCAGGATCCAATTTTATCAAAAAGAGATTTTGGACACTGTCTATTCTATCTTTTACTCTTTTTCCCAACGTCTCTTCCTTGGGTGCAGTTACTTTACCTGCCCCCTGACCCTTCTTTGGAAAAACATTAAATGCCAATGTCACTGCTTATTTTAAGACTTTTCTCGGGACCACAGTAATGATGAAGGTTGTTGCAAGTATTGTCAGATGATACTTGTCATTCATGCAATTTAAAATACTATGGCCCAGAGCTCAATGATACTTCTGTGCTGCTTGATTCAACACAAGAGTGCCATTTTGGGAGAGCAAGGGTAGCAGTGGCCATACATACTGGGATGCGCTTGCTTTTCTTCCCGTTCCCCTGACAATAAGGGAGCAAGGAGAAAGTACCTGGATTTCATGCATGCCTTTTATTCCTGGCTGGTGAAGGGAGGGGGCAAAGGAGTAATTCATGGAATCCAAGAACTTTCCCCCTTACCCTTTATTAACAGGGGAACGTGAAGAAAAGCGAGCTGTGTCCTAGTGTGTACGGCTGCTGTCCCTCCCCTCTCCCCATCCCCCCACCCGCCGCTGTTCCAAAACGATGCCCTTGATTCAACATTGCAAAAAAATTACCCTTTTGGTGGCTTGCTGCCTAGTGGAATCCTCAGTCCTGAACTGAGTGGCCAGGCTCCTCATAAAAATATATGGAAAGAGTGAGGTGCCTTAGTAAGGGTTGCTAAGAAGTCAGCCGAGCAGGGAGATGCTTAAGCCAGTCAGGAATGAAATGCAAGGGAGAAGGGCATGGAAAGGAGCTTAGATGCCTAAATAGCTGACTTACTGCATGAAACAGTTGGGCTAGAGATAGGCATCTCCCTTCCCTTTGGATTCTCAGCCATGGACCCTCTCCTGGACAGATGGACCTGAGCTAGGAAGGCATTTAGGAAGCCCTGGCCCTAGCAGCTGAAACGTTCTCTCCTGCTCACTGTTGGTCATTAACCAGGACGACCAGGGCTGAATCCCCGGAGCCATGCTGATGGGGACACATTTGATATGTCCTGTTCCTTGTGGCCAGCCAAATGGACTCAAAGAGGAGAAGTACTGCAACAAGGGGAGAGAGAGAGAGAGAGAGAGAGAGAGAGAGAGAGAGAAAACACTTCCAAGCTGCAACTAGAGGCACACACTCTCTCAGATAACTCCTCTGGTATGAGCAGCAGCCAGGTGGGTGCCTGAGGGGTTGGGAGGTCCCCACTGTCCTGAGACAGAGGGCTCCTGTAGAAGCCATATGGGGAGTGGGTGGATGTCTGGGCTGGGCTGGGCAGCTGAGCTTAGTGCACTGTTGAGGGGATTGAAAGAAGAGTGGGTATGTGCACCTTGTCTCTGTGTATTCTGGCTGGCTGGGGGCTTGGAGCAAACCATATGCAGCTGAAGGTCCTGTCCTCACTGCTCCCCTGGCTCAGAAACTTTGCTGGTTTGGTCCTGGGGGGAACAGGGAAGCTGCTGCTGCCTCCTCAAAGTCAGTCAGGAGGGTGCACAAGAGATAAATGAATGTCACTAAGATCAACTGTCCCATGTGCCTCCCCTACCCACCAATCTGAACAGGCATAGGAATGGCAAACACAGTGGGTGGTGATTGCCTGCCTACTGTGACCTCCTTGAAACCTATTTCCCTTTCATTCGAACCCTGGTTGTTCATCCAGACCCTCAGACTCTCTTTTTTTTAAACTGTTTCTGTTTCCACTACAAGTAGTTCTTCTTGTTCAGCTGGAAAACCTGTGTTTGTGGCAGAGTGCTCAGAAAATGATGTATTGGTCCCCTCCCCCCTCCCCCACACACAAGTTCCCTTATTCTTATTTAATCTCTTTCTCTTTCTGATGCTGGTTAATGGAGCATTAATTATGTGGAATCACCTCTGAATTGGGCCTAATGTCTTTTTAATGTTTCATTCAGTAGGGGAGGAACACCTATGTTGCTGGAATTTAATATCACTGTTTGTCTCACAAAGTGCTCCTTTGTTAGTCATTTTGTGTATACGTAACATATTGTAGCAGTAACCAACACAGTATTATCAAGAAACTATTGTCTCTTCCTGACTAGCCACAGAACTAAAACTAAATATACAGGCCACATGGAATGAATTTAAATGTCTCCTCTGGGTGGGCCTTCATCCATGCTTCAGTCTTTCAATTTCCCTCTCTAAGGTTCAGAGTGAAAGCTGCTTGGTGAAGGCTTTAAAAAATGTTCTAGTAACTTTATCCTGAATATGTGTCTCACACACAGGCGGGCACAGAATCTATCTACAGCATAGGCGTAATAATTTTAGGAGAATAAAGGGAATAAACCCACATAATAATATGGCTGGTTTGGATGCAAATCAGTGCAATTTGGTGCATGGCTGAAAGAGCAGACTGTTGTTTTTGTGTTGGGCGCTGAAATTAAATACAGTAGTGTAAGTATAAGGTTACCCTGGCATAGAATTTGGGGACTGACGTTTTGACTTTTTGATATTTGTATATCTTATACTTGTATATCTAATATGTGTAAACAGAGAGCAAAGACAGGTAGATTTCTTAGCACAATGAAAACAGAGAAGAGCAGTTAAAGTGTTACTCAAGTGCACACTTTAAGATTGCATCAACCCCTATCTGGAGGCAAGGTCAAGCAACCTATTCAGAAGGGCAAAAGGGGGTTGGGAGAAGGTATAAAACATTAAAGGACCAAAGAAATGCCTGTCCCTGACCATAACATAACCTCACTCCTTACTCTTCCCATGGGGAACAAAAGAGTTGGGATGAAGACTTCTGACCCAAAACAGAGCATGGCAACAAGTTATAAAGGATGGGACTGTGGGCGTGCAGGTATAATTCTGCCCTTTGAGAGGGGTGGGATAGGACTCTGGAAACAAGGCTCTGCAACATCAAAGTTATGGGACACATGGCTGGTGGAAACTAACTTCTATAAACATTGTATTGCCTGCGCTTCAGACTTTTGGTCTTCTGCTTTCAGTCTGTGTGACAAGAATGAAGGGAGACGGTGAAGGGAAAGCCGTCTAACAAGCCTGTGTAAAGATTCCACGTTAATTTGAAAGACTAATGTGTGCTCAGTGTATGCTTTCTATTAATCTCTGACATTCCAGGCTCAGCTTACTCACTGATGTACAAGAGATCTGAAGAAATCTGTGACACCCCCCTTCCCCCACAAAAACAACAACAACAACCCCTTGTAAAATCCTTACAGCGAAACTCAACTTCACACAGGAAAGTTATAAGGGATTTTCTGAATGATACTTTCCTAATAATGACTTTATAACAATTTTTATACTACCAGTGACAGGGAGAAACACTGTTGCTTTTTCTAGCTTTTACATTTAAATCTCCTTTCCACCTTTATAGATTTATAAGAGGGTGATTGATGAGTATGCTAGGCTGTATTAGTGGCTTATTTGTAGTATTATAACAAATGGACCACGACCAAACCCCATGTCCTAGTTATGGAAATCTGGATCTGAACTTTCTGTCCCAGGCTTATCTCTGTTCAAAAGCAGTGTGATATTTTAAGATAATTCATAGACTTTCTGTCCTGCATGTGGATCTTTTAAATCTTGTTTAGCCTTTTGATTTTTTAAAAGGTGTGGGTTATAAATATTTGTTTTCTATCTGGAAAGCACAACAGCAAGCTAAGCAAAATCCTACTGCCTAGCACTCATGTCTGGAAAAGTGACATCTACTGATTGATGGCCTGCTGGATGTACTGCTGACTTGCAATTTAAATGCCACAGTGCATTGACCGGCTGGTGTGCCCACCCTGAAGCTGGCAGTGAATGCCAGCCTCCCCACTAATGCTTTCTTATAAGTGCCACTATGTCAATGCTGCAAGTGGGAGGAAGTCTCCAAGCCAAGTGGACAGATCATGCTAGTGCATTAAATATATCAATGTGGATATGTTGGCTCACTCTCAACCCCTAGGCTTCAGAGCCTGATTTCCAGCCTCAGCCAGAATGTCCACATTGCTACTTTTAGCATAATAGCTTGAGTCCTGCTACCATGAGTTTGTCCACCAGAGCTTCAGTATAAATCTACCTTAAGGGGCAGAAGAAAAGGATGGTTTTCCCACTTGCCTGGCTATTTTGCTAAATCACTCTGTTCAGACAGTCATATGCCATATATAGAAAGTGAGCAGTCCCCAAAGTACACAGTGGAGAACAGCTATAGCTTGTTCCCTTGCAATGCCATGAGAGACCAGGAATCAGTTTTTTATTTCAGTTCCAGGTTAGATGTGCCAGTCAGTCAATGCACCCAGTACTTTGAAGCACATCAGGCTTGTCCTTAAGAAATGAAACCCCTACAAAAAATATACAGCTGTTATTCTTCTACTTTGGAATTACTATGACACTGGGACTTTTGAGACTGTTAGGCCATGTCAACATTACGCTGAAGATCTATGCTGCCATGGTCATCTTTCTGGTGTTTGATTTAGCGGGTCTAGTAAAGACCCACTAAATCGAACGCCGAAGGCCCACCACTGGTGCCAGTACTCCTGCTCCTCATGATGAGTAAGGGAAGCTGATTTCCTCCCATTGACCTCACACTGTGTGGCCAACAATTTAAGATACATCGACTCCAGCTATGTAATTAACATAGCTGGAGGTACGTATCTGAAGTCAACCTTCTTCTCTAGTGTAGACCAGATCTTAAAGGAAATTTCTACTTTCTTTGTTAGCACCATAGACTCTCTGTGATCCTCTCTCTAATGTCTGTTTTACCTTCAACATCTCTCTCTCCTGATGCACACTCATTTTTAGGAAGTCCTATCACAAAATATATATGGTTGTGTCTGTGTAAAGGTATTGCACCCAAGTAAATATAGAAATTATAATGGCTTACTCCTAGAATTGGTTGAAAAAGGTCCATCAAATATTTTTTAATACAAAATGGCCTGTTTTCTAAACATTTTCCTTTCTATTTTTGTCAGCAACACAAAAAAAACCCCAATTTTTTATATTTTATTGATTGGTGTTTCAAAATTTAATTTAATTTTGTTCTTAAATCAATACAAAAATTCAGTTTTGAGGTAGTTTTGTTTTGTTTGTTTTGGTGAGCAATGGGTTTTGTCCAAAAATTACAAGAAATTATTTTAAGAATGAAATTATTTCAAAATTTCCCACAAAAAAGTCACTAACAAACACGCTGAAATCTGATGATTATCTCTGCTTCCTTCATCATTTCTCTTCACCTGCAGATCTGAAGGTGTGGATTTGGGCTATGTCAGGGCAAGGTTAGTGAGTTATATTGTTTCTCCATTCAATTAAAATAGCTCATTGAGAGTATGGTGAAAGAAATGACCCAGGACTAAAATGTTTTGGTCTAAAATATTTAATGTATTGACCTCTGATAGGATGGCCAAACTTGGGCTCGCAAACTGCATATGGCTCATTCATTTTACAGTAAAAGTGCAGCTCACAGAGCCCCCTACATCTGTCCCCATTCTCCACCTACCAGACTGGGAGGGAGTATCTTGGGGTTTCTGCCCTGTGGTGGGGGCAAACTGGTGCCTGCTGAAGGGTGGGCACATTTTAAAGATTTGGGCTCCCCAACAATCTGAGTCATGCACACTCCCTCCTCCCTCCCCCCAAGCATGTTCCCCTTTGAACCTCAGCAGATCTGCCCAGCAGCTCCGAGGTGCTAGCTCCTACTGGAAAGACAGCGACAAACAGTTAGGAAGTGCAAGGAGGTGCCATTGCCTTAGCACCATGGGAGAGGAAGCAGCAAAAGCAGCTTCCAGCTCTTCTCTTTCCCTGCAGCTCCCAGCTGTTTGCCACTTCTGTTGCCCATGGCCACAGCTCCCATCCAGCAGCTGCTGTGCAGGGAGGGGGCCCTGAAGTCCCATGTGATGAAGTGTGGCCAGCAAACTCAGGTAAAAAGGAGGGAAGCCACATCTCCTCTGGCTTCTTCGTAGTAGGGAGAGGAGTCTTGGGGCATGCCTGCTGGGACTCGGGTTTCAGCCCCACAAGGTGCCTCCCATGGGATGAAAGCCCGAAGCCCCAGCAGGTGCAATGATACCAATAACTTTTTGTTTAACCAGGACACATCTTTTAAAATAAATATCTTAATTTAAGGAATGGGCTGAAACCCCATGTCCAGCAACCAGGGGCGAGTCAGAGGAGAGAGGTCTCCCAATGACTCCACATATACTTCATGGTATGAATGACGTCACTTAAATTCTTGGGAAATTGTTTCACCAGTTAATTAGCATGAATGTTAAAAATGTTTTAGTTTGGAGTTTTCTGACTTCCCCTTCCAGACACTGGATTGCATTATACCTTTGTCTCCAGAATCCCTAAGGTTCCAGATGTGCTCTCCTAATAACCTTTTAACTTTTCATCTTTGACATTTTCTGTATGAAATCAAATGGTATTACAATGTTTGTAGTCATTTTGGTCCTGGAGATAAAGTGGACAAAGTAGACAATGTGATACCATTATTGGGCAAATATTCATAAAACTCCTAGTCAAAATATTGTTTTCTTCCATGTACTGGCGGGTTATACAAATATTTTAATTGTACCATATACTGTTTTCATTGCAATGGGCTTACAGTACCTGAATAAGGCTCGTTTGGGGACCCAACTTCCCCCCCCCCCCCCCCCCTTTTCTTATAATTTTTATGTAGCAAGCTTTCTTTGTTACTCCGTCATGAATTGGGAAATGCTTGTGAATTTTGGCTTATTAAAATGTAGTTAAATTGAATCCCAGTTAATTGCTCACATCTTCTCATCATGGATATTTTCTTGCGTTTGAATGTTAGAATTTTTTTATTTTAACCCTTGGCTTGTAATATTACTGTTCCATGCATCTTGAATTCTGTCATATAAGACTGCATTAATTTGAATAAAATAAGCCTGTAAAAGTAAGGTTGCATTTGTTTTTTCTGTAAGAGTCATGTGAGTATTGGGGGTTTGTTTCATTGTTATTTAAGTGTTCCTGAGCTAGATAATTTCTTCTACTTCTGTGAACAGAGGGAGCACACATCTACAAAATTCCTCCGAAGGCACAGAAATGGAGTGGGAACATCTCTTTGGGAGACGAATGAAAAATGAGGTGGCCACAAACAGACTTTAAAAAGCCTTTCCATGATGCTTTGTACATTTGCAGTTCCTAGTCATTATTGGTCAGATCTCCAAAAGTGCTGAGCACTCAACAGTTCTATGGGCATTTGTTCTGAAATGTCTTTCTGCTTCAGAATGCACATGCCTTAGGGAATCATAGAACACTAGAACTGGAAGGGACCTTGAGAGATCATGAAGTCAGTGACTGTTTTCCTGAGTGTTTGGTTTGGTATTTCTTCAACTTGCTTGGCTTTGTCCTCTTGGCCAGCATCAACAGTGCAGCCCCAAAAGGCATGTGTCATCAGCAGAACTTTTACAAATTGGCTGGCCAGCACTCATGTTCTTGATTTTGAAATTGGAGGTTTTCTTCTCTTGGAATAAGTACCTGCCATGGCTGACAAGTCCCACCTTCCTGGGAGAGGCACAGGGAGGTGAAATGACAACTTCCGGTTGTACACATGCTTGACTGTACCATGCTACCTCCCCAGTCACTTGGCTCAACTAGTGAATACAATTTCATTTTATTTTAGAGCATGTTCATTAGGTTGTACATTAGTCTGAGCGCCTCCTCAGTGGGTAATTTTGGAAATAAAATTAATGAACCAAATTCTAACTTTAGTTATATACATACTCTACTCATTGACTTTAATGAGAATTTTCCACGTCACTAATGTTGTAGTCCTGCAGACACTGAAGCACATGCTTTGGCATGCTCCCATTGATGTCAGTGGGACCTTTCATATGCTTGAAAGTTAAGCAAGTGAGTAAGTACTTCCAGGATCCAAGCCTTGTCTCATTATTATCATGGTGGCAGCCTGACTGCATGTTCAGAACTGTTCTCATGGCATTTGCATTGTTTTTAGCATTTGCATTAAAGAAACAAAATTGTAAATGTCCAGACACAAAATTGTAAATGTCCAGACCGCTTTTGTGCAAAAACTTGCCAGCTGTCTACACTGGCCGCTTGAATTTGCGCAAGAACACTGACGATCTAATGTAAGATTGCCAGTGTTCTTGAGCAAATACTATGATGCTCCCGCTCAGGGATAAGCCCTCTTGCGCAAGAATACTTGCACAAGAGGGCCAGTGTAGACAGGGAAGAACTGTTTTGCGCAAAAAAGCCCCAATGGCAAAAATGGCGATCGGGGCTTTCTTAAAAATCGCGTCTAGACTGGTCACGGATGCTTTTGGCGCAAAAGCACTTTTGTGCAAAGGCACTGCGCCAATCTAGACGCTCTTTTGCGGAAATGCTTTTAACAGAAAAACTTTTCCGTTAAAAGTATTTGCGCAAAATCATGCCAGTCTAGACGTAGCCAAAATGTTGCCCTTAAAACATTCCATAACCTTTGCCCTTTCCACAATGTCACTCACAATTCCTTAAAAAAAAAAAAGGCATGTAACATCATACCTATAATATCAATATCAACTCCCCTGTTATAGCTCTATCTAACAGATCAGTGGTGTGGAAGGTTTGACCGTGTCCTCAGTGCTGCACACAATGGTAGCTTGGGAGGCAACGTGAAAGAGCCATCCGAGTACCCAGGGGACTCAGGTGGGCTTGCACTCAGTCAGCTACCCTAAGCCAATAGCTGTGTTATGCCAGATACACTGCTATTTCTACCGTCAGTTGAAGCAGAGCTAGTGTGCCTATATCTGCATGCAGATCCATTCCATCCATAGGATGGACTGGGGCAACAGCCCTGGCTCCGTGCTTTGGGGGCTCCGCACTTCAGGGGTATGTGGGGAAGCAAATAGGGGTACAGCACCAGCAGCAGGGTTCAGAGCCATGCCTGACCCACAGGCCAGGAGTTTACTTCTTCTTCTTGCCTGTAGCCCTTCCATGCTCTGGTGGCTCAGTCTCTGCTCTGCTGACTCCCAGTAAGTCTCATGCTGGCTGCTGTAGGGTCCTAGTGCTCCCCCAGCATTATATCCACTAGTGCTGTTCCAGCAGCCTGTGTGGAGCAGGCTGCTCCTGTTCCTGCCCTTCCAGGCTTCCACCCTCAGAGGAACAGATGAACCCCTCCCTTTACTAGCAGTGGGACCCCCCCCCTGCCAGCACAGCCTTGCTGCACAGAACCCACTCCTAGCACAAGTGAGTGCCAGCTAGTCTCCATCATCCAGCACCCGTGTTCCCTGTAACATTTTCTATCCTTGGGTGGGTTGAATTTTCTTTTGAGTGGGTTGAAATTTCTTATGTACACCTCCAATATCAAGGTAGTGTGTGTGTGGATGTGCACCACCAATTCTAACAAAACACACACACACAATTTTAAGCAGTCCATATGTGTGGAAGAAAATATATTAAAAGAAGGGATATTTTGCAAGGAGCAATGCATACGATATTTAATATGAAATCAAATAAAAAAGAAAATTAACACTACCATTGGAGAGTACATGTATCAACCTTTCTAACAGCTCAAGCTAGTACTTGCTACATCTAACTCATAAGAGCCAGAACTCTACCAAATAGCAAAGATCTGCTCTTAGTGTAGTACAATAAATCATGTATTAATTAACACAGGATTTTAAAAAATCATTAAGTTCAGCGTTTTAGATATCTGCAACACTCCAAAAACATTCTGTTAAAAGAATCTTTTTCTTTCTTATCTTAAGCCATCCACATCTATGCAAACTTTGTTTGAAAAGCAGTCATGCAAATATCCTGGCTCCCACACTTCCTTTGCAGCCTGTTCCCCTGCCTCAACCCAGTCAGACAGAGAGGACTGCAGCTAGTCAGACACCTCAAACAAACTGCTCCCTGCCTCCACCTCACTGCACAGATGCCAGCACCCACCCCTTTTCTTTCCCCCACCTATCCCATTCAGTCAGCCCCTTATCACCCCCTTCCCAGCAGGCTTGAGAGTGCTGAGTTTCTGCCCCTCTCTCGTCCTACACAGAGACACTCTAAACTCCCCTGCCCTCTGACTCCTCATCAGCCAATTTCTTACTCACTCACTTCTCATGCCCCCAACTACTAATTGTTACCTTATCTCCCTTTTTCCTGCTCTGGAAACTCCTCATTACAAGCAGACAGCTAGGTCCATTTAGCTGCTTGCTCAGTGAGATCCCCTCTCTCTGCCAATCAGCTGAGCTCCCTGCCTGTATGGGAGCTTTGAAATTCTGAGTGGAGCTCAGAAAACTGCTGCACGAGCTCACAGGGCAGCTTACAGGGAACCTTGCACAGTACTGGTGTCCCTCCCATTGCCCTTTCTCCCCTCTCCCAGCACTGAGTGTGAGGGGCTATTTGCTGTGAGGGGGGGGCAGTCCATATCACCCTCCTGCCTCAGGGTGGTCCTTGCCTTTTTCAGCTCTTCATCAACAGGCTCCAGCTTTGGGATCCCCCTCCCACAGTACCAGGATGTAGGGTCCACAACTCTACCACTCTTGCTATGTCTACGCTACAGAGTTTTTTTGGAAAAATGGCATTTTTTTCCAAAAAAACTTCACTTATGTCCACACTGCAATCGTGTTCTTTCGAAAATAAATCAAAAGAACAAAGGGGGGTTTTCGGCATTGGTAAACCTCTTTCTATGAGAAAGAAGACTTTTTCCGAAAGAGCTCTTTCGGAAAAAGGCATGTGTGGATGGGGAAGAGGGAGTTATTTCGAAAGAAGAGGAAAGAGGAAAATGCACAGGTGCTCTGATGGCCACTCCGTCCATAGTAATCAGAGCTTAAATGCGAAATAGCATCCATTCAGTGTGGACGCTATCTTTCGCAAAAGCGGATCACTTTTTCAATGCACTTTGGCAGTGTAGACGCTCTCTTTTGGAAGAAGTTTTTTTTGAAGATCTCTTCTGGAAAAGCTTCTTCTGAAAGAAGCCTGCAGTCTAGATGTAGCCTCTCACTAGGACTGGCATTGTACAGAAAAATAGCTGAGGCTTTCCACTGACTCCCACCATTTTGTGAGCTTTAAAATTCATCCTTGCTCAGTGCTCTAAAATCTGAATAGCTATTCTGAATTGCTTGCAAATCTGACTCCGGGGATGCACAGTCACTAATGATCCAAACATGGGGTCATTTGACCAAGGGACTCCCGAGTTACAACTTGTGCTGGGAAGGAAGAACATTGCTGGGTCCTAATTACGGGGGATGGGGAAATCTGCAAGTTGATGAGGGTGGAACATATCCCCACTATTATCAGACTTTCCTAATCCTAGGTTTCTATCTCATTTTAATTGTGGGTTTTTTACATTCAGGTGAACTTGAATACATGAGACACTGGCCCACTGGTACCAGCTGGCAGAGGGTTCATTATTCTGTGTGAGTAGCTCTGAAGAGGCCTGACTAACTTACAAACCCTAGCATGTTGCTGCCATAGTATTTATCTGTTAAGAATATCATATGGGATCTTAAAGCTGGGATCACGAAAATATGTATTGGAGGTATTTAAAAAATTATGTCTATATAGGTTGGACCTTCATGATCTGGCACTCTCAGACCGGTCATGAATGAGGGCATTTGCCAGACCAAGAGAGGTAAATGTGAGCTCCCTGTCCCTGTCCCAGCTGGGCCCCACCACCACTGGCCCCACTTCTGCAGTCCTGGTAGAATGCTGCTGGCCCCCAGCCCATTGCTGCCACCCTAGCAATGCTTCTGCCAGATCACGGATATTGCCAGATCAGAGAGTCCCGGTTTACAGAGGTTCAATGTCTATACTGAAAATATGTCCTTATAATTTGCATCTCCATGTTACTCCCCAGCAGAACTGGCAAATGGTTTTCTTCCAGATGAGAGATGAGTCATGTACGTCTCTGTCAAATGTAAATTAAGCATGGTAAAGCAAACAAAATGTAGCTTATCTGCATACAGAGTAATCAGGGGGATGAGAAGACACCAGAGATTAAACCACAAGGGTTCTCTTCTCGCTAGGATGCAAAAACAATGAACTTTGGGGTATAAGAGGAAGGCAAAAGACTCCTTTTTTATCCTGCACTTAAGTAAGCACTAAGCAGAGAGTGTGATTATATTCCTAAAAATGGGATCCTAGCTTGTCCTGTCTGGAAATTCTTCTAAGTGTTTGAGGTGCTAAACTACTTTAGACAAGTTTTTTTTAGAATGCTAAAGTTAACATGTTTCTGGGAGTCTAAAGTTATACTCCGTTTTATATGTATCCATTTGTTTCTACTGTCTTAAGTATCTCTGACATTTTACTCTTTGATAATACATTTATAATTGAGTCACTAACATCACAGTACTGAAATATATTTTTATAAAGGATCTGATACTGAGCTGTACCAGTTAAGCTGTGTGTATACTGTTCCCTTGGAAACAGTGAACCTGGTAATCACTGTGAGTATCTGGTGACCGCTGATGGACACTACAGGGAGTTGTTTCAGAGGATCCCACAGACTGAGGTGCAACAAGGCAACATAAGGACTGGCAGAGCTCTGAGGCTATTTGGGTATCTAACAGACTGGGGGCATCAGAAAGGGGACAGGAAGGTTAGCACGAGCAAGTCTATCCCTCACTTAGAGAGGGGGGATAACATAGTGACTCTCCGCACTGGCTGTCCCAAGAAAGTATTAGGGTACACAACTTGTTTTTACATATGATCATTAAAAAACAGTATTGTTGAAATGAAAGATTTTCAATTTTTTTCAATAGTGATGGAAAATGTTCCATTATTCAAATTTGAATATCATTCATAGACAGGGAGTCCAACTATTTAAATGGCATTCAAGTCCCTAGGTATAATCTCCCAGATCTGAGATAAACCCACCATACTCTTCTACAGTTAAATTGCAGAAGTGATGGGAAATCTGCAACTTTCTTCGCACTCTTTGGGAGATATTGCCACAATCTAATAAGCCTCAGTGCTAGGAAATTTCCCCAGACACTTAAACATTTTCATTACATCAATTTAATCCAATCACCCTTAAATATTCTTTAAACTATTTCTGTTTCCTTTGTTCCAAAATCTGAATCCTGTGGCCACTTTCAGAGGCATGGTTAATGCTAACTACAGTGAGGGGAGGGAGAAGGTTTTTTCACTCACTGAAGGCTCCCTGCTGTGAAATAGCTAAGTATGGAGATTCTACACTAGGACTAGCTGGAAAAACAATCATTCCTTTTTGGTAAGTAAGTAAATAAATAGAGGTTTCAGTATTTGTTTCTGTTCTTCATTGTAACCAAATTGGGAGTTTTTGAAAGTTTTCATGGGGGACCCATAAGTCTTCCCTTCCCATAAATCTTACCTGTTGGGGCTATTTATAAATAATTAAATATGCATTCAGCAAGATAACAAGAAGTTCCTTCGTTTGCCTGGTTGTCAGGGTGCTCATTCTGGATGTGGGAGACCCAGATTCAGGTTCACACTCTGACTCATTCAGGGGTGGGTTATTCTGGAGTGCCTCTCTCCCAGTTCTTTGGCTGAGAAATCAGTATTCTTTTGAGAAGTTTTTGACAAATTGGCACTTCCCAGCAGTAACAACAAAATATTGTCAAAATTCCTGATCAGCTGTAGTCTGCAATCCTCTGTAAACAGTGAAGAGAGCGATGATGGGTGTCTGGACAAAACAGTTTGTATTAATACTATAAATATTTGTGGAATGTGACTACATGGATCAAAAGGCTAATGCATTTTAGTGAGTAAACAAACATATCCTCTCAATGGGGGAAGTGGGACCTTCCATCTCCAGAGTGAATTGGTACTGCTTAGGCATTAAGCCTGTCCTGTGAATATGGAATTTAAAGGCGCCTGATAAGGACTTTCACTTACTACAAAATGGCTCATGATAGGATTTTTACAATTTTCATCGATTTGATGATTCTAGTGCTGGAGTGCTGCTGTGTCAAACAAAACCACATAAGTGTGTGATGTACTCAGTGCATGCTTTCACCACTCTAGCTGCATCTAAAGCTTTAATCAGATGAAAAATAATGTGCTGTTCTTTCAGCAGGGTACCTATATGAAGCAAAAAGACTACAGAATCAGTTTCTTAATGGATTTCCTTAAGCAATTTTATTTTGACTACTGCTGGGATGTATTAATATGTGATGAAATTTCCTTATCATTAAATTATCTTATTTGCTAAAGACTTTTGACTTCAAGTTGTACTGATCTTTATATAAAGTCCCATTTAGGATCATGTCCACATTACTTTGCATAGTCATTCTTTGTGATTTAAATTAGCTGTTGTATTACCTTTATCAGCAGGAGGAGGAATAATTTGTCTAGAGTATTTCTTGCAGGCTTCTTTTCACTCATAGTAATAATAAGCACTGTAAGTTTGGGGTTTAACACAGGTGCACATCAGTATGATTATATCTTTCTGTGTTTCCTTTCACATGGAACAAAGCTTGATAGAAGATAAATCCATAGCAGAAATGCATAGCATTGTGCACCCATTATCTCCTTATGTTTTCCAGTGAAATTACACAGAAATAAGGACAGGAACAATACTGACAGACTCTCAGGGTATGTCTACACTGCCACCCTAGTTCGAACTAGGGTGGCTAATGTAGGCATTCGAACTTGCAAATGAAGCCCGGGATTTAAATATCCCGGGAGCCGCCAATTTTAAATGCCCCGTAGTTCGAACTGCCTGCCCGCGGCTATACGCAGCATGGACTAGGTAGTTCGAATTAAAGCTCTTAATTCGAACTACCGTTAAACCTCCTTGCAGGAGGAATAACGGTAGTTCGAATTAGGAGCTTTAATTCGAACTACCTAGTCCGTGCCACGTGTAGCCACGGGCAGGTAGTTTGAACTACGGGGCATATAAAAATGGCGGCACCCGAGAACATTCAAATGAAGCCCGGGATATTTAAATCCCAGGCTTCATTTGCATGTTCGAATGCCTACATTAGCCACCCTAGTTCGAACCCCCAGAGGCCAGTCAAAAGAATAGGCCCCAACAGGAAGGTCCAGGATCAGGAGTGTGGTGAGAAGCCCAATGCGGGGAACCAGGGGCATGCCGGGAGTCTGTCCAAGGTGCTGTCCCCAGACCCTTCTCTGGTGCTTCCATTTTTAACCAATGGCGAGTGTAGTCTCATTCTTTCCCCTTTTGGCTGTTGTAGGAAGGGAGAGGTGGGGAGCGGGTTCAGTATTATGCCCTCCACTTACACAGCCATTCTAGTGGGGTGGAGGGGGCTGCTCATAATTCTGCTTGAAATGACCCTTGAGAAGGCCAGATCCACCAGGTTTCTGCCTGCTTTGAGCCACCAGCATGGCAAAAACTAAGCAGAGGTGGCCTGAGATCTGGTACCAAGATTTTTACTTGATTGGTTTAATGTTCTTGGGCACTTAGGGTGTGTCTAGACTACAGGGTTTTGTCAACAAAAGTGGACTTTTGTCGACAAAACTATACCTGCGTCTACACTACCACCGAGTTCTGCCGACAGTAAGTCAGCAGAATGCGGCAGTTTTGTCAACTGTGGTAAACCGCATTCTACGAGGAATAACGCCTTTTGTCGACAGAACTCTGTCGACAAAAGGCGCTATTGCATCCACACTGTGCTTTTTCAAAAGAGAGCATCTAGACTCTCTGTTGCAAAAGCGGCTTGCTTTGTCAACAGAACTGGCTGTAGTCTAGACACTCTTTGTCGACAGAGGCTTTGTCGACAGTACCTGTCAACAAAGCCTCTGTCTACAGGCTTTTGTCGTCTAGACGTACCCTTAGAGATAGCACCTTGGGTATCATCTTCTGGATGGCAGATTGCTACAGAGGAACTTGAACATCCCTCCCATATGAAAACATACCAGACAACAAGAAACACAAAACTTACGTCTGTTGCAGAAATCAGTAAATGTAGGTTAGCACTAAGATGCTACATTGTCAGGAGCCCAGCAACATCCAAGTGTTTTTTGAGGAAAAAATACTCCCTACCTCACTAGATTTGGAATGGCTGCTTTTTATAGTCAGAAGGCTGCCAAAATGCCAGCAGTGGAGTAGGATGCTGAGGGTCCATGGTCACTGTATACCCATATCTGATATGCAGAACAGGATCCTGTTGGCACTGGGAGGAACAGCTGCTGAGGAGAACAGAATATACAATAATTTTGATGGCACATCAACCTGCTCTACTGACTGCAAAGTGTAGATACATTTTTTACACCCAAACATTAATTGCCACAAAGACGTCTGTTCAGAAAGATCTTCACTGGTAAAGCCTGGTCATTTCATTCTCCTTCCTTGCCACCAAGCCCCTGACTGAGAAGGAGAAAGACACTCGCCCCCCCCCCCACACACACACACCAGAGCCTAGGGGAGGCCCAGGCTAGTAGATTTTGTGTGATCCAGCCCTACTGGAGGCTGCAGCTGGCTCCACATGTTAGGTTCCCCATCCCTACCCTAAGCATAATGCTGTTTGGGGAGGAGGGATAGCTCAGTGGTTTGCACATTAGCCTGCTAAACCCAGGGTTGTGAGCTCAATCCTTGAGGAGGCCATTTAGGGATCTGGGGCAAAATCTGTCAGGGATGATAGTTGGTCCTGCTGTGAAGGCAGAGGACTGGACTCAATGACCTTTCAATGTCCCTTCCAGTTCTAGGAGATAGGCATCTCCATTCATCTAAAAAAAAAGATATTTGGGGATTACAAAGCTTCAGTAATATACTTACTAGAGAAATATACAGAGCCAGAGCAAAGTTGCTGTATCAGAGGAGGAAGACTGCAGTTACACAGAGTTGCAAAATAAGTCTGACTTATACTTCTTTCTGGCTACACCTAGACTGCAAGACACTTTCAAAATAACCTCTTTCAAAAAAGAGCATCTAGACTACAACCAGTACTTTCGAAAAAGCAAGCCGCTTTTTTGAAAGAGAGAACCCAGGCAGTCTGGATGCTCTCTCTCGAAAAAGCACAGTTTACATTACATAGCGCCTTTTTTCAAGAGCACTTTTGAAAAAAGGCATTATTCCTCGTAAAATGAGGTTTCCCGTGGTCAAAAAAACTGCCACGTTCTTTCGATTTACTTTTGAAAGAACACAGCGGCAGTCTAGATGCAGGGGAAGTTTTTTTCGAAAAAACCCTATAGTCTAGACACACCATCTGAGTCTGCACTGGTTTCTGTTCTCTTAGGGTATATTAAATATTATTATGCACTGCAGATTAAATATGTTGGTTGTAACTCTGTTAAGTTCTGTTAGATATCACTGTGCCTACTAAAACATGCATTACTGATGTTGTGATTTGAAGTAATAAAGTTATACACTGGTTATACATCTTTAAACTATTACAACATATGCTCACAGATGCCAAGGGACTATTAGCTAATGAGAGAATTAACTTACAAATCTTAGCTCACTGGAAGTGCCTGCACATTAGTCTGACAGTGTCACTCCCTCTTGTCCCTCTTGTGCTGTTTGAAATCTTTATGCAAAATATGTATATACACATCTGTACTTTTAATTGTAAATGAAGATTTCTTTGCTGCTTCATAAAGTAAGCTTGTAAAATGTCACCTATCGGTAAATTCAAATACTTGCTGTTAACATATGGAGCAAAATTCAAAGTGAATGGAAATAGCATAGTTCCAGTGGTTTCAGCAGAGCTATACCTAATTACATCAGCTTAGGCTAATGGCACATACAATGTAGTTTATTGTGGTTTTGGTTTTGACCCATCTCTGTCAGCCCAGATACTCTGGAAGCTTGGGTCTGTTTGGAAGAGGGCTTTGTGGTATGGGCCTGTCTTTGGTTTATTGTCTTTTCTTAGGTGTCCCAGACATACATACAATTTGCAATGCATCAGTTGTTTCACAGCCCATGTATCTCAATTTCTTGTGTTTGTTTCATTTTCAGAGGTTCATGGTCATGTTTCTAGTAATCATTCTACCTGTTCTGAAACATTTCAGTTGCCTTCCTCCTTTCACTCACAAATGGAGAAGACATTTCCAGACTGATCACCCACCCTCCCTGTTTAGTTCTAATATGATTCCTTGCTTAGCACTATTCAGTCGTCATTCTGTCATCTTCAGAATACATTCTCTATTGCAGTTATCAAGGGCAAACCTACTTTGATTTACATCTGCATTTAGTGGCAGGTGCTTATAACTGTGGTGATTTGGATCATATCTGTTATATCCAAGAAAACTGTCAGATTGTTATAATCTATTTATTGATATACACCCCTCAAATCATCTATATTTTCATTACCACTTAGCTCCAAATGTTATCTGTAACGATAAATTGCTGTAGTCTCTCGTACTGGGCATAGATAGATAGATAGATAATGTCTTTTCAAATGTAAAAATGGCTTTGTCTGCTATCAAAAATATCTTAGTACATGAAGATGAATTTTTCATGATAAAGTACAATGCTCACTCGGATTAAGGTTTCTTCTTTGCCAGTTCAAATCTCAGTGCAGGTCTCCTGGATGACTTTTTGGTGGGACAGAAACAAATTGGAGACAAACTTTAAGGGAACATTATCCAGTCTGTGTCTCAATGAAAAACTCCCTGCTTTGGTACAGCTGAAGCAAGCAGCAAACAGGGCTAGGCTCAATATCAAGGAGTTCCCTTCTGTCAATTTAACACATAATCAGCTCCAGCTCCTACTCATTAACCTGAGAAAATTATTCACCACCTCCATTGCCTCTGAAAAGCAATACTTCCCCCAATACTTATAAGAACATAAGAACATAAGAACGGCCGTACCGGGTCAGACCAAAGGTCCATCTAGCCCAGTATCCTGTCTGCCGACAGTGGCCAGCACCAGGTGCCCCAGAGGGGGGTGGACCGAAGACAATGATCAAGCAATTTGTCTCCTGCCATCCCTCTCCAGCCTCTGTCAAACAGAGGCCAAGGACACCATTTTATCCCCTGGCTAATAGCCTTTTATGGACCTAACCTCCATGAAATTATCTAGCTTCTCTTTAAACTCTGTTATAGTCCTAGCCTTCACAGCCTCCTCTGGCAAGGAGTTCCACATGCTGACTACACGCTGTGTGAAGAAGAACTTTCTTTTATTAGTTTTAAACCTGCTACCCATTAATTTCATTTGGTGTCCTCTAGTTCTTCTATTTAGGAACTAATAAATAACTTTTCTTTATCGGCCCTCTCCACACCACTCATGATTTTATATACCTCTATCATATCCCCTCAGTCTCCTCTTTTCTAAACTGAAAAGTCCCAGTCGCTTTAACCTCTCCTCATATGGGACCCGTTCCAAACCCCTAATCATTTTAGTTGCCCTTTCTGAACCCTTTCCAAGGCCAAAATATCTTTTTGAGGTGAGGAGACCACATCTGTACACAGTATTCAAGATGTGGGCGTACCATAGTTTTATACAGGGGCAGTAAGATATTCTGGGTCTTATTTTCTATCCCTTTCTTAATAATTCCTAGCATCCTATTTGCCTTTTTGACCGCCGCTGCACACTGTGTGGAAGTTTTCAGAGAACTGTCCACGATAACTCCAAGATCTCTTTCCTGATTTGTCGTAGCCAAATTAGCCCCATCATACTGTACGTATAGTTGGGGTTATTTTTCCCGATGTGCATTACTTTACACTTATCCACATTAAATTTCATTTGCCATTTTGTTGCCCAATCACTCAGTTTGGTGAGATCTTCTTGGAGTCCCTTACAGTCTGCTTCTGTCTTGACTATCCTAAACAGTTTGGTATCATCCAAACTTTACCACCTCACTGCTTACCCCTTTCTCCAGATCATTTATGAATAAGTTGAACAGGATTGGTCCTAGGACTGACCCTTGGGGGACACCACTAGTTACCCCTCTCCATTCTGAAAATTTACCATTTATTCCTACCCTTTGTTTCCTGTCTTTTAACCAGTACTTCCCGAGTCTGAGTGTAGCAAAGAAACTTTTAATAAAAGGAGAGAAGAAACTCAGTGTTAACTTGGGAAAATACCACAAACAGGGTTCAGAAATATAAACCATGAGTAAAAGACCCACCTCCCACCCCAAGTAGACCGGGCAGTGTCCTGTTCAGTTCTTAATTCTCTTTCATGTGCCTCACTGTTCTCTGCATCCTACTCACAATTGCTGTCCTTGGTCAGTACTGACCCAGAGTTCAGAGATTAGTTTCCATAGTCCCTCCCAACCCTGAGGGGAGAGGCACCTTACTCAGTATGCTGCTCAGGCACTCCCTTACTGCACCTCTCTGCTAGCCACCCTGCTCCTACCCGCCGTCTGCTTGCCACTTCTGCTGGCCACCTACTCACCACGTTCATTAAGGCTCTCTGTCAGCTATCATGCTGGCTGCTCACTGCACCTCTCTGCCAGCTGCAGTGCTGGACAGGCTTCTTAACCTCACCAGCCATTAGTTCGCTAGCCCACTCTTAGTCACCTTCTGCTGCCACCTGCCTCTTTGCTGTGAGCTCTGCACCTCAGTTTCTTAGTAATTTTCATTTCTTTTCAGGCTGAGCAGAAACACTGCACTATCTCAAGTGATTTCAGCTCTCGGTGATTTTTAACTCTTAGCAGGCTGAGCAGAAACACAGTCCTACCACTACTGATTTCAGCTCTTATTGAGCATTTATCATAACAAAGAAGTACCTAATTAAGCCTATTTAGCTCTTTCTTTGAATAGTGGGAGAGGAATAGGTTAAACCAGTCCAGGCAGGATCCTTGGGTGAGCAGTCACATCTCCTACATGGGGCACCTGTCCTCACCCCTCTTACTTTCACAGGGTTCTGACATTTGATCCTGGCTTAGCAAGGGCCTTTCAGCTGAGCATGACCTCTCATGTGGGGCAGGTTTCCTGTCGTGACACAATGAGGTCAACAACACTAGTAATAGCATTTCACTGCCCCTGCATTCAATGCTAAAGTGATTTGTATCTCAAAACCAGACAAAATTGATTGCTTTGAGGAATACTGCTCTATCTGCTGGATATCTAAGCAGAGTAGTATGATCATATAAATAAATAAAAACTTAAAAAACAACAAATAGACCGGTCATCTGAAGAAGTGGGCTGTGCCCATGAAAGCTCATAATACCATCTACATGTTTTGTTAGTCTTTACAGTGCTACCAGACTATTTGTTGTTTTTTAAGTTTTTCCTGTTACAGACTAACTTGGCTACCCCTCTGAAACATATAACTACAGTTTGTTCTGGAAGTCTCTCCACCTCCCAACTAGCTGTCGGTGGAACATCCACTTATTTCATTTAGACCCTGCTTACTTCTTGGCCTATTCAGAAGAACTGGAATTGTTCCAGTTTCTCACAGTGGTCTGATGAGGTTAGCTCATAGTACCTCAAAAGTTCATACCAGGTCCCTCTGTAAATCTCCAGTCAATTCTATCTTGAATTGAAAATGACATGAATATTTCAAAATGGCTTGTATATATTTTCATCTCTAATGTGATCTCTATCTGACAGAGCCCAATATAAGAGTTGAAAATTAACTACACTTGTTGATAGCTTTCATCTTCCTTCCTTATGTTGAAAAAATGATGTACTCAGTACATGCATTTGAGAGGGTTTTTTTTATTAATTTTATTACATTCTGGCAGAGCTGTCACTCATTATCCACTAATTTTTTTATTAAAAAAAGAAAGAGATGCTCTTTTCAATAAAGCGGCTGATGGGCATTTTACTAATTGTATCCTAAAGGACTATCTTATTACATTAGAAGAGCTGTGACCCTTCTGACCTTTTTAATAAAGTTTGAAGCTGTGGAAACCTAGACCCCCAAAACACAGAACCACGTCATCCATTACTCAGATGTGGGGCCTTCAACCAATCTCGCTTGACTCTCTACTTTTGTGGCTGGTCCAATAAGCGCAAACCAATCAGTTGAATCAGTCCTGCAGCTGCAGAGATTTCCCTAAGCAGCAATCCCACGGAGTCCTGATGTGCAGGGAGAAGAGAGCTGGATTTACAAAGGACACAGAAAAGAAGTGCATGGCAGGAGTGCTGCAGAGGCTCCTTTGCAGAAATGCTCAAGTGTCAGCCACAGGAACTGAGAAAGTGGGTCAGGGAAGTTGGACCAGGAGATCCGTCACAGAACTAGTCTGCTAATCTTCTCTCTGACACACTCAGTACAAGTTCATTTGGACACAAAAGGGCTACTTGAGCCATCCGACAAACTGCGATTGGCTGCTGCCCATAGTCATAGGAGGCAGAGCCCTGTGCTCAAGCACCACCATATGGCTGGAATCTCTCTTACGTGGACAGAGGGAAAGGAAGAAAAATCTTAGGGTATTACTAAGAGTTGGGGAAGATTCTGTCTTGGGATGGTGCCACTGAGATGCCTATCAGAACTCGAATAACAGGGATTGTTTTAAAACATGTTAACTAACAAGTTTTAACATGTTTCAAAATGCAATCTTGTCAACTCCGGGATTTTAACATATATTTGGTGGTCAAGGTGAGCCTAGAGTTCAACTTGGCCAAGCTAATATGTCTCCAAATACAACTTGCTCTTTCTCTTCAGCAGAGATTTTGAAAAATGTTTACATGTTAGCTAACATATTTTTAAAATACACCTTTAGCCTACTATGAGTAAGCCCTGAGTCTTTTAATTGCCTTCCTACACAGAAGTGCCTGTTATAACTCCATTAGATCTGAAAGCACCTATTTTTTTTTTTTGCCAAACTCGATATCTACGTAAAAGCAATATTTGTTCACTATCTTAGCTGGTCAATGTTTAAACCATTTCATTTTTAAGCTGAAAATGAATCCATTATAAGCAGAACGTCCTGCCAAACTTGTATGAAATGTATTTTATTAAACTTTTAACATGAACAACATGCAACCATCAGATTTGCTGATTTTGTAATACAACCACATTTCCAGCAAGGGGAGGGGAAAAGGGGAGGAAATGGATAAATAACTATTTGTGAAATGGCAGGCAGAAGAAAAAATTGTGATTTTTAAATTAAAAGATCAATAGATGCAATCCCTGTTAGGAAAATTACACTATGTAAAGTAAGAAAATCCCTTAGAAAATGAAATCAAATTGCTTTGATTTCCTGGCAAAATGGTCATTAACTTCTTTAGGTTAAATTAGCTAAATGGGCTAATCCATTCCTTATTCCTTCGAAACAGTTCTTAACACATTAGAGTGCTGGAAAATATGCAACAGCAAAAGCTTGTGACAAACTGGTGAAAACAGAAGAAAATGGGTCAAAGAGTCCACACAGTACAGGGTTAGTGACGGATGATAAATTTAGGCTGTAGACCAAATTCATTCAGGCTCTGTGCTGACTTCCACTGCTACATACTGGTGCTGCCCTAGAGCAGAACTGCAAGGCCCTACAAGTTCCTCTTCACCCAAAAGACAGCAGGGCTGACTTGGAAAGGGCATAGTATTCAGAAGGGTGGAGGGACTGAATGGTGGGTGGTCTCACTTTCAGATTTTTCCCCAAATCCCCCAAAACCTCTGAAAAGATTTCTGGTTCTAAGAAATCATCTGAATTGCAAATTACATGGACAAAATATAGGTCAACTGTTTCTATCTCTACTCAGTTTCCCAGCCAGCACTATTCAGAGGTGACAATAGACAACTCCTGCAATACGTTGTAAAATTGTTTCTCACAAAATTTGCCTATCTTCAATTGCTGTATGTTTTAGTGCATTCCTGAAACATGATTAGAATATTGCATGTTGGTAAGAACATTAACGTCCACACAAATCAGAAAATATCTACTGTTGCATGCTAACGTGTCACCTGAAATATCATTCTACGGTAATCTCCCCTGGAACAGAATGTGTGTAGCTCAGGGGGGGCTGACAGTGTTGCTGGGCATCTGGGCAAGGCGGGGGGGTGGCTCCATGTTCCTGGAGTTTTGGGCAGAAGATGCAGGACTGAGGGCAGCCAACCTTCAGTGCCATTTGGAGAATGCTGCACTGTGCCCCCTCCCTCTCTCCAGCAGCTCTAAGAGCTGCCTGAAGCATAGCATAACCGCATGGCAATTTAAAGGACCCAGAGCTCCAGCTTACACTGCTTCAGTGGTGGCCAGGAGCCCTGGACCGTTTTGAATCACTAGCTCTGGGACAACTTCTCCCTTTGCCACCTCACCCCCCAACCCCATCAGAGGGCCTGATCTAGCTTGGAAGCACGAAGGGCTAAGTCAAAACTGTTAGGATTTGTAACATTCCAAAACACAAGCACAGGCCACCAAACCCTTGTATCTTTCACCAATGTATTGGAGTATTGTGTCCAGTTCTGGGCACCGCATTTCAAGAAAGATGTGGAGAAATTGGAGAGGGAACAGAGAAGAGCAACAAGAATGATTAAAGGTCTAGAGAACATGACCTATGAAGGAAGGCTGAAAGAATTGGGTTTGTTTAGTTTAGAAAAGAGAAGATTGAGGGAGGACATGATAGCTGTTTTCAGGTATCTAAAAGGGTGTCATAAGGAGGAGGGAGAAAACTTGTTCATCTTGGCCTCTGAGGATAGAACAAGAAGCAATGGGCTTAAACTGCAGCAAGGGAGGTTTAGGTTGGACATTAGGAAAAGTTCCTAACTGTCAGGGTAGTGAAACACTGGAATAAATTGCCCAGGAGGTTGTGGAATCCCCATCTCTGGAGATATTTAAGAGTAGGTTAGATAAATGTCTATCAGGGATGGTCTAGACAGTATTTGGTCCTGCCATGGGGGCAGGGGACTGGACTCGATGACCTCTCGGGGTCCCTTCCAGTCCTAGTATTCTATGATTCTATGATTCTATGAATGTAGATCTTGGTAAATCTCGTTAGAGATGTTAGAATAACAAAAGAATAAATAATCACCAGTAGTTTCAAATATCAATATATTAAATTGTAGAGGAATTAAAAAAACTGAAAAGATGTGTTGGCCTTACTGCTTCTTAAGACCTTTGGTATCACTAGAAAGGAGGAAATAGCTTTTTGGTTCAAAAGTTCTAGTCAGAATTAGACAGAAAAGGACAATAAAGGTCAACCATGGAATACTGGGTGCTACTGTGCATCAGGGCTTCATAATACAAAGATTCCAACACTTCTGTTATCACCAGCATCTGCCAGAGCAGACATCAGTGGCAGAATTACAACTTTCTTCCTCTGTAAGCATGAAATACATGTACTGCAGTCAGGAGTTTTAAAATTATTATTCTGTCGACAACTGCAATTGATGGAAATGAAGAATATTTATATTTGTACACATAAAAGATGGAGAAAATAAAACTGTGAAACAAATTCTGTAATCCATTTCTCTCTTAATGTCAAATAGAAAATTTGTAACATCAACCTAACAAACCGTATTTCTTAGGCCTGATAGGAAATTAGCAGTTCTGCTGAGACAACAACTTTTCTCCTCCCACTCATCTTGGTGCATACAATAGCACCAACAAAACCAATTTCCACAGACAAATTGAATGGATTGATATGTATTGACAAATAACTGTTTGTTCTTCTTAAAAGAAAATCTGGTGTGCAGCCATTTGCTATTATTTGTACTTATCAAAACAAGAATTGACAAAAATTGATAGAAACAATTTTTGCATAGCAATAACAGCAACTTAAAGAGGCAGCTAGGTATGGAAATTTTGTATTTTGGAGATGATGAGGAATACACATGCAAGGCGTGAATGAATCTACTATAAACCAGGAACAGCATAGGTATCATAAGCACCAGAAAATTGCAAATTACAATTGGTTTGAGGGTTTTTAACAATGTTCCCTGTTTCTGTCAAATCTAGGCCTTTGTGCTCTGATGCAGCGAAGTACTATCCACATGTGCTTCAGTTTCACTAACTCATTATTAGTGTGCTTATGTATTTGCTGATTTGGGATCTTAATAAGTAATTTCCAGCCACTGCCAAGTTAGCTTTCACAATGCAGCTGATCCAGCTATTGTTTTGTTAGCTCAGCTTTGCAAAATACTACAAAAGGCCAGATCTCATCTGTATAGGTTTAAGTACAGAAACATTTCATTGCCTTTAATGGGCTTACACTATGGATGAATTTGGCTGCCAGCCCTTTTGAGTGACAAGAACAGTGGAAGATCAAGTCCACATTAAAGCCTGTTCCTTTTTTATTACTGTCTCAGTTAAGGATTCCCCAGATCCTATTTTGCTGAGCTGACTATGGTCTGTGTATCTGCTTCTGCCACTGTAAGAAAAAACAGCTTGACTTGGATAGGTAACTGTCAGCAGCTATCAATGTGACCATCACTCTGGGTGGTGGGTGAAGCTGCTGCTTGCAGAGACAAGCTCCCCAGCCTGTGAGCCCATCACTCATACTCTACCCCTGCTCCACCCAGGCACTACTGCTTCCCCACGCTCTCTCTCTTCTCTTCCCTCTGCCTCTCTGCTCACCCCTTCCACCAAAATCCCTGAGCCCAAATGCAGCAAATGACCCTAAAAAAACCTTATTCTTCTAAATTTTCTTTCTAAAGAAAATGGAGCATGTTTTCCATGGCATGACAGGTTGTCGAAACTGGCTAAGCAGAAGGCACCAAATTAAAAGCACTGTATTTGAGAATAAAAAATGTCAGTCACAGATTTTTGCAGTGTCAGTCAGAAATTTATTTGCAAAAACTTGGTAAGTATGGGCAATTCAGCTGTCCTGCTGAATACAACATTAAATATTATGGAATACATGATGCAGCTCTTCTCTGTTTTACTTTTTTTCTTCCTCAGTATTTTTAAGCTGATTTTATATTTTAAATGCACTCTTAAGCCTTCATAAAGTAATTATTCCAGATTACGACATATTTAATGTACTGAAACAAAGACATTATTTTAAATTAATCAGAGCAGTTTAGTGTGCTCATAACAAAGTTCATTGCTTTTAGATAAAGGGAACACTAATTTATTTTGTGTGATCTCCATAACAATAGACACGTTTATGAAATTTCATCATGTTTGTTAAAAAACATGTTTCCAAAGATTTTAGGCATAACAAAGGATTTTATATCTTAATATAGTACTGATTTCAGTGGAGCATTATGTTAAAATTAGCTCATCAAATAATCAGAAGATAGCAGTTTCTCTGTTTAGAAGAAAAGGGATGTAGTCCCTTTAAGGACTTTCTTCAGCAGGGGTGGTGAAAGGAGAACAGGGGTAGACAAGAGGACTTTGGAAGCAAGTTTTTGTACTTTAGTAATTAAAATGTGTGATTTTTATAATCTTCAGCAACAAACTAATGAAATATTTAAAGCAGATTTTAAACGATTGCAGTAATGCACAACTGTTTTATCAGTAAGTTCAGAAAGTGGCAGCATATACCTTTGGATTGGCTCCTACCTGCTAAATGGCTTCATTACCACTTAATGGCTCTTTCACAAGTTCAATGTTATGCTACTAGGTCTAGCAAGCTGGAGGACTTTTTACTTTTATGTTAATAGATCCACTCCCAGGGAAGACTCACAAGGCTGCAACAGCTGCGGGATCCTGCAGGAACTGTCAGAAAAGGGATCGGAAAAGGTCACCGCCCATGACCATGACATTATGCTAGAAAACTGTTAAGTTATTTCTCACCAAAATAAAATAAATGTCCTGCAAGTTTTCATTGGTTAGGTTGTAAAGCTCACTAGGGCGAGGAGGGCGGCTGCCTAATGTGCTGATGGGAGCACATATGAATAGTCTCAGGTGACCTTACTTGGGGCCAGCCAGCTAAGGAAGAGGGGAAACACAGCAGCCAGCTCAGGAAGGACAGAGGGACTCACTCATCTCAGGTAAATCCTCTGCTCTGGAGGGAGCAGCAGCAAGGTGAGTGCTCGGGGGGCTCCCCATTCTCCCTGGGACAGAGGGCCCCCTGTAGAAGCCATGTGGGGTGAGGGTGGGAAGGCTGTGCTGGAAGAGGCTCAGGGTGAGCGGCTGAGTTTGGTGGGGATTGAAGGAGTGTGTGTGTATGTAGCTTCTTTTTGTGTTCTGGCTGGCGAGGGTTTGGAGCAGCCCTGCTATCTGGGTGTGCATTAGTGTGGAGCAGGTGTGGTCCACCCCACCCTACCCCCACCCCTTTTCTTCCCCTTTCCCACTAAGAACCCCATAGGGGAATTAGGGGGTGGGCTGGGCTACTGGCTGGGGAGGGGGTATGACACTTGAGTTGTTGGAGGGGCACCTTTAAATTGTGGCCTCCCTCCCCCCATCAGCAGTTAGTCCTGTCCTTCTGCTTCCCTGGCTGGCTTAGAAGCTTCACTCACTTTTTTGGGGGTGAGTCAGGAGTGGCCAGAAGGCTGCAGGAGGACCATGGGCAAGATGCAGACCCCATCTGACAGCATGGAGCTTGCTGTGAGCTGTAGGCCAAGCACCAGGCATAAGGGGCAAGTGCTACTGCAGCAAGGGAGAGGCCAGGGCTTCCTCAGAGCAGCTCAAACTGTGGAGGAAGAACCCACTGAAGGGCAACTGACCCACACAGATTTTTTTACCCACGGCTTCATTTCACAATCTGATGGCATTCAAAAACATCAGTCTGCATTTTGTGTGCCATATTTTCATCTAAAGTAACTAATTCCCCATGTACCTCTTAAAGGGAGGGCTTGGCCAAAGAAGGACTGAGGCAACTCCCTTTGCAAGGGGGAGAGACAATAGCCCGGTACTTAAGGGAGCAAGGGACTGAGCAGATTTCCAAGGGAAATGTGGGGGCACCATGCCCGGCGTAGGGAAGCAGGGGTGCCAAAATGCAAACTCACCAAGGGCACTATTTTCCCTAAGGCCAGCCCTGTTAAAGCTCATATATTGTTCAGATGTCCCTGGATAACTATTTGCAGTGTTTGGAGCCCATGGATACAGTCCCATGTTAAATGGGAGGGGTAATTTCAGCACATTATTTAAAAACAAAATCAAGAAAGTATCCTGCCTTCTTTATTTCAGTTATAGCATTCAAAATTAAAAAAGGAGTAGATGGAGTTAAAACAAGTGATTTTTTTGTCCCTTTGTCCCCTCAAAAAGCCAATTAGAAACAAGTCTTTGGAAGCTGCAAATCCTGTAACCACAGTTCTCCTAATTTTTAGTGAGGATCCCCAACCAATTCAACCCTCTTGTGGAGTTGCATGTACTTCCACTGGGAGTGCTAAGGTTATTATAAGTTCCTTCTGATCTACAAACAGCTGTGTGAAGCATAGCCAACTCTTCCTCCAATCTGCCAAAAAGGCCTCCTGCCACCAAAAAAAAAAAAAAAAAAGCCGTTCATTGGAAGAACCTTCTCCAAGAGGCAGAGCAGAGGAAGGGAGTACATAGTTCTTTTATCTTTCACAAAGAGGAAAGTGAGAGGAAGGGTGAACCCCAGTGTCGGGACAGGAAGAAAGAAGGAAGTTGAAGATGGTGGACCTCAAGGCAGAAGATTTAAGTTCTGGCCCTGAAGCGGGAAGGGAAGGGGATAGAGAGATGATCCATGGAAAGAAGTGTAGATCATCAAATAAGCAAAGGGTCATTATAACATGGGTGACATTCTTACTGACTAAGAGAGTGATAAAGGGAGTGAAGAAAAGTCTTCTTTTCCCTGAAAGAAAAAAAAAAGGGGGAGAAAATAATAAGACAAATAGTGGGAGACAGTAATGAGATAGGAAAAATAGGATGAAGGTATTTATACTAAATTGAAAATGGAAGGAGAGAAGAAAGGGTTAAAAAATGGAAGGGGAGAATCTAGAAGAAATGCATATAATTTAATGCAATTTATTTTATGTATTCATCTTTGTTGTTATATTTCTCAGGCAGACAACTTGGTTCTCCATACGCAAATGGGACAGTTAGATAATTTGAGCACTAACCTATTATATTAATATTTCTGACCTCTCTAAATTCTACATTCAATTAACTGAAGAAAAGTTCACCAGAATGCACTAAAACCCTTTGGCAGATGGGAGCTAGCAACTCACATAGCCAAGGATTATTTGGAGACTTGACCATTGGAAAAGTCTCCAGAAGAGTTAGTGTGACAGATGGCTTTCCAGTGAGCCAGGATTTATAATTTGGTATTACATTTATGAAATTTCACAGGGTCACTATGAGTGAAATTCACCTTAGGATGGGGGCCAGCATGAGATTTCTGCACCACTCTGAGCACTCAACAGAAGAGGGAATTTCACAGCTGAACACAGCATTTCACATCTTCCAAAGAGTGGAAAAATCCCTAATAAGCGGTGAAGGGGCCAACAATGCTCTCAGGGTAATTCTCCCAGCATAGGTGTAACAACAGACATATGCTGCCATCTCCTGCAGTGTCCAGTATCAAAGTGAGCTGAGAGTGGGGCTGATGGCAGGGGAAGGAAGAATGCACCAGAAAACTTGGGCAGGGTAGAAGTGTGTAAGCAATCATGTAGAGGCAATCTAGAACTCAGTGGTGTCAAGATGACAAAAAAGGAATTTGGTAAGCAGCTCTGCTTTCAGTTGATAAGTATGCATTCTGGTATAAGATGGAAGCTACTGCCCTTATGGATACCTAGGTATGACGACTTTCTGATACAACTGGAAACTATTCTTGGACACACAAGGAGCTGAGCATCACTTCTGCATCAGAGTGAGAGTGGTAGTGTAAAAATTCTCCCCTTTTTGAGTCAAATAATTTTGGGGGAGCTTGTAAAAATCAGCTTAGTAGCCCAACTCCTAAAAGTCTAATACAGTTTGGACTGGGAAGAGTGTAAGTATTGGGGCGGGGAGGAATCCTTCTATGTCCTTTTTCACACCTCCCCAAAAATTGAAAACCTGTTCCCAGTCAGGCACTACTTATTTATAAAAAGAGACAATAAATATTTCAAATGGTTGATGATTCAGCAGAACACTACAAGTAGATCTGAATGTAGCCCCTGCCCTCATCAGAGATACTGAAAATTCAAAGTGCACACTCAATCATAGTCCTAACATAGATATTGCTGTTTTCTCCAAAATGTATAAATCCTTCTAAAAATCAAACAAAATTTCTTTCCCAGACTTCTGATAGTGAATACACACTTGACAATATAAACTAATTCACCATTATTTTATGCTCTGTGCATCCTAAGAGAACACTAGCATGTAAGGAATGAAATTCCTAATAGGGGATTAATTTTAGCAATTGAGTATTACCAGGTCTAGTGACTTTCTGTGTTTAAGAAAACGGAGTTCAATTTGCAAAATGGAATGAAGCATAAGCCAAAACAAGATGTGCACTCACGAGCACTGATGTATCCTGTGTTTATGTGTAGGAGAGTTATAGAGAGAAAGATAGAGAGGTTATTACCATATTAAAAAAGCACAAATTTGGGGAACTGTTGGAGACCTCATGAATTCCAACAATGTCACTTTTAAACCCACTAGGTTTAATAAGTATTACTAATGAAGTTTCCAGTGAGTATGTTGCTTCAAACTCTAAAAACAAGAGGAAGGAGAGTTTAACAACTTTTGTATATTATTCAAATGTTTCTATAGAACACATTTTCATTATTTGACTTGCTGAAATTGCTTTTGAAAGTACATCTTAGTCACTGTACACACAGAGCATTAATTTCTGCCACAGTGGATTTGTTATCAAGTTTACCACGTCTTTCTCTTCATTGATTTAAAGTCGCTTTATTTTTTTTTGAGCACTTATTGCAGTGTAACTTACCTTGCCTTTCCTGGGTTGGCAATTGCCAACTGCTAACAAAGCACAATTTAAATGTTTTATGAAAGAAACTATATCCCTCCTTTGGAGAATTATTCAGACTTTCTGTATGAAAACATTTAAACTCAATGCATTTCAAATACAGGCATTTACACAGTAATTTTCAGTTGTCTATAATTCGGGTATTTAAACTGCATTACTTCTAAAAGACCACAACTAAATGTTTACATTTTAAGATCAAGTATATGGAAACAAATGAAAAAAAACAAATCTGCATTTGATTTATTGCTGTTATTTTTGAGCATAAGTTCTCCAGCAATTTTCTTATTGTTTTCTTTCCATTAGCCTTCCACTGGGATGATAAACTACAAAGAAAGAAGTGAAATGACTTAATTCAGAATAGAATGGTAGAGGAAAAAGTTCTGTCATATGACTTTATCCCTACAATCAACTATATTTAAGATACATTAATACAGACATAAAAAGGTCATCCTTCATATTAATGGTGTATTTGCAAATAATCAATGAATCTGTGTATAGTAGGTGTTACAGATGATAATCAGGATATCAGAAGAATCTATTATGAATGATTAAAACAATGTCTTAACAATCTGACTTTCATAATGCTCTATTACAATTATTAATTAAACTAACTATTAATAATAATGTATAAATGTATCCTTTGATATAAAATGTGGCCCATATAGCATTCTGCTCTTCCAGGAAATAAAAGAAACAAAGATTTTTTTCTTTAAAAAAATCTTGGAGCAGTTGTTTGTCTGTTTGGTGACCTTTTTAAAGAGCCTTTGCTAATAAGGCTGAGAATTAAGACATCATCCAAAACTGTAGAGCACAGATGGCCTTCAACTGAGCCTTTTTGGAACAATGTTCATGGTCTCATGTTATTTCCAAAAGAACCAAGGCTTTTTTGTTTCTGAATAAATAATGTTTTTATACAACCTGCCTGAATGATTAATGAATTGTTCTGGGTTATTTCTGTTCTGCACAGTTTCATATAATTAAGAAGTATAATGTGGAAATTACTTAAACTTTAGAGAAATATAATGTTTTTCCATGTCTTAATAAATTAGAACTTTTAAAATTGATTGCAAGCATTTCATTCTTTATTGTTCCTGGGTTATATTCTAGCCTCACTGCAATCAGTGGCAACATTCTCATTGACTTCAACAGAGACATAATTTCACTGGGTAAGTTTTGAAATGCCAATCTATTACTGAAACTGCATTTAATTCTATAGTGAAGGAGAAATTCAAGCTTTTCATATTCTGCATATTTGTGAGCTTTCAGAGGGAGATTTTCTGATTAGAGTATAAAGATAAAAAAATCAGGGAAAACACATTAAAGAACTTTTATTTTTCTATCAACAAATCCTTCTGGAACAATCTGGAATAAATGTTTCCTGTCTTTCAAATAAAGGTAAACAAAATGGCAGAACCTAACAGAAGAGTGAATTATTACACACAATATTTCAAATATTCTTGTGAACTATCTTTGCTTTTAGAAATGGCATGAATAAAAAGAGAAATTACTAATATGAAGAAAGTCACTAATCTGGAAAAAATAAGATATGATGACATATTGTACATGAATACTCTTTTTCTAGATAAAAGTAATAGCTATATTTTAAAAGAAAAATCCTGAAATAGCTTTGAACTCAGTTTTATTTAAATTGGGGACTTGGTTTCATCCCAGACATCCAAACTAAAAAAATAAATAACATTCCTCCTGAGACGCATCTACTGAAATGTTCTCTCAAAACAACTATGAGGCCTGGTCTACACTAGACCAGGAAGGTCGACTTACGTTATGAAATTCCAGCTACGTAAAATGTGTAGCTGAAGTTAACTTACCTTAAGCCGAGCTGTGGTGGCGTCCACACTGCAGGAGGCCGACGGGAGCAAATGCTCCCGGAAGCTTCCCTTACTCCTCTCAAAAGGAGGAGTACTGGATGCCAGTGGGGTCTGCCCTCATTGTTCAATTTGCGGGTCTATACTAGACCCACTAAATAGAATGCCAGAAGATCGACCTCCAGCTCATCAATCTTCCAGTAACTATAGCTGTGCCCTAAGAGCTGACAATGGAGTACCAAAGACAATTGCCAACCTTGGACTAGTTCTTTACATCTTATGAAAAATTATATATGTTGGAGGCTCACACCAGTAAACAGGTTTTAGACAAGCTGCAATTGCCTGCTGTTTCTGAACTACAGTCTACACATCTAAATTTTCTTTTCACTTCTTGAGAGGATACACACACAATAGACTTTCAACTGGTGTAAACCACTTCGCTCTACAATGGAGATTTGTTAATTTAGAGCACTGAAGATGTGACCCATTGAAGTAATAACAAAAGTCATTTAGTCCCAATGAATAATTTTAAACTACTGCAAAAGCAGGGTCACCAGCTATACAAATGATGTTCTTTCACACATCATCTCTATAATACAATGCCTAACATGGGTTTGATTCTGGAAAGGGTATAGCATTCCAGCCTTAATCACCCCCCAAAAAAATTAAATATGGGTTTAACCTTAACAGTTCACTAGTTACAGTGACTGAGCAGTATATGCCTTCCATGGAAAAGACGTCAAGACATACTGGACTGTTTCTCACAAAAGCCAATCTCACTTTAAATACAGACTTAAACCACTTCCAAATATTTTGACAAACATAAATAGTTGTAATCACTTTTCACCTACAAAATTCAGGACTAGACAGAGTTTGTGGCTGCTGCTATCAGAATACCACTAGTATCGGAAGAATTTTGAACAAATTTCTCATGTAGGCTCACATCAGTAAATACAGTTTTGATGGATCTGGTGCAGGCAATCAACAGTAGGTTTAATTACACATATAGGAGTATTGGAATTAGATTAATTTCACAGTTTAAGTCAATATACAGATTACATGCATTTAACCTTTTTTGAATATTTGACTTGAATGTTCACATATGTTGTATATCCAGCTGCTCTACTTGCAGAGAAAATTTCATAAACAAGTGACCAAGCAGAAACCAATTTCTGAACTGGTCAATTTGGAATAGAAGTCTTTATTTCACATTACATTTGTATATGTTTATATATATGTGAGTGAATGTGCAACTTTTATTTACACTGTGAGCATTTTAATTCCATATGAAGTAAACAAATACAAGCACAAAGATTTGCATAACTTTGAGGTGTCCGGGATTTGTCCAGGGCCTCCCATCTGCCCGCTGGGAGTGGAAGGGAAGGAGCAGACAGGTCAGTGCGGTGGCTCCCCAGGTGGCTCGGGGGTGCTCTGGCAGTCATAATAAGTGCAGCCATTGGGGAGGAGTGAATCTCTTTGGGGGCAGCCATACTTTGGGCGGTCGGGCACCACACTCTGGCTCCCCAAGAGCCTAGCTGTGGGGGATACCCCAAGAGCCCGCTTCTGGGAGCCCCACTCCTGTCACCTGTCCCCAGGCTGCTGTCCAGAGCACTGTACCCTCTCCCCCCGGCTACCCCTGGGCTGTCACGGCTGTGATGTGGGGTCTGTCAACTACAGTGCTATGTTTCTTGTCGTTGGAAGCCCTGTGGGGTGGGAATAGAGGAAGGAAAGTAGGGGGTTGGTTTAAAATGCAATTCCAAGTGGCAAGGGGAAGTAGTGAGGTCGAGCTCAAGCTGGGAGAAGAGGGTGGGGGGAGAAAGGGTGGAGGCAGGCAGGACCCAGAGTGACGTGATGATGTCACTGTGTCGTCCTGCAGGAAAACCTTTTTTTAATATATATAGAGAAAGTGATAAATTAGAGGCTTTATAGATTTATGGATCATCATACACGTCAACATTCTGCTACTCACTGAAAACAGTCTGACATTCCTTCATCAGGGCTCCCTGCAAATATGCAGCATTTTCAGCACCACTTTATCTTTGATCCTAAGAAAAACACATCGAAAAATTGGTTGTAGAAAAAGTATATTTACCTTTTTTATATATTCCTGAAAGTATATTTACCTTTCTTCACAGGGTATTTTTTGCTGTGATTTGATGAAATGTCTTTCTTTTTCCTAGTAGTTCAGAGATAACAGGTAATAAAATGTTGCAAGTGCTTATTTTTGTCTCTTGGGCTCTCCTACCTAATTCTGACCTTTTCTAAATCTCCTCTTTAAATTAACTCTCCATTAAGTCTTCTGTACATTCTCCTCTCCCTATCTCTCTCTAACACACATACTCCTGCTCAACTCCATCTTCTCTACACATGCCCTTTCTCAGTCTTCTCTTTCTCTGTTTCCTACATACATATTCTTCCATCCCTTGTCTTTTCCTTCTCCCTATGCCCATATATACAAGAAGAATGGTTGCAGCATATTAACTAAGTATGAACATACCTATCAAGGCAATAGCGCTCATCTCAGAATGTCTCAATAACACCTACAGGGTAAAACTATGCTCTCAAATGAACTCACACAGAAAAATGATAAAAGACAAACCCCATATTGCCTGTGGGTTAACATTTTTCACAAATTGAAATTCACTTAATTTCTGACCACTCAGTTTTCATCCTTAATGAAAACCAGCACAAAAATCTTCAAAATATGAAACTGGGAGTTTACATTTGTAAGTTTGCTAAACACTAAAAATCATGGTCTGAATAGAGACAATGGATTTTTGGCTTATTGCAACAATCTATAACAGTGGTGGGCAACCTGCATGTAGCCCAAGGATGACATATGGCCCATCAGAGCTCTATGTGCGACACATGAGACATTTTGTTCACAGTTACCCTCATGCAGCATTGCCAGTTATGCTCATTGCTGTCTGGGTAGATTTTTTCCTACGGGTATTACTAAAGTGATACAAACTTAAAGCAAGGGCACATGAAGTGAGGTGCATGCTGATTGCACACAACATTGGCCGAGAGCCATGCACTCCCTCTGTAACCAATCAAAGTGCTTCTACAGTCCAATTGGCAAACCCCACAAATTCTAGGTATGCAAAAGTGCAGTTAGCAAAACTACCCTACCCTGGGAGACTGTCTTGTTAATGACAATCTTGTGGCCCATTGAGATGACAGAGGGCTACGTATGAAATCCACTCACTGGTCTAGGTTGCCTATTGCTGAGCTATAACCTTCTATAACACTGACCCATTTTTTCCCCTTTCTTTTCTACCTACACCATGCCTGGAAAGGTGTTAAAGGGACACTTTACCTTAAACAGTCCCTGAAATATATTTTAAATATTTATGCTAAACATTTGTTAGCTGTGTCACTCTTGAGTACACTTCCAAGACCTGAAGAAGGGATCTGTGTAAATGTGAAAGCTTGTCTCTCTCAACAACAGAAGTTGGTCCAATAACATATATTTTTCTCGCCTACCTTATCTCTTTGATCCTTCATGGAAATCCATGTAGATAAAATCTAGCATCCATGTGGAGTTGTAGTAAAGAAGTTTTACTGGGTAGAAATGCCACCTATTTTAGGTTATGTATATATTAGAATAAGAAAAATGATAATTTAGTAGTTTATTTATTAAATGTATTGATGTATTTTAGGATTATGATTTGTTGTACCCGGCCAGCCACCCTTTCTGAAAGCAGAAAGGTCCCTTGCCTTATCTTTGGTAAAGGTGCACCAGCCAGAATTTTGTGTCCAAAGTTGATTCCAAGGCAGGAATAGATTCCTATGTTTTTTGTTTAAGTTTTAAAATTAACATTGTAAAATAAGTAAAAGGGTATGATGATTGTTTTCTTTAAATTGCAATTTGATGTCTATGCTAAAATATTCATATTGTGTCTGTGTAACAAAGAAATCCATTTTGTTTGTTGAATGTGTGTTAGAAGCTAAGTGTGAAGGCCATCTCTGGACTACATGTTCTAGGGAGAAGCCGAGGACAGACATAAAAGTGCCAGGAAATTGCTGTATACCCCTACTGAGATGAGGATGAAGGGCAGATTGACAACTCTAAAAGATAAAGCAAGCACCTATCAATTGGGATGAGATATCTGTGATGTGAAAAAAGCACACGTCTGGAGATATTCAGTGATTAACTGCAGCATGATGGTGCCAAACTTATCAATCCCAACGAAGGAAACTGCTAGAAAAAGGGCTACTTTGCCATAATTTTGGGGTACATCTTGCCAACATTCTGGAGCATTAGTCTGGACTGACAGAGCCCTGCTCCTCCCTATCCATGATCAATCTGGTTGACTACCAGAGAGAGAGAGATCATGGACTGGTAAATATAATATAAATTGGTGGAGCAGTGTTTGTGCGCATGTGTGTGTGTGTGTGTGTGTGAGCGCGCATGCATGTGCACACATATGTGTTTGTCTTTGTAAGCATAGCTTACCTGCTTTATTATATTCTTAATAAATGCAGCATGTTGCCTTTTCTCCTATAAAAATCCTATGTGCTTCTTATAAGCACAATAGAGCTCCAATGACTTTAGCAGTTTGCCCACAGATTTGAGTGCAGGATTCACTTTGGTTTGTGTCACTCTCACACGCACACACACATGTGCAGTCTGGTGGTGAAAGATAGCAAAGATTTAAGGGTCAGCCCTTGGTCTGGAGATATTCATTCTCAAAAGAAGGTTATGAAAATGTTTTATTGGCTCTCAAGTGAGCAGCTATTTCCTGTAAATCACTGGTGGATATTTAAATTCTAGGCTTATCAGAAGAAAAACATAGATTGAATATCACCTGTACATTGAATTTGTTTGCAATTATTTATGCAAAATTAACAAAACAAAAATGCTAATCCTAATTAAAAGGTGCTATAGGTACTGCAATAAAAAATAAAGGTGCTGCCGGATATTATAATGGGAAGATACATATCATAATGCATTTTCGGAAGAACCGCTATCCACTTAAACCAGAGTGAGCTACTCTATGGAATATTCACAATGCTGTGAAAGCAACGCAATGGGCTGCTTGATTAGAAATGGTGACAGACTGTACTTTATTTACTCCTGTGATATGAGTGTGTGCAGAAAAGTTTGGATTCTATCACAAACGCAATCAATATTTCAAAATAGTAAATGCACTAGTGTGATAAACCTACATTTTTCAGCAAGCCAGCAAGACTCCTCTCACTATACAGATGTAAATATTGTTGTTCATTTTACACAACTGCTCAGTCTTGTTTTTCAGTTTTTCTTTTGTTGTTACTAGGCAACCAAAGCTGTCCTGTTTCACACATAGAGAGAAGCTTATCATTTATTTTAATGGGAAAGCTCTGTGACCAAAAGCAAAACCTTTAACTGTGACATTATGACAAGTAATATAGAAAGGGAAATTTTCAAGGTGAGCCATATATGAACTTTTCTACCTGTTCTATGCAATGAATAAGCTAGTGTGCTGATTTATGGGTGAGATTTTCAAAGGGACACTGTATAGACTTAACTCTTTTTCCCATTGAAGTCAATGATAAAATTTCCATTGCCTTTCATGGGAGCACAGTTAGGGCAGTGTTGAGCATTTTGGAAATACCCATTCTCTACAAAAGTATTGATCCCTCTCAAGCCAGGTCTGTACCGGGGATCTAAGCAAATGCTTATCGGAGACTCAACTCAACTAATCACTTCCCCAGCCCCCTTGCTACCTCTATCAGAGACAGACAGCAGGGTGGAGGAGCAGGAGCCACTGCTGGGGGAACCGGTAAAGCCAGTTCACCCCAGCACTGTGTCTGCGGGAGGCAGGGGAGGCAGAGGCACAGCAGGGAAACGGTGCAAGCGGTGTAACAATATGGTTTTTCTGTAACCATGTTGGAAGGCCTGAACCAAAAAGCCTTCTTCTGCAGCCAGAGTGGAGAGCAGCAGCCATTAGCTGTAAGGCCTAGAGTCACATACTCACATTCCATCTAAATTACATTAAAATAGTGTCACACCGGGCTGTGAGAAAGGGATTTTGTCCTAGTAGCCCCCCGCTGTCACCAGATAAAGAAACAGATCTCAAGATGGGTAAAGAAAACTTAAGTAACACCATTCTGTCAGGCAAGAAACTGCTTGTCAATAGTTGAGGTTGTGGAATCCGCACTCTATGATTAAGTGTCCTCACTTTCCTATTGTTTGTCCGTATGATCTCTGTCTGGTTTGTAACTGTTTCTGTCTGCTATATAATTAATTTTGCTAGGTGTAAATCAATTAACGTGGTGGGGTATGATTGGTTAGGTAATTCTGTTATGATTGGTTAGCAAAAATTATACTAAAATAATTGGTTAAGGTATAGTAAGCAGGACTCAGGTTTCACTAGATAAACTGGGGTCCAAGAAGGAGACTAGCTAGAAGAAGACCAAAGGGAAAGAAGAACAGAAAGGAACACCAAGAAGAAGAGGAAAGACCTGGAAGAACTACTCATCTCCAAGACACAGCCTAAGACCAGAGCTGCCAGGATTCTCCTGCATGACCGTGACATGCAGCAGCTAAGATCCAGAGACTGATCTTGCCTGGCCAACCAGGGGGGTCTTCCTGCCTTTATCAGGATTGGTGAGCATGACACTGTGTGCTTAGCATGTGTATTCTGCTTGTTTGGGAATTGTCAATAAATAGAGAATAGGACTATTACTGTGTGAGGCTCTTTCAGTGGCTAAAGATCCTGCCAACCCACAGGAAGTTAAGCCCTGAGCCCTAGGAATTGGGTAAGAGTGGGTGTGTAAATTAACAGGGTTCCAACTTGAGCCCTAGGAACTGGGTAAAGGTGTGTGTCCCTACAGTGTGGAAGGGATAGAGAAATTTGTGCAGGTAACAGCGGGGACTGCTTCAGTCCCTGCTCGTGCCAGTTTCCACTGAGGGTGCTTCTGCTTTTGAAATGTAGAAATGCAGAAGTGCTGCAGGGAGCATGGGGTGAGCAGGGACTCAAGCAGACCCCGCTCACCCTGTACCTTCCACGAACAGAAACTGCTCCAGCACCAGCCCCTGTTTGTGACAGCCAGGGCTATCTGCCGCAAAAAGGGGCTGCTGGACTCAGCGCGAGCTGGGCTCAAGAAGTCCTAGCTCACACTGATTACTGCACCTCTGCATTTTAAATGTAGTAAGAGCTCTTACTACATTTAAAATGCAGAGCTGTAGTGCGGGTGTCTCTGGAGCTGGCACAAGCCAGGACTGCTCAGTTCTGTCTTGAGTCCGCTCCTGGAGCTATCCCTGTGTAGCCAGACAGGAACCCCCCCCCCGTAACATCCATCTTTGCTTGCCTGGAGCATGCAGGGCACACAGAGCAGTAAAAGTCTTGAACAAAAGGCCTGGATATGGCAGGCTGCTGTGACCCTGAATGGCTGTAAACAGAGATACGCCAATTGCTGACCAAGAGGCTGCCGAGGCGTGCCCTTGACTGAAACCCATATTGATACGAACACACAAGCCGTCCGCGGGGGGAGGAATCTCTCGCCCAGTAAAAAAAATGTCTAGTACTCACAATTTAGTTATCTCTCTTGCAAGTGTAAATTAACTTGAAACTTGCTTGTAAGAACTGGCGTCACAAAAACAGACCAACACAATTTGGCATCTTAGATAAGAAAGAAGATACGGGCCCCTATGGGTATAAAGATGGGTCCAGCAGCACATTTACTCTGAGTGTCAATCTACCATCTATCTGCTGGTCGGGTTAGGTGTTTGACCTCCCGAGGTTCCATGGGGACGCCCACCTCGTATTCGTCTTTCCTAGGAATTGAGGGACCGGCCCTGGCTTGACCCGCTGGAGTCGAGAGGCACAGAAGGGGGTAAAAATTGTACCTGGATGTGGTCCTTTGTCTTAAGTGTACACATAGATTTAGAGCTCTTTAAAGATTAAGCTGTCACTTGGTACCATTATTTCTATTTTCTATCTTTATTTTCTTTGTAACCATTTTTAAGATCTATATTTGCTAGCAGTTAAGAAATAGAGCAATAGCCATTGTAACCATATGCTTTATAAGCCTTTTTAATAAACCTGTAACTGTTTAAGTTTTTAACCTGACTCCTTCAGTTGCTGTAACAGAACCAAGCACAATTTAAAAGAACTTCAGCCGGTCATAAGGGACAGATATAGGAGGAGCTTGGGCGTTTGGATCGTGTCACTCCCAGGTGACAGATCCGTTGGGGCATCTCTCAGTCTTCCCTAGACTGCCTGCTGCGAAGGGATCCTGTATCCTAGCAGCTAAAATCTGAGATGTAATAAGCTCTTCCTATAAACAGGGGCGTCTGTCAGCCTGTTGGCTGCCCTCTGCAACGGGACCCTGGTCCTAGCAGTAAAGTCACGGACGTTAAACCTTTTCACACACACGCACACACACACACTGCCCTGACCATTGGCTGACACCCTGCTGCGGCTCTGCAGAGGCACTTATTGACTAATCATACAGTCAATACAAATTGTATCAACTCTACGATTAGCCAGATAATTGCATTTTAACATCCTTAGTCTGAACAAGAGGCATTCAACATTCTAGGATAACAGTTAAACATATTCAAGGTAAAGGGTTATATTATTTATTCTTGGGAAGCTGGAAACTCACCCAAAACAACTAGTTGAGAAGAGCAATTGGCCCTGGTCTGAAAGCTTCTAATTGATTACCTTTTATAAAGAGAAAAAATGATGGGCAATGAGCAGTACTAAAAAGGAGAGAAAATCACATTGAATGAGAAAAATTTAAAATATAAGTGAGAAGACTCTGTAACTGATGCACAGCATTTTGAGTCTCAGCAGGAAGTATAGGACTATTTAGAACCTGCCCAACAAATGAATCTGGCTCTGTACCTAAAACTTCCTTTCTCTAATAGATAGTGCTGCAGGCATGTAATATAATGCATCAGGGTAGCTATTTACACCGACAGCAGAAATCATGATGCCATTCACTCAGCTTTTACTCTGCTAAAAATATGCTTAAATGACACTTAAGCCAGTAGCAGCCTGAGTTGGAATCAGCAGACACTAACTGCTCTATAAAGCATTATCACAGTGCTGGCTTTACTTGTTTATCAGGAGCCTAACTCTTTCTTTTGGGGTCCCCTATCTAACCCTCTACTTCCCTTCCCAAAGGCCCATGTCCTGATTATTCTTTCTCTGTCAATCCAAGGAGGGCAGGCTGATTCTCTTTACAATCCTGTCTATGTAGTTTATCTGGCCAGTTGTCAAGGCTGGATTAAGGTACTTCAGGGCCATAGGCACACCATGATAGTGGTTCCTCGTGGCCCCTCTGCCCACATGAAGTGGCAGGGTTCCCCCTCATTCCCGGAGAGGCAGGACAGTAACTTGGAGTTCCTTTCTCTCTCCACCAGCTACAGCAGGCATTCCCTCTTATGCCTAGTGGCAGGGCTGGCAGCAGTTATCCAAGTAACCAGGATGCTGATTAGGCCTCAGTTGGAGTATTGTGTCCAGTTCTGGGCACCACATTTCAAGAAAGATGTGGTGAAACTGGAGAAGGACCAGAGAAGAACAACAAAAATGATAAAAGGTCTAGAAAACATGAGCTCTGAGGGAAGACTGAAAGAATTGGGCTTGTTTATTTTAGAAACAAGAAGACTGAGAGGAGACATGAAAGCAGTTTTCAAGTATCTAAAAGAGTGTTACAAGGAGGAGGGAGAAAAAATGTCCTTCGCCTTTGATGTTAGGACAAGAAGCAATGAACTTAAACTGCAGCAAGGGAGGTTTAGGTACACAGTTGCAAAACATGCTAGGAAGAAGTACCAGGGAATACAAGGGATGGTTCCACCTAGTATATCAAGAGATGATGATTTCTGAGGGAACGCTGGGCAAGTACATAACTCAGGAGGATCTATGGAAAAGATCTGCAAAAAGGCCAAATAGAGAAGGACTGAGGGTGTGAAAGAGATAAGTGAAAGAAAAGATCTGGAGTAGTACAGTAATGGTATGAGCTTTAATCCTGGTGCTGACAGCAGCTGACCATTAGGAGCCAGAGACGAAGGCTTCCAGAGACATTGGAAGGAAGTTCCCTTAATTTCCTTGTATTAGAAGACAGGAGTCCAGAGCAGACTCTAGGAGATTAACTTTTGAACTTGGGAAGACCCAAGGAATTGTTAAAAGTAGTATCAGTCCTGTCTCAACAGGGATGAATGCTGTGGTCTGAGCATATGTTTTGTAGTGTTTGGACTCTTATTACCCCAGAAAGGGAAGGGCTTTTGCCTTGGTTCAAGGACCGGAGCACTAAAATGTCATTCATCCAAATGACCCAACCAACCAGATAGAAAATGAGGTCATGCTGTATGTTCAATGCCAGAAAGTAAGAATCCATTATGTGGGTTAAATGTAGCACTCAGAAACATGGGATTCCAGAAGTGACACTAAATCCCTGTACGACCTTAGTTAAATCACTTTACCTTAGTTTCAATGACCCCATCTGTAAAATGAGGATTAGAATGCTTTCTGCTTCACTGGGGTGCTGTGATAATTAATTGTTGCTTGCAAAGTGCTATACAAGTGCCAAAATTTATTCGATTACACAGTGATTGCTCCAGTGATTTCCCAAGATCCTTGCTCAATTGGAGAACTGTTCCTTGAAAAACATTATTAAAATCCGGCACACTACTTCAAAATCTTGATGAAATCCCTTTTGCTCCTTTCTGGAGAAAAATAGTGACTGTATGTCAAATTCAGAGTGATGTGAGTTATATTCCCTGGGACTGCTTGTGATCTCACTTACACTGGTTTTAGATCATAAAAGACTATTGACTTCAGTGGAGTTAACATTCTGATTTACCCTGTTGTGCTAAGGGCGGGCTCAGGACTCATGAGGCATCCTTAAACTCTTACCTTGTCAAAACTATTTCTACTCATTCATAGATTGGTACATGAGTGTAAATGCTGTACTGGCTTATAGTCCCTTTAATTTCAATGAAATAGAAGAGGGTGAAAGATGATAAAAGATAAAATATTGGTGTGGCATACTGTAACATACATTATTACTCTCTCCTATTTGCTTTTCTTGCTATGCATCTCTCCTTTGGGCCTTATGTTTTGAGTTGAACCAGAAAGATTGCCTAACATTGAACTAGACTCAATGGGCAAAACTCAAAGATGCTGGGTAGCTTGTAGAAAGATTCATGTTGGTAAATGGGCATGAGTTTGAGTCTAAGGCCTCAGCTCTGTCTTGTTATCTGTGTAGATCGATTGCTACTCCAGTGCCGTCCCACAGAAATCACTCATGACTTCACAGGCTCTGCTTGCTGTCAGCAGTCAACCCACATGGATCACAACGAAGGATCAAGGTTTAAGTTACTCAAAAGAGAGCAGTCTTAAGTTGGTTAAAAACAGGTTAAGGGAGCTGGAAGAAAATGTAAATTAAACAAATATAATCCCTCTTGGCTGATTTAGGGCAGGCTTACATTATGGGGAAAAGTCTAAGCTATGAAATTTACATAAGTAGCATAACTCAAGACAATGTATCTTAAATCTACTTACTGTGGAGTCTACACCGAAATGGGTTGATGGGAGAAACTCCCCCATCGACTCCCTTACTCTTCTAATTCCAGTGGAGTACTTGAGTTGAGATGACAGCAATTGATGGTTGATTTAACAGGTCTTCACTAGACCTGATAAATTGACCTCCCAGTAGATTGCTTGCCAGAGCAAGCCCTTAGATCTTGCACTTTTTTAGACTGACTTAAACTCACCACTGAACTTGGCCCTATATTTCCAGAATACTTAGCATTGATACTTTAGGTTCCATTTTTTCTTCTGCATAAATTAAAAGGTGTCAATATTAGTATATGTGCCCAAACATTTTCATATATTAACCCTTTTAAAAGCAAAAATGTTCTAGGTCATTTAGGAATTCCAAATTACCTGTGTTTACCCATTCTGTGAAAGTCAATCTAGACATTCTTTTGCTGTAGCAAGTAACTTTCCTGTCTAAAGGAAACAACTAGGAGGGGTATGATCATGCAATGCTTATTCATGCAGACAGTGGTCACAATGAACAGTTGAATTCATATTAAATATGTTAGTTAGAGGGCCAGCTATATACCCAGCTTCTTTGACCCCCCTGGAGCTCTACCATTTACACCAGCTGAGAATCCAGAGGCTTGACACAACCAAAACATATGGACTAAAGCTCTGCATAAATGGAGGACTGCCTGAGGACGGACTTCAATGGGGCTATTCATGTGAATAGGGTCTACAGGTTTTATCCTTTTAAAGTTATTTGGGACCTATTTGTTGACAATATCCTTACAAAAAATCTTTAACCTCCCAGACCTAATGTTTCTCATTTCATTTTACAATTACAGTCTAACTATAAAGCTGAATGATTTGGGTGTTCTTTTCTTTTTAGCATACAAAATGTAGACACTTTTACCTTCTTTCTCTTGGAGCTTCATTAATCTGTACAGTTTATACAGTGATATACTACTTGTCTTAGGGCTGGATCCATTTCCCATTAAAGTTTGGAGGCTGGATCAGAGCCTTAGCGTTAGATGCACAAAGGGATTTAGCCACCTAACTGCCAATATTTAAGATCCACTGACAGTCACAAAACTACCATTCAGATTCTGTCAGAACTTATAGATACCTAAATTTCTGCCACTCATTTATGTACAAAACTGCCTAAGTCTTGATGTTACCAAACTACTTACATCCTTCTCCATGCTTAAGCTCCACAAAGATTTTGAAGCTAAGCATTCGTGTCTATGCCACCTGCAGGGCCCACTCAGGTAAGTGTGCTCTGAGCATGTCTAACCTGCACAAAAAGACAGGCGGTGTATGTACCATCAAGAGGTCCATAGTCAGAGCACTCCCATGGGATGTGGGAGGCCCAGGCTTAACTCCCCCCTCCTCTGCCTGATTTGTAGCAGACTTGAACCTAAATATCCTCAGTGAGTGACCTAATCATCAGGTTAGTGGGTGTTCTTGGGTGAGACTTTCTCAATCTCTTCTGTTCTACTTCGTATAAATTAAATGTTTCTTGGATCAGGGACTTGAACACATCCAAAACTGAGTGACTTTCTGGCCTCTAGAGTCAGTCTTGATTTTTTTTCTCTTTCTGTGGCCAATTGAATATTTAGTTAATGCTTCCATTAACTCCACAGGGTTCTTTTATTGGAGGGACAAAAACTATACATCTATTTACACATCTTTCACAAATTTCATTAACATATTTTGTGCAGAAAAAAGCACTAATTTCACTCAAACTTCAAGTAACCCTTTTATAAGGCAGAGGGAGAGAGAGAGAGAGAGAAAGAGAGAGATTCCTTTTCCTCTGCTATCCATTTCTTTCCTGTCTCCATCTGCTGTCTAGATCTGTGAAACTCCAAACCAAATAAAAACCCCAGGAAGACAACAAAATGGAAATATTGTGGAAGGCATCAATGTGGCAAGACAGTGATATCTATCCAACAAAGCATAGCATATCTGTAACCCTTCTGCCGGGTAGGCCTGGCAGTAACCAGGGCTGGGTTCAATATCTTGGGGCCATCTCACATAGAACCAGCTCGAGCCCCCACCCAGTAATCTGGGAAATTCACGCACCCTGGGCGCCTCTGAGAGGCAATGCTTCCCCACTGCAAGCACAGAGTCTGAGTGTAGGAAAGAAACATTTAATGAAACAGAAAGAGAAGTCATATGGCATTAACTTGGGGAAAACACCACAAACAGAGTTCATAACCCCAAACATGAGCCAAGCCCCACCCCAGCCAAGAATCGCCCGAAGTCCAAAAAGTCCGACACCCCAAAAGTCTCTGTCCCTGGTCCGTGCCACCCAGAGTCCCACAGTTCATCCGCAGGGTTTCACCTCCCAACCTGGGTAGAAATGGGGGGCCGGGGATAGATAGGGGGCACCTTATACGAAACTCCGCCACACTCCACCAGCTGTCTCATTCCACGCCTCCGGACGCTCCACTGGGCACCTGCCGCCGCTCCGCGCCACGCCGCTGATGGCCGCTCCTCGCCTGCCGCCGCTCCACGCCACGCCGCTGGTCGCCGCTCCTCGCCACTGGTCGCCGCTCCTCGCCTGCCGCCACGCCACGCCACGCTGCTGATAGCTGCGCCTCACCTGCCGCTGCTCCACGCCACGCCGCTGATGGCCGCTCCTCGACTGCCGCCGCTCCATGCCACTGGTCGCCGCTCTTTGCCTGCTGCCGCTCCACGCCACGCCGCTAGTTGCTGCCACTTCACTGGTGCAACAGGTCTGGCACTCAGCCAAACCAGTGATTTCAGCTCTCAGTGATTTCAACTCTTTAGCCACCAGCTGGACTGGCAAATGAATCCAGCTTTCACTAGACTAGCAAAAGAAAAGACTCCTCAGGGAGTCTGCTTTAGGTCTGGCCTTAAAACAAAGGGGGAAAGGTGCAGGCTGGGCCAGTCTTAGAGCTCACACCTGGCAGGTGCAAAGCAGGCTGACTCAAACCCTTTAACCCTTTCCCCCAGCTCTGTTCACTCAACTCTGGAAGGGGGGAGGCTTGTTCTTCCGAGACCTCTTACCATGATGGTGGTGTCTCTCCTGCAAGCACTGGTGGCATGTTTTACAGTTCCCACATTTAGGGTAGCATGATTAGTTACCCCACAACAGTCCCAAATTATATACAATTCTCCACATTCCATTCCAACACTGACCTTCCATCAGCCCTGGCTGAATGGGATTTACATAGCCACACCTCAGATTCTCTTCTGAGCAGTATTTACATGTCAACAGTTAACAGTTAATTACCTTGCAGAGCTAAACAACTGTAGTGGGCACACCCACCCCTCCTTTTAGCTGGCTGACAGCAAGCAGAAGTTCAGCCCCTGCTTACATATCTAAAGAGTCCTAACTTTGAAATGGTTGAATTCATGGGACTTTTATATGCCTCAGACTCTTAGCTGTGTTCATCTGCATTACCCATCATCTGTCCCCTTTGTTTTTGTTCCCTAAGATCACTGAACTGAGGCAAAAACTTAATCTTTCCTTTAGTAACTACAGTTAACAACTGTTTAGACCTCCTAGCACTATGGTTTGCATACAAACATTTACCTGTGAACAGTATACATGCAGACTAATAGACACAGAGCATTTCTTATCTTTTTATGAATCTGCATCACTTTATTGTCTTCTGTATCAATATCAGCCTGCCTGGTTATGCTTTGTTTGTCTTTATTATTTATTTATGAACCTCTCTTCATGTACATTGCTCTTTACAAATACTTAAAGGGCTTGGTCCTTGCCTTTAGGAATTTCTAGTCTGCCTCATTAAAAGAGCCATGAGGGTAAAAAACTGGAATCTGTTAAAGTAAAAGACAGGAAGTCAGTGAAAATTTATGAGGACAGAATGATATATCAGAGCAAGAGGAAGAGTAGAGTTAATTTTGAGAGGAGAGAGGTGAGAGTTAGATGGCAGATGACCAGCATTTTATCCATGAAGATAAAATGAAAAGGTTGGTTTACTTTTGTAAGTGTCTTTTGTAAAGGAAAAAGCAACCAGAATTATCAAGATGGTAGATAAATTGAAGGGAAGAGAGTTATACACCCAGGTGTCAAGAAAAAATGTGGAATTCTCAACAGCCATAAAAGGAGTGAGAGGAAAGAGCTTTTCAGGACAAAGAAGGAGTCATGGGACTTCTGAGAGAATAAAAAGCTCTTCACTTCCTGTTCACCTGCTCAAAGCCAGCTCAGTTTTGAAGGAAATTATTATTATCTGATGGCAGCTCAGTACTATATGTAAAATGAGGGTCATGGAATGAGCTCTGTTACCACTTTACAGAAGCAAACACACATGGCAATAACTAATGCCAAGGCAATAAACTAATGCCAAGGTAATAACAAGAACTGAATGGCTAATGAGAGTGAATTTCTTACATTCTTAGATCAGGGTCTAAAGTCATTACATTGATTTTTCAACTGACATAAAATCCTATAAACATCAAAAATGTAGGACAAGAGCCAGGTTGGTAAAGTATCTGAGACAATGTGGGGGAACTTGCAGTGCAGCTGCCTCTGCTGTTCCTATTTTCTGGCTGGACTGAGGACGTTAGTCTTCAGAGTTGTCAGTTCTGCAGCTTCCACAAGCAATACATTTGGGCCTATGTGCGTGCGTGCGTAAACATGCACAAGGGGTCTGCTATTTATCTTGTAAATCTCATCACATGAGCATATCCATAACTGATCTTGCCACCTGTGCTTTTGATCTCCGCTACATTCCCAATCTCAATTGCTAAATGTAAACTGGCTTTCCAGATATACACTCGTATATTGTTCTGAATATAACTATTAAGAGGGGGGAAAGGGAGAAGCTTCTCCAATTATTATATCATGATCTGCGCTGGCAGTGACCATTTCTCGTTTGCTTATGTGTCTAAATAGTAAGCTTAGTTTACAGATGGTCAAAGCAAACACCATATGTCCACAAGCTTTTGGGGCTCTAAGCTGCACAGTTTTTATTGATTGCTCTTTGTTGTATAAAACTAACATGAAGATGCAGTCTTGGTATTCCAGCTTTATTCTACGACAGTGAACTAAGCCCTAATCCTGCAAACATTTAAACATGTGCTTAACTTCACTGCCATAATTTATCCCAATGACCATACAAAATTTAAGATGTATTCATTTGCAGGATCAGGCCGTTGAATCTGTTTTGAATTCTACGTATGAAACTACTTGCTGTTAATACTTCCTTGCAGGTAGAAAATACTCATCCTCCTCCCCCCTCCTCTATCAATGTAACTTGCTCACTCTTGCATGAAAAACTAAATCAATTAAATATTCTGTGTTTTTTATGATACTAAAATGACCTATTAACATCAGATGAAAAATCTTCAAACAAGAGCTTTTTACACAAGTCATCTAATCATGGTTTTGGTAACTCATAGCTAGAGGGATTTTTTTAACTCTGTCCATTAATGGGTACATTAAATACAGAATAATCCAGTATTCTTTATTAAGAAATATACTGAAACATTTTGATATCTGGTTCCCTCTAGTCTCAGACGGAAAAAACACAGTTTATATGCAAAATATTTCTTCTGCTATTATTATCCACTATGAGCTAAAAACTTTCTAGATGATTTATGGTCTTCAATGCCCTTTTATTTATCCTTAAAAGAATTGTATTTTTATTGGTAAATGTCGGTAAACATTACTTTCACCGTATACTCACAAATCTACAAAAATGCTTCCATCTATAATAATGGAAATCTACAAATAGACAAAGTAAGAAAAATGTGTTGTGAGAATTTATTAACATTTGATTAAAGGATATTTATTTAATATATCTTAACATGATGTTGACAATTTGTATTTAAATTATACTTTTTGAATCTCAACATTTACTGTCATTAAATAGTCTGCCCCACCCTCAATTTCCTGGCTACAACTGTAAGAATTTAAAAAAAGAAAAAAGAAAAAAGCTTAAACATAAGCACACATTTACAGATATATATATGTATATGTATAAAAATTCTGCCAAGCCTACTGATATTTTAATAACTAGAAGATTTACCCAGCATTGCTCGGGTACTTAACTCAAATAAAGTTTGTTTTTCTTCATTTAAATCCATGGTCACCAATCTGTCGATTGTGATTGACTGGTCGATCGGGGGGGAGGGGGAGGCTCGACCAGTCGATCGCGAGGTGTTCAGCCCCCCCTCCATTTCCCTCTACCCCCCAAGAAGAAGCCCCTGCTGACTCTACCTCCAGTGACAATGGAGGTAGCACCGGCTTCCTTTGGGGGAGGGAGTCACCGCAGCTGCACGCCACATCTGGGGTTTCTTGAAGTGTGCTGTTTGCTTTCCCCTTCCCCAAACAGCTGGTGTATTTCCTGAAATGCCAGGTCTGTTGCGTGTCGGTGACTTCCTTCCCCTGCTGCCTTCCTGCAGGGTGTGGGGGGAGGAGTAGGAGTCCTGGGACCGCGCCAGCTCCAACTGCTCAGGAAGTGTGCGGCTGCCATGGGGAGTACCCTACCCTGCCATGGGGAGTACCCTGCCATGGGGAGTACCCTGCCCCTGCCCCAGCACCCTGTCCCCTGCCCCCACCAGCACCCTGTCCCCTGCCCCAGCACCCACCAGCAACTTGCCCCAGTACTCTGCCCTCTGCTCCAGCACCCTGTTCCCACCAGCACAATTGGGGCCACACTAGTAAGCCTTGCGGGGAGTTGGAGGGGTTGTTTTTTTGCATCTCACTTGTGTGGCCCCGACTGACTTTTATGAGGGTCAGTGACCTCTGACTCAAAACAGGTTCCCAACCCCTCTCATAAATAAAGACAATGCTGAAACTCTTTGTGTTTGACATAATATTTTATTTAAAAATGAAGCCTGGCCAACAAGCCCCCCGTTGGGGCCAAGCCCCCATCTGGCTGCAGCATCATAACACTCCTGCACACACACCCCAGACCCTAAATCTGAGCCTATCATACACTGGAGCCCCCTGTCCTGAGCCTCTCACATCCCCAAACTCCTGCATCCCCACATCCTCAGTCTTCTGCCACAACACTCCTGCACCATCCATACACCACAAATCTGTGTCCTGAGCCCATCATACTCCCAACCTCCCTGCCCTGAGCCCCTCACGCACCCGACCCAAACTCCTGCACCCTCACATCCACAAGCCTGTGACTAGCTCACCACCCCAGCCCTCCATCTGACCCCAACAGTCCCCAGCCTGGAGCCCCCTTCCCAAGCCAGCATCCCCTTCTCCACCTCCTCCTGCATCCAAATTCCCTCCCAGAGCTTGCATCTCTCACCCCTTTCCATACCCAAATCCCTCATTCCCACCCCAGAGCCCCCACCTCCTGTCTCAACCCAGTGAGAGTGTATAAGGGCTGGGGATAGCAAGTGATGGAGAGGAGGGGAACAGAGAGGGCCGGGCCTCAAGGAAGGGGTGGGATTTTGGGGAAGGGATGGGGGTAGATCTTGGCTTGTCCTGACATTTAAAAAGTTATCTTGGGTGTAAAAAGGTTGGAGACCACTGATTTAAATCATTGTTCTGGGATGGAGCTGGGATAGAGCTCAATATGGAGACTGCCCTGGGGAGAAAGGACTACCCCAGCCCTCTCTCACTGCAGCAGTTTGGGGTCAGGTGAAAAATGCCTCTTCATGGCCATGGGGAGCTGCAGTGGGCACAGTTGGGGGAGGAGTTCATATTTCCCATCTGGGGGACAGACAGACACACAGACAAACAGACAAACTCTCTGTCCATTCCTGCCCCCTGCTGGCCCAATGCTGGCCCAGTCCTCATCTCTGGCCCTTTGATGCCCTTCTGTGGTCATTCTGCAATATAACTCCCTCCTACCAGACCCTTCCCTTTCCATTTTATGAGAAACAATCAAATCCCACACATCTCCTATGATCCTGGCACAACCAAACCCTGACCATGCTTTAAGTTATGGCACGAGAAAGCTGCATACCGAATTTGGTGGTCCTAGCTCTTACCATTTAGGAGGAGTTTTTGAACAAATGGATTCACAGATGGATGAACAGACAGACATTTTTAAATATACAGTAAAATAATACCTATCTCTACCTGGAAGATTTCCCCAGAAGCAAGAAGAATTTCAAAAAACTTTCCAGTTCCTCTAGCTTGTCCTCATCTATTTAGAACTGCTTCATATAATTTTAACAGATATAATTATGAGAACTTTTCCATAGATATCTCCTACCAGAGTGGCTTACACTGATAATTTAGTCAACTCATTTTTTAAACAAACACCTTTAAATAAACATCTGTGAAATAAACAACTTCAAATTCATCAGTTTAAATAAGACATCAAAAGTATTGTATCCATTTGAAACTGTAGACGGAATGTAGGACAAATATAATTATCCAATTAGAATTCAGCCACAAATCCTGGTTTGGAAACCCATTTGGAAAAGCAGCATGACTTAAAAGAATCTGTTTGAGACTAAGGATTAGGAATTCCTGGACTCAAATTCTGCTCTGCCTAGAATGAGGCCTTCTCTACACTGCGCCCCTCCTCTCATCTATCTAAGCTAAGCAGTTCAACTTCAGCTTTACAAATAGCATAGCTGAAGTCAACATACTTACTGCAATGTCTTCCATGTGGGAAGGGCAGCAGGGCCTGCTCTCCCCTCGACTTTGACTACTCTTCTCATCCTGGTGGAGTACCAGAGTTGATGGGAGAGTGCTTGGAGGTCAATTTATCATGTCAAAGCAGATGTGATAAATCGACCACTGGTGAATCAATCACTACCACGTCAATCCATCCTATAGTGAAGACAAGCCCTGAGATGCAAGTAATATCGGGCATCTCACCTACCTCTAAAATCATTTGAGTAAGAACATATAGTAAAGCTGCTCAAATAGTCAATATCAATTAAACTTGGTTGCATCGTACAATTACCATTTGTTATTTCTGGTTTTTTGCTTGAATTTGTGTGCAACGGCTCTTACATGAGAGATTTCAGTGGTCATGCCCTGGAATGCTCCAAGTCATAGTCCTTGATGTGCTGTGCAATATTTCCACTTCTAACACTTCCACTCTGTCATTGGTTATCATTACACTAGCACTTTAATGCCAATGCGAGCCATCCACTAGACAAAGATACCTATGGGCACTTGAGTAATCTCTGGGATGTAACATCTTACTGCTGCATGCGAGAACTGAGCTTATTCCTAATATCTAGCTAAGATGTCTATTGTCTTAGTATCTAATGACAATAAAGCATAGAATCATAGACTCATAGGGCTAGAAGAGACCTCAGGAGATCATCCAGTCCAACCCTCCTGCCCAAGGCAGGACCAATCCCAACTAAATCATCCCAGCCAGGGCTTTGTCAAGCCAAGACTTAAAAACCTCTAGGGATGGAGATTCTACCACCTCCCTAGGTAACCCATTCCAGTACTTCACCACCCTCCTAGTGAAATAGTTTTTCCTAATATCCAACCTAGACCTCCCCCACTGTAACTTGAGACTCCCCCACTGTAATTTGGTCCTTGTTCTGCTATCCGTCACTACTGAGAACAGCCTCTCTCCATCCTCTTTGGAACCTCCCTTCAGGAAGTTGAAGGCTGCTATCAAAGCAGTGATGTCACAGTTTGCAATTTATAGCTCAACCCATGTGCATGGAAAGTTACTGTCAATATGGGGTTCAGGGTCACACAAGCATAGACAGTGACTGGAAAAGATGGAGTCTTAGATCACATGTCTTTACATGCCTTCCTGAATCATCAGACATTCACTGAGCTGTGTCCCTTCAGGAGTTTTCAAGAGGGTCCCTGATTGTCCTTAATGGGCTGTCATGCAGACTGGCTAACATTGATGCAAATCTATCTTTGGGAATGTCACAAAGGAAATCATCATGTCTGAGATACAAACATATAGCCGATCTTCATAACTTCAAATACAACGATACATGGATTTAAAGAGGATAATAATACTAAGACATCTATAACTTTTCCATTGATAGCTTATATGACATGCTTTACACAAGATTTCTTTTAACTTTGCAATAGTGGTGACTGAGTGCAACTAGTTACTGTATCTTCCTTTTTATAAAACATAACAATATGACAACTAAATGAGAAGAGGTCTGTGACAGGGCACCTGCCCTGCACTGGCCCTTTAAGCCCAAGACTCGGGCCTTGAGCCAGGGTTGGGAACAGAGAGGCCAGCTGAAGCTGTTAGGCTAGTGAGAGCCCAGCTGGCAGTGTGACAGGGCACCTGCCCTGCACTGGCCCTTTAAGCCCAAGACTCGGGCCTTGAGCTGGGGCTGGGAACAGAGAGGCCAGCTGAAGCTGTTAGGCTAGTGAGAGCCCAGCTGGCAGCTATGCAGAGAAGCCCGGTTGGCGTGGAGAGCCCAGCTGAGGCCGTTAGGGCGAGTGAGAGTCCAGCTGCCAGCTATAAATAGAGAAGCACAGTGCTTGGGGAGGAGGCCAGTGAAGGGCTGACTGCAGAGAAAGCAGGAGCTCCTAGGAGGGAGACAAGCTGGGGATAGCCAGCCAGGGCTGGGAGAGCCAGCCAAGACTCCCCTGGCTAGGGGCTGGAGACAAAACCCGGGTTTGGAGGCGGATCATGACGCAGACTAGGTAAGCGGGGTAGTTGAGACAACCCCGTTGCCAATGATGAGCAACCCTTACAGACTGTAACTTGCCCTGAGAGGGGCTAGATGAGGACAGTCAGGGGGCACTGAGGCACGGTGGGGGCCTGCTCCGTAACAAGGTCCTTCAAATCAAAGTTGCAACTCTTCATCTTCTTTGTGGAAAGCTTGTCAAGTGAGTGTTCTTCACTGGCACACTTAACATTAACAGGAGTGTTGTGTGCAAGACACAAAAAGCAATTCTTCCACTCTATTCTGCATTGATTACATCTCAGTTAGAGTATTGTGTCCAGTTCTGGGCACCACATTTCAAGAAAGATGTGGAGAAATTGGAGAAGGTCTAGAGAAGAGCAACAAAAATGATTAAAAATCTAAAAAACATGACCTATGAGGGAAGACTGAAAGAACTGGGCTTGTTTAGTTTAGAAAAGAGAAGATTGAGAGGGGACACAATAGCAGTTTTTAAGTATCTAAAAGAATTTTACAAGGGGAGGGAGAAAAATTGTTCTCCTTGACCTCTGATGATAGGACAAGAAACAATGAACTTAAATTGCAGCAAGAGAGGTTCAGGTTGGACATTAGGAAAAACTTCCTAATTGTCAGGGTGGTTAAACACTGGAATAAATTGCCTAGGGAGGTTGAGGAATCTCCATCACTGGAGATATTTAATGGATAGACATCTATCAGAGATGATCTAGATGGTGCTTGATACTGCCATGAGGACAGGGGACTAGACTTGATGATCTCTCAAGGTCCCTTCCAGTTCTATATTCTATGATTCAGGTCAGAGTTTGGCAAGCTGGGTCAGCAAGTTACTGCACCATTATAAAATCATGCAGCATGTTATCATGATGAGACAGAGGAGACTTCTCATTCAAGATCAGGTTCTTGCCCATTTGACTTTGTTGATGATCAAGTCCCTACTCTCTTTAATATTGTTCACTTATATGCGTACCCAGCTTCTCTGTTCTGCCTTAGCACATATGTTATAGATAGCATCATTTATATTAGTGAAATAAAACAACTTTTAACATAGCATCATGGAAGAGATTTTTCAGATTTCAGACTTAATCATCCAAAATCCATAGAATTCTAAAGTTAATTTCCTTGTATGTTAGTGACTTCAAAGTGGAGCTCTCCAGATCTCTGCAAACAGATAAATTTTCATGGTATTTGACATCTAAGGAAGGTTGATTAGATTCCTGTGCTACATGGAAACTATTCAGAAGTTAGATTAAAAATGCAAGTGTACATGTGCTAGTCTGTGTGAGACACATGAAGCATGGTACAATTTCCCAAAGAATGCAATGCTTGCTCTGTGTTTTTAGGAATAGATTTGAAATGATGTGTTATCTGTGAAACCTTGTCTGGTTTCAGTTCTGGCTACTTCAAGAACTAATTCTTTCCTCATATGTCACTAGGGTTATCAACCTTCCTGCATTGGCCAGGAATCTATCAGAATCAGCATTGATCTCTCAGTCACTATTGAAAGAAATCTGGGAGATATTAATAGGCTGCTAAAGTTCTAGTCAGTGTGCAGTAGGGCTAACACTGGTTCTCTACCTTTCCTGGCCCTGCATGGCTCCCAGAAGGACCAGCATGTCCAGGTCCTAGTCACACGGGCCTCTGGATGCTGCCTGCACCCTGAAGCACTGACTCTGCAGCTTCCATTGGCAAAAGGAGCTGCAGGAGTGGTGCCTGCAGACAGGGACCGTGTACAAAGCCACATGGCTGCCTCTGAGCCTAGGAGCTAGAGAGATATGCTGGTCACTTCCAGGTCAAGAATAAGGGCTTAATTCTAAGAGTTTCTGAGTCCTCAACTCCCACCAATTGTTTTCAAGGCCAAATTTTCCACTCAGCACCTAATCTAAGTGGCCAGATGTGAAACCATTTCCCCCAAGGCCACAAGGCAGTTGTGGAGCCTGTTGTAGCCACTGACTGCAGTAAGCTCTGCAGTTCTCAAAAAGAAAAGGATGAGAGGATTTGCACAGTACTGGATCCTCTGGGTCTACATCCTGGTCTAACCTGCTTTTGCTTCATCTCCTCCTACATGGCAAGCTCTGTCCAACTCAAAGTATATATAACTTCCCAGAAAATGCACAGTGATTGCACTTCCGATGGAACCTCTGAAGCTGCACAGGCAGAGACAGGCTTTTGTCTCGCATCTATAATCATTGGCTTGGTCCAGCAGAACGTTGTAAATGAAAGAGGGGAAAATATTATAAATACAGTGTTGGTCTTATGCCAGCTAAAGACAATGGAATTTATGTTACTGATTTTTGCAAGGGCATAATGAGGGACAAAATCTTCATACTGCTCGAGTACCTGTTTTCATCCACTATTATTGTCAATTTTAAGAATGAAGTTAACAAAAATGGACTCTGCAGACTTTACTTACTTCATTAGCTTTAAGCAAACTTACAGTTCCATGTAAGTCTTACTCCCAAAAGAAACATTCATGTTCACAGTTCCACTGATGCAAGCACTGGAAAAGCCCATTGAATTATACAAATACAGACAGAGACTCTTTAGCAGTTAATGCACTTTTCCCTGGATGCGCACAAAGGAGTTATCAATCAACCAGGGAGCCTTTTAAAGCTGTGCATTGCCTAAAAAAATATCAAGAGCCAGTGGAAATCTTCCATTTACTGTAGTAGAGACCAAGTAGTTTAAGAAACATAGCTCCCCAGCTGGCTCCCCTGCACATACCTCATATCCATAGATGTTTAGGCAGGAGTAACATGGAGCCAGATTATTCATTGCAGAGCCAGAAGAAAAGTATAAAAATAAGTTTGCATCTGGCACACCATTCAGCAGGGGTAGAGAGTGCTCAATTGAATGACTGTTACAACTCCCAAGATACTATGCAATGTCCTGGGAGCTGGCACTGCATAGAGGTAAACTTAAAAACAAAAAGGCATTTTCCTGATGAATTCATTGGGAGTGTGATATGCAGGGTCTAAGTCTAGAAATTCACTAAACATGAAAGCTGGAAGTATTTAGTGAACAGGACCCTTTATATGATATTTTTCTTACCTCATTTTTAACTCAGTGTATCACTGTTTTAACAGAGACTATGAAAGGAAGTGGGGCATTCAATATGTATCTTTGATTAGAGGAATATTTGTGAACTGCACATTTTAAAAATTCACCTAGGTTATTCTTAGATATATGCATTTTCTTATTTTATTTTCAGAAACCAGTGGAAAACCTCTCAGGTCAGTTGTTTTCAGTAACACTTTCTGACATGTGGTGAATTAACTTGGGCTATGAAGTCACCTGGGAAAACTCTTCTCACTAGAAACATAAAATAAAGACAAAATGGTGCTTTCAATAATCCCTTTTTAACTCTGAGATTAGAGGTTATAAGAAATCTATAAAATTTGGGACCCCCTATCTTAAAGTTAAAGAAGTGTCTATGGACTCATTTGTCTTTACTGAAAAAGTCTCAGATCCTGAAAATCTTCCACTGACTTCAAGAGTCAGGCTTAGGAAGCATTTGCCTTTGTGATTATGAAATCCAGAAGCTGAAATAAATGTTATATACTAGCTTGCTGAGCAAATGGATTAATGCCTGGATTCCACTTGCCCAGGGGCGGCCCTAGACTAGCTGCCAGCAACTGGCACCCTGGGCAAACCATGCAATCGGCGCCCTTCCCCCCTCAACCCCAAGGGCAGATATAGGCTGAGGTTTTTAGTAAACTGAGAAACATTTTGCACCTATTTTCCATTTAATGTTTTTTAAGCATATTTATTTAAACAGACATAATTATTCGGTTTGTCCATCCAACCAATGTTTCTGAGATCAGATTAAAATAGAGACACAAAATTTTCAGAATAGATTTGTACATGACAGTTAGACAATATTTCAGTACGATTTCAAATAAAAATGCATTACAAATGTTAATTATAATTTTTATTATTACAAATCCAAAATAGTCCATTACGCTATCCTGCTTTAACTGCCATTACCACCACATCTCTGGGGAGAGAGGGGTTGGGGATGGAGTTCTGTGGCTGGGAAGAGGGGGGGCTGGGGATGGAGTTCGGTAGCTGGGGACAGGGGAGTAGGGAGAGGGGAGAGGGAACAGGGAGCCAGTGGGGGGAGACAGTCCCCTGCACCCACCTCCTTCCAGGATTCCCCCTCCCAAGAGGGAAGCTGGCGCGTGCCTCTCCCGGGGCCGACCTTCTCCCTCCTCCCGTGGCGCAGGGGAAGCCATCGTGTGCCTCCCCTGGGGCCAACACCCCCTCCCCCCATGGCACAGGGAGCCCGCGCGTGCCTCCTCCCCCAGGGCCAACCCCTGCTCCCGCGGCATGGGGAAACCCCCCGCACGCCACCTCTCCCGGGGCCGAACCCCCCTCCCGCGGTGCAGGGGAAGCCAGCACGTGCCTCCCCCTGGGGCCAACTCCCCGCACTCCTCTTCCAGGGCTGACTCACCCCTCCTGAGGCACAGGGAAGCCTTCTTCCAGGGCCGACACCAAGAAGGGGGAAGTGGCAGGGAATTTGGCGCCCCATTTAACTTGGCACCCTAAGCGGCTGCCGAGTTTGCCTATAGGCACAGGCCGCCCCTTCGTGACTTGCCTATGTGTAATCTGGGGTGGGGATACTATAAAAGATATTGAGCCACAATCATGCAGCATTATATAAAGCAGAATGAAATTTACAGGTAATATGCACCAAACAGATAATTGTCTTAGATGAGATTTCCTTTTCTCTCATCATTCTAGCTCAAGGGACCTCTAGGAGAGGGAAACACCATAAAGAATGCTCCATATATTTTTAAGAACAAAATGTAACAGGGCCAATCCACATTCTTTAAACCAATAAATTCCGTGTTCTTAATGTATTCCAGGGACTTAGTCTCATTTTAAAGTTAAAAACATGTAATATAAGAAGTATCTAAAGTAAACTTCCAGAAAACTTTCTTATATACTGTAAATTAGAGAGAGAGAGAGAGCAAAACTCACCAAATTTCTCACATCCTTGAAAGTTCAGATGAAAGTATGTAGTCTGACAAACAACTCTATGTAAATCCCAAAATAGATGCTTTGAGATACTTGTCAGTAAAGATACTATAAAAAGAAGTAGTTTGTGGGTGGGGGTTTTCAAAAGTGCTTATTTTTGGCATAATTCTACTCCTTTTGAAGTCAATGATAAAACTCTTGTGGACTTCACTGGAAGTGGTCAGGCCCATGTTAAGTGCTTTTGAAAATTCTTCCCCATATGTATAAGTCTGTTGCCTACTGAAATGCTACTCCTCTGACTCTAGGCTTAGCTGAACAAAAGAAAACACTGCTCTTTTGAGATGGAAAGAGCAGACAGGAATCTGACTGAAAGAATAATAAAAGATCAAGTAAAAAGGGCCAGTGACTCAGCTGGTGCAGACAATGAAGTCACTAAAGGAATACGCACATCCCCTCCCTACCCTAAGGATCTATCCCACAACATTTGATTCATTTTTTGGAACAGTTTGAGGGCTTATGCATTTGTTGTGTGCAGTTTTTGTGGTGCCCCTCTATTCAAACCCTACACATACACACTGTTGTAGTTAGTTATCTTTATACAAAGCATGCCTAGTGAGGTATCATTTGAAAATTTATAACTTGGTGATTAATAATAGCATGGTAAAATGCATGTAGCAACATTTTGTGTAAAGTTATGAACATCAGTTAAAATTATGACTAAAGTGAGTTTGCCAAATAAGTCTTGGGAGTCACTAAAACAGTTTCTCAAAGGGCAAGCTGATGTTCCAAACAGGAATGTATAGTGCTGATGAGTCACCACTTATCAACTGATTATTCTTTATCAATGGAAAGGGGGCAGGGACAAAGATCCGCATCTAGGTGAAGAAACAGCATCGGGTTTCCTTCTTCCACCAGACCAAGTCTCTTGGTGCACAGCTGAAAATGCTTTTCAAAGACAGACAGACACTATAAAGAAGGGGGACAAACATCCCCAACCCCTCTCTCTCTCCCTGCCCATCTCATTCTCAGCATCTGAAAAAACAAAGGAAACAGCTATTGGACTTTGCAGGAGGGGGCTGGAGCATGGAGCCGGGGCCAGAGCCCCACAGCAGCTCCGTAGCAGCGCAGGGCCAGGGTCTCCAGGCACCCCCAGGAATGAAGGGTTGGGGCACTATGGCAGCCCCTGGGAGCATGGGCTGGAGTCAAGCCTTGTGATTGCATGGGGCCAGAGATCTGCAGCAGCCCACTGGAGCACAGAGCTGCGGATGGAACCCCACAGCAGCCTGCTGGAGAGTGGGACCATGGCCCAAGCCCCGTGGCTGCTCCTGGGTGCACAGGGCCTGAGCCCCACGTCAGGAGTTGGAGCCTGTGATGCTCAGAGAGCCGGCAGCAGCTGGGCGAGCAACCCAGCCAGACTAGAGGGTAGGGGAGGTCAAGGCAGGGTGCCTGCTGGGGCAACCTGCCAGCATCAGGAATGGAGTTGGGGGCCAGTGGCATGAGACTTCCCCTGGTCCATCAAATTCTCTAGTTTGGGTCCAGTCAGATTCCGATGGTGTTGACCCAGGGAGGTCCAAGCTATAAGTAAACGTGTTTTATTGAATCCAGTGTGTTTAACTTAAAGCATCTGGGTAACCCCAACAGATCCTGGTCACCTGCTGGTAGAATTGAACCTGGGATCTCTGGAGCTTAGTGCATGAGCCTCTAACACATGAGTTAAAACCCAGCTGCGTAGTAGCTAAGGGTATGTCTACACTACAGCGTTATTTCGAAATATCTTATTTTAAAATACTTAATTTGAAATAAGTTATTTTGAAATAACGCATCTACACACACAAAATGCATTTTGAAATAGCTTTTGCTATTTTGAAATAGTGCGTCCACACTGAGTGGACGTTGAATCACATTTAAGGCCGGCCGGAACCAGGTCCGGCAGGGCATCAGGTCAGGAGTTACTTTGTGTGGCTGCTGCCTGGGTCTATCTGAGGCCTGTGCTTAAAGGGACACCCCCTCCCGCCCCAGGCAGCCGGTTCTCAGCTTTCCCTGCTTGCTTGCCTACCTCGATGAGGGACAGCAAAGCATTTTGTCTCTGCGTGCTCTGGTTGCCCTCACTTGGGACACCACAGCACTCGGCAACATGGAGCCAGAGCTGCCCCTGGGCACTCTGGTGCTTCTCCTGGATGCATTGCTGTGAGCCTGGCTGCACTTGCTGCAGGCTGCCATCTGGAAGGTCCATCGAGGCGCTGTCAGTATCCAGGAGGCCCTGCGGGAGAGCTTCTACCCTGAGGAGCACTAAGAGCCTCCCTGGTCTGCCCCACTGGGGGTTTGTGCCTCATTCCTCTCTCACGTCCTTCCACTTACCCCACCCTAACCCCCTTCCTGATGTCAAATAAAATACATATATTTTCATGAACACAAACTCTCTTTATTTAACAAAACTAGAAGGGAGGAATGAAACTCTGGTGAGACTGGGGAAAGGAGGCAGGAGAGGGGAAAAGAGAGGGTGTTAGAGGGGAGGGGGAAACCTGGGAGGAGGGAGCTGGAAGGGGGAAGGAAGGGGAAGAAGGGGGAGGGAAAGCTCAGGGCTCAGGGTTGGAGGTCTCACCAGATCACCTTGTTTTCATGCGAACCTGCTCCTGGGATCGCATGTGGCCTTTGGTGGCCAAGCTGGCAGCTATCCTGCCATAGATGGCCACGTTCCTCCATCTAGTATGGAGATCATGGATGTTGGGGGCATCCCCCCCAAACCTGAATAAGGTCCATGATGTTCACCCTGAACCAGGAAGGTGCCTGCCTTCTCCGGGCCCTGGCAGGCTCCTGGGAGCTGGCAGACTGCTCCTGGGGAGCAGTGGAAGGCTGGCTGCCAGTGGCTTGTTGGCTCATGTTTTGGGGCCACTGGGTCAGGGGCAGTGACTGCTGGCTCTGGGCTGGCAGGCTTGGAGCTGGCACAGACACTGTGGCCAGAGTCAACCCCTTTAAGGGCTCTGGGGAGTGGGGAGGGAGAGGAGTGTTCTTGGTTGAGGCTGGAGTGGCCACCAGGGCACCCTGGGAAGGCTGGAGGCCCCCTATTTCGAATTAAGTGTCTACACAGCACTTATTTCAAAATAGCTATTTTGAATTTGGTGTTATTCCTCATGGAATGAGGTTTACCAAATTTGAAATAAGCACTCCGCTATTTTGAATTAATTTCAAAATAGCGGTTTGGCTGTGTAGACGCTGGTAAAGTTATTTCAAAATAATGGCTGTTAATTCAAAATAACTTTGCTGTGTAGACATACGCTAAGGTTGTAGAGCAGACATTCTCTATAGGTGGTTACAGTGCCACCTGATAGGACAGTACATCACACCCATAAGGCATGTTGATTACGGTAGCAAACTGGCGTACAATATTCCCCTAAAGGAATAACCAACTTAATGTTCTTTGATTTTCTAAGAGAGGACTGGACAGTACTCAGCATACATTTCTGGGGAAAATTCTGGGGTTATAGGGATGCTGCAGTTACATACACACTCAGGGTATGGCTTGCTTGTTGGAAGGTTGAATGTGAGCAGCCCAACTGCTACCTTCAAGGCACCCCAACTCTCCCAAAGCTGTAGGACAAGGATGCCACATCCCCTCATTGGATTGCAACCCAGTATGTCACAAGAGTATATGCTATGTGGGAAATTTCATGAACTGTTCAATTTATATGCTTCCCTTTCCTGTGTCTTATGACTTGTCTCCCTTCCCATACTCCAACAAGTCCTACAGATTATTCAAATTTTCTTGTGAGGGATCAGCCTGTTCCTACCTTCTGGTCTCAACAACTGAGTGATGTAAACCGGTAGCCTTTCTGGAGGATCTTTCCAGTTGCTGAAGTGCTGTTGGGCCAAATATAGGACAGTAGTTTAACATGATTTATATAGAACAAGAAAAATTGGTTTTTGTGTAAGCCAGGGATCTGAAGGACTGTTTGAAATGCAGCCAGCTGAATTGGTTTAGCCTGGCAAGATAAGTAACTGTTAATATGTAAATACAGCTCATGCTGGGATGGGGAAGGAATCTGGGGTGTGGTTATGTAAATCCAATTCAGCCAGGGCTGATGGAGGATTGGTTGTTAGAATGGAATGTGATGTACTCTAACTAATTTGGGCTGTTGTGGGGTCACAAATCATGCTACCCCTTAATGTGGGAACTGTAAAATATGACACCAGTGCTTGTAGGAGAGACACCATCATTGTAAGAGGTCTCAGATGAACAAGCCTCCCCCTTCCAGAGTTGAGTGAACTGAGTTGGGGGAAAGGGCTTGAGAAAGCCTGCTTCATGCATGCCAGGTGTGAGCTGTAAGACTGGTTCAACCTGCCTCTTTCCCCTTTGTTTTAAGGGTAGACCTAAAGCAGGCTCCATCAGAAGTCTTTTTCCTAGTCCAGTGGAAACTGGAATCTTTTGCCAGCCTAGGTGGTGGCTAAAGAGTTGAAATAACTAAGAGCTGAAGTCACTGGTTTGGCCTTGAGTCAGACCCATTGCAACCAGCAAGATTGCTGGTGGGAGCAACTGGCAGGTGGCCAGTAGGAGCGGTGGTAGGCAGCTGGCGGGAGCAACCGGTGGGCAGCTGGTAGGAGAGGCAGCAGGTGGCCAGCAGAGCGGCTGGTGGGAATGACTGGCAGGCGGCTGGTAGGAGCGGTGGCAGGTGGCCAGCGGAGTGGCTGTCAGGAATGGGCAGCTGGTAGGAGCAGTGGCAGGCAGCCAGCAGAGCGGCTGGCAGGAACGACCAGCAGGCGGCCGGTGGGAGCAGTGGCAGGCGATGCAAGCAGACCACAGGAGCAGCACAAAGGTGGCATGGCTTCAGGCTCAATGAGTGGAGTCATCAAGGTGATGTGTCAGGGTCCGTGTCATGGCTCCTTCCCCACTCTGGCATGATAAATGCAGAAGTGGGGGCCAGCAAGTGTACCCCAAAGCCTTATCTACCAGGCTTTGGTATAAAACTTCCCCCCCCAAATCTTAAAAACCTAGATTTTGGGAATAAAACTTCCGCTGCCACCACCCAAATATTAATAACGAGATTAGGGGAAAGATCATTTGGGAAATCTCACCCCTATTATAAAAATCAGGACACACAAGTAACCAATGCCAGGTTAATGAAAAGAAAAGAGAAAACTTTTATTATTACAACAATATTCCTGTTGCAAGCATAAGGATCAGATGGAAAGGTAACAAAGTATACTCATGGAGGAATTACACCATGGGCTAGAATTTAGTTAAAAAAGAAAAGCCAAACATCTCTTCAGAAGTGCCAGATATCAGATCCCATACCCAACCCTTAAAACAATAAAGCCTAACGGAACTACCTAAACTTTACCCTACTTACAGAAAGTGAAGAATTGTTTCTTGGAGAGAGAGAGAGAGAGACATGCTTGTCCCTCCCTGTAGCTGCAGAGGACTCACCCCAAGAGACAAAGGAGGGCAAACACCCAAATTCCTTTGTCCCAGTTTGAAAGTCCTACCTACATTCCTATTGGCTACTCCACCTGGCTAGGTGTAGTTAACCCCTTAATCCCCAGGCTGCTGGCTAACCCTCATAATCATGACAGTCCGCACTGACTGGACAGAGCTGTAAGTGCAGCATTTGAAGTGGGGTACGGAGAAAGTTTTGGTAAAGGAATGGAACCCTTACATTGTTGGAGTAGTGAGCCTGAGGGGCAAAGGACATTGCTCAATCCATTTGAGCTGGGACGGTTACTTGTGGAGGGAGGGGGGGGTTAGGAACTATGTTTGTGGTATTTTTTCCGAGCTAATGTAACATCTCTCCCTCTTTCATTAAAAGTTTCTTTTCTACACTCAGGCTATGTCTACATTGGCAAGATTTTGCGCAAATACTCTTTAACGCAAGAGTTTTTGCGTTAGAGTATTTGCGCAAGAGAGTGTCTACACTGGCATGTAGTTTGCACAAGAGATGTGCTTTTGCGCAAGAGCATCCGTGCCAGTGTAGACGCTCTCTGGCGCAAGAAAGCTCCGATGGCCATTTTAGCCATCGGGCTTTCTTGCACAAGAAATTCATGTTGCCTGTCTACACTGGCCTCTTGCGCAAGAACAGTTGTGCAAGAGGGCTTATTCCTGAGCGGGAGCATCACAGTTCTTGCGAAAGAAGCACTGATTTCACACATTAGAATGTCAGTGTTCTTGCGCAAGAACTCCCCGCCAGTGTAGACAGGCAGCATGTTTTTGCGCAAAAGCGGCTGCTTTGGCGCAAGATCGCGCCAATGTAGGCACAGCCTCAGACTCTGTGCTTGCGAGTGGGGAAGCACTGCCTCCCAGAGGCGCCCAGGGGTGTGTGAATTTCCCAGGCTACTGGGTGGGGGCTCGAGCCGGTTCTGTGTGAGATGGATGAAAAGGGAACCCTCGATATTGAACCTGACCCTGGCTGCTGCTGGCACTACCTGGCAGAAGGGTTACATTTGAATAAAAGGCAAATAAAACCAAAGTTCCAGAATAGTAAGAACCTACTTCTTTGGAGGAAGATAAGTAGAGTTCAGTTGGCAAACTGCTCTAGAATGTCCTATTTGTGATATTAAGGTGATATTTTCTAAGCATTCAGTCCTGGCATATGGACTGATGGAAGGTTTGCCATTGAACAGACCAGGGCTAAGTGCTTTTGGAAGCCAAAGTTATCTGCTTGCTTACTTTGCAAACCTGCTGGAAAAATGAGGAAGCAGGGCTGTGAAAAATGTCAAAGTTCTTTGCATTTTGCAGGCTTGAAATGGATACATTTTTCATGAATTTTATCTTACTGAAAATGGGTTTCAGTAAATTAATTTCTTTTATTTGTTGCAGAAAATCATGCAAAAATTGGAAAGCAATTCTTCATGATAACTTTTGATTTTCGGAAGAGGTCTATCTACTTTTCTAATCTGTGGATTTCAAACATGGATGCAGAATCTAGGGGTATGTCTACACTTGCAGCCTAATTCAAAATAGGGCTGCAAATGTAGGCATTCGAAATTGCAAATCAAGCCTGGGATCGAAATATCCCACGCTTGATTTGCATGTTCCCGGCCGGGCACCATTTTTGAAATTGACAAGCCCGGACTAACTGCTATTCCTCCTGCAATGAGGTTTAACAGGTATTTCGAATTAGGGTTTTATTTCGAAACGCCCGTTTCACTGCCGCATGTAGACGCGGGCAGTTATTCCGGGCTTGTCAATTTCAAAAAGTGGCGCCCGGCCGGGAACATGCAAATCTAGCGTGGGATATTTAGATCCCAGGCTTGATTTGCAATTTCAAATGCGTACATTTGCAGCCCTATTTCGAATTAGGCTGCAACATAAGAACATAAGAACGGCCGTACTGGGTCAGACTAAAGGTCCATCTAGCCCAGTATCCTGTCTGCTGACAGTGGCCAGCACCAAGTGCCCCAGAGAGAGGGTGGACCAAAGACAGTGATCAAGCGATTTGTCTCCTGCCATCCCTCTCCAGCCTCTGACAAACAGAGGCCAAGGACACCATTTTATCCCCTGGCTAATAGCCTTTTATGGACCTAACCTCCATGAAATTATCTAGCTTCTCTTTAAACTCTATTATAGTCCTAGCCTTCACAGCCTCCTCTGAAAAGGAGTTCCACAGGTTGACTATACGCTGTGTGAAGAAGAACTTTCGCTTATTAGTTTTAAACCTGCTACCCATTAATTTCATTTGGTGTCCTCTAGTTCTTCTATTTAGGGAACTAATAAATAACTTTTCTTTATCCGCCCTCTCCACACCACTCATGATTTTATATACCTCTATCATATCCCCCCTCAGTCTCCTCTTTTCTAAACTGAAAAGTCCCAGTCGCTTTAACTTCTCCTCATAGGACCCGTTCCAAACCCCTAATCATTTTAGTTGCCCTTTTCTGAACCCTTTCCAAGGCCAAAATATCTTTTTGAGGTGAGAGACCACATCTGTACACAGTATTCAAGATGTGGGCGTACCATAGTTTTATACAGGGGCAGTAAGATATTCTGGGTCTTATTTTCTATCCCTTTCTTAATAATTCCTAGCATCCTATTTGCCTTTTTGACCGCCGCTGCACACTGTGTGAAAGTTTTCAGAGAACTGTCCACGATAACTCCAAGATCTCTTTCCTGATTTGTCGTAGCCAAATTAGCCCCCATCATACTATGCGTATAGTTGGGGTTATTTTTCCCGATGTGCATTACTTTACACTTATCACATTAAATTTCATTTGCCATTTTGTTGCCCAATCACTCAGTTTGGTGAGATCTTCTTGGAGTCCCTCACAGTCTGCTTCTGTCTTGACTATCCTAAACAGTTTGGTATCATCTGCAAACTTTACCACCTCACTGCTTACCCCTTTCTCCAGATCATTTATGAATAAGTTGAACAGGATTGGTCCTAGGACTGACCCTTGGGGACACCACTAGTTACCCTCTCCATTCTGAAAATTTACCATTTATTCCTACCCTTTGTTTCCTGTCTTTTAACCAGTTCTCAATCCAAGAAAGGACCTTCCCTCTTATCCCATGGCCATGTAATTTACACAAGAGCCTTTGGTGAGGACCTTGTCAAAACTTTCTGAAAATCTAAGTATACTAAATCTACTGGATCCCCCTTGTCCGCATGTTTGTTAACCCCTTCAAAGAACTCTATTAGTAAGACAGGATTTCCCTTTACAGAAACCATGTTGACTTTTGTCCAACAAATTATGTTCTTCTACATGCTTCACAATTTTATTCATTACTATTGTTTCGACTAATTTGCCAGGTACTGAAGTTAGACTTACCGGTCTGTAATTGCCCAGATCGCCTCTAGAGCCCTTTTTAAATATTGGTGTCACGTTGGCTACCTTCCAGTCATTAGGTACGGAAGTCGATTTAAAGGATAGGTTACAAACCACAGATAATAGTTCAGCAATTTCCCATTTGAGTTCTTATAGAACCCTTGGATGAATGCCATCTGGTCCCGGAGATTTATTAACATTAAGTTTTTCTATTTATTCCAAAACCTCCTCTAATGACACTTCAATCCGGGACAATTCCTCAGATTCATCACCCAGAAAGGACGGTGCAGATTTGGGAATCTCCCCAACGTCCTCAGCCGTGAAGACTGAAGCAAAGAAATCATTTAGTTTCTCTGCAATGGCTTTATCGTCCTTGATTGCTCCTTTTATAGCTCAATCGTCTAGGGGACCCACAGGTTTTTTAGCAGGCTTCCTGCTTCTAATGTACTTAAAAAACATTTTGTTATTTCTTTTTGAGTTTTTGGCTAGCTGTTCCTCAAAATCTTTTTGCTTTTCTTATTACATTTTTACACTTGATTTGACAGTGTTTATGTTCCTTTCTATTTATCTCACTAGGATTGACTTCCACTTCTTAAAAGATGCCTTTTTGTCCTCACTGCTTCTTTTACATGGTGGTTAAGCCACGGTGACTCTTTTTTAGATCTCTTGCTATGTTTTTTAATTTGGGGTATACATTTAAGTTGGGCCTCTATTATGGTGTCTTTAAAAAGTTTCCATGCAGCTTTCAGGTATTTGGCTCTGGTCACTGTGCCTTTTAATTTCTGTTTAACTAACCTTCTCATTTTAGCATAATTCCCCTTTTTGAAGTTAAATGCCAGGGTGCTGGACTGCTGAGGTGTTCTTCCCACCACAGGAATGTTGAATGTTATTATATTATGGTCACTATTCCCAAGCGGTCCTGTAACGGTTATCTCCTGGACCTGATCCTGCGCTCTACTCAGGACTAAATTGAGAATTGCCTCTCCCCTTGTGGGTTCCTGCACCAGCTGCTCCAAGAAGCAGTCATTTAAGCCATTGAGAAATTTTATCTCTGCTTCTCTTCCTGAGGTGACATGTATCCAGTCAATGTGGGGATAATTAAAATCCCCCATTATTATAGAGTTCTTTATTTTGGTAGTCTCTCTAATCTCCCTCAGCATTTCAAGGTCAGTATCGCTGTCCTGGTCAGGTGGTCGGTAATATATCCCTACTGCTAACTTCTTATTATTGGAGCATGGAATTACTATCCATAGCGATTCTATTGAACATGTTGATTCATTTAATATTTTTATTTCATTTGATTCTACATTATCTTTCACATACAGTGCCACTCCGCCACCCACCCAGCGTGCTCTATCCTTTCGATATATTTTATATCCCGGTATGATTGTATCCCACAGATTTTCCACATTCCACCAAGTTTCAGTGATGCCTATTATGTCAACCTCCTCCTTTAATACGAGGTACCCTAGTTCACCCATCTTATTAGTCAGACTCCTAGCATTTGTGTAGACATACCCTAGCAGAGTATTAGTCAGACTCCTGCAAGTGTTTAGCTCTTGAACACCTCTTTGACATTGCAATGCTAATGAGTTTTCAGACCTTATGTACAGAGGCTACAGTTAAAACATTAACTAACAGGCATTTTGAGCCAGTGTACCATTTCTCTGCACTTAGAACAGAAAACTAACTGCTATCATTGACATATTACGAAGTGGCAACTGTTGGTAAATGTTGGCTTCTAACAACTATATATTAGCTACAATTTTCAAGACTTTGAAATTTGCCACAAAATTACAAATCTTAGCCACACTTAGGCTATGTCTATACTGCAGGCTTCTTTCGGAAGAAGCTTTTCCGGAAGAGATCTTCTGGAAAAACTTCTTCCGAAAGAGAGCGTCCACACTGCAAAAGTGCATTGAAAAAGTGATCTGCTTTTTCGAAAGATAACGTCCATACTGAATGGATGCTATCTTGCAGTTCAGCTGTGATTACTATGGATAGAGTGGCCATCAGGGCACCTGTGCTTTTTCTTCTTTCCTCTTCTTTTGAAAGAACTCCCTCTTCCCTGTTCGCACATGCCTTTTTCCGAAAGAGCTCTTTCAGAAAAAGGCTTCTTCCTCATAGAATGAGGAATTCCAGTGTCGGAAAAACCCCTCTGTCCTTTTGATTTTCTTTCAGAAGAATGCAATTGCAGTGTAGACATAATTGAAGTTTTTTTCAGAAAAATGGCTGTTTTTCTTAAAAAACTCTGTTGTGTAGACATTCATAGTGACACAGCAGTGTATTTACAGGTATTTTGCTTTGTAACAGAGCGTAAATGGCAATGATAATGAACATACACAGATGTTTAAAACAATTGCTCCATAGATGCTTAGTATTTTATTATTTTTATAATCAGTACGACTAATGAGATTCTTCCAGTGTAAATTTTTATATTTAGTGAACTCTTCATATATATAGTAGCCCAATGTCTGTGACTCTGTAACGCTGTAGCATTATGAGTCACCTCTGGGGGGCGCTGTTGCCTCCCACCATGGCGCTCAGCTGAGTTCTGCGCTGCTCAGCCGGGCCGCCGCGGGGGAGCAAGCAGCTCAAGAGGCCGTTTGGGCCCCACGCTCCCCGTGCAGCACAGGGGAAGGGGGCCGGGCGGTGATGTACACTGCCAGGGGGCGGGGCCCGGCCATGTACATCACTGCCCCGGCCCCCTTCGCCTCCCACCATGGTGCTTGGCTGAGTTCTGCGCAGCTCAGCCGGGCCGCTGTGGGGGAGCCCAAACAGCTGCTTGCTCCCCTGCGGCAGCCTGGCTGAGCAGCGCAGAACTCAGCTGAGCACCACGGCAGGAGGGGATGGGGGGTGGGGAAGTGACGTACACAGCCTCGCCCCCTGGCCATGTATGTCACTAGGGTAAGGTAAAAAAAAATGGACACCCTTGATCGGGGGCCGGAGCGGGGAAGGACTGGCCGGGAGAGGAGCGGGGCTGGCTGGGAGGAGGAGGAGGAGAGAGAGAGAGATGGAGCGAGAGACTGGAGGCTCAGGAGAGAAGACCGATGTGGAGGAGAGACCTGAAAATCCCGTCTTATGACAGGCTAATTGGCTAGTCATATAAGATTGCAAAATAGAAAACTTTGTATTTGTGCTACTCATAGTAATGGTGATTAGTAATAACTCCCCAATATCACTGAAGTTGTCCTCACATGAGTGGCACCTGTTCCTGAAAGACTTTAGATAAGGAGACAGTGTGGAATCTCACTTGAGATTCAAATGAGAAAACATGGTGAGGAGGATACAAAATCCCTATGAAGGCTAGCCTCTTTCTTAGAAATCTCCTCTTGTGTTGCTGGTTGGCTAACTATCTCCAAAGCTAATAGAATTGTCCAAGGAGGGGTGGCAAAACCATAAAGCCCTTATCCTGCAATCTGATCTATGTGGGTGGGGTCCCAAGGAAACCAACATGGCTCCATAAGGCTGGAAGTACCGTGATGGTGAATCTGTTGCGGAATTGGGTTCTTTTGTGTTTAATAGGAAGAGATGACTGAATTCAGGGTGTGTCTACACTGCACCATTATTTCAAGATAACTAGCATTATTTTGAAATAACAATGCGAGCGTCAACACAGCCATTCCATTATTTCAAAATAATTTCGAAATAATGGTCAGCTTATTCTGAAATCTGTAAACCTCATTCTACTAGGAATAACGCCTATTCCAAAACAGCTATGTCTAGACGCTCCACTTCAGTTATTTCAAAATAGCCCCTCATTGCATTTCAGCAGTAAAAGCATGATATAAGAGCTATGTATTATTATTATTTCTCATTCTGTCAACTAAACTATAAGAAGTAAACACATAGAACCCTTAACTCAGGTTTTTGCAGGTAAATAAAAGTGGAGGAGTTTTTTTCCTTCAAAATGTAATAAACATATATACTGTGTAGTCTCATAAGGGGTCCTCCTTTGTAGTTACAGAAGACACCATGTACAGAGGGGCTATATACTTCTACTATCCAAGGATTCAGGAGGCCTTGCAGAGGACATACACTCTATCGGGGTTCTTTCTACATCACTGCAGAAGTGTGTTCGGGGGAGATAGTGTATTTGTCACAAATAGCATTCCTCATTTTGCCCCACATAAAGGAATGCATGGACTTCAGCAGATACTATAACCCTGAGAGATCAGAAGCCATGAAAGAGCTATGTAGACTGGGGAGGAGATTATTCTTTCCCACTCCACATTTGTGGAGCCAAGTCAATTTATCCAGGGTGAAAGCTCAGGGAAGCATGCCATCCCCTTGATGAGGTGAGATTTTTAGCAGTTGTATCTCTTGTTTTAGAGATCTTCCCATTTAAATGAAAGTTAGAGAGTATTGCGTATAGTAAACTTATACTATAGTAAAAGATTTACCTGGCATTGCTTGGGTGTTTAACTCAAATAAGTTTTGTTTTTCTTCATTTAAATCATTGTTCTTGGGTGGGGCTGAGAATGAGGGGTTCAGAATGCAGGCTGTCCTGGGGAGAGAGCACAACCCTAGCCTTCTCTCACTGCTGCAGTGGGCACAGCTGAAGGAGAGGTACATGTCCCCCAGCCAGGGGACAGATAGACACACAGGCAGACACACAAAACAGACAAACTCTGAAATATTTAGTAGGTAAATATGTAGCTCTCTCACTTCCAGGACAGTGAATTCTGATGCAGGAACTCTCCAAAATGTCACTTCAGATTAAAGAAGGATCTAAGCTTTATGAACTGGGGGTGCATTAGCTCTGAAAAATCAATGACTCAGCTATCATCTGAGGACTCAGACCTTCTTGCATTTGGATTCCCTAATGTATTACTACCAGAGGAGCTATCTTGTTTTCAAACCATCAGCCTCTCTTTGAAGTTGAACTCCTCCTCGTCCTGCTGTTGCTGCTTTTACTGCTAAATTATATATGTTCTTGTTCCAAAACTTCTGCACTCAGTCACACGTCAGACACCACTTACCACATACAGGCTTGCAGCTGTATGAATTCAGTGATATAAGGCAAGTTTGTTCCCTTGAATAGGTTACTAAGCCTTTATGATATGCACTTTCAAAGAGAAGGCATTCCCGGCAATCTGTGGGAGCTTTGTGGATTTGTCCTTGGTGTTGTGGTACATATCTGCCATGATGTGGAGGTTTTCTCTGCCAAAATATCCTGGAGCCTAATGACAGGACTTAATTTATGAAAATCAATCTGATCAATGGAGAATTATGCTGCAAAGGTGAAGCACTTTCTTGGCTGTTTGAATTTTCTGTGATGTTCAGCTCCCAAAAGCAGAAACAGATGTCATCTTCACCTGGAGTCACCACAGAAAATAAAGCACTAAAAAAGTGCAGAGAACTTCCAAGCAAGTCTTGTTACATGGATTAAATTGTGATCTGACATTAACCTAGTGTAACTCTGCCAGAATCAATAAGCTACATTAGATTTATGGAGGTGTAAATGAGAATTTGATACTTGTTTGGTCTCTGAACCAAATAACAAAATCCCAAAAGGAAAGCAAGGATATTGACTTACAAGACAGTCTTTCCATTGATTTCCGGGGGCTTTGGAGTAGGATCATAGTATCCATGTATGCTGCCAATACATTTCAAACAACTACCCTTTGCTATTAATTCCTCCTCAACTTGCACTGCAACCATATCTAAAGGAAATCAGCAACTGCAAATGATTATGTGAAGGGCCAGTGGTGAGTAGTGCAATTTACTGATGTATTTTTTTTAAAAAATTCAGACTCCGTAATCTCTTTACTGCTGCTCAGATCCTTCATCCCTAGATTGCCTACAAATGTAGTGTTGCCTTAAATTTGTTAATAGCAAAGAAGTGAATCTAAACTCACTGAAACAAGAATTGTGTATTTATATGAATTGGTCTAGTGCTTAATACAATAAGTAATAGAATCTGGAACAAACCAGTGTTTGTATGTCTAGAACCACGAAGGACTTTTTATTAAACAAAGGAAAATATTGATTTTTTTTCTCCAGTTTGAGGGAGTTTGCTTCCATATGCTACAAATAGATAACACAGCCCTAAGGTTTAGAATGATTTTGAAATGAAGCAGAATACTTTGTCCTTAGTAAAGTGGGTTTTTTTTCTTTAAAGGTAGTTAGCTACATTCAAAGAAACCTTCACAATATGTCTGAAGTCTGTTAGTGGTGGATTATTGGGAAGGGAATGCTTCAAAAAGAAGTTCTTTAAAAGAAGTAGGTCAAAAAATGGAGTTTCAATACTTAACCATAGATCTTTTTTAAGGAGCATAAAGCTACTTTGTTACTTAAGCAAGATACAATCTTTGGCTAGTTTCAAACCCTATTGAAGTCAATAGATTTTTTCAATTGGCGTTGCTCCAAGACCAATATTAAGAAAGAGAATGTAATCAAATCAGAGACCAGTGTAGATTTCTGGGTGGAAAGAACATTCCTGGATGTAGTAGAGCTTGTGATAGTGTCTCCCACTGATCCTGGTACAAATGAAGCATCCTCTTTCAAAACAGGTCCACAGTTTGACTGAATGAAATGTCCTTTTTCCTGCTGACTTCCCACAGGAAAAGACAACTATGTTTCTCTTCACTCGCAAGCTGTCAGTCACGCAGCAGTGAACATAGGCACTAGATGAGTCACTTCCTTCAGCTCTAATCTCTGTTCACAGTGACAGGCAAATCACAAAAAATAATCCAATTCTGACTCTGGAAATCTTCTGTGAGTTAATTTGGGGGAGGAGAAAGATAAAATAGGATGTTTAGGATACCAAATTAGAGAAAGTAAAAGTTAAGTATAAATCACATAAGTTAAAGAAGTCCTGTCACTAAGAGGGAAGGGGTGTGTGTCATATTACCTATAGAAAAAAGGCTGCCTGATTCCTGGTCTTCTCAATCCCCATGCACTAATGCTCATTAGTTAAAGGCTCCCAGGTATCCAAACTGTCACTTTGTCAGAAATTTGCTAATTAGACTATAGAGATTCTTTTTTTCTTGGGTTATTTTGGATCCTGCTGGGAAAAATAGAAATGCTAAATGATCCAAGCCTGACTCTCTAAAGATAGATAAGGCTGAGGAAACCCAGAAAACTCACACCAGATTTTGCAGCTATAAAGGACTTTCTAACTACCAAATTAAATCTTTAGCTCAAGATATAGCTCTCTAAAGCTATGGGAGAAGTCAAAGTTCATTTGCCCTATTTACATAATGAACTATGAAAAACTGCCATAGAACTGAGGCAGTTAAAATACATAGCTTCCTTAAAACAATGAAAAATCAGTCATGAGGAAAACAAGAAGATCTTGAACATAGGAATAATTTGTGCTACCTGGGGATCCAGGTAGGGCTGGAAGGAAAGGGCTGGAAGGAAAACCACAATTAGATTTTTCTGGAATACTCTCAGATGTACTGGGATTGGATTGCCTCCTCTGGAGACTAAAAGGGCTGATCAAGTGGCAGGGGCCAGAAAGAGAAAAAAAATAACCACAGGCCCATCATTTTAAAATTGCCAAGATTTAATGACAATGTTAAGCTGCTGTCTGCTGCTAGGCAAAAAGGAACTCAAGTATAAGGATTTTAAATTTTCTTTGTATCTAGACTTCCCTGTAAATTCAAGCAAGAAGAGAGCAGCATTTAATGGCATCAAACAAGCTCTCAGGGGATCAGATATTAAATACTGCCTTTAATATTCTGTGATCTTCATAATGAAAGTGACAGACTCTGAAATACTTCAATACCTCCTTTAATACAGGAATCGAGACCAGATTTCACTAAAGGTATCAGTGTTATCCTCTCATAAAAAAAAAAGAAAAGAAAATGGAGATTATAAGTATAGAAGGGTATGTCTACACTACAGTGCTATTTCGAATTAACTTAATTCGAAATAGTTAATTTGAATTAAGCTTATTCGAAATAACATCTATACACAAAAACTATTTCAAAATAGCGCATCCACACTGAGTGGACCCTGAACCAAAATTCAGTGGCCGGAACCAGTGACGACAGGGCATCAGGTTGGGACTTAGCCTCAGGCAGCAGCCCCACACACTAACTGAGCTCCGTGCTTAAAGGGACCCTACCCCCACCCAGGACAGACAGTTCTCAGGGTTCCCTGCTTGCTTGTCTAACTTGATGAGGGACAGCAAAGCAGTCCTGTCTTGGAGTGCCCTGAGTGCCCGCACTCGGGGCACCACAGCACTCAGCCACATGGAGCCAGAGCTGCCCCTGGGAAGGCCGGTGCATCTCGTGGGGTCGTTGCCATTAGCCCGGCTGCACTTGCTGCAGGCTGCCCTCCGGGGGGATCCATCGGGGGGCTGTCAGGATCCAGGAGGCCCTGAGGGAGAGCGTCCACCCCAAGGAGCCCTCAGAGCCTCCCCGGTCCTCCCCACCGGGGCTCATGCCCCATTCCTCCCTCACGTCCTTCCACTTACCCCTCCCTAGCCCCCCTTCCTGATGTCAAATAAAAAAAAGACACGTATGTTCAAAAATAGAAACTGGGTTTATTGAACAAAACTGGGGGGGGCGAACCTCTGGGGAGACTGGGAAAAGGAGGTGGGAGAGGAGAAGAGAGGGCGGAAGAGGGGAGGGGGAAACCTGGGAAGAGGGAGCTGGAAGGGGGAAGCAAGGGGAAGAAGGGGGAGGGGAAGCTCAGGGCTCAGGGTTGGGGGTCGCACCAGACCAACCTGACTTTCATGCTAACCTGCTCCTGGGTTCGCATGTGGCCTTTGGTGGCCAGGCTGGCTGCTATCCTGCCATAGACAGCCGCATTCCTCTGTCTATCTGGAAATCATGGATGTTGGGGGCATCCTCCCCAAACCTGAAGAAGGTCCATGATCTCCACCCTGGATAAGGAAGGCGCCCGCCTTCTCCAGCCCCTGTCAGTCTCCTGTGAGCTGGCAGACTGCTCCTGGGGAGCGGTGGAGGGCTGGCTGCCAGTGGCTTGCTAGCTCATGTTTTGGGGCCACTGGGTCAGGGGCCCCGGTGGCCACTGCTGGCTCTGGGATGGCAGGCTTGGAGCTGGCACAGGCACTGTGGCCAGGGTCTACCCCTTTAATGTCTCCGGGGCTGCGGGAGAGGAGAGTAAGCTTTCCTGGTTGTGCCCACAGTGGCCACCAGGGCTCTCTGGGAAGGGCTGGAGGCCCCCTATTTCGAATTAAGTGTCTACACAGCACTTAATTGGAAATAGCTATTTCGAATTTGGCATTACTCCTTGTAGAATGAGGTTTACCAAATTCGAAATAAGGGCTCCACTATTTCGAATTTATTTCGAAAGAGCGGTTTGCCTGTGTAGACGCTATTAAAGTTAATTCAAAATAACTCCTGTTATTTCGGATTAACTTTGTAGTGTAGACATACCCGAAGAGAAGAAACTGGGATTGGGAAAGCCAGGCAACTCATATACATATATTTGATGTACTTAAAAGTGTTATAAGGAATAATTAGTACTGTTAGACAAGATATTTGGGATAGCTTGATAATACTTTCAATATATTAAGCCAACACAAGTATATATACATTCATAATAATTACATTACTTTTATCTCCTTACATTTATATCTATATTTATATATATGTACATGTTTATAATATATACATAATGCCAATATAGTCATGTTTGCATGTTCTTTGTAACTACTTCTATTAATTTATGTGGGCATTTGTATGTTTATTTTTACCCATACTCTAAATAGATATAAAATGTGTATGGTAATAATATATTCATATTTATTTACTTGCATTCATGTCATTTGTCATTGCATGTTTAAATTCTCTTTGGTAAATATGGATATATTTCTGGCAGATTCCTAATTTATATTGTGCTTGAAGGGGGTGGGGGCAAGAAAAAGCATATACCATCTGAGATCTGAATGTGCTTGTACTGGAAGTCTGGGAATCTGAGGGTTAGGCACATAGTATGTATGCTTGGTTTGTTGGGAGGATGTTTGCATGGAGAAGCACTTAAAGGCTGTCAATTGATTGGGCGTCAATTAGCAGCTGAACAATCACTGATTTTTCATTAACTCTAGCAAGTTCTGTTCCTCAAGTGCACGGGGTCTTAAAGTAACCATGTTGTAGGGCAAGTATACCCTGTCACCCTTTCAGGTCGGGGGCAGCGTGAGGAGGATTTTATAGCCCGATGCCTAATGGCCATAGCCCATATGGTATTTCTCCTGGGTAGGGCCCCATGTGGCCTAGTGCCAAGAGTCAATATGGCTGCCCTCCCACACTGGCCTGTTAGGCCTAAGGGCCAAAGTCAATTGGCCTGCCCCCCATCCCAGGGCTAATTAGCCTAAGGGCCAGAGTCTAAAATGGCTGTTCTCCCTCACAAGGTTCTGTGGCCTAGTAACTAGAGTCAATAAAGCTGCCCTCTGTGGCAAGACTGTTTAGTCAGTTGGCCAGAGGGTTTTGGACCACCACCCAAAGAGGGTTGTGGCGGCAAGGTCAGCGGAATCTGGGCCTTCGTGGGACTTATCACAGGGCCGTGCCTGTGGTGAGTGTACCACTGGGTGATCAGGAATTCCACTGAAACACGCAGACTTAGTTTGCAGTCCTACAAACAGCTCATTGGTTAGTTCTCCTGGGCTGTTTTCTACCCTGTCTTCCAGTGGTGTGGTCCACCATTTTCATGGGCCTCTAGGGCCACTGGCCTGTGAAGCTTACAATGGTCATGATGCCTACTGGGTGTCCTTGGTTAACTGAGTATCTACACAAACCTTGGGGGCTTCACTTCCACACCCTGATGCTGTAATAGTGCCTGGGAGAGAGTTTTCAAGGTGTGTCCTCTCTCCTCAGCAGTCTCTCTTGAATGAGCTGGTCTGCTCCCTCTTCTAGCGCTGTTCCAACTGGAGCATGTCCATCGGGGTGAGAAGGTGTACCTTCCTCTGCCCAGAGTAACCCCTCCTTGTCCCAGGCTGAGCAACTACACCCCATCATAACCCTCCAAAAGAATCAAATATTTGTGGCATTTAAGATCAAATGGATCTGAAATCCTCCAGGAGACCCACTTAAGGAATAGATAGAATTTTAATAGACCATGAATGAGACAGGAATATCACTACTCTTTCAACTCCAGAAGCAGGAGAGTAGAAATACTTACACACCAAAAGCCTACTTTTTCAATTTATTCAATTGTGGTCAAATCCAGAGGGCAGATAAATAATAATTAAAGGCATTTTCAATACTAGGAGATTAATTTGGTTGAGTACATGAAATTCTAGTGGAGACAATGCCACTTTTATCACAGGAATAACTGACAGCATTTCAATGCTGCTGATGTCCCATTGATACTAGAAGGGAACAGCAATACTGTCATGGATGAGATCATAAACAAATTTAAATATTCTAGATGAAAATCTCAAGCTTTCACAAGCCATCCATGATGTTGAACTAATGGATATTTGGACATTAAAGCATCCTACAAAACGTGACTATGAACAGTTCTCCATGATTCATGCCTCCTATTATAGACCAGATTTTGTTGTAATATCTAAGCTGCTAGCTTCTACATGTCTGGAGGCAGAAGTCAGTAATATCATCTCTGATCATGCTTCAATTTCTCCTCACATAAATATTGGTCACAATGCTACAAGATCTTTGAGATGGGATGGATTTTAAACTATCTAGAGAACCTACATTTTTTCAGGTGATTGAGACATTCATAACCAACTTCTTGAAGGAAAATACAAATATTGTCTTCTCTATTACAGCTTTATGGAAGCACTGAAAGCTACCTTAAGGAGAGAATGAATAAAATTTGCATGTGAAATCAATTATCTAATTTTTTGGCAGAGTTTCAAGGAGAAAAACCATAGAGAAGACTCTCAGAATAATGAGCCAATGCATTCCTCAAAATACAAATATTATGAATGTGTGTCCACCCAGATTGAATTCATGCTTTTAAAAAAGTTAAACACAAATGGGGAGCCATGAAGCTCCACACACTGCCCTCCCCCTGAGCACTAGCTCCACACTCCAATTGGCTGGTTCCCAGTGCTTTCATGTGAGAGCAGTGTGCAGAGTCATTTGCGTACCTCTGTCTTGGATTCAGACTTTCTGCTGGCTGCCTCTGGGGTGCAGCATGGTCTGCGGTGACAGGACGCGTGGGAAGTCAACCTTAGAATCCCTGCTGCTCTGCTGACTGAGTCACTGAAGGTAAGCCCATTCCAACCTGGCACTCCAGTGTCCTGCCCCAGCCCTGAGCCTCCTCTTGAGGCCCCAAACTCATTCCTGGCCCCATCCCAGAGCCCACACTCTAGTCAAAAGATAAAATTATGTTGGGTCATGGTCATCCTTAATTTTCTTCAACTGTCTCATGAGAAAAAAGTTTGAAAATCACTGCTTTAGGGTATTGACCCATGACAGTGCCCCACACTCTGGGGTCTTCCTCTTCTAGGGAACCCTATCTCCATATACCCACCTTGCCTCAGTGACCCACTGCCAGTCATCATCTAGCTCATGCCTCAGAGCAAACTGCAGTCTGAAACAGCCACTCATCATAGGTACAGGGGTGTAGACCTGCTGCCTTCTCCTGCCCTAGCTTCTCCTCTGCAGCCCTAGTACTTCCCTGGGCCCCTGTTGCTGGACCTTACCTTGGGGTTTATTCAGGCCGGAGTTCCCCCAGCTCACACTGCCTTCCTCCAGCACTGTCTTGTCTACGGTACCCCTGCTAGCAGGCAACTAGGACCCTTTTCTTCAGGAGCTGGACCAAGAATGAGTGCCTCCTGGCTAGACATCCTCTTTTATACAATCCTGCTGGGCTCTAATTGGCTGCTACAAGCCCTCTCCCAATTGGCTCCCAGCCACAGCCCTCTCTCAAAGTTGTTTTAACCCTTTACTCCCCAGTGCAGGGCAACCACCCTGTCACATACTTAGTATAGACTTCTGACAATATAGGTATTTACAACAGCAGAAATGTCATGGGATATGAGGATGTCCGTAATTATCTTAATTCTAAAAAAATGACAAGGGTTGTCTTCATTATGACAATTACTAACTCATCCTTCTGTTGTACGCAGATTATAAAATCCAGAAAAAGCTTCTCGCTTCATGCTTACAATACATTTTGCTGTCAATCATTCATGTGTATCAGGTGGGTTTTATTCATGGCAGATTAGCAGCAGATAATACTCAGAAAATATTCCACTTAATTTGCCAGGCACAAACAACAGATCCTCCAGATGATATCTTATTTTGAGATGCTGAAAAGGCCTTTGATCAAGTGGTAATCACTCTTTCACTTTTCAGTTAAATCCAGGAATGCATCAGGGATGCCCTCTATAGCCTTTAACATTTGTTATTGCTATGGGACTATTATCAGCATATATCAGACAGACTCTCTGCATTGAAGGAATTACTATCCATGATGTACAGGATTAGTCTATATGCTGATGATAGTCTGCTCACTCTCAGAAATCCATCCTCTTTCATTCTCTGCTGCTATTAACAGGTAACTATTTTGAGATATCAGGATTTCAAATAAACTGGAACAATTTCCAATCAAATCTGTTTCAAAAAATAATCATTCACCTTTCGTTCTTGCAAAAAAAGAATCTACTTAGGCATTAAGATGTGCTCTGATTTATCAAAGTTGCTATCTGCATATGTATCTTGTACTCAGAGAATTGACAAAAGACATAGAAAAATGTCTGTCTTTACCTATATTTTTATTGGGAAAGCTGGAAGCTATTATAATGAAGGTAAGACCAAGATTAATGTGTATGTTTAGCTTAGTTCCACTGAAATTTCCTGTTTCAGCATTCACAATCATAAATAAAATTGTACAGCCATTTTTATGATGATGACATGACAGATATCCCACAAAAGACTTTTAAAAATCATTGCCAAGTAGGGAAAAGTGGTGAATTACCTGATTTGCATTTATATCACCTGACTTTTCAGTTAAGATGTTTAATAAGATGGTTTTGTCTTTCCAAGACCCAGGGTAGTGTGAGATTGAAAAAAAAAAATTAAGACCTTTGGCTGTCTCTTTGCACTTCTGTTTCAAAAACAGTTTCTTTTACTTTTAAGAAAAAACTCAATATTTACCTCCTCTTGAAATCTCAGAGGTAAGTGTTAGTCCCTACTTCTGTAATTTCTAATCCATGCATCTGATTAAGTGTTTTTACCCAGGAAAGCTTATGCCCAAATAAATCTGTTAATTTTTAAGGTGCCACAGAACTCCTCTTGGAGTGTTCCATTCTAACCACACCAACTCTCCTTCTGTGCCTGTCTGAAATACTCAATTTAAATTAGCTAACATCTCAAAAGATCAAATCCACCTCACTACCCAGGGCAGGTTAATCATAAAAAGGTGTTATCAAACCAACAATTTTAGCTTCCTTCTCATATCTTCATAACAGATACCAGCTACCCTTACAGCAATTCTAAAATAATCGTCAGTGCAAAAATATAAAAGAGCTGGGGAATTGTTTGCAGGCTTTAAACACTCCACTTGAAGTGCATCTTTCAAAAAAGTTTGCCAGAAACATTGTGGATAACATATACAAATGGCTGAACTCCTTGATTTATCCCACAGACTGTGCCATAACAGAGAAACAGGAGAAGGAGCTAAATATCTCCATTTCCTCCAACAGGTGTGTGTGAGGAATGAGGGCCTGCAGTGATCAGGCAGTCAATGAACAAAGCTTGACCACACCACAACCACCTGACTGGCTAAGGCAATGAGGTGACTTGCTCTTAACCAAGCACCAACAGAGCATCAGCACCTTGTCAACACATATACCTGTGCAATCTATGCCTTCCTGGGCTTGATTCACTCCAACCCCTGCTCCTGCTTGTTCCAGCCTGGATACTTCCCTGTACTCAGTCTTATTCCAGTCCTGTCCTAGCCTTGCTCCTGCCTTGAAACTAGCCCTGCTTCTGCCTTCTCTGACTTCAGATAATCCAGTTCTGCCCCTTGGTTCTGATTCCTGGCTCTGACCCTGTCATGATCGATGAGCTCTGGCATTTGGACTCTGATCATTCGGCTTGACTCCTGGTCTGATGACTAGGCCTGACTACCTATGACTTGGTCTCCTGACAGGGGGATGCTATCTAGCACTATGTTTTCTGTGTTTGCATTACTAGCAAAAAAAAAATTCTAAACATGTTATTAGACTCCTGAACAATTGCATTAATACATGTTTAAATTTAATTACACCTGTCAGCTTGTTGCATAATCTGATTCAATAAATGATTTTATTTGAGCCTATTATCAAAGACTAATACAGCACTGTACAGAATACAGAAAGATAAGATACATTACCACCCTGGAGGAATGGGAAAAGCTATCTTCTGTGTCTGTGTCCTCTGTAACTGGTGTGTTGCCAACAGTTTGCACTCTCCACCTAATTCCCCAAACCTCTCTCTTCTTACAGAGAAAAATTCTTTCCCATGTTTAATTTCATTGTGTCCTATTTTGACATGTTTGATTATTTCATTACTTACGGAGTTACTGTTTTTGGTATCTTTAGGTTACAGGATCAATAAATTAAAGCGAATTCTAAACTGGTCATTACTGTTTCATCCTCTATAGAACCCATCTGTAGTAAGGATGTTAAATTTAGATTAATGGGTTAATCGAATAATCAATGCAATTTGCATTGACTAATCAATTAGTCGATAAGGGTGCCCCAGGACTGTTCATAGAATCATAGAGTTGGAAGAGACCTCAGGAGGTCATCAAGTCCAGCCCCCTGCCCAAGGCAGGACTAATCCCAACTAAATCAACCCAGCCAGGGCTTTGTCAAGCTGAGACATAAAAACCTCTAGGGATGGAGATTCCACCACCTCCCTAGGTAACCCATTCCAGTGCTTCACCACCCTCCTAGTGAAATAGTTTTTTCTAATATCCAACCTAGACCTCTCCCACAGTAACTTGAGACCATTGCTCCTTGTTCTGCCATCCATGACTACTGTGAACAGCCTTTCTCTGTCCTCTTTGGTACCTCCCTTCAGGAAGATGAAGGCTGCTATCAAATCCTTCTTCACTCTTCTGCAGACTAAACAAACCCAAATCCCTCAGTCTCTCCTCATAGGTCATGCGCTCCAGCCCCCTAATCATTTTGGTTGCCCTCCGCTGGACCCTCTCCATTGCGTCCATATCCTTTCTATAGTGAGGAGCCCAGAACTGGACACAATACTCCAGATGTGGCCTCATCAAAGCCGAATAAAGGGGAATAATCACTTCTCTGAATCTGCTGGCAATGCTCCTCCTAATGCACCCTAATATGCCATTAGCCATCCTGGCTACAAGGGCACACTGTTGACTCATATCCAGCTTCTCGTCCACTGTAATCCCCAGGTCCTTTTCTGCAGAATTGCTACGTAGCCAGTTGGTCCCCAGCCTGTAACAATGCTTGGGATTCTTCCGTCCCAAGTGCAGGACTCTATACTTGTCCTTGTTGAACCTCATCAGATTTCTTGTGGCCCAATCCTCTAATCTGTCCAGGTCACTCTGGACCCTATCCCTGCTCTCCAGCGTATCTACCTCTCCCCCTAGCTTAGTGTCATCTGCGAACTTGCTGAGGGTGCAATCCATCCCCTCATCCTGGTCATTAATAAACATGTTGAATAAACCAGTCCTAGAACAGATCCTTGGGCACCCCACTAGAAACCGACTGCCAACCTGACATCGAGCTGTTGATCACTACCCGTTGGGCCCAACAGTCTAGCCATCTTTCTATCCATCTTACAGTCCATTTATCCAATCCATATTCCCTTAACTTGCTGCCAAGAATATTGTGGGAGACCGTATCAAAAGCTTTGCTAAAGTCAAGGTATATCACATCCGCTGACTTTCCCATATCCACAGAGGCAGTTACCTCATCATAGAAGCTAATCAGATTGGTCATGCACGACTTGCCCTTCGTGAATCCATGTTGACTATTCCTGATCACTTTCCCCTCTTCCACGTTTTTCAAATGGATTCCTTGAGGATCCCCTCCCTGACTTTTCCAGGGACTGAGGTAAGGCTGACTGGTCTGTAGTTCCCTGGATTGTCCTTCTTCCCTTTTTTAAAGATGGGCACTACATTTGCCTTTTTCCAATAATCCGGGATCTTTCCCGATCTCCACGAGTTTTCAAAGATAATGGCCAAAGGCCCCGCAATGACATTTGCCAACTGTTGCTACACTTCAAAGGCAAAAGCGCTGCAGGGAGCATGGGGCCAGTGGGGGACTCAGGCAGTCTCCACTGGCCAAGTGGTCCCCACAGCGTTTCAAAGCGGCAGCACTGCATGGAGCCTGGGGTCAGCTGGGGACTCTTTCTGATAGAGGCAGCAAGGGAAGGGAAGCAACTAGTCAACTAGTGTGCTAGTCGACTAGCATTTGTTTATCGGATATTCAACTCATCGACTAGTCATTCACATCCCTAATCTGTACTAAAAATGATCCCTTATCAATGACCCAGTGAATTACTGAAAACACTGCCCTAACCAGTATAATTATGTTAACACTTCTAGTAGTTTGAGGGGTGGGTTGTCCTGGACACTTGGGGTATGTCTACGCTACAGGACAAAGCCAAATTATAATACGCAACTTCAACTACATTAATTGCATAGCTGAAGTCAAAGTAGATTAGCTCAGCTTTTGGCGCTGTTTACATTGTAGGAAGTCGAAGAAAGAACACTCTTCCTTCGGCTTCCCTTACTCCTTGTGAAAACAGGGTTACTGGCATCAACTGGAGTGCCCCACTCACTTCAAATTGGCTGTCTTAATTAGACTGCTAATTTGAACCCTGGAAGATCGACAGCAGCAGCTTTGATCTTCCTCTGTAGCATAGACGTATCCTTGGTGATTCTAACAGACCTGAAGATGTTGAGGATAACTAGATACAACCTAACATTTAAACCTATGAAATTCCTGAATACAGATCACTCACAGGTTACAAACCAATCCTCTTAGAAATCAAAATACTCTTTCCTAATACCATAAAAGATTTTGGGAAAATAGTTAATATGTGACGGAAATTAATATATAAAGAGAAGAGGATCAAAAAGGTTAATATTTATGAATATGTACTAACAGCATGAAGCTGGATTTGCCATACACAGTAAAAGTTAAAGATGTGATAGTTCCATGCAAGCATGTCTCGTGCAGTCTGTTAATGTCAAATTATACCCACGTTTTGATCTAAGGTGACTGGGGTTATCACTACATCAAGCCTCTGGCTTTTGGATATTCTAGAAGATGCACCCTGTTCAGGTAATGTCAGGAAATGGATTGCTGCAGCACGTAGAGTGCAAAGGGTCATTTTATAAAAATGGGAAATCTGCTATTTCTCCCACACACACATATTCTTTGATTGGCTAACTGGCTTAGTCAACAACACACCCATGGGAAAACTGGCATTAATAGAGGCACAAGATCCTATTAAGAAGACACTTGGGCTATGTCTACACTGCCCCCGATTCACGCAAAAAATATGCAAATGAGGCAAAGCATGGAATATCGCCGCACCTCATTTGAATAATGAATGAGGCTCCGGTTTTCCACAAAACCTCCCTCTTGCACAGGAGCTGTTCTTCAGCATTTTTTTCAGAAAGAACGGCTCTTGCAGAAGAGGAAGGGTTTGCGCAAAAAGGAGCTGTGTAGACGGCTCCTTTTTGCGCAAAAGCCTCTTACACAAAAAAAGGAGCCTCATTCATTATGCAAATGAGGTGCAGCAATATTCCACACTTTGCCTCATTTGCATACTTTTTGCACAAAATGGGGGTAGTGTAGACATAGCCTTGGTCTTTTACAAGAGCATTACAAGCTAACTACAGGTAAGCTGGGCCAGATGGGGGGTGGTCACCAAAGATCCTTTGGAATTGTTCCCTGGTGTGCTGATCATGCCAGTGACAAGCACCTTCTTGTTCTTTGGGGCTCTCCATCACCCAGTCCAACTGGGCCAGATCCTCTGGTCTTTCCCAGACAATGCAGTGTTGGGATAACTACCTCCCTAAAGAGGAATGCAGACAGTGGACCATGTCAGCTCTGGGAGGATGCAGTTCTAGAGCCCTCTAGTAAACAAAAGGTTTTTTAATAAATATAAAGACTAGAATTTAAGTAGTTGCAAGTGAAAGTAGAGAGCTCAATGTTACTAAAAAAAAAACGAAAAGAAAATGCATGGCTAGTTCTAGTTCACTTAAATACTTATTGCAAGCAGTTTCTTACCCTACAGAGCTGTTCTTATTTCAGTCAATTCTTCAAGTCAAAGATGATCTTCTACTCTGACTTGGGTTTCTTGGTCTCTTTGTTTTCTTTGTATCCTAGTATACCAGGCCATTCCCGAGGCCTGCTGAAGACAGAGACCAGATAACTTTCCCTTGCTTAAATAGTCTTTCCCTTGGGGTGGGAATCTTTTGTTCTCCCTTCCCCTTTCCATGGAATATTATCTGGCTAAAAATGGAATCCCAGTACCAAGTAGCATAGTCTTACTAGTCCAATCACTTTTGGACTGATAGGACAAACAAGGCTGTTTACAAGTCATTAAGTTGATCACCCAGTTGCTAAGGCTTCAGCGGGGGAGGGCATCAGTAATGGCTCATTAGCACATTAAAAACAGTCTCATGCTTCATATTTCTCACTTTACATACAAGAATGATACGTGCACCAAAACAGGATACGCAAACCCAGCAGACAGTAACATTAAAATTGATAGGTTACATTAGGTATTTCATCTAAAGCATCTCTGAGTTATGCATATTTATATTCATAAGCCAATTTCATAAAGCATGGGGAGGGGAAACGTCACAAGAGGTACAATCTTAACTGTGTCCACAGCTATATCAGAATAGATGGGCCTTACACTTCTACAGCTTATTCACCCTCCTGAACAGGAATAGCTATACCAGTACAAGCACCTTTACAGTGGTATAACTGTAACCTCACTTGGGGTTGCGGCGAGGAAGAGAGAAAACGATAACAATTGTCAGAGAAGGTTTCAGCACTTATTTACCCCACACTGTGTTTAACTCATTTTCTGGGGTTAACCAGAATTCAAGTTGATGTCCCTTGAAAGCACATAAAAAAATAGCAAGCAAGAGAATTTTGCTGGATACCTTGCAGCATTCCTAAAATGAAGTGGAAGAACTATAAAAAGGAACACCACAAATCTTGTAATAGCCAATCTTTATACTGACAATCTGTGGTTTATTGAAAACTCTGTTAAAATTGTAGGCTGTCACTTTACATTTCAGGGGGAGTTCCTGGTCCTATTTGCAGCATTAGGTGCTCTATAGAGAAGTGGGTATCTGGACTTAGCAAAAATCAATCTGAAACTAGGTAGCCTCTAGTTAGGTGGAGTGAATTGTGCTGCTCTGTTTCAAGGAGTGACTTTCTCTGTTTCTCTCTGTGTTTGGGGTTCTTGTGTGTTCTTAGTTCTAAGAAATAAATTAGTGTTATAGAGCAACTTCTAATAAGAGTAATATGTTTTTATTTAAATTCTGTTTGTACAGGTTGGACCTCCCTGGTCTGGCACGGTCACCGAATGACAGAATTTGCTGGACCAGGGGAGGTGTCCCCTGCCATGACCCTGAGCCAGCTGGACCCCTGCCTCTGGCCACTCTATCCTCTCCTCCGCTCTACTGCCACCGGCCCCAGCCCCAGGCTGCCTTTAGCAGCTGGGGTCCTTCGGCCCTGGCCCACACTGCCACTTGCAGCCAGATTTCCCCAGCCCTGTGTTGATGTGGTTGGCCAGGCTTCTCCAGCCCCCAACCCCACACTGCCACTGGCTGTCGGGGTTCTCCAGCTCTGTGCTGCTGTGAGCTGCCACCAGTGACTGGGCTTCTCCGGCCCCCACCTCATGCTGCCATGGGCACTCGGGCTTCCATGGCTGCCAACTCCATGCAGCCTGGGGTTCCCCAGCACCCGGTTCCTGGGGTTCCCCAGTGCCTTGGCCTGCACTGCTGCGGGCTGCTGAGGTTCTCCAGTATCTGGCCCCAGCACTGCTGTGGGGCTCCTCCAGCTCTGCTGTCCCTGGCCCTGGCCAGGCTGCTGGGCCACCTGCCATTATACTCCAGGGTTCTCTGGTCCAGGAGCATCCATGGTCCTGCCGGACCAGAAGGTACCAGTTTTCAGAAGTGCAGCCTATATTTTATTTCCCATGATATACAAATCTCATGCCTATTAGTTCCTCCATATGGTAATCATACTGCAAGATACTTCTTGTCTAGAGTTGGGGGACAAGGTGTTTTCATCAGGGCTTAGACTTCAGAAATTCTGACCTTAGCCTCTTCCTAGTAAGACTTAAAACACCAATGACACACACACAAAAAGCAGCTACACAACACAATAAATAATTCTGCATAACTGCAAGAAGATTGATGCAATATAGACAACACAAGATGATGCATCAGCACAAATATGAAAACCATAAGTAATAGAGACCTTAAATAATAATATACCCACTCTTGCTGTCAACATTATGCATCAGCATTATTTATGGAGATATCACACTTAAATTCCTTCTGAGATGTCTGGCATGGAAAAATCAACTTTTACAATAACATCAACTTCTCTGAAACACTTTCCAAGCTACGAATCTTATTCCTGAGATTTAAACTGTATGCTTATTGTTTTGACAGTTTCCACTAAAGAAGCACTAACAAATGCTGCACAAGGAAAACTGGTCTTTTCTTTATAAACAGCATGGATAAGGTACTGCTGTTGTTTACATGAAACCACTCCATTTTGGCAACAGTGTAATTCTATTGGTTACAATGATGTGATGACTAGCTCAGTACTGATTAAACAGAGAGCAAAAAGTGCATAAAACTTAAGGGCCCAATAGGATAATGTCGGAGGCAGAAAAGAGTGAAAAGCATACAATTAAAAGTGACATGTATCCTGCTAATGGTGGTGGTAATATTATTTTTTCAGATGTAGAGCAGCCAAAAGAAACTTTGCCTGCTTTGAGATACATTTGTCAATCTCTAGGCAAAAATAAAAGGAAATCATTCTTAAAATTTTTCACTCTTTAATTTCATTTAATTTATCTGCATTTTCTTTAATTGTCATCCAGAAAATGTGTTTTATTAAAAGAGTGCCATCTTTTGGTAAGCAATAAAAAATTCGTCCGCAGAGCTGGAAGAAAAGGTTTCAAATCATTGACAGAGCTTAATGAAAAATTGATCCTATGTGACAAACGTCTAGAGTTGCATTCTACAGGGACTTTGTAGCATTGTTGTGTTATAGCAATTTGTTATTTGATAACCTTGACCTCTAACCTTTGGTCAGGAATTGTAAAGATTATTGAATTAAAATGAAAGGGCAACATATTTTAGCAACCTTGAGGAAGAAAAGTAAGAGTCTATATTGATTGTCATTGTTTGTTTTCAGTACTATGTACTGTTTTTTCATTATGGCAGCTCGATCTCCTTGTTAGGTATACTCTTGGGCCAGACCAATGCCTCTGAAAAAAAATCAGTGAGGAATAGAAAAAAAAGCACATTGAAGAAATTTGATTTAATTTCTTCAGCCTGTCCTATAAACTTATAATGTGCCTATCTCTGGGCTCCATTTCGATAAGCTAAACAGGACAAATTGCATGAAAGAATTGTATCATACAATACTTCATTGATTTTATTGCTTTTTAAGCAGGGCTGTTCTCATTATTTTTGTTTCCCTGGGGGAATGTTACAGATCTATTAAGGAAGGCCATGCTGTCCTCAAGAGGACCATTCCAATTTCTATCAATGATGCCAGTGTAATATCCATCAGCAGGAGTTGTTCTCAACCTATTTACCATTGTGGGTCGCATATGCAGCTCACTGTTTATTATGTGGGCTGCATCCACACAATATATATTCCATTTGTATGGCCCTGAGGATGTCAGGCAGGCCACAGCTGTGTGCTGATTGAGCTACAAGCAGCACACAAGCCACAGATCAAGAATTTCTGATCCACAGGATGCTACTAAGGTCATATGAGACGTTAAATTGAGATTCCTACTGCTCCTTTCTGGTGGATTTATAGGCAGACATTAAAGACTTCATAACACATTCCAAGAGTGTGAAGGTACCAGAGTCTTCCCCAAAAGAAAGAGTTTTACTATACTCCAAAAGAGAAAACATGAAATCAAGAGTGGTTAAAGTAGTCATAAAACATCAGAACCTATTTCTGCAGATGGCAATGTGATGGTGGATCTCCAATAATGTCATATGGTGAAGATGTAATTGCAGTGTCATGATTTCTAGATCTGGAAACACAGATAACTAAAAACTACTTACAAATTAAGGATTAAAATTTGGAAGATGGAAATGAAATATTTAAACTTATGAACTTATTCTATTGCAAGAAATATAAATACAAGGCATTGATTATTTGCATTTCTGTTTCACTATTGTTAACTATTTCATTGCTATTTCATCATTACTGACTAATTGCATGTCCTGTCAAATCACATAAAAAGTGTGTTTCAGAATAATTATTGTAGTAATACCATAAATAATCAACCTGTAATACCATAAATAATCAACCAGGAAACTTCTTTCCCAAATGATCCATCAGATTGTATTGCTTAAACTTAGTTTTCTGTCAATTTGTGTCTTGGAAAGTAATTAGTGGTTTAAGTTTTAAAAAATCAAGTATCTTTCACACGTATGTTCACTATAGACTTGGTCCTGCCAGACGGATAGTCTTTGTATAATATGCAGCAAGAAATACTAGGATATTATGCTCCAACACAAATATCGCCGTAGATGAGACTGTCTGAAAAGATATGGGCTTAAGTAAGAGCCTCAAAATATAAATATAGCATATACCTGTGTGTTCACATCCCAGGCCTTACACCTGCTACTCAACAGAAGTAGATTTTAAGCTGCGCAGGAGTTCTGTCATTAATATATGAATGCAATCCCCTCTTCTCCTTGCCCAAATTAGCACGATTTTTCCTTGATATTTGTACATATAACCCACAAAGCACAGGATCAAACACTTAAAGGAAAACATGTTAGTTGTCTGAGTGCTTTGTTACTACCATTCATAGATTGATCTTTCACTTTACCTAGAATGTAGTAATAGAATACTAGAACTGGGAGGGATCTCAAGAGGTCATCAAGTCCAATCCCCTGCCCTCACGGCTGGATCAAACACTATCTAGATCATCTCTGACCGATGTCTATCCAACCTGCTCTTAAACATCTCCAATGATGGAGATTCCACAACCTCCTTAATTTATTCAAGAGCTTAGCCACCCCGACAGGAAGTTTTTCTTGATATCTGACCTCAACCTCCCTTGCTGCAATTTAAGTCCATTGTTTCTTGTCCTATCACCAGAGGCTAAGGAGAATATTTTTTCTTCCTCCTCCTTTTGGATACGTGAAAACTGTTATCATGTCCCCTATCACTCTTCTCTTTTCCAAACTAAATAAATTCAGTTCTCTCAATCTTCCCATATAGGTCATATTTTCTAAACCTTTAAGTATTTTTGTTCTTCTTCTTTGGACTTTTCCCCCAATTTGTCCACATCTTTCCTGAAATGTGGCACTCAGAATTGGACACAATACTCCAGTTGAGGCCTAATCATCATGGAATAAAGTGGAAGAATTACTTCTCATGTCCTGCTTACAACACTCCTGCTAATACATCCCAGAATTATGTTTGCTTTTTTTTGCAATAATGTCATACCGTTGATTCATATTTGGCTTGTGGTCCACTATAACCTCTAGATCAAATTTCTGCAGTCCTTCTTCCTAGGTAGTTGTTTCCCATTTTGAATGTGTACAACTGTTTGTTTCTACCCAAGTAGAGTATTTTACATTTGTCCTTATTGAATGTCATCCTATTTACCTCAGATTATTTCTCCAGTTTGTCCAGATCATTTTGAATTATATTCCTCTCCTTTAAAGCACTTGCACTCCTCCCAACGTGGTATCATCTGTAAACTTTATATGTGTACTGTCTATGCCATTATCTAAATCATTGATGAAAATATTGAACAGAACTGAACCAAGAACTAATCCCTATGGAATCTTGTTATGCTCTTCTAGCATGACTCTGAACCATTAATAACTATCTCTGAGAATGGTTATCCAACCAGTTATGTGCACATCTTATAGTAGCTCCAGGTTGTATTTCCCTAGTTTGTTGATTAGAACGTCATGCAAGACTATATCAGAAGTCTTACTAAAGGAATACCTTATTTCTAGATATACCCTAGGCATACCACATCTCTAGATATACCCTTGGTATACCACATCTGCTGCTCTCTCCCTATCTACAAGGCTTGTTACCCTGTCCAAAAATTTTAAAAAAGCTATCCGGTTGGTTCAACATGATTTGTTCTTAGCAAATTCATGTTCACTATTTCTTATCTCCTTATCTTCTAAATTTTTGCAAAATAATTATTTGTTCCATTATTTTTCCTGGTACAGAAGGTAAGCTGACTGATCTATAATTCTCTGGATTCTCCTTATTTCTCTTTTTATAGTCAGACGCTATATTTGCTAATGTCCTAAACAAATGCTTGATGGCTGACTCCATAAAAGCACTTCCAGGCTTCAACCTACTCTGGAAACAATGATCTGCAGTGAACTGTGTCAGAATCTTGAATGGCAGATGCTATCATCTTTTTGTACCTCTGGAAGATGAGAAGCAATGCACAATGTGTCTGTGCACACTAGTCACAAACTTTAAACCATATTGCAAAGCAGTGCCTTCTTCAATTATTTGTCAGTGAAAACTCAGACTTAAGACAGGTCACATCCAAAGCTATTCACTGGCTGGCTAATTTGGACTTCAGATATTTCAATGTAACTAATCAACTGTCTTGCCATAGGAAAGGAAAAGCCAGGGACCTGATTTAAAAAGAAATTACACATAAAAGGGAGGCTGGATTAAGATCATTCTAAAAACATTAGCCTCAAAATATATATTACATTCAAAAAAATCTTAGCATTAATATAATGCTAAGGTTGAGAGAGTCAAATCACAAAACATTGATGTTAAAAATCAGGTACACAAAAGACTGCAGTAGTGTGGTCTGGAGCAGCATTTCTCAACCTTTCTGATACCAAAAACCAGATATTGGCACTGGTCCACAAACTGGCCATTAAAACAACCTGATCTAGTGGTAGGAAACTGGGCTGGTACTCTTTAGGCTACATCTGCACTGCAGGAATTTGTCAGCAGAGGCAATGCAAATGAAGCGTTCATTAGCATTTCTTGCACTCTCATTTGCATAGTCTCTTCTGATCTGTTTTGCGGTAGAGGATTTTGCGCAAAAAACGCAGTGTAGATGGGGCCATTTTGCGCAAAAAAACCCTTTTGCGCAAGAACCCTCATTCCTCAAAAAAAGCAGGTATACAGGATCTTGCGCAAAAGGGGTTTTGCCGCGTCTGCATTTAATTTTTTTTCTGCAAAAACCTCTTCTGCAAAATGGATCAGAAGAGAATATGAAAACAAGAGTGAGAGAAATGCTAATGAACGCTTCATTTGCATTGCCTCTGCCGAAAAATTCCTGCAGTGTAGACGTAGCCTCTAGTGAACAGAACACTTGAATGGAACTCAGGAACAGAACACTTGACTTCTGTTCCTGGTGTGGGACTTATCTGCTGGGTTATTTAGACAATTCACTCTCTGGCTCTGTTGTCTCTCCCATTCTTCCTCCTTTTTGTCAATTTATATTGTAAACTCCTCTTCATGGGGGCTGTCTTTTGCTATGTGATTGTAATATTATAATAATACTTTTCAACAACAGAGTGCAAATCGTTTCACAAAGGAAGACAATATCATGATTCCCATTTCCCCATTTTACAGATGAAGAAACTGAGGCACAAAATGGGGAAGTGAGTCACCCAAGGTCATCCAGCCTGCCACTGGAAAAGCAGACAATAGAATTCTGGTTTCCTGAGTTCCATTCAAGTGTTCTGTTCACTAGACCACGCTGCCTCACTTGTAAGTACCTAGCACTGTGAGCCTGATCTTACTTAGTCCACTAGGTTCCATTAAAATGCAAATAATTAATATAGGTTGGACCTCCCTGGTCCGGCACCCTCGGGACCTGACCAGTCCTGGATGAGGATTTTGCCAGACCAGGGGAGGTCATTTCTGGTTGACCTGGATGAGGATTTTGCCAGACCAGGGGAGGTCATTTCTCCCCTGATATCAACCCGCCCTCCAGCCCTGGACTGGCCACCAGTCTCCTGGCTGGCTCTCCCCCTGCCCCCACTGCCAGCCCTGCTGCCCTGCTGTTTCCCCTCCTCCACCACCCACCCATGCCCCCGCCTTCCCTGTTAAGCCAGGCAACCCAGCACCCAGCGCACTGGACTCCTGGCCCCACCAGGTAGTGCCAGGCTCCTGGCTTCAACTGGCAGCCCAGCTGATGCACTCCTGGTAGTTCAGTTACAGGGAACCCAGCTACCAGCCCTCCACCAGGATTTTCTGGTCCTGGAACATCCATAGTCCTTCCAGACCACGAGTGTTGCTGGACCAAAGAGTCCCAGTTTACAGAGGTTCAACCAATACAAGCAATTAATAATAGCAATGTTCAATCTTGCTTTGGATAATTGCACATCTCATGACAGTAATGCAACCTCTATATCTTTCCTTGGTATTTCACATAAACTGAGCATAGTTAAAGATCACATCTTGCTATGTGTTTGTAAAGTGCCTAGCACAGGGGTGGGCAAGGTATGGCCCATTGGCCTGATCCAGCCCACCAAGCCTTTAAAACTGGCCTGTGGCCTGCCCTGCCGGGACCCTCAGACAGAGAACAGCCCCATGGTGCTCAGCAGCTGGCTGCTCCATGTGCCTCTCTATGCCACATGCCAGGAGGGGGGGCTCTGCATGCTTCCCCTGCCCCCAACACAGTCTCTCAGCTCCCATTGTCCAGCTATCCACTGGTTTGCTAATTTGGACTTGGGTTATGTGACTGTTGCCGATTCCAACCAATGGGAACTGAGAGATTGTGCAGGGGCGGGGCAGTGCACAAAACTTCCCTCCCCGCCTCTGGGTGCACAGCGCAGAGAGGTACATGGAGCCGTCAGCTGCAAAGAAATATGATTGGCTGGTCCCTTGGAACCTGGAGAACCTGTCTGGAGTTCTTCTTTAAGAACACAATTCCCAACATGATAGTAATTTTGAATTTGTCTGTTGTACATGCATCATGCAACAATATTAATGATCATCCAAAAAGAAATCTGTCTGGTGTAGAACTAGGTCAATGGCCTGCCTACCCCATAGTACCTGCAAAAGAAGGCCATGCTGAGTCAAACCACAGCATAGATTTTTAGGGTCAACTCCAAGCAAAATGACCCAACTGGAACGTTTCCTTGAACGTTTCCTTCCTTAAAAGAAGGTGAAATGGGTGTTTGTTATCGATGAGCCAGGACAGGACAGGGAGTTCTAGAGATAGGAGCTGCCTTGTTTATATAGATTTATGAGTGAGGATTAAAGTGTATTCAGGGAACATGATGAGAAACATGAGCAGATTTTTGTGTACTTTTGATTATGGATGAATGCTCAATATAAAACTGAAACCCTGGAAATGGAGAGAGGGTTTTTGTTCGTTTGTTTGTTTCTGTTTTGTCTTGACTTAGGAAAATTGTGTGACATTGGCCTCCAGCTGCACAGATTCTGTTCCCGCCTCAAGGTCAAGTCAGGCAGGTGTTTAATGCTCTCAATACCCAGGACAGGGCCCCAAAGTGTAGTGAGCGAGAAGGAAAAAGTGTTGGAGTAATTCGTGCAGCATATTGCCAAATGGAAACCTTCACCCACTTGAATAAATTATGTATAAAATCAACCCTGAACATACTGCTAGAAAGGGAAATTAAGACCATTGTGCCTACTATAGTACATAAAGAGCGATTGCACTGTATCCTGGATATTTCTCTGTGCTTCAAAAACTGCACAATCAGAGCCACTTACCGCCAGTAAGTGTCTCTCGTCCAAAGTTATTTATTTTTGTCTCTATTGCCAAAACTGTATAATAAGGACAATCTAATCATACAGAGACGCTCCAGGGACTTATTCACAGAACATCTAATAATTATGTATTGAAGTCGATGAAGTAATAGTATCCTTTAATGTAACTTACCACAGAGGGATCTGCAAAAAAAAAAAAAACCCAGTAAAGCCTGAAAAAACACAAAAGCTGATACAACATAATTACAGAAGAATAGCAGAGATCATATTGCCCAAATGTTCTTCCCTTCACACACTTAAGAGAAGCAAACTGCTTGAAGAAAACTAAGATCAACCAAAAACAGGGGGAAAACATTCTCCTGCAAAGGATCAAGCATATTTTTAATATACATAATTGAATCCATATTTTCTTTTTTTTCCCTTCTCTTCATATTTCTCATAAAAGGACAAGGTACTGGAGATAAATTATTAGAAATACGCAAAAGCTGCAAATTAAATATTGCATATCTGAACAAAATAAATATGTTTGATACCAAAAGAAAATATTAATTTGTCAATAAATATGTAATTGTAACTAGCCATAAAGTTGGCAAAAAGACAGGAAATCATTCACACACAAGACATCTATTCCCAAAAATAAAGCAACTAAACCATACACAAAAATGTATATGCCGTCTGACTGGACAGCTGCTGTACCATCTTGATCTCCTACTCAAGCAGAAATTCAAAGCCAACTCATAGAGCTTGTTCTGGTGTTGACAATGACACATTCCTCCCCTGAATTAAATGACAAATAAACTATACCCAGAAAATAAAATGGTTGCCATTTCTTAAAATGAGTGACAGATTCTGGATTTATTAAATGCTCATAACTGAGGAAGGAATCTGCAGTTCTCACAAAAACTGCCCCATTCACCTCTTCCTTATGTTGACTGGAAATGCAGAACAGGCCACGAGAAAGGTTACTGCAGATTTATGATGGAGTAACTCAGGTATAATAGCGTCATAGATGTGGAGCCACCAGGGAGTTGGCTGGACAAGTATATTTGTGCACACCTCTCTGATTTACCTTAATGAGGTCAGGTATGGTTCCCTCTCATTTGTCCCACCCCTAAGCAGAATGAATTTTGTTCTGTGCACCAACATTAAAGTGACATGCAATACATCACCTCCATATTGGCACACAGAACAAAATGGTGTGATGGGGTGAGGCCAATGGGTCCTGAGAGTAAGAGGGGGCTCAGGCCTTGGGCAGAGGGTTAAGATGCAGGAGCATAAGGGCTCTGACTGGGACTGGGGTTGAGAAGCTATGGGCTTGAGAAGGCTGGGGTGCAAGGTCTCTGGCTGGGGGTGCAGGCTCTGTGGTGGGGCTGGGGCAGAAGGTGGAGTGCAGAGGTATAAGAAGGGGCTCTGGGGCCAGGCTGTGGCAGTTGAGATCCAGACTGCCTGAACTGTGCCAGGAGGCTCCAAGGCCTGGCTGATTGGGTCACAGCAGGGGCCTCGGGGGCCAGGCCTCAGTTGCATTCATGCCAGGGAAAGGTGCTGGATTCAGGCCGTCCCTCCCATGGTCACTGCAGGCTAGAAGCTGGGCTAGGTTGGGGGTTGGCAGCCTTCTTTCCCACCTTGGGTGGGTGCCTAGAGCAGCAGAGTGGCTCTAACTAGGCAGCTGTGTGGCCACACAGCTTACAGGGATGTCAGGTCTCAAACCCATGGAAAGAGGAAATCCTGCCTTTATAATCTCACGAGTTTCACCTCATGTGAATGAAATCACCTGCACTCCTCTTTTCATAGTGGAGGGATTTATAGCCTGGGAGGCTAAGGTTTAGCCTACCAACAGTGCAAAGCCCATGAATTTGAAGGGAAAGTAGAATACATCTGCATGAATCCCAAACTTTTCCCAGATACAACTTTCTTCACATCACTGCTCTTTCAGGCCTTCTTCCTCACTCTTAGGGTACGTCTAGACTCCGCCGCATCCAGGGAACGCGCTTTTTTTTTCAGAAGAGCAGACACACTATTTCAGAAGCCCTGTCTTCCTTGTTCCATGAGGAAGAAGGGATCTTCCAAAAGAGGTTTTTTTTCCAAAATTTGGCCCAGTGTAGACAGGCCAAATTTCAGAAAAGCCTCTTCCGAAAAAAAAAAAGCGAAAAAAGGTACGCAAATTGCGGCACGCATTTTGCGTACCTTTTTCCAAAAAAAGTTATAGTCTAGACATAGCCTTAGAAGCAAGGCTCTCCCAAGAGCCATGCAGTCATTGACTACTCCCCTTGTGACCATTTAATTTATATCTATTCACCTCCTTCTAAGTGGGGTAAAAAGATTAATTCTTTTTTATTACAACACTGACTTCCACATCATTTGAATTCAGAAATCCAGCTGGTTAGGCGAGAGAGATGCCACAAAGAGTTATCATTCCCTAGTGCCCATGCTCCACTCTTTAAGCCCTAACCATACAGACAGGGCTCTGTTGTTTTCTGAGGAGAAGAGGTGTGCTGTGGAACTCTTACCCTCCTTGCAGCACTTCTGAGCCTCAGTACAAATATTAAGCTCAAGAGAATTATGAAGACTTTAGGCACTCCCGGGATAAGTTTTTACTTTAAATTTTTTTAGCAGTTTCAAATGGGGATAACTTTGCAACCATATATTGCTTGCTATCAAAAGGGAATTTTCCTCAAATCAACACATTGAAGTGACTAATGAGGACTACCTGTACAAAACTGTACAGTATTAGAACAGTAATTTGTGAACAGCTTAGCTGTAACTCAGTCTCAGGTAGAGCATTATTAATTTAACATTGATCAACAGTGAAGAGCTGGAGATCTACAGTGAAATGTGCAAAGGAAGAACCATGTTGTGGATAAAGCGGAAGATGGTTTCATTTCCACTGCCGGGTTTCTGCCTGCCTATCTGTAAAGTTCCATGCACACCTATAACACATATCCAAAGTAATAATGAACAACTGATTGCATTTTGATAGTATAAATCATTTTGGATTGATCAAATCATTTAACTTTAAGTAAAACAAATATATTTCATTCTGATTTTGACATGATGGCCACAGCTGGGAAACCCATTATCAAGCAATTTAAGTCCCCAGACTGCTGCTGGGTAGGGAGTTCATAGGACATGCAAACTTGTATGTGCTCCATATACTCTGACCACTGCTGAGGGGCACAGTGAGGAGATACGGGAAACCAGGCATGCTGACAAGGGTTTCCATAGGGAGTAATTGCCCCTGGGACCAGTGATTCAAAGGGGCAGCTGGAACCCCGAGTCCTTTGAATTGCCACAAGAGTGTTCCTCTGGGTGCTCCGCATAGCTCTGAAGTCTGAGTGGTGCTGAAGGCTTTGCTTCTGGTGACATGTAGTTGGTCCCCCCCAACACACACACACACACACACACACATTTTGCCCAGCGGCCCACAGAAGTTGCTGGCCATCCTGTTGGGACACAGTGGCCATTACTGTGCCAGGGGATAATTTTAAGATGATTTTCCTATAGGATCAATTATTAATGAGTTTAAATAATTGTATGTGTTTCATAGTTCCACCATATGTAACAATAGGAAATTCACAGCAAGTGCTATATGTTCTTCAGCATATTTGGCAGCTGAGTTACTTTTTAATCCAGGGTAACTCACTCAAAACAGAACAACTGGCCCTAATCCTGAAATCAGATCCCATGTGGCTTGCAGACCCCATTGCAAGGTAGAGGCTAAAATTATAATAAGCTTACTTATTCAAATAAATCAAATGTTAAGTAATTGTACATTCACATTTTCTCTTCACCAAACTCTTTGGTGCAATAATCACTTTATAGCAAAAGCATTTTCCTGAAGTGTCTAATATAATATTGGTCCATGCTTACTGTAAGCAAGACTTTTGACCATGCTCACCTATTGTTTGTGTTTAGCTTGCTCTGACTTAATTAAGGTTCTTATTTGCTGTAGTGGGTTAAGGTCAGGGTTTTGAGGATGTCGTACCAATTAGTGCCCTTGACGACTTTTTTGTTGTTGTTGCTTAAATTGCCTCTTCACAGGTGAGAAGAAAGTGAATCATTATGCTCTTGATAAATGAGCCCACAGACAAGCAGCTGGTATACAGAAGGAATTCCAGTCTGTACAAAAGTGCTGAAGAGAGGGGCAAAAGCAGCAGAGGTATTCACAAAGGTTTGTGCAGAACACAATTTGTTACATTTACTTTGATGACATGTGCCACTCTTTTTTTATTCATTTCCCCACCAATGTGTGTACAAGTGATTTGGTTGGTTGGTTTGCAAAAACATATGCGGAAAATTAAATTCTCACAACTACTCATGCCAAAATGTGTTTACACAAATGCCAGTGCTGGAAGGGTTAGCATGGGCTTCTCAGTGATTTTTTCCAGTGTATGAAATTTTCAGTTAACCCATCAGGGATAGTCAAAATGAATACTCAAAGAGCAAGACATCAGCTACAATATCAAGATTGGGTTAAAGTCTCTCTCTGTTGTATCATGCAAACAAGGCACTAACAAACTTCAACAGGACTTTATTTAACAAAAGCGAAACCTCTTTACAAAGCTGCTGCACCCCTCTGTAGCTCTCACTCAGCTCTGGCTAATCTTCCCCCCCCCCCCCCGCTTCCTGTTTCCTGTGCTTCCAGACTTCCAACAGCCAATGCTCCCAGTTCTAATTACAAGCAGCATCTAAAACACCACACTCTCCCATATACACAATAAAAAAATTATAACAGAATTTTTTTGAAGAAATGGAAGAGCCAGATTCATTGTTATGGACAAAGATAGCAGATACCTTTAACATTTTTAATCAAAATGTTGTTTAACCAAAAACTGTCATTTGAGCCCAACAGTCTAGCCAGCTTATTCACTGTGTAGTCCATTCATCCAAGACATACTTTTTTAACTTGCTAGCAAGAATACTATGGAAGATCATATTAAAAGTTTTGCCAAAGTCAAGGTAAAGCAAGTTAACTGCTTTCCCCTTATCTACAGAGCCAGTTATCTCATCATAAAAGGCAACTAGGTTGGTCAAGCACGACTTGTCCTTGGTGAATCCATTTTGACTGTTCCTGATCATCTTCCTCTCCTCCTAATGTTTCAAAATGGATTCCTTGAGGGACCTGGTCCATGATTTTTCCAAGAACTGAGTGAGGCTGACTAGTCTGTAATCCCTGGAGTCTCCTTCTTTCCTTTCTAAAAGATGGGCACTACATTTACCATTTTACATTCATCTAGGACCTCCACTATCACCATGAGTTTTCAAAATATAATGGCCAATGACTCAGCAATCACATCAGCCAACTCCCTCAGCACTGTTGGATGCATTGCTTCTGGCTCCATGAACTTGTGCATGTCTAGCTGTTCTAAATAGTCCTTCATCAGCAAGGGCTACTCACCTCCTCCCTGTTCTGTGCTGTGCCTTGTATGTGAAGACCAGGGCAGATAAATATTGAATACTTGAGCTTTTTCCACATCATATGTTACTAAATTGTCTTTCCCATTCAGTAAGCATCCCACATTTCCCCGGACCTTCTTGTTGCTAACCTACCTGTAGAAACCCTGTAGAAATTACCTTTAGAAATAATATGCAAACAAACCCAGAGTTCCCACATCTACAACAAACTCCTTTAAACTACAATATAAACCCAGCCACAAAGCACACACCCAGATCTCCATAATGGCACTTGGGGATACAACCTGAACTCTGACCTCAGCTTCATTAAAATGTATCTTTTATAGACATGTAAACTGGCAGCCTCCATAATTGTACATGAAAGGCATAAACTTTCAAGTACAATGGACTACCCTGGGTCCACCTGAAACTCCCCCCCAGGGTGATGAACCTTCACACTTAGGCACTGAAACCTGAAACTGTAGAGACAGAATCTAACTTTTATTTGTAAGTACCTCGCCTCACTGTTGATCATTTTGAATTTTCTCTCTTAACTTTTATTCATATCCTAACTGATCTCATGGTACCAATATAGGCAGGGCTTGATTAAGGGGGGGGCTAGCCGGGCAGCTGCCCGGGGCACAGGAACAGCTCGAGCCGGCCCTGAATATAGGGGCATATTTTACACCCCCAGGAAACACTCTAAGGGCCAGATCACACTGGGCAGCTGGCAGAAGATGAGAGGATAACAATGATTTCAAGTGACTGGCATTTTCTCCATCTCCTATGGACTATTACCCTTTCTGAGAATTGCTAGAATGGTCCTTGTACCCTCAAGTCCCTCGCACATCCCTTATGCTGGAAGGAGCTAGGAGAGTGTACTCTCAGTTGGGGATCCTTGAGATGTCCCACAAAGATGGATTTCTAGTCCCCATATCAGAGGAGCAAAAACATAAAAACACCCACAGTGGGTCAGACCAATAGTTCATCTAACCCAGTATCCTTTCTCTGACAGTGGCCAGTGCAACAGCTTCTGGAGGAGCATGCACAACATGTGCTCACTCTTCCTTTGTCTCTCCAGCATCACGAATGACTGTCAAAAATCTCAGCGGGGTAGCCGTGTTAGCCTGTAACTTAAAAAAAAAAAAAACTTAAAAAACAATGAGTGGTCATTGTAAGCCTCAAAAAATGAGGTTTACAGGATCTTTCAAAAAAGCGCCCCGTTTCTGTAAGAACCGCGTCTAGTCTGCAGTTTCAGTTTCGAAATAGCACTTTTTCGAAAGAGCTCCATTATGTGATTATGCAAATGAAGCACAGGATATTTAAATCCCTGCTTCATTTGCACTTTCGAAGTGCTTCATTTACATCCCTCTGCCAACAGAGGGATATAGTCTAGATGTAGCCTTAGACACCAACAAAAATATAGATAGTGTCATGAACTTTCATGGGCACAACCCACTTTTTCAGATCACTCCATTCATCTGAAGAAGTTGGTTGTGCCCACGAAAGCTTATGATAGTATCTATACTTTTTGTTAGTCTCTAAGATGCTACAGGGCCACTTGTTTTTTGTCAAAATCTGTTGTGATAAGTTTGCAGCACTGTACTCTAGCTCATTCTCCATATTGCTCAATATAATCCATATTTAAGTTTTTAAAAGGATCAAACAGCAGAAAGACTATCATATCAGAAATGCTATTTGTCCCTGTCTAAAGACAACAGTTCCTTTATTAAGTAAAAGTCACATGTTTGCTGCATCTCTCCAAAGAGTCCAGGTGTAGAGATTTTGATTTCAGGATAAATATTTTTCCTAAAAAGTACACATTCTTATTTTTCCCAAAAATGGTACTATCTTGGGATATCTCCTTTTTCAAAACCAGTTCTTGTGTTTGGCATGTAGCACTACAAACAATATCAAAACGTCACAAAATCATGAATAGTAATGCTAGAACAAAACCAATTGTTCATCACGTCTTAACCACTGCATTTTGCATTCTCTTACATCATTAGATGTGCTGTCTAATCTCTTCTCAAATATGCCTGACAGTGATGGCCCCTGGGTAGTTTCTTATACTGCCCAACTGCTCCAATTGTTAAAGACTTTTTCTTAATGTCTAGCGTAAGCTTTTCTTTCCTTAACTTCAGGCCATTGCTTCCTATCATACCATCTTCTAAGTCTGAGTAATTCCCTTCATTCATTTTTATTGTTACCTTGATGGTATTTATATATCCCCCTTGAGTCATCTCTTTTCTACACTATAAAATGTGGTTCTTACTCTTATCCTCAGATCCTTGGACTGGATCATTCTTGTTGATTTTCATTGTATTTTCTATCATTTTGTCTCTATTCTACCCACACTCTGGGACCAAAGCTGAATGCAATTTTCTAAATGCTATGCAGAGTGACACTTTTAACTCCCTTCCTTTCTAATGTGATGACCTTTATTATAGCAAGATACTTGGACTTTTTTATTTTTAAACCACTTGTATCAGACTATGAGCTCATACTAAGTTTAACAATATCAGTTTGTATTCTTACTTGCTGTTTTTTCCCCCCTCAGATTGTGTATTTTTTATTTCCTCTTGCTAGGGGTAAGATTTTGTATTTTTTACAGTGAATTTCATCCTACAGTATATGTCTCATTATTTTACTATGTCAACCTTGCAACTTGCATTTTCTTTCCAGTAGCTTTCTTATCCATCCATTTTTGATGTTGAGAATGAAAGTGTGCATCATTTTCTCTGGGTGCCCAAGATCATGGTTCACCTTCTTATCCTCTGCCTTAGTGATAGACTTGCTGCTGCTAAACCAGGAGTCAGTTCACTATCATTCAAGTCTCTAATCCACCCGAATAATATCCTCAGAAACTCTGCCAGCCTTGACTTTGCCTTGCAGGTTAACTCCAAAACCCTTGAAGGGTGTTCCCCAGTAATATCCAGTCCCTGTCACTGGAAGCTCACCGAAATGACCAAGATTGCTGTCTGCAAAGAGAGGGTGCACACTGGTCTGTTTGTTGAGGATTCACAGTTGAGGATTCACATAGTATTACAGCTAAAAGCACTGAAATGAATTTATAATGAAACCAAGAATACGTTTATTAATAAAGAAAAGAGATTTATGTGATAACGTGTAAGGAAAGTGAAAATAAAAATGTTTACAAATAAAACAAAAAAGATAACATACTTTTACAAGACTAGAATTAACTCTATCAAATTAATCTTATATAAAGCAGTTTCTCACCTAATACCTTTCATACTCAGTGTGCTAGTTTTCAGGATTCATATTTTTCATAAGCCGCCAACACTACTCCACAGCATCAGCATTCCTTAGTGAGGAAGATAACAAAAATGTCTTTTTTAATTTTCTTTATATTTCCCCAAAACTCCATTCTTCTGAGTGCAGAGATAAGTGGTTTTAGTCTCCAGTGTCTTCCCAGGCTAATTCTATATTCCACTATCAATGTGACTTTTCCTCTTGACTTACATGCAAATGCAGATTACATTTTGTTTGGGATTTTACAAAATTTGATTCACCTCAGAGATATAGGCAGACAGGTAATTCATCGTTCCTTTTTCTAAGACTGACTTATTTATCAATCCTTCCTAGTTATATGGCACAAAAGAAACATGTTTCTAGGATTCACATACAACTTCTTAATTTAATTATCATACATTCAAACCTCACATACTGTCCTTGATGACAAATATAAAGTTAGCTTTAATTTGATGCTTCACATCGCCTTCTTTACAAACAAATACTATGACAGCAACGTGAAAGATGTAGAAAGTTTTTCAGGCCTGGAATTGTTTTTACAAGACAGTGAACTTTTGCCAGTTGGTACATAGGTCTCTAAAGGTCATAGTGCTATATCCTTAAGATGAGAAAGGGAGTTCTGGGGGAAACAGAGAAGAAGCTAAGCAAAGAGTTGCACCATAACCAGAATTTCCATCCCATGAAAATTTCACATTTCTGAAAAAACAACAACTCTCAATCAAAATAAAAAGTCAGTGATGCAAAAGTCCGAGATATTAACATTTCCAAACAATGCAATTTTGGAAGAACTGAAAACAGAATTTTTGAATATATTCAATCTGAGTTTTTTCGGACTATCATCTGCCTGATTTCCATCAAAAGTTTAAATGGAATTGACACATTCCTAAGGAACTGTTCTGCATTTCAATTGTGCCAGATCTTTTCCTATAGGAAAAAGCTGAGTTGGAAAATTTTCAATCTGCTCTAGTTAAGAATGCTTACCAGCTGGTAGACAAGAATATACAGCAAGCAATAGCCAGATACAAAAGAACCACCCTAGAGATATGATTGCTTGGTTCTGCCAAATGTCATAGATTTTACTAGGGTCTGAAAGAACCATATAGACCTTCAGTGTTCCAGTAAGAAGGCAACCCAACACTGGGGGAGTTAATCAGGACACAAAAGAAAGCGTTCCTTGGGAAGGTGCTATATCTGAATATTGTATTACCTTGCCTAGATCACAGATCTCACTCACAAATATGATTACAGTTTAATTTATACTTTTCTCTGCAAAATTATACTTGCTTTCCTTTATTTTTGTTAAGGAAACTGCTTTTCCCATTACTGATACTTGTGAAACCTAGAGGTTTCCCATTAGCAATTGCTTTCTTCTCTGCACAATCAATTTGTAATCCAGGCTATTGGTAAATGTACTGTATGGGCCGATATTAAATGTTATACTACAATATCAATATGCAAGATCAATCCACAAAGCCCCCTTTATCAAATAAATGTGAAATTATATTGAAGATGGGCTATTGCATTTGCTTGACATCAGCTGTCTTTAATAAAACTGCATAATTTGTTAGTTTTTAAATACCTTTTTCCAAATGTCCACAGTTGATTCAAAGTTTTTTAACTTGGGTCAAAGATTCTGCTTACTTCAGGTTGAATCACATGAATATCTGTCCAATTTACGTTAGTCCTTTTTCCATTTGGAACAACTGGAAATTTTCTGAGAATATAGAATAGCAGTTATATAGGCAAGAGGGAACTGGTTAAATAAGAATTTAGCTCACTCATAAATATGAGGATATTTTATGGTTTGATGAATAACATGGTTACTACACTTTTTTGGACATCCCTGCCATTTAGTTAACTAAATTGCCTGCAAGGGTTAAACCCAGAGACAGTGGGTCCTTGAGAGTTTCCAGGAAGTTTTGACAGGAAGCCAGGAGAGTCAATGAAAACAGAGTGTCGTTTTTTTAATAGGAAGCAGTGATCTTCCTGCTGCAGTCTTTGTGTGACCAGAGGAGAGCTACAGACACGAATTAAGCTAGGAAGCAAGGCATGGAATATCCTTGCACAGGGAAAGACTAAATGGAACAACAGATATGTGTGTAGAACAGGGAATGTTTAAACTTAAAACACAACGAGTAGTCTTGCAGCACTGTAAAGATTAACAAAATATGTAGATGGTATCATACCTTTGTGCTATGTTTGATTCCTATCACAGAGGTATGATTAAAGACATTGACTGGATGGCCCACTACATTCCACATCCTAATGACATAAAAAAAAAACCAATGGGGTACTTGAGAACAATTTGCACCTTCTCTATCAGCTTCATGTAGCATGGACACTGTAATTGACTCTTCCCCTTTTTTTCCTTCTTTTTCTTGCTCTCTCCCCTGCCCAATCCCATATTTATTTAGAAACTGGACCTTTAATAACTCCATTCATCTGAAGAAGTGGGTTGTGCCCACAAAAGCTTATCCCTCATGCAATGAGGTGAAATATTTCAAAATAATGGGTGGCTTGTGTAGACACAGGGTAGCTATTTTGGGGTACCTTTGGTATCCCGAAATAGCAATGCATTGTAAACGTACCCTAAGGTGCTGCTAGACTGTTCATTGTTTTTTAAGTTTTTCCTATTATAGTCTAACTTGGCTCCCCCTCTGAAGGGAATGTTCAGTTAGATGTGATCAGCTTATTTTCTTTATTTTGGGGTTTGTTGAACACCTCTGTGCTGATCCCATATATCCCCCCTCCCAGTACATTGAAACTTTTAAACTAAATCCCAGGGGAACAATTCTCTGTGTTTTTAATCTGCCTTTTTTCAATTGTGCTGTAACGCCTAGCTACCAAGTATGCTTTACCAAGTATGTCTTCTTTTTTGTTAATAAAATCACCTTTCTAATACTACAGTCTCATTCCTATCTTCTAGAAGGCAGGAGGTTCTGTGTCTATGTGCCTGAGACTGAAAGGTTATCTATTAAGAAATTACAGTTTATTTTCAAGCTCTCTCCAGAGGGAGAATTAAAGAGCTTGAGGATACCCCACAGGAAGAAATTCCCAAGTGTATCTTCCTGGGTTCACAGAAGGGTTTTTGCATTTGGGTGGTGGCAGTGTACCACCTAAGGTCAGGGAATCTGTGACATTGGTGAGTTTTTAAGCAGAAGCATTTAATGGCAGGGAATTTTAAAGTCTCTTTCAGGGCCCTACCTTCTGTACTTGAAGTGCTAGAGCGGGGAACAGACTTGACATATGGATTTGCAACACTAATTGAAAACATAAGGTCCATGGGCCAGGTAACAGATTATGTCAATCTATATGTAATACAAGTATGATAAAATACTTATAAATTGACTAGGAGAACAGAACTGAAATTACTCATATTTTCATGCCATGTGTATTTTTTAAACAATGTATATACTACATGCCACAAAATTTTGCTCTCAAATATGAACAAAGACAGAGGAAACCAGATTTCCAAATGCCATCCACTAATTAACTCACCAGGGAAATTGTTAGCCAGTTTACATTTGCAACCTGCATAACCTGCAGCTGGGAAATCTGACAACCAGTTGAAGAATCAAGATAAGGGGTCAAATTCTGTTCTCTATTACACAAGGGTAAACCCAGAATACCTCAATTGACTTCAGAACTATAGAGTAAAAACATCCACACAAAACAAAAGTCACACAGTACCATTCCAACATTCTACAAAGTGGAAATTACTCAGTGTATAAATTATCCTTATTCAATAGATACATACTTTACAATTTTTCAGGAGAATATAATGAAAAACTCAGCAGTTTTAATAACTTCAGGGTCTTATCCAAAGGCCATTGAATTAATTGAGAAAACTCCCACTAGAAGCCAATTTGAATTCTCAGTCTATTATTGATTTTTTAAAAGTTACTTGTTATTTCTTTCCATTATTTCACTGACTACTATCTGGCTATAGAGATTGTGTCTCTGGCATTATTATAAAAGCTGAAGCATGAACAAATTTGTTGTATATTTGAAGGTAAATATATTTGAGAAGATGGGAGAGGCAGCATTCCAATAGATCAGTTCCAGCAATGCTATTATTAGCTCTGTTCTCAGTTGAAATTTCTGTATATGTTCATTCATTTTTTGGCTTCACTTCAAACAAAGGCACTAATTTGCAACTCATCTCTCTGATACAGTAAATCTCAGTGTGTGTGTGTGTGTAATCATTTTTGTTTCTTATAATTTTTTCTAGTCACTCAGACCAAAACAATACTTTTAAACAAATTGATTAAAAACAATAAGTCCACCAACCAAAAATCCACCATCTTTCATGTATGCTTGGATCTATTTTCACTCAGAGGATCATCTACACCAGCATTTTTCAAACTTGGATCACTGGGCCACCAGGGTAAGCTGCTAGGGGGCCCACACTGCTTTGTTTACTTAATGTGTTCACAGCCACAGAACCTCACAGCTCCCTTTGGCTGTGGTTCACCATTTCCAGCCAAGAGGAGCTCCATGGCTGCAGACATGTTAAGTAAACAAAGTAGCATGGGCCTGGCAGCGGCTTACCCTGGCAGTTCTGTGATCCAAATTTGAAAAACGCCAGTGTAGATTATCCTTCGAGTGAAATTTTTTTTCACTATTGCTTGCAACTCATTACAAAGTACTAATGTTGGTCTCCAAAAGAGTGTTTTGTGAGTTGCAAGCATCAAGTTCTTGCATTTGAAACTCAGAATATTAAGGGAGGAGAGTAAAAGGATCGGTGATTAAATCAACCAACAATACTTTTCATTCAAAAAATTACTAAAAAATATTAAATATAACCACACATATTTTGTACTAGGGGATACTCAATGGGATTAATTATGAGGAAAGACTTTGACAGTTGTTGGATAAACATGACGCTTCACTCAATCTTTTTATATGTCCTCCATACACAGAGGCACATAAGACATTCTGCTACACTGACCAGCAGACTGTTCTGAAGCTGAAAAGTGCAAGTTTGAGCCTTAATGCCATAATCATAACAATTAGTGGACAGCTCCTGGATGTCATCCCACTCAGCAAGGGTATGAGCCTCTGCAGGCACAATGAAAGCAGAAAACTAGCACAGATCTAAAGCAACCCTGCAGTGCTGATCCTATGCATATAGAAGGTTAAGTATCTGCAAATGATTCAGTTTCATAATCTGTAGCAGAATCAATTAACTCTTGATGCCAAATCCAAGACACTGCAACTAAAAGAAGATCATGGAGAGGGAATAACTTAATCTAAATAGAGTTCTTATTTTTTGTAATCAGATAAAAACACTTTTGGGACTATAGTCTCTGAGAAGTATAAAAGACTTTCTCTTATTATTTAGTGGAATGACAAGACATAAGGCTATTCAGTGCTTTGCAATCGAGGAGTTAACTACAGGTTGAACCTCTCAAATCTGGGATTCTCTGGTCTGGTAATATCTGTGGTCCAGCAGGACCATGGTTGTTGCTGAACCAAAGAGCCCCAGAGGCCAGGAGTGGGAGCCAGCTGGGAGTCTGCTGATGGTTGAGTACCTTCCACTGGGCAGGTGGCAGTTGGGCCGGGGAGCCCCGTCAGGAGCAGGGCCAGCAGTGGCTGTGGAGCCGTGACTCTGAGGAGCCCCAGCAGGAGCAGGCATGTGGCGGCTGGAGGCCTGTTTTGATCTTCATCACGTCTGGCACTAAACCAGCCCCTAAATTAGGGAATGACAACTGGCGCCTTTGGTCCCCATCTTCTCCTTCTACCTCTGTCTCTCTATGCCTAAACTATACTGGACCAAGAAATGTGAAGCAAAGTGCCCTGTAAATACTCAGAATTTTCTTTTGGCTGTCATCTGACTGTTTCATAGCATAACTACTGTTTGAGCATCTGGACTACACAGAAAGTGTGGGTAATCTCTGACATCACTGATTTTTTGTTTTGTGATTTCAAAGTGAGAATCATGGAATAGTCTTCGTGGACCAAGTCCTCACTTCATTGAAAACAGCTGGACCACATTTCACAAGATAGTGGTAACGTACTGCCCATTGGTGCTGCTATGGAAATCCTGGGAAAGTTCCTCAGCTCCATTGTGAAGCAATGGCAGTTTACACCATCTGAGGATCTAGCTCTCTAATTCAAGTGAAGAGTAGAGTGTTGTTTGCATTGGCCATGACAAATATATTCATACAAGTTACGCGCGGAATAATTCATGGTGATTACGTCCATTCCCACACAATTTATATTGGAGCAATACATGGTATGGATTTTTCTATTCAGCTTTAACAAAATCCAAGCATAAAAGGGTATAAACAGACTGAGGACTTTCTGCCTCCAAAAGCATAATTGCATGAATTGCTGATCCATATATGTGTTTTAAGCAATGGCTGACGAATTTAACTAAAATGCATTTACATTAGTCCTGGAATATTAAAGATGCAATGAGCCAAAAGATTTTTCTCCCATGATCTCAGACACAGTTTTCCAACACTGTGACACAAAGATCACGATGTAACTCCTATGCTGGTCCTTCTGTCAGATCATTTTTACTGTCACTAAGGCTACGTCTAGACTGCAAGACTCTTTTGAAAGAGGCTTTTTCGAAAGATACTTTCAAAAAAGCCTCTTTCGAAAAAGAGCATCTAGACTACAACCAGTACTTTCGAAAAAGCAAGCCGCTTTTTTGAAAGAGAGCATCCAGGCAGTCTGGATGCTCTCTTTCAAAAAGCACAGTTTACATTACATAGCGCCTTTTTTCGAAAGAGCACTTTCAAAAAAGGGCGTTCTTCCTCATAAAACAAGGTTTTCCACGGTCGAAAAAACTGCCACGTTCTTTTGATTTACTTTCGAAAGAACATGGCGGCAATGTATACTCAGGGGAAGTTATTTTGAAAAAAGGCCACTTTTTTCGGAAAAACCATGTAGTCTAGACACCCCCTAAGGGTATGTCTACACTAGCTCGTTAGTTCGAGCTAGGTAGGGTAATTAGGGCAAGCGGAGTTGCAAATGAAGCCTGGGATTTAAATATCCCGGGCTTCATTTGCATGTTCCCGGGTGCCGTCATTTTTAAATCCCCCTTAGTCCGAACTCCGTGCCCGCGGCTACACGCGGCACGGAGTAGGTAGTTCGAATTAAAGATCCTAATTTGAACTACCGTTACTCCTCATTCCACGAGCTAGATAGGGTAATTAGGGCAAGCGGAGTTGCAAATGAAGCCCGGGATTTAAATATCCCGGGCTTCATTTGCATGTTCCCAGGCACCGCCATTTTTAAATCCCCCTTAGTCCGAACTCTGTGCCCGTGGCTACACGCGGCACGGAGTAGGTAGTTCGAATTGAAGATACTAATTCGAACTACCGTTACTCCTCATTCCATGAGATATTTAAATCCCGGGCTTCATTTGCAACTCTGCTTGCCCTAATTACCCTACCTCGCTCGAACTAACGAGCTAGTGTAGACGTACCCTAAGAGATTTGTTGTCAAACAAAGGCAGAAGGAAACAATACTTTTTGGAGGTGAGAGCCATGTTGCAAGCTGCTTCTTAGCTACAAAATGTCATGTATATTTTAAAAGCAGATGTGTGAAAGTGTGAAGTATCTGTCAGTTCTCTGGCATGGTGGCAGCACTCAACAAATGCTGTAAAACTTTGACATACTCCATGAATAATTGTCTTTTCAATTTTATTCTCCTTCTGCCCACTGGTCAGTATGCATTACTTGTCTCTATCTGTGCCTAAAGACTATATGACTCTCTTGCATCTCTTAATTTAAGAGACTAGATCTTTATCTCAAGCTCACACTTTTAGCTCCGGACATCTGAAAATCAATCCTTGGTGTGGAAGCCAAGATGGTGCCTCTTCCAGGAAATCAAACAGCTTTGTGCTTCATATAATTGGGTTGAATGTTCTCTTTTCAGAGGATGTGTGTAGTTCACTGATCAATGTGGGTATTATATTATGATCAGTGAGAGGGCCAGTGTTCTCTGATGAAGCTGTTATTGACACACCAGGGCTACATCTACATTGCGCATTCTTGCACAAGAAGATATGCAAATGAGGCACGGCGATTAATATTGCTGCACCTCATTTGCATACCTAATGAACCGCCATTTTTGCGCAAGGGGCTTTTGCACAAGAAGGAGCAGTTTATACTGCTCCTTCTTGTGCAAAACCCCCCTCTTGTGCAAGAGCCATTCTGCCACTGATTTTCAGGCAGAACGGCTCTTGCGCAAAAAGCCCCTGGCGCAAAATGGTGGCTCATTAGGTATGCAAATGAGTCACAGCGATATTCATCGCCATGCCTCATTTGCATATCTTCTTGCACAAGAATGCGCAATGTAGACGTAGACAGAGTATGTCTACACTGGAGCTAGAGGTGTAATGTCCAGCTTGCATAGACATACCTGCAATAGTGCTGACTGAACAAGAAAAAAGAAGTGTAAGCACAGAGGGGTGAGCAGCAAGATGGACTAGCCATCCCGAGTAAAAGGAGAAGTTCAAGCTGTACACAGACATTATCATGCAGGAAACTCACAACAGCAGGAAAGTAAAACCATTGTTTTACCTTACTGCAGAACAAGGCAACCAGATCTTCGCCATTTAAAAGTTCACCACTGACTCAAGATTCTTGGCAGTACTGAGAGCTTTGGAGAGCTGTTGCTCCCCACAGCAGAATAAAACTGGGGAGCAACACAGGTTTGCATTTGAGACCAATCTAAAGGGATGGGATAGATGCCCGTATTACTGCCTTTTGCACACTGGCTGACACGTGCAATTTTGGAGTTTTGTTAGACTCCCTGACATTTGGGTATGCATAGTCTACAGTGCTTGGGCAGACCACCTGCAGAAACAGCTGCTCTAGGAAGGTGGTCTTGCATTAGATAGACACTTAGGCATGTCACATGCAGCAGAAGCTTCAAGAGGAAGGATCAAAACCCTCAGAGAATTGGGACAGCTGCAAAGGAGAAGTGGTATCCAGGATTCCATAGCCATAGTAGGATGCATTTTCTGTAGGAGATAGCATGAGCAGGTAAAGTGTGCCCCACACTAGAGACAGCATTGCAAGAAATGTAGCAAGTTGAACCATTTTAGTGGTGTGGGCAAGAGCACAGGAGAGTCTTAGAACGTTTCAGTCATACTTGTAGAATAGGGAGATGGCATATTGGTGATGACCTCATGACTTCTTCCTTGATTCCATTAGCATATCCATTTCGGATCTTCTGCAGTGTGGTTCTTTTGAGTGAATTGGACTAGAACTCACCCACTGCAGATAGCAGGCACGCTCTAATAACAAAAAATAAGAGCATAATGCACCCTGAAGGAAAATGTGACCACATAATAAGTAACCTGAAAAATAACAGATGGTACCAATTAAATTTTGTCATGGTGGAAGAGAAGCATTCCAGTCCCCTCTTGGGGAATACAGCTAGAAAAGTCTTAGGTGCAGCATCAGAATTTTATTGTTGCTGTGGAAGAAGCTAATGGGCAAATCCTGTGGGCCATGGAAAAATTTAAAAGCATATGGGGATATTTTAAAGGCATTGGGTGCCTTGAAGGAAAGTAGCAACTGGAAGTGGACCCTTGTGTGGACATCATGGTACTTACCATAAAAGAAAATTCCAGTGGCACTATGTTATCTAGTATGCATGAGCCGAAATGCTTATAAAACAGAGGCCAGTACAGCCTGACTGAGCAGCATAATATAGAAACCATCAGGCAAATTACACATCTGCATAGATGCAAAGCCATTGACCTGGCCATTGAAAAGATGCAACTATCTACTGCCTGCAAATGATGACATTTTGCCAGAACTTTCCAAACCTGTAATCTTTATGGTCTGTGATGTGAAGAACAGGTTTTGGCACATGAGCCTGGATAAAGAGTCCAACATGTTAACAACCTTTGCAATGCCATTTGATTGCTATAGATGATTGTGCATGCTGATGGGCACAAGGCTAATGCCAGAGATATTCCAGAGAAGACTCACCCAAGTGCTGGAAGAGCTAGTGGGATGAAAGTATTTGCAGATGATAGCCTTATTGTAGTTGTAGAAAGCAATGCTATAGAAGTTGAGCGAGACCATGAAAGAAAACTACAAGCTTTTCTACAGTAATGAAGAGACATATATAGTACATAAAACTGAAACCAGAAAAAATGTGTCTCACACAGTGTAAGATATCTGTTCACAGTAGAGTGCTACAAGCAGATCCCAACAAGATCCAGGTAGTCAGAGATATGTCAGTTCCAGTGGATGTGGAAGGGGCACGGTGCTTAATTGGAAAGATGCATTTTCAGTTCAAATTCTGTCCACACCGGGCTGCAGTGGCAGAAGCCATATGTCAGCTCACAAAGATGGGTGTTGAGTGGAACTGGGCAGATTCCCTCCCCTGCCCCCCCCCCACTCACACACAGAGCACACTGAAACAAATGCTAATGGATAGCCCTGTCCTTAAGTACTAGCACCAGGAAAGTCGCTGACACTACAGTGTGATGCATTGGGGGGGGAGGGAATTGGGGGGTAGCTCTTTTGCAGGAGCAACCAGTTGGTTGTCAGCAAAGCCCTGCCAGAGCCTGAACAGGAATGCATCTACACAGAAAAGGAGTTTGTGGCTGTGGTATTTGGCGTGGAACAATTCCATCAATAGACCTATAGCCACTCTAGTACAATCAGACCATAAACCCCTACAGACAATTGTGGAAAAGCCCCTTCTAAGTGCTCCTCTGTTGGGGTATGCAAAGCCAATGCTAAAGAAGAAATAGGTAAGGAGCTCTGGCTGGGTGGACTTGTCCTACTGCACCTGAAAAGCCTGTGTAAGCTGGATGAGGAGCTTAAAAAGGAAAGCAAAGCAGCTCAGTGGCAGGTAGATGAGGAAGTGAGCTGACCTGCACTCTGAATTCCCAGGAAGGAGCACCGCAGTCGCTCTTCTGCTTGAGGCCTAGTGTTATTGACCTGACCAAGCCTTCAAAAGGAGGAACTGGTGAATTTCTGAAAGTCAGCAACTTTATTACTGGGTTTAGTTATTTCCTTTACCCTGCAAGAAGAGAGATTTCAATAGGAAATGATCCAGAGAAGAAGCTGCATAACACCTCAAGGTGCAGGACTTAACTGCTTACAATTGAGCCCTGGGTCATAGTCCAATGGGGTGGGTCCGAGCTTCCCTGCCAACTGCAAAAGAGGGACAGTGACAGAAGTCTATCCCTCAGTTGGGAACCAATTTGGGAAAAGATCCTGAAGGCGCAAGGGTACAGACTCCCCCAGGACACTGACCCAAGGAGGGAAGCTCTGAACCCCGCACTGACTTCTGAAGACTTCCCTAGTCATTGAAGTCATTGAAATCTCTGAGTGCCCTGGGTGAAGTGGAATCCAGCTCAAATGAGGTGTCTATGCAAAAGGGACAAATGATCCAAAGGAACAGGAGTCATTAATGATCCAGGAAACATGGCACCTAAAGATAGTCTATAGAAATCACAGAATGGAGAGACAGAATTATCTGGAGATCAACCCTCCAGTGAGGGAAGAGTGTTCACAGAGAGATCGTCTGCTAGACTCAGTCATAAGGAGATAGACAGGTCATACTTGGTATGGTTGCCTGCTGAGGTGACCAACCTATCTCAATAACTATGTAACCAGATAAGTCTGTGTTAGACAGGACTCCAACTTGATTATGTGCTAGCAACTGCTGGCCAAGGGGACATGGGGTGGGATCTAAGTGTCAATTATTTGTTCTTAATGTTTATATACAAAAATTTGTAAAATGGGAAAGATGTCTCTTGATCAGTGGAAATGAAGTCAGGGAGGCAATGTTCCCAGTTTCCCTGGTGTCTTCCAAGGAACAAGCGGAGTTAGGCTGGAAGCAACTCGGCCACATGGGCAGAACAGTTTTAATAAAATGTCACTTGTTCAACTTAACCTGCATTTAACTTCACTCTTTGTTAATGAAAACTACATGTTTTGTAGTACCTATCCAAAGTAGCAAAATAATTTTTGACAAAACTGAAATCCTACGGGGGTTGTCTCAATTCACATAATGGGCCAAATGCTCTATATATCTGAGAGAGTTTGTCTGTCTCTCTGGGTGTGTCTAGACTACAGGGTTTTGTCAACAAAAGTTGGCTTTTGTCAACAAAACTATACCTGCGTCTACACTACCTCCGCTTTCTGTCGCCAGTAAGTCGACAGAACACGGCAGTTTTGTCGACGGTGGTAAACCTCGTTTTATGAGGAATAATGCCTTTGTTGACAGAGTTCTGTCGACAAAAGGTAAGTGTGGACGCGTGGAAGAATTTATGTCGACATAAAAGGCCTCCAGGAAGAAGCCCTGGTAGACATTCCTGCCACAGCTTGCAACTCTATTGTTCCTGCCTGTAGCCATCTTTAAAAGGCACAGGCACCCAGGATTAGCATTCTGGCAGCAAGCCAGCTCCAGCCAGGACCCTGATTGCGCAGCTGTTTCTGGTTGGGCCACTCAGAGCCATGTCCCAGGGACAAGCCCCCAAAGACCCCCCTGGCCCTTGCAGGAACACATCCCCGCAGGAAGCCAGAGGCACCAAACGCCGGGCACCCTCCTGGTCTAGGCCTGAGATAAAAGCCCTCTTGGAGCTGTGGTCTGAGGAGGAGGCTCTTCAAGCCCCACAGTCCAGGCGGAGGAACACGGACAGCTACGCTAGAATGGCTGATGGTCTGGCAAGAAAAGGCCACCACCCTCGCAACGTAACCCAGGTCAGAGCCAAGGTCAAGGAGCTGCGGCAGGGGTATGTCAGGGCCCATGAGCGCAGCTCCCACTCTGGGAAAACGGCACACTATTGTGCCTACTATGAGGACCTGGACTGGATCCTAGGGGCAGGGGAACCCCTGCCTCCCGAGAGGGTTGTGGAATCTGTCTTGGATACCCCTGTGCAGCAGCGGCCGCAACTCTAGAGTGAGAGCCCAGCAGAGGACCAGCAGCTCCAAGAGGAGGAGAAGGAGGAAGACAGCACCAGGAGCACAGTGACCCTGACCCAGGAGCCAGATGCCCACACTCAGGAGGCCTCCCAGACAACTTCAGACACGGGGGGAGGGAACATCAGGTGAGTGCTGTGAAGGTCCAACACACAGAGGGCAGGGCAGGTGGAAGCAAAGTAGATGGTGCAGTGCTGTGACATGTCATACTGATCACAACGTGGGGGGGGGGCACGCACATGGCCGACCTCAGGGGAGGGCTATCCTACTCCTGTACCCGCATGGCTGTGAGGCACCACCTGCTCCTGCAGGCAGTGATGCCAGGTGCAGGCATGGGTTGGGGACGCTGGGATTGTCAATACAGCTACAGGCCTCTCAGCAACCTGTGGGAACCCCAACTGTGGCCTTACACTTGTCTCTGCTGCTTGGCCATGGGGTGTGGAGGGCGGGCAGGATGGTGGCCTGCACACTTTCTGGGCTCCACGGAAGCTGTGGCTGCTGGCCAGGCCACACCATGCCTTACTGAGATGCACATGAGCATCCTCTGACCCTCGGACAGTCACTGACTGCTGAGAAGGAGGGCATGCCCTCACAGGGAAAGTGTGGGCAGGCATGACTGAGACTTTTCCTTCTTGTCCTCCACAGCCAGACCAGCTGACCAGGAGGGGAGCGCCATACCTGCCCCACCACCCAGATGGCTGCAGGGAACCCATCGGCACTGGCGCACGTACTTGGGCCTGGTGCGCCAGCACATCTCGGTCCTGCAAGGGATGCAGGACGCAATGAACTGGAGGATGGAGGCAGAGGCAGAGTGGCGCAGGCGCTTGCTGGATGAGTTTGTCCAGCAGCACACTGAGATTTGCGCTGCTATCCGGGAGGCCGTGGCCTTCTCCGGTCCTGTGCCTGGTCCTGCTCCTCCTGTTCAGCCTACTCCCCGCTCAGTCCCTGCCCCCCCCCAGCCCCAGCCATCCCAGACCCAGGTACAGCCCCACCTCCTGCCCAGCCCCCTACTGTCCCAGCCCGCATGCACGGCCGTATGCGAGAAGGCCTCCGCAGCTAAAGTGCCAGGGGCTCTTCATCAAAGCAGCACCCTCAGCCCTGAGCATCCCTTCCCCCTTCCAGGTTGACATTCCCCCTTCCCACCTGTGAGAGTCACTGAGGGAAGCACTTTACTTTGTTTACAAACACTTTATTTTTCTGAACAAAAGAATATTTTAGTTTTTAAAAAAACCAACAGTGAAATAAACTGTAAACATTTTTTCTCCAAAACCTGTCTCTATTGTCAGTGTGTGATGAATGAGTACAATGTGTGAATGAGGAGCCAGGACAGGTTTTGGGGAGGCAGGCACCTGGGGCATGGGGCAATCCCACATTTGGAAGGCCCTGGAGAAAATCATCGGGCTTCTTGGGAGAATTGCTCCCTTAGAGCTTCCCGAATGTGCAATCCCAGCTGGTGGGCTTGCCAGATGGCAGCTATCCAGGGCTGCTCAAAGTGCCTCCCCTCCACATCAGCCTGTGTCCCCCATGCAGGGAGGAAGGCCTCCCCTTTCATCTCCACTAGGTTGTGCAGCACACAGCATGCTGCAACTACATCGGGAATGTTGTGTTCCCCCATGTCCAACTGAGTGAGCAGGAATCTAAATCTCCCCGTCAGATGGCCAAAGGTGCACTCCACCTGGAAGCGAGCCCGATTCAGGTGGGAGATAAAGAGTTCCCTGCTTGCATCCAGGTGTCCCATGAATAGCTTCATGAGCCAGGGCTTAAGGGGGTACACCGTGTTGGACACGATGCACGTAGGCATCTGCACATCCCCGACTTCATAGTTCCTCTCCGGAAATAATGCCCCAGCCTGCAGCCTGCGGTACAGGTAGGAGTTCTGGAATATGTGGGCATCATGTGCCTGGCCTGACCACCCGACACAAATGTCTGTGAATTGTCCCCAGTGGTCGACCAGGGCCTACAGCACCATCAAAAAGTAGCCCTTTCTATTAATATACTGTGCTGCTTGATGGGGTGGTGCGCGGATCGGGATGTGAGTCCCGTCGAGTGCTCCACCACAATTTGGAAAACCCAGCCCCACAAATCCAGCCAAGATGGTATCCAGGTCTCCGATCCTGATACCCAGACAGTCCTGTGAAGCAGCTCTGAGTTGATGGCCATCACCACCTGCAGAAAGGGACAAATACAAACACACATAACAGGAGATTAGAGGAGTTGCGTGAGCTGATGAGAGGTGATCCCCCACCCCTCCCCTCTCAGACCCCAAGAGCCCCCCCTCAGGAAACCCGCCCCCGCACCACCGCAGCGTGAGGCCAGGAAGGCTTTTACCACTCCCACCCCATCCCCCATTCCCTGTGCCCGGTCCTGACCGTCCCCCTTATCCGCCCGCTGCCACCCCCATGGACTGTCCCCCAAGAGTGAGTTACCTACATCAAGATGGCCCCAACAGTAGACCTCCCCACGCCAAACTGATGTCCCATGGAGTAGTAGCTGTCGGGGGTTGCCAACTTCCACAGAGCAATAGCGACGTGCTCCTCCAGGGGGATGGCGGCCGGCAAGCGGGTGTCCTGGGCAGGGGCGAGCCAGGCACAGAGCTCCTGGAAGGTGGACTTCTGCATCCAGAAGTTTCAGAGCCACTGGTCATCGTCCCATTGCTGCATAACAAGCCAGTCCCACCAGTCAGAACTGGTGTCCAGCCTCCAAACTCACCTCTCCAGGAATAAGTTCCGGGGCAAGGGCAGTAGGGCTGCAGCCGGAGTGAGGGGCTCAAAGCTGGGCTCTGAATCCAGCTCTGCCACAAACATCATGATGCTCTCATACTGATGCAGCGGAACATCCAGCATCACCATGTGGGACCATCGCCTGCCCAGGGGCAGCTGAGGCTCCATGGCCAAAAACACAGTGCAAAGCACAAAAACAAACCTGAAAATAAACTGCTGTGGTGTCCGAGGAAGCAGGGCAACCAGAGCAAAAACTGCAGCAGCTTTGCTTTCCCTCTAGGAGGTAGGCAAGCCAGAAGCAGGAGCAGAGCAACGGTTGTCCAGGAGGATCCCTTTAAGCATGCGTCTCTGCAAAGAGCATGCTGCAGAACCTGGAATTTAAGGCTGCCCCTGTGACCTGCCAGAAGCACTTCCGGGTGCCTTCTTTTGTTGACAGAGCGTCCGGAGTCTGGATGCTTTTTTTCGACAAAGCGGATCGCTTTTTCGATCTGCATAATGCAGTCTAGACGCTCTTTTTCGATAAAGGCTTTGTCGACAGTATCTGTCAACAAAGCCTCTGTCGAAAATAGCCTGTAGTCTAGACGTAACCTCAGTGTGTTTGTCTGTCTGTTCAAGAACTCCTCCTAAATGGTGAGTGCTAGGACAATCAAATGTGGTATAAAGCTTCCTCTTATATCTTAAAGCAAGGTAAGGGTTTGATTGTGCCAGGAAAATGAGATATGCTTGGAATGAGATTGCTTCTCTTAAAACCATACAGAAAAGAGACAGAATCACCAGGCAGGTGAAAGAGGCTGGCTAGGGGTTGGCCTTCTCCCCCCATCTGGGACTACCCCAACCTCAAACCTCCACCCTGTCATGTGCCCTAAAGCTCCCTTCCCCATCCATATGGGAACATTGCTGGCTGTTTCCTTTTGTCACAGAATGAGCAGGAAGTGCCCAGTTTCCTGCATTCCTCACTCTGGCTGGGGAGCAGAGGGGGAAGATGAATTTGAACCTGCCCCAGCTTGGGGACATACATCCCTCCCCTAGATGTGCCTGCTGGAGCTACAGCAGCCATAGAGCGGCACTTCTCACCTAGCCCCAAGCTGCTGCAGTGAAAGAGGCTGGGGTAATCCTCCCTTTCTGGGGCAGCCTGCAAACTGAACCCTTCATCTGCAGCCCCACCCCAGAACAAGGATTTAAATGATGCACATTTTCATTTTATTTTCCAAAAATCAAAAATTAATTGAGAAAAGGACCTGAGAAATGCTGGGTACATCTTCTAGTATATTATTAAATATGTAAGCATAAACACCTTTGGCTCAGTCCACTTCTTAGTGGAGCCAAATCCAAGAAAGATGTTGCACAATCAGAGGGATAGAATAACTTGTATGCCAACTATGTCCTTCATTTTAGCCTGAATTAAGACAAGAGGATATAACTTCGTGGTGTATTCGGCTACAACTCACATATTTTGACCAAACTATTTCCTCTGTTTGCAACAGTGAAAACGTGCCCCTACTGAGATCATATAAAATGCAATTTGAAGTGTAGAAGCATACAGCACAGCAGTATTTATGTGCTGCAGCTAAAACAATCCATCATTTCTGATGCTTATCTGATGCCCTGCAGATCTACTGAAATGATCTAGCTCTTAGTCCTGAGCATCTAAAGAGAGGAGACTATTCTGACTCAATTCTGTCAAATTATGTACATTTGTAACATGAAGTATGCTCCAATCTTTTGTGACCAACTGAGAAAACTATTCATTTTATTACCCTCTAAACACATGACAAACTATGGCCCTTTGGGAAACTGCAAAGCACCTTCGCTTTGTGCTTTAACATTAAAATAAATGATCGTGTCCCAGAAATAGTTTTTCCACTGGATTTCCAAAAACATATGTAAACTTTGGTAGTTGTTAGTATTATTCTTTATTAAAAGGGTAACACATATAAAAGAAACAGTTGTACACCCTCTACTTTTTTATTAAAACCCTTAAAGATGAACATACTTTAAATACCATAGAGACATTAAAATAGGTATTTAAATTAAATGTTGTACTGCTTGATGTGTTAGATTTCAATGTAACAATTAAGAATAAGTTCCTTGATCCTTTCTCATGGAACATTTTACTGTAGACCTTTATTTGGCCATTATCACTATAGTATATTAGCACCTCTTAGTAACTGGTGCATTTGTCCTCTCAGCACCCCATGAGGTAAGAAAGTGCTATTAACTTTCCATTAACCCCATTTTATAGATGGGAAATTTAGGCACAAAGAGATGTGGTGACTTACACAAGTGTGACACACAAATCCATCCATGAAAACAAAGAGGTTACAAGAATATACTTATTCTGTCATGTACATTCAGGTTCACCAAAGACTGTCAAGTAGACATTAAAGAAAAGCTGGTGTCACACTGGTTATGGTATCATTGTAAAATGTATATACTGCTACTATGTTAGGAGTCATGTATATAATATGGGAAATATAATTTTATAGTTTTATCAGAGGTACATCTAGACAACATCTGTTTGTCAAAAAAAAGCTACGCAAAATGCCCCATCTAGACTGGGCCAAATGTCGGAAAAAAACCCTTTTTCAGAAGCCCCCTTCTTCCTCATAGAACGAGAAATATAAGGGCTTCCGAAAGAGCACGTTTGCTCTTCTGCAAAAAAAAAAAAAAAAAGCAGAAGAGCAAATGTGTTCCCCTGGACACTGTATCGTCTAGATGTGCCCAAGGTGTTATTCTCCAGCAGAGGTGAAACCCTGATTTCCTACCAGACTACAGATGTTTAGCTCTTGAAATGGAAATTGAATATTGTCTCATTCATAGTCACTAGTCTGAGCTAAATGCAGATGAGCCAGAAAAATTGGATGAACCTGGAATAGGATTGCTTCTCAATAAATGTTACAGAAAAAAGATAAAATGGAGAAATTTGGAATAGTGCTTTGTTTAGGCACCATTAAATCAATGCTTCAGGTTTCAAAACTAGAAGAAAATATTATTGGAAAGCAAATTGACTATAGCCCTTTTTTGGTAAAATATAGTGAATGGCAAGAGTTTATAGGGATGAAGAAACAAAATGCACTTGATGGAATTCCTGAATTATGGACCCAAGCAACACTGAATATATTTGCTAGTTGCAAATATATCTAAATGCTGTGATGTTGAAACAAAGCAGTGATCCTGAGCTGAATCAGACAAGCCTGTTGTACAACTGATCTTGTATTTCTGAGTGTTCAGTGAAAAAAGGGCTGGACATACAGGGGAATGCCTCAGTGGGACTTGGGGACTAGATATGATAACGCTTATACCCCATTACTCATCAAACAAGGGAAATGACCCAATCAGTCCTGCTCTGCACCTTTGGAGGAGTAAGTAATTGCTTCCTGGACAGTGGAGGCAGAGATAAACTGTACAAGTAAATTGAGGGAGCTCAGCTGGAGGGAGACTACAGGAGAGATAGGTCTCACTGATGGAAAGAAGCCTTGGACTGTGGTTTAACAGGCAGGATACAGCAAGAGAAATACAGTGAGGCCTGGGAGAGTTATTAACTTGAATATCTGTTTGCATCTTTAGTTGGACTTGTTTCTGCTACTCCAGAAGGTGTGTTGGACCTTAATGTAACTTGACTTAAGGATTAAGTCATGGAATACCCCAAAGGGGGAGTCAGAAGAGGTGAAGTGAGAAAGACCATTGCATGCCAAGGAATTGGCCGCTGGGAAGGTGATGCAAGAAGCAAAGTCTCCTGAAACATTGTGACCAGGTGTGAGCATGCACAGTTACATGTGAGGATGCATACTTACATGTGGTCCCAGAGTGGAATCTGGAGACCCCACCTCCTCCAATGAAGGAAGGGAGATGCCAACTACCTTAAAATGAGAGTCAAACTAAGACATTTTTGGAGTGTGTGAGAGTAGATGGTATGTTAGCCAACAAGGGAGCAGATATGTTCCTTTGTTGTGCCTTCTGCAAAGTAGCAATAACAGCAAAAGGTTAAACAGGCTGAGCAAGAATGGTTCTGCAATGCCTAGAAAAGTGGATCCACAGGAACCCAGCTTGTTTTGGAAAAAAGTATTCATCCAGACCCAATGCCAGACCTGGGTAACTTGAGCCCAGGAGACACTCCAAAGGCATTTTTGCATACTTTCAAAAGGGTAATGACTGCAACATGGGGGGCCAAATCCTCTTGGGCAGCTCAAGTAGCTCCATGGCTCTTGGGAGAAACTCAGGAAACTTCCCAAGCTTTGTACAATGAGCAGGAGTGGTCCCACAAAATTATACAAACTTTTGGATAGACTGCCATTTTGGATAGACTGCAATTGACCTCAGGAGCATACCACTATTAGTTTAGAACACGGCCTTTTTCCCTGGCGGTAACATGACAGTTTCAGCCCAGCATCAACTCATTAGACAAGCTGATGGACCTTAGGGTACATCTACACTTGCACCCTAGTTCGAACTAGGGATGCAAATGTAGGTGATCGAAATTGCTAATGAAGCGAGGATTTAAATATCCTCAAAAAATGAGGAGTAATGTTAGTTCAAACCAAGGGGTTTGGTTCGAACTAACGCGTCCTGGCACGCACTTTCACTTTTGAAACAGCTGTTGAGTGGAGTAACGCGCCAGCAAGATCATGCTAATGAAGCGCGCGGGATATTTAAATCCCCGCTTCATTAGCAATTTCAGTCACCTACATTTGCATCCCTAGTTCGAACTAGGGTGCAAGTGTAGACGTACCCTAATTATAGTTCTAGAACAATTCCTAAGGGTCTTGTCTTCCTGAGGATCTGGAAGTTTTTGCCCGCTTTTACTGATGAAACCATGCTGAGGTCAAGGGCATATATGGAAAATGATAATGCTGCATCCAGGGACAGGGAATAAAAATTGAGCTCGACATTGAGCTCGTGCAGGAATAGCGAGGCAGCATAGAGCAGCAGCTGCACACACTCCAAAATGGCCATGTGGGGCCAGAGCAGGCACAGGGCCACCCCTGGCTCCATGGCACAGCAAGTAAAAGGCAAAAGTCCCCAAAGGCACTAGGGCACAAGCTGTGGTGTCCAAAGAGGCTGAGGGCAACCACAACAGGCACTGCTACAGCTTTCAGCCCCTACAAGAGGTCCCAAAGCACGCAGCAGCAGAGAAATGGCTGTCCAGGGAGATCCCTTTAAGCGCGTGTCTCAGAGGGGCTTCAGCTCCTGCCCCCGGAATGTACTGGTGCCCTTTTGCCCTGTCCGAAGTGGTTGGGGGGGAGGTATTTGTGCAAGAGCATCCCGCCAGTGTGGACGCTCTCTTGCACAAAAGCGCTTCACTTTTGCGATACGCTTTGAGCAGTGTGGACACGCTCTTGCGCAAGAACTTTTGCGCAAGAACTCTTCCGCAAAATAGTTCTTGCACAAGAAGCCTGCAGTGTAGACGTAGCCCAAGGGAACTACAGTGAAGCTTAGGTTGAAGGGCTATCAATTTGAAGATTTATTTGAACCCTTATTTGACTTGTTCCTGCTACCGTAGAAGAGATTTAGACCTTTATGTGATTTGGCCAAAGGGCCAAACTACAGAATGCCAAAGAAGGGGAGTCAGGAGAAGATGCAGATTGAGAACGGTCAATGCGGGCTAAGGAAGTGGCCACTGTGGGGATGTAAAGAGTTAAGTCCTTTGCAATGTTGCATCCAGGTACAAGGGGATGTCCTCAATGTGAGGAGGCACATTTACACTAGGGTATATCTCTTGTTAACCTGCAAGGCAAATTAAAAGGAGATTATTGAAGTAACTAACAGACTGGTGGTGTCAAGGAGCTGATACTTATGCACAAGCAAATCACCCTTGCTGGATAGAGAGAGGTAAAAAGGTAATTCTAATTTCTAGGCACTGTCACACCAAGCTCACACACAAAGTCTGTGGCAGACTGGAAAATTATACGTAGCTTTTACAAGTTCTATGCCGCGTCCTACTCACTGGACCATCTTTCCTCACTGTTTCAGGACACTTACTTGCTCCAATAAGAAAAGAAATAGGGCTCATGTCACTTCCCACCACTGTTCTCCCCCAGTGCCACACCCAGCCCACTTTCTTGCAGCGGAGTGAGGATGTAAGAGTATCAGGTGAGTGATACTGTGTGATTTGAAGAGGGAGATAAGGTAATAAGCTATGTTCTCCTATGTGGCCAAGTAAGGGCTATGAAAACTGAGTCCAAAGAGGGAATTTTAGTTATTTACTCTTTTGGGGGCATAAATAAGGAGGCTATAAATCTATAAACATGTTGTTTAAAATTAATTTAGAAGCATGCCTATACAAATTTGCAGATATGTAAACATCTGCACCGTTACCTGGGGTGAAGCCAATACATTTTTAATGTATTCTAAGTGACATAACCTTTTCAAGCCAATGCCACATCTGAGTCTAATGCTTGCTGACAGAATCTATTTTGGCAATTATTTTTAAAGGTCTGTTTCTCTTCATTTTATTAGTGCATGATAACTCTAAGCCCCAAGGCACCTAATTTCTGAACTAAATGTTGAAATACTGTAGTTACTGAAGAGGACTAAATGAAAAAGATAGAAATGATAGTAAATTGTTTGAAAAAATTATCTACCTTCACTTTTTTTAGAGTCATAGAAAAGGTTCTTGAACAATGTAGCCAGTAGAAGAATGATGGCATTTTATTGACAGCCCATCCTCTTTCATTTAATTCACATGCCTTCAAGTCATTTTGAATGCCGAGGGTACATGTTGTTACTGAATGTGAGAGAAAAAAATTAACCCATATGACTTTGCGCCATTTAGAGGCAGTTGGCAGTTAACTGCGTTTGTAGAAGATATTGACAAGATGAGCTGGAAGGGCAGATAGCTGGCAAGTTAAGAATCTCTTCATTTTGGATTTCAAATTACAAAAGCAGGGAAGGGAACAGAAGGCTCTACAGTGTTAGAAAATGCAATTTTCATTTTTTCATTTTTTTCTCTTACATTTATTCTCTCTGAATGACGTAGAACCATGGAATAACTGCTCTAACATGAACTGAGGTTCACTAATTATTCAGGCATACTGTGTTATCAGGACATTTTTTAAACGAGGAAAGGAAGAGTGTTTTTTTTTTCTAAAGGTTTTTTTTTTGGTCTTTATTTGTTCTGGATATATGCATTTTTAGAGAAGCCTGAGGACTGAATGCTGCTCTGAGTTACATCAATGTGACCTTGGGGTTGCTGCAGTATAATTGAGAACAGAATTTGACCTTTGCCTTTTTGGTTACCAGGAGAATATTGCAACGTGAGATTGTAATAGGAGACTATTAATCAGTAGACATTAAAAGCCTTATTCAATACCATTTAAGTTTTATTAATATGAGAGAGTATCTTGTGATGAAAATAAAATGGCTTATATAAGCTGCAAGTTTTTAGCTGGAATTTTAATAATAACAGTGAAGTACCATTAGATTTTTTACCTTAATAAATAGATAGGCAGGGAAAGAAATCAGTTGAGCACCTGCTGTTATACATGTAGTATTGTTAGTTATTGGCATGTATATTCAATAGCACTAAAGTGATACAATTTCTCACTGAAATGATTGTAAGAATTTTACATGAGTCTAACAATGTATTTTTCCTAATCTCATTTGGAGAAACATCCGAACCATTTTTGCTGACTTTTCCAAAGAAATTCAGACTGAAACAGACACCTCAGATGGAAAATTTCAGCTCAAATGGTTAAAATCTTGCAAAGTTATAAACAACTAGAAATAAAGATATAGAAAAAGTTAAACATCTGTACTATAACTAGTAAATGCATATATCATAGGCTATGCAAGTAGGACCACCTATTGTTTAAAATGCCTGCATTTCTAAGACACCGTTTCTCAGGCTTATAATTTTGCAGACTTAAACCATTTTGGTTGAAATTTTCCAAATTAGGTGTCTGTCTCAGACTAAATTTCTTTGGAAAAATGGCCCTGATTTTTCCCCAAATGGGGTTAGGAAACATACTTTTTTTATATTATGTTAAACTCCAGCCATTTCACTGAAAAACTGTATTACCTTTGGGCTTTGAAATAAAGATTTGACAAGATATTGCTGTGATGTCAATAATGTGCCTTTTGCTGCTCTTGTGGGGAAAAAATTAATAATTTGGCTAAGTTTTGAAAAACCTCAGTTCACATCATCAATGGAGACTTATTAGACTTTGACAGATAAATTCTCTGAATAGCCTATCTGAACTATGAATGCTGCAGCTGAAATCTGCAGAGTATGAGCTGGACTTTCCCTAAAGTTGCTCCTCCTACCTGCAGTCAGGTGTCATGTAGAGAGAAACAGAGCTGAAACATTAAATCTATGTTCTCAATACCGCCACTGCTGGCACCCAGGCAGCAAAGAGGAGAAAGAAGAAGCTACCTGACTTGAATGCAAAGAGTTGAGGAGATGGCCCAGTGGGCATGCTGAGGGGACAATAAGGAACCAGGAATCAACAGGGTCAGTCTGAGAAACCAAAGGGATATCTGTGACAAGGAAAAGGGCGTGAGAGGCTGGAGCATGTATCTGGGAGGATGCTAATCCCCTACGTGGAGCTGAGTAGGTGTGAGAGGTAGAGGGGGTGAACAGGAGGAAGAACTAGGAGTGAGGAATGGAATGAAAAACTGAGGAGCAGGGGAGGCAGAAAAGTACATGCAGAGCTAGGGCAACAATGTGGAGGAGTGGGAGGAGACTGGCATTGAGGCCGTACTGCTGGGCCAGGAACAGAAGAGAAAAGGATTGTCAAGGACAGAAGCCAAGGTTCTGTAACCACTAGCGTACAGTTCCTTCTGAAACTGAAATGGAACCCAAGATTTCTGGGTTCTGATATTACTCTGCTGTCAGTAAATATCTCTGAAACCCATTGTCAAAATATATACCTCGTCTTCTTCTATGGGCTAGCCCATACAGAGGATAGTACTCTATTATGCTATCAGATACTCTTTGTTAGCTCCAGTAGTAGAAGTCCACGCTATTGACTGAAAGTAACTAATCTTACTGATGAATCACATTGGAGTCTATGATGTTCCACATGAAAAAAATGCTTTTAGCTGCCTTTTTAAAAAAAAAGTTAGAAAATTATGTACAAAAACTATTAAAAATGTTAAAGCTGCAAAATGAATCTCTCAAAAGTTTGGAAATGACAGAACTAAGGTGATGTGTACTAGGTCTTCAAATCCTGACCTCTCATTTCTAAAGTGTAACAAACCCCATATCCACTGTGTCAGAGTAGCCATAGAGGTAGGATTTACCTTACGGGTGTGTCTAGACTACATGGCTCCATCAACGGAGCCATGTAGTCTAGACAAACCCTACATGACTAACTATGAAGACAAAAGTAGCTGACTGTAGATTCAGTTCCCACAAAACCAGAGCAATAATTAAACAAGCCCTAATAGATGAGCAGTATTCCAGAAAATGGAGATAAAGGGGCTTGTTCTATTATTTCATACACTGATTTTGGACTTTATGGCAGGAATTGAGGTTCTTTATTACTAATTTCACTTTATTGATTCGGGCACCATAAAAAAAACAAAAACAAAAGATAACCACTCAACACTTGGAACCAACCAGATCCTATGAAAGTATGAACTGCACAAGCCCCACATTCCACATTTTCCTCCTGAAGCAACACTCCCTCCCAACCTCTGTCACTCAGGATTAGTGGCACTTAAATTTAGAACAAATAAAAGGAAAGACTTATCTGTATCATGTGTAGTAAGCCTGTAGCATTTAGTGCCACAGCACAGCTTAGAATCAAATGCTGTACCTGGATTTTTGAAGGAGTTGGCTAATTTTATGATGATAATGAATTATGCAAGTTTAGGGTGATCAAATCTCATGCTTCAGTGAATCAGCTGTTCAGTGAAGAGGGAAGGAAAGAATGTTCCATAGAATCCTAGGGCTGGAAGAGACCTCAGGAGGCCCAAAGCAGGACCAACCCCAACTAAATCATCCCAGCCAGGGCTTTGTCAAGCTGGGACTTAAAAACCTCTAGGGATGGAGATTCCACCACCTCCCTAGATAACCCATTCCAGTGCTTCACCACCCCCAGTAAAATAGTTTTTCCTAATATCCAACCTAGACCTCTCCCACCTTCCATCATCTGCAATCTTACTCAATTAGCCAGGTTCATTAGTAGGGTGGCAAATAGAGTGCTTCTTAAAAATAATTTAGGCCACTTTCTGAAGCAGTTTATTGAACAAGATGGACCACTAGTCTAATCAGCCACAGGAACTTCATATTATATGAGCCAGATCCTTGACCCCTGGCATTACCCCTTTGTGTCACTTTCGTGGCACCAATGGATAAGGAGAAATCTCCAGCTGCCATAAAACAGGGTTAGCCAGCTTTACACCAGCCATCCCTTCCTATTTCTCTCCCAGCCCAATCCTTAGCCAACATGTTTGTCAGGAGTATGGTAAGGATGAGAGCACTCATGACTCCAGCAGCTTGAGACCCAACAATTGGCTTGCGTGCTGGAGCAGTGACTCAGAGGGACCGTTGAAGCTGCTGTAAATTAATGAAGCCCCAAAGCTACTTTTCTTTGTGACAGGCTGAACTGGTTCCTGGATTTCCACAGGATACGAAGTATCCAATACTGGCTTTGAGTACAATTTGCTAAGCTCCTGGCCTTATAAGAAGGAGTTTAGACCCATAACACCTCTCCCATCTCAGTGTTTAAGTATTATTTAATACAACTATAAAGTGTTTTTTAAAATGGCCAGTTGTCACTCTGTGTGCCTTGAAGTAGATCAATACATCTATGAGAATCCCAGATAATTATTTTTCCTTCAGGAATTCTAGAATACTAAAATAAAACAACATTCAGACTAGCCAGCAGGCTTTGTAATAACTCACATATGTTCTTTAATAAAACTCTGACTTTTTCCTTTGAGGAGAATCACAATTTTATGGCAAGAGATCTGTAAATTAAAATTTTAAAACCTAAGGTAAAATTCTGAGGGAACAACTCTCTCCTTTCTTGTGTTTTAGTGATAATCCACTAGAACACAGAGGTCAAACCAGCAACTTTTTTGAGAGAGAGAGAGAGAGAGAGAGACCTGACACTTATTCTCTTTTTTATTTTGTGTTGTTTTATGGTTTTGATGGCTCAAATCCTGAAATCACTGCATCGAAATTTTCACTGACTTCATCTAAGGAAGGATTTAAAGATTTGTCCCTGTGTTTTCAAAGCCCTTCTTACCTACTTGAGCTGTGATTCTATAAAGATTTTTGTATGTGCTTAACTTTATGCTTAAACGGATGATAACATAAAGTAATATATCACAGAATTAAGAAAATGTATTAAAACTTGTTATTTTGATGAGATGACAGTCTCTAGTCAGACATAGAATCATTTGTAACTGTGAGAAATGGGGAGACCTCATCCAATACAGAGTGGAAGGACTCATTCCTTCAAGCTGCACCCTATCCCTAGGCAGTGATGCCTCAGGGTTAAAGTCACTAGAGTTACCCTGATCCACAGGGTTGTATGGTCTTATGGCCCAGCTCAGTGGGGTAGCCCTTCTCTGCAGGGTAGCAAAGCCTAATTGCCAAAGTCCATAGAACTACCCTAGTTTACAGGGCACTGAAGCCTAGCAGCTGGAGTCAATAGAGACACCTCAGGTTCACAGGGCAGCAAGGCGTAGAGGTCAAAGCCCATAGACTTATTTTCTTTCACAGATAAGTGTGACCTACTGGTCAAAGTCCATAGAGTTACCATATTCACAGGGCATTGTGGCCTAGCAATCCAAGTCAACAGAGATGACCTCTGGGGTGGGTTTGAATGGCCTATTAGCTAGTTAGGGTGCATGGATTGCCACACAGGGAGGTTGGTGGCAGCCAGGATGGGGGACCTGAGCCCTCCCGGCTCCACCAAGTCCCAGCCCAGGGCCCTTTCAGTGTCATGTATGTTCGCCACTAAGCCAGCAGAAACCCTTCCACAACATGCTGACCATCACCAGGACGCATGGTGGCAATCTCGGTGCCTTTGGGGTTTCCATGTTCCTCATCCTATGCAGCTCCCTGAAGCTCAGACCTTGCTGGGATGACCACAGGTAGCTGGATGTTTGCTTGCATCTTGGCACCTGTAGCTTCTGTGGTCAAGGTCTCATCTGTACCTGACTGGAAGCCAGGCTGTAATATCCTTCCTTTTTGGTGGTCAGTTCTGACTGATCTGGGCTGCTCCCTCTTATACTGATGCTACACTTGGAGCATGCCCAGTATAGACGCGGGGGCATGGCTTCCTTTACCCGCAGTGAGGAGTTAACCCTTTCTCATCCAATGCAGGATGAGTTCATCCTGTGGAATTTAAGATAATGTGTTGAGAAACTATGAAAGCACAAGCCAAAGAACTGAATTCACCAGAACGGATTACCCATCTCCATGTACTAAGTGTAAGTCAAATAAAAGAGTGGAACCATTTGCTATGAAAATCACTACTATAGCTGTCTGAACATGACTCCCCTGTGTTTTTCCCTCTCAGCTACAGTTTGAGCAAGTTTCCTGTTATGTCGAGTAGCTGCAGTGTAGACCATACCTGTTCAGAAAGTCCCCAATAATGTTAGATGCTTATTAAAACCACATTGCCTTAATAGGATTAATTTTATTAATACTTATGACTTTGTAACCTGTCAGTGTATGCATGAGGAAGTATGAGTGAGAAACTGCCAGTCATAAAGCAGCACAGCATGCATTACCTTTTATGGCTAAGGAAAACTCCTGCAAAGTGCATAAATTGATGTGACAGGTGGCCAGAGGGAGGGTCTTTCCTCAAAAAGATGTAACAGCATGCCAAACTTGGGACCGGACCAGAAGCAGTAGAGCCCTCCCGGGGATCTCAAGGGACTTCGGGTACTCTGTTGCCTCGCAATCGATCTCCAGGGAAGCTGTGGCCCAGCCAGTGTCAGACACCTATGAAATTGAAACTAACTCTTGCTGCCTGCAGTCTGCCTCCAAAATGTCAGCATGAATGTGATGTGTGTGTGTAAGTATTGCCGTACCATTAAGAATCTGTACTAATAAACAAACTTCAGTGCTGCTCAAGTTCACCCTTTGTCTGGGCTTATTCCTTGGCTGATTCCAAGGGCAGGCAACAACTACTGGGTGACACTGACTTGGTACAGATGGTCATGTGGGAGGTATGGATCACAGCATAGTCCCAAACAGTGTATTCCCGTTGGAAAACTCTGTCAGAAATGTGGGGAAAATAATCATTTTTCAAAATGCTGCAGAAAAGTCAAGAGCATCCAGATCCAGAAAGGCCTAAGAAAAAGTAATAAGGAGTTGAATTGGAGTTTTACCCACAAAAACGTATGCCCTAATAAATCTGTTAGTCTCTAAAGTACTACAGGACTCCTCATTGTTTTCGCAAATATAGACCAACATGGCTACCCCACTGAAACGTTTCACTATGAGAAAATAGACACTGACTTACTTATTGGACAATCAAAAGGTTAATTTAAGAGTCATGAATTATTAGTCTCTATGTCTAGAAATTTTCACTCTGACAAGTATTAATGATAAGTAAGTGATAGGAAGCAGGAAGGGACTCTTCTCTAGCCATGGAATTCCAGAAGAAGTCAGTAGCTATAATGGGCCCCAATTTTCCAGCGTAGATTTTAGGCAATATACCATAGATTGGGATTTTCATCACAAAACATCAAGTCCAAATTACCCCAATAAAATGGATCTGTGGAAAGGTCTATGCGGACAGTAAGGAATCTTATGAAAAAGACTTTTGACAATGAGGTGATTTGTTTAAAGTTTTACTGGTTTACCAAAGACCATCTGCGAGGAATAGCTTTTCTCCAATTCAGTTGTTCATGAGAAGGATCAGATCTAAGTTACAAATTACTGATAACATTCTGAAATCTCACACCAATGAAACCATATGGAAGATAAAGGAAAATCAGAAGTGGAAGCAGAAATATTAAAAGGGCCTGTGATCTTCCATCTTTTAACCCAGGTAACAGAGTGTATCTGAGGACTCACACCTTTAATACTGGAGGCCAAAGAAGTACCATTAAAGAACAGTCTGAATTCAAGTCCAGACAGACAAAGGGGACACATTTTGACATAATCAATGAGATCTACAAGTAATCCCAGAAAATTCTGACACATTGACAGCTGAGGTTGAGTCTAGCATTTCCCATCTGGTTGTTCTTTAGCATCAGAAGGAACAAGAAAACAACTTAGGCTCTAATGAAAGGCTGATATTGAGAAGATCAGACTGGGAGATTAAATGTCCTGAAAAACACACAGAGACTTGCTAACCTGCCTGAAGAAGGGGTATTTGAGGAAAGTAAGTAGTAAATAGTCAGTTAAGATTGATATGCTGGTAACCTCTCCTCTCTAGGATGCTGGCACATAGTACATTTCAATAAATCCTACACTAGTTGAGAATTTAATGCATGTGTTACTAGATAGTTTTAGCTGCTTGTACCTACTATACATTTGAGAGAGTTTGTGCGTCTGTCTGTCTGTGTGTCTATTTGTTCAAGAACTCTTCCTAAATGGTGGGAGCTAGGACCACCAAATTTAGTATGCAGCTTCCTCTTGTCATAACTTAAAGCAAGGTCACAGTTTGGTTGTGCTAGGACAATGGGATGTGCATGGAATGTGATTGTTTCTCATCAAATGGAAAAGGAGGGGTGTGATAGCAGGGACAGTTATACTCACAAATGACCATTGGGGGCAGTAAGCATAGGGGACAGTTATACCCCAGAATGACTAGAGGGGGCAGCAAGTCTGCCAGCTCTAAGAGCAACTGCTGTCCAGCAGCAAGGCCTCTATCACCTTGACCTGCCCTGGGGAGCAGCTTCTGGCCAGCCCCATACTGCCCCAGCTGGCCCTGGGGGGAAGCTGGTGAGTGGGCTGCACCACGCCCAGCACCTCCAAACCAGGCCTGGGGTGAGGCTGGGGCTGTCCCCACCCACTGCCCTGAGCCCCCACCCCCTCACCTGAGCCCTCCCGTATCTCCCAATCCCCTACCCTTACTCCTGCACCCCCACCCCCTGCCCTGATCTCCCCACTCCCCGCTCTGACTCCTGCAACCTTCATCCCTGCCCTGACCTCCTTCACCCCAACAGTGACTTCTGCACACCCAAGCTCTCTGCCCTGAAGGACCTGAGCAGCACCAGATAAGTCTTCTAGTATATGTATATTAGAGTTAATTTATTTTTCTTTTAGAGGAAAAATGCAGAAATATGTTTGTGATTAATATACAATATAAGAACATAAGAACGGCCATACTGGGTCAGACCAAAGGTCCATCTAGCCCAGTATCCTGTCTGCCGACAGTGGCCAGCACCAGGTGCCCCAGAGAGGGTGGACCAAAGACAATGATCAAGCGATTTGTCTCCTGCCATCCCTCTCCAGCCTCTGATAAACACAGGCCAAGGACACCATTTTATTCCCTGGCTAATAGCCTTTTATGGACCTAACCTCCATGAAATTATCTAGCTTCTCTTTAAACTCTATTATAGTCCTAGCCTTCACAGCCTCCTCTGGCAAGGAGTTCCACAGGTTGACTACACGCTGTGTGAAGAAGAACTTTCTTTTATTAGTTTTAAACCTGCTACCCATTAATTTCATTTGGTGTCCTCTAGTTCTTCTATTTAGGAACTAATAAATAACTTTTCTTTGTCGGCCCTCTCACACCACTCATGATTTTATATACCTCTATCATATCCCCTCAGTCTCCTCTTTTCTAAACTGAAAAGTCCCAGTCGCTTAACCTCTCCTCATATGGGACCTGTTCCAAACCCTAATCATTTTAGTTGCCCTTTCTGAACCCTTTCCAAGGCCAAAATATCTTTTTGAGGTGAGGAGACCACATCTCTACACAGTATTCAAGATGTGGGCGTACCATAGTTTTATACAGGGGCAGTAAGATATTCTGGGTCTTATTTTCTATCCCTTTCTTAATAATTCCTAGCATCCTATTTGCCTTTTTGACCGCGCTGCACACTGTGTGGAAGTTTTCAGAGAACTGTCCACGATAACTCCAAGATCTCTTTCCTGATTTGTCGTAGCCAAATTAGCCCCCATCATACTGTACGTATAGTTGGGGTTATTTTTCCCGATGTGCATTACTTTACACTTATCCACATTAAATTTCATTTGCCATTTTGTTGCCCAATCGCTCAGTTTGGTGAGATCTTCTTGGAGTCCTCACAGTCTGCTTCTGTCTTGACTATCCTAAACAGTTTGGTATCATCTGCAAACTTTACCACCTCACTGCTTACCCTTTCTCCAGATCATTTATGAATAAGTTGAACAGGATTGGTCCTAGGACTGACCCTTGGGGACACCACTAGTTACCCTCTCCATTCTGAAAATTTACCATTTATTCCTACCTTTTGTTTCCTGTCTTTTAACCAGTTCCCAATCCAAGAAAGGACCTTCCCTTTTATCCCATGGCCATGTAATTTACACAAGAGCCTTTGGTGAGGGACCTTGTCAAAGGCTTTCTGAAAATCTAAGTATACGATATCTACTGGATCCCCCTTGTCCGCATGTTTGTTAACCCCTTCAAAGAACTCTAATAGATTAGTAAGACAGGATTTCCCTTTACAGAAACCATGTTGACTTTTGTCCAACAAATTATGTTATTCTACATGCTTCACAATTTTATTCTTTACTATTGTTTCGACTAATTTGCCCGGTACTGAAGTTAGACTTACCGGTCTGTAATTGCCCGGATCGCCTCTAGAGCCCTTTTTAAATATTGGTGTCACGTTGGCTACCTTCCAGTCATTAGGTACGGAAGCCAATTTAAGGGATAGGTTACAAACCACAGATAATAGTTCAGCAATTTCCCATTTGAGTTCTTTTAGAACCCTTGGAAGAATGCCATCCGGTCCCGGAGATTTGTTAACGTTAAGTTTTTCTATTTGTTCCAAAACCTCCTCTAATTGACACTTCAATCCGGGACAGTTCCTCAGATTCATCACCCACAAAGGACGGTGCAGATTTGGGAATCTCCCCAACATCCTCAGCCGTGAAGACTGAAGCAAAGAAATCATTTAGTTTCTCTGCAATGGCTTTATCATCCTTGATTGCTCCTTTTATAGTTCGATCATCTAGGGGACCCACAGGTTTTTTAGCAGGCTTCCTGCTTCTAATGTACTCAAAAAACATTTTGTTATTTCTTTTTGAGTTTTTGGCTAGCTGTTCCTCAAAATCTTTTTTTGCTTTTCTTATTACATTTTTACACTTGATTTGACAGTGTTTATGTTCCTTTCTATTTATCTCACTAGGATTGGACTTCCACTTCTTAAAAGATACCTTTTGTCCCTCACTGCTTCTTTTACATGGTGGTTAAGCCACGGTGACTCTTTTTAGGTCTCTTGCTATATTTTTAATTTGGGGTATACATTTAAGTTGGGCCTCTATTATGGTGTCTTTAAAAGTTTCCATGCAGCTTGCAGGGATTTGGCTCTAGTCACTGTGCCTTTTAATTTCTGTTTAACTAACCTCCTCATTTTTGTGTAATTCCCCTTTTTGAAATTAAATGCCACGGTGCTGGACTGCTGAGGTGTTCTTCCCAACACAGGAATGTTGAATGTTATTATATTATGGTCACTATTCCCAAGCGGTCCTGTAACGGTTATTTCCTGGACCTGATCCTGCACTCCACTCAGGACTAAATCGAGAATTGCCTCTCCCCTTGTGGGTTACTGCACCAGCTGCTCCAAGAAGCAGTCATTTAAGCCATTGAGAAATTTTATCTCCGCTTCTCTTCCTGAGGTGACATGTATCCAGTCAATATGGGGTAATTAAAATCCCCATTATTATAGAGTTCTTTATTTTGGTAGCCTCTCTAATCTCCCTCATTTCAAGGTCAGTATCGCTGTCCTGGTCAGGTGGTCGGTAATATATCCCTACTGCTAATTTCTTATTATTGGAGCATGGAATTACTATCCATAGCGATTCTATTGAACATGTTGATTCATTTAATATTTTTATTTCATTTGATTCTACATTATCTTTCACATACAGTGCCACTCCACCACCCACCCGGCCTGCTCTATCCTTTCGATATATTTTATATCCCGGTATGATTGTGTCCCACAGATTTTCCTCATTCCACCAGGTTTCAGTGATGCCTATTATGTCAATCTCCTCATTTAATACTAGGTACTCTAGTTCACCCATCTTATTAGTCAGACTCTAGCATTTGTGTAGAAGCACTTTAAAAATTTGTCACTGCTTATTTGTCTGCCCTTCCTGATGCATTGGATTCCTTTGTATGCGGTTGTTTGTCTGCTCTGGCCCATGGTTTGCCCTCTCCCCTCCTCTCTTTCTGACTACAGCTTAGAGAATCTCTATCAATGGATTCTCCTCTAAGAGAAGTCTCCATCCGATTTACGTGCATCTCCGCACCAATTGGCCTTCCCCCCATCTCTTAGTTTAAAAACTGTTCTACGGCCTTTTTAATGTTTAGTGCCAGCAGTCTGGTTCCACCCTGGTTTAGGTGGAGCCCATCCTTCCTGTATAGGCTCCCCCCCCTCTCCCAAAAGTGTCCCCAGTTCCTAATAAATCCAAACCCCTCTTCCCTACACCATCGTCTCATCCACGCATTGAGACTCTCAAGCTCTGCCTGCCTACCTGGCCCTGCGCGTGGAACTGGAAGCATTTCTGAGAATGCCACCATAGAGGTCCTGGATTTCAGTCTCTTTCCTAGCAGCCTAAATTTGGCCTCCAGGACATCTCTCCTACCCTTCCCTACCTCATTGGTACCTACATGTACCACAACCACCGGCTCCTCCCCAGCACTACACATAAGTCTATCTAGATGCCTCGAGAGATCCGCAACCTTCGCACCAGGCAGGCAAGTGACCATACGGTTCTCCCGGTCATCACAAACCCAACTATCTATGTTTCTAACGATCGAATCACCCACTACTAACACCTGCCTCTTCCTAACTGGCATTCCTCCCCTCAGAGGTATCCTCAGTGCGAGAGGATACCGCAACATCCTCTGGGAGGAGGGTCCCAACCACGGATGGTTTCCTCTGCTCCCATTGAATGCTCTGTTCCTTGAGACTTTCATCCTCCTTAAGAGCACTGGGGCTCTCAGACTGGAGGTGGGACAGTACTACAGTGTCCCGGAAAGTCTCATCAACATATCTCTCTACCTCCCTTAGCTCCTCCAGTTCAGCCACCCAGGCCTCCAAAGCCCGAACTCGGTCTCTGAGGGTCAGGAGCTCCTTGCAACGGGTGCACACATATGCCACCCGCCCACAGGGCAGGTAATCATACATGTTACACTCGACGCAATAAACAGGATAGCCCCCACTCTGCTGCTTATGTTCTTATGTTATTATGTTCCAACCTCAGCGTGCACCAGATGCTGGAAGTCCTGAATCAGCCAGCTTCCTGAATCAGCCAGGAAGTAGGCTTCCTGCAGCTGTGCCTCTCTACCTGTCCAAGCACATCTACTACTGTCAAGTACCATTTTAGTGAGACATCTCGAATGAGCAGCTTATGATCCCAAGCTGAAGAACATTATACGTGATGAATATTTGAAGCTGTTTTCTGGTAGGAGAAGTTGGAAAAAAAAATGCTATGCCTCCTGTGAACTGTGAGTTAACAATCAACACTGGTGTCCCTCTGATTTTGCCGCATCTGCCATCAGATAAGAGAATGTAAGCAGTCTTAAAGTGCAGGAAATTGTGGAAGACTTTGTGAATAAACCACATTCAGGTGCAGTGAACATTGCAGACCAGAAAGAAGTCAAATTGTCTTGTCACTTCACACTATTTTTCATTTCAAGGACATGTCAAGCTTTTGGAATTTACAAACTTGCTGTGTGAAACAGCTGAATTGATTTCTAACATTCTGAAAAGTGTTTTGAGCAAGAATGGATTGAACTTGTCAAACTTGGTAGTTCTCTGTGCTTCCAATGAAAATGTCAGGTATGGTGGCACAAGTCAAACTAGCTGAAATAATGTTTGCATGAATGTAACAACAGCAAAAGAATCTTTTTCTTGCACTAGGCTCCTTGATGCATGATGGTTAGAACAGAAGCAAGCGTGCTGGTGATTGCCAGGCTATGAGACATATGCAATTGCATCCAAGATTGCAAGTCACATTTTTCGGGTCCTACTTGTGCTATAAATCCTTCAAGGACCTTTGCGACTTTGTGAATATCAATTACACCTCTGCCCACACAATCAACAACTCACTGGCTTATGTTGTTGCCAATAATTGAATGAGTCCTGCTGCTTTGGCCAGCTTTGAAATACCATTTCTTGCTCTCTGAAGGAATGCCATATATATTGCAACAGTTCCATTAAGCAGTGAAATTGATTTTGTCTTTCTTTAAAGCCCATTATCCTTATTTTTTTTAAAAAGCCAATCCAGTTTCTGAGAAAGGCTGAACTATCTCACCAGACTTCATGCAAGAGATTAAAAGAATGAGGACCAAGATAGAAGACTGACTCCCCCTCAAAATTGCTAAGTAGAATCATACAAAACTGCATGATTTGCTAACGTCAACTAACATGAAGAAAATGCATGGGGGGGGGGGGAAGATATGGAATTCTATACTGTAGCCATTAGCTACTTTTATAAAAAGTTAATTATTATTGAACATTTTTATAGTCTCATCATTTTGGGCTAATTGAACCTGTTCCTCTCCCCCTATTAGTACTTTGTTAGTTCACAGATCTTCAGCCATCCCATCTCTGAGTGGGGAGTCTTGTCTCATTTCCTTCTGACTGAGGACTGTTAAGGCTGCGCAGCTCTCTGCCTTACACTGTGCTATCTCCTACAAGACAGTCTGCAAACTGACCAGAAATGAGAGCTAGGAACAGTGTATGCCAGCAGTTACAAGTTACCATGTTGTTCTTTCTAAGCAAGCATGGTTATTCTTCAGGGAAAAGCATCACAGGGAAAACATAATGAAAATAATAAACAGATTTAAATACACACTCACTTTTGGGGCCCCTAGTGGGCCAAAGTCTTTCAAACCTTGTTCACAGGTTGCGGCCCCCCTGTAGTGTCTGTCCCTTTAAATGCTCAGGGGTCTGTACTTTCCCCCTCCCCAGTGCAAAGCCTCACTTGTATTAGTTTCAGATTTGTAGCTAGAACAGTAAAGCTACCACAGAAGACAGTTGTATTTCCAACATCTCCCTTTGCATCTGTCTCCTTCTCTGCTGGCTCCAGAGAGATAACATTTGGTGATAAGGAATTTATCTCTCTCTAGTGTGCAGTGCTTGCTCACATTGCCTGACAAAGGAGAAGAAAAAGTAAGCAAATAACACTATGAAAAAGGGAACCAGGTTCACACAGAAAAACAGGAAGTGGCAGGCAGACTGGGACTGCATTTTGCTGCTGGAAAAACACGTATCAGCTATCTGGAGTGGGGGAACTAGGCAAATAAAGGCTGATACTGAGACGATCAGGATAGGAGTACTGGAGTTAGTGGTGGCACTGTTCAAACAGAAGCTGTAAAGGGAAAACTAGCAGCAATATTGACTGAGCATGTGCAGGCAAGGTGGCTGAGGTAATATCTTTTACTGGACCAGCTTCTGTTGGTGAGTCGAGCTTTCCAGATATACAAAGCCCTTCGGGTCATATGTGCTATCAGGCAGATAGTCTTAGCCTGAACTGGGAGCCAGCAAAGGGAGACCAAGTACAGCCAAAGGAGTGTACAAGTGCACAGGGAGTAGAGAACAATCAGATACAGATAGAGAACAGTAAAAAGTGGGGAATGGGGGAAAGAGAATGTCCTTTGAAAAAGACAACCAGTAAATCTAACAGAAGATCACTGATATGGCAATTTTTGTGGGCAATATTGGTGAGTGTGATGAAAGTAGTGAATCGTGGAGTGGTGTATTTCAAATACTTTGAGCAATTTGTAATCTGCAATACCATTTCACATGGACAAAAAAATTTCAACCTTGCAAATAGTGATGGGTCCAAATGTATATGGACTGTTTGACCTGTCATTTTCCACTGTGCTTGGAACTGCCATTTACACCACGATTATGGCAGCAATTCAGGAACATTTTTCTCCTTCCCCCATCAATGGCAGTATAATGGTTTTAGTTCCATCTGCAGTATCAAGGAAGTAGCACAATTTATTGCTGCTTTATAGAGCTTATCAGAGCATTGTCAGTTTGGGCAAACATTAAATGATGACACATGTGACCAATTCGTTTCCAGATTACATAATGACTAGGTCCAGAAGAAATTATTGACTATATCAATTCTTACATCAAGAAGGCTGTTGAAGTTGCTGTTGTAAGGGAGACCACAGAGAAGGAGTCTCTGGAATTCAGTGTGAACTGAGAAGTTTACCACTTGCCTCAGTGAGACAGTTGACCATGAAAACACTAAGGTTCCCTGTGTGGCCATTGTGCACAAACTATGCATTCAGAGCCAGCCCAAGGTATGGGCTGACTGGGCTACCACCTGGGGTGCCCCATTGTAGAGGGCTCCGTGTGGGGCTGCTGGGCCAGGCGGGGGTGGCACCGCGCATGCTCCGTGCGCCTGGGGCGGTGCCACGCATGCACTGCGTGCCTGGTGGTGGGGCCACGCATGCACCACGCACCCGGGAGTGGGGCCACGCATGCACCGGGGAACTGGGGGCTGTGTGTGCCCAGGGGCGGTGCCGCGCATGCACCACGTGCCTGGGGGTGGGGCTACGCATGCACCAGGCACCCAGAGTGGGGCCGCGCATGCGCCGGGTGCCCGGGGTGGGGCCGCACATGCGCCAGGCACCCGGGGCAGGGCTGCAAATGCGCCAGGTGCCCAGAGCAGGGCCGTGCATGCACCGGGTGCTGGGGGCCGGAGGTGCTGCATGCTTGGGGGCAGGGTCGTGCATGTGTTGCACTCCCGGGGGCGGCGCTGCACTCCCGGAGCCTGGGCGCACAAATGGCTAGGGCCAGCCCTGTATGCATTGTGAGAGACTGCAGGGCACAACAAGTTATTTGGAGAAAGTGTCAGAAGAAAGGACATGTCACTGTGACTTGTCATACTGTTCAATGACCAGCAACACACAATAACTATATATCCAAGAAGAAACCTATGAAGGTTTAACCTAAAAAGGGTCAATGTTGGGAATTCTTAATGTGGAAAAAAAGAAGAGCTCTGGTCATAGTGGCCAAGACCTAGCAGTACACATGTTATTGGAAGCTGGAGTCAGATAAAACATCTGGGTCGCACCCTTGATTCAAGGAGTACCTGCAAGAATTAAGCTTGATACTAGAGCTACTGTTTAATTGATTCCTGCATTACCTATCACCAAACATTTTCACAAGCTCTGCTAAAAACACCACCATGATTGTGGAGACTTATGCCAGAGACAAGCTAGTTCCAAAGAGGGATACTCCATGTGAAAGATGGACAATCAATTTGTACTTGAAGGAAAGTATTCTCATTATTTGGCAGATCTTGCTTTAGAAGTTCAAAGTGAAATAGACCAACATGAAGGTGATCAGGAAAGTACTTTAAAATCTTCAAGAAACATTGGACAGATGCTCCAAAAAGCCAGGTGTGGAGCAGGTGCTTCATCTTAGCTTCATTTCACGAACACTTGAGAAGAAATATGTGTAAATAGAGCAGGAAGCTCTCAGCCTGGCCTTTGAATCTCAGAAGTTCCATACCTATCCATCTACACCCTCGATTATTGCTTTGGACTTCTTGGACACATAGTGATTTGAATTGTGCTGGGTCTTTAGAAAGTTATATAGTTTTGGTCACAATCAGCACCAAAATGGCTAGAAGCTTTCCGAATGACTTCTACGATAGCTACCAAGACCATTGGACATCTCTGTACTTTGCTTATCCAGTTTGGTTTACCATCCGGGGTGATAAATTATATGGGCCATAGTGTCTGTGCTCCAGCAAAATCCAGGGTCTGGGGGCCTAGCTCCACCAATATTCAGAGTCTCTCCCCTGACTCCCCTGTCGCCAGTGTGTGCTTCCCTCAGTGTGGATATCCATGGCTGATTTTTGCATATAAAGATGTGAATGTGGATACAAAATTTTGTATCCATGCAAGGTTCTATGTATAGGTCTTCCAAGAGCCACCCAGTTCCCAAGGCTTCATTATCATTATAAAAAAGAACTACAATATAACATAATTTTACAGCTGGGCACTATCAATATTTAGCCTGCAGCCAGCAGCTGCTCTTGAAGTTCTCTGTAACCAGGTGACACCTGTATAAAAAATGTTAATGGGGGCATACAGGCTGATTTGCCCCCACCCCAACAAGTGACTCCAACTCTGAGGGGGCTTATCCTAAAGTCTAGACCTGAGCAGCAGCCTGCAACTTGCGTGAGTGTTGTGTCATGGTGCCTCCTCCTTCCTGCAGTCACCACTCCTGCTCTACTCTGGACAAAGAGCAGCCCCAACCCACCACCCCTCAGTGAGGTTACAGTGAGGAGTAGCAATAGGGGAGGAGGTGCTCATGTGATGGCAGACCCTCTCTCCCCTTTCCCGAACCCACCCACTATAGGGAAAGCAAGGGGGCTTCCTGGACCTGAGAGGGGCCCTAGGAGCATGTGCAATAACAGTGGTGCAATGTGAGTGTGCTGCTGAGGGAGAGGGGAGAGGTCCTTCTCCCAGAGCTTGCTGCTGCCAGTGGGGAGAGGGCAGGGGTGAGTATTCTCTGGCCCCAGTCCAGGGGCAGCCTGCCTGCACTCCAAACTCCTTAGCCCTGGCCCTGCCCCACCCCAGAGCTCACATCCCCACCCAGAGCACTCACTGCTCCACACCCCCTCTGTCCCAGCCCTGAGCTCCCTTCTGCACTATAAACTCCTCATCCCTAACCCTACTCCACAGCAGTCACCCCGATCCTCTACTTGAGCCCCTCCCACACTCCACATCTCTCATCCCCAGACCCACCCCCTGAGCCCTCACATTTTATATGATTTTAAATATATATATATATTGGCTTACAAGACAAGTGGGGAGGACTTGGACCCATTCTGGACACCGCCAAATATAATACAAACTGGACGCTCCCATTTACAATTACAGTTAGCGAGTGACAATTGAACTCAATTCTGTCCTGAAGAATTTCAAAGATTCTTAGCTTCAAATAAAATTCAGCACGTACACTTAGCTCTTAACTATGCTGCTACAAATGACTTAGTGGAACAATTTCTATAAATACTTAGGCATGCCTTCAAAGCTAGTAAGTCTATTTTGAGTCATCAACAGAAACTGGACAATTTCTTGCTTGTCTGCACGAACACACCACATACTATTATCCAGGAGTCACCTGCAATTCTTTTCTTGAAATGATCTTTGCTTACCTGTTGCATCCTGCTACATTTGAGTATTTCCCTCTCATATAGCCAAATTCCATACTATACAAATTCCCCAAAGATGTGAGACTCACCATTGTTCTTTTCAGGTCAAACATTTAGGATACATCTACACTGCGTGGCTATTTCAGGATATACTGAAATAGCTACCCCCCGCGTCTTAACAATCTGCCAGTTATTTTGAAATAGTTTTCGAAATAACAGCTACGCTATTTCAGCATCCCTGTAACTCTCCGTTCCATGAGGGTTAAGGAATGTCTCAAAATAGTGCATTATTTCAAAATTTGGTGCTGTGTAGGCACACCAAATTTCAAAATAAGCTATTCTGATATAGAATTGAAATAAGATAAGCAATTTGCGTAGCACAAATTGCATATCTTATTTTGAGTTTAGGGTGCTGTGTAGATGCACCCTTAGCATGGATTCACAACTAGATTGTCGAGTGAAATGGGTACTGGAAAACTTGTAAAATGCATGGGGCCTGTTCAGTTTGTAACAATACCTTTTTGTGGTATTTTATTTAATTTGCTTATGGATCAGTTTCAGTCTTGACTAGTTTTGGAGTCTGGGGATCATCCAGAAGGACGTTCTGTTTCTCCAATTGAACTTCTTTCCATTACTACTTGTAAGTTTGATAACTTGATATTAGAAACTTTGGTACCACAGCCAGCTGATTTCATACTCAGCCCAGATGATTCCTTACCACTGTCTCTTCCTGTTGTTCAGGACGTGGCTGTACTACCATCACCATGTTATCCCAAGAGACTGAAAAAATTCAATTGTTTAATTAGTGAGCTGCTATTCCAAGACATAATTCCTTGCAATGTAAGATTCTGCAGTAGTCAACCTGGAAACTGTAATTAGGTTATATATGTTTCATGTTAGCTGTGTAAATAATGCATTGTTGTTTGGAAAGCTTTTTAAAGTGGGCTAGAAGAATGTGATGTCTTGCCCCTTTAAATAGTTAGGGTCTCTGTACTCTCCACCCCGCCTCCCATCCCATGCAAAGCCTCACTTTTGTGTTGGTTTCAGTTTTGCAGCTTGAACAATAAAGATACCACTGCAGGCAGTTGTGTTTCCATCAGCTCCCTCTGCTTCTATCTCTGATAGTTCCAAAAATATAACACCTGTCTTGTACTGAAAGTCCTGTCTGTTTGCTAGATCAGAAGGGAGGGCCTGTGGAAGTTCAAATGCAGCCTTTTTATATTCATGGTTTAAGTGTCTGAATCAGTATATGCAAATCAAGAAATCAAGCCTGAAACAGTATATGCAAATATCTCAGGAATGGTAGCTCTCTGAAGTCCCCTGGAGTAATCTCCCTACCACACACACTGTTTTTAGTTCCTTTTGGAGTTGCTGTGATCCTTCCTAATGCTGTAGAACAAAATCATACAGAAATCATTCATAAATTATATAAACGGTCACCCAAGATACTACATGGGGTTGCAATATCTGTCATAGAGAGCATGTAATGTTATACACAAAGATTAGGACAGGAAATAAGGAAATGCACTATACCCAAACGAAAATGAAGATTATGCCTATAATGCTGTATACATAAATAATGAAAAAGGGAGATTACATGGCAAAACTCTCTTGTCCTGAAATCCAACTCTAACAAAAGATAAGACAAGATTTCAGAAGAATAAAACTCTGTTTCCTTATGCTGCCACCAAAATAACCTCTTCTTTTATTTTAAATGCCATGAATTAAGGCAGTGATAGAAATGTAGCTGTGTTAGTCTGGTGTAGCTGAAACTCTAATCCCACTGACAGAGACCAGAGACCAGAAACTTCAGGATCTCTACCAAGCATTTATAAACCTCAACTACCCACCCGGAGAAATAAAAAAACAAATTGAAAGAGCCAGACGAATACCTAGAAACCATCTACTTCAAGACAGACCCAAGAAAACCAACAATAGAACACCACTTGTCATCACCTACAGCCCCAACTTAAACCTGTCCAACACATTATCAATAAACTACAACCTATACTGGAACAGGATACTAAACTCCGAGAGGCTCTGGGAGACAGACCCATAGTCTCCTATAGACAACCACCTAACCTCAAGATGATTCTTACCAACAACCACAGGACATACCACACTAATACCAACCCTGGAACCTTCCCTTGCAACAAACCCCATTGCCAGCTTTGACCACAATTTCACTCTGCTGATACCATTATTGGACCTAACCAATTGAGTTATAAGATCAAGAACACATATTCCTGCTCATCCAGAAATATAATTTATGCTATCATGTGCCGAAAGTGTCCGTCTGCTATGTACGTTGGACAAACGTCTCAGACACTTCGCCAAAGAATCAATGCCCACAAAACAGATATTAGACAGGATCACAAAGAAAAAACAGTTTCTTTCCATTTCAACCAGAAACGACATTGTCTCAACGACTTGATTACCTGCATCCTGCTTCAAAGACATTTTAACACCAGACTTGAAAGAGAATCCTCTGAACTGTCATTCATGCATAAATTCGACACTTTACGCCTCGGTCTAAACAAAGACATTAATTATCTTACCCATTACAAAGCTAGCTTCCCCAATTATCACCTCTAATATCATTAGCTCACAGACATTTACCTCCCCCCCTCATCCCCTTTCTGTTCTGAAATTTGATTTGTCCTTTTCATGTATTCATTTTTTTGATTTTATCCTTTGGTATATACGGTTGTGCTAATTTTCTTCCACTATTTGATCTGAGGAAGTGGGTCTGGCCCACGAAAGCTCATCACCTAATAAACCATCTTGTTAGTCTTTAAAGTGCTACATAATCATTTTATGAATTAAGGCAGGGTGGGCAAACATTCGGAGTACGGAAATTGTATGGAAGGCCATGGATGCTTATGAAATTGGGGTTGGAGTATGTGAGAGAATGAGAGCTCTTGCTGGAGCTGCTGTCTCTGGGGTGGGGTCAGAAATGAGGAGATCAGGGCATAGGACGTGGCTCTGGGTTGAGACAGTGGGGAGGAGGCTCAGGCGTGTAGGCTCCAAGCTACACTTATCTCCTCAAGAAGCTCCTGGAAGCATCAGCATATCTCTCTCCGGCTCCTATGTGGATGCACGGCCAAGTGGCTCTGTGAGCTGCCCCCCATCCACGGGTACAGCCCCTCAGCTTCTGTTGGCCATAGTTCCCAACCAATAAGAGCTGCATGGGTGATGCAACAGCTAAAGGCTGCTCCTATGCATAGAAGCCAAAGAAGGGACATGCTGCTGCTTCTAGGAGCTGCACAGAGTCACAGAACATTCAGAGCAGGGCAAGCCCCATACCTTGCTCCCGAGCATAAGCTTGAAGACCAGATTAAAATGGCTGACAGGCCAAATGTGGGCCCGTGGGCTGTAGTTTGCCCACCCCTCAATTAAGGACTGTGTCTCCTTCGCCTGTTTAAAAGACAGCACCACCAACAGCATATTGTCTGTTACTAATATGATGGAGGATGAACAAATATTGTCTCAAAGGGAAGTTTATGGTTAACGATGCTGTGTAATAACACGAGAGAACCCTTGCCTATAAAACTGGTCTATCTCTTTATTAAGAAAACTATTTATAAAAGTGCTGCGACAGCTGCTGACATTCCAGCCATGTGCAAACAGACAAGCTTCCCGGTGTCTCCTCTAAACTCTTCTTTGCTGTAATCTATGCTCCTCCCTCCAAGTTACATGAAGGTTGCAGCAGTGTATGCCCTCTACTGACTTATCCATTTTTTCTCCTATAGTACCAGCCATATTTGTGTTAATTAAGAGACACTGAGTTTTCTTGAAACACATCCTTACTGTATGGCAATTTCTCAGATTCTGTCGAATAGTTATTGGAATTCAGATGGCTATCAAAGCCAGCCTCCTGTCCTAAGGCATACTGTTTCCTTGAGATTTAAAGCTAACTCACATTATTTCTAAACTAGTTAACAGCCACCAAGATTTCTCTTGACGATCTCTCTAGACTAGTTTCTGGTGAGTGATGTTGACTACAAAAAGATCAGAGAAACTGTCAAATTTGTCAAACCAGAACTCGTACCTAAAGACAGTTTGACGAAGTAAGCTATGTGAAAGCTATCTTCAAGGAAACATTTGACAAGTTGTCAGAACTTTCTTAGGACAAGCACTGGGTAAAGTTACTCAAGGATGAAATGATGGCTATGTTGAAGAAACTCACGTCAGTTTTGTTCTCTTTTTCTGCATCAAATACTGAAAGAGTATTTTTCTCTTTTGCAAATAGAATAGACCCATGATACAAATAATTCTTGCTGTCAGATTGATTTCGTAGTGTCAGTGCACTATAATTTGACTGGTTAAAAGATACACACTAAGACCTTATCATGAGCAGATATAAATCAGTCCAGCTCAATTGAATTTGGTGGAACTATGATTAATTACACCATTGATAATGGGGTTCTAAATCCTAAGATATGATAATATGCTCAAGAAGAGTCTGTTTGATGAGAAGTAAAATTAACTGAATAAATTGTCTTAATACTGACATCATCCCAGTGCTCCCTTAACCAGTCCCCACAGTGTAGACGAATCTAGCAACTGATGTATTTTATGTACTTTGCTAGGTATAACTCATTTTGTGCTTTATCCTTTCTTGTTACATGCTTGTGTTATTTTGTACTCCTTCTTAGCAAATGGTGTTTGTTTCCACTTTTTATGAGAATCCTTTTTGATTATCAGATCATTGAAGAGCTCCTGATGGAGCCATATTAGCCTCTTATTATTTTTTCTATATGTTCTTTTCATTGAAATAGTTGTGTGTTTAATATTGTCTTCTTGAGAAACTGCCAATTCTGCTGAATCCCCTCAACCCATCGTGTAATGGACTCTTTGTGCATGATAGGTTGCAGGGCTGCTACTTGCAGATCAGGCATCTGTACCATATTTGGACAGGCTTCAGCACTTCCGTCATGGAGATAGATACAAGCAATGCATGTAGCATATGTCACCACCTAGGGGCTTAGAAGTTACACTTATTTTAGCATTCCATCATCCATGTGACCTTCCCTGCCAATTCTCTGAGTTGTTAAAGTCTGCTTTTTTGAAGTCCATTGTGCTTATTCTGCTGTGTTCACTTTATGTGCACAAGGGACAATGCACCAGTGCACAAACTGCTAAGGAGCAAAGAACAGGATGGCATTGTTTTAGGGAAAGGAAGGAGAATCATTTTCACTGTTTTCCAACTCTATCCTTGGACAGGTGGAGTTGCAGGAGAGGGACAGGTCTTCATTTCACTCATATTTTGATACTCCATTGACATAACCCCATCTTATGCACAACCTTTAGTCAAACAAGACAAAACCCCAAAACTAGGACTTTTCAGGGACTATCTATAAAGCATCCTCCCTGAAGCCCCTCACCACTACAGTCCTCCCAGGGTCCAGGACTGAAGGTGTTAAAGATCATCCCACACTACGGTAGTACCAACACTTCTGGTAGACTACTGAGTAAGCTACAAACCCCTGCTCCCGCCTACTAGCAGTTCACCATCACCAGATATCTTAGCTTTCTGGAATCCATCAATGTCTATTGATTCTTTACAGCTTTGTCTTTTTACTGCCTAAGATCAATTTCCTTTGTCTTCCTTTGCTACTTTCTGATCCTTTTCATTATTCTACCTTCTCCCTCCTCTTCCCTGTACCAGCCCCTCCACACCTCAGCACAACTCAGAACTCCATTGGGATTCCTCTATATTATTTGTACTTTCCACTGATCCTTTTAGGTCATTCAGAAAAGCAAGGATCCCTGAAGTGCAGTGTCCAACTTCTACATTTAGGGAGTTGAGAGAGAGAGAGAAGCATAAAGCCATATAAAAGCTATACGCCAGGCAGGGTTTCCCTTACACCAAGAAATTCCCAGTGATTTTTTAAAGCTGACTTTCTGGACCCTTTGTGCTACCACATTAGTATACTGGGGTCAGAGCTGAGGCCAGAATGTAGTTTATTCTGTCCAAAATTATACTGTGAACTCTTCAAACTCAGAATGATATCTTTATATTCATTCTGTAAAGTACTAAGCACACTTTTTGACACAGTAAATGTTAGCAATAATAATTAAATAATAGTAATAATCTAATTGAAAATGTGCATTTTACAATCATGGCACCAATTTTTACTCTCAATTACACAAATTGCATCTATCCACAGTTTGTATGTATGAAATTGAAGTTAGAATTTAATCCAGCATATGCACACATGGCACTCTTAGATTCTTAGAAAAGAGATGACTAAGGGGAGATATGATAGAGGTCATATCATGAATGGTGCGAAGAAAGTGAATATAAAAGTGTTTTTTGGCCCTTTCCTTAATCCAAGAACCAGGGGTTCTCCCCATGAATTTAATAATCAGCAAGTTTTAAAGAGACATAAGGGGATGTTGTGAAGGCCCAAAGTATAACTGGATTTAAAAAAAATTAGATAAATCCATGGAGGTTCATCAATGGCTATCAGCCAAGATGGTAATGGGTTGCAACCCCATGCTCTCTGTGTTCTTAAACATCTGACTGTAACAAGCTGGCACTGTACAACATGTGAAGGAACTGAGGTGGCTGGGACTGAATGATCCTTCTGTACGCACAGCTCTGGAAATTCAATCTTGAGAGAATGTTTGTGGCCCCATTGTCAGTGCCTTCGGGGAGATTCCCAGAGTTCGGTAGCATTGTAATCGAGACACATCCTACACACGGATCAATCAGCTGCCCTGTTCTGTTAATTTCCACTGAAGTATCTGGCACTGGCCATTGTCAGAATAGTTGGTTAGATGGACCTTTGGTTTAATCCACTATGGCCATCCTTATGTATTTTAACAAACACCTTTATTACACATCTGGATTTTGTGCTTTAAAATTGTGGAAGGAATCTTGAATAGTTTTCAACTGTAGTTTAAAGGAAAATAATTACTTTTGCATTGATTTAAAGGAAAAGCATTATCTTAGTCAGACTCATAGTCCAGCATGATGAGCTCTGATATCTCACAAGGCCCACCAACTGTTAACATCCTTTAGCTTTTACGTGCATCTTATAAAATATTAAAGTCTAATTTGGGGATACTTCTGCTTAAGTAATCAATATTCCCTACTCCCTATTGTTAGCCTTCCCCTTCTTGAAGTTTTTAATCATCCTAGCTTATACTGTAAGAGGCATGCTATGGATTTTTTCATTCTCAGAAATTTATAATTGTCTTCACAGAGAATTAAAAAACCCCAAACCTATATTTTATTATGTTTTTGTCTAGTCTCCTTATTCTTGTCTATTTTGTTTTCCTTTTTATTTCTTCAAATCAACTTTCTCCTCCTTTCCGTTTAGATATGCCTAAGTGAGAAGATGATTAACCACTGGGACAGCTAAAAAAATCACTACAGTAGGGAACTGTTCATGACTTTCAAAAATATTCATTAATTTTTGGACTGACAATTTATATAGATTATATATTAAACTATCATATGGGTCCATATAACACCCATTGACTTCAGTGGAACCTGTATTAGAGGCCTACATATGACTTAGTACTTATAAAATAAGCATCTCTAAAAAAATTAATTTCTAACATCTCCTGTGTGGGATAAATGAGTTTGTAATGTTTTTGACAGCATGAAAGACAGTACCTGCACCTTGGACATTATGAAGACAGTAGCTCTGAAGCTAAGATATTATTCTAATCAGAAAAAGACTATGGCAATGAACAAACGTTGTTGATTTAAAATAGTTCCCGTGTCTTTTCTTCAGTGTAACCACTGCATATTCACATGTGTAGAATGTGTCCCCTTCACAATGTTACTGAACTTTGTGAACCTTCCAGAAGACACTGCCAACTGAGGCCACAGGCATTGAATTTCCAGAGCTGTGGCTACAGAAGAACCATCCATCCCCAACCACCTCAGTTCCTTCAGCTGACCTCAAGAGTCCTACAAGCTTAGAATTCCTATGAAGAGGGAAAGGCGGATGAAAAGGTAGAGTGGGAAAGCAGCGGTAATGTTCTTGAAGGGGCTTATTTACAATGGTAAGTAACTATTTTTTATCCTTTAAAGTGATCTATGTATAGTCCTACTTGTGGTAGTCTGGCACACTCTGAGATGGTCTTAAGCAGTCTAATTAAAGAAGGATTTCAGAACTGCACTTCCAAAGCATCCTGTGAGCCAGTCTGATAGCTATTAGAAAGCATTTGAAAGCCATGACACAATCTTGATGTTAGAAACTACTACCAGCACGTGGAACTTGAAATTTCTGATGAAGCTGTTCAGTATGCTGATATCCACAATGGGATGAAATTCATCCTTTTTTCTCAAGAGAATGGAGTACTGCAAAATAGAAGCATGTTCTTTTGTACTGCTGGGGACTTTCTTCCATGACTCCTGACTTTTACGTGGATTCTTTTCTGAAGAATCCTACCTTCTAGGCCTTAGAGTGGCTCCACAGCTGCTCCAGGACTACTGCTACAGACCCTGTAGAGTAAGAAATAGGATAAGAGGATTTGTGTAGTACTCAGTTATTCCCTGCAGAGCTAAACTCCACAGCAGCCAAGAGTGCACACCCTATCTACAGCATCCTATAATCCTGCCCTTCAACTGCATTGCACAGCAGACAGCAGAATCATGTGGGTACAGATGGCAAGGGAGTCCACATAGTCATCGAGATAAGGGCAGACACACCCGTAGATGCCCAACAGCTTTCTGGAACTAGGGCACAGAAACAAGTGGCAAGGGCTTGTATCCTGATGGCCACCTAACATGTTGACAAATGAAAAGTGATATGACAAGGTCAGCCTATCAGTAGTGCTCAGTAAAGGTATGGGAAAAGAGCCCTTCCTACAGCGGCTATAGATCCATTTGCCAGATGGAAGTTGAAGGATCATTGTGGGCTCTGTGATGGCTCTGTGCAGTGGCTGCACCAGTCTTAACCTGGCTTTTCCAAATTGAATGGTTATGAGGAGAATCTTCCCAATTGTCTTTGAGAATGCTATGTATTTTGAGGCCATGCTTGATCTTATCACTGTATTGGAAGTTCTGCTTCATGTGCAGTTCTTATGTTGACCACAGAGCATACACAGCCTTCTGCATACTGTCTTGTGGCAGGTTCTCCACATGTCCCAAGCAGCAAAGCCTGCAAATGTCCATCATGGTCTGCATGGACTATAGTCCAGCTTTCTCCAGAATTTTGTTACTGGTAATCCATTGATCCCACAAAGCATTTTGCTAAGACAGTGGAAGTGGAAGCTATTCACAACTGTAAAGGAGGGTACTAGAAACACAAGCCTGATAAACAGACACCTTTGTATTCAGGGTTAGCAACTTTTTTATTCCAAATGTGTGAAGACAATTTGTGGATTCTAGCATCAGGTTCCCTATCAAGTTTAAGTGAGCTGGTAAGACTTGAGCCCAGAAAGCAGAAATGATCCACATTGTCCAGAGCTTTGTTATTGATATAGATTTTAGATGAAATGTTAGTACTTTGTGACATGACAACCGTTTTCTTGATACTGATTACCATGCCAAACTTGGTGCATGCATCAGAAAACTTGTTCACCATGACCTGCAGTTCACCAGGTGAATTAGAGACAAATGCAGCAGCATATGCAAAAAGCAGATCCTTAATAGTAAGCTGGATCACATGCCTTCTGCTCTAAAATCATCTGCTGTTAAACAAGCTGCTGTCCTTCCTCAATTCAATTAGTATACCAGGTTATACTTCTTAGGTATGCCTTTGGAAATGATCAGAGAAGATGCCAAAGCCAGTGGGTGCTCAGATGCAGCCTTATCATTATTAAACTTAGATAATGTTTCATTTTCATAATGAATCATTGCCTTCATTCGCTTGTTGAACTTTTTGAATAGGTAAGAGTGTAACCATCACTGGACAGATTCAAACAAGCCCTGCAATGGAGTTTGAAGGGCCCAAGGCAGCACACTGTGCTGCACAGCTCCTAGTCAGGGCAGCAAGTGAGGGGCCTGGCCCACACAGGGCCCAAGGCAACTGCCTCGCTCAAAGGCCAGGCCTGGATTCAAATTGGGGACCTCTGGAGCTTAGCGTAGGAACCTCTACAGCTTGAGCTATACAGCCAGCTGCTACTCAGCTTAGGCTCTAGAGCTCCCTTGTTCTTATCTATTGCTATACATGGTCTAAGTGCCACTACATGGGACAATGAACCACATCCACTAGGTGTGTGGGTTACAAGAGCACTGTGAGGGGGCGACGTCCACTGCAGCTGCGGCTGCGGCTGCGGCCGTGCCCCGCACTCAAGCCAGCCCCGGGGTCCAAGCGGGAGAACCCGCCACGGGGCTGAACCGCGCCGTCTGCGGCGCGTTCAGGCCTCTCAGCTGGGAGTCAGCTGAGAGGGCCGGCCGGGACCGAGGCCGGCGCGCGCCAGCGCCGGCGGATGACTTCACGGGTGCCCCCCCGCAAGGGGCGGGACCACCATGCCGAGGAGGGGCGGAGCGGGCAGACGGCATCGGCGGGGAATTTAAAAGAGGGGAAGGAAGGCTTCCCCGGGGGAGGGATGGCAGGAGACCGGGACCCAGGGAAGGAGGAGGAGCTGGGTAAGGCCGACCCAGCCACGGAGGGTGGGGAGTAGACGGACCCCGAAGAGGGGGTCAGGGGAAGAAGTAGCTCAGGGCGGGGCCGCGGAACCCGAGAGCGGAGGGTTTGGGGCAATTACCCCCTTCGCTGAGCGAGGTCGGATGACCTCGCCTTAGGGCTCTGGGCTGGGGTTCGGAGCAAGGGTGGGCCCGAACCCCCTTCCCCCTACCGGAAGCCAAGCACTGCTCCCATTCGTCAATATAGGAGAGGGCGAACGCCGGTATCGGGCCAGGCCACATAAGGGGGCCTACGGCCCCGTCACGGTGAAAAACACCTGAGGGAGAGGAGACCAGGGGAATAACTTGTGACACGTGGTGGAGAATGAGGGTAGGAGCCTAAACCCCGAAACAGGGGAGGGTAGCGGGGGAAGGGAGGCTTTCCTTCCCCGAACTAATGAGAGGTTAATTCCCAAGGAAAAATGGAGGTAACCAAAGTACTTGAGTGGTTGGTGGAAAACCAAAAGCAGCAGCAGCAGCAGCAAACGCAGGTGTTGCAGCAGATTTTGTCTAAATTTCAAGAGCAACAAACCCAGATGGTGTGGGAGCTCCGGGAGGCAACGTCGAGCGTCGGGGGAGGAGGCGCCGGCCACCCCCTGACGGGGAGGAAGGAGGGGCCGTGGGGACGCAGCTACCAATCCGCTTAACGAAGCAAGGGCCAGAGGACCACCCCGAAGCTTTCCTCATAACGTTCGAGCGGGTGGCTACGGCCGCCAAATGGCCGCAGGATCACTGGGCAACCCTCCTGGCGCCGTATCTGTCCGGATCGGTGCAGCTGGCCTACCGGGGGATGTTGGCACGGGATGCCCTATGTTACTACAAAGTGAAGGAGGCCATACTTGACCAGATTGGGGTCTCCCCCGAGATGCACCGATGGAGGTTCCGGGAGTCGCGGTATAACCCGCAGGAGCGCCCCAGAGCAGTGGCCCAGCGGGTAAGAGACGCAGGCATGAGGTGGCTAGAACCCGAGGGTAAATCGGGGGTCCAAGTGGCGGAGGCCGTCATCCTAGAGCAGTACATCTGGATCCTTCCCCCTGAGGGGAAACAATGGGTATGCCGCCACCTCCCTGAATCCTTGGACGAGGCGGTGACCCTAATGGAACACTTCCTCGCCGTGGAGGAGGAAGCAGGAAGGAAGCCAACACTGGCCCCAAAGGAGGTCAGGAAGGGCGGTGCGGAGCCCCCCAAGGCCATGACAACACCCCGGTTAGGGTACAGGCGGAGGAACCCGCCAAACCAAGCCCCGGAGCGGAGACTAGCCCCCCGATGGAAACGGCCGGAGGAGGCCGGCGGCATTATAGGAGGTCCCGAACCAAACCCAAAACCAGAGGAGGGGACCAGAGGCGCCTGCTACCAATGCAGACAAGAGGGGCACTATAAAAAGGACTGCCCCCTAATGGACTGCACGTTCGGCCAAGGCAAGGCCGGGAAGGTAACCAAGGGCGAGGGGGCCCGTGCGCAAATCACGCGGATGGTGTGTGTCAATAACAGATGGGTGGAGGCAGTGTTAGATTCGGGCTGTGGACAAACAATTGTTCGGGCAGATGTTATCCACCCCGTAAAACCACAGGGGCCGCCCGTATATATGAGGTGTGTCCATGGGGACATCCACCCCTACCCCACGACCTGGGTAAAGATCAGGGATGGGGAAAAAGAGGGGAGGTGCAGAGTAGCGGTGGCCCCTCGATTAGCTTACCCTGCCCTGCTAGGACGGAATTGGGCGGGGTTGGCCTGGTGGTTGAGACACTGGGGTGAAACCTAGGAGGAACAGAAGGGACAGGTACTAAATAGGTCCAGCTTAGCGGCCCACGGGGAGGAGGTAGAGAGGCCGAGGCCGGGGACGGACCCCGAACAAACGAACCCCCTGGATACCCTGCGCCTGGACCTGGATGAGGGAGATTTTATCCCCCTCCAACGCGAGGACCCCACGTTACAACACACATGGACACAGGTACGGGACAAAGGCGGGGTACAGCAGGGGGAGGCCAGAGCCCTACCCCAGGGCCCACGATTTGAAGTACGAGATGATCGTCTGTACCGGGTGGCGCCGGGGGAATGGGCGGGAGAAGAACGATACCAATTGTTGGTACCACGGCCCTACCGGTGGAAGGTGTTGGAATTAGCCCACGATCACACCTGGGCGGGACACCTAGGGGCTGAGAAGACCCAACAGAGGGTGCTACAGCAGTTTTACTGGCCAGGGGTTTACCAGGAAATTAAGGACTTCTGTGCCTCCTGTGTCCCGTGCCAAAAGACTTCCTCGACCCGGGTACCGCCAGCCCCGCTCATCCCCCTCCCGATCATGGGAACCCCGTTCGAACGAGTGGCGCTCGACCTGGTGGGACCCCTGGAGAAATCAAGCCGGGGACACACGCACATATTAGTCCTCGTGGATTATGCGACCCGGTACCCGGAGGCTATCCCGTTACGGAAGACGACCACTCAGGCAATCGCCGAAGAATTGGTGAAGGTATTTTCCCGGGTGGGACTGTCCAAGGAGCTACTAACGGACCAGGGACCAAACCTCACCTCAAAAGTAATGTCGGAATTATGCAGAATTCTCCAGATACGGAAAATCCGGACCTCCGTGTACTACCTCCAGACCGATGGCCTGGTTGAACGCTTTAACCGAACATTGAAAGGTATGTTACGCCGGTTCGTAGATGATGACCCCCGAGGGTGGGATAAGCTCCTGCCGGCCCTAATGTTTGCAATCCGAGAGGTGCCGCAAGCCTCCCTCGGATACTCCCCCTTCGAATTGTTGTATGGGAGGCGGCCCAGGGGCATTTTAGACCTGGTGAAGGAGGGATGGGAGGCCCATGTATCCCCCGCCCTTGGGGTGGCGCAGTACGTGGAGAAGCTACGCCGGAACCTAGGGTCCCTAGCAGAGTGGGCAAGAGACAACCTCCAACAGGCCCAGGAGGGGCAACGAGTTCGACACGATCAAGGGGCCCGGGTTCGGACTTTCACCCCGGGTGACCAGGTTCTGTTGTTACTCCCGGTGGGGGACTCGAAGCTAATGGCCCGGTGGCAGGGTCCCTTTAGGGTAACACGAAAAGTGGGACCTGTAGATTACAAAATTTTGTTAAATGGGGCCCATAAAGAGACCCAGATCTATCATGTAAATCTACTAAAAAAATGGAACCCCCGGGATGCCCTCCTGATCGAACCTCGAGCGGCCGACATAGAGTTCGGGCTGTGGGGCGACCCCGAGGTAGGGGTGGAGGGAGCCCACATCAGGGAGGGGTTGTCCGAGGACCAGAAAGAGCAGCTTGGGCAGGTGATGCAACGGTTCCAGCAGGTGCTGACAAGCCGACCCGGGCGGACTACGATGATCCGTCACGATATCATGACAGAGCCAGGGAAGATAATACGGGACAATCTATGCCCCCTCCCCCGTAAACTCTGGGATACGGTGAAGCAGGAGCTGAGGGCGATGCAGGAGTGGGGGGTGATAGAGGAGTCCCATAGCGAATGGCAAAGCCCGATAATTTTGGTACCGAAGGCGGATGGGACGACGAGGTTTTGTATAGACTTTTGGAAAGTCAACGCCATCTCCCGGTTTGACACCTACCCTATGCCACGTATAGACGAGCTACTGAGCCGATTGGGATGGGCCAGGTACCTGTCAACTATAGACCTGACAAAGGGATACTGGCAAATCCCGCTGTCCCCAGAGGCCCAAGCAAAAATGGCCTTCGCGACGCCGTTTGGACTTTGCCAGTTTACCAAAATGCCATTTGGCTTACATGGGGTGGCCGCTACATTCCAGAGGCTGATGAATTGCGTATTGAGGGAACACCAGGACTACGCGGCAGCCTACATAGACGACATTGTCATCTTCAGCGGGACATGGGACCAGCACCTGAGGCATGTGACGGCAGTGCTAGAAGCGTTACGGAGGGCCGGGCTGACAGCTAACCCCAAGAAATGCCAGTTCGGGAAATTGGAAGTGTCCTACTTGGGGTACATCGTGGGGCAAGGACAACTCAAACCTCTAGTTGACAAGGTACAGGCTGTACGGGATTACCCCATTCCCACAACAAAAAGACAGGTGCGGCAATTCCTAGGGTTGGCGGGGTATTACAGAAGGTTCGTGGCGAATTTCTCCTCACTAGCCGCACCCCTCACTGACCTCACACGCAAGGGTCAACCCCTGAGGGTGAGGTGGACGCAACTATGTGATCATGCCTTTAGAAGGCTAAAACAGAGACTAATGAGCGCCCCAGTGTTATCTCAGCCCGACTTTAAGAAACCCTTTATCTTACAAACCGATGCCTCCGAGACAGGACTGGGGGCCGTACTAGCCCAGGAAGGGGGGGGGGAAGGAACATCCTATACTATACTTGAGTCGGAAACTCTTCCCCAGGGAGAAAGGGTACGCGACCATTGAGAAAGAGGCCCTAGCACTGAAATGGGCCATTGATGCACTGCGGTATTTCCTCCTAGGTGACAAGTTTACCCTGGTGACGGACCACGCACCCCTACAATGGATCCGCAATACGAAGGATACGAATCCTAGGATCTTACGGTGGTACCTGAGTTTGCAACCATATCAGTTTGAAATAAAACACCGACCGGGTACCGCTAATGCAAATGCTGACAGTTTGTCCCGGATACCCGACCCGGAGATCGAAGGGGTGGCAAGTATAGGAGGGATTTTTAGGGGGGAGGTGTGTGATGGGGCGACGTCCGCCGCGGCCGCGCCCCGCACTCAAGCCAGCCCCGGGGTCCAAGCGGGAGAACCCACCACGGGGCTGAACCGCACCGTCTGCGGCGCGTTCAGGCCTCTCAGCTGGGAGTCAGCTGAGAGGGCCGGCCAGGACTGAGGCTGGCGCGCGCCGGTGCCGGCGGATGACATCACGGGCGCCCCCCCACAAGGGGCGGGACCACCATGCCAGGGAGACGCTGAGGAGGGGCGGAGCGGGCGGACGGCGTCGGTGGGGAATTTAAAAGAGGGGAAGGAAGGCTTCCCCGGGGGAGGGACGGCAGGAGACTGGGACCCAGGGAAGGAGGAGGAGCCAGGTAAGACTGACCCAGCCATGGAGGGTGGGGAGTAGACGGATCCCGAAGAGGGGGTCAGGGGAAGAAGTAGCTCAGGGCGGGGCCGCGGAACCCGAGAGCGGAGGGTTTGGGGCAATTACCCCCTTCGCTGAGCGAGGTCGGACGACCTCGCCTTAGGGCCCTGGGCTGGGGTTCGGAGCGAGGGTGGGCCCGAACCCCCTTCCCCCTACCGGAAGCCAAGCGCCGCTCCCATTTGTCAATATAAGAGAGGGCGAACGCCGGTATCGGGCCAGGCCACATAAGGGGGCCTACGGCCCCGTCATGGTGAAAAACACCCGAGGGAGAGGAGACCAGGGGAATAACTTGTGACAAGCACCTCTTGTGGAACACCAATTTTCAACAGGATCTTATTGATGCCATTCCTGCTAAGCATGTGAAAGGCCTTTTGCAGGTCAATGAATGTTACAAAGCAAGGTGCCTGTTTTTCACAGCTTTCTTGAATTAGGGAACACAAACAAATGGCTGGGCTTGTATCTCTAGCCATATATTTAGACATCCCATTGCATTGTTTCAGCATTATTAGATACCTACTCGAGCAGCTAAAATTAGTCAATGTATTTGATCCTGTGTATAATTATGATTTATTGAAAATCACTTTGTGTGCAGTGCTTGCTTTCCACTTGCTACTAATCAAATTACTAAAGGATATACAGTAAAACTCCAATAGTCCGGCATCCAATTATACGGCATCAAAATAGCAAGAGCCTAGAGAGTGAGCTTCAGCAAAAAACGAGTCACAAGGCAGCAACGGCAGCAGCTGAACCGAGTGAAACCGGACAGGACCGAGTCGGTCTGCCACTGGCATTGTGTGACGCTGGACAGTGCTTGTGCTATAATAAAAAGGGTTAAAAACACTTTATATATAGTATAAACTGTAGATATATATATATATATATATATATATATAAAACCAGCTTATAGTACCTCCTGAAAGTCCGGCATATCTGATGATCCGGCACCACCTAGGTCCCAAAGGTTCAGGATTATCGGAAGACTACTGTATTTGGTTTGGAAATCAGTTAAATATTTTCATGGTAAGGGTTTTTTTTTTTTATAACAAGTCTATCACAAGCAATAAAACCCACATATAATCATCAGTGTCAATATACAAAACAGAACAAAGAACTATAGTAGTATAAAAATCGTACAATATGATATAAAAAAAGATAAAATCACACCTAATAAATACATTAACCATATTCAATCAAATGTATATATTCAAATAGATGACAAAAAACAAATGCAAAATTTATTTCACAGTCCAAGTAAATATGAAGAGAGTTCTGTCATTAGCTACCAACTGGTTTAGGCCTGTGTTAAAATGGCTCAGGACAACAGTTTAAATTGTGTGAATAAAATATTTGGTAAGTAGTGAGTATAAGGTAAATGGAGGTTATTAGCATGAAATCTTATGACAACACAAAGTCATAAGAATGAATAAGATATTCATCTCTTTAGGGCTACATCTATACTTCATCTCTCTTCCGCAAAAGCTTATGCAAATGAAGCGTGGATTAGCATATTGCCACGGTTCATTTGCGTAATTAATTAGGGGCCATTTTTGCGTAAGAGGCTTTTGCACAAGAGCCGTTCTTCCTCATTTTTTCAGGAAGGACAGCTCTTGCACAAGAGGGGGTTTTTGCACAAAAAGGAGCCATCTACACAGCTCCTTTTTGCGCAAAAGTCTCTTGTGCAAAAATGGCCCCTAATTAATTATGCAAATGAAGCATGGCAATATGCTAATCTGCTCTTCATTTGCATAAGCTTTTGTGGAAGAGTGGTGCAGTATAGACGTAGCCCATGAGTCTTCAGATTGTTCTGCCTCCCAGAGGTTGCTATATTAGGGCATGTCTACACAACAGGGTAAAAGTCAAATTAAGCGACGCAACTTCAGCTACGTCAATTGCATAGCTGAAGTCAAAAAAGCTTAATGTGGCTTTTGGCTTCCTTAGACTTCCATTGCTCCTCGTGAAATGAGGATTACTGGAGTCAGAGTAAGAAGTCCTCTAGCTCACCATTATTTTGAAATAATAGTTTTCTGGGTAGAAGTGCTCTTTGTTATTTTGGTATAACATCAATTATTCTGAAATAATGCTGCTGTGTAGACATACCTTTAGAGAGCCATCATAGGAGCATAAGTGATGGTTTTCCTCTTATGATACACCAGTGGTTGAACTGGGAACCTCCTAAATGAAAAATAAGCTATATATTGAGCTAAAGCACACTAACTGGGAGATATACCAACCCATATCTCTGCAGATAGGCACAGAAGGGGCGAGTCACACATTCACCAGTGAGTTACATGTGCACTCTTCTTTTTCCTTCTGGCCCAGTCCTGGAGGTGTTGAGTCTATAAGAGAGATTTTGAGCATCCTAAAAGCCCACTGACTTTAACAGAAGTTGGGGTCACTGATACTTCTCAGAAGCTCCCAATACCAAGACTTAATGGAACTGAGTGGGAGGAGTCCTTGATTCAGCAAAAAGTTGAGCTTATCTCCTATTGAAATTTGTGCAAATGGAAAATGCTCAGTACGATGCAGGATCAAGATCTAGATGCAGCTACTAGAGGGTAAAATGACCACAATTATTTATGAACAAGTACACCAATGAGATTCTATCCAGTTGAGACAATGTTTGGGTGAAAAGTTTAGCATAGCTTATCCTAGCATTTACTATGGCAGATTGCTAGAGAAACAGTTCCATTCTAATCCCCCCTTTTTCATTTGCTCAAATAAATTCCTTTTGAGTTCAAATTTAAATTTAACCAATTTATCATATAGATGTGAAAAATATACAAATTTTCCATTATCTCATTAATATTTGTGCACTCACTTCTCAATAATGGCTAAAAATAAACATTTCAAAAGTTCACTAGATTTAAAATCTATCTTAAGGAATAAAAAACAATGGAAAATTAAAGGCAAATATCATTATTTTTCTAAAGTTCTGAAAGTTTGAAAATGGAAGTCTCTCATGCATGATAGAACAATTTCTGTTCAGTTTCTCACAGAGCCCTGAAGCTAAAGTGGTTAAGACTCTGTGCTCAGTGAACTGCTTTAGCTTCAAGGCACCTTTAACTGGTTAAGACCTCTTGAATTAAGACTGTCTGAGTTAAAGATGCCTTAGTAAATGCCTAGGATGCCTCATATAAGGGCACGCTGTTAAAGTGATTTAGCAGCTGCCAGTTGGCTCTAATGATACTGAACAGTGCTGAGGTGCATCTAAAGACTCCATGCTGAGGCACTGTTAACAGAATTTTCCCCCTTTTTTCTCCTTTATGGTCTTACTTTCATATATATAATATAGAAAGAAAAAAGAGAAGATGATTTTATATATATATATAATCTCCTTCTCTTTTTCTTATTCAAATAGGGATATAAAATGCAAAAATTATCATTAATGCAAAATTTAAAAAATCAACTACACATAAGTAAAGGAATTAAAATTAGGAAGCTGAGTCCATTAAAAATGTGAAGTAATCCTGTTGAAATAATTGAAGATACACCAGTGTAAATGTAGTGTAAATCAAAAGAGAATCAAGTTTAATGTTTTTAAAGCAATATTAATTCAACCACATTGAATATAGGAAATATTCTGCATTTTTGTTTTCTTTGTAAAATCTATGCCTTTGTACTTTACAGTTTATTACCACAACAGTGCAAACATTTATGCACGTGCATTAATTCAGTGGAAGTACTTATGTGCTTAAGGATAAGAATGTATGTAACTGACTGCAGTATTACATACACAATATACAGACTGTTCAATGTGGTGGAATAATATTGATTGCATCCAGTTTATTACAATGTTGACCTTAATTTCTTATCCTTTAAAATACACAATTATTTTTCATTTAATTGCTACATATATGTGTTAAGGTAAAATTACAATAGCACATTTAAACAGAATCCATTTAGGAAATTAAACTACTCTCTGCACTAGTGCTTCACCACATTTCACATACTGTATATGTTTAAATTTACATTTAGGTCAATAGTAAGCAAAGCAATTAAGCATGTGCTTAATTTCAAGCTGTAATTAGGCTCATTCCTAGTCAGCAAAGTATCCACATAAGAACTTTAGTAAACTGGGACTTTATGTATACCGTTTTCTAGAAAAAAAAATTATGTGCATTGAGGAGAACTTATTCATTATGCATTTAATCAGAGGGTTATTATGTATTGTTTCAAGTTAAAGCAAAATGTATGTAGTCATTTATGAAATATTAAATACTTCAGTAGTTTACTTTGTTGCACATTGGAAGATTTAGCATTGTAGAACTGGCTGCGGAATGACAATTGCATTCTGTAAAGGACTGGGAAATTTCTGAATTTTACGTCATTTTGACTCAAAATAAATCCACATAATTTAAAAATCCTCCACAAAGGAAGTTTTTGAAAAAAAATTGAATTAATGACATTTTTATGTTTAAAAGTTAATATTGTATGCATAATATATTACTAAATTTTAAAAATTGAAAAAATCAAAACACAAAATGTCTAAATTTTGTCAAAATTGACATAATTTTGGAAAGTGTTTTGATTTTGATTTTTTTTGAAACAGCATGGTGTAACTCAACCATAAATTTTACCCCAAATTTCTTATTTCTGTGTGTGCATTTCATTTCTAATAAAGACAAAAGCTGTGACTCTCGGCTATTTGTGCATACATAAAGTCAGAATAATTGGGCTCTGAGGGTATGTCCACACAGCAGGGCTAAAGCTGAATTCAGCTATGTAACTTCAGCTACATCAATTGCGTAGCTTAATTCGAAATAACTTAATTCGACATTTAGCACTGTCTACATAGCAGGAAGTCAAAGGAAGAACATTCCTCCTTTGACTTCCCTTACTACTCATGAAATGAGGGTTACCATGAGTTAGAGTAAGAAGTCCTCCAGCTCAACATTATTTTGAAATAAAGGCTTGTAGTGTAGACGTGCCATATGTTATTTCGGAATAACATCATTTATTCCAAAATAATGCCTCTGTGTAGATGTACACTAAAAGTCATATTTTCAAAGGTATTTAAACACCTAAAGATAAGCATCTAATGAGATTTTCAAAAGTTCCTAAGCAAATCAGGCACCTAACTGCTTCTGAAAGCAATGAGATTCAGGTGCCTAACTTGCTTAGTCACCTAATAGCATTTCAGAAGTGCCTATCTGTATCTTCAGGTGCCAAAACAGCTTTGAAAATTTGTACTAAACACATACCAAATGTTACCTATATTAGAAGTCTCACTGAAGTCACTGAACCACCTGTATGCTTGAATTAGGAAAATGTTTAATTACTTTTGCTGAATTAGGGCTTAAGAACTGATCCTGCAAGATGCTGAATACCTAATCGCCTATGGATTTCAGTGGGAGATGAGGGTGCTGAGCACCCAGTAGGATCAAAGTCTACAAGCTTAAAGGAAATCTGGAAAAGGAAATAAACTGGGTTGGTACCATTTTTTGTTTCTTTAGGATATATATGGAAGTTATGAAATACTTGGGGTTTCTTAAAATATGTTTCAGCTTGACTTTTACATTATAAATTCAGGACCTATCTAAATTGGAAGATTCAATAAGGACTACAGAACAGTAAATGGATGACATTACAAATGCCAATGTTAAATGTCTTTTTTGTTTTCATTAATACATATTTAACCTGTGTGGCAATTATCAATTTGAATAAATATTGGCTTAAGTGATAGAGTTTGACTAATAGCCCTGAAATCTCCCAGAGGTCCTCCAGCAAAGCCAAGAAGACCAAATTTGGCGCCTCATTTATTTCTAACAAAATTAACCCAGTAGTAAAACAATTAAAAGGAAGACCACAGAAAATGTTCCCAGAAACTGAAATATAGCATGAAAAAGAACATTAGGACACAATTAAAAATATACAGGGCACCATTATATAGCTCTTATGAAAATAATGTTGTTAATTTGTGCACATAGATTGCAGTTGGCTAAGCTCTTTCAATGCTCTCATTGAAGATCTAGACATTAAGGTGCATGAGTGAGAATTTTATCTAGTGTCTTCTGCTACCTGAATGCTTTTGCTAAATTTCACATGTCATGAGCATAAAAGTCTCAGAGCGGTAGCCATATTAGTCTGTAACTAAAAAAACAATGATTCTATAGCACCTTGGTTAGTCTCTAAGGGTATGTCTACACAGCAAAGTTATTTCGAAATAACAGCCCTTATTTCGAAATAACTTTCCTAGCGTCTACACAGCCAAACCGCTATTTCAAAATAAATTCAAAATAGCGGAGTTCTTATTTAGAATTTGGTAAACCTCATTCTACGAGGAATAATGCCAAATTCGAAATAGCTATTTCGAAATAAGTGCTGTGTAGACACTTATTTTGAAATAGGGAGCCTCCAGCTTCCCCAGGAGCCTCCAGCATCCTCAACCAAGAACACTTCTCTCCCTCCCCCCACTCCCAAGAGCCCTTAAAGGGGTAGACTCTGGCCACAGTGCCTGTGCCAGTTCCAAGCCTGCCAGCCCAGAGCCAGCAGTCACTGCCCCTGACCCAGTGGCCCCAAAACATGAGCCAGCAAGCCACTGGCAGCCAGCCCTCCACTGCTCCCCAGGAGCAGTCTGCCAGCTCCCAGGAGCCTGCCACGGCCTGGAGAAGGCAGGCGCCTTCCTGGTCCAGGGCAGAGATCATGGACCTTATTCAGGTTTGGGGGGGATGCCACCAATGTCCATGATCTCCCACTAGATGGAGGAACACGATAGCTGCCAGCCTGGCCACCAAAGGCCACCTGTGAACCCAGGAGCAGGTTTGCATGACAATCAAGTTGGTCCAGCGAGACCCTGAGCCTTGAGCTTCCCCTCCCCCTTCTTCCCCTTGCTTCCCCGTTCCAGCTCCCTCCTCCCAGGTTTCCCCCTCCCCTCTAACACCCTCTCTTCTCCCCTCTCCCACCTCCTTTCCCCAGACTCACCAGTTTCATTCTCCCCCCCCCCATTTTTGTTAAATAAAGAGAGTTTGTGTTCATGAAAATACATGTATTTATTTGACATCAGGAAGGGGGGGTTAGGGAGCGTTAAGTGGAAAGACGTGAGGGAGGAATGAGGCACAAGACCCCAGTGGGGCAGGCCAGGGAAGCTCTTAGTGCTCCTCAGGGTGGAAGCTCTCCCGCAGTGCCTCCTGGATACTGACACCCCTTCGATGAACCTCCCGAATGGCAGCCTGCAGAAAGTGCAGCCAGGCTCACAGCAATGTGTCCAAGAGAAGCACCAGAGTGCCCAGGGGCAGCTCTGGCTCCATGTTGCCGAGTGCTGTGGTGTCCCGAGTGAGGGCAACCAGAGCACGCAGAGACAAAATGCTTTGCTGTCCCTCATCGAGGTAGACAAGCAAGCAGGGAAACCTGAGAACTGGCTGTCCGGGGGGGGGAGGGTCCCTTTAAGCACAGACCTCAGATAGCCTCAAGCAGCAACCCCACACAGTAAGTCCTTACCTGGTGCCCTGCTGGAACTGGTTCCGGCCAGCCTTAAATGCGCTTCGGAGTCCACTCAGTGTGGACGTGCTATTTTGAAATAGCAAAATGCTATTTCAAAATGCATTTTGTGTGTAGATGCGTTATTTCGAAATAAGCTATTTTGAAATAACACTGTAGTGTAGACATACCCTGAGGTGCTACAGGACCATTGTTATTTTTCAAGTTTTTTTATGTCATGAGCATGTCATACTAATAAATGTTCAAGTGTTATATATACATATTTTAAAGATTAAACACGCTCAGTAATACCATTTTGATTTTAATTAGCTTGTATATGCTCATGCTATATTTATTCCTGGGTTTACAGTGAAAGAAAGGATTCACTGATTCTGAAATGTTTTTATGCTGTTATCATAATCCCAGGATGCGTGTCAATGATAAAAAATTAACTCAAAGGGAAATGATGCAAAAGAGTTGTGGTTTTTTTACAGTAGATTCACTAACAAATATATGCACACAAACTACTTTATCAGTGAAGACAACACAAACTGCTGTCACAAGTTAGATATTTTAGGTTTAAATATGAAGAGCAATACTGTATCATACTCAAAGCTAGGGAACACAGCTGAATGTAGAACAGATATTAAGACAAAGACAGATGCAAACCAATACCTAATTTTTGTTCACTTTTACAGAGGGTTAGTGGGAGGCAAGATAAGATTAACCAAATCAGTTGCAAAACTGACAAAGAGGATGATACTGCTAAATTAATTAGCCTACTATGGTACTACAATGAGAGGATAATTGGGGCGTATATTAATTTAGAAAAATACTTCTCATTTTAAACAAAAGAGAAGATGCTGTCTTGTGCTTCTGACAAAAAAATTTCTAGTCTTCACTTCAATCTCCCTTACCTTCTGCCCTGAAACATAGAATCATAGAACACTAGAACTGGAAGGGACCTCGAGTGGTCATCAAGTCCAGTCCTCTGACCTCATGGCAGGACCCAGTACGGTCTAGTACATCTCTTTAAGGGAATCATGATTCAAAGTCCATTGAAGTCAATGGAAAGATTCTTATTGATCTGGTCCAAAACTATATGTTGACTTCTGTGATTTGGTTTATGTTCAGTTAGCATGAATCTTATTTAGCAGGGCCACTAATAGGTGTACTGTGTAATCCTGTGCAAAATTCCACAATGACTGGCCACCTACCTTTATAGAAAAATCTAAGATTTTTGTGTCCCCTTTTGAAACCCTAACTATGGAGTTGACACCAGATTCCTCTATAATCACATGACAAGTCATGGACTGGCACAGTGCTCCTTCCACAAAATCAACAAACTAAGTTCCCCTATCTTAATTTCTCATTATTCCTTAAATACTCTACTTATTCTCTTGGTAAGACAGCAAACTACTTCTGGATAACCTGACTCTTTCTGCATCCTATACTTTAATGATAAGCACTTGGTTCTTCTTGCCAGACAGCTATATTTGAGTCTTTTCCACCAAAAGTAAGAATGCTTCCTTGAAATACTGACAATGGTCTGAAACGCATTCTACAACCATAGCATTGTAACCAACAAAAATTCTGTACACATGCTAGCAGCAACAATATCACAAAACTGTTGTCATTAATAGCAGTTAGCGATTTTCAAGGATTATTGTAAACAAGGAATTGTAATATTTTTTCCTATGAGTTTAAAGGAAATATAATGGTTTATCTTCACCTTGGAGTTCTTGTCTGGCACAAGAAACCATAATAATAAATGAGATTCTGATCTCAATTACACCAAGATCCATTTTGTTAGTGTACTGTAGGACAGATTTCAGAAAATTGGAGAATTGAAAAAACTGATTGCCAGCTATCTATTAACACTTAATTATTCATTTAAGATATTTGTCTTAGTTCTGTGTCCAGTACTGAAAAATCTCATTTTAATAGGTCCAGTTATTTAAGAACTAACCAGCTTTCATCTACTTGTTCTTTCTCCCCAAATGTCTTTGCACTTTCTTCTATGCTGTCTCTTTTGCATGCAACACCCTCTGCAAACATGTAAAGCTATAACTCCATTCTATGTCAGATCCCTCCCTGAGACTAATGATGAATAATGCTAGCTGATACTGAATAAGCAAGTGGATTGCTGGAACCAATGCTTTTGATACACTGATTTATCTCAAAAGAAATTCTTTGTTACCTCCAAATGGTTCACACAGCTAGTCAAAGCCAAAACATTTGTATTATTATCATACTATTCTCCTTTTGCCATCTGCCATTTGCTTATTACAACAATTATTGCATCTTCTATTACTTTTAGATTATGCATTACTCAGAACAGGCATGATATCTTATTACATATTTATATAGTGACTAGCATAATTGAATCTCAGCCTAGCCAAGCATCTAGACACTACTGTTATACAAATAGGATTAATAACTAATTATTTTAGGCAGAAGAATTTTATTTAAAAATTAATTGGTATTGGGCTTTGCATTCTTGATTTTCTAGCAATGATGCAACAAAAGCCCAAGCGTCTTCCTGTCAATTACAGAAGGTGGATTATTAAACACTAAACAGGATGATGATAAGTGTTACTGATTAGAAGAGTAACTATATGATTCTTACTTATTAATGATGTCTGTTTAGTTAGTAGAACTCCATTCTTATCTAGAAATTATTAAACATATTGTAACCATTTTAGTCATTCTTGTAAATTTGAATTTTTCACAGCGATGGAGTGTACAACGTCAAATGAAGAACATATTATTTCGGATTTAGTGAAATTGATCTCTGCCTTCCCATAACTGAGTAGATTTGGCCCTTTTATATACATTTCTAGAACAAAACTTTATCTAAAAGTTTCCATCAATAATATAAGTTGGCCAGACAACAATGGCTGGCTCTAACTGTGTGAGATACTTGCAGATCCAGATAATTTATATTCCTTTTGCTCTGCTACAACAGCTCTCAATTGACATAACTGATGCTTTCTGGAGACTGTATTATTTACAAGCTTCAATATGTAGCACTTTAATTTAGCAACATTTCAACTGACTATTAAAGGATAACTAATGTCTCATGGGAAAATATTTATATATGGGAAAGGAACAATTCCAGTCACAGAATCTGGTTTTTATATATTTATTTTTAGTATTTGGTCTTATTACTGTGATGGGGTGAACCAGGTCCTGAAGCTCCCTGCTGAAGGCTTGTGATTTTTCCACACCCCACCTCAGAAAAGGATAATCGAGAAGTTCTCCAAGGAAGCGAGAGTGGTTGCAGACAAAGACCCTATAAAAGGACCTGCAGGACCAGAGTCAATTCAGTGCCTCTGGAGATCTTAAGGAGTGGAGATCAGAGACTGAATGACTAAGAGAATGGTGGCACCACGGATAGCTCCATGTGGAGAGCTATTAGAGACTGTGGGAGTATAATAGCACTCTGGTAAGGCCGAGGATGCTGTCTTTAGTAGGGGGAAGTCCTGGAAGCACCGCTCTCGATCAGAGTGGGGAACAGACTGAGGAAACTGACTCAGACATTATACACAGGGCAGTGAGATGAGCACCTGTTAAATGTGTACCCTAGCAGGGGTTTGTGATTCATGCATAGGGTGTTTGACTTGGCTGGAGGGCTGAGTTGCCAAAGAGGCTTTTGGAACAGTGGAGTGCGCAGGCACACGCACTTGGCCAGAAGGGAGCACTTGCAAGAGGTGAGTGCTGCCCCATTACAATTACTGGAGCATTTGCATGAAAACAGGGGCCAAAGGATAGGATTTTCAGAAGTGCTTGAGGGAACTAGGTTCCAAATCCTATTGAAAGTCACCTCCCTTAAGGCATTTTTGAAATTATCACACAGTAATTTCAAAACTCGGTCCATGATTTTTTTTAATAGGAGCCTAAACTTAGTCTCCTAAACCCATATTTAGGCTCCTGTATGATTTTTCAAAAGCGTAGAACACCTATACATTGGCCTCCATATGGCTAAATGTAGGTTTAATACTCTGTCTTTAGGTTCTGATTTTTGAAAATAGTGTGTGTGGGTGAAGTTAAGCTCTGAAGTCCACATTAGACACCCAATGCAAAATCCTGGTCCCACTGAAGCCAATAGGAGTTTTGCTGGAGTCAGGATGTCACTTTAGGGTGGGATTTTGGAAGCACAGGCCTTATTGAAAGACTCACTTAGAGATTTTTGAAAATGCTTAATTTTAATACAACTTCTTTTGAGGTATCTAGGTATCAGTATATGGATACAAATATATTTATTAATCAAAACTTTAATCTATATGGCTCATTAAAAGTCACACAGCAAATCAGTGCCAAGGTCAAGAATAGAATTCTAGCTGTCAGTCCTCTTCTCTGAAAAAAAATGTGGTGTTACTGAAAAACTATAGTACATTTCAAGCATATTTAAAGTATCATGAGAATACCTCATTCCTGCCTGCTGCACTCTTTAAAATGATCTCCAGAATAATATGTTTCATTGCTTAGTGTTTATCTATTGTTCACTTGGGCTATAGTTTATTACCAGATATCAAACTTTGGATAAGCTGAAGTTGTAAGGACTTACCAGTGACATAAAGAGGGGGTGGAGGTAATTTAAAGGCAGAGTTATTAGAAACCCATGACATTAAAAAATTAGATTAAATTTGAAGTAATCAAAACATCTGAAAATATGAAAATGCTCTGTTGACACAGCCAGCTGGAATCTAGATGCATTTGTTAAGCTCTTTGAATGCACTACTGCTGCAGTCATTCCCACTTTCCTATTAACTTGCGTACATGATAGCACAGTGTAAAATTCAATGCACTCTAAGGTTTCATGAATAGTAAGAAGAATTGACAATCTAATTCTAAAACATGCTAAAAACAGTATTGGGGAAGGAAAAATGAAGGCACATGTAAGATTGTGTGGTAATATAGATTAGCTACAAGCACAAATTGATTATTCCAAACTTTGTCATTTTTAAAATGTATTTTATTGATAAATGCTTTACTGTATCTGTTCAGCATCAGTTGGCAGATTTCTTATAGACATCTTGGAAGAAATGGATCTTAAGGAAGGTTTTGGAAAACAGGATAAATGCTTTATGTTTCAGTTTACAGATCAACTATCTCTTGAATGGGGACTTGAATCGGGTTTATCTAGTTTAATTTTTTTGTTTCCAGATATTTTTTTGATTCAGTGGACTGAATACCACTCCAAGAATCTCCTTACCACCTGCATCGTTTCCTTTATCAGGTGTTTCTTTCTAAATTCAACTGTGGTCAAACTTGGTGTCATTTTCAAAATTAACAGAGCAGGTCAAATGTTCCATTAAAAATACTGATGAGAGGCAATCAAAATATTTTGTGAAAATATGTCTATTCTATCAAAATTTTCAATGGAAACTAAGCAGGGAGGTGTATCTGGCTCTCTGGAATACCCAATTCTCTCATAGCTTGCCCGGTGAACTACTTGGGAACTGGGATTTCAAATTTCCCAGAAAGGTTGAGATCCTCACGAGCATATTTTGTTTTGGAAACATCAAAATGTAGTAAGAAAAACCTGATTTGGGATGAAAAAAAGTGAAAACTCAACCTTTTTCACAGGATGGATATTCCACTTCCCAATCAGCATTAGCTAGCAAAGGCATGGGCGGAAGAAGTAAACCAAAACGTGACTTGGAAAGATGAGCACAGTGAGGACTGTAGGCAATCAGAGAAGATTCAGTATCTAGTAAATGTTACATCCTTTGAGAATAAATAGCACAGATCCAAAATGGGTTTTGTCATGTTGGTGTAATATTGTCCTAATATTAATTTTGCATGTAATCAAGGATTCTAGTTGCCTCAGGGAAATAAGACCTGGATATTGACAGTTGTGGTGGTGATCTGCAAGAATAACTCTCTTCTTGTTTTAGGTTGGCAATAATGAAAATGACAGAGAAATAAATCCCAGAGAATCTCCTTGAAAGAACTCCTTTACTTAAAACATACTTTACAATTCAACTTTATTTTTATTGTGTCTTTCACACAAAATGTAATCAAAACACTTCAGAGAAAGAAATACAGTAAAACTCCAGTGGTCCGGCATCCAATGGTCCGGCACTCCTGATAGTCCGGCACCATCTGGAACCCGGAAGTGCTCTGGGCAGCCGGACAATTGGAGCAGCTCTGCCCCCGGCTTCCCCGATTCAGCCGCTGCTGAAACTGACCAGCGGCTGACTCGGGAAGCCGGTGTGGCAGCTGCTCTGCCCGGCTTCCCGAGTCAGCCGCTGGTCAGTTTCAGCAGCGGCTGACTTTGGGACGCCTGGGGCAGAGCAGCTGAAGTGCTGCCGGGTTGGTCCCCTAGCGCCGCCCCTCGGCGCTGTGGGACCAACCTGGCAGCACCCCAGTTGCTCTGCCCCAGACTTCCCCAAGTCAGCCGCTGCTGCAACTGACCAGCAGCTGACTCCGGAAAGCCCGGGGCAGAGCACCCCAGCTGCTTTGCCCCGGGCTTCCCGGAGTCAGCCGCTGGTCAGTTTCAACAGCGGCTGACTTGGGGAAGTCTGGGGCAGAGCAGATGGGGTGCTGCCGGGTTGGTCCCGCAGTGCCGAGGGGCGCATCCCCTCCACTCCACCCCAGACCCCTCATAGCCCCCCCTTCCGATAGTCTGGCATATTTGATAATCCGGCACCCCCTGGGTCCTAAAGGTGCCAGATTATCGGAAGTTTACTGTAATATAGTTCCTAAAATAATGAGACAAATAAAGAGATATTGGGAGGGAGAAATAATGTGTTGTCTTGCTGTGATGCCATAACATAATCATTTGTTAAATATGACCATTTATGTAATGATGAGCAAGCAAAAGAAAACTGTACCATACAGCAGGAAATGCAGACATGAGGATGTGAGGAGAGACCTAGTGTAGGTTGGCTCTAGATAAGTAGTGGAGTGAGTAGACTGATTTTGATTGATGGGAGAAACTTGGCTGTCAGGATGTTATGCCATGTACTTTATAATACTGCATTGGCATACAGAGTAAATAGATTTTTGGCACATCATCAAGCTTCATCCAAACACTATCATATCTAGAGGAATATGTGTCACTGAAAATGTCAGAGTGTCCCTGGCAGCGTTTCTCCCAGTGTTCCCTGTCATTTAAACATTAACAGAATTTTGTCCTACGTTTTTGTATCCCCCTGCACACTAGAGGTACTTGAAGGTCCATAAACTGGACAGCAGACTTGCTGACTATGTTCTTCACAAGCCACCCTTCCCCAAGGTTGTTTGTACTACCAACTGGCAACCATGCTTCCCATTCTGAAGTCTAAGCTAACTCTTCTCGGTGTGTAACCTACTCCACATACAGTCAGAGATAAAATGGGAAACGTTATTTGAATTCATTTCTATACTAGCTCTGGCACCCACAGGGGACAAATGGGAAGGTGGCCAGTATAAGCCAAATCCTCTGACTTAACCCTTAACCAATCCATGAGCAAGGAGAACTCCAGGGACAGCTATTTAATCCCACAGGAAGGGCAGCAACAAAATCTGTGCAACATCGTCACTTGGCTGGGAACTGTTCCTCTCCCACTACTTTGTGTTTGAGGCTGCTCCAGACATTCAGCCTGCCTCCCCAGTTGGCTCTGCACCTGTAACTCCCTGCAACAGCCCCATCTCTTCCATTCTGAGTTGCTCAGCGACCCCCTGAAAGTTTGCACATACTGTTACACCAAACTCCAGAGTCTTACATGGAGCTTCTGGGTGCTTCTGCTCTGGAGATTGCAATCCTGCTCCAGAGTCTTCAGAATTAAGTTGTCCAGTTGCAGCTGGAAAATGACTCCCTCTGAAGGCAAGTCAAAGCCTTCTCCAGAGCACCTTCCATTGGCCCTGTCAGCAACCCTGGAGTATAATCCAAAAGTCCTGTTGCCAAAGTGGTTTGTTGGTAACCCTCATACATTCTAAGGGTACATTATCTAATGCCACCTCTTGGTCATGATTTAGACAGCCATTTACCCAAACAAGGCAAAGGTGGGACTGATCATCAGCCTTCTGACAGGATATCAGCCCTTCTGGAATGGGCAAACCTAGTTCTTGGCTGTTTTGAAGAATTAATCTAATTCTTCTTGCTTATATTTGACAATAAGCAGGCCCACACCACTGAAGCCTCCCTGCAGTTCCTCACACAGGGTTCATAGGCTCAGCTTATGCTGGCCACTTCTGGCACCTGACTGCCTTCTCCACTGGAAAGGGATAGTATAGTTACATCTGTTTTGTTGAGGCTAAATGGTGCCATGAAGAATTAGGTCACTCAGATTGTCCCACCTCCCCTTCCCTGAGTTATCATCCTCTGTCAAACTTCATATACACACTGACAGCTGCTTGAGCAATGCCTAGAAAAGAGGACTTACAACAGACCCTAGCTTAGTACTGTGACCCCCTGACCATGCACTCTGCCCAATCCCAGACCAGGGCCCATACAAAATGATGTTACTCAAAGATGCTTCATAGACTGAGAGCATCTGGGTGCCCCACAATCTCAGCCCTTTCCAATAAATGACCGTGTCCTACCCCAATGGAGAGATCATGGCTGGACAGAACAAGGAGATTAGGTTCCCCAAATGTACTATGTGCAAGTACTCCTGCACTAGAGAACCCCATCAACCTTACTAGCAACAACATAAGAACGGGCCATACAGAGTCAGACCAGAGTCCATCTAGCCCAGTATCCTGTCCTCTAACAGTGGCCAATACAGGTGCCCTAGAGGGAATGAACAGAGCAGGGAATCATCAAATGATCCCTCCCCTGTTACCTATTCCCAGCATCTGACAGAGGCTAGGGAAACCATTCCTACCCATCCTGGCTAATAGCCATTCATGGTTCCAGATGCCAGACACCTGAAGTAAGATACACCTTGCTTGCATTATATGACTCCAGGATGTCTAGAAATTTCATGAACTTGTCTTTCACCAGTTAACTGCCTGATTATACACAACAAGGCTAACCTGTACTAAGTAGAGAAGATTGACAGCATACTCTGTCTTGAAGGCCCATCCCCTATAAAACAGCATCTCTTCAGGTTCTCTAAAACACTTTGCAATTTAATCTGATCCTCTCATTTCACTCCCCAGTCATATTGAGCCTCTCCTGGCTTTCCCTATATGATCAGAGTATTTCCTGGGTGACACATTAAATATGATTTAATGTTTTCCTCCAGGCGCGGGGCGCGTGCACAGAGTGGCTGTGAATGGTTCGGACATGCGGCTCTGAACGTTCCATTGAAGGCACATGGCGACACCCCCCCCACCATGTGAATCATGTGAAAACAAGGACATGTCTGGGAAAAAATGGACGTATGGTAACCCTACCCAAGCCCCAGAGCAGACCTTTCTCACCCTGGACTCAGTGCCTGACTCCACTGTGGCCTTGCCACATCTCTCGCTGCCAAGATCTGCTACTGCCTTGCCACTTGCCTCGCTGCCCGGTCCCCCACTGCCTCTTGCTGCCCCTGGCAGCTCCTGCGCACATGCTGATGCAGCTTGGCTCAGTGCGGCTCCGCTCGCGGGGAGGCACTGCCACTGTGGCTGATACAGTAGGTGTGCTCTGCTGCCAACTCTTGCCGCCCCCCCTGCTGGCCAGCAGCTGCATGGCTCCACTTGCAGGGAGGTGCTGCCACTGTGGCCGATGTTGCAGGTGTGCTCTGCCGCCTCCTCTTGCTACCCCTGCACCGGCCAGCAACTCCTGTGCATGCGGCTTGGCTCAATGCGGAGCTGCACAGCTCAGCTCTCAGGGAGACTCTGCTGCTGGAGTCCACAGAGATGAGGCAGGCAGGCAGGCAGGCAGGCAGGCAGGCGGCTCAAAGTGCCACAAGCTGCATACAAACAGGCCACATGTTGAGTAGCCCTGATCTATAGGGTTCTGGAAGATGAGCCTCTGTCCATCCAAGTGTATTTACAGTGACAGGGTCTCTCCATTTAACTGAGCTAAACGCAGTCTGACTTTTCTGCATCCTCCCAATAACTGCAAGCATTGGTGGTCATATATCACATTCCCTGCATTTAGTGTTAACACAATTTGTTAACACACAACAGCCAAATTGGTTACAATGGGCAAAACACCTTCTAATAGTTGACCTATTAGCAGGCCTAAGGAAATTGAGTGAACTGTATTTACATAACCACACCCATGATTTCCTTCCTATTCCAGCTAACTGTAATGGAAGCATTGATTCAGACCCTGCTTACATCATTTTTAATATTACAAGTAATAAGGGCTGTGGTGCTCTTTATTTTGGAATGTTAGATTAAAATAAAATTTAGACAACTGAAACATTTACAGATTCCCTACCTGAAAAGGAATTATTATGGTATCCAAGTATTAACAGATGTTACTATTCTATGAAGTAGTGATGGAGGGGAAGTAGTCAACTAGTTGACTACCCAATAAGTATATGTTTATCAGGTAGTCAAGTTGACTACTCGCTTCCTCCCCTTGCTGCCTCTGTGTCAGAGGCAGTGTGTGTGGGGGGGGAATAGGAAGCAGGAGCCGGTGCTGGGGGGAGCCAGCTTAAAAGCTGGTTCCAGAGAATTGCAGTGTCCTGGAGCCAGTGCAAACCAGGACTGCTTAGTCCCATCTTGTGCTCCCCGGGGAGCTAACCCCTGCTGCTGCTCTGCATTTTAAATGTAGTAAGGGTCATATTTAAAATGTAGAGCCGCAGCAGGGGTAGCCTCTGGGGCTGGCACAAGCCAGGACTAAGCAGCTGCAGTTCGTCCTGGATCCGGGATGGTGCGGCTCTGCATTTTAAATGTAATAAGAGCTCGCCAGGCTCTCACTACATTTAAAATGCAGAGCTGCTGCGGGGTTAGCTCCCAGGACTGGTGTGAGCGGGGTCTGTTTAGTTCCAGCTCACGCTACCTCTGGGAGCTAACCCAGCCCGGCTCCTACTACATTTAATCTGCAGAACCGCAACTGAGGTAACGCGCCCCCTCCCCCCATAGACTAATCAAGTAGTTGCTGAAAATGTCATTGACTTTAACATCCCTCCTAAGAAGGAACGCCTTGAATCAATGCTGGACAAGACCACGTGTGCATGGGACGCACCGAATTATGAAGGGATAAGTTTACAAGCCAACGGGGGGAGGTGGGGCTGTGACAAGAGATTGTGTCTCAGTTGCTCCAAATCTCTTACAAAACTTTACATTCAAAATCTGCAGAAAAGCCTAAAGTCACTGAAACTGTAACTCTCCAGGCAGCGCAAAGCGGCTCGGTCTGCGCGGGGCGGTGGGTCTGCCGCTAGCGGTTCTCACACGCTCCGGGAGGGGGGAGAGCTGCGTGTGTAGGCGCCAGGGGGCGCTGGGGAAGCGGTTTCTTGTTGCCACCTTGCTCCGGTTGACCCGGCAGGTGAAAGCGGGGCGCCCAGTCCACTCCCTCCTTCACCCCTCCCTTGCTCACGCTGTTGCCGCCGCTTGTGCTACGCCGACCCGCTTCGGACCCGTCTGGCCTTGCGCGCGCGGGAGCAGCAGGCGCAACAAGCCACGGCGGCCAGGCAGCGGCTTGCCCACAAGTGTTACTGCGCATGCGCACGGCTCTCGGGACCTATGGGCCGCCGTTTCCACGGTTGTTGCCGCGCATGCTCAGACCGCGGGAACATGCGCAGAAACAATAACGTGACGGGGAGTCGAGTCTGAAACTGCCGCGCGCAGCCCTTTCTGCCCTGTGCCCCGTGACAGGTACCTGCCTTGCCCGCCGATCGGAGCCGCGGCCCCGCCTGGCTGCCCGTGGGTAGGGGGACAGTGGGAAGGGCGAGGGGCTGTGCAGGGCTCTGGGATGGCGGGTTCTGCCTTCGCGTGCCTCGCCCTGGCGATTGGGGCGAGACTGCAGGGGGCAATTCAGTTGCCTCGGACCCTCCTTCCTCATCGGCCGCCCCTCCCTGCAGGGGAGTTGCGCCCTGGCTGTTGGCAACGGAGCTTTCCCTGCCCTGCTTGCTGCGCGCGCCTCTGACAAAACTTTCCCTGCTCTCTGCCTTCCAGCGTGAAAACGCGTCTTCCTCCTGTGAACTTTCTTGCTGTCTGTCCTCGCTGCAAAGAGTCTGGCAGGATTGTGAATGGGACTGAAATTGACCCCTGCCCCTGGCTGTTATAACCGTCAATGGGTTGTGCCCATGAAAGCTCATGATGACATCTACATGTGCTGTTAGTCTTCAAGGTGCTGCTAGACTATTTCTTGTTTCTTAAGCTTTTCCAGTTACAAGCTAACTGGAACAAGCAACAAGCAACTCGGCTCCCCCTCTGAAGCATATAAATATAAATATAGCTCTAACTAGCTCTCTGGCCCTGACATCATTGGTTGGTACCTGCATGTAAAAACATGCTCTAAAACATGTTTCTCATTGTATAACTATGGTTGTTTCCTCACTGAGTGATATTTAATTTGAGAGACATATTTAAATCCTGGGGCTTTGCAATCCTAGGATCATAGCAACACTTCACATCCTGGAAGGATCCGCTCAGCATTGTCTTTTCATTTGGGGATCCATCCGTTTGTTTCAGTTTGTTAGTGATAATCATTTTACAGAATGGGGTCTTGATTGTTCTGAGCAAAAAACTAAAGATCTCATGGAATTTTTTTGTGAATTAGCTCATGCACACACTAATGTGTAGCTTGCAAGCCAGTCAATATCCTCCAACCCTAGAAGTTTATAGGTGCTACATGAGTAGACAATAAGTTTGAAATTCTCTGGAGTGAGTGGCATTACATAAATGCAAAAAAATGTACTCAGAACTTTCCATGTCAAATGATAACATGGGATTAAAATATGATCTATGTTCCTTCTGGAAAGCAATAAATATAAGGGACTTTTCGCTGCCATTATTTTGTGAAAAGGTCTCCATATGGCTGCTGCTGCTGTGAGAATAAGAATGTTCTAAGCCCCAAACCTAGCTATGGGCTTGAAGCTCTGCAGAAGCAGCACACTACGGCTAAGTCTACACTGGCACTTTAGCGTGCTGAACTTTCTGGCTCAGGGATGTGACCTCTCCCTCCCTGAGTTACAGCTCTGCAAAGTGCCAGTGTGAACCAGGGCTCCCAGTGCTATTAGCTACTCTCGTGGAAGTGGTTTATATAGAGTGCTGGGAGATTTCAGTTTAAAATGCTGCCAAGTGTAGATGAAACCTAAACCTTTGTGTTTATAAGACAATGAGATCCTTATGTTGCCTTTGGACCAATTGCCTTGCACACAGATATCCTATAGTGATGTTCCATTGAAAATGTAATGTTATAGGCACCAATCAAACAAAAAACCCAACTATCGTAGTTACCTTTATTGCATATGAGTAGTCCAGTTGAACTTAATGATCATAAAGTTAAACATCTGTGGTAATATTTGCAGAATCAGGGCTGTAAGCTATTTTGTGCTTTCTCTATTTTAAAAACACCAATTATATATTATTTTTAAAGTGTCTTATTTCATATAGGTATTTAAAGCTTTCAGCTTGTTCCAGACATTGCTGAAATATAGGCAGAAATTATATTTGCAGCAGTCTAGCCATCAAATGCTGATGCACTTGTTTTTGCTGATGTCCTCATACTTCCTGAGTCCACTCCCATTGAACAAAACCATCATTGAAGCATCAATCTGCTTCCTATATAAATATAATGTTAAGGTATTTAATGATCTTCATAAACTCTTCTGCATTCTTTTATCCGGTTACTCCTTATTGCTTTACTCCTTACTCCCCACTCAGCTGCTAGAAGGAGATTTCTCCACTCTTCACCAATCTCCTTCTATTTTATGAGTTGGTTGGATTATAAATTGCTTCAGGCAAGAGACTGCAAAGTTTATAGAGAACAGTTCTAAGAAATGTAGTAAGTTTCCTATTCGGTAGAGCTGATGTAGCCTGAAATAAAGTGAAAGGAACTCTGGTGGCTGCCATTACATTAAGCAAGTCAACAGCTCAGTATTAGGAAACTGCAAATATTTAACAGTAGAATTAGACAAATTAATGCTAAAATGTATTTGGGTTTTGTAGATTTTTGCAATTAAAACCTATGTGCATTAGGAAAACAGTTTCACTACATACATATGAAGACATGTCTATAGTAGCTCTTATGTCTGCAAAACTTGTGTTGCTTAGGGACGTGAAACGCATAATGTGGCTACACGAGCACTCTTGCAGTGGTACAGCTGTATCAGCATTATACTTGGCCTAAGATTTCCTCCTTTTCCCCTCTCTCCAGTTTTGGCTAACTTTAAACAGGGAAGAGCAGCACCAGCTGTTAACAAAAGTTATTTTCTTGAATTTGTTCAAATGTCTGTAGTTATATTTTGCTTTTTAATTCTTAATCTCTTTCTTTGTCTGTGATATGAATAATGGAAAGCAATACTAAGATTTGGAAAGTTTGCCAAATAGGGTTTGTGTTGTGTATAGTCATCTGTCAGTTTCTTTTCCCATTGCACTTTGCAATGTGATTTAAAAAGTAATTATATATGGTTCTGTTTAGGGATATAATAGTGTAGTTGATTAACCGATAAGCAAAAGCTTATAGGTTAATGCTGTAGACTACATGCATTCCCCCCAGCCCCAGTAAATTTTTTAGCAGGCTGGCCAGCAGCCTGGCTCAGTCCTGGCTTGAGATGTGCTTGGGACCTATCCCTGCTGCGCCTCTGCATATAAAGTGTATTAGGAGCTGGGCAGGCAGGCAGCCCGGCTCAGTTCTGGCTTGTGCCTGGTCTGGGAGCTCAGACCTTCACTTCAGCTACACAGATTAAATCAATGGCAGGGTTTAGTGTAGACAAGGGCACAGTCCTGCTTAAGAATAAAGCAGATGGGCCTCAATTCAGCAAAGACTGACACAATGGAATGACCACCATAAACAGGATTACAAAGAACCAGACACCAAAGACAAATTTGATGGGCCTACTGCATGTGTAAAGTTGAGCATGTAAAGAAGAGCTTGTAGGCTTTGGTTTGTAATAGTGAGTCCTCTCTTTACCCTGCAACCCCATATATTAGAGAGACAGGGTGTGTGAAGTAATATCTTTTATAGGACCAACTTTTGTTAGTGGGAGAAACAGGCTTTCAAACTCTTCTGAGTCCTTCTTCAGGCTTGGAACAGTCCCTTAGAATACGTGATATTTACTTATGCTAAAGTACTTGTTTGACCTTGGATTTAGCTGATACTTCTGAGTATCTTTTCTGGACCTGAGGAAGAGCTCTGTGTGAAAACTTGTCTTGCTAACCAGAGACTGGTCCCATAAAAGATTAGGGATGTAAAATCCTGTTTAAGTGGCTAACCAATTTGTTAGCCAATTAAAAGGGGCAAGCATGGGGGAGACCTCTCTAACCTGGCTTGCCACCTCCAACCATCCTCCCCTCCACAGTCAGGGGCTGCTTCAGCTTGGCCAGAGCAGCACCTGCTTGCGTTCCCCCCGCCACAGTCAGGGGCTGCATCTACAGGGATACCAGAGCAGCCCCTGTCTGTGGCGGGCCAGGGTGCCTGCGGGAGACCGTGGCTCACTGCGGACAGAGGCTGCTATGGCTGGAATGTTGGAGCAACCTCTACCTGCGATGGGGCATCCCTCAGGCAGGGGTTGCTCCGGTGCCCTAGTTAGAGTACTCCTGCCTGCGGGCCCCCATGGGACTGGAACAGCCCCCTGCCAGCCCCACCAGTTAACTAGTTAAACCTTCACATCCCTATAAAAGATACTACTTCACCTACCTTGTCTCTCTGATATCCTGAAACTGACATGGTTATAACACTGCATATTCTTAGTATGTGTTGTTGTATTAGGCACAGAATGTAGACTTAAACTATTTGTTCTTCCGTTTTTAGAAACTTAATGCTATTTTTTTAATTATACATGTTCCTTTATAGTTCTTAAAGATACATTACTGATGATTCATCTCCAGACAGTTGTGCCTAAATTCTTATTTACGTCACAGGGGAAAATGCATATGTCTCCGGTCTCTCACATAGCTATTTCACAGTCGGGGTTTAGAATCCTGTTTAAATAGTTAACAGGTTAAATGTTGCATTTAAGTGATTTATTGGGATCCCGTGGTTAACTGAGCAGGGACACTGCTCAAGCTCGGCTGGGCCTGCTACACCGCGGGTGGGGGCTGCTCCAACTGGCCCTGGCAGGGCTTGCTGCACCACAGTGTGGGTGGGAAGCTGCGCCGGCTGGCTAAAGTGCCCCCGCCTGCAGTGCGGTGCGCCCAGCCTGGCCGCTGGCTAACCCGGGTAACCAGTTAACTAATTAACCCTTTTCATCGCTATTTCCTAATCACGACCATTGCTATTAGACCTTCATTTTGTAGTGAATAACCCTTAAAAAGAAAAGTTAAAAATATGTGTGAAGTGATTCCCAACTGTAATCACAGTGTTGACCATGGACTCCATTGGAGGTTTCATTTTTCATATCTGCCATTGGTTATTAAGATTTCCAATAAAGCTCAGTCCCTCTTTCTCCATGGGAATTTTTATCCTTTGGCCCTGGCAACTGAGAGCTGTCTGAGGGTGGTTGTTTTTGTGGTTGCTTTTGCTGCTGCTATGTGTGAGTGTGAGAGAGATGACTCTTACTCTACTTATACATTTCCCTACCTTCTTCTCTACCACAAAGGGGAGAATTCTATGATGCTTGCCTACCTTTCTTGCAGCCACTTTAAGTCCTCCTTTCCTATGAATAGCTCCATCTATTGTCTGTCATAGACTTATCAAATAGCAGAGTGACATCGACATGATCCTTGCCAATGTTGCATTGCCGGTGGTTCTGAACATCAGCATAGGAATTTGGCACTTTGTCGATTTCACTTTCCTTCCAGTTCGGGAAACCTCTGAACACCAGGGAAAATGCTGGAGCTGCCAGCCAGTAGATTCAATGTCTTTCTACATGAATTCACATTTGGAAAGTTGCCCTTGCAACTGTAAGGGATAGATATCTGTGTCCTGATTTTAATAACTGTTATGAACCAGAAACTCCTGGGAGCTTTGGTTGCTTGGCAGCTATGAAAATTAGGCCATATATTTTTATGTATGTTCAAGTTAGAATTCTGCAGAAAATGATAGCTTATACTCCTAATTTTATTAGTATGTTATACTTTTTATATTGTATATAACCTAGAATATTTGATAAACAGTTAATATAGACACATTAGGTCTATATCCAGAACAAAATCTTCCTTATCTACTTGTCCTAGCAGGTATTTTTCAAACCCTAATTGAATTATAGAGTTGTTGATAATGGTATTATATTTAAGATGTGCCAGCTTTTCAGTTATTAATATTTTTCAGCGGTTTGTGTTGCAGATTTGGTCATTTTTACTGGGCTGAAGCTTAGAAGTCAAATTTCATCTGTGGTTTGTGTGTATTGCTGTTTTGCGAACTTGGCAATGTGTACATGTGTGCAGAACTTGTATATAAGTAAAAGTAGATTTTTTTTTTCCTGTTAGATATTTGATTATTTGATGCACATCAGACACCTGATCATGACTTCATTGAGCACCCAAAATTCTAGTTGAAATCAAGTACTGTAGTATATGTACTAGCTCTTAGTTGTTGTGGGGGTGTGTATGTGTTTTTTAAGTAAAATGCAATCTCAACAGAACACTTTCAAATTAGGAATCTAGCCTTTTTATTTAAAGTGATTTCTGGTACTACAGCGCTCCTTTATTGTTCTTGAGACTTTTTTGTGGCTTTTCAATTACATTTTACTACACTTAATGTTTTTTTTTCCTGTTGTATGAAAGACTCACCGGAACAGAATTATCTCTTCCCTTTTCACAGGCTTCAGCCTATTCATGCAACATAAAACTTGAAGTGCTACAAGAAATACAAGCACAATGTGCAACTGAGATCCATAATCCTCATAGTAGATAAGATAGCCATGACCAAGCTAGTGCTATCCTGAGAGATTGTTCATATGATCTTTAAAGAAGGAAACCTTCCACCCAGTATTCCAGCAACCACTATTGTGGTCTGTGGGCCCTGCAGAGTGTGCCTGGTATCCAATCTGTGGGCCTTTCTTCAGTAAATTAACTGAGATGCTAGCAATTTTTTTTCAAATGTATCCATTGTCAAAATGATCCCTGCCCTGCAGTACTTTGATGAGTCTGCTAGTCCCAAACCTGGATAAAGAAATGAGGGTTCAGTGTAAGGCCAACTATCCAGCTGTTTTTTTTTTTTTAAACAAACTAAACCCCACAACATTCATTGGTTATAGAAATGGAACCAGGCTACCATTCTGCTACAAATGGATGCTCAGTAGGGAATACTGACCCCTCATACTCCATCAAGATTTCTAGTGAAAGCCAATCTCTGAAATCCAGGACCCTAAAAAGTTTGATGCTCTTAGCAAAAAATTCCTAAAAACACTTCAAAGTCAATTGAAACATGAGAACAATTAACATCTTGTAGATTATGAGCGAGATGGCCAACTATAGACTTTAAATCCTAGCCATCAGTTGAGCCCACTGACAGGTACAGATAATAAGCACATTGAACAGGAGAAGAAATCTCTCACATATTCAGGTCATACTCAGAAAAAGTGGTGTTCTTTATTACAGAGTCTATGGAAGAATGACTTATGAGCTGGGAACCTACCAAGCTATTATATATGCCAGACTAGGAATGTAAAATGCCATTTAATCAGTTAAACGGTTAAATGTTACATTTAACTGGTTAACCACTTATCCAGGATTCTGCAGGCAGGGGTCTGCTCCAGCCTGGGTGGGCAGGAGTGACCTCCCATGCATGGCAGACCCGGCCGGGCTGGAGCATCCCCCCATCCATTTGTCTGGCCCACAGACGCTTCTTGAGATTAATAATCAATTGCAAGCACTACCAGTTTACCATGCTTCCATTTGGTCTATCCACAGTCTCAAGCGTGTTCACCAAGTGCATGTCAGTAGTAGCAGCCTTTTCCGCAAGGGGCAGGTACAGGTGTATCCCTACATTGATGATTGGCTGCTGTGGAGTTGCTCCAGGGACCAATGGAGTCTCAAATGTGGTTGGTCAGAGAGACCTTCCACAGACTGTGTCTGCTCCTGAATGTGGACAAGTCGACGTTGTCATTGACCAAGAGAGTCAAATTTATTGGGGCGGTGCTAGACTCAGTGCAGGGGAGGGTGAACCTGCCACGGTCTAGTCTAGAAATATAAGCGCCTAGTTGACTATTCGATAAGCAAAAGCTTATCAGATAGTCGATGGACTAGTCACTCTCTTCTGCCCCCCCCCTCCCCTGTTGCTGCCGCTTATCGACACATCAACTAGTCAATGGAAAATGTATCGACTAGTTGATTAAACAAAATTTAACATCCCCAGTCCAGACACTGACAGACCTCATTCAGGCTCTCAGACGCTTCCCTACCACAACCACAAGTGTATGCTTGAGTATCCTCAGATGCATGACAATGTATACCTGTGTGATGAGATATGCCAGACTGAGGTGCAGGCTGCTCCAGGCATGGCTCATCTGAATATATCACCCAGGCAGACACAACTTGGACTTGGGGACTCTTGTGCATTTCAAAGCAGGCACCTGCATGCATCCTGGAGTCAGCTGGACTTCCTGGTCGCCCCGGGCTGTACTCGGAGTTCCGCATTTCTCAGAGTACATTTCAAAGGAGGAATGCGGAAGTGCCTATCGACTAGTTGACTAGTCAGTTAATCGCATTTTAACATCCTTATTCTGGAGTGAGTCCTAGATAATCTCCACTGGTGGCTAGACCCTTGCATGGTTTTTGTAGGAGTTCCATTCAACCCCAATCAATGATCCTGGTGACAGATGTGTCAGACCTGGGTACCCACATAGGGGAACTAATGATGAAGGGACAGTGGTCGCAGGCAGAAGTCCCACTCCACATCAGTATAAATGAACTCGGAGTGATGAGGCTAGCTAGACCTTTCAGGAGAGACTTCAAGGTCTGTATGTGGTAGTGGTGACCGATAATACCACTGCCATGTTTTACATAAACAAACAAGGAGATACCCACTCCTCCCCTCTCTGCCAGAGCCCTCCAGCTCTGGGATTTTTGCATAGCCCATTCCATTCACCTGGAAATATCCTTTCTCACAGGCAGTCAGAACAACCTTGCAGACCATCTCAGCAACCTTGCGGACCATTGTCAACCACGAATAATCAATTCACCCAGACATCTTACACTCTGTTTTCCAGAAGTGGGGTTTTCTCCAGGTGGACCTCTTCACTACCAACAGCAACAGGAAGTGACTTTTTTTTTCCCCTTTTGGAAACACAGTGCAGTGTTGATCTTGGACATTTTCCTCCTATTTTGGGGCAGCTGCCTTTTGTATGCCTTCCTTCCAGCCCTACTAGTCCACAAGGGACTGCTCAAGATATGTAGAGATAAAGCAGAAGTGACATTGGTACTCTGTGCTACTGAAGGTTCTCCCTAGATGCCCTGATAGCTCCACCATGTTACCAAGATCTAATTCAGGACCTCTGTTGCTTGCTCCACCTGGACTTCCAATCCCTTGACTTCATGACTTGGAAGATTCATGGCTAAACCCAGTGAAGCTCCAGTGATCAGATTTATGCAGGAGGTTTTGCTCAGTAGCAGGAAACCTTCCACCAGAGCCACTTACCTAGCTAAATGGAAAAGATTCTAATGCTGGTGTGAGCACTATTGCACATTTCACTTCAAGCATCCATGCCACTTATTCTGGAGTACCTACATCATTGCAAGGAGCAGGAGCTGTCACGCTCATCTGTTAAAGCTCACCTTGCTGCCATCTCTGCCTTTCACCTGGGAGGAAACAGATCACTCTGTATATGCCAACTCCATGATGAGCTGTTTGGGTTTGAACAGACTCTTCCCACATTCTGAACCTCTTGTACCAGCTTGGTACCTTAATCTCATTCTCTCCAGGCAAATGGAAGTCCCCTTTGAACCATTAGCCACATCTTCCTTTCTGTATATTTCATGGGAAATATCCTTGTTTATGGACATTATCTCTGAGCCCTCCCTACACTGTCTTCCTTAAGGACAAGTTGCAACTCTGGACTCACCCAGCCTTTGTACCCAAGGTAGTGTCTCAATACCACATGTGGCAAGACACATTTTTCCTTTTTTCTATTCCAAGCTGCACGCCAAGGGAACAGGGGCTCCAATTGCTAGATGTCTGATGGGTGCTGAAATTCAACATTGAGTGCACCAAGCCATTCAGGAAAGCAAACCAATTGTTTATGCAGGTGGCAGATTGAATTAAAGGACTTCTGGTCTCCTCACAACACATCTCATCATGGATCACTGATTGCGTCATGAAACAAGGATCCAGCTCCATTTGGTGCACTTTTGATGGTAAAACGTGAGTTGGTGTGTATTTGTGTTTTCACATCTGTGACCGGCAAAAGTTTTACAAACAAAACTGGTAGTTTAGGCAAAACCTTAAATTCCTTCCCTTTTCATGGTAGCAGTGAAAATAAACAATTTCTTCTGGTAGCAGCAGATTTTGTTGTTGTTGCAGTTGTTTATCAGTTTCCTACTTTGTTACATTCTCTTACGGTACGTCTACATGACAGCGTTATTTCGAAATATCTAATTTCGAAATAGTTATTTCAAAATAAGATATTTCGAAATAACTCATGTACACACAAAATGCATTTTGAAATAGCATTTGGCTATTTCGAAATAGCGCGTCCACACTGAGTGGACACTGATTCGTATTTAAGGCTGGCCGGAACCAGTTTCGGCAGGGCATCAGGTCAGGAGTTACTTTGTGTGGCTGCTGCCTGAGGCTATCTGAGGCCTGTGCTTAAAGGGAACCCCCGGACAGCCAGTTCTCAGGTTTCCCTGCTTTCTTGCCTACCTCGATGAGGGACAGCAAAGCATTTTTTTCTCTGTGTGCTCTGGTTGCCCCCACTCGGGACACCACAGCACTCTGCAGCATGGAGCCAGAGCTGCCCCTGGGCACTCTGGTGCTTCTCTTGGACGTGTTGCTGCGAACCTGGCTGCACTTTCTGCAGGCTGCCATCTGGGAGGTCCATCAGGGGGCTGTCAGTGTCCAGGAGGCCCTGCGGAAGAGCTTCCACCCTGAGGAGCACTAAGAGCCTCCCTGGTCTGCCCCACTGGGGTCTTGTGCCTCATTCCTCCCTCATGTCCTTCCACTTACCCTCCCTAACCCCCCTTCCTGAGGTCAAATAAAATACATGTATTTTCATGAGCACAAGCTCTCTTTATTTAACAAAACTGGGCGGGCGGGGGAATGAAACTCTGGTGAGACTGGGGAAAGGAGGCAGGAGAAGGGAGGAGAGAGGGTGGGAGAGGAGAGGGGGAAACCTGGGAGAAGGGAGCTGGAAGGGGGAAGCACGGGAACAAGGGGGAGGGGAAGCCCAGAGCTCAGTGTTGGGGGTCTCGCCGGGCCAACTGTCTCCCAGCACCACGGGTGCAGGGGCCTTGGCGTCCCTGTTGTCGGCAAGAGTAAGTCTTAGGTCCGACACTGGGTTCTCAAAGTACAAAGGATGCTACACAGGTATCTGTCAAACACAAGTAGTTTATTTCCTGACAGTTAACAGCTGCACCCCTTAACTAGAAGGGCAACATAACAAAGAAGTGGCATATCTTACGTCCCTTCCTGCTAGCCGGGGATCCCGAGTTGGCTGCGGACAAAGTGGGAGGTTGTCTCAGCTTCTGAGGCGCTGGTACCCAAAGCCCATCGTTGTGGTCCAAATTGTTGTGCTTTGGTGCAGCCTTAAATACAGTTCTCTTGCCTTGTTTTGCAGTTTGGAAATTTCCAGGGGTTACTCATTACGTGCTGATGTAGGGCTCAGCTGTTAGTTATCGATCTGGTTCTGATCTAGTTCTATTTGTTCTTTGGCCTTGTTTACGTGATCAGTATGTTAGGGTAAACAGAATTGTTTATGCGTTCTTGCCCTTTACCCTTATCTTATACTTGTTCTTGCTATACTGGCAACAATGCTTATTTTAAATGGCGTATGTTCCCAAAGACTTGCTTCTGGCTCATCAGATATAGGGGAAAGGGAAAAGGGGGGGGGAAGAATGCAGGCCTCTTCACCCCTAAACTTGCACGTACAAAGTTCTTCCGCAATTAACCCCTACAGTCCCTGGGGGGATGGGGAGGGGATGGAGGATGGGGAGGGGACAGAGGGTGTGGCGGGAGAAGCAGGAGGGGGAGAAGGAGTGGGAGGAGGAACGGTAGCTGGGGGAGGCAGCAGGCGCTGGAGCGGCAGGAGGCAGTACGCTCTGCACCAGGGTCTGCAGGTGCTGGCAGATGGCATGGTCCTGGGCAAGCTGCTCCTGCTGGAGCTGCAGGTCTTCTTGCACCCAGTGCTGGAGGGTGCGCAGGGCTCACAGTGCCCCCAGGTGCTGCTGTTGGTACTCCTCCACTGCACGGGTGCTCCTGCGGAGCCCTTGGGTGCGGGAGTATGTCCAGGGCGGGGTGGTGCGTCCTGCACGTGCTGCTGGTGCGGCTATGGAGAAACAAGAGAAGTGGTCAGTTCTCCCTGGGGACACAGTGGGTAAAGCCCAGAACCCCTCTGCAAGGTGAGGATGATCGTTCCCTGGACCATCAGAGCCGATGTGCTTTCACACAAGCCATGTTCGGAATGTCCTGCTATCCCCGGGAGTAGGGTTGCCAGGTAGATCCCGCTAAAAAAATGGACACGCTTGTCCGGGGCAGGGGGGAGGACCAGCCGGGAGGGCAGGAAGCAGCGCTGGCGGCGGGGCAGGGTCCGGGGCCGTGGGGCTAGATGGGAGAAGGGGGCGGGAAGCAGAGCTGGCGGGGGCCTCTGGGGCTGACGGCAGGAAAGGGGGCCTGGAGGAAGGGGAGGCGGGAAGCAGAGCTGGCGGGGAGGGTGTCCGGGGCCACAGGGCTGGCCGGCAGGAGAGGGGTGGGAAGCAGAGCTGGGGGATCGGGGCCGTGGGGCTGGAGGGGAGGAAGGGAGGCGGGAAGCAGAGCTGGGGATCGGGGCTGTGGGGCTGGAGGAGGAAGGGGGCGGGAAGCAGAGCTGGTGGGGGTGGGGGTGCAGCCACTGGCCGCGGCCGGAGTTCTTCGGCCGCGCCCCGGCAAGTGCTCCCTTGCTAGCAGAAGCTGGGCGGGGGCGGGGCTGGGAGCCACTCCCCCTGCCCGGCTTCTGCTCGCAGTCAGAGGCTCCCAGCTGGGAGGCGGGGCCGCAACTGGCGCTGGGAGCCTCTGGTCGATGCAAAGCCGGGGTGGCTGGGAGTCCCAGCCCCCGCCCCACCCCGCCCCACCCCACTCGACTTTTGCTCATGACCACAGGGCTCCCAAAGCCAATTGCGCTCTGCCCCCGCCAGGCTTCCGTCCGGCGCCCAGCCAGGAATTCACAAAATACCGGACATTGCATATGTCCGGTAGTGTCTGAATTTTTCTACTGGACAGACGGTGCAAATACCAGACTGTCCGGTAGAAAACTGGACACCTGGCAACCCTGCCCGAGAGTGGGAGCTGCCCCAAGACCACACCGATGCCCCTGTGCTGAATATATTGTGTGTGTATGTGTGGGTGGGGGAGATGTTCCCTGCCTCTGTGTAGAGTGGCCTTGTTGAGGGAGGGCGTCCTGTTGTGTCCCATCCCGGAGTCAGGAGGATGTCATGCCTCTTCACACACGCTTGTGGCTAACAGGGTAAGGCTCCTGTGTGGCAGCCAGCTGGGGCCACATACCCGGGGTGGCATTGCACATGCTCACACATACACAGGTTGTTGCAAGGCCCACACGCACAGTCCCTGGTTTCCGGCTTCACTGCTGTAGCAAAGCTGCTTACCCAGGAGCAGAGCTAGCAAGGGCTGCCTGTACTGTACCTGGAGAGGCTTCGGTGCGGGCTCTCCAGCTGGCTCCCTGGAAACCAGCTTGTAACCTGTGGCCAGGAGGCCAGGCTGGGTCTGTCACAGATAGGGCAGCCCCTGCCTGTGGTGGGCCCCGTGGGCTGGAGCAACTTGTTAACCTTTCATATCCCTATTCTAAATACATATCTCTTCATAAAAAATACTTTTTATTGTATAAAAAGCTTAAGTGCTAAGCTTACGTGTTTAGCTGGACTCCCAGCTTTTGTCAGTTTTTGCAATAAAGATATGTAAATACTAGCCTATTGTTGAAAGAAATGGCAGGAAACAAGCAATTTGAATGGATTAAAGTAATGAAAATAGTTAATTCTCTTAAGTAAAATGTAAAAATTGTTTTAAGAGTTTTTAAGTAGTGAGATGAAAAACGATTCATGTTAACCTGAAAGTGCAGAAAATCAGTTTCTTGATATTCTTTAACATTCTATATATCATTTGGATAAAACTCTGTTAATTGAAAAGTACAGCATTGAGCATGATCTTGCAAATGAAAGGTTTTAGTGTTATGGGACTTGAGTTAAAATATAAAGACTGCTTCTCAATAAGTATGAAAAATAAAGCAACGTTAAAACTCTATGTTATTATCTGATATCTTGAAAATTCAGTTGAGTCTAGTTTTTATGAAATCATTATGTACATTATTCTCATCTGCTTAGTAATATGGGAACTTGTGCACGGTGTTCTGTTCATTTTTTTTAAAGTTGTTTTTTATCCGAAAGTCATGCTACATTTTGAATTTCCCGCCCCTTCCCCATAGCAGAAATGTTAGTAGCTTTTTTTCTATGATAAAAGCTGGTGGGAAGGACATACAAATATTTCTTCTGGCTTTCTTGGTCAGGGTCTGCTAGTTACTATAGATTTTATGAATTGATGACCTTCACAATACTCACTTTGTTCTTTATTCTGTTTTAAGTATTACAGGTTTTTTTTCTAAAGAAGCTTAATATAAAATGATTTTTTTAAATAAGAAGCTTGTGAACTAAAGAAGCTTAATTTGACACCTAGTGTCAGACAAGTGTCACTTTGATATGCTTCACATCCTGTTAACATTTGTAAGGTATTTGAGATCATCTGCTGTAGAAGATTATAAATATGCCAAATGAAGCAGTTGAACTCCAGTTCAATTAGAGGCTTTATATTCTAACCAAAGTTGCAACTAGATTTAATTATTTCTTTACTGTAGAAGTTAATAATACGTTACTAATTGAAAAAACGTACAAAACAACAAATAGTCCTGCAGCAACTTTGATACTAACAAAAAATGTAGATGATATCACGAGCTTTTGTGGACATAACCGACTTCTTCAAATGAATGGAGTTAAGGGGTACAGGTTGCAAACTAAAAAGCAGAGAAAGAGAAGGGGTGGGGAGGGAAAGAGGAGGGAAAAAATGGGGAAAAATTGGCAATTAGCGTGTCCATGCTAAATAGACACTGATAGAGTAGGTTCTAAGTACTCTTAAGTACCCAGTGCTTGGCTTTTTATGTCATTAGGGTCTGGAATGCAGCAGGTACTGTAATCAAGTTAATCTCTTCTTTTAAACCTTTATTACAGGTAACAAACTTGTAAATGAAATTAAGTTCTGCAGCTTCCCTTTCAAGCTGGTTTTTGAAATAGGCTTGTAATAATATGGCAACTTTGAGATCCATTAATGAGTGCTGGGGCAAGTTAAAATGTTCCCCAACAGGTTTTTCTGTGTGTTACCTTTTCAAATATCTGATTTGTGTCCATTAATCCTTTGTCATAGAGACTGTCCAGTTTGGCCAATATACATGGCAGAGGGGCATTGCTGGCACTTGATGGCATAGATTAGTATTTCTCAACCTTTTTTTTATAAAGTACCCTCTTTTTTAAAAAAAATTATAAGTACCTACAGTTTTCAGACACACAACATTTTTTTCTACCATTGCAACATATTTGTTTGAACAACTTAATCATAGCCGGGTGGGTGATTAAATTTTTGGGTGTAAAAAGTACAAAAATTATAAAGCACTGTAAAACTTAAAACAAAAATTCCGTTTTCTCCAAATTTCAGTTGTGTTGACATACCCCCCCAGACTTCTCTCGAGTACTCCTAAGGGTACTCATACCACTGGTTGAGAAACACTGGCATAGATCGCATTGATGGATGTGCAGTTATATGAGCCTCTGATGTAGTGGTTTATGTGGTTAGGTTCTGGGATGATGTTGCTAGTATAGCTGTGTGGACAGAGTTGGCACTGGAGTTGATTGCAGGGGTGGGTTCCTGGATGAATATGATGGAGATGTGCTGCGTGGTTGCTGGAAAGAATTTGTTTGAGGTTAGGGGATTGTCTGTAGGTGAGGATTGGCCTGTGAAAGTGAACGGTCATGTTACTAATTGTTTTTATTTTTAATCTGACTTAGATAAAGCAGCTATGCCTGTTCAAGTTATTGATGGTGCACCTGAAACTCTACTGCCAAGCCAGCTGCAGAAAGTGGATTTAAAATACCTGCAAGTGGGTTGTGATCAGGCCAACAAATACTTTCAGGTAACTTACTACAAGAGAGTATTGGTCACTTAAAAAAAATTGCTAAATGTACAAGGCATGTGTAAGTTCCCCTTACATGGGGTTGGCATCTGATATATCCTCCCAGAATTAAGGGAGTATGTGATTGTAAAGGGCCATGTATCTGTAAGCAGTAGTTTACACATCTTGGGTGAAATCCTGGCTCCGCTGGAATCGGCAGTTTTACTCAATGTTTCATAGGCACCAAATTCGTGGGTACTCGAGGACTGGAGCACCGTGGGAAAAAATTAGTGGATGCTTAGTACCCACTGGCAGCTAGCTCCTCCCCCACCCTATCTATAGGCTCCCACTAACTGGTGATTCCACCAATCAATTCCTTCCTCTCCCAGCACCTCCTGCCATGCAACAGGATTTGGGGATTGGGCAAGGGGATGGAACAGCATAGAAATTGGCAGGATGGAGCAGGGATGAGAAGGGGTGAGGTAGGGGTGGAGGGTTGAGGAAGGGCTGGAGTGTGATAGTACCTGTGATAGTGGGGGTTGTGTACCCCCAAGGCAAGTAGGAACCCAGTGCCTGTGCTATGCAGAGAGTTAAATGTGAAGGTTTTTCTTAGTTAATATAGAAAATGTGTATAAAACACATCACTGTTTCTTTATAGCATTGGTATTAAAAAATCTGCTTTGAGAGGGAATTTTGGGGCTTGATTAAATAAACAATCAAAGGAAAAACCAACAAAAAATACCTAACCTAAAATGACAGCACTATACATGAAAATCACTTTTCTGGTTTGGTGATTTTTAAAGGCGTTTCACATTTCTTTTACAAAGCAATACAATCTCCCATCTTTATGAAGACAATTACTCTAATAGGAGCTCCCACATCAAAATGTGATTGTTTTTTCTCTTTATTCCCTTCCCATAAAATGCACTACATTGATAATAGCAATGTTTGGTTGCCAAATAGTTAGTTGTTCCAGAATGGAAAATGTAGGGGGTATGGAGCAGTTCTCTTTAAGAGTTCTTAGCTTCAGGCACAGAGTACTAGTGAAATAGGGTTTCAGACACATCAGATCTATTTCTTAAAATGTGAGGCCATATTGTGGTATTCTTTTATCAAAATGTTTAATAAGATTTCTGTGAATGTAATTTTTAAATCCTTTTTATCATCACAAAAAGTTGGGGGATGGAAATCAGTATCTTAAACTTTCATTATGTCTGCTGTGAAAAACAATCTCTGTTTAGAAGAAAAAGCCAAACTGTTCAGCTCAAACTTTTGAGCAGTTTTGCATACTGTGAACATTCAGAGAAAGGCCTGTGAGGTGGATGTGATATAGAGAGCAATTTCCATTAAGGTGTGGGATGCTAGTGAGATCTTGTCAGGAGCCAAGTGGACTGATTTTTGTTTCTGTGGGGGACTGAACCTGCAAACCAGACTGAGAGTAATAGGGGAAAGGGAGAAACACAGGAGCTTAAAAGAAAGGGAATGTAGTTGTCTTAAGTGCCATCATCTTGTGTGTAGCCAAAATTGGTCTTGACCTCTTTTCTCCACACTTTTGAGAGTTGTCTTCAATTCTCAGAATGTTAATCGATTTAGTAAGCAAAAGTAGCTTCTTGCTGCAGGTGGACTTTTGACCCTAGCAGTATCTGTTGGTCAGCTGTGGAGCCCCTTGGAGTGGTAGTATATAAAACACTGCTGACCTCTGCCCTACCCCTCCAGTTCCTTCTTACCATCCGTGACGGTCATTAGAACAGCTCCGGTCTCTTGCTTCACAAGCATCTCGGTACCCTAATGTAGATAGCCTTTGTATATCATTTTTCAATTATAGTATAGTTATAGATCTAGTTGTAGTAGTTAGTGGTCCCCTCACACTTTAATCTATTCATTGGGGCATGCCGCTTTCACAAGACCTGTGACAGACGTATGCCAAAGGGCAACCCTCATGCTGATTGCCTGACGTGTCTGGATAAGAGACATCAAATGGACAAGTGCCTCATTATTCGGTGCTTCTAAGAAGGAGCAATACCACAGCCTTAAGCTCTTCACTATGACCCCAACCGGCACCAGATCTGGCCTTGGCACCGGTGGCGTGTAGTGTCTCCAGCATCCATTCGCGATTTCTTGTCGCCATAGAAGTACCCAGGCCAGAGGCACCGCTTCCCCCACCATGCATGTTCAATCACACAATACTGCTCCAAGTCCTTGGTGCCAGCTTTAAAAAAAGCCTGCGAGGGACAGGTTGCCTGCCAAGGCACTATGAAAAAACATCAGTGGGGCACACTTAGTGCAGGGGCATCCACATGTGGCACCACCATTCCTGGCAGTGTTGGCTCTGGCTTAGCCATTGAGCCTGGTTGTCATAATATGTCTGGGTGGGAGCACTTGGAGAAAGAGATTGAACTCCAGTCTATGCCTGATGCTTTTGAAGCCACAAGGAATCTGATAGCCATGACTGTGGACTTCCTGGCATTGCCAGGCACCGATGCAGGTCAAGGACCATCACACACTTCTCTGCATTCACACAGTGTCAACGCCTGTGCCAGCATCACATGCCATACTAATGGTGTCGCTGATGCCAGCTCTGATGACAATGGTGACTAGGGCGCTGCTAATGGTGGCTTCAGTAATGCTGGTACTGATGGTGGCATTGACGATGGTGGCACTGTCAAGTCAACACAGAAGAAAGGCAACAATGCAGTGTCAGGCTTCGGTCTCTCCTTGGTATCATTCCCCAGCACTATTGGTGTCACCACTATTGTGGTCCGGCATAGATTACTCTTTGGGGGAGGGGAGTGAATCTTCAGCCTCATCCTGAAGCTGGTACTATTCTTGTTCCTACCACTACTTCTGGCACCATACACAGCAGGAGGCCCCAGCAACTCAGATCTCCTTTTCAGTGGCAAGGTCCAATGAATTGGCCCTGTTGGACCCCGTGGGCCTATTACCAGGCTCAGGGCCCTGTCTCCAGACCTGATTTCTGTGCCCAGAGTCCCTCCTTTTGGGCACTATGGGCCACACGCCCATGGTGGCTGGGGAGCAGGACCAGCAGCAACATCATCTTTTGGAGCTGACCCTGTCTGTCATCCATACTGTGTATGGTCCTCAGGCGAGCACCCTACCCCAGTCCTCTCTGCAGGTGGCACCATCCTCAGCCATGAAAAATGGAGATAGGAGACCAAGAGGTCCCCATTCCAGGGACAGCGTCCTCCTCCTCTCCAGATGAGGCTGTGGCAGGCACTTCCACAACTACATTGCCTGCCATGGATATGAAGGCTCATCAGGTCCTTCTCAGATGGGCAAGATCTGCACCTCCAAGCAGAGGAGGTAGAGGAGGAATTGGACCTGATGGTGGACCCTTTCAGCTCTGAGGGACCATCTAGGGTATCATTGCCTCTCATAAAGATGATTCAGATAATACCAAGGTGCTCTGGCAGATGTCAGCCTCCACACTTCTCACAGAAGGGGTGTTGAGGGATGGTACTTGGTTCCACAAAAAAGTTATGATCTCCTTTTTACCCACCTGCAGCCAGGCATGCTAATGGTAGATGTAGCAAACCACAAAGAACATGAGGGTCAGCCTGGACCCACACTTAAAGCCAAGAGCTAGATCTTTTGGGGTGCAAAATATATGCAGTGGTATGTGGCTAACCAATAGGCGGTACTCAGCCGTTACACATATATCTCTTGGAGCACGGTGTACAAATTCAGGGAGCTGCTCCCACAGGATTCTCATGTGGAGTGCTCTGCTCTCTTAGAGGAAGGAAGGGTGATGTCCAGAACTTCATGACAGGCTGCCGTACAGTTGGCTGATTCTGCAGCAAGAACACCCTCGTGTTCCATGGCTGATTCTCCATGCCATGGCAGTCATTGTGTGCTGTACTGCCTGGCTACAGGTTTTGGGCATTTCCCCCTGAGGTGGAGAACATCATTCAGGACTTACCCATTGACTGTGCATATTTTGCGGAAAATAGAGATTCACACCTGCACAGTATAAAGGACACCAGGGCAACACTTAAATACTTGGGTATACACACTTCAGCCCCGCAGAGGAAGACACAGAAGTGGTTAAATCCCCTAGAGCTACTTTGTTCTAACCTGGTTTGCAAGGTCCTCAAAGGTAGCAAAAAACTGCCAGTCAGGGCAACATACCTGGGAAAATGGAAACAGTATACCATAGGGTGCCAACACACAGACCTCCTACCCCACATCGCACCCACATCCACAATTTTAGATGACTTATTACATCTGAAGTAGCAAGGGCTAGCACTCTCATCTATAACGGTACACTTGGTGGCAATTTCCACAGTCCACAAGATAGATCTGTGTTTAGCAATCCATTAGTGACATACTTTCTCGAAAGATTAGAAAGACTATACCCTCAGGTCAGACAATCCATTTTCCACGGGGAGCTGGACCTTGTACTAGAAAAACTTACGGGGCCACCATTCATACCTTTCCCATCAGCCCCCATCATACTTACCATGGAAAGCAGCCTTTTGTGTGGCTATAACCTCAGCTAGGAAGGTCTCAGAACGTAGGGCACTTACCTCTGATTCCCCATATATGATTTTTTACAAGGACAAGGTCCAGTTACGAACACTCCTAGTGTTCTTGTCTAAGGTGAGCTCACAGTTTCATGTCAACCAAATTATATTTCTGCCTGTCTTCTTCCCAAAGCTCCATGCTAACAGTAGGGAGCTCGTTACAGTCCTTGGATGTTTGACACACACTCACATTTTATATAGAATGCACACAGCTGGTTAGAAAATCACTGCAGCTCTTTATTGCCCTGGCAGGGAGGATGGGAGGACTTCTGATCTCCGCCCAGGGTATCTCACATTGGATCACATCCTGGACATATTATTATCTAGGTAAGGTCCCTCCCCTTATGGTCCTCCACTGATGGCACATTCTATGGGTATGTCTAGACTACATGCCTCTGCCGACAGAGGCATGTAAATTAGACATACCGGCATAGTCAATGAAGCGGAGATTTAAATATCCCCCGCTTCATTAAAATAAAAATGGCCACCGCGTTGTGCTGGCTCAGCTGATTCTCGGCGTGAACCAGCAGTCAAGACGCAGATCGGTTGACAGGGAAAGCCGTTGTTGACTGATCCTGTAAACCTCGTTTCACGAGGCATAAGGGATCGGTTGACAACGGCTTTCTCTGTCGACCGATCCGCGTCTGTCAGCCCGAACCGGCAGTCAAATCAGCTGAGCTGGCACAACGCGGTGGCCATTTTTATTTTAATGAAGCGGGGGATATTTAAATCCCTGCTTCATTGACTATGCCGGTATGTCTAATTCACATGCCTCTGTTGGCAGAGGCATGTAGTCTAGACATACCCTATGAGAGCCCAGTCATTTCTCAGTCACATTCCTTGAGAGCATCCCTATTCAGGACATATGCCAAGCAGTGACGTGAAAGTCCATGCATACGTTCATGTCGCATTATGCCATCACACAGCATGAGAAGGATGGCATGGCTTTTAGCAGGGCAGTCTTTAGTTCATCCAAGAGATGGGTTCCGACTGGGCATATAAGTTCAGTCGATCAAACGGTTAACCGATATGCATTCGCTTATTGGTTAACCTTGCTGGTTAAACTGCCAGGGGGCCGCAAGTCCGGCAGCCTATGGAGTGTTTAGACATGTAGCCAATTGAAATTCAATCAATTACACAGTGAGAATTTTTTTTTTTTACTCTGCCTTTCATAACTGTTGTTTTTTTTTAAGAGATGTGTTGCTCATGTCCATTCCAAATTCCAGCCCCCCGCCTCCTTTCAGAATATTCCAGCAAAAAGGGTAGGAGGTGGGTTGGTAATGTCTTATATGCACCACCATAGTGGTGCCATTCCAGGGGGCTCCACAGCTGACCCAACGGATAGTGCTAGAATAAAAGCTTTCTGGTAATTGTGCACGTCCTGCATGCACACCTATTGGAAGCAACACTTTTCAAAGAACAACAGTTATGAAAGAGGTAGACTTTTTTTTAAGTTAAACTGGCAACTGAAATAAGTGTCCAAGCTATTCTGCTGGAATATGTTATTCTGGAGACTATGCATTATATAGCATTTTTCAAAAGCAATATTGCAGACATTGAACAATCTGGTGTTCCTTTCACAAAAGTGTTTGGGTACATGACCGACAGAGCTGTGAAAGTGATCAAGTTCTGGGCAAGAATCCAAACACATACGTAATGGAACATGTTTATCTTCTCGGCATGCTTCCTATAGTTCATGCGGAATAGTTGGAGGAGGACCTTAAGGAGCATTAGTTTTCTAGTGGTAGTTGGGGAAGAAAAAAGGTGCGGAAATTCACAGCTGCTCCTCCAATGAAAGCCATCTACAAACTATTTTTTCAGTGCGATTGCAAATACTCAGTATTGCTTTCATTTTAGGTCATTGCAGTGTGCCAGGTGCTTGCTTTCCTGATATTTTTTGCTGTGTAGGACACTTGAATTAGGACTGCTCCTTTTCCAAAGAAAAGTACAGCACTTGACGGTGTAATTGTGTCCATATCTACCAGATGTGATTTTAAAAATGTAGAATACATGTGTGTGTCTGCATCAGTGAAAATACGTAAAGCATGAGACGGACTAATCAAAAGACCACCTGATTTATGTGAGAAAATTGGATTGTGTTACTTTACCAGAAGACACAGATAAACCAGGTGCAGCTATTTGATATTTGAAACAGTGCAAGTGCTTAACCTTCAAGGCTTCCTACTTAGATAATCGGATTTCTTTCTAGGAAACGATCTGTTGTGGACAATATTGCTTGGAAAGCACAATGGATTAAATGAAAAGGACATTTAGTTTTATCAGGTTAGCATAGAACGTTTTCCAGACTTCAAAGTTGTCTTTAAGTGCCAGTCCACAGTGCAACCTTGTTTTCATGTTCTACCAATGGTACTCAACATTTTTCCTGTTGCATTCCACCTACCAGAAATGGAATCTGTCTGTGCCCCTCCCCTCTCCATTACTGTACAGTGCACTCCATGGTGGAGCTGAGGGCTGAACTGGGAATGAGGGAGAAGCTGGGCCTAGTTGCAGAGCTAGCTTAGCTGCAGACAGGGAATGATGACAGAGCTGGCCTGGGGTAGAATACATCTGTGGCTATGGCTGGGCTTGGGGCACAGTGGAGCTGTGACAAGGGCTGGAACTGGCTGGGAGCGTGGGAGGGGGGTGGAGTGGAGCAGCAGCTGGGGTCAGAGAAGCTGGGCTGGATGGAGCTCCTTTCCTACCCTTGTGGGGGCTGGCCTAGGCCCTGCTGTACACATTTTCTCTCCCCCCCCACCCCCCCGGGGGACCACTCTTTTAACTAATGTTAGACGCTAAATGCAGGGGCATGAAACCTGAGAACTTAGGTCAGCGCACAGTGCTGCAGCAGAATGAACTCGAATGACAGTTCCCTCCATCAAAAGTGCCAGAACACTTATTCTTGCTCTTTTGTTTTTATTAAAACTTTGTATATTTTTTTAACATCTTGTACACAGGTTATCATTTCCTTGTAATTAGTTCTTACTAATTACAACTAGCTCTTTCTTCCTTTTTTCCATCATGAATCAGTTTCTGCTCTGTTACATTAGTAACTCTGTTTAAAGCCATAGTTCCACTGAATGTAATAGACAGCAAGCAAAATGTGGTGCATTTTTTAACAACTTGTACACAAGTTATCCTTTGCTTGTAATTTTAAATAAATCCCCAAGTTCAAATATGAATAGAAAATCTGTTTCTTCATGTACCTTTAGAAACATTTCCAGTACCCTCATAAAGTATTGTTTAGTGGTTGCTGATGATTAAAATGTGCATTTATGACATTTCATGTTGCCCCATAAAACTTGCCATCTTTCTTTTGCTCAGTGGCATTTTTACCATGACTTTTTCTTGTTTTGTTGTAATGAAACACTATTACTGTTTTGGCAGCAATGAAGCTTTACATCATATTCTGTATCACTATTTTATTTGAAATATATTAACGATTAGCGGTGTTGAATTTGTTTTATTAACATTTTAGAAAAAAATCAGAAAGTAAAATTATTTGGATTAATATGGGGACTTCTATTTGTGTTACTGGCCAGTAATCCAACATTGTTTATTTCTTAAATTGTTTGTAATAGATGGTTATTGATATGTTGCCTATCGTCATTTAAACAAAATGCCTCCCTTGACAGCCATTTCTTCTGCCTAAGATTGTCTTCTAATATTTAATCCACACTTTCTGTGATCTAATGTGATAGAAGACCACTATGACTCTTTCTGTCCTGATTGGCTGGTAATAATAATATACCTGTCATCTTGGTAAATCTCCTTTTATGTGTTGAGAGACAGTTAGTTGTTTTACTTCATCTCTATTCCAGTTCTGACAGATAGATATAGATTAATTTTTCAAAATTTATCATGTTTGTTTCTTCCCTCTGAATCCATTCTCCATATTGTCTGGTTTTTAAAATGGACATAGCACTGTACCACCTTAGTGTTGAGGAAAACTGATGGCTTACATGTTCTGCTAATTAACCTTTTTGTGGTAAAATCTTTTTGTATTATTTCTAAGCAGATGTCCAGTATAACTAGAATTGGAATGCAGCAATATAATTCTGACTTCATTTTAAATGGATTTGTCAGCAGGTTCCTTTGTACACTCAAAAAAGTATTTGCAGCATTCCGTCAGCAGTGTAATTCAACTATGCAAACCCTGAATTTGTTCTTTTGAGTCTTGACTCAATTTTAATTTCACACACATCACAGTACTTTCCTCCAAAATATTTGCAATCTATTGTATCTTCTGATTACCTTGCATCAGCTCTTCAGCCACTTCTTTTACCTCCCTGAATTAGCTCTTTATTTGCCCCTAACTAGCTAAACTTACCTTTATGGTTAACTCCTTCAATTACACCACCTATGCTTCTGAGGTACTAATTAGCATCTTTGTAGCAGCTATTGCAAACATCTCCTACAGGGAGAAAATGTTGAGAATTACTTATGTGTCTGTTAGTCCATTTGAATAATCCACAACAAATTTTTATTTTTAGTACCTACATATTTGTATCTCCTGGTTTGTAACTCTGTTAATTATTATGTTATGCTCCTCCAGTCTAAATATTATTTCCGACATTCTTAGTAGCTACTGTTTGCCTGCCTTCTTTGTTTTACTTGCTGTAATTAACTTCTCACAGGAAAGTTATCCTTTCTCTGGGAGGAAAGTCTAAGAACATATGTTAAAAAGAAAATATACCAGATGTAATTCAAAGCAGTAATTATTTCAGTTTCGGTCACCTATTAGCCATTTGTGTCTCTTCTCTCACTCCTCTAGCCTAGTTAAAATTCACTTACATGTTCTTGTATCTTCTTAACCTTGGCCAGCAATCTCCCCCACAATCTGTGGCTACATCTTTACTGCACCTCTCTTGTGCAAAGGCCTACGCAAATGAAATGCAGATTAGCATAGTGCCACACTTCATTTGCATAATTAGGGGCTGTTTTTGCACAAGAGGCTTTTGCGCAAAAAGGAGCTGTGTAGACGGCTCCTTTTTGCGCAAAAAACCCCTCTTGCGCAAGAGCTGTTCTTCCTCATTTTTTCAGGAGGAACGGCTCTTGCACAAGAGGGGGGTTTTGCGCAAAAAGGAGCCATCTACACAGCTCCTTTTTGTGCAAAAGCCTCTTACGCAAAAATGGCCCCTAATTAATTATGCAAATGAAGTGTGGCAATATGCTAATCTGCTCTTCATTTTCATAGGCTTTTGCGCAAGAGAGGTGCAGTATAGACGTAGCCTGTTTGTCAGGCCATGATAACATTAATTCATGCCCGACACAGACCAAAAGTTGGCTTTTGTGCTTTGAATCATCCACAAGTTAATTCTGTTGCTCATCCACAGTTGCTCATAGCCTTATTTTTATAGGGTTTTTTTAAATCAGATTTTTTTTCTCTCTCTCCTCTCATTTCAGGGAACAGTTATTCTTTGCTACCCTTTAACTAAACTTGGAAACGGAACAGAATTTTTCAAGATTGTACTTCAAGGTATTCCTATTTAAACATACACTTGTTTACTTTTGTGGAAATTACTAATGGATGCTTTAAAAAATGCTGTATAAATATTAATAAATCTTGTAATAGAGCTGCTTTGTTGTGTTCAGTGCTTAAACAATTTTTTGTATACATTCTCTCAGAAAATGCTTCAACAGACTTCCTGTAGTTACAAAACCTTGTAATCTGTTGTTATAGATTGTTCCAGCAATATATTACTCTTATGTATTGTCTTGATGTATTTCTTCAGTTTATAATCACTTGAAAAACTGAAGAGCAAAGTGCATCAAATTAATTAGTAATCACCATGGTTGAAACAGGGAAACAAAGCATTTACTGTGGCCATAGGGAGGAGAGAAGATAGAATGTATAACATATTGAGTCCTATTCCAAGTTGAAGAGATTTTAAAGCTGTCTTTTTAACTGATTGACTTGGGATTAAAAAAAAAAGATATTTAGGCCTTGTCTACGCTACCCAGTTTTATCGGCAAAAACAGCCTTTTGGTGACAAAACAGTGAGAGCATACATGCTGATGCAATGCGACTTTTTGCTGGGAAAATGCCCAGTATCGATCACAAAAAACTTCCACTCTTACGGCCTTGTATGTACTGGAAAGTTTTGTCAAGGAAAGGTGCCTTTTGCCAACAAAACTGTGTGAGCATACACACTTAATGTGACTTATGGCCTGAAAAATGGCCGTTTTGGCAACAACAAATCTCCAGATCCACTAGAGACTTTTGTCTTTTCCCCTCCCTGTGTTGCCAACACATATACAGTATAGATACCTTGATGTGTTTTGTCACTGATTCTGGCCTCTAGGAAGTGGCTTACAGTTCCAAAGCAGCCTCTCTGGTCAGCAATTTGAATTTTGTTGCCTTACAGTCAGGTGACTCAGCATGCCCCATTGCAAGCCCTATGAAATATAAATTCTTTGTCCTGCTGCCTGAGCATCTGGACACTTTCCCTATGTGGACTGGCTCAGGGTGCAATGGTCTCATGGCATCTTCCCAGCTGTCTATGCCTAGATATTGCACCAACCACTCCCCTTCTGGGACCACCGCAGAACTGTTGGATCTGTTCAGTATATGAGGAGAGAAGTCTGTCCAGTTGCAGCTGAGAGTGACTCATAGGAACTGGGAGACATACATGCACATTTATTGATCCTTGTGTGAAAAGGGGCATGAGAGTGACACACTCCAGTGCAGAGTGACGATTAAAGTACTGAGATAAGCCTATAATAAAGTACATGAAGTGAATTGAGGCTCCGGTGCTTCTCCAAAGCCCTGCCATTCTATAAGGAGCTATCCTCAGTGGTGATCCCCTTTCCACCACCGAGAGTCCTATGGATTCTTTGGAGGGCATGGAGGCAGTACGCAGAGGACATAACCCAAAGGATGAAATTGTAAATGAAGAAATTAAGGTAGACGAGGACCAGGGCCTCCTTCCAGGGTCACCGAGTGTGTCTGGCAGCCAGGAACTGTTCTTCACTGCTGACGGTCTGAGCAACTGCTTTCCAGGGACCAGGAAGCAGGTGATGAGATGTAGGGTAAGTGGCTGTGGCTTGTGGAGTGCAGGGTTAGGGGCGTGAAAAAATAGAAGGCTGGCTCAGAGCTGAATGTGTCCCTGTGTAGCTAATCGATATGACCAAGAAAACTGATTGCAATGGAATCCTGCAGAGAAAGACTATCAAAACTTTTGGAGAGGTATTTGTAAATTTTCTGCTGCAGATTCCATGGTACTGCTACTTTGTCCCCTCCCCTGTTGTCAGACACTAATCCATACCATTCATTAATCACTTGTGCAGGAACCACGAGTGATTAATATGAAATGTAGGTGGGCTGCATATGGAGCAGGGTGAAATCCACAAGCCTGGAGAAGTTGTACTCTGGTTACCTTGCTTACCCAGAGTAGGGCAATGTCTGCCAGGATTTTGCCTGCCTATAGAGAAGTGTGGCATAATTAGAACTATATTCCCTCAAAGGAAATTTTTTAGCCCCAACTGGAATTTCTTTTGCCCATATTCATGGTTACTACCACTCCTATCCGCTCACTCACCATGATTAAGTTGCTGGCCAACCTGCATTCCTTTCAAAGGTCAGTGGCAAGGTGGGTGGAAATATTAGAAAATTAAATGTTACAATGTTGTAATCGATGTTAACCGACTCCTTTTTGTGCATTGTGCTAAATATCAGAAACCTTGGTGGCCATGATGCATAGTGCCTCAGAGAGGTTGCAACAGATATGGAAGCACCCTTAGAAAAATGGAGGATTTGATTTGTAAAATGCTAAATCAATCAAATGAGGAACAGCGCTTGGAAAAGGAACTCAGGACCCACAAGGGCAGCCACAAAGGCCATGGAACGCATGATCAGGGACAAGGAGGAGTAGACTGAAATCCTAAAGTGTTTAGTGAAGCAGCACAGTGAGCCAACACTGGTTGCTCCCTCTCCAGCAGTAGATTAAAAATTCTGTGTCCAGCAACCCTTCTTCCCTCCCCCCCCTATTTTCTCTCTGAGTCCAAATTTTCCCATGTACTCCACCCCATCTCCCAACTTTGATTATGATGCCTGGACCTACAGACATCTGTGAATTGTAACCCTATGCCAGGACTTCCCTTACCAGCTGTCAGGGGTGCTTTATTGCATTTCAGTGCACTGCTTTCGAGTGAATAAAGGCACACTGTTAAACAGTAAATAAAAGCATAGAACTATTATAAAAATGTCACAGGCCAGTCACTGTAATCCCAGGTGCAGGCATTAAAGGCATGTTCCCAGCTATGTGCTGTATTTGATGGAGCAGAAGGAACAGTGTGTGAAGCAACAGTAATGGAGGTTTCTTTCAATGCCCCTCTTTTTCAAAGTGCACCCTCAAAGCCTCTCTGATGTTAACAGCAGCCCTTTGAGCACCTCTGAAAGCTCTAGTGTCTAGTTACTCAAACTCTACAACCAAGTTCCTTGGTGCTCTACCCTTGAGCAAACAATTCCCCTTTACTTCCACACAAATTATTCAAAGTGCAACAAGCTGCGATATCCATGGAAATATTATCCTCAATGAGGTCTAGCCTGCCGTAGAGACACCTCCATCTTGCCTTCAATTTCCCCAAGGTGTATTTGACCACTATGTGGCACCTGTTCAGTCTGTTGTTAAAATGTTCATTACTGCTGTCCAAGTGCCCTATGCACAGTTTCATGAGCCAGAGATGCAAGGGGTAAGCAGGGTCTCCCAGGATCACAATGGGTATTTCCACATTCTCCACTGTAATCATGTCTGGAAAGAAAGTCCCCACCAGCAGCTTCCTGTACTGGCCAGTGTTCCAGAAGGCCAGTGTTTCCAGTACACTCCATGTTAATGTCTGTGAAATGCTCACTGTGATCCATAAACACCTGTAGAAACATGAAGAAATATCCCTTCATCTTGATATACTCAGTGGCAAGATGGACAGGAACTAAAATTGAATACATGTGCCAATTATTCAACCTCTCCCACCGACACACACAGAGTTGGGAAATCCCATATTATGCAAAGCCAGCCGCTGTGTTATGCACATTTCCTCAAGTCACAGTCCTCCAGAGCAGAATGCTATTTATTGTCCTGTATCTTGCAGCAGTACAGCTCCAATGGTAGACTTTCTCACTACAAACAGATTTCTTCTAGGTCATGACAGGGACTCCAAAACTTAGATATTGAATTGCCAGAGCTCAATACAATAGTCAAAGCTCATGAGCAGTATCTAGGAATAACCTCTGCAATCTCCCCAGCAATCGGGAGAGTTGGCCTTCTCACCAGTGGTTTTGAATCTCACTGGCGATCCTTCACTTCCTGATTTTTTTTTTGTTTCAACTTCCAGATGGGCAGTCTAATTTTGAATATTAAGGCCTTGTTGTCTAAACTACCAAGTTTTGTTCACAAACTTATGTTGACACCCAAAAGTCGACAAAACAAAAATTGCTGAAGGGTGTTTACGCTTGCTTCCTCTGACAACAGATAATAACAAGAAGTGCACCATCATTGACAGTAGGAAAAACTATGTAGCACTTTAAAGACTAACAAGATGTTTTAATAGGTGATGAGCTTTAGTGGGCCAGACCCACTTCCTTACTATCATTGACCAGTGTGAGCCATGCACAGTGGGTATGTATCTCACAGTACAGTGTTATGGAAAGGAAGAGTTCTCCTACAGCCTCCTCAGCTTGCGGGAGAAGAATCATGAGTATCTTCCTCCTTCCCCCTTTACTTTTCCAACCCTCTCCCTCCCACATTGTGCCCTCCATTGGAGAAATTCTGCTACTTGACCCCTCTCTGTCTCCTGGTTGTTGCTAGGGATGTTAGCAAGTAGTCGACTAGCTGATTACCTGATAAGCATAACCTTATTGGGTAGTTGAGTAGAGTATCGACTACTCACTCTCCTCCCCCCCCCACCCCCCCTGCCTTGCTGCCTCTCTAAGAGGCAGCAAGGAGTGGGGGGAGGGGAAGGACAGGAGCCAGTGCTGGGGTGAGCGGTTTTAAAAGCCAGTTCCCCGCAGCACCGTCTCTGCGATGTTGCCCTGTCTACAGCGGGGAGATAGGGGAGGCTGATGTGAAGCAGCCTCTGCCTGCGGCGGGCCGAGGCTGCTCCAGCAGCAGCCCTGTCTGAAAGGGTCCCACCAGGGAGATGTTCTCCCTCCCCTCATCCCCCCCGTAGACAGGGCTGCTGCCACCAAGCAGTCCCTGTTCGTGACAGGGCTCACGCTAGTCTGGGCTGCTGAGCCTCTGCATTTTAAATGTAGTAAGAGCCTGGTATTGGTGGCTCCTGGAGCTGGCACAATCCATGACTGCTCGGTTCCGGGTTGAGCCGGCTCCTGGAGCTACCCCCACTGCGGCTCTGCAGAGCGGCCCTTATTGACTAACCGTGTAGTCAATACAAATTGTATCAACTACACAATTAGCTAAATGAGCTCAATTTAATATCCTTAGTTGTTGCATTAGGTCACAGAAAAGAGTGCCTTGAGTTTTTTGGGTTCTTGCCTTCCGCTGTATAAGTTACGTTTATACTACATACCACTTTCAATAGTGTGTAGTGTACATGTAGTTACACGTCAGAATGAAAAGCACACCGTGTCCACACTGTGACATGTAGCTAAATGATTTAATTAAAAGCTCTGGTAGAGGAGAGGCAGCAGAGAGAGTCTCTATCAGTGGGGAAGCAACAGGACACCAGGATGCTAAAAATAGCAGTGTAGATGGCTAGGCAGGGCTTGGGTGTGTAGAGAGCATTGTAGGGTATGTACTTAAGTGCATTCTTACACTCTTCAAGCATGTTTTATTCTACTTGCATAAGCTATCTACATAGTTATTTGTACCTTTGCTGGAGGGCTATGTAGGCATGCACATTATACACCCCTGAAAAATATGCCGTGTAGGTTCAACTTTTCTGTAGTGCTGATTCTTAGAGCAGCAGCAGGTATAATTGATTCAATCCTTGCCTGTTTCACTCTGCCTATAGAAGCCTGAATAGACTTGAAACTTCCCCAGAGTTTTGTTAGTTTCACTTTGCTGCAGCTTTGTCTATCTATGAGCCTCAGCAGAGGCACTGGAGTTCTTTTCAGTTTCAAGAAAATGACTGTATTGATTCCCACGTGGAAGGTTATTTCTGTAACCATAATGGCTAGAAATATGTTTTAAAATGAAAGCTTGATTTTTAGCAGATATTTATACCTATGTCTTACAGCTCACCAGAGAAAGCTTCTTGGCACATTAAAGTTGGTAAATGGACTTTTTTCAAGTTATGGGTTATTCAAATATCACTTCGTAGTATATTGTCTTCCATATAAATCATTCAAGTGGAAGCTTTGTCACTTCTACGTTTAATATACATTGATGTGCTGTACATGCTAAATTATGATCAGACACATGAGAAGTATGCTGTCTTATATAGCAATTGTTGGTTGTATAGTTGCTTTTCTGTATCTTTATAAATATTTTGCACATATATATCAGTTTTTATTATTCAAATAAAAACATGGCTAGAATTGTATAGAAAATGTTTTGTAGAGTCTTTTCCTTTATCATTTTTGTATAAAATGATTGTGATAATCTAGATTTTTTTGCTTCTTTTTATAGAGTCAGAGAATTCGTGTTCAAGGACCAGCAGCATCAATATTTTATTTTTTGGAAGGTTGGCAGAAGATTGTGAAAAAGTTGTACATCAAGGGGTAAAACATTTTCAATTCTTTCTCATTCTGAGAGTCTTTCCTAAACATCTAACATAATTCTATTCTATCTAGTTGTATGGCTATCATTTAAAATAGATTTTAGAGATATACTGAGCCATTGTTAGAAATAGTAATTACAAAGGAAAAACATAGTTTGATTATGTTAATTTCTTATTAAACTAAAAATTAAACTTCAGAACTTGGCTATCTTATATAGTCATAAAATTCTCCTGTTTACCTGGCAAATGGATGGAGGTGAATATCAGTGATTCAGAGGCTGACCAGTTATGAACCATTACCTTTATATTGTAGTTGGATGTAGATAGTAAAGTCATCACTTAGTTGATTAAAATGACATCAAGCTAAAAGTGTTTTTGAAAACCCCTAAAATTGTGTAACTTTTGTTATTACTGCAGCAAGGGTCGTTTGTGAGAGGTGAAGCTACCCAGCAGCCACTCCGCTCCTCTACTCATCTCTTAGCCTGCTGTGCTCCGCTTTACCACAGCGGCAGGAAGCGGCGCACCCTGGCTCCAGCCTTCTCCCCTGCTAGGATTCTCCACTTCCGGCCACCACCGTGAAGCAGAGAGCAGCAGGCTGGGAGATGGGTGGTGGGATGGAGCAGACGGTTGTGTAGATCCGGCTCCTGCTGCCACAATGACCACTGCTGCCAGCCCATGCCAGGCCCCCTGGATAATACCCCAGGTCACCCTGAGCCCCACAGCGAGAATGGGGGACCATCACATCCATAAGCCAATTCAGATGGCTGCAATAGAGCCACATACAGTGCTTCCTTCATTGGCTGGCTGCTGGCTTCATGCTCCAGTGGAATTAAAACAACCCCCCTAATATACTAAATATATCGATTGGTATGGATCACAATGAGATTTTAGTAAACTGATTTGCAGATCAGTTGTTAAACTAAGGAACGATGAGAAAAAAGAGAACCCAGGGCATAACTGTATTTAATAATTTCTCAAGTAAAAAACTAAAATTTTAAAAATCCATAAATATTCTAATGGCAGAAATATCAGTCCATCATAAATATATTAAATGTGGACTTCTAGATTAAGGCTAGAAGGGATCATTATGATCATCTAGTCTTACTGCATCTGTAACATACGTCAAAGAGGCTTAGCCAATAGTTTCTGAATCAAGCCCATAATTCTGTTTGAGCTATAGTATGTTTTAGAAACATATATTTCTAGTCTGAATTTGTCTAGCTGTGACTTCCAACTTTTAGACGGTGTTATGCTTTTATCTGTTAGATTTAAGTGCTGTCCACTGTCAAAAATCTCATCACCATTTAAGTGCTAGCACACCATGATCGAGCTGCCTTTTAACCTTCTCTTGAATATATAAATAGACTGAGCTGCTTTTATATTGCTTAAAGGGATGTTTTTCTAAGGTAGAAAAGTTTTTCAGCAGCCCCTTTTTGTGAGCTTGAGGTTTTGAAAGCCCAATATATCTTGTGATATTAATTTGGCCTTAAAGCTGATGAAGGGTCATTTTGAGCCATTTGGAACATTTGTGCTCATAGAAGGTACATGGAAGATCATTTTAGAAGTGATGATAAAAACTTTTGGTCACAAGGTGAACTATTCCATGTGCCATATTTCAGTGTGTTCTGGTGTAACTCAGAATCTTAAAGTTTTTCTGATTGCGTCTTTCACTGCTAAAGCCTGGCATGCGTAGAGCTCAAGGATCATGTCCCGTCTCATGCTTTTTGGGGCATAGTAGCTTTTGCTGACAGTCACAAATCTCTATAGCAAACTTGCAAAGCAATGACATCACAGTTTGTATGAAGATTGTCAAAGCTGTGTGAACATTAAGAAACAAATCCAGGTTCAGATGGTCTTGTTTCAGAGCTGATTCCCCACAGCACCAGTGTCTGAATCCTCTGAAAATTAAAGACCTGATGGTTTTTGTCCTTTCTGGCAGAAATACAAGCTGCAAAACAAGCAGCAAAACAAGGCCCGAAGCAGTAGTTAGAAGATCAAAGAGCAAAGCAGCGAACAGCAGCCATTGAATAGCTAACTTCATATGGCCAGAGTGCATCAGCATCAGTGTTTAATCCTCCCCGTTGACTTGAAACTTCATTATGTTTACAACACTTCTAAAATGTGGTGGTGGTGTTTTAATTGTTCAGTGTTAATCTAAGCAGGTAAATTTCAATTCTGGAAAGTACAGAGCTGTGACTCAGCAGGGTTTAATTAAAAACCAAGAATATTATTCTTGATACACAAGCCCACCTTGTGATAAGAAACAAAGTAATAAGGATAAAATAGAAAATAAAATACTTTGAAAGCAGCAGTTCCTTTCCAAGAAATACTTTTAAAATTTGCAGTAATCCATATGCATCTCCCAGAAGAGTCTGTTCTGAGAGACAAAGGTCGAAATGTGTCCGACATCCCTTGAAGTCTTACTTCCTAAAGGCACAGTAATAAATTCCCATTCAGCTTTTGCTCATGTTTATACCATCACTGTGCTAAGGTACTATGAAGCTTTATCAATCCTTTAAAAGCTAAAAATAGAAAGTAGTGACTGGCTGCTCGAGAAACACACTCGGTTCAAAAAGGTTGAATGCTTTAGCACTGCTTGGCACTTATAGTTACAAACTGCGCCTGTAGGACTTCTCAATCCTGGCTTCCCTTTGGCAGCTTTAGCTAACTAATGCAAGGAAAGAAGTGGTAATAAAGGATCTCTTCCTTTTCACAGATTCCCAACAATAGTGATCTTCATGTGTCTCAAATTATTGGCTGACCCATTGATTAATCTCACAGAAATGGTTAGGTATTTCTCCTTTTCTCTCACTTTCTCTCCTTTCTAACTAGCAAAGTTTCCTATTTACATTGTTTTAAAAAAATAGTCTGCTAAATCTAGTGTTTTCAATATACATAGTGTATTTCTATGACCTGAAAACCCCACAGGCTTTATGTGAAAAATTGGATTACCATCTCATTTGTGTTAAAAGTGGTTATTTTAAGTACTCTTATCTATAAGGCATTTTTAGAACTAATTTTATATAGCAGTTCACATTTTTAAAACACTCTTTTTTGAGAAGGGTCCCCGTGGATGCTTCACGATATAATCATGCTCCCACCTCCAACCTCAGGGGATGTTTTAAAATCACTCCAAGAACTTTTTAAGAGAGTCGCAGACATACTGGTGATCTCCCAGTCAGCTATGCCAAAGACTCACCGTAAACTGACGAATATACTGCATGCCTCTCCTCATACCAAGCTGGCCATCCCCATGAATGAAGCCCCCATAGACCCAGCAAAGGCCATCTGGCAGACACCTGCCGCAATATCTCCAAATTGCAAATGGTCAGATCGAAAATACTATGTTGGTCCTAAAGGGGCAGATGTTTTACAGTTCTGTTTTCCCTCCCCACCCCAAATTCCCTGGTGGTGGACACTGTAAATCAGAGAGGGAAACAGGCTAACCACTCAGTCCCTTATGACAGAGACTGGAAAAGATTAGATTTGATGGGCAGAAAGGTATATTAATCAGCCAGCCTCCAGCTCAGAATATCCAATTATTCAGCACTCCTTGCAAAATATACACACCATGTATTTGATCAGCTCACATCTTTTATTGAGTTTCCCTTGACAATAAAAGAGAGCAGTTTAAAGTCAACATCAACGATTGCGGATTAATCTCAAGAATGGCTCTACAAGCTGCGCTAGATTCAGCGGATGCCGCAGCAAGATCACTTGCCTCAGCAGTTATCATGAGACGTGCATCGTGGCTCCAGCAGTTGAAGACTTGCCTTTCAAAGGGACTAAGCCCTTCGTGAAATCCACCAATGCCTCACTCCATACATTGAAGGACTCAAGAGCCACACTAAAGACACTTGGCATGCATGTACCTGTTAAAGAAAACAGGGAAGGTCATTCGTGCAGAGGTACAAACCAACACCTTTCAATCAGCAATCAAGGCACTACGACAACAGGTGCTGACCATGCCCAAACAGGCTCAGACAGGCCTCTGAGCAGACGACAGCTCAACCATCAACGTCCTGACAGGTGTTTTGAAGTCCTGGTTGAAGGTCTGACAACCCCAGTTTTTCCATGGCAGCAATCCAAATCCTCCACAGTATTTGGCAGCAGACTGGCTACATTCTACGCAGCATGGCTTACCATTACCACCTACAGTTCGGTGCTGGAAATCATCAAAACTCATTACCGTATCCCGTTTTTAACACTTCCCTCTCCCACCCACCTTCCCTGTCCCTCTTCAGGGACCCCTCTCATGAACATGTGCTCGTACAAGAGGCACAGCATCTCCTACAGCTAAGTGCTATAGCAAATGTACCACCAGAGCACAGCGGCAAGGGATTCTACTCCCATTACTTTCTCACCACAAAGAAGTCAGGAGGTGGAGATCAATCTTAGATCTCCGAAAGCTCAACTGCTTCATGCAGTCCCAATGATTCAAGATGGTAACTCTAGCCACTATCACTCCCACCTTGGAAAAAGGAGATTGGTTGTCTGCCCTCACCCTCCAGGATACCTATTTTCATATTTTGATATACCTGTCACACAGACAATTTCTACAGTAGGGGACCACCACTTACAGTACAGAGTGCTACACTTTGGAATCTCAAAGGTCCTAGCAGTGGTGGCTTCCCACTTGTGCCGAATGGGCATCACAATATTCCCATACTTGACGGCTGCCTGTTACAAGGCCCCACAGCGCATGACACAGAACAGGCAATCAAAACCACCAGAGCCCTATCCGACAGCTTGGGGCTCCGGATAAACCTAGTAAAGTGCACACTGACTTCTACACAGACTTTAGCGTTTATAGGCGTGCACCTAGACTTCAGGACAGCAATAGCCTCTTTACCAGTACAGAGGTTCTCCGCAATCATTGACCTTATCCCTTGCACAAATCAGCCCCTGTATAAGAGCCCAAGATGGTCTTCAACTTCTAGGGTACATGGCTGCAGCAATGTTTGTGGTGCCACATGCCTGTCTCCACATGAGAACACTTCAGGCATGGTTGTGGATGGTATACAGGCCACAAGTACATCCTATAAACAAACTACTTACCATGCCAGACAAGATGAAAACCTCACTCACGTGGACTCTACACGACAGTGTGTGCAAAGGGCTCCCCTTCCAACAACCTCCAGCGTCACTATAGATGCTTCACTATTGGGCTGAGGAGCCCACTTAGGCCACCACCTTGTTCAAGGACAGTGGACCCCAGAGGAAACCAAGCTACATATCAACCTGCTTGAGCTCAGGGCAGTCCGCAGTGGTTGCGTACACTTCCTCCCACTGATCCAAAACAAAACAGTTCAAATACTTACGGACAATGTTATTATGATGTACTATATCAGCCAGCAGGCAGGAGCCCGATCCTATCAGCTCTAATGGGAGGCAGTTCACCTGTGGGAATGGTGCATTCTACCAAACATAAAGCTGGGTGCAACCTGTTTCCAAGTTAAAAACAGTGCTTTCGCAGACAACCTTAGCAGGCACTTTCCTTAGAATCATGAGTGGGAAATCAACTCCTCATTGTTGACAAACCTTTTCTGGAAGTGGGGGTTCCCCACGGTGGACCTATTCACCACCCACATACATGCTTGTTATCTGCACTATTGCTCCAGAGTGGGCATAGGTCTCCACTCTCTAGGGAATGCGTTCAGCATAAAGTGGCAAGCACCTCTACTATATGCATTCCCATCTTTCCTGCTTCTCCAATGCGTGATTCTCAAGATTAAACAAGACAGGGCCAGGGTAATCCTCATAGCTCCCAGGTGGCCCAGACAAACGTGGTACCCATACCTCTTACAGATGAGTGTAGCCCCAACACATAGTTTCCCACCAGTCCATTCCCTACTCTCACAGCAGAGCAGTCAGATACACCATCCACACTCTCCATCTTCATGTGTGGATGTTAGCTGGTTGATTCCCATAGTGACAGCCTGCCTGAAAGCAGTCCAGCAAGTCCTCATGAACTGTCACAGACCCAGAACCAGATAAACTTATAAATAAAAATGGCACCAGTTTACAGTATGGTGCTTGGAATATAACTGTGCTCCAGCAGATACCGGGATATCACAGATATTACATTACCTCCTAGACCTGTACCAGATAGGTCTATCCTTAAGCTCTATCAAAGTACACTTCTCTGCCATGGCAGCTCTGTACCCTCCACTACAGGGCCACTTGGTTTTTACTCATCCTCCCATTAAATGATTCTTACGCGGCCTACACAATATGTACCCACCACAAAGGGACCCAACACCTGCATGGGACCTTAATCTTGTACTCAGGGTCATTACAGCAAGCCCTTTGAGCCCCTAGCTACTTGTTCCCTGCTACACCTATTGATGAAGGTTGCCTTCCTTGTCGAAATTACTTCTGCACGAAGAGTAGGCGAGCTGGGGACCTTGATTGCAGACCCCCCCCCCCATATACTATTTTTCATAAGGACAAAGTGATTCTCCATACACAACCTACATTTCTCCCAAAGGCACTTACCTCATTCCTTTGTAACGAACCCGAACTCATCTGTCGTCTTCCCAGACCCCACAGGAACTGCAGGGAGATGGCACTGCACAATTAGATGTCCGCAGATCACCTTTTACTTACAATGCATGAAACCCTTCCACGGAACTCCGCAGCTCTTCATCTCATCTACAGAGAGATCACAAAGGTTACCCATTTCAAAACAAAGATTATGTACTGGATTTCAGGCTATACACACCTAGCCTATGCTATATTTCAGAAGGACCCCTCCCCCCCATCCAACATACAGGCTCACTTCACAAGAGCAATGGTAGCATTAACGGCATTTCTCCGGGGCATATCAACAGAGGAAATCTGCAAGGCTGCCACATGGGCCCTAGCACACACTTTCACACAGAATTACACCATTCAAACCTTTGCAGATTCTGATGCACATTTTGGTTGAATAGTACTCTTTGTCACTGACTCACATCCTCCGAAGCGGCCACCACCGAGCATGACTACTGCTTTGTAATGACCTAAGGTGGAGCACCCGTGGGGCACTTCTCAAAGAAGAATGGAAGGTTACTCACCTGGTGCAGTAACTGGAGTTCTTCGAGTTGCTTGTCCCCGTGGATGATCCTCCACCCACCCTTCCTCCTCTCTACTTCAGACTCATCTACATCCGTGTCAGAGAGAGAACTGAGGAGATGGTTGGCTGCTCGTGTGGGATAGCCATTTGAAATGTTGCTTGCTGGTGTTCCACGTGCGCAGCCGACCATGGGCACTGCTACCTAAAGTCTTCTATAAGAGGCTCATTGGTGATCAAGCATCTAGGGTGCAGCACCCATGAGGACAACCACCTTGAACTCTAGTTACTGCACCAAGTGAGTAAACATTCCCTTACCTAACTTGTTATGCCTTTGTAAATTATTAAATCAATTTTTCAGATATTGAAACATACAATGTGTAGCTTTCCAAAGGTCCTACTCATGGTGGATTGATTTAAATCACCAAGAAAAAAAAAATCAGTGATTTTAATCATTTCCCTTTGATACTTCCTCACAGTTCTTAAACAATGGTGCAAATCTGATCACAAAAATATGTTAAATTACAATTCAGTACAGCATTTTACAAGATCTAAGAGGATATAGTTTGTGTATTTTTTTTTTAAGATAGCTTGACTTTTACTAATTAAAGAAATAGTACATAATACTCATTACCAGTGTCAAGCTGCAGATACAGCAGCAGTACATTAGGAATGGTAGGAATTAAATCATACACACACAAACACAATAGTACTTATATTTTATTCAGCTAAATCTTAAATGTTACATAAATGTTTCATATTTGCAATTGCAGCAGTCTCCTGAGTTGCCGGCTGATGGCTGTCCTTAAACTTTTTTTGTAATTTTAAAATTGTATTAACTCTGACAGGCCCACGCCGTGCATGGACAGCAGCCGCCTCGTGCTGTTTTTGTCCGTTAGCTGCGCATGTGGTGCAAGTCTCCCTCAGTTCCTTTTCTACCATCCTTCGTAGAAGGAGTTTCCAGCAGTGCTCTCCTCCACTGAAAAAAAAAAAAAAGATAGAGATAGATCGCTAGTTAGTTGTTTGTAGTTTTAGTTTACTGTTAGTAGTGTGTGTTAGTTACTGTTTTATTTTTAAAAAAATTGCTCACGGTTTTCCTCCCCTCGTTAGGTTTTCTGCACCAACTTCTTCATCCCAGTCGGCATTATGCCAGGCTCCCCAGTTTTAAAAATTGCAGCTCCTGCAGAGACTTGATGCCTGCCTCAGATGAGCACGCCTCGTGTATAAAGTGCCCACATTGTCAAAGTATAACTGCCGGGGTCAGGAAGGATTGGTAGATGAGGCTCAAAATTTGCTCTGGCAGAAATCTTTTCCAACCGCTAGAAGCCAAGACAACATGGAACCCTCGGAAGCCATATGGCAAATGCCAGAACAAAAGCCGTATGGCAAAACCATAGAGCCAATGGAAAATATTTTGTCCCAGTGAAGGACATGGATTTTCTGTTTTCTCATCCGCAGCCAAACTCTTTGATTGTTGATTCTGTCTACCACTGATCTAGACAACCACAGTATAAATCATCTCCCTAGGACAAGGAGCACAAAAGACTAAACATCTTTAGGAGAAAAGTCTATTACTCAGCTATGCTCCAGTGCTCCAGTTTAGGATTTCCAACTACACACGCTAATTCCGACTATTCTAATTACACCAAACCAGGAGCTGCTCAACGATCTCGCAGAACAAAAGAGGCCACAACAGCAATCCATCATGAAAGAAGGACAGTCCATTGCCTGGACGACACTTTAAGAGTCAATGTATGTAGCAGACATGGCAGCCCGATCAATGGCAGTGGCGATCGTTATGCATTGAGCTCCATGGCTGCACTCATCTGGTGCTCTCAGGGAACTGCAAACTAAAGTGGAGGATCTGCCCTTTCATAGGGCCCACTAATCACTGCCAAAATGGATGAGGTGCTCCACTGCATGAAAGACTTGCATACAACCCTCTGGACACTTAAAATGTACACGCTAACCAATAAGAGGAAGAGATACACATCATACCAGAGGACAAGAGACATGTCCTACCAAAGGCAGCATCAGAGTCCGTTTGACAACAGGTCCAAGCAAAGGCTGAACAGAAGGACACAGCATGCCCAGCCAGCTGCATCCCAATCTGCTGCTCCCAAGAAGCAAATTTGAAGATTTGGTCAAGGATATGAGTGACCACCCCCTCCATCCGGTACATACCATCCATATCTTCCATCACCGATTGAGGCCCTTCTACCACCAATGGGCCCTAATCACTACGGACCGATGGGTCCTCCAGATTACAAGAACTGGCTATACCATCCCCTTGCTGTCTATGCCCCCTATCCACCCTCTTTCCCCGTCCATCTTCAGGGACCCCTCTCACAAGCCCCTTCTACAAGCAGAAGCTCAACAGTTACTCAAGTTAGGTGCCATAGAGGGAGTTCCACCAGAGTTTCACAGGCGAGGGTTCTGTTCCAACTATTTCCTCACGTCAAAAAAGACAGGGGGATGGAGGCCAATCTTTGATCTCAGGAAGCTCAGCGAGTTACGTACGCAACAAGTTCAGGATGGTAATGCTGGGAACCATCATCCCGGCATTGGATGAGGGGGACTGGTTCTCATTCCTCAACCTTCAAGACAAGTTCTTCCATATAACAATACACCCGGCCCATAGGAGGTTCCTCCACTTTATGATAGGCAGAGATAATTATCGATATCTTGTCTGCCCTTTTGGACTATCAACAGCACCACGCATTTTCTCCAAGACCTGGCAGTAGTCACAACCTTCCTCAGAAAGCAGGGAGTCATCATATTCCCATACCTTGACAATTGCTTAATCAAGGGGTCCTCCCAAAAACATACAATGTTTATGACAGACTTTACTTGAGACATTTTTAACCATTTGGGTCTTTTAATAAATGTTCAGAAATCTACTCTGGACCCCACCCAGGGAATAGAATTCATTGGAGCACTACTAGGCTCTATGGTGTCCAGGGTGTTTCTCCCTCTGACCCATTTCCAAACACTGCATGGACATTGAACAAACCATTTTATAGGCTCCGGTGACATATGGCAGGCCCTAGGACTTATGGTAGCCACGACCTTCATGGTCTCCCTAGCAAGACTCCACATGAGATGCCTACAAACCTGGTTAGCATCCGTGTACATTCCCAACTGGCACAGCCTCGCCAGGCGAATTACACCCACACTGCTAGTGGTCATATTGCTGCGATGGTGGACCTTCCTTCTCAATCTTCCCCTTCCATTGCCCAGATCTGTCATGGGTAATCACTACAGACACTTCCCTTCTGGGTTGGAGAGCTCACTGCAGATGCCACACAGTGCAAGGCAGATGGTCACACTGAGCAACAAGGCTGCACATCAACACTTTGGAACTCCAAGCAGTCTGCAGTGCTTGCCTCCATTTCTTACCACTGGTCCAGGGCAACACTATATGTGTCCTCATGGACAACACACCCTGTATGTATTACATCAACAGACAGAGGGGTGTCCGATCACGCTCGCTATGTGCTGAGGCAATCAAGTTCTGGAACTGGTGCATGAAGAACAACGTTACACCAACTGCAGTGTACATACCAGGCCAACAGAATACCAGAGCAGATGAGTTGAGCAGACAATTTTATCCAGCACCACGAGTGGGTACTCAGCTTGATAATCATCTTACACATTTTTTGGCAATGAGGGTTGTCATGATTATGAGGGTTAGCTAGCAGCCTGGGGATTAAGGAGTTAACTACACCTAGCCAGGTGGAGTGACCAGTAGGAATGTAGGTGGGACTTTCAAACTGGGACAAAGGAAGTTGGGTTTTTTCCTTTCTCCTTTTGTCTCTCTGGGTGAGTCCTCTGCAGCTACAGGGAGGGACAAGCATGTCTCTCTCTCTCTCCAAGAAACAATTCTTCACACTCTGTAAGTAGGGTAAAGTTTAGGTAGTTTGGTTAGGCTTTATTGTTTTAAGGGTTGGGTATGGGATCTGATATCTGGCACTGCTTAAGAGGTGTTTGTCTTTCTTTTTAACTAAGTTCTAGCCCATGGTGTAATTCCTCCATGAGTATATTTTGTTACCTTTCCATCTGATCCTTATGCTTGCAACAGGAATATTGTTGTAATAATAAAAGTTTTCTCCTTTCTTTTTATTAACCTGGCATTGGTTACTGTGTGTCCTGATTTTTATAATAGGGGTGAGATTTCCCAAATGATCTTTCCCTAATCTTATTAATATTTGGGTGGTGGCAGCGGAAGTTTTATTCCCAAAATGTAGGTTTTTAAGATTTTGGGGGAAGTTTTATACCAAAGCCTGGTAGATAAGGCTTTGGGGTACACTTGCTGGCCCCCACTTCTGCATTTATCATGCCAGAGTGGGGAAGGAGCCATGACAAGGGTTCCCAGTCATAGACCTCTTTGCCATGAAAATCAACCACAAATGCCATTGCTTCTGCTCTTGAGGGGGCCAGGGCAAACTCTGCCAGGCACATGTTCACCGTACCATGGACCGCTCCTCTTTCATACACGTTCTCTCCAATTCCCCTGATCCCCAGGGTAATCTGCAAGATTCTAGAGGACCGAGTGAGGGTCATCCTAACAACACCATATTGGCTGAGACAGCATAGGTTTCCATACCTCACTACCTGTCAGTTGCCAAACCCTTTCAACTCACCATCACTCCTCAGTCAATTAACTCAACACAACGGGCAAACATATCACCCGAACTCTCAGAATCTGTAGCTTACTGCTTGGCTTCTCCTTGGTTCCAGAATGATGAATTTACATGCTCCCAGAGATCCTCCTCAGCAGTCGACACTCTTCCATGAGATACACCTATCAAAACAAATGGAAGAGATTTCAGAAATGGTGCAGAGCGATGTTCGCCCATCCCATCACTAAGTGGTTTCTAACAGGTCTGTCCAAAGCGTGACCCTACGTATATTCACTTGTCCCACCTTGGAACCTAAATTTTGAGTTAGACTCCTTAAGAAGACCTCCCTTTGAACCCTTATCGACAGCCTCAATGCAACACATGGTCATGAAAGTGTCCTTCCTTGTCGTGATCACATCAGCATGACGAGTAAGTGAAATCGCAGCCCTTATGGCGGACCCACCATATACGTTCTTCACTAAAGATAAAATTATTCTCAGACCCCGTCCGAAATTTCTACCAAAGGTTATCTTCGACTTCCACGTTAATGAGCCCATTATCTACCCACTTACTACCCTAAGTCACATGCTTCCCCAAGGGAGGCAATATTACATACCCTTGATACAAGAAGGGCTATTGTTTTCTATATAGATGGGACTAAACCTTTTAGAAAATCTAATAGACTTTTTATATCCATGTCCGGTCCCGGCAGGGGACCAACTGTCTCTACACAGTGCATATCCAGATGGATAGCAACTTGCACAATTACCTGCTGTAGACTCAGAAACAAGGATCCACCACAAGTGGTCAATGCATACTCCATCTGAGCAATAGCTGCATCTATCACCTTTCTACATATTGTCCTGCTAGCCGACATCTGCAGGGTGGCTACTTTGTCTTCCACACGCACATTGGCACAACATAATGTGTTACTGCAAGGACCAGTACCTACCACCTTTGTGGGCAATGCTGTCGTTGTCTCTCCCAGTAGATGACTCCAAAGTCCCATCTCCACAACAATGGGTACTGCTTTTTACTCACAGGAGTAGAGCACCCACTGGGGCACCACTCAAAGGAGAAGAAAATACTTACCCTGTGCAGTAATGATGGTTCTTCAACATGTGTGTCCCTATGGGTGCTCTACTACTTTCCCTTCCTCCCCACTACTTTGGAGTCCATTACAGGATTTCCAGTAGAAAAGGAATGGAGGGAGACTCATGCCAGGCATGCAATTAATGGACGAAAACAGTGCGAGATGGCTACTGTGCATGTGCGACGTGGGAAGACACCACTAGGATAAAAGTCTCTGATTGCCAGCGCAAGGATGCACCGACACCTGAGTAGAGTACCCACAGGGGAACACATCGCAAAGAGCTATCGTTACTGCTCAGGGTGAGTAACTTCTTTTTCGACTCCTACTCAATTTCTTAGATTTGTGTGAATAATATGAAATGATGAAAATATTCCCTCTGTGTCTGCAGAGAAAGTTATTGCTGTGAAAAGTTTACAACTGGCTTAACAACTGAAAGAACGCTGTTTCAAGGTGTATAGCTAATGATTTCCACCAATTCAGGGGAGTGATTTTGTTCAAAGCATAATCAGTAAATATTCATTAATTGAATGGGTTTGCTCCATCCCTGAAATTTATGGTGACTGGCATAACTGAGGAGTGATTTTGAGATTCCCATGCCATGGCAGCATCATCATCTTCAGAAGTTGGGCATTTATGTTTGCAGTTAAGAATGTTCACAAGAAAATGAGCTGGAGTTAGTGTTTGATCTATTCACTTCTTTATTGCATATAGTTTAACTTTCTGGTCATGGGTTTTTTTTCACCTTCCAAAATGAACCTTCCAAATTTTGACAGGAATTCTGCATCAATTTTTTCTGAAGTTTGTTTAAGGCTATGGATAATAGGCTTCAATATATTAAGCATATCCTCTACATTCCTCTTTAATCCAATGTTAAATATTTTGGATGAGATACTTCAACCACAGAATTCCATCGAACATTTTGAGGGATAATTAATTTGGATCCTGCTGCTCTCTTCAGTGATGCTGAAGACAAAAGGCTGTTACAGAAATATTTTGTGACTTCAACAACTTTTTCTTTTATTCCTGGAGAAGACATACTTTAGTCTACGGCTAAAATTTACATGAAATTGGCACTGCAACCATATATTATTAAAGCACAGAACAAGAAATAGCTCTATAAGTATTCTTTCATCTTTGCCAGGTTTGCAGCATTGTCGGTGACAAAACTGCACAGTTGATATTTGATTTTTTTCCCCAGTTTATTACAGCTTTCAGTGCCACTTCTTTTAAATACTCTGATGGGCATTTCCCCATGTATCTATTTTTTTTTCTGAAAGATATGTAACCCTATCTTCTGTTGTCAAAGGAGAATAAAGGAAGCTGGGGGGATGCTGAATTACATCTTCCCTTTTTCTTTTCGGTTCACTCCACTGTTTCTTTCTATGCTGACTGTCCTTTTCTATATATTGTCTTTCTGTCTTTAAGACAATGTCTTATCTGACTCCTCTGCTGTGCTTGGCCCAGATCCACCACTACTTAAGCATAGAATAAAAACAATCCTATCCAGCTTGTCTTTCTTTGCACATTATTTGAGTCTGCTGAGAAACAGAAATTGAAAGGCCAGAACTGTCAAGAAGCAAGTGCTGGTAGTTAGGTTTGACAGATTAGAGCTATTAATTTTTATGAGACTGTAGTTGTTGCACATTTGTGATGAGATTTAACTGTAACTATTATTTTTAATGCAATTTAGTATTTAGTATTTTATTTTTTAATTAAAAAGTTGATTTAAATTTAAAAAAATAATTGATTTTTATCCACTCTGGTCCTATCCTAAGTCAGTGACAGTGCTGAGAAAAGACCTCTGTTTTCTATCCCCCAAATCAGTCTTTTATGATACAGAGCTCAAAGATTTATTTTTCTTCACTTAAATTATGTATACCTGGTAAGAATATTTTCACAATATTTTGAATGCCATGTTGTACACTTCATATTGCCACAAGATATGAGTTGATAGCAACTGACAGTGATTTAATGTTCACAGCAAAAACTTTAGTTTATTAATTGGAAACTGTGTGACTACTTGAGTCTGTAGAATGGTAAGGCTTCTTTCCAGTGCAAGACAAGTCTAGTCAGCTATACAGAGCTCTAATCCTGAGTCAGCAACGAAGTTCCAGAACCACTTGTACAGCCAGTAATCTAGTAAAATGCTGAAACAGGAATAATATCTACAAGGGCATAGCTTTTTAGTTTAGGGTTGATTTCACTACTGGGGGAGCAGCATGAACAGCAGAAAGAGCAGTGATGCACAACACATGGCATTGTCAAAACATCTGAATTTAGCAACTCGTGTATATGTTATGGTCTCTTTCTATTGTTTTGTTCAATGTTTCTTTACACATCTGGTAAGTGTAAGGCAACATTAATGTATGCTACCAGTGTAGAGGCAAAGAATGCTACATTATTTAATCACTTTTACCTGTTTTAATTTATTTAGCTTTTAGCAGGTTTTATATTTTATGTGACTTATATAATACCTTTAACAGCAAAATACTTATTTTGTTTCCATTTATGATGCTATGTAAAACTCATCACCCATTGGAATTTTATTGTGCATTAAGCTGTCTGTTCCAATTGTTTAGGGAATTTTTAAAGAAAATCCTACAATGACCAAGTATACCTCTTCATTTAAGCTAGCAGTCTTTTTTTTCTGCAGAAAACATTAAGGTTTAGAATCTTAAATCATTTAGAGTAGGATTGTGAGAGACTGCTGAAGTAGCAAAAAGCATTCATATTGCAGTATTTGGTTAAAAACTGTCAGCTTTAATCAGAAAGCTCTTTTATTTGTTGTAATCAAATAAACATATGAATAAAAGACATGCAATAAAAACTTACGGGAGTGCCATTGATACAAGGTCAAATAAAAAGCAGAAAGAGCTTAATCTAACATGTTTATAGCCTGACAGGAATCCATCAGTCTAAAGGTATTTGTGGGATATGGACCACACATTGCAGCTCTGCTGAAAAGTGCTGGTGCCAAGATCGGCCTACTATAAAGGAGCATTAAACTGCCACATATTATGTTTTTGTTCAGCAAGGTGCCGTGCTTATGCTTACTGTTTCTGCTAATTGTAAACGTATTCTGTGACTTTTCTTTTGCCACTATCTCAAGGGTTTTTGGCCTAATTAAAAGGATGAGTTACTAAAGGGAATTTAAAGACAGGACTGTGTAGCACTTTAAAGACTAACAAGATGGTTTGTTAGGTGATGAGCTTTCGTGGACCAGACCCACTTTCTCAGATCAAATTGTGGAAGAAAATTGGCATGACCATAAATACCAAAGGGATACAATCAAAAAAAGTGAACACACATAAAAAGGACAAATCAAATTTCAGAACAGAGAGGGGATGAGGGGGGGAGGTTAATGTCTGTGAGCTAGTGATATTAGAGGTGATAATTGGGGAAGCTATCTTTGTAATGGGTAAGGTAAAGGGAATTTAGTAAGTTATCATTTACTCTGTAATATAACCCTTTCCCTTTTACTTGCTTTCTGAAAGCTGAAGAGCAGATGACCGCTCTGGAGTGCGATGGTAAATTTAGCTGATTTTTGTCAGCCAGAACTACAAGTCTCTGCACACCAAAGAATGTTTGAATATCTTAATTTCTATGTGAAATCAGAGGGTACGTCTAGATTACATCTCTCTTTCGACAGAGGGATGTAAATTAGACACTTCGAAATTGCAAATGAAGCTGGGATTTGAATTTCTCATGCTTCATTTGCACGATCACGTAATGGCGTTCTTTCGAAAAAGTGCTATTTCGAAAGTAAAACTGTGGTCTAGACGCAGTTCTTTCAAAAAGGGAAGGCTTTTTCGAAAGATCCTGTAAACCTCATTTTTTAGACACAACCTAATTGTTAACCCAAAGAGCAGAAGGTAAGTACCAGATGAAGGAGAAGTGTTAGCCTATCCAAAGATGGAGGATTTTTTTCTTGCAGATACCTCATGAAAGCCTACAAACCGTGAAGCTGTGAAAGCCTCTTGAGATGGCAGAGTGGTGAGACAGCCTGTGGGCACTGTAACAAGCAGGCACTGGGAGGGTACATATTTTCATTCTGTACTCTGCATGCTTTCTTTTCTGGCCCATGTGAGAGAATGCTAGATATTCTAATTGCTTCAGTATTTGAAAATCATAGAAAACATCAGGTCATCTAGTCTGATCTCTTGTACATCACTGGCTACCAATACCACCCATAATCATCATACTAAATCTAACAGCTGGAATTGGATCAAAGTATTACAGTCCTGAGGAGACTTGAGTGTTTCACCACAGACAGAGGACAGGAGAGACTGAGGTGTACTAATGCCTGAGGACCCTGCAGTAGCAGGGGCTTGGTTAAGTGAGCTTTATAGATATGATCCTAGCATGCAGCCCATGCTACTGAAGAAGGTGAAAAATTCTGAAAGTCATTGCTAATCTGACCAGGAGGGAAATTCCTTCCTGACCCCACATATAGGGCACGTTTACAAAGTAGGGCTAAAGCCAAAATAAGCTATGCAGTTTGAGCTATGCCAGTTGCATAGCCTAAGTTGAAATGTTTTATTTTGGATTTTGGCGCTGTCAACGCAGAATGAAGTCCAAGAAAGCGTACTCTTCCTCCAACTTCCCTTACTCCTCGTAAAATGAGAGTTACAGAACACGGAGTAAGAAATCCTCCACCTCAACATTATTTTGACATTATGTTGAAATAACTGCTTTTAGTGTAGACATGGACTATGTTGTTTCTGAATAATGTTAGTTACTCTGAAATAACACTGCTGTGCAGACATACCCTTGTGATCAGTTAGACCCTTGACGTTTCAGTGGAAAACAATGAGCTAGACCCTTAGTGATCAGTTAGACCCTTGACGTTTGAGTGGAAAACAATGAGCTAAGTACTTGAAAGAGAATTCTCAGTACCATCTCAGAGCATGAGTCCGCTTTGTCTAGTATGTCTTCTTCAACAATGTCCATCTCTAATACTTCAGAGAAAAGTCACAAATGAAAAACAAAATCCCAGGATACATTTGAGTAAAGGGGAGAATCCTTTACTTAACCCTACGGGTGACTGTCTGAAGCCCAGAAATATGAGATCTTTTGGAACGTAAAACATGAACCAGAAGGGGTCCCCACAGGACAACTGAATCTTGCCCCCCTCTTTCCCTCAAAGAACCCTGACATACAATGCTGCTCAGAAATTTATCAAACTCTGTCTTAAAATTCATTAGGTTGTTTGCCTCCACAACTCCAATTGGAAGTCTGTTCCAGAACTTCACTCCTGTGATAATTAGGAACTGTCTTCTAATTTCCAGCCTAAATTTATTTATACCTAGGTTGTGCTCATTTGTTCTTGTCCCAGCATTGTCTTTCTGCTTCAGTAGTCCTGATGTTTACCTAGATGAGGCATTTATAGGAACCTTTATTTGTTTGGCTAACTAGGAAAAGCTTTTTTTAGTCTACTCCTATAAGATAATCTCTTCATTCTGAATGATCGTTCTAGTAGCTCTTCTGTGCACCTGTACTTTGTACAATGGTATTAATGCTTCTCTATCTCTACTGAAATGCATCACATAAACATCCTAGGATTTCACTTGCCTTTTCCACAGCCACATCATATTGGTAACTTGTACTCATTGACCAGCCTACCCAGGTCTCTCTCTTCCTCTCTTGCTCTCAGCTGAGGAATCTTAGCTAATAGCAGGAATTCTTCTTATTAGTCTATATGTTTGCACTTTCTGTCATCCTATAATAGTGATCCAGGCAGGTTTAGCTTCTTCAGACACTCTGGCAGGATCCCATGTCTGAGCGTGCCTTAGTCTGGATCTGTTTTATCTCACTTGAAAGAGTCTGTGTCCTTGTGTCAACCACCTACATCTCCTTTTTGTCCTCCTCCTGGGTTCTTTACTGAGGGCAGGTCTACACTGCTGCTTAAGACAGTCTAATTTACATCATTCAGAGGTGTGAAAAAGGCCCCTCCCCAGTGACGCAAGTTGCAATTAACTTAATGCTGTCCACATTGGTGCTATGTTGGCAGGAGATGCTCTCCCGAAGACATAGCTTCTGCCTTTCACAGAGGTGGAGTAATTGTGTCAACGGAAGAGCACTTCCCGTCAGCATAAGGTATCTTCACCAGATGTAGAGTGATACAGCGTTTCTAATGTAGACCTGCCCTCAGTGTACCTATCAAACCAGTTTTGGGATCTACCCAGGAAATCAGGATAGATCCACTACAGGCTATTGTCTCTGAGATAAATAAATGTTCTTTGATACAATCATTATACATATTCCAATACATTTTAACAAGTATTTGAGGAAGAAGGGGGTGCAGAGAAAGCCAAAAGGAAAGTGATCTTTTTTTTTAGGATGCCTAAGCTTGTTCCAGCAAAAGAAACATCTGTACAGTACACAGTTGATAGCTAGTCTCCCTGAAAGGGTTCAGGAAATGTCATGTACAGTACTAAGTGTGTTAGGGGTTTTTTGCTTCAGTTAAGGGATCTTTTCCATCATAATAAAAGGTTGGGTTTTTTTAAGTTTTTAAAAGCTGCACAAGATTTTTTCCCCAAGACTTTTCTTCTTTGACGGTTATGCCAAAATAAGATGAGGAGCAAATGCTTCAAAACAGTAGCTTTCCCAAATATCTCACATTATTTCAGCTAACTGCATATTGCTTTCAAGTTTGTTCTGTACCATATGTCTGGGGTTCTCATCCTTTTTGCCTTTGAGACCCCTCCCCAAAATGCTATAAAAACTCCGTGGCCCACCAGTGCCACAACAACTTGTTTTCTGTTGCTTGGGCCTCAGGCCACAGGAGTCCCTACAAAGATAAATTGCTCAGTCTTCAGTGTCTGTTCAAGGTGGTGGGGCTCAGGGTCTAGGCTTCAGTCCCATGCTGTAGGACTTTGGTTTTCAGCCTCAGTCCCAGCAAGTCTAATTCTGGGCTTGCTTGGTGGCCCACCTGAAACCTGCTTGCGTCCCTCCAGGGAGCTGCAGATGCCTAGTCGAAAACCACTTCTTACACATGGCAGTCCATGCAAATTGTTTAATGAGCTAGTTTATATATTTGTGCCCAATTTGCATATAAACATACCATAGTTATAGATTCAAGGAGTTTAATTTATTTAGCTTGGTGCACATGCTGTAAAAGGGTGATTTGGGTCAGTCTATAGTATATGCTGTGGTTTAAACAGTATTTAATTTAAGGTAGTTCTCTGGTCTGCGTTATGCAGGAGGTCCAACCAGATGGTCAGAATTATAGTCATTTTGTAATCTGTGAAATATAACCTTATGGTTACCACATGGTTACCACATTATGGATACAAAATTTATATCTGTGGTGCTGCAAGGCTCTAGCGACAGCAAGCAAGACCTGCAAAGCCAGAGACTGGGCAAGGAATTTCCACAGTGAAAGCAGACGTATGTTGGGCCACTGCTCGCTGGAGCCAGTATCCAGCTCTGGCAGCTCCTCTGGTGTGTCTGTGCAGTCCCCTGCTCTGACCACTGGGGTGGGCACCAGGTTCACCAGCAGCTGTCCATGGCCACACTATCGTGTGCAGGTGACTCTCATGCTCCCAGTAGGGAGTTGTACACCCATCAGAGTGCCTCTCCTATGTATTAACATGTAGGAGAAAAACAGAAATCTTATTTAGATTTGACATTGTTTATGCAAGATTAATGTACAACTCTTGAAAAGCTATTGACAAGAATTTACTTGTACAAAAATGTCTCTTTTCTGGAAGAGATTGACCAGTCTTTGGAGCACAATTGCCATCTGCCCCTTATGTGCTTTAGGAATGAGCAGGCCTGGGTGAACCAACATGGGCAGTGGGAGGAAGGACTTATACAGGAGAATGCACCTTTTTGTATAGAGCCCTCTGCATATAAACCACCCACTTTGTAATGAGAGGCTCTGGAGCCATTCATTGATGGCTGAAGGAAGCACATATATCTGACACACAGCATGGATTTTATACCATTACCTGTGTAAAAAATGCGAACCAGTTTTAGGTGAATGAACCTTGTTAGCTTCACCAGAGAAATACAGATAACTTTATATTTTCAATTCAGAGGCAGGATTTTCTTTCTGTAGTAGTATGAAAAGCCCAGAGGAAAAGCAGTGGTATATTAACTGTTCCTCTGAGATCATTACTTATTCTTCCATTCATGAATCAAGATCAAAGTTTTCTAGTACAATAAAAAAAAAATTACATGCGTAAGATATGGAAAAGTACAATATGTACTTTACAATATGTACTCCATCTGTTTAATTAATCTGCACCTTTATTTAGTTGACTTTCCAGTATTGGGACTTTGATCTTAATTTAATTTATTGGACCTTATTTTCAACTACCTCTTTCATTTTTTAAAGCTTTCAAGTGCCACCACCTCATAAAGAATCATTGAATCTTAAGTGGTGAGGAAATTTTTCAGACAAATTAAACACCGTCTCAAGACTACTTCTTACACCAATTATTTTATTATTTTACAAGTTTAATGCATCTCATTTCACATATTGCAAGAATAATGTAGCTGCAACCTCTTTAGGTAAGAATATAGGGTAAGATTAAGTGTCCCTAGCCTCTGTCATTCAATGATTCCTGTTTTGTTCATTCTCTCTGGGGCAGCTAGCATTGGCCACTGTCAGAAAACAGGATACTGAGCTAGATGGACCTCTGGTCTGACCCAGTATGAGTGTTCTTGTTTTTAATTTCTTTTGTGGCTTCTCTTAATGTTAATGTCCATATGGAAATGGCAAACTAATAGTGAGGAGAGAATAAAAAAAATGGGACTTTTCATTTTAGAAAAGAGGAGACTAAAGAGGGGGTATGATAAAGGTCTTCAAAATCATGACTTGTGTGGAGAAAGTGATTAAAGAAAAGTTATTTACTTGTTTCTGTAACAAAAACTAGGGTTCTATAAGACAAATGAACATTTCAAGATTGCAGATTTTTCTGTGGGTGCATTCTTAAATTTGCTTTAAAGTGCTTAGTGTTTACCTTGTATATAAGCTAGGACACATTTTAAACACAACTTTGTATTAATGTTCCATCAATGTATCAGACGTTCTTAAATTTGTCACTGTATATCAGAAGATCAGAATGATGCTAAATTGGCCAGACTACCTTTATGTATGAACATTCATAATTTAACTAATTAAAAGAAATGGTGTTACTGATTATAGAATTGAAACTGGAAAGGAGAGGCTGTATATTTTTATATTTTGAAATACATAAATCCTACCATGTAAAAGCAAGAGACTGAGCATCTGTTTTTGACTCTGTCACTGATTTTCTGTGACCAAGGATAACTCTCAATTCCTCTCTGCATCAGTTTGCCTATTTGTAAAATTTACCCATCATTCAGATTCATAGCACTATCCCATCAAGAGAAACGTGCCCAGTTTTCTATGTTTTGTTCTTGCCCTCATTTGCTTTCTTGTCTAAAATGTAAATTGAAAGTTCCTTATGGCATAAACCATATCTGTGTATGTTTCACAAAGTGCTGACTTTCCTCTGTGGTTGGTACAACTAATTGAGACATTGCTTGTCCTGATTCTGCTGAGACGAATAGATGTTCTATTAATGCTGCTGAAACACACCGGTGAGTTGAGGAAGGTATTTTAAGATACTGCATTGGGACTGAGGAAGTCTGGGGTCAATTTCTATTTTTCTACCACAGATTCCCTGAGTGACCTTGGTTAAATCATTTAGACCCAGATTTTTAAAGGTGTATATATACATTGCTCTGCCTAGCATTATAGCCCTTAAGTCACTCTTGAAAATGAGACTTAGGAAATTAGGACACTATGGACCTTTGATTTTCAGTGAGGCTTTGCAACTTTGCAGCTGTGAGTGGAAGAACCTAAATCTGGGCTTAAGTGACTCTGTGACTCAGTTCTCAGTTCCCCATCTGTAAAATGGAGTTGATATTTCCCTTTCTCTGTTTCCCTTGTTCAGTTGACTGTATTCTCTTTGACTCAGGGTCATTTTTATACTGTGACTGGACATTGTCTATCAGAAAGGGGTCCCATTCTTGGTTAAGATTTCTAGACACTACAATATAGGTAATAATAAATTACAGTGAGCAGTCACTTTGAATCAGAGGATTAGAAGGGACTGCAAGGGTCATCAAATCTAGCCCCCTGCCTAGATGCAAGATTTGTTGGGTCTAAACCATATATCATAATCACTATGTAGTAAACATCCTATAACACCTTTGTTCTGTGCCTTATGATGCTATAATTCATTTCCATTTCTATGGATGATGTGGATCATTTCACATTTATCTGCCATTAAGCACCTCCATAGATTGATCATAAACTTTTAGATCAATTTTAGTGAGTACAAGGCGATACTTGTTGCAGGGTTACTCCTGATTTTATGTGTGCCATTTCTATACTCTCACATTTGGCTAAACTCCACTATAGCATACTCTGCCATTAGTAAACCATTTAAAACTATTCAATTCTGGTTTTGATGCTAAATGTCCTGCCTCAAGTAAGACCCTGACCAACATGGATGTGTGTAGCATACATTTTTGGCTTGCCACATCTATTGGATGTCACTTCAATTTATGTAAATAGTTGCTGCATAGATGTAAAATAGGCTAAAGGGTGCAGAGAATGGAAACTACTTATTCATTTTTGTTCTCAACCAGGAAGTGTATAAATCTTCTCTGTTCCCCGCATGACTAATAACTTTCTTTATTCCTTTTGTGACAGGCCAATGGTACAACATTCTTTCTTTTTTCATATAGAACCATTTCATGCAAGCATATTCCATTATGGGTTTAGTATAGTTTTCAAATCATTGACATTTAAAAGCTATTTAAGAAAAACATAACAGAGTGTCTTTGCAAAAGCACTCTCCATAAAATAACTTCCCTTTGGCTTTATGCCAGAGCAACTCAAACAGCTTTGTTTGAAAAAGATCAGGGAGAGAGATTGAGAGATTGAGAGAGAGAGAGAGAGAGAGAGAGAGAGTGTGTGTGTGTGTGTGTGTGTGTGTGTGTGTGTGTATTCGTGTGTATTCGTGTGTATTCCTGATTTAAAACCTTAAACTGAAGGAAGAACCTTTAAAATATTCATACATATATTTCATTCAGCTTGGAATTTTGTGTATAAATTATACCACTGCAAATTACCTATGTTGTTAAAGGACCTGTAAATGTGATTTGCACATTTCAAAGAAATGGAATATTTCTATCTTGTTAGTGCCATTCTCTAGGTTAATCTCTAGAACACTTAATGCTTTTCTTTTTGCTCAGTCCAGTAGTTAGTTACAAATTCTTTTCAGAATGAAGTGCTGCTTGCATATTCTTGCATTTTGAATTATATTTGAACAGAAAATGTTCCCCTTCCTTCCAGGTGGCTTTTCTGATTTTGCTACTGTAGATGGACTTATATTTCTTTCAAATAAGCTGAAGTAGTAAAAGTTGTTGGTTTAGGGGATCATATTATACTTCATATTATGCTATACTTCATATTAAGCTATGCTTCATATTATGAATTGTTGTACTTTCGTTTTACAAACAAAAGGTATGAGACTTGGGGTTCCAAACAACATCTGAAACAAAGTACATGTTTTTCAAGAGACCTGATAGACTTCCAAGTTAGCAAAGGGACCGTTGTGAAATCTTGTCTGACATTCTGTTTAATATAGGCCCCATATAATTTCACTCAGTAATTCCTAGTCCATAATGAGAGGTGCCAGGGTTTAAAAGTCTGAAAATGTTTGACTCCAGAATATTAGTTCAAATCACACTATCGTTTTGGATGATGTGGATCATTTCACATTTATCTGCCATTAAGCACCTCCATAGATTGATCATAAACTTTTAGATCAATTTTAGTGAGTACAAGGCGATACTTGTTGCAGGGTTACTCCTGATTTTATGTGTGCCATGTTACCACATCTGGGAAACCTGATGTTTTATAGAACTGTTGAAACATATGTTGTTTTTTTGGAAGTTGACATACGGATACAGCATGTTGAATAAAAAACAATGTCAGTTATTGGTTTAATTTTGTATTTTTCAATAGGATACCATGGTGGTAGCTGGATTTAACGTGGCCAAATCATTTTCTGCTAATGAAGATGACCAACACTGCTGTCATCTGGAAGTATCTGAAGATGCAGGATCAAACATTTATGTATGTAGGTGCAGTGGGTTCAGTTTTCCAATTTAAATGTCCAAGTCATCAATAATTTAACAGAAGATAAAAAGTACAGATAGAAAAATGTTATTAATCTAAGCTACATCTACACTGCATAAGTGCTGACTTGGAGCAGGATGAACAAGGGTGGAGAGGGAGTGAACTACAACGTGAACTACAGCATGCACTAAAGTTCTGTGTTCCAGTTCCCGTATGTGGACAGTGCTGGCATGAACTGAAAGGTACCTAGTTTGTGTTGGTCCTCTTTGAATAATACTGACTTATCTTCACATAAATGAGATACCATTTAGTTCATGTTAATAGCGTTCGGGATCGACTGTTACAGAAAAGCACTTTGAGTACTGCAGTTCACATACCCAAAGTCTGAAATGGGGAGCCATGCAGACAACCACACAGATTGTTTTTTTTATTAACAATAGCCAATTATGGTGAAAACCTAGAACATTTTTAGGTTTGCGATGCACCTTATGAGATATCATTTTATATTAAAAAATATGTGGAGTCCTGGTGGATATTTCTCTGAAAACATCCACTCAATATGCAGTGGCAGTCAAAAAAGCAAACAGAATGTTGGGGATCATTAAGGCCTGGTCTACACTACAGCAAAAGGTCAGATTAAGATACACAACTCCAGCTATGTTAATTACATAGCTGGAGTTGACATATCTTAAATAGAGTTTCTTAATTTGATAGCAAATGCTCATATTGGCTTCCCTTACTTCTCATGAGGAGCAAGAGTACCAGCATTGACAGGGGGCATCCTCTGAGTTCGATTTAGAGGGTCTTCACTAGATCTCCTAAATCAAACCCCGTAAGATTGATTGTGGCAGCGTCTGATCTTCCGTATAGTGTAGACATGCCCTGAGAGATAGATAATAAGACAAAATATTATATTGCTACTATATAAATCCAAGGAATACCCACATATTGAATATTACATGTGAATGTGGTTGCCCCATCTCAAAAGTATTGGAAAAAGTTTAGAAAGGGACAACAACAATTTTGGGGGGTATGGAACCTTATAAGGAGAGGTTAATAAGTCTGGGGCTTTTTAGTTTGGAAAAGACTAAGGGGATTATGACTGAGGTCTAGAAAATCATTACTGGTGTAGAGAAGGTAGATAAGGAAGTGCTGTTTACTCCTTCTCATAACACAAGAACTAGGGACCACCAAATGAAATTAATAGCAGTAGGTTTAAAATAAAAATAAGTATTTCTTCACTTAACACAGAGTCAACCTGTGGAACTCCCTGTGAGAAGTTGTTTTGAAGGCCAGGACTATACCAGGATTGAAAAATATCTAGATACATTCATGGAGGTTCGGTCCATCAAGGTCTATTAACAAGGATGGGCAGGGATGGTGTCTGTGGCTTCTGTTTGCCAGTTTTCAATGACAGTTTTCCAATATCCTGCCTGCAAATGATTCCAGCAACAGTTCCTGGTACCTGGCAGGCTAAACAATGAATATATGCACTTTTTCCCTAGAAGCATTGTTCTTATATGAAATAAGGTAGGACTGCACTAGAATGTGCTGAAAACATTTTAGCTGATGACTACTCTGTTAAGGCTCAGAAATGTCTTTTCAATGACTTATAATGTTCATGTGCTAAGACTTATAATGTTCATGTGCTAAGTAGTATCAAGCTTCAAACTTCTGTTTGTATGGTACTTTTTTTAACTCTTTAAATTAAATTTTACCTCCAAAATTCCTTCATGGGTTATTTAAGCCCACAGTAGAGTTGTGGACCAGTGAAAACAGATTATAGTGCAAACTGTTTTGTTCCATTAGTTATGAGTGACAATGATAATATATATTTATAGGATACTTAAACACCCTTAAAAGTGATGTACAGGAAATAATGAATTTCTTGATCACAACTAGCTGCAAACCAATTTCAAACAACTTGCTATAATTATTTACAAATAAAATAGTACTTAATCAGTTTTACTTCACTAATAATACAAACACATTCCAAACAGATATATTTGTTGTCTAGAGATGTGTCAAGATAAATAAGTAGATTGCAACACTCTATGATGTAAATCTATCTTGCATTAGCCTTCCACACACTAAACATCCACGTGGACCTTGCCAAAGTGCACTAACAGCTCCCTAATATGCTTAAATTTATCCTGTTTTGTAATGTGTTGTCACCAATTTATTTAAAATAAAGTTAAGAATGATTGGGAATGGAAACATTTTAAATATTGAAAAAGATAAATTATAGATGAAAGGAGGGAAAAAAAGCATTGTGTTGGTCTCTCTTTTATCACCTATAGTCAGACTAGTCTTTTGTTGGAGAATAAAGAATTTTTAAAATACTTGCTCAAGCAGTTGGAAATTATATTTGTTGTTACCGTTGTACAGTACAGTTTTCAAATTTGTAATCCATTAATCTTTTGACTGTTTCTTCTCCTCAGATTTATACTAAGCCATGTTCGGTCACAGCATCAGAAACAGCATCCATGGTGAGTTTATAGTCTAGTAATTTTTTGTTTAATTAAATATCGTTTAATAGCGTCATTGAATGTGAATGAGTACACATTTTTTCTATATGCTTTACTGGAACATAATTTTTAAATGGCCATTACTTTGCATTTTTCAAATAATATGCTTGGAGAATACACTAAAAGTTTGTAAATAGTACTTCACACCTCTGCAGTGCATTTCTTGTCAAAATCTCAAAGTTCTACTAAAGCAGTATGTTACATTAGGGCAAATTCTGGCATCCAATATTAAGCTCATTCAATATAAGTATCCAATATTACCCTAGAAAAGGTTGATTTAGTTGGGTTTTGCATAAGTTCAGGAATATACTCATACACAAAACATTGCAGAAATGGAACTACTAGAGGTATGAGAGCAGCCTTGTGAAGTAGGAACATAGATCATTTTGATCACCTCTGAAATACAGAAGGACTTCTCGGTTGGAACAGAGCTTTTTAACAAATTAGGGCAGGAAATTAAAAGCAGAAACTGAAATAAGGGAACCCAAACTTGTCCAATACTCGGAATTTTTGCTTCTTCAGGGTTTACACTTATATAAGTTAACTTAATATTGGATGCTTTTATTTCTCTGGTGAAGGAACCTTGAGCATATATTTGTGCTTTTCATAAGTTGGAACTTTCTCTTCTTTCCTTTGATTTTAAAATCAAGCAAAACTTGATGCTTGTTGGATAGTGGCCCCATCTAACACTGCCAGTTACATTGGTTGGTTTTTGTGTAAAATACACCTAGAACTATAGAGTGGAAATGTTGCCTGCGAGATATTTTAAAATAGGGGATAATTATTTAATCCTTTGAAAGTATCACCTAGGATTCTTAGTCATCCACCCTCTTTCTCCTTCAGTTTGGAGATTCAGCTTTTTAATGTGTGACCTGGATCTTCCATCCATGTGTCCATTTTATGCTATTTTTGTAAGGGAAACACCCCCCTCCCAGAATCTCTATTAACTTCAGTTAATTTGGGGAAATGTTGAAAGGAACTGGCAGGCACACAGTGGGACTTTATGTTGGGGATGATCAGTAAAACAGAGGCCTTGAGCTAGCATCAAATACCCCAGAGGTTCAAAAATCTTAAGCGCTAGAGACATTTTTCTGGATGACTGTTGCAGGAGTTGTAAGACTTGAGCAATAATGATCTGCGGTGATCTTTGCAAAAATGAATTACAAAAATATTTTGTCAGAGTGATATGCATCTCTAAAAGGTCATCAGATGCCAGGTGATGGATAAAGTTGAAATCAATTAAAAAGATTTTCAAGTAATATTGCTTGCATTCACATATTCAAATAAGTTACATTTATTAGTTTATATTTATAACAAGGGAACACACCCACAGAAAGAAATTGAGAGTGAAAATCAAATATCTCCTTGTGCTTGCTCGCTGCCTATGGGTAGCAAATGTATTTATTTTGAGCTTCTGAAATGAACAAGGTAGACTCCTGCTCTAACACCTAAGGGGCTAGATAGTGCTTATTTTAAAAAAAAAATGGCAAGAAAAGGGCAGTATTTTGGGTGAGAAGGATGAAAAATCAATTTTGGATTAATATTTTTTAGTAATGTGTTATATGTATCTACTTTTATTTATTGTCTCTATCCAGCCTGTTGCACCAAAATATACATATACGCCTCTGAATCATCTTAAAGGTGGAACTATAGTCAACTTGTATGGTGCTGTGAAATTCTTCAAGCCCCCATATATAAGCAAAGGAACTGGTATGTACTGTATCAAACAGAAAATTGAAACTCTCTTAATACATGTCACTCTGTCTGGAGTGGTTTGTGACTCTGAGTGCCAACCTCAGGGCAGACTATCAAAAAGCAGGGCAGATACCCAAACTGGTTGCATGCGCTATAATAAGATTTCACCAGCCCAATCACAAATGTGAACTCCTGAAGCACAGTATTATCATAGAGTCACAGACTTTTCCCTTAAACAATTCAGTCTATCCTGCTACCCAGGCAAGTGATCGCTTATTGCCAATCATCAACGATCACAGAATATTGAGGTTGCGTTCAATTCTACGAGGCCAGTTCAGATCTTACACCAAAGACTATATGTGTAGCTAATCATGTGGAAAACTAAGGATTTATTTACTAGGGAAAAGAAATGAGTTATTTATAGGTTAAAGCACATAAACATATATATACAAATGAGTTATGGTCCATGGTTTTAAAAGGTGATGGGTTTTAGTCAACACAAAATGTCTTTTAGGGCTGTGTTACTGGCAAACCAGGTCAGTCTAGTGCCACAGTCCAATTTGGTTACTATTTGGATAGATCAAAGTAATGGTTGAATACAAAGGAATATATGGGTCGTTTAAACTTCCTGGGCCCTTCTATTGTTCTCTTTTATCTGTTCCTATACAATGCAATAGCAAACTTCTACATTGTGTTTATTCCTGTAAGTAAAATAACTCTGCAAACTCCAATGAAGCCTTGGGGAATGCAGATGAAGAAGAGTGTTATCTTCAAAGCAAATGGTCATTGTGTATAATGATTGGAATGAATTCCTCACTCTCTGATATCAAAGAAAGAGCTGGTAAATACACTGTCAGCTTCCTTTCTGTATAAAGGAGCTATAAATATGGATTCAAGAAAGGATGTATTCTTACATGGAGGTGTACCAGATGCAAAGTCAGGATCCCCAGAGACAGAATGGATATTCTGAAGTCTTTTGAGGCACTGCAGGCCCATAAGCAGAAATTTTTGTGTGGGGGTGGGTGGGTGTTTGTGCTTTTTTTGTAAATGTGGACTGCAATTTTTTTAAATATAAAGGAGTACAAAACAGTCATGCAATGAGTGAGCATAGAGAGTTAATGAAAAAATTGAGTGGAAACAGTGATTGGTAAAATGATTTCGTTTTAATATACTAACACCAGACTCCCTTCCTCACGTTTACTTTGGGGACTATGGGAGGTGCGTTCAACCCTTCGCAGCCTCCAGTGTACGGGTCTGACTGGCACTTTATTATTTAATTATCACCATTTTGAGTTACAAATTGTGATTTACCTGTACATATTGTGACAGGCTTAAGGATGCAGCGACACAAAGAAAAGAATGCACGGTGACCAGGTAGTTTCTGTCCCTCCAGCCATTCCAGTTTTGGGTGCAGCATAGAGTAGGAAGCTGCCATGGCAATGCCGATGGGTTGTCCAGAGTGCACTGTTTAATGACCCAAGTTGCCCAACCACATGGCATTGAAAAGGGTGTGGGGGGATGTGTGCCAGACCGAAGCCAGCGGTCTTCTACACTCTGGTGGAAGTCAGATATACAGGACACTGGATAAGTGGTTTTCTCATTCCAGAGTGAACTACTAGAGTCTGCTGCCATAAAATGAAGGCAAGAAAACACCTGGGGCTAATTAACTAGATTTCTCCCTCAGGCAAGTTACTCAAACCTGCAGCCAATTAAGGCCTGTGGTGCCGCTTTAAAAGGGCTTCCCCAGGCAAGGAACGGGAGGAAGACAAAGAGTGATGGACCAGAAGGAGAATGTGAGGAACAAGAAGAAGCTGCTGCCTCAGTTAGGGTCGTATCAGTGACAAGTGCTGCGTCTGCAGGTCCTTCATCCCAGGATTGTAAAGGACAGAAATATACGATTGTAGGTGCTGTTGATGGGAGTTGGCTTTGGCTACACAGGACCAACTGTCCAACTCGGCACCGAGCACCTGTGTCTTGGTGCGGAGCACTCCCTCAGTGTTGGCGACATCCTGACACAAGGAATCATCGGTACTCCCAAAGAGGCGTCCGAGAAGTCAGGAAAAGGCAAGTTCCCTGACATGTGCAAAGGAAGGCCCAAGCCATGAACAAGGATGAGGCATCAGATAAAGCCCCACAGCCAGAGCGGGCTGACCTGCAGGGCTTCCCACCTCCATCACTGGGCATTCAGATCCCCTCCACCCCAGAAGTGTTTCAGGTGGCGCAGGACATTATCTCCTTTTTGGTCCGGTGACACTGGCAGCACCAGGGCCCCAGCACAAGTAGAAGCTCTCAATGGTGTTGTGGTTATCAGGCACTTGATGCTGTCATCTCCAGTGAGATTGCTTGGGAGTGTCCCTCATAACCCGGCAACCTCTGTCAGGGACAGATGTAGGTTGGGCTCAAGAGCCAGGATATTGCCAGAGATTGAGTGCAGACCATCGGAGACACGCTGGGTAGTGCTTACTATTCTGGCAGAGTCATTCTCAGGACAGGTCCCCTCAAGGTCGGTGCAGCTCCCTGCACCAGGGCTACTGCCTGGCACCAAGATGTCCGGGACATGAGAGAGAGTTCTCCCAGTCTCGCTCCTCTTCCCAGCACTGGAGATCACTTCACCACCAGTCCCTGCCAACACATAGTAGGTCCAGAGACTGCCTCTTGTCTCCAGCCCACAGCTACGAAGTGGCTTCCAGGTCTTTGATGTCTCTTTCCTCCTCCAGCTCCTGTTTCCACAGGGACTAGAGTACCCGATCCTAGTTGTGGGCTTTGGTGAGCATCAGGTCTGCAGGATTCTGGTCAGAATAGTCCTCCCTTCCATTGGCTCAGGGACCAGCTCTGCAACCCAAACCACCCACTGTGGCACTGCAAGTGACTGCACAGCCATTTCAGGCCTTTGCAATGGTGCCCGTGGACCTGATGGGATTTTCCTATGCAGCAGAAAGTTATGTGGTCAGAAGCTGGAGCCTCTGAAGCTTGGTCCTGGCCACCTGCCAACCTGCCCCTGGCACTGGAATCAGCTAGACCAGATGCCCCAGCAATACAGGAGGAGTCTGAGGACCAGCAACCATCTCCTGAAGAAGAGCAGTCAGCTCAGGCCTCCAAGCAGCAAAAAGATGAAAGATTTTCTTGTTCATTTTTTTTCTCAGAATTCAGGCTTTTGGGATAAGCCTTTCTGCGTATATGTCCTCTTCAGAGGTGTAAAGGGGAAATTAACTGTCCTGTTGTGATGTCCCACAATGGTCCACTTTGTTTTTATCAATTTCTTAATAAGTAGGAGATGATTCCTTCTGAAAAGTTCGATGGGAAAATATTTTTACAGTTATAAAGTAAAAATTTAAATACTACCTTGTAGCATGTGATAAAGATATAATAAATGAGATTAATACAGGAAGAAACTTACAAGCATTTAATAAAATTTAAACACTAAACACATTGTTATAAGTTCAACACCTATCTTGGATGTCTTAACACACAGGTAAAATAGATTGGTTTCCTGTGATAAATTTGTCCGAGCCTGAAGCCTAAAGCTTTAGTGAAAGCTGGTGCCTGGTCAGCCAGCATCACAATGTACAAATGTATATGTGTTATGGTCTTTCACATTTACAGCATTAAAAACACCCCAAAACCACCCTATTTTTAGTTTACTGATATTTTCATGCCTGTAGCTATGGCGAGTAAAACTAAGGAGAATAACAGAATGACATGTGAGCTTTCTTCTTGAAAATAGAGCTTTTACACTTTCCCTATTTTGCACAGTGTATGTGATTCAGTTTAGACAAACCAGTGGATAAAGCAAGTTGAAAATGGGTCTGTTATGGTAATAGTCCATACAAATTATGGAAGAAGATTTAAAGCACAGAAGCCCAGCACTTATCCTTGGGGGAATAGATAGTTCTGCTACTGTGTATAACTTCTCTTTTTTGACATTTTAATAATGAATGCAATTACACTATGTTGTAAATATGACACTATTGTGTGTCTTACACAAAGCAGCAGTTCAAAGCATGAATTATTCATTTTACTTGCGAGGGGAAGACTTGTTTGTGGTATCCTGCTTAAAGGCTCTGCTCAGGTTCAGGGCCCCATTGTGGTAGGTGCTCTATAAACACAGAAGTAGACAGAATGTCTGCTCCATTTATTCTGAGTGAATTGAAAGCCTATGCTGGTTGTTCAAAGGCTTCTGTATATTGTAAGGATTTTTTTTAAACAAAGTTACCGCTGAAAGGTAAGGTAAATTGTCTGTTGTAATGGCTCTTAAATTTAGAAACCTGATTTACATAATTTAGTATCTGTTTAATTATGTCAGTGAAAGTGTGATTTTTGTCTGTGTGACTAAAATATTTATATCTGTTCAATCCTCAGTACGGACACTATTATGTCAAAAAGGTCTCTCGTCATTTTAGAGTATTTCACTTCTGATATGGGAATAACTATACTGGGGTAAAACACCTATATATTGTTACAGCTATGTCCATACTACATAGTGGTTATAAAGTTTTAACTCTACACGTATAAGTAAAATAACTTTTGGCTGCTATTGAGTTATCAGGAAGTGTAATAGTATGTCCTCTAGACAATTATGATATATGTGACTGTAAAAATCATGACATATCATAACTTAGTTGTTAGATCTTTAAAAATGGATGCAGTGATTAAATCAGGAATCAAGAGTTAGTAATAGTCCATCTGCTGTTACAGAGATCATAGCATATGTTTTGATATTTTTTCTTCTAAAACTAAACTAAAATGAATATCACTGCTTTCATGTCAACATATTCCTTGATACACTCTTGCAATATAATTTTAGCAGATCTACAAACTAATGTGCCTAAACCATAAATTTGGGGGATCTTTATTTAAGATGAATTAGTCATCTATTGGTTATTTTGTATTGCTGGTAGAGCTCTGAGAGAGTCAAACAGCACAAGTTGTATGTTCTGAAAATGATCCTTTTTGACAGTACTGTAGACTAATACAGGAATAAATGTAGAAGAACAAGCTCCAGCTGTTCTGTGTTTTGAATATTGTTGTGGTTGATAAATTACAAAACATGTATTCCTAATTATATTTAGACAATAATTAGGAAAAATATCTTTGTCCAAATCTAACTTTATTTAGACTAGGAGTGAATAAGTGTTTGGTCCCCCATGTAGAGTTGGATTTACACATACAGAGGTTTGTACATATTATATATATTACAACTAATATATTTGATTTTTACTATATGCATGGAGATATATTTATATTGTATGTATTAAACCAGATATACCTTGATTTTTATACTATATTTTCAAGATATACTAGAGCTATTATATTTATGATGCTGTTTTTGGCCTAAGAAATGTAAATGATAAAAGTTTTCATATAAATGAATTATATGCAGAAAACATAATTTGGGTCACCCATTCTGACTCTGTCCACAACTCTGTGTGTCTGTATGGTTTTTGTTGTTCTTTTTTTTTAAATCCACCATTCCCACTATTAGGAACTTTGAGATTGAATTCCCTCAGCTGATTCTGGGGCTAGCAAGCATAGCCTTTGAGGCAGGTTAGTTAATCCATCTGAGCTGTGACAGAATGGCCTGACTAGCCAGACCACCTGATATGGCTCCTTCGGTCAAAGTCCTGCATTTAATTGCAGCTGAGATTATTCTTGTCTCTGGCTTGTTCTTCGTCTTGCTCCTGCATTGTTCCTGTACTATTCCAGCATGCTGCTGCTCTTTTCAAGTCCTGCTCCCTTGACAGTTTTGTGACTCCAGATCTGTCCTCTGGCTTGATTTATTTCCTGATTTGGCATGTGGCTCTAGCTTCCCACTCCTATCCTCTAACTCTGACCACTAAATTAGATTGCCACATCCCAGTTCTGGCATCTTCTACACTGCATAACATGTTTAGTATTATCTGTGGTACTGGTGTCTGTCACCTCCCCATCTAGTCTATTTCTTTATCCAATTACTCGTCTGGAAGAAGGGAGTAACTGTATGAAAATCTAGTGTATTGAGAGCTATTTAAAAAGTTGTGACTTACTGGTTATTTTTACTATCCAGAAGAAATGTTCTTTGAAGCTCAAAAACTTGTCTTTTCCACCAGTAAAAGAAATTACCTTCTCACCTTGTCTCTGTACTTGAAAAATAATCATTCATATAGCGTAAAACTGAAATTATTGGAATCCCCATTCATCAAAACCCCAATAGCCACTATTTCATACGCTCTTCCACAGCATGTTTTCTGAAATGTCAATACATGTTAAAATTTAAAAAAATGAGGTTGATACTCTCTAAAATCAGAAAGAAAAATAGATCAGTAATTTAAGGGCAAAATTCTCTTTTACATAGCATATCTCATCCTTTATACTTCCTTTCTACCAAGCTCCTACTTAAGACAGTGAAAGTCCTGGTTGTAAAGGAAGAGCAGAATATCAAAGATGAGGGCCTCCCCATGAAACAGAGAGTAGAATTTTGTCCAAGATATGCAAAGGGACATATTATTTCAATATCTGTTCATAATATCTTGTCGGTTCTATACAATATGTGTTGTGGGCTTTCTGTTACTGAAGCAAACTTGTCAAATTATTATGCTGCATGGTGCCTGTGCTAGATATCTTCAAATATTATCAATTTTAAAAAGGGATTTTAAAAATTGAATTCACTGTAACATTGAGTCTCTGATTTTAATCAGAAAGATTTTTTAACTATCAATGTAAAACTACAAAGATTACATTTTTTAGTCCTGCTTCAGGATATTGCCATGGGTGTGTTATGAAGGTAATTTCCTCTGGAAATACATTAGGTTTGAAATGTAACTTCTTGAAATGTCTTTTTTTTTTTTTTTTTCCTTTCCTTGCTTCTTGGAACTTATATTGACTGACAACAAAAGGGCAAGTAGGCAACAAATCAATTTTAGAAAGAACATGTCAAATGTAAATATTTCTAATAAAATCATAAGGTTTTGAGTATCTGTTAAGATTTCTGAAACTATCACAACCAATTCACCTAGCTGCTGGTGGAGACTTAAATCTTGACATATCATACTTAAGAATCATAAAACCATAGGGTTAGAAGGAGTTCATCAAGAGAAGCTTCTTTTGAGTTCAGTATGACTCCTCATGGATACAAGGACCTGTCCACGACCACATAGTCAGTTGCAGCATTGTGGATTTAAAGTTTATTTCCATTATGTTCCCTTTTCCATTAAGACTAAATTATTGCTCACTGGTTGCACTATTAAAAATATGACTGAAAGTAAACTTTGGTATACTTACAGATCTAGATCCACAGTGTGCTGAATTTTTGTCATATGCGTTGTTAGCCATTTTTACCAATCTTTGATTGGTCTGGGTTGTAATTATGCTACAGCTCTTCGAGTCATATATATGTTAAAAACTTTTGCCTAGATTTTCTCAAAAAAAAAATTCTGATAAAATTTAATTCCCAGAAAATTTTTTGCGGCAGTTGTCATTGTGACATGAATAAGATTAAGAACATAGTGATGCTATTTGATTTTATTGCATGCCTTGCTATATTTAGAATTTTTTTTGATGTCCTGGCTGCTGGAATGAAGTGATTACTTGACAGTTTCTTTTTATGAAACTTATCTTCTAGGCAATTCCTACCCCCATTCTGTCTTTCATATCACCCTTTAATAGGTGAATAAGTGTCCGATAAATTTTTCAAGCCTTGAGAGTGTATCACAATATGCCCTCCTTGTTACTGTGACAATCTCCTGCAATATCCTGGACAAACATTATTGCATTAAGTTTAATATCTTTGGAGTCTGTTGTATTAAATGATTGGTTTATATATCCCTGTGCAGGAGGGATTTTATGTATTTCCAAGAGGAGTGATAGCGACAGTTCCTCTAGGAACCAAGAGGTATGGGCATTGTTTAAACAGATTCACTAAGGTAATAAGTGCCACCAGACTCCTTGTTTTTGCTGAAACAGACCATCATAGCTACCTCTCTGAAACTCCAGAGGAATATCACCACCTGCGGAGGCTCACATATTTGTTTGGTTGTTCCTGTCCAATGGGAGCTGCAGGAAATGGCAAACAGCAATTCCCTGTGCCACTTCTCACAGCTCCCATTGGCTGGGAATGGCAAACCATGGCCAGTGGGAGCTGCAGGCAGACATACTTGTGGATGCAATGTAAACAACCTGTCTGGCGGCGGCCCACCAGCAGCTTATCCTGAGGAGCAATGTGTGGTCCGCAGGCTGGAGATTGCCCCCCCTCCCCCGCCCCCTGTTTTACATCTTTGAAAAGTTAAAATGCTACCGGCAGTATAAATTTCTTGCACTTTTAATAAATGCGCCTAACCTTGCATTCTTTCACCTTTTTGACTTTGATACCATATGTATTGTTCTTTATGCCTAAATATGGCAAAAGCAGTGTCTATATATTTTAAGCAAACAATAAATATTATATGTCTTCAGTCATATTTGTAGTAACTGGTGCATTCTTCTTTCCTTTGAGATTTCTTCTAGAGCATTTAAATTGCACTGATCTGAAGCCTGACTGGAAGAATCCTTTATACAGTAATGCAGACTATTTGTTATGGAAGTGACTTTGGAACAGTCGTTAGACTTTGCCTCCAAATTCTAGTAAAAAATGTGGTAGCAGAGTACAAGTCTTAGGCTCTTCAGCTAACAGTTTAATTCCTTAAGTGATACGAAATCTGTTTGATAAAGAGACTGTACAGTGTCCGTTTTGTGATTCCTGTTTGTATTGAGATGTCCCTCCAGTTTAGCAGTCCTCAAAATATTTGGAAATAGGATCTGAATGTGATCTTTCACAGATAATGTAAATACTGAAGTTATGCAATTCTTCTTTGAGGACTGTCCCCATGGGTGCTGCACCTTAGGTGCTTCAGTGCCACTGAGCCCAGGATGGAGATCTTTTACAGCAGTACCCTTGGCTGGCCACGCGCACGTGCAGGGAGCCAGTGTGTGTTCAATACAGGCTACTGTGCATGCGCGACTGGTCCTTCTTCCCCCCTCCCTCCCAGTTCCTTCTCTACCACTGCCGGCTATGGTCGCAGCTTCAGCAGTCTCCCTCACATACCCTTATCTCATCTAATTTGTAAATAGTTACCTTAGGAATTAGTCAGTTAAGTAGAGTTAGTAGTTAGTTGTCAATGTTGTGATAGTTTAAAAAAAAAATTGGAGGCCTGAGGAAGAAGTGGCAGCGAGCCACTTCCCAGAACAAAGCTTCCCATCACAGGATCTCCGCGGGATTTGCCCGGCTTCAAGCGATGCGCGGGTTGTAAAGCAGCCATATGTGTCTCTGACAGACACGACAAGTGCCTCCGCTGTCTGGGGCAGCACCATCCTATTGAAAGCTGCCCTCACTGTCCGAAACTGACAATTGCTCCAAGAGAGCCAGAGCGCTCCAGATAAAAATCCTCATCATGGAGAAGAAGTGGAGCTCTCCCCGTGACAAGGCACACTCCACCCATACCCACCATAGATCACCAGATATGAGGTTGGAGATAATGGCTCCCTCCGGGTCTAGCCCAAAAAACAAGGGGATGAGTAGCCCCAATAAAAGGGCTCACTCCCCCTAAGGCACTGACTCGCTCCTCAGGAAGCAGTTAGTTGCTAGCGACGATCTGTCCCAGCCGGCCACAAAAAAGTCGGGGATGGAGACCGATACTAGATCTCTTCAAACTCAACTGATTTGTCCAATATCAGCACTTCAAGATGGTTACCTTGGCTATGATGATACCTACCCTGGAGAAAGGAGCATGGATGTCTACCCTCGACCTCCAAGATGCTTATTTCCAGGGCTTGACAAATCACTGAATCTACTCGCCTATGGCAAGTAGATTTCAGCTGGTCGCCCCGCTCACCGGCAGCACGCGCATGCGCAATGCGGGTCTTGCGCTTGTGCGGTGTGGGGCTGGCGAGTAGGTTTCACCACCGTTTGTCAAGCCCTGCTTATTTCCATATCGCAATTCACTCATCACACAGAAGATTTCTCTGCTTCACAATAAAATGCAGACGTTTCCAATACAGGGTACTACCTTTCGGACTCTCCACAGCCCCAAGAGTCTTCTCAAAAGTCCTTGCAGTCATGGCCGCCCACTTACGCAAGAACAACATTACAATATTCCCTTACCTCGACGACTGCCTCATAACAGGACCCACTCAACAAGAAACACAGCAAGCTGTTTCCACGGCCAGAGCCCTCTTTGGCAAACTGGGCCTGATGCTCAATACGGCAAAATGCATTTTTTCCCCTTCGCAGACTCTGGAGTTATAGGGGCGTACCTAGACCACACAAAAGCCAGGGCATTCCTGTCTCACGACAGGTGGCTGTCTCTCAAACACCTCATACAGACAGCACAGTCATGCCCAAGCATAAAAGCACGATCATACATGCAAATACTGGGACACATGTTAGCTGCCACCTTTGTGGTACAATACGCCAGACTACGAATAAGACCACTACAACTGTGGCTCCGCACGGTATATCGACCTCACCTCCACCCGTTGAGCAAGAACCTTATTATGCCCAACCAGATAAAAACCTCTCTCACATGGTGGACTATACACAACAACGTATGTGCAGGAGTGTCTTTTCAGCGTCCTTCCCCATCGGTGACAATCCCCACAGATGCCTCCTTCCTAGGTTGGGGAGCGCACCTGCGCCATGAACACATACAAAGACAATGAACACTGGATGAGACAAGGCAACACACAAATGTGCTGGAACTAAGGGCAGTAAGGAAAGTGTGCCTCCACTTTCTCACTACTATTTGAGGCAGAACAGTACAGATACTCGCAGACAACATCTCAATGATGTACTACATCAACAGACAAGGAGGAACAAGCTCTTACCAATTGTGCCAGGAAGCATTGAGTCTCTGGGAATGGTGCATTCCACGGAACATACAGCTGAACATACATACCTACCAGGCAAAGACAATATACTGGCAGACAAGCTAAGCAGACAGTTTCCCCAGAATCATGAATGGGAGATGAACAAAACAATCCTCAATCACCTCTTCAAGAAATGGGGCTTCCCAATAGTAGACCTCTTCGCGACCAGCAGCAACTCCCGATGCCCATGCTACTGCTCCAAAGCAGGAATAGGTCCAGAGTCTGTGGGGGATGCTTTCAGTATAGAATGGAACGTACACTTAGCAGATACGTTCCCTCCCTTCCCACTGATACAGAAAGTGATCCTCAAAATCAGACGGGACAGGGCCAAAGTGATACTTATATCACCCAACTGGCCCAGACAAACATGGTATCCATACCTGTTGCGGATGAATGTACTGCCACCATATCGCTTCCTGTTAGTATATATGCTGCTGACTCAACAAAACGATTAGATCCCCCCATCCGCACATCCACAAATTACTTCTGCGGGCGTGGATGCTTGCTGGCTGACTCCCATCAGAAAGGGCATTCACAGAACCGGTGCAACTCGTCCTCACCAACTCCAGATGACCTGCAACGAGAAAGACATATGCTCAGAAATGTGAACCTCCTCATACTGATGTATCTTACATTTTACAATATCTGTTAGAATTACATAACACGGGTCTCTCCCTCAATACCATGAAAGTGCACTTGGCATCCATTTCCGCCTTGCATGCGCCAAGCCAAACACACTTAGTTTTCACACACCCATCAATCAAACAATTTATGCGGAACCTACATGTCCTATTTCCTCTCCACAAGGACTCAATCCCAGCATGGGACTTAAATTTGGTACTGTAAGTACTTATGGGCAAACCTTTTGAGCCTTTTGCCACCTGTTTGTGCCTACATATTCCTATGAAAGTTGCATTTCTGGTAGCAATCACATCTGCGAAATGAATAGGTGAAATAGCAGCTTTGATGGCAGACCCACCTTACACTATATTCCACAAGGATAAGGTCATGCTTAGAACCCACCCCAAATTGCTCCCCAAAGTACTTACCGAATTCCACTGTAACGAACCCATATACTTACCTGTCTTCTTCCCTAAACCACACACGGACAACAAAGAAGCAGATCTCCATACCTTGCATAGCCACAGGGCATTAGCGTTTTACTTGCAACGGACTAAGCCCTTTAGAAAAACTCCACATCTCTTTATCTCTTCAACAGAGAGGTTGCAGAGACTGTCTATATCGAGTCAAAGACTGTCAAAGTAGATATCTAGTTGCATCAAACTAGCATATGCCATAGCCCCAAAAGAGTTACCAATAACTGTACGGACCCACTTGACATGGGCAATGGCAGCCACGATATCATTTCTATGAGGAGTCTCGACGGAAAACATTTGTAGCGCCGCAACATGGGCCTCAATACACACCTTCACACGACATTAAGCACTGCAAACTTTCGCAGACATGGACACAAAGTTTGGCTACACAATACTCACAGCCTCACAATCTGAGCATCCGAAACTCCCACCTCCTCATACGAACACTGCTTCATAGTCACCTACGGTGGAACACCCACGGGGACAGTCCTCGAAGAAGAAAGAGAGGTTACTCACCTCTGCAGTAACTAGAGTTCTTCGAGATAGTTGTCCCCATGGGTGCTCCACCACCCTTCTTCCTCCCCTCTGCTTCGAGATACATCATCTCCAGGGCAGAGAAGGAACTGAGGAGTGGGGGCATGGGGGGAAGGGGAGAAGGTTGCGCATGCGTAGTAGCCTATATAGAACACACACCGGCTCCCTGTGTACGTGGCCGGCCAGGGGTACTGATGTAAAAGATCTCCGTCCTGGGCTCGGTGGCGCACCCACGGTGACAACCATCTCGAAGAACTCCAGTTACTGCAGAGGTGAGTAACCTCTCCTTTCTTGCCTTCCTTTCATAGAAAGTAAGGTATGTTTCTTGTATAACACAGTATTTTGCTTCAAAAGCGAATCCGAGATTTTGATGGTGCATGTGTAATATTTTTCCTCTCTCTTTACCCCTCCTCTATGACGCACTTCCTGTACATTGATGATGTTGCAAAGGATATTGGAATTCTGAAAGTGATTACCTGGCTCCCTATGTTCTGCTTATTAGGACATATTTTTCTAATGTTATTTTTCTGAAGATAGTACCTTAAGAAAATGTCGGTTCCTGGAAAGTAAGTTCCTTATCTGCTGTTTACAGAATTCCAATTACACCTCACTAGAAATGTATATACACAGTATTATTGGGGCCCTACTATGTTGGTGAACCATTTGGTTCATTTGAAAATTGTGAATTTCATGATTTCATCTATTTAAATCTGAAATTTCAGCGTTTTAATTATAGGGGTTCTGACTGAAAAACTATTTGGAAGTGGGTCACAAGGTTATTGTAGGGAGTGTTGCAGTACTGCTAGCCTTAGTTCTTTGCTGCTGGTGGTGGCAGTGCTGCCTTCAGAATGAGCAGTTGGAGAATGGCAGCTGCTGCCAACTAGCCCAGCTCTAAAGGCAGAGCTACTGTCAGCAACAGCGCAGCAGTACAATGGTATGGTATGGTACTGCCATCCTTTTGTCTACACAGCTGCCTGCAGTTTTGGGCCCTCCATCAGCAGCCACCACTTTCCAGCCAGACAACTCCAAAGACAGAAGTAAGAGTTACAGGGTATGGCATTACCATCCTTCCTTCTATGCAGCTGCTTGTGACTGCTACCTTCACAGCTGGACTCCTGAGCAGCAGCTACCCCTCTCCAGCTCCCCAGTTCTGAAGGTAGCACCACTGCTAGCAGCAGTGCAGAAAAGAGGAAATACAATGGATCTCCCCCATGAACCCCACACCAATAAACTTGTAACCTCCTGAAGCTCCCCTTTGTGTCAGGACCCCCAATTTGAGAAATGCTGGTCTCCCCCGTGAAATACATATAATATAGGACAGACACAAATCTGATCTTTAGTATAGGGTAAAAGCACACTATGCACATTTCACAAGAGGAGACCAGATTTCATGGTCCATGATGCATTTGTGGAGCCCATGAATTTGGTATGGCCTTACATGTTATACATCTGGCAAAACCATATTAAAGTTGTGGGATTTACTGAAAAATTGCTGTTGGCCGCCCGGTATATATTGACTTCTTAATGTATCTGGTTTAGGAGCAACTATACCAATAATTTGATTAGCAACATTCTATTAGTTACAGATAACAATAATTACTTGAATTTAAGTTTTAAATAGCACACAGTTCAGTTGTTAGTTTAAAAACTGTTGATCTTAGAAATATTTATTATGCAAGTAAAGGAAAGAATTCTGTGCAAGTATTTCAGCAGATTATATCAATGCATATATTCATTACTTTTTTTGATTAAAGACTTAACATAGAATTACTAGCAGTTTTTCTTTTATATTAAAACTCCCAGGCAATTTGCACTTATTCATACCAAAAAATTAGGTGAATTGTTCACAATTAACATTAATGCCTAACAAGGAGTTTAATTTTCCATCTGTTATATTTTGATTTATATCTAGTTAGGTAAAATATTACTAACATTGTACAAATTTTCTACTGTTGGGCAAATCCTAGTGAAGTGAATTTCTGCCCTGTCATATTTTTTAAACCAAAATTTTGCATATTTTATTTTAGCCAGTCAGATAAAAACTACTGGCTTTAAAATAGAGAGGGGTTTTTATTTTAATGGTGGCTATCAATCTGGTAAAGGAATCTGTTGTGTCTGATAAAGGGAAATTATTCTTTAATTATTGAGCTTCATTAACATTTTAGGGCTGTAAAATGATTAAAATTAATCATGATTAATCACATGATTTAAAAAATCATGATTACTCACACTGTTAATAATAGAATACCATTATTTAAATAGTTTTGGATGTTTTCTATATTTTCAAATATATTTATTTCAGTTACAACACAGAATACAAAGTATACAATATAGGTCACTTTATACTTATTTTTTATTACAAATCTTTGACCTGTGAAAAAAATTAGTATTTTGCAGTTCACCTAGCACAAGTTCTGCAGTGCAATTTATTTATGATAGAAGTTGAACTTATGGATGTGAAATTATGTACAAAAACACATTCATTCAAAAATAAATCAATGTGTCTTCAGTGTCTATAGGCCAACTCAATCCTATTGCTTGTTCAGCCAATCGCTCAGTCAAGCAAGTTTTTTTTTTTTCATTTGTAGAAGGTAATATATTCACTTCTTGTTCACAATGTCACCTGAAAGTGAGAACAGGTGTTCACATGGCACTGTTGTAAGATATTTACATGCCAGATGCACTAAAGATTTATATGTCTCTTGTGGTTCAGTCAGCATTCCAGAAGGCATGTGTCCATGCTAAATGGGTTTCACTTGAGAATAGTCCAAAGTGGTGCAGACCAACACATCTTCCTTTTTCATCATCTGAGTCAGATGCCATCAGCAGAAGCTTGGTTTGTTCTTTTGGTGTTTAGGGTTCTACAGTTTCTGCATGGGAGCATTGCTCTTGAAGAATTCTGAAAGCATGTTCCTCATCTCAAATTTTGGAAGGCATCGTAAGTTTTTAAATGTTGGACTAAATGCTGTCGCTATCTTTAGAAATCTCACATTAATATCGTTTTTGTGGTTTGTCAAATCTGCCGCAAAACTGTTCTTAAAATGAACATGTGCTGAGTCCTTGTCTAAGACTACTATAACATGAAATATATGGCAAAATGTGGGTAAAACAGAGCAGGAGGCATTGAGTTCTCCCTCATGGAATTCAGTCACAGATTAATGCATTATTTAACAGGTGTCATCACCATGGAACAATGTCCTCTGGATTGGTGGACAAAGCTTGAAGGGGTACAGTATATGAAAGTTTAGCATCTCTGGCATGTAAATACTTTGCAATGGTGGCTACAAAAGTCCCATGTGAACACCTGTTCTCACTTTCTGGTAACATAGTAAATAAGAAGTGGGCAGCAATATCTCCTGTAAATATAAACAAATTGATTTGTTTTAGTGATTGTCTGAACAAAGAGTACGACTGAGCAGACATGTAGGCTCTGAAGTTTTACATTGTTTTGTTTGAGTGTAGCTATGTAACAAACATATATATATTTGTAAGTTGCACTTTCACAGTAAAGAGATTGATTTCCAGAAAGCCTTTGACAAGTTCCCTCACCAAAGGCTATTAAGTAAAGTTAGTTGTCGTGGGATAAGAGGGAAGGTCCTCTCATGGATGGATAACTGGTTAAAGGACAGGAAACAAAGGGTAGGAATAAATGGTAAGTTTTCAGATTGGAGAGAGGTAACTAGTGGTGTTCCCCAAGGGTCTGTCCTGGGACCAATCCTATTTAACCTATTTATAAGTGATCTGGAGAAAGAGGTAAACAGTGAGGTGGCAAAATTTTCAGATGATACTAAACTGCTCAAGATAGTTAGAACAAAGCAGACTCTGAAGAGCTTCAAAAAGATCTCACCAGACTAGGTGATTAGGCAACAAAATGGCAAATGAATTTTAATGTCGATAAATATAAAGTAATGAACATTAGAAAAAATAATCCCAACTATATATAAAAAATTATGAGGACTAATTTAGCTATAGCCACTTGAGAGAGAGCTTGGAGTCATTGCGGGCAGTTCTCTGAAAACATCCACTCAGTGTGTAGCATCAGTCAATAAAAGGAAATAGAATGTTAGGAATCGTTAAAAAAGGGATAGGGAAGAAGACAAAGAACATCTTATTGCCTCTATATAAAACCATGGTATGCCCACATCTTGAATATTATGTACAGATATGGTCACCTCACCCCAAAAAAGATATCTTGGCATTGGAAAAGGTTCAGAAAAGGGCAACAAAAAATATTAGGGGTTTGGAACGGATGCCATATGAAGAGATGTTAAAAACACTGGGACTTTTCAGCTTAGAAAAGAGGAGACTAAGCGTGGTATGCTAGAGGTCTATAAAATCATGACAGGTATAGAGAAAGTGAATAAGGAAAAAGTATAAGAATTAAGGGTCACCAAATGAAATTAATAGGTAGCAGGTTTAAAACAAACAAAGGAAGTTTTTCTTCACGCAGCTCACAGTCATCCTGTGCAACTCCTTGCCAGAGGAGGTTGTGAAGACCAGGACTTTAACAGGGTTCAAAAAAGAACTAGATAAATTCATGGAGGTTAGGTCCTTAAATACTTGTTAGCAAAAATGGATAAGAATGGTGTCCCTAGACTCTGTCTGTCAGGGGCTGGAAATGGATGACAGGAGAGGGATCATGTGATGATTACCTGTTTCTGTTCACTCCTTCTGGGGAATCTGGCACTGGCCACTGTCGGAAGACAGGATTCTGGGCTAGATGGACTTTTGGTCTGACCCAGTATGGCCACTCTTATGTTCACTGTGGTAGTTGTATGAGGTAAACTAAAAAAAATACTGTTTCTTGTATCATTTTTACTGTGCAAATACATGTAATCAAAAGTAATATAAAGTGAACAATATACATTTTGTATTATATGTTGTAATTGAAATCAATGTATTTGAAAATATAGAAACATTTAAAAATATTTAATAAATTTAAATGTATATTTAATTGTTTAACAGTAAAATAAAACTGATTACTTATGATTAATTTTTTGAGTTAAATATGTGGGTTAACTGCTATTAATTGACTGCCTAATCTTTTAAAATTTGTTTAAAAAATTCTGGATTGGTAATCTTACAGGTTAAGTTTATCATCAGTGGAAAAATAATCAAAATTGGTTGTTTTATACTACAGTGACTTTTCCGGATTTAAACAAAATTGCTTGTGTAATGACTTTTTTATATTGTTTCCTGTAACAGCAATAGCAAATAAATAAATAAAATTCAGCAATACTGTTTAGTTTGACTCTTTTCAATACCTGTGAAAATGTACAGATGCAGTCACAGAAATATAATGTTATTCATGAGTAATGGAAAACAGCTTCCACATTTCAGTTGGAAGGGTAAGGACTAGTGGCTTCCCATTTATGTACCTCAGAAAGAATTTACAGGATAACATTTTAGTTAATGGAAACTCAAACTGCATTCTTGAAGAGCAAATTTTTAATTAGAATTATAATGGGAGTGATGCTTCCAAAGGTCATATTTAGGAGGGGGAATTATTCAACAAGAGCATAAAATGAAAAGTATAAATTCTATATCATTAGTGTGTGGTGTGGACAATCCTGTATTTTGTTATTTTGAATAATAAGAAAACTAGTATTGTTAAGACTATGATAGATGCACAGAAAATGGCAGTGAAGGGTGTGACAGGATCCCCAGGGTGTAGCCTTTGGATCTTGTCACACTGTGGCCCTTTAACTCTCAAACCTGAGCTGCTGTTTGTTTCAGTGGCAACACATTTTATACAAGGTCAGATATTAATAAACAATTACATCAAGTTTTTTTATACTATAGTTAGCTGAAGAAGAAATCAGTAAAGATGCCTAAGATTACTTTTGAGTGGACTGTTTCCTCCACCGATCTCTGACTTACAGAAGAAATGTGTAAATGCATCTCTAGAAATTATGAAACTGACAAGTCATGTAACAACCAAAGGCTGGAAAAACTCCTGGTGCAGATGGGTTCCCTGATGAATTTTATAGTAGTTCTCTTGAGACTTTCACACCTACATTATTAAATATGAGACAAAGAATGAGAACATTTTCCCATCTACTGTGGAAGAAGATGTAATTTGAGTTATCATAAGCCTTGGAAAGACCTTAGACTGTGTAGCAATTACAGGCCAATTTCCTTTATGGATTGTGATGTTAAGATTTTAGCTAAAGCTTTTGTTATGCAGTTAAATAAATTTCTCTCACAAATTATACATATACATTAGATAGGGTTTCTATGTAATAGATAGGACTCAAATAATTTGCTGTGATATTATTGCTGCTTCAAGAGATTCTAAAGAATCCTTAGCTGTCAGAGATGCCCAAAAATAGCTTTTGACCACATTGGATGGGACGATCTTTTTGAAGTATCAGCAAAATTTAGTTTTGATAGTCAATTTATTGCTTAGATACTCTAACCTGGCTTCCAGGATAGTTATCAACAGTATTATCTTGCCCCATTAAGGAGCTGTCCCTTCTTTTCTATTATGTTTGATTTAAATAACTAGTTGACTCCCAACTGGTTAGCAATTTGGAAGATTAAATTTGTTAATCTTCAGTTTGTGGGATAAAAGGAGTAATACTAAGAATGAATGTCCTTCCCAGAAATTTGTATGTTCAAAGTGGTTTCCCTATTTCATTTCCTAAAATTTATTTTAAGAAATCCAATAGCATTTTCAGAATAGTTCTTTGAGGTGTAAGTGTGGAATTTAGACTGGTTCTGAACAAATTACAGCTCCCTCTATATCTGAGAGAATTTTGTTTACCCAACTTGAAAAATTATATATCTATTTTGTTATGCCAATCATTTTTGTGACTGCTAGATGTGACCATGCAGACACCACCTTGAGTTCAGATTCAGTGAGAATTGGTGTAGCCTCTCTCCCCTTTTAGGCTTTATAGGATCAAATTAGTACGGATTGGATAGCTCCCAATCTCCCACAATATGATCTAATTTGTCTCACAGCTCTAACTTGGCCAGAAAACTCTGCTTCAATTAATTCTTCTGTGTAGAGATGGTTCTGTGGAGCAATCCTTTCCTTAAAATCTATGGTAAAATGATGTGGAGGAATTGCTAAAAAGAGGACTAAATATACTGTGTCACAGCTAATTGATAATGATTAATTTAAAACATTTATAGATCTTCTGCAACAGTTAGGTTTTCTCTGCTCTTGAGTGTGAGAATATTTCCAATTAAAGCATTTAATTTACAAATGTATCTTAAACCAGATGCATTGGAAACTCCAGAATATCCATAACATTTTATTATTTTAGAGGAAACTTCATGGATTTACTCAGCCAATGGTATTATTTTATAATTTTTTGATGCAAAATACTCTGCCAAAGATTAATAGTGTGAGAGTTGCTTGGAATTATGGGTGTTAAAATAGTTAACCAGTAAGCTTAACAGTTAACCAGTCAATTAGCCCCCACCGGTGACCTCCAGCGGCGGCCAGCCATGCTCGGCTGGGGCAGCCCCAACCTTAGAGGGGTCAGAGGTGGAACCTCACAGTGGTCAGGGGGGCAAGCATGGAGTTAAAATGGTTAAATGAGTAACCGTTTTAACATTCCTACTTACAACAGAGATTTGGATACACAATTCTCTCTGACCCAATGGAATACAATTACATCTAATGTTAAAAAAACAACTGAAGACTTGAGATTATGGTTTATTCATCAGAAAACATTTTTTAATATACTGGTCCCCACATAATTTAATGGTAATAGTCCTCAGAACTGGTGACAGATATTGGAAATGTAACTCTGTTGGTGCTGCATTAGTACATATGTATTGTGGGAGTGTGCCTCTATCAAGAGTTTCTGGTCAAAGGTAGGTCAAATTATTAATCTGATTTTGGATGCTACATTTTTTTGTTGGATATATTCCTGATATCTGAAAGTTACCAGTTAATAAGGTAGAGTGGTTCCAATGTATATTTTGGTTGCTAAAACCAAAGGGTAAAAATCAGTCCCTACTAACCATTGATGTGTGGCTCAGTGGTATAGTTGACCTGGCAGCTGACAATGACTGGCATTCTGTAGAAGGGGAATACAAGAGAAATTCAGTTTTTTCAGAGGTCAGCGATTAATGCAGACACAGCACATATGTGTCATTTCTCCTCCCTTTATCCTTAACCTTTACTTACTTTATAGGTTATGATGAATCTTCTGTTTGAGTATATTTGTTTAATTTTGAAAAATATAAACGTGTGTTTATCTATGCATTTGTGTGTTTATATTTAAAAAAATCTAGACAACTTTCTGGTGGCTTAAGCAGTGTTTCCTAAATTCTGAATTGGGGATTCCAATGGGATTATATAAATCTTCCTATCTTAAGTACTACAACAGTACCTGATTGAGTTCGAGTCATAGAATCATAGAATACTAGGACTGGAAGGGACCTCGAGAGGTCATCGAGTCCAGTCCCCTGCCCTCATGGCAGGACCAAATACTGTCTAGACCATCCCTGATAGACATTTATCTAACCTACTCTTAAATGTCTCCACAGATGGAGATTCCACAACCTCCCTGGGCAATTTATTCCAGTGTCTGACTACCCTGACAGTTAGGAACTTTTCCTAATGTCAACCTAAACCTCCTTGCTGCAGTTTAAGCCCATTGCTTCTTGTTCTATCCTCAGAGGCCAAGATGAACAAGTTTTCTCCCTCCTCCTTATGACACCCTTTTAGATATCTAAAAACTGCTATCATGTCCCCCTCAATCTTCTCTTTTCTAAACTAAACAAACCCAATTCCTTCAGTCTTCCCTCATAGGTCATGTTCTCTAGACCTTTAATCATTCGTTGCTCTTCTCTGGACCCTCTCCAATTTCTCCACATCTTTCTTGAAATGCGGTGCCCAGATCTGGACACAATACTCCAACTGAGGCCTAACCAGCGCAGAGTAGAGCGGAAGAATGACTTCTCGTGTCTTGCTCACAACACACCTGTTAATGCATCCCAGAATCATATTTGCTTTCTTTGCAACAGCATCACACTGCTGACTCATATTCAACTTGTGGTCCACTATAACCCCTAGATCCCTTTCTGCCATACTCCTTCCCAGACAGTCGCTTCCCATTCTGTATGTATGAAACTGATTGTTCCTTCCTAAGTGGAGCACTTTGCATTTGTCTTTATTAAACTTCATCCTATTTACCTCAGACCATTTCTCCAATTTGTCCAGGTCATTTTGAATTATGACCCTATCCTCCAGATTAGTCAACCCCTCCCAGCTTGGTATCATCTGCAAACTTAATAAGCATACTTTCTATACCAATATCTAAATCGTTGATGAAGATATTGAACAGAGCCAGTCCCAAAACAGACCCCTGCGGAACCCCACTTGTTATGCCTTTCCATCAGGATTGTGAACTATTAATAACTACTCTCTGAGTACGGTTATCCAGCCAGTTATGCACCCACCTTATAGTAGCCCCATCTAAGTTGTATTTACCTAGTTTATTGATAAGAATATCATGCGAGACCGTATCAAACGCCTTACTAAAGTCTAGGTATACCACATCCACCGCTTCTCCCTTATCCACAAGACTCGTTATCCTATTAAAGAAAGCTATCAGATTGGTTTGACATGATTTGATCTTTACAAATCCATGCTGGCTGTTCCCTATCACCTTGCCACCTTCCAAGTGTTAACAGATGATTTCCTTAATTACTTGCTCCATTATCTTCCCTGGCACAGAAGTTAAACTAACTGGTCTGTAGTTTCCTGGGTTGTTCTTATTTCCCTTTTTATAAATGGGCACTATATTTGCCCTTTTCCAGTCTTCTGGAATCTCTCCTGTCTCCCATGATTTTCAGGAGAGAAAATCTCATTTGATTTGAAAGTTAGCTTTTGCAAAAGCAAAAACCTCAGTGAAAAATTAGATCAGATATCTGCATCTCAAGCAATTCAGAACTGCTGATTTTTACCTTTTGCTTTGATCATGATTATAATACAGACTTCTGCAGGCATTGCTATGTCACTAAGGGATGTGATGAGGTGTAATTTGTGACCAACAGAGCTGTGCTCCCAAAACCCCTACTGTAGACACAGTTATATAAGCGAAACTGCTTTTACCAGAATAGCTTGTGTCACATTACTACAGGGAAAGGAGTGCTAATAAATTATACCAGTAAAAGCATAGTTTTTCATGCTTTGCCAGTACAGCATGCCATTACACTTATATCGGTGCACAATACTGAGCAGTACCAAATAACCCCATAATTTAAGACAACAATTTCACCATTACTTCCTTGCAGATTTCTCACTTAAAGATGTCCAACTGAGCATATTCTTTTACATTTCTGTTTAGGGAAGTAAGTGATATACATAATACACTGTTACAGTTCTCATTTGGTAAATAAAGGTCATACAGCCTTCTGAGTGTAACTTGTGGTTTGTTGTAGAAGTGCAATGACATTTCCTGGGTCTCTAGCACTACCCACCCCATCTCCCTCAACAAAAACCATAACAACAACAAAAAACCTTTACAATACTTGAAAGGTAATAAACTCTCAAACTCCTGGTATGTGCCTGCAACCTTGGGGGAAGGGGGAAAGGGACAGGGAATAATTCATATTTAAATTTATTCTTAACATTGCACAGTTCTTTCTCTCTTCAAAGCAGAGTGAAAAACTATTTTTCACAACTTTCCCCTTTTTATAGATGAGGAAACAGATTTGTAAAACTCTGGTATTCCCCCAACCATTTAGTGCACCAATGGCAGAACAAAGAATAGAACTTGGGAGTTCTGTCTCAGAGTCCTTGGCTGGAGCAACCATGAGCTATTCTGACATTTTACATAGTGTATAATGGGATGCATTTTCTTATTTATGTTAGCATTGCTCCCTTGATTTATGTGTTAATCCAAATGTGAATATTAAAATGTCCTAAAGATCTATTATGCATTTATTTTTAATGTATTTTACAGATTATTGTTCAGTTGTAACAATTGTGGACCAATCAAATGTGAAGTTAACATGCACACTTTTTAATGGAAATCTAGATGCCCTTCCAAAAATCTACAAAATTGGAGATATTGTTCGATTTCATAGAATAAAGGTACATTGTTTTTAATATATTTGTGTTTGGGGGGAAGGCTGCAGCATTGTGGGGATAACTTTATTCATATTGTGAAATTTCTTCAAGCCAATACGGAATAAAGAAGATCGCTCATTTATGAACCAAGACTAAATTGATCTAAAAACTTATAGGCACCCTATTGGTAGCTTTATAATAGGTATAGGATTTCTATGTGAACAGAATATGTTAGGAATAAGCCAGCATGGATTATGTAAATGAAAATCTTGCCTCTTCAGTCTATTAGAATTCTTTGAGCTAGTTGCTCTGAACCCAGCTCTGGAGCATATTAGATAAATCTGATGACTGGTCTAAAGTGAACTAGCTACAGACCTCTATAAAATGGTGGCAGTAGAAACACTTTAGCTGTTTTGTATGTATTGGAGCATGTGTACTATAAAAATGTACATATTCTTAAATACTGCTCAAAGTTTGGATCTCCCGAAGATTTAATGAGTTCCATGTACCACCCATGGGCAAAATTCAAATGAGACCTGCATTAAAACAATAGTTTGGTCTCTAGCTCAGAGCCAAAAGTAAATAAGACACAAAACTTGGAAACTTGTTAAAAAATGTCTGTTTTATACCTCTTCACAATCTTTGGCTTAAATGACCTCAAATCAAGTCACTGAACCAATCCTATAGCTTTCTAAGGTATACCACGTTTCAAAAAAATCTGACTAAGCATGCCAATTTTAAGAGGACTAAAAGATCACACTTTAAACACAACCTTAATTATAGTGGTGCTGCTGTGCCACTATAATAATTAAAATAGGAGTTAGCATGATCATGTGGGTCAGAGATATTTCTTATCTTTTCACATTGACTTTTAATGGGAAAGGAGTTCTGTTGGGATTAGTCTAGATACAAAATCACTTGATTTGCTCATGTTTCAGGAAATGAAAATTGCATGCATCTTGATAACAAGATTGAAAGATTGTTTAGTATAATTATATTTCTGTTACTGTCATTTGTAATGCAATTTTGTGACTTAAGCTAATACTTAATGAATTAATACAGATATATCTGTATGTTCTACTGCATTAGTTACTAGTGATAAATCTGTGCCTTTTACTACTTTGTGGGGAACACAGTGAAGGGAAGGAAATTTAGCTTTCTGCCTAACAATGGAAACATATGGTCTCAAATGTTGCACTATATCAGCACCCTGCATATTGTATAACACCTTTTGACCTTGTTATACACACTAAAACTACATGAAAATAATGTTCAGCTATTCAGAATATGTAGTTAGGGCCACTACCAAATTCATGGTCCATTTTGATGAATTTCATGTTCATAGGATTTTAAAAATAGTAAATTTCATGATTTAGCTACAGGAAACCCTTGTAATTTGCTATGGATGGGTTCCTGGCACCACCGTGAATGGCAAAATTTGTGAATACTGGGAGCCACAGCTGAGCTCCCCGAGGCTCCCAAACTCACCACAGCAGCCATAAGCCACGAGGAATGCATGGAACCACGAATCGCGACGGTCTCCTGTATTTAAATCTGAAAATTGATGTTGTAGGGATCCTGAACCAAAAAGGAGTTGTGGAGTGGTCAAGATTATTGTAGGAGGAGTTGTGGTATTTCTACACTTTATTCTATGCTGCTCATGGCAGAGTTACCTTCAAAGTCGGGCTGCTGGAGAGTGGTGACTGCTGGCTGGAAATCCAGCTTGAAAGGCCTTCACCAGCAGTCAGCACAGAAGTCAGGATGGCATGTTTTAGGAATGTCTCCTCAATAGAAGGTTTTTACTGTGTTGAAGCCTTGGAAGTCTCAAAACATTAGAGATACAAGATGAGTGAAGTAACGTCTTTTATTGGACCACCTTCTGTTGGTGAAATGGACAAGTTGTCAAGCTACAAAGAGCTCTGTGTGTCTGGGCCCAGATCTGAAAGAGCTCTGTGTAGTTTGAAATCTTGTCCCCTTCACCAACAGAAATTGGTCCGATAAAATATATGACTTCACCCACCTTATCTGTTCAGTAATTTCAGTTTTCTTATCTTTTAACATTGACTGTTAAGTGGGAATGTTGCGTGTTAGATGAACCCTGTCATGGGGTGTAGGTCACATGTGGGAAATAAGGGGTTATGGCACATAGTTAGAATAGGTACTGCTGTCCTACCCCAAGCACTGTGGTAAGTGTGGGGCAGGGTAGAGGGACTGAACCTACCCTAGTCCACCAGGTCCCAATCCAGAGCCCTATAAAACCAGTAGTCCTTGGTTCCTGCTTGGTTTCCTGTTTTAACAGCCACAATCCCTGGATCGCTTCCTACCTGTGGTTCCTGCTCTGTCAGTTCTCCTGGGGGTGTTGGCCTTCTGGCTCACTCTGATCTAGGGATGGTAAGCGAGTAGTCGAGTAGTCTGCTCAACTACTCACCTCCCCCCACACTTTGCTGCCTCTAATACAGAGGCAGCAAGGGTGGGGGAAACAGGAGCTGGTGTTGGTAGGAGGCGGCTTAAAAGCAGGTTCCCCCCCCAGCACTGTCTCCACAATGCCGCCTGCCCCAGTGGGTGGCGGTATGGGAGGCTGCCGCAAAGCAGTCCCTGAGGCTCAGGCAGTGGCCTGGGCTGTCCGCGGCCAGAGGCTGCTCCAGGAGCAGCCCCTGTCCACAGGAGGGTCCCAGCCCACCAACAGAGGCTGCTGGACCCAACACAAGCCAGGACTGAGCAAGCCTGGCTCAGTCCCAGCTCATGCCGGTCCGGGACTGCTGCAGCTCTGTGTTTTAAATGTAGTAAGAGCTGCCCAGCTCTTACTACATTTAAAATGCAGAGCCACAGTGGTCCCAGTTCTGTCCCAGCTTGCGCCTGTCTGGGACCTACCCCTGCTGCGGCTCTTCAATTTAAATGTAATAGAAGCCGGGCTGCCTGCACGCCCAGCTCCTAGTACATTTAAACTGCAGACCCACAGCAGGGGTAACTCCTGAACCGGCATGAGCCAGGACAGAGCACCTTTCCTTATTGACTACACAATTTAGTCAGTTACTCGCCTCTTAACATCCTTACTCTGATCCTCCGGGGTCAGCAGGGGTTCCACTGTCAATCCCACTAGCTCAGCCTCCGTCACCTGTAGCTCCCAGTAATACCCAGTCAGGAGCCCAGAGCATGTTCCATTCCTCCTCAGCCAGCCTGGACTGAGCTGCACGACTCTCTTTGATATCCTGCCTCCAGGTTGAACATTCCCAGCAGGAACAAAGGCGTACCCCTTCACAGAGGGGAAAAAAACATTTTTCCAATTGGTAGAAAAGTTATGTGCAGAAATTGTCAAGAATCTTATATTGGCCCACACAATTATTTTAACTTGTCCATGTGAACAGTTGAATTAAGTTTACCGTGCATTTTATTTACCTTTTCAGTGTTGAATCTTTGTTGTTTTTATTCTGATACTGAAAAAAGTCCATGCTAAACATGTTGTCAGTGATAATAGAGTGGGAACCTACAGCTATCCCTCTTATATTTTGGTATACTTTTTCATATGTTCACAGGAGTTCATTTTATATTGCTCCCATGAATGCCTTACTAACATCATCTTGTAAGTACTGGAACTAGAGCTGATTGAGATATTTTCAACTAAGAGGAAGTTTATCAAAGCTGAAACATGACTGAGATGCATCAGTTTCAACAACATTTTTGCCCAGTGAAGCAGGGAGGAGACTCCCCGTAGTCTGATAGTTATGGCACTGGTCTGGAATGTGGGAGAAACAGGGTCCTGTCCCTGATTTGCCTGATTGAGAACAGTATTTCATCTAAGATCCCTCTGAATCATACAACTTGAATTTGGGTCTCCCACATCCCTATCTTCTTGGGTCTCCCACATCCCTATCCTAGCCATAGCCACTAGGATAGGCCGACACTCTCTTTCTCTCTTCTGGGTGAAAGAGCTCAAGGTTTGATCTGAAAATAAACATTTTGATACAAATGCATTTTTATAAAAATAAGTCTTGATGCTTCATAAGTTGCTCTAAATCAGAATTATTGTCCTCTAATCAGGTGGATCTGTCCTGTAATGTACCTAGAATGAAAGAATTGGAAAAGTAAATAGTTCTGCATTTGTTTGCCATTTGTCCTGTAATGAAAAGTTTGTACTGTATCTAAATGCAAATTGTTTTTAACCAGTGTATAACTTTCATTCAGGTATTTAAATAATTTACCATTCACACTTTTTGAACACATAGGCTTATTGTGTTAATTAACTACTAATGTATCATTGCTTAGTTTTTCTTAAACTAAAATGTGTTCCCTAATCCAAGTTAATTGGACTTCATGTAGACACAGGGAACTGCCCACACAGAACATCTTTCAGGACTGGGACTTCAATTAGACATCACAGCAAGAGGAAAGAAGGCAAAAGAAAAGGTATTGAGGAGAGTAGATGGGAATATTGTTAGTAAGCTGTAGTTTCTCAGCCATGGCTAATGCATTCCATGATACAGTATAGAGGCTGTTTTTAATTTTTTTTTAATGAATGTTTTGGTTGTCTAAGTTACACTTTGAATAGCTGAAAATATTTAATTTAGATATACAATAATTGACAATTAATAATTACAATTTTAAATTAATGGATTTTTTATAGTATGTGTATCTGTGTGACCCGCTGAATATTACTTACTCTGTAGGAATATCTATAAAAATTGAATTGTTTCTATTTGATATCCCAGAATATTTTAAAATATTGACACTTTTTTAAAGACCCACAGAGTTTTGCCATCTATTGCTCACATCTACAGTATTTTTCCTGCTCCTGAATTCCAACTTAATTTTTAAGCTAACAATCTAGTACAAACTACAAAGAGTTTTCTTCTAAATTAGTCTCGGCATTAGCTCAGAAGTAACACTGGCAAGTGATATTGCTTGAAAGATTACATGCAGTATATGAGTTGTGCTGAAGGATGCTATATAACTAATAAATAGGTGGTTCTTCGCCATTACAACATTCAGTCAGGCAAACAAATTAAAGAATAGTTTGTTACACCTTGGTTCGGTGATGTGGCGGGAGCCTCAAGGGTTAAAGCCGACTACTCAGTGAAAACTACTGGATGATGGTGAAACAAATGATTTTTTATTAAATGGAATGATTCTTTTATCAAAACCAAATAACTTTTAAATGATTTTAAAAAACAAGCAATTACCTAATGCTTATACAGGGTAGAAAAACCTAAACTTAGCTATACTTAACTAATTACAAACTTCTTTGATTACAATTCAACTATACCAAATCACTGTTTCTAATTCGCTTAAGGCAGCGCAGCATGCAAGCAAAAAATACAAAAACAAAGCCAATATAATGATAATAAAAACTTTGTCCACAGCCAGCCCCTTTATGGTTATTTTAGGGCAGCTGGTGGAGTTAGTCATAAATCTACCTCTACAACTTAACAACTCCTGGGTTTCTATTTCTAACACTTATACTTGGCCTAAATACAACACCACTATACAACACAAGATTATACAATTTACACAGTGTGGTTAATAGAACTCAGTTACACTCTACAGAATTACACAGTGAAATTAACACAATTCAACTATTAACTAAACCAATAACTAATATATTTAAGCAATACTTACAAATCCAGCAACGATAACAATATAAAGAGACACTAGAACTCGGAGCATGCTCAGGACTCGCGCACCCCTATCTTTGACTCGAAGGGTGGGGAGGCAGCCTCAGGGTGATCAATCCTTCAGCCGGGCAAAAAAGACACGTGCCCTCAACACTCGGAACCTCCGTCGAACAAAGGGGTTGAGGGTCTTTTATACAAAAATTCGATGTCTAATGCCATACTAGGGTCTGCATTTGGCAGGGTCTGATAGGCTAGTAATGAGGTAGTATGACAATACTGCCCTATAGGAGTTTTCGTGATGCATGCGTGATCCCCTCGTGGACAGGACCAGATGGGGCATGGTCAGTGTATTTCCCTTGCCTCAAGGACCGGTCAAGCCACGGTCAAACAAGCCTTATCTATAACTGCAGCTGGGCACTATCTATTCATGCTCACCTCCCTGTTTTTCAGAGCCTGTAAGTCCCAGGATTCCTGTAAGGTTAAATTCCATTCACAGAAAGCTGCATTGTGCTTCCCATGCTCCTCGGAGTATCTCACGGTCTGGGTTTTCTGTGAGGGGGCCTTGTGTGGCAGGATGGGCTATATACAAAGGCCATGGTCAGAAAAAGCCTGCTCTACAACATAGTTCATCTTCAATACTTATGTCATCCTTGATTTAAAAACAAACAAAAAATAGGCTTAAGGTTTTTTGGGAGAAGCAGAGATGAGAATGCAATATAGGCTGAGGACAATTTCTAATCTATTTTTGATTAGTATGAAACCTTGCTGAGCGCAGATTGTCCCACATCCACCTATGGAGTGTTTCCTTAACCTTTCTGTGAAGCCATGTGGAACTAGCTAGTGCCTGTGACAGAATACTGGATAAGACAAATAACAAGTTTGATCCATCATGGTAGTTCTCCATGCTACCCTATCCTGACTTGGTGGGACCATCTGAACAGTTGAATCATTTAGTATCAATGATTTTGTCATCCTTTATCATCTACTGAGTCTGCCACTAAGGATACCAGCAATCACAATGGCACTGTTTGTGACGTGTGTTTTGGGGTAGACACCTTGTCCACTAGGACCTGGACTGAGGCCACTGCATTAATGGCACATAGTCATGAAGGGGGCGAATACATTTGCCTTAGATGCACTCTTACAAGCTGGAAATTATCCCTCCAGATTAACAATATCTGCACAATGGAGGTGTCAGCAACTTGATAAATAAGCGCATTGGCAGAACTGTATGGAAAAGCTTGAACAGCATATTGTCCAAATTGTGTCTCTTTAAATGCCTCCAATTTTGGAAACTGGTGGATATTCTCTTCAAATCATTCCTAAAGTGAGGCTGTTTACAGCTTGTCTTAGTAATTTATTTTTATTAGCTTTCTATTTAAGCATATGCACAAAGATTTAATTAATGTTAGGGACTGTAACAGGGTGACACTCACCTCTCATGAACAGCCCCTCAAGTGTGTGTGTCTACCCTCACTCTAGTCCAAAGCCTCTTCAGCAACTCAACCCTCTGGATAAGTCTCACCGCCTGCGTGCAATCAAACACAAACCTTTTCTAGGATACAGATTTTAACAGGAGCCCTTCTCGGTGCCCTCTAAATAGTGTCTCTGAGTCCATTCCCTTAAGCCGTTCCCTACTCTGGTAGAGAATGGTGTCTCCAGGGCTTCCTCTCTTTGGAAACAATGTCTATGCTTTTACCCCAGCCCTTACCTGGCTTTATTTCAGGCCAGGTCTACACTAGACCTGGAAGGTTGGCTTAAGGTACACAACTCCAGCTACATAAAATTCGTATCTGGAGTCTGCTTACCTTAAAGCCGAGCTTGGCGCTATCTTCACAGAGGGAAGTTTGCGCCCATCGGCTTCCCTTATTCCTCATGATTGCAAGGAGTACAGGCGCCAGCCAGAGCTGCCTTCACCAGTCAATTTATGGGTCTTAACTAGACCTGCTAAATCAAATGCCAGAAGAGTGATCTCCAGCATGGCAAGTGAAGACGTGTCCTCAGAGTGCCATCATAGTCCATTTTCACTGAACTCACCACAATGAGCTGTCCGCAGTGCTTCCACTCTCCTCTCCAGTCAGTCTCCTGCTCTGCTCAGCTTGAGGTCTCTAGTGGAACTGAATTGCCTCTGGTCCTTTCATAGGGCCTTCCTGATCGGCCACTTCTCCTACAGTCACTCTAGCCTGCTTGAAGGACCTCTCTATTGCTTATCCGAGGCAGGGTATGGCAGGGCTTCTGACGCGGGGCAGGGGGGGAAGAGGGCTCAGGGCCTGGTCCACCCTGTCACAGAGGATAGGTCTAGACTATGGGGCTTTATCAGAAAAAGCTACGCAAATTGCGCTCCACAATTCACGTAGCTTTTTCCGATCGCTTTTCCGGAAGAGGCTTTTCTGCCATTTGGCCCCATCTAGATGGGGCCAAATGGTGAAAAAGCCTCCTCTTTTGGCAGAGCTCTTATCCCTCGTGGAATGACGTATACAGGACTCCCCGGAAGAGCGTGTTTGCTCTTCCATGGAAAAAAAGCAGAAGAGCAAATGAGCTCCCTGTTCGCAGGAGGGTTTTTCGGGGCTACCTAGGAAAAAACCTGTAGTCTAGATGTAGCAGAAACACAACATATTTACTTACTTCTCTCTTCCGTTACCACCTGCCTTCTTATATGGCCTCAGTTATTATGCATCTTTTACGATAAATGAATTAAAAAATTAAAACCCTAATATAACAGAGACACTATGATCAAGATATTATGTTTTCAAAACCAGTTTAAATTGTGGATTAGTATACTTAAAGGAATGTGACTGAACATTTACAAAATACAAAGTAATGTTCCAGAAAACACCTTTTGGGAAGGAAAATGTTTTCATAAAAGAAGCAGTCATAAGCACTATCTGAGAAATTCTATCTCAGTAATAATCTGTGAATCAATCTAATTGATCTGGTCAAGGTTCAATCACCTAACTTTAGAACAGCAAAAAGTTAACTAAATTACACATAACGTAGGATGTTTAAGTAAATTGTAATTTTCCTGTTTTGTCAATTCCTTGTAGCAACATGCAGTACATTTTTTGCCTAGTTTCAGTTAAAAAAGAATATATCAGAGAAATCTCTATCCACAGTGAAATATTGTTCTATTTAAGAGACAAACAAACCCTTTGTCTTGAAACCACCAGGCATTCTTTTGTAAAATATGTAAATTATGATAAAGCCTTTGATCTTGTGGCATCCAGATTTGAAAAAGCTGTCTTCAGTTCTTAATACAGCTGCAAATCAATTTTCAGATTTAGTTTAGAGTCTTTTTACTGTAGCAGTTATAGATTAGCTTTATGTTGTCTTTGTGAAGCATTTTGATGATCTATGACAGCAGTAATTTTGTAATAGTCTTGTACATTGCTCTTTCCTTTGTAATTTAACAATCAGTTTTGATTGAAAATTACCTCAGAGATACTGTTATCCCAGTTTTATATTCTACTTATTATCACACTTCCCTTTTCAAACCAGGTAGATAATGTTAGCTCCAGTAAAATTGAATCCAGATATATTTAGCTTTTAAAAGAGTATTCATGGCGATTAGCAGCTGTTGTGTAAATATATTCAGAGTGAAATCCTCTCCTGTTGAAGTCAAGGGAGTTTGCCTTTGGCTGCAGTGGGTTCAGGATTTCACAGACAATTCTTTAGGTTCAAAATTACTTATCCAGAAGCTTCCTTAAACCACAAGTTATGGTAATTGCTTACTCATTGCAAGAAAGGTCCACACCATTTGTTTTATTTTTACCCCCATAGAGGTTTTACTATTTATAGTAATTATTATTTATTCAAGAAAGTGTGTCTCTTGCTGCCAGCCAAGATTCCATTCACAGGTTAGCTTTATCTACATGTAATTAAATTTCAAATTAGTTTTAAGTGCTAAGTACATAGCTATTTTTTAATATATCACTACTTACCATAGTTTGAGAGATACTCATTATGCTTTAACAAGCCATATGTTATGTAATTCGGTCCATGAATTACCTTCAGATTACACTCGACTGATTTAGTCATGATCCTTTGCAAGGGGCTAGCCAAGAATGCTCAACAGTTGTATCATCTGTTCTTTAGTTCTGGTGTGTCAGCTAGTTACTTTTTTCCTTTGTAACCTCTACTCTATATACAGTTTGGACCTCAGTGGTTCGGCACCCTTTGGTCCTCACTGGTCCCGAACAAGGGAATTTGCTGGACTGAGGAGGTTCCCTGTCACTGGCCTCTCATCTCCCCAGTTGGCTCTGCTTCTAGCCCCACCCCCTGCCTTCAGCCAGCTGTGCTGCCAGTCCTGGGCGGACCCCTCAGCCCTGGGGCTCCTGGCAACACAGCCAGACCAATCTCCCCTGAGACTTGCAGCTGCACTGCTAGAACCCTTGCTGTGGGGCTCCCCGTGCCGCTTGATCCCCCTCATGCAGGGCTCCCTGCAACTCCTGAGCCCCAACCCCCAGGCTCCTGGACTGTCGCTGGCCTCCCTGCCCCTGGGCTCTCTGGTTCAGGAACATCCATGGTCCTATCAGACCATAGATGTTGCCAGACTAGAAAGGCCCAGTTTAGAGAGGTACAGCCTATAATTGTTTGTTCGCAGGGTCATTTGCTAAATACTGCTATGCATGATTGCCTTTATAAAATCTCTTAGAGGCTTTCTCATTCACACAACATTAAGGAATTTTCCAGAAAAAAAATCTCAACTTCAAGATGATTTCTTAATGTCCTCCATCTTGTCTCTTGCAATTTCATTTCTTATGTTTCATTACCTTTATTGCTTAATTACTATACTTAGTTGTGTTTTCTCTGATTTCAGTGGTAATAAACTAAGGTCACTCATAAAGACCATCGGAGTATGGCACACAAAAACAGAATCATAAGAAAGTAAGGACATAAAATTAAGGTTCTAGCTGGGGAAAATAGTTTAAATAGAAGGAAAAAATGAAAGCTCAAAGGACCCCACCTGAACCAGTATAAGTTTCCTGTGTTACTTGCATAGAAAGTTAAGAGCTTCATAAACTTTTATCTTAGGGTCTAGTAGTAAGTTTTCTATCTGTAATTTGCCTAGATACTATGGCAGTGGGTACTTGATAAATTATTGAACAAATAAATAGGAAATAAAAGCAAAACATCTGTGGAAAGGATTAATTTGAAATTTCACAAAGTATTTGATGATATAGCTGAAATCTTTTTGATCATGGATAAGTGTATAAAACTGAAGGCTTTCCTTTTCCCTCAGTGCTGTATAGTTTTTTGCTAGAATGGAATATATTGAATATATATGGAAGTTATTCTGACAATTACTATCTTTTGATAGCCATCTCTTAAATAGGGCTGGATTACCCACTTGGTGAAATGGGCCAGTGCATAAAGCTCCCAGTTTATGGATCATATCATGTATGTGAGGATGTCCTGATGTCCTATTGACATCACATAGAAACTGGAGAATATAAGGAGCAGACTGCCTGGTGCTTGAGAGAACACTTCAGGGTTTGAGCTTTTCAGAACTTGTGTAGTGGCAAGTTTACAGTTAAATCAATCATCTGACAGGCAGGTGTCTCTCAAACACTGGCAGTTGGGGTAGATAAAAAAAATGAATCGGAGTCTGGGATGACTGTACATCAGTGGGTAAGGAGTCTAGCCAGAATAGGCATTGCCATTTCCCTTTAAACATGTTTTTCCCCTTTGTCGTGGCAGTCTTGGAAGATGGTTGCACTGAACAGTGTCTTGTTTTGTCTTCACATTTGTCTATAAAAACATTTTGAGGGTCAAAGCGCTTTCCCCCTCCCCTATAAGCTGCTGATTAAGACAATAGGTATTGCTGATTCAACTAAAAACCAGTAAACAACAAACATGGGTGAGTAAAATTGTATTCATCACCTGCTTATTAATATTCAGACACCCCCCCCCCCCCGGAGGGATCCACATAGTGATGGTTAACTACCCTAGATGGTGAGGATACATCGGGTTAGTGTGCATTCTCCCAAAGTTGTGTGCCAGGTGGCCCTGAAGGTCAAGTATGCCTTCAATTGCTTGGCCACTGGCTTCCTCCCTGTGGAATTGCCTCACGTTGGCCAGAAGGGGCTAATGCAGGCTGGAAGAAGCCTGCACAGAGCCTGGGTCAATCAGGGGGAAGCTTGTAAAGAATCATTAGGGTGCTTGCTGGGGCAGCCATGTATATAGGGAGTTGCCCAGCAAAGATGGGCAATTAGGCCCTGACCAGGGAAGGTGCAGGACCTGGTTCCCATTGAAGCACCTTTGTGAGAGCAGTACTGGGCAGGCTCAGGGGGCTAGAAGAGGGAGGCCCCTGCCTGATACCTTCCAGGCTGCTGGCCTTGCCACAAGGGCCAGGAGGGTGCAAAGAGTCACAGGGGAAGTAGCCCAGGGAATAAAAGGCAGTGAAAGGGAGTTGAGAAGGGCAGGACAAGGCTGCCACCAGAGGGTCCTTACATTGGGACCTAGAATAGTGGGTGGGCTTGGGTCCACTCCTTCCCCACTTGCATTACATCTTGCCACTAAGGCGTGACCCATATAAACTGTGGCTTGCCTCTGAGATGAAGGGGCTGGGCTTAGAGGCCACAGCTGGACACAGTGGCGGGTGAACCACATGACGGCTGATATACTGCTGGAAGGGGAATGAGAGATAACTGTAGTGAGTACTGCTGGAGGACAGTGCCCTGAAGAGGACACCACGGTCCAGGAGTGATGCAGGTCCAAAGTCTGCCTGTGGACAGAGCGGAATAATGGGGGAGACACCAGCCAGCAGGAGGCGACCTGCTGACAAGAGCTAATTCCCAGTGTTACTGATAGGAGATGCCATGGCAGTGAGTCATGCCCCGTGATACCCCCCAAAGAATAGTCTGTACACTAGTTACCAGGTTAGCTATAAGGGATCTGGTGATGTTTCCCAGAGTTAAAATGTCATTCCAATAAATGATCAGTGGCGCTAAGGGCCGACCCCTGCAACAGGAATGGTCATTGCAGAGCAGCAGGGAGACTATTTAAGAGTCTGAACTCTCATTAAGGTAAGTTACATGCATGAATCCAGGGGAAAATTGATCCATTTGTCATATTGTCATATGAGTAGAAGTGTAGCTCACAGGACTGGTATGTTTTATTATTAAAGAACTGAAGGGACAATGTTCAACAATCTACTTTATTGTTTGAAACAAAAAACAGGACTATGTAGCACTTTAAAGACTAACAAGATGGTTTATTAGGTGATGAGCTTTCGTGGGCCAGACCCACTTCCTCAGATCAAATTGTGGAAGAAAATAGGCATGACCATATATACCAAAGGGATACAATCAAAAAAGTGAACACATATAGAAAGGACAAATCAAATTTCAGAACAGAGGGCGGATAAGGGGGGGGGAGGTAAATGTCTGTACAATGCACACAAAACGGATATCAGACAGTATCACAAAGAAAAAACAGTTTCTTGCCATTTCAACCAGAAAGGGCATTGTCTCAATGACTTGATTACCTGCATACTGCTTCAAAGACATTTTCACACCAGGCTTGAGAGAAACCTCTGAACTGTCATTCATGCTTAAATTTGACACTTTACCGGGTCTTAACAAAGACCCTAATTACCTTACCCATTACAAAGATAGCTTCCCAATTATCACCTCTAATATCATTAGCTCACAGACATTTACCTCCCCTTATCCCCTCTGTTCTGAAATTTGATTTGTCCTTTCTATATGTGTTCACTTTTTTGATTGTATCCCTTTGGTATATATGGTCATGCCTATTTTCTTCCACAATTTGATCTTTGGAAGTGGGTCTGGCCCACGAAAGCTCATCACCTAATAAACCATCTTGTTAATCTTTAAAGTGCTACATAGTCCTGGTTTTTTTTTTCAGCTAAACTAGACTAACACGGCTACATCTTTGTTACTACTTTATTGTTTGGCAGTGTGATCTAGTGTATAAGGAGCTGAACTGGGACTTATGATACTGGGGCTCTGCCAACAGACTTCTAAGTAATCTGTAGCAAGTCATAAGAAAATAAGTACAGTCCTACTACTCTGTCTTATAACAGTGCCCAATGACAGATGCTTCAGAGGGAATGAACAGAACAAGCCAATTATTGAGTCATCCATCACCTGTTGTTCAGTCCTCTGACTGTCAGAAATGTATGGATGCCCAGAACATGGGGTTGAATCCCTGACCATCTTGGCTAATAGCCATTGATGGAACTATCCTCCTTGAATTTACCTCATTTTTTGAGCCCATTTACACTCTTGACCTTCATCTTGCCCTGGTCCTCCGTTTTCTCATCTGTAACAGGTAGTAGAGCGGATTCCTTCCTCCATTTGGACAGCATTTTGAAGTCTTTGAATGAAAAGCTCAGTATGAGGGCTTGGTTGGTATTTTTATAATTTATTTACATCTACATTTCAGATCATGCCAGTACAGGAATTATTGGTCTTAGGTTGCATTTTCTTTGCTCATCTGGTTGGTTTTCTGGGTGTATCCATTTGTTTTGGGTTTATTTCATTTGGTTTTTTTTCCTCCAGATGTGTTCTTATTGTGTAGGAATAGTATATTTTAAAGAGCAGTAACAGGCAACAATCATTTTTATACATGTAAAATACTGACTTTTTTATACATTTTGGTGCACATTTTTCTCTTCCTGTTTTTGTGTTGTAGATCAGGGAATACAATGAACAAATGCAGGGAATTACCAGTATTGGCTTTGCATCCTTGACATTTGATGGAACTGTGGGAGCACCAATAGTACCTCGAACCTCTAGTAAATTGTACACTTTCACAGAAGAAGAACAGAAAACAATAGAAGAACTACGTATTTGGGCAGCTAGTAATCTTTCAGTCTTTGGGCCAACAGCAAAATTGTCTGGTGTCCAGCCAATGCTGTTTTTTGACCTCACTTGCCAACTCTTAGGGAAAGCAGAAGTAGATGGATCTTCCTTTCTTCTCAAGGTAGGTTTTTTAATAATTTATATAATTTGATTTAAATAGTTGTTACAGATTGGCTGTTATAAAGTTTTGAGGTGGGATTCTGTTTCAAGATTTTCATGAATTCACTTGATCTTACATTTAAATAATTTTATATAGGATAATTTTAGACATTTTAAGGGTTATTTTAGTAAATATATGATCCTCAACCAATTCACTTGAATACAAATTAATATTTTTTGTTTTTAAAGGCATTCATCTGACCTATTTCTCTAGAATTGTTCAAAAATATTGGTGTGAAAAGGTGTATATTCAGAACATGATTTCACAAGCATTTATAGTTAGAAATCTCAGAATTTCTTAATACTGAAAAATGATATTGTCCATTTTAAGTTTTTACCGTGTTGCTAGTAAAATGAAATTTATTTTACATACACTTCTGTGTATTATGTTCCATTAGCACATATGCAGGATAATTTAATGCAGTATGTAAAATTGTTTAGCTCCATCCATCCATCCGTCCGCTATCTTTTTGAGGCATTTGAGTTAGCCTTTATTAGTTGTTTCTAAGTTCTTATGGGACCAATGCTTAAGTAAAGAAACAAAATACAAAGCATCACACTGCTTGAAAGCACTTTCTGGGAATGAATATTTAACATCAGCTAAATGAAAAGGGATCAGTGTAATTTTTCTGAATTAACAACTGCTACAGTGGACTGATTTTATCCTGAAACCCCTTCATGAGTTGACTGTTGAGAAATAAGAGCCAGTCTGATGTTTTCCATCTCAGGATGTTTGTTTTTATATCTAGTGGGACCAAGAAACAATTATCTGAAGCCATAAGTTGGTATTTTTAGAAAGGAAGAAAATAATGTATTATTTCTTCATTAGAGCAGTAGATGTTCTCCTGCAGAACATTGTTTAGGAATATTACTTAAGCTGCATCCTGCAACATGCCCTACAGCTGTTATAAACATTTTAATTCAAATAAACCTATGTAAAATGGATGCCAAAAAAGGCCTAATAAAATGATTTAAGCGCTTTGTGAACTGGAGGTAAAATGTTTATAGTTCATTACCTCAATAAGCACGCATTCATGTTGTGAGATCCTTTTGTAAGAACATTTCATTGCTGTCTGTTTATTTCAAATTTGACAGAGCCTTGCATTTGTGTCATTTTTATATAATCAAGGGACCAATTGAGAGAGGGGTAAATAAAGGCTTGACTTGTGAACGTAAAACATTGATAAAACCATAGCATGATAGATCAATTTGTTTGTAGTAGCAACCCTGACAGTGTCATTTTTATAGGAGTAGCATAAAGTTATTACATGCATAACACTTTATTAAAATATAGCAGCTAGACAAATTCCAAAATGCAAAGCAATTCTGAATTAATACTGGTATGGCATTGTTAATGCACTTCTTTGTGCTTAAGTGCTAAAGTCCATCTGAGTCTTTAGCAAATATAAATCTTGTTATAAGCAAGGCTCATACTTTTGGCAGGGCCTCTGTTATTCTGTGCTGAATTGCTATGGGTAGTGTCCATGCCACCAGCTTTCACATGGTTCAGTTATTGCTCTTGTCTGTCGTCTTATGATTTAAAGCAGTGATTAATTTTGACTATTTAATAATTGTCAACAGAGCAGTACTCAGTGAATAAGTGTGTGAAGGTATTCATCCTTGTGGCACCCTAACAGACATTTTGAAGTTGACTCAGAGAAACAATCAAACTTAGTTCCAGGGCATTGTGCATGACCCATAGTATTTGTTTAACCAGTGTTAGACACTGTATTGCACAAGTACTAATAGACCAAATGGCCATATGCAAAAAATGGGTAAAGAGCAATTGACAAGTGGTTACCAACTGCGCAGAGAATTTTCTGTTTCAATCCAGGGATACTCAGATCCATACCCTGGAGCAAAAGCTATTAGAAGCAGTTGATGAAGAAGGAAATAACAAACACTGAACTGAATTCTTAATGCTTAAACAAGATGAAGTTTACAAGATTAAAATGCCTATTTTTCCTTCATTAAATTGCCTCTGCCCGCCTCTGTCATAGGAGTAGCATGCCCTGCCATGGGACCATTCAAAGCTTTAGCAACTAAGGGGTGCATGGATGATTCCTTTTGCAACATTTTGTATTCATGAATATAAAAGGCCTCCACCCATGACAGTTCCTCAGTTCCTGCCTTTCCATCAGTAGTGATGGAACCAGTTCCTGTTTCCTGCACAGGTTTGATTTAGTTGGCATACCAAATAGTCTTTTTAGCCTTTTAAGTAGCCTAATGTTCACATTTTTGGTTCATAGTATAACAGGAGTTTGTCCCTGCAGTAGCAGGAGAAATGGAAGTCTTTAAAGAAAAAGTCAGTGGCAGTGTTCCCGCTACAATTTTCCATCATTGAGCAGGTTGAATTTTCTTTTGGACAGGTTGAAATTTCTTATGTGCAACACCAATATTGAGGTAGTGTGTGGATATGCACCCACCAGTACAACCAAAAAACATAGATATAAATATATATTTTATATAATTATTTAATAATATGATTATTTAATAAGAAATCAAATAAAAAGAAAATTAACACTACCCTTGACAGAAGAAGTGGGTTGTGACCATGAAAGTTCGTGATACTATTTGTGTATTTTTGTTCGTCTGTAAGGTGCTACAGGACCATTGTTGTTTTTTAATATTTTTTTTTAGTTACAGACTAACATGGTTACCCCTCTGAGATATTGGAGTACATGTATCATCATCCTTTCTAACATACAGATGCATGTTTTAAAGATCTTGCAAGTAAGGTTTCATCCTATAAAACAGCTGGTATCACACCTAGTACTTGCTACTTCTGTCTCATAAGAGCCAGAACTCCACCAGCTAGCAAAGATCTGGCCTTAATGCAATACAGTTTACCATGCATTAATTAGTAACGGGATTTTAAAAAATAAGTAAGATCAGAGCTTTCAATATCTGCAACACAAAAAAAATCTGTTAAAAGAATATTTTCTTTCTTACCTTAAGCCATTAACATCTATGTAAACTTTATTTGAAATGTAATCATGCAAATGTCCTGGCATAGCCCCCCTCTCCATGCAGTCGGCTTCAGGCCCTTTCTAAAAGAACTGTTATGGTACTAAAAGAAGTACCCCTCCCCCCCCCCCGTTAATTGCCTAAGATAACATCTAGAATAGTGTTTCTTAAACTATGTTCCGAGGAACACAGGTGTTCCATGAACAACTCGCAGGTGTGCTGCGACCTCTTCTTTGTTTTTGTTACTTCTTTGTTTTTGTCTTTTTTTGTCTGACAACAATTTTTTTTTTTTTTTTAAGAAAATTTTCATAGGTGTTCCACATAAAAAAATATTATTGTTTGGTGTTCCGTGGTCTCAAAAAGTTTAAGAAACACTGATCATGGGCATGTCTAGACTACATCCCTCTTTCGAAAGAAACCCGAGGAGTACAGGATCTTTTGAAAAAGTTTTTTTTTTTTTTAAAGAACTGCATCTAGATGGCGGTTTTACTTTCGAAAAGCCCTTTTTCGAAAGAATGCGCGGCCGCCATTATGCAAATGCAGCGCGGGAAATTCAAATCCCGGCTTCATTTGCAATTTCGATCTGTCTAATTTACATCCCTCTTTCGGAAGAGGGATGTAGTCTAGACATGCTCCTACAGAACAAATTTACCAGAGACTCCAGTCTGCACAGTTCCCAAGGAAACATGCAGCTTCACAATCATCTTACTCTTAATCCAAAGTCTTGCGTTTCACCTCTCACAATGTCTCCTCACAACATGGGATTCTCTCCTTCTCCCAAAAATCCTTACCAAATGTCTTGATTCAACCAGAAAACTGTCTCTCCCCCCTCCACACACACACACACACACACATTTGCAGCCTCTGCACATATAGACCGTTACTGTCCTATTTTCCTGAAGCCAGGGAAGGAAGCTTTCCAAGTATGGAACTCAGAGTTAAAAATGGGGGGAGGGCTAAAGTGATCAGAGAGATGGCTGAAACTGGGGGGTGTTTCCCATTTTCAGTGACAGGGAAGGGAGAAGTTTGGTCTTGCTCTCACTGGGGGAGATATTGACTTGATTCTAAAAAGGGTGAAAGTATGAAAGCACAGAGGAGGGGGAAGAGAGAGGTGCTGTCTTGTTATCATGGAGCGGGGGTGCAAGTTGGCAAGAGTACGAGGAAAGTAGGAGGCAGAGAAGTAAAAAATCAACTGCCCTGCTCTGAATGGACAGCAGGGGAGTGGACACAGGGGAAAACAGGGGATCCCTGCCCAGCCAGTTTCCCAACGCAAGGGCTAGGGAATAAGCAGAAAGGTCGGTGAGGCTGCTACCCTGTTAGCGGTTCACAGGGCAGGGGAGGATTTGGGAGCAAAGTAGAGAAGTTGATCCGATCTGATAGTGCCTGTAACTTACCCAGCTTTTTCCAAGTGACTGGTGGCAGGCAATGAAACACCCATCCCTCCTCTCCTTCAGCCAGCAGCTTAACCACAATCTGTGTCACATGATCCCCCAAGTACTTCCTGCCTCCCTTACTGGAGAACTCACTTACTCCCAGTGAGTACAGACCCTCCAGGGGAGGTGGGGAGGACCAGAGTAGAGGCTGGAGTCAGTATAGCAGGCAGCAGCAGCAGTTGCTGCTGCTTCTACTCTTCCACTGAGCAAGAGACAGTGCCCTTCCCCGCCCCTCCTTTCCCAGCCGATCAACCTCTGCACAGGTGCTCAGAAAAGGGCTGCGTGCCCGCACGGGTGCACAGCTTACAGGGAACCTTGGTCAGTGGCTTCTTGTTCTAGCAAACATATTGGTTCTATCCACTCATTCCTTGTGTTTCAACTATTTAAGTAGGAAATATGAGTTCATTCGCATCTATTAAATTATAAAAGGAACCACAGATTAGAGGCCTTTGTTGGAAGAGTACTCAGTGGCTAATGGGTATGAAAAGGGATAGCCTTAAAACGAGCCCGCAGGTCTTCCAGGTTCCCTGTCAAGGGAGAATCAGATCTTTGGATCAGGATTTCAGTTCCATTTTTTGAGTATTGGATTACAGCTGATTGAAAAATGAGGGGAGAAATTTTATCAAAATACACAAATGCTCCTGCACTTTCTGTCAATTGACCAGCTCCACTCCTGAAACCATCAGTAAAGGAAGTCCTTGATCCCTTATTCTGGTAATTTAAAATATAAAAATACTGGCAACATTTGAGTAGTTCAGTTAATAGGTACCAATCTTCCAAATCAGGTAACTTGATAGATCTAAAGTTGGATAGAATTATACTCTGGTGCAAACGTTGGTGGAAATTAGGACAACTTAGGATCTATAACTGCAAGTTCCTTTTTCCTGCTCTGGGTCCTCAACATGGATGGCTTTTTCCTTTTTGGCTATTCTCTCAGGTTGAGCATGTGAATCATATGTTTTCTCCAGCTTTCTGCATGTGACTTGCATATATTGTAAGTACTTCTCTTGAAGTCACTTCAGACAGAAGATATCTTTCTAAGCTACAGGAAGTAAACAAAACAGGAAAAATATTTTCTTTCTTCTGCAAATTGCCTCTGCAAATGCTTGGGAAAACAGGCTTTTAGCATGATATACTGAAAACTGTCTAGAAAACAGAGTCCATTGAGGTTGTGAGCATGTCTTCTTGCATAGCCAAGATCTGGCCCCATCTGCCCTTAGTTTCTTTCCTACACTGTAAACAGCAGCTTTCTGAACCATTGGTATTTTTTACAACCATTATTGTTTACTTTGGTAAGAACCTTGCTACTTTATTTCATATAGTGTATAGATTAAACTGTGGGTTTAGTCTATCTTACAGTATATTGTAGAAGATAGTAACTGCTAATATTTTAGTGTTTAATTTAAGTCTCTGTTGTTGTAAAGTTGTAGACTGGTTATTTGCACTGTTGCCAAATATTCCTGTGATGGACTCAAATAAATTTAATGTCTGAATGGTATATATCAAATGAAAATAAAATATCCATAATGAAACATCACACCAGACACCTTCAGCTCTGTAAGAAAACAACTCCTTCTAAACACTTCCTAACATGTCATGGCTTTTCTTCCTATAGCCTACCTTCCACAGCAATAACAGCAAAAATGTATATTGGTAGAGAGGAATCTTTGAAAGGCCAGCTAACCCGCTAGGTGCATCATGTCCAGCTGAGAGAACCGACCAAAAAACTTCCACGGCTGGGTTCTTAGGGCTAGGTACAAGTTTTATGCTTGAGCCATTTTTTCCTTCCCCCAGTCCAACTGCCTGATAAGCATCATAGAAAATCAAGTCCAGGTTAACAAAATGACCAAATTGTCTCTAGACATTCCATCAAATGTCACATACCACAGCTAGTTCTGTGGCATGTCCCATCACTATCTATCACTATTACTTGGTTTTAAATTTTGGCTTTTCCTAAGCTGTTGAGCCTAAGATGTTAGATTTACCTTTTGAGGGACTGGACCTGTTGATCATAATAACTGATAAAGTTCGGAGAGGAAAAAAAGTAAGTAACAAATGACAATTTAGAATATGTATATCATAAAAAAATATATAGGAGTCATGATTCGCACTACTTAAATGTGAATAGTTCCTACTGAATGGAGTGAGTATATGTCTTAGTTAATGTAAGCAGTTACATATGTTTGTAACAATATAATCTAAAACAATCAAATTTTTAAATCTTTTGTTTTGCACATTGAAAGTATTAAAAAGGGATTGTTGAAATAATTTCTTTTAATGGCAGGTGTGGGATGGTACAAAGTGTTCCTACCCGTCTTGGAAAGTACTTGTGGAAGAAAGTGACCTTGAAGGAGATAAAGTTCTCATCCATCGGCTGAGAAATCTGACTGTAGACATTCTAGTTTACGATAACCATGTGCAGCTGGCAAAATCACTGAAGGTAACGTAGAATTCAGTATTTTTAACTTAGATTTTACTGATTTTTTTTTTTTGGTTTTGTTTTGGATTCACTTCCTGAAAACTAGCTATTCACTTCCATCAGTAATGACTTAGTTTCAAATATGCTTTTTATCCTTTCATACATGCTATTTTAGTGCAGGCCTCCTTCAGCAGGTGTGAAACAGCCCCATTACCTTAAAACGACCATGAAAAATTATCCTTTCAATCAAATAGCGGTTTCCCAACATTGTAATGTCATGCATTACTATGTGAACATAATGCATTATGGAAAATGTATTCTGTAGTTTAAAATTATTTATTGGAACTGATGTAAAATGGGGTTAATTTGCAGCCCAATTAAATGATAATTCTACAGTCTATAAAAGTGTAATTGTATATTCTGTGAACTCTGCTTTATTCTGCAATATGCATCTTGTTTTAGTAGGTCAGTAATGTTGATTATACTTACAAAGGGAAAAGAACAACATAATTAAACATTTGATCTTTAGCAACAGTGCCATCTTGCTTCTGAATAAAATGAATGAGCAGAAATTGTAGCTTTCATTTTACAGCATGACTGCTGTAGTTTTGCTGTTTAAAATCCTTGTTTTTCTGATCAATTTTTTGAGTGTATCTGTGGGGGGTTGTATAAAGATATAGTTTTATATGTGAAATATTAATCCAGTGTTATAGATAGACTTAAAATCAGTTTACAGTACTAAAACATTAATAAAGAGATGTTAATGAGTAAATTGAAGATGATAAGATGGCTCTTTTTAATGTAAGAATTGTTAACTATATATTGTCACACAATTATTTTTATTTATCTTAGATTTTTTCCAAATATAGATTTATCTCTTGCTAAAAGATTCACCCCAAAAGCATTATCCAACAATACTTTCTGAGAATTAGGGGAGAAAGTCTGCACTTTCTATGATTCTAAAGATGATCAGTTGTTTCTTATACTGAGAAGTCTTGGGTGTTTGTAGCTATAGAATTCACCCAGTAGTATAAGGAAGGCCATTCAATATCACCCACTCTCATTATTAGGATATTAACTAACACAGTGCTGACCTCCATTCATTAGCCAGTGTTGGGTAAATTAGCTATGTTCAAATGCTGCTGGACCTAGTTTAACTAGTTTACATAGTGCTCACTATGGGTGTGTCTAGACTACAGGGTTTTGTCGACAAAAGTGGCCTTTTGTTGACAAAACTATACCTGCGTCTACACTACTGCCGAGTTCTGTCGACATAACGTCGACAGAACTTGGCAGTTTTGTCGACGGTGGTAAACCTCATTCTACGAGGAATAACGCCTTTTGTCGACAGAGTTCTGTCGACAGAAGGTGTTATTGCATCTACGCTGTCCTTTGCGTCTACACTCTCATGTCGACAAAGCGGCTTGCTTTGTCGACAGAACTCGATGTAGTCTAGACACACTTTGTCGACAGAAGCTTTGTCGACAGTATCTGTCGACAAAGCCTCTGTCGACAAAAGCCTGTAGTCTAGACGTAGCCTCAGACTTCTTATCTGTGCTGACCAGTGTTCCCTCTAACATTTTCTATTCTTGGACAGGTTGAATTTTGTTTTGGGTGGGTTGAAATTTCTTATGTGCAACATCAATATTGAGGTAATGTGTGGATGTGCACCACTAATACAAACAAAACACACACACACAACTTTAAGCAGTACATATGTGTGGAAGAAAATATATTAAAACAAGACACCTGTGTCTAGTTGCTGTGAGGTACCCTTAGTGACTACAAAGGTGCTGTACAAAGGTAGGGAATTAGCCTTCTTCCACTGGAGGAAGAGTAGAAGCCCCAGAACAAATTAACACATGGCGTCAGTGTTTGTGGACAGATGTTTCAAAGAGCTTGCAAATAAGGTTTCATCCTACAAAACTAGCACTACACCTAGTACTTGCTATTTCTGATTTATCAGAGCCAGAATTCTACCACATAGCAAAGATCTGGCCTTAATGCAATACAATTGATTATGTACTAATTAGTAACACAGGATTTTAAAAAATCATTAAGTTCAGAATTTAAGATATTTACAACACTCTAAAAAACTTCTGTTATAAGAATCTTTTTCTTTCTTACCTTAAGCCATTAACACCTATGTACTTTCTTTGAAATATAATCATGCAAATGTCCTGGCTCTCACACACACACACACACACACCATGCAGCTTGCTTCTCCCTATCAGCCCAGACAGAGAGGACTGCAGCAAGTGAGTCAGGACACCCAGGGCCGGACGGAGGCATGGGCGAGATGGGCAGCTGCCCAGGGTGCCAACCGATGGGGGGGGCGCCTGATGGCAGCTGTAAGGGGCGCGCAGCGTCCCTTACAGCTGCCATCAGGTGCCGCGGGCCTGGCTCCCGCAGCACCTGCCCGCCCGCATCCCCGCGGCGCCGGCCAGCAATGCCCTTCCCCCATGGATGCGGGGCCCTACACGGCCCGGCGCACGCGCCAGCAGCGACGGCCGGGCCGAACTGGGCCGCACTTGCACCGTGCACCCTAGGGGCGGGCCCTGGGCTGCGTGCCAGCGGCCGTAGCTGGGCCGCGCATGCGCCATGCGCCCCGGCGGGGGTGGGCCCCGGGCTGCGCACCAGCGGCTGTAGCCTGGCTGTGCATGCGCTGTGCGCCCGGGGGTGGCTCCGCGCACCCGTGCCCGGGGCGCCAGAATACCTCAGGCCGGCCCAGAGGACACCACAAATAATCTGCCCCCTGCCTCCACCTCACTGCACAGATGCCAGCACCTACCCACTTCTTCTTTCCCCCACCTACTCCATGCAGACAGCCCCTTACCTCTCTTCCAAGCCCAGGAGGGTTGAAGAGACTGCTGGGTTTCTGCCTCTGTTTGTCTGTCTCTCTTTGTCTCTCTTCACACAAACAGGACTCTGCAAACTTCCCTCTCCTATAACTCCCCAAGCCATTTAATTAGTTGCTCACTCCCACCCCCAGCCACTTTTCTTCTTCTTATCTTGCTTTCTTGTCTCGACTACTGATCTGCTCTGGGAGAGCTTCAGTTCAAGCAAGCAGCAGCTAAGCTGCTGCTTAAATACCCCGGCCCCTACCGGTCAGCTGAGCTCTCTGGCTGCTTGGGAGGCTTTGAACCTCTGAGTGGGGCTCAGAAAACAGCTGTGCAGTCATGCAGCTTAGAGGGAACTTAGGTGCTACCAAATTATGTTTGTGGTCCTGTCATCTGTTTTGTCTGCTCACAATCACGTAGAATGATTAGATTACCATGTGTACATAAGCCCTAAGACGATCTCTCCAGATACGTCGTTAAACATCTTTTAGGGGCAGAATGTGGTATCTCTGTTTTGCTGCCTTATTTGGCCACTGTGTAAGAACTATAAGATGATTTTTTGACCCGAGTTCAATAACAATAAAAGGGTTTCAGGCAAGCCATGGTTTCTGTGCCAGTAACTTTGCAGTAAAAAATATAGATAAAGAAGATGATGAGGAACATAGGTAACAAGAATGTGTTTTACATGCTTAGGTTTAGTATATGTCTTGTAGATCCAGTTTGTCTGTATGCTTATTGTGGCAGAGCTCTGGCTGTGCCCATGCGTCCTGCACTTCTGGCGGATAGTGTTCAGCCTCTGAGGCTCATTGTGTCCCACTATATGGCCTCTTTCTTTTTACTAGAGGCAGGGTTCACAGCCTACTGAGCCATACTCATCACAGGCTAGTCCATAATGTGGGTGTTAAACCCCTCTATAGTCCTGGTTTCCCTATCCAGAGACAGACTCTGTAGTGGCATAGGAAGGGTTGGGGGGAAACCAGGCCTATCCGTTACTCTAGGTTCCGGCCCAGGGACTCTAAGGCAGTGGCAACAGATGGGGTGTGTTCTGCTGTCAGGCTGGCAACTACTTTCCTGGGCCACTTCCCTAAATGATACCTCCCAGTACCTTTCCTCTGGTACCTGAGCAGTCTAACCTGCTTCTCCACATCTCTCTGCCTTGCTTGCAGTTACCAGCTCTCACTCAGACACCTCTCACTCTCAGAACTTTGGCTCCTTCCTTCCTTGCGCACCTCTGAGCTATCCCGTCTTTTAAACCCATCTCAGCTGATTTTTTTATTGACCCCAGGTGTTCTGAATACCCTGACTCCCTTGGCTTTGGAAGGCTCCTAATTGGTTCTAGGGGTTTCAACTGACCTGATTGTCCACACTGATTCTCTAAAGTTCCTACTGGTTCTAGGCCAGCCCCTCCCAGTTCAACCAGGGAACAGACCTACTTAATCTAGGGTTAACATACCTCCCTTTGAGTACTCTCCTGTAGCCATCTGGCCCTGACCCTGTTACATTATGTTGCAATTTTATAAGTATATATCTTAAAATTTCAACTGCAGGCAAAACTAGATCTATATTAGGCAATGATACCATTGTATCTGAATGCTTCACAATCTTTGATATATTTATCCTTAGACAGAAAAATGCTATTATCCCCATTTTGCAGATGAGGAACTGTGGCACAGAGACTAGGTGACTTGCCTGCATTCTCACAGGAAGTTGGTGGTGGAGCACAGAATTGAACCTGATCTCCCAAATTCCAGCCTAACCACTGGGTAATTCCAGCCTTCCTCAATGGGTGGTGATAGGAGGATAGCCAGAATAACTGAATTTCTAGGAAGGGCTTGAATTGAGATGGTTTGTACCCTGGGAAAATGGAGACTATTCATGTGTAGCGATAGTGTGGAGGTAAGGGATGTTTGAAAGTGAGAATTTAGGATGACGATATGAAGGGTTGGTTTGTGTGGAAAAAGTTGATAACGCAAACTAATGGGAAGTTCAATAGAAAATAAGAACACATAGCAAAAGAGGTAGAATGTGCTGCATCTTATTAGAATTGGTGAGGGGAAGAAAGGAAGGAGACCTGAGAAGAGGAGATTGCATTATGCACATCCTTGTTAGCTCTTGCCTCACCATGTTTTGGCTGTGGAGCTAGAAAAAGGAAGGGGCATGTTTGTAGATGAAGGGACATTTTGCACAAATTTGGATTGGAAACTAGAGGACAAAAAGAGTATTGGAAAATTACCCCAACATTGTGAGTCTGCAAAATTCAGGGATCTATGCCTGCCCCTGAAATATTGATGGCACAGTGTGATTAGTCAAGTAAGTAATCATCTATCGCTGAAATTCACTAGAATTTTTATGACACATATTTTCTTAACTATAGGCTAAATCAGAAATGTAGGTGTTTTTGTCTTTGTATTCATGTACAGACTTTATTTTTTTCCCCAATAAAATAAGTGTTTTTATATAGGTGAGTTTACAGTAAAAATGTGGATTTGAGCACCTACATGCTGACATTTTACAAATCTTTGAAGTTTAATGTCTGTGTGTGCTCAGTTTTGTTTATTTCTCTTATTGTGTAGATTAATAATTAAAACATAGGGTATTTTTGTAAAAGGGAGAGATGGTCTAATAAAGGGCTTGCTGTATGTATGAGGGGATGTTTGCAAGAGAGTGTAACTGAAATTATCTATGGTCATATTATTCCATGTAAATCGTCATGTATAGAAGCTTTTATTATGCAGAGATAAGGAAATCACATAATTGTGTGCTTAATTCTGAGCACATGCTTAAAATCCTTTTGAAGTCAATGGGACTTAAGTAAAAATCGAAGTGCTTTCCAGTATAGTTATTAATATAAGAGTGCCCTTAATAAGTATTGTAATTTAGAAGGTTTCTTAGCCATTTCAGGATGGTAAGACTATTATTTGTTGATACCATCTTTTCTTACTTTTGAAATTCCTTTAGAATTGTGTTTTCATGTGCAATGCTGTTTAAAATGGTAGCTTCCGTTCTCCAGTACCATCATGTACCATGTGAAATAATAGCAGCAGCTTTGAGGTGATGTTTTAATGTAAGAATAATCTACTTTATTTGGACTTGTTATTAAGAGGTCAATAGCAAAGACTATATGAAAATAAAATATTTAATATATATGAGACCATTATGACAAGGAGTAAGAAAAGCTCGCAATAGAGAAATTGGGTAGTGCATTATGATCAATTTATAACAAATCCTGAAGCATGGTATCAGAATATATCTTCATGTTTATTCCCTGCAAGAGTTTGTAAAAAAACCAACTACAGTGTATTTCACTGTATGCCAGAGAAATAAAGATCTCAGTGTATTGCATACATCTTTTTTCCAGTCAGATTATGAATAGGGTTTTCTATTAAAAAAACCACTAAAGATTAGTAAATCTATGACTGTGCTGTAATTGCTATTGATAATTTTATCTACAGTTGCTGCCTTCATCTCCCCATCAGATCAGAATATTGGTCCTCTACATTGTTGCACTGGGGGAGATGTAAATTTACTTTGTTCCAGCAGAAATTACTGGATTTATTGTGCTAGCCAATCACATTATCTCTTGGAACATAAAAGAACATGGCACCTTCTGAATGCAGCAAGGGTGATATCCGAAATGTGGCAAATGAATTAAGGCCATGGTCCTTCCCCACCCCAACGTCTTCTACTTTTTTTTTTATGCGGGGGGGGGAGGGAGGGAGGTGTATACATGTATGTGTATGTAAAGGGAGCTGACAGTTCTAAATCTATTTAGTTCCTTTGTTCCCTCAGTGCAAGGGGTCTGTGATTGTGCTGCATGTTCCTGACATCTTTCAACTCATTTGTGAAGGACTGGGCACAATTTAACCCATTATGCATTGTTTTGTAGAATGTAGACATAATAGAATGATCAGCGATATAAGTTGAACAGAAATCATTTTAAATTTTGCAGATAGATTAGAAAGTTAATATTTGCTGGCTGGTACAATGGAGATTTCCAAAGGTCATTGGAAACTGATTGTATTCAGAGACCATGACTGCTACTCTAAATGTTGTTTAAAATAGTGTGAATTCTTTTTAACAAACATAGGCATCATCTGTATGGTTTATGATATTTATTTGCTTTAAATTATCTTATGTAAACCTATCATATGTTTTATTTGTTTTTAGAATCATTGTATATGAGTTATATTAATACCTATTTCTGATATGTTCTTGAATGCTATCCAGAATGTTTTGTTGTTGATTTCCATTTTGATGTATCTTTAACATTTTTTTAAATATACTTGTCATACAGGTGCCAGTAGTTGTTCATTAAGAGGATTGTTCTAGTTCAAGTAAAGAGAGCCATTTCTTGTCTCTATTAATTGACATTTATAATTGAAGATGTCAGTTATATAGACTGATAGTGGCAGTGTTCTTTTTAATATTTTTCCCAGTGGATTATATCTTAGCACCATCTAAAGTAAGTGTCATACGTTTTTTTTCTACAAGCATATTCTGAATTAGCAGGTGATATTACTTCACATGTTCAAAGCTTCTTGCTTAATGTGGTGCTAACAATGTGCAATGCTGCCTCCCAAAGGAATTTATGTATATTACACTTTCTTACATAGTGTATAATCAGCTATTGTTATACTTTTGATATTCATAACTGTATGACTGTTTTAATATATGACACTTCTGATTGTATCATTTTAGTTATAAGCAGCTATTAAGTGTCTAAAATACATTAATAGTATCACTAAGAATGAAAACTTCTTCGAGCGGTGTCCCTGTGGATGCTCCACTCAGGTGTTGGTGCATCCTCACATTGGCAATTGGAGATTTTCCCCCCTAGCAGTGTCTTTCCGCACAGTCACCGTTTCCTGCTGTTGTGTCTGTTAGCTGTGCGTGTGGTGCGAGTCCCTCAGTTCTTTTTCTACTGTTCTCGGCAAATGACGGAGTTCCTCAGCAGTGTGACCTCTTCCTTAAAAGAACATTTTTTTTGTGAAAAATTATGGTTCTTTTAACCATATTTAGTCACCCTTAGTCATTTTTTTTCTTAGATTAATCCATTCCCGGAAAAAAATATTTTTCTTTTTCGCTCTTCGCCCCATTTTCTTTAAAACCCTGGGCTTCCCCCCCAGATTCAAGAAATGAGACTCCTGCAGGGATCTCATGCCCATTTGTGAAATGTCAATGCTGCTAGAGTATGACAGTCAGAGGCAGAAGAGACAGGGAGATGAGGCTAAAGAACATACTGTGGGAGAAGTCACTCCAGCCATGAGACCCTAAGAAGTTGGTGCTGGCAGAACCCTTGACTCCGAGGAAGAGAGCCCATTCACCTCCGTCCCGGTATTCTCACAAGTCCAGGGCGGTCATTGCCCGCAGTGCCGCTGACATCCCGAACAACCCATTCGCCGGTTCCATCTCCCTCCAGCAGTGCTGAGACGTGCAAAGCGGCACTATCTAAGAGAGTGGAGTCAGAACCAAAACGTAAAAGAAGCTCCTCCGTACCAGCCGGCACGGGCTCCCGCCCGGCACCAAAGACCAACTCAGACATGACTGCTCTGCTGGCACTAGTGAAGATAATGGCACTGACTCAAACCGCCACTTCACAGCAGACTCCAGCACCTAAACAATCTTCAGCGCTAGAGACTACGACAAGCAAGACCCATAAGAGGTCTGGGGCCCGGCACTGAGCAGCACAGGTGCCAGCAGCTCCTCCACCGGAACAAACTGGTGGAGTCACCACTGCATTTTCCAATGCTTAAGGAGGATAGCCCACATCGGTACCAAACGAAGGACATCTCCTTTTCATCCACACCATCCTCTCCGGCACCAGCCTCAGCACCGCACTTGGGAGCAGGTTCTCATCCCGGCACTCCTCTCCCACTTACTCAGTAACATTCAACCAGGCAAAAGACTGGCCAAAACTAACCTCAGTACCCCTGGTTCAACCATCCATGGCCATACCCAACTCAGTTGTACCCCCCCACAGTGGCCCCCGTGGAACCCAGAGGCTCAATGCTGCTTACAGCCATCACAACACCACCATCGATAGGATACAGCTCCTTCTACTCCAGCTCCTCCAGCAACTCGCTCACCACCAACTCAACCACCAGAGTCACCTTCTGTGGTGACAGAACCTATGGAGAAGGAGGAGGACCTACTGAAGTCTGATATAGAGGATCCATCCCTGGTGGCCTAATCTTTGTCATCCCCCTGATAAGGCAGTCTTCCCCTTCTCCTCTCTACCAGAGGATGAACTGAAACAATTCCAAGAATTGTTTGATGGTTGGGAACTCACAGGAAGTTCAAGAAAAACATCACAAGCTGCTACAAATATTGCAACCCGTATCTTCCTCAAAAATTGATGATGCCATAATGGAGCTGTCTGAGACCGTATGGCAAATACCTGCTTCCATTCTCCCTACAAATAGAAGGGCAGATAGGAAATATTTCATCCACTGGTTGTGGATGTGGTCCATCATTGGTCAAGACAGTCATTATTCAGATCCACTTCATAGAACAAAGAGCACAAGATATTAGACCTCATCGGGCAGAAAGTCTACTCCTTGGCAACCCTGCAGTTCCAAATATCTAACTACATAGCCCTTCTCATGAACTATGGTCATGTGAATTACTCAAGGCAGCAGGAGCTTATGAACGACGTCCCAGAGCAAAGATAACCACAACTCCATCCGTTATTCAAGAGGGCCAGACTATTGCCTGAACTGCCCTACAGGCCTCAATGGATGAGGCTGATACAGCTGCCATGGTGACAGCTACAGCTATAGTGATGCATCGTACCTCCTGGTTACAATCTTCGGGAATCCTGCGGGAGCTGCAAACCAGAGTAGAGGACCTCCCGTTCGATTGAACCCACCTGTTTGCAGCCAAAACAGATGAGGTTCTCTACTTGATGAAAGTTTCTCACACAACCCTTCGCACATTGGGGACGAATACTCCACCTAACAAAAGGAGAGGGTACACACCATATATGAGGCTATGAGACACCCCCTTCCAGAGATAGTAACAAAGAGCTTTTGATCAAAGGTCCAAACAACAATTGGGCAGAAGAAAGGGTCAACATACTCAGGCCACAGCACCACAGCCATCAGCAACAAAGCCACAGTTTTGAAGGTGTGGTCAAGGGTCTGAGTGACCTCCCCTTAGAACCAATGCAGTCCAGCCATCTTTTTTGATCGCTGCCTATGGCCTTTTTACAGTCAGTGGGCCCTTATTGCCATGGACCAGTGAGTCGTCAAGATTGAGAGATTGGGCTATACCTTTCCCTTCCTGTCTATGCCCCCTGCCCTTCCCTTTCCCTCTTCAGGGACCCTTCTGACAAGTACCTGTTACAAACAGAGGTACAAAACCTTCGCTGCTTAGGTGCCATAGAACCAGTTTCTCCACAATTTCACAGGAGAGGGTTCTACTCAAGCTATTTCCTTATGCAAAAGAAGACAGGAGGGTGGAAGCCCATCCTCGATCTCAGAAAACTAAACAGGTTCATCTGCAATCAGAAGTTCAAGATGGTGACATTGGGGGCTATCATACCAGCGTTGAATGAGGGGGACTGGACCTTCAAGACACCTATTTCCAGATATCCATGCACCCTTCTCACAGGAGATTTCTCAGATTCAAGGTAGGGGAATGTTACTACCAGTACCATGTGCCACCCTTGACCTTTCAACAGCACCCTGTGTTTTCTCCAAGACACTAGCAGTGGTCAACGCCTTCTTGAAATGTTAAGGGGTCATCATATTCCCCTATTTAGATGATTGTCTAATCAAAGGTATTTCTCATCAACACACTTTAACTATGGCAGATATCACTCGGGATATTTTCTCCCACCTTGGCCTCCTAGTAAATCTCCAGAAATCTACCTTAGAACCCACCTAAAGGATAGAATTCATAGGAGCATTACTAGATTCCACCAGAGCGTAGGCTTTCCCTCCCCATCCACCAGTTCAACACACTATGGAACTTCATCAGCGTAGTGTTACACATTCTGTTCATGACCATTCATGCAGGCCTTCAAATTCTGGGACATATGGCAGACACCACATATGTGGTACAATTTGCAAGACTCCTCATGCGCTGATTACAGGGATGGCTAACTACCGTGTACATCCTGAACTGACACAGCCTAAGCAAGCGAGTAGCACTTTCCCCGCTAGTACTCACGTCTCTCTGTTGGTGGATATATCAGCACAATCTTCTCAAGGGAGTATCCTTCTAACAGCGCAACCCATCATGCGTGATAACCATCAACTCATCCTTCAGAGGGTGGGGTGCCCATTGTGGTTATCATATAGTCCAGGGCAGATGGTCGCATTGCAAGATGTGCCTACACATCAACATATTGGAACTCAGAACGGTCTGCAATGCTTGTCTCCGCTTTCTCCTGATAATCCATAGCAAAACCATTCATATCCTTACGGACAACACACGCTGAATGTTTTATATCAATAGACAAGGGTGTGCCCAATCATGCTCTCTATGTGCCAAGATGATCCAGTTTTGGAACTAGTGCATAACAAACCTCATAACACCATAACCAATGTACTATGTTCTGCCAACTCATCACATTTAAATGCTTTGTTGATGTCTTCCATATTATTCTTGTTCTCCATATTCAAGGAATATGCCCTCCCAGACAAAATCTGTCTCCAAGACTTGCTAGTTTTAGTTAGCCCCTCTCTATCTTGGGACTGGTTCTATACTTACACAATTGCAAGTTTCCCATTGACTTTTAAAGGAGCAGGCCATTATCTCCTTCCCCTTTCCTCTTGCTCCCTCACATCTTAAATATTTATCATCTAGGAGATCAAAATCAAAACATGTAATCATACAGTTTTATTTTAAAAAATTATTAAGTGTATAAGTAACAAACGCTGTCTTGTGATCTGTGACTGAACCCACTGTAAACTGTGATGCAAAACAGTTGTGACTATAAAAACAATGGGCCACATCATTAGTTAACACTAGTCTACATAAGTATGTTGGATTCGGTGGAGTTTTTCCAGTCTATACCAAATGAGGATTGGTGCTGTGAGTGCACTTAAGAAATTTCTACCGGTATTGGAAATTCTATGTTTAAACGAGGCAATCAAAACAGAACTTTCGTGAACTGTAATACTGAGGTTAATCCAGTGTGATTTTAGTGTCTTCTGTAATTTACTTATGAGTCATGTTTCAACGGTACTTAGAGCAAATATAAATCCAAATTATTAAATTTTTATAACTTGAAAGAAGGCTGCATAAATGTGAAGCTTTCAACTGAATCCTGGCTGATGCTTTCTTCAATTAGGATACATATAATAGTAAATTATATTCAGAAATAATTAAAATAGGTTAAAGGGAAATTGACAACATAGTTAAGCCTCAAATTAGTCTGCCTTATGGCAAAACTGCCATTTATCTTTGTTATAATAAAATATCATCATTAAGAAAACATGTGAAACACTAATAATCCCCTAGGACCTCCTTTATCTTAGAACTCACCTTTGTAAATAGACTTAAAATTATTTTTATATTTTGATGAGACTGTGTTTTGAGATAACAAAACTGATTCTAAGCAAGATGGGAAGTATTCTACCTCCTGTGGATCTGTGGAGAGAAAGTCTGGCAGAGTTAGAAGTAGTATCAAAGGGTGGGAACTCTGAGAAGTGTTGGTTCTTTGGGGACAAAGTAGATTATTTATTCATTGAACAATAAGATATGGTAAGGCATGAATTTTATTGCATTAATTTACTCCTAGGCTACGTCTACACTGCAGGCTTTTTGCTCAAGAACGGTCGTTCTTGCACAAAAACTTGCGGAGCGTCTATACGGCATGCGTGTTTTTGCGCAAGTAAATTTACAGTAAAGCATCCGAAAAAGAGGGCTTCTTGCACAAAAGTTAGTCCTCTCCCCACGAGGAATAAGCCCTCTTGCACAAGAAGGCAGTATGGACGGGCAACAGGGATTTCTTGCGCAAGAAACCCCTATGGCTAAAATGGCCATCAGAGCTTTCTTGTGCAAGAGAGCGTCCACACCGCCATGGACACTCTTGCGCAAAAGCACACCTCTTGCGCAAAAGCACATGGCAGTGTGGACGCGTTCTTGCGCAAGACCTTTTGCGCAAGAACTCTTGCACAAAACAGTTCTTGTGCAAGAAGCCCGCAGTATAGACGTAGCCCTAGTGTTGTGGTGGACATAAAACCAAATACTCAGTACTATCAAATGAACCCATGTGTATATGGAAATTATAACACAGTTCTGACTCTATAAAGTCTTATTGCAATTATAAAAATAAATTCTGTCCTTCCGGGGCCCAGAGGATGGGAGTACCTGGGCTTGTTTACATTTTAGCAGAAACTTTGGCTACTGAAGAGCAGAATTGAAAGATGTTGCAAGAAGTCAGATCCAGTTTTCTTCAACTGATGGGACAGTTGCACACCAACTTAACATTGAGAAGTGGTGGAGTAAAAATAGTCAAGGCAATTGATCCTTAGAGTTCATAGCCTTTTTCTAGGAGAAAAGTGTGATAATTCTGTTTGTTTTATATTATGAAATCACGTGTTTGTTTAGGTTGGAAGCTTTCTGAGAATTTACAGTCTGCATTCAAAACAAGCCAGTGCTGGGAACCAGCCTGATGTTTCCTATGTAGAATTTCATCTTCATGGAGGCACCTGTTACGGTCGAGGAATTAGAGTCCTGCCAGAAAATAATCCAGATGTTAAAGAACTAAAAGCGTGAGTTCTGTAAATAATCTTTGAGACTAGTCTGGAAGTTTTAAATGTAGTATTTTAGAATTCTAGTTCCAGTAAACATGAAGCTATTTACATTTGTAAGTGCTTTGGGGACTGAGTACATGTAAGCACCCAGCACTTCTGGAGTGGAATGAGGTTGTTGTTTGGCACTACCATACTATACAACAGTTTTCAAGAGAGGGGTAGGTAAGTGAGGAGTAAATTTTCCAATTGAAACTAGAAGAGGAGTTTGGATTAACAATCATAATTGTTCAAATTATGATTTGGCCAAGCTACCAGGTGTTGTAAACTTAGTAATCTTTTAAAAAGTGGCATGCAGGCACTTAATGATGAAGGTGCCAATTCACCGACATAATTAAGCACTTACTTCATGTAAAGCATGTGCTTAGGTCTAATTGATGTCAGTAGGATTTAAGACCATGCTTAAAGCAAGGAACATCAATAAATACTTCATTGATATGGGGCCCACTGGCAAAGAACAGTTAAATGATCAAGATCTCCTTTTTATATTTCATCAGAAAGTCTGCATTTCCAGTAGCACAGTTTTCTCTTTATGCTATATTGGATATTGATTCCCTTACTGAATCTTCAATAAACAAGTCTGTAGCCCTTGGATTCTTTTCTGTTTTATGTCTGTACAAGAATTTCTGTTATATCTAAACACTGTAACTGGACCATATGAAGAAAAGGTTCACATCTTTGATACCTTTAAGATCTGTTGAAAACTACAGAAGATGAATATATTAATATCTTTAAAATCTTTGTTCTTTTTTTATAGATTCATGGATTCTGCGATTCTTACAGAGAGTCAAAACATGGAGAGCACGTCTTCAATGGAAGTTGATGGTACTTTTGACAATCTATCATGTAAGAGCAACTGGAAACTGATTCATTCCTTCTTGCTACATAAAAATAGTACTAGTTATCTTATATTTATTATTGCTTTAAAGAGGACTTAGAGTTGATTTTTTTTCCATTTAAACAAAGAGTATTTGGCAGGTACAAGATATGTGTGGACCTATTAGACCATAACCAATATTCACTTACTTGTCTGTGTCTCAGCAGAAGTTTGTCATATAACTACATGAGTGTTTGTTTAAAAAGACTTGGTAAAGAGTAAATTTAAATGCAGAGGGTAAGATTTTTCACTTCACTTTAATGTAGCACTGTTTTGAAACAGTGTGTTAAAGCACACTAAAGAATAATTTAGTGGGTACAGGAGGGCACCAGTTAATGTGCTAGTATACTTCAGAAACCACATACCCATGGTGCATTATCCTACTGTGTAGACAAACCCTTACCAAGAAGTACGTTCACACAAAACAGAATGCTGTTTTAGGGAAATTCACATCAAAAGTTAGGTCCCTACTCAAAAAAATGGCTACCATTTGCCTATGAGGACTTGTAGGAATAGTAGCAAAATAGTCACTGTGTCTGTTTTGAAAAACTAAAATTCTACAATCTGTACTCCTTCCTCAGCATTTCATAGGCATTAAATTTATTTGATTGTATGTATGTTACCTGCATAAGTCTCCCATTCATCAAAAAGACAATAGGCCCTTATGAGCTAAGATCAGGCCTACACTGGGAGGGTCAAAGTTGAACTAAGGTACATAACTCCATCTACATGGAGTCGACATACCTTAATTTGACTTACCACAACATCCCCACTGCAGCATGGAGGAAACTCTCCCACTGACTTCCCTTGCTCCTCACAACCCAGTGGAGTATCGGAGTTGATAAAGACACAATTAGAGGTTGATTTAGTGCATCCTTACTAAACCCGCTAAGTTGATCATCACAAGTTCTATCTCCATAGTGTTGATCTCCCAGTAAGTGAAGACAAGGCCTAATATATAGATTTTTAAGGGAAGAATGCTGTGGTTTAGAAATTCAGTACATACTTTTAAAGCAAATTACCTCTTAGCTCTCAGATTATGAAGTTACAGACTTCCGAACTTTTGATGAGGTCAGAGACAATGAGAATAATTAATAAAATATTCCTAGAACTCAGTCTGCCAGGCAGGATAAGTTCATGTCCGGAGCTGCTGATCACAAAAATAAAAGCACATTTCAGTGTCCTTAAAGGCACCAGATATCCTATAGTGCATGGAATCTAATTGCAGAGATGTTTATAGTATTATTGTTCTTTGTTAACAAATATAGAGAACCAGGTTTGTGAAAGTAAAAGTGCAGCTCAGATGTTACAACCAGTGGCTGTACTAATATGCACTCTGTGTGCAAGTTTCCACAGGTAAACATAAATCTGAGATGAGTATTATATATGAATACAAATACCTACAACCGATAAATCCTGTTACTGTTAGTCTCTACTTCTACCTATGCCATTTGAGCAAAACCTAAAGGACACAGAGATAATGAAAAGCAGATCTTGCACAGAGAATGGAAAGGACCCTCTTATGTTAAGAGGCATTATCAGATGTGTAGGTATTTATCTTTCGTAAACCATAATTTTAAAACAATTTGTGACATACTTGTGTGTAATACATTTCAATTATCTGCTATTGAACCATATTTGGTCTTATTACTGTACAACCAAAACACCTATGAAAAAGAAAAGAAAATACAAGATGCAAGTCAGGGATCAAAAGCAGATGGATCTTTCAATGATTTGGGATTCCATTATTACTAACGGTATTACTAATGGTATAAATGGGTGAGAGATTATAACAACTAAAAATATAGAAACTTCTTAACTACAAATGACATCAATATAAATATGTGTAGCTTTACATTAACGTCTTCCTTTTAACTGAAACACAGCAATTATGTATAACTCATAATTAATAGCAAACATACAATGTTAAAAATTGGTTATTAGCAATGTCATACTCCATTAACACAAGTGTTCTTCCTTCAATATGTGTTATTTCTTAACAGACCAGTCATATTCAGAGAGATGCCAACAGTTATCTGTTACAGGTAGGAAACATATTTTATACCAACTTGGTAGACTTCTTCTAAACAGTCTTTGAAGGATTAGAATTTTATCTATAAAAGTCAGTAAATTTTTATTTCAATGTACAGATACAGACTGGTGAAAAAATATTTCCATTGATGAGGATCAAAATTGACAGATGGTCCAAGTAACAAAAATGTTGCTAGAGAACTCGTTACAGTTTAATTTAAGGATATTTGCTTTGTATATTTTGATGTGTGATATTGACAGTTTGTGTTTTAAGGGTTAGAAAGCTTTAACTTTTTGAATTGCGTCCCCTCTTCATTGTGCGATTTCCCCATAATTTCCTATATATTAAATTTTTTTTTAATTATAAAAGTACAAAAAATCTAAAAAATAAAAATTAATATTATCCATCAAAATTATAAGAAAATAAAGATTGAATTCTGTAAAGCTTAGTTATCGATAACAAAGATGGAAGTTCAGATGTTAGCTTCCAAAACTGTTGAAGCCATTGCAACTGTCTAATTTTCATTATGAATGTTGCTTTTTAAGAAAGATATGCATTTGGATGTAGATAAAGCCACACAACAAATTGGAAAGTTATTCCATAGGATACTAATATTTAGCCTTTTGTTTTCATCCTCTCAATCGGAAGCATCTTGTTCTAACCATATTGTTGAAATATCCTAGTGCTTTCATTTCATTTCATTATATTAGAATATTTTTAAATAGGAAGAAATTATAACATTCTAAAATAATTCTTATTAAAATATGTAGGGCTTTTCTCTACTTGAATCCTTTTCAACCAGGATTAAATCACTATAGACTTTAGGACCATCTTGTGTCTTAAAGGCCAAAGGAACCATTTGATATAGTGCAATTGTAAAGCCAAGACTGCTGCCATAGCTACATTTCTTAAGAGCTTTGTCGGCTCAGCTGGTATCTGTTCCTGCCGCTCTTTTCATAAAAATGCACATCTGTTTGGTCAAAACTAGCTTAAGTGCTGTAAGACCATCATTTTACTTTACCCAGAGTTTGCAGTCTAACATTCATTCCATGGGAATTGGAATGGCAGCTATGAGCTCAGTTACTTAGAACTTATCGGTTTTAGCTACATCTGTGCGTAGGTTCTGCAAAAGTAATTTCTGAAATGTACTTACAGACTTTAGGATCCAATATAGTATCTTCATCTTTTCCAAAAAATTCTAAATTAAAAAAAATTCTTTAAACACATCCTTGTGATGGTTGCATGCACTCACCCTATTGTTTTATTGTTCTAAATATTGTGTCATTGATTAATAGCTTGTATTTTTGTTGCATTGCAGTATTAACAGATCATCAGCATTTAGATGACACCGCACTAAATACTATTTTGAAAAGCACAGTTCCTCAACAGTATCGCATTAGAGCAAAACTGAGAACTTTTAAACCTCAGAACCTCTATCAGTCCGTTAAACTTTATTGTTCAAAATGCAACTCACTGTAAGTTTTTTTTTTATAGCATTAATTAAAAGTTACAAATTGCTCATATGTTTTAGAAATCTTAGATAATCTTTTCAATATTTTCATCTTTCTTGTAACACTGAAGATGGATTGAATTGAAATCCATTTCATTTTGAGCAAAGGTTTAGAAGATTACTGAAGTTAGTTGAGGAAAATTAGTCATATGGAATCTGCTTACTAAGTTCTGTTGAGTCGCTCCAGGATTCTAGTTTCTCTTCCAGTTTGCAATTTGGACATTTAATTTTGCTGTGGACCTAGAAACAAGATTTATCTAACCCTATTACAATTTTTTTAGTATCCCATCACAATAATCTGTTTGTGTCCATATGACTGTCCATATTTTGGCTTTTAGAATTATAGAATGGAAACTATCAGTACAACTAAAGACTGAGTTTCACTTTATTTTCAAAGTTATTTTATTTAAGTGAAAAATTTACCATTTGAAAACTGTCAGACATCAATTTTGTCTTGGTGTGCAAGTTAAGTAAGATTTCAGGACATTTCTGTTATTTCAAGAAAGTGCATTGAACTTGTTAAACAAAAAATAACATCACTTTACCTTTTAGCATATCATGAAAAGCAGAATAGTCTGATCGGTTTTGTCTGTCCAAGAGTATTAGTCCTGGGTTTTAATTCTAGGTCTGTCATGAAAGTTCCACATGGCCTTGGAAAGAGTTTTAACTTCTTTCAGTTCCCCGTCTTTAAAAGGAGTATAGTGCCTTTCTTATAAAGGAGAATTGTGAGGATTAATAATGTTCTTTCTAGGCTGAGCCTAAAATCTGATGAACTCCCTGCCCCAGCACATGCTTAACTTTAGATTACTCTAATGCTTCCAGTTAAGCATGTGCTGAATTGCTTTGAAAAAATGGGGCCAGACCATTCAGTTTCTTTTAAGATCAAGTCATCTGTGTGGTGAACACATCACTGTGCCCTATTATCAGAGCTTAATGGTCCTCTTGTGAGACTTTCTTCCACTATAAACAAGGAGTCCTTTGGCACCTTAAAGACTAACAAATTACACATTTGTTAGTTTTTAAGTTGCCACATGACTCCTTCTTGTTTTTCCTGAAACAGACTAACATAGCTACCTCTCTGAATTTTTTTTTACAATATGCTGTTCATACAGAAGCTTTCAGTCCAAGGTACTTTACAAAAGGAGCTAAATTCTGGCTTCATCTGTGCACACACTTGTAAAGTCACATCCATAGTGGGGAGTTTCATCCTGTTCTCTGTAGTGGAACTGAGGAGAGGAGCATTCCATCATGCAAGCAGGGAATCCATTATTCTACTTCCCCATCTCTAAAATGGGGAATAATAGCTAGAGCCATATAAATCCACAGATACTTGCTTTAGATCCACAGGTATCCGCATCCACAGAGGTGGATGCAGAGATCCACAGCTCGTTTTTGCAGATATGGATGCGGATATAAATTTTACATCTGTGCAGGGCTCTAATAATAGCACTACCTACCTCACAGTGCATCTGTTTAGAATAAAAACATTAAAGATTGTGATTTGCTTTTAGAGCTATTGATGAAAAGTGCCAGGAGAGTGAGGTGTCTCAGTTGGGGGCCACATCAGTGAAGGTTGGGGGTTTGGGAGGGGTTTTTTTTTTTTTTTTGGCTTTTCACTTGTGTGGTCCCCAATTGATTTTTCTATAGGTCAGTGGCCCCTAACCCAAAAAACGTTCCCCACCCATGCCATAAATAAGGACAGTGCAGTAGAAAGTGGTCTCAAATAGCTTCAGCTCTTTTTTTTTTTTTCTCTTTTCAGAATGCATGGTAAAATAGGGAGGGGCAATCTGGGTTTCAACTTTAAGGAGGCATGTATCTGTGTGACCATTTTAGAGCCTGTGCCAAAGTCCAGCAAAGTTTGTGGGAGTTTTTCCATTGCTTTCAATGGGTTGGGATGAAGATATTAGGCTTTAGCTCTGGTGATGGATAGGATTAGCTTTCTTGGCATGCAGCAGTGGACTCATTAATACAGGGGTAGTTTTCCTTGAGCTTATATGTACAACACTTCTCACCTGTGCTGAACACCCTGAAACCCTTAAATTGCTACAACTTGTTGAAATTGTCCTTTGTGAAAGATGAGTGTGAAAAAGTGACTCTTCCTGTATATGCTGCTGTTATAATATTTCAATATCTTGTTTGTTTAAAGTACTGCATTTCATCTACAAGACTATTGAAAGAGAAGTTGCTACTATTTACTTACTGCTTTCTAAAATATTTTTAGGCAAGAAGTTCCAGATGGAGATGATTTTGACTTAATATTAAGAGACTCTGCAGTTACAGCTCCAAATCCAGAAGTACATAATGCATTGTGGTATGATTCTGCAGTGTGGGATGCAGCTAATCAGGGGCAAAGAAAAATAGTTGTTCATTTTGTAAAACACGATGAGCTGCTTCAAGAACCAGAAGATACTTTGATTATGGTAGAAGGTAAGATAATTAAATTACAGTTTTACCACACTGGTCTTTTATTTTAAAAGAGAAATTATTTTTATTTAAAAAACAAGCACACCTACCGCTTTAAGAGATGGTAAAATCCATTAGCATTTATAGTTAGAGATGGTTGACTGAGTTTCCGAAGCTTTCAGATAAAATCTAAACTTCCAATATCATGGGTTTGTATTTCTGTAAACTAGACAGGAATCAAATACCTATGTATCTGATAAATCAAAGCAAAGAAGCTTTCATGGTGCAGTTAGTACATTCTTTTTTCTTTTTTTTTTTTTTTTAATCTCCTGCTGGGTTTCTAGGTAGTTTAAATTCAGATTTGGAATATAATTGCAGTCTAACCAAAAATTTTCAAACGTGGCTGGATAAATAAAAGTCATCTGATCATGCACATCTACTACTAACTTTGTCAGCCTCTGGATGTCAGTGTTGTGTCACATAAATAAACCTGAAGCAGTGTTCTTTTTAATCTCATTGCTTTTTAGAGGAAGAAAAAAACCCTAACTTTAAACAAAGCAGGTTAGACAAAGATATAAAGAAGGGTGTTTGAATAGAGCAGTGATTCTCAAAGTGGTGTGGGCCCACAGACGCCTTGCCCGTGAGGTTGAAGCAGCAGCACTGGCTTCCTGCTGGGGGAGGGGAGGAAGAAAGCTCGGAGCCTCACTGTGTGATACGGCTTGTGGCGAAGAAGCAGCTCCATGCACTGCTGCTCCCCTCCCCCAGCTAGGGGAACAGCGGCATACAGATGCGCTGTCTGGAGGCTTTCCCTGATGCTCCCATTGACCAGATTCCAGCCAATGGGAGCAGCAGAGGGCCATGTTGCACAGTGCCTGAGAGCAGCGGGGTGTGCGAAGGCAGGTAAGTGCCCTCCTTCCCTTCGTACCCAGACCCTGCACCCCACTCCCCTCTTGCATACCCCCACTGAGACCCCGTACCCTCAGCCCGCTCCTGACCCCTTCCCCTGGCCAGGCACCTACCTCCCCCCTGGCCAGTGACCCTACTGTCAGCCTACTCCTGCTCCCTCTGGACAGACATCCTATTCCCATCCAGACCTTGCACCCTCACCCCCTCCTGTACCCCACCTCCTGCCCAGATTGCATCCTCATCCCCCTCACTGGCAACCCAGTCCCACACACTGAACCCCTCATTTTGGCTCCACTCGAGAGCTTGGGGTGTTCACAAAATCCACTAACCCCGGAAGAGTTAATCTGGCCTTTGGGAAGTCCTGAACCTCAGTCCTCCCTGTCCCGTCCCCCTCCCCATGGGGCTGCAGTGCCAGGGGAGTGAGGGGTCTCAGTTGGGGACCACATCGGTGAGGGTTGGGGGGCTTGGGAGGGGGTTTTTTTTGGCTTCTCACTCGTGTGGTCCCCGATTGAATTTTCTATAGGTCAGTGGCCCCTAACCCAAAAAACATTCCCCACCCATGCCATAAATAAAGACAATGTTGAAACCTTTTGTGTTGGACATAAATTAATATTTTACTTTATTTAAAATGAAATTTGGTAAACATAAGAACAACCATACTGGGTCAGATCAAAGATACATCTAGCCCAGTATCCTGTCTTCCAACAGTGGCCAATGTAAGATGCCCCAGAAGGAGTGAACAGAACAGGTAACCATCAAGTGATCCCTCTCCTTTCATCTATTTCCAGCTTCTGACAGAGGCTATGGACACCATTCCTGCCCATTTTGGCTAATAAGTATTGATGGACCTAACCTCCATGAATTTATCTAGTTCTTTTTTGAACCCTGTTAAAGTCCTGGTTGTCACAACCTCCTCTGGCAAGGAGTTCCACAGGTTGACAGTGAACTGTGTGAAGAAAAACTTTTTGTTTGTTTCAAACTTGATATTTATTAATTTCATTTAGTGACCCCTAGTTTTTATGTTATGGGAACAGGTAAACAACTTTTCCTTATTCACTTTCTCCATAGCAGTCATGATTTTATAGACCTCTATCATATCCCCCCTGAGTCGCCTCTTCTCTAAACTGAAAAGTCCAGTCTTTGTAATCTCTCTTCATATGGCACCCATTCCAAACCCCTAATCATTTTTGTTGTCCTTTCCTGAACCTTTTCCAATGCCAGAATTTCTTTTTTGAGATGAGGCGATCACATCTATACACAGTATTCAAGATGTGGGTGTACCATGGTGTGACAGGGTGACACAACTCCACACTAACCGAGGCCACCCCCGATGGGCAGAGAGGGGTGGACCGGCTTTCCCCGCTGCAGGGGAAACAGTGGCGTCAGCTGGAGCGCACCGCACGGCCGGCGGCTTGGCCGGCACTCCAGCTGACGCACCGGGGGAGGCTTCCCCCGCCTCAGGAGAGACCGCGGCGGCAGCAGGAGTGCGCCGCATGGCCAACGGCTTGGCCGGCGCTCCCGCTGGCTCACCAGGAGAGGCCCTGGCGAACGCGGGCATCGACACTGGGGAAGATGTCGGGGGCGGGGTCAGCAGGAAGGTGGGAGGAGCCAGCTTAGCAGACGCCGGCGCAGGCGTATTAGAGGAGGGCATGGCCGAGCCATGGAGGGAAGGGGCGGCGTCCTCAGCAGTATAAAGGTAGTAGGAACACTGGTACGGGGGAGGCCATCCGGAGAAGCGGATGAAGGGGCTCCAGGCCTCGGGAAAGAAGCAAACTGGACACCTGGGTGAGCGGGGGTGAGGAAGCAGCCCAGGGCGGGCGCAAATAGGAGGCCTGCAGGCTGATGAGTTGCGGCCCGTAGCCCCATCAGCCAGGTGAGGAGAGAGTGGATATTCTCCCCCACCTTAGGGCCCTGGGCTGGGGCCTGGAGAGAGGGAGGGCCCGGGCCCCCCTCACACCCTGCTCGGGGTAACCCCTGGGACAACCCGGGGAAGGAACATTCTCACGATCCGCAGGGGCGGGTCGCGGGGAAAGGAGGAAACAGAGGCGGAGAAGGGGGACTGGAGGACGTGACCGAGGCACCCTTTGACACATGGATTTATATAGAGGCAGTAAGATGGTATGTGCACTTAATCTGTTTAATAATTTCAATAATTATTAAAATAATTTAATAATTTCAATTAATATTTCCTTTCTTACTGGTTAAATTAAACCACTTTTCCTAGCTACAGCACTAGCAAAATGGCTCAGGTGTAATTATATAATTAATGGCGAGTTTTTATTAGTAGCTGGTGGTCTGTGGAAAGGTTTACATTGAGCCGGGTGGGCCATGGGCCAAAAAGTTTGATAACCACTGGAATAGAGTATAAAAGAAGAAATATTTGCATAGCTTCGCATTCTTAATTTAAAACAAGGTCACAGTAGCCAAGTGGATCAATATGGCAAGGGTGAATCACTTGGTCCTTTGTATGGACAGATCATGAGAGTTAATGGCAAAACCCCTTCTGTTGGCTACTTAGCTGATTATATTACTAGCTTCAACAATAGTCTGCTTTATTACGTGTCCCCAAATTCTGCCACCTGTTGATATAATTTTCTTCCTTTGTAAGAACCCTGTCTCCCTAGTTCTGTGTCTGCTATTTTCTCCTAAAATAAGTAAACATTCTTTTCTCTTCAAATTACTGAAAGATATTAAAGCCCCAGAAGCTAAATGTTTTGATGAATGTGCATATAGAGTGGAAGTAAAGACACAATTATCAATCTTCATATATTTACTACAAAAAGCTTTAGCTAACTAGTTTTTTAACTCATTTTCTTCAGAATACTGACAATGGAAGGTGTCTAAAAAGGATGTCTGCTCACAGAATTTGGGCTTTTTACCTCTTTCATTTACAAGTTCTGAGAGGAATTTTTTGAGTGTTCCCAGATACATCTCCCCTTAATTTCTGCACATGCACACAACAGCAGGTGTTCTTCTGGCCAGGGAGATTAGATAGTGCTCTTGATGATGCATAAGCAGGTTGCTTTAATAAAATGTGAGATTCCCCCTCTCCAGAGACCAGATGCTGAGCCATGTTACTTCCAAGGGATTTTTTTGCCTCTGTTGAGCTGAGAGTTGTGACAGAGCTAAATCCAAGAAACAGATCTACTGCTATGTCAGCCTTTATTTAAACAGCTAATTTTTGGCAAACCTTAAAAAGGTGAAGTTTAAGTTATAGAAGGCATTTACCTTAATATGTACTATTCATCTACTTCAAGTTTTTTATCCAATAAATTCACTCTAATTAACATCAGTCAGCTATTATTAATCCGGCACATTTGTTGATGTTGATTTGTTAGTATACTGAAAACATTATCTAGATTGGCTTTATATTCCAAATATCTTTAAATTATGGAAACATCCCAGTGGTTCCATAGTTAAAGCTATGCTGAGTTTTATGCTTAAAGCATTATTTAAATCCTTTGTCTGACCATAACATTTCAAGCATTGTGTGCTGTAGAGGTTGTTGCTATGGTACTGAACTGGATTCTATTTTTGGCTCTGCTGTGTAACCCTGAGCAAGTCATTTCATGTCTCTGTGCCTCTGTTCCCCAAGCTTTATTCATCTTTTATAGTTACATTATAGGTAGGTACCGTCTCTGTGGTACTATGTATTTGTACAGTGCCTAGCATAATGGCACCCTGATTTAGTTGGCTTCTCTAGGCACTTGTGCATGATAAATAACTGTAATAACAATAAAATATGAGACAAAGTCATCATTCCTATAATAATGGTTTTGTAAGATCTTAAATCTAATGTAAGCAAAAGTTGTTTTTGCAGAGAATTACTTATTTCAGAAAATTCACTGCTATATTTCTTTCCTGTTTTCTATTCATGAACTAATTAAATCAACTGTTATTTAGCCAAAAGCTAGTGGTTATTATGTGCCTAACAATAATTACAGGGTTAAGTGTATCAGACTGGTTCTTGCAGTTACAAGGAAACAATTGCATTGGCCTAAGGTCAGAGAGTTCCTAGATTCAGTTCAGCAACCATATCAAACAAATACTGCTATGACTGAAAGACCTATGGTAGTTTAAGAAATGACATCCCTGTATCCCTAAATAAAGTGTAACCTGAGTAAAGTTACTTTCAGGTCTGCTATCTTGTTAGCTACTGTTGTTATCATGACATATATTTAAAACATATTTTATGGTAACTTACAACTTTGTACATGTAACCTGTGGATGTGTTAACATTTTAATGTTTTTCCATTTAGTAATGAGAGACTTGTAAAATGTTTGTGGTTGTTCCTATATTTTTAATAGCTGCTGTGACAAAGTTCCTCCTTAACCTTGGTGGGTCCTGTGCTTTCAGGCAGATTACTTGCCTCAGAGGCTCACAGCAGCCCTCAGTTTTGACACCATCTTCTGTTTGTTGAGCTACTCTCATTATTGGCCAGCATGAGGAAAAAAGGGGAAATTTCATAATCTTTGTTGCCACTCCCAATAGTGAAGGGTAGGACAAACCTTTGTGCCAAAACCAGTCTTTTTCTAGTACTGAAATGGGGAGCTGGTGGGGCGGCAACCTGAGTCCACCCTCTACTCCGGGTTCTAGCCCAGGGGCCCTGTAATAGCAGCTGTCTGTAATGTTTCTGGTAACCGTTGTATGACAACTACCAATCACTAGGCCACTTCCCCACAGCCTTCTCCAGCACCTTCCTTGCTGTAGGCTTTTCCTTCTGGTACCTGCATGCACTTATTCCTCCCAGATTCTCCACAACTTCTTTTCTCCTCACATTCCTCAACACACTGAGCTACCAGAAAGGGAGCCCTTTTTTCTTCATTGGCCCCAAGTGTTGTGCTTAGTCTAACTCACTAGACTCTGGAAACCTCGTAATTGGCTCTATGTGCTTTAATTGCCCTGATTGGTCTGACAAGTTCCTGCTGATTCTGGATTAGCCCTTGATAGTTTACCCTGGGAGCAGAGATTTACTCAGTCTAGTGCCAATACGCTTTCCTTCAACCACTCTTCTGTACCCCTCTGGCCTGACCCTGTCACAAAAAAGGAGTTCCATCAATACTGTCCTGCTTACAGTGATGAATTACAGATGCTGAAATGGATATCCAATGATAGGTCAAGAAAGATGAAGCAAGTAATTTATCATTAAATACAATTAAGTAAACTTTTTTTGTTTTGAATAGGAGTGCTGCTAAAAGAAATCAGAAAACTTTCAAGAAGATTTAAATGTATTATACCTGTGAAATCCACAAAAGAAGATCTTGAGTTACTAGACCTTTCAGCTCCTTTCCTTTTGCAAGGGAAAATATGGCATTATGGGTAGGTTAAAAGAAAAAACTGATTTTAGTTTAAAGTGGTTTAGTAGTTTACAATTAATAGATTGTATGGAAAGTTAGTTTCAATAACTTAAATTCCTGATTCCTCTTTATCTTTGTGTATTGTGTAAATATTGAAAAATCACACCTTCCCAGGGGCCACCTTAGATTTGATGAGAGCAGGAACAATAACTTTGCATTTGGCCTGATGGTAGCTTGTACCCTTGTTGCCCTCTTTGCAAGGGTGTGGATGTGTCTCTTGCAGAGGTGGTTGAGTCTACTATGCGAACTAAATCATGGCCTGTTCATGATCGTTTCACTTGTTCAGAAGGTTTATAATTCTGGTGAAAGCTCCCAAAATTTGTCTTGAAGAGAAGCACATCTCATAGCCAGCATCTTGATTAATGGTCACCACAAAGGTCTCCAACCTTTGGTGGGAAGCTCCTTTGGGAAACTTCAAAGTTCATGATGTTTCAAAGTCTCACCTGTGTGTACTTACCAAAGCACAATAAATTAATGCCTTATACAGTAATCTGCTATATATTTGAGAGAGTTTGTGAGTGAGCTTGCCTGTCTGTCTGTTCTAAACCTCCTTCAAAATGGTAAGAGCTAAGACCACCAAGTTTGGTATGCAGGTTCCTCTTATAATAACTTAAAGCAGTGTAAGGATTTGGTTGTGCCAGGATAATGGGATGTGCCTGGAATGTGATTGTTTCTCATAAAATGGAAAGGGAGGACTCTGCTAGCAGGGGCAGTTATATTGCATAATAACCACCGGGAGGCAGCAAAGGGACAGACATGGGAACCGAGACAGCTATAACCCCATTGGGACAGCTAGAAGAAGGGGTGGAGAGAGGGATAGCTACCTACTCTATATTTCACAGAGTTTCTCTGTTTGGGTATGTCTAGACTACATGGCTCTGTCGCCAGAGCCATGTAGATTAGTTTACTAGACATACCCAAATGAAGCGGCGATTTAAATAATCGCCACTTCATTTAAATTAAAATGGCTGCCGCGCTGTGCCGATCAGCTGTTTGGCGGCACAGCGCGGTAGTCTGGATGCTCCGCAGTCGACATCAAAGGCATTTGTCGACCGCCCTGGTAAACCTCATCCCACGAGGCATAACGGGGCGGTCGACAAATGCCTTTGATGTCGACATGAGCATCCAGACTACCACGCTGCGCCGCCAAACAGCTGATCGGCGGCACAGCGCGGCAGCCATTTTAATTTAAATGAAGCGGCGATTATTTAAATCGCCGCTTCATTTGGGTATGTCTAGTAAACTAATCTACATGGCTCTGGTGACAGAGCCATGTAGTCTAGACATACCCTTGATGTCTGTCTATCCCCCAACTGGGGAATATACATCCCTCCCCGGCTGTGCCCATTGCAGTGTCCATGAACAGGCACTTCTCACCTGGCCTCAAGCTGCAGTGGTGAGAGAGAACTAAGGTTGTCCTCTCTCCCCACAGCAGTCTGCATACCAGACCCTTCAGCCCCAGCCCAGTGCAGTGATTAAATGACGAAAAACAAAATTATTTGAGTTAAGGACCAAGTAAATAGTTTAGTATAAAATATATACCAAGGTTGCTATAGCGGGTGACCTTTGAATTCCCTGACATCTGTGCATTTAAAATCTCAACCTTTGCAATTATCAACAGTTTTATATTTAATCAATGTAGAATTTTGGCATATTGCCTTATTTCCCATGTAACTATCCTAAATCTGAGTGCCATATATTAAATGTAACATATTTGAAAGTTATTAATTACTAGCACATGAAAACAACTTTATATGGACATCTCTCAACTTAATAGAATTTTATCCACTCACAGTATTTTAGTTGATGATGATATATAAGTACTCAGGAATAAAAATGAGAGGTTCTTTTAATAGCTCTTCATTAGAATATTTTAGGCACAGGTAGAGCCAAATTCTTATGGCAATAATCTTATAACCCTACGTGTTTTAATATATAGTAGAGTTTCAGATTTATCACTGCTGTTACAAAATGGCACTTTGTATTGTTAAACAACAAAAAGCATTTGTGTATGAATATGTTATCAAATGGTATTTGTGCACGGTTGTTAGCCTTTGTTATTCAATTATGCCCTTTCAGGAGCCAAAATAATTTGCTGTTTGTAGCTGATGATTCATAAGGAGCATGAATGTAGTTTAGTATTTTAAATGTTGTATGAAGCTTCTCTCCCTTAAAAATCTGATTTGGAAACTGCACCTTTCATAGACTCATAGACTTTAAGGTCAGAAGGGACCATTATGATCATCTAGTCTGACCCCCTGCACCATGCAGGCCACAGAATCTCACCCACCCACTCCTGGAATAATCCTCTCACCTATCTCTCAGATATTGAAGTCCTCAAATGGTTTAAAGACCCCAAGATGCAGAGAATCCTCCAGCAAGTGATCCGTGCCCCATGCTACAGAGGAAGGCGAAAAACCTCCAGGGCCTCTGCCAATCTACCCTGGAGGAAAATCGATTCCCGACCCCAAATATGGTGATCAGCTGAAGCCTGAGCATGTGGGCAAGACTCACCATAGTTAGGTTGCCTTGATTCCCCACTGAGTAACTTATTTGAAATAAACTTGTTTGGTGCAGAAGGAAAAAAAAAGGTAATAGTGTACAGACTTCCAGGTGATGAATTATCAGTATCTTACTTTAAATGGCAGGTGTAAACAGTGCTCGAAGCAGAAAACTATCCAGAGTCTCAGTTCCCTTGCCACAGAAGAACAACCATCGTGGGAGCCCACTGAAATAGCAAAAGGTTAGTTAATATCATTATGACCTGAAACACATTGTGCCTGGATTCTTAAGGGTAAATTCCAGTTATCTCACTGAATGGATTACACTTTTGTTTAGATCTTTGTATTTCCTATGGATGCATGTATGTGGAGCTATGCAATTATTTACACCGTATGGGCTGGAGTAGAATACATACATTCTTAAACTCTTATATTAAAGATTAACTAAAAAATTTTTACCTGTCGGAATGTGAGCGCATTGTCTAATGTTTATGCGATAGTAGCTGACATTTTTAACAATTATGACAGTGCCAGTGTAACAAATATTCAGTTACATACATACAGATGTCTGTGAGGTATACACAAATATGTACCATACATAAGTCTTCCTTTTGAGCCAAATGTGAATATTCCTTAACTGTAGCGATAGTAAGATTTATTTTTTTGTACACCCTAATGCTATGAAGCACAAATTCTAGCCTACTACATTATCCAGGGAACTGGTGAAGAGCTAATTGCCCAGATCAATAGGGTTTGAGCCCCTAACTCCCATTTTTTATTTTGGAAATCTCCCTGTGTATTCCTTGTGTTGCTTTAGGTAGTTTCATCAACTGATTGAAGGAAAATAAATGGAAAAAGATGGGGAAAGTTTGAACTGTTTCTAAATTTAATTATTTTAACTCTGTTTCCTTTCTAATAAGTATTTGTAATCTCAAGCAGTACCTAAAGTCAGACTGATTTTATTAAAGAATACAAACTATTGCAGAAGCATGATGTGTCGCACAAATATCCCCTATAGTTTATTCTGTGTAAGTAAATGTAAGTTAACACATAACTCATAGTATCATATTGTATTTATCAGAAATCTTACTTCCCCCAAAATAAAAAACCCTAAATTTCTTAAATAAAAGCTTTCCAACCAATTAAATAAAAGCAATGGTTGGGAGACTGTAATTACTAGCAGCATAATTCAGCAACATATCAATATGGCTACTCCATGAAAGCCAGTTTTGTCTGGCCAAATAAATAGCTTTGGTTTGGTTACATGGAACTCTGCTATCAGAATATACTGCTCTGGCATTTTCATCACTGAGTGGTTAGGTCATGGCAGCATAAACTATGTACAAGACCAGGAGTGGGCAAAATATGGCCCGTGGTCTGAATCCAGCCTGCCAAGCCATCGGATCCAGCCCACGGATGCATCAGGGAGCCCGAGGCAGGCTCCCTGCTTGCCTCGCCCCCACATTTACACCACTCAGAAAAGCGGCTGCTGGGCTGTTTCTCTTTCAAAACTATGAGCCCAGAAAGGAGTGGGGGAAGGCTTCAGGCGCTGTCCCCACCCTCAGCACAATCCCATTGGCCAGTTTCTGGCCAGAAACCATCCAATGGGAGTTGCCTGTTTGAATAACAGGCAACCACAAAGCATCACACCCTCTTCCCTGGGCTCCTAGTTATTCACACACGCACATGGTACTGCAGCTTGTGTGGGGGGCAGGGTAGACAGGCAAGCTGCCTGAGAAACATGCTGGGCTGCTGGCTGGGAGTCACCCAGGTAAGTCTCCTGACCAGAGCCTTCCTCTGGCACCTCAGGCTCTTCCTTCCCCAACCCTCTGTCTCCCACTCCTGCCCCCCTACTCCACACACCCAAACCCTCTGCCCCCCTTCTATACCCATATCCCCTCCCAGACCCTGCCCCCTAATCCTCTGCCCTAGGTCACAATCCCCCTGCCTTAGGTCACAACCCAAACCACTGTACCCCAGTCCTGTGCCTCAGGTCACAACCGCTTCCTTCACCCAAACTCCCTCCCAGACCCCACACTCTCTCCTGCACCGCAATCCCTTAAGCCACGCCTCCTTCTGCACCCAACCTCCTTCCTAGACACCACATCTGCTCCATAAATATCATGGAAGAGTACAACCCTTGATCACTTACCAAATTCTTGGAGTGGCCCCCCCATCAAAAATTATTGTCCACCCTTGTACAAGGCTATCATAAGTACCAGGTAGCACATTTCTTTCTTTATATGTAAATACTTGATCAACTATTTATTTTTCCCATCATTGTTTTATTAAAGATAACACAAGTATAAAATGGAAATGTATATAAATGTCTGTAATACAAAAATAATGCATATAATATAGAACTGATATTTCCATTAGAATGTCTGGTTCACATGAAAAATACAAAGGTCCATCAGGCAAGAAGTATTTTAAGAAGCACCAGTTGTTATATTCAAATATCTTTGGGCTGTTACGAGCCCAAAGTGCAAAATCTTCCCTATTTTACAATTGTGGATTCCTTTCAATGGAATCTAGACACTTATTAAATAAAATGTCCTGAAAGTAGTCAAGTCTGGAATCATCAGGAGATATTAAGTATTGCTTAAACAGGTCATTCACCTTTTTCTTGAAATAAACTTTAACAGTGTTTCTGTGGATATGTGTATTCTCACATAACTCTTCAAACACATACTGCAGTTATTTTTACATTTATTAATTTGTTTTTAAAAATATGTGAATATATTTCTAGTTTTAGCTGATAATAGATCATTCACACATAGAATCATAGAAATGTATGGCTGGAAGGAACTTCGAGAAGCTATCTAATTCATCCCCCTGGAATAATGTAGGACGAACTAAACCTAGACCAACCCTGACAGGAGTTTGAATAACTTGTTTTTAAAACCTCCAAAGCCAGGGAAGCTTGGAAGCTTATTCTAGTACTTAACTATCCTTGGAGGTGGACATATTTTTTCCTAATATCTATTCTAAATCTCCTTTTCTGCAGAGTATGCCCATTACATCTTGTCCTGTTTTCAGAAGACTTGAAAAATAATTTATCACTGTTGTGATGCACACACCCTGCTCGCATTCAGGCATGGCTAGGAGTTGCATGGATGCCACGATAATCTCTACATCTATGGTGTGGCCTCCAGGCGTCATAGTCCTCACAGTCCAAGGGCAAGGGCATTGACTCCAGTGCCCCTAGGGTAGTGTGGCCTAATAGACAGAATCAGTAGCACACCCCTTCACCATGGGGCAGCATGGCCTAATAACTGAATTCAGTAGAGTAGCCCTTCCCTATAGGGAAGTGTGTCATAATACCCAGAGTCTCTAAGGACCTCCACCAAAGGTGACTGGCGACTCGGGAATGGAGGACTTTGTGGAAGCTGAGCAAACTGCCACTGGTTTAGCGGAGATTCTCACTGAAACACACTGAGCTCATTCAGGTGGGAGGTACCACTCACTCGCTTACTCTGGGTTGTTGCCTAATGTAGCTGGTGCCGAGTCAGTGCAAGAGGTCTCAGGATTTCCAGGTTTCTCAGGGCAAGCTGCTCTCTGGTGCTCTGTCAGCTATGGAAGTGCACTCTGAGCCCCTGGATCCTCAGGTCCAGCAGGGTGGATCTGTGGCTGGTTCTCAGCAGGAGCTTCCACCACACATCCTTCCTCTCCAGGCATCCCTCCTAGACTGAGCTGGGATGTTTCCCTTTATACAGAGCCAGTACGTCGAGCATGCTCAGTACAGTCATAGGGATGGGAATTCCTCCACTTGAAGTGTGGTGTTAGCCCCTTCCGGCCTAGTGCAAGATATGCTCACCTCATCACAGTCTCTATCCTCATTAAAACAGCCATAAATATATATGGTCTGGTAGCACTTTATAGACTAACAAAACATGTAGATGATACCATGGTATCATCTACATGTTTTGTTAGTCTATAAAGTGCTACCAGACCATTTGTTGTTTTTTTCTGTAACAGACTAACTCAGCTACCCCCTGAAGCTCATAAATATATATGAACACTGTTGCCGAGTCCTTCTTCAGTATTCTTTTCTCAAAACTAATATGCCCAATTTTTTTACCTTTCCTCAGGCTTTCCAAACATTTCATCATTTTTGTTGTTGGAGTCTCCAGTTTGGCAACATATTTCTTAAAGTGCAGCATACAGAACTGGGCTTAGTAATCCAGCTGTGTCTTGACCAGTACCAAGTAGAGCAGGACAACAACCTCTCAAGGCCTATTACATGGGATATACCTGTTTACGCACCCCAGAATATTAGCCTTTTTCATAACTGCACCAAATTGCCTCTCATTCAATCTGTGATTCACTTTAACCGCCAGATCCTTTACTGCAGTGCTACTTTGTAGCCAGTTACTTTGTTTTGTAGTTGAACCTTTACTTTTTCATTCTCAAGTATAGTATTTTGCTCTTCTTGTTGCTGAATTTCATCTTGTTGATTTTAGACCAGTTTTCCAGTTTGCCATGATCATTTTGAAATCCTATCTCCAAACTGTTAGAAACTCCTCCCACTTTAATGTGAGCCACAAATTGTATAAGCATACTTTCCATTCCATTATCAAAGTCATTAATGAAAATATTAAATAGTATTAGACCTAGATCAGATTCCTGCAGAACATTTCTAGGTATCCGAAATGATACTCAAAATATAAATCATACACACATTCTCAATTAAAGTTAGCTAGGAGAGAGAATGATTGGTAAGTAGTTTCAGTAATTATATACCTAGTTTTCAGTCTTGTTTGTTTGCCAGATGACATAGTTGATATCAGTTGAGAATGTACCTAGCAATTAAATTTTCATAGATGGGGTTAGTTAGATTAAGAGTACCAGTCAGGTAGCTTTTTTATTGTATTGTGTTGCCTAGGAATGTTAACTATATCATATGGACTGAATTGTTTTCGCATAGATAATATATTTCACTATATATATTGCAATATGTTAGTTTAGAGCATGATCTAAATTATCATTGAACCAAAACCAGAATTCTCACTGATTTCAGTGGAAGATCAAGTTATAAGAGATTCTACCATATATAGTCAAGGATGGGTATGTATGCAGACATTTTACTAGAGAGAAAAGATTCTTTGAAGCATTTTCTGTATTTTTCTAAACCTTTGAGCAAAACTGAATTTCCATACTAATGTGGCACTGCATATGTAAATTTTTCATTTTTTCATTCTCAAAATATCTCATTTTACCTGCAACCGAAAATGTTTTCACTTAGTATATAATAATGTTGTCATAAAACATATTTTATAAATAGAGTTATGTGAATTTTGTTATGAAAATACATTTTTCACTGAAAAAATACAAATTTGCTTCAACCAAAACAGCAAGTTCATGTAGTTTCTAGTGATTTTTTTTAAATGGAGGACATGCTTTTCATTTCAGAAATGTATTTTGTTTTGGAATTTTCCTTAATTTTGTATAAAACAAAAAACCTTAAAATAAAACAAAATATCTAATTATAGGTTGAATGAAACATTTCCATGGTTTGCCTTAAAAACATCAGTTTTTTTGTTTCAGGTCAACCTGAATAGATTGTGTTGTTTATTTTTCAGTCCAGCGTTGAACAGAAAAATCTGTTATTCACACAGCTCTATTTATAAATTCATACCCTCCACCCTTCCAAGGTATTGGATTCGATTTTTAAATTATAACCTTATAGTAAGCCACATGATTAAAAAAGTCTATTTCAGTTACTTTTTGTTGTGATAATTTTGTCTTAAATATTCAGTACTTAAAGCGAAATATTTTTCCCACACTAGTTTTGGGTATTGAACCACTCCAGTATGTCTTCGTTATGAAGTTTACGCTTGATGATGGAACAGGAACACTGGATGCGTATCTCTTTGATTATGTAAGTAAACAGAGAGTACATAGATGACAGTTCTTGTTACATTTGGTCACAGAGATGTATGCATATGTATATGAATTTGTGCATTCTCTTTGTCATGTGCAGTATTTTAAAGCAAACTATTATAATGAATAAAATGATTACCACTCCCATTGATGAAAATGCTGTTTATATCAATACCAGATAAAAGGTAAAATGAGAGAGTTAAAATGGGGGATTTAAAATGGAACTGAAGAGAGGAACTGCACTGGGGGTTGTGACAATGCCCTCCCCCAGAGCATAACCTAGACTGTGGGGGATTGGTGTGTCCCCTTTAACTGGCTGAATCAGGGTACGCTCACACTGTTCTGCTAATGACAAGCAACCCCTTTTGGCTTTCCTCTCATGCAGCCATTAGCATGTAAAGGCACACCCAAAATTACATTCAGGCTCTCTCAGCATGTCATGAACTACTCACAGAGTGACTCAAATCCCCCAGCTCTTACCTTGCACCCAAAAACTGTGTCATCTTACATTGCTCAAGACCTTGATTAGTGAAAACTCATTAATTAGTTCACCCCTTCAAAGGATAGTGGGCATGCTCCAGCCTTTGTAATCTGAGCAGATTACCAGTGAGTTTGTCTAACATCTCGGGGAAAGATAAAATATTAAAATAAGTATATTAACTACAAATGAGAGAATTTAAAATAAGTATATTAACTACAGCATGAGAGATTATAAGTGCTAGGCATAGAGAAATAAAATGACATTTAAATCCTAAACTTCATCAAACTAAGCAAGAGATGAATCAAACAGTTTTTCTCACCCTGCTCAGAGTTGCAAGCAGTTCATAGTTCTTAACACACAGGCTTAATTTCCTGCTCAACCTGGGACCCATCTCCCTGGTTCGAAGTCTTTTCTTCCAAACGTTCTTATTGTCTTCAGAGTAAGTAGGGGAGGAAAGACATGATTAGCAAAATATTTGTGAGCAGAACAATCATTAGCAGAACAATGTGAGAGTACCCTGATTCAGTGAGTCATGTGTTTCCACTCATGATTCCACTATCCCTTAACTTTATATCAGGGTAAACTTAAAAAACAACAAATGGTCTGGTAGCACTTTATAGACTAACAAAACATGTAGAAGGTATCATGAGCTTTCGTGGGCACAGCCCACTTCTTCAGATGACCGGAGTTTTGAGTTTAGGATGTGTAGACCCAAAATAAATAGGGGAGAAGGGGGGAGGGGAGGAAAAGAAGGAGAGAGGGGCGGGAAACAAGGAGCAGAGGGTATGGAAATATCAAAGGGAAAAACAGGAAGGCAGAACTGGGAATCAGTAAGCGCCTGAAGATTGGGTAGTTAAAACGGAGCAGATAAGAATCAAAGGCAATAACAGAAATCTACACAAACAGCTGTTTCCACCTTCATTGAATGTTAGGTTGATAACCTAACCTGTAGAGTCAAATATGGCTCAATACGGAACCAAATATGGCACTTTTGTCATTCCCAAAATACACACAACTTTTTAAATTAAAATGAAAAATTAATTCAACATTTTAAAAATGCTCAATTACTCAGATCAAGCTGGGTCAGGGTTTTTGGTCTATTTCACCTTTAACTGTTCATTTTAACAATCATCTGTCCTCTCCTCTCACTGGGGGTTGTGCATATTCTCTTTATTTGATTGGTCAAGAAATCATTCCACCACCATAGGTGATGGTGAACTCTAACTCCCAACAGTAAAAATGGTGAAGAGAAAGAGAAGACTAGTACCAACATTTTTAAAAGGAGTGGGCAGACGTGTGCATTTGTGGATAGGTCTGGATCTCCACACTATCTCTTTTGTAGTGAGAGACTGTTCTCAAACAAACAAAAAACCAATGAATTTAGTGACAAAACATGCAGCATTTGCTACAAAATACCCTGAGGGTGACGCGCACACAAAAAAGCCTGCGAGAAACTGCAGCAATAATTGAACATTGACCAAAATAGCCTGCTGGCATGGTTAAAAAAGGTGGAAGCTTAAATTCTACAACTTTTGCAAGCTCATACAGCATTATTCGAAAGGGGAAGCCTTTCTCTGATGGGGATTACGTGAAGAGATGCATGCTAAAAATTGATCATGAACTATTTGACGAGTTTCATAACAAGGGCAAAATCTTACAGAAAACTGAAGACATGCCATTATCGGCAAAAACAGTTCATGACAAAACTGTGAAAATGGCCCATCAAATCAACAAGAAACAAATGCAAAAATTGAGTACTGCTACTTATTTTTCATTCGCTTTGGACAAGACAACCAACATATGTGACATTTTTCAGTTGTGTATTCTGGGACAATATATTTCTGGAAGTGCTGTGCACAAAGAAATGATTGAGATATTACCAATGAAAAAAGAGACAAGGGACAAAGACATCCTTAAAACTGCGATGAACTTTGTAAATGAGAAAGAAATACAATTGGATAATCTTCTGTCTGTGTGTACGGACGGTGCACCTAGAATGGTTGGCAAATACAAGGGATTCCTTACTCTTGTCAGAACAGCTGAACTGCCTGCTTTTGAACTTTTATTTCATTGTGCATCAGGAGGCACTTTGGGCACAATCTTGTGGAGCTGATTTGGAAATGTAAGGGGACTGGTCATTCGCATTATCAATTGGATACTTTGCCTGAGCCCTTTATCACTATCCATTTCAGTCACTGCTTGAGGAAGTAGATTCCAAATACCCCGATCTACTAATGCACAATGTGTGCTGGTGGTCTCGTGGCAAAGTTTGTCTAATTAATGCAGGTGGCAAAACGAGATCAAGTCATTTTTGGATGTGAAGAATGTTGAACACACTGAGCTTTCAGACTGTGACTGATTGTTCAAGTTTTACTATTTCATCACCATTACCAGTCATTTGAATGCATTGAACCTTAACCTACAAGGGGAAGGAAATACAGTCCTGACCCTGCAGCAGGCAGTGTTTGGATTTGAGTCAAAAATTGACTGTCTTTATCAAAGATATAGAGACAAGCAGACTGACACATTTTGAAAGATTACGAATGTATCATGATTCATATTAGAGAGAGAATCCTAATAACAGCCTAGATTTGTAGCAGCTTGCCGGATTTGTTTCTGCACTCCTGATGGCATTCAAGTCTCATTTTGTTGACTTTTGCAAACACAGTGCTCTCTTTTAAGTTTATGATTCATCCACATAAAGCATTTGATGGACAGTCATTCAAGGCATCTGTCAGCAATTTGGAAATGGAAATAGCAGATTTCAAGGAGTCAGATATCTGGGTGGAAAAATTCATCAAGCTGAATTTTGATTTAGAATGCCTTGCTCGACAATGTGCAGAATTGGCAAAACTACACAAATGAGTTGACTTGAAGAAATTGGAGCATGATGATAATCTGATTCTGCAAACTTGGAAAGAAGTACCTGTCACATACAACACCATGCAGAATGTCAGGTTGGCCTTACTTTCAATGCTTGACTTCACCTCTATGTGTGATCAAGCTTTCTCTCATTTGAATCACATCAAGGTAATTTGCACTCAAATTGGCAGAAGACAGCCTGAATGTGTGCATGAAGCTGAATTTGACCAGTTATGATGTAAACTTCAAAGAAATGTGCAAAAAGATACAGCAGCAGAAGTCCCATTAGATAATGTCCTTGGGTACAATGTTTCATTTATGCTATTATTAATCATTATGTCAATTATTAGTAATATTAAGTTGTATATTTTCAGCCATGCAAATGAGCATTCTTATACTGGCTCTCTGTTGACTGCTTGTTCTGAATTTTGATGTAGTTTGGCTCTTTCATTTGAAAAGGTTGCTGGCCCCTGCTTTATATCCTCAGTTCATGTGTTTGGAAAAATATTGGCTCAAACATGGGAGTCAAGCATCACCTCTCCTGATACCTTGATGAGTCACTGAATTAAACAATCCCCACTGTGTAGCACATGAGGAACTTTTTTATTGAATTGTAAATCTCTTGTTTGCAATGCACCTGCTGGTGTGAATGGCTGGTGAGGGTCGCTTTATATGCATCTGAGTGTGGTTCACCCCTTTGTTGCCACTGGAGAGCTTGCTATGGGTATTTCCTAAACTCCCAACATATTAGAGTAATAACCATATAGTAAAATCTCATAACTGCATATACAGTGATGATACACATATTTTGACATAACTGAGTTTCAGCAAATTATGACTTTTCATGAGAGATCTTAAAAGGCATTTTTGTGAAAAATATCATAATCATACACAAGGGCTTAATGTGAGGGCTACATAAGGTGGTTATTTGAAATACATTGTCACAGGGATATAGAGTTTGTTGTGTTTCCACAAAGTGCCTAGATACATTCGCTGAATTTCTCTTTGTCATGGTGTTAAAATCACCCTCCTTGATTGCTTTGGATGTGATGATTGAAAGTCATTGAGAATGACTTTGGAGTGGGGGTGGGGTGTTAGCACAGGATTATGTAACTACTCTGACAATTCTAGTTCCTTACTTGGTAAATTGCTGCCAAAACCATATAGCTGTCCAACCTCTAAATCTAGTTTTTTGATATAGAAGTCTAGGTAATAGGAGTTCTTGATTGATTGACTAGCGTCTCTTAGGTTGTATTTATCTAACCACCAAATAAATGTTAGTTCCTGCTCCCAGAAAGATAATTATTTGGCGTACTTAGACACTTGGTCTCCACATTTACCATAAGTTTATACATTCACTCAGTGAGACTTACACGCTTTGCTTAAATTACATGCCTCCTTTTCCCAATTTTCTGAAATAGAAATAGTATTGATATGTGAGGGATTAGCTAAATGATTCTGTGCTTTTTAAATGCAAAATATTTTTCATATGCATATGTAATAGATGTATTACTGTGTGGAAAAATAGAAAATCCATTATACATTATACATTTTCATACATTACATACATTCACATTGGCAGTTATACTAGTCGTGAGTACTGTGGATTAGGATGTAAGAGTTTAACCAGTTAACCGATAAGCATTAGTTTATCGGTTCCAGTTGCTGTTAAACTCATCTGCCGATGCACACCAGCTGCCAGCTCCGCTCCCAGGAGACAGCTGCCACCACGGGCTTTCTACTGCAGAGCCCACAGTGCAGCCAGCTCCTTGAGAGTAGGGCCGGCAGCCAGGAACTGGTGCATGGCCTTCAGCACAGGGCAGCAGCCAACTCCTTGGGAGCAGGATTGGCACCTGGGAGCAGGTGCACAGCCTGCTGTGTGGAGCAGCAGCCAACTCCCCTGGGAGCAGGGTCAGCAATCGGTGTGCGTTGGAAGCCAGCTTATAATATACGATGCCTCTTATCGTGCACCGTCTGCCAATCCATTCCCAGGGGAGCCGGCTGCACTGCAGGCTCTGCAGTATAAGCCTTAGCATGTATAACTGCTAAGACTTTTAACAGTTACTTTTTTTAAAACATTTTTACATCCCTACTCTGCATGTCCCATATTTTGTGTATCTGGGCCTTCATACTTCATTTAAATAGCTGTTTGTGTGCAATAGACATTTATTTTGGTTGCCATTTGGTTAGTGCATACCTGCTGATAATTTCAGATAGTAATGTAAACTTTAAGAAGTCTGAGGGCTTTGACAGAATGAAGAGATATCAATAATGCTAATCTGAGATAACATTATATTTGTTTTATATTACACTGCAGCTTTGGAATTATCTAAAGCCAGCTGGGCAATTTTGGTCCTCTGTTTCACAGCTTGGAACTTCCTCACCTCAAAAAATACATACAAATTAATATATAAATATATATTTTACCAACTGTGCCAACTGGCTTCCAAATAGACAGTAAAAGGCAAATATTTTTCTCTTTCTTTATTTAATACATTCTGTATAACAGGTTAAAAGGCTTTTCTCTTAATATATGAAGGCCTTTAGTTGCAAAGGAAACTGAAGCCCAGCAGTCCCTACATTTTTTTTCTCTTCTTTCCTTTCTGCTGCACCTCTCCTCTTCTTTGAAAGTTGTTCTTTTAAATTGACAAATGAATCTGGAGGAGCTGCTGAGTGCTACAACTGTGCTGTGAGAGAGAAGGGGAAAGAGGAGGGGGCAATTTTCTTTTGAAGTGTCATGTGCACTTCAAAGGGAAACTTCCATTTTCCTCTGCCCAGACTAAGGTGTTCCAGCAGTGCTTGAGAAGAAGATGAACTGCTTTGAAGTATAACTTGAAACTAGCTTCTCCTCAGATGTTTATAGTAATGCTGCCAGTTAATTTTCTTATCCTGATAGTCGAAGTTAAAGGAGCTGGGGAGAAGAATCAGCCAAAATTATGGGATGGTGGTGGGAAGAACTTGGAAGGAAAAAGGGAATAATCTTAAACTGGCCCTCTCTGACCCTTTCCCACCTTTTGGTAATTTTCCGTTAAACTTCTAGTATAAAAGTTAAACTGAAGAGAAAGTATTCTCACATTGATTCGTGTAAAAGAAAGTGTGAGTTGAACATGTGTCTCTTGACATAAAACATGTATTGTCATTTAGTGCTTAGAGGTTGATCAGAAAAGACCCTGTTTTGCTAGGTGACAGGTCAGCTGGGTTCTGGGGGGAGAGAGTCAAGATTGGGCAAGAAATATGGGGGGAAGGGAAACAACATGAAATTCTAGTCAAAGTTATGTTAACATAATTATGCTGCAGTGAAAATTGGTATACAGCTCCCCTACTCTTTTGTTTCATCATTCTGCATGCTCTACTTTTTATAGTGGGAGAATAAATTGTGTAAAACCCACCCACATCTTTTAAAACTGAAGAATGAGAATTCTACTAATATAGGTTCTGATTCTTCTATCCTTACTCCTGTTTATCTTACTCCTTGGGATTTGCATTTATAGCAATGGGAAAATTTGAGGAGTAAGGTATTATTGAATTTAAGGATAACAAAATTATGTCTGACTCATTTCTGTCTGTCTGTCTATCTTACTTAGATGCTCCCATCACTGGAGCTGGGCAGTTTGGAGGAGGAATATTATTTTTGCAAAAAATACATTTGGGGGTACTCTGAAACTATTCACAAATTTGTGCTGAATTTGTCAAATAGTTTTTTCCAGGAAAAAAATGAAAAAAAAAATCAGAATGAAAATGTTTCATATCAACCATTTGAAAACATTATTTTGACATTTTATTTCAAAATATTTCATTATGAACATTTTGAAATATTTCTTTTTGACTTTCATTATGAATTAATCCATTTTAAAATTTTGTACAATTGAAAATTATGAAAATCACAGAATGATGAAAAACATCCCAAGCTGACTGAATCAAAAGAAAAATCTTAAAGAAATAATAATTTTGTGTCTACCTAAAACATTTCAGTTGATTCAAAACAGAAAAAAAAAAATTGGAAAACTGAATTTCAGTTTAAATCAAATTAATTCGTTTTGTTTTTCCCACATTTTTTGGTTCCACCCCCCTTCCAACTGAAATTATTATTCACTTGGCTCTAATAGTATCTGTGCACCTCATAATCTTTAAAGGATTTAATCTTAAACAGCATGTGTGTTAATAAGGTGGTATTGCACTTTTTTTTGGTGGTCTGTGTCTTTGAGCACACTATGTGTCTCAAGGTTAATACCATACGCACTCCTGCTCTGGTTTGTTTTTGTTCTGTGTCTGATTGTTTTAAAAATACTGAACTGAATACTGAACTTCCTTTTGTCATTTTAGTATCTTCATAAGAGCTTACTAAAATGACTCTAACTAATGACACCTAATTCATTTTTTTATTTTTTCTCCTCAAAACCCTTCCACTTTGCTCAGGAAAAGTTTTTCCAGATTCCTGCCTCTGAAGTCCTTACCAGTAATCTTCTTCAGGAGAAGATGGAAATGATCATGAGTATACTTTGTCCTTCAGGAACAAAACTAGGTCAGCTGTCACTTTTTGTTATCTACTATGAGATTTGTAAAGTTAAGCTGAATGCGCCATTCATTTATTATAAATATGATGAGAGCACAGACCAAATTCAGTACTACAGAATTGTAAGGAAATTGTTACTTACATTTGTATAGTGTATTACCATTGGTTTGTCCTTTTTAAAAGAAGGGTCTTTGGAAACAGGAGTAATAATTCAGTCCCTATAGAGGCCATCAGGATGTGCTGTTCATTCATGCTGATGTAAATTCAGTTTTATATGCACACATATATATCCAGGCAGCGTTAGACGTGTAATTCACATTCACATGGAAGTTAACCAAAACACCTTTATTTAAAATATCACAATACCCTAGTGAAAATTGATAGAGAATTCGGTCTGAGCCCCTCACTTTAGGCTTTATTTCTTCCATTGAATGCACACACAAAGTTGGAGCACCCTTTCCTGCAGGAAACCCCTATGGAAAGTGACGCAGGGTAAGGAAATTTCCTTGAAGATCTCATCAAAGAGTTCCTTTGGGCATTTCATCTGGGGCATCAAGTAGAAGCTTCCACTAGGCTGGCCGCATAGATCTGTTTGTCTTTGCCATAACTCTGATTCTCAGGAGCCTTTTCTGATCAACCACCTAATGCAGAGGGTGTTCCATGGAATGGAACATATATTTCGGCAGTGCATTATCTGCTCCATATATAACCCTTTGGTGAGAACAGAGGGAGAATAATGATGCAAGTCCTACTCTGCTGCCTCCTCCTCCAGGTGGCTCTCTGTACCAGCAAAGAGCAGTGTTTCTCAGCAGAGACTAAACAGCTCTGTCTGTATGAGAAATTTCAAAATCCTTTTTTAGTTTTCCTACTAGTCAGCTGAGTAGTGTTACTATTCCTAGCTAAAGGCTATGTTGAAGTTGCACTTTTTTTTTTTTTTATAAAAGCTGAAAATATATGTCAATGTACACTTTGTTTTTGATTTGTAGATGACTTACCATGGTTGGAATGCTTCATCAGGTCTTACAACGTCAGAGATGGAATGGAACAGCAAGTCTGCTATCAAATTTTTGACACTATGGTTGCTGAAGATGTTATCTAGTGATATGTATTATAAGAGATTTATTAACATTGATTACAAAAATTTTGAAGTTAAAAATACCATAAAAGCTTTTGTATAACATATTGTGTTCTGTGTTGAGAAATAATAATCAGGAAAGCAAATGTCTTTGTTTGTTTGTTTGTTTTTGCATCTCACCTGTGTACTAAGGCTTTAGCTCTTATGTTCCTGAATTAAAATTAACTGGACATAAGAGGTATTTATTACTTGCCCTGGGCTAATCCAGTGAGTCAAATAGTAGTTGAAGTGCCCAGCACTTCATGGGAGTGGTCATTGTAGCGACTGTTAAAAGTAGGTTAATAGCCAAAGGTTTCAAGCATTTACATCCTTGAAAATTATCATTGACCTAGAGTCAAATTTAAATGGACATTTTAAAATATAAATATATTTTGTAATATATGAAGAATAAACATGATTGTGCTTTGTTTATGAACCTATTTTAATACGAAGGAGTACGTGATTTGAGCGTAGCTAGGGAAACAAGGCTCTTCCATTAACTTGTGCTCCCTCACTTTATTCTGTATAAATCTATTTTAGGATTCTAAAAACACATGGGCTTTTTCCTTGCTTTAATTTCTCATTGATATGTAGATTGTAGTAAGCTCTTCCTGCAGTCCTGATGCATGCAAGTAGTGTCCTTGACCTTAGTGGATCTATTTGCATGAGTTAGAATTACTGATCTGGTTAAGAAATATAAAGTCAGGCCATAAAATCAGGGATATTTAAAACATTAAAATGAATACTAATATTTATTGTATTGTGAGGATGGTAAAGTCAGATATATTTGGAGTCATATTTGACATCACTTCTTCTTTAAATTGTGTACGTGCAGAGGTTTCTTGCACATAGTTTGACTAAATTTAGAATCCGATTATACTGTCTTGATTGCTTTTCTCTTTTGTGTAATTAGATTGGTTGGCCAAATTTAGAAACATTTTCAGGCCAATCAGTGACTAGTTGGATACCACCGTGGAAACAGTACAATTGCTTTTACCTTGCATTCTAAAGTATTTGCCCCAAATTCAGAATAATTTTCTAGAGAATAATTTTAATGTAAAAGTTCTCACTAGGGGAATATGTTTCTTGTCAGCAAGGAGAAAAATCACGTAACACTTGCAAGGAGGATTTTTTTAAAAGGGAGCATGGAGATATTTAAAATAGTATTTATAGTTAACTAGTACTAGGATACTAAATCAAATTATTTTGCAGTGTTCTAAGAGATAATTAGTAGAATAAACTATTATGTTCACTCACTATTTCATTCAATTATGAATAGATTTAATGTATTATTCTAAAAATCTCTCCGAGCCATAGAAACATTGAGTCATAAACCTAGACGTTATATGCTTTATCAGTTATCGTGTAGATAGAAGGTTCATCAATATGGGTAGATGATGGGTCACTTTCAAGGCAAGGAGAAACTGTCAGCCTGATTGAATGGGACCAAGCAAGGAACAACACTGGCAATTGTTCCGAGAGGAGCTGCTTGCCTCCCTTTGGCCTGATGAGAGATATGATAAGTGAATTATTTTAATTTCAGTGTAATTAAACTCCTGAAGCACTCATAAATAAGAAATATACAAGTCCTTGCTATGTAATGGGTAGTTTATCACTAAAACTATAAAGCCAGACCTCTTTTCGGATAAGATTTATATAAAAGCCTATATTTCTGGTTGGGTTACATGACATAAACCATATTATGCACTGCAAAATCATTAGTAAAAAGTATGTATGAAATTGTAACTGTTTTTATGTAAATAAAAAGTCATGTTCTTGTACATCATTGCAGGCATTAATATCTCTCTCTATATATAAAAACGTTTTTCATGCCACATGACAGAATGACATCATCAGCCTAATTGAAAGTGGAGTCTCAGCATCTTGTTTACTTGCAGTTCAACCAGAATCAGCTGCAAAACTGAGTTCTGTCTGTAGATCCGTCTGTAACGTAGTACGTGAGCAACAGACCAATTAACCCTTTTTTTCTATACAGCTTTGTTTGTTCATTTATCTATATAAACAGTGCAAGATTAACAGGCTCTCCGGCTGTAAAAGCAGCCAGAGAGAGGGGAGGTTGGTGAGCGTAGCGAGCATGGGGTACAGCCCCCGTAATAAATTTTAAAGTAAACTTTTTGAAAAGTAATAGGTCAGTATATATAAGACTTACACTTCAGTGTAAATTTGTTTTCACTATCACTGATATTTGAGATTCGAAGCAGAACATTTTTAAATCATTTAATGATTGTAGATGTAGCATTTAAAGTGGTCTGCCTATTGAATATTGTAAGTATTTAGCTAATTAACAAACATGTTTTAAAATAATGAGCTCTTTGCTCAGACTTAACTTTTGAATATCTGTTCTCAAAAGTAAAAAAACTTTCTGCTGCCAATGGCCTTCATCCAACAAAGCGCATTCTTAGATATGTTTGCTGATTTGGAACCTAATTAGTTAATTGTCATATCAGATGTATTTTATTTGAGATTTTCAGTGCTCATGGAAGATGTTGAATTTGTTACAACCACTGTTCACAAAACTTGTCTCTGTGTTGAAAGATCCTTCTGTAGGTGTGATTGAACAGCGTTCAATCTCCGTGACTGTTTTATTCCTTATATGTTTCTGTGGAACAGCCAACTTGGAAGTCAGCTGGGATAGTAGCTTCTGTGATGCAGACTGTTTCTACTCTAATCTGAACTGAGAGCATAAACTCACTCTAACTTCCTGTGGGTCACACCTTTTACAGTAATGGACCAGTTACCATCTTCTTCATAAAAGCAAGAAATTCTGTCTCCCATTTTCAATCCCTTGGTCACATTTTCTGGTTTTTGAAACACATTTTAAAATTAAATCAAATGTTCCTTGCAGAACTGACTAAATGAGATAGCTGAGGTCCATCGGTGTAGTAGTATTTCTCCATAGAATTAATTTGTTACAGATGTTTTAAAATGTTAAGTTTACATTTGATACAATGAATGTGGGAAAAATCAGAATGCTTTGAATGTGGAATCCGATATCTGCAGTTTCTCGTGGAAAGCAGAAAATGTCATTTAACCCCCACTTTCTTTTCCTTCTGCCCTTCCCCAATAATATTCAGTGCTTCACCACTTTAAAATTACTTGTCTGCTTATAATTTTTAGTAAGACTAGAAATGCTTTCTTGTAAAAAATCTCACAAGGAATCATCACTTCTCTGGTACTATGTCCATACTCAGATCGTAAAGCAGCTAATTTAGACCACTCTTCTATCATAAATTCAGGATGTTTTCCATATGTTTATTTCTCACTGCCTGTGAGGCCTATTTTGGAATCTACCTAAAATGTTCAGGGGTTAGTTTTTGTTGCTAACTCTTCTACACAGGTTGCCATTTCTACTTTGGCTAAAATTTGGAAAGAATAACATTTCATTTATTGTCCCTATTCAGTTTATAAAACACACAATTTGAAGTCTTAAAGAGCTTGTCTTCAGGTGTTATCAAGTTGCAAAACTGTATTTGTATAGAGTGAGTTATTTTAACCTTTTACCTGTCATCTAAATGTAGCTTTTATACAGGAAGCATTAGGGTAAAAGGACAATGTGGGAGAAGAGGAGTAAACAGTGAGAGCACAAAAAAAAGTGTTTAGTTTTGATAACTTTCTCCCTTACATTTCTTGTAATGACTGCCTATATAGAATTGTAAGTATTGTATGCTACAGCATTGTGCTATATACATTAGAACCTCAGAGTTATGAACTCACCAGTCTTCAGACACCTCATTTGGGACAGGAAATATGCAATCATGCAGCAGAAGAGACAAATTAAAAAAAGAAAGAAATACTGGGCAGTACTGTGTTAAATGTAAACTACTAAAATTAAAGGGAAAGTAAAAAAAAAATTAACAAAGGAAAGGAAACTCATTGAAATTAAGGTAGTTAAAAGCAGCATTTTCTTCTGCATAGTCAAATTTCAAAGCTATAAATCAATATGCAGTTGTAAACTTTTGAAATAACAAGAGATATGAACAACCTCCATTCCCAAGGCGTTCATTGAAGGGTCTACTGTACAAAGACTCTGTCCTGGAGCATTTACAATCAAGGGCATATGCTCATATAACACAAGATGCAGGTTCCTATTTATTTTGCAAAAGATTCTGTCTCAATTCATTGGCAAAACTCATTTCTAGAGCCCTGTGCAGATACAAAATTTGTATGCACATCCGAATCTATATCTGCAAAAATGAGCCATGGATGTTGCATCCACATCTGCAGATGTGGATACCCACTGATATAAAGTAGATAATCATGGATTTGCAAGGCTCTACTCATTTCTACCTCCACCCCTTGATTTCTATGGGACATTGAAATTTCTCTGCAAAATTGTTCTGGGACATTCAGAGCAGGGGAAAGTCCCCAGCATTGGGGCATTGCATCCCAGAGTGGGAAATGCCCAGTGACAGGGAAAAGCACATGTAAAAGTGAACAAACTGAAAAGTTAGGGAGGGTCTGAGGAAAAAAATAGGAAAGTCGAAGGTTAAAATTCTCCATTTCTTTAGAAAAGTACATACTTTCCAAAAGCACCTAAAATAACTTGGGGACTTAAACCTCACTTTCATAGGTGATTTAGGACCTTATCTTACTGAAATTCAATAAAATATAGGCTCTTAAATGCTTACAGGTTTGTGCAGATGAGGATATGCCAAGTGAATTAAGCTAAACTTAATTAAGGCCACTTTAATGAATAACAGCATCCACACAAGCATTTAATGCAGTGTAACTAATCCTCTTCAAATTCAAAAAATATTTACTGAATTTGGATTAATTCTCCTGCATGTCCCCAAGTTAGCAAGCCCTAAGTGACTTTTAAAATGCATATCCTGTCTCATGTTAAAGGGAACTACTACATACATGAGAAATTATCTAAGAATAAAAGAAACATCCGGGATGGCAGCTCTTAAGTGAGTGATTACTGTCCTCTTTTTTTATCATAGCGGGTATTAGACATATAGAAGACTTGGAATCCTTTGCTTATGCTTCCCACAAGTCCTTTGACTACTGGGGAAAAGAGGAAGAAGTGAGTCTCGGGGGAAAAAAGATAGTGGGGCAAAAGTTAATAGCAGGAGAGAGATGATATTTTGTCTGAACTGGGACGAATGGTCCATACTACAGGGATTCTGTAGCCACAGGACTTTAGTAACCACTGAATTCATCACTGTAATAATGTATGTCTAGTATAAGTCACTAATTTTGAAGGCATTATACTGTGCAGTTGTGAGTAGACCCCAAATCCAATAAAAGAACAGAAGAACATGATGTACTCTTTGCAGATAAGTCTGAATGGTAGCTGGGTTAGTCTGTGTCGGCAAAAAACAAGGAGTCTACAAAACAAACAAAAGGCTAACAAATTCATTTGGGCATAAGCTTTTATGGGTAAAACCCCTTCATCAAATGCATCACTTCCCTCCATACATCTGAAAAAGTGGTTTTTACTCACGAAAGCTTATGTCCAAATAAATCTGTTAGTCTTTAAGGTGCTGCAGGATTCCTCATTGTCTTTACAGACAGTAAGCATCATGGAGGGAGGCTTTGTCATGGTTTTTCTGTTGGAGAAGAGAGGAGTAGATATGGATGTGGTTATTCTAGGTACATAGTGAGCATTTCTTAAGAGATGTAGAGGAAAAGCTGAATTGTGTACAGCAGAAAAGAGGGACTTACGGGTGTTTGAAACAGTGCTGCAGTGCCCTGGGTAGACCAGAGGAAGGAAAGTTTTCCTTGACACCATAACTACTTTACTTTATTGAGCACTGCTATTTTTTTACATGGCTATGGTTTATCTTCTCCATATACATGTTCAAGATGGTGTTTCAAAAAGCTGCTATAACTTGGTCATTTGTCTTTTACTTCACTGATCTGATTTTTTTTTTTAAAATTGATCATAAGCCCTCTATCCAAACAGTTTATTTGCAGAATTTGTCCACTTTCAAGTTAGTGATATTCAGGTTTTCTGAGTTTCAGATGCTTCTTGTTTGAAGCTTAAACTGTTGACTTCTGCAAATAAGTTGTTTATCTTTACAGAAGAAATATGGATAATTTTGCCTGGCTGTCTGAAAGAAAAAGCTGCAATACTCCAGATGTGGCCTGACCGGTGGCAAATAGAGGGGAATAATCGCTTCCCTCAGTCTGCTGGCAGTGCTCTTCTTAATGCAGCCCAATATGCCATTAGCCTTCTTGGCAACAAGGGCACACTGTTGATTCATAGTCTGATTCTCATCTACAGTAATCTCCAGGTCCTTTTGTGCAGAACTACTGCTTAGCCAGTTGGTCCTCAGCTTGTAGCAGTGCTTGGGTTTCGTTTGGCCTACATGCAGAATTCTGCACTTTATCCTTGTTGCACCTCATCAGATCTCTATTGGCTCCAATCCTCTAGACCAGTGGTTCCCAACCTTTTTGATACCAGGGACCAGCAAACACATTCACAAACTTTTGGCAGACTGGATACATTTTATTTGCATATTCATTATGCAAATAAAGAACATGCAAATAAACCGTTACCTGTCCACCAAAAGCCAAACCCCTAGAGCCCCCGGTGCCAGGCCTAACCCCTAGAGCCCCCTACCCCTCCACAATCTCCCAGCCCCAGCCACTGACCCCAGAGTCCCCTGCACCCAACCCCTCCTCCCAGTGCCAGCCCCTATGCCAAATGCCTCAGTGCCAGTCTCCTGCCCCTTAGAGCCCCCTACTCCACCAGGACCCCCAGTACTAGCCTCTTGTTTCCAGAGCCTCACTGCACCCAAACCCCAGAGCCTCCCCCCAGTGTCAGCCCCCAATATTAGACCCATCCTCAGAGCTCCCCAGTGCCAACCCTTCGCCATAGCGTCCCTCCCCCCCCACTAGCTCAGCCTCCAGAGCCCTCTGGCACTAGCCCCACCTCTGGAGCCCCTAGTGCCTGCCCTGCCCCTCTCACCTTGCCCTGCACTGCTGCTCATGTCGCAGCTGCTCTGGAGGCTGGAGCTGGGGTACACCGCCCAGCACCTTCCCTCCTGCCACAGCTGTTGGGAGAGGCGTGTCCTGCCCTGCCTTGCAGCCAACCAGTGCTGGGCAAGGGGTCTCCTTCTGGCCGTGGAAAAGCACTTCCCTGCTCAGCAGGAGGGCCATGCAGGGAAGTGCTCCTCTGCAGCCGGGAAAAGACCTCACCCCTGCCCGGCACTGGTTGGGTGAGAGGAAAGGCAGAACATGCCTCTCCCAACAGCCGCGGTGAAAGCAGCATACCCAAGCCCCAGTCTTCAGAGCCGGCACAGCCTGGCAGCCAGAGGTCCGCAGCCCAGCGGTTGGGAACCACTGCTCCAGCACAGCTATTTCTTCCCCCAGGTTAGTGTCATCCATGAACTTGCTGAGGGTGCAATCCGTTCCATCATTCACATAATAAAGATGTTAAAACTGGCCTCATAACCGACCTGTGGGGCACTCTGCTTGATACTGACTTCCAACTAGACATCGAAGTGTTGATCACCATTCATTGAGCCTAGTGATTTAGCCAGCTTTTTAACGGTCATATAGCATTTTAATCCAAGCCATAATTCTTTAACTTGCTGGCAAGGATACTGTGGGAGATTGTATCAAAAGCCTTGCTAAGGTCAAGACCAATTTCATCCACCACGTTCCCCATATCTACAGAGCCATTTATTTCATAAATGCCAATTAGATTGGTCAGGCATGATTTGCACTTGGTGAATAGATGTTGAATCGATCACCTTCTCTTCCTCCAAGTATTTCAAAATGGATTATTTGAGGAACTACTCTGTGATTTTTCCAGGGACTGAGGTGAAGCTAATGAGCCTATACTTCCCTGGGTTTTCCTTCTTTCCTTTTTTAAAGATGACCCTTCATTTGCCTTTTTCAAATCACCCACTCACCACAAGTTTTCAAAGATAATGGCCAATGTCTCTACAATCACATCAGCCAACTCTCTCAGCACCTTCAGAAGCACTGTATCTGACCCCATGGACTTGTGCATGCCCAGCTTTTCTAAATAGTCCCTAACTTGTTCTTTCACAGCTGAGAGCTGCTCACTTCTTCCCCATACTGTGCTGCTCAGTGCAGCAGTCTGGGAGCTGTCCTTGTCTGTGAAGATGGAGGCAAAAAAAAGCATTGAGTACTTCAGCTTTTTCTACATCATCTCTCCACTCAGTAAGGGTCCCACGCTTTCCCTGACCACCTTCTTGTTGTTCACACACTTATAGAAACCCTTATTGTTATCCTTCATGTCCCTTGCTAGCTGCAACTCCCCTTGCTCTTTGCCTTCCTGATTACACCTCTGCATTCTCAAGCAGTACTTTTATACTCCTCCCTTGTCATCTTTCCAAGTTTCCACCTCTTGTAAGCTTTTTGTGTTTAAGCTCACTTGAACCTCTTTTCAGCCAAGCTGGACACCTGCCATATTTGCTGTTCTTTCTGCGCAGGGATGGTTTGTTCCTGCACCCTCAATAAGGCTTCTTTAAAATACAGCCAGTTCTCCTAGACTCCTTTCCTCCTTATATTATCCTTCCAGGGGATCCTGCCCTCAGCTCCCTGAGAGAGTCAGAGTCTGCTTTTCTGCAGCTCAGAGTCCATATTCTGTAGCTCTCCTTTCTTTTTGTCAGGATCCTGAACTCGATTAGCTCATGGTCACTGCTGCCCAGGTGGCCACCCACTTCTTTTTTCCCCTACCAATTCTTCCCTGTTTGTGAGCAGAAGGTCAAGAGGAGCATGATCCCCTAGTTGGTTCCTCCAGCACTTGCATCAGGAAATTGTCCCCAACATTCTCCAAAAACTTCCTGGATAAGCTGTGCACTGCTGTAGTGCTCTGGCAACTGATGTCAGGGTGATTGAAGTCGCCCCTGGAGAGCCAGAGATTGATGTGTCACCAGAACCCCAAAATGGAATGCTGTAACCCAGTCATTTTTAAAAAATACTGTATTTTAATCACAGATCTGATTCTCCTTCTCTTTCTCACCATGAATGACCCCAGTAGTAACAGATCCTCAAAGCATCACTGGAGCAGCCCTTCACGTGAGCTGAATATAATTCATAGGCATGATTTGAATTACCTGAGGGAATTTTTTTTTCACTGGGCAGTAGTGTGTTGAATACAACTATCCACGTATTGCTCTACATTAATTTGCTACTCCATCTGGAAGGATGCCCTCTGTTATTCATGTTACTGTCTACTATGCTAAAGGTGCAAAATCCTGTCAAAATCTGAAGCAGTTATAGTAATTGAGTTTGACATAAATCCACAAAACAAGGAATGTCAAAGATAATGTTGCTATGCTGTCCTTAAATTTCTCATTGTGCCTGGATATCTTAGTACATATGGTACGGTGCATATAGTCATGTTATTCTTAAACTACTGTAATACTAAAACTGTTTGAAAACAACATGATTCACTTAAATCAATCTATTCTCTGAATTAAGAATCATAGAACCATAGAGCTGGAAGAGACCTCAGAAGGTGATCAAGTCCAGCCCCCTGCTCTAGGCAGGACCAATCCCAACTAAATCAACCCCGCCAGGGCTTGGTCAAGCCGAGACTTAAACACCTCTAGGGACGGAGACTCCACTACCTCCCTAGGTAACCCATTCCAGTGCTTCACTACCCTCCTAGTGAAATAGTTTTTCCTAATATCCAACCTGGACCTCTCCCACCACAATTTGAGACCATTGCTCCTTGTTCTGCTATCTGTCACTACTGAGAACAGCCTTTCTCTATCCTCTTTGGAACCTCCCTTCAGGAAGTTGAAGGCTGCTATCAAATCCCCCCTCACTCTTCGCTTCTGCAGACTAAACAGACCCAACTCCCTCAGCCTCTCCTCATAAGTCATATGCTCCAGCCCCCTAATCATTTTGGTTGCCCTCCGCTGAACCCTCTCCAATGCGTGTACAAAAATCCTTTTTGTAGTGGGGGGCCCAGAACTGGACACAATACTCCAGATGTGGCCTCACCAGAGCCGAATAAAGGGGAATAATGACATCTCTGGATCTTCTGGCAATGCTCCTCTTAATGCAACCTAATATGCCATTAGCCTTCTTGGCTACAAGGGCACACTGTTGACTCATGTCCAGCTTCTCATCCACTGTAACCCCCAGATCCTTTTCTGCAGAACTACTACTTAACTGGTTGGTCCCCAGCTTGTAACTATGCTTGGGATTCTTCCGTCCCAAGTGCAGGACTCTGCACTTGTCCTTGTTGAACTTCATCAGATTTCTTGTGGCCCAATCCTCCAATTTGTCTAAGTCACTCTGGACCCTATCTCTGCCCTCAAGCGTATCTACCTCTCCCCTAGCTTAGTGTCATCCGCAAACTTGCTGAGGGTGCAATCCATCCTCATCCGGGTCATTAATAAAGATATTGAACAAAACCGGTCCTAGAACCGAACCTTGGGGCACTCCGCTAGAAACCGACCGCCATCCTGACATCGAGCCGTTGATCACTACCCACTGGGCCCAGCCTTCTAGCCAGCTTTCTATCCATCCTACTGTCCATTTATCCAATCCACATTCCCTTATCTTGCTGGCAAGAATATTGTGGGAGACTGTATCAAAAGCCTTGCTAAAGTCAAGGTATATCACATCCACTGACTTTCCCACGTCCACAGAGCCAGTTACCTCATCATAGAAGCTAATCAGATTGGTCAGGCATGACTTGCCCTTTGTGAATCCATGCTGACTATTCCTAATCACTTTCCTCTCTTCCAAGTACCTCAAAATGGATTCCTTAAGGATCCCTTCCATGATTTTTCCAGGAACCAAGGTAAGACTGACCGGCCTATAGTTCCCTGGATCGTCCTTCTTCCCTTTTTTGAAGATGGGCACTACATTTGCCTTTTTCCAATCATCCGGGATTTCTCCCGATCTCCACGACTTTTCAAAGATAATGGCCAAAGGCTCCTCAATGACATTTGCCAACTCCCTCAGTACCCTCTGATGCATTAAGTCTGGACCCATGGATTTGTATACGTTTAGCTTTTCTAAATAGTTCCTAACCTGTTCTTTAGCCACCATGGGCTGTCCATCTTCATCCCATCTTGTGTCACTTAGCGCAGAAGTCCAGGAGCCGACCTTGTCCGTGAATACAGAGGCAAAGAAAGCATTGAGTACTTCAGCTTTCCCCACATCATCTGTCACTAGGTTACCTCCTTCATCCATTAGGGGCGGCAAACCCTCTCTGATCACCTTCTTCTTGTTAACATGCCTGTAGAAACCTTTCTTGTTATCCTTCACATCCTTAGCCAGTCGCAACTCCATTTGCGCTTTCGCCTTCCTGATAACCCCCGGCATTCTCGAGCTATACATTTAAACCCCTCCCTGGTCATTTGTCCAAGTTTCCACTTTTTGTAAGCTTCCTTTTTGTGCTTAAGTTCACCAAGGATTTCCCCTGTAAGCCAATCCGGTCTCCTACCATTTTTGCCTCTCTTGCTACACATCGGGATGGTTTCTTTCTGTGCCTTCAATAAGGCTTCTTTAAAATACTGCCAGCTGTCCTGGACTCCTTTCCCCTTCATGTTAGCATCCCAGGGATTCTGCCCATCAGATCTCTGAGGGAGTCAAAATCTGCTTTTTGAAGTCCAAGGTGTGTATTTTACTACTCTCTTTCTTCCTTTGGTCAGGATCCTGAAATCTACCATCTCATGATCACTGCTTCCCAGGTTGTCACCCACCTCCACTTCCCCTATTAGTTCCTCCCTGTTTGTGAGCAGAAGGTCAAGCTGTGCACGGCCCCTGGTCGGATCCTTCAGCGCTTGTGTCAAGAAGTTATCCCCAACATTCTCCAAAAACTTCCTGGATTGCCTGTGTACTGCCGTATTGGTTTCCCAACAGATGTCAGGGTGATTAAAGTCCCCCATGAGAACCAGGGCCTGCGATCTGGAAGCTTCTCTCAGTTGTCCGAAGAAAGCCTCATCTACCTCATCCACCTGATTCGGTGGCCTGTAGCAGACACCAACCACAACATCACTGCTGTTGTTTGCTCCTTTAAACTTAACCCATAGACTCTCAACAGGTTTTTCTCCCTCTTTATACTGGAGTTCAGAGCAATCATAGTGCTCTCTTGCATATAGTGCAACTCCTCCTCCTTTTCTCCCCTGCCTGTTCTTCCTGAACAGTCTATACCCTTCCATGACAACGCTCCAGTCATGCGAGTCATCCCACCAAGTCTCTTATCCCAATTAAATCATATGTCTCGGACTGGGCCAGGGCCTCCAGTTCTTCCTGTTTGTTGCCCAGGCTTCTCACATTAGTGTACAAACACCTCAGGCAACCAGTTGATCGCCCTATCTTCTCCATTTGAAACAGGGGTCCTCCTTTCTTGCTCGTTCCTCTCTGTATTTCTTCCCGGTATCCGACTTTCCCACTCCTCAGGGTTTTGGTCACCGTCCCCGATGAACCTAGTTTAAAGCCCTCCTCACTAGGTTTGCAAGCCTGCCCGAAGATGCTCCTTCCTCTCTTCATTAGGTGGCTCCCATCTCTTCCTAACAATCCTCGTGCCGAACAGAGTCCCATGGTCGAAGAAACCAAAGCCCTCTCTGCGACACCACCTGCGCAACCACACATTTACGTCCTCAATTTGACGATCCCTGCCCAGTCCTTTCCCTTCAACAGGGAGGATGGACAAGAACACCACTTGGGCTCCGAATTCTTGGATCCTTCTTCCCAGCGCTACATAATCCGCAGTAACCCGCTCAAGGTAATTCTTGGCCGTATCGTTAGCTTCCACGTGGAGAAGCAGGAAGGGGTAGCGATCCGAAGGTTTGATCAGTTTGGTAAGCCTCTCAGTCACATCCTGAATGCGAGCTCCCGGTAAGCAGCACACCTCTCGAGATTCCAGGTCCGGACGGCAGAGGGATGGCTCAGTCCCTCTTAGGAGGGAGTCCCCGACCATCACCACCCGTCATTTTCTTTTGGGGGTGGTGGCCGTGGAACCCCAATCCCTAGGACTACGCATCCCATGCCTTCCAGTAGATGGTGTTCCCTTCCGGTTTCTTCCTTGTGAGGTCCCTTCCAAAGCATTCAGCACTGCAGAGCCTGTGCAGAGAGCCTGAAAGCGATTACTTACCTCTATATCATTGGGGGATTCTCATGCTGGCCTTTTTCCCCTTCTAGAAGTTACATGCTGCCAGTTCTCTTCCTGGTCACGTACTGCCCTCTCTGGCTCTTCTGCCTGCCGTGCTTGAAGGATTAAATGCTGCCTTCTATCGAGGAAGTCTTCATCATCTCTGATCGAGCCTCACTCACAAACACAGGGGAAAAAAACAAACAAAAACCAAAAAAAGAACACACACCAACCCTCACTCACAAACACAAGCTCAGCACACAGCAAGAAAGCCCCAAACACAACACACAATTCCCTCAAGAGTTCTGTATCTGCTTCTCCTTTACCTGGAGAACTCCCTCTCTAAACTCCCTGTTAGCACTCACCTGGGGTTTGGTTTGTTTGTTTTTCTGCTATTGTCACAAGCAGGCTTAAGAGCACTATAACTTGAAAGATACTAACGAGGATTTTTTGTCTAGGTTGTTAATGCATTTGATAGCATTTTGTACATGACTGCTTTCTCCATTTCTGCTCTGTAGTCTGTGTGGGTCCCTCCTCCAGCAATGGGGAAGACAAAACACTTTTTTAAACATGGGAAATCTGATTGTCAAACCACAAAATTTCATAAGAATACTTAGTCAGAGGCTGTACCTGAAACCACCTTTATATCTCAATTTTAAATTGTAAGCCCTGAATTTCTTTTGCTTTTGTCTGTTTAAATCTGGGCCTTATTTGTATTTGAAGATAGTATTTGTTTCTTGTTTTTTAAATGTACTATCTAGTTTAAAACTGAGATCTAGTTTTCTGGATTCCTATGAAAACTGGTCGCATTTTCCAAATTATAATCTCCTTTAATCCAAAATCTTGATGCAAAATCGCTATATATTTTGAGCTCTATAATTTGATCAGTATGTTGACTACTTCTTTACAGGCTATTCCTATCATTTATTAAACTATCCCCTTTTAAGAAGTTTCTAGCCATGGTGCAGTATTCTTCAATTGAAAGTTCATATCCAAATTTGATCCATTTCAGTCTATATTCTTAGGCGTCATCTTGGCTTTCTTAGTGATGCTGAGCTCCCACATTACAACAGCTGTGAGTAATGCTTTCTACTGTATACAGGTGGCTAAGGGAGATTTCCCATCCTACTGGACAAAGACCTGGCCTGATTTACTCACACGTTCATCACCTCTAAGGCTGGGTTGCAGTAATCATAGAATCATAGAATACTAGGACTGGAAGGGACCTCAAGAGGTCATCGAGTCCAGTCCCCTGCCCTCATGGCAGGACCAAATACTGTCTAGACCATCCCTGATAGACATTTATCTAACCTACTCTGAAATATCTCCAGAGATGGAGATTCTACAACCTCCCAGGGCAATTTATCCCAGTGTTTGATTACCCTGACAGTTAGGAACTTTTTCCTAATGTCCAACCTAAACCTTGCTGCAGTTTAAGCCCATTGCTTCTTGTTCTATCCTCAGAGGCCAAAATGAACAAGTTTTCTCCCTCCTCCTTATGACACCCTTTTAGATACCTGAAAACGGCTATCATGTCCCCCCTCAATCTTCTCTTTTCTAAACTAAACAAACCCAATTCTTTCAGCCTTCCTTCATAGGTCATGTTCTCTAGACCTTTAATCATTCTTGTTGCTCTTCTCTGGACCCTCTCCAATTTCTCCACATCCTTCTTGAAATGCAGTGCCCAGAACTGGACACAATACTCCAACTGAGGCCTAACCAGCTCAGAGTAGAGCGGAAGAATGACTATACGTGGGCGCGTAATGTAATATACGTGGGCACGAAATTAAACCTTCAGCACTTAAGAAACTCCATCCGGTGTAAAACACTGCACATCTCAGCAACACAGGCTACTATCACATCTGTACTCTGCTCACTACACAGAATTTCAAATCAAGTTTGAAGTGTTAGTTCTCTTCTCAGCGCTGCAAGGCCTCAACCAAGGATACCTGAACAATCATTTAAAGCTCCACGATGAAGACTGTGGTCAACAATTTCACTCCTCTGGCACATTGGAACTCTCAACAATGTGAGTGAAACTTCTCTTTGTGGGAGGCAGAACTTTCTTGGGAGGTGGCCTGCAACTGCAGAACCTAGAACTAAAGACTGTCACAAAACTCCCCACTTTCCACTCCAAGTGTAAGGTGCATTTCTTAGATCTTTCCTGCCTTAATTTTAAAACATAGCATGAATATTTATTTAATAAATAGAAACCCTACCAAAACAAAACACTCCGCTGCACGTGCTTCTCCCTCTGATGAGAGAACAAATATGTGACAGATATTAGTCACATTCCTTAATGCTCTACAGGAAGATGCCCAGATGCAACCGTAATGGCCTCAGTATACAAACTGAAATAGAATAGTATAAAGAGAGTATTCAAACCCATTTGGAAGTCAGTACTATTTATTTTCACACCATCCCTGGAATTTGTATCTTTGTCTCAATCTCCCATAAAAGGGTCAGTTGCTTTTCCTGTGTTGACTATGGGCAAAATTCTGAGCAGAATTAAAATGCAAAACCTCTTCAATGAATATAAAGACACTTTGACCTTGCCAGTCTGTCACTTCCGTGACAAGTACTTTGCCACATTATATATAAAATTCCCTTTCACAGAAAGCATCTCAAGGCATTTTAAAAATAGGAATAGTTTCGAAGCTCATTTCGATCTTCTCTATTACTTGAAAAAACATGGATGTCTTTAGGCAAAGGCATTTCTTATCTGATATGAATGGATAGCAAATTCTCATGCTTTTGAAACATTTCAAAAAGAGTTGTTGGACCAGGTATTATCATCTTCAGTTTAAAGGTTGAGGACACTGATTAATGTGTGTCAGAAGAGCACAAGGATGGAAGGTCAAGGGATGGAAGGTAAAGCCCACTCAGAGAAGAATTTTGAAATTGATTCAGAAATGTAGGGCAACTGATTCCATGGTTGGAATGCTGGGGCGGGTGGAAAGATGGTAGTAATTTTGGCTTGCCAGTTAGCTTTGTTAGAGAACTCCAGACTGGCAAACTTGTTTTTAAAAGTGCTTGCCTATTTCTTGGATGAGGGTCATAAAGTACTTGGCTGGTTAGAATTTAGAATCCATGAAAGATTCTGGATTGACAGTCCTGAAGACTGATATTATCCATGTACAGGACAGATTAAAATTCTACTCCTGGGTACCATGCCTAGGAGGATCCCCTTTGGAGATGAGACTGTTTAGGGCTCTGTTTCTATCCAGTGCTTAGTATCCCTGCCTACATTGTCAGCAACGGTGTCAATTGGCCACCATCTGTGGTCTGTGTCATACAGACGCATTGACTAGGGACTGAAAAATAGTCTATTTATTTTTCATAATTCACTGTAAAGCTATCAATCAGTGGCACCTTTTCGTTACTCACTGATCTAGGTTGGCAGTCTGAGTCCAACAGGCAAGAAAAAAAAGCTGAATATTTCACTAACAGCTGCCGTAGCCATGTTTTTCTCCCACAAATGCCTATTTTTATTTAAACTCATTGAAGAAGACAGAATGTGAGAAAAACACAATAGTCAATCTTGGCTGAAATGAAAGCCCGCTTCAGCCTCAGAATATCACAAATAAAGGGAGAGATTACAAGATGATGGAAGGAATTGTTCTCCATCTGGTCACAACATGACTTGGATAGCTAACGAATATTAGTAGTAAGTGGGAAATGCTAATATGATCAGTTTTATTAGAATTAAACATTTTAGGGGATTGGATGCAGTAAGAGAATGAGACAGTAATAATACTAAGAACTTACTAGAGCACTTTCTATGCAAGAATCTCGGAGCATTGATAGCAGCCATCAACTTCCTGAAGGGAGGTTCCAAAGAGGATAGAGAAAGGCTGTTCACAGTGGTGATGGAAGGCAGAACAAGGAGCAATGGTCTCAAGTTACAGTGGGAGAGGTCTAGGTTGGATATTAGGAAAAAATATTTCACTAGGAGGGTGGTGAAGCTCTGGAATAGGTTACCTAGGGAGGTGGTGGAATCTCCATCCCTAGAGGTTTTTAAGTCTCTGCTTGACAAAGCCCTGGCTGGGTTGATTTAGTTGGGATTGGTCCTGCCTTGGGCAGGGGGCTGGACTTGATGACCTCCTGAGGTCTCTTCCAGCTCTATGATTCTAGCATTTTGTAAACATTAAAACCAGAGAGAAGATATGTTGAACATTCTACAGATGAGGGGAAACTCAGGAACAGAGCTGTTGTGATTTAGACAAAGTCACATAAGAAATGAGTGTCGAGACTGGGAATTGACTCATATTTCCTGACTCCAAAACTCTTAAGAATCTGCTGCCTCCCACAGTGTCAATACATGATATAGTCATTTTGATTTATAAACAGTATCTGTGTGAGACACTGTATCTTGTCATGTCTTGAGACTTGTACTCAGGTGCAGCTTAGCTCTAGATGAAAATAAGATTGTTTTTCTTTATCATTCCCCTGGCAGAGATCACAAAGCCACCTGAACGTGTGCCACAATTTAGTATGATTAGCATCTTGTTCAAGTGAGACTATGAAAGGTGGGTGAAACTAGTGTTTTCTTCTATTTGGAGAGTGAAAATTAACCCAAAATAGTTTATCTTGTAACTATACAATGGCTGTATAATTCCTTTGCCTTCAGAAAGTAGATTTTCTGGTATTTTTTGGAGGCCGACATGTATTCACAGTGAATCCTCTGAATAAAAAGCCCCTTTCACTCAAAAATTCGTATGTACAACTCTTGGATGGGAGCTGATGTGGTGGTGGCTCTCCAGAACTAGATAAGCACCTCCACCCACCCAGTAAATTCTGGGTGTGCCTAAAGGGGTATGTGTAACTCAGACTCAGGCTTCTATTTATAGTTAATTACTAAAACACTGCTATTAGTAGCAGGAGTTGTTTCTGACTTTAGGTAAAGAACTGTACATGAGAAAAAATCAGTTGTGTAATACATATTTTTAAGAGTAAACCAGAAGAAGGGTTTTGTTAACTCAGAAATTCCAATCTGTTAATGGAGGCCTGGTCTACACTAGGGTGTTATTTGGAAATAACTCCCCTTATTTTGAAATAACAAACGGAGCATTCACACTACCAAGCCTATTTTTTCAAAATAACAGGCTGGTTATTTTGAAATAATAACTCCTGCTTGTCATGAGGAGTAACCCTTGTTTTGAAATTATTTCAAAATAGCATTAGTGTGGATGCTCAGCTGCTGTTGTTTTGAAATAATTGGCCTCCAGAAGCCTCTCAGAGCTGCACTTGTGGCACTCTGGACACAACTCCAATGCTCCCTTTCTCCTGCAGACTTTAAAACTGCAGACAAAAAGGAAAGGGCTTGTGGCACCATGCCTGCCCTACTAGCCCTGTGCCACACAGCACTCTTCAGTGGAGCCAGGGCTGACCCCAGCATTTCCTCTGCACCCTCCATTGCTGCCAGCATGCCTGCAACAACTTCTGATGCCCCTGGCCATGGGCGGAAGAGGGCACCAGCCTGGACTGGTACCTAGATCCTGAATCTCATCGAGGACTGGGGGGAACCAGGATCTCCACCCCAAGACTCAAAACACAGAAATGTATGGACAGATGGCTGCCAGCCTGGCCCAGAAGGGGCACAACAGGATCCTAGCCCAGGTGCAGATGAAACTTATGGGGCTCTGGCAATCGTATACCAAGCCCAGGGAGCAAAATTCCTGCTCTGGGTCCACACCGCACACCTGCTGCTTTTCTGAGCAGCGAGATACCATCCTGGGAACGGGGCTGGTCACCTTCCAGGAGGTCATCATCAGCCTGGAGCTGGTCCCCCTCCCAGGACATCTCCCAGGGCTCAGATGAACCTGGATAAGGCACTGCAGGTGAGTTCCATCACTTTCCCTATACATGCACAGTGGCAAGGGGCTGCATGCTCAAGGCACTGCAGGTGAGTTCCATCACTTTCCCTATACACGCACAGTGGGAAGGGGCTGCGTGCTCCTCTCTCAGCCTTTTTGGCCTGGGAGCACCAGTCTGGAGTCCCATGACATTCTCACACAGGAACCCCTCACTCCTTCTCACAAGGTTCCTGTACAGGCCTGCCTTACTCCTGACTGCATGGTGAGACACCTTCCCACGACAAGCCAACACTAAGGAGGCTGGGGTCATAGAACCACATGGCAGTGCTGCACATGGCACAGCACTCTCACACAGCATCCACTCCCTGTCAAGTGTGGCAATGCAGAGGAGACCAATCCCCTGCATGGAAACCTGCTGGAGGGAGGAAGAGGAGAGGACCGCAGTACCACACTCTCTGGCAAGTGGCCTCTGCCACTCACACACATCTCCCTCAATGTCCCCCCTCTCCCCCTTCATTGGGCAGGGATAGAAGTTCTCTCTCTGCAGTACACTGCCAGAGGACCTGGCATGTTCCGGACACCGTAGGAAGGCAAGTCGCCCCATGTCCCCTCCTGCCTGCAGGTTCCTGACATGGCTGACACATTCCCATACTTGCTTGTCCCCAGGCTGTGGGGGTAATGATGCTCCCCTGTAATGTCGGTGACCTTGCAGAAAATTGCCCACTGTCTAGGCAGCAGAAGGTGTTGCTCAAATCACATTGCCATCATCTGAACCAAGACTGCGGTGTCATCTCAAAGATTAGGAGTAGGCTTCGTGCAGTGTCTCCTGGAATCTCTTCCCAAAGCAGGACCAACCCTAACAAAACCATCCCCGCCAGGGTTTAGTCAAGCCGGGACTGAAAAACCTCTAAAGATGGAGTTGTTTCGGGAGTTATTATTTTGAAATAAGTTGTTTCTAAATAGTTTCCTAGCATAGGCATGCCCTTAGAGATCAATGCCAGCATTAAATGAGCAGAAATGAGGTTTGGTAAAGGCAAATATATTTGGTTATGGCTTGATTTCCCAGATTAAGAAATGAAATAACATGTAGATGAAGTGTAAAATATTTTACCTTAAATGTGTTTTTAGACACTTTGGGAACACATTATTAAATACTTAAGGGTACATTCTTCCTCTTAATGTGCACACATAACTCTGCCTAATGGTAGCCGGCGTTAATGGGACTTGGACAATTTCATCAAGTGAAGAATTTAACACTGAGGGCCTAATTCCACAAATAACCCATCTGTCTTGCACAGTGCAGAAACCAGAAAGATAATGGCAGTGTTTAATTGAGCCCTTAGAAATGAGGCAGTTCACCACAGCCCAGCAGTGCTTTGTGAGTTGACACTACTAGCCATTAGTTTGTCTAGTGCTATCTGAGATGCAAACTGAAGCAAAGGACTTTTAATAAAATGGATGTTTCATCATAACTGTCTTTTAAGCTTCCTGAAGACTCAAAGCAGCCTGGAAGATGTACATATTAATTGAGAGGAAATGTTGCTTTCTTTATGCAACTATGATATGGTCCAGGAGAAAGTTCTCTACAGTCCCCACATCACTACACTGCTCTATTTTATCTGTAGAGCCCCTCACAGTGTCTAAGCCAGCGGTGCTCAACCCACAACTCTCAGGCAGCATGTGCACTGTGTGCTAAAGCTCAGCTGTGTGCTAAAGGCTGTGGGATGGGCGTCAGTCTTGGCTCCCCTGCTGCTTAATGGGCTCCAGAGTCTGGGCTGTCAGCTGCCCCTTGGCTGCAGACTTCAGAATACTGGCTGCTGCCTGGCCTGGCAGGGGTTGGGCTCTGTGCTGCCAGTTGCCCTCCAGCCCTGAGACAAGGGGCTCCAGTGTCCCAACTGCTGACTGTTGCCCAGCCTGGCGGGGTTCATGTTCCATGGTACCACCTGCCTGGCATGGTATTCTCCAGGGTGCTGTCTACTGCTTGATCCTGCAATGCTAGATGAGTCCAGGCTGCCACCTGCTGCCCAGCCTGGTGGAGTTCACTATCAGGGTGCCAGCTGCTCCCTTGCCCACATGGTATGCTATGGGGTGCTGGCTGCAGCCTAGCCCTGCATGGTGGGCTCCAGGGTGCTGTGGGTTGGGGTCCAGACTACTGCCCAGCCCAGAAGGATCAGTCTGTGGCCAGCCCCAGGCAGTGGGATCAGAGTTTAGGGTCACGCTGGGTCAGGGGTCTCCATGCAATGGGTCTGAGGTTGGGGTCTCTGCCACCCACCCCACACAAGGTTTGGGGTGAAGGTCCCTACCACCTGCACTGTGCCCTTCTTTGCTGCCTCCTGGCCCTACTCTGTGGAGTGGTCCATGGGCAGAGAGCTCTAAGCCTAGGCATTGGGGGAAATGTTATATGGGGACACTGGTTCTCAGCCTGAAGCCCAGAAAACATGTTATGGGCTGCATTTGCAGTCTACATGGATAAATACGTTGAGAACCACTGGTCTTATTACTTCTCACAGAAATGAACTCTTCATAGCAAGGGCTCTAGTCAAGCTCAGCATGAAACCATTTGTTCATCTCTTGAAAATTGCAGTTCCACATAATTCCACCTTTAAAAGGTATCAGGTTTTCTCGGTGTGAGAGACCTAGCTGCAGTCCTTGCTCCAACTCAGAGACCAAGCACTTGACCCTCCCACCTTTTTTGGATAAATGCCCTCAGTACCAAGCTATGGACTACTCTACGACAGTGTGCTCAGTCTTTCCTACTGTAGCTCGTCCACTTTGTATAAATAATAAAATATCCATTGGGTGAGAGAGGTGATCACAGCTGTTTCTATAAGCCGGAAGTTAGTGCACTCGCGAAGACTAAAGAGATGTTTGGTTCAAGTCTAATCGTGTATTGTTTGTGTGTACCCAGCTCACTGAGCAACCCTCATCATACTCCATCCTCTTCAGTGTTCATCATTCCCCCTTTTTTTGTGTTATCTGCAAACTTTACCTGTGATGGTTTTGTGTGTTCTTCCAGGTCATTGATAAAAATTATAAATAGAATAGGGCCAAGAATCAATTCTTGTGTGAGCCAACTCATGCAATGATCCCCCATTCATAATTATATTTTGAGACCTATCTATTAGTCAGTTTGTAATCCATATAATGTGTGCCATATTAATGTTATATCTTTCCTTTTAATCAAAATATCATGAGGCATCAAGTCATATTCCGAACAGAAATGTTAGTACATTACATCAGCACTATTCCTTTTTAAACCCTTGTTTGGTTGTAAACCAAATGTGTACTCTCATTAAAAAAGAAGAGAAAGTTAGTATGGCAGGGTCTATTTTCCATGAACATTAATTATATTAGCCTCCTTTGTTTTATATTGATCAAGTCACATATCAGCCACTCCAGTATCTAGCCTAAGACTGATGTAATTACTCAGGCCTTCCCGTTTAACCTTTTTAAATATTGGCACAAAGCTAGCTTTCCTCCAACCTTCTAGAAGTTCCCCAGCATTCCAAGACTCTGAAAATCATAATGGTCCAGTAAGCTACTAAAACAGCTTTTATAAAACTCTTGGATGCAAGTTATTTGATCCTGCTGATTTAAAAATGACTTTAGTAGCTGCTATTTAACATCCTTCTGAGATTCCAATAGAATGGGAAACACATCTGCATTTTTTGCATTATTATTGTGTTGTATTGATAATTCTACAATTTCCATCTATTAATGGACCAATAGCATTGTTAGAATTCTTTTTGTTTCAAAAATACTTAAAAAAACCCTCCTTGTCGCCCTTAACTCTGGGGGTCATACGTTTCTCCTTGTGTCTTTTTGTTTCCCACAGGGATTTTCTACAATTCCTAGCCTCTAATTTATAGTCATTTATAGTTATTACTGTCCACTTCCCCATTTTTCCATTTGCTATGTATAGCTGCCTTCACTTTCCTTCTAAATTAGTTTGCTTTTAACCAATACAGCCTTCTTCCTTGATAGTGGAATGGTAGTTTTGGGGGCATCTAGTAAAGTAAACAGTTTTCACTTGTCATTCACATTTGTCTAATTAAATTCTTCCTTCTAGAGGATTTGGCTCATAATTGTGTTTCAACCCTTTTGGGGTACCATGTGTGTATGTATCTGTGTAGTTTGAATATTATAAATGAAATCAAGTCATGAGCACATGTACCTTAAAGCTACCATTAATTTTTAGTTCTATGAGCAGTTCATCTTTATCTGTCAAATTCAAGGCCCTCATCCTGCAAAGAGAACCACATCAGGAAAGGCATTCATATGCATGACTTTCTTTGTAGGACTGAAGTTGGTAACTTCACAAGTTCTTTACTCATAATTCCATGTTTTATCTATCTGCGTGAAGGAAACATGTTAGGAATTGTTTCCCTGCCAACTTCTTCACTTCCAGTTCTGCCTGAGGACACTCATCAAATGAATAGTGAAGATAAAACTGTATCCTGGATTACTTCTGTAAACAGAGTTTTCCCCGGTTTCAGAAGTTTTGAGGACTCACTGCTTTCTCTTAAAGGCAAGCAACAGAACACTCAGATCTGTGTGCTTGAATCTTTCACTGAACACATGGAAGCCAGATTCCTTAGTCTGCAGCAACTATTATTCATGTGGTTCTAATGCTTTTATTCAACAAATTGTCCTAATTATTATAATGATAGGCTCATTATGAAAATGTACAACTTGAAACTCTGCTAGACGTTTTATACAGATCTTGAGTAATGAGGTACGGAAGACAATCTTATATCCATGATTACCTCTAAAATTACACTTGATGACATCAATTCGACAACAATGTGAGTACAAATGTAAGAGAAAAAACATTTTTATCCACCCAGCCTTTTGAGATAGATTGCACTTATTGGTAATATTGTTTCCATCCTTCTGTAGTTCTTTAGGGGAAGAACATAGGTTTTCATAATTAAGAACTTGACTGTTGCCAGAGTGGGTCAGATCAGCGGTGCATCTGGCCCACTCTGCTGTCTCTAATCTTGGCCATTACTGGATCTCTAAAGGGAGCATAAAGAATGGAACTGTTTTGAAAGATACATTCCCTATCATCCCCTCCAGGTTTCTAGTAGGAAAAGGTTTGCAGTTGTCCTGAGCATGTGGTTACAATCCTGACCATCTTGCCTATTAGTCATTGATAGATATATTCTCTATGAACTTACCTAGTTCTTCTTGTTCTTTTTTTTTTAATTTTATACTTTTGGCCTTTGCAACATCCTCTGGCAATGAATTCCACAGGTTAATTGTGCATTATGTGAAAAGTACTTCCTCTTTTTGTATTAAACGTTAGGGCTGTGTCTACATTGGTGTGATCTTGTGCAAAAGCGTCTGCTTTTGCGCCAAAACTTGCTGCCTGTCTACACTGGCCGCGAGTTCTTGCACAAGAACACTGACGTTCTAATGTATGAAATCAGTGCTTCTTGCGCAAGAACTATGATGCTTCTGCTCAGGAATAAGCCCTCTTGTGCAACTGTTCTTGCGCAAGAGGCCAGTGTAGACAGGCAACATGAATTTCTTGCGCAAGAAAGCCCTATGGTTAAAATGGCCATCAGAGCTTTCTTGCGCAAGAGAGCATCTACACTGGCATGGTTGCTCTTGCACAAAAGCACATCTCTTGCGCAAACGCACATGCCAGTGTAGACGCTCTCTTCTGCGGAAGAGTTTTTGCACAAGAACTCTTCCGCAAAAGAGTTCTTGTGCAAAATCATGCCAGTGTAGACGTAGCCTAGGCGTATTCATTTCCTTAGGCAACCCCTGGTTTTTGGTTTTGTATTGTGGGAAAGGATAAATAACACTTCTTTATTCACTTTTTTTTACATCATTCATGATATTATAGATCTGCTACCCACTGAGAGCAGGTAGGAAACTCCAGCCCATGCCTCAGTAATGTGGCTGTGTTCTGTAGTGAGTCTAGTCAAGTAGATCTTCCATTCCTTAATCTAAAACAACCTTCTGGTCAATGTTCAAAAGAGCTCATTTCCCCCATAGGCACCTAAAAGGTATGGCTAGATTTTGAAAAATGCTTAAGCAGGAGCTGTTGTATGGTCAGCTGCTCTTTTTAGCCCCTGCTGTATAGTCTTGCACAAGGCATTTCACTGTTCTGTGCCTCAGTTTCTCTAGCTAGGAGGATGAATTTGTTAATGTAACCTTTTCTGATCATTCAATAAGTTCTACTGGTGTGCAGAATAGTATTATAAATGGACTTTCCTCTGTGTTGAAAGGGTCAATAGGAGAACTAGGTGTGTGAGAAGGACAAAACAAGTGTGCCATCTAATAAAATATAACAGCAATTGAGAAACGCATACAGGAAAGTTCTCTATATAAACTGTCTTAATGTCATAACATGCATTCATATCTAAATATTACTTTTGCAATTTACAGTTTTTTTTAATATACCAGGAGACATTACATTTGAAATTTGTCCTGGGTAGTAGTTTTCATAGCACTTCAGATTTATTCTGCAGTTTCTATAAGTAATGCATAATTCAATAAGACGGGTGTTGATTTTTAAGTAACCAGATACACTTCTTCATAAAACCTATTGTATGTTGCAATCATATGCTCCAATTCAACTGAGCCTTCAGGTACAACAGTAATATCAATAATAGATAAGAATTAGGTACTTAGGCACACACCAAACTTTAAGCACATGAGTAGCCCCACTGGAGTCAGAAAGCGCTTTGCTGGCTCAAGGTCAAAGAATACTCATCACATTGAAGGGTCAAACCTTTATTGCATCACTGTAAATTATCTTTAGACATTTAGGCTACATCTAGACTGCATCCCTCTGTTAACAGAGGGGATGCAAATCAAGCACGTCGAAATTGCTAATGAAGCAGGGATTTAAATATCCCGGGCTTCATTAGCATAAACATGGCCGCCGCTTTTTTCGAAACGGAGTTTTTTTGAAAAAAATGGCAGTCTAGATGCGGATCTGTCGAAAATAAACCCTTTTTTGACAAATCCTGTATTCCTCAAAAAATGAGGTTTACAAGATCTGTCGAAAAAGGGTTTATTTTCGACAGATCTGTGTCTAGACTGCCGTTTTTTTTCGAAAAAGTTCCATTTAGAAAAAAGCGGTGGCCATGTTTATGCTAATGAAGCGCAGGATATTTAAATCCCTGCTTCATTAGCAATTTCGACGTGCGCCTACTCTACATCTCTGTCGACAGAGAGGTGTAGTTTAGACAAAGCCTTAGAGCCAAATCCTTCTTGCCTTATTCATATGACTTGTTTTACTGAAATCAATGGAGCATAGTCGTGCCTGGTCTATCCCCAGATTTCCAAGGAGTTACACTAAGCATAAATTTGTGCCATTGTGACTATTCATGGCAGTCAGGTGAGCAGGATTTGGTTCTACTTCATATAAACAAATAGATGTTTTAACACCATCAGCTTTCTGGAGTTGAAGAGTCTTCAGAACAATTATACAAAAGTAATATGTATGGCCATAACACCTAAAAAGTGTTTATTTCATTAGCAGAAAGCTGAAGCGTGACTCTTGCCAATAAAAATGTAGTTGTTATATATTAACCCTCCCCAATATATTATGTATTGGTTTGGTACGTAGCAGATAATTCAGCTAATCAAGGAATTCTGTAAGAGATTAGCATTTTGTTACACTTTTGCACTCTTTGGGAAAAGTGTGTGTGTGTGTGTATACACACTCAGAAAAGTGGCCCTATGAAAATGGAGTCATGAGCTTCCACATCATAGCATATCATAGAAGATGAGAAGAACCCTTAGGAGACCATATATCCCAACCCCCTGCTTGAAGTAGGACCAACTCCAACAAAACCATTATAGCCAGGACTATGTCAAGCCAGACCTTAAAAACCTCTAAGGATGGATATTCCACCATCTCTCTAGGCAACCCATTCCAGTGCTTCACCACCCTCCTAGTGAAACAGTTGTTCCTAATATCCAACCTAGACCTCCCCCACTGCCACTTGAGATCATTGCCTCTTGTTCTGTCATCTGCCACTGTTGAGAAGCAGCCTATCTCCATCTTCTTTGGAACCCCATTCAGGTGGTTAAAGGTTGCTATCAACCCCACCCCCATTCTTCTCTTCTGCAGACTAAATTAGCCCAGTTTCCTCAGCGAATCTTCATAAGTTATGTGCCCCAGCCCCTCAAACATTTTCTTTGCCCTCCACTGGACACTTTCCAATTTGTTCACATGCTTTCTGTAATGAGGACCCTAAAACTGGATGTAATACTCCAGATGTGGCCTCACCAGTGCTGAAAAGTGGAGACTAATCACTTCCCTTGTGTTTCCAAAAAAAAACAAAAAAACACCACAAAAAAAACCCATTCAATTTGCACCAGGTACAAATGATGACTGGTGGTTTCACAGTCCACATGTGGCCATTAAAACTATAGTCCTCTATTAGGCTAAGAGCAGAGCAAGCTTATTCAAAAGTTTATTAAAATACTAAATAGCATGTAATATCAGAGCTGTCAGTTGTAGCTAATTAAATAACTTGATAAAGGAAGATTATTAAGAAAAGAGCTGAATAGTATTTCAGTGGTAAATGTATATGATACCATCCTTTTTTATAAACTGAAGTTCATTCATTACAAAATTCATCTGTTCCAGCACTTGTCACGTTATAACAAAAGTGGCGCAAATGGAATCACAATATCAGCTTCCAATATTTAGTTAAAGGCAAGGATACTTCCTCAGAGGCGCTTGGTTCTCCTTTCAGCAAATTGCATTAGTGAGCATATGGTGATTAAGACATTTGACACTTTTTTTTGTGAAATGCTTTGAGGCCAAAACTGCATCTTCAAAGCAAATGTGAGAAAAAGATATTTGTTAAAATTTCAACAGCACACGCATTTCAGCTCTTCAAGAGTCTCTCTCGCTCTTGTGTAGTGCAATGAAAGGTATGGACTGCAGGGGATTTTTTTGTGGGGAAAATGCAGAAACATAAACAGCAAAAATTACACCAAGCAATTTTGTTCATATAAATCATGATAAGCTCTTAGGCATATTAGTAATAAGTGCACAGGTCATTGGCTTAATTGAAATTTGAGTGTCATCTGCTCTTGATTGGTGTCTGCTCTTCAACAATTAGACAGCATGGCTTTTTTTAATAATGAAAGAATTTACTTAATCTCAACCTTCGCTCACTGAAAGGTTATTAAATGGCTCTACCATTGAAGTGCTTATTTATTAGAGAGGTCCGATGTCCAACCACTATAAGGTATGTGCTGAGCAAGAGCAGGCCTTAATTAAGTGATTACAATTAGAAGAATAACGTTCAATGCATAGAAACTGAAATTACATGCTTTTGCACCACCATTATAACTCCATAGTGCTTTGTTTTAAGAAAAAATCCAAAAAAGGGTTCCTGGTTCACAAAATAAATGTAACAACATTAAGAAAATTTATGATACACTCATGGACTGAGTAAGGGACAAAATGGTCCCAGGTCCTGTGGGATTGATGCACTGGTTTGGGGTCAGTTGGGGGCACATCTACACAGCAGGGCTAAAGGCGAAATAAGCTACGCAACTTGAGTTATGTCAATTGCATAGCTTAAGTCAAAATAGCTTCTTTCAGCTATTGGTGCTGTCTATGGAGCAGGAAGTCCGAGTTAGAGCACTCTTCCTCAGACTTCCCTTACTCCTTGTAAAATGAGGGTTACAGGAGTCGGAGTAAGAACTCCTCCAGTTCGACATTATTTCGACATTATGTCAAAATAACTGCTTGCTGTGTAGACGCAGACTATGTTATTTTGGAATAAAGTCAGTTATTCTGAAAAGACACTGCTGTGTAGACATAGCTGTGGAGAACTGCACCCTTGTCTGACCCCTTCCCCATCCCAACATGCCCCCTATGTAGAAGAGGGGAAGCAGATGGTGTGGGGAGGGCTACATTGGCTCTACATTGTCCAGGGAGCCTCAGGCACCTTGCATAGTAGTTTTCTGCCTGCTTTGCACAAAGCTAGTTGAATTGGAGTCAGGATCAGGCTTATTATTTTATTATTATTATTTATTATTTTATTAAACAATCATTATTCACACGATGTATTCCTGCTTATTTGGCATTCCCATTAGACATGTTTACAGGTGGATGCACTTTAGTGTGGTGACTTTGAGGTGTGATCATTTGTTATCAAACTTAACAACACCATCATGATTTAAGAAATCAGAAATAAATTTAGTTTGATATTTAAACTTGCTCAGTATAGTTCATGCTGCTTTTAAAACAATGTAGGCTTGCCACAATATAAATGTATTCCAAACCACGTGGCTAATTCTTATGGCCCAAACTTTCAATAATTTTACTTGAATAATATGTAATATTAATTATCCTCACTATCCATGCGGTTGCCAGTATTCTGAAAATCAATTTGCTTAATGTTGCATGTAAATTTTTCTCTGTCCTTATAGAGATCGTGCAGCTGTATAAAACATTCAATTCTGTTCTTAAACTTAAATTAAGAGAAGGACCTCCCCCCCATACACACAGAGATTGTGATAGAATGGCTTGAGGGACTGGTACTTGGGAGTTTTTACACTGGCTTCAGTGAGGCTAAGGCTTCTGCTAGAGCCTTTCCAGGATCATCAGTTCAAATCATACCCAGGTTGATAGTAATTGAGGTTTATTGCCATCAGACAGCTCTCTGGAATCAATGTAAGATGAGCTGGTGCTCTTAGTATCATTCCTAGTGTACAGATGCCCCCAAATGTAAATAACACCCCTGTTGGTGAGTCCCTCCACATCATCATAAAAGCATATTGATGTGATCATGGTGTGTGTGTGAAGGCCTTCAAATGAGGTGAAATTGTGGCTTTTCTCCTAATTCTACAGATGATCTGCTGAGTAACCTTGGAAAAATCATATAGGCCCTGAGTCAACAAACCACCTAAGGATGTGCATAATTCTCACAGAAGTGGCACTTAAGCACATGCTTCAGCTCGTGTGTGTGGGAATAATACTTGCACTAGAACAGTGACGGTTTAATTCACTATTATTGTTAAATCATTTCTGAATGTATATATAGAGAGAACTTTGGATATATGTTCTGTACTTTTCCTCTGCAAAAATGTAGAACTGCAACCTCTAGAGAATTTATTATCATAGGAGCAAGAAAATCACTTAATTAAACATTTTAATCGTTTTCTACCCATCCCCAATTTTAACTTGGTGAATTTTGATAGTCTTTCTTTAGAACTATAAACTAGAAAATGTTTGTTGGTGCTAACTATAATACTTCACACCCCTCCAATTTAAGTACTTTTTAAATGTAAAGAAAATCATAGGGGATAGAAAGTAATACAATCCTACAAAGCCTTCTGCTTACTTCTTTCAGATATAAATTGGCCTACCTTAATTGACTTTGATGAAGCTCTGCCATTTAAATCAGTTAGTCTATGTCTACACTGCAGCACTATTTTGGGATTTCGCATCTTTTGAGCACGCCTGTTATTTTGAAATATAATGGGCTTGATAGTGTGATGTCCCTGTAAACCTCATGAGGAGTAAGGGACATTTCAGAATAGCAATTTATTTCAAAATAAGTGCTGTGTAGTCAGCGCCAAATTTCAAAATAAACTATTTCAAAATTGTCTTGAAATAAGCTATGCAATTTGTGTAGCTCAAATTGCATAGCTTATTTTGAGCTGCAGGTGCAGTGTCAATGCACCCCTATGGATTTAGTTGTATTGTAAAATTTCCAAATAAGCTAACCAAATAAAGAGGAATGAGCGTGGTTAACAAATACATGTGTCATTGTGCACCAACTACTCTTTTCCATGTTTCCTTGTTCTGCCATATTATTTGTCTGATTTGTTCATTCCATCATTGAAACTTGGTAATGTCTCTACTCAAATATTTGGCAGCTTTTATTAGAATTCTTGTGATCGCTGAGGAATCTTTAGAAATCAAGAAAAGGTGAGAGAATTTTAAAAGTCAGAGATGATGGATGGAGACTAATGTGATCTACATTTTAATGCTTTACACCTTTCACTCAGGAAAACAATAGTAGAGAAGAACCTGTTTCTGCTGTCACACACTTTGTTATTAAAAGAAATATCAGTTACCTTCAATGAATTTCACCATAGATACAGCTATTTTACCAATGACTAGAAACCAGATGTCCTCTTTTATTTCATATGTCATGGTCAAGAACAAGAAGTTTTGTGGCACACTTTCTTCCAGAAATATGCCTTGTTATTTTCCCAGTTAGAAACTGGAAAATGATTGATGTGAGCTTTTGACAGCTAAGTCTAATGAAATTTTATTAAAATATTGTGTATGAAGACATTTTACTATCAAAAAGAAAATGGTCATATTTGTAGACAGCACATTGTGGAAACACCACATAAAAACAATATAAAGATTTTGACCTGAAAATTAATAAGGAAAATTAAAATAGACATTTAATAACCCTTTTCAATAGAAAAAATAATTCTATATATGTAGCTCTGGGAAGGAAATTTTTACAGCCAGAATTTTAAGCAAATCAAGACTTGTATGCAATAGCTTATAGAAGTACATCGACTTGGACTTGACAAAATAATAACTGATTTTGAACGTCTGTTGTCAACCACTTGTCCAATTTTGGGTTTACCGCAGTTCAGATAAAAATAACACAGTGAGAACGCTAACAAACGAACAAGCGAGTGAATGAGAAAATTCACTCACATCTCACTGGAGCAAAACAGCACACCACAGGCATGGTGTGGCCAGTGACTGTGTGACTATGGCCATTCTCCCATGCTGAGGAGGAACATGTTGGCAACAAAGGTTATTGGAGCCCTGAGGCAGCAGTAGTTGCCACAGAGCAACTCCACGCCACATGGCATCTTCCCCACCCTACTAATGTCCTCTAATAGCCTCTGCACCCAGCCTGGCCATCCAGATTGCATGCTGAGGTCCTGACCCATTGTCATTCACAACCTAATTGGCCTCAGTGGGAGGAGATCTGTGATCTTAAAACTCACAGTTACAATACTCACCGGCCCAAGCCACAATAGGATTTCTTGGGATTTATTTATTTAAGAGCTACTTTTGCTGCTGCATTAAAAAAAAAAATGGATGGCAGAGTGTAAATGACAGTTTCTGTGCAAGAAAAGGAGCCTTTGGTTGAAATAGCAGCAATGCTGCAGATCAGGAATGAGACATGTTGCCAGGGCTTTGGAGAAGATTTGCAGAGAGTGCTTGCCCATATTATGCCGCAGTAGGCTTTTTTGATTTTATGAGCACTCCAATTTTTGCCCGACAAATCCCATTTGAAAAATAGCCTAGCAGTTTATTGCTGTGTATATTGTTTTAATTGATTAAAATGCATCATTCTTTGTCTTATAGTTTTATATAGTGAATTTATTCTCTGAAGGAAGAGCAGGCTTTTATCATTCTGGTCAGCTCCTGTATTATTGTTATTTATTATTTCTATTGCAGTAATATCCAAAGACCCCATCTAGGAAGGCTATTTTTTTACCCACAATAAGTAGATGTAGTCAGAAAATATTATGAGAGACATTTATTTTTTGCCAAATCCATTAAATAGTTCATGCCTTACAAATGACCACAAACAGGATGTCATGTACAATGTGCACAGCCAGATGAGTCATTTCAGTTGCCTTCCATCAAACACAGTAGGTATTAGGATTTAATAGGAAGCTGACGCTTCAAATTCCAACCATGTCTTGTGATTAAAGCTGTATAAATTATGGATTTTTTTTGGTTCCTTGGCAGTTCTATTTTTAATTAATTATTTCAGGTTGATCAAAAACCAGTTTTTTTTTAATAAATGGACAAGATTTAAAAATTGTATTTGAGGTTGATTTTTTCCCCACATTTTTCAATTTTTTAAAATAAAATTCAAGGAAATTTCAAAACAAAGAGTGATATTGACATACCTCCCCTCCCCGCTTCCCCCCCCCCCCCAAAAAAAACCATGAAAAGTTTCATTTTGAATTTTTTTAGAATTTTTGTTTTGGATGTAACAATTCAGTGAAATAGATACATACTCACAAAATACTTCAATGTATCTGTAGAAGGGTGACTGCCCCACTCTGGCTACAGTGGATTTAAAGCAAGCCAGAGGGAACCTGTGCAAACCCAGCCAATCAAGGAAAGGCTTTTAAGGAGCCAATCAGAGGGCATCTTTCTGTGGCAGTCCTGTTTATAAGGTCCTGCTCAGCAAATCGGGATAGCAAGCTTGGTTTGTTGGGAGAACCATCTTAGGTGGAGCAGTGCTGGGCCAGTTTAGGGGAGAATAGAGACAGGCTCTATGCACTGGTATCTGCCAGGCTATAGGCCTTGACACAAGGACCATGAGAGTGCAAGAGTCATGGGGAAGTGGCCCAGGGAGCATGAGCAGTAAAGAGGGAGTGAAGGAGAGCAGGAAAGGCTGTCACCAGAGGGTCATTGGGTCGGGACCAACAGTAGTGGGCAGTCCCCCGCTTTACATCGCATCTAACCACCACAGAACATGGCCTTTATATACTGTGACTTGCCCCAGAGGTGAGGGGCTAGACCTTGGTAGCAGTTGGCCCTGGTAGCAGGTGTGAGGATTGCTGCTACCTTGGGGAGGGGGAAAGAGAATGGAGTGATGGGCACTGCCAGAGGGTAGTGTCCCAAGAGGGTGCTGCAGTCCAGGGAGCAGCACAGGTCCAGACAGTGGAGACAGCAGAGTGGAGAATGACAATGAGGCTACGTCTAGACTACAGGCTTCTTGCGCAAGAAGCTTTTTTTGGAAGAGATCTACGCTTTTTCAAAAGAGAGCACCCAGACTGAATGGACGCTCTCTCGCATGTAAGCAGTGATTGCTATGGACAGATTGGCCACCAGCGCACCTGTGCTTTTTCCTTTTCCCTCTTCTTCCAAAAAAACTCCCTGTTCCCCGTCCACACATGCCTTTTTTGCGAAAGAGCTCTTTCGAAAAAAGGCTTCTTCCTCGTAGAATGAGGATTACCAATTGCGCAAAAAACCCTCTGTTCTTTCGATTTACTGTTGAAAGAAAATGCTTGCAGTGTGGACGTAAATCAAGTTTTGTCAGAAAAACGGCCGTTTTTCCAACATAACTCTGTAGTCTAGACATAGCCTGGGAGAGACACTGGCCAGAAGTGTCCTGATGTGGAACACAGCTAATTCCCAGAATGACCAGTAGGTGGTGCCACAGCAGTGAGTCAACTCCACTCCAGTGTCTGAGCTTCATTTTTTGCAACAAACAAACAAACAAACAAATAAACAAAACGTTTTGGCTAAAAGGTGTCATCCATTTCTAATTGTGGGTGTCAGAGCAACTCAGACCTCCACAAAAATCAGAACACAAAGTTTAGATATATATTTAGCAAAATTGTTTAGCTTTCTCGGGGACCTAAAAGTGTCCATAGCGTGCCTAATATAAGTCTTATATTTCTTTCACATGTATTTCTCTAGCAACATTTATGAGCTCTCTTACACAGATATACCAACTGCATATTGACAGTGAGCTGTGGTTGTTGTATAATTTTATCACATTTATTGGAAGGAAATACAAATCACTACTGAATAGCCTTATAACCATAGAAGGAAAATCTTACAAGATGCAGAGATTATTTTTATTTATAAAGAATTTTATGTAATGATCTGTTTCTCGGTGTTTCCATAAATATGTATTATATTTGTAAATTAAGTTACTCTTGTATGTATAACTTCAATTCACAAATCACATGCACTAAATATAGGAAATACAGTATACATTGAACTGCAAGCACAATTTACTAAAGCAGTTAAATTAAACAGGTTGACTTTGTCCCCAGCAGTTAATGAATAGGTTTCTGTGTGATCTTAAATAGGTTGCAGTAATGCTGTCTGTTTTGCAGGGGAAGGAGCTCTTTCCTACATATTCTAGAGTATGGATGTGTAAAATTGCATGATGCTCAGGTACAAGTGCACAGTTAATGCAAGGAGACATCATGTATTAGGGATGTATATGAAACACAAAATGCAATGCTGTATTATTGTATGTATTGAATAAAAAAGCAGTAAAGAGGAATAGAGATGTTACACTGCCCTGTAGATTGCTGGACTAGACAGTATATTAAGGCCTTTCTCTCTGCCTTTATTGTGCTAACATTGGCCTCAAAGGAGGAGGTGCTAAGCCACATGTATATTTGTAGGTTAGTTTTCTTTCCACATACTTGTACAGGGGAGGGTTCTGGTGATAGCTCCCGATCTTCCTTTACTATCCCCAGACTGGTTGTTCAGCAGACCCTCCATAACATGATCTATATGGAGGGACACCTCAAGCAAAGAGAAGCCACACATTTTTACATGTACAGAATGCACTGTATACTGCCATGTAAACAGTGCCTCTCTGTGTGCACAGACCTAACTTCCTATCAGCAGTGACCTGTGCAGGGGGTCCAATGCATGTGTTCACAGTGAGTCACAATGCAAGATCACAATTACATTGTTTTTTGTGTGGTGTGTGTGTGTTCATTTGAAGTTGTCAACCATGATCATTGCAGAGCTTTAAATGATATTTTTGATATCCTGAGCCTAAGACATGAAGCACTTTCGCGATCAGGACCAAGACTTTGAACATAATTCAAAATTCTATAGGAAGTCAGAGTAGAGAGCAGAGGATGGGTGTGATGTACAGGTGTGTGACTTCTCCTTGCTTGGGGTGCAGTGCCTCTCCATGGATCATGTCTGCAGTCACCTTCTTCTGGGATTTAAAGGAAGATCAGAAGCAATCATCACAGCTTCTCTCATGTACAAGTGCATGGGAAGGGAACTACCTACAAACATACATGAAGAGCTATGTTGCTGAGAAGATGCACTGCAGCTTTTTGTACTAGTTGGAGTTTCCCAAGTACTGAAGGTTTCATCCCAAGGTATAACCATTCTTATGATCCAGTCTAAGGCATGACAAATGTGTGAATAACTGAGGCCAAGTCTTTCTCAGCCAGGATTTGGCAGAGTCTCCTACCCAACGGGAGGTAACAGAAAGCGTTACTGACAGATGTTTCAAAATGAGAGCTCAGTGTCAGCCAGGAATACAGGAGTGCTCCTAGATTCTGGATTGAAATGGACAGCTGTGGTTGTGAATCTTCAGGGGAAGGAGATTTCACAGTGGCTGCAAACTCCTTAAAATACTTTCCTTTGCCACCAGCATCACTTTTGTTTTGCTCAGGTACAGATTTAGCTAGATGTTCTTCATCCTGGCTCATCTGTCACTGGGACAGCTTGGTGGTAGTGGTGTGATCATATGTGATGATGGGTAAGTAGAGCTGTGTATCACCTGTATATTGTTGGCACTTGAGCCCATGTCATCTGACCAGATCACCTCCTGATTGCATGTGAATATTGAAAAGAACTGGAGAGAGAATTGATCCTTGTGAAACCACACAAATGAGGCATCCAGTAGTGACAGTGCATCACTACTCTTTGAGTGCACTCCTGTAGGAAAGATTCAAACCATTTTAGTGCATTACCTTGCACTCCTGCTCCTCTCCCAGATAAGACAGCAGTATCTCATGATCAACAATGTTGAATACTTTGATCCATTAGCAGAAGATCATTCATTGGTGATACTAATGCAGTTTCAGTTTCATGTCCTGGCTCAAATTTGGATTCTGCTGAGCCTAAGATGCTGGATTCAGTTAAATGAGCTGGATTCAGTTGATGTTGGATGGTAGTTGGCTGGGACTGAAGTAACCAGGGTGTGTTTCTTCAGGATTGGTCAGAGTACGGTCTAATTGAAGGATGAAGGGAAGCTTCCTTCTCTGAACGAGGGGTTGCTTCTTTTGATAAAGGATGTTATCAGTTACAAATAACAAAGAGTCTGTTGGCACCTGAAAGACTAACAATTATATTATGGGATGAGCTTTCATGAGCTGCAACTCACTTCATCAGATGCATGAAGTGAAAGACAAAGGAAATAGATAGTTGAGATATAGAAATGGGAGTATTAAATCAGAGCTAATTCAATCAGAGTGGATGTTGATAAGAAGGTGAGAATACTTAACATGGAAAATTGCTTATGGTAATGAGTGATCCATTCCCAATCCCTATTCAGACCCATTCTTGATGTCTGATTTGTGTCCATTTATTCTGTTGTGTAGAGGCTGTCCATTTTGTCCAATGTATATGGCAGAAGAGCATTGTTGGCACATGATAGCATATGTCACATTAATAGGTGAATGAGCACTTGATGGTGTGGCTGATGTAGTTAGGTCCTGTGAGGTTTCACGAGAATAGATGTCTGGACAGAGTTGGCAAGAGGGTTCATTGCAGGGATTGGTTCCTGGGTTAATGTTTCTGTTGTGGGGTGTGTCATTGGTGAGTATGTGTTTCAGGTTGTGGGGCTGTCTGTAAGTGAGGACAGGCCTGCCTCCCAAGAAACCCAGCAACTAATTACTTTGTTTCTCTTTTGGTTTGTAAAGGTTGTGTAATTCTTTGTTGTTTTTAAAACTTCAGTGGTTTTGTTTCTAAATGAAAAAACCTCAGTGCCAGCAGTCCAGCACTCATAAGTCATTTTCTAGCAACCAGACAAAGTGAACACAAACTCAAGGAAAAACATTGTAATAAGGAAGCACTGTTCACTGTCATGCTGCCTTGTGGCAATTATGGACAAGAGGGTGAACACTTTAAAAAAAAATGATGGCAATCATTTTGAATGGTGCCTTCCTCTTTTCTTTCTCTGTATTGGCCACTTGTGCTGCCAGTAAGAGCAGACATTTTATTTCGGTGCTCTTGCTAAAATGTTCCTTCACCTAAACAAATTGTCTGCAAAATCCTCTTTAAAGCTCAGTTTGTTTCTATATTGAGCGCTCTGGACGTTGAAGAAAAACATCAGAATTGTATTCATTAGGGTACATAGAGTGGGTATTCATGCTAGAGAAATAGCTGTCTCTGCTTCTACCTTGCAACTGTATTTTATTCATAGCCTATTATTTGTTACTGATGTACAAATAACTTTGATATAGCTTTACATTTTAAAGGATTTGCTAACTGACAAAAAGTGTTATAGTCTTGTGAGACAGATTCATGATCAATATTTCCCATTGTAAAAGTGGTAGTTACACACTGTTCTTGGCACCATATTTTCCTGCAAGTCTTGCTGTACTTCACTGGGTTTTATGATAAATGTTCTGTAAAAATTTTTAGTGCACCATGGTTTTAACAAGCACGTAAAGAGCAGCTTTAGATCCAGCTCTTATGGTATGGAAGGCAGAGGAAGAAGGAATGATTTTTGTTCCCTGATAATATCCTTGCAAGTCAAATTATAATGGTAATGTGATATACCAATACTATACACATACCACTGTGTATTGCAGAGGGATGGAGAGGTAATGGCATATGCACTGCAATCTCACAAAATATCTATTCTGAGATCCTGATTCTGATCTCCTTATACCAATGTTAGGTATAAGGAGGTTAGGTCCATAAAAGGCTATTAGCCAGGGGATAAAATGGTGTCCTTGGCCTCTGTTTGACAGAGGCTGGAGAGGGATGGCAGGAGACAAATCGCTTGATCATTGTCTTCGGTCCACCCCCTCTGGGGCACCTGGTGCTGGCCACTGTCGGCAGACAGGATACTGGGCTAGATGGACCTTTGGTCTGACCCGGTACGGCCGTTCTTATGTTCTTATGTTCTTATGTAATGTAAATCAGGAGTAACCCCTGAAGTCAATGGAATTATACCCATGAAAAACAGATGTCTGATTAATTAGACCCTTGCATTTTCTCCTTACTCAGGCAAACATCCATTTGCAAATAATAAGAACTGTTTAATGAATGCATTTGACCAAATGAAGTTGTGAACTAGATTGTGTGAGCTTGAATACTTAGTAGTTGGGAGCCTCCGCATCCCACGGAGAAGTTGAGGAGCCATTTACCTCAGAGGGACACAATGCCTACAGAAGCTCTGGGGCATAGAACAGCCCTTTTTGAGGCATGCATTTCATTATCCCGAGTTCAGCTGGCAATAAATCTATAAAATAGCATCCCTATTTTCTTTCTAGTCCTTCCTTGACACCTCACAGACTGTGTTCCCACAGTCACTTCTCCTAGGAATGATGCCCGTGGAATGTTGCCACCTGGTAGTAGGTGGACACGCAGCAAGCTATATGAGTATAGCTACTGATCTGCTGGGCTCACTACATTAATAATAGGCTGTTCTGTGCAAAATTATAAGGTTCTGATATTTGTTTTTGTTCCTAGCTGGAATGAAAAAAGAAAGACCTTTCAAAATCTTGGATGTTGGAGGAACTGAGCATGACCTACCCCAAGGGTTAGGACTTTCTCTGGGATGTGGGAGCCCCAGATTTAAGTCCCACTCTGCCTTTTTGACTAGTCAACATATAGAAAATCACTAGACTATGTGTATGGTTCAATACTAAACAATATTTAAGAGATCTAATAGCTAAGTTTAGTCAGTTTATTAGTCTAAAACAAAGCAGTATAATATGAAAAGAAGGCAGATATACCACTACTTCCAAGATGCAATCCATCTCACGCCATTCATTCACTTTGCCGAGAATGTCTGCTTTGGGAATATGCACCTAGGACTAGCAATATTCATAGTACACCAGTTTACAAGCTAGAAATCATTATCTACATCAATCAACACTTAACCTGCCAATCTGTGTCAGTTTCTTATCTGTTTTTCTGCACCATCCTCTACCATCCTTTATCTTATTTTCAGGCACCGCATTCCAGCTATCCGTGAGTTGTGCATTACCTAACTGTACCAAACACATCATTAATACATCTTGCTTCTGACAGGATTTGTATCTGTGTGTGCCAAACTACTGCAAAGTGTCATGGATTTACCTTAGCATGAGTGAAGAAGAATGCACAGCATTCTGGGAAAAATAATATGATTCACAGCATAAAGCTTAATATAATTGCCCAACATTCATGTATAATATACTATATATGAATTCCACTGGTGTAATGCACATCAATGTGATGTGTGACAAATGTATGTTGGCTACCAGCTTGATTCAAAGGCAGGACTTGAATCTGGGTTTGCCACATCCTAGGTGAATGACCTAACCACTAGTCTATTGGCTGTTGTGGATGTTTCCTTTTTCTCTTTCTCCGTCTCAGAAATGTCATAGAATAGTTTCAGTTTTGATGAATCTGCATTTTCCAATGAAAAAAATGTAAAAAAAATTACTGATCCATTGTAATTAACAATAATAACGTACTCTGTACCCATACTTCTGTTGCCCTGTCCTCCCTTCTGGTCTGTTATATCTATCTGTTACTTCTTGGTTGCAACTGTGTCTTTTACTGTGTACAAAATCCAGCATTATAAGTCCTAGACTTGACAGGAGCCCCTAGGTGCTACTGAAAAACAAATTAATAACAATAATCATGGCCTTCATACCACCTCATGTTTGTGGGAGGGGGAAGCTCCTTCTGCCACCTCATGCATTATGTTCTCACATAAAGGAGAGGCAGACTCTGAGCCTAAGGAAAGACCTTAAGAACCAAACCATGAAAAATAAAAGTATCTTAATTTTAGTGTTTAAACATTATAACTGTTTAAGGCTTAATCCACACTCCCTTGATCTCAACAGGACTTTTTCCACTGACATCAATTAATATCTTATTAATGTCTTAATAACCAAGCATGCCACATATTCCCAACCTCTTGTTCCTTTGCTTTGCCTCCAGTGGCATTGTATCTGCTACTCCTAACCTCATTCTCCATCTTAACCTTCCCCTCCCTCCCGCACACAGCCCAGGCACATATCACCAATACTCGCTCTATCAAATTGTCCTTTTGTTATATCTATGGATTCCCAAGCTGTAACATATTTAAATTCTGCATATGATAGCTTATTGTTAGACACTTACATTGCAGCTCATCAGTTTAATTTTTATGCTGCTACAGTGGGATTGCTGAGTTTTCAGTGGTAATAGCAGTAACATCCTTAGAGAACAGTCATGCAGGGGTACTGCTAATGGTACTAAAATGGCATCAATCTCACACGAGGTGAATATATTTAAAAAAAAAAAAAAAGACCTGTCAAAGTAGCCTGGGAAAACCTCCCTCCCCCTTCTTTTTCTAATGTATATCTCTACCAAAAAGGCTAAAGATCTCAGACACTTATCCCGCCTGAGCTTCTGTGGGATTTGATAAGCTCTTGTGAACTAATGTAGAGATCTGAGCCAAAGAGAAACATGAGCTGCTTTCCCATTCATATTTCAATAGTACTGTCACCTCATGCTTCTTTTCTTTACTTTTTATCATGTCATATACAGCAGCACAGCCACAGCATTTAAAGAGTGGGCACACATTCAAATAGCCCCTACTCGCCATTTAACAGAGTGCCCAGTTCTTAATTAATAAATTGTAAAATCATAGGCCCAGGGGGAAAAAACACCTCCTAGAGAAGGGGTGGTTCTGAGGTTCCCAGTGCTCTCTGGGTCATTTTGTCTTCCCCATACACCTGAACACTTTGGGTTTTTCCACCATCTGGCTGGGTCTCTGACATCTGCAAGGACCATATGGAACCCCTAAGCCACCAATGGCTACACAGCAGCCAGAGAGTGATGGATTCACTTGCTAGGGCTTTCCCTGGAATGCCTCATCAGTGATTGTTCCAAAGCACACAGAGGGTGCAAGCTAAAGTCAATACCGAGTCTATCATTATTAGTGCTGCTAAAGGATTCAAACAGAACTGGAAGGGAAATGATAACCAGGAAGCCTGAATCCCTAAAGTCCTTCCAGCCTAGCTAAATGGACCACATTTTTAGAACATTAGGCTTTTGCCTCAATTTTTGAATGCCAAGTGCAGTGATCCATACTCCATATGGGCTATCACTTTTGGCAGAAACCTGAAAGACTTATTTTAGAAGGCCAATTGTGAATTCACAATTACAAATGTGTGTGTGTGGTCCAAAAAAACCTCAACACTATTGTTCATGTTAACGAACTGGCATTTCCTTTTCTGAAAGGCTTGGCTCACTGGGCTCCATTGTCAGACTTGACAATGACTGTCTGGGATAATAAATGACTATAATCCTATATAATTGTTACCAGGATGCATCCCAAACTATATTTTTAGACGAGTGCTTGAAGTTGGAAGCACAAGGGTTTTCAAATGCATGCAATAAAACATAACAACAATGTTTAAAGAAACACTAAGTGATATCGAAGTGCAGTAGCTTAGTCTCTGTTTTGATTGTAATTTTATCATTACGATAATTAGTAGATATATGTTTGGTGGGTACCAACCTTGTTTCTAAAATGGACATATTTTTTGTCTACTAATCTAACAAGCCATCTGAGCCATTAAAAGTATACCTGTTTATATACAACTTGGGGCACTTTATGACTTCAGAATATTCCGTTGAAAAAAATACTATGACTAGCAAATATTGCATTGAAAGTAGACTGAAAGTATGACCACCATGGTTTATTGAATGCTACTAAGACTTATAGTATTTTATGCATTATACTACCCCAGAGAAGTACCTTAGGAAGTGTTGGTGTTCAGATTTTTAAACAGTTCTAACTGCTGCCAAATTCCTGCTGCTTCTATTTTGTGCTGACAGCCAAGTCCACTCCCCTCTTTCTTTCAGTGAATGTGAATCATAGAGAAACAAAAAAAGATCTTCAGCAGCATACATTCATAGCCACGATGAAGGGGCATTTCACTTAGGGTGAGAACTTGTACTTCATGTGGCTGGGGAATCATTCTAATGTATATTCAGTGTATCCAGCATTAGATTTGCATTTACTTGGATATGTCAGTCCTCTGAGAGAAATAGTTAAACGTGCCTTCATATTTTATATAAAAACATAGCGTTCAAAATAGCCCATATTTTTCCAGTGGTACAAAGATGATCAGTGTTTTCACTGTTTTCTTCATTTTTTCTTTCTCATGCGTCTCCCCTTTCTGAGCTTAATAAGTGACCAATTTGCCATTAAAAACAATGAGTAGTCCTGTGACACCTTAAAGACTAACAAAAATATATATAGTGTATATAGTGTAATTTGCCATTGTTAATATTAGAAATTCAAAGTAAATTTCATGGCAGTGGGAGAGGAGAAAGGTTCTTGTCATGATTCTGCATTTGCTCCCCTTCTATGTCCCCATTTTGGCCAGAAGTGGTGCAGTATGTGTATCTCAAACAAACATATTTGAGCTAGATATGGCCCAGTACAGCAAAGCTCTTGACAAAAAGTTGATAACAGTTAGGCAGCTAATCTACTGAGACTACAGCATATCATACTGGCCAGGATGATATCTCATTGTAGCCTTGTGATTGTTTGTGTATTTGTATCTGCCTGTTGTCTCTTGTTTTATACACTGGCTGTGATTATACTAGAGAGCTTGCAGAACAGATGCATCTGCTGCTGTAAGTTATCTAGTGTAGCTGCCTTAAGCCAAAGCAAGAGCTTTCCCATCGATTTAACTACTACTGCTCGTTGGGGGTAGATTATGTCATCAGGAGAAGCTCCCTCTCTGACATTGCACTCTCCATGTTGGCACTTAGGTTGGTGTAACTTGTGTTGCTCAGGGTGGGAGGGGCTTATTCACACCCCTGAGTGATATAAATTATACCAACGTAAGAGGTAGTGTCGACTGTCTTAGACTGGCAGCTCTTTGGGCAGATCCAGTCTTTTTGGTTTTGTACAGCACCAGCACAATGGAGGCTGATCCAGGACTGGGGCTCCTTGGAATAAACACTGTAGTATTAATAACTGTAAACGTTAGTTCTGGCTTCAGACTTCCCCAGAATGTGTGGATGTTCATGCCTGACATTTCTGTTTGGAACCATCCCCAAATGAAGCACATTTTGCATGCACTATTTCAATAGAGAATTTGTTTCAGTAAATACTGAAAAAGGGAATGCACCAAGCTCTAAGTAAAGAGTTGCACAGAGCCCTGAATACAGGGTAGCACAGAGCTGCAGTGCCTCGGTGAGCACAAAAACAGACTGTGTCTTCAGAGATGCAGTTTTTCTAGGAGTGGGAGATGCACTTTGTGACATGCATCAGACTGCTGCAAATTTCTTTTCTTCCCCCTCCCTGCTATCCCCCCACTCCACATCTGGCGTTTCAGCCCCACTTTGTAGATTGAAGGGGAGGGGAAAATGGAAGGAAAAAGTGGGTAAAGTTCTGTGCCTTTTGGAGGAATGCTGATGGGTCCTCAAGCTTCTCAGTGAAACATCTGAATATTTTAACATGGTCAAAACAATGTATTTTTCCTTAATCTCAATGTCAGAGACACCGGAGCGCTTTTAACTGCAACATAAGAAAATAGACAATCCGAGGAAGACACCCATCATTGGGAAGATTTAGTTCAAACAATTGGCAAAGGTATAAAAAAATGAATGAAACTTAGAACAGAAAGTGTTGAGAAGCTTTACCTATGGTCAACACTGTGTTACCTATAATAATTTTTAATACCACATTGATCAGGCTTTTGGGGTAGCTTTTTAATATGACTGATTACATGTTGTTTTGTTTTGACAACTAAGAGATGTTGCAGATATTTCTGAAATTGCTCTCTCATCATTAGTATTAATTTCTTGTATTATGACAACACATGGAGGCCCAATCAATGCTGTACTCCAGTGTACCAGGCACTTTACATGATTTATAGTAGCAGTATGTAGTTCTAAGGAGTCTATATAAAGACTGATAACAGGCAGGAGATGCAAACTGTTCCTATACACATTTTACAGAGTATGGAGGCACAGAGAGTCAGAATCGGGGCTTTTGTTCAGATCTCCCAAGGCCCACTGTAGTATCTTGACCTCAAGGCCATTCCTTTAGCTGTCTAGAAAATGAGATACAACTGGATGTGCTGGCTCAAAGTGGAGGAATGTAAAATGTCACCTCCTCCAAGGCTCTCTCCCATCTCCTATCTCCCATGGTGCATATATGTAGCCTCACTACTAAATGTAGGATAGAACATTATCATGATGCTGATGATGAAAATAGTTTTCCATTTGCACTGTTTGCAGATAGTCCCTGTTCTATAGAAAAGTCTGAATGATACTGCAAGTGGCTGCAGCAGCATTTACTCATCCCCAAGCCAGTGAAGAAAGCCTTGCAGTTCCGCAGAGGTCATCTATCGGAGTCATCAGCTGCTCCACAGTCATCCCATTTACACCAGCAGGGGCCCTTTTTATTCACTGATGACTTTGCAACTGAAGCATGTTTATTCTAATTCCTAATTCAGAGGGTTCTTAGTAGGTAGCTTATTAAGACTGCAGAGGCATCAGTGTTCATTGTTAAAGCACAACATATTACATCTGCCCTACATTCTTTACATTGGCTACTGCCTATGATTCTTTAAATCCCTTACCAGGCTTCACTCTAGCTATATGTAAGACCTCGTCCTGGACCTTTGAGCTGATGGGTATCTGTAAATATAACACCCCTGGTTTAAAGATTTTACCATTGTGTCGGAAGTCAGCTGGAGTTCACAATTCTGTTATGACAGCCTACAGAATAAAATTCTCTGCTGCCTCAAGTCTTGTTTTCTTTGATTTCTCCCCCTTTTTCATCATTTTAAAATGGACCCTGTGTTTTTTAAAAACATATTTCTACTCTATTATGATCTCATTCCAATACACAATACTCCAGCATTTTGGCTAGGAGGGAGGAGAGTGGTGCTATATAAATATTGTATGCCTGTGTGTGTATGTATGTGTAACTGGGTGTGCATGCATGTATACTACATATAAAATGTACATTTTACTCCTGTACAGGTGTGTGGCAACTTGTGCAATGTTCCTGTATATTTTATGAATTTCAGGATATCGAGTGTGTATTTTTGGTATGTTCTCATATGTATTTTATTGTGTAAGGGTTCCGTTACATACTGTGCATGTGTATAATTTCAATCAACATTGTGTGTAGGCAACTGCATTCTTAATAAAATAAATTATACAATTTAATATAACATATCCATGTTCTGTACTAGCTGTCATAGCATACCTACATTTTATTGAAAAAATGCACTGTTGTGATTTGTATCCCTTAGGGCAACTCCTAATTTATGGAATGCCTGATGAAGATGTTTATTTTTACTTGGTTTTATTTGTTTTTGATAGTATAATGGAATGCCTAGTGTGCAGTGGATAATCTTGATGGATTTGCTATGACAGATCTGGTGTTGTATAAAATTTTCTACCTCCAAAGAAATCAGCTCTCCTGCAGGGATGGCTCACAGAAAGCAGAGATCACTGCCATTAGCACTATGCATTCATAACATTCCTATATACAAATGTTTAGAAACAATTTCTGGTTCCCCTTCTAGTTTTAAGAACATTGCAGGGAACATCAAGAAAGCCAAGTTCTTTTGGATGAGAATGGAAAAGGTAACTTGCCATCATGCAATCACTTGCACTGTGCACATTCTTTTCTTCCTTTTGACCCGTCATCCTTCACAGTTTGTTCAGTCACCTTGTATTGTTCAAGGAATGAAGAGTCTTAAGCCACCCGCAGCCCTCCAGTTAGAAACCCCTCCCCCTACATACAGCCTGAGTCTTTTGCATCTGTCTGTCTGAAGTCATTAATCCAAAGACCTTCAGTGAAATCAGGACTCTCACCCTGACAAGCTGGCTGTTTTGATTTTATTTTCCTGCTTTCATTAAATCCTTTTGACTGTCTATGAAAAATAGCAACCCCTTACTTTTATTTCTCAGGGATGCTCTAATGGGCAACTTACCACACTAATGGACCTATGCAAAGTCTTTCTCCTTCACTCACAAAAACATAATTGTGGAAGGGACAGTACAGAGAACCAGCTTCCTTCTGCCAGTGACTTCACAGACATACTGTGAGCCTTCATAATACTAGTATGCTAATGAATATATGTTTTGTTTGTTTCTTCACAAAAATGTATTGTTACTGCATAATAGAAATGGATGTTGAAGTGGACAGAGACTTTTGCTGATACTGAGGTTTACTTCAGTTAGACACACTAATATTCATATACATGTGGGTGTGTATGTATAATACCTATGTGTATTTTTTCCAAACCTACATCCAATTGAAATACATTTTGACAGTGGTTGTTAAGAGCAAAAGAACAAATCAAAGGGGATAAAACTCATTTTACAAATGAGTTTTTAAATATTCTTAATCTGTGGTCTATATATAAAACCAAAAAGAACAATAAATGACATGTGCTTTCCACCTAACCTTAATCCAGAGCCTCTGTTTCCACATACATGTACCAGGCTGCATTTTATTTGGAAACCATTTTAAATATTTATTCCAGTTGTTTATCCAGGATCCTTCTGTAGGATGTCTGGGATGCATGGTTCTTCATGCTACTGAAGAAGTACCTTCTTTGAAAGGATAAAATAATTTACATATTTTCAGGTGAGATTTCTTGGCCCTCAGTCTGACCTCTCTGCTCTACTGAATGATAAATGTGCCAGAAAGGAAACCAAAAAGGGAAGCTGAGGGCTCTACTGATAGGGAAGTTCCTGGCTGGCATAAAGCTGGCTGTTTGGGATGAGAGGGAACATAGACAGGATGCAGGTTGCTGTTGTGATCCTGGGCCAGAGCAAAGTTACATTGAGGGTTATTGTAGTTAGCATACATCAGAGCAGTCCTGAGCACAAAAGCAGGCTACAAGCAGGGGCGGACTGGCCCGGCGGGATACCGGGAATTTCCCGGTGGGCCTTCCTCTGAAGGGCCAGAAGGCCGGCTGGTGGCTTCTGGAGGAGGAGGGGGATTGTGACGGGGCGCCGCAGCCCTGCACTTTAAATTCCCTGGCGCCAACCATGTACGGGGCACGGAGGGGCTGAGGGAGCGCATGCGCGGCATGCTCAAACGTCGCGCAACAGCTGAGAGGGGAGACACCCGGGCATAGCGTGATGTCACAGTCCAGGACTTTAAAACCGCCCAGCCCAGAGTTGTACCTTGCAACCCAGCTCCAGGCCCAGCAAGTGGTCTGGAGCCCCGGAAGCAGCTGGGGCCAGGGCTGCGGGGACTTCTGGGGCCCGATCACAGACTGGAAGGGAGAAGGTGGGGGAGGGGAAGGGAGAAAAATAGGGAGAAGGGGTGGGAGAGGAATGAGCTTGTGCTGAGGGAAGGGGGGCAGGTCAGGAGAAGAAAGGGAAGGCACCAAGGGACAGGGTAGAGGAGAGACAAATGCCAGGGGCCAAGTGGAGACAATGAGGAAAAGGGCAGGAGGGAGGTGTCAGTGGGAAGGGGACAGGGTTATGCTGGGAGAGGAGAGGTAAGGGCATTGGGAGCTAGAAGGGGGGAAGGGGAGGTGCTGAGAGAAGGCTTGAAAGAAGGGGTGGGCATGAGGAAGGCAGGGATGGAGCAAGTCATGTGTGAGGCACAGGGGCATGAGGGGTGGGCATTGGGGAAAGAGGGCAAAGGGGCAGGGGCAGTGAGGAAGGGGGCACCAGGAGGGTGCAGGGGTAAGGGAAGGTGCAGGTGCCAGATTCCGGGGTGAAGCAGAAGGGCAGACATCTGCAGGAGGGACCAGCACCAGAGGAGAGAGGCAGGGCAGGTGTGTAGAGGAGGTGTTAGGAGAGGGATGAGGAGGGTAGCTCACATGATCAGAGTGGGGCTACTGGAGGAATGGACACAGGGGAGAGAAGGGCTGGTGGAGGGGAGGTCGCAGGAAGGCTGAGGGCAGTGAGAAGGGCAGGAGTCAGGACAGCAGAGGAGGGTGAGGGGTTGGGGGGCAGAAGGCACCAGGGGAGCTGATGGAGCAAGAGGAGGAGACATGGCAGCAGAGGGAAGAGGTAGAGGTTTATAGGGTATTTATTAATAACTTGGGTGCCACAGTGGCACATCCAAACAAGCCACATGAACTCAGTACTGGTGCACAACACAAAATTCATTCTGCTCATGGGAGGAAACTCTTAGAGGGAACACTTCCCCCAGCCTCTCCGCCCCCAAGTTAATGTCACCCACATTGGGTTAATGCAATTGCAGGATAATTGCATGAGGGGGGTTTGGTGGGGACCAAACTAATTCCTATTGGTAGGAGGATGGTGGGAAAAGTCCTTGGAGAGGGGTCACATGACACCTTTTACTTCTGGTCATGTGTCCATCTTGCCCCCAGAATGTTACCTCCAGAGGCCTGGCTAATGGGAGTCAGGGGGTGTGGCTAATGGGGGTCAGGGGCGTGGTTAACAGGGGTCAGGGCTGTGGCTAATGGGGGTCAAAGAGTAAATTAAAAAAAAAATCTTTTTTCAACCCATTTCCCGGGCCTATTTTGATTGCTAGTCCACCCCTGGCTACAAGATCAGGGGATTCCAAAGATGGCTTTACCTTTTCACCCTGTCAGGCACTACACACAGTGATGCTTAGCCAGCTCCAAGTATATGGCCCATCATGTATCTGAATCATCACTTACTATTCAAATGCAGGTGCTACAAAGCTCAAAAGCTTGCTTCTTTCACCAACAAAATTTGGTCCAGTAAATTACAGCACCCGCCTTGTCTCACTACTGCCAGCAAAACTGCAGTTTTAAAACATCCATCGTCTTTAAAAAGCCATCATGGGATCTTTTAGGCTGTGTCTACATTGGCGCGATCTTGCGCCAAAGTGGCCGCTTTTGCGCAAAAACATGCTGCCTGTCTACACTGGCAGGGAGTTCTTGCGCAAGAACACTGACGTTCTAATGTGTGAAATCAGTGCTTCTTGTGCAAGAACTATGATGTTCCCGCTCAGGAATAAGCCCTCTTGCGCAACTGTTCTTGCGCAAGAGGCCAGTGTAGACAGGCAACATGAATTTCTTGCACAAGAAAGCCCGATGGCTAAAATGGCCACCGGAGCTTTCTTGCGCAAGAGAGCGTCTACACTGGCACGGATGCTCTTGCGCAAAAACACATCTCTTGCGCAAAGGCATATGCCAGTGTAGACGCTCTCTTGCGCAAATACTCTAATGCAAAAACTCTTGTGTTAAGGAGTATTTGCACAAAATCTTGCCAATGTAGACATAGCCCTAGGGTACATCTACAAAGCAACATTACTTTGGAATAACTGACGTTATTCTGAAATAACAAAGAGCGTGTCTACACAGCAAGTCATTATTTTGAAGTAATGGCGAGTTGGAGAACTTCTTACTCCAACTCCTGTAACCCTAATTTTACGAGGAGTAAAGGAAGTTGAAGGAAGAGTGTTCTTCCTTTGACTTCCTGCTGTGTAGACAGTGGCTGAAGATGAATTAAGCTATTTTGACTTAAGCTACGCAATTGATGTAACTGAACTTGCGTAGCTAAATTTGATTTTAGCCCTGCTGTGTAGATGTGCCTTTACTGGCCACAAGGTAGACCAAGCCTTGCCATTATATTTTATAGGAAAGACATACTATAAGAATCCAGTGCCTTCTCAAATCATGCTGAAACACTGGTTCAGTAGTGATTCCAAGGAAAGAGTTCATTACTTCCTCAAGCATCTTGGCTTATCATGGAGTTTTCCATCTAAATACTGATGAGCTCTGACATTATTTAGTTTCAGAAATCACAGCCCAAAATAGTGTAAGTATAGGCAGGCTCTGTTTGTAGCAACAAGGGGTTTATGAAAAAGAGTTTGCATCTAGAAGTGCCTCTCATCCTCGGTGATCAAATAACATCATTATTAAGAGATACTGGCAATTAGAATATTAGTGTAATGCAAGAAAATAAGTCTGCAAAATTAATATAGGAAATTGTTCATATATAACACTAAAGACCCTGGTTGTCTGCAGGTGGAATCAAACCTGGGATCTCTGGAGCTTAGTACGTTACCCTCTATACCACATGAACTAAAAGCCAACTGGCTCTCAGATAAGACTGAAGAGCAGACTCATTATTCTCTGTGTAAGTGGTCAGTGCCACTAGATAGGGCAGTGCATCACTCCTAGTAGGTGTGTGGGTTACATATGTACATCTGCCTCTGCAGAGGTGGCAGACACATTCAGGCAGACAGCTACTCATGAGGACAAGTGATCACAGGACAATGCACTGAACATAGCACTCTAACTGCTGACAGGTAGTTAATACCTTTGTGAAGGTTCTCAGTGAGCAGCGAAGAAAAAGGTTTTTTTATTATGAGACAACAAAATGGAGGGAAAGAAGTAGGGCAGTGGGGGGCCTCCAACAAAGATAATAAATAGAAAAGGGGGCCCACCAAAAAAAGATAAGGCTTGGTAGCTAAGACTGATCCAAAGCTCATTTTAGTCAACAGTAAGACTTTGACTTCAAAGGGCTTTAGATCAGGCTTTAATTTAGGGAAAATTCATGAGCACAACCTATGGAGTAAGACCTTTTAAAAATTAGAAAAATGTATGAAATGAAGATCTGGCACACACACACCACACTCCCAAGAAGTGAACAATCCCACTCCATTTGTTAATAGGTCAGGTGGGGCAATGGGATAAAGGCAGCAACAATCAGGGTCTTGGTCCTAAAAGAGTAATCAAATAGAAATAATTAGGACTTAGGAGTTGAAAGTTAAATGTGTTTAGGTGCTTTGCTAAATGAGGACCAGAGTGCTCAGCACCTTCCACGATTGAGCCCAGAATGGGTTAACGTTACTCAAAAGGATTAATAAGAGGTATAGAGTAAAAAGCAGTAGGCTGAAAGTAAGACCACTAGTAAATGAGGAGGGTATTAGAATTTATGATTCTACGTCAGATACATTTTTAACATCTGTGCTTCTCAAGAAAAACAAAGATAAGTTTTGATGATTAAAAAGTAAGAACTAGCTACTGGTAACATGCAGGTAAAAAAATACTTGGAAAATTCAAAAATACAATCAACTAATCCAAATAATGTGCCTTCCGAGGTGCACAGTGAAAATGCTGAACCACTGACAATTATTTTTGAAAAGTCATGGGAAACTGGAACACACAGAGAGAAGTGGAGCAAAACACATAAGACATCAAGCTTTGAAAAAGGAAAGTTGATTGGTGACTGAATGATCAATCATTAAGTCTACTTTCAGATCCCAGCAAAATAACAAGAGCTTAAAAAATACTGCAAACATTCAGAGGACAATAGAAACATGAGCAAGAAACACCATGTGTTTAGAAGGAATGAACCATGCCAGGAGGAAAAAAAGATGGCTTTTTGATAGCATTGAAGAAATAGTGGATAAAAGACACCCAGTGTGATTTTTAATAAAGGATTTAATTCAGCATCTCACTAAATCTCACAGAATGAATTTAAATGGCCTTGCATATGACCACTGTCATGTAGATTGAAAAGAGAATGAAGGTTCCTAAACAAAGTGTGATGCTCAATGGCAGTGTATTGTAGGGAGGTGTGCAATGGGGCTGCTGAAAGGTTCAAAGTCAGTTCTCCTTTTAACATTGATATTAAAGAAGTGGTACATGAACATTATAGAGAACACTAAAGGTGGAGTTGTTGCAAAAGGCAGTCATGACTGGTAAATAATATTAAAGGACTTACAGCATTGAGCTTAGAAATACAGATAGTAAATAACAAACTGAGATCTAACTTAGTGAAAAAGGAAGCCAGCAACTAATGCATTTTAAGAATAGTCCACAGAAGGGAAAAAACAACTTGGAAAGCAGATATTCCAAGCAACTTATACTTTTGCTTTGGGATGGTGGTCGACAGCAAATTTGACTTGAGTTTGCAATGTCAGACAAAAATGGCTAATGCAAGTTTGGGTTGTACATTCAGAGACATAAGAACAACCATACTGGGTCAGACCAAAGGTACATCTAGCCAGTATCCTGTCTTCCAACACTGGCTAATGCCAGATGCCCCAGGGGGAGTGAATAGAACAGGTCATCATCAAGTGATCCCTCTCCAGTCATCCATTTCCAGCCCTGACAAACAGAGGCTAGGGACACCATTTCTATCCATTTTGGCTAATACGTATTTATGGACCTAACCTCCATGAATTTATCTAGTTCTTTTTCGAACCCTGTTAAAATCCTGATCTTCACAACATCCTCTGGCAAGGAGTTCCACAGATTGACTGTGCATTACATGAAGAAAAACGTCCTTTTGTTTGTTTTAAACCTGCTACCTAATTTCATTTGGTGACCCTAGTTCTTAACATCATAGAGCAGAGAGAAAAAAAGCTCCTCTCCCTCAACCCCCAGATACCTAGGCTGTGTCTAGACTGGCCACTTTTTTGCGCAAAATCAGCCGCTTTTGCGCAAAAACTTGCCAGCTGTCTACACTGGCCACTCGATTTTCCGCAAAAGCACTGACGTTCTCATGTACAAAATCAGTGCTTTTTGCGGAAAAGCTTTGACGCTCCCGTTCGGGCAAAAGTCCCTTTTGCGCAAAAGTGTTGCGCAAAAGGGCCAGTGGAGACAGCTAGCTAAGACTTTTGCGCAAAAGCAGACTATGCGGAAAAAAGCGGTTTGGACGCCGGGAGACCCCGTAGGAGCCCCGGACTTCCTGGTAACCCGAGCCCTTAAAGCACACGCAGGCTGCTGAGCGCACGTGGCAGGAGCGTGCCTCAGACGTCTTGCCTGAGGTCTGCCACGCTGCCCCTGCTGTGCCCAGCAGCCACCTCAGAGCCCAGCATGGCAGCTCCGGCCGAGGAGCCACCTGCACCCCCAGTGCAGGAGGCCCCCAGGGGCTGAAAAAGACGGGCCCCATCCTGGTCATCGGGGGAGCTGGACAGCCTGCTCAACCTGTGGCAGGAGGAGGAGGGCCTCCACGAGACTCACTCGCGGCGCCGCAACGCCAACATCTTTGGCCGCATGGCCGAGGCGCTTGCCCAGCAAGGCCATCCCGCCCGGACCCTCGAACAAGTCCGGGCGAAGGTGAAAGAACTGCTCCTGGGCTACGTGCGGGCCAGCGAGGGCCGGGGAGCAGGACCAGATACCTGCCACCACTACGACCGGCTCCATGCCATCCTTGGCCAGCCAGCCCCGCAAGCCCCAGATGTGGCTGTGGACAGCAGCATGCGCCCCCCCCTGTCACCAGGACCACCGAGGCGGGGGAAGGAGATGACAGCACTGACTCGGAGGAGGAGGCCAGCATTGCTACCCAGCAGGCCCCCTCCAGCAGCCCTGATGTCTCCTGCGCACCCTCCGAGGCCGGGGAAGGATCCACCGGTGAGTCTTGCACTTTGCACTCACAAGGGCAGGGGGCGGGGGGGGGGGGAGCATGTCACTCAGGCCACGTGTGCTGCATGCTGTGTAGCATTAGGCAGCAAGCAGCCCATCCAACCACGTGCAGCCTGGTGACCGAGCGGCACGTGGCCGCGGCAGGCAGCTGCAGGGCACGCCTGGGACCGTGCTGCTCATACACATTCGGCAGGACCAGGGGGGAAGGGTGGATGCCGGCTGGAACCAGCCAGGGCCCCAGGGACTCAGCCCAGAGCCCGCACCGCCGCAAGGGTGCAGCACGGAGAACGGCACACTGTCCCATGCCTGGCTGTGAGGCACAGCCAGCTGCTCCTGGGTAAACCGCAGCATCACAGCCCTGTGAGTGTGGCCCCCACTGAGCCCCTCGCCTGCTCCCGGTGCCTTGGCTGGCTCCCCGAGGGAAGTCCCCGCTGCAGCCACACACGTCCTGGGCTACGTGTGTGAGGGATAGTGGGAGGGAGAAGGGTGGGAAGCGCTCGGGCCGCCCCTAGGGCCGCCTGAGTTTTGCTGCAAGGATGGGACACTCCCCAGTCACTCTCCTGGTTCCATCCAGGAGATATCCCACGCGATGGGGATCTGAGAGCCCAGACCACGTCTGCCAGACGTGCTCCCAGGCACTGTGTGGGGATTCATCTCGCTTTCCCTGTCAAATACCATTGATTAGCCCAAAGCCTCACAGCCTCCACCGGCAGGGAGTTCCACAGGTTAATGCAACACAAGCACCCTCCCGCCCTCCACGGGCCCAGGACACAGACCGGGGGTTCCAATACATGGAGGAGGACCCTACTCCAGGGGCGGTCCTCTATGCAAACATACAACACGGGGGGACAGGGGGGGGAACCGAGGGGCCCAAGCCACACCACCTCTGTGGTGTCACCTGGGCTCAGGGGTGGGGTGGAAGGCATGAGGTGTGGGGACAGTGGCCGGGCTGCCTGACTGACCCATCCTTTCTTCTGTTCCCTGCAGCGGGACCAACCAGGAGCGGGGGACCCTCCGGTCCGGCAGCAGCAGCACAGCCGCCCAACCACGGAGGCAGCGCACCCGACACCGGGACCAGCTCCTGCGGCGCCACGTGCAGGCCGTGGAGCGGGTAGAGGCGGCCATCCAGAGGTGCACAGAGGCGGACCTGCAGTGGCGCCAGGGGGCCTGGGCCACTTTCCAGGGGCACTGTGCGGTCATGGCGAACTCTGTTGCCAGCCTCTCCGCACAGATTGCCCATGCCATCCATTACGGCATGGCCGCGCCCCATGCCCCCGCCATCCCTCCCCTAGTAGTGCCCCCGGCCCCTCCTGCCCCTCCCCCTCCTGCAATAGCCCCTCCTGCCCCTGCTCCTGCCCCTCCCATTCCTGCCCCTGCTCCTGCCCCTCCTGCCCACCTCCCCATTCAGCCTGCCCCAACGCAGTCCACCCCCCATGTCCAGGTCCGCCCCCGCACGAGCGGTCGCAGGGAACACCCCTCCCAGGAGTAGCTCTCCTCTCCCTCCCAGTTCAAGTCTCCTCCCCTCCCAGTTCAAGTCTCCTCTCCCTCTCCCCCCTTTGTAAATAAAAACCGAACACGTGTTTATGGTGAAACCAAACTGTGTTGTGTGTTGGTAGGTAAGGGGAGGGGGAAGGGGAGGAGAGGGAGTTGTCCAGGGACACCGAGGCGACCCTACTCCGGGGCCTGTGAGAACATGTCCGTGAGGGCCTCCTGGATGCGCACCCCATCCTGGTGCACCTGCCCCCTCCCCGTCCTGCAATGGCCCCTCCTGCTCCTGCTCCTGCTCCTGCTCCTGCTGCCCACCTCCCCCTTCAGCCTGCCCCCCATGTCCAGGTCCGCCCCCGCAAGAGCGGTCGCAGGGGCCACCCCTCCCAGGAGTTGCTCCCCTTCCCCTCCCAGTTCAAGGTCTCCTCTCTGTTACGCGAGGTAACATGAATAATTAATTTAGAATGCCGATCACCCTAATAAAATCACGAAGATGACAAATGCAGACTCCAAATTCTATATCTATCACAGGTTTTCTAAAAAAAAAGGGAAATAATTTTGAAGGGTTATGGTGATGCATAAATGAATACCAACTCCGAAGATAAAATTCAACCACAGGACTATATTTGACATGCATAAAATCCCAATCAAGCAAGGGATAGTTTACAAAAGAGTAAACACAACACAAAAAACATGAAACACAGTCTAGGCGCGGACGGCGATTGTGGTGACGCTGGCGCCCTCCATCCTTTGGTCCTTCCGGGCCTCAGGAGAGGAACTGCCAGGAGATCCCTCGAAGATGACTGGAATCGGGTGCGCTGACTTGAGCCTTCCGCACGAACCTCGACTCCTCTTCCTGTTCTTCGGGACAGCTCGAACAGACGATGGTGGCCTAGACTATCCCTACACCTAACCCTGAACTCAAAGAACACCTAGCGACGCGCCCGGCGAACAAACTCGACGGCGAAATGCTTTGAACCGGCGACAATAGCTAATCTAACTAAACCTAAATCTAAACCTAATCCTAATTGGTAGGTACAAGCCTTCCGCTTGACCTGACCAAACCCTTAACAGAACCAAGAGTACTGTGCTCTGAACTAGACTGCTCAAACATATTTCACATAACAATAACGAACATTCTGCACAACATCCCCCTCTCCCCCAAACAGTGTGTTGTTGTGTATTGGGAGGTAAGGGAAGGGGAGGGAGTTGTCCAGGGAAACTGAGGCGACCCTACTCCGGGGCCTGTGAGAACATGTTCATGAGGGCCTCCCGGATGCGCACCCCATCCTGGTGCGTCTGGTGGCTGGCAGCTGTGTGGGGCTGTTCGTAGGCGTGGCCCTCTGCTGCCAGCCATGTGGGAAGGAAGGCCTCCCCGCTCCACTCCACAATATTGTGGAGCACGCAGCAGGCGGCCGCTACCTCCGTTGCATTCCACTCACCCATCTCGAGACGGGTGAGCAAACAACGAGCGGGCTTTTAAGCGGCGGCGAGCTCACGGTTGGGCCCGGTTGAGGCGGTCGTTGAACCGGGCCCAGTTCTGGTCCGGCCGCCCCGTGTAGGGCCGCATTAGCCAGGGCTTCAGGGGGTAGGCCGCATCCCCAACGATGCAGATGGGCATAGGCACATCCCTGACAGTCAACTCCCGCCAGGGGAAGTAGGTGCCCGCCTCCAGCCTGCGAAACAGTCCGGAGTTGCGCAGGATGCGGGCGTCGTGTGCCCTGCCAGACCAGCCCGTGTAGACATCCAGGAAGCGGCCCTGGTGGTCCACGACGACCTGCAGAACGATGGAGCAGTACCCCTTTCTGTTCATGAAATGGGCTGCTCGATGCTCCGGGGCCCGGACGGGGATGTGGCTTGCATCCAGTGCTCCCCCGCAGTTGGGGAACCCGAGGGCAGCGAAGCCGGCGACGGTAGCGTCCATGTCCCGCAGGTGGATCACTCTGGGGAGCAGGACGTCGTTGATGGCGCGGACGACCTGCAGAAGGGTGCAGAGAAACACAGGGGAACACATCAGATAAGGCAGGGGTGGGTGTGTGCTCCCTTGGCCCCCTCCCCGTGATTCCCGCTGTCCTCACGCACACACATACCACAGCCACCTCGCCCTACACCCCCGGCCCCCAGCAGGCCTGTGCAAGGGAGGGATGGGCCGAACCCCTGGGTGACCCAGCGTGGAGTCTTGGCTGCCCCTGGGCATGGAGTGCAGCACCCTCCCCCCACCCCATTCCCCACTCCCCCTGGGACTTACCTCCATCACAACGGCGCCGACGGTGGATCTACCCACCCCGAATTGGTGTGCCACCGATCGGTAGCTGTCCGGGGTGGCCAGCTTCCAGACTGCGATGGCGACCCTCTTCTTGATGGGGATGGGTGCCCGCAGCCGGGTGGTGGCTGTCTGGAGCGCGGGGGTGAGCCAGGCGCAGAGCTCCATGAACGTCCGCTTTCGCATGCGGAAGTTCTGGAGCCATTGCTGGTCGTCCCATTGCCCTAGGACCAGCCGGTCCCACCAGTCGGTGCTGGTGTCCAGTCTCCACACTCGCCTCTGCACCCTAGGGTGGGGGTGCCACAGGGACACCATGGCCTCACTGGTGAGGGGGTCCAAACCGATGGGCCCCTCCTGGTCCTGGAAGAGGAGGGCACCGACCTGGAGCAGCAGCTGCAGGCACTCCAAAATGTCCAACAGGGGCCAGAGCAGGCACATGGCCACCCCTGGTTCCATGGCACAAGACAGAGGGTTAGGGAAAAAACCCCTGGCAAAAGCAGTAGGTGGCCAAAGACAGCGGTGTCCCAAGGTCAGAGGGCAACCACCAAAGCTGCTTATGGCTGTCAGTCCCTGCAAGGGGCCCTCTAGCACGGAGCGCAGAGAAATGGCTGTCCGGGGAGATCCCTTTAAGCACGTGTCTGAAATGGCCGCCAGCCCCCGGCCCCGGAAAGGGCTGGTGCCCTTGTGCCCTCCATAAAATGGTTCCGGGCTTCTGCTTTTGCGGAAAAGCGTGCCGCCAATGTAGACGCGCTTTTCCACAAAAGCGCACCGTTTTAACGCGAACTCCGCGCCAATCTAGACGTGCTTTTGCGCAAATACTTTTAACGGAAAAACTTTTCCGTTAAAACCATTTGCGCAAAATCATGCCAGTCTAGACGTAGCCCTAAAGTAGATATAAGTGTAATCCACACACCTACTGGGTATGGTGTACTGACCTACCTAGTGGCACTTAAGCCAAGTGTACACCAGACCTGGAAGTTCGGCTTAAGGTGTGCAACTCCAGCCACGTACAATATATAGATGAAGTTGCCTTACCTTAAGCCAAGCTTGGCAGTGTCCCCACAGCAAACGCTCCCATCAGCCTCCCTTACGACTCATGATTCTGCTGAGTACAGGCACCATCCAGAGTTGCCCTCAGCATTCAATCTGCAGGTCTATATTAAACCCAATAAATCAAATGCCAGAATGTTGATCTCTGGCGTGGCAAGTGAAGACATGCCCTTAGAACACTCACAGAGAGACAGAATGAGTTTATTCTACAGTCTTAGAATCATAGAATCATAGAATACTAGGACTGGAAGGGACCTCAAGAGGTCATCGAGTCCAGTCCCCTGCCCTCATGGCAGGACCAAATACTGTCTAGACCATCCCTGATAGACATTTATCTAACCTACCCTTAACTATCTCCAGAGATGGAGATTCCACAACCTCCCTGGGCAATTTATTCCAGTGTTTGACTACCCTGACAGTTAGGAACTTTTTCCTAATGTCCAACCTAAACCTCCCTTGCTGCAGTTTTAGCCCATTGCTTCTTGTTCTATCCTCAGAGGCCAAGATGAACAAGTTTTCTCCCTCATGACACCCTTTTAGATACCTGAAAACGGCTATCATGTGCCCCCTCAATCTTCTCTTTTCTAAACTAAACAAACCCAGTTCTTTCAGCCTTCCTTCATAGGTCATGTTCTCTAGACCTTTAATCATTCTTGCTGCTCTTCTCTGGACCCTCTCCAATTTCTCCACATCCTTCCTGAAATACGGTGCCCAGAACTGGACACAATACTCCAACTGAGGCCTAACTAGCGCAGAGTAGAGCGGAAGAATGACTTCTCGTGTTTTGCTCACAACACACCTGTTAATGCATCCCAGAATCATGTTTGCTTTTTTTGCAACAGCAGCACACTGCTGACTCGTATTCAGCTTGTGGTCCACTATAACCCCTAAACCCCTTTCTGCCGTACTCCTTCCTAGACAGTCGCTTCCCATTCTGTATGTGTGAAACTGATTGTTCCTTCTTACGTGGAGCACTTTGCATTTGTCTTTATTAAACTTCATCCTGTTTACCTCAGACCATTTCTCCAATTTGTCCAGATCATTTTGAATTATGACCCTATCCTTTAGATTAGTCGCAACCCCTCCCAGCTTGGTATCATCTGCAAACTTAATAAGCGTACTTTCTATGCCAATATCTAAATCATTGATGAAGATATTGAACAGAGCCAGTCCCAAAACAGACCCCTGTGGAACCCCACTTGTTATACCTTCCAGCAGGATTGTGAACCATTAATAGCTACTATCTGAGTATGGTTATCCAGCCAGTTATGCACTCACCTTATAGTAGCCCCATCTAAGTTGTATTTGCCTAGTTTATTGATAAGAATATCATGCGAGACCGTATCAAATGCCTTACTAAAGTCTAGGTATACCACATCCACCGCTTCTCTCTTATCCACAAGACTCGTTATCCTATCAAAGAAAGCTATCAGATTGGTTTGACATGATTTGTTCTTTACAAATCCATGCTGGCTGTTCCCTATCACCTTGCCACCTTCCAAGTGTTTACAGATGATTTCCTTAATTACTTGCTCTATTATCTTCCCTGGCACAGATGTTAAACTAACTGGTCTGTAGTTTCCTGGGTTGTTCTTATTTCCCTTTTTATAAATGGGCACTATATTTGCCCTTTTCCAGTCTTCTGGAATCTCTCCTGTCTCCCATGATTTTCCAAAGATGATAGCTAGAGGCTCAGATACCTCCTCTATCAGCTCCTTGAGTATTCTAGGATGCATTTCATCAGGCCCTGGTGACTTGCAGGCATCTAACTTTTCTAGGTGATTTTTAACTTGTTCTTTTTTTATTTTATCTTCTAAACCTACTCCCTTCCCACTAGCATTCACTGTTAGGCATTCCTTCAGACTTCTCGGTGAAGACCAAAACAAAGAAGTCATTAAGCATCTCTGCCATTTCCAAGTTTCCTGTTACTGTTTCTCCCTCCTCACTGACCAGTGGGCCTACCCTGTCCTTGGTCTTCCTCTTGCTTCTAATGTATTTATAAAAAGTCTTCTTGTTTCCCTTTATTCCCGTAGCTAGTTTGAGCTCATTTTGTGCCTTTGCCTTTCTAATCTTGCCCTGCATTCCTGTGTTGTTTGCCTATATTCATCCTTTGTAATTTGTCCTACTTTCCATTTTTTATATGACTCCTTTTTTATTTTTAGATCATGCAAGATCTCGTGGTTAAGCCAAGGCGGTCTTTTGCCATATTTTCTATCTTTCCGACGCAGCGGAATAGCTTCCTTTTGGGCCCTTAATAATGTCCCTTTGAAAAACTGCCAACTCTCCTCAGCTATTTTTCCCCTCAGCCTTGATTCCCATGGGACCTTACCTATCAGCTCTCTGAGCTTACCAAATTCCGCCTTCCTGAAATCCATTGTCTCTATTTTGCTGTTCTCCCTTCTACCTTTCCTTAGAATTGTGAACTCTATGATTTCATGATCACTTTCACCCAAGCTGCCTTCCACTTTCAAATTCTCAACCAGTTCCTCCCTATTTGTTAGGATCAAATCTAGAACAGCTTCCCCCCGGTAGCTTTTCAACCTTCTGAAATAAAAGTTTTATCCAATGCAGTCCAAGAACTTATTGGATACTCTGTGCCCGCTGTGTTATTTTCCCAACATATATCTGGATAGTTGAAGTCCCCATCACCACCAAATCTTGGGCTTTGGATGATATTGTTAGTTGTTTAAAAAAGCCTCATCCACTTCTTCCACCTGGGTAGGTGGCCTGTAATAGACTCTAGCATGACATCACCCTTGTTTTTAATCCCTTTTAGCCTAACCCAGAGACTCTCAACACTTCCGTTTCCTATGTCCATCTCCACCTCACTCCAAGTATGTTCATTTTTAATATATAAGGCAATACCTCCTCCCTTTTTTCCCTGTCTATCCTTCCTGAGCAAGCTGTACCCTTCTATTCAAACATTCCAATCATATGTATTATCCCACCAAGTTTCTGTGATGCCAACAATGTCATAATTGTACTTATTTATTAGCACTTCCAGTTCTTCCTGCTTATTACCCATACTTCCCACATTTGTATATAGGCATCTAAGATACTGATTTAACCTTGCCTCCCACTTTTGCCCTGATTCTCCTTTCTCTCTGCCAATATAGCCCATGCTCCCTCCCATTTCCAACCCATCACCCAGGTCTCCATGTTCTCCACTTACCTGTGGGCTTTGCTCACCTATCCCTATCGAACCTAGTTTAAAGCCCTCCTCACTAGGTTAGCCAGTCTGTGTCCAAATAGGGTCTTCCCCCTCCTCGAAAGGTCTCTGCCTAGCAGTCCTTCCTGGAATAGCATCCCATGGTTGAGGAAGCCAAAGCCCTCCTGGCGACACCATCTTTGCAGTCAGGCATTCATCTCCAGGATGCACCTCCAGGATGCACCTTAGCTGAGAGCAGCTGTAGAGGCTCATGCACTAAGCTCCAGAGATCCTAGGATCAGTTCCACCTGTCAATGTTACATAAGGATAACGGTCCAGGCAAAGAATGAACCTGATGGGCCTGATAGTGGCGTCAAGTGTATGATTGAGGGGGATGAACCAGAACAGTGAGAAAGGCAGACAGGAGTCAGAAACTGAATAGAAATAGCTGGAATGACAGGCCCAGGTGAGATGGTTCAGCACTTCCTTCAGACTCAAATACATGTAGACTTTACAGCCAGAAGGGACTATCATGATCAACTAGTCTGACATTCTGAATATTGCAGGCCACAAAAACTCACTCACCCAGTCCATTTAATAGATCCTTAACCTCTGGCTGAGTTACTTAAGTCCTCAAATCACTCTCATTTACTTTAGTTCAAACCAGGCTCTGATACAGAGGCATTAGAGCTGGGCAGCAGGCAGTGTGCACCAGGAGCTGGCTTAAAAGCTGACTCCCTGAATGCACCAGCTCCCAGAGAGCTGGTTGCCACCCCACATGTAACCACTGAAATTTTCAGCGATTACATTGTTAGCCAATTAAACACATTTTAAAATCCCTACCACAGACCCACCATCTCACTCCCACATTACCCATCTGGTATTTACTGAGCATAGATACTACTTTACTGAAACCAGCAGCAGAAGAGTTTTCTTTCTGAGACACACTTAAGCCCAGATCCAGTGCAAACTCATCTAGAAAACATGTTCAATAATGAAATGGCATTTTTTCACCTAGAAATGAAACTAGAACATCTGGCGAATATCCTAAGACAACTGGAAAACACAAGGGTCAAGATGGAGGTTGCAATTATCCATCTAGGTATCACTTCCAGGTACTTTAAAATAGAAATAATCTCATTCTCTCTTTCTCTCTCCTTCTTCCTATCTTGTACAGAACTAGCTTGATTATATTTAGGGTCTCTCTGTTGTTGTTTGTGTCCATATGTGAGGAACTTATTGAGGGAAAATTAAGCTGAAGTTCTCAAAGTGGTTATTTCCATATTTGTTCCTATCTCTTGCAGAAGCAAGTTCTATAGTTCAGCTCCTGTAGAAGTTCTGTAAGCTGCATGAGCCTGTAATTTCTAGTGGAATACAGCCTTCATTGGAGACCAAAGTTGCAGAGGGAGAGCTGATCTTGCAGATACGTCAGGCCATTCCAACAGAAGACTTTGAATTTCAGAAGAGAGCCCTTGAACTGGACTGTGTGTTAAATGGGGACTCACTACAGAGAGTGGAGATCCAGGGTGATGCCATGGTGTCCTGTGTTAATAAGCAGAATGACTACAGCCTTAATAACAGAGTCTTTTCAAGGCCTATGGCTCCATATCTAATTAATTGCAATAATCAAGCCTTAAGGTTATGAAAGAGTGGAGCCAGGTCTGTGTTTCATTACATTAAAAAGATTGGTGAAACAGGGACAGTAGGCTGATGTCCATAAAATTAGATGAGTACAAAATGTGATAGAAATATCTCAGAATTCTCTGAATCCCCGAAGGGAAAGAGCCTTGTCTGGGAATACTGTAGAAATTAAAATTCTTGCTTTAGTGGGAATGCTCTTGTGCATGTTGAAAGATGGTACAGGATTCCGTAAAATATTGAATAGATTAAACCTGCATCGACAAGTACTCGCTTGCCCTTTTGTATCTCCTGTTGATTCTTGTGCAGGAGAAAAAATCTTAGCTGCCCTTGGAGAGAAGGAGAGAGAGAAATACTTATTTTTTTCCTGATCTGAATTCTATGACCCAGCAAGACAGGAAAATACTATATGTACTATATACAGATTTTTTGATGAAGGAGTCTTCCTATCCCAGGCGTTTCTTGCAAAAGTGTAGGAGATGTAGAATACAAAAAACTTTTCTGTCTGTGAATGTATCCTCTGCATAAAAACTTCTGAAGAAGACTACCTATAAAAGGGATGAAACCAGGCAGGTATCTTAAATAGTCATGTAGTGCAGATGAAAATGACTTACGTGCTTTCAGTCTCTTTGTCTCAATCTACATTCTAACTAGGAGATGCACTGCTAGAAATAGTTTGCTTCCTTTTCTATCTGCTATAAATGCAACTTTTCACCTCTAAGCAATGGACTGACTTCATTCTCTTCCTTCATCATTCCCTAATGTATGCTTGCTATAACATATGTTATTAGATGCACCATTGATTGTTCTGCCGCATGGATAATGAATAGGACAAAAAGTAAGTAGCCTGTTGTATATTATTGTGTAATGTACATCATGTGTTTTCTTATAAGTAACAGAAACCAGAGGACCTAGCTGCAATTAATAGCTAGCTTTGTATTTCAAAACCAGAATAATTTTTAAAACAAGGTTCTACTGAGCTTCAGGTATATGAACATTTGATGCTGGTTCTTTAAGAAAAACTCAGACCTTCAAAAAGGAGAGCTGAGGAAAAGCATTATAGTTTAAAATCTTAAGATATATGGGAACAGTAATCTACACATTCAGACTGTCATATGCTTCCCCAATAGAGTTCATTCTAGGCAGAATCACAACAGTAATTTTAAGTAATTCCCTATCTTGGGACAGAACTTTGACACCTTTTTTTCTTCTAAAATTTGCACTTTATTATTGAACTAGAAGCCTGGTCCATAGTCCATTGAAGTCAATAGAAAAGTCCCCACTGTTATAATGGGCTTTGGGTCAGGTGCTAATTGAGAATTTCCACTGACTCTACTCAGTAGAAATATGTTCTATATAAACTCAATACTTTCTGACATTATGACATGCCAAAACAGGAAAGATATAAGGGAAAGAGTTATCTCTACACCTGGGTTTATCTAAAGCAAGGAAAGATGTCACTGAGATGAGAGAGCTGACAACAAGAAAGGAGTTGGTAACTGGAGCAAGCAGATGAACATGCCAGGGTCTGAAACCATCAAAGGACATACGTTATTTTAGGTACATTTACTCTTCCCCCTCTTCATTGACCAGCCGTATGATCTAGAACACTGGTCAGAGCTCATCAAATAGCAGAAATTCTTTCTCACTGCAGGATGATAACACAGACTAAATGTATAGCTTTATCAAGAGAATGAGCATCTGAAATGTCAAAAAAGCAAGTTGTAGACACTGAGACCCTATTGATTTTTTTACTATAGCCAAAATGTAGTTGGACACCAAGAGAAGGAAATGTATGTACATGGAAATCTTTCAAATGCCATACTTTCATACTCTAATAAGGGATTATGTTATTTTATTGGCTTTCCTATCATTATATACATATTGGCTGCAAAGGCACCACCAAACCAAATTTCACTAGTCCCGATCAAGAAAAGTTAATTTTACATGTTATAACTACAGTGAAAGCTTTACTGTCTGGGATGTTGGGGGTATGGAAGTTGACAGTTACAGTCCAATATTCTGATTAACTAAGAGTCTGAAGTGTGGTAAGGAGCTTCAAGCTGAGGCAGGGGTGTGGGATGTGGGGGGAGGTATAGACTCTGGGCTGGGGTATGGGTTCTGGAGTGAGTCCAGAAATGAGGGATTCTGGGTGTGGGAGAGGTATCTGGGCTTGGGCATGAATGGGGGTTGGGTGCAAGAGGGGTGAGGGCTCTGGCTGAGGGTGTGGACTCGGGGGGGGGCTGGGAATGAGGGGTTTGGGATAATTGAAGGGGCTCCAAGCTGGAGCTGAGGGGTTATGAGTGTAAGAGGAGATGAGGGCTTATGGAGGAAGTTTGGGTGCAGAAGGGTGCTCAGGGATGTAATGTGGGAGTGGGAGGAGGTGCAGGACATGGGCTCCGAGAGGAAGTTTGGGTGCAGGAGGCGGCTCAGGACTGGAGGTTGGGATACAAGAAGTGCTGGATCCAGGTGGTGCTCACGTAGGGCAGTTCCCCACAAGTGGTGACATGTCCCTGCTGCTTCTAGGCGGAAGCGTGACTAGCCAACTCTGTGCACTGCCTTTGCCTATAAGTGCTGCCCCTGCAACTTTCATTGGTTATGGTTTCTAGCCAATGGGAGCTGTAAAGCTTAGACTTGGGGCTGAGCAGGGGCTGGGCACAGAGCCCTCATGGCTGTTCCTCCACCAAGGAGCAGCAGGGGCATGTCACCACTTCTGGGGAGCCACACGGAGCAAGGTGGGGAGCCTGCTGGCCTTGCACCAACTGAACTATAAACCGAACTATCAGTGAAGATAAAAAATGTCAGTTTATAGAGCTTTCTGGTTAGTACAGGGCTGGATAGAACAGCTTTTACTGTATAATACTCCTCTTGTGTTTTGTCAGTCTATTTCTGAGATAATATAGGGTTTAGCACAGAAGCTGTGACAATCTGTAGAACTCCTTTTGCAGAAAAGGACACTATACACAGGTAAAAAGCTTATGAATTGGAAGTAGAATGATACTATTAGCCGTGGAAGAAACATCATTAATCTTAATGGAAGATCTAATCAGAACAGCTAAATAGTTAACACAAAAGTTACCAGGTTGGTAAGCTAAAAGACCAGAAATATTATGGACAACAGCAAAATGTATTAACAAAGTATTTGAAACCAATTGTTCAAACACTTGTATTTTGAACTTTTCAAATGGTTAAACCCTGAAAGAGAAAATGGGTTAGACTGAGAACAATCATAACAGCAAATAGTGTTAAAAACTTAGTAAAGAGACTCACTATAGTTTGCAAGATCTAGATAATCATGGTAAGAAGCACTATGCCAACCCTACACAAAACAATGTCCCAGTACGATAAGGAAGCCCAATGTGAAAACACACCTCTGACAGCAATTCTCTTCTATGTGAATGTCCTAGCAAGATGAAAGCTTTAGAGACTCCTTTGGAAGCCATATGAAACAATGGGAGACCATCACCCATTCAGACAGGATTGTTAGGCGGCTACACTCCTAGAAAATCTTTATTCCTGCTCCTAAGTAACCTTTCCACCAAAGAAATACTTAATGAAGTACAGCAATGGGGCAAAATTGTCAGCAAAGAGCAATATGTGCCCTGTTTTGTGTTAAAAAATAGCTTATCTATTTTAGAGATTTCTGTATCTGTCTGTGTGTCTGTTTATGAATCCATTTGTTCAAGAACTCCTAAAAGGTAAGAGCTAGAACCACCAAATTTGGTATGCAGCTTTTGCTTATCCTAACTTAAAGAAAGGGTTGGTTGTGCCAGGGAAATGGGATGTGTCTGGAATTCAATTGTTTTCCATCACATGGGAAGGGAGGGTGCTGAGCAGAGGGACACTATACTCATAGTCACCACTAGGGGCAGTGAGCACAGGGGACAGCTACACAGAGTGACCACTGTGGCCAGCTGCACCACCAAGGGAGTGGCCAGTTGGGGATGGGGCTCACCATCTTGTCTGGCACTGGCCCAGGTAAATGGTCCTCCTGCCCCAAACCCCTTCCCTTTAACCCTTGGCCCCAGCGTCAGACCAGGGAAGGGCAGGAAACCTGCTCTGGCCCCACCACCATGCCCCCACCCACCAAGCACCACCAGGGCTGGGCAGCATAGTCCCAGCCTCTACCACAGGAGCCACAGCCAGCACCACTACACACCAATGGCTGTCCAGCACAGCTGCAGCTGTCTAGCTGTGCTGCCCCTCCTCTTCCCCACTCCAGAGCCGGGTCAAAAGGAATGCTGATACAGAGAAAATCAAGCATTACTCTTCTCGCCTCATCATTAACTGAGCAGTGATGTAAACCAAACAATGCTTAACTTTCTTTTGATCCATATTTGATACCAAGAATTATGTAAAAGAGCAATCTATCTGCTGACTCCTGACTACTGCTTCCCTAGGAAAGCTACAAGCAACACTTTCAGTAACACACTATCCTTTAGGAACAAGCAGTGAATATATCATATCTGTTTAGAATGCCCTTTGGGAGCCTTCAGGAAGAAAGGTGCCATAAATGCAAGCTCATTATCGTCAGCTCCTTTTATGCACCACCTGAGCACCAAATCAAACAGGAAAAATATATAAAAAATTAAAAATACATTCTCCTTGCTCTTCTTTTTCCTGCTTGTAATATTTTTCTGCTCATAAATATTTTATTTGATAAGACTTGCTATTTACTAAACACTCTAAGAATCTCCTTGACCCCTTAACTATACCAAATGTTCTTTACATTAGTGAGAAAGAAATGTCTTTATTATTATGGAACATTTAACAGGATGGTGCCTGATGCACACCACTTGTTTTCAAGTCTAGAAAGTTCTTATAATTGTCACTGTTGCACCTCTCAAACAAAGTAAACAGGGGCTCAAAGTAACTGAGAATGTTCAGAACTCCTTAGGAGAGGTGCTTTCTGTTACAATGCATTAATAACAATGCCTTGCACAACAAGGTCTGAACTTGGTTGGGGCAGTAAGGTTCATAATCTCAAAGGTACTTAGGTGCCTAACTCCCATTAAAATCAACAGGATTTGGTGCCTACATACTTTTGAGGATCTGGCTACAAACACAAGTGGGGCCAGAGGATGGGTGAGGGATCACAACAACAAAGGAGGGGAATGTCAGGGGCTTGTGTCTTGCAATGTGAAGGGTCCCTTAATAAGGCCCTCATTCTTGGAGAACTTGGATGCACATCTTCTCCAATAGATAGCTCCCTTCTCCAATGGTGAGTGAGGTAAGACTGATGGAGAGGAAGATTGCTCGGGTTTAGTGTCTCCTGAGACTCCAGTGCCTACCAATTCATGGCTCCTTCGGGTCTCTCCCCCACACCCTACTGTGCAAGTAAATGCCAAACAGTTCAGCTTTGCCAGCTGCTCCTCCGCCATCCGCAAGCGTCCACACGGTGGTCAGTGGCAGGCTTGGGACCAGAGCACGAGGGGCTGGCGAAGGAAAGGGGGCAGGATGGGAGAGGAAGGAACAGGAGCGCTGCGGGCAGCGGAGGGAGGTGGAAGAAGACAGCAGCAGCAATACCAGCTGGGATCAATGTGGGCGGGGAGAGAGCTGGAAAATTACAGCAGGAACACGGCGGGGGAGGGACGGGCAGGAGGTGTGGGGGGCAGCAGCAAGGGCGTGGGAGTGTTTGCGCCTGCAATGTCCAGGCAGCTCCTGCACGGGTCTAACCCTGCACGTCAGGATTACCCGGGCTGGGGGTAGCAAGCGCCTTGCCCCGGGAAGTGGGGAGCGGCGCAGAGGAGGCGAGCAGCCCGGATCGCCTGTCGCATCTGGGGCAGCAGGTCGCGCGAAGAGCCGCTGTGCCGGGCCCCTAGAGTGGCGCTTGCGCACTGCGGGCCCCGTGCCTCCTCCCCCAGTGGAAGCGGCTACAAAGGGGAGCGAAGGCGGCGGGCGGGTTGAGCGAGGCGCGAGCCGCCGGGGGAAGCCGGCTCCTCACAGCTCTGCCCGGAGGGAGCGAGGAGCGGGGCCACCCAGCTCGCAGGCACCTCTCCTCCTGCGGCCACGCAGCGCCGCGCTAGCTCGCGTCTTCCCTCCGGGGCCAGCGGCTCTCGCCGCCCCTTCCCTTCCCGCCCGTAGTGCTGGCGAAGGAGCAGCAGCCGATCAACACGTTACTAGGGACTCCCGGGGCTGCTGCTCTCCTCTGAGCTGGCAACAGGCGGGAGGAGCCACTTGGCTGCTGCTAATTTCATGATCTAATTTCACCTTGCAGTGCCCCCCCTGCTCAGAGGCGATCGCTAATCCCAGAGTTTTGCAAAGCTCTTAAGCACCCTGCGCTGCAGGCAGCAACCTGTTTACTCTGAGGCGCTGGAGACGAGGAATTAGTGTTGGCAGTGACCTGGCAGGGAGAGGGGTTGCATTTCCGCAGCGATCTTCCCGTGCAATAAAGGCAAGGCAGCGGGACAGAGACGGGCACCAGCCAGAGGAAGTGAATAGGCAGCTCCACACCCGGGCCGGTGCAACTGCTACCACAGACGGCAACGGGCAGGGCAAGGGCGGAGTGATGGATGTGGGGCTGCCTCTAGTGTTCGCACTTGCCACCTTAATTCGGAGACGTTGATGCAACTTCTCAAGGTTTGTCCCGGCAGGTGAGAGGGGACACGACCCCTCCTCGGCGTGTGGTTTGTTTTCTCTTCCTTTGCTGTCCGGTTTCGCGCGCCCTTCGGGACATTTGCTGCGGAAATGAATCGAACTTGAAAGGCGCAAAGGGTCGAGAGTGTCCTTTCTACCCACCCTCCTCCTCACCGTCCCCGCTTTCCCCCGCCGGCCGGCGTGTGTGTTTGGCAGCAGCAGCAGCAGCGACATGGGGCTAATTCCCAACGCCAGCCGCTTGGGCAGCTGCTCTTTATAAAGAGGGAGCCGCTGGGTGCAACCACTCACCGCCATGCAGCCCCACCGTGCGCTCTTCGCATTTGCCCTGGGCTTGCAGCTGCTCGGAACTTTGACTCCCTTCGCCCCTGTGGCTGGCCCCCAGGCACCCTGCGCCCGAGCTGCGGTGGCGGGCAGAGCGGATCGCGAGGGAGACAGCGGCCAGCAGCATGCAGCCCGGCGCCGCGCAGCCCCTGGGCTGCTCCAGCAAGCCCCACCGTCCCCCAAAGAGGGGAGCAGCCGGACCGTCCGCGAGTTCCGTTTAGGAAGCGGTGCCAGCAGGTCCAAAGCAACAGCACCCCATGCAGCGGCGGAAGAGGCTGCGTCGATGCACCGTGCTAGGGACTTGGCTGCTGAAGCTGCCCTGCACTTGGGCGCGAGGAGCAGCAGCGGCGGATTTCCTGCCGTGGAGCCTAGGGGGCAGCCTGATCCCCTCGCCAGCGTCCTGCCAAGGGGCAAGGGGAGCACGGGCCGGCCGGTAGCTCTGGGGACCGGAGGATGCCCTACTCCCCAGGGCCTTGCTGGGCACAGGGAGGAAGGTAGCAGCACGGCAAGGCGCAGCCCCAAGACGCTTGCTAGGAGCAGGAGAGGAGCCAGCGAGCTGCAGGGCAGGGGCAAGGGAGGAGGGGGAGGGAAAACCAAGAGCCCGAATAGCAACCTGGCAAAGCCTTTCAACAGCTCCTCGGGCAGCCCGGCTCCTCCAGCCGAGGGCGATGGCGAGGAGGAGGAGGGTGCCCCTCAGTTGCTGCCCTTGAATGGCTCCTCCCGCGATGGGCTAGAGAGGGGCGCTGGAGCCCGCAGCAACAGGACCAGCCGCCGGGCCCGGCTCAAGAACCCTTTCTACCCGCTGACGGAGGAGTCGTACGGCGCCTATGCGGTTATGTGCCTGTCGGTGGTGATCTTCGGCATCGGCATCATGGGCAACATGGCAGTGATGTGCATCGTGTGCCACAACTACTACATGAGGAGCATCTCCAACTCCCTGCTGGCCAACCTGGCCTTCTGGGACTTCCTCATCATCTTCTTCTGTCTGCCCCTGGTGATCTTTCAGGAGCTCACCAAAAAGTGACTGTTGGCAGATTTCTCCTGCAAAATCGTTCCGTACATCGAGGTAATTACAGTTGTTCATAATAATATTGATAAGAATAGTAGCTTACATTTATACAGGGCCTTTGGTCCCCACAGTACCTTGAAAATTTACACTCTGGTAGTAAACTTTCAACACAAGGATCCTAATCCCGCCCACAGCAACCGTGTCTGCAGAAAGAGGAAGACCCTAGTAGCAAAGAAAGAAGAAATGTGTAGTTGGTGTGTCCATGTTTTCCATAACTAGGACTTACTATGTATTACTAGCATAGTATATTGACAGCTGCTGAATAGAGGCATTCTGTTGCGTGTGTAGGGGCAATAAGTCCTGTTTGAAACAGTCAAATCACTAGGTCTTTTGTATGTCTCATCAAAAAGATTAGCTTGTCTATCCCGTCATTTTTTTCCATCCACAATTACAAAAAAAAATATTACTTGTGGAGAGTGGCAGTAAAATGTGCTGTAATAAATGTGCATAGAGTGCTTGTGATGAATCTTTACTACCATTCCCTACACTTTTTAAAAGAATTAAAAATTAATGTATTTGCCCTCCTCCCCCCCCCCCCACACAGTTGCACAAGAAGTTGAGGAATATATTAGCAGGTTTACAGAGCTACTAATACTTTGCTATTTCTCACATAGTCATGCAATCTGATAAAAGATACTGCTTTAACTTAACTTCTGTTGCCTCTTGGGGCAAAAATTGTTTCTTTCTTTTTGCAAAGCTTATCCTGTGGGTGAGGGAGGTGCCTTTATAGTCAAAGAACTGTGAATGTGATATGTGCACTATTCACTTCCCAATCCCACAGTTATTCATTTGATTTTTCTTAAAACATGACCCAGGTTCAATTTAATTCCTAGTCTCTTGGCAACTGTTCAGATACTCTGCCAACCAAGCTTTCAGCCAGCTGGCCAGAAACCTGCTGCCATTCAGGTTGTCCACTTTATTTATTTACTGGAAGCAGAACTGGAGCTTGATGGTAATGTGTAGCCCTTAATTCTGGCAAGCTGTGCTATGTGGCTTTGACATTGTATGTATAACATTATTCCTTTACTAAAAGTGTGGGGTAGGTCAGCAGAAAATAATTGTTGATCAGCTAGTCCCTTAGTGGCTTATTAGGCATGCAGGAAGCCATGTTTTCTTGAATTAATATTTATAGTGTCAGTTTCCAGCATTTAAGTGCATTGAATAATATATAAGTAAATAAATAAATGGTGACATATTTTAGGGATTAGGATTGGACATGTAACACTTAAATAGCTGCCATTGCTTCTTTATATTAGGTAAGTGTATTATTGGTGTTACTAGGGATTGTGCTATATTCTGATGCATCTGATTTCATTGGAGTTTAGTGGTTGACAGTTTCCACGACATGGTAAACTTAGAATGTACTTAATGTTGCCAAATTTATGAACTAGAAAAATCAAGCAAATTTTCGTTGACAATGGATGGCTAGTAATACATATAATGGTGGCCATAAAATTGAATTTTGTTATTTTAAAGTCCAGTATGCTAGTAATTAATACACCAAATAAGTAGCATCCATTTAAATGAAATTGATATCTTCTAATTGATATTAAAAAATATCCCAAGACTTTCCTCCAGTGTTATTTCACTCCACCTGTTTTTTCTATGCTGAATTTCATACACAATTGGAAACATCTTTTTCTAGCATTGTAATGCGGATTCCTGTTAGATGTCAGTGATTTAAAATGGCTTTTGTGTTCTCTATTATCTAACAATTGTATAGAATAGTCAGTTTGTTCTTGAAATTTTAATTGCTTAGACTGTCAAAGTTTGAGTTTGCAAAAGATCTGCATTCTTTACAAAGTAGAGAAAGATTACAAGAAACTGTTTTAATGTAGATGTTTAAATACATAAAAAATAAATGTTCCAGTAATCCATAAGCAACTATGTTTATACACATTTAAGCAATTAACTATATAGCATTTTTAGCTTAGTTGTATAGCTATAGGGTGGAATTCTAAAACGTGTCTCTCAGTGACTTAGGACGTGTGGTCCTATGTCACATGTGCTTTTGAAAATCCCACCTGTGGTTTCAAAGGTGCATAAAACTAGCTGCTCAGTTGAGAATGTCTGGTTATCCGGAGCAAGTTACGTAACTATAAGGTGACTCAACCTTGCTTTGTACTGTATTTAAAAGTCTTAACTAAAGCAAATGAACTCCACTGAAGAGTGTTAGTTTAGCAATTTATGCCTAATTGCTATCTATTAGTGCTGCTTAATGGGTGCTAATTGTGCAGAAAATTTTTAACAAGTACATACAAGCAATTATAAAATTGTGTACACTTCTGTGAAAATAGATTTATTTAAAGTTTTTTTTTGCCTGAGTTTTCAGCAGTGTATCTGAAATGTTGGCCCTCTTAATAGCATCGAATTTAAAGTGTCTTACACACTTAATAAAGATCTGTTGCGGCAAACCATAAGCATGCATTTCTGCAATATAAATCTACCACATTTGGGTTACTTGTATCAGCTGTCTTTTCAACTATCTAACTGATTAAAAAAATAATATTTAACACCTTCTGGAGAAATAAACTTAATTGATTAATAAAGGCTCCATTGCCCTTATGTATGTCTAATGAGACCGGCAAGAGCCTCTGAGAATCATAGCTTGGGAGGGTGCAGAATCTAGGAGTGCCATCAGTTCTACATGCTGCTTTTTAACCTTGTGTTCGGTGCCTTTGAAGATCTCGACACTTTTATTTACATACCAAAATGTTGATTTAAGAGCATAACTTTTGGCATCCAGGTTTGAAAATTTTGGCTTGACTAACGTACAGTGTTTTCCTATCCACTTATCTTGATATTACTCTCTAAAAGGAGTTTTAGGAGCAGCACTCAAATCAGAGCCAGATGGTGTGGGTGGCCAAGCAGCACTGTGAAGGCAATTGGCCTTGTCAGATCCTCCCACTTCAGGCATTGGGACCCTCAGACTCATCATGTTTGAGTGAATTTCACCTGTATAAGAGAATTGGAAAAAAGCTCAAAACATGCTAAAAGAATCCCTTTTATGAAGTGGAGCATCATTATATCCTCCATTGTTTGTTGTTTGTTTGTTTTCATAATTCCAAATTATGAAAACATTACCTTTATACATTACCTTTACATACATACCTTTATACAATACCTTTCTATTAAAGCCTAATTCCTAATTAGACTTTAATAGAAAGAAGTATGGTGACCTACCAGCAAAATTAATGATACTAGCACTCTTCTTCTTCAAAGTGTTTCACAAACATAAACTAAATAGAACCCACAAGCCTGCTGTGAAGTGTACTTGCGCATTTTTATAGTTTGGAAATTGGAAGCAGACAAGTTAAAGTAACTTGCATAAGGGCACTGTTACTTGTTTAAGGTGAAAGTCAACCACAAATTGAAACTATCCCCAACTTCCAGATTTTAATTGGAGTGCCTCTCTAGTAATGTGTGTCCTGTTCTTAGAGGTTAGAATAGAAATGGGGCTGTTTTGATTGAGGTAGGTTGCAAATAGATATAGCATTCTTTAGTATGGAATGAAAAAAAATATATACTGACAGACTGAATTGCTCAGGAAAGAGGTGTAGAACATAATGCTGATTCAGGTGCTGATTCAAATCCAACTCGGGGTCGTAGTGAGTAAAAGTCAGTGTCTTCTGATGATTTGTTCATTGATCTATATGCAATGTGTTCACGGCCCCAGCCCAGTTTCTGGTGGGCTGTTTCCAGCTCACTAAAGCCACCACAATTATCATTCTTAGTGGCAAATGTAAGGATTCATTTGACCTGAAAAACTGACTACTCTCCCCTTCCCCACCAGAGTTGGTCCCTTCGTGGCAAATTTGAGGCTCATTTATGGGAAATTTGGCCATTCTGTGCCCATTCCAAGGCTGTTCATAAAGCCCTTTTTATATATTTGTCATTAATAAAACAAAATACATTACATATTTTGAGCTTTCTGGGGCAAGGACTTGTACAGGGCATAGCATCTTTGGCATATAACAAATATTATTTTTTAAAAGATATTTTAAATAAAATGTTATGTGTTGATTTAATAACTGCATGATGAAAACAGGCACTAGCACTGCTGCATCTGGTGTTCTGTCAATGTTTCTTTTTTCTACAAATCTCTGTCTTCCAGGGGCTTATAAAAATGTCTATAAAAATTTTAAATACAAGGTATAATAATGAATGCATGTCAAACTGGATTTAAAATTGGATCAGCAATATTTGTTACAGAATTGTGGAAAGAAAAAGGGCAGTTTATCACAGGCACCACTGAATGTTGTCTTGGCATTGCTCTGTCCTTTGCTACAGATACTGTGTGCTTGTGTGACAAAGTGTTCCTGTTAAGAATGAAGGGGCAGGTTTAACAATAGTGCCAGTGCTAAAAGAATCAAAGTATGAGCCCCTCATCTAGAATGGTGAAGAGTTTGATCCTCACTTAAGCAAACTACTGGTTCCTTTATGAAAAGTGTAAGTTTTGTTTATTTATATTTATTGGTAGATTTCAAAGAAGAAAGGGAGCTAAAAATTGAATCTATTAGAAATAAAAAATGATTTGTTTTAAAAAAGAATCAATAACAACACTTTGTATGAAAGATCATCAGATTCCTCACTACCCTTGTTGAAGAGTTGGCACACTGATGACTAGTTCTGGTGTCATGACACTAGAATTAACTATCCCTTCTAGCAGAAATCTAGAGTAGCAATCTGAAATCAGCACAGAGTAGTAGCCCCACCAGGACATACGAAAGGGAAGCAAATACTTCCCACACATGCTCTGTATCACCAATATAAGTGCTCTGCACTGCTACAACAGAGGAGCAGCCAGATTACATACATCTGTGGAACATTTCCATGACACCAGTGTTCATGATTATCCCAGCGCTTTTCTGATCCTGAACTTGACATGTCTCTTCCTCCAACATACTAATGCTGATTAATAAAAGCAGATGAATATTGTGTTTCAAGTCAGATGTGGGCATGGAAATATTTCTTTTTGCATCAGCGTAATCTGCTGCATACATACAGTGAGGCTCCTTTGCCTACTTTAACAGAGCACTGAATAAATGTAAAGTATTATTTTATCATAGGAGGAATAAGCTATTATATTTTACTTCTGTATTTTTGTTGTTTCATTCTAGTTGCTATAATTATTTTTCCTTCATTTAATACAAACATTGAGTAATAAAAAGATAACTGTATTTAGAGTATAAGGAAATACAAGAATATATTGCAGATACTGAACTGTTTGTATTTGTTTATTTTAGGGGAGAATGATAAGGGTTTAGGGGACACCACGGTATGTTTAATTAAAAATACCCTAAGAATGCAGAGTTGGTGTGCATATAGAGCAGTCAGAATCAGAAAATAGATCATTAAGGCTACGTCTAGACTGCAGGCTTTTTGGGCAAAGAAGCTTTTGTTGGAAGAGATCTTCCGCAAAAACTTCTTGTGCAAGAGAGTGTCCACATTGCAAAAGTGCATTGAAAAAGCGATGCGCTTTTGCGAAAGAGAATGTCCAGACTGCCTGGATGCTCTCTCACAAGTAAGCAGTGAATGCTATGGACAAAATGGCCACCAGGACACCTTTGCTTTTTCCTCTTCCCTCTTCTTGCGCAAAAGACCCCTCTTCCCCATCCACACAAGCCTTTTTGTGCAAGAGCTCTTGTGCAAAAAGGCGTTCTTCATAGAATGAGGACTACCAATTGCAAAAACTGCTCTGATCTTTCAATTTACTTGTGCAAAAATGGGCTTGAGGTGTGGAAAAATGGCCGTTTTTGCACAAAAACTCTGTAGTGTAGACATAGCCTAAGTCTCATAATAAAGCTTTTAGAGTTTTCGTGTGAATATAACAGGAGTGAGCAGGTAGGGATTAATGTGATCTCATTTTGCATTCAGAATTAGGAGGTCATCTAGTAGCTCTTAGTATTTTCTGTAGAGTGAATTTCTGAATTTTGGAAATTGTTTCCGAATCTCCTTCCCATGTAGCCATAAAAATGGTCATACTCCCCAGGCAGGGATGTCATGCTCTAATCTCCATTTTTGTTTTTCCTTCAACACTTCTTCCTTAATCTTCTGTCAGTATTATTTCAGTTGCCTTCCCCCCTCTCAGTTAATCAGTATCTCTCCCTTGATCAGCTGGAGGATCCATGTCTAGAGTTCAGGAGGCGAGGACTGAATGCTGTGGGAAAGTTCCTGGAAGCAGAAGTAGGACTGACTGATGAAAGCTTTAGAACATTTAGTTAACTGCTGAAGTGATGGAAAGGGGACTGATAGAATAGGACAGAATAGCAGGAGAAGAGAACTTATGCAATAAGCTGGCTTACTCCTCCACAGAATGTTTTCATGAATTTAGTGCCACTGTTCAATGACTCAAAGCCATCCAAAAGGGCTTTGACACAATTAATAATGGCTTGGAAGTTAATGATGCAAGGATTATGCCTACTCTGAAGGACTGCCCTTGTGCCCAATAAAATCCTCTTTTAATGTACATCTTAAGTTTGTGCAATATTTTGTAAACATTTTAATGGAATAACATAAAAATCTCATTGAAGGATTTTCATGGCAAAATATTTTCTGGGCATGTTCTGTTGGTGAGAAGGAGGGGAAATCTATCATTTTCTTCTCTGTCCTAATTAAGGTTTTGCTGAACAAGACAATTGGGGGTGTTTAGTTTCCTCTTGGCAGATCAGATTTATTTTCATTAAATTAGAAACTTTCAGTTCTGATCTAATAGAGAAACATGAGCCTTGCCAGTTGGTGTCTTTGTGAACATCTAGAATTGAAGAAAAAGCTCTGTGATGTAAGAGACCCACTTGGAATTATATCAGAAAATTAAGTGAGGAAAGTCTGGCTAACGGAAAAGTGTAAAAACAGCAAGTAGTCCTGTGGCACTTTAGTCTCTGTAGGATGCCACAGAACTACTTGTTTTTAAAGTTACAGACTGACATAGCTATCCCTCTGAGACTTCTTACAATTGTAAATTAATCCCATAAAATCAAAGGTGTAGTCAGCCTGATTCACCAGTTTTAAACTCATATAGCTCAATGGTATCAGGTTTTTTTAAATAAGATTGAAACACTGGAGCAGATTCTCGGCTGGAGTAATTCATTGTAGCACCATCAAAGCCAATGGAGCATCAAAGATTCACCCCATTTGAGGAGCGGGCCCTCTGCCTTTACTACCATGATGTACTTCTTGAGTGGAGATCTGATTACAATGAGTTATCTGAGTGCTGCAATTATCTAGTCATAACAATTGGTTAAAGATTGAGCTTCACTCTTAGCTATCCAGGTTCATGGTTTTGTTAGTTTAACCCATTCATAGCACTATTGTCAATAAAATGTATCTGAAGCTTAATATGCAACTTGCTAATATGGAAACATACACTTGAAGTAAAACTGTTTATAGCAAAATAGACTGAATGCCCTGAGTTCTAATTCTCTCCCCTGACATGGGCTGTGACCAACACACATTGATTTCAATAGGCATTACTCATATCCCACCTGGGAGGCAAATTAGATCCCAAAATTGTGACAGCACCTTGAAGCAAGGCAGTTAGAGTGAATCCCTGTCCATACCTATTCTGGAGTAGCTGAAAAAGACTTAAGAGTGTTCCACTTTGTATTGCTCTATTAACATTTCCCATAGAATCATTAAATTCATTAATGTCTGCATGAGAAGAAACTCCTGCATGAGGCAGACATATCTTAGTATTATTTAGTATGTTTCATCAGTAAACCAACAGTTGCATATTGAGGGCTGACTTCTCTTATTGCTAGTTATTTCCTTTGTTCTTTTTCACTGTCCCAAACTTCTAAGTTGTCAGTCAGTTAATATGACAGGAACCCCATAGGTTACATTTGTCCATGGTAAATATGCCTTCCTTTGTTAATCCAAGTCTAATAACTGCAGCATTTAATGTTTTAGCCACAACAAAACATGATATAATGGGACTCTGAGACCACTAAGAGGAGGTGCTTATATTACTCAATTAGAACAGATATTATAAAAAAAGAAAAAGTCTACAAAAAAGGCAGTCTCTCTTTTCCTGTACTGATTTTTTGCAGCCTAACTCTCATGGTGGTTAAACACTGGAACAAATCTGGTTGTAGAATCTCAATCATTGGAGATAGTTAAGAGCAGGTTAGACAAACACCTGTCAGAGATGGTCTAGACCAGGGATGGGCAATAAAAAAAAATGGCAGCCTTCAGGGTTAGTCCCTGGCAGGCCACCGCCGCTATGTTTACCTGCACCTCTGCAGGTGTTTGAGGATTACAGCTCTGGTTGGCTGTGAATTCCTATTCATGGCCAATGTGAGTGGCGGGAAGCATAGCAGACCAGGACACCGCTTCCTACTGCTTGCACTGGCTGTGAACGGCGATCCGCGATCCTCCATTACTTGCGGAGGCACAAGTAAATATGAAGGTGGGGGCCTGCCAGGGACTAATCCTGTTGACTGAATCCAGCCTATGGACTGGAATTTGCCCACCGTTGGTCTACAAGGTACTTAGTCCTGCCATAAGTTCAGGGGCCTGGGCTTGTTAACCTCTTGAGGTTCCTTTCAGTTTTTTGATCATTCCCGTTTCTGCATATGTAGAGACATTTGGCAAGAGGCTGAGAGCTGTGTGTTGACCCATTTGGTATTCATGTTGGAAGTTAATGTAGTTGATGTGAAGAATACACAACACATTTAAATATTTCAGAGACAAAAATTAGAAATACTAAATTTGCCTCTGTGACTTCTCAGTTCTGATATGTGAAAACTCTCTTTATTAGCTCATTTAATCATTATTCCTTTTAATGCTTATTAAAGATTTTCTTGTAACTTACTTTCTCTGTAGTTATTTTTGTTTTTTGCCAGTATTACCAAGCTTTTCTTTGAGCCTTATCAGACAGTTAAAATCTCAAAATTAATAGGTTCACCGATTTAAAATGTTTACAGTGCTGCTTTGTTGTCATTAATTATTGCTTCCATTGCAGGTTAATTAATAAGAGATTGCATTTTACTCATTCCCTCTCTTGGGAAACTGCTTCAGAGAATTACCCAGCTAAGCCATTGCCTAACAGTTTTAATCCCAAGTGCCTAATATTTTGCAGTGATATTGAATTTTAGCAATCAGATATAGCCATTAAATGCTGAAGGCTAACATGAATGATACATTTATGTAATTGTGTATAATTGCACTATCTATCTTTGTAGAACTTTTTATGAGATGTATATAAACAAGAATATTTCAAAATTATGATGGAAATCAGAATGCATTTTGAAATGCACCATTATAAAAACTTAATTATCTCATTGCACATTGAACTTGGGTAAGCAAAACTTACAGTCAGCTGCCCAATATCTCTATAAATTTGACCAGTTAATAACAGACATGGCTAATCTATTATACAAGTAAGCATTCTTCTAAATGAACAGGAACATCATTTAACAATTCCTATTAACATACCTGCACTGCTCTTTCATACTAGCACATATCAGGCACAGCAGCAGTCAATAAAACTATGAGAGAAACGAGTTACAGTGCACCACAACAAAATTGAAAGTTGTAATCTTTCTCTGACTGAAGTAAATAGGAGTTTTGCATTTGTATTTGAATTGAAGTTGAATTTATTGGAAACAGGATTGGGCCAAAATGTATGTAGTCTTCTCACAAATGTGTCATTAGGAAATGAAATATGAACACTATAAAATGAGAGGGAGTTTTCTTTTGTGATGGTACAAGTTCCCTACTTACAGATGGAATGACGGATAATAGAGTTAGACAAATTGTCATGGGTCATCCTGTCCATTGCTCTGGCAAAGCAACATTGTTCCTTACAAGATCTGTCTAGTCCAATTTTAACTTGCTTCAACAAGAGTGCACCCCCCACTTCCATTGGCTTGTATCCTAGAATGCAATAACAACTATATTCAGCCTAAATTTTCCTGTGGTCTAATTGTAATATTCAAGATAAAGGGTAAAATCCTGGCTCCACTGAAACTGATGAGAGCTTTACCATTGATTTCACTTTGGGCTGGATTTTCAAAGGTATTTACATGCCAAAATATGTAGCTAATCATCTAGGGTGAGTTTCACAGGGGGGATTTAGACAGAGTGTTGTGTGCCTACATTTTTCTGCTGCATAGGTGCTGACTTTGTGGATCCTGAAGCACCCATGCCGAAAAAATAATGGGTGCTGAGCACCTACTGGCACTGATCAACTCCTCCTCCTCTCTCCTAGCACCTCCTGCTCATTGTGATCAGCTGTTCTGCAGCATTCAGGAGGCCCTGGAAAGAAGGGCGCAGAGCAAGGGTGGGGTGTGCTTAGGGAAGGAGGTGGAGGCGGAAATAGGCATGGCAAGGTGCAAGCTTAGAGAGAGGGATGGATTGGGGTTGGGAATGAGGTTGAGCACCCTCAGAGAAAGTGGCAATTTAGCACCTCTGCCCTGTTGTTAAGTGGAATTCTCAGTCCCAAGATAGGCATCAAGGCTCCCTATAAAGTGCATTGGGCACCTAGAAAAGGGATTAACAGAAGTCCGCATACTGAGTGGGGAACTGCCTAAATTCCTCAATAAGAAAGACTGAGAAGAAGGGTATGGTCTAAGCCTCACTGTTCATAGAGAGTTAGGTGCCTATGTATGCTGGAGAGCCACAGCTTTGAACTTTTGTGTAGGTATTTCAATCAGCTATTTCTCAAGAAAAACTGAGGTAGTGCCATTGCTGCTCATCTGCTATTATAGCTCAGCCCAGTGGCTAGAGAGACTGAGGTTCCACTCCCATCTCTGCCTGCTTTCACTAAGTACATGCTGCTTGTTCAAATAATTCAATAGTCATTGGATCAAGGACTTAGGTCTCCTATATCCCAGAAGAGCACTCTAATTACTGGGCCAGAGTGATTCCTTTTCCTTTTCCTTTTAGAGGGAACACTGGTAGTAGCTTAGTGGTTGGGTTGAGGATCAAAATTTTAGAATTAGGTGCCTCAAATGGCAGATAGGTGCCTGAATCCCTGGGTGGATCTGGCCCCTATGGACCTCAGATCCTATCATGTTAAGTGGCAGCTGAGCCATGGTTTTGTGAATGCTAGTGGCACCCAGAAGGGCAGTTGTGTGCCAAGTCAGCCTTGTGAAACTCATCTATTGTGAGATTTGTCAGCTACACCAAAGCAGGTTAGGTGCCTACATCTCATTGCTTTAAAAGAAGTTAGGCAACTATGCTGCTTTTGAAAAGCACACTAGGCACCTAGCTGCATCTTTAGGCATCTAAATACCATTGAAAATCACCCGTTGATTTCAAAACTATACATTCAGACAGAATGTCTTTAAAAGTAAATATAGCATAATACATTAAATTATAGTCTTGGTATTTTTCAATAGCAGTCATTTTATATGACTTGGAATGAAGTGAAATGAAACTAACATCACCTGATAGATGAAGAAGGAGTTTTACACAGAAAATATTCAACAAACAGACATTTTACAAGTGAATTTTTTTATGATGGTGCTATATACAAAATAACATATTAATAGCTAGGGATCTATCCTTTAGTCACCTCCTATATTTATTAAATATGTTTCAGACATTAAATGTATTTACTTTTTCTCCCATCCAGGTAGCTTCTCTTGGAGTCACTACGTTCACATTATGTGCCCTATGTATAGACCGATTTCGTGCTGCCACTAATGTACAGATGTATTATGAAATGATTGAAAACTGTACCTCAACAACTGCCAAACTGGCTGTTATATGGGTTGGTGCTCTGCTATTGGCACTTCCAGAGGTCGTTCTACGACAGTTGACAAAGGAAGACTCTGCATTTAGTGGCAGCCCACCTGGGGAACGGTGCGTGGTAAAGATCTCTACTGAATTACCTGATACCATTTATGTATTAGCTCTCACATATGATGGTGCAAGACTCTGGTGGTACTTTGGCTGCTACTTTTGTTTGCCTACCCTTTTCACTATTACCTGTTCTCTGGTAACAGCAAGGAAAATCAGACGAGCAGAAAAGGCTTGCACAAGAGGAAACAAGCGACAAATTCAGCTGGAAAGTCAGATGAACTGCACAGTGGTGGCTTTGACTATTTTGTATGGGTTTTGCATCATTCCTGAAAATATCTGCAACATTGTGACTGCCTACATGTCCACAGGGGTCTCGCAGCAAACTATGGATCTCCTCCATCTCATTAGCCAGTTTCTTTTGTTCTTTAAGTCTTGTGTGACTCCAGTTCTCCTTTTCTGTCTTTGCAAACCCTTCAGTCGGGCCTTTATGGAATGTTGTTGTTGTTGCTGTGATGAATGCATCCAGAAATCTTCAACAGTGACAAGTGATGACAATGACAATGAGTACACAACAGAGCTTGAACTTTCGCCTTTCAGTACCATCCGTCGTGAAATGTCCACCTTTGCTTCTGTTGGCACTCATTGCTAATTGACGCTTTGGCTTTTTCTGCAGTACCCCTATTTTTGTAAACTTCACATTTTTTCTTGTTGGAACAAAATGGAAAAAAATATGGCTTATAAGAAATACCCTGTAAACTGATTTGTATATTAACAGTTGTGCTTTGGAAAATAATTTCTGTTTAGTTATTAAAATGAGACAAAGAGGGCCAATGTGGAGTTTTAAATCATTATTTGGGATGGTGCTAGTGTTTTATTATTTAATGGGATAGGAGAAACCATGTTGACCTACTTTATTTAACTTCTTGCTAATTTTTTTTGATAATCACTGTAAATTGATTACATAGACATTGTGGGTTTTTTTTCAAGATGTTTAATGTACGAGATATGGTAAAAAAATTTGAAGCTACTTTTAATCAATTTACTGTATAATATTGTGAGATTATTTGGAGTTTGGAAAATTTACAAGGTAGCAAATAATAAATGAGATTTTATTCTTTACATTAATTGTCAATCTGTATTTAGCTATTTAAATATTATTAAATTGCCTTAATAAAGATAAAATTTTTTGCTTTACACAGACTAATTTAAATTAACCATATTTAATTTACCATTCACATACTTACCCTTGGAGACAGTAATTACCATGTTTAAAGAAGATGCTTGTAATGGAACTGGCTTTACATGAGCAGTTTTTAAATGTGTATTATAAAGGTTCAGTGTGTTACATTTAACATTTCCTTTTTTAACTTGTAGTTACAGTGTCTAAGTTACTTGGATCTATTTGAGAAGTAAGATTTGCTTTTATCTTGAACTATATTATGTGTGGCTTCATTGACAGAGTTTCTTTTCACTTTTTTTTTACACTAAGGACATGCCCTCTATGAGCACGTGTAACTCCCACTGGCATCTATGAGGCCAGGTCTACACTACATGGGAAGGTCTAAGTTAAGATACGCAACTCCAGCTATGTAAATTATATAGCTGGAGTTGACATATCTTAAATCCCTGTCCACACAGCGAGAGGTCGACAGGAGCAAACACTCCTGTCGATTTCCCTTACTCATTGCGAGGAGTAGGAGTACCAGTGCTGATGGGGGTGCCCTTTGAGTTCGATTTAGCAGGTCTGTAGTATACTCACTGAATTGAACCTTGGAAGTACTCTGAGAATCCCACTGCAGAGTCAGGGTGCTATTTTGCTTTAGGTTTGGTGATAATAAACATGAGGGTCTGAAAGATGTAGAGAGTGAATTCTTTTTTAAAAAACACAAATGCATTTTTAAATACACAGGGCCTAATCCAAAACCCATTGAAGTCAGTGGAAATTCACCCACTGAAATCATAGGCGTATCAGGCCCATATTCCCTGCTTGTGTGTAGATGAGGACTATGTTACATATTTACACATATTTATTTATATCTCTATGGGGAAACGTAATTCCTCATTACTCAAACATACACCAAATTCAACAGAAAGCATAGTTACTCTGTATATGTGTCCATTTTGTTACTTGTATCTCTGAATTAAAATTGGACAACCTTTATTGCATTAGGCCCTGATTAATGAAGTTATTTAAGCATATGCCTAACTTTTAAGAATGTGCCTAACTTTAAGTATGTGCAAAAACTTCAGGGGATAGCTGAGTTAGTCTGTACAGGATAAACTTAAAAAACAACAAATAGTCTGGTAGCACTTTAAAGATTAACAAAACACGTAGATGGTATCATGAGTTTTCGTGGGCACAGCCCACAAAAAGCTCATGATACCATCATGTTTTGTTAGTCTTTAAAGTGCTACCAGACTATTTGCTGGTTTTTAAGTTTATTTAAGTATGTGAATAATCCTGTTGATTAGGGTTGATAGGTACATGCTTAAATACTTGCTGAATCTCCAGCTGTTTTATAGTGGACTTCTGTAGACATTTCTTCTCATAATTCCCTTTCTGTACACTTTTTGGAAGGTAGAGTGCTTGGGTACATGAAATAAATTATAGACAGTATTAAGTAGACAAGATGAAAATAACCTCTACAGTGATGGAGGCAGCTGCTTCGTTACAGGTACCACTCCCACATTTTGTTTGTGCTGTGTATTTCCTGCCCTTATCTGCAGGAGTCAACATTTAAACTCTGTACCTTTGCTCTAAACTATCACTTTGCAGTCTGAATTTGGTTCTGTTTGCTATCCCTCTTCCATTTTGGTGAATACTGTTGTTAAATGTACCCTCAGAGATATCTGAAAAAAGAGACTGGGAGCAAGACCACAGGATGCAGAGAGATGCTATATGTGGAGTTGTTCAAAACATCATCTGGAAACTTTTATCTAAAATTATATAAGTTTGTGTGCAATACTGTGCAATACAGCACAGAGCTGCAAATCCCCCAGGGGAAAGGAGGGTTGATTATGTCTTCATTTCTTCTGCCACTTCATTTTTTCTCTAGCTTCACAGATTGCAGTGGGAGTGCATAAACTGTACCAGAAACTATTGTTTTCCTTCTTTCTGCTTGAAGTTGTTTACCCCATGTAGCCAATCCAATACCCTTCCCCACTGACACGTTTCCAAAATATCTGTACATAATTTCTTCCAAAATATTATAAAATTTAAAAACATCAAGATTCTGAAAAGAGACAATGAATGGATGGGATATAAATATTAATAACTGCATGGCTAACATCCCACTTACCTCTTTGAAAATGTACAGTGATATCTCTGGCTTTAGACCAGGGGTCCCAAACTCCTGACCTGGGGGCCAGTCCTGGCCAGATCACTTGGGAAAGGTTCTGGCACCATGCAGCAGCAGTGGAAGCAGAGCACACTGGGTAAGCATACTTCTTCTGCTGCAATGGCTCCTGCCAGTGCAGGGGTGTATGACAACTGTTGCCACACGGCACCAGCCCCCTGGTCTTCCCCTCCCCGGTATTTCCCAAAGCTGCATGCTCAGGGGCTGGGGTGCCATGGGGGGAGACAGCAGGGCAATGGTGGGAAGGGACTGGGTTTGGGGGCTGGTAACAGGCAGCCCTACTGGGAGTCCTGGGCTGGATTGCATAATTGCTTCAGCTGAGATTAGCTCATGGGTCGGGAGTTTGAGACCCCTGCTTTAGACAGATGAGTGTCACTGTGTAAGGTTTAATCTTGTTTTTTTCTGTTGCTGAAAAGAACATTGTTTGAGGTTGTTTCCAGCTACTGTCTTGGCCCTAAATAGTTGTTGGACACTGGTATTGTCATTTTATTCTCATTCGCCTTCTAAATTGTTTGAACTTGTTCCACATTAACAGGTTTGCATTGTTCAAGTGGTATAATGTAGCAATTGTGACAGACGTGTGGCTTGTTAGCGCATGTAGGTGTCAAATGGTAAATGAGTTCTTTTGTTTGCTAAAAAAAAATGGGTACTGTAATTTTTTTTTTCCTATCCTAATGTCAGGATTGCCCTTCAGAAATAGCTTTCATTTTCTTAGGGCATTTTTTCTTCTTTTGTTTTTCACTCACCAATATTTCCTTGAATTTTTATCTTAAGTATTTCTAGAAGTACACACTTTTGCATAGTCTTTGGGCAAAACAATGAGATAGTTCACAGGATTGCTCTGGGGACACAGAAACTTTCACATCATGATCGTTATTCTCCATTCCACTAAACCACTGTCATATCCCTGTAACTCCATGAAAAACACAAAAAGCAATAGCATCTGCAGGGGGAAGGCATAATTTAAAGGTTCACCCCCTCCCAACAGCTTGAGTCACACTCACACTCTTACCCTCCATGGCTGCTCCCTGCAGCTCCCAGGTATTAGCTCTCCTGGAGTGGCAGCAGCAAAAAGCTGGGAACTGCAGGGAGGGGATGCTGTTTTACCTCCCCAAAGAGAAGCAGCACCTAAAGCAGTTGCTTTCCCTCTAGCTCCCAGCTGTTTGCTGTTCACCTCTCACAACAAAGTTCTCCACTTGCAGTTCTAGTGGGAGGGGGCCTGGCAGCATCATGTGAGCTAGCAGGGCCACTGTGTCACCTCTGACTTCTGCTCAACGGAGAGAGGCCTCTGCAGGGCCAATCCCAGAGCCTTTGTAGGCATGCTTGGCTCTTGAACTTCTGAATACTGTCATGTGTAACTCAAGGGGGCAGTCAGCTTAGGCCCTCACCCCTCAGTTCTATAACTGTGATAGAAGTATACAGAATAATGAATGGGGATGCAAAAAATGAACAAGGAAGTATTATGTATCCCTGTTCATAATACAAGAGCTAGGAGTCACCCAATGAAATTAATAATAAATTTAATACATGTTGAAGCTCTCTAGTCCAGCACTCTCTGATGCATGGTCTGGCATTATTTTAGTTAGCCAGATGTCCATTTTCATGGGTGTGTCCACATTTCCTGTGGTCCCATAAAGTTTGTTTACAACCACCAGTGTCATGTGCTCTTATTTTGCTCTAATTTAGCCTAAATGTCTTCTAAGAGCCCATAAAGCAGTGGAAGTGTTGGTAATTCTGCTAGACCAGTGGTCCCCAACGCAGTGCCCGTGGGCGCCATGGTGCCAGCCAGGCCATTTCTGTGCGCCCGCCGAGTGATCGGAGCCAACCCTGCCCCCGGGGCGGTGCCAGCCCCGGGCGCACAGCACAGGAGTGGCACCAGCCCTGGGCATGCAGCGCATGGGCTGTTCTGGCCCCGGGCGCATGGCATATGGGCGGCCCCGCCCCTGGGCATGCAGCACAGGAGCGGCGCCGGCCCCGGGCATGCAGCACGTGGACTGTTCCGGTCCCGGGCGCGGGGCGTATGGGCGGCCCCGCCCCTGGGCATGCGGCACAGGAGCGGTGCCGGCCCCGGGCGCGGGGCGTATGGATGGCCCCCGCCCCTGGGCGTGTGGCACAGGAGCAGCGCCAGCCTCGGGCATGCAGCGCATGGGCTGTTCCGGCCCCGGGCGTGGGGTGTATGGGCGGCCCCGCCCCTGGGCATGCGGCACAGGAGCGGCGCCGGCCCCGGGCGTATGGGTGGCCCCGCCCCTGGGTGTGGCACAGGAGTGGCGCCGGCCCCGGGAGTGCGGCGCATGGGTGGCACCGGCACCAGGCACGCGGCGTATGGGTGGACCCACCCGGTGCCCGGCGCATGAGTGGCCCCACGCCCAGGCACCCGGCAGCCCCAAAAGGTTGGGGACCACTGTGCTAGACAATATTGACCTCTAGTGCAGCACTGGTCAGGTCCCAAGACTGCCTGACTATAGAGGGTCAAACTGTACAGCTGTGTCTATACTGGACCCCTTTTCCGGAAAAGGGATGCAGATGAGACAAGTCGGAATTGCAAATGCAGTGGGGATTTAAATTTTCCCCGCTCCATTTGCATGAACATACTGCCGCTTTTTTCCAGCTCAGGCTTTGCGAAAAAGCGCCAGTCTAGACAGGATCTTTCGGAAAATAAAGCCTTTTCCAAAAGGTCCCTTATTCCTCTTAAAATCAGGAATAAGGGACCTTTTGGAAAAGGCTTTATTTTCCGAAGATCCTGTCTAGACTGGCGCTTTTTCCGCAAAGCCCCGAGCCGAAAAAGCGGCAGATGTTCATGCAAATGGAGCGGGAAAATTTAAATCCCCACTGCATTTGCAATTCTGACTTGTCTCATCTGCATCCCTTTTCCGGAAAAGGGGTCCAGTGCAGACACAGCCTACAAGCAAAAGAAAGTATTTCTTCACACAATGCACAGTCAATCCATGGAACTCATTGACAGAGGATATTGTGAATGTCAAATATATAACTGGGTTAAAAAGGAACTATATAAGTTCATGGAGGATAAGTCCATAAATGGATAAGTCTATTAGACAGGATAGTCAGGGAGGCAATCCCATGCTCTGGGTGTCTCTACCCTCAGACTGCCAAAATCTGGGCATTGACAACAGGGGATGGATGACTTGATAACTGCCCTGTTAATTCCCTCTAAAGCACCTGGCATTAGCCACTATTGGAGGTTATTGGGCTAAATGGACTATTGGTCTGACCCAGTATGAACATTCTTATGTTATCAGCCCATAGTCTAAATACCCAAGGCAGAGAAAGGATGTCTGTATTCTCTGTTTAGAGCATGAGAACTGAGGGGTGAGGGCCCACATTCACAAAGGTACTGAGACATTGAAATGTTTAACCCAGAGTCTTCCTGGTGCCTAATGAATTTTCTGGCCTGAGACAGATGTCTAGGCTCTCCATACAGTGTTCTGAAAAAGTAGACACCTAAGGAAGAGATGGTCAAAAGGGGAGCTACCTCAGGAGAAATGTTGAATAAAGGCATGAGGTTTAGATCTAGACCCCAAAGATATTTAGGCACCTCCCATTAATCTGATAGACATGTTGCTGGGAATTCCATTGAGAGTATTTTTAATTCATCCCTGTAAACTCTTATAATTCACTATGTTTTAACAAAAGAGGATTATAGTCATTTTGGTTTCCAATAGCATTTTCTTCTATGCTATTGGAAGGGCAACTAAAATGATTAGGGGTTTGGAACGGGTCCCATATGAGGAGAGATTAAAGAGACTGGGACTTTTCAGCTTGGAAAAGAGGAGACTAAGGGGGGATATGATAGAGGTATATAAAATCATGAGTGGTGTGGAGAAAGTGAATAAGGAAAAGTTATTTACTTGTTCCCATAATATAAGAACTAGAGGCCACCAAATGAAACTAATGGGCAGCAGGTTTAAAACAAATAAAAGGAAGTTCTTCTTCACACAGCTCATTGTCAATCTGTGGAACTCCTTGCTTGAGGAGGTTGTGAAGGCTAGGACTATAACAGGGTTTAAAAGAGAAATAGATAAAATCATGGAGGTTAAGTTCATAAATGGCTATTAGCCAGTATGGGTAAGGAATGGTGTCTCTAGCCTCTGTTTGTCAGAGGATGGAGATGGATGGCAGGAGAGAGATCGCTTGATCATTACCTGTTCAATTCACTCCCTTTGGAACATCTGGCATTGGCAACTGTCGGCAGACAGGGTACTGGGCTGGATGGACCTTTGGTCTGATCCAGTATGGCTGTTCTTCTAGTTTTCAAACCTTAAGCTATGCCAAAACAAAGCACTACTCTAAATGTCTCCATTTTATATCTTTTCTGTAAGGTTTATTGAGAAGCAATCCTATTGCAGGTTCATCCTATTTTTCTGGCTTATCTTGATTTAGTCTTTCACCAGTCACTCAATTATGTCAATTTTGAGGACTGTACTTGATTTGGTGATTCTGGTTTTTTTTGTTTTTGGTTTGGTTTTATGAGCAACAATCCCATTCCAGTCATATCCAGTTTTTCTGGCACAACCAAACCCTTACCTTGCTTTATGTTGTGGTAAGTAGAAGCTCTACACCAAATTTGGTTGGCCTAGCTCTTACTGTTTAGAAGAAATTTTCAAGCCTTAAATATTGATTTAGCTGTACCAAAAAAAGAGTACTTCTCCAAATTTCTCCATTTTATCTCTTTTCTGTAAGATTTATTTAGAAGCAATCCTATTCTGGGTTCATCTTATTTTTCTGGCTTTTCTTGGTTCAATCTCTCAACATTAGCGCAGTTATGTCAATTTTGAGAACTGTACTTGATTAGTGATTAGAAGGAGATCTTGATCAAATAGACAAATAAGCACACTATAAAATATACAGTAGATTATTAATCAAAAGTTAACAGCCAGTTATATTCCTGTTGTTTATTAGTAATCAATCTATCAGGATTATATAATTCTCAGTTTATATAATTTATTAAAAGTGTCAGTAGCAGAATCATAAATGGAAATGGTAGACTTGCTGTATCTTAAGGGAAAGGCTTTTATTTTGATTCTTAAATCTGCATATCCATCCTTAATTTGTGTGTAGTTAGGAAGCAATTTTCCTTTTTAACTAAGAAAACAGCACTCAGCTTTTAGCTAGATAGGCCAGATTTATCCTAGTGTAGGCCCACTGAAGTCAGTTTATTTACAACAGTTGTTAATTCAGCCCATTCTTAGTATGAAAAAGGAGCAACAATGTCCACAATACAAAACACTGACGGAAGAATACAGATTTGGAGTAACTGGAAACCTGGGGAAGAAGGATTAAATGCAGTATCTGAATTGTTAAACTGATCACAATGTCATCTTTTTAACAGGAAAAGAGAGAAACTCATTGCAAAGATATCTCCTGGTTCAATGTAATATCAGAAGTGAGGGCCCAGAACATGAATAGTCTGGAATAATGATTTCTATAGCAGTTGGACATGCACGTGATAAATCCACTGAAGACAATTCAATGTACTTGTGAGAATCAGCAAAACTGAGCTTGTTATATGTTGTGTCAGAGCACCAGATGCCACTTTTCAGATGTGTTTGTCATGTTCCAATTTGATTCAATGGGATCCCTTTCTAAAAAGGTAGCCCATCTATGTCTGTAGTCAGAAGTTAGACCCAACAACCCAACATTTTTTCCTTTAAATGCTCTGCTATCTGATGGGAAACTAATGACACTAGCTATTTCTATTACTTCTTTCAGTGGCTTATTTCACTTACAAACTCTACTCTAGATTCTCATGGAGCTCTTTGTTCCCTTGGGTGTCCAACTCTTCTTTAAATAGTGTTTGTGATAGGTTGGGACCCCCTCTGGTGCTGTCTTCTGATGTGTGGTGACCTCACTGAGCCTGCTTTTCCTGATAGCCTGGGCACCCTGATGCCCTCTCTTGCTGAGCTCACCTCCCCAGCCTGCTTTAGCACAGACATGGGGGCAGAGCCACATCTGCAAGGCTGTAGATAGGTTCTATTAGCAGCACGGTATGAGACCTTTTCCTAGCACTCAAGTACACAGCCCCTTTGGGAGATGAAACCTTGATTAATCTGTCTTATGTTGTATAGAGATCTGTACAGTATAAGCTCATGAAATTCACCCTCTTTCTGAATGTGAAGAGATATTCACAGACCCCTGGCATCCCCTAGGTAACAATTATTTATACTAGGTGTATTAATAAACAACAGTGATTTTATTAAGTATAAAGGTAAGATTTAAGTGGTCATAAGAGATAGCACACAGAACAAAGTAGGTTACTAAGCAAAATAAAACAAAACATGCAATCTAATCTTAATAGACTAAAGAAGCTAGTTACATGTACTATCTTGCCTTAAAGTTTTACTAATAATCACAGACTGGACATCCTCTGTCCTGGTTCCAGTTCCTGTCCCTCCCTCCCCTCGCCCCACCCAGTTCAGTCTTTGTTGTTTCCAAAACCTATCTTGAAGGGGGTAAACTCATGACCAAGATTATCTTACTCCCTGCCCTTACATAAGTTTTACAAAAGGTGGGAATCTTTGTTTTCAGTCTATAATTTCCTTCTGCTCTGAAAAGTACAGTATCTAAGATGAATCCTAGCATCAGGTGACATGACCACATGTGTTGGTAGGATCCACCATAGCCCCACCTTCCAGGATTATAGGAAATGCAAGTCTATTCACAGATCATTGCCATTAGTATTGGGCTATTAAGTCACCTTGAGTATTACTAATGGCCCTCTCTTTGGATGACTACATTAGTAATGCAGATTTGTACTTTATATTTCTAACTTCAAATATAGGAATGATACATGAATACAAATGGGATAGTCATATGTAGTAGATTATAGCCTTTCCAATGATACCACATATGAAATATCTCACATAAATCATATTCCAGTCATGTCATTCATATTCATAAACATATTCCCATTAAGAATATGGACTGTCCCATCACAATGTATATAAGAAAACCTCAGTCCTTTTGCACAGGCCTGCAACCTGACAATTCAAAGATATACTGAGAAAATTAAGTTAAAGAGTATTTACAAATAAAGAACTGTTATATCTTCATCTCCAAACAAGCAAGATAGGGAAGAAATCCTGACTGCTTTGGAGCTCTGGCTGAGGGAGTGGAGCTGTAACATGATTATAGCATTAGTCCTGGATCTTGCAGTAGTTCCTCTACATTCCCACCATCATGGGACTTTGCCTCAAGGATCAATGACATTGCCCCCTTGCAACCACACAGCATTGTTCCCTTCTAAGCGTCATTTCAAGCATCAGCATTTTCCACTGAATTAACTGGATCTACAGACACATCCTGAGGGGGCTTTGCTGTCTGTTGCTGACTGTGGAAAGGAAGGACAAAGCAGGGGCCCAGAAGAAAGTTAATTTGGTATCTATCTTTCAGTTTAGAATGTTATGGATGACTATAACATTATATAACATTTGTGGCAAGGGCCCCTCTTCCCCAAGCCACTACTGGGGAGGCCTCCTCCCCTTAGCCCCCCCCAGTTAGGGGTTTTGCAGCGGGTCTCAATGGTAGGGAGCCCGGGCCACGTGCCCTCAGGCTCCTCCTTAGCTGCCTTTACCTAATGCCGGTCAAAATTGTTCTCTCTGGTTTCTTCTCTCTCTGCCTCTCCACCACCTTCCTTTTGTCCTCTCCTCCTCTCCAGCCTCCAACTGCTGAGGCTTTTAAAGGCCCTCAGCCAGACAGCAGAGAAGTCAGCTGGTCCCAGCTGCATCTAATTGGGCTGCAGTTCTCTGCTTCTCTCACAGGGGTTTTTCCCTTTTGGGCTGCCTTTTCCCCTCTCTGCAGCAGCTCCCTGGCCTGACCCTGTCACACATTATATAACATTATATGACTATAATGTTATGGATCTCTGTCCCCAAGTTCTTAAGGGGCAAAGCAGACAGGGCACTGCAATCTAGACTCTAATGTGGTGCTCCTGTATGGCCATGGCTTGAAGGGGTTGAGACTTAAAAAAAAAAAAAACCCTAACAGATAAATAAACAAACAAACAAATAATACTCAAGGAGAACCTGATTCCTCATGGTTTGTGAACTTTGTTTACACACATGAATCATGCCCCCATACAGACAAGAACCCTACAGTTTAACCAGAGCATGACAATAGCAGGCAGAAAATTTGTTATTGTAAATTATAACTGCAAAATAGTGGCCATACAACTGAAAATGTAACTGACATCTGTTAATGATTGGAGAACTCCCGCCTTCAATCAGTCCTTTCCTTGGGAGCTTCAAGGAAAAGGTCCCTTCTCTTCTCTGGCCTACCCACAAATGAGCTGTTCTGCTCTATTTTAACACCTCCTCCACTCGGAACATCTCTTGCAGTTGTAGGGGATAGAGGAGGGGCTTCCTGAGCCCAGAGCAGCCCCCAATGCTTTGTTGCCCACTGTGGGGTTTGTACACCTCATCACAAGAATCCACCACATCCCAATTTGTTCCAATTGTTAATCACATTCCCTGTTAAAAAGGTGTACCTTTTGCTTTTACTTTTACCAGGGTATATATGGGTTAGCTCCTGTTACTTTAGTGGCGTAACTCCAAATTACACTGGAGTTCAGAAAATTAGCACTTTGAAGTTTGGGATCAGATCTTCTTCTAGTAGGTCCATCAGCTGATTGTTGGACACTCAATGTGAGATTTTAAAGAAAAAATGCAGAGTCATTATTAACAGTTCCTCTCTTTGATATGATTCTTAAAGAATTTGTTCTTGTTTCCTTACGTGATATCCAGTCCATTAAAACAATCCTATATATGATGCTTTACAAAGTTCATAGTTCTTATCTACTGTCAGCCCTGCACATTTCGAGCTCTTAGATTATGTATTCTCCCTAATCCCACAGGTGATTTACATTTTTTAGTCGCTTATTATAATCATTTGCTGTTTCCAGTGTTTGTTTGTAATATGAATTTCAATAAAAGCTTTTATTCATTCAACTATAGAAAGATAGTTTGCTGAAGGCAACATCTGATGTCATAAATAAATAAATAAATGAAGCAACACCCCCCCTAACTGTCATAAACAAGTAAATATATATACATCACAGGCATTTAACCTTTTTAGAACATAGTACTGTCTTCTAAAGAGCTTCTCTTCAAGGTGATATTTCTGTATATGTTCCAGATAACATTTAAAATAATGGAATGTGTCTTTCACTACTAAACGCTTGGAGTCATATGGTAATCTGCAATGTAGGATAGAAATCTGGAGTAACTGTATTCATTTTAATGGCATTACTCCAGTCTTATTCCCCTGTAATTGAGGGTATGTTTACACGGCAAGCTTCTTTCGGGATAAACTTTTCCAGAAGAGATCTTCTGGAAAAACTTATTTCGAAATAGAACATCTACACGCAAAAAGCACAATGAAATAGCAATTTGTTATTTTGAAAGATAGCGTCCACATTGATTGGATGCTATCTCGCATTAAAGGCCACCCAGAACCAGTTCAGGCAAGGCATTAGGTCAGCAGTTGATTCCTGGAGCTGCTGCCTAAGGCTATCTGAAATGAATGCTTAAAGGGACCCCCCTTGACAGCCGTTTCTCAGGTTCATCTGCTTGCTTGCCTACCTCTCTGAGGGACAGCAAAGCATTTCCACAGCGTGCCTTGGTTGCCTTGCTTCAGGACACCATAGCACTCCCTGCTATGGAGCCTGAGCTGCCTCTGGGCACATGAAGGCTCCACACTGCCATACTGCAGTTTCTGCAGGCTGTCTTCATGGCCCTGCATGAGCTCGATCCCCCCAAGCTCATCATTGAGAACTTCTATATGTGTGTGGGAGTGCTGTGCTTTTAACCACACCCCACTGTGGAGCTACACTTTTCTGACTGGCTAGTGATGGAGTGGTGGGATGACCAGCAGTGACTCCAAAACTTCCGTATGAGGAAGGAGATGTTCCTGGAGCTGTGTGCGTGGCTTGCCCTGCCCTCAGACGATGGGACACCCAGATGCGACCTGCCATCCCCTTGGAGAAGCGAGTTGCCATCGCCATCTGGAATCTGTCCACGCCGGACAGTTACCAATCCATGGGCAACCACTTCGGCATGGGGGGGGGGCAGGGTTGACCGTCGGGACCCTCGTCATGCAGGTATAGCACTCTCAGGCTGCAGTACTTGGGGCGGGGAGAACTGGAAAGTCCCATCCTGAGGGGGTTCTGCAGTCCCACCATCACACAGCCCTGCGGGGGGGAGGAAGTTCTATTGGGGATGGCTCCTGGGGTGTTTGTGGGGGGGAGGAGGGCTTGGAGACCTCCCAAGGGCTCAGGCACCCTCTTTGATTCTCTGTTTTGTTTCTTTGTCTCCTTCTGCTGGTGCTGAGGGCCATTAACACCGTCCTGCTGCTCAGGGTCATCTGCCTGAGTGTTGTGGACCCCATTGTTGATGGATTTGCTGCCCGGGGCTTCCCCAACTGCGGGGGACCTATTGATGGAACACACATCCCTATCTGGGCCCCCAACCACCAGGCAGCACAGTTCATTGACAGAAAGGGATACTTTTCCTGAAGGCCCTGGTTGACCACCTGATCAGTTTACAGAAATCTTCATAGGCTGGTCAAGGAAGGCGCATGATGCCCGTGTCTCCTGCAACTCCAGCCTCTTTCAGAAGCTGGAATCTGATACTTTCTTCACCGAGCACAGCATCAGGGTTGGGGATGTTGAAATCTCACTGTGCATTGTGGGGATGCGGCCTACTCCCTCATGCCATGGCTGATGAATCAATATACTGGACACCTTGACCCCAGCAAGGACCACTTCAATGGCCACCTGGGCAGGGCCTGCATACAGGCCAAATGCCCCATTAGCCCACTTGAAGGTGAGGTTCAGGTGCCTCCTGACCCGCCTGAATGTGGGGGAGCAGAATATCCCTTCGGTGATATCTGCATGATGTGTGCTCCACAACATCATGGAGAGGAAGGGGGAGGCCTTCCTTACAGGGTGGGGGCAGAGGCCATCTAGGAGGGAAGGGCCTTTGAGCAGCCATGCACAGCTCCATCTGGCAGCTCCATCAGGCATGGGTGCACATCTGGGAGGCCCTGAAGGAGAGTTTCTCTCAAGGACCCCAGTAACTCTTCCCAGGGCCTTCCCATTAGGGGTCTGTGCCTTGCCCTCACTGCCTTTTACATAACAAACCCTCCCTTCCCCCCTCCACCCCTCTTCTCTACAGACACAATAAAAAAACTGTTTGGTTGTGAAAAATAGAACTTTGTGGTGATTTATTTAGGGTAGAAATAACTGGGGAGGAGGGGGGGATGAGAACCTGGAAATGAGGAGGGGGAGGGGGGCTGAGAACTTTGGAGCGGGTAAGAGGGGGGCTGAGTGATGCATAAAAAGCCTCCACCTGAACTATTACTTGATTTTACACATGCATTTTCTGGAAATACACTAAACTGTAAGGTCATAGAATCATAGAACCATAGAGCTGGAAGAGACCTCAGAAGGTCATCAAGTCCAGCCCCCTGCTCTAGGCAGGACCAATCCCAACTAAATCAACCCAGCCAGGGCTTGGTCAAGCCGAGACTTAAACACCTCCAGGGATGGAGACTCCACTACCTCCCTAGGCAACCCATTCCAGTGCTTCACTACCCTCCTAGTGAAATAGTTTTTCCTAATATCCAACCTGGACCACTCCCACCACAACTTGAGACCATTGCTCCTTGTTCTGCCATCTGTCACTACTGAGAACAGCCTCTCTCCATCCTCTTTGGAACTCCTGCAGGAAGTTGAAGGCTGCTATCAAATCCCCCCTCACTCTTCGCTTCTGCAGACTAAACAGACCCAACTCCCTCAGCCTCTCCTCGTAGGTCATATGCTCCAGCCCCCTAATCATTTTGGTTGCCCTCCGCTGGACCCTCTCCAATGCGTACATCCTTTTTGTAGTGGGGGCCCAGAACTGGACACAATACTCCAGATGTGGCCTCACCAAAGCTGAATAAAGGGAATAATCACTTCTCTAGATCTGCTGGCAATACTCCTAATGCACCCTAATATGCCATTAGCCTTCTTGGCTACAAGGGCACACTGTTGACTCATATCCAGCTTCTCATCCACTGTAACCCCAGGTCCTTTTCTGCAGAACTACTACTTAACTGGTTGGTCCCAGCTTGTAACTGTGCTTGGGATTCTTCCGTCCCAAGTGCAGGACTCTGCACTTGTCCTTGTTGAACTTCATCAGATTTCTTGTGGCCCAATCCTCCAATTTGTCTAAGTCACTCTGGACCCTATCTCTGCCCTCAAGCGTATCTACCTCTCCCCCTAGCTTAGTGTCATCCGCAAACTTGCTGAGGGTGCAATCCATCCCCTCATCCGGGTCATTAATAAAGATATTGAACAAAACCAGTCCTAGAACCGAACCTTGGGGCACTCCGCTAGAAACCGACCGCTATCCTGACATTGAGCCATTGATCACTACCCGCTGGGCCCGGCCTTCTAGCCAGCTTTCTATCCATCTTACCGTCCATTTATCCAATCCACATTCCCTTAACTTTCTGGCAAGAATATTGTGGGAGACTGTATCAAAAGCCTTGCTAAAGTCAAGGTATATCACATCCATTGACTTTCCCACGTCCACAGAGCCAGTTACCTCATCATAGAAGCTAATCAGATTGGTCAGGTACGACTTGCCCTTTGTGAATCCATGCTAATCACTTTCCTCTCTTCCAAATGCCTCAAAATGGATTCCTTAAGGATCCCTTCCATGATTTTTCCAGGAACCGAGGTAAGACTGACCGGCCTATAGTTCCCTGGATCGTCCTTCTTCCCTTTTTTGAAGATGGGCACTACATTTGCCTTTTTCCAATCATCCAGGATTTCTCCCGATCTCCACGACTTTTCAAAGATAATGGCCAAAGGCTCCTCAATGACACTTGCCAACTCCCTCAGTACCCTCGGATGCATTAAGTCCGGACCCATGGATTTGTGTACATTTAGTCCTACCAACACATGACTTAGAGACTGACAAAAACCTCCTGCTGACTGCATTGCTGGGGGGAGAGGGGGAGGGGACAATTGTCTTCTAAGTCACTTCATTGCTGATGGTTTGTCTACATTGCCTTTTAAACTCTGCAACTCGTAATATTTGTTAAATCTTGCCACTGGCTGTAATCTTTGTAAAGCCTTGCAACTTTGTAACTCTCAGCAACTTTGCTTCATAAGTTCAGAAATTTACTGTAAGATGCAACTTTGTAACTTTTCTCAAGAGTTTCTCTCTCTTGGTGTTCACACCTCCACATCAGCTGGTAGAAGTGGGCCTCACCCTCCTTGACTGAATTAACCTCGTTATCTCTAGCCTTATTCTGGCCTGAATATTTATACCTGCCTCTGGAAATTTCCACTACATGCATCTGACAAAGTGGGTCTTTGCCCATGAAAGCTTATGCTCCAATACATCTGTTAGTCTATAAGGTACCACAAGACTCCTTGTCTCTTTTGCAGATCCAGACTAACACGGCTACCCCTCTGATATTTGTAACTTTTATAACTCTCAGCCACTTTGCTTGTAACTTGCTCTAAACTGCATTCTCCCTTGAGTGAATGAAGAGGTGTGTGTGTGTGAGAGAGAGAGAGATAACAAGGCTGGGCACATGGTGATGAGTCATCAGACTGCTGCTCTGCTGGACCAAGAGAAGTCTGGGCATGCTCTCTGGTGACAAAGGTGGATGAGTCACAGGAGCTGTACAGAGACAATAAAAGGAGAGAGCACAGGCAGAAGGCCCCTCTTTTTTCCTATTCCTGATAAGCTCCTCTTTCTACAGCCAAGTTTCTTTCCTGACCAGCTCCTCAGCCATGATGAGCAGACAGACCCTCCAGAACCAACATGCCTTGGCTCCTTCTGCAACCCATATGCCTGTCTAAGGGTACGTCTACACTAGCCCCCTAGTTCGAACTAGGGAGGCTAATGAGGGTGACCAAAATTGCAAATGAAGCACGAGATTTAAATATCCCACGCTTCATTAGCATGTTCCCGGCCGGTTGCCATTTGGAAACTGACTAGCCCGGAATAACTGCCCATGTCTACACGCGGCAGAGAAGCACAATTCCGAGATTAAACCCCTTAGTTCAAATTAACAGTTAAACTCCCTTCTCCACACAATTTCCATCCCAGACCCAGCACCTCCCTCCATTAATAGCCCTTGACTACTTTCCCAACTCTTGGTGTGCCCCCCATCAAAAATATTGCCCACACACCTGTTTTAGACTGTAGCAACTTGGAGGTGGAGGGGTGCTGGAAGGACAAGGGGATAGGCAGGAGGGGGGGAGCTGGTGTGGAGTCAGGCATGGGAGGGGAGAAGGAACTGGGACTGGAGCTGGAGCATGAGCAGGAGCAGAAGCTGGTTCTGGATGGGTCAGGAGCTCCCGGACAGTCGCACACATGTTACATCCCTACTGCAGCAGCTCAGACCACATCTGGGCCCGCCACTGCTCATCGTCCTGGACCTTTTGGGCCAGCAGCTGCTGCATGTGCCACAGGATGGAGACGTGCTCCCTCATAAGGTCCTTCTGGATGCTCCGGCGCCTGCAGCTCCCCCAGGATTGGGTGGCTGGTCCGGCAGGGGAGAATAGAGATGGTCAGTCATCCCTGGAGACATTGACATTGAAGCCTTGCCCTTATCTATGAGCTGAGAGCAACAGTTCTCAGGTCAGAGGAAGGTGATGTCCCGGGAGCAAGGCCATGTGTGGCCTGGAGAGCGGGCCCTGTCTTAAATGGGCCCATGCTTCCCATGCCCCCCACGTCCCATGGACAAACAGGCAAGGGAAGTGTCCAGCCACACTGGGATCCAATGGCTGGGAGAGAGGCCTTGAGCTGCCTGGGCTTCCATCGGTGCTGCACACATACCTGTGCCTGGCAGAGCTGTCCCTGGGCGCGGATGATGCCTCGAGCATGCAGGCCTGCCCATGGGATGTGTGCGGCACTCCAGAGTCTGTGTGCATGCATGTGTGTCCTTGTCCCCAGCCTCCTTCCAGCAGTGGCTCATGGTGGGAGGGCATCCCCCCTGGAGATCAGAAGTGTGGGCGGCCTCCCCAGAGCCTGTAAGCAGGAACCCAGGGGTGCTCTGGTGGTGCCTCCTGGGGCTGTGTGGTGCAGACTGGTGCTGCGTGTGCATCTATGTACACTGACTGCAGCACGATGGCCAGGCCGAGAAGGCTGAGCGATGATCACACCACAGCCCCTCAGAGCCCACCTCCACCACTCTGTGTGTGTGTGAGAAAATTAAGACCACTCACCTGATCATCTCTCCCTGGCCTTAGAGGATGCCTGGGACACATCCAGATCATGGGGTACCAGCTCCAAAGTGAGCGTGGTCATGGTGCTTGCCGTGTCCTCCTCCTCCTCCTCCTCATGGGCTGGGACTCTCAAGTGGGTGACTATGGGTGTTTCCAGCCCTGAGTCCATCACCAGGGCTGGGGAAGGGGCTGCACCAACCCCCAGGATGTGGTGCAGGTCATCATAATAGGGGCAGGATTGGGGTCCTGCCCTGGAGCATGAGCTGCACTTCCTCACCCTGGCATAGGCCTGGTGGAGCTCCTTAACTTTACTACGAACCTGCTCAAGGTTCCTGGTATGACCCTTTGTGGCCCGGTCTCAGCCATCTGACCATATATATCGTCGGCATTGTGCTGTCTGGAGCGGAGATCCTGGAATTTCTCCTAGTTGCACCACACCTCCAGGAGGGCCAGGATCTCTGCCCCAGACCAGGACAGTGCCCACCTCTTGCAGCTCCTGGCAGGCTCCTGCAAGCCCTGTGCTTGCTTCCTGGGATGGGCAGGGAGCTCTTGGGGGGCTTGTGGCTCGGACATGGTGCCCAAATGTTTGCCACTGTGAGCTGCACTGTGGCTGGCGGCTTTGAGGACCAGCCAAAATCCCTGTCCCCTGTGTCTGCAGCTTTAAGAGCTCCAGGGAAACAGGAACTATAGAGTTCTGATGAGTGTGGATGGAGTAGCCATCAGAGCACCTATGGGTTCTCCTGGAGGTCTCTTTTTTCCACAAAACTCCCTATTTCGCATCTACACACATCCTCTTCCATAAAAGCTTTTTCAGAATAGGCCTTATTCCTCATCTAATGAGGTTTACCAGTATTGGAAAAAGCCGTCCGCTATTTTGACTTTCTTTCAAAATAATACAATTGTAGTGTAGACCTTAGTATTGTTTTTCCAAAATACCGGCCATTATTCCGGAAAAACAGTGCAGCATAGATGCATCCTGAGATCAGAATCTGGCCCTCCCTATCATTGGCTCTTTTTTTCACTAAGTGAAAGGCACTGAAAGAAACCATTGCTACTTGCTGCACTAGTTTCTGGAGGTGAGGTGCTATACAACAGCCAACAGTTAATCCTCCCTAAACCCGTTCCTTAAGAACAGCACTGGGCAATGTAGGTATTTCCTGAGCCCCAGAGCACACAGGTAGAATGTTTTGTAAATGAGGCTTCCCCAAAATAGTTCCATCACAAATATTGTTACAGTGTGATTGTGTGAAACCACAAGCAATAGGGAGCAATGCAACAAAGTAGTCCATGCAGTCTATGTCCCTTTAAGGAGCTCCTCATTTAGCTCCCACTCAGAGGCCCTACCTGAGACCCAAGCCACGACCTGAGTATTCCCTTAGGAGGCAAAGAGAAAGGAATTCTTTCCTCTGTAGATTCTGAAGCTGCTCCAAACCAGATATTTCAGGCTCATGAGTGCAGTAGCCCACTGGGACTGGAGGGTCTGTGTATCAAAGAAGATCCTCTGGCTCCATCCTCCTCCACCCTTCTCAGACCCCACCACTCTGTGCACGAAATCCCTGCAGTGTCCTGGTGTGAGCAGAGGTGTGCACCTTCTAGTGATCCCTAAATCCTTTTACCATAACACTACTTCCATTTGGCTCACAGGGAGACAGCTAAGCTCAGAGGTGGGGCTGGATTTGCCTGTGAGTGGAGACCCATGGCTCAGGTGGTCACAAGTGAAATAAACATGATAACTCCTAGTCAACCTTTATTTACATCACAGAACCACCAGGTTATTTAGCACAATGCAACAGCAGGGCTAGCAGTCTGCTCTACACTGGGGTGTTACTAGTTGGAAATGAATAACATTGGCAAGCCGGGTAGGGACTTTTCACACTTTGCCTGGTTGCACTGAATGTTTGGCTTTTGTCAGTGCTGTTAGTCTCTCACTTTTGTGGGCGTTAAAATGTTGTCTTTCTTCCCTTGTTAAAAAAAACAAATATTTTTTTTAAGATCAAGTGCAATTGGAATTAACATGTTTCTACTGAAGCACTACTGTTCTTTTTGCTTGCTATTATTGTAGCAAATCATAGCCTATTAGCTTAATTTAAATGATTTCACTGAGGACAGTACACTATATGTCATCTTTAAGCTATTGCAGCCTGATGACCTTAGGGGAAGACTCCTTGCCACAATTAATTCCTTCCCCAAGCTGAGCTACCAAGCTAGTTGTTTGGATTCATTTGCCACAGCTGATTTCTTTGTTTGCCTCTATGACCCTACAGCTACAAATGTGTAGTGTTAATGAAAATATAGGAGGAGATTGTATTTTAAGTTATTGATTATAACAATTAAAATCTAATGTGAAGAGTGAGGTTGTCTGGTTCTCTTCCAGCTGAACAGAGCTACTTTAGTTAGTAGTTTGGCTACATCTTTTTGATAATATCCTCCTATCTTTTGGTTAACTTACAGCTATTTGAGCAGTGCTGTATTAATGTGCTTATTAGTCTGGAATAATTTAAGAAAGACTAATATCTTCCTGACAGGAAACTGTCAGGTCGAGTCTGTCATGGCATCATTCACTTCAGGCTATGTCACAATTTCATTTCTGTGGAACAGCTACAACAGTACAGATCCTTTGTTTTATTTATTTATACAGTTCAGACACTTGGGCTATATTTCTTTGAGCTATAATCTAGCCTGCCTGGTTTTGCTGTGGTTCTGAGTCTTTATTAGATGCTTCCATGCCATTTTAGCTGCACAGAAGGCAAGATTCAGATAATTAATATTGAATGATAATTTTTCTAAAAATAAAAAGCAGCAAATCTAGGACAAACATGGCCTTATTCTGTAGCCTCACAAAGAGGTCAGAAAAGAGGTCACTAGTTCACTGTAAGTTAAGGAGAAATAGAACACATCTCAATATAATTCAAAAGGTTGGGTTTTTTTGTGTTCATTCTTTTAAATGCCCTGGGCATTTGGCCAAATTTGCGGGTCAGATTGTATCTTTCTCAGGTGAAGAAGACAGAAAGGTAAGCAGGAAATGAAACTCTGGGAGGATTTCCCTCAAATTCCTTCATTAATAGGACAGAGTTGGCCACACACTTATAAAAGGAGCCCACGGTGAATTCCTTGAGATCCACTGTAGGGATAGGGAAGCCTGCATGGAGTTCCTGTGCTTTGTCACTGGTGTGAGACCCACAGGGGTTTTTGCTGGGCTTTCTCTGGTTTTAATAGTACTTTATAATAAAGTTAAGACTTATGGATTCTTTGGATTTCTTGAGAACTGCAAAACAGCCAGAGTAAAGTAGTGAATCTGGCCCTATGCTCATAAATCTATGGTAACACATCCTCCACCCTACCACTCTGTTGTTCAGTAATTGGTATGAAGTGGAACAAGCTTTTTGTGTGTGAATTATGTGTTACAGCCAATTAGTAAAGTGTGGTAAGATCATATTGCCCACTATAGTTTTTGTGATATGTCTTTTGGAATAAAGATAACTAAGCTGTAGTTCTTTTTAAAATATCAGTATCACTTTTTCTGGCATCATGAGTGAAAAAACTCTCTATAGGGCAGTGATATAAATCTTGCAGTGATGTCTACAACCTTTTTTTCAGTGTTAATTTCTTGAAAGAAATATATTTGATTCCCAGTGGCTAAAATCTTTTTCAAACTTTTTTTTTTTTTTTTTTTTAAATAAAGCTCTGTTTGTGTTCCATGCTGGTGGAATTATACATGTACCTCAGATGGGGCCTAAACAAATGGAAACCCCAGTTCCATGTTTCATTTCTTGTGCTTCATTTCCCAGGAAAGATGTCTATTTTTGTGCTTTATTGGATATCATATTCTTCTGCAATTTTTTCCCTTATGAACTACAGTAGAATCCACCAACTGAAATATGGAAAGAGCAGAATTGTCTGAAACTAGAAAATAGCCACATATTGATTAATAGCCTCAGGGTGCACAGAAGAATTGTATATAGAGGTATGTAACCAATGCTGCCAGGTTTCATAACTCTTTATGATGTCATCTCAGCAAGGCAATTGCCTCATCTAGCAATCTAGCAAAATATCTAGCAATTGCCATGCTGATTTAATAAGAGATCATGAAGAGTTATAGCTCCTGCTACTTTGTATCCAACTCAGGGGTTGTTCATTGCAAAGTAGTTCTGTCATTTCAGGTGATCTGTCTTAAGGAACTAGCAGACTCTCTCAACTGTCCCAGCTTTCTGTCTTGCATGGCTTTAAATATACATCTTTTCCCTAACATTCATGTGTTTTCTGTAATGTTTCTTCTGTCTAAACAACACTAGAAAAGATTTGCTAGTATACAGTCTCTCCCCCGAGTTACGAACAAGTTACGGACCAAACACTTGGCCGTAACTCAATCCGTTCGTAACTCCGACCCCATTGAGTTACACACGACCGCGCTGTTCGTAAGCGCGGGTCGCGTTCGTAACTCGGGGACCGCCTTTACGACCGCTCCATGGGAGCTTTGGTTGTAAGTGCGAACGGTCGTAACTTGACTGTTCACCACTCGGGGGAGCGGCCGTAGTTAGAAATGTATACTAGGCTTCTGCTAGCATAAAAATGTTAAAAAGTAAGTTGCCCAACTGATATTACTATACCAGCAGTTTTAAGTGTAGACCTTGCCTAACAACACTAAAGTGGCCTTTCTTCTGCTATGCTAAAGAGTCCATTGTCATTATGGTTATAACCATAGACAGCCAGAGAGGCTGTCCCCAAGGGCCACTCCTGCTGAAGCTAATGGACATACTTTGGTTTACTACAGCTCTGGGGTAAGCAGAAGAATTGTCCATATTTTCCATTCAATGCAGTAGCGAAGCTCAGAACACTATCTTCCTATGGCCTCGTCTATACTTACCATGCCGGATGATGCTGGTACTCCTTGATTAGTGTTTGCTCCTGTGGACCTCCTGCTGTGGAGACGGCGCCAAGCTTGGCTTAAGGTATGTCAACTCCAGCTTCATTATTTACATAACTGAAGTTGTGTACCTTAAGCCTGCTTTCTGGGTCTAGTGTAGACCTGGTCTAATAGAGCTTGAACCTCCCTGGTCCGGTACCCTTGGGATTGGAGTAGTTCTGAACAAGGGAATATTCTGGACCAGATGAGGTCAGGCATCTGGGCTCTCCCAGGGCTCCCCTCCTGGCTGCTGCTCTGGGAGAATGTGAAAGCTTGACTTCCCTGTCCCATCTGCTTGGCTCTGTTGCCCCCAGCTTGCTCCTGGAGCTCTGCTCCCTGCCCAAATCCCTGCAAGGAGTGGAAGCTTCTCCCAGGGTTCCCCAGCTCAGCTGGGGTGGCAGCTGCTCCTAGGGTTCCTCAGCCTTGGGCCCATGCATGGCAGCAGCTGCTCCCAGGGTTCCTCAGCCCCACGTGGGGCAGCAGCTGCTCCTGGGGTTTCCTAACCCCATGCATGGTGGCAGCTGCTCCCGGGGTTCCCTGCCCCCAGGTCACTGGCCATGCAGGCTCTCAGACCAGACTGGCTCCGCTCCCAGCCACTCTTAACCTCTGGGGCCTGGGCTCTCTGGTTTAGCAACATCCAAGGTCCTACTGGACCATGGATGTTGCCGGGCCAAAGAGTCCCGAATGAGAGAGGTTCCACCTGTATTTGAAAGGCTGCTTGAGAATCCATAACTTGAGAGCAGTGAGAGAAATGTATATGACAAGTGCAATGTATGGAATACAGACATCTTGGCTATCTCTTCAGATGACATTTCTTTCACTATGGCTGTCAGAAAAATGTGCTTTGTGTGCCTATGTACTTCACTGTTTACATTCATGTTAGAGAAGAAAGAGGCAAACCAGGAGCAGGAACCGCTTTATTGGCTACACTCGTTTACCTCGGACATTCAACACAATGAAATAATTAGTAGTGCTCAGTATTATCTGTAAGCTGTGCACTTGGGCACCACCCAGAAGAGATTTGGGTGCTGCCCCATTGATTCGCAGAGCACTCACAGCACCCACAGCTGGCAGCATGTGTTCCTATTGATGGTGCACATCCACACATGCCTCAGTGCTCAGTATAATCTACTCTGCACCAGGATGGAAAAAATAGAGGGAACGCTGGTAATGACTGCACTTTTATAATGATTTAAATACTTTTAAAAATTAGCTCAGCTAGTAAATGTGATGTTACTAAAATGTGAATATTTTTAGAATCTAAGTGCCTTTCTATTTTTAATTATTAAATAAATTACAATAATGAACACAAGAAAAATGTAAAGTGGAATATAAGAAGTCTAAATAGCCCATTTAAAAAAAAAATTATGTACTTCAGAATCTAAAGAGTCTAAGACAACAGGTTGTATTACAAACTTTTTCTCTCCAGAGGGAAAATAACCCTGTCTAAATACATCAGATGCTGAGCCAACCATTCAATAAATGTATAATAATAGCAAAAATAAGGCTCAACTCTGCTTAAATATCTTGGGAGTATATGCTGCAGTGCTCCAGTTAAATGAGTTCAGAGTTTTGTGTTGACAATACAAATGTCAATTTGAGTACGGTATCAATGATCTCAGAGGAATAGAATATTGGACTGGGCAAGTATTTGGATTCAGCCAGCATAGGCAGAACAATTTTCTTTTAACTCATTTCTCCCTTCATAATTTAAGTGTTTCTCCAAATCTGAAAGATTTAGAAAAATCAAACAATCCAATGTGAAAGTTATTCTTCCTTCTCTCTAATTTGCTGATTGCCTGATTCAGCTGCCATTGAAGTCAGTTGCATTCCACGGTCCAAAATTAAGGGCAGATTCTTTGTTTTAGTTTAAATGATTAAACCCCATCAGTATTTAACAGATACAGGCAGTCCCCGAGTTACATGGATCCGACTTACATCGGATCCCTACTTACAAACGGGGTGAGGCAACCCCGCACTAGCTGCTTCCCCCAGCAGACCAGGGAGGCCGAAGCTAGCACCCCGCAGCAGACCAGGGACGCGGAGCGCTTTTCTCAAGCAGACACCTCAGCTTGAGAATAAAGGACTGACGGAACTGAGGTGTGGGAGAATAAAACTGAGCTCTGGAGAAATGTTTGGCTAGAGTTTCCCCTACAATATGTACCAGTTCCGACTTACATACAAATTCAACTTAAGAACAAACCTACAGTCCCTATCTTGTACGTAACCCGGGGACTGCCTGTACTGTGGCAAAAATACATTCCACATAAAGGAGTTCTATGATCTCAATAGACACCTCACAGATTTATAAAAAGTTTAGGACACCTTTTGTTAAAAAAGGAGACCCAGAGGTCCATGCATGAAAACTGTCCACCTAGACCTGTAAATTGCATTCACTGTTCACCAGTTAAGTGCACAATTAACTGTTTTGAGCACATTTTTTGCACATTGGCACTTTTTTGGAGTTTCAACCTATACTTTTATTTACTCATAAAGAACTGACTTTTTGATTAATTTGAAGTGTGTTGACTTTTATATACAACACTCAGAATGGTGGCTGTATTATATTTATACAGGTTGGACCCCCCCCGGTCCGGCACCTTCAGGACTTGATCAGCCCCATATGAGGGATTTTGCCGGACCGGGGAGGTCATTTCTGGACCCTCTGCTGCTGGCCCCTGTGACCCAGCCCTCTGGCCTCCCAGCTGGCTGTCCACCTCTTGCTGGCCCCACTGCTGTGCCAAGCCCGCTGGGCAGACATTGCTGCTGTGGCTCCGGGACCTGCCAGGCAGCCATGCATGCTGTGCTGAAGCTCCTGGATCTGCAGGACAACCATGCACACCTCACTGGGCTCCAGGACCCACCAGGGAGGTGTGCGCGCCATGGTGAAGTTCCCGGACCCACAGGGCAGCCGCATGCACCTTGCTGGGGCTCTGAGACCCATCAGGCAACCACATGCCGGGTGTCCCATACCCACTGGGCAGCACCACTGCCACATGCTGGGCAGCCCTGCCATCAGCCTCCACAGGGATCATTGCTGCTGGCCCTGCACCAGGACTCTGGTCCTGCAACATCTGTGCCAGACCATGGATTTTGCCGGACCAGAGAATCCTGGTTAAAAGAGTTTCAACCTGTAAATACACACACACACACACACACACACACTTTTAAAAGGAGCATTCCTAGACAAAAATTGGATTTAGTCTCCACATAGAGAGAGATTATGGGTAGCAGTAAAAACACAAATATTGTAGAGAGAGAGCCTCATGTATAGCTGACTTCTTTGTAAACATTAATGAAACTTTAAATTTTACATTCTAAAAACTATTGCAATATAGCCAGTTATGCGGAGAAACAGGACATTTTTACTTTCATTGTAAGGGACAACTTGAAATAAAAAGCAGATTATCACTGATGAGTACATATCTGTTTCTCTGGGAAAGACACTTGGTAACTTCACTTCAGCATTGCAAGTGCCAGATTAGATCAACTCTTAAAACTTTGTATGCTCAGAGCAATTTGGTTCTTCTGAAGGCTGCTTGATATCTGTCAGCTCATGTACCTGATGCACCAATCTCAGGGGCCAAACCTGATCACTGGGAATTTTGCCATTGAGTTCAATATCACCAAAATGTCACCCTCACATTGTTATTGTTTAGTATTTATTATTTGTATGATTGTAGCACCTTGGAGGCACTGTACTAACACAAAGCAGAAAGATGCACCCTGCAACAAAGATTTTACAGTCTACATTTATTATCTATATTGTGTTAGGCCCAGATCCCCAAAGGCTTAGGTCAGAATCAAGTCCCATTTTCTAGGTGTTATTAAAACATTTAGTAAGCAAGAATCTCTCCCTGAAAGAGCACACTGTGGATGGGAGAAAACCATGAGGTACTGGACATATGTAGAGCATTCCTACAGCTGCAAATTCTTTTTAATATTTTTACTTTAGAATTATTAAGAATTAAAAACCTTAATAGGAATCCAATTACCCATTCTCATTCTTATTTAATTTGGCTCTGGGGCTTCTTGTCCTAATAAAAAGGTTTAATCCTGATGTTAAGAGAATTAAAACGGTCATTTTAAAATAGCTCTGCACACTGGTAATGAGCTATCCCTCTAAGTCATTCTAGAGCACGTAATTCCTGCCTCCAGCCAACTGTTGACAGTTTAGCAAATTCCGTCCGTAAAAAAATAGCCTGTTGGCTTAACTGAACAGCTACATTCAGATTCCTACAGTCTGTTCCCTTTTGAAAATAACTAATATATATTTATATAAAGTAGAAGTCACCTTAGGAGGAAATAAAATCTTAAAATCTTGACTTCAGGCAAGAAGCTTTATGATAAAAGTACCATGCCAGATCTTAAACAGTGGAAGAACAATAAAGCTTCCAGCTTCCCTCATTTGAAGACTAGAAATATTATAATGAATATAGCTCCTAGGTTACTCCTGTCTCAGAGTACACTGCCTTTGAAAACCCCAACAAAGATCTTTAATAATTTAAATAGTACCTTCCTACTTTTTATCTGGTAGAGCAAAAGATCTTGAATATCAAATTAAGTAATAAAGTGCTGATGGCATTAAGGAGACATGGTCCTGTCTGTCCTTAATATTTATCATTTATCATTATTTATGTGAGCAATAAGTAGGTGGATTTCTTTCCCCTCAAGTATTAAAATGGATGAACATAGGAAAAAAGGCTGATTTCTCAGTTTTAGGTCATTAGGTATTTTCCACTTCACCTTAGTCAAAGCTCCACTTAAAAGGAATCCTTTATACAGTCAGCTCCTCATAGGAATATAAGAAGAGGAAATAGACAGGTGTATCAATAGGTATTGTGCATCCTTCTGGAATGCTCCTGTTTTAAGAGAGGTCAGAAGATGACATGCATTCAACTATTGGAACTCTGCAGCATCATAATGCAATTATAACAATACTGAACGCCAGAGATATTATTTAAGGATAAATTATCTGACTTCACCAATAATTATTTACATTAGATGGGGCCCAAACCAAAACTCTAGATTTGTACACTCCCAAAATTCAGGGATGTTTGTTTCTGGATCACAAGTTGATTAAGACAGAGGGTGAGATGCTACCCCTGCCCCACTCCTTATACTGTGAGCCAGAGTGGCATAAAGGGTCCCTAAATGCCTGGGCTCCAGCCAGTAGAAGATTCCCTTGGTGCAAGCACTATGGAAAATGGCCATAAAGTTGTCTTCTGAGGAGCCCCTTGCAGTTCATAGGTTGGAGAGGAAAGAGGGACATGTCAGGAGTAGGGCTGGAGCACACAGCACTGCAGGCAGGTATCTTGCACTACTGCAGCTCAGGAGGCTTGTACCTTAAGAAGTACAGCCTGGATATCAAGTTTTACTGGAGGCAAGGGTCTCTCCAGACCTCATAGGAGCCCAGGACTGGGCGGATCTTTAGAAGCACAGCAAAGAGTCTCACCCAGAGAAGCTATAACAGTGTAAAGATATTCAGGAAAATGATGAAGCTCCATATCTAATTTTCAACCATCACTTTGCAAAAACATAGATGAAAGTGAACACATGGTTGTTTATTTGTAGTTCTCTCCTTACGTAGAACTCACTCTGATTTTCACACACGGCACAATGCTTAGAGCTCTCGTGCTTTCCAGTTGTGATAATGGGAGGCTGGTTCTATTCACTTGCCAGGTATTCAAGGTACATCCCAGGAATCCAGTCAGGTCTAGGGGAAGGGAGATGTGTCTGTGCCAAAGAACAATGCGGTAGAGAATGAGACAAACTCTCCGGGTTATAACGGCAGACAAATCCCGCTGGAAGGTAGAGGACAGGACTCTGCTCTCACTCATACCAGTGTAAAACAGTGGAGTTGCTCCTGACATACAGCAATGTACTAAGGAGCAGAATCGGACCCTGATTCCTGTTGTAATATTTGGGATCTAGAAGGCCTACCTGAGTTGCGAGCCTATTTGTAAGAAAGAGATTGGAAGTTTATCAAATGGTTCAATCACATGTAGTAACAAATGTTGGTGGGAAAAGGTAACAAGAGTCCAACTCAGGCTATGTATAGAAGCTTGTTTACAAAAATCAGTAAAAGCGAGAAACCAAACAAACAAACAGAGACTATTAGAGCAAACAATAAGGCTTTACTGGTATAACTCAATGACTGTGCTGTGACCATGCCAAGTTGGCATGTTGGAAGTCAGGCCTAATTAGTGAATAAAATCATAAGATGGATTATTCTGCCTGTTATTTCTCTGCAGGGTACTTGAAAAGAGACTTTCAGTGGCAGGAACATGTAGACTAACTGGAGGATTCCTGCAGGAGGGACGCTATCAAGCTTCTGCTCCACTCCAGGATTTTCATCTTTTGGCCATGAATTATGAAGTCCATTGAATCATCATGAAGCTCAGACCTCAGTACATCAGCACTCTTTTTTGAACCATGTTAAAGTCCTGGTCTTCCCAATATCCTCTGGCAAGGAATTCCACAGGTTGACCGTGTGTTGTGTGAAGAGACTATCTTCCATGTCTCAGAACAGAGCAATAAAATTAACCTTTTCCTTCCCACCAAGAAGGGATGTCTCTAGGTCTTTGCTAGGTTTTGACTAAATTTATATCATATAATCATTCAATTTCATTTTTAAAATGTGTTGTAACTTGCTCTAGCTCTTTTTTTCTCTTGTGTATCCCAGCCAATAAATCTTCAAGCTTTAACATGAATTCCTTTGTGTGTTTGCCGTAGACCTAAGCAAACAAAGGTCTCTCTGTGCAAACCAAGGTATCTTCTATTAAACTTTGAGATTTCTTGAAAGTGTTTCAGGGTCATGTTAACATCTTTGAGGGTATGTCTACACTACAAAGTTAATTCGAAATAACAGCCATTATTTCGAATTAACTTTAATAGCGTCTATACATGCAGACTGCTATTTCAAAATAGCGGAGCGCTTAATTCGAATTTGGTAAACCTCATTCTACGAGGAGTAACGCCAAATTCAAAATAGCTATTTCAAATTAAGTGCTGTGTAGACACTTAATTCGAAATAGGGGGCCTCCAGCCCTTCCCAGGGAGCCCTGGTGGCCACTCTGGGCACAATCAGGAAAACTTACTCTCCTCTCCCCCCAGCCCCGGAGCCATTAAAGGGGTAGACTCTGGCCACAGTGCCTGTGCCAGCTCCAAGCCTGCCAGCCCAGAGCCAGCAGTCACTGCCCCTGACCCAGTGGCCCCAAAACATGAGCCAGCAAGCCACTGGCAGCCAGCCCTCCACTGCTCCCCAGGAGCAGTCTGCCAGCTCCCAGGAGCCTGCCAGGGGCTGGAGAAGGTGGGCGCCTTCCTGATCCAGGGTGGAGATCATGGACCTTATTCAGGTTTGGGGGGGATGCCCTCAACTTCCATGATCTCCGCACTAGATGGAGGAACGCAGCCGTCTATGGCAGGATAGTTGCCAGCCTGGCCACCAAAGGCCACACACGAACCCAGGAGCAGGTTTGCATGAAAATCAAGTTGGTCCGGTGAGATCCCCACTCCTGAGCGCTGAGCTTCCCCTCCCCCTTCCTCCCCTTGCTTCTTCCTTCCAGCTCCCTCCTCCCAGGTTTCCCACTCCCCTCTCCCACCCTCTCTTCCCCTCTCCCACCTCCTTTTCCCAGTCTCCCCAGAGGGTCATCCCCCCCCCAGTTTTGTTCAATAAACCCAGTTTCTATTTTTGAACATATGTGTCTTTTATTTGACATCAGGAAGGGGGGCTAGGGAGGGGTAAGTGGAAGGACGTGAGGGAGGAATGGGGCACGAGCCCCTGGTGGGGAGGACCGGGGTGGCTCTGAGGGCTCCTCGGGGGGAACGCTCTCCCGCAGGGCCTCCTGGATCCTGACAGCCCCCCGATGGATCCCCCGGATGGCAGCCTGCAGCAAGTGCAGCCAGGCTGATGGCAACGACCCCACGAGACGTAGCGGTGTGTAGATGTGTTAATTTGAATTAGCTTAATTTGAATTAACTATTTCGAATTAAGATAATTCGAAATAGTGCTGTAGTGTAGACATACCCTGATTTTTTGGGCCCATTCATTCCATAATACACCAGTCCTTACTCCCTCAGTCAAAACTCACATTGAAGTTACTATAGTAGATTTTGGCTGTGTTCTAGCCGTAGTTATAAAGCATCCTGAAATCTGAGGTGCTCAGGATATTGAATAACGTAACAGCTGTTTCACTTGTTAATACATTGACGTCTTTTAATCTTTATGAGGCAAAAAATGGGAGTGTCAATAGTTAAAGGCATCCGGGGTAGATTTAAGTTAACTGACCAGCATTTACTGATCAGATCATTCTCACAGGTTTCTGTGCCCTAGCAGCTTTGAATAATCCCTGGGGTGTACAGATTCTTTTCTCCCACATTCAGCATGTGACTGAATTCCCCTAATTCCCTCTCAAAGGAAGAAACCCAAACTATAGAGATATTTTAAATGGGATAATTTTGGATGGGAGAAGAAATAAACAGGTGTTAGCTTAAAAGTGTTAAAATATTTCCTGCTTCACTTGCTTGAAAACACATTTTAATTTGTATTCCTAAAATGAGGCTTTTCTAGATCATTTAGGGTATGTCTACACAGCAGGGCTAACAATGAATTAAGCTACGTAACTTCAGCTATGTCAATTGCGTAGATTAAGTCAAAATAGCTTAATTTGGCTTTTGGCACTGTCTACACAGAAGGAAGGCAAAGGAAGAACAGTCTTCCTTCAACTTCCCTTACTCCTCATGAAATGAGGGTTACCATGAGTCAGAGTAAGAAGTCCTCCAGCTCGATATTATTTCAAAATAAAGGCTTGTACTGTAGACATGCACTATGGTATTTCAGAATAACTGACATTATTCTGAAATAACGCTGCTGTGTAGATGTACTCTTAAAGTCTTGTCAGGAAATTCTTAAGTGAACGTTGTCAAAAAAAAGGGCATTGCCAGCTACTTGAGTATGCTGGCCTGGTGTACTTGAAAGATCGGAATAAAGAGAACTCAGAACTGAGGCGAGTAGTTATTGTGCAATTTGTGGTTTGACCCTGGTGGTTTAGGTCAAATAGCTGGGACACCTCATAGGGGCCTAATCCAAATCCCACTGAGGCCCAAGGGGAAGGCGTTCTATGAATATAATAGAATGCAGTATGGCCTTCTGTGGAATTTGCAGTTTCCACCGTATCAGGGGGTTTGGCCATTTGCAGAATGAGGCAAGGCTACTCCAGTTGCAGATATACAATAAGAACATAAAAATGGCCATACTGGGTCAAGCCAATGGTCCAGCTAATGCAGTATCCTGTCTTCCAACACTGACAGATACTTCAGGAAGATTTAACAGAACAAGGCCATAATTGAGTGATCCATCCTCTGCCCTCCACTCTTAGCTTCTGGCAGTCACAGGCATAAGGAAACCCCAAGCATGGGGTGGCCTCCCTGACCACCTTGGCTCATAGCCATTGATGGACCTGTCCTCCACGTTTTATATTTAAATCTGTGGGGGAAATCCACAGGTCTCAGGCATCTGTGGCAGGCCAGCTCATCTATGCAGATATCCAGACAAGCTGTGGGTCACCCACAATGTCCCCCAAGCCAACCAGACTCCCTCGGGGTCTGTACTGCCATGACTTCCTTATGCACATCTAGCCCCATCTCCCAGCTGGGAGAGTGGCATTTGGGTTTGGAGTGAGAGTTGGATTATGTTGATATCGACCCTGACACCATTAGTTTTCCTGGTGAAAAGAAATCTTCGTGGGCTTGCAGAGGTGTGGTGGGATGGAGGACAGCTCTCTCCCAGGGCTTCTAAGTTTCTGAAGCCTGACATACTTGAAGCCTGACATTCACAGGGAGGGGTTTTCACAGTATTGGCTGGAGAAGGAATGGTGCCACTTTCCTCAACCCCCACCAGATTGAACCTGAAAGTAGTTTCTCTCTTTTCATTTCATCCTCTTTGCTGGAAATAACCTGGGTGAGCTTTGCCCAGAGTAGGAGAAGGTGGAATCCAATAGGCACTGCAAGGTGCTGAACATCAATCTCATAAGAATGGCCATACTGGGTCAGACCAAAGGTCCATCTAGCCCAGTAGCCTGTCTGCCAACAGTGGTCAGTGCCAGGTACCCTGGAGGGGGTGGACCGAAGACAATGATCAAGTGATTTGTCTCGTGCCATCCGTCTCCAGCCTCTGACAAACAGAGGCCAGGGACACCATTCCTACCCCCTGGCTAATAGCCTTTTATGGACCTAACCTCCATGAATTTACCTAGCTTCTCTTTAAATTCTGTTATAGTTCTAGCCTTCACAGCCTCCTCTGGCAAGGAGTTACACAGGTTGACTATGCACTGTGTGAAGAAGAACTTTTGCTTATTAGTTTTAAACTCTTTTGTTGCTATCATTATTGCTCAAATCCTGCTGCACTAGACATAAAAGACTTGAGGTGACGTGGGGAAGTTTGCTTTGCTACTGCCTATGTTGTGGATAAAACAAAGACTTTAGAGCCTTTTATAAGTCCTAAATAACACACAATATTTTGTCTACAAGTTATTTTGTGTGTGAAATTAAATGGTTTTAATTAAAGGCTTCCATGGAGCTGTCTTCCCTTCCACTTGACCCAAGGGAAGTGCTCCATATATCCAAGGATCCTAGTGGGGGCAGGCTGGCACTGATTTGATTAGGGGATGGGAGGGTAACAGACAAGATGAAGCTCCCTTTGTGGTGGGAATCTCCCTTTAAGAGGGAGTTTCTGGAGGCAGCCAAAGCCAATCCATGGGAGCTGTACTGATAGGTATGAATGGGAGGGCTATCAAGGGCACAGGGTAACGCTGGAAGTACAGAGAGCCATGTGGCTTCTCAGTGGGACCCTCACAACTTATTCCCCTGAGTCAGAGGGGATAAACCTTGCCACTCCACCAAGTAAGATGGGGGAAACTCTGGGAGGGGACCATAAATGAGATTTCTCTCCCCCTTGAGCCGTCTCCCACAAATGTTATTGCAGGAGGGGCAATCTGGCCTCACATATGGCCATGTTTCTGGGCTCTGTTCTGATCCTCATAGCCTCTTGCAAAAGATTTTAAATTGAACTCTATTGGCCTTCAATGGGATTTGTGCTCCTAAATCTACTAAGTGCTCATAAATATTTCCCATTTTAGTTCCAAGATCGTTCTCCTTTATGGCACTTTGCCTTTTTGTCCCAAGTGTGTTTCTCACTTTTTTGTTGTTCTGAAGGTGGTCTCCTGTTACTTCCATTCTGTCTTAAAGTGCCGTTCATTCTGAGTGTCTTTGAGCAGTTCCAGAAAGCAGATTTAGGCCTTGCAATGGCTAATGCTTAAACACCCTCCCATCTAGTGGAATTTGCAGCTTTGTGTGAGGCACCCATTCCCAATACAATATGTGTGGAGCATTATGTGCTTCAAACAGGATGCACAGGAACCACCACACTGAATGGGAAGCTACGTAAGTTAGCCAGAAGGAAATACAAAAGAGAGGGATATGGCATAAACTCCACCCTTTCCCGGGAGTTAGGCACTTAACTCTAGTCTACAGACCTGCTCCTGGAGTGAGGTGCCTAAACCAGGTCTGCCCTTAGGTCTATAGCCCAGTGATTAGTGAATTCAATTTAGATATGGGAGAGCTAGGTTCTAATTTCCCTTCTTCCTGACTCAGAGCAAGGACTGGAGCCCATGTCTCCTGTCTCCCAGGTGAGTACCCTCACTGCTGTGTTTAAGGGACGTGCTCAGAGCACACCAACCATATTGGACCTCACAGGAAGAATAGACGGGGTAAAGCTTACTCTGTGAATCCTGCCAGGGTTTACACATGAGTTAGGCCCTCAAAAGTTCTGTGGTGCTAGAATTTAAGCTGCTTTGTGCATGGCCAGTGGCAGAAATATAGGAGACTTTACAGGTAGAAACTTAGGTACATACAAGGCTCAGGAGTAGCTGAGCGGGGGTTTGTGAATGCTACTGGTGTTGAAACATTGGACTTAGGCACTGAAATTGATAATTAAGCACAAAAGTCCAACTTTTGAATGTAGCTGTGGGTGGTTCCATTGTGGATTAAATGAATCATCCTAGAGTGCTGCTGACACTAGAGATTTAAAGTAGGTCTTTAAGCCTTACTTTTGTGTCATCTAAGGTCAAATAATTCAAGTCTCTCTTTATCAAGGTATAAGGTTACTCAGAATGCATTGTTCTTCCATGATGGACCATTCTGAAAGTTTGGTTCTAGAATTAAATTTCATACCCACAAAATTCAGTTAATTTTGAAATCACTTATATGCATTCAAACATCTTTATGATGGATCACAGATATGGAAGAGGCTAATCCTAAAGTCCAAAGCAAAATTCCTATTGACTCAAATGGGAACAAGAGTGAGCTGAGCCCTAACACATGACAAGAGTCATAATGACAGATACATATTGCACATTATATAACTTTGCCAGAATCCATACCTAAAAATTCTGATACTCTGAGATACACACACACACAACATAATATAAAACACACAAGATAGTATAACAACTTTTTGTTATCAGACCATTTTTAGCGCAAATCTTGTTAATATTTAATGTGCCAGCAAAGTCAGCATGGCTTGAAGTGCTAGGAGAAAATACCTCAATGTTTTTCTCTTCATTTTGGCCCTTTAATAAGGATGTTGATACAAGAGATTTGCAATATGGCTAGATCGTTCCAAATGGGGCAATTATAAATGTCTATTCACAAGGTTCCAAACAGCAATCAGGCAGTTAGATTGCTTCCTCATACTTGCCTATTTTATAAATAGATATCCCTCCCTTTATAAAATAACCCTCTCCTGGCAAGCTACCTTAAACATTAATTATCTGAAAAATTCAGGGCAAATGTCTTGTACCTTGTTTGAAATGAAACTGCTTTTGCCAATGTTGTCAGCAAGAGAAAATTAGTTTTCACTGACTCTCTTACAGTAGATATTACAATAATAAAGAATTAGAAAAGTTTTCTTACACAGTTAGGCTGCGTCTAGACTGGCAAAATTTTGCGCGCAAAAGCAGTTGCTTTTGCGCAAAAACTTGCCAGCTGTCTACACTGGCCGCTTGAATTTGCGCAAGAGCACTGACTTTGTAATGTACAAAATCAGTGCTTCTTGCGCAAATACACTGATGCTCCTGCTCAGGGATAAGCCCTCTTGCACAAGAATACTTGCGCAAGAGGGCCAGTGTAGACAGGGAAGAACTGTTTTGCGCAAAAAAGCCCCGATGGTGAAAATGGCCACCGGAGCTTTCTTGCGCAAAATCGCGTCTATACTGGCCACGGATGCTTTTGTGCAAAAGCACTTTTTGCGCAAAAGCATCTGTGCCAATCTAGAAGCGCTTTTGCGGAAATACTTTTAACGGAAAAACTTTTCCGTTAAAAGTATTTCCGCAAAATCATGCCAGTCTAGACACAGCCTTAGGATATGTCTTCACTGCAAAGTTAATTCCAAATAACAGCCGTTATTTCAAATTACGTGGCCAGTCTGGGCACAACCAGGAAAACTCCTCTCCTCTCCCCCAGCCCCCGGAGTCCTTAAAGGGGTAGACTCTGGCCAGACTGCATGTGCCAGATCCAGGCCTGCCAGCAGTCTCTGCCCCTGACCCACTGGCCCCATAATGAGCCAGGCAGCCAGTGCCAGCCAGCCTTCCCCCGCCCAGTCCCCCAGCACCCAGGGGCCAGCCAGGGGCCACAGACAGTGCGCACCCACCTGGACTGGTGTGGAGATCATGGACCTCATTGAGGTTTGGGGGGAGGCCCCCAATGTCCATGATCTCTGCACCAGGAGGAGGAATGTGGCTGTCTATGGCCTCATAGAGGCCACCATGGCCCAGAAAGGCCACAGGCACACCCAGGAGCAGGCGCGCCTGAAAATTAAAGAGCTGCAGCAGGGGTTTGCCAGGGCCACCAGGGGCGGCGCCGCAGCAGGGGCTGACACCTGCCCCTATTTTCCCACCCTCGACCACATCCTGGGGGGCGGGATGGTCCACGCCACCCCAGGGGGCAGCGAGCCAGGACCAGAGGGCCCTGACCCAGGTGCAGCAGAGGGGTCAGCACGGAGGGTGCCACGCCAGCGGGACCCCCGAGCTGTCCCAGCACTGGAGTCAGCAGGGTCGTCAGGGGAGGCCACACCAGGTAAGTGCCATCACTGTCCCCTACCTGGGGGGGGGGCGGGGAAGGAGACCAGGGACCGTGCACATGGGCCATGCCTCCCACGGATCACACAGCTACCTGTGCACGTGCAGGCATGTGCCATGCCACCCTTGGGCAGGTGGCTCCAGCTGCGTGCCACACAGGGGCCATGGCCCGATAGCCACATGCATGTGTGAAGAGACCTGACACGCTCCTGACCCCAGGGCGGGACCCAGCAAAACACCCTCCCTTCACACGCCCCCTCTACACAGAGGCAGGGGATATCTCCCCCCCACCTCGGCCGCACTATACACGGCACAGGGGCATGGGTGCGGTCTTGGGGCAGCTCCCACTCCCGGGGAGAGCCAGACATCCCAACCATGTCCTCTGTGCAAGCACGTCAGCTCTGATGCTGCAGGGCATGGTCGTCCTCACCTCACAGGGAGTGCTGGGCATCATCCACTGCATCCCCAGGGAGAATTGGCCACTCTCCTTCTTTCCCCACAGCCGCACCAGCTGCACATGCAGTGCGCACCACCCTGCCTGGGACATGCTCCCGCACCCGAGGGCTCCACAGGACCACCACAACATGGCAGGGGTACTGAGAGCAGCACCTGGGGGCCCTGCGAGCCCTGCGCCTCACCATTCGGGGCTGGGTGCAGGAGGACCTGCAGCTCCGCCGGGAGCAGCTTGCCCAGGACTGTGCCATGTGCTCACACCTGCAGGCCCTGGTGCAGAGCGTGCTGCCCCGTGCCGTCCCAGCACCTGCTGCCCCCCCAGCTACTGTTCCTCTTCCCACTCCTGCCCCCCTTCCACTTCTCCCTCCTCAACCTCCACACACTCCTCCTCAATCTCCACCCCCACCTCAACCTCCGCACCCTCCTCCCCATCTCCCCAGGGATGCCGAGGCCCCCGAAACTGCCATGCTGGGAGACATGTGGCCCGATGAGACCCCCACCCCTGAGCGCTGAGCTTCCCCTCCCCCTTCCTCCCCTTGCTTCCCTTCCAGCTCCCTCCTCCCAGGTTCCCCCTCTCCTCTCCCACCCTCTCTCCTTCCGCAATTTTGTTAAATAAACAGAGTTTCTATTTTTGAAAAAAAGTGTCTTTTATTTGACATCAGGAAGGGGGGGCTAGGGAGGGGTAAGTGGAAGGACGTGAGGGAGGAATGGGGCACGCACCCCTGGTGGGGAGGACCGGGGTGGCTCTGAGGGCTCCTCAGGGTGGATGCTCTCCTGCAGGGCCTCCTGGAGCCTGACAGCCCCCCGATGGACCCCCCCGGATGGCAGCCTGCAGGAAGTGCAGCCGGGCTGATGGCAACGACCCCACGAGATGCACCGGTGTGCCCAGGGGCATCTCTGGCTCCATGTGGCTGAGTGCTGTGGTGTCCCGAGTGCGGGCACTCAGGGCATGCCAAGACAGGACTGCTTTGCTGTCCCTCATCGAGGTAGACAAGCAAGCGGGGAACCCTGAGAACTATGTGTCCGGGATGGGGGTAGGGTCCCTTTAAACACGGAGCTCAGTTAGCCTCAGGCAGCAGCCCCACACACTAAGTCCTAACCTGATGCCCTGCTGGCACTGGTTCCAGCCAGCCTTAACTTCGGTTCAGGGTCCACTCAGTGTGGACGCGCTATTTCAAAATAGCAAAACGCTATTTCAAAATAGGTTGAGTGTAGACACGTTAATTGAAATTAGCTTAATTCGAATAACGCTGTAGTGTAGACATACCCTTACAGATTCTCCTCACTCTCAAAGTTACATTCATTTTGGAAAAGCACAAAGTTAAGGAAAAGATTTTAAATCTTTAAAAGCTTAATAAATGTCATATACTCGTACAACAAAAGGAAGAATGGAGAGCAGCAAAATATGGATCATGGACTTCAGAAAACAAACTTGGGCTCTCTCAAGGGAACTGATGAGCTGGAGCCTCTGGGAGTCTAATGTGAGGACATGCACAAGTCCATAGGTCTGGATCTAATGCATTCAAGAGTTCTGAAGAAGTTGACTGATGTGATTGCAGAGCCATCGTCCATCATCTTTGAAAACTTGTGGCAATCAGGGCTGGTCCTGGATGACTGGAAAAAGGTAAATGTAGTGTGATCTTTAAAAAAGTAAAGGCAAATCCAGGGAACTACAGACAGGGTTAGCCTCACCTCAGTCTGTGGAAAAATCCTGAATCAGGTCATCAAAAAATCCATTTTGAAGCACTTGGAGGGGAGGAAGATGATCAGGAACAGTCAACATGGATTCACCAAGGACAAGTCATGCCTGACCAACCTAATTGCCTTTTATGAGGACATAATTGGCTCTTTGGATATGGGGAAAGCAGTGGACGTGATCTACCTTGACTTTAGCAAAACCTTTTGATATGGTCTCTGACAGTATTCTTGCCAGCAAGTTAAAGAAGTATGACCTCAATGAATGGACTATAAAGTGGATATAAAGCTGGCTAGATTGTCAGGCTCAACAGGTAGTGATCAAAGGCTCAATGTCTATTTAGCAGATGTATCAAGTAGAGTGTTCCAGGGGTGGGTCCCAAGGCTGGTATTGTTCAATATCTTAATCAGTGATCTGGATGTGGGGTTGGATTGAACCCTCAGCAAATTTGTGGCCAGAAGAGATCTGATGTTCAACAATGACAAGTGCAGCATCCTGCACTTAGGATGGAAGTAAATCATGCACTGCTACAGCCTTGAGGCTGACTGGCTAAGTAGCAGTTCTGCAGAAAAGGTCCTGGGGATTACAGTAGGTGAGAAACTGGATGTGAGGGAATAGTGTGCGTGCCATTGTTCAGGGGGGCCGATAGAATTGCCAGGCCCCTGAACCAGGTGCAGGGAGCCCCTTGACATAGTCCTGGAAGGGTCAGGGCCTCAGGCAGAAGGGATAGGGCTAACCTCCCCACCCAGCTCTTCAGAATTGCTCTGAAGTATGCCGTGCAGGGCTCTGGCAGTGATCTAATGGGCCCAGGGCTCTAGCCACGATCGCTGCTGTAGTAGCAGTAAAGCCTCGGGCCCTTTGGAATCACCAAGCCCTGCAGCAGTTGTGCCTTTTGCCTCCCCCCACCCCATTGATGTGATTCCTCTTGTTGCCAAGCATGCTAACAGTGTCTTGGGTTGTCTTAGTAGAAGCATTGCTAGCAGATTGAGATGATATGAGATCACGTCTAGCGTACTATGCCTAGTTTGGGGCTCTCCACTACAGAAAGAATGTGGAAAAATTGGAGAGTGTCCAGTGGAAGGCAACAAAAATGAATGGGAAGGGGGGCACATGAGGAGAGGCTAAGGGAAATGGGCTTATTTAGTTTGCAGAAGAGAAGAATGAGGGGAGGATTTGAGAGCAGCCTTCAACTACCTGAAGGGGGTGTTCCATAGAGGATGGTGCTAGGCTGTTCTCAGTGGTGGCAGATGATAGAACTAGAAGCAGTGGTCTCAAATTGCAGTAGGCAGGTTTAAGTAGGATATTAGGAAAAACTATTTCACTAAGACTATGTCTAGACTACGTAGAAGTTTCGAAAGAGGATATATAAATTCCATGGGATCTCACTTTCGAAAGAGGTAAAAAAAGAGGTTTACGTGGTTTTTTAAAAAAAGGGGGTTTTTTCCCCCCAAAAATGCATCCAGACTACTTTCACTTTCAAAAGATCATCTTTTGAAAGTGAGATCGGAAGAAGATATGCAAATTCCAGCGGAATTTGCATATCCGCTTTCAAAAAAAAATGTAGTTTAGATGTGCCCTAAGAGAATGGTGAAGCACCAGAGTGTGTTATATAAGGAGTTGGTGGAATCTGCAGACTTAGAGGTTTTTAAGATATGCTTTGCCAAAGCCATGTCTGGGATGATTTAGTTGGGGTTGCTCCTTCTTTGAGGAGGGGGTCAGACTAGATGACCTCCTGAGGTCTCTTCTGAACTTAATCTTTTATGATTCTATGATATGTGACAACTAAATTATTTGAAAGATGCGTGTGTGTATTTTCCTCTTTATGCTACTATTTCATACTGAGAATTATCACCCTTATAATTCAGGCATGTGTATGATTAAAATGCATGAGGATAAAGATGAGGGATCAAATACATAAATAAAATATCTGTGTGATTCATTAAACGCAGATAACAGTATCAACAGTAAATTTTGCCTTTGTCAGGAGAAAGCACCCTGTTAGAACAGATAGAAAATGTTGCAACTAAAAGTTACTATTGTTCACTCTTTGCACTAATTTAAAGAAAAAGATACTCGAATAGGACTGTTGATTTTGAATATTTAGAGGGCAAAATACTGATATTTGGTATAGCAATTTTAGCCTCATCCAATGCCTGTTGAAGCTAATGGAGAGACTCCCAAGGACTTCAATGGATTTCAGATGAGACCTTAAAAAAGTAAATAGTGTGAAAGTTTGGAGAATTTTCCATATAAAACTTATGAATTCTGATTTATTTTTATGAACTATATATAAGGCTAATCCTCGCTGTTTATTAAATCAGTCATTTTGTTGTCAGACTGGTCACATTTCTTATAAACTCTATCTGGAATACTCTATAGGACAATCATTAATATTGAATGACTCTGCCCTGTTAGAACAATGAGTATGTTACAAAGAGTGGTCCTATTAAAGGAAACTGGTTCTTCCACATTGCTTGTAGGGGATGGGATTGGAGCAATAGAAAAGAAAGAACAAAGATGGATGTATTAGGAGCTACTGTTAATAAAACCCAAACCAATATGACCTTTAAAGGGGGGGAGGAGGGTTTACTGTTGGATCTTAACAAGATGGGGACTTGTGTCTGTGGAGACAGAGTTCCTGACTTGAACATGAAACTGTGCGGGAGAGAGTGCAGGAAGGACCTAAGATCCTGGAAAGGTTTAACACTCGTCCTTTTGCTGTTATATATACCCTGGATTCTGTAATTTCCATCCCAACTTATCTGAGGAAGTGGGTTTTACCCCCAAAAGTTCATGACCTAATAAATTTGTTAGTCTCTAAGGTGACACAGAACTGCTTGTTGTTTTCATACCTCAAAGGGCTATCAAAGTGGTGAGAACCCTGGAGGAAGGGATTTGCGTGAAGGTTTAAGGGCCTTCCCACTTGGACCCAGGTGCCCCACTGTTGAGAGGGGGTATTAGACAAGGGGGTCTGCAGATGGAGTGTCTGTCTCGGGACCAAGAATCAGAAAGCCAGTTCTTAAACTCTGCCCAGTGCCATGGGCACATGGGATGACTCAATGTTTGGGGTAAGTAAGGATGTGGAGTAAGTAAGTGGCTCAATGTTTGGGGTAAGTAAGTGGCTGGGAGAGAAAGCTCATTCAAAGTAATAACAAGTAGTAATTTTAAAAGCAAGTAGGAGTGTGCTAAGTAGTGAGACGTGCTGTGTATAGGATTCAGTTTGGTTCTGCCAGCATAATGTCCATGCTGAGGGAGGGGATTATGATGGAGCACAATGGTCACTTGGAAAATGAGTCAATCTGCTCATTGAACTCAATGGAAAAACTTCCATTGACTTCAAATGGGAGTTGGAGCTGGCCCTTGATTTCTTTTCATTTATTTTTTGTATGAAGGTTGGTCTGAGCACTGTTGGGATGGGAATCTGAAGGTTTGCAACTCAAGCATAATCTTTCTGTGAATTTGGGATTTTCTGTCTTTGGAAACACAGCAAAGGACATACTGAAATTAGGAGTGAGTTTGAAATAATCCATTCTACTGAAGGCATCCCCTTAAGCCTCAATTCAGAGCTACAAGCAGGAAGGTATAATAAAGAGGCATTCTTTCTGACCTACACTATAGGTGTCAGCTGGGATCACATGAGCAATTATTTATAAAGTATAAAGCCCCTCTCTGCTTACTATCTTTACAGATTTGTGACTTCAGCACAAATACAGTCAAAATTTGGTTGTGTGTGTATAGAGAGAGTGTCTATGAGCCCGAGCATGACTGGCAGAGTGGGACGGGGGCTCAGGACTGGAATGGCAAGGATTTTACACCAGAGGTCAGAGCTGAGGTACATGGGCATGACTGAGAGGAGAAGGTTGTATAGCCCATGACTTCAGCAGTCCTAGCTCTAGCCAGAGTTTCATTGTGTCACTTTTAATTTCAATTTAGACACAACATTTTACAAGGCGTATTTACTTATATACATTCCCTGCATAATATTGCATCTAAAAATGTTAAAATATTGCCATCTAGGATAGGATTTTCTACATGGCCTAACTCCCATTGGAGTCCCATATTGCTCTATTGACTTTAATCACAGCAGAGTTGGATCAGGGCTGAGTACTTAAAACTCCCCATCTCTAATGTCTGGAAGTTGTTTGTATCAAGAATGCCTGTAATGTTCCTTATCTTCCAGCCTGTAATTCTGTGGTAATGGAAACTATTTGCAAATGATAGAGTAACATTTTAATGGTGCCCACAGTTGTGAGGGAAAGGAGTAAGTGAGAAGAAAAGTTCTGCACTCCCTATGAACTGCAACAGATGGCTCTGTGATCTCCACACACCGCAATGCAGATGAAGGAAGATGGGAGAAGCAACATATGGCCACCGTGTCCAGATTATGTAGATCCAATATGGTAAAACTTGAAGGAGATGGCACACATGGGGTCCAGGCTTGTATCCTAGCCAAGTGTTGCCAAGAGCTAATGAATATGGATGGTTGTGACACTCCTTTTGCTCAGGACTCTATCTGCCCCAGTTCCCACATTGTTCCCTGCATAATGCCCATGAACTCAAGCTTTGCCAAAGGCTGTGAATAGTCCTGCAGCACTTTAGAGACTAACAAAAATGTAGATGGTATCATGAGCTTTCGTGGGCACAACCCACTTCTTCAGATGAATGGAGTAAAGGGGTCTGGGTTGCAAATAAATAGCAGAGAAAGAGAAGGGATGGGGAGGGAAAGAGAAGGGAAAAAATGGAGAAAAAAATGTCAATTAGTGTGTCCATGCTAAATGAGGCTAATGGAGTAGGCTCTACATCTATATAAGCGACTTCATCACAGGACATAAGCACATAAGCCACCACGTCAGTGGCTCATACAACTGCACTATGCCATCAAGTGCCAGCAATGCCCCTCTGCCATGTACATTGCCAAAATGGACAGTCGCTATGACAAAGGATTAATGGACACAGATATCTGTGAAATGGCAACACGCTGAAACCTGTTGGGGAACATTTCAACTTGCCCGGACAGTCACTAACGGATCTAAAAATGTTTGTATTATTTCAAAACAATTTCAAAAGTCACCTAGAAAGAGAAACTGCAGAACTTGGTTTCATTTACAAGTTTGACTCTTGAATAGAGATTTAAACAAAGACCTGACCTGGATAGGCCGCTACTTTCTGCATCCTAATTATAAAATGCTAAGCACCAGGAACTTAGAATACTCATAGCCTACTTTATTAGCCTCATTTAGCATGGACACTTTAATTGACAACATTTTTTTCTCCATTTTCCCCCTTCTCTTTCCCTCCCCATCCCCTTTCTTCCTCTGCTATTTATTTGCAACCTGGACCCTATAATTCCATTCATCTGAAGAAGTGGGTTGTCCCCCCGAAAGCTCATGATACCATCTACATTTTTTGTTAGTCTCTCAAGGTATGTCTACACTACAGTGTTATTTTGAAATATCTTAGCATTTTGAAATAGCTGAGTGGACGCTGAATCGCATTTAAGGCCGGCCGGAACTAGGTCCAGCAGGGCATCAGGTCAGGAGTTACTTTGTGTGGCTGCTGCCTGAGTCTATCTGAGGCCTGTGCTTAAAGGGACCCCCCTGGACAGCCGGTTCTCAGGTGTCCCTGCTTGCTTACCTACCTCGATGTGACAGCAAAGCATTTTGTCTCTGCGTGCTCTGATTGCCCTCACTCGGGACACCACAGCATTCTGCAACATGGAGCCAGAGCTGCCCCTGCACTTGCTGCAGGTTGACATCTGGGAGGTCCATCGGGGGGCTGTCAGTATCCAGGAGGCCCTGTGGGAGAGCTTCCACCCTGAGGAGCACTAAGAGCCTCCCTGGTCTGCCCCACTGGGGGCATGTGCCTCATTCCACTTACCCCTCCCTAACCCCCCTTCCTGATGTCAAATAAAATACATGTATTTTCATGAACACAAACTCTCTTTATTTAACAAAACTGGGGGGGAGGAGGAGGAATGAAACTCTGGTGAGACTGGGGAAAGGAGGCGGGAGAGGGGAGAAGAGAGAGTGGGAGAGGGGAGGGGGAAACCTGGGAGGAGGGAGCTGGAAGGGGGAAGCAAGGGGAAGAAGTGGGAGGGGAAGCTCAGGGCTCAGGGTTGGGGTCTCGCTGGACCAACTTGATTGTCATGCAAACCTGCTCCTGGGTTCATATGTGGCCTTTGGTGGCCAGGCTGGCAGCTATCCTGCCATAGATGGCCACGTTCCTTCATCTAGTGCGGAGATCATGGATGTTGGGGGCATCCCCTCCAAACCTAAATAAGGTCCATGATCTCCACCCTGGACCAGGAAGGCGCCCACCTTCTCCGGGCCCTGGCAGGCTCCTGGGAGCTGGCAGACTGCTCCTGGGGGAGCGGTAGAAGGCTGGCTGCCAGTGGCTTGCTGGCTCATGTTTTGGGGCCACTGGGTCAGGGGCAGTGACTGCTGGCTCTGGGCTGGCAGGCTTGGAGCTGGCACAGGCACTGTGGCCAGAGTCTACCCCTTCAAGGGCTCTGGGGAGGGGGGAGGGAGAGGAGTGTTCTTCTTTGAGGCCGGAGTGGCCACCAAAGCACCCTGGGAAGGCTGGAGGCCGCCTATTTTGATATAAGTGTCTACACAGCACTGATTTCGAAATAGCTATTTCAAATTTGGCGTTATTCCTCGTAGAATGAGGTTTACCAAATTTGAAAAAAAGTGCTCTGCTATTTTGAATTCATTTTGAAATAGCGGTTTGGCTGTGTAGATGCTAGGAAAGTTATTTCGAAATAAGGGCTGTTATTTCGAAATAACTTTGCTGTGTAGACATACCCTTACAGACTAACATGGCTACCCCTTTAAAACTTTTGCCTAGGGCTGTATGTCTTTTCTGGGCCTGGCTGCAGCTTGAGCTGAAACATTAGCAAAAACAACAAGGAGTCCAATGGCACTTTAAAGACTAACAACTATTCTAGGCTATTAGGACATAAGTTTTTGTGAGATCCAACTCACTTCTTCAGTATTTATGGGGCCTTATGCAGCGTTATAAAATGGTGCCCCACTGATCCCAGTGTGTCAAGGGGGGCACAGCTCCTGGATAAAACCTGTGCAGGGACTGGATTGCTCCACACTACCTGCCCATCCTTCCTGGCCCAGCTCTGCTCCTCTACCCACTGCCATCTACCTGCTGCCAGCTAATTTGTGCAGGGAAGGTATTGCTCACACCTTGCTTGAGCCAGAGGGGAGCAGAGAGGGGACAAGTGTTTGGCAGCACACATACAGACAGGCCTGTCCCCACTCCTACCCTCCTTCGCTGCTAGCCCACTACACAATGTGGGGAAACTGACCTGGATGCGCAAAGCTGCTGGCATTGCTACTTGCTCTACAACCCCTTCTCCTCTCCCCACCTTACTGCTGCTCTCTGCCCACATACCCTTAGGGGCTGTGAGGGGGGAGCAACATGACTGCTCCCCACATCCAGGCCACTTTCTCTGCTTGGGCTGCATAAGGAGGGGGCAAGAAAGCAGCAACTCCTGATGCCTCATAGCACAGCCCAGGTGAGAAAAGTGACCTGGATGCTGGGAGCCCTGGTGTGTATGTGGAGGGGGGAAGGGAATGTGATGGGAACGTGTGAAGGAAACTGAGTGTGTGTAAAAACAGTGAACAAAAACCAAACTGGCCAAACATCAGCCACGTGCTGCCCCCACTCAACGGGAACCATCATGCTATCTCACTCTTCACATTTCTCACAGGGACTTCCAAGGCTTGAATTAAAGATTTGTATGACACTGGGGCACATGTAAAAACTGTTTAAAACATTTTAAAAATAAAAATATGAAAAATGCATTTGCATTTTATTTACAGTGGCCTTATTCATTCTAGTCTTGCTAGTCATTCCCCCAGTTAGAGAGGCACAGAGATAAGGATCAGGACCAGCTGTTTCCCCAAAAGGCCAGGCCAACCCTCCAAACTGGACCCAATTCCCCCCTCTCAAACCAGGGGCACTGTGATGGTGGTGGGATGGGGGCAGGGTGACCTGGGAGAGATCCAGTCCCTCCCATAGGTGCTGGTGAGGGGGACATCGGGCAGGCAGAACAGGGGGTCTCCCCCCAGTGGTGCTGCTGATAGGGGAGAGATGGGGGAGCAGGGAAAACCGGGGACCTTTCCCCAGGGTATTAATGACAGGGGAGGAATGGGGTACCAGGAGGAACTGAAGGTCTCCCCAATGGGTGCTGCTAATGGAGGAGGAACTGGGTCTCTAGTTGGTGTGTGGGGCCCATGCTAACTGGCTTATTTGGATCAGGGGGCACTGGTGGGTACTGGTGGGGTTGGAGCAGGGGAAACTGGGTCTCCTATAGCTGTGTGGGGCCCAGGCTGAGGCAGCTTATCTGGTCACTCACTGGTTGGGGTGTCTATCCATACGGTGCTGGTGCCCCATGCAGCTGTGTATTTTACATATGCATAGGGATGGCTCTGCTCAAGTCCCACAGCAGCAATGCTGTGGCAGCTCATGCTTCAGCATGAACTAGCTCGGCAAGTAACTCCCTGAGCTATGAGTGGGTTTACAGAGCCAGCACTGAAGCTCATACTGCCTTAGCTTCGTTGCTCAGTATCCATGCTAGTGAGAATAACGCTAACTCAGGTACATCAGCTTGAACTGCAGACACGCACTTTCTGATTGCAGTCTAGACAGACCCTCAATCCTTGCTATTATGTAGTCTGAAGTTTTATTATCTCAGAAGAGCCCATCAAAGTCTTGCTAGTGTCCTAAGGAAGAATATAAATGCAGGTCTCCTGAGGTTCTATAGTAAAAAGCAACCGGAACTAAAAGTGTTTGTCACAACACTGGTGCTTAAAGTTACAGAAAAAAGCAAGATCTGTTTGAATGCAAATAAAACTATACAAATAAGTTAGCTGTTACCTGTATGATTTAATTCCTGACTGTTAAAAACATGAAATTGAGAGTGGCTTGTTTTATGAGTTATATTGAGTATCCCGATACAAGCATCTCAGTTAAATTCTCATATAATAGTAACAGAATGTTTGGCTCAAGAAACAAGGCAGCTATTAGTGTCACAGGCTTCCTACTTGTTCACAGTGTTGCCAGTTATTTAGTTTCATCCTTAAATGTAATTTATGGTTTCCTTGCCAGAATTATTTTAAATTACGACTACAGAAGCTATTATTGTTTAATGCACTAAGAGCTGAACATGCTTGAATTGTAAATACTAAAAAGCCTTTCATAGGCTTAGTAGATTTTTATTTTGTTTTTGTATAAAGTAGCTACAGGCAGACTCTCTGGTTATTTGACCTATTTGTTAAAAATAAAAGTGACCATGTATCTCTGAGCACAAAAGTTTAGTTGCAATTTAAAATTGTAAATTTAGTGAAAATTCATTTGCTTACTTAACTCTTCCTGATTGGAATACTTTGCCTTCAGAGATTTCACAAAAATGTGAAATAGTGGGAAAATAAAAGGAGGAAAGGGCCAGTTTGACATCAGAACGCCACATATTCTGCATGAAAAGTTTTCCCTTTTCCACCATTCATTTGAAACAAAAGGGCCTGCAGGGGATGTGTCCACAATCACAAAGTCATTTAAAATCCCAAAGCTAAATTTCCAGTGCAGTGAATACCAATTAAAATAGACTCATATCTGCTTAGAAACAGGAGAGAACCCCACTTTTACAAGGCTTCACATTAGAAGAAGCTCAAAACACAGTCCCAGTGGAATCTTTAGGGCCTGATTCTATTCCCCTTGTAAGCTATTCAGGGCAGCGATTTCACATTTTTGTGCTATATGGCATACAGCATATCATCTTCTTTAAACAAATAATAGTGGGAGTTTTGCCATTGGCTTCAATGGGAGCAAGCCTTAAATTTTAATGTGCTAAGACATCATCTGAACTAATTTCCCTTTTGCTAGCTTTGATTAGGAACACTGCATCAACATTGAAAAAGGAGCTGGGAGCAGTGCGGCCTTACTGGGTGAATCCAACTGGAAAGTAAAGAACTGGAGAGCCCCTAATGCCGGCTCTTTCCAAGTTCCCAGAGCAGACATTGGTCACCTTAAAATAAGAAGGAAAATAAGGCAAAAAAATTTTTTTTAACCATTATGTTTCAAAGAATCCAAATTGATGTCAGCTCTTGAGCTCCTACAGGGAACTTCATCAAATAAGGGAGTGAGGGACAATAGCCTGGCAGTGAGATCAGCAGACTGGCTGGGAAGACTTCCTAGTTCTACCTCCAGATCTGTTAGGTCTGTCAATAGTGGGGGAAAGGGAGGTAATTGCTCTGGGGCCCAGCGATTCAAAGGGGCCTGGGGCTCCAGCCACTGCTGCTGCCACATGACAGTGACTAGAACCCCAATTCCATTCAGTTGCCACCAGGGGGCTGCACTGGGCACTCCATGCAGCTCTGACATCTGGGGGCAGGTGGCACTAAGGGCTGGCTGCCTGGCCCTGCCCTTCCACGTGAGGCCCCACCCCTTCTGGCAGCATGGAGCCAGGCCCCCACACACACTTTGCCCAGTGTCCCGTGGAAGCTGTCGGCTTCCCTGAGCTCTGTCACTGACTGTCTCTGTTACCTTAGGCCAGTCACTCAGCTTTTTGCACCTCACTTTATCTCGCTGTAAAATAACACTTCATGCTTAAAATGTCCAAAGCACTGTACACAGCTTAACCAACTATTCCTCATTATTTCGTTGAGTTATCTCAGTAAGTATCATCTCTCTTTGGCTTAGGCAGAAATTGAGACAGTAACATGAATGGGCTTGGGTCATGTCAAATGGTGAATGAGTTGCAGGACCAGGATTAGAACTCGCATATTTGTGTTCATTTTTCAGACCACTGCCTCTTTTGGAGAATACCAATAGCTGCCTATACCACAGGGATGTTGGAAGGATAAATTAAATAATATGTGTAAAGCACTTTATAAATCTGAGGTGAAATGTGCTAGATAAGTGTAAAGTATTACATTGTAAATTATACATAAATGCTGCTTTTCAGATGTGTCTTCCACCGAGAGAGAAGCTTCTAAACAGTGAATGAAAAACACTTCTGTATAACTGATTACTATACCTTAGGGGCTATAAAAACTGAAAAGTGGTATGGGTGAGAGAAGCTCCTTGACATTTTCAGAAGTACTGTATTCCTTTTGAAGTTATGTCTTAGTTCATAGAATGCCAACCTCTGCCTTTTTGCATGTAATTTTAAAAAGTGGTTTAAGTTAGTATGCTTTGTTTTAAAGTGAATATACCTCAGATGGAGCACAAGGCATCCAGTAGGGCACCCAGTAAGAGAATACTATGTGAGTCAATGACTGTTTCAAGAAACTCCGAGAAACAAGAATACTAATAAGATAATGACTTACAGTGGAATGAGCAGAGTCTTTGGGAATTAAGGAGTAGAGAGATGAGCTGAGAAGTCTGGATCTGGGCTATTATAATTTAACATTTATGTGGGGTTTACAGAGGCCCAAGACACCATAGCAGAAGTGAAAAGGAGACTGACTTTATTTCCTGCTTCCATAGGCTTAAAATCTCCCTGTTATATGTCCCCTAGTGGTTCTCTTTTCACTACACCACAGCACCTTTTCTGAAGAGGAAACCTATACTTTATATTTTTTATATAATCACCAGCATAAAACAAAATAATATATAATACAAACAAAAATAAACAGCCGTAGGTAGGACAGGGCAGACTGCCTGAACCTTCAGCCTTGTGTCAAGGACTTGTTCTGCCTTTTTACAAATTCAGCTACTAACTTTCTGGGGTTCTTGAGATCTTTTGTAATCCTCCAGGAATCATAGAATCATAGACTCTTACAGCTAGAAGACACCACAGGAAGTCATCGAGTCCAGCCCCCTACCCAAAGCAGGACCAATCCCAACTAAATCATACCAGCCAGGGCTTTGCCAAGGTGGGACTTAAAAACCTCTAAGGACGATTCAGGAGGACATCTTTTTCTAGCCAGATACATCCTTGCAAGGAGAAGATCTGGAGGTCATACAGGTAATTCTATGTGGTCAAGAAGGTTATCGTTCATAGATTCCATATTAGGAGTGGGGATGAGGGTGAATTGAAGGTTCCTCAGGTGGCTCAACAAGATGACACAGATTCCAAAGACTGATTCCTAATGGTTTGAGGATTGAGGAGCTATGGAACATCCCTATACTGTCCCCTTTTATTGAGTGTATTTCACCCATACATCTCCTGGATTCAGCACTCTTGAGGATTTGACTCTGTGACTCCTGTCAAAGTCCCTCTTCTAGTGAGTTCTATATTGATCTTCCTTTTGTAGTCTCAAGAAATGAGGTCAACAAGGGTTTAGTAGGGAAGGAATAATCAGGATAGTGAACTGCAGCTTCCTCCCCATCAGTAGGTCTGCAGGACTAAATCCATTTGTTAGGGCCATTAATGGTTATAGTACTAAGATGAAACAAGCATTTGAGGACTTAGAAAGAGGTTATTTTAGAGTGACATTTTTGAAGCTATAATACTCTGCAAAGTTTTTATAGGTCTCAGAAGAAAACTGAAATCATTATCAGGGTTTGCTCTGGAATCCCTAATCAGGGAAAGATTAGTTTTATCTTGTGTACAACTGCACTTGATGTTGTGTTGAGCAACTTGGCAATTTCAATAAATCTTGAAAAACAATCAGTTAGGTTGTGTTATCCCAGCAGATAACACAATCTGATAGAACGAATGTTAGTTTTTCTATCTGATATGGTCAATCTGATAGAACGAATGTTAGTTTTTCACACAATACATAGTCAACCTGTGGAACTCCTTGCCAAAGGAGGTTGTGAAAGCCAAGATTATAACAGGTTCAAAAAACAGGTAGATTAATTTATGGAGGCTATTTATGTCCATCAATGGCTATTAGCCAGGATGGGCAGGAATGGTGTCCTTAGCCTCTGTTAGTCAGAAGCTGTGAATGGGCAACAAGGGATGGATCACTTGATGATTTCCTGTTCTGTTCATTCCCTCTGGGGCACTTGGCATTGGCCACTGTCAGAAGACAGAATACTGGTCTAGATGGACCTTTGATCTGACCTAGTATGGCCATTCTGATATTCTTAGTAACAATTCTCATCTGTTCATTCTCATACACGCAGAGCTATCACTATCTCAACTCGCTACTGTAGTTGTTTCAGACTGTTTAGTTCTCTTTTCTCTCCCAGCATTTGGAAATACCTGGGTGACCCTGACATAGTCTGTCAAGGATTTCCTGTTGCACTGATAAAAGGATAAGCATTCTGGACAGACCCTTTGTTTCTGATAAAATCCCCAAACTGCCAAATGTGTTCCTGGAGGTTTTGAACATTGTCTGGGTTGTTTAACCTTCTCTGCAATCAGTTATGACTTAGCTCTGGCCTTAATCTGCCTCTTGTTTCTTTTTAAGTTCTTGCAGACATTTTTCTGTGGTAGAAGGGGTAGACCAAGCCAGGGGCTTACTTCCCTGAGCCCACAGTTCACCCCTGAGCCCACAGTTCGCCCATGTCTATATCCCTGAAAAAAACAGTATGTTTACTCCATGTATCTCAACCAACACAATTTAATTTCTCAAAGCTGAAAAGAATCCATGAGCAAAAACAATCCTGTTCCCCTGACAACACTACACTTGCCTCAACCGGCCTTATGCTTCCTTCCCTCTCTTTTGATTCCCTCTTTCTTCTTCCCAGTTAACACAACCTTTTGTTTTCTGAACTTCACTTGTTCCAGTGCTTACAAAGTTATCATTCTCTGCCAGCTTGGTGGCAGGGATTCAAACAGTTTCTTTAGTGCAAGCCTAATGGATGTATTCAGGCTAGTAACAAAGGATGAGCTGCTAGGTGAATGGAAGAACATTCCTAAACTTAAAGGGCTGTGATGGCTGAAGCTGTGGATAGAACCAAAATAATTTCCCATGATTTTTAAGGGAAAATAAAATCTATGAATCTGAACTTTAGATGAGTAATGATTGGTCCATACAAGAAAATTAGATTTTTTTTAAATAACTCAGTCATGGGCATAAAATATCCACACCCTCGAGCAATGTAGTCATGTCTGCCGATGGGGGAAGGAAGAGGACAAAGGGGCCAACTGCCCTGGGTCCTGACAATTCAAAAGGGCCAAGGGTACCAGCTGCCACCGCTGCTGTAGTAACAGCAGTTGCAGCAGCTGGAGCCCCAGGTGGCACAGTCTGGGTGGCACTGAGTTCTGGCTGGAGGGGTCATGTTAGGGTCTGGAAAGCGCTGAGGGCTGGCTGCCTCTTCTGGAAGCATGCAGCCGGCCTCTCACACCTTGCCCTGGGGCCTGGCATTTCTGTCAGCCCTGCCCCCAGGTGTAGTTAAACAGACCTTAGCCTCCCAGTTCTTCCATTGACCTAGAGTGCATCCACACAACAGTTATTTTGAAATAGCAGCCGTTATTTCAAAATAACAATGCGAGAGTCTATATGGCCATTCCAGTATTTCGAAATAATTTCAAAATAACAGATGGCTTATTTCAAAATCTGTAAACCTCATCTCACAAGGAATAACGCTTATTCCAAAATAGCTATTTTGGAATAGCAGTTCTGTGGACACTCCTCTGCTGCTATTTCGAATAGCTCCTCCCCAGGGCCATTTAAAGTAATTACTCCTCAGTGCCTCCTGGGGCTCTAAGTCGAGATAGCACATCCACATTAGGGAATCCTGCCTCAGACTAATTTTAAGGCTTCCCTGTAGTGTAGATGTGCTATTTCGAAATAAGCTATTTCGGAATTTTTTTTTTTTTAAATAAGCGTGCTGTGTAGGCATACCCTTAGTGACTGCATCTCAGGGAGGTGAGAATCCTTTCTGTCAGCATAGAAAGTGTCTGAACACAAGTGCTAAATATGGACAAGCCCTAACTGGAGAGGCAAAAAGAAAGACTTTTACCCAGAGAAGAGGACCAAAAATTGAATGTGAGAGCAAGTATGACAGGTAAGAACAGAAGCTTTGAAGAGGGATATCAGTTAATGAGCAGAGGAGGAAAAAAACAAAATTACAGATGTTGAAGCAAGAAAATGACATTGAAAACTAAAACAGGCTGGAAGTAAAGATGACTTGAGAGAAAAGTGGAAGAAGCAAGGAAAAAATCATCCATGTTTAGTTGGTTCTTTATTTCTGAAGTTCAGATTTCTTAATGTGATGCTGTGTCAGAATATGATTTTAAAGTAAAATGAACTTTGTTGACTTTCATACTTCAGAACCAAAGAGATGAAGTCTGAGAATCTCAACAGGCCAGGAGGATCATGGGAGACCTTTGACTAAAGTCAATAAATCTCACTGTGCTGGGAATGAGTGGCTAGTCATGCCCTGCAAGGAACTTTCTCCTGCCCTTTTATGAACATTTACAGTGTGTCATAGCACTCAGAATTTCTCTTTTTCTCCCTCTGGTGGAGAGGTTTCCTACTATACTGCTTCCTAATTAGGATGGGAAGCCAAGAAAAACAGAACCAGCCTGACTCCTAGCCCATCTAAACCATGTCTAATCAGCTGATTAAAAGACCTCTGGTAGTTAAGCCATTGCCCTTTCTCACTTCCAACAGATCCTTTTGATAAAATTAATCTCAGTATAATAGAAATTTCTGCTGGTTGGTATCTTGGTAGTTTGAGTACTCCCCATGGTCATATGGAGTGTGTCTAAACTACACCCCTCTGCCGATGAGGGATGAAAGACTTTTCTGACCAATCCTGTAAACCTCGTTGCACGAGGCATAAGGGATCGGTTGGAAAAGGCTTTCCTTGTCGACCGATCTCCATCTAGACTGCCACTTTTTGCCGGAAAAGTGCCACGTCAGCAAAAAGTGGTGGCCATTTTTATTCAAATGAAGCATGGGATATTTAAATCCCCGCTTCATTTGCAATAGTGATGTGCCTAATCTACATCCCTCTGTTGGAAGAGGGGTGTAGTTTAGACACACCCATGGAAGGCAATACAGTCTTGGTTGTTTCTAATGGAGGGAAGCATTAAAGCACTAGAGATTTTGAGAGCACTAGTCAATATGAGTAAGTGCTAGGACAGAGACTTTTGTATTGAAGGTTGGAAGTCTAGTGAGATGGAGGATAAGTGAGAGTTGAACCAAGAAAGGGAACTGGGATACAAGAGGTTCTTGGGAGATTAGAAAGAAAAATCTTGAATAGTCAGAGGGTTAATGATAGGGATTTTGAGGTCAGAGAGAATGACCAGATGGGATTAGAGGGAGCAGATAAGAAGTAGGTTGGTTTAGGAGAATGGTGATAATGGATTACAGAATCTTTCACTTTAAATTAGTTTGCACAGGGAAACATTTTCAAATTTGGAAGACTGAAATTAATCCCCTAAAAAATGAAGCCTGATTTCTTCAGAGATGCTGAGCAATCACTAGGAACTCTGGGTGCACTGAACCTCAGAAAATCAAGTCAATTGTATTTAGGGATCTAACATTAAAGCCAGAATTGTTAAATATGGGAGATAGCCATATAACCTTTCTATTTTCTTGGTAAAGGGACACTGCTAACTTGAATTAAATTTTTAAAATGACTTACTAAAACAAAAACAATCACCTTTCACAAGGCTATATTTTGGAAAAAAGTTCCATACAGGTTTCCCTGTTCTTTTGCCGATATAGTTAGGTTCTTTTCAATAAGGGAGAAATGAAGACAATAGAAATAATTATGTGTGTTAAGTTAATGAAGTGAGTAAGTGTTTCCAAGATTGTTGTCTGATGGACTGTAAAGAACGATGCACAAAATATTGTCAAAAGCACTAGAAAAAACAAATGGAAAAATACAGAATGTTTGTGCTAAATTCTTTCACCTATAATAATCTTAGGAGGTATAACTATAACAGGTTCAAACATTTCAGACAAAAAATGTGTCATGCATATCTATCTCTTTACTGTACAGTGAACCTGAATTCAGCATAAGTTTTCATAATTTTATTCCATAGAAAAACAGTTGGGAAGATTTACAATGTCATGTAAGTGAAAGAAAATCATATGAACACTTAAACTGTGATTCAGAAAAAATTGCAAATTCAACATATGTATGTAAACTAGCAAATCACAGTCTCTTGCTGTTAGTTTACACCAAGTCTGGGAAAGGATTTGGGAAGAAAACAGGCAGAAAGTTCCAAGGAACAGTCCCAAGACTGTTAAACTATATTTGATGAAGTACATAGACTCTAAAAACATAGCAAATGAAAAATATATATTAAGGACCCAATTTCACAGAGCTTGACCAAGCAAAATTCTCATTAAGGTGAATGGAAGTTTTGCTGGATAAAAGGAGTTTAGAAAATCTAGCTGTAAATGCCTAAAACTGAAAAAACATCAGAAGAGGCAGAGGGAGTAGGCAAGAAAGTCTTCAACTACAGCAGTTACCTCATTATGCTGGGAAAATTGTCTATATTTCCACACAATTTCATCCCATTAAGCATGATTGGCAGTTAGTTCAGTTCCTGGTCTTTCTTGAACAATCAGGTGTGTTACAGGTTAGAAATAAGGTGAATTAACAGACTTGTATGAGAATGGTAGCATATCTTCTGCCTGTGCTCTGTCAGGAGATGTCAGTTCCTCTCCTTTTTGAGGGAGCAAGTTAACTCAGAATGTTTCTAATTCCCTTTTGTCTCTAAACCAATAAAGACTGTGCATATAAATACAGTGTTATAAAGCTGCCATATATTAATTGTTTACCCATAACAACTTGATAATCAGAAATTCATGCATATTTACATGAAGGCATTTAAAGATACTAAATTGAGCATCACAACATCATCTTAAAATAGCTAAACAAGATAAATATATACTTCAGGCTTAACAGCTTGTAACACAATCACAGTCCGTCAATAGGGATATTAAGCAGTTCCATCAATTGTGCTGGTTTCCAGCCTGCTTATATACCATTCTTTAACTTAGCAGCTCTCATCTACCCCCTTAAATTATTCTAGTCATTGACATATAATTATTTAGATACACCATGCGGTGCGTGCCTATTACTGAAAAGAGGGATAATTTCATGACAAAATAATTATTAGGACTTTACTGTTTGGTTAGTCATGTCTGAGTTAGATTGTCCCCAAGCAAACATTGGTGGTTACAGGTAAGATTTGTATGATTTAAATTAAGGCATTATCCAGTAGCATCAAGTAGTAGACATATAACAGCAGGTATTCTCTTCAGCTCATTCCTCTCCTAATTAATTGATTTTGACAGGGAAATTGGCTTTTTCCCCCACTTCCCCTTCAATTCAAGCCAGATTTTTTCCTAAAAATCATCCCAAATCAGTGCTATAATTACCTTAAGATGCATCACTGAGGTTAAAGGTCAATAAACAATTCCATTACAAACATGGTTTTGGTGATTAATTCCCAACTCTTCAACGTGCTCTGGAGCTGAAGTTCTAAGAGATATCTAGTTCAGCCAGAAGTTCTGTGTTCATCACAGCTGGGTGAAATTCTATGTCCTGTGTCATGCCCGAGGTCAGATTAGATGATGACAATAATGGTTCCTTCTGGGTGTAAAAATCTGTAAATCTAGAGGCACACAAGTTATCAAGATGATAATTTACAGACACTGACCTTGACTCCTCCTCATACTCTCCTCTACCTTGTACATAACAGGTAACCTCTGCAGTGTTTGGGATACTTGCTTTGTGCCAAATAGTTGGAGAAGAAAAATCTTCAACTCAGTAACAGGCTGTGTCTAGACTGGCCAGTTTTTCCGGAAAATCAGCTGATTTTCCAGAAAAACTTGCCAGCTGCCTACACTGGCCGCTTGAATTTCCGCAAGAACACTGACGATCTCATGTAAGATTGTCAGTGTTCTTGTGGAAATACTATGCTGCTCCCCGTTCGGGCAAAAGTCCTCTTGCGCAAATGCTTTTGCGCAAGAGGGCCAGTGTAGACAATGCGGTATTGTTTTGCGCCAAAAAAGCCCGATTGCGAAAATGGCGATCGGGCTTTCTTATAAAACATCTAGATTGGCACGGATGCTTTTCCGTAAAAAGTGCTTTTGCAGAAAAGCGTCCGTGCCAATCTAGACGCTCTTTTCCGCAAATGCTTTTAACAGAAAACTTTTCCGTTAAAAGAATTTGCGGAAAATCATGCCAGTGTAGACGTAGTCAACAGTGTTTAAAGGGGGCCGATTGTTTCTCGTGCTTAAACATCCCTCCTCCCCAAAAAAAAGATTAATTTTGAAACTGGTGAGATGGTAAATAGAGTGGCAGCTGGGCGGTTTATTGGGCATAATCCAAAACCTTATGGAGTCAATGGAAGGTTTTCTATTGACTTTGGTGAAACTCAGGCCAAGCCCTAGGGACCTGATCCTACAAAGCTTATTCACGTTGATAAGCATTCCTTCTTGCAAGTAGTCCCAGTAGATACTTGGTACTGCATGTGAATAAAGGTTGCATATTCAGACCATATAATTTTGCATAAATATTCCTGTTTGCCTGCCCTTTGGTCTTGCATGGAAGCTGCTGGTGTAAGAGATGGCAGTTAGCTATTGGATGGTGAGGAAAGGTGAAACTGATACTGGCGTTGCTTTTCTAAGGAAGGTGGAAGCAATGGTGCAGTTAGCTTTGGGGAAAAGATGTTTGTCTTAGACTAATCTATTAACTGGACTGAGATTTTTCAAATCAGTTTTTATGGGGCGGCTGGGAAATACTCTGGCTCCAATTGTCAATGGTATTTGGGTGCCTAGCTCCCACTGACTGAGTCTTGGTGCTCATAAAAGAGGCTATTACTGACAGGCCAAGAGACCACCTCTCACAGACACAGCTCCTTCCCCCTGCCACCGTATGTTCACCACATCCTGAAAAAGGCAATTAGATCCTGCCCGAAGAGGGTAGTTCAGTCTCCAAGTGCACTTGGTGCCAAGTATCTTTGCAGAGCCAATGAGAACCCACTGTAAGAGTAGCTTTGTAAGCACTGAGGAGAGATGAGATCAGGTGGATTCTGTGTTCGGAGGCAGTAAGAAAAGGCTGCTGAGCACCACTTCCATGTTCAAAGCTTTTACAGGCAAGGACAGTAGGCACCGGGGAAGATGCAGAAGTATGAAGGGAAAGCACTCTTTTTACACTAGTCATTTTAAAATATGCCTTTTCCTACTAATGCCCTGGGGATATCAGGAGAATGCATATTTTTATAAAGTCAGGTTAATTTCGTGCAGGGAATGACAAGCTTTTTGGAAAGAGCAAGAACTTGTTTGGAAATTTTAACATTCATGTTGCTCAGACATTTACATTTCAGGAACTGGTGCTGTTGGTATATCCTACAACAATTTAAAATTCCAAATGAGGCACTGGAGTATGTAATGAATATTTGTGTGACAGATAATCCCATGGATTTCAAAGAAAGTTTGGGTAATGCTTTTACAGAGCACTCTGGATCTAACATGCATGCTCCAAGTGATATGCACAGTGCCTGTCTGATTTAATGGGGAAATGTCTCTCTGATTTTAAATGGCATTTCAGTTAATGTAATGGTACTACTGGAAATGTGTAGGGCAGATAATGCCCAGGCCCTCCTTGGTGCAACATGGGGAAGAGACGGCAAAGAGCTTTTCCTACCCCTTGTGCCCCAGTGTAGGAGGCTGGCACAATCCCACAGAGGAATTCAGGGGCAACTCCAGGCTAGTGCTTTCAGCTCTAACTCCCCCGAAAAGAGGAGGGCCTTGTTTCTTCTTCCACTGTCCTACAAGGTAGATGGGTGCATGCTGGCTTAGTCAAATAATACAAGAGAAGTCCTCTGTCTGTGAGCCAGAATTTCTGCTAGGACCCCTTCTCATTCACCATCACCAGTGAAAGCCAGTGCATAGTGTAGGCAATGAATGCCCAGTGGGCTTAACATGATAAAACCTGGCACATACCATGCCACATGTCTTAACATATGTGCATTGACCTTGATTAGGATGCTCATGTCAGCCCTATGTCACTTAGAGCTAGTTTCTGGTGCCTTTAATTAGAGAGAATAGGATCTCACCCCGCGAATGGACCCATTGACTTCTGTGGCACAAATCAGGTCCTGTTCAGCATCAGTAGAAGTTTCATAACTGGTCCTTGAAGTCATGACTTCACAGACCTTTCCTGGGCCAAAAAGCAAAGCCCATGAAGTTGATATTCTAGTATGTCACTGAGCATTATTTTTCAGGGAAAAAATAATTAACAGTGTCAGAAAACAACCAATTATTAAGGAAAATAAAGGTTTTTATTTAATACATGTCATATACTATTTTAGTGCAGGTATCTGAAATCTAAGAGCACTAACATAATGGCAATTTGGCTAAAATGCTTAAACTTTGTAAATTCAGTGCTGCTTTTCACCATTTGATATCTTCAGTTGTGGAATATTTTCCAGGTGCATTCAGTGAATACAGTATCCTGTTCTAAGTGCTTTCAATTCTAGTCACTGCTAAAGAAAATAAAAGCTGTTATACCTGTTATAAATGACAGGTATTAAGATTATTCACAATTTGAAATCCTTTTTTAAAGATGCAACAAAACAAGCCATTTAGCTCTAATGTACAATCAATTTAATCCAACAAATCACATTTATTCCATGTTTCAAATTGTTTGGATTGATTCTAAGGGAGAAAGGACATATTTTCTTAAATGTATCTGAACATCATAAGTGGAGGAATACACAGTGAGCCCTGGTCTATAACTCCCCTTATTTCACAATAACAAGCAGAGCGTCCACATTATCAAGCCCATTATTTTGAAATAAGGGGCTGGTTATTTCAAAATAGTAACTCCTGCTTTTCACAAGGAATAACTCTTATTTCAAAATAGTTATATCAAAATAGCGGTAGCGTGGATGTTCCACTGCTGCTATTTTGAAATAACATGTGGTCAGCCTCTGCCCCACACCCTGGCAGGAAGGCCTCCCCCTTCCGTTCACACATGTTGTGCAGAACACAGCATGCAGCCACCACATGTGCAATGTTGTGCTCCCCGAGGTCCAGGCAGGTGAGGAGGCATCTAAAGAGCACCTTCAAATGGCTGAAGGTGCCCTCCATGACTATGCGGGCCCTGCTTAGTCTGGCATTGTATAGTTCTCTGGAGGGGTTCAGGTGGTGTAGGGCTTCATGAGCCAAGGCTGCAGGGGATAGGCCACATCCCCCACCAGGCAGACAGGCATGTCCATATCCCCGACCCTGATGGTGCAGTCGGGGAAGAAAGTTCCAGCATGCAGCTTATGGAACACACTCGAGTTCCAAAACACACATGCATTGTGCGCCTTCCTTGACCACTCGACATAAATGTTGAGTGAACTGTTCCCAGTGGTCCGTCACAGTTTGTAGGACCACTGAAAAGTATCCCTTCCCGTTGATGTACATTGATGCCCGGTGGTCTGGGGCCTGGATGTGGATGTAGGTCCTATCAATAGCCCCTCCTCCCCACACACAGTTGGGGAAGCCCATGTTGGCAAACCTGGCAATGATGACGTCCACGTCTCCAGGGTGGATGACTCTGTGCAGCAGGATGGTGTTGATCGCCTTGACCACCTGCAGAAGGAAACAAACAAACAAAGAATCACAGGGGTGCCAGGGTCCCTGAGAATTCCCCCAGTCACCCCTCCTAACTCCCTTCCTCTACTCACCAGGAGCAACCCCCTCCAATCACCCTAACCCCTGGCAGGGCTTTGTGAGGGCAGGACTGAACAAAACCTCCCGGGGAAGGGGGCTTGTATCACCCCCACCCCTAGCCCCATCCCCCCTTTCGCTAGGGAAGCCCATTCCATCTTTCCACCCCCCTCCTGGGTCAATAGCCTGAGAATGCCATACCTGAATGACCAGGGCCCCAATGGTTGATCTCCCCATGCCGAACTGGTTCCCCACGGATCAGTAGCTGTCCAGCATGGAAAGTTTCCAGAAGGCAATGGCAAAATGCTTCTGGAGGGGATGGTGGGTCTCATGTGCATGTCCCGTCACCTCAGGGCAGGGGTGAGCCACTCACAGAGCTACATGAGGTGTCCTTTTTTATTCTAAAGTTCTTGAGCCATTGCTGGTCTCCCCAGTGCTACAAAACAATGTGGTCCCACCAGTCTGCACTGGTATCCAGACGCCAGAGGCGGTGGGGCACAGTATCCAGGGCAGGTGGGATCCAGCTGCAGGAGCCATGCCCACACAGATCTGAGGAGGGTCTCCAACAAGGGCTGGGGGTTGGGTTCCTGCAGCACCTGGGAGGCTGCATGCAGAAACTGCTGCATGACTTGCAGCAAAAGCTGCAAGAGCTGAAGACTGCCTGGAGGCAGCTCTGGCTCCATGGTGGAGAGTGATGTGGTATCCTGAAGTAGGGAAATCAGAGCAAGAAGAGAAAATGCTTTGCTGTCCCTCAGAGAAGTAGGCAAGCAAGCAGGAAAACTTGAGAAATGGTTGTTCAGGAGGGTCCCTTTGAGCACGAGTCTCAGAGAGCCTCAAGCAGCAGCCACATGAAGTAACTACTAACTGGATGCCCTGTCTGAACTGGTTCCGAGTGGCCTTAAATGCGATTCAGCATCCAATCAGTGTGGATGATCTATTTTGAAATAGCTGAGCACCATTTCAACACATACTTTGTGTGTAGACATTCTATTTTGAAATAAGCTATTCCGGAAAAACTCTTCTGGAATATCTTATTCCGAAATAACTGTGAGTGTAGATGTAGCCTAAGGGAACCTGCCTCGGACTAATCCCTGTAGTGTGGACACGTTATTTCAAAATAGCTATTTTGGGAGTTAATATTTTGAAGTAAGTTATTTTGAAATAATTTCCTAGTGTAGACATGCCCATATTTAAGAAAGACAAATATAGATTGACATATTTAAGAAAGACAAATATATATTTATAAAGACAAATATAGATTGATGCATGTAGAAGTCAATAATCAAACTTAGAAAAAGGTGTAACTTGGGAGATAGACAGTTAAGCAGTAGTACCATAAAGAAGTCTTTAGTAATTAATGTCAAGGATAAATTAAATAGAAGTCAACAATCTGACACTAGTGCAAAAAATGGCGATTGCTGTGTTGGACTATATTAATAGGAGTGTCATATGCAAATCAAGCAGGATAGTTCTTGCTCTCTGCTAGAGGCAATGCTTTGGCCTCACTGACCATACTGTAGCTCTCTGTCTGGCAAAGAGGACAGAAATCTGGAGACAGTTCAGAGGAGAGCAGCAAATTTGCTAAAAGGTTTGGAACAGCTTGATCTGTGAGAAAAGAATGAGAACTGTGCATGTTCAGTCTGAAGAAAAGAGGTCTTGGGAGAGATATGCTAACTGCCTACAAAATAAATAGAACAGATCACAGGGAGCAGCTCTTCTCACTGCTCATTCAGAACAGAAGTAACGGACTTGTGCTGTAACACAGAAATGTCAGAGAAAACTTACTTATAACAGACTGTGAAAGCAGCTGCTCAGGGATGCTGGTGAAGTGAATTCTTTAGAAATATTCAAAGGACTAAGAAAGGTTTAGGAATCAGTTCTATCATGATTCAAGAAGACAAATTGCTGTACATGATTCACTTGAAACTGGAAACCAGCTCCTCCAATTATTCAGAATGCTAGAAGGCAGCAAGCTGATAACCCAGAGAGTAATGGCAAAGAATCCTTTCCTTTCTGTGTCTCTGTTAGCTGGGCACATCTCCTCTTGTACAGCAGTGTGGTATCTGTTTAGCCTTCTGGGAAATTACCACACAAAGCAATTCACCGAGGCCTGGTCTATACTAAAGGGGAAAGTTGACTTAAGAAACATAATTCCAGCTATGTTAATTAAGGGCCATTTTCAGGCCATCCACATAGTGGGAGATTGAGTGGATCAACCCCTCTTTTTGACTTCCCTTACGCCTCGTAAAAAACAGGATTACCAGGAATGATGGGAGCACCCTCTCAGTTTGAATTAGCGGGTCTTCACTAGACCCGCTAATTCAAGCACGAGAAGATTGACCTCTGGAGGGTCAATCTTCTTCACAGTGTAGACAAGCCCTTAGAGTCACTTGCAGGTTTAAACTAGTGTAAATGGTAAATCCTATGTAACACAATCAGCTCTTCCATCAGCAAGAGCTTATTATGTTGGACTGTGCTCAGATGGCAGCCGTTTCCTAATCTCCCAACATTTTGGAGTTTGCTATGTCTAAGGAGCTATGTTATGTAACCAGCTCCACCGTGGGGTATCACAGTGAGAGTTGTGGCACATCAGTTCCTTTTAGATGATAGGTAAAATTCTAATACTGTGTGCTGTGAACATGGAGGTGATGGCTGTAGGTGAACTCATGGTAAATAGTAGAGATTAGCCCCAATAAGTAGAGACTATTGGTTGGTCTCCACTGGACAGCCATACAGTTTTTAGGAAGCAAAGAATGATTCTTTATGGGGGCTGGCAGAAAAAGTGTACATTATTATTATAAGGTTAAGGTGTGATTTGATCACTGTCTGTAAAATACCTACAAGGGGGAAAGATTTCTAATTGCAGAGGGCACTTAAGTCTAGCAAATAAAGGCGTGACAAAACCTAGTCATATCTAGAAGGTGAAGTTAGAAATTAGGACAAGAAATAGGACACATTTTTAAACAAATGAAAGTAATTCTTCATTCGAACAAGTTGTTTACAGAGACTTTATCATTTGAAGTTTTTAAATCAAGACTGTCTGTCTTCCTAAAAGATATCCCCTAGTTCGACTAAAAGTAATCTGCTTGATGGAAAGAACCACATGGTGAAATTCTATGAACTGTGTGTGCTGGGGTTTGCAAACCTCACACTGGAGAGCAATGGTTTAAAGGGCGGCTCTGGGCCCATGCAGCTCCAGAGAGCCACACTAGCAGGAACAGCATAAGTTGCAGACAGGACTTTAAAAGCAGAGAAGAGCAGCTCAGAATGGAGAAGGCTGTGAAGGGAACAGATCATGTTCCTGAGTCAGAGGGTCAAAGTATTGCCCCTGGACACCTAACCTGTGGCTTCCCTACACAGACTTGAAGAACGGCTTGTATACTGATGAAATCACCATCAGCCAGGGTAGGAAGTGGTCCAGAGAGGCCCCACTGTTGGGCCTTGGACTGGATTTCAGTGAAGAGAATGGCCGAAGCACTCCTAACCCCACCCAGCAGATAACACAATACCAGAGGCCTTCATCTAAGGGGAGAGGCCTACTGGAAGACCTTGATTATTCAAAGGCTCAGCACCCACTCCCCCAGACAGGAAAGCTGGAACCCCTGACCACTATGGAGCACTGTAGGCAGTGGCACATTGTTTACCATGTGTTATGCAGGAGGTAAAACTAGCTGATCATGATGCTTCATTCTGGCCTTGAAACTACTACTCACTTATCTATTTGTATCCCAGTAATGCCCAGAGAGTCAAACCATGATTGGGCTTGGGATGACATGAAATTATTTAGGCCTCGTGTACACTACAAACACACATCACTATAACTAGATCCTTCCCGAGTGTGAGAAATCCACCCCCAACCCAAGCAACACAGTGACACTGACCTGACCCCTCGGGTAGGCAGCACTATGTCAGCGGGAGGTGGATTAACTACATTGACTGGAAAAAAACCCCTCTCCTGTTGCCATAGTAACTTCTTTACTGAAGTGCTACAGCAGCGGTGCTGCATTGGTGCAGTTGCAGTGCTGTAAGTGTAGACAGTTAAAAATTAAAGGGCAATTTAACCTTTTCCAATGGAGCCCCCAAATGTGGGCCATTAGGGGCTACAAGGGAGACTGTCCATTACGTTGCCAAGGTCTGTAATTTTCCTTATGTGATTCATCCCTGTATGAGAGGGCCATTCAATATTGCCCTGCAGTAGCAAGCAGCCAGACCTCAATCTTGCTGAATGAGGTCTCGCTGGGAGTGCTTGGCACCCCTTGGGATGAGGATCGAAGATGACTTTCTACCATCTTTCTGATCCATCTTATTTCCCCTCATCCTGGGGTAATAGCAGTGTGGTTCTTGGCCTCACTGCAAGTTACAGCAGTCCCCTTGTGAACATTGTGCCAGTGGGGATTGTCAGAGCAAAGCACTTTCTGGCTACATCGCCTCCTCTCTCCCTCTGCCATGGCTCTGCATTGTGGGTAGGGTGTAAGGTAAGACATCCATAGAGTCAGGTCTTCATTAGCCCTCGCTACCGTTCTGTGTCCCCCTTCAGAGATGTAGTTTGACGTCTATATCTGGGGGTGGGAGGCATGAAGTGCAGGGTGAGGCACAGTGGTGAATTAGGGTGCAGAGAGTGGGGCTTGCTAAGGGGCTTCGGATGCAGGGGTTGAGCATTCACATGTGGAGGGACTCATGGGGGGATTCTGGGTGGGGGAGGGTCTGGATGCCTGGGGGTTGAATTGATGGGAGGATAGCTCCCTATACAGTGATCCCTTCCCCTGGAGCGAGGAGGACAGGAAGTGAGGTGGGGATATAGAACTTCCTGCAGCTGTGGAGATTCCTGGGGATGGTTCTGACTTGGACCAAGCCCAGCTGCTCTGTGCAGGAGAAGAGGAAGTTCACAAGGGGACTGCTGTAAATTGCCCTGATTCCTGTACCTTCCACCCCTTGCCCTGAACCTCTCCTCACCTCTCAACCCTCACTCTTGCACCCTCCAATGCCTCCGGCCTCCTTCCCTGTGCCTCCCACATTCCCAGTGCTCTGCCCGGATTCCTGCACCCCCACACTGCCAACCCCCTCCCCTGAAAGATCTGAGCAATGCTGGGTAAGTCTTCTAGTTTAAAATATTTGAATAACAGTAATGGCATTGCTACCTACAATTTCCTGGGGATTGATGATTACATGAGTTAATGGTCTGAAGCTGCGACTTAAGCTGTAAAACTCCTCCCAGCCTGTTGTTAATCCCCAGGAGATGTCCAGCAACTTGATAGTTATTGTTCCAATAAATTACCATAGTAGATACTTCCCTCCTGTACATCTTTTTATCAAACATAATAAGTAGTTCCACATAATCTACAATTGCTTGAAGTGCACAATTATTCAGGAGCAGGACACTTCATCTCATGTTCACTAATTATGATTCCTTTCTTCAGCAAAGCTCTTTCAGAATAAAACTGTGAAAGCATAAGGAATGCAAATAGCTAGGGAAAAGAGAATATCATCATTGTTATAAATGTATGTAGGGACCTTGCAAGACAATTGTGTCTTTTGTTTATAAACTGCATTTCACATCCATTTTCTTCTGTTATTAGAAAGTGCATTCATTTCAGCATGGTTAGTTGCCACGTTTATGAAAGAGATTACAAAATATTATGATACATAAAATATATTATCTTAATCACAACTCTTGGAGTATGTCTACACTAGCTCGTTAGTTCGAGCTAGGTAGGCAAATGAGGGCAACCGGGGTTGCAAATGAAGCCCGGGATTTAAATATCCCGGGCTTCATTTGCATCTTCAGCGCTGCCATTTTAAAATCCCCTTAGTCCGAACTCCGCGTACTGCTCATGAGGAGTAGCGGTAGTTCGAATTAGAGATCTTAATTCGAACTACCTACTCCATGCCGCGTGTAGCCGCGGGCACGGAGTTCGGACTAAGGGGGATTTAAAAATGGCGGCGCCCGGGAAGATGCAAATGAAGCCCGGGATATTTAAATCCCAGGCTTCATTTGCAACCCCGGTTGCCCTCATTTGCCTACCTAGCTCGAACTAAGGAGCTAGTGTAGACGTACCCTTAGGGTTTTGTTAGAAATGTCTGGACTCGGTCTTAAATTCTAGCAGGGCCCCTTTGGACCTTTCGCTTGGCACACAGGGGACTTACAACTATGCTAAGTGGGGGCCGTGGGCAGATTGGGGGGCATTTTCCATCCAAACTGGCTGTGTCACAGAGGTGATTCATGGAGAAGATTCCCAGATTTCTCCCTTAGCCCTGCTTTCTTGGATGGAGGGGGAGAGAGCAGCAGCCTTCAGGCACAGAGTGTGCAGTTGCTGTTCACCTCCCTCTCCTTCAGCTCCCTAGAGAGAATGTTGTGGTGGGGACTGACCAGTGACACCAGCCAGGTGCTCTCCTCTAGCAGGTTAGTTTCTCTCTCAAGGGCTGTACGGCGAGGGTTGGGGAGCAGCCATCCATTTCCAATGAGCAGAGCTAGGCAACTGAGCAGCTTCTCCGGTGTGGATCCTCCCATTCTTCTCCTCTCTGGGTGCCTGCTGTGTAAGGGCCTGTGAAAGTTACTCCTCACCATACGTTTGTCAGATTCTAATCCAAGTACTTAGGCCCTGTAAAAAGTAGGGGTCTTTAGACACTGCTTAAACATCCAATGTAGACAATGTCTCAGGCTGAGCATAGGGATCTGGACTTGCCTCCCCCACCTCCATGCTATTCTCTTCTGTGCTTTCAAGCTAAATTGACTGAGGCAGAAAGAGGTGGGCAACATGCTGAGTGACTGATTACTCCCTTCCACGGTAGAGACTCAGATACTCAGTCCTTTTTTAAAGTACGAGACTGCCTGGTGCCTGGTTCCTGTTGGAACTCAGTGTCTTCTGAAACATATAATGGGCTATTTTCTTTTTGTTGCTTTGAATTTAGAAGTGATTTTTACTGTTCTGACAATCACTAAAAACTACACTAGCATTTTTCAGGGTACATATGCTGGGGTCACACCGATGGCTCTGGATGTGGAATGAGCAAGAATAATAGCAAGGCATGACTGGAGCCTTCTCCCTTTTCTCCTCAGAATTATGGGCCCTGAGTTCACCTGAGGAATTCCCTCCTAGTGCAGGGAACACAGAGGGCTTGTCCCTTGGGAAAACACACAATCTGTCACAGAGGAGTGTCAGCCGGAACACAAAAATAAAGCCACTATCACAGTTCCTAGAGTAATAAAAGATTAACAAGGGATTTATTAGGCACAGGGAACTTGGGATAGTGGACAATGGAAAAAGGGAGTAGGATACCAGAAGACAAAGTTAATAATACATAAATTGTACCCTTCCCAAATGTACAACCCATACAAATCTCCCCACTCAGGTCTCCCTCTGAACCCCTGCCTAGGCAAATAGTGAGTTAGATTTTGATGGTGCAGCAGGCAGCTTAAAACAAAATAAATAAAATAGATGTTCTTACTAAGTATCCACACCAAGATGCTAAGATGATTCCATGGCTCTCTGGTCTGGATTCCAGTGTGTAGTTAGGCTAGCCACCATTCTGGGTGTTGTGATCAAGGGGTGACGTGGTAAAAAAGCAAGGAGCTGGAGAGGCCGGGAGCATGAGGAGGGGAGAAGGCAGCAGAGCCTGGAGGCAATGAGGGGACCCTGGAGAGACAATGGGATTGGGGGGAACAGGTGGGGAGCCTGGGAAGGAAGCAGGGGTCAGGGTTGGGGAGTAAATTGGGAGCCTCAGTAGGGACATGAGAACCAAAATACATTTCCCTTAAGGTCAGCCTGTCCTAGTCACTCTGGGAATGGAGTCCTGGAACTTTGTAGCCATTGCTGCTCTAGTCCAGGGTTGCGTCCCCCTAGAGGCTAAGTGAAGTATTTCAGGAGCATCATCCCCAAAGGGGTTACACTAGCAAGTGAAGAAAAAGCCCAAATAAAATCATGGATTCCAAGGGTGCATCTACACTGCACCCGTAGATTAAAATAAGATATGCAATCCGAGCTACGCAAATTGTGTATCTTATTTCGATCTAATTTTGAAATAAACCGCTATTCTGAAACGTCCCTTAACTCTCATGGAATGAGGGTTGCAGGGACATCAGAATAGCGAGCCTATTATTTCAAAATCTATTTCAAAATAACGGGCTGGTTTAAAAGACATGGTTTAACTATTTGGGGATACTGGCGGTGAGATGGGCAGGATTGTATTCAGGTGGCTAGCCAGTGTTGTCACCCATATAGCCATGGTTATACTACTGCTTTTAGTTCACTAGCTTGATTAAAGCTTTGGTGAGTACATCTACCCAAACTGGAAATCTACATCAATGTCTACATTGTATCCCCAGGAGTTTATACTGTCTGGCAGGGGAGCCGATAGCCACCTTAGACCCCTATGCAAGGTGTGGGCATGGGGGCAGCTCCAGACTCCCAGAAGGGGTGGGGTCTTAGGTGGAAAGGGTGGTGACAAGGCAAGCATGCCACACCAGCTCCCCCCAGCCCGCAGTGCCACTAAGAGACAGCACACCCATAGAGCTGACAGGAGTATGCCATGTGGCACTCTGGTGGTGATTTAAGGGGGGCAGGACTCCGGGCACTGCAGCTGGCTTTAGAATTACCAGGGCCCAGGGCAATTAACCCATTTGCCCCTCTCCCGCTGTCAACGGGCCTGCTGTTTGGTCTAGGTATTATATACTCTCCACAGTATAATCTTTAATGTGTTTATTTTCATAACACTCCTGTAAGACAGGAAAGAGCAATCATTCCCACTTTACAAATGAAAAACTGAGGCACAGTGAGACTAAATATAAAGGTATTTAGACTCCTAAATGACTTTAAAAATCTGGACCTAAGTTACTGTCCCAAGGTCACACAAAAGTCTGTGAAAGAGCTGGGAATTCATTGCTGGTCTCCCAAGGTCCAGTCTAGTGCCGTCACCATAGTATCTAAATTCACTTATTTGAACTGTCCTTATCTGAATTTTGCAGAGTATCAGAAATTTAACTTGGATAAAGAGAACAAGGGAATTCGAAAGAGGAATCCCTGTGCTTCTGGAGGTAAAGATGTATTTCTGAAGGAAAAGGGTGTTCTAGTCTCTCATGTTGTGTCTGTGACATAGCTGAGTTCTTATCTCTGTAACAACCCATTTCCCTTAAACTTTAGAATTGATATGCTGGCTAGACACCATGTTGTCCAGATAAAATACCCTATTGTTTATTATGGAGCCTTTTAACTGGTTTTTCTAGAGATGCATAGAAAAGGTGATGGGGAGACAAATAATTCACAAATTCAAAGGACCTGAATCTGCAACACTGAGCACCTCTTTCCATGGAGATCTCTGGGAATTCAGAATGTTCACTTCCAGCCTGGTAGGATCAACCAGTAGGTAGCCTGTAAGCACAAGAGAAGAAGAAAACACAAAAGGCTTCTTGCCATGTGGATGGGAGCTTGAGGGGAAATCAGAATTGGAGTTTTAGGGAATTAAATTTTTTTTTCAATTTCTTGTCTTACAAATGAGTGAGAAGAAAGGGGGGAAACATCAGCTAGAATACACTGCCCAGCAAAAAGAATGAAATAAACAGAAGTCTTCTGTTGGCATGAATCAGCATAATTTAACCCCATTGACTTCCATGATTAATTTATACTAGCTCAGAATCTCTCCCCATCATTTTTCTTGTGAAAGATTATACTCAAATAAATAGTTGGATTAATTTTGATTTTCCTCTTTTCATAACTATATTTTCTGTTAGTTCCTCTGCTTTACCACCAAGAAACAAATACCTTCTACAGCTAAGCTAGTCCCCCCTTTGAAGAATAGCTGTGAGGAGCAAGAAAAGGAACAGATTGGCAACATTTGTCAGTGCTCATCTGCCTTTATTATCCCATGGGACTATGTTGTCTGTTATCTTCTGTTTCCTTTGAGGAATGTATGTGATTGCAGAAGTGTCTTTAATCAAAACTACAACCATTAGAATGTGTTCAGAACAACCATTTTTATCTGGTTTTGATAACAAACTAAACTTTCTGACCTTTTCCTTCGCTTCTGATTAGTTAGCTCTCAATGATACAGCTGTGACAGTTCATAAACATCCCTTACTGTATCCCAAGTATTAGGTTTTAGGAACAGAGTTAAACATTTATCAAAAAACTGAAAGTTAGTCAGTGACCTCCTAGAGAGTTATTCCAGCCAAAAAGCATGCATATCACTTCAACATGGTGAAACATGTGGGAGAGCCCTGTACATTTTTCTCCATAAATTAAAAGATTTACATAGGTCTAAATACCACTCTAAAGACACTAGTGACCTTGAATAATCAGTTTAAAGACATTCAGCATTTATAGCACACATCATAATGCTGAACTCCTTAAAGGTTTCATCTGATTTGGGCAGAAAGGAAGAACCGATGAACCCAGTTAATTGGCTTTTTGTCAGTGCTTATTGGACAATCTGAGTAGGATTTATACTGTGCAGTTCTGAATGTACAGACTGTCTCTTTGAATTACTTTGCCTTCTAAGATGAAGTCAGTGTTTCACAAGCCACATTACACTGCAATAATGCCTGCATCTTCTTAAAGAATATAAGCAGTTTTCATATTTAGATTTAAACAGCTGACTTGAATAAAAGGCTTGCTGGATGTAATTATTTCATAGTGCAGAAAGGTATTGCATGAAAAAACAGTACACTGCAAAGGAGAAAAAAATTAAAATGTAAAATAACTGACCAACACAAAACTAAATTAAAGAACAAAGCTCATTAAATGTTAATAAAGAAAAAAATGTCTTGGGTTAAATTAATGCCAGATGTCAGTAGGTGGGTCTTCATTGACATTTTGTGCACCCATGTAATTGAACAGAAGTTTCACAAAGAAAATAATAAATGGAAATACAAATTACAATTCTGTCCTTTGAGTTGGGAGGTGAAATTCTTAAGGGAACTGCAAAAATGGATGTGAACCCACATGCCTGAAAACTCACTTATTTGAACACAGAAATCATGTGTTTGCATGCAATAATTAATACCTGCCTCCTTTATGGTACATTTAATTCATAACCCTCAAAGGGTTTAAGTAGGAAGGTAATAATAATAATACCTAGCTTTCCTCTAGTGATTTTCATCAGATGATCTCAAAGCACTTTTATAATATAAAAAATACAATTCCCGTTTTACAGATATAACAACACAGAGTGGTGAAGTGATTTGTACATGGTCACACAGTAGATGAGTGACATGTTTCCTGACTTGTGATCCAGTGCCCTATGCCTTGGATCACACTACCCTTGCTAGCGTTAGACAATGGTGCCTCTAAACAAGCAGTTAAACTCCCCAGGTGTCATTTTGCAAATTCATTTGAGGTTATTTTGCATGGGAATGGGGGTGAATTTAGCCCAGCTCACCCATTGAATGAGCTTTGGAAAATTTGATTCTTAGACTTGTTATTTACTGACTTATGTAGTGTCATGTCTTGCTCAGTCCCCAGTCATTCTTACTGAAAATGAATTTCCTATGACAGCGATGTACCTGTTAGCTGACAAGCTGGCAAACATAACTAACCTAATCATGTGACAAACATGCACAGCTTTGCGTGGATTATTATTTACCTACTATCACTGATGTGCACATTGGTTTGCAGATATACAGCAAGGCAAGGTCCATACCACAGAGATTTTACAATTTATGTAAGCAAAATGCAAATGCTGTGGTATCAATTACATTTCTTGTTAGTTTCTAGATGATTGTATTTAAAATATATATTTTTCAAATGTATGTTGTATTTAAATACTAATGTGAGCTATGAGGTGGGGCATAAGAATAAGGGAGGATGGCAGCTGGTGGAAAGCCAAAAGACACAAGATTTTAGGAGGGGCTTGCATGAAATGACCTGGATCTAAGCACAGAAATGCAAGTGAGGACAAGAAATGGAAAACTGGTTAAACACTGGAATAAATTGCCTAGGGAGGTTGTGGAATCTCCATCTCTGGAGATATTTAAGAGCAGGTTAGACAGACACCTGTCAGGCATGATCTAGTCAGTGCTTGGTCCTGCCATGAGGGCAGGGGACTGGACTCAGATGACCTCTCGGGATCCTTCCAGTTCTAGTGTTCTATGAACTGGAAAGGAGGCAGAGTATAGTAGATAAAGGGGACAGGGGCTGTAGAAACAGACGAGAGACAAGTAGAGGAAGGGCAGCACTGTGTTGTATCTTGAAAATGAGGATGATGAATTTGAATTTGATGCAGGAAGAGATCAAAAGCCAGTAAAGGCACTGGAGAGAGAGGATGTGTGTGTGACATGATCAGACTGGCAGGCCAGGAATATAATTTTGACTGCTGTGTTGAATGGCCTACGGAGAGATGAGATGCCAACAGACTAGACATTGCTGATGAAAAGAGACAGAGTAGGGAGGAGGGAGGAGTCTTGGGAAGTAGGGAGAAGATGGGATGAAAGGACCTAAGAAGGTAAGGAGACAAGAGTGTAGGGTTTCCTGGTGGAGAGAAGATGGATGACCTCTGCATCAAAGAAAAGGGAGAAAGCCAAAGCAGCAAGAGGGAAAGAGGAGGGAGAGACTGTGTAAAGACAGGTGAGGCAGCAGTGATACTTCTAACATATGTGTAAGCTACGTCTCTTGATGACTCCTTTAGAGTGTATGAAGGGAGAAACAGCCAGTAGAAGGAACATCCATAGCCTAATTAGAAAACACTTTGTTTTTGACGTTGTCGGACACAGGTGTAGAGTGTTGAGTGTGTAAGCATAAATAAAAGAGTTAAGTGTGACAGGTGTATGGGAAGCTCACGGTGCATGGCCTCACAGCAAGTCTTGTTTAATTGCAGAGGTAAGGCTAAGAAAGAAGCACATAGTTAAGTAGATCATTAGTATCCTGACACAGATCCATTCTCAATTACACCCTAAGCAGTTAGGAGTAAGGGAGCAGACTGCGCAAGAGACTTGAGAGCAGAGGATTATGGCTAGTGCCTTAACCTTGCTTGCACCCAAACATAATCTCTACTCCTACTCCCACTACAACACAACAGGCTTGTACATGCACTGTGCGGTATGCTAGGACTTGCAGGTCAAAGTCTTTACAACACAGTGGTGCTCACATACGCATCAGAGATTGGTGGGTGGGTCCAGAGTTGCTCTTACTGTGGGTCTCTCGACACACTTTTTAAACACGCTTACAATAATAGTAAACAATTAGAATAGTGACAATATTTATTAAGAAGGGATGCTGCTTCCACCACTACAGAAATAGATAATTGAAGATACATGGTAACATTAATAAGAATGCTTCCCTTTCATCAGAAGGAACCTTAATAAGTACAATGTTTTCCACTCAGTGATCCTCTTTTATCTCCCTTCCATCTCATCTTTCTGCACTGTTGTTTTTTTCCTTCTTAGCTTCATGTCATGGCAACAATGCAGAATGCTGATGAAAGAACGCGTGGTGCTAACCCCATGCAGTCATTTGGCAGATACAGATAAAGCACAGCTCACACACTTTCAGACCCCTGCTACCTATGCAGGTCAAATCTTTCTGTCCTGGTCCATCACTGTTCAGCTCATGATGTGTTTGTTGTGATTCTGATTACATGATTAAAAATATCACCAGTCCTGAAAAGGACCCTGCTTAGAGGAAGTAGTACAGAACCATAGGAGTATTTTGAAAAATAACAAGGGAGTCCATATTCAGTTGTTAATTGGTTGGCACTCTGTGTGTTTCCTGCTCAGAATAAATATTCAGTGGTATTCCCAAATACTTCAGAATGCCGGAGGCTGATAAGCCAGCCCTGTAATACTCTGGAATAATTGAAAGTGATGAAGTGGAAGACTGGAGATGTTTATTTCAGAACAACACTCTTACAGTAAAATGCCAGAAGACAGTGAAAACCACTGGAGATCTTTTTAAGAATGCCAAAAAAGAAAAACAACATGGTCCAGAATAATCAGACTCATAAACATTGTAGCATCCAGTTTCAGCTTCCTTTAAAGGAACATTGTTTTAAAAAAACAATCTAGGTTATGAAGTTATGTGGCTTTGATACATCTTTAATTAGCTCTGATAAATAAATAAAAGAAACACAGGTTGCCTAGCTCTGGAAAGCTTCTGAAATGAAATCTTGTTCACTATTTGGCAAATCTAAGTGAACCAAAAAATGTTGACACTCTGAGGGAGAAATTCTTTCCTTAAATACCTGCTTGAGAATACCCTGAAAGGAGCACTTAAATTGGAATCATAAAGCTTCAGGATGCAACAAAGGAAATTTTTCTCAATTATTTTTATTCTGGCTAGTAACAGTGAAATATGGTAGTGAGGACTCTTCAATTCAAATGCAGTATTGAAACCGATGGGAGTAGTATGCGCATAAAGGGCTAAATCTGTCCACTTGTCTAAATAACTAACATGGGATTCTGGCATAGTCAAGTCCAGTCAAGTCCAGGATGATTGCAATCCACTGACATCAGTGTATGACCTCCTGGGGTTGCAATGTCCAGTCTGAGAACCCATTGCTTAGTTCATGCTCTGTTCATGGTAGTAGAGCTGGCAATTATTTGAGGCTATAGTACTCTGAGCCTGGAAAGAGAAGGCACAGTTTCCAAGAAAAAAATATATTAATTTAGTGAGAGCTGAGTCCTGGTGTGTGGAGTGTTTAGAGAATATCAGGTGTAGACAATTGCAACTGCCGGGGTGGGAAGATGAGGGGTTCTGTCTTCTTAACGGTTGCCATTGTGTTACCACATTATTCCTGTCATACTACATTGAGGCAAAGTCTTCTTCATCATTGTTCCAGTTTCATAAGACAAAAAGCTTTAGCTAGGCTTCCCTGCTCTTGGCTAATCTATATGGGTATGTCTACACTAGCCCCCTAGTTCGAACTAGGGAGGCTAATGTAGGCATTCGAACTTGCAAATGAAGCCCGGGATTTAAATATCCCGGGCTTTATTTGCATGTTCCCGGTCACCATTTTTAAATGCCACTAGTCTGGACTAACTGCCCGCGGCTACATGCGGCAGTTAAACAGTAATTCGAACTAAGTCCTTAGTTCCAATTACCTGTTACACCTCATTCCAGGAGGAGTAACAGGTAATTCGAACTAAGGACTTAGTTCGACTACGCTTAACTGCCGCATGCAGCCATGGGCAGTTAGTCTGGACTAGTGGTATTTAAAATGGCGACTGACAGGAAGATAAATAAAGCCCAGGATATTTAAATCCCGGGCTTCATTTGCAAGTTTGAATGCCTACATTAGCCTCCCTAGTTCGAACTAGGGGGCTAGTGTAGACATACAACCATGTGACTTTGATGTATGTAGATATAGTCACATGGTTGTATCTATAATGTTGCATAGTTGTGTCCATAATATCATTCCAATATTGCTTGTTTGGTGGGTAATCATTGAGTCATGAAAGGTATGTTACTGTCTCTAGTTGTGGTCAGTTATTGGAAGACACGCTCCTCTGTGTGATGCAGTATGTGGCAGAATAGTCAGCTATGTGGGAATCACATAATTGGGGGTTGGAGTTGGCAGAGTTAAAGCATCTCTCTGTGGCATGCTACCCTGAGACAGGCAGATCTTCAATCTATAGGGAGAACGGGGGGTGGGGGGTTGGGGTGGGAGTTATCCATTGGCAATGATTCCCAAAGCGGCAATACTGTTAAGAGCAGGAGAGGCAAGGCATCTGGGAAGAGGGAAAGATGTTCCGCAGAGCTAGCTTAGATTTAATGTGATTGACTCTAAAGTCCCTCTCTAGCCACATGATCACTCATTATCAGAAGGGACTATGCCACTATTAACAACTATGAGTTTTTCTTCGGGTGGTGTCCCCGTGGGCGCTCCACTGTTGGTGTTGGGCTTGTCCCGGTGCCGCAGCTCAGAGTTTTGATGAGCAGTAATCAGCCAGACCACGCATGCCATGCGTGGAGTGCATCAAGTGCCTAGGTGAGACACATATCCTGCAGAAGTGTGCCCATTGTGCCAAACTTACTGTGAGGGCATGGTGGGATAGGGAGATGAGGCTTAAAATGATATTATTTGACAAAGCCTTACAACCGGCAGAGTCGTCAAAACCAGCCTCAATGTGGCGATCTCCTTCACCACAGAAAAGGAGAGCTGCGTCACCACTGCCTGGCCCAGCCTGAAAACGACCATCCCTGGCTCGCTCCCTACCTTCACATAGAGTGAGCATAGGAGACAAACCAGGCACCTCAGGCATTACTTTATCGAGGAAAAAATTGGCTTCAGAGCCAAAATCCCAGCAAAAACCAGACCCGGTGCCGCCAACAGCCGTAACGGCCTGTTGCTCGCATTGCCAGCAACCGTGCGAATAAACAGGTGCTGTTGTCATCGGCAACATCTGTGCCGGCACCAAAGCGCCCATCAGCACCGACTGCCTGAGCACCGACGGAACAGGAGCCACCCCCATCTGTGCTTAGCATGGAACTGGCACCAGCGGCACAGGCACACCCAGTACCAACTACCTCGGCACCGCCTGCACCCGCACGGTCTGATTTGGCACCGTCACCATCAGCACAGGAAGGATCAGTGCTGCTATCATCTCCCACATGATCTACAGGCCGTTTGGTGCCTCCTTACAGCCCTCCAACACCTCCAGTTCTTAAGAAAGCATCTCACAAGTCAGTCCCTCAGACACAATTAAGCCCAGAATACTTATCCTTTTCACCAACACCATCCTCTCCACCGCATTCACCATACTTGTCTAGAGAGGACAGGGATCGGGCACGTCGACGTGAAATATATAGGTCCAGATATGACCATTCACCTTCACCATACAGGGCTTATGCATCCTTCTCCCCTCCACCTTCACCCTACAGACACCAGCAGATATATTACAGATATAGAGTCTCTTCTAGACACTCCTCACCATACAGTTGCTACAGCCCTGTTCACCACTGATGGTACTCCAGACAAGACTCTGTCCAGAGTCATCATCACCATAGGGACCACTATACACATAGCCGGTCCTGTTCCAGAGGTCCACTGCCTTCGACTTCTCCCAAGCAGGACCAGACCCAACAAGTACCACTGACAATCCACAACACAGTACTCAGAACCGGAAGAGACACACCTCTCGGAAGCAGAGGAACAACCACCTGACTTCTCTCCGACGGATCAATCCTCATAATCTCCAGATGAAGCGGTTGTACCTGGTGACCAATCCCCACCTGACGATCTCAGGCAATTCCAGGATTTAGTCAAGAGGGTTGCTGCATCACAGGATATTCAACTATCAGAGGTACCACAAAAACAACATAGGCTCCTCAAAAATTTGCAACCCTCCCAGAGGGGTAGGATTGCTATACCAATCGGCGAGGCTATTATGGAATTGGCAGATGAGATATGGCAGACTCCTGTCTCTGTACTCCCCACTAACAAGAGGGCTGACAAGAGGTACTTCATTCCCCAGAAAGGGGCTGAATTCTTATTTGCACATCCACAGCCCAACTCATTGGTTGTCGACGCTGCTCAACACCGTTCCAAACTCCTTCAGAATAAAAATACTAATGACAGGGATGACAAATGCATGGACCTCTTTTGCAGGAAACTCTATTCTTCCGCTACACTCCTTCTCAGAATAGCTAATCATGCCGCGATTTTGTCTAACCACAACTTTGACAATTATTCAAAATTATCCGCTCTCATGGAACATCTGACAGATGCAAAAAGACCAATACTAAAAGCGATTGTCCAGGAAGGCTACGCTGCATCTAGAACATCACTACAAATAGCCCTGGACATTGCTGATACTGTAGCTAGAGCCACAGCCACATCGGTCGTAATGAGAAGAGCATTCTGGCTACAATCGGCCGGAGCCCTTAGGGAGTTACAGTCAAAGGTAGAAGTCCTTCCCTTTGACAAATTATAGCTTTTCGCGGAAAAGACTGATGACGTCCTGCATTCTAGTAAGGACTCAAGGACACTGGGAATGTACACACCTCCCTATCATCGCAAGCGATACACCCCATACCAGAGAAACAAAGACTTCCAGTACCAGAGATACCACCAATGCACCTTTGACCAGTCCAGATCCAGACAAAAACCACAGCGTAAACGTCAACAGAGCAGCCGCACCACCACTGGTCAGAACGGCAAGCAGCAGGTTTGACTTGTTGGTTGAGGGCCCGCAAAGTCTCTCCATGTCTCATCAGTCATCACATGTTGGTCCAATTTTCCATCATCGCCTAAAACTCTTTCAACATCAGTGGAAAGCCATTACATCAGACCGATGGGTCATCGAGATAATCACTGCAGGGTATGCCATCCCCTTTACCAAACTACCTCCAACTTCCCCACCTTCCCTGTCCCTTTTCAGGGACCCCTCTCACGAGAGCCTTCTCAGACAAGAGGTTCAATGTCTCCTCAACCTCAGGGCAATAGAGATCGTTCCCGAGGAATTCCGGGGCAGAGGATTTTACTCACATTACTTCCTTACCCCAAAGAAATCGGGAGGATGGAGACCTATCCTGGACCTGCACAGACTGAATCGTTACCTTCGCAAGCAAAGATTCAAAATGATTACCCTCATGACTATAATTCTGGCATTAGACAAAGGAGACTGGTTCATGGCCCTTGACCTGCAGGATGCGTATTTCCATATAACAATTCACCCAGCACGCAGACGCTTCCTCTGCTTTATGGTGGGACTAGAACATTACCAATACTGAGTAATTCTGTTTGGTGTTTCCTCGGCTCCCAGAGTCTTCTCGAAGACACTGGCTGTTGTGGCAGTGTATCTACGCAGACACCACGTCATCATATTTCCTTATCTCAATGACTGCCTTGTCAAAGGCACATCAGAAAAAGAAACGCTTTGTATGATTTCTACAACAAAACGAGTATTCGAGCTTTTAGGCCTTCTCCTCAATATACAGAAGTCGACTCTGACACCTACACAAAATATAGAATTTATAGGCACTCAACTGGATGCTCTGGCAGAAAGAGTGTACTTACCCAACCAGAGATTTCAAGCCTTCCAGAACCTTGTTACCACTATCACAGGAGTCCCATGGTCCCTATTCTCACATGCCTTCAACTAATGGGTCACATGGCTGCTACTACATATGTGGTCACTCACGCACACCTACATTTTTGATGTCTACAACACTGGATCACCATAGTTTACTCCCATCAAAAAGAGCAAGTACACAAGCGGGTAACTCCTCCACCGCACATACTTCAGTCCCTCATATGGTGGACCAAACCAAGAAATCTTCTGGCAGCGTACCTTTCCACCAAGACCAACCTTCGATACATATAACCACAGATGCATCCCTCATTGGATGGGGACACATAGGCACAATGTCAGCCCAGGGCAGATGGTCCACCCAACAGACAACTTACCACATCAACCTTTTAGAGCTCAAAGCTGTTTTCAATGCATGCAAACATTTCAAAACATGCATCACTGGCAGAGTAGTCAGAATTTTAACCAACAACGTATCAACAATGTGTTATAGCAATCATCAGGGGGCGCTCGATCACACTCCCTATGTACCAAGGCAGTTCGCTTATGGAATTGGTGCATACGGAAGGACATCACAATAGTAGCCTCATACCTACCAGGAGTAGACAATGTGATGGCGGACCAGTTGAGCAGACACTTCGCACCGGATCATGAATGAGGGATACACCCCAGATACCTTTGCCCTATATTTCATCTATGGGGCTTACCAGAAATATATCTCTTTGCCTTCAGCAGAAACAGAAAGTGCCATCAATATTGCTCCAAAAGGGCATCGGGAACAGATCTCTGGGAGACGCCTTTCTCCAATTCTGGAAGGGACCTCTCCTATATGCATTTCCTCCAATTCCTCTCATCTTCAGAGTCCTGGAGAAGATTCGCAAAAACAAAGCCATGGTGATACTCATAGCACCATTTTGGCTGCGGCAACCATGGTTCCCATACCTTTATCGAATGTCTCCTCGACCTCCCTACCATCTTCCAGTACGCTAGTATGCTATGATTTGCTGACTCAGAGATTCGGGACCTTACTACATCCTCAACCACACATACTCAAACTAACAGCATGGTTCCTTCTTGGTTCAGCCAAGGAAAATCACTATGTTCACAACATGTGAAAGACGTCCTCTTACATAGCAGGAAACAGTCTACCTGAGTCACTTACCTGCACAAATGGCGTAGGTTCCAGCATTGGTGTTCTGATCATAATTTGGAGCCAACCTCGACATCTTTGGAGAATGTCCTGGCCTACGCTTTGTCTCTTAGGTTATGTCTACACTAGCTCGTTAATTCGAGCTAAGTAGGCAAATGAAGCGACCGGAGTTGCAAATGAAACCCGGGATTTAAATATCCCGGGCTTTATTTGCATGTTCCCGTCCGGTCGCCATTTTGAAATTTCACTAGCCCGAATTCACTGCCGCGCGGCTACACGCTGCAGTGAAATGTTAATTCGAATTCACTGCCGCGCGGCTACACGCTGCAGTGAAATGTTAATGCAGTGAATTCGGGCTAGTGAAATTTCATTCCATGAGTATGAGTAACAGTTATTCCACAAGGAGTAACAGTTACTCCTTGGACTTAGTTCGAATTAACGTTTCACTGCCGCGTGTAGCCGCGCGGCAGTGAGTTCGGGCTAGTGAAATTTCAAAATGGCAACCGTACGGGAACATGCAAATAAAGCCCGGGATATTTAAATCCCAGGCTTCATTTGCAACTCTGGTCGCCTCATTTGCCTACCTAGCTTGAATTAACAAGCTAGTGTAGACATACCCTTAGAGACTCCGGCCTGGCTCTCGCATCAATAAAGATGCATTTGGCTGCTATCACCTTTCATCAACCTATACAAGGGCTCTTGGTCTTTGCGCACCCCACTACAAGGAGATTCTTAAAGGGTCTTACTAATCTATACCCACTGCACAGACCACCACCACCTCTGTGGAACTTGGAAATGGTGTTGGATACTTTGACTCATATCCCCTTTGAACACCTCGCTACCTGTTCTCTGCATACAATGTCACTGAAGGTGGTTTTTCTATTAACAATCACTTCCGCCCGCAGGGTGAGCAAGCTAGCTGCTCTAATGGCAACTCCACCATACACCATCTTCAGTAAAGACAGGGTTGTGTTACATCCTCACCCAGCCTTCATTCCCAAAGTATGTTCTGAATTTCACCTTAATGAACTGATTGTGCTTCCCATCTTCTACCCAAAACCACACCAAATGACAGCCAAGGCTAAGTTTCATCTCCTCGATGTGCGCAAAGCATTAGCATTTTACATAGACAGAACAAAATCCTTTCATAAATTGAAGCGTCTATTTGTTTCCGTTTCAGACTGTACAAAGGAAACCACTATCATCACAGAGGATCTCCAATTTGGTGGTGGCATGTATTAAACAATGTTATGCTCTAAGAAATGAATGTTTGCCTCAGACCCCAAGAGCTCACTCTACCGGGGATATGGTGACATCAACAGTATTTTTACGTGGGGTTCCCCTTAAAGACATTTGCAGAGTGGCCACCTGGTCCACCAACAATACGTTTATGAGACATTATGCAATTCTGCACTCTCAGGCACAAGATATACTTCTGGCCTCCACAGTCCTATCTACCGTAGTCAGACCATAAATCTGAGACCCACCTTCCTCTGGTCTTGAATACTGCTACATGTTCACCAACAGTGGAGCACCCACAGGGACACCACTCGAAGAAGAAGAGGAAGTTACTCACCTTGTGCAGTAATGATGATTCTTCGAGATGTGTGTCCCCATGGGTGCTCCACTGCCCGCCCTCCTCCCCACTTCAGATTCTCTATTATATCTTTCAGATAACGGGGCGGACTCAAGGAACTGGCGGGAGCCGGACCACTTGAGAGATCAAAAGGCACAAATGGCCTGAGGCGCGAACAACGCATGTGCGGTCTGGCTGATGACTGCTCATCAAAACTCCGAGCTGCAGCTCCAGGACGAGCCCGACACCAACAGTGGAGCACCCACGGGGACACACATCTCGAAGAACCATTGTTACTGCACAAAGTGAGTAACTTCCTCATTTTAAGTAACTGATTTTCCAGGACAGCATGTGCCCCATTGATAGCATTACAGTCACATATGCTCTCTCTCTTAAAACCTTGTTCAGTCCCTCCAGGGACCAGTAAAAAGAAGCAGTTCTCTAGAAGAGGTGGTTTGTACCAGAAACTTTGAAAATACCCTAGAACAATTGCATTGGATGTGGAACTACTTATTCGAGAAAGCTTTCGATAGGTTTGCTGTATCTCTTTACAGTCCACTATTTCATTTCCTAGTACATCCTGTGCTGGCAAGGAACTGTGCTGTGCTGTCCTTCATTCAAGCAACAATGATACAATAGATACATTTGTAATGCATGCATTGCAAGAGGCTTAAAATCCAACATTTTGTTACTGGCAGGCATAAGCAATGCCAGCCTGCCTATGTCTCCTCTCTTGGGGCATTGGAATATTAAGATATTGCCACTGTGCATCATTTTCCATTCACATGAGTAGAAATATGGAATAAGTTTTTACTTTTGAGGTCATTCTAGAGGAAGCCTTCTGCAGCAGATTTATCCCACCTGTTTGGGAGAGGATGCCATTTCATTCACTGGCCTCTACCCTCCTCTGCACCATCTACCTCCTTTTTTATATGGAGAGGTCTCTATATTGCTGGGATTCAAGAAAAGGGAAGCAGACGATGCAAGGGTGGCCTAGTAGGGAGCAGTTTGCTAGGGGCTTATGGCCCCACCAGCCCCAGCCGGGTGCAGATTACTTGAAAAAAGAAAAAAAAAACAGTCATGTAGCACTTTAAAGACTAACAAGATAGTTTACTAGGTGATGAGCTTTCATGGGGTAGACCCACTTCTTCAGATCATATTCTGAAAGTGAATTGGCATGACCATTATATAACATAAGAACATAAGAACGGCCGTACTGGGTCAGACCAAAGGTCCATCTAGCCCAGTAGCCTGTCTGCTGACAGTGGCCAGCACCAGGTGCCCCAGAGAGGGTGGACCGAAGGCAATTATAAAGCGATTTGTCTCCTGCCATCCTTCTCCAGCCTCTGACAATCAAAGGCCAGGGACACCATTTCTATCCCCTGGCTAATAGCCTTTTATGGACCTAACCTCCATGAAATTATCTAGCTTCTCTTTAAACTCTGTTATAGTCCTAGCCTTCACAGCCTCCTCTGGCAAGGAGTTCCACAGGTTGACTACATGCTGTGTGAAGAAGAACTTTCTTTTATTAGTTTTAAACCTGCTACCCATTAGAGGGATACAATGAAAAAAGTAAACAAATTACAAACTAACGAATCAGCTACATAGAACAGAAGGTTGGGGTGAGGGGACAAGGAAAAGACAAGGAAGGAGGAAATTGCTTAGTGTAAGAGTCAATTAAGTGGCTAATCTGGAGTTACTATTAATATCAAAAGGTGGGGAGGCTGTCTTTGTAATTAATGTGTAAGGTAATTATCCTCTATATTAAGGCCCATTTGCAACGTGTTGAATTTTAGCATATATAAAAGTTCTGAAGTCTTCCTCTGTAATCTGGTGTTAAAGTCTCTTTGTAGTAACACAGTCTCCCTTCCACACTCACCTCTGTGCTGAGTAGCTACAGGGATACCACCTCCGGAGCTCCAATGTGATCTCCATACAGATATCCATGGGTGTGTCTAGACTACATGGCTCCATCAACGGAGCCATGTAAATTAGTTTATTCGGCATAGTCAAAGAAGTGGAGATTTAAATAATCCCCCCCGCTTCATTAAAATAAACATGGCCGCCGCACTGTGCTGATGATCAGCTGATACGACACAGCTCAGCAGTCTAGATGCGGATCTGTCAGCTGGGGAAGCCTTTGCTGACTGATCCTGGAAACCTCGTTTCACGAGGCATAAGGGATCGGTCGGCAAAGGCTTCCCCAGCCGACAGATCCGCGTCTAGACTGCTGCGCTGTGTTGGATCAGCTGATCGCCGGCACAGTGCAGCGGCCATGTCTATTTTAAAGAAGCGGGGATTATTTAAATCCTTGCTTCTTTGACTATGACGAATAAACTAATTTACATGGTTCCGTTGACGGAGCCATGTAGTCTAGACACACCCCATGTGCCTCAGGTAGGTCCATAGGTACCTCTAACATCTGAGGTGGGACAATGTTTCATTTCATGGGGGAAAGAGAGGTCCAATTTTGTCTTCCCTCCCTACTCTCAATATCATGACAGCCCCTGGAATAATGTAGGAGAAACTCCAGGAAGAAATCTTGGATTTTTCCTCCACATCTCCCACAACCACTTCTACAGGAAAAGGCCATCATTATATTTTATGATGTGCTGTGTGCAGCTGTAAGAAAGGAGTAACATTCAGAACAATGCATTACACCAGGGCAGCTTCTATCACAGGATGCTTTGGCTTTTTAATATGTGACTTCAATAATTAGTGGGGCGGAAAGCCTCAAAGAGAACATGCTAGCTCACTTTGCCCAGCCTGTAGGCTCTGTTCAACAATGCCAGCATTTCAAGAGTCTGAATAAAACTTCTGTGCCTGATTGCAAAGAACATTCTGAACTTAAGAGCTAAAAAGGAAAACTCTTGGGTATCATATTCCTATGAAGAATGTGGGAGGCACTTTGCTGAGTCAGCACAGGAAGCCACACTTTCAATAACAAGGAATGAAATCCTTTCCCTCTCCTCCTTCAGTGATGTACAGTTTGTGTGTTGTTTCAATTACATCCTGCTATAAAAACGGAGCTCTGTCAGTTTGCATTACTGAGGAGGAAGTGAAGCATATACAGAAAACAGTTTCATATGCTCACTTAAATGTTGAAAAACAGTTTGAGACAAAGAGGGGAGAATTTATATGTGGGGATGAGCTCTGGTTTATGTAAATCAATTGGCCTGCCTGATCATTGTGTTACCCTAATTACTTGCCCTTCAAATGCCATTTCTTCCAACTGAGTTCTACACGAGGGTAAAGCTGGAAGAATGCTGCAGACAAGTCAATGTGTTTGCATACAGTGTGATGGCTGAGGTTGTATGAATAGGAATGAACTGTTGTCCAAAAAAGTGTATTCATTTGCTTACCCTGACTGTATGTCTGAACAATAAATGAATATTCTGCATGTGAGTGACTAAACTGTAAATGGGATTGTTCGTGGCTCCCAAAGTGGATGCTGACCAGAAGATATCAATTTGTGATGGCGGTTCATTTAGCTATAAAATTATTATACTGTTTTAGAATAGACACACACACACACACACACACACGATACAAATTGACCCAGCTGGAATCACTGTTGGCAGTGTTGATGGAAAGACCAAGAAATGGATGGCAATGGAGACAGGACTACTCTTTTGTTCTGAACATGGTGCCACCAGACGAGTGTCGAGAGAGGCAAGGTGGGGAGAACTTTTACATCTATTACCTATCTGTGACTAAATAATGAATTCATTGTCCAGGGCTACTCATCCCAGCGCCTTTCATGGGATAGGCACGCCAAAGCTCTGGAGCCACATTTCTTCCTTTCTTTATCATGCCTGAGCTAATATCTGCCTGAGCTAATATCTATAGATAAATATGTGAGATCGGAGCCCCAAGAACGAAATGATTAATGTACTCTCTGGTTGTAAGGGGATAAGATTTGCATTTTAATGTAACAGTTACAGAGAGAAGGGGGTAATATTTAGTAAGTATGACACTGAAGATATAAGCTAGGCAATGGAAAAGTGAATGAATGGATTTTCATCATAGTTTTGATTCCTTCTGCTTACCAGTGCAGATCGTACAGTATTTGTAAAGTTTCTAATGGACAGGGATTTGGGGGTAGCTCAGGCAGAGCTCCACAGGGTGACTTTGATCTCTTCTCAGAGTAGTGCAATGTGATTTATCTGGCTCTCTGCTCACTGTTTCCTTTGGCAGCACTTTTGATCCCACTCCTGCCCATACAATTCTTATTTGTTGTCAAAAATCAGTTTACCCTGGTTTCTCTTGGGTTCCTCTCCTTTTTGTGAGGGGACACACAATGCTGCTTTTGGAGGGAGACTTGGGGCTCTTCTACCTCTAAACTGGTGGTGGTACTGGTTGAACCTCTCTAGTCCGGCACTTTCTGGTCCAACAACATCCATGGACCAGCATAATTTTAGTTAGCTGGATGTCCACTTATCATGGGCGTGGCCAAATTTTCCATGGTCCCATAAAGTTTGTTTACAGCCACCAGTCCTGACTGTTTGTGTTCTGTGCCATTATTTAGATGTAATTTTAATTTACCCCCAAATGTCTTCTAAAAGCCCACTAAACAGTGGAAATGTTAATAATGCTGCTAGACAATACTGACCTCCGTGGTCCAGCATATTCTCTGGTTCGGCACCAGTCAGGTCCCAAGGGTGTTGGACTAGAGAGGTTCAACCTGTAGAGCATTTTTTACTAGCATTTTCCTGTATTCTTTTTACTTTTCCATTACCACATCCAAATGGAGTCCCACTGGATGGCATCTTGGGTTGAATCCTAGAAAGAAAATTTGATCTTAAGAACCATCTTGGTTCCTTCTTCCTCTTTAAACACTGCCAGTTGTATTACTGATGGATGGCAAAGGCATGGGGAATTCAGAGGTAGCAGAAACTCCCCTTTGCAACCTACTCCCAGATTGTAATGTGTGTTTCTCAGTTGCAGTCCATGATGTGGACCATAGCAAATGAGGTGCCTAAGTCCAGGTTTAGGGGAATTATCCTATCCCTGATGCAGACTCAAAGGTGCCATTTTGGGAGAGTGTGGGAGGGGAAGGGCAACAGTCATGTTACCAGGACATTGCTTGCTCTGTACTTTCCCCTTGCTCCCTGATAATGAGGGGAAGGAGAAGAGGAGCAAGCAGCATCCCAGTATGTGTGACTATAGCCCCTCTTCCCAAAATGGCACCTTGTGTAGAACTCAGAGGAAAATATATTGTTGTTTCCTTAAACTTGAAATATCTTGGAATTAGAGAGGAGAAGGAAACATATGTATTAAGAAGTTCTAGTCTTGTTCTTGCCTATAAAAGCTATGAGAATTTACAGTATAATTCCAAAACAAACGAACAAACAAGCAAACACAGAATCACATAATAGATGACTTTCTGGAAGATATACTTTAATCAAACACAAGTTATTGTGATCAATATAGGAGTGACTGAATTAAATTCTATGACCAGCCTTATACAAGGGAACAGTCTATGACCTAAAGGTTCCATCTAATCATAAAAAAAACCCTGGTGGATATATGAGTCGGGAGAGTGTCCTACTAACCTCTAGCAAAGTCTCTCCAGAGATTTTTAAAACACTTTTGTTGATAGAAAACTTTTCAGACACAATGTTGCCCAGTTACCAATTCACCAACATCGTGAAATCTACTGAATATGCCATATCTGAAGTGAGGTGGAAATATTAAAAGTGCTCTTTTTTTTGAATTATTTTAAGGTAAGATTTTCCAAGAAGACACGATTAGAATATCACTTTTCTCATGTAAATGCGGATGAGGCAACAAGGAGTAATTTCCACAGTTCTATAAATGAGTCAGCGGAAAGCTGGAGTAACTTTACAGCTCTCTCTCTAATGCAGATTGCTGAGAGCAATGCTCTGTGAAGGAATATTGCATTTTGAAGATTCAGGCCTGGAAAAAACTTAATTCTCTTCTAATGTGTAAAAAGAATATTTTAGTGAACTTGTATAATGTTTAACTTGTCCATAGAGAAACAGTAACAAACTCAATCAAGAATTGTTACAGGAACTGATGGCATTAATTTAACTCTCAAGTTGATATAGTGATAATGTTAGATTTTATTATTTTCAGGTCCATTTCTCTTATATTTCCTAACTGATGGAATTCTGAAAGTCAATATTTGCCCTGAGGAGTGGATTCTGTATTAGGGTAAAAAAAAGGGAGGAGGTTATGCTCATTTCCAGTATAGTTTTGGCGAGTAATATTAGCAAGAAGCTGAAAACTATGAATATGTTGCTGCATATAACACCATCTTTTATTAAACAGGAAAAAAGTCTGACATACTGTGAAACACCAAGTTGAAAGGGAGTTTGGGAGCATTGGTGTCTGACAGCTTATGCATCCAATTACTGATATGTCACCAGAAATATGTGGGAAAAAAGTAATGAGATGGCAGGCCTTGTAACAAAGGGTAACATTGTCTCTCTACATCTGGATCACCATTTTTATACAATGTGTAAATCTACATTTTCCTATTAACTCTTTCCTGTCACACTGTAGAACTCACTAGCTCAAGTTCCACAACACTAAAATTCAACCCCAGGAAAGTTTAGGGCCACTTTTATAATGACATGGGGTCTAATTCTGACCTCCCTGTTACTAGCTTTACATCAGAGTCTGTGCATTGATTTTAATGGAGTTACAGCAGACCATACAGCCCTGTGAGTTCGGACCCAAAAATTCAAATGGAGAAAGATTTTTTTCATGTCTTCAGTACTTATGCAGTTCTTAGAATCATAGAACCATAGGGTCAGAAAAGATTGCAAGGTAGTCTAACTACCCATCATGATGCAGAATTTGATGCCACTTCATTCCTTTATCTTGAATCTTCAACTGGTTTGCTTAATTTCCAGTGGGTCTTTTCAAATTTAAGGTAGGGACAAAGTGGTTACAAAACAGCCTGAGATTTCACCATAAACTCAAACTGAAACTGAACCATTTAGTAAATGAAAAAAGCTAGTTTAGCTTCTTCAAATTAGTTGTTAACTTTCAGACACATGAGAGCTGCTTAGTTCTGGCCAAAACCTGAAGTCAAAGAGCTGAAACATGGCAAAGAAAGATGTTCTCCTGGTACCAGATCCAATGTTGTGCATCAGCCCCTTTTGCATCAGTCGGGCTGACACAACTTTCTCCCCAAACCTCCAGGGAAATCTCCCATCACAGACTCTGCTGCGGGCCCTGAAGTGAGGTGGAGGTGAGACATGAGAGACACAGAGGGCTGGTGGGGGTATATTGGGAGCAGCAGAAAGTATGGTAATGGAATGTACATGGACAATTCTGAGCCCTTACAGGGTGCCCTGAGGGCTTCCTGAGTTATGCTGGGGAGGGAGGGCTGTGTCAGCCCCGCAGACGCTAAATAGTGGAGAGACAAGCTACCTGCCCTGGTACCTGTGCCAGCTCAGGGGTCAGTCTGTCCCATGGTACCTAGTCTAACCAAAAATAGGGGTTATGGGAAATCTCATGAGACCTCCAGGCCAGCATGCAGACACAGGAGCTTTAGATAGGAAGAACCAGTCCCTCTTCTCACCTTTTAGAGGTTCCCTCACCAGTGAATTAACTTCTTCTGCTCCTGAGCTCTTAAAAAAATGAGGGGTGGACAGTGAGAATGGAAATTAACAGCAGCAGCGCAGCATTGCTCTACTGGGAGAAAGGAGTGTAGGAAATTTGTGTTAGTTAGCAGAAGGTCCTGTGGAATTAAGGTGAATTGGAGTAGAGCAGATAGAAAAACAGTAAGAGTACTTCTAGATTACAGCGCCAAAATACAAAATAAGCTGTTTCAAAATTAACTCAAAATAAACTACACAATTTGCATAGCTCAAATTATGTAGCTGATTTCGAGCTAAGGGTGCAGTGTAGATGCACCCTTTATGATTAGCATGAACATCACAGTCCTATGCATCCTTTAGGCCCAATCCTGTAATTCTTCCATTGAGATCTGAGTGAGGAGCATGTTATTACCTGTGAAGATTATGGGATTAGGACTTCCAAGCAAAAACTGGGTTTAAGCAAGCAATAATTAATTTCAAATTCAATAGTGTAATGGGAGTTAATGCAAAGTGTCTGCACCTGATTCTACTCTTAGTTATACTGCTGTAGCTCCAGAGGACAGAATTTAGTCCTTTAACTCAACAGCAGTGCAGTTGGCAAACTCACCATGTGATGGTTATTATGGTCCTGATCCTGCAATAGAATCCATTAGGCACAGATCCTTACACTAGCAAAGGGTCTCATTGAAGTTAATAAACTTAAAAAAAAACAATAAATAGTCTAACAGCACCTTAAAGACTAACAAAACATGTAGATGGCATCATGAGTTTTCGGGGGTACAACCCACTTCTTCAGGTAACATCTGAAGAAGCAGATTGTACCCATGAAAGCTCATGATGCCATCTACATGTTTTGTTAATCTTTAAGGTACTGCTAGACTACTCGTTGTTTTTTAAATTTTTCCAGTTACAGACTAACTCGGCTACCCCTCTGAAGCTTTTGAACATTGAAGTTAATATGACTTTGCCTGATTGTAAGCAGGGCCAGCACTAGACCAAATGGTGCCCCAGACAAGAAGCATCTTCAGCACCCCTCCATTTGTTAAACTTTTCAACCCCATATTTTTATTGCATTTGTAGCCCATTCCATAACTATGATGCACAATTTCCACGCATGACTTACCCCAGCAATATAAGATGACAAATTTGTATTCTAGGATCTGTAAATCTGTATTTTTCCATGTACAGAACCCTGAGTCCAGTGCCCCACCGAGCCTGGCACCACAGATGGTCAGTCACTTGCATCTCCTGCCCTTAAATCAGGCCCTGGTTGTAAGGAATCGTTGTAGTAGGTCCCATTTCAGGGTGAGGCCACATATTGAATAATTTTGAGAGCACCTATTGTATTAGGAAAGCTGTATTTATATGAATGTGTGTATTTCAGTTTTTGTTTCTGGAGGCAAGTTATTTCAGAAACACTGTCTTATGTTTCCACCACACCCAGACTCTTATAATGAAATGTCCTCCATCTATAATGTGTTTTGTTAGTATGCCCTTTGTTTTTGCCAGGAAGCATTAAAGACAAAGTGCCCTTTCAGTGAAATCTTACAATATTTGAAGTAGTAATTACTGAATGCCAGAATTAATTTTTCTCTGATAATTATTCCTTAAGCAGAGTTGACAATCCCAGGCATTTAACTCATTCATTAAAATTCAGTAATGATTTCTCCTATGGCTTTCACTCGCAGTAATGACATGCATTATTATGCATCACTAATTTCCATGAAGAACAATGAGCCACTGTTTTATTGGCAGCTAGAATTTCTCTACTGTACTTTGCTGTGTTTTTCTGAAAAGATGATGAAAGGGAGAATCATGCAGTCTGGATTAAGTTTATTCTTTTTCAGCCATTATAAAATTCTACTACATCAGCAAAGTATTAAAGAGACACTACTAAATGTTAAAAACTATTTTAGCTGTTGCATAATAATTGGATGAGTGTCAAAGTCCCTGGCACCAATCTTCCCTCTAATTTTTTCCATCCATATGTGGAATAAATTTTGTTATGTGCACTGAGACATGTATGGATGTGCACCAGTAATAGAAACACATGCTGCTGCCTTTCAGCATGGTAGGTGCTCTGCTAATCATCCGGGCAGCATTTGAATCTCTCTTGGGTGGCCACCCAAGTGCTCAGCTTACAAGGAACACTACCTGGCACCCATTAAGATATTTTTGCTAGGCCTGGAGACAATTTTTGCATTTTGAATAAAATGTAAGGAGTGATTAGAACTTTAGTTTAAAATTAGGTGCATTTGATTAAAATGTGTTAGGGTTTCATTTGCTTTTTAACTGGTAATCAAATAACAATTTCTTTTTTCTTGAGCTCAGGGGTCAACTTCTGAAAGTGCAAGTGACTCTGTTCTATCGTGGACCTGTTTCTCTTCCCATTAACTTCATTGGAAGCAGGATCAGGTCCTAAATACGTTTGGTTTTAAACTGAAGTTAAACAAACTGTTCACAGGGGAAATTTTATTAAGAAAATTAACTTGTTTGTGAATTGTCCAAAGAGGGTGGTTTTTTGTTTATTTGTTTGTTTTTTTACAAATCGGTTCACTATTTGCAATTGTGTTAATTTATGTATGAAGAAACATCATTATTTGCTTGTGAGCTCACTATAAACATGGTACGTCTATACTGCGCTCTCTTGTGCAAGAAAATATGCAAATGAGGTGAAGCGGTGAATATAGCCATGCCTCATTTACATACTTAATGAGCTGTAATTTTTGTGCAAAAACTCCCTCTTGCGCAAGAGCCGTTCTGCCACTTTTTTTCAGACAGACAGCTCTTCCTCAAGAGGGGTTTTTGTGCAAAAAGGAGCAGTGTAGACAGTCAGAAAAAAGCAGACTTTTCAGGCCTATACATCTTGTTATTTATAGATCAGAGATATTGATTGAAATACGGACAACGTAACACTGGCATAACACAGCAGAATTTTGCTTAATGGTGCTACTTGCCTAGGTAGGCCAGGTTTAACACACAGTAGCTTCAATGATTTGGCTAATAGATTAATTCTTTAATGGTAATACAATCCAAAAGTTTTTGTATGAATATATAGAATTCATTTCCACTGCCTTGCCTTCTTGCTAGGGGAGGCAGATCAGCTAGCCTTTTAAGTATATTTTGTTTCCTTTAAAGCTAAACTGTCAAGCGTTTAGGCCAAAGCAATTGTAAAGAACATAAAAATGGCCCATTTAGCCCAGTGTCCTGTTTTCTGACAGTAGTCAATACCAGGTGCCCCAGAGGGAATGAACAGAACAGGTAAGCATAAAGTAATCCCTTCCCTGTCACCCATTCCCAGCTTCTGACAGAGGCTATGGGCACCATTCCTATCCATTCTGGCTAACAGCAATTGATGGACATAGCCTCCATAAATTTATCTAGCTCTTTTTTGTATCCTGTTAAAGTCCTGGTTTTCGCAACATCCTCTGGCAACAAGTTTCACAGGTTGACTTCACTGTGTGAAGAAATACTTCCTTTTGTTTGTTTTAAACCTGCTACCTATTAATTTCATTTGCCCCTCTCGTTCTTGTGTTATGGGAGCAAGTAAATAATTTTTCCTTATCTACTTTCTCCACACTGGTCATGATTTTATAGATGGCTATCATATCCCCCCCCAAGTCTCCTCTTTTCTAAGCTGAAAAGATCCAGTTTTATTAACTTCTCCTCATATGGTATCCATTCCAAACCCTAATCATTTTGTTGCCCTTTTCTGAACTTTTTCCAGTGCCAAGATACCTTTTTTGAGATGAGGTAACATCTGCATGCAGTGTTCAACTTACTTTGCTTAAGAGCCTTTGACTTCATATTTGTATTATTCTCATGAAACAAGTTGGATTTCCATTTATAACAGCCAATTGTCAAAAATGCCCTTAAAGTAATAGAATATGCACTGCACTCATTTCAGTGATGCTTGTTCAGTTGGAAACTATTCATTAAATATGCAAAAATGTCAACAGTTCATTTGGATTTGGCACAAAAATTACACTGTCTTTTTTACTAGTCAAGCTTCTCACTTCTTGTAATCCTTATGTAACTTCTTTGGCCTCAGAGGGGATTACTTTAGTGGTGAATTGGGCCTACTGTACACTAGCCCTATTTCTATGATGGAACAGTGACATTTAATAACTTATTAGCTTCAGTCACAGATGTATATGTCTTAGGGGAATATTGGTGGCCTGGTTTTGTATTGCAAGATGATAGTATTCAAAATACATTTCTACTAAAGCTACACCAGTATTACTGTAAGCAATTTACTGACTGGAATCAGAACAACTCAGAATTAAGGTGGTGCTTTGTGAATATCTGTGATCTAGTTTCCAAGCTTTTCTTGGTGTCAATGCCTTTGGGGGTGGCCAGGATGACTTCATCCCTTGCCCTAGGAAATTTTTCTTACCCTTTATCAGAAAAAAGCCAGGAATGAATTGGATCAAATTCTCTGCTTCTGTAGCGGTATGTCTAGACTGCATCCCCTCTGTCGGCAGAGGGATGCAGATTAGGCACGTCGACATTGCAAATGAAGCGGGGATTTAAATATCCCGTGCTTAATTTGCATAAAAATGGCCACCATTTTTGCCAACTCAGCACTTTGTCGGCAAAAAGAGGCAGTCTAGAGGGGGATCTGTCGAGAAAGAAAGACTTTTTCGATAGATTCCTTATGCCTCATGCAAGGAGGTTTACAGGATCTGTCGAAAAAAGCTTTCTTTCTCGACAGATCCCCCTCTAGACTGCCTCTTTTTGTTGACAAAGTGCTGAGATGTCAAAAATGGTGGCCATTTTTATGCAAATTAAGCGCGGGGTATTTAAATCCCCTGCTTCATTTGCAATGTTGACCTGCCTAATCTGCATCCCTCTGCCAACAGAGGGATGCAGTGTAGACATACCCTAAATGGATGACCAGGACCATATTTTTAAATATTAGCCTCTGTTTTGTAGAGAAGTAATGGAGGTTTCAATATAGATAACATAGATATACATAGAGTCAGATAGTTGTGCAAGTCAGAAACTGAGGGTATGTCTACACTAGCTCGTTAGTTTGAGCTAAGTAGGCAAATGAGGGCAACCGGAGTTGCAAATGAAGCCCGGGATTTAAATATCCTGGGCTTCATTTATCTTCAGCGCTGCCATTTTTAAATCCCCTTAGTCCGAACTCCGTGCCCGTGGCTACACGCGGCGGGTAAAGCAGGTAATTAGGATCTCTAATTCGAACTACCGGTACACTCGTAATTGAACTACCTACTCCGTGCGCGTGTAGCCACGGCACGGAGTTCGACTAAGGGGATTTAAAAATGGCAGCGCCGAAGATGCAAATGAAGCCCAGGATATTTAAATCCCGGGCTTCATTTGCAACTCCGGTTGCCCTCATTTGCCTACCTAGCTCGAACTAACGAGCTAGTGTAGGCATACCCTGAGATATTTAAACATTCTAAATCATAACATTGTAAGTCCAGTTAAGATAGGGCTGAAAATCAAGAATTTAAACATCTTCCCCAATATTGTTTTCATGGGCTTTCATGAAATAAATAGCATAATAGTGGGATCCCTGTTAAAATCAGACTACTCACTTTGATTTCTTAATAATTCCACACTTTATTTAAAAATAAAGAATTAAAGACCATCTTTCATTCATTCAACGCTCTTATCTGAAACGTTGTAAAAGAATAAGATCAGATCACTGAATCATTTAATATAAAAACAAAAAAATGCAATCTCCATAGGTTTATAGAAACAAAAAATAAATCGGTTTTTGTGATGCTGTTCTATACAGATATAAACAGTTGTCAATAACCATCATAAGCTGTAAAATTAGGAATTAAATTCCAATAATATTCCTAGATTATAAGAAAACTGTTCACAGCATTATTTTTGTCAGATGACTATAGTACAGGCAGAATTTGGTTGAAAATTGCCCCGGTAAAAAGCTGTTAAACCACTATATACTCTTTGGGACAGAGATTGCCTCTTTCTACATGTCTGTACAGTACAGACTTCAACAGAACCCACATCCTAATTAGGTCTGTGAGGTGCCACAATATAAATAATAAACAATAGTGTTGATGTAATCTTGGATATTATTTCTTAAAAGAACGTAAGAATGGCCATATTTGGTCAGACCAACAGTCAGTCTGGCCCAATATCCTGTCTTCCAACAGTAGCCAATGCTAGGTGCTTAAAAGGGAATGAACAGGACAGGTAATTATCAAGTGACTAACCCCTCTTGTCTACTCCCAGCTTCTGGTAAACAGATGGTAGATGCACGCAGGGTATGGGTTGCACTGATATGTTCTGTGGATTTATTTGGAGTATGGGAAATGGGCTTAGGGTGTCTCAATTTTATAGGGGCAGTCCCAATATTTGGCTTTTTTTCTTATATAGGCACTTTTCAGCATCCCTCCCCCTTCTGTCCTGATTCTTCACAGTTGCTATTTGGTCACCCTAATTGGGCCAAATGTGCAGGCAACATGACCAAAGTCACAGGGGAGACTTTTCATTCAGGGGGTGTCTACATGGGGGAGTTATTTTTAAACAAATCCCTTTACTTTGAAATAACAAGGCGAGCATCCACACAGCAAGTCAAATTATTTCGAAATAATGGGCTTGTTATTTCAAAATAATAACCCTTGCTTCTGATGAGGAATAACACCTAGGGTACATCTACACTGCACGCTTATTTCAAAATAAGCTATTCTGGAATAGTTATTCTGAAATAGTTTATTTCAAAATAGCACGTCTACACTACAGGAAAGCCTCAAAATTAGTCCAAGGCAGGCTTCCCTCATGTGGATATGCTATCTTGATTTAGAACTCCAGGAGGCACTGGGGAGGAATAACTTAGAATGGCCCTGGTGAGGGGCTATTTCGAAATAGCAGCAGTGGAGCGTCTACACACACCTTATTTCAAAATAGCTAGTTCTGAATAGGCATTATTCCTCATAGAATGAGGTTTACAGATTTCAGAATAAGCCGTCTGTTAGTTTGAAATTATTTCGAAATAACGGAATGGCTGTGTAAACACTCGCATTTTTATTTCGAAATAATGCTTGTAATCTTGAAATAACGGTGCAGTGTAGATGCACCCTGATTTCAAAATTGTTATTTCGGGAGTTGTTATTTCAAAATAATCTCATAGGGTATGGGAGTTCGAACTACGGGGCATTTAAAAATGGTGGCGCCCGGGAACATGCAAATAAAGCCCGGGATATTTAAATCCCGGGCTTCATTTGCAAGCTCGAATGCCTACATTATCATGCTCGAATGTAGCCTACATTTGTAAGCTCGAATACCTACTAGTTCGAACTAGGGTGGCAGTGTAGATATACCCATAGGCTGTGTCTACACTGGGCCACTTATTCCGGAAAAGCAGCCGCTTTTCCGGAATAAGCTGTGTGCTGTCTACACTGGCCCCTTGAATTTCCGGAAAAGCACTGACGACCTAATGTAAGAAATCAGCCGCTTTTCTGGAAAAACTATTCTGCTCCCGCTCGGGCAAAAGTCCTTTTTCCGGAAAAGCTTTTCCGGAAAAGGGCCAGTGTAGACAGCTTTTCCGGAAAAGCAGAAGAAACGGAAAAAGGCGCTTTGGACGGCGCGAGACCCCGTAGGAGCCCTGGACTTCCTGGTAGGGAGGCTGCTGGGCACACGTGGCAGGACCGTGCCACAGACCCTGCTGCCTCAGCTCTGCCACGTGCCCCTGTGCTGCCCAGCCACCCATCACACCGCACCATGGCAGCTCCAGCCGGTGAGCCCCCTGCACCGCCAGCAGAGGAGGCCCCCAGGGGCCACAAAAGGCGGGCTCCCTCCTGGACCCCCAGGGAGCTGGAGACCCTCCTGGACCTATGGCAGGAGGAGGAGGGTCTCCACGATACCAGGTCCCGGCGCCGCAATGCGGACATTTTCGGCCGCATGGCCGAGGCTCTGGCCCACCAGGGACACCCTGCCCGGAACACCGACCAAGTCCGGGCAAAGGTCAAGGAGCTCCGGCTGGGGTACATGCATGCCAGCGAGGGCAGGGGGGCAGAACCAGACACCTGCCCCCACTACGACCGGCTGCACGCCATACTGGGCCAGCCAGCCCCGCAAGCCCCGGGTGTCACTGTGGACACGTGCCAGCGCCCCCCCATCAGCCGACCCACCGAGCCGGGGGAGGGAGAGGACAGCGGCAGCGCGTCCGGTGGAGAGGAGGCCAGCGTTGCCACCACCTAGCAGGCCCCTCCAGCAGCTCCTCCGAGGCCGAGGCCGGGGAGGAACCCACTGGTGAGTCTTTGCAGTTTGCACTCCCAAAGGGCGGGGGGCGGAGGGCGGGGGAGGGGGGAGCCAGGTGCCCGGAGGGAGGAGGGGGAGAGCATGTCACTCAGGCCACGTGAGCTGCACGCTGCGTTGCATGAGGCAGCAAGCAGCACGTGCAACCTCGTGCAGCCTGGTGACCGAGCGGCACGTGGCCGCGGCAGGCAGCTGCAGGGCACGCCTGGGACCGTGCTGCTCACACACATTCGGCGGGACCAGGGGGAAGGGTGGATGCTGGCTGGAACCGGCCAGGGCCCCAGGGACTCAGCCCAGAGCCCCGCACCTCCGCCAAGGGTGCAGCACGGAGAACGGCACACTGTCCCATGCCTGGCTGTGAGGCACAGCCAGCTGCTCCTGGGAAAACCGCAGCGTCACAGTCCTGTGACCGTGGCCCCCCACCGAGCCCCTCGCCTGCTCCCGGTGCCTTGGCTGGTTCCCCGAGGGAAGTCCCCACTGTGGCCACACATGTCCCTGGGCTACCGGCCTTGCGGGAAGGATAGTGGGAGGGACAAGGGCCCCTGAGTTTTGCTGCAAGGATGGGACACCCCCCCACCCAGTCACTCTTCTGGTTCCGTCCAGGAGATATCCCACGCGAGGGGATCTGAGAGCCCAGACCGCCTCTGCCAGATGTGCTCCCAGGCACTGTGTGGGGATGCATCTCGCTCCCTGTCAAACACCAGTGATTAGCCCAAAGCTTTTCACAGTCTCCACCGGCAGGGAGTTCCACAGGTGAACGCAGCACAAGCACCCTCCCGCCTCCACGGGCCAGGATACAGACCGGTGCTTACAATACTGGAGGGAGGACCCTACTCCAGGGGCGGTCCTCCTTGCCAACATACAACACGGGGGCAGGAGGGGAACCGAGTGGGCCCAAGCCACACAACTGTGGGGTCACCTGGGCTCAGGGGTGGAGGGCATGAGGTGTGGGGACAGTGGACGGCCTGCCTGACTGACCCATCCTTTCTTCTCTTCCCTGCAGCGGGACCCAGCACCAGACCCTCCACTGCGGCAGCAGCGCACCCCAGCTGGCCAACCCCGGAGGCGCAGGCTGCAGCAGAGGGACCAGCTTCTGCCGCCACGTGACTGCTGTGGAGGCCCTCCAGGCCTCCATTGCCGAGCGGGTGCAGGGGGACCTGCAGTGGCGGCAGGAGGGCTGGGCTGCCTTCCTAAGAGAGTGCAGAGGATGCGTGCCTCTATGGACATGCTCACGACACATGTAGTGCACGCCATCCATTATGGCATGGCCGGACCACATGCCCCCGCCATCCCTCCCGGAGCACAGCCCATGCCCCCTCCTATCCCTGCTCCTATACCAGCTCCTGCCCCTGTTCCTGCCCCTGCTCCTATCCCAGCTCCTGCCCCTGCTCCTATCCCTGCCCCAGCTCCTGCTCCTGCTCCTGCCCCTGCCCCAGCTCCTGCTCCTGCTCCTGCCCACCTCCCCGTGCAGCCTGCCCGGACGCGGTCTGCCCAGCCTGTGCAGGTCCAGTGCCGGAGGAGCGCTCGCAGGGGCCGCCGTTGCAGTAACTGCCCCCATGTCCCAGTTGAAGGTCCCCTGTCCCAGTTGAAGGTCTCCCGTCCCAGTTGAAGGTCTCCCCCCACCCTTGTAAATAAAAAGTTTTCTATTTTTTTGTTCATTCTTGTGTTGGTTATTGTGTTACTGTAGTAACTGTAGTAACTGTAAGAAATGATTTGAGATGCCAATTAGCCACTTAAATTTAACAGGGTTACAAACTGTGGACAACAAATTCTTTACTCTATCACCGGGGGGGCCCTTTGTAAGTGGTCATTGGTTTGTGGCGCATAAGAAATACTGAGACTTTTCAGTAAAATGTAAACCACAAACTATATTTACATAGCTAACAAACAAGCAAGAACGGTTAGAAGATGCACACTACAGATTATTAAACATAGTCTAGGCTCAGGAGGACAATTGGGTAGTGTTGCTGGCCACCTCAATCCTTTGGTCCTTCCGGGCCTCGGAGAGGAACAGCCAGGAGATCCTCGACAGAAGATGACGCGGTTGGCCACCTCAATCCTTTGGTCCTTCCGGGCCTCAGGAGAGGAACAGCCAGGAGATCCCTCGAAGACGACTGGAATCAGGTACGCTGACTTGAGCCTTCCGCACGACCCCCGAATCCTCTTCGCTGTTCTTCGGGACAGGCGATGGTGGCCTAAACCCTAGCCTAAACTAAAAAGAAAAACCCTAACTACGCCCGACGCGCCCGACGAACAGTCACGATGACGGCCGATGTTCTTTGACCCGACGCTTTACAATTGGGGGGGAGGCAAGGGGAGGGGGTGGGGAAGGGTAAGGGATGGGAGGGAGTAGTCTGGGGAGACCCAGGCGACCCTACTACGGGGCTTGGGCAAACATGTCCACCAGGGCCTCTCTGATGCACACCGCATCCTGGCGCGCCTGGCGGACGGCAGCTGTGTCAGGCTGTTCCCACGTCTGTGCCTCAGCTGCCATCCATGCAGGGAGGAAGGCCTCCCCACTGCGCTCCACAATGTTGTGGAGCACGCAGCACGCGGCCAGTACCTCCACTGCATTCCGCTCACCCATCTCGAGACGGGTGAGCAAACAACAGTAGCGGGCTTTTAAACGTCCAAAGGCGAGCTCCACTGGGTTTCGGGCCCGGTTGAGGCGGTCGTTGAATCGGGCCCGGTTCTGGTCCAGCTGCCCCGTGTAAGGCCGCATTAGCCAGGGCATCAGGGGGTAGGCCACGTTCCCGACCACTCAGATGGGCATAGGCACATCCCCGACAGTCAAGTCTCGCCGGGGGAAGTAGGTGCCCGCCTCCAACCTGCGAAACAGTCCAGAGTTCCGGAGGATGCGGGCGTCGTGGGCCCGGCCGGACCAGCCCCCGTAAATGTCCAGGAAGCGGCCCCGGTGGTCCACGACGGCCTGCAGAACAATGGAGCAGTACCCCTTGCGGTTCATGAAATGGGCCGCCGATGCCCGGGCCCGGATGGGGATGTGGGTGGCGTCCAGGGCTCCCGCAGTTGGGGAACCCGAGGGCAGCGGCCGCCATGGTATCATCCACGCCGCGCAGGCGGATGACTCGGAGCAGGACGTCATTGATGGCGTGGACGACCTGCAGAAGGGTGCAGAGAAACACAAGGGAACACATCACATACGGCAGGGGTGAGTGTGCGCTCCTTGGGCCCCTTGATTCCCTCTGTCCTCACACACGCACACACACACACACACCAGGGCCCTCACGGCCCCCACCACCACCGGGCCTGTGCAAGGGAGGGACGGCCCAAACCCCTGGGCGACCCAGCCTGGAGTCTTGGCTGTCCCTGGGCCTGGAGTGCAGCACCTTCCCCATCCCACTCCCCCTGGGACTTACCTCCACAACGATCACTCCGACGGTTGATCTTCCCACCCTGAACTGCTGTGCCATCGAGCGGTAGCTGTCCGGTGTGGCCAGCTTCCACAGCGCGATGGCGACCCTCTTCTTGATGGGGATGGGTGCCCGCAGCCGGGTGGTGGCTCTCTGCAGCGCGGGGGTGAGCCAGGTGCACAGCTGCAGGAAGATCCGCTTTCTCATCCGGAAATTCCTGATCCATTGCTGGTCGTCCCATAGTCCGAGGACCAGCCGCCTCCCACCAGTCGGTACTGCTCTCGAAACTCCAGACGGGCCTCTCACGGTGGGGTGCTGATGCCACAGGGTTGCCAGGGCCTCCCTGGTGAGGGAGTCCAATGCGATCTCTGCCTCCTGGTCCATGAACAGCAGGGCACCAGCCTGCAGCACGAGCTGCAGGCACTTGTACAGCTCCAACAGGGGCCCGAGCAGGCACACGGCCACCCATGGCTCCATGGCAGACAGAGCAGGGCAGAAAAACCAAAACTCAGGGAAAAGCAGTTGGGGGCCAAAGGGTGGTGTCCCCAAAACTCAGAGGGCAACCAGCGAACCTGCTAAGGGTGCCAGTCCCTGGCAGAGGTCCCAAGGCACGGAGCAGGAGACCAACGGCTGTCCGGAGAGACCCCTTTAAGCACGTGTCTGAATGGCGCTCTGGCCCCGCCCCGAAAGGTCTGGTGGCCTTTGCCCTCTTCAAAATGGCTCCGGCTTCTGCTTTTCCGAAAAGCGCCGCCAATGTAGACGCGCTTTTCCGAAAAGCGCATTGTTATAACGGTAACTCCGGGCCAATGTAGACGCTTTTTCTCGAAATACTTAAAACGGAAAACTGTTCCGTCTTAAGCATTTCCGGAAAATCATGCCAGTGTAGACACAGCCATAGTGTAGACATAGCCCCAGAAAGTGAATCGGGGTAATTGTAGGTCGGGGTGGAGAATATCTGGCACTCAGGCAGCACATGGTTCTTCAAGTTTAGGTGAGGGCCGGGACACTGCTACCTGCAGCTCCCTGTGGTCAGGAACTGTGGCCACTGGGAGCTGCGTGGCTCCGTACCTGTAGACACTCACGTAAACAAACCATTTCTCAGGCTGACTACAGCTCACCCCAATGAACTGCATGTAGCCCATGGGCCTTAGGGGTTTGGGGTGGTTTAGGCATTTGAACTGAAAACAAAGGTAAAAACAGGAAGGAAAGGGGTACACTGAGTCAATGGAGTGTGAAAGGGAAATCTTATATGAAGGATAGCAAAAACAAAGATAGAAAATGAAGCAAGCCTAACTTTGAATTTCCTGACTTTTGTGGATTTAAATCATCACAATCAATCTGAGTTTTGAGGTACACTCGAGTGGATACATTTTACATTTACAACTTGTTACAATGTCATGTTTTAGATGATGTGACTTTCTGCTGCTCGGAAGCTTTTAGTGTTTTTATTGAATGAGAGAGGCAGCAAGACACATTTTGTGACAGTACCAATTAAGATTTATCTCTGGAGAATTGTGCCGAGAAACAGCTTGATCAACAGGATTATAAAGTGTACAGAAGGCTCACACTGCATGTCTGCATTCCTCCACATCAATATCCAGGTGACAATGTGTAGGGAGTTTTGATACCAGCTTAGTTGTGAATCACTTCTGAACTGCTCCTGGAGTTCTGACGGGACACTGCACTAGTAGATAACACTTCCAAAGAATCAGCCATTTCTGGAAGTGACAGGGTAAAACTCTCCTGGAGCTCGATCCCTATCTAGTTCTTGGGTCAATTTCATTTGCTTCAACAATTCAGTTTTCAATCAGTACTTATACTTCTGGTTGGGATGCTACTTCCTCAGAAGTGGTTAACCAGCTGCATATTATGACTGAAAAAAAGTAAACAATATCAGTGACAAGGAGTCCTGTGGCACCTTATAGACTAACAGATGTATTGGAGCATAAGCTTTCGTGGGCAAAGACCCACTTCATCAGACTCATGTAGTGGAAATTTTCAGAGGCAGATATAAATATGCAGGCAAGAATAAGGCTAGAGATAACGAGGTTAATTCAGTCAGGGAGGATGAGGCCCACTTCTAGCAGCTAATCTGCAGGTGTGAACACCAAGAGAGAAGAAACTGCTTTTGTAGTTGGCTAGCCATTCACAGTCTTTGTTTAATCCTAAACTGATGATGTCAAATTTGCAGATGAATTGTAGCTCAGCAGTTTCTCTTTGAAGTCTGGTTTTGAAGGTTTTTTGCTGCAGGATGGCTTCCTTTAAATCTGCTACTGTGTGTCCAGGGAGATTGGAGTGTTCTCCTACAGGTTTTTGTATATTGCCATTCCTAAAATCTGATTTGTGTACATTTATCCTTTTACATAGGGACTGTCCAGTTTGGCCGATGTATATATCACATGATGGCGTATATTACATTGGTAGATGTGCAGGTAAATGAACCAGTGATGGTGTGGCTGATCTGGTTAGGTCCTGTGATGGTGTTGCTGGTGTAGATGTGTGGGCAGAGTTGGCACCAAGGTTTGTTGCATGGATTGGTTCCTGAGTTAGAGTTATTATGGAGCGGTGTATAGTTGCTGGTGAGAATTTGCTTCAGGTTGGTGGGTTGTCTGTGAGCGAGGACTGGCCTGCCTCCCAAGGCCTGTGAAAGTGAGGGATCATTGTCCAGGATGGGTTGTAGATCACTGATGATGCATTGGAGAGGTTTTAGCTGAGGACTGTAGGTGATGGCCAGTGGTGTTCTGTTAGTTTCCTTCTTGGGCTTGTCCCGCAGCAGGAGGCTTCTGGGCACATGTCTGGCTCTGTTAATCTGTTTCCTCACCAACAGAACACCAACCATGCATATATATGAGGCATATATATGATGCATATATATATATATTAAGGCTGTTGATTAATCGCAGTTAACTCACACTCTTAATTCAAATTAATTGTGACAAATTGCCATTTGAATTGCACTTTTAAACAATAGAATACCAATTGAAATTATACATATTTCAGATATTTTTCTACTGTTTCAAGTATATTGATTACAAATTGTATAGCGCTCACTTTATATTATTTTTAGTACAGATATTTACAGTGTAAAAATGAACACAAGAAATAGTATTTTTCAATTATCATCATACAAGTACTGTATTGCAATCTGTAATGCGAAAGTGCAACTCACAAACTTAGAGGGTTTTTTTTGTTTGTTACATCTGCGCTCAAAAAATGTAAAACTTTAGAGCCTACAAGTCTACTTAGTCCTACTTCTTGATCAGCCAATTGCTAAGAAACAAAAAGTGTGTTTTCATTTATGGGAGATAATGATACTTGCTTATTTACAATGGCTCCTGAAAGTAAGAATAGGCATTTGTGTGGCACTTTTGTAACTGTCATTGCAAAGTATTTACATGCCAGATATGCTAAATATTCATAGGCCTCTTCATGTGTCAGACACCATTCCATGCTGATGATGCTCGTTAAAAAATAATGCTTTAATTAAATTTGTGAGTTAACTTGTTAGGGGAGAATTGTACATCTGTTATTCTGTTTTATCCACATTCTGCCATATATTTAATGTTATAGCAGTGCCAGTATTTTGTTTATTTTAAGAACACTTTCACTGCTGATTGGACAAAATGCAATGTTAGATTTTTAAAGCTCAGTCTAAAGTTTAAAGGTCTGAAGTGCCTTCCAAAGTCTGATAGGAACAAGGTATTTAACATGTTTTCTGTGTTTGCTCCTTGTGTCAGAAGTGTGTTTCTTCATCAGGAATGCTTGTATTGATTGTACTGTCAGTTGGGGCATTGCGGGATGGCTCCTTAAAGCCATTAATGCTTGACATAAGCAATACAGTGTCTACACTGACACTGCATTGACCTAACTACACTGATCTTGACTCTAAGCTGCTTGTGGAGGTGGAGAACTTAAGTCATTGTAACATGGAGGTTATATCAGACTCAGAGGAAGCAAATGTAAATATAGACACTTACATAGTTAGATTGTCATATGTTGCGTTGAGTTGACCTAACTCTGTAGTGCAGACTAGGCCAAGATCATCCCAATGGCAGAGCAGGGTCTGGGGCAACCTTCCCTCCAACCCAGGCCCCACCCATGCCCACCTCTTCCCAGTCTGCTCTGCTCCCACTTCACCCCTTCCTCTGAGCCATGCCACTGCTCTGCTCTCCCCCACATTGCACCCCTTTCCCAAAGCCCCCAAGCCTATGTGACACGACCTGGGAAATTATCAGGGGACCTGGGGTGGGGCAGCAGCAGTGGTTGGTCCACCCAACACTCACCAGAGCAGGAGAGTAGAATAGCATGGGTTGAATCGCTCCGCTTCCTGCCACTGTAATGAAGAAAGCGACCCAGATGGGAGATGGCCAGAGGAGCAGAACAGGCGGCTGCAATGGTCCACTTCCCACGAATTCCCATGGTGAATGCAGGGAGGCCTAACTCTCGCTGCCAGCCTCAGGGCCTCCAAGGTGGTCTCCATGAGCTAATCTCAATATGGTAGGACCATCCCATTCATAGGATGGCAAGGGCAGCTCCCACGGGGCACCCCAAAACACGTGGCTTGGAGTGGATGCCCCAAACCATCCTCTAGACCAGGCGGTTCAAGACTAGATTATACCGATCAAACTTCTTAGATCAGGGCACCTTCTCCCAGAGTCCAGTTAATGTTTCCTGTCAGATGTTATGAATGCGATGGGCAGGCAGGGAGTTAGAGAAAGGGGGAGTCTGCCCCTTTTTATAATCCTGTCCCACCTTGGAGAAGGATTCCCAGAGGGGAGCAAGGTGACTGTCTGTGAAAGGAAACTCCATTCTGTTTCTTTGCTAAGGTGTAGATGCTCTGCCCCTGCCTCCTTCTTCACAAAAGACCACTTAGCAAGTAGTGGTGCTGGCAAAAGCATCAACTTACCCTTCATCTTGTGGAACTGGTTTGGCCATTTCCCAGACTTTCTGGGGAACATGCTTTTAGTCATGATATCAGCTTATGTTTATAACATCACATACAATTCTGCTTCATGCATTTTACTATGATATAAATGAGCAGAAAATGATGCATTTTAAAATGATATCTTACAAGGCATATTTTGTACAAAGATTATTACAATAGTGTATAGGGTGCAAATACAGGGGCATATTTATTTTATTTTAATAAACAACAACAGAAAAGACTCACTGCCTCTCAGCAGGCATTCATGGGTTATGGATCACATGTTCATTTAAAAAAATTTTGCAAAAGACTTTCTGGCTGATAAGCTTTTGACAACAATACTTTGTCTTTCAGAGGGGAGGAGATATTGTGAGCATGAGGCACATGATGCAAGGCACAAGCCAAAAATTAATTCAGTGTCAGAGAAATCAAGAGGAATGGAACATTCTTGATAAAATAAAATATCCATTTGGGAATAAGAGATGGGGATTTTACACACACAATTCCCATCATTACTGATAGCAGTCTGTGCTTTTTGGAATTATCTTGAGAAACAGCAACAAATTCTTTTAAGTCTGTGCTATATGTGTGGTCATGAGGATGCTCCCTTGAATGCCTTACAGATATATTTTTTCATGGCTGTTTTTGCCTACCCTAACCCCCACTTGGTACTCACCAGTGATTTTGGAAAATACTCAGATATAGTGTCTCTGCCAGCAAATACCCATTAACACAAAAGCAAACTAAGGACACAATCCTGCCGTCCCTGCACAACTAAAACACCCACTGAATTCAGGAAGTGCAGGCATAAGCCCCACATAAACTGGATTTAGTGGCTGAAAAAAAGCAATTAGTACCTTGTAATTACTATAATGTGCTTTATATTGTATTAAGTGTGTAATTAATATGTAGTCCTAATTTAGCTTGTAAATCCCCACACTGAGAAAAGAAAATCATTCACATCAATCTTTATCTGACTCATAAAGCAGATATATCAAAGGGGATGAAAGGAAAGTTAAATGGTGTGGAAACATCCCAAAAGGAGGGGAAGGAGATGCATTGTAGAAGCCTAGATAGATATTGTACACAGCAGAGCCTTTAAGACATCCTTTTTTTACCAGCTCTCCTGGGAGCATATAGAAGGTCTTATTGCTATTAATTATTTGTATTACTATAGTATCTAGAAGGCCTGGACATGGACCAGGGCTGACTATGCTAGGTCAGTGGTTTTCAAACTGGGGTACATGTATCTGAGGGGTATGCAAGCTCTTGTCAGAGGGCATGTGAGAAAAAGTCCAGTAAGGGTGGACAATACATTTTATTTATTGAGATATGACCCTATCTCAGACGAGGGTATGCGATAAACTACATTATTTAGAAAGGGGTTCACAGCTTTTGAAAACCATCGTGGTAGGTGATTTTTCACAGAAAGTCCACAAGGATACCGGTGCTGGCACTATTGCTGCAGGGAAAGGGGAGCAACTACCCTTTGTGGTCTGTTTCCTTCAGGACTTGTGTTGTGGTTAACTGGATACACATACAGAATCTAAGGCCTTATCTACACTACAGGTTGGACCTCCCTGGCACTCCCAGAACCTGAGTGGTCCTAAACAACAGAGTTTGCCATACCAGAGGAGGTTAATTCCAGTCCCTCCTGCTGATGAACTCCAGGCTTTCCTGGGGTCCATCAGTGATCCAACCAGGCGCCCCTCCTGATCACTGGGCTCCACTGTCAGCCCTGGCTGCCAAGCTCCTTGCCCCTGGGCCACCAGCCAGGCTCCCCTTCTGGTCCCTGGTCAGGTTCTGCTGCTGGCCCCAGTCACCAACCCAGCTTCATGCTGGCCCCAGCCACCAACAGCCCCCCCATCCACCTCCCACCTTATCCACGGAATTCACAGCTGCTGGGCTTTCTGCTCCAGGGGCTTTCTGGCCTGGCAACATCCGTGGTCCTGCTGAACCACTGATGCTGCTGGAGCAGAGAGTCCTGGGCTAGAGAGGTTCAACCTGTACACAGTTTTGTTGACAAAAAAGTCAGCTTTCATCAACCAAACAATCAGGTTTACTATTGCTTTGGCTTGCATTATCTTCCTCACCATACTGGTAGCCACTTCCTTCAAAGTAGGTTTATTCTTTTTCCTTGTGGACTGGAAGCCAATTGTAGCATAGCTTCTCAGGGAGCCATGCTAGGAAGGGGTAGCACTGGATAGCAACTACACAATGACACCTCTACATGATTGCATTTTCTGAATGTGAAATATCTGGAGGCTGCTTCTCCACTGCTTCCTCAAATTCCTCCCCATTAAAGGCACATTAGTCAGAAACTCTGTGAGGTAGGATTTACATTGTTTGCTGCACTCTTTTCTCCCCCCATACATTTTACTGTGGGAGGCTGCAAACATGGCCCTGAAAACTTTTCTCTCTGCCTTCTTGAGGTGTTTGTGATTTTCAGTTTGAAATCCAGAAAAGTAATTTTCTGTTCCCGTGGCCCCTAAATGACAGTTATCAGATGAAGAGCAAATTGTCTTCTCTAGCTCAAAACCATGTTGTAAACCTCTTATCAGTTGGGGAGCATTGTGACCTTTATTACTGAACACCACAGAGATCTGTGATATGTATTTGGATGAATTTGCTGAAATACAAATTCATGCTAGTGAAAATACTATTGACCACATCCTCAAAAATATACAGGCATTGAATTAATTTGCATTAGTTGGAAGTAGGTGCCTAAATACCTTTGAGGATTTGGGGTTGAGGGCCTTATTCTGCCACATTGGCTCAAGTTGAGTAGCACCCTAATTTGTAAATTTCTTGAATAGAGGATTGATAGGGATTGTGCCATGGGGCATAGGTGTGGTCAGACTGCTATTGCCTTGCAGGCTCTAACTAGAAGACCTAGGATAGAAAACCCCTATAGCTACTTTTTCTTACACTGAGATTAAGCAGCATTCACAAAAGGATTGCCCTTTCATATGAATAAGAAGAACACCCAGAGTTACAATACTAAGATTGTTTTTAAAATGTCAGAAATTGGAAAGGGATATTAATGATGGGGATTGAGAAGAAAGATTTCCTTGTGGATAGTTATTCCATAACAATTGTGTAATGCAAGGTTAGTTATTCCATAATATTGTGTACTACAAGGTTTCCTACACCTCCAGATACGTCTGTTACTGGCCACTTTGGGACACAGAATACTGGGCTTCACTTTAGGGACCACTGATTTGATCCAGTCTGGCAATTTCTAGGTTTCTACTGGAGCTGAGTAATATCTCACATTTCAATACGTGGCAATCAGAAAGCATTCAGTAATAAGCTATGCAGACTACAAGTGAATAAACAAAATGTGATAATCCATATTCATGAAAGAACCTTAATCCATTTAACTGGAGTGTTCAATTTATTTTCCCATTTGTGGGCAATCTAACTGTGTGCTATAATTGTCAGGAGCAATTTAAAAATTGAGTTGATTCCCTTTTATGGTCTCAATATTAAACGATGTCCTGATGCACAGTTGTCACTCACGTTTGTCAGTTTTCTTATAATTTCCCCAGCTTTGCTAGAGCATTGAATAAGGAAATGGAATGCACAGGACAGTAGCAAACTCAGAATGGGGGTAGATATATTATTTTAATAATTCAAAATAGTGAATATATGCTAGGAGATGCCAACAGCATTGGCACAATCAAAGTCGGTTTGATACACTGAAGTCATCTGGGATCTATTATATATATCATTGTAACTGGAGCACAGATAAAGAGACAATCTGTTACAGGATTCATTAATTAAGATTGTAAAGGCACACCATTTTATATTGTCTTGTACTACAATCATGAATTCAGTAGAATAGATTTCACAAAATGTAAAGCTACAAGTCCCGATAGTGGAGAAAAACAGGAGTAAAGTGACATGCTGACATGACAGTGGTGTAGACAGAGAAAGTTATGTAAATCGAAGCTTGCGTCTGCATACTATAGAGGTCACATAAGCCACACTACTAATGAATACGTAGTGCAAGTAGTACCCTCATTTGTAAGTTCCTTGAGTAGAGGATTGATAGGGATTGTGCCCAAGGGCATAGGCGTGGCCTGACTGCTATTGCCTCAAAGGCTGTAACTAGCTAATGAATATGCAATGTGAAAAGGTATAAGAGATCACATGAACAAGGCACCAAGTCAGAGAATATTGAACAGACTGAGATTACCTGCACAGAGCACAAGAGAGCTTCCTAGTACTCCAGAATATAGTATCTTGGGCCCTAACAGGTCCATGTTATCTGCTTAATTATCTGCCATAAATACAGGATTGGAAACTATAAAGGGCAATGATTCTGTCTAAACAATTATAAATAAAGGCAAAAATTGATTAAACCTAAATTTAGAGGACTCACACCTCAGTTTCCCCATCTTACAGGAAAAAACTGAGACTTTTAGAAATGTTTCATGAAAAACCAGAGAGAAAGATGGATATCCTATCCCAGAGCATCCAATTGCCCAATGGTTTGGGTGCTCATATGATAGACTACGGTTTAAATCCCTGCACTGTGTTAGTCAGAGTAGAAACTGGAATCTGTGTCTCTTACTTCTCAGAGGCATTGCCAAACCACTGAGTTCACATGTCTTACATAAATAGAGTACCAAGGAGTATTTTATAATGGGCCATTATGATTTATAGGAAATGCACCTTCTTCTTGCCCTCGCATATATACATTAAAGTTCTGACTAGCTCAGCCTCAATAAGGCAGAGAAGTTATTTCTCTTGGGCTCAGTATCTTTCCTATAATTATGACCTCTGTGCAAAATAACCCCTACAGTAGTCTGCCAAATGCATAGACTCTTTGAGATGGGGCATGGGAATATGCTTTCAAAAAATGATCTCAAATTTTGATCAGGCAGTGTGCTTTGTGGCGCTCTAATGCAGTTATTTCAAGTGGGGACAACAAGGCTGTGTCTCTGAGACATTGGTGAATGGATGTTGTCAAGTGACTATTAATTGATCGGTGAAGCATGGCTCTTTAATTGCCTCTTGGAGACAGTAGAAATCTTTTAATTGGTTGTAGGCTTCTGTGCGAGGGGGTGATAATCAGGGTCTAGATGCTCCAAAGGGAGAAATGAAAGATTTAACCCCCTCCCCAAATAAACAATTAAACCAACAGATTACTGAGTTACTATACCTTTGTGTTATAAAAATATATCTAGTGAGGTACACAGACCATGATCGTAATTGATGTGTTTGAGTATATAGAAAACTGCTCAAACTTCAGCCCCCCTTCACAGCAAGGCAGTGCGCAATGTGCACTGGACCACAAGAATTAATGGGAAGACAATGAGGCTCCCAGGCTAGAATTTCCCCAATCTGAAGAGCCATGAGTCAGCATATTAGGGGAAAGAGGCAAAAAGGAGAAAGCTTTTTAATAACGGGTTTGGAATTAAGGTTGGTCATCCAGAAACTGAGGCAGTCTTTGGTTCTGTGTCCCGGTACCAATATTACATCCCCAAGTGCTGCCTGCTACTTCCATTGGCAGGGGCAGCACCCACAGATGGGGCACGGCACAGAGCTGCATGGCTGTACCTTCATGAAGGAGCCAGAGAAGGGACATGCCACTGCTCCCAGGTGCTGCTTGAGGTAAACACCAACAGGAGCCTGCACCGAGTCCCCTTCCAGGCCCTAACTCCCTGCCTCAGCCCTGAGCCCCTCTGAACCCCTCTCTCCTAACCCAGAGCACATTTCTGCACCCCAAACTCCTCATCCCCAGTCACACCCTAGAGCTTGCACCCCCAGTTGGAGCCCTTGCTCTACCTGCACCAGCCCAGATTCACTTCCTGCATGCTGAAACCTTCAGTCATAGCCTGAAGCCTCCTCCTGCACCCCAAGCCCTTCATCCCTGGCCCCACACAGAGCCTGCACCCCCAGTTGGAGCCCTCACCCCTCCTGCTCTTCAGCCCCCTGAGCTAACCTGGTGGAAATGAATGAGTGAACGAGGGTGGAGAGAGTGAGCAACAGTAGGAGGGGGACAGAATGAACAGGGGTAGGGCCACAGAGAAGAGGTGGGGTTGGGTTGAGTTAGGGGTAGGGGCAGGGGCAGGGGCATGGGAAGGTGCAGAGGTGTTCAGTCTTGTGTAAGTAGAAAGTTGGCAACCCTATTCATACTACAGGCATAATCTGAACCTTTCTTTAAAATTAAGATGCTCCATTAGATAGGGTCAGAAAATATTTTGCCTTTCCATGAAAAAAAAGTCTGACTTTTTGTTGAAAAGCCAAAAGCTAACCCAAACTCTTGGGATGGAGGAGCAAATTTTCTAATGAACAATGTACAATTATCAGGCTTTTCCAGGTAAGCAGACACTTCCTAAAAATTTCATGTAGTTGAAACCCCAATTTTCCACTAAGTTTTATTTAGCTTTCTGCCTCCTCCTTTGATTTACTTTGGTGTTTAATTAAAATTTCTGTTGTGATAATTGGCCCTAAACATTTACCCCAATTGTAAGCTCAAATGTAAAAATGTAAGCTCAAATTGTAAGCTCAAATGTAAAAAGCATGGGCAAGTTCATAAAATGTCACAGTGACCTATAACTTTTGCCTGCTTGGAAATTAACCATGGAAAAGTTATTTCAAATAACGAACATTATGAAAAAAACTCACAAGAGAACCAGAAAGAGAAACTGGATTAGTCCAAACAAAAACGGCCATATAGAAAGACTTGAAATCATACTTGGTAAAAAACAGAAGATGTGCAGCCAGAAACTAATGAACCAAAATTCACATGGCAGATATTAGGCATGATTGGTGGACAAATAATGATGGGAAGAACTATGAAGGCCTCTTTTTCCCTTTTACAGTTTCTTAAAAAAACGTTTAAAACAATCACTGCTTTCTTCTCCCATCCTAATTTGCATCTCAGCTAGTCTTGTTTCATCACATCTTATCTTCCCTGAGGAGCAGCTCAGACTGAAATACTTTCTCTCCAAGAGGAAGGCCATTAGGCCTTGCTCTTTTTCCAGGGAACTTTGCTATTTACTTGTGTGCTCTGAAAATCATCATGTCATCATGACATCCAATTCTCAACTCAGTACTGGGGATATCTATTTGCTAGTATTACAGAAGCATGTAAGACCCCGTTCTTGACCTTTTCCTTCCTATCATCTTTCTCACCCTCTTGGCTTTTTATCAAATCCTGAAGTCAACTGCTTGGCATCAGTGCAGTGAGTTGAGATGTCCACAATCTTGCTCTGTCTAAGGAGAAAAAAACGCAAGTAGATGAATGTTAACCAGAATCCAAGTGACCTATGCAGACATTGTCCAGTCATTGAAAGCATCCATCTATAACTGACAGGCCACCTGGTGTTCCACAAACATTAACAACAGACATATTTCCCCTACCTTTTCAATCTTCTCTCTCAACATACACTGAAGTTTGTTGGGCCAAAAATTGGAGAACATCTGAAGTAAAGGAACAATTTAGAATGCAGTAGTTAAGGTCCAGGACTGTGCCTGCCAGTAGGGTTGTGTGTTTTATTTTCCTGACTTCTAGCACTGAAAAATGGACCAATGAGTTTCTAGAGGTTGGGACATCCTCTCTCATGCTAGGGAGCTGTGATCCAGCAGAAAGCTTTCTGCATAGATGGCAAGCGGCACAAGAGCTCTTCTTGGTACAACTCAGGAGGCAGGAGAAGTAAATGCAGGGTTTTTTGTATTCCCCATTCCAGAGGAATTCCAGCTGCCTGGGAAGGCCCAGCTTAATGGTCCCTTAGTGCTATCTGAGGCTATCTCTAGACTTCAAGCCTCTTTCGAAAAAGAGCATCTAGACTACAACCAGTACTTTCAAAAAAGCAAGCGCTTTTTGAAGTCTGGATGCTCTCTTTAGAAAAAGCACAGTTTGCATTACATAGCGCCTTTTTTCGAAAGTGCTCTTTCGAAAAAAGGCATTCTTCATCGTAAAACGAGGTTTTCCGTGGTCGAAAAAACTGCCGCGTTCTTTCAATTTACTTTCAAAAGAACACGGCAGCAGTCTAGATGCAGGGGAATTCTTTTTTTAAAGGCCACTTTTTTCGAAAAAACCCTGTAGTCTAGACACACCCAGAGAGTCTGTGCTGAAGTGGGATATCTGGCCCATTATGTGCAACTTCCAGTGAGTTGCATTAAAATGACTGCTATTCTTTCTTTCTCTCTCTTAAAAGAAGAAACCCTCCTCATCCTCTCCCTCCTCACACAGCCCCGTCTTTCCAACTTATTAAACTAGCTCTGTACTTCAGTGTAGGTATATGATGGGCCTGACTCCAGTCCTCTGGTTCCAAATGTCATGTTTGTAGTTCATGTTATCACTGTTAATATGAAGTAAAATTGTGAGATATGAACCTTCAAAGGTCAGATGACAAGTCTGCTGCTAAGTGATCTTTTAAAAAACAAACACAACACTAATACTGCATGCACTGAGCCAGCCTCTTACAAAAGGCTTCCCGTTCACCCCTAGAGAAACCTGTCTACTCCTCTCTCTCTCCTTCTCAGTCCTCTTTCAAGCTGCTTCCTTTAGAGAGAAGGAACTCTCTTTCTCCCTTTCTTCATGTGTCCTCCCCACAAATGGGCTCACCTCCATGTGCAAGTAGACAGGTATGTTGGCCTCTCAGATCACATATACACATTGCTCTTTGTTGACACATGGCACAAGCACCCCTTCAAAAAGAGTAAATATTCTACAACTACTACTTTTGACCTCCCAAACATTGACTATATATATAAAGATGCAGAAGTTTGAGATTTGTGCAAAAACTTGCACCCCACTCCCCAAAATTGGAAATGTTGGTGGTTAAAGAATCTGCAAAATATAACTATGCATCTTCATCTAGTGCTTCAACAATCTGTGATTTCTTAATAAACAGTTTACTGTACCTTGAGGGTTTTTTTTTAAGCTATGACCTTTATAAACAAAGAAATGAAGAAAAAGCTGTGAGTAATGAACCATTTATAAGGTATTTTTAACTGGGAAGTTCTTATTACAGGTAAACTGTGCAAGAAACAAAATGTCTGTAGGAGTAGCAGAATGATGTACTAAATCAGTGCTGGTTGGCAACCTGGGGCCCGAGGGCTCTATGTGTCACCTATGAAACATTTTGTTACCATTGCCCATGAACAGGGTTACCAGATTCAGCTGGTTTCATCCACATAGTTTTTCCCTACCATTATTACTAAAGTGCCATGCAGGTAAAGCGAGAGCACGTTGAAGTTCGAGTTGATTGCATACAACATTGGCTGTGACAGCCGTATGCTCCCTCTGCATCCAATCAAAGTGCTGCTATGCTTCAATTAGCATGACCCGCAAATTCTGGGTACACAAGTGCAGTTAGCAAAACCATCCTGTTCTGGGAAAACACATTGGTTACAACAGTCTTGCAGCCCACTGAGATGAAGGAGGGCCTCTCATGCAGCCCACTCACCAGCCTAAATTGCCCATCGCTGCACTAATGGGACAGGGACATTCAAAATATGGACTTTTCTTTTATTATTAATGTCACCAGAAATTCCATGCACTATGGTGCCCCAGAATGCAACATTTTGTCAAGTCACAGACACCAACAAAATGCAAATGCATATGTAGCTCACCCATAGAAGCTAAGATATATCTCATAAATGTAGAGATTCTGTGGTTTGCCAGTGGTTCATATTTTATGTTATTTTTAAAGGAAAAAAGAGAATGTATATTTTAAATAAAGCCATTTTATAAACAACTAATTTAATTTGATACCTAAAGCCTGTCCTTTGTCCTGCTGATATGTTACACATGATCATGCTAGGCCTGAACGAAAGCCTCCTGAAATAAATAAAATGATATTGGAGCCAACATTAACAGCACTACATGCTATTAATGTTTTCTTAAGTAACTAGTCACTAGCTTTCCCATGGAGCACCACTGAAGTCAGTGGAGTTTCTACTGGTATAAAGCAGAGCAGAATTTGTCTATCTGCATTAAAGTGATTTCTGAGAATCACTTCCAAGACAGATGGAGGGATTGTATATCTCTGAAAATTCCTTCAGAGCAGCAACAAGAGTTCTGACTAACAGGAGCAGTTATAATTGCAAAACTGTATAAAAATGTAGATGAAATAAAGCATTTTTCTCCCTGTGCTTTTCTGTATCTAGATCACGTAGTTGTGATTAAAACTTTGCTGAAAGTCAAAAACCTTGACATGACTTTGCAGGAGTTTTCTGAAACTTGCAATCCCCACTTGTAGATACAGGGAGTTTTATCATCCAGTCATCTTTAATTTAATACATTTTTAATGTCTTCCCCTTTCCAGTTCCTCTCTGGTGTCCAGTTTGTGGCTCGGGAGAAGGAGGGGGGGGATTGATTTTTTTGAGCAGAACTGTAGAGGTCAGTGAAGCCCATTGCTCTTGCCAGAATTTAATCCAGCAGCTGCTGCAGATAGAAGTAAGTGGGGCAGCTCTGAAACTAGAGCCAGGAATATAGGCACCTAGGAGGTAGCTGTGCCTCAGGCCACAAGATTATATGAAGAGATGAAGTGGTTGTAAAGACAGCATTGAGGTTTCGGCAGGAGGGTGGGTAGAGTCTTCTAAGGGATACTCAGGAAAATTAAGATGAATTAAATACATGTCTGACATGAAACAATATAAATTAAAACACCTAAATTAATAATGGTAGTGTGACCTGCTGGATTATGTACTATACTGGGATTCAGGAGAGCTGGGGTCTCATTCCAGCTGTACACGCACCTTCTGGGGGGGTCACCTTGGTAACTCAGCTCACCACTCTGTGTCTCAGTTTCCCCATCTTCAAAATGGGATTAAAGATACTGACTTGAATCGCTCATTCTGAAGTAAAGAGGACTTCTTGGAGGATAAAACTGATGAAATAAGGCCACATTGCCTCTGAATGAGAGTATCCACACAGAAATTTATTGAGTATTAGTGCCATACCTTTAGTTAATTTGTCTGGACTTTCCTGAGTGTCCCTCACTTCCTCTTCACTTGGACAAGCTCTCATAGCTGGAAGATGGATGGTGTATGCCAAAAGGCAACTGGACTGAATGTCTGGAGAGGAATTTTCTCTTCTTCCTCTTTTCCCTCAGCCCAATTGCAGTCTTCAGTGTATTTTCAGGGAGCAACCATGAGTTGTTGAGCTGTAGTCAAGCAATATCCAGCCAGACTAGAAGGGGACAGGAATTTGAAAATTATAATGCCCAACAATGTTGGCACTGGGGGTTGTGTAGAATGCAGGTTTCTCAATAACAATAAACTCTCTCAACACAGGAGAGAGGCAAATATCCCTCATCAATGAATTATGAATAATAAACTCAAAGCCTTTAAATAATATTTTCACCTGCTTTTGTAGTGGTTGTAATGAGTCTGATAGCAATGTGTTTGGGTGCAGAGTTCATATATCTTCAAACATGTGTCTTTCCTTAGGGCATTACGTCTTTGTTTCCTCAGGTAAATATTTGATTTCCACTTTCCATTGACACTGTGGGTCCCTGCTTTACATGTATTTCACTTCCATAATGCCTATCCTCCAATGCTGCATTTTGCCTCTCTTTAAATTAGATACATTCAGATGCAGACAAAGTGAGTGTTTTAGTTTGTACTTATGTGGCAAAGTGGTGTCCTACAGAGCAGTGATAGAAAATATGCAGACGTGCTAGCTTATCCACAACCTGCTAATAGCTTTTCCATGTATTCTTTAGCTCACAGGACTCTGATCTCAGTGATGCTGAAATAAATCTGAAGTACCTTCAGTGAATTTTCTTCAGATTTACACCAGTGTAAATTAGGTCAAAATCTGTCTCTTTGTCTCCCCTTTTCCTTGTTTTTGCATTGAGATATGGCTCATTTAAAAGAGAGGTATAATGGGGTAGATACAGCATATACTGAATCTATAGCAGCACATGACTAACATGTAAAGATGGAAGGACCAAGCCAAAACCTTCAAAGATAAAAGGTTAGCTAGAATTCCGAGTTATTCACACTGCAGTGCATTACCAACAAGTCTCAGATGTGCACCACTTGAGAAAGTGAAAAAGTGATTATGAAGGTTATAATGGCCACTCTGAATCTATAATGCATGAGGCATTCATCCCAAGGTGCACTTGTGCATCTGTTAAAGTGTTTTTACTAGTAATTTTAGAGCTTTTTAAGCAGTTTTCTGAACTGTTCATCTCATTTCTAATGTTTAATTGATTTTTTATTTTTGTCCTTATGTTTCTAACACTGATAAGCCATGACACAATGGAGTATACAGCAATGAAAATTGTTTCACCCCACATGAATCAACCATTGTGTCCTGTCATCACCTTTACTGTCCTCCTTTGTGTCCTTTCCTGCTTTAGCAGTCCTTTTGGTACTAGGCTGGCTCCCAATAGGCACAATAAATCTGCTCTTCTCTAACTTAATGGAAGTCACTGGAGTTGCTCCTAATTGTTACTGGTGTGAGAGAATTAGGGCTAATTACTTAAATGTGAGCTACAGTCTTCTACAGAGAAATAAAATGTTTCCTGTTCTTCTTCTCCATTCATGCATTTTGGTATTTTGCTTGGATTTTATCTTGCTCTGTCTTGGCTATCAATGAAACAAAAGAAAGGACTATGCAGCACTTTAAAGACTAACAAGATGGTTTATTAGGTGATGAGCTTTCGTGGGCCAGACCCACTTCCTCAGATCAAACACAGCTACGTCTCTATTACTATTGGATATCAATGTAGGTCAGACGAAACTAATTTTTTTTCTCACAAGGTTTACAGAAAATGTGGTTGTATTGGCTTCAGTGAAATTATTCCTGACTTACACAAGCATGAGGGAGAGGAAAATCTCTTGGATCCAGTTCTGTCCTCACCTACTTAGGTACATCTCACCTTGATTTTAATAGGTCAGCCATTGAATCCACATTGGTGAAAACAGCACAAGGCCCTTTTTCTTTTAAACTGCAATTGTATGAACGAGTCTGTTTTCAAGGGAACAAATAACTCAAGAGTGACTGGACGGAATCTGATGAGGATACAGCAGCATATAATAGCATGGCCTGCAACTGTGGTAGAAATCAGACCCCATTATTATTAAAATGGGCAATTTCTGCAGAACACTGAGCTGGATGGCGAATAAAGGATTGTTAAGAAACCTCATTAGAAAACTAGCAGTCTTGATCATTCAAACTTTACACTGGTGTAACTCCATTGAGCCTCCTGTGGATTACACTCTCTTCACAGATTTCTAATGACAGTAAATTAATAACTAGAATGAAAACTAGCACTTATTTAAGATTGTTCACCTTCACAGTACATTATGAACCTTCTCTTATTCATCTAGCTCAGGGGTGGGCAATAATTTTTGGCCAGGGGCCACTTAAAAATTTTTTGAAGTGGCCCTGAGCTGCCCCAGAAGGGGCGGGGCCTAAAACAGAAGGGGTGCGTCCAGGATGCTTGCAGGCTTCCCCACCCATGATTGGTCTGGGGGTGGGGGAGCCCCTTTGCCCCCCCTTCCTACTAAGCACCCATGCCCCTGGCCCCGGACCTGCCACTCCCCCGGCCCCAGACCAATTAGGGTCTGGGGGGGGGAAGTGCACGAAGTTTTCTCTGCCCTGCCAGGAGCACATAGCACTTTGAAGTACCACACGCTTCAGGCAGGGCAGCAGGCCTGATTGGCCTGGGGCGGGAGGAGCATGCAAAGTTTCCTCCACCCTACCCCCTTCCTGCAAGGAGCGCACAGCACTTTGAAGTGCTCCTCGCAGGGTGGGAGGAAGCTTTGCATGCTTCCCTGCCCCCAGGGCTTGGTGCCAGGGGAGTGTGTGAAGTCTCCTGCTACCCTGCCAGGAGCGTGCGGCACTTCAAAGTGCTACGTGCTCCTGGCAGGGCAGAGGAAACTTCGTGCGCTTCTACCGCCCCCAAGTCCTAATTGGCCTGGGGGTTGGGGTGCAGCAGGGCCTCCGTGGGCCGGATCCAGCCTACGGAGGCTCTTTTGCCCACCCCGATCTAGCTTCTCTCTACCCAAAGGATTCTTTTGCTTATATTGGCTATTTCACTGCTTGGCTGCAAGGATCCCAATTCTCCATTGCCCTGCATCTTGTGTGGTATTTACATCCATGCTAAGTGAGCATGAAATGGGGGTGAAATGATAACAGATAAGAAAGCTATTATTTTATACCCACTTGGCCTAGGTGTGAATGACTTCATAAGGAAGAAGGCAGTGGAGAACCAGTCCCCATGGCTAAATCCCCAATACAAAGAATGACAAAATGGTCTGTGTTTCTCCTTTTATTACCTACCATCTTCCTGGCTCATGCCTTTTTTACTTTGGTATTACAATCTGCACACAGCCATGTAATCTGCTCTGTGTCTACTCAACAATGATACTCTCGCTGGTACCTAGTCACCCTTTGTTTTAGTTGATTGAGAGGTACAGTAGCAACACCTTTTTAAAAAAAATTGAAGTAGCTTGTGTTCACTGATTCCTATCTCCTCAAAGATTTGTTCTGTAAGATACCATACTGAGTCATTTTTATTCTCTGATACTTCACTGGGTGTTTTGTGGCTTGAGGGTCTGATTTTTTTCTCATGTCTGCCAGCGTGAGTCAGGAGTAATTTTACTGGAGTAGAATTATATAAAGTTAAAATAAGTGAAAGGAGAACCAGCCTTTTAAGCAACATTTTCAAAAGTGACCTTTGTTTTTAGCTGTCTTGACTTCTGGGTGTCCTAAGGTGTCAACTCAGGGACTTAGAAATGTGGCACCACTTTGAATGTATGGCTCTTAGCTTTATTGAAGTTGGTATGTATGGACCATAGAATTCAATATGTTTACTTGGGTCATGATCCCAAGTCGCCTTAAATCAGTTAGAATCTTTATTAATAGCAATGGGCCACAAGTCAGACTCCAGCTATACAATTTTTGGCTTCAAGTTAGTCTAATTTTTATAAACTTCAAGCTTCTGCATGATTCTCTATTCTCTCTGTGCCTCTGCTCTTTTTCCAAGGAATTTTCAAAAATGTTTGCCATTTAATTGCCTCCTCCATCTCCTCAGGTTTATAAGGTACAGTTTGAGGACAGGAAGGAAAGTCAAATTAACCTGTTTGTGAGTTCTCAAGTTTTCACATTCCTTGTGTTTGCAAATGTGCACACCTTTCCACACATGAGCGTGGACCATGACCAGAGCAGAAAGTGCTAGAATACCATAGGAAGGGCATGGTATAGAGTGGGTTGAATCTCATTTAAATTGTTGTGATCTCCTATCACATTCTGGAGTGTAATCCAGACCATTGAGAGGTCATGTCACCACCTATTTCCTAACCTTTGGCACCTTAAAATTCTTTGCTTTTGTAGCTTCCAACCTGGGCTGCTCATAACCAATCTACAAGCATGCAGGGGAAATCCTGAGTGTTAGAGGGCTGGACAGTCCTGGTTCAGCAGCTCTCACCTCAGCAGCCTGTCTACATACCCACAGCCTTACTTGCAGGGTGATCCAAATGCACTCCCAGTCCTGGAATTTCCCAAAAGCCTGTTTTATGCAATACCCAGCTGTCACCTGAGCAGTTTGAAAGTCTCAGAGGGATAGCTGTGTTAGTCTGTAACTTTTAAAAAAACAAGTAGTCCTGTACTACCTTAGGGTATGTCTACACTGCCACCCTAGTTCGAACCTGCAAGGAGGTTTAACGGTAGTTCGAATTAGGAGCTTTAATTTGAACTACCTAGTCCGTGCCGCGTGTAGCCGCGGGCAGGGAGTTTGAACTACGGGGCATTTAAAAATGGCGGTGCGCCGGAACATGCAAATAAAGTCTGGGATATTTAAATCCCGGGCTTATTTGCAAGTTCAAATGCCTACATTAGCCACCCTAGTTCGAACTAGGGTGGCAGTGTAGACATACCCTTTGAGACTAAATATATATAATAGAATACTAGAACTGAAAGGAACCCTGAGAGATCATGAAGGCTAGTCCCTAACCATCTTGGAAGGACCAAATACTGTCTAGATCATCCCTGATAGAGACCTACCTATACTGCTCTTAAATATCTCTAGTGATAGAAATTCCACAACCTCTCTAAGCAATATATTCCAGTGTTTAACCACCCTGACAATTTGGAAGTTTTTCCTTAAGTCCAACCTAAACTACCCTTGCTGCAATTTAAGGCAGTTTCTTCTTGTCCTATCCTCAGAGGCCAAGGAGAACAATTTTTCTCCCTGTTCCTTGTAACACCCTTTTAGGCACTTGAAAACTGCTATCATGTCCCCTCTCAGTCTTCTCTTTTCTAAACTAAACAAGCCCAGTTCTTTCAGTCTTCCATCGTAGCTCATGTTTTACTAGACCTTTAATCATTTTTGTTGATCTTCTCTGGACATTCTCCACATCTTTCTTGAAATGTGGTGCCCAGAACTGGACACAATACTCCAACTGAGGCCTAATCAGTGCAGAGTAGAGCGGAAGAATTATTTCTTGCGTCTTGCTCACAACACTCCTGTTAATGCATCCCAGAATGTTTGCTTGTTTTGCAAGTGTCACACTGTTGACTCATATTTAGTAGTGGTCTTCTGTGACCCCTAGATCCCTTTCAGCATACTCCTTCCTAGACAGTCATTCCCATTCTGTATGTGTGAAAGAGATTGTTCTTTCCTAAGTGAAGTACTTTGCATTTATCCTTATTAAGCTTCACCCTATTTACCTCAGACCATTTCTCTAGTTTGTCCAGATCATTTTGAATTTTGATCTTATCCTCCAAAGCAGTTGCAACCCCTCCCAGCTTGGTATCATCTGCAAACTTAATGAGCATACTCTCTATGCCATCATCTAAATCATTGATGAAGATATTGAACAAAATTGGTTCCAAAACAGACTCCCACAGAACCCCACTTGTTATGCCCTTCCAGCATGACTATGAGCCATTAATAACTACTCTCTTAGAAGGGTTATGCAGCTAGTTATACACTCACCTTATAGTAGCCCCACCTAGGTTGCATTTCCCTAGTTTATGGATCAGAAGGTCATGAGAGACCGTATCAAATATGTTACTAAGGTGTAGGTATACCATGTTCATCACTTCTCCCCTAGCCACAAGACTTGCTAACCTATCAAAGAAAACTATCAGATTGGTTTGGCATGATTTGTTCTTTACAAATCCATGCTGACTGTTACCTAGCACCTTACTATCTTCTAGATGTTTGCAGATGAATTCCTTAATTACTTGCTCCATTATCTTCCCTGGCACAGAAGTTAAGCTGTCTGGCCTCTTAGGGTATGTCTATACTTGCACCCTCTTTCAAGAGAGGGATGCAAATGCAGACTTTCGAAATTGCAAATGAAGCTGGGATTTAAATATCCTGTGCTTCATTTGCATATTCACATTATAATAACTGGTAAACCTCATTGTATGAGGAATAAGGGATATTTTGAGAGAAGGGTTTTCTCTCAAAATAACCGTGTCTTAACAGCTTCTGTTATTTCCGGAATAGCACTATTTCGAAATAGTGCCATAACACAAATATGCAAATGAAGCATGGGATACTTAAATCCTGGCTTCATTTGCAATTTCAAATGTCTGCATTTGCATCCCTCTTTCAAAAGAGGGTGCAAGTGTAGACATACCCTAACTCCCTGTTTGCAATCACCTGTTCTCAAGCTCCCTGATCGCTGACTCACTCGTTTATAAAGCCCTGGACTGTCTGATAGTCCCTCCCTCTACCAAGGCTCAGCCAATCAGCAGAGGCTTCTAGATTTCAAACTTTAATTAGAAGCCAACAGTTTCCAGCTGCCAGTCATAGCACACACACTGTGAGTGGGGGGGGAAGGGGGCAGCAGGGAAAGGAAAAAACAACAACAAAAATACCACACTCACAAACACAAACTCAGCACACAGCAAGAAAGCCCCAAACACAACACACACTACAGACAGCCACTTCACTCAAGAGTCCTGTAGTCACTTCTCCCTTACCTGGAGAACTCCCTCTCCAAACTCCCAGTTTGCAATCACCTGTTTGCAAGCTCCCTGGTTGCTGACTCACTCCTTTAAAAAGCCCTGGACTACCTGATAGTCCCTCCCCCTACCAAGGCATACCCTTATAGATCTAGATAGTATCGTGAGCTTTCATGGACAAAACTCACTTCCTTCTTTTTCTGTTATAAATTGAGAGGGTCCTGCCTTTTCTCTACACTCTGCTCCTCTGAGGGAGAGGCAGTGAGGGAGGAATATGTGTCAATTGTAGTGCCAGTGCTAATGATGCTAATTGAGTTAGCTGAAGTGTCCCCATACTTAGCTTTTGATGTCAATTGGATGTTGAATGTAAAGAATGCAGGTTTTATAATGCCCCATCCAGTTCATGTCTTGGTTCAAGCCATGAGATATAGTGTCAAATTTGCATAAAAAGGCCAATCCATAGTCCCTCAGTAGTTGGTTTTTGGAATTCCTTTGTAGAAAAATGGCTATGTCTACACTAGTTCGTTAATTCGAGCTAGGTAGGCAAATCAGGCAACTGGAGTTGAAAATGAAGCCCGGGATTTAAATATCCCGGGCTTTATTTGCATATTCCCGTCCGGCCGCCATTTTTAAATCCCCCTTAGTTCGAATGAACTGCCCGCGGCTACACGCGGAAATGTAAAGTTAATCCGAACTAAATCCTTAGTTCGGATTAACTGTTACACATCATTCCACGAGGAGTAACAGTTAATCTGAACTAAGGATTTAGTTCGGATTAACTTTAAACTGCCCGCGTGTCAGCGGGCAGTTTGTTCGAACTAAGGGGATTTAAAAATGGCGGCCGGATGGGAACATGCAAATAAAGCCCGGGATATTTAAATCCCGGGCTTCATTTGCAACTCCGGTTGCCTGATTTGCCTACCTAGCTTGAATTAACGAGCTAGTGTAGACATACCCTTAATGAGTGCCCAAGTAGGTTAAAATGTTCTCCTACAGGCTTTAGTGTCTTTCCATTTCTGATATCTGACTTGTGTCCATTTATCCTTTATCACAGAGACTGGCGAGTTTGGCCAATATACATGAGAGAGGGGCATTGCTGGCACTTGATGGCCAGCAATATATCACATTAGAGGATGTGCAGTTGTATGAGCCTCTGATGTTGTGGCTTATGTGGTTAGATTCTGTGATGGTGTCACTTGTATAGATGTGTGGACAGAGTTGGCAACGGGGTTTATTGCAGGGGTAGGTTCCTGGGTGAGAATGTCCGAAGTGTGATGTGTGGATGGTGGAAAGAATCTGTCCTATCTTGAGTGAGTTTTCAGAATGGAGAGAGGTAACTATTGGTGTCTCCCAAGGGTCCATACTGGGACCAATCCTATTCAACATATTTATAAATGATCTGGAGAAAGGGGTGAACAGTGAAGTGGCAAAATTTGCAGATGATACTAAACTGCTAAGATAGTTAAGAACAATGCAGACTGTGAAGAGTTTCAGAAGCATCTCACAAAACTAGGTGATTAGGCAACAAAATGGCAGGTGAATTTTAATGTTGATAAATGTAAAGTAATGCACATTGGAAAAAATAATCCCAACTATGCATACAAAATGATGGGACTAATTTAACAATAACCACTCAAGAGAGAGATCTTGGAGTCATTGGGGATAGTTCTCTGAAAACATCCACTCAATGTCCAACATCAGTCAAAAAAGCAAACAGAATGTTAGGAATCATTAAAAAAGGGAGAATAAGACAGAATATCTTATTGCCTCTGTATAAATCCATGGTATGCCCACAATCACATATAAAATAATCTAATACATCAGGGAAAGGCATACAAATAAACAGTGGCAATTTTTTTAAGTGCTTCTACACAAATGCTAGAAGTCTAACTAATAAGATGGGTGAACTAGAGTACCTCGTATTAAAGGAGGAGATTGACATAATAGGCATCACAGAAACCTGGTGGAATGAGGACAATCAGTGGGACACAATCATACTGGGATATAACATATATTGGAAGGGCAGAATAGGTCATGCAGGTGGTGGAGGGGCACTTTATGTGAAAGATAATGTAGAATCAAATAAAGTAAAAATCTTAAATGAATCAAAACGTTCCATAGAATCACTATGGATAGTAATTCCATGCTCTAATAAGAATATAGCAATAGGGATATACTATCGACCACCTGACCAGGACAGTGATAGTGATGTTGACATGCTAAGGGAGATTAGAGAGGCTAGCAAAATAAAAACTCAATAATAATAATAGGGGATTTCAATTATCCCCATATTGACTGGGTACATGTCACCTCAGGACAAGATGCAGAGATAAAATTTCTCGATGCCTTAAATGACTGCTTTTTGGAGCAGCTGGTACAGGAACCCACAAGGGGACAGGCAATTCTCAATTTAGTACTGAGTGGAGCACAGGATCTGGTCCAGGAGGTAACTATTACAGAACCGCTTGGGAATAGCGATCATAATATAATAATATTTAACATTCCTGTGGTGGGAAGAACACCTCAGCAGTCCAACACTCTGGCACTTAATTTCAAAAAGGGGAATTATGCAAAAATGAGGAGGTTAGTTAAACAGTAATTAAAAGGTATAATGAATAGAGTAAAATCCCCGCAAGCTGCATGGAAACTTTTCAAAGACACCATAATAGAGGCCCAACTTAAATGTGTACCCCAAATTAAAACACATAGTAAGAGACCTAAAAAAGAGCCACCATGGCTTAACAACCATGTAAAAGAAGCAGTGAGAGGCATTTTTTAAAAAGTGGAAGTCCAATCCTAGTGAGGTAAATAGAAAGGAACATAAACACTGCCAAATTAAAAGTAAAAATGTAATAAGCAAAGCCAAAAAAGATTTTGAGGAACAGCTAGCCAAAAACTCAAAAAGTAATAGCAAAATGTTTTTTGAGCAGTACATTAGAAGCAGGAAGCCTGCTAAAAAACCAGTGGGGCCTTGGACAATCAAAATACAAAAGGAGCAATCAAGGATGATAAAGCCATTGCGGAGAGACTAAGGTTACGTCTAGACTGCAAGCCTCTTTCGAAAAAGAGCGTCTAGACTACAACCAGTACTTTCGAAAAAGCAAGCCACTTTTTCAAAAGAGAAACGCAGGCAGTCTGGATGCTCTCTTTCGAAAAAGCACAGTTTGCATTACATAGCGCCTTTTTTCGAAAGAGCACTTTCGAAAAAAGGTGGTCTTCCTCATAAAATGAGTTTTTTAGCAGTCGAAAAAACTTCTGCGTTCTTTTGATTTACTTTTGAAAGAACGCGGCAGCAGTCTAGATGCAAAGGAAGTTTTTTCGGAAAAAGGCTACCGTAATTTAGCGAATATAACCCGCGGGTTATATTAGTTTTTACAAACCCCGCACCTCCCCCCACGGGCTATAGTCGTGCGCAGGTTATATAGGGTTTTTTTTACAGAAATGGCAGAGGATCCCTTCCCCCCCCGCCCTTCACTACCTTTGCTGGGCTGAGTACAGAACAACGCGGGGAAACTTACAGGGGCCGCAGCAGCAGGGAACGCTCTGGAGCCGGGGCAGAGATATCCCCAGCAGAGGCGGGAAGCTCCCAGCCTGGGCTGACAAAGGGAAGGAGCCCGGAGCAGCAGCAGCGGGAGTCTGCAGGCTATACAGGGTTTTTTTAATACAGAAAGGAAGACAATGAGGACTGTTCCTTGAGGAAAGCAGCATATTTTAATTTAGTAATAGAGACTGTTATGTTCCAATTCATTAAAATTATTTAAAAGACATTATAATACATTAAAACACATTTTAAAACATTACTTTATTGTGCAACTAGTAAAAGAATAAGAACACTGTAAAAAAGAAAGGCTTTGAATTCTCATTCACTCTGATCTCTAGAATCAGCACCAGCAACATCCTCCTCAGCATCTGAGTTGTCAAAGCCATCAAAACTCTCATGATAGTCGGTGTCTTGAAAATATCCATAATATCCATAGCCAGGGCGAGATCAGCTTCGGTGACATCTGAGGTTTGTGTTTCTGAATCAGAATCACTATCGTACTCCGAGTCGGAGCTTGAAGAGTCATTGTTGGGTAGAATTGGTTGTATATCAAAGGGGTTGTATATCCCTTACTGCTCGGCGTTATCAGCTGCGGTTCATTAATAGCTGATTTCAGGAGCTTCGCATTACCATCATCAGCTTCAGCTCATTGACAGGTGATTAAAGGGGCTTTATTCACGGAGTCTCTCCTGAGGGCTATAGTCGTGGGCGGGGTATACAAGGATTCTTAAACTCAAAAGGAAAAAATCGTGGGTTATACTCGGGTGCGGGGTTTATTTGGGTGCAGGGTATACGTGCTAAATTACGGTACTTTTTTCACAAAAAACCTGTAGTTGAGACACGCCCTAAATGATTTCTTTGCTTCAGTCTTCATGGCTGAGGATGTTAGGGAGATTCTCAAACCTGACCCATCCTTTGTGGGTGATGAAGCTGAGGAATTGTCCTGGATTGAAGTGTCATTAGAGGAGGTTTTGGAACAAATAGAAAAACTTAACAGTAACAAATCACTGGGACCAGATGGCATTCACCCAAAGGTTCTGAAAGAACTCAGATGTGAAATTGTGGAACTATTAACTGTGGTTTGTAACCTATCCTTTAAATCAGCTTCTGTACCCAAGGACTGGAAGACAGCTAACATAATGCCAATATTTAAAAAGGGCTCTAGAGGCGACCCTGGCAATTACAGATCGGTAAGTCTAACAACGACAGTACCAGGCAAATTAGTTGAAACAATAGTAAAGAATAAAATTGTCAGACGCATAGAAGAACATAACTTGTTGGGCAAAAGTCAACATGGTTTCTGAAAAGGGAAATCATGTCTTACTAATAAATTAGAGTTCTTTGAAGGGGTTAACAAACATGCAGACAAGGAGGATCCAGTAGATATAGTATACTTAGATTTCCAGAAAGCCTTTGACAAGGTCCTTCACCAAAGGCTCTTGTGTAAATTAAGTTGTCATGGGATAAGAGGGAAGATCCTTTCATGGACTGAGAACTGGTTAAAAGACAGGAAACAAAGGGTGGAATAAATGGTAAATTTTCAGAATGGAGAAGGGTAACTAGTGGTGTTCCCCAAGGGTCAGTCCTAGGACCAATCCTATTCAACTTATTCATAAATGATCTGGAGAAAGGGGTAAGCAGTGAGGTGGCAAAGTTTGCGGACAATACTAAACTGTTCAAGACAGTCAAGACGAAAGCAGACTGTGAAGAACTTCAAAAAGATCTCACTAAACTGAGTGATTGGGCAAAAAAATGGCAAATGAAATTTAATGTGGATAAGTGTAAAGTAATGCACATTGGAAAGAGTAACCCCAACTATACACACAATATGATGGGAGCTATTTTAGCTACATCTAATCAGGAAAGAGATCTTGGAGTTATCGTGGATAGTTCTCTGAAAACATCCACGCAGTATGCAGTGGCAGTCAAAAAAGCAAATAGTATGTTAGGAATTATTAAAAAAGGGATAGAAAATAAGACAAAGAATATCTTACTGCCCTCAAAAAAGATATATTGACATTGGAAAAAGTTCAGAAAAGGACAACAAAAATGATTATGGGTTTGGAACGAGTGCCATATGAAGAGAGATTAAGACGACTGGGACTTTTCAGCTTAGAAAAGAGGATACTAAGGGGGACATAATAGAGGTCTATAAAATTATGACAGTTATGGAGAAAGTGAATAAGTAAATAACATTTCCTTATTCCCATAACATAAAAAAGAAATTAATAGGTAGGAGGTTTAACACAAACAAAAGGAAGTACTTCGTCATGCAACACACAGTCAAGTTGTGGGATTCCTTGCCAGAGAATGTTGTGAAGGCCAGGACTTTAACAGGGTTCAAAAAAGAACTAGTTATATTCATGGCAGGGCTGGACTAAGGGGTGGGCGAGCCGGGCAGCTGCCCGGGGCGCCAACGATGGGGGGCGCCTGATGGCAGCTGTAAGGGGTGCGCGGCATCCCTTATAGCTGCCATCAGGCGCCACGTGCCCGGCTCCCGCAGCGCCGGCCCCCCACCATCCCCGTGGCACCGGCCAGCAGCGCCCTTCCCCCCCATGACCGCGGGTCCCTGCACGGCCAGGCACAGCCCGCCCCGGGCTGCAGCGTCAGCAGTGGTGGCCGGGCCGGGCTGCACATGCGCCATGCGCCCCAGGAGCGGGCCCTGGGCTGCGCGCCAGCGGCCGTGGCCAGGCAGCACATGCGCCGTGCGCCCCGGGGGTGGGCCCATGCACCCTAGGGGGATGGGCCTGGGCCCCAGGGGCAGGCCCGCGCATGTGCCGTGTGCCCGAGGGTGGAGCTGCGTGCCCAGGCCCGGGACACTAAAATGGCTTGGGCCGGCCCTGGTTCATGGAGTTTAGGTCTATCAGAACTTATTAGCCAGGGTGGGTAGGAATGTTGTCCCTAACTTCTGTTTGTCATAGGCTGGAAATTAATTACAGTAGAGAGTTCACTTGATGATTACGTGTTTCTGTTCATGCCTTCTGGGGCATCTGACATTGGCCACTGTTGGCAGACAGGATACTGGGCTAGATGGACTGGCCCAGTATTACCATTCTTCAGGAGGCATAAAGCTGCCTGAGCAGGGAAATGGGGGATGTCTCCTCATAGGGACACTATTGAGGTAGTCTTGGGAATGGGTAGGAGCATAGAGTACTTCTGCACACTAGTGACCTACTGCTACATAATGGCCACTTGAGAGTCATTACCTGCTGTCATGTGTTAGAGCAGTAATGAGGCTTCTCTAATTTATGCCACAAACTCACCTCACAGTCCAGTTCCCAAGAAGTGAAGGTGCACAAAAGTCATCCCTTTCCTTTCAGTCTTCTTTCATTCCTACATTGAACACAGTGTGACTAGACCTGAGAATCTAAGCAGATGAACTTTAAGTCAATATGTGAGTGATTGCAAAACAGAAAGTGAATATTGAACAGATCCCTGATTCAAACCATCCCTGCTCAAATACTGACTGCTCCCAGTGAGATGCTGGTGACCAATTTATGTACCACTGTGGCGGCTTTATGGGTGCGAGCACCGCTCCCCCCCCGTCTCCCCGGCGGGGGAGGGGCTCCGCGAACCCTCCGCCTGTCTTTGCCCGCTACGCGGGTTGGGTGCGATCACCCCTCTGCCCCACAGGACAGCAGGGGTTCAGCGGACCCGTCCGTGCATCGCCCCAACGGGGCTAGGGGTTTGGCCTCACTGTAGGCCTTGGGGTCCCGTCCCCGCCTTTGCCTTATCACGCACTTGCGCGTCCGCAGGGCACGGTCGTGACCCTAGTCCTTGCGCTGCCCTTGCCACGGAGGGAGCCTTGGTTCCTGGGAGTGCTTGGAAGGGGAGGGGGTGTATACGGCGTGTGGATGTAGGGAGTGGGGAGTGGGGGACCTGGGCCCACCCTCTCCTCCGGGTCCCGGCCCGGGGCCCTAAGTGGAGTTCGGCGCCTACCGGCTGCTCTCCACAGCAGACGGGGCTACAGCCCGCAACTCGTCTGCCCACGGGCGCCAGAAAGGCCCTGCCCCGGGCGCCTTCCACTCCCCGCCCGCCGGCGCCCTCAGTGTGGCGTGCGGCGGGTCACTCACCCCGTCGGAGGCGTCTGGTCCGTCCCCACGTGGTCCGCCAGGTGCTACCGCTGTCACTCCTCGTCGCCGGGGCGGAGTGGGTTGCTGCGGGAAGCCAGGGTGGCTGCCTCTCGCTTCCCCCTTGTCGGCGTCGGCTCGGCTTTCACGTCCCGGGGATGACGTCGGGAAGCCCGCCTCCCGGCGCCTCCCCCGCCACGTTCCTCCCGGCGTGCACTCGGGATTCCGCCCTAGCGGGACGCGCCAGCGGCAGGACGCCGCCCGGGGCTCGCCCGCCGCGCTTTCCCAGCGCGCGCGCGCAGCCCGGCGCCCTGGCTCGGCGGCGTCCAGCCGGCCCCGCTGCTGCCGGCCGCGGCCACCGCTTCCCGCGCCGGCGGGGGCGAGCCTGCCCCGTCCTCAGTGCGGACCCCGCCGGGTCCGTCACAACCACCTATGTGCAAAAGTTATTTAATAAATAACATCAAATAAAAATAATCTGAGAGACCCATAATTTGCCCAAGAACAATTATGGAAGATAAACATAGGCACCATTATTTGAATAAATCTTGCATCACAAATTATTTACCCAGCTTTAATTTAAACACTCATTGATTTCATTCACTACTGTGCAGCTGCCCTCTCATTAGTGCTTTTACACTTTATAATCTTAGCACCTTTTCTCCTTAAGAGCTTTTTATTACTTCACCACAAAATCCATCTTACCTCCTTCTTTTATTATTGTTTGAATGATGCACTCTGCTCCAAAGCTCAGAATATATATTTTTTAAAGAGCCTTCATGAAGCTACTCCTCATTATAAAGATAGATAATGAAATACTGTACCCTCATTTGCTTTGATGCTTTCACTAGTAAAATATAGTGATGTCATTTAAATAGACCCAGTGTGAACCAGTTGTTGCTTTAATATATTCATCTCATCACCTCTGTAATTGGCTGCAGTTTTCCTAAAACCAGGTCAGTTGCTTCTGTCTATCTAATTCTTCATTCTGTCAGAAAATGATCCGATCCTGTACCATTTGCACTAATATTGCAAGCCTGCTTCCTAAGTGAATTCTAGTGACTTCCCAGTTAGTAACCATATTTTGCATCTCCCACTCTATCAATAATCTATCGCCGAACGTCTTCTACTGCACGGTGTCTTCACAATCTAGTGGCTGCCTCAAGTCCCTAACTATGGATGCATTAGTTAATCCAGAGGAGGCAGAAAATTTTCTGAAGCAGCTGCAAATCACTGAGACCTGGTCTACACTAGGGGATAAATTCGAATTACGATACGCAACTTCAGCTACGTTAATTGTGTAGCTGAAGTTTCTTAACTCGAATTTTGGCACAGTGCACACTGCAGGAAGTCAAAGGGAGCACACTCTCCTTTCGACTTCCCTTACTCCTCATAGAAGCAGGACTACCAGCATCAATGGGAGCGCACTCTCAGTTCAAATTAGTGTGACTTCACCACATCTGCTAATTCAAACCCTAGAAGGTTGGCTGTGGCTGCTTCCATCTTTTCTTTAGTGTAGACATGGTCTTAGGTAACTATATATCCCCAACACCTCTCAGATCACTAGGAAAAATGAAGTGTGCTCTACAGCCATAGCTAGGAGGCAGCTGGCTTTTAGCTCATGTGGTAGAACAGGAATGGGTAAATTCTGGCTGATGGGCCGGATCTGGCCTATAGGTTTAGTCCCTGGCAAGCTCCCACCTCCATGTTTACCTGTGCCTCAGCAGGTATCAGAGGATCGTAGCTCTGGTTGGCTGTGAAAAGCAATTTGCGGCCAAACAGAGTTGCGATCTTCCGATACCTGTGGGGGTTCAGATAAACATAGTGGCGGCAGCATGCCGAAGACTAATCCTGCAAGCTTCCTTTTTTTTAATTGCCTACCTCTGTGGTGGAGGCTCATGGCTTTAGTTCTTAAGGTTCCAGGTTCAATCCTACCTACCAACAACCAGCACCTGTCTGATTTACACTAGGAAAGAGATTCAGGAAAGCTAGTCTGCCATGCAGCTCCCGTAGAGGAAAAAGGAATTGTTCTACTCATCACTTCCTAAGCAGTAGGAAGGTTGCGGGAGGGGGGCCAGGGTTATTGAGAATCAGGGAATTGCTACCCATTATCATAGACGGCGGCGATAATCTTTTTCTAAAGACCTGCTAAGCAAACACATCAAAGATCTCTTGATAACTGGGATGGGCGTTGCATGAGTTCAGAGCAGTATTAGAGATGCAGTGTAGAGGAAAAGAAATGCCACATCTGAGTAGGTTGGCTTGTGTTTTTAGACGTTGGGGCACACACATCTCATTGTTAGGAATGGAGAACTTCTTCACAAAACCCTCTTTGCTCTGGGTAGGACTTGGTATCATTGACATTGGCATGCACTGAATCTTTCCTGGCTCCACAAAAAGATTTTGAAAGCTACATAACCTCCTAGTTTTTCATCGTCAAGGAGACTGGGCCGATAAAAGACAAGTTCCATAATAAATTATTGCTAGCCGTCAGCTGTTAACAATCTCTACATTGTTTCATTCTGTATAAACAGCTGTGTAAGAAGAACAAAATAAAAAAGAGAGACGAAAACTGCTTGTTGCAGCCACTTGGTGCCAGTGAACTTTGTGTGCTCTGATTTGTGAGGAATTAGGTGATTTGTGCTTAGTTAAAAAACAAAGTATCAAAAAGGAAAAATGAGAAGTATCAGATAATATCCACTGCATTGTGACCATATTTGTCATCAATTGCATCCAGTGCAGCAACTTTTGAGAGAGTCATTATTGGATCCTAGATTGTAGGATAGTACCACGTTACTTGAAATAGCCTATTATTTTTATGTTGACAAGGTTAGCATTGTTCATAATAAATTCATAGAGTATAGTACTTCCATTGAAACTTTATCATCATTAGTTTATCACAGATGAAAGATTATTGAGATTTCTTTATACCTTAGTTACATAGGCTGGTCTAAGCTAAACTCCTCTTTCTCAAACTGTGGGTCCTGACCCCCTGGGGGGTCGCGAGCGACTTAGAGGGGGATCGCAAACAACTTAGAGGGGGGTCGTGAGCAACTGAGAGGCTGGTTGCAGCAATGGCGAGGGGGGTCGCGAGCAACTGAGAGAGGGGGTCGTGGTATCACAAATTTGAGAACCCCTGGCTTAGACACAACACTCAGTTGCCAAGTCAGCCTGGTAATAGTAAATGTGAGAAGACATTTAAATGTGTGTATCAGTGAACAACCAATGATTTTTCAAAGAGTGGCAATGAGGAAGTGTGCAACATCTAGAGCGTAAGGTGGGGTTCAGATGAGACATACTGCCTTCTGTAACTAAAGTAAATCACAAAACAAATGGCAAGCTTTGAGAACACAAACCTCTTTTGTGCCACTCGGAATGTGCTTTGCTGATGAATCCAGATACACAGCAGACCAGTTTGAAGCACAAGAGAATGACATGTTAAAATATGGCTGGATACTGAAGCAATGCCAGTTTACACAGTAGCACTTGGCAAACACCAGGCTGTTTATTCTGCTTGGTAAGCATCCTCCAAGTAACTATGAGTCTAATAAACTGGAATAATGTGTAGTATGTGGGAGAAAAAAAACCTCTTGGTGATAAGAGAATAATATGAAGAACTTCCATTGAACTTTAGTGCTGGTGAATGGGAATCAAAGCTTTAGCTGTTAATGCTTTAGAGAATGTTCATAGATCAACTAGTTGCATGATAAACAAGCAAAAGTTGAATATCTAGCAGAACCCAAATGAAGATAATGGTCCTAATTCTGTCCTCAGCTATTCTTGCACATTCACACTCATATTAGTAGGTTTGCAAAGATAAAGGCCAGAGCTGAATTTGATTCTTTGGCAGCACTAAATTATTATTACTATTGGTTGGGTGTTGATAGTGTGACTGCTACATAAAGGAAAAACAAGATCCGTGTTCTGATTAACTTGGTGGGTCTGACCCAGGGGTCCAGCTGGACAGTAAACAGTGCAAGTTGGTGTGAGGGAATTTTAGCAGCTATAGATATACATTGTGGGGGCAGTAATTCTTACAGCAAGCCTGTAAATTCTGGTTGAGCTAGGGTATATATTTTAAAGCAACATCCAGTCTAGAGTTAAAGGAGTCAAGTGAAAGAGAATACATCACATCTTTATTAAATTGTTCCAGTAGTTACAAGAGCTGGTAAGAAAAATGTTTGTTGTACCATTGAAATATATATGAAATTGTCTTGATTTCAGTGAAATTCATCTCAGGGAAAAACTGAAAAAATTCAGAATGAAATATTTTCCAATTTTTCCTTTTTTCTAAATTTTTATATGATGTAGTATTTTAAAAATTGATCTGGAACTTTTTCTTTGATAGTGGGAAATGTTTTCTTTTGTTGTAAATTTTGTTCTGATTTCAAATGAAGCCAAATCTCAAAATCCTTCATCAAATGGAATTGTCATCCTCTATTCAAGTGTATTAGTTACTCTTAATTTTAAAAATTTGTGCCTCAAATCTACCGTAGATGTGTCTTCAGCTTTTAGTCACTGGATCTTGATATGCCTTTATCTGCTAGATTAAAAAGCTTCCATTACCAGAAATCTTCTTCCTATGTGGTTAGAGACTGTGATCAAGTCATCTGTTAACCTTTCTTTGGACAATATGTTGAACTTCTTTAGGTTCTGGCTGTGAGAGAGGTTTTACAGACCTTGAATCATTCTTCTAGTTCTTTTTTCAACCCTTGCCAGAATGGAACACAATATTCTAGTAATGGTCTAACTGATACCATCTCCCTTCTTCTAAGCTATATTCCCCTATTTATACCTCCAAGGACTACATTATCTTTCTTACTCATCACATCACACTAGGAACCCAAGTTCATATGCTTGTGTACAAATAATTCCTATTCCCTCTAAGTTGCTATTTTCCAAAATATAGCTCTACCTCTTGACAGTGTGACATACATTATTTGTTCCTAGATATATGTGGCTGTGGTCTTGCTCTGTACTGAGAATTATTGATGAGAGATTTCTTTTTTCATGTAAAAACTCAGAATAAAAACTGGTTCTTTTAAATTATCATTCACGCTATGCTTGCATGGTCAAGTTTATGTACTCTCGCATAAACTCTTGCATAATCGTGTACTTGCCTAGCATAGAATGGATCATAAGGAAAGCTGAGTGTCAAAATACAAAGTCGCAACTTAACGATCTCCAAAACATTACCCCAAAAGAAAAAATTTCTTCCGAAACAACAGAAAAGTAAGTGTTCATGGATCATAAATCCAAAAGGGACAACTTTGACATCCTCAACACAAGCCATTAGCCTTTCCCAATTTAATTCCTTTTGGAACTAAAGCATATATATATATATATATATATTTAGAAAAAACATCAAATCTTCCTTTAAGCATTGCCAGGGATGGAAAATCCACCACAATCCTAGGTCAATTGTTCAAATGGTAAATTTACTCTCACTAAAAAATCTGTACTTTACATCCTACCTGAATTTGCTTAACTTCAATTTCCAGCCATTGGATTTAGGTATATCTTTGTAGACATAAGAGAGGCCTAGTTTCTATTACCCCTGTAGACTGTAATCAATTGACCACTTTACCTTGTCAGTTTAACAGAGACACAAGGAAATCAATCTACACTATTGCTATAATTCATGCTTTCCAGTCTTTTAATCAAAATAATTTATGTTAACTAATACAATCACCGAGCCTATGCTACATCTAGAGCCCCATAGGTGTATGACATAGAATGCTTTTTTACTGTCACACAAACATTGTTTTTAGCTATTTTCATTCCAGATCAATAGAACGACATGGCCACCTGTGACTGATTGGCATCTGCTATGGATCTGATTTGTTGTCCACTGCAGCCAAGGAGAGTTTCTGATCAAACCCTACTGAAGCAACCTCTTGCAAGTACTGGCCTGCAAATCTATAACAACTGCATCATTACATTCCAATATAACCCACTGGGGGGAGAAATGAATACTCACATTTCCTACATTTTGTTAAAAGCAGAGAGAAAAATCAATACTTAATTTTTGCTCATTCTACATAGTATATTTTACTCTTATATTCATTGCTGAAACTTCAACCCATCATTGCATTTATATTGAACATTACAATAGCCATATCTCTTTGCATGGGTAGCAGAACTGTTTCTATATATCATGAAGAGAAAGAGCTGCCCCAAAATCAAATCATGTTGGCCCTGCTCCAAAGCCCATTAATCAGTGAATGGGAAACATTCCACCGGTGACCCTTTAAGAGGGCACCTAAATAGAAAATGATTAGCTGTAAGTAAGGGATAAAACCCCCTCTCCCCTCTAGCACCACCATGTATGTGACAAGGAAACCAATATTCTGAATCAGCTAGTGACGCTAATACAAAGAGTTTCATGGTGTGCTTTATAGCATATTCATAGTTGTTTTACTGCCATAGTACAACCAAAGAATATATTCTGAGGTGAAACTGATGATTCAGCATCCTTTGACCTATTTCAGACATCATTGATCAAAAGTTTTTCTCAGTCTACTACTGATTACCAATAGGTCAGTGGGAAATTCAGACCTGATATTAATCAGTGATACTGAAATGTTAGTGTTTTAAATTAAACTGTTACAAAAAAACATGCTAAATTGTCTGTGATGTAGATTGACTAGAATCATAAAATCCTAGGGCTGGAAGAGACCAGGTCATCAAGTCCATCCCCTGCCCAAAGCAGGATGAACCCCAACTAAATCATCCCAGCCAGGACTTTGTCAAGCCGAGACTTAAAAACCTCTAGGGATGGCGATTCCACCACCTCCCTAAGTAACCCATTCCAGTGCTTCACCACCCTCCTAGTGAAATAGTTTTTCCTAATATCCAACCTAGACCTCCCCCACTGTAACATGAGACCATTGCTCCTTGTTCTGCCTTCCATCACCACTGACAATGATGGAGATGCCTTTCTCCATCCTCTTTGGAACCTCCCTTCAGGAAGTTGGAGGCTGTTATCAAATCCCCCCTCAGTCTTCTCTTCTGGAGACTAAATAAACCCAAATCCCTCAGCCTCTCCTCATAGGTCATGTGCTCCAGCCCCCTAATTATTTTTGTTGCCCTCTGCTGGACCCTCTCCAATGCGTCCACATCCTTTCTGTAGTGGGGCCCCCAGAATTGCATGCAATACTCCAAATGTGGCCTCACCAATGCCGAATAAAGGGTAATAACCACTTCTCTAGATCTACTGGAAATGCTCTTCCTAATGCACCCTAATATTCCATTAGCCTTCTTGGCTACAAGGGCACACAATTGACTCATATCCAGCTTCACATCCACTCTAATCCCCAGGTCCTTTTCTGCAGAACTGCTACTTAGCCAGTCGGTCTCCAGACTGTAACAGTGCTTGGGATTCTTCCCAACAAGAAGATGGGCTTACATGGAAAATTGGGTACCTTGTACACCAAATGGATAGCGAGGGAAAAGTGGCTCTTTCTGCTATAGTCCCCCATTCACCTGCTATACATTTAAGTTACACTTGCCTTGCACATTAAGAGCTAGACTTTTGCTTCACTGGGTCTCCTGAATCATGGGGCCTCCAAAACTGTTCTACAGTGCAAACTAGAGCTATCCAAAAGCTGCTGTAGTATATACCTGGCTATTTATGGCAATAAGAGGCTTCTCCAGCATCAGGGGATAGTTAACATTCAGAGATAACTGGTCATTTCAGCCTTTAGGCTGCTCACGTTTGTGGTATTGTTTTTGCTGCTGAAGTGTCCAAAGCAGCTAGCACAGGAGCTGAATCTGATTTAAACTGATGATTAAAAAACTCACACAGTGCAAAAGCACTATCCTGCATTTACATTTTGGCCAGTTTCCACCTTACCCTATTGTTTGTCACTTGTGAATTTGGCTGCATGTTTATTCAGATTGATTTTTTTTATATATCTTCCCAGCTCTTTACTAGCCAAGAATAAATGGATACATCATGTGCACTCACCAAATCCCAAGACCATCATTCTTATTTCTGCAGAATACTAACTTTGTCAGCATTTAAAACTGATCTGTGCAGAGTTGATGTAGCTGTGTTGGTCTTAGGAACAAGTGACCAATGTTCACATTTTTCCTATCATAATTAGATCAATTTGGCTTAAGAAACAATTAATTTAAAAATCTGTTGTAACCAACATTATTTAATGCAATAAGCCCAGTAGCTAAAGGTCATTCAGTTCTAAGAACACCTTTTCTTCTCAGTTATAGTGGTATTAGTCCATTGACTACAGCAGAGCTGCACTGAGGTAACAAGGGGTTTAATTTGTCTTATGGATGCTTCTGTACATTGTTTATTTGGATGGCCTAAAGCAGAGGTTCTCAACTATTTCCACCCTTGGACCCCCCCCCCCATCTTTCTTTTTATAAAGGCTTCATCCATATTAAGGTAAATTATGCTGGGGTGGGGGCTATTGTATCAAAAATACATATGCAATTAAACCATCATAGAACATAGAACACTAGAACTGGAAGGGACCTTGAGAGGTCATTGAGTCCAGTCCCCTGCCCTCCCAGCAGTGATCATATTAATCACTTTACTATATTGACCTTTTATAATACATTTTTAACCTTCTCTGCCCTAAATCCCCCATTTTATTTATTATACACACTACATTCTGGAACGTGAGGCATGGATTGTATAGTATCTCCTGACAATACTCTATTCCCTAATTGGTTCCACCATTTTTTATTCTGATTGGTTCTATATTCAGTGTTGCAATAAGAATCCAAAGCTATTCTAACTGAGATAGAGAAGCTGATGCCTTCCAGTTATTGCAGGCATATATCTTAATGCTGAAAGAGTCAAATCCATTTTCCCTCTTCATTTAAAAAGATTGTTGACTTTTATCTTAAATTCTCTAACTTACAAGAAATTTGTAACTGGGTGTCCAATATGTACCATACTTTAGAATATATAACATACAACAAGTATATTAATACACAGGTTGAAACTCTCTTAACTGGGACTCTCTGGTCTGGGATGTTCCAGGACCAGAAAGCCCTACTGAAGAGTTAACACCTAGGAGAACTGAGGGTTGGTAAGACAGCGGGAGCCCAACACATGGCAATGGGGATTCCTGGCAGGGCAGTAGGAGCCCCATATGCAATAGTGGGGCTACTCAGAAGGGCAGCAGGAGCCTGGCATGCAAAGGCAGCTGGGCTGTTGGGCGCTGTAGCTGGAGCCTGGTGCACAGAGGCAGTGGGGCTGCCAGGCACTGCAGCTGGAACTCGGTGTGCAGGGCTTCCTGGCAGGGGAATATAGGCTGACAGGGCAGCAGGGGCCAGTGAGAGGGGGGGGAGCCAGCCAGGAGGCTGGCGATAGAGACAAAGCTGGAGGGGGCTGATGAAAGGGGGGGGGCCAGAAATAACTTCCTGTGGTCTGGCAAAATCCATCATCCGGACCGGTCAGGTCCTGAGGGTGCAGGACCAGGAAGGTTCAACCTGGACTACAGCTGAGAAGTCAAGCACTCCAAATTCAAGAAATATCAATATAAAGGTTGTCTATGCATCCCTCCCGAGTGTCTACATTACGACACGGTCTGTAAACAAATGATCACATTCTATTTTTTTTCTCATGACCCCTGCCTCATTCAGCGCACAGAATGGATGGTGTTTGCAGAGCTGATAGCTGTTCAATATTTCTTTTTATTCTCATGATAGAAAGTGTGACCCCCCTGTCTTATTCAGAGCACACTCTTCAAATCTTGAATACAGAATTTCCACTTGGGCTTTCCTCTGACACAACACTGTAGTATGAGTATCACAAGTATAGTGGTGGATTTATACTTACAACTCCCGGCCCCATGAAGTTAAATCTTATGGATGGGGATCTGAACACATGGATTAAGGCCAAAATTGCCCAAAGAGTTGACTCATTTTAGTGCCTGGTTTGAGACAAGATTAGGATCTGGTTTTTCAGAGTATTTAGCACTTGTATAGCATTTATATGTTCAAAGCAAAACTCCAGTCCCTCTCAGCATTCCAGTACATCAGGCCCCAGGTGTCTCAAATTGAGTACTTACAAGAGGAGGTGTACACAATGGGCACTGATGAGAAGTTTAGTTACAAGTTACTGTATTTGCCCAGCATCACATAGGCGCTTTGTAAGAGAGGCAGAGATAGAATACAATTCTGCACTGTGATGTTTAACTGCCTTAGCTCTGAGTCCAGACCTTTTCTGCCTGAAATCCTCTGTCTTATTTATTATACACTCTACATTCTGGAATACATGAGGCAGGAGAACATGGACAGCAATCTCCTTCTCTACATAACCCTGATTCAACCCTAGAGCACCATTCACCCTGTTTTCTTCTGTGTGTGAGAAAGGACTCCGTTGGAAAAAATAGTATATGGACATGTAATTAGAAACTGTAGCATGATGTATATGGGAACAAAAACAAATTACACAGGCAAATTTAATTCTGACATTTCCTAACATTTGAGCACTTCACTTTGCAACCTTAATGTTTTTGTTACTGTGTGTGTATGTGTGTGTGTGTGTGTGTGGTGGTGGTGGTGGGGGGTGTCCCTGCAGTTTGCTAAGTGGTTAAGATAGCAAACTGAACAGGAATTTCATCATGCAGAAGTATATTAGATCTACAGCACAGACCTTTACAACTTGAGAGAACAGGCAACTGGTAGCAGAAGTCAGATATGTGTGTAGTGTAGACGTAGCTATTTCAGAATAAGCTATTCTGGAAGAAATACTCCGAAATAGCTTATTTTGAAATAGCACATCTTCACTACAGGGAAGCCTCGAAATTAGTCTGAGGCAGGCTCCCCTAATGTGGATGTGCTACCTCAACTTAGAGTCCCAGGAGGCACTGGGGAGTAATTACTTTGAATGGCCCTGGGGAGTAGCTATTTTGAAATAGCAGCAGTAGAGTGTCCACACTACTGCTATTCCAAAATAACTATTTCAGAAGAGGTGTAACTCCTTGTGGAATGAAGTTTACAGAATCCAGAATAAGCCATCCATTATTTCTATATTATTTCAAAATAACAGAATTTCTGTGTAGATGCACGTAAAGTTATTTCAGAATAATGTCTTTTATTCTGAAATAATGTTGCTGTGTAGATGCACCCATAGGGTATGTCTAGATTACATTGCTCTTTCGGAAAAAGGCTTCTTCCTCATAGAAGGAGGTGTACCAATGTCAGAAAAACCCCTCTGTTCTTTTGATTTTTTTTTTCCGAAAGAATGCGATTGCAGTGTGGAAGTGAGGGTATGTCTACACTACAGCGTTATTTTGAAATATCTTATTTTGAAATAGTTAATTCAAAATAAGATATTTCAAAATAATGCGTCTACACACAAAATGCATTTCGAAATAGCGTTTTGCTATTTTAAAATAGCGTGTCCACACTGATTGGACACTGAATCGCATTTAAGGCCAGCTGAAACCAGTTCCAGCAGGGCATCAGGTCAGTAGTTTCTTTGTGTGGCTGCTGCCTGAGGCTATCTGAGGCTTGTGCTTAAAGGGGCCCCCCCAGACAGCCGGTTCTCAGGTTTCCCTGCTTGCTTGCCTACCTCACTGAGGGACAGCAAAACATTTTTGTCTCTGCCTGCTCTGGTTGCCCTCACTCAGGACAGCACAGCACTTGGCACCATGGAGCCAGAGCTGCCCCTGGGCACTCTGGTGCTCATTTTGGATGTCTTGCTGCAAGCCTGGCAGCAATTGCTCGAGTCTGCCTCACAGCATCTGCTGCAGCCCGACCCCCAGGCCCTCTTCTGGACCCTCCTGGGGGATGAGGAGAAGCAGCAGCCGCACCTGGACACCAGTGTGCCCTGCCACTTCTGGCGTCTGGACATCAGCAGGCACTGGTGGGACCACATCATCCTGGAGTGCTGGGGAGACCAACAATGGACCCAGAACTTCAGGATGAAGAAGAACACCTTCCTGGAGCTCGCTCCTGCTCTGCAGCAACAGGACACGCACATGAGGCCCGCCATTCCCCTCCACAAGTGTGTGGCCATCGCCCTATGGAAGCTCTCCACGCTGGATAGCTACTGATCCGTGGGGAACCAGTTCGGTGTGGGGAGATCCACTGTCAGAGCAGTGCTCATGCAGGTATGGCAGTCTCCAGCCACTGTGCCTGGGGGAGGGGCAAGGAGGGGATGGGCTGCCCCAGGAAAAAGGGGGGGAAGATGGTGCAAGTCCCCTCCCTGGGAGGATTTGTTCTGTCCCAACCGCAGTACGGACTGCCCATGGTTGCTCCTGGGGCGGGGGTGCAGGGCAGTGGCGGGGAAGGAGCACTCTCAGCCACCCTGGCACCCCATGACTCTTGGTTTTGTGTGTCCCTCTGCAGGTGGTCAAGGCCATCAATAGAATGCTGCTCTGCAGAGTCATCTGCCTCACTGATGTGGATGCAGTCATTGAGGGCTTTGGCTTCCCGAACTGAGGGGGGGCAATCAACGGGACGCACATCCCCATCCGTGCCCCAGACCACCAGGCCTCCCTGTACATAAATCGGAAGGGATACTTCTCGGTCATCCTGCAGGCTGTATCTGACCACCGGGGCCCCTTCCTGGACATTAACATGGGCTGGTCCGGCAGAGCACACAATGCATGGGTGTACCGCAACTCCTCCGTGTGCCAGAGGCTGCATACCGGGACTTTCTTCCCCAATCGCCACATCAGAGTTGGGGACGTGGACATGCCTGTGTGCCTGCTGGGGCATGCGGCCTACTCACTACAGCCCTGGCTCGTGAAGCCCTACACGGGACACCTCAACCCCTCCTGGCAGGCCTTTAATACCAGGCTCAGCAGGGCCCACATCATGGTAGAGGGTGTCTTCGGCCGGCTGAAGACCTGATTTAGATGCCTCCTCACCCGCCTGGACCTCTCCGAGAGGAATATTCCACACATGGTGGCAGCATGCTGTGTGCTGCACAATTTGTGTGAAAGGAAGGGGGAGGCTTTCCTGCCAGCCTGGATGGCAGAGGCCGACCACTTGGCTGGCCTGTACATGCAGCCCCGCATGGCTGCCAGCCAGGAGGCCCATTGGGGGGCTGTCAGTATCTGGGAGGCCCTGCGGGAGAGCTTCCAGATGGAGGAGGAGTGAAGTCTCCCTGGTGTGCCCAACTGGGGCCTTGTGCCTTATTCCACTCTCATGTCCTTCCACTTTCCTCTCCCTAACCCCCCTTCCTGATGTAAAATAAACACATGTGTGTTGCCTAAAACAAACTCTGTTTATTGAACATAACTGGGGTGGGGGGAATGAGGGCGGGAGAGGGGAGGCGAGAGGGTGGGAGAGGGGAGGGGTAAACCTGGGAGGAGGGAGCTGGAAGGGGGAGGCAAGGGGAGGAAGGGGGAGGAGAAGTTCAGGGTTGGGGTCTTGCTGGTCCATCTGTCTCCCAGCACTGCAGGTGTGGGGGCCTCAGAGTCCCCGGGGGGAGCAGATATGGAGGGTGGGGCGGGTGTGGAGGGTGGGGAGGAAGTGGAAGGAGGGGGAGCAGGAGTGGGAGGAGGAGCGATAGCTGGGGAGGCAGCAGGGGCTGGAGCGGCAGGAGGCACCAATCTCTGCACCAGGGTCTGCAGGTGGTCGCAGATGGCACGGCCTGGGCAAGCAGCTCCCGCCAGCTCTCCCACCGCAACTGCAGGTCTTCATGCACCCAGTGCTCCAGGATGTGGACCTGCCTTCGCAGGAGCCCCAGATGCTGCCGCTGGTACTTCTCCTGGTTCTGGGTGAGGCTGCAGAGTGCCCAGGTGTGGGAGGATGTCCTGGGTGGGGTGGTGCGCCCTGCACTCACAGCTGCTGCGGCTGTGGAGAAACAAGAGAAGTGGTCAGTTATCCCTGGGGACACAGTGGGTGAAGCCCAGCCCCCCTCTGCAAGGTGAGGACGGCAGGTCTCCACACCATCAGAGCCGATGTGCTTGCACACAGGCCATGTTCGGCATGTCCTGCTATCCCCGGGAGTGTGAGCTGGCCCGGGACTGCACCCATACCCCTGTGCTGTATATAGTGTGGGTGTGGGTGTGGGGGGGGAGGGGAGATGTGTCCTGCCTCTGTGTCGAGGGGGCTTGTGGAGGGAGGACATCATGCAGTGTCCCTCCCCGGGGTCAGGAGCATGTCATGTGCCTTCATACATACATGCATGTGGGTAAAAGGCCAGGGCCCCTGTGTGGCAGCCAGCTGGGGCCACATGCCCAGGGCAGCATGGCACATGCACAGATTGCTGCATGCTCTGTGGTCAGCAAGGCCCACAAGCACGGTCCCTGGTCTCCCTCTTCAGGGAGGCCCCCTATTTCGAAATAAGCATCTACACAGCGCTTATTTCGATTTACCTATTTTGAATTTAGCTTTATTCCTCGTAGAATGAGGTTTACCAAATTCAAAATAAGTGCTCAGCTATTTCGATTTAATTTTGAAATAGCGGTTTGGCTGTGTAGATGCTAGTGAAGTTATTTCGAAATAACGGCTGTTATTTCGAAATAACTTTGCTGTGTAGATATACCCTAAGTGAAGTTTTTCCAGAAAAATGGCAGTTTTTCTGAAAAAAAACTGCAGTGTAAACGTACCCAGAGAGAATACAGAAGTAGTTGTCTCCTTGTCTCAGTTCTGGTTCCTGACATCATGGAGGTCAAGATTAAAACTTCCAGGAAAACGTCTGCTCAGCCATTGTTTCCCTGTGGAGTTGAAGCCTGCTCGGTGTGGCTAGCAAGTAGGAGCTATGGAGGGATAATACAGATAGAATACTTGGGAAATAATACTGTATTGTCTGCCTCTAGCAAGTCACTTTTCAGAGACTTGTAACTTAGCTATGTTTTCAGCTTTTTATTGGTACAGCAAAAGGCATATCAGTGACACAAAGACAACCTCCATGACAAGTGTCAAATTCATGCTCCAAAGCATGAAAACACTAAAGCTGCTTGTTGAAATAGCTATCAGGATTTTTTAACATGAGTAAAACAATATAATCTTCTATTAACGTCGGTCTCAGCAGAGGTGGAACCATTTTCATTGAAACTTCCTAGAAAAATCAGCCTGAGGCTGACACTTGAAATGGAAATTTTCAGCCTGAATGCTTAAAATTTAGCAAAGTTGTAAGAAATTGAAAGAAAAAAAAGGGTATTTCAAATGGACAATTAGGCAACTTAAATTATAGGCACGGCTGCCAGTACTGCTTACAATAATTTCAGTCCTGTAGCCCTGTGAGTAATCAGTAGATCAAAAATAGCTACTCTCGAAGAATACAGAAGTTGTGGATTATCAAACCCACTCTAATTTGGGCCCTGAATATATATTTCTTGGTGCAAAAAGCCTGAGGTTCTAATTGCTTTTTCCCACACTCAATGGTGAGTATTGAAGAAAAACAATCAATAGCATTTCAGACAGACATAGGCTATGTCTATATTACAGAGTTTTTCCGGGATCCCAGAGGTATCTTGGAAAAACTCTGCCCCATCCAGGGAACACGTCTGCTCTTTCAAAAAAAATTTCGGATGCTTTTTCAGTATCCCTGTAAGCCTCATTTTACAAGGAAGAAGGGATGTTCTGAAAAAGGGTTTTTTCCTGACATTAGGCCCAGTGCAGATGGGCCAAATGTTGGGAAAGCTTCTTCCAAAAAAAGAAGCAGAAAAAGCGATGCAAATTGCGGTTCGCAATTTGCGTAGCTTTTCCCAGAAGAACAATGTAGTGTAGACATAGCCATACAGCTTTCTTGGAAAGAGAAATAATTTTTTTAGGGAGTTTTATTCTCTAGCTTTACCCTGACTGATTTCCTCTATTTCAAATTTCTTTGGCAGGGGAAAACTGTCACAACAAGCCCACTCACTCATACCATTTCACTGTGCTGGATTTGTGTGTGTATCAGTTCACTTCTGAATGCTATGTCTGAGTTCCAAGACAGATGTGACTAGCTAGCCAATGCAGATCTCCTTGGCAGAATTATACAGTTTAGAAGTTTTGTTATTCTTTTATAGCAACTATCACACAAGTATCAGTTGTGAATGCTCAAGATCAGTCCCTCAGGATGGCAAGTGAATCATGCAACTTCCATTAAAGTTAATGCAGCCATAACAGTGTGTTATGAAAATGAACTCTTCATCATCCAGAATTGCTTTCTGGGAGATTATCTGGGCCATTTTGGTGACATCACTCCCATGTTTAGATTACCTATGATACCTATGTACTATATTACCATGACCAGATGATCTCATTTATTTAGTAATAATCATCATTTGCTACAGGGATAGAAAATGAAGAGGGCAGGGGGCCGAGGAGTAGATGCATGACAAATTTGGCTTGCAGAACACTGAATGACTTTAAAGTGTGTACTCCATGCTCCAGAACAAGCATCTCTCACAGGCTTTTATTTGCATTTTAAAGAAATACAGGTGATGTGTTTCCTCTTTGAAATGATCTCCCCCCTCCTCCTCTCCCGGCTTTCTGACTGTGTATTAACTATGTGTGAAGGTTGTGAAATCCAGAAACACAAAGCTTTGAAGATTAAGTTTAAAATTTAAGAGCTATTTTGTAATAGCAATACACAAAGTATTTTATGTTGTAGTAGTCCAACAAGTCACCATTTAGATGGCTCATAACGGACCCCTAAAATGTATTCTTCTGTGACCAAATATTTTGATTTCTAGACATTCTAGTGTTTAATAAGAATTGATTTTCCTAGGCTCCACTTTTCCTTCTGACAGTTATGGAAAAATCTTTGCTAACCATACAGTAAAATCCCAATAAAAGAGTCTAATAGAAATAAATAGAAATTTTCACCTGTTGTAGGATATTATAGGCTCAAACAAACAAAAACTTATCAAAATATATTACATTTTACATGCTTTAGGTATAATTTCTATAGAACATTCTTGGGTTTGTCCTATTCAACTCTATTGGATTTTCTTTAAGAGGAGGAGAACATATGCAAAAAAAAAAAAAGTCATTTCACAAATAAGCTGGGCTTAGAGAAAGGTAAAGATGGAGTTGCCCATAAAGTGAGAGTGAAGAGTACATTATGGGAACCGGGCACCGTAAATGAGACTAGACTTTTAATTCCTGATCTCCGTTTCTAAATCCTTTTACTTTTATTTTGTAACCTAAAAGAACTGGAAAGTAACAGATGACAACTTCTGCCTCCCTTTTTAAAATGTGTATCATGCTGGTGCTGCCTCACATCTTTGATCATCTGCTCGATTGTTGTTTTGTGATGTCCTTTATTGTTGAATAAGTATCTTAGCAATAAATACTGTTAGCAGAGTTCTGTTTTATGGTTGACTGGATGTCCTGAGATCAGGTCAGATTCTAAGAAGCTTCCACTATTTGCTTCTTTCTGGGTGAGTGCTTTGGAGAGACTGTGCATTTGCAGCCATGCTGAGCTATTTTACTGAGCTAAAATGCTTGCAAACGGATCTGTGAATTTAAAGCTAGCAAGGAGTGCAGACAGACTCCAGCAAGACCAGCAAAACCAAACCTAAATCTTCAAATGGTATTGTGTATTTGGACCCATAGATCTTTCCTGGTGAATGTTTAATATTCACTTTATGTTGTCTCAATAGTTAACTCTCCAGAGCAACTGACAGAACAAAATTGCTTTTTTGGAAAAAATTTTGTCTACAAACAGAAATGAATCTTAAGGAACTCACTGGCATTTATTTTGACTTAAGAAAGAAAACTTTTGAAGCATGAAGATACATGTTCCTGAAAAATGCCAAGCCTAAGTTTCTATTACTTAAGGAAAAGCAATCAGAAGGGCTAAGGCAGTATGAAAAAGTTACAATAGCTTTGGAAGAAAACAACACACACAAAGGCACAAATATTTCAGCAGGCCTGCAGCACAGTGTAATTCTGCCTTATTCAGATCATTGTTACCTAGGCCTGGTCCAAACTAGATTTTTGCTCAGCTGGAATTGGCTTACCTTAAGCTGAACTGTGGAGGCGCCCACACAGCAGGTGGCTGATGGGAACACACACATCTGTCGGCTTCCTTTACTCCTCACAGAAGGACGAGTATTGGATTCTGGCATGGGCTGCCCCAGAGTTCGATTTAGGACTCAATATAAGACCCACTAAATTGAATGCTAGAAGAATGACCTCCAGAGAGTTTATCTTCTCATAAGCGTAGACATGGCCCCAGTGCTCACTATACCTAGCACAGCTCAGAGTAAGGAATAACAGAGATGAACATTAGGAGGTATTCTGCCTGCTTTCCTGAACTCCTCAGGATTCAGTGAGTTCACTCTCAACAATGACACTATCGGTATATCTCTTCCCTCTACCAGTGTGTTAATCCCACACTGCAAGACAGTTCAGAGGGGAAGCTAGGCCTTAGCCCTGATGACTCCCTATCCCTCCCTGACACTGGAAAGCACACAGAGAACAATTGTCTTCTCCTGTGTATAGGAACTGCAACTGTACCCAACTTTTATGCAGGCCATACAGAAGAGAGAGAGAAATTGGTTCAAGGGTGTTTTGTCTTCCAGAACAGACCATCACCAGCTGTCTCCCCAACCCCACAAATCAAAAGGCATACTATTTTTTCTTTGTCAGTGATTTTGTCTCATCAAATATTTGCACGTAGGTTGGCTACCTAGATCACCCCTCCCAAAGATCAGACCTGCTCCTTGCACCCTGTGAAAGGGCTAAGCAGAAACTTGCTCTCTCACATCAAATCTAATTTATACCATATTTGAAGATTTACCCAGTGGTGCTCAGGTCCTTAACTCAATTTTTGTTTTTCTTCATCTAAATTATTTCTCTGGGTTAGGACTGGGGATGAGGGCTTCCACATGCGGGCTGCCCTGAGGAGAGAGGACTACCAGTTTTCAGTTCAGCAGTCTGGGACCAGGTGAGAAGCACTTCTCCATGGCCACTGCAGTTCCAGCAGGCACAGCCAGGAGAGAGGTGCACATGCCCCAGCTAGGACAGGTCCAGGTTCAACTGCCTCTTGTGCTCCCCAGCCAGAGTGAGGAATGTAGCAAACTGTGCACTTTCCCCTCACTCCCTGATGATGAGGTTCCTGTATGAATTGGGGCGGGGGGAGAGCTTCAGCCACCTGCCATCCCAAAAGGGCACCTGGGAATGGGAAGCTTGGGGTTGGGGCAGTCCCAGACAGGGAGGGGCACATGCCCAGCCAGCTTTTTTCACCTGCCTGGGGATTCTGTCTGTTTTCCGTATGGTTTTCTGAAAAGCAATCCCATTCTAGGCTCATCCCATTTTCCTGGCACAACCAACTCTTATCTGGCTTTAAGTTATGATAAGAGGAAGCTGAATACCAGATTTGATTGTACTAGCTCTTACCATTTAGGAGGAGTTCTTGAACAGAGAGACACACAAACTCTCTCAGATATACTAGATTATCTACTTGACATCAAAATGACTAAGAAAGTGCCAGATGAGATTGGATACCAATTCAGTCTCAACTTAGACAAAGTCCATCTTACAGTTTCAAATAGAGAGGATAAAGACTCGTTCTCCTTGTGGTAGAGAAGCTCTCATACAATGCAGAGCGGATTAAGTTAGGCCAATTAACCTTATAAGCTACACCTGGAAGAAAGCCAGGGCTCAATAGAATCTAATGGAAAATGAAATTCATCTGGGAAGGAGCAGATTGAGCTTGTAAGACTGGCCATACTGGGTCAGATCAATAGGCCATCTAGCTCAGCATCCTGTATCCTGACAGTGGCCAATCCCAGGTGTTCCAGAGGGAATAAACTGAACAGGCAATTATCTGATCCATTCCTAGTTGTCCACTCCCACTTCTGGCACTCAGAGGCCAGTGGCTTCATCCCTGAGCAACTTGGCTAAAAGCCACTAATAGACTTGTACTCTGTGAAGCTAATTTTTTTTAAATCTCATTTTAGTTTTGGTTTTCACAACATCACCTGGCAACAAGTTCCACAGGTTGACTGTGCATTGTGTGAAGAAATACTTCCTTTTCTTTGTTTTAAATCTGCTGCCTATTAAGTTCACTGGTTCTTGTGTTATGTGAAGAAGTAAATAACTCTTGCTTATTCTGTTTCTCTACCCAGTCATGATTTTATACACCTCTATCATATTTTCTCTTAGTTGTTTCTTCTTCTAAGCTGAAAAGTCCACATAGATGTAATCTTTCCTTATATGGAAGCTATTTCATATCCTTAATCATTTTTGTTGCCCTTCTTGGTACCTTTTCCAACTCTAATATATATTTTTGAGGTGGGGAAAGGAGAACTTCATGCAGTATTCAAGATATGGGAGTTCCATAGATTTATATAGTGGCATTATGATAGTTACTGTCTTATCATCTATCCCATTCCTAACATTCTGTCAGCTTGCTTGCTTTTTAAAAAATGAAGCTGAGCCCAAAAGGGGACTGCAGGGGAAGTACACAGCAGTCATTTCCAGAAAAAAGAGAGGTGCACTGGGGGCTACAGAGTCTGGCAAGAAGTCAGAGGAGGGAAGTCATGCACAGTTACTCCCTGGGAGGTCAGAGTTTGGGCTGGTAAATTCCAAGTGAGCAGAGGAAGTGAAAGAATCCAGGGAAATAGTAACAGGTTCTGGGAGCAAGTAGATATAGTTGCTGGACATATGTCTCTGGACTAGAACCCAGAATTGTGGGTGGGCCTGGTTTCTCCTACCACCCACTGGTAAAGTAGCACAGGATCTGATCTTGGACTGGCCACAAGAAGATGCCCCAGTGACATATGAACCCGGTGACATTCCACAGAAATTTCTTATGGAAAAAATGAAACAGTTTGATATTGAAATGCTGTTGCAGTGCCTTAGAGGCATTGTATTTCAGGTGCAGCAAGCTCCATAGGCCAGGCTCCCTAATCACTACATTTCCCATGATTCACCATGGTTTCCACTCTTTGTAAGGTGCATCATGATGGTCGCATGGCCATTGTGCATTGTGGGAGATAAAATCAGCAGGGGAGTCTGGCCCATTAGAGAAGAACTGGGATATGAGGGCAACCAAACTACAATTTCCATGCAGCACTGCGGTGGTATATCTGAACAGAAGTGTTTTGGCTTTGGGCTTTTGGTTTTGATTTTTTTTTCAATAAAAAATATCAACATTTTCCATGGAAAGTGGATTCTTTGTGTGAAACAAATTCATTTAATCAAAACTCCAAAATTTCCATTGGTAAACAGGTGATGGTAATTTTTTGACCAGTCCTAGGTATGGAGTATCTTTGTATCCAAGTGTTTTGAATACCACAACTCCTGTTCCTGTATACTCTTGGCAGACTGTTGTGCATGATTACATATTGTCAGGGTTCCTAAAGCAATAAGTGATAATCTATATCCTGACAGGATTTTCCAATAACTGGTTCACATGAGCTATGGATGTAACTGAGAACATTTTAATGGCACCTTCAGAAAATAGTTTAATCTTAAACTGTATCACAAAGCAGAAAAAGCTACAAAATAGAGATGGGCTGGGTACAAATTACTTTGTGCCTGATTGTTCTGACTTATGGAACCAAAAGTAATCTAGGCTTAATCATGTTTCAGTCTTTGTCCCTGATACTGAATCAGTTTTTTTGTGCCAAATGTTGTGTTCCACATTTACTCTCTTCTCATCAAAGATTGCTGGGAGGAAGCTGGCCAGCCTGGGAATATGAAAGGAGTGAAAAGCCTTTCTATCATAAGAGCTGATATAAGGTTGTTGCATCCCCTGCTTATTTGTCCCATGTTTGGCAGACAATATAGGAACTATACAAAGAAAAAAAATAAGATAATGGTGGATAAGCTACAATTAAGAGGCAAAGAGCAAACCATGGTTTAGTGCTTTTGTTTTTCACGTTCATAACTCTAAGTCCTATTAGCACCCATATCTGGCAAGCAGATTATCAGATGCATAGGACCAAATTCTACTCTCTTTTCTGCCACTGTAAATTCAGAGCAACAACAGAGAAATTATCAAGTAATTCCATATTTAGTGCCTCAAGACAATTTACTTCAATGGACATTGTATTGGGCCCTTACAGAGATGAAAGAGAATGCAGAATTTAAAGAACAGTTTCTCGGGCAGATGGGTGGTATACTTAATGCATTTGTACTGAGTACTACACATTATGAGTATCAACTACACACCATAGAATATTTCTTGCTGTTTCAATTCACTATGTTTTGATCAGTCTTTCCATAGGTTGAACCTCCAAAATCCGGGATTCTTTGGTCTGTTAACATCCGTGGTCTGGTAGGAACATGGATATTGCTGGATCAGAGAGCCCCAGCACCCAGGAGTGTGAACTCCGTCCTTGGGGAGTCTGGGCTGGGTGGGGGAGAAGTGGGGCCATGTAGCTGGGGAGTTCTGTCCTGGGGAGATCCAGCAGGCCGGACCCCAAGCCGAAGCCCTACAGGCTGGAGTCCAGTGGCAGTGGGGCCAGAGCAGAGCTAGCTGCAGGGAGGGGCAGGATCCTAGGAGGCCAGTGGCAGGGGACCTCCCCATATCCAGCAAATTCCCTCATTCGGGATGGGTCAGGTCCCAAGGGTGCTGGACAAGGGAGGTCCAACCTGTACCTTTTCCTATAAAAATTACAAAAAAGGGGCAATGTGCACCCTCTCCCCCTGAGGGTTTGCTTGTTTTATTGAAAAAGTGAGGGGCACAATAACTCTCACATGGCAGAGATTTCTTTGGTCAGTGGAAAGGCCAGCTGCAACCCAATAAATATTCAGAGCAATGTTGGTACTGGACAATTTGCCCTTCCCCCAAATATAACTATCTATTCAGAGTTCCTGCTTCAGGAAAAGTTTCCAACTATCAGCACCTGGGATTGGGTCAGAATTCATGAGGGAATCAACAGGATTCTGAATTAACTCCCCCCAGCTTAGCCTTTATGGCTGCACACAAAGATGTAAAACTCCACAACTTTCCTCTTCCCCCCCAACAGTCTTCTGAACAGATTTTCTAACCCTAGTCACATTTAAGGCAAATGATTTTTTTCACTTATGACTGCGTGGACTACCTTTAACAGAAATGGATTAGCTTCGTAAATGGAACACATTTCCACCCTGTCTACTCCCCTCCCACAGTGTCTATTTCCAGTAATTGGTTACACTATTGTTTGATTAGAGAGAGGCATACTTACAGGCATGCAATCTAAAGTTACTATTTTTAAGAAACAAGAATGCCATAGTAAGAATTTGCAGCATTCCTGTGGGGGAAAAAAATCATGTGCAAAGTGTGCAACCCAACCAGGAGCGGAGGCAGTGGGGCCGGGGTCAGGAGCAGAGCCTGGCTGTTTGGCCTGTGGCAGTGTGGCTGTAATTGTCCTCTGCTGGTGTGGCAAATTCCCTCATTCGGGACCTGCCAAGGACCGAAGGTGCCTGACCAGCTATGTCCAGCCTGTATTTGCTAAAATGCCTGATCATTTCTGGTACTCCTACTAAAGTTCATTGTTTGGCTGGCCTCACACCAGAGAGTCACCAAAACCTGGCTGTGTTCCAGGGACCATGAAGCAGAGTGTTTTGCAAAAGGTTTGTCCTCCTGTACAAACAAGAAGGCTCTCTGGTGGTGTGTTTTTGCAGCTTCATTGTCAGAAGACAGGCAATAGAAGGGTTCAAAACTGATTTACCAAGCTGATGCATTACACTAGGGGGATTGCTTCCACTTTTCTGGAGTCAATTAGATATTCTTTGGATGGAAAGGAGAAGAGAAGTTGACCCATGGGATTGTGGGACACTTTTAATAGACTCCCAGGATTTAAGGGAGGAGCGTTCTGCCTGTGTCTACCCTGAAAAATAATAGAGCTTGAATCACGAATCCCAACTTGACTCTGTCTCAAGACATCTACCCCTGGAATCTCCTAGGACCCTAGGCCTGAGCCAGAATCAAAGATTTGTGTGTAGATAGAAGAGGTGTGTGGGCTCAAGCCTGCATCTTACCTTGGGTTTCCATTGTATTGTAGACATACCCTGTGTTTGGGTTTATCCCAAAGAATCATCTGTATGTAACTCTCCACACTTAATATTGGGCACGATCAAGCTCTGTTAGCACAAAGTTAACTCTGGATTTGAAAACAGAAGAGTAGAGAAATTCAGAGTCAGTGGCTTCCATGGCAACCTTTACAGCTAACTACCACTTACTGCTTAAGCGCTGTGCATTGTGGCCATCTCCTGACACCTTTGCCTTTCATTGCATCATTCCTTTACACTGGTGTAACTGAGCAGATGAATCAGACACATTCTTTGGCACCCAGAGAAAGAAAATAATCTCTGCTGAGAGAAAACTTCATGATCCAGAGGCAACGAAGGCCTTGTTCCAAAAAGCATGATGGGTAGGGCCTTACCTCAGATTCACAGCCATGAACATTTCTGAATGGCTGTCTATACAGCTGAAGCAACACCACATTTTTGGGGGAGGAAATCTTATTTTCCTAATAAAGAGTACTACACAAGAACATATTCAAGCTAAATACCAACAATGCCACTCACCACAGCCATCAGCTCAGCAAGAAGGAATAATTCAAAGGCCCAGATCCTTAGATGATATAAATCAGTGTCACTCCACTGAAGTCTAAGACACTGTGGATATTTTATGCAAACTAAGGATTTGCCCTCAAAAAAGGGATTTAGAAAAAACTAAGGCTGCAAACCTATTATTTTCTTTCCAGATGTCACTTCCCACATTTTCTTGCCTTCTGTGACACACAATAAAGATATCAGAAAGGATCAATAGTTACAGTCAGCCCTGCAGAAGGGCTACAAATCTGTGTGTACCAGCACTTAAGGTATAAATATTTTATATTCCTAACTACAGCTTTTTCTAATATAGTAACTTGCAAGGATGCTAGAGAGGCTGAGATGAAAATGATGTACACATTTATTGTGTGTGATTCAGCTGTATGTAAGGGGGTCACTTTTTATAACTCAATTAATTGAACATAGAATTTAAATAGTGAACAGAAAAAAATTGTTTGGGGAGTGAGGGGAAATATTAGTAGCAGCTGCTATTTTGTTTTATTCTTACTGGTTTGCAGTTGGCATGAGGATGGGTTGAAGATCATAATTGGAAAAGCTCCTAGTTCAGGGACTTGTTTTAGAACACTTTGTTACAATTGCACATGTGCACACGAACACACACACACACACACACATGCATGTACAATCTCCTCTATTAACAGGGCTTGAGAATGGCCCAAAGAATTGGAGTTTATAAGAAACAAAACAGAGTTGTGAGGGTATTAAACAGCCAAAAGGTGACAGGGTTAGGAAGAAAACACCTCTATATGTCAACTATTAAGCAACTGTTCACTAAGTGTTTCTTGCCCTTTCTGAAGCATTTGATCCTGGCAGCTCTGGATATGTCTATCCTGCAGTGTAAGCCCAACCTCAGACCCAGGTTCCAACTTCCCAGATCCCACTTCTGTCTGCACACAATTCTCTCAGACTCTAGCCTGGACCTCAAATTCTAAGATTTTGTGGGACTGGAAGGTCTGAGCCTGAGTCAAGCCATAACCCAGAGTTCAAGACTGATTGCTTTTGCAGTGTAGGCACACACCCAACCCTGACTTGGGTCCTAGGAGCCTGCCAAAAGTATCCCACAATTCCATGGGCCAATTTTCTTTATCTGGTTTGGTCAGCAATTGCCAATCAACTTCAGTGAAAAACAGAAACAATCCCAATTGGCATTCAGCAGCAGTTTATGAATCAGCATTAACCCTGACCACTGAGCAGCAAACACACCCTCAAAAAGTCTTCTGTGTTTGCAAGATTGGACAGAAGAAAGTTTTAGCAAAATACTCTGCTTCATGGTCAAAGGAGCAGCCAGATTTTGGTAAATCTCTAGTATGAGGCCAGTAAAACAACAGACTTATTCTTATTAGAGTACCAGGAATAACCACACATCCCAACAGATAGCAAAGAAAGTGACAGGCATGTAAATATTCTGAGCTGGTGACCACTGCAGAGAGCCAATGAAGCATCTCAAGACTGAACACCAGAAAATCAGGGGCCCTGCAATACCAGAGGTTTTTGTTTTATATGTGGTTTCATGGTTTGCACTTGTGCATTCTGTGCTTGGGTATTCCTCTTCCTCTGGGTCCATCTCCTCTTACTTGATCATACACTCTGTCAGATGCCACCAATAATGTCCACCAGTGTCTTGTAGAAGCTCTGGCTACTTCCTGATACAGAAGTAAAAATGCAAATAAGAAAAGTTCTTCAAACAGTGCCTCTTCTAGTAGTTGGGGGTGCATAGACCAAACTGACTGCGTGGTAGGATGTGGTGGGTTACTTTCTGTCACATGCAGGGTGGGCAATAAAGTTTTCTCACAGTTCACCATGGTCAAAAAGCTAGAGCAGTCGCATTTCAGAAGGGATATGGTTGGTTTGACTTGGATTTCCATGTTGTACTATGGATGCCCAAGCCCAGGTGAGAAAATTCTTAACGAAGGGGTTAACAATCAGTGTTGACACTCAAAACCTGGCCTTCTCTAAGCCACAGTCAGCTGACTCAAGTCCCACCATTACAGCATAAGCATAGTCTCTGAAGGTATGTCTACACTGCAGAGTTTTTTCGGAAAAACAGCCGTTTTCACGTATGTCCACACTGCAATCACATTCTTTTGAAAAAAAAATTGAAAGAATGGAGGGGTTTTTCTGACATTGGTAAACCTATTTCTATGAGGAAGAAGTCTTTTTCCGAAAGAGCTCTTTCGGAAAAAGGCGTGTGTGGATGGGGAAGAGGGAGTTCTTTTGAAAAAAGAGGAAAGAGGAAAAAGCACAGGTGCCCTGGTGGCCACTCCGTCCTTAGTAATCACAGCTTAAATGCGAGATAGAGTCCATTCAGTGTGGACGCTATCTTTTGAAAAAAGCAGATCACTTTTTCGATGCGCTTTTTCTGTGTATACGCTCTCTTTTGGAAGAAGTTTTTTCGGAAAATCTCTTCTGGAAAAGCTTCTTCCGAAAGAAGCCTGCAGTTTAGACATAGCCTGAGTGACAGGATACATGCGCAGATAAACATGCTTCTAGCATGGCACTTTCTGTGCTCTACTTATATAGTAAATGAGTTGAAAAAGAAACACTTTATGGTATGTGAGGCTTTAGTGTCATCCCCATTGGCATTTTAGGCCTTCACAACTGCATCCTGGTCTACATCTCAAACTTTATTTCCTGCTATATTAACCTCTGCTACATCATACCATTTCCTTTCCACAATAATTTCTCTTAATACAGTCTACATTGATCTTAAAATCCATGTTTCACCAAGCCACCTCTCTCTAGCCATTCACATATGTATGTGGAAAAAATGTGTGTGTCTAAAGAAACCATCAAGGTATATTCTTATCAAAACTGAGCAACTATGTGATCTTATTACTGTATCCTTTGTCCTTCCTCACCTAATTTCACATTATCACACCTTTTTCATCTAAAATTAGCCTGGAAACTCTTTGTGGCAGCAATGATATTGTGTCTTTTTATTCATGCTGTGAAGCACTTGGTACTTTTTTATTTTTTAAGGCAATGCGTAATAATAAGCCCCTGCACTAGGTATTTCAATGCTGCTATGTTTTATAATGAGTAGAATTGTGTGACTAATTTATTTTTTCTTCACTGGCCACCTCCTTCTCTGCTTGTCTGAATGAGAACCAAGTTTCCATGTGAGTCTAGCCACCAACAGTTTTCAGCTGAAACTGTTTCACAAATTCATGTTGAATTCACTAATAGTTCATCAGATTGAAAGAGCATTTTTCACATAAACTGTTTGAAAATTTTTTCCCAGCTTCACCGAAGCATTTTTCTTCCATTTAGCCAATGAGTCAGTTACATCCCCATGTTTCTCACTCTTCTGTATATCAATTTGTTTTGCAGAACAGCACAAACCATTTCCCACCCAGTTCTAATCAGGAATAGAAAGAAGTGGCATACAACCATTTGTGAAGTACTACAAAGGGCCAAGCTCTGGTGCTAACTCTACAGTTTCTTTTACCTCATAAGGGTGAGGTGTCAAATAACTAAGAGCAATGCATACTTTTTAAAGGAGACACCACTATTAACATGATTCCAAATGTCTTGAGGGGCTCAATTTGTATTACAAACAATATGAACCACCTGGTATTTAGCACATCCCAGATGCAACATATGCAATCTTAGGGGCCCAATTTTGTCCGGATGCAATCAGCGGGGTTACACAGATGTAAAGGGGTGGGGCAGAATTTGCCTCTATTAGATTTAATGCTCTCTCATTCAGAAATTTTATAGCACAGCCCCAACAGGAGGAAGTCACAATGAATTAAGGGCTAGCATCTTGATGGAACATGAATCTCACTGCAGACCTCCATTCTACTTGAGTGAGATGGGCAGCTTCCTGAAATACACCACAACAGATTTTGTTTCCAAACATGCAGTTCTGGATAAAGGGACATAGTTGATTATTCAAACTGACAATTGCTAAGCCGCACCCACTAACAATTTTCCCCCAACGGTGTAATAAATATTTAAAATAAATGTTTCAAGGTTCTCAGCACAGAATTCCAACATTTACTTAAAAGCATTCTGTAAAAATACTGCCATCTTACAATAAAATCTCAAGATAAATGGAGTGTTATGAATTAATGTAGTGTGTTATAATTTTGTTTCACAGCTTCATGCTACTTTTACTAGTTTTTTTCTGATTGACCTTATATGAGAGGGTGATGCATACTGGAAATTAGGGGAATGCTGCAACAGGAGGTGTTTATTCAGTGGGGGTGACAGCCACCATGGGCCCCCAGGTCAGGGGGGGACTTCAGGCTGAAGGGGCAGAGCCGGGTGCCCTCAGCACCACCTGAACCATGGCACAGCCCTCTCCTCTCAACTCTCAGAGCCATGTGGAGTGCCTGACGTGGCCCCTCTGGCAGCAATTTAAAGGGTTGGGGTTCTGGCTACCACCACTGCCACAGTAGCAGCGGCAGCAGCCAGGTGCCCAGGCTCCAGGGCAATTGCCCCTTTTGCCCCTTCTACTCCCCTATCAGCGGGTCTGTGTTCACTATGTCCATTGTGGTTTTATAACATACCATGTGGGAGTAACTGCAACTCCTATCAACCACCAGGACTGATTTCATTGTGGTTGCTTTAAACTAGCAATAGATGAATCACTAATGGTATGAGAGTTCAGGCTACATAAGCATGGAATGTTTGTCTGAATTTTTATTCATGTATTAATGTTCAGCAAATTGACCTTGAAGTACAGCGAAAATCCCAGTGTTGTGTGATTTCAGAAGAATTGTGAGCATATCATTTCGGTAGTTCTGCTTCTAATCCCAGCCAAAACCAGACATGCAAACAATAAAAGCAAAGAAAAGTTAAGTGCACATTTACAAATCTTACAGCTTCTGAACTGGGTTCATATCTGTGAGGATTTGGATCAGCTCTATTGCTCTGTGCCACGCAAAGTCAGGATGGGTTCAAAGTATTTGCACTTGTAAATAACCTATGAACAGTTTATAAACCACGGCTGATATTCAGTTCATCTGGTCCAATTTTCCACATAACACAGGCCTTGGAATTTTGTCTACTAATTCCTCCATCAAGCCCGTTACTTCTGGTTCAGCAAGAACATGTTTTTTAGAAAGCCATTTAGTTCTTGCATCAACTCTCCAGGCATGCCCAGGAGAAATGATACAGTTCCAGAAGCCTCAGCAAGCTTGGACTGAGACAAGTCAATTAAAAAGAAAAAACAAACAAACTATGCCATTTCTGCCAAACTGAACTCCTGACAGCTTAGAAACACATTACTGGACTGGTTTGAAGGGTATAGACATGATGGTTGCTGATGTGTTCTGACAGCAAGTCCCATCTACCTTCACCTTGGACAAAACTGAAGACAGAGACTGCTACACCAAAATGCATGATACCTATCTGTAATTTGCCACAGGCACCTTTGGTCTAGACTCATTGTTCCCCATCTCCAAGTTCACAGTCTTATACATGAATAATATTAAAACTTGCATGTATACCCTCCAGTAAGAAACTTGCATAACTTTCCAGAACAAGCAAGATTAATCAAACATGATAATCACAATACTAAATGTAATACTGACTCCTCACATCATATCAATCCAGCTAAATGGGCTCAGTGGCACTAGCTGTTAAGAAGTAAGAGGAAAGGCAAGTGATAATCCACATTATGGAAAGTCAAAACACCTCAGTCTCTGAATCAAAACCATTTTTCAGAGTTCACATACAGTCCATCTTTTCAATTAAACTAGCATTTCTCAACCTTTTTGTGCTGGCAACTCTCTTTGGACCTAAAAATATTGTGACTTCGTTCCTAGGAAAAAATTGCACCCCATACCTTCAGCTTGGAACTTTGGGCTCCAACCAGCCCACTTGGGGCATGGGGTTCTGAGTCTCAGCTTAACGCAGGCCTGGAACTTTTAAATTATCTCTGTGGGGCTCCCTGTGGCATGGTCCCCAGGCAATTGCTCTGCTTCCTGCCTAGTAATACCAGCCCCGCATGCGACTTCCCTAAACCCCTCCCATGACCCCTGAGCTGAAAAACATTGAATTAAAACCATAGAGTATCCGAAGGTGGGAGAAATACACCAGTCAGATCCCCCAACAGTGAATCTCCAACTTGATAAATCAAAGCATAACATTTCAGTAGTTCTGCTACCAAACTATGGAGGTGCTACCTATGGAGGTGTGTCTTTTCTGGCTTGCTTAAAGTGAAATTTTTCATTAAAGTTACTTTAATCAAAAATTAACATGACTATAATCAATATGAAATATGGGACCACATCCTCAGACTATGTAATTTGATCTAATTCTGCAGATGTCTATAGAATTGTATCAGTTTATGCCATTTGAGGATTTGACCCTGATGATTTTGAATTGCTTAAAACTAGCCAAATTCTAGTTTGTTAACATGCTCATTTTAGATCTTGGATTGTCTATAGGAGGCCAATATCATACACTCTACAAATACCATATCAGGGTACTGTATAATTGTGCTAAGATATGCAGCATATAAATATGTCAGAAGAGGGTCAAAGATACCCATCTCCTGTACCTCATAATCTACTCTGAAAAGATTAACTCAGATTCTCCTGTCCTTCTTCCACCGCCACCCCTGATATTTCTTATCTTAACCCTATTTTCCAAGTGATTAACTGAATCTCTCACTCATCTACAGATTTTGGTATCCTTAGTTGACATAGCTTCTGTCCATCAATCATTATAGCCATATCATCAATTTGCATCTCCACTTCATTCCATTTTAGACTGAAGAATTTTGAAAGCTTATCAGTTGTAGCCCATCCAGTATTTTATTAATCTCCATCAAGTTCTTAATAAAGTCTGACATTGCTTGATAAGTCAAATTCATATGGTGTAAAATTTAAAAAAATAGTCACAGAGAGATGGGTCCAAAGCCCCGCTATTGGAAGGTTGACAGGGAACTCATTTGTGGGTGTAGCTTTATGTATTTCAAAGTGTTAGGCATTCAATGTCTTTTAAGTAACAAAAGCAATCACACAAAAATACATTGTTAAAAACAGCGAAATAACAAAATTGGGAAAACTAAAATGTGACATCAGTTGTAATCTTCACCTTGTCTAAGAAACTACATTTCATATTTTATTAATTAAAATTAGAAATACACAGTGAAAACTGAGGGGCCACATTCATAAATCAGGAGTAACTTTTAAGCCCCTAATATAGATCTCTGTCAGGGCAATGATCAAAATCTGGCCCTGTATTTCTGTTCACTTCTTTCTTCCCACGAGGAAGGAATCTCTTAATAACCCTGATAAAACTCTGAGCTCTACCTATGTTTCCTTGCTTAATCTTTTCACACAATACCACTATCTTTGAAGTTTAGGACTGCAAAAGACTCCTGTTGCAATCAGTTGATGTTTCCCTAATTAGATGAAGGGGCTCTAGATGAACTATTTCTAAGGGGCTAAGCAGCTTTCTTTGAATTAACCACAACGTGGAGGTCATCTAGTCCAAACCTTGCTCAAAGCAGGACCAGCCCCAAATAAATCATCCCTACCAGGGCTTTGTCAAGCTAGGTCCTAAAAATCTCTGAAGATGGAGATTCCAATGCCTCCTTAGGTAACCATTCCAGTGCTTTACCACCCTGCTGGTGAAATAGTTTTTCCTGATATCCTCCTCCATTGCAACTTGAGACCTTTCCTTCTTGTTCTGTCATCTGCCACCACTGAGAACATCCCAGCTCCTCCTTGGAACCCCCCTTCAGGCAGTTAAAGGCTCCTATCTCCCCCTCTTCTCTTCTTTAGACTAAATAAGCCCAGTTTTCTCAGCCTCTCCTCATAAGTTTTGTGCACCAGCCCCTAATCATTTTTTGCCCTCCATTGGACACTCTCCAATTTGTCCACATCCATTCTGCAGTGGGGAGCCCAAAATAAGATGCAATAGTCTAGAATGTGACCTCACCCAGTGCCACATAAAGGGGAATAATCACTTCCCTTGATCTGCGGGCAATGCTCTTAGTAATGCAGCCCAATATGATGTTAGCTTTTTTGGCAACAAGAGTGCATTGTTGGCTCATATCCAGTTTCTTGTCCACTATAATCCCCAGGTCCTTTTCTTCAGAACTGTTATTTAGCTAGTCGGTGCACAGCCTACAGCAGTGCATGGGATTCTTTTGTCCTAGGTGCAGGATCTGCACTTGCTCATGCTGAACCTCATCAGATTTCTTTTGACTCAATCCTCCAATTTATCTAGGTCACTCTGGGACCCTATCCCCACCCTCCAGCATATCTGCCTGTCCCCCTAGTTTAGTGTCATCTGCAAACTTGCTGAGGGTGCAATCCATCCCCTCATCCAGTTCATTAATGAAGATGTTGAACAAAACCAGCCCCAGGACTGACCCCCTGGGGCACAATGTTTGACAGCAGCTGCTGACTAGACATCGAGATGTTGATCAGTACCTACTGAGCCTGATGATCTAGCCAGCTTTCTATCCATCTTATAGTTCATTCATTCAAGCCATACTTCTTTAACTTGCTGGCAAGAATATTGTAAGTGACTGTATCATAAGATTCTCTAAATTAAAGATCTAATTTACCTCTGAGCTGTGCAGCCATGTAGCCACACAGCTCCCTGTTAGGTCCGATACAGGTGCTCACGGCTACAGTGGGGAGAGATGCCTTTCCTTAAGCCCCAGACCTGCTGCAGCTGGGGCTACATCTTGTGAATGAATCCACACTGACTGCTCTTGATCATTTTCTACTCCTCCAAGTGCTTCAAAATAGATTTCTTGAGGAACTGCTCCATGATTTCCCAGGGACTAAGTTGAGCCTGACTGGTCGGTAGTTCTCCAAATTCTCTTTTTTCCCCTCTTTTTGAAACATGGACACTATATTTGCCTTTTCAAATTATCTGGGACCTCCATGGAGCATGAGTTTTCAAAGATAATGGTCAATTGCTTTGCAATCACATCAGGCAGCTCCGTCAGCACCCTCACATACATTAGATCCAGCCCCATGAACATGTGCACATAAATAGTCCCTAACCTGTTGTTTTCACTACTGAAGGCTGCTCGCCTTTCCCCCCTCTACCTTCCTCGCCTCCCATACTGTGTTGCCAGGATCCAGAATTTGACCATCTCATGGAGACTGTTGCCCATCTTGCCACCCACATCTATTTCCCCTACCAATTCCTCCTTGTTTGTGAGTAGCAGGTCAATAGGAGCATGGCCCCTGTTTAGCTCCTCCAACACTTGATCCAGGAAGTTGTCCCCAATACTCTCCAAAAACTTCCTGCATTGTTTGTGCACTGTTGTATTGTTTTCCCAGAACATGTCAGGGTAACTTAAGTCCCCCTGGAGAACCAGGGCCTATGATCTGGAAACTTCTGTTAGTTGTCTACCTCATGCTCCTGGTCTTGTCGCCTATAGCAGATACCCACCATGACATCACCTTCTTGAAAATCACTCCATGCACGAGTTTCTAACATCTGTTGGTATGTTTAAAAGAACTGTATTTGAGTATAAACAGAAAAGTGGATCAGGAAGGGATTGATGTTTGCTGATATAGATTTATAGTTGCTTAGGCTAGTTGTGCCCTCCTTTACCTTTAAATTCTGTGTTTTCTGGAGTTATACATATTCCTCTTCCAGGTGTAAATTTCTTGTGCTGCAGAGAGAGAGGGTGGCGGGGAGTCCTCTCTTCTTGGTGTAAATATATTCCGACATGGATGTTCTAATCAGGACAAAAGAGCTTGTCTTGGACATGCTCTTTATACTCAGCTTGAGTTAGGGCAGATTTGAACCTTACACTTAGAAGTTCTTGGTATGTTATATTAAAATAAAATCGCATTTAAGATGTGTAATGGAAGAATCTTGGGAAGACATAGTCCAAGAAGAAAATCCCATCCACCATGCAAGTATTACAAAGATTCATGGGACTTATAAACTTTGGGAGAAAAATTTAATTTAAGCTGCACAGATTTCCCCACTCCTCCTTTCTTCTACCTCATTGAACAAATGAGCATGCTGTGTTCCAGAAGAGAACTATAGAAAGCACTACACCGGAAAATGCTGCTTTTTAGTGTGAGTGTGGAGGCAGCATAAGACATGTGCCTGAGAGTATGTGGCAGACAATACCAAATGTCACAGTTTTGCCGGGCCCAATGCAAAGAACTGCAAAATTAATGGGAGTCCTTCCATCACCTTTAGCGGATCAGGCTTGTATATGTGGTGTGATGTGATCAACAAGAAGGAAATGAAGTACACATTGTGTCAAATGGATCATACCATGAAAAATGATTATTTTCTGGCCAAGAGCAGTTACCCTGTGGATGGATGTGGAATGTAAGCTTTCTTGCTTGATGTATCTGCATACTGCACAGAAAACACTGCAGCAAACAGGCGGGGGGTGATACCCTCTAGTAAATCTTGGGAAGGGCTTTGTCCTTATTATTAGAATACTAAAGTAAAATCTGAATATGAGTACAGATACCAGCCAACCCAAAGATGCCAATATTGTCTACACTCAAAATGTCTGGTGCATGTCAATGTATTTTGTGGAAGGGACTTTATTTACGGCCTATTTTTTAAACCACTGTTTTCATCTGTGAGGTGGGGTGGAAGAAGGTGGGTGAAAATAAAAATCAAGTAAACCCAGAAGTGGACATTGACTAGCTGCGGGAACATTGCCGTGTGTGTGTGATTTGAAGAAAAAGAGACAGACACATTAACCACTGAGAAAGGGCCTCCTCCTCCTCCCTCTCCAGAGGAAGAAGGACTTGCTAACCAACAGGGTCATTATTTTAACCTCAGTGATGAATAGCAAGAGAGGGACAGGAGAAGGAAAATGTATGAACCCCCCTCCTCCATTGTCACACAGCAGCTAGACAGACAGAAAAAGATTAGGTAGGCACAGTGAAAGAATGCCCTCTGATACGGCTATGGGGCACAATAAGTAGCGTGAAAGCCTTCACACAACTGTTCAAAAACATCAAATCATCCACAGCAGCTGTGCCACTCCTCCTATCACTTCTGTTTTAGATTGTGAGACCATGAAGGCTGGAAGGCTATTGAAAAAATACAAAAAGGATCCTATAAGGAATAAAATGGCAAGTGTCTATTAAAGTAAAGGGACCTGATTTTTTTTAAAAATAGGGTCTTGTACTTGTCTCTTATTTTTCACTTGCTAATCATTATAGAAGCTGATTTTTGGTTATAATTAATTGTGGACACAAAAGATGGCATCTAGATTTCTAACTACCTAATTATGTCTGGAAATTGAGCAGTTAGGCATTTACCAACCATCACGTGTCTACATTTATCTGCACTTGGAAGTACTTGAAGGCAGTTAGTTGTGGATATAAAATTGGGGCCCATTTAACAAGGTATTAGGCTCCCCATGTGCATCATGTGCCATGGCAAATCTAGGAAAATTATGCTGCTTTTCCACTGTAGTAACTAAACAGCACCATTTCTTACCTCTTTTAACAATGGCAATGAACACACTAATGATGTGTATATGTGAATACTGGCAATGATGAGGAATGGATAGACTAGTAAAAAAAAAAGCAGAAATAGAAAGGTGCCTACCATTCCTTACAACACATAAAATATTAAAATAAGCTACTTCTTTGGTTAATGTTGTCTCATACCTACCAGCACTTATTCATGGTGCAGCTCTGCAACCACTGCAATGAGTACAAAAATGTAATAGTTGCAGAATTCTGTAGGCTATATGGAGCTACAGCAGATATTTGATTTTTAGTTCTCCTGTGTTACTATGTCATTGTAAAATGCAATGTCAACTTGGAACATCCATGATTTTTAATAATAATATTTTTGTCTCAGCTTAGTGATTCTGTGTGGGGGAATTTTTGCTTGAGTTCTCCCTTAACACGGCCCTTTTATGTTCCTAGTATTGCCAAACTAATGTGATCCATCTGCTCTGCTGAATCATTTCTAGCTCACTAAGCAAAAGTATTGTGTTTTCATGCATTTTGGACATGGTTGATATGCCAGATCCCCCTGCAGACCACTGAGAGTCATCTTGGATCTCTCTCTGGAGCCAATATGCCTTTCATTTAAACATATACACGCATAGCCCTAATCGTCAGTAAAGATTTTCATTTAGGGGGCAGAGGTATCTCTCTTTGTATCCTTTGGCCCAGATATTGCTCATCTCTCTCAATGCTTTGTGATCCAAGTATAATGCGGGAGGAAATTAAAAATAAAACAGGGTACGGATGTTAAAGAAGGGACTTCAGCCTTTGCTTTGAATTTTTGCTGACTTTTATTCATTTAAATTAGGCTCTTAAAACGTGTACAGTGTGTGTTTTTGTGACATAATTATATAGTGCCATCTTGTGATGGTTGGACCTCAGAATGTGTAGAGGGTCAAGCAGTCCCACTGACAGGGGGATAAGAGGGGCAATTGCCCCCAGGCTCGGTGTTTCAAAGGGGCCCAGAGCTCTCGGCAACTGCCACTGATACTGAATTGCCACCAAAATGGTGTGCTGGGCATTCTGCATGGCTTTGAACCCTACCTCTTCTACCTGTGACCCCGCACCTTCTGGGGGTGCAGAGCCAGGCCCCCCCTACACCTTCTTCCCAGGCCCACAGTGGCTGCCAGCCGCACTGGGGTCAAGTTAGGATCAGCACCAATGATTTGCTTAACAATTCTCCACACACACAGACGTTCCCTATCTTCATCCTAAAATCCTGTCTTACCTTCTTCTCCAATAATTCCCTGGCTTTTTATTCCCAGGGACACTTCTCCCATGGGGACAGACAGCTTCTGTGGGTCCTTGGACAAGGTGTGGGGGGGCCCGGCTTCATGCTCTCAGAAGAGGCTGGGTCTCAAGAAGAAGGGGTGATGACAGGGCAGCTAGCCCTCAGCACCCAGGACTGTGATGTGCCTCCACGCCCTCAGAGCCACCTGAAGTACACCACATGACACTCTGGCAGCAATTTAAGGGCATCAGGCTTCTGGCCACCACCCATGGGCCCAAAGGCAACTGCCTCCTTTGTGTTCCCCTCCCCCCATCAGTGGGCCTGACCTCTCCCTATGCCTTAAATAGGCTCTAGCTTCTTCATGGCTCCAATAGTTCCAGACTACCAAACCCGTTATTTCGAAATAATGGGCCAGTTATTTTAAAATCTGGATTCCTGCTTTCCTCAGGGAATAACACTTATTTCAAAATTGTTATTTCAAAATAGCGTTAGTGTGGATGTTCCGCTGCTGCTAATTCAAAATAATTAGCCTCCAGAGGCCTCTCACCGCTGCACTTGTGGCTGCTCTGGCCAGATCTGCCATCTCCACTGCTCCCCTTCTGCTGTGGTCAGGGGCAGATGACCATTTTGTGGGGCCCAGGGCAGCACAATTTTGCGGGGCCCCCCTTTGCCATAGCGCATGCACGGGGCTTTTTGAAGCGCGGGGCCCGGGGCGGCCGCCCCGCTCGCCCTGCCCTATATCCACCCCTGCCTGTGGTGCTTAAAGTAGCAGTCTGCAGGAAAAGAGCTGTGGCATGAGAAGAGCTTTGCCAGCCCTCTGCCATACAGCACCATTCCAGGAACCATGGCCAACCCCAGCACTCCCTTTGCGCCCCCTACAGCTGCCAGAACTCTCACAGCACACTCACCTGCCACTGGCCAGGGACACAAGTGAACACCAGCCTGGACTGGTGCAGAGATCCTGGATCTCAGCGAGGTCGGGGGTAAGGAGACCAACCTCCGGGATCTCCATACCAGAAAGAGAAACACAGATGTCTACCACCAGATAGCCACCAGCCTAGCCAAGAAGGGACACATCCAGACCCTCGATCAGGTCCAGATGAAAATCAAAGAGCTCCAGCAGGCCTACAACAAGACCAGGGGAGCAGAGTGGACACTCTGGGGTGGCACCTCACATGTGCTGGTATACAACCAGCTCGATGCCATCCTGTGAGGCAGACTGATCACCTCTTCCCTCCCCCATTGTCATCGAGTCCGGCCAGAATATGCCTGGCATCAGCCCCCACGAGGGCAGAGTTGTGGAGGACAATGAGGAGGAGGCAGAGCAGGCCAGCCAGGACACCATGCCCGCCAGTCAGGAGCTGCTCCTCACCCTGGAGTCGGTCCCCTCTCCCAGGATGTCTCTCAGGGATCAGACAAATCCAGGGAAGGTACTTCAGGTGAATTCTATAACTTTCCATATACACATGAAGGGGTAGACTGTGAGGGGCTGCATGCTCCTCGCTCAGCCTACTCGGCCTGCAGGTTGCACAACAACAGCCTGTGCATGTAGGTACACATGTAGCGCCAGTCCAGAGCACTAAGCCCCATGACGCTCTCACACAGGGACCACTCGGTCCCTCTCAAAAGGTTCCTGGAGAGGCCTGCCTTATTCCTGACTGTGGTGGGACACTTTCCCATGACAAGCCACCACTAAAGAGGCTGGGGTCATGGAAACACCCAGCAGTGCCATACACAGCACAAGGTCATTCTCACACCCAGGCAGCATCCACTCCCAGTTGAGCATGGTGATGTGGAGGAGACTGATCCCCAGCATGGGAACCTGCCAGGGGAGGAAGAGGAAGGGACCCCAGTAGCACTCTCTGGCAAGCAGCCTCTTCCACTTCCACACACCTCCCTCAACACCCTCCTCACATCCTCTAAGAGGCAGGGATAAAAGTTCTCTCTCTGTGGGATGTAGCCAGTGCCGTCCATGGTGTGTGCAGGCCATAGAAGGAAGCCAAGCCATCCCTTCCCCCCTCCTGCCCACAGGCTCCTAACCTGCCCAGCACATTCCCATGCTTGCTTGTCCCCCAGACGTGGGTGTTGAAATGCTCCCCTGGGATGTCCCTGCTCCTTCAGGAAAGTGCCTGCTATCAAGGCAACTGATGGCCTTGCTCGAAGCACATCACCACTGTCTGAACTGAGACCTTCAGTGTCAGTTCAAAGATTAGGGCTGGGCTTCATACACAGTGTCTCCTGGGATTACTGCCTTTGTAACTTTTCTTCGGAGTTGGGCCAGCTGTGGGTGTGGTGTGTTCACCACTCCCACACCATCTTCCCAACTCCATGGGATCTACTGGAGGATGAGAACCTGGGAAGACCTGCTGTTTAAGCAGATGGCTTACCTCTAGTCCATCGTCCAGCACCGGGAGTGGGCTGCTGACTGGGAGGAGCACTGGGCTTATTTGGAGCAGAAGAAGGCTGCCTGGGACCAGCTGGCATGTCAGTACGAGACCATGTGCTTCTATCTCACCTTAGTGATGGAGTTCATGGAGTGGGCCACCAGCAACATCCCCCAGTCTACTCCCCCCTCCTGTTACTTCCCCTCTAGACTCCCCAGGGACCATCAGGGCCCCAGAACGTGGGGCAGTAGGACATCCAAGGCAACCAAAGCCTTCCAACCACCCTGAGGCAGGTGCCACTCCCAGCCCCATCCCTGAGCCCCCCTTTCATCCCCTCCTCCATTCCAGGTTCTTTCCCCAATCCCCTCCCTGTTTTGTATCCCCCCAAGTAAACACACTTGTTTATTCAAACAAAAAAGGCTTTTTTAATTTGTTCTTCAGGGGACGAAGGGAAAGTGGGAAAGGAAGGGATGGGGAAGGAAGACACAAAGGGGGAATGCAGGGGCCCCTTGTGGAGAGGCACAGGGGAGAGTCTCATAGCAAGCCTTGGCTGAAACTCTCTCTCAAGCCTCCCTGATGAGCAAAGCCCCTTGCTGTGCTCGTTGAATGGCACTGGCATCCAGTTGCTCATAAGCCCTGGTCAGCCATTCAGCCTTTGCCCCCCATCCTGGCAGGAAAGTTTTCTCCTTGCTCCCACATAGGTTGTGGAGCACACAGCAGGCTACCACCACAAAGGGGATGTTGTGCTCATTGAGGTCCAGGTGGGTGAGGACACTCCTGACCTACCCTGTAAGTGGCCCAATGCACACTCCACCACCATGAGGCATCTGCTTAGCCTGGTGTTGAAGTGTTTCTTGGTGGGGTCCAGATTGCCCATGTATGCCTACATTCGCCAGGGGAGCAAGGAGTAGACTGCATTGCCCTGGATGCAAATGGGCATGTCCACATCCCTGACCCTGATGGTGCAGTTAAGGAAAAATGTGTCAGTGTGCATCTTCTGGAACAGGCATGAGTTCCAGGAGATGTGGGCATTATGTGCTTTCCCTGACCAGCAGACATTGATGTCAGTGAAAAATCCATTGTGGTCCATCATGGCTTACAACACCATCGAGATGAACCCTCCCCTTCCTGTTTATATAGTCTGAGGCATGGTGGTTGGGGGCCAGGATGTGGATGTGCATGCGGTCTATGCCCCCCCACCCCAGTTGGGGAAGCCCACGGCAGCAAAACCATCCAAAATGGTGCTGATGTTGCCTACGATCCTCCATAGCAAGATGTTATTGATGGCCAGGGCTACCTGCAGGAGCACAGCCCCGATTGTGGTTTACCCCATGTCGAACAGATTCCCGATGGAGCAGCAGCTGTCCGGAATGGTGAGCTTCCACAGGGAGATGGTGACATGCTTCTGCAGCAGGGGTAGCAGGTTGCAGTTGGGTGTCCTGTCAACTGAGGGCAGGGGCAAGCCACTTGCAGAGCTCCAGGAAGGTGACCTTCACATGCGGAAGTTCTGCAGCCACTGCTGGTCATCCAATCGCTGCATGACGATACAATCCCACCAGTCGGAACTGGTCTCCCTCCGCCAGAAGTGGCATTCGATGGTGTCCAGGGGATTGAGGGGCATTTGCAGCAGCAGGAATGCCAGGAACCTGGGTGGAGGGGTCCTCTGGTTCAGGCTGGTCATTGTCGTGCTGGAGCACCATGTGGGCAGTCTGGACGAACTGCACCGTGAGGCACAGCAGGAAGCTTATGAGCCTGGCACTGCTTTTCAGCAGCTCTGGCTCCATGGTATCAGTACTGTGGTGTCTGCAAGGGCAATCAGAGCACCCTGCATGCTTTTGGTGTCCCAGGAGGGGGAGGCAATGGAGAAGTGGCACATGAGACGTGGCTGTAGAAAGGAGCCCCTAAAAGCACGTGTCTCAGCTAGCTTGACCTAGCAAGCACAGGAAGTGGCTGCCCTTCTGGTGCCCTCCCTGGAGTGCTTCTGGGGCTCTAAATCTGAGGCAGGCTCCAATCAGTGTGGACGTGCTATTTCAAAATAATTCTGACTAATTTGATGCTCCCCTGTAGTGGAAACATGCTATTTCCATTATTATTTCAATTTTACTTATTTTGAAATTATTTCCTAGTGTTGTCGTGCCCAGGAATGGGTCACAGGGGATGGACCACTTGTGATTACCTTTCTGTTCATTCCCTGAAGGGCACTTGGCATTGGCCAGTCAGAAGACAGAATATTGGAATATATGGACCTTTGATTTGACCCAGTATGGCCCTTCTTATGTTGACACCCTCCTTCATGATCTATGAAACATCCTCCTTGAATTATTACAAGGGACCACTACTCTTTCCTCCTTTGAAACTCTCCTCAGGACCCACTTTTGCAGTCATAAACATTTAGTTAACGAATGATCACAAGATCTGCACCAGTCTGCTCTGGCTAGTTTTATTTAATAAAAGAGTTTAAGATAATTTAGAATAATCAGGAGCTGTGTAATTTCTTATAAAACCATACAATGATATTTTAGTGACCCTGGTCCTTCATTTTTTCAGATTATCATGCTAATTTAGTCTCTCTTATCTGCAGTTTGACTTTCAACTTCTAAAGGAAGAAATTGTTTCTTACTATGCATTTGTACAAATGACTCAGATAACAGAGCCTGATTCTGAGAGGGACGTCTAGGCACTCTCTTACTACCACAAATTAGTAATGTCAATCATGAAGACACACAAGAGGAACAATAGAGTTTGATGAACTGATATGTTATACTGAAAATAGAAAAAAAAGTAATGTTTGGAAAAAATGTGAAACCCAAATTTCAGAGAAAATATCTCTGAATATAGTTGAAGGTAAATTGGTCACCAATGTCACCTCCTACTTTGTGTTCAAGTCTGATTTCATGATTACTAAAATGTTCTCAAATCACAGGAAAAATAATCCACCTACTTCAAAAAAAAAACAGAAGCAAAACTGATTTCAGTTACAAGTAATTAAGTAGCTAATATAGATATAATTGTTTAAATATATATTATTTCAGAAGAATCCTTCTTAGTGTGCTTTTATTGTTGTCCCTACATAATACTGCAGGTTCTAAATGGTCTTTTTCTCTGGAACTGGAGAAATAAAAGAAACAGATGGAAAAAAACTGATTAGGTCATTTTGTCACTTTCAGAGCACAAATGTTATTTCTCAAAGGGCCCTTGAATGCTGTGTCCGATCTAGTTATAAAAGCCTCCAATGAGGAGGCTTCATCATTTCTCTTTGAAGACAAACACAAAGACTAATAGATGTCTTGGTTAGGTAGCTTTTTCTGATATACAGTGTGCATATTTTTCATTTAGCACGTGTCCCTTGGACAACCCGGTACAATTAGTAGACACAACCTTTAACATGGCAGACGCGAACAATTGAGCATCAATGGACTATGTAATTTTATACCCATCTGTCCTAATTTAACACTGGATGGAGTTTGTCCAACTATTAAAATATATTTTTGAATAGGTACCATAGAAGAAAAAAGAGGGAAACAGAATAACTCTAATTCTATTCTGTTCCATTCTGCAGCTATTCTAATTCCTGGCTCTTTCAGGAAATAATGAATTCATTTGTAAATGTTCTGTGAGACTTTTGGCAAGTCACTTGTGACTTTAGGGATAACAAGAGTTCCTCTTCCCTACCCTTTGCCTGTACTGTCTATTGAGAATGTAAGCTCTTCAGAGTAGTGTCTATTTCTTACTATCTATTTGTACAGCACTTACCACCATGGCCTGCAATTTTTGTTGGGCCTTCAAGGCACCTCTCTAATGTGAAAATAAATAAATAATGGTATTTACTAATTCCTTCATGTTAATCTTTCTAGTTTTACTAGCTCAGGATCTCTTTACCCTGACAAGTCTTATTCCTGTTACCTCTTCTGGCAAAAATTAGGCTTCACTTTTATCTGTATCTAGAACTGCTGCAGAATTCAGTTATTTTGCTTGTATTTCTCTTCATTAGCACTATGTGTATTTTTGTTTCTGGGGTTTCATATATTGACATTGTAAAGGGCAACTGGACAGAAAGAAAATGATGGCCAGGAGCAAGAATAATAGGATTGCTAAAAAAAATGTAAAACTGATCAAATGACTATAATGTTCTGTCTAGTTTTTTAGAAAGACTCCCACCACCCAGGTATGAGTGTCTGCCTGGCTCTGGCCCTCATCACCATAATATCCAAGCAAGTTACAAGTTTAACTAAATTTCCAAAACCAGTATGTAAATTTTACTGTGAAAAATATGATCCTAAAATGGATTAATATAAGAACTCATTTTAAACTGAAAATCACAAGGAACAACACTCATACTTTATGTTTTCATTCTGTACAACAGAATGAAAAACAATTCTGATTTCATTCACCTGCCATGGCAGTGGAAGATCACAATATTATGATAGTAAAACCAGAATGTAAATGGTTGCATTTATATCATTTCCGATTTTCTGTATATTCTTGTCATGCCAGTGAATCATGTCGTGTTATTTTCTCTACTCTGTCATATAAATAGATTTTAGAACCTCATACATTCTGTGAAAGACAGTAATGTATTGAATACCCTGACCTTTTTCTTATTCTAAAATTTGATTGACTGGCCTCTTTTTGCCTTTCAGCAATGGCAGTGGTGGACTATCCAGCCAATCAAAATACTGAATTTCAAAAAATGAAAGTGCTGCTTAGCTTACTGTCTCTCCTAAGCCTGTGTCAGGCACTGAAATTCAGATGTCTTGTTCTTGTGACAAAGATAACAGCAAGAACAGGAAGAAGCTCTGGAATGTCAAAAGAATGAATCCATTCTCCTGACACAGAATTTAAACAAACCAGTGGAATGGTACAAATTTAAACTGGCTTGTTACAATAGGAAAAACTGTAATCTTTGATCCTTCTTAGACACTATAGAAATCCAGCTTCTCACTTTTTAGCATTTTCAACAAAAAATTCTGTGCATACTTTATCAAATCTAAATATATGCCTTGATAAATACAATGCTTAGTAGAAATTCCTATGTCTAACCCTTACTTTATGAAATAAGGCACCAACCATTTCACTGACAATAGACAATCTTGAGGGTGAGGCATATCTGATAAAATACTCAATCTGGATACTTCTGAAGACATTTGGCTATGGTGATATAACAATTTTATTTTTAAAATCTTGCAGAGTTCTAAATATGATTTCATCTTCTGGAACAATGGAATATTGTAATACCATCTTCTATTTAGAAGAGCAAAATGCTCATGCCTGTGCAGAGGAGTACAGAAATCTATATTAGAGTACTGCATTGCAAGTTAAGGGGTCCAAATGAGATGATTTCATTGTTGGTGTCAAGCTATAATTTTGTAGTAGTTTACAATGTAAAAACACACAAGCATGAAAGCCTGAGGGAGGGTAAAAAATACTACACTGTCTGGAACGTGTAAGAAGGGAAGCCTAGAGAAAATGTGGGGAGGAGTTGATTTCACAGCTGAGGTTTCAAAATCTCCAATAATAAATCCTGAAGAATGGGATTTTAATGAAAATGCCAAGCAAATATTAACTGTAACAACACTGCATTAATAATGCATTAATACAGAGCATTTAGGGAAACACTACCAATTGACATAATTGTACTAAATTATACTGTATTTTCAAACTGATTAACTGATAACTCATTAAATAACACCACCACACTTAAGCAAATGAAGTGTGTTAAAAGGAGCCAATAATCTGCAATCCATGTGCAGATAAAAGGAGCTGGATTGACATCTGGCTGTAGGAAGCAGTGATGGAATGGTATGCATAAGAAAGCCATATGTCAAATCTGCACATGGCTAAATGTCATTGAAAGGATAAAGACGGAAACATATTGACAAGAGAAAAGAGTCAGAAATGAAACTGAATTAAGTATGAGGATGATTATACATGGCGCCAATCTGCAATCGCAGCATTTGAAGCTGAAGGTCAATTAGAAAGGTGGATACACAACTGGCAGAAACTGGGAAGATTTGCAAAACTACTGTGTAAAACTGGGAATACGTCTGCTTTTGAGCCCATTACAAGAAGTTATTGAAAAGCAAATCTGGCTATTGAACAATGATTGTACACAAGCTGCTAGAAACCCACAGGAATGAAAGCAAGATAAATAGATGGACTTATGATACTTCTGTGAAACCACTGAAAAGTACTTTGGCTACTCAGAGTAATCAGTGAGTGGGCTGCTGTATAACAGTATGTTATAATGTAACACTGAAAAAAACCAGACAATTAACAAGTACCTAGGGAACTAAAAACTGATTTTCTTTATTTACACTAAACATTAGCATGTTTTACCCATACAAAGTGATGATTGATGTTGGATGTTTCAGACACAATTACCCACCTGCAGTTCCTACATTTCCTCCTTGTCCCTTTCCATTCTACATGAAGGCTGCTTCTTCTATCCCTCTGGCACCCTTCCCAACATGCCTTGCCAGCCACTGCCTTCCTGGGTATTCCTTTGGGAGCTAGAGTCTACCTATTTCAGGTAGAAAGCTGAAATAGAGTAGAGCTGATCCTGGAACCTCTTTCAATCAGCCAGAACACCCCATGACCACTCTACCGCGTTATGTTTCAATGCTGTATGCAAGAGTGTACTAAAATCCCAGTTCTGCAATCTGATCCATACAGATAGAAATCCTGCACCTACACACAAGGTCTCATTGATTTCAGTTGGCCTCCACACAGGCACATGGCTCCACCTGCTGTGAGGATCAGGTTGCAGGTTCAAGTTCTTAGAGAAAACAGATATCAGGAGCATTAGAGAAGGGAAACAATGTGGCAGCTGATTTTAACGATATTAGAACATCTCTGGGAAAAAAATATGAACTAATTCATATAACTAACATATTCCAAAATTTTATAATCTGCTTTTTGACAACTGGAAAAAAGAAGGTGAAATTTACTGAATAAATAATGTGTTGGAAATTATTCACTAAACTCTACCATTTACTCACCTCTTTAAGTGCTCTGACAGTGCTGAATGATTGAAAACACTTTGTATTAAGTAGTAGAAACAGTAACAGTGATAAATAATGGAACAGATTATTTTGAAAGATGTTCTGAAGATTGAGACTTTAAGAGAAGCCTGAGTATGATCCCTAATAATTTTCAATTACTTAAGAAAATGGTGAAAATGAAGAGCCCAGTCCAGCTTCTGTGGATCCCATTTGGCTTGGGACCCAGGTGAAAAGTAGCCAAATGCACTATATCATCTTGACAAGCTGAGGAGGTGAAGAGGTGCAGGAGGAAGGGGAGACTGGCTTCTAGTCATGGTCAGCAGCCTCCCGCTGTACCTGGAAACATCTGTCCTCACAGTAACAGAACTTGTGGTTCAAGGATCAGCTTTATCAGCCACCTAGGGGTCCACAATTCTCATGGAAGATGATCATTCTTGGCAACGAGTGAACGTTATCATCAATCATTTTAAAATAAATGCCATCTATTATAGGTGATGAAGACTATAGAAACATCTCTGCCTGTGCATAAGCATTTTTCTAAAAACCCTCAGACCTTGCTCTATACTCTTTGAAATTTTGGTTCCAAATGTTTCTATAAATATAACAGGACTTCTGTTTTTAAATCTTAAAATAGGCACAGAGCAAATACTGCATGGAATTTATCTTAGAAGAACTGTATGTACCCTTGGTTCCAGTGAGCCTTGCTTTTTCTCAACAAGATATTTAGGTCACCGACCCCACGTGCATTTGTTTTCATGAATCCCAGCAGAAATTGCAAATGTGAAGGTCTCCAAGAAACTAGATAAGTCTGACAGCCAGACCCTGATTCTCCAATGTCTTACAATTTGTATAGTAACTTTTCCAAGGGGAGTGAAAAGTGCTACCTCATATACTGCAGTTACATTTTTACAAGGTGCAAAGCCCTCACTGGGCTGAAGAGGATTCTTCTCCTCTTAGAATGGCTTCAGGTATTAGCAACCCTAGACTTGCCTATGGAATTATTTGTCCTTAATAAAATAGGAAGCAAAAAGTATACACTTGTCCTAATTAAAGACCTCATTGTGAGAGGTACTGAACACCCTCAAGTCCTATTAACAGCAAAAAGAGCTCAGGGTGCTCAGTACCTTTCAGAATCAAGTCCTGGTGGCTGATTATACAAGAAGTAAATAGTTCCAAAAATCTATCCTAGGATTACCCAGCAAATATCCACAACCAAAAACTCAGGAATGGACTGATGTATATTTCCAATGTATTTCATCCATAATCTAGTCAGAATACTTAGGTTGAATTAGTACAATCAGTATGTGGACAAGCTTTCAAATCCTTTTATCTCCACATGACCCGGACTTCAATATGCTGTTGAATTTTGTCCTTAATGTTTTAAGGGGGATGTGAATAAAATGAGATTCAATCCATCATTGGATTTGTCAAAGTCAAGTGGGGTAACTCGACTGAGGTGAATAAACTCTCCCTAGCTTTCTAATTTGCTATCATTCCCCTAAATATCCAACAATGTAAGATCTACAGTAAGTATCTATAAAACATCTACTCAAAAGACACACTCTACTTCTGAAAGAAACCATTTCCCCTTTCAAATAGTATAGCACCATTTAGATGTATTGTGGGAAATCTACAGCTCCCTCTTAAGCATTCAAGCCTCCGCCATAGTTAGAAAAAATGTATGGAATGAGCGCTAGCTGATGTCTACTTATGTCACTTTCTTACATTCTTCAGATGGTGTTTTTATTAAAAACAAGGATGTTCTTATTTAGGGAAGAAGTGTAAAGGTCTCTTTCATGACTCCCATCCTGCTATTGAATCTGTGCACATTAAGTGTAATATACTTTGATAGCTGCAAAAATGCTATATTTCTTAGGCTGTGTGAGATCTAGGCTACTTAGCAAGTGAATAGTGTTGGGCTTGCTTGCTTTTACCCAATATTCCATCCATGATGTCTGCAACAAGCTTGACTACAATCAGTGCCAAGGCTCCCTAGTTTTTGTAGCACTTCTTCAGAGATGCCTAGAAATTCAGCTGCAGCTTCATGTAAACTAAAAGAGGGAACATTTTATTTACTTGAATTTGTAAATCAATAATACAATCATCACAGAGCTGGACACTTTTTCAAATGGAAAATTTTGCATTCAAAAACAAAATGGGGGTGGGAGTGTTTCCCCCCCCCCAACAGAAACATTCAACATTTGGCTACTTTTTTTTTTTTTTTACAATATATTTCTTTACCCATTCCCCTACCCAAAATGAACACAATACAAATAAAAGGGGAAAAATCACTTTGGGAAACTCTTCCTCCCCCTCCTTTGAGCTTCACTGACCCAAACTCTGGCTTGCCATCTGAAATGCAAAAGAAAAATTGTTGCTGGGTTAATACTATGGTTTTAAAAAGTAACCTAAGGCAATGGATTTTCATGCAAGCATTTAGATTAGTCTATCTTGTGATACCAAGTATTAGGAAAAACTTGTTCTTTTAGATATTACTTGCCATTTTTCTAGTACTAAACTTTGGCAAACTGAGTTCCGAAGCACATGTCTTCAGTCAAGTAAAGATAACTTTTTAACAAGATTGTTTCTTTAGCTAGTACATCACTCTTCGTTTCATTGTGCAATAAAAGGGATTTATTATTATTTTGTTATGACTTGTACTGCAGTAGCAACTAGGAGTCAGATACAGACCAGGGCCCCATTGTGTTAGGTACAAACAGACCAAAAACAGACCGTACTCTGTAGTGTTCATTTTACAGTTTTAATCAAAATCAGGCAAACATTTGAACAAAAACAACCTCCTCCTAAGGATCTATCTACATAAATGTTCATTTATTAGCAGTAGCTGGTGACATTTTGACTAAGGGGGTGGTTGTCAAAGACACAGTTGCATATCTGACTCCCATTAAAAGTCAGGGGATAGAAAGTTCCTAAGTACATTTGAAAAGTTGCTCTTATACAACTAGCTTAACCATCTTTGTAGTTCTGATACAGCAATCCCAGCATTCTGAAAGAGAGATACCTCTCAGAGCTACCATCATACATTTCACCGAGCTTTTGACCAAAGCAGCTTCTGTTTATTTTTCATTTTGAACTTGGAAATATCAGAAACTGGGAAAATGACTGAATGATACCATTGATCAAAATAAAAATTAAATAAAGCCACTGAACCTGCTGTCAGTAAACATGTATAGAACAAAATAGAGACTCATCTCCTGCAGCTATGGGACTATGTTATTGTTCATCAGATTTTCTCAGAGCATCATTTTCCCTCCTGTCTCCTGAGTTTATCTATCATTCAAAAAAACTGCTTGGAGAAAAATAAAGAAAAATATTATACTAGATTTGATGAGTTTGTACTGAAGGAAAAATTGTTTTTGTAAGGACTTTTTTTTAAATTAAAGGGGTAATCTCACCTTTACTGTTGGATGTCTTTAAGGGTATGTCTAGACTACATGGCTCCATCAACGGAGCCATGTAAACTAGTTTACCCGGCATAGGCAAAGAAGCGGGGATTTAAATAATCCCCACTTCATTGAAATAAACATTGCTGCCACGCTGTGCTGACGATCAGCTGATCCGGCACAGAGCGGCAGTCTAGACGCGGATCTGTTGGCTGGGGAAGCCTTTGCCGACTGATCCTGTAAACCTCGTTTCACGAGGCATAAGGGATCGGTTGGCAAAGGCTTCCCCAGCCAACAGATCCGCATCTAGACTGCTGCGCTGTGCCAGATCAGCTGATCGTCGGCACAGCGTGGCTGTTTATTTTAATGAAGCGGGGATTATTTAAATCTTTGATTCTTTGCCTATGCCGGGTAAACTAGTTTACATGGCTCCGTCGACGGACCCATGTAGTCTAGACATACCCTAAGTGAAAATAGACAATACTGTTTTTTCCATGATATTTTAGGTGATATCTGTAAGTCAAATGAAAGTTTTAACTCTTGTAAAAACCATATTTGTGTCCATTCCAGATATGGTGAAAAAAAATCTACATTTGCCCAAATGAGTCAATAGAGATTTGTCTAGGATTGCATGGATGAATAAGAGATAAAAGATATCTGAAAAAAAAAAAAAGCAAGATTGAAGAAGTACAAAGGCAGTATGCAGGTGAGAGCAGAAAATGGCTCTTGACAGGGGTTCTATGTGTTATGAATAGGGTGTGGATAAGAAGAGGAAAACATTACTTTGTCAAATGTTTGGGTTTCTGCTTAACATGGTTTTTGTTGTTGTTGTTTTTTGAGTTTTCACTGACTGAATTGTTTGGATTTGTTTTATTCATTTGTAAGGATGACTTTTTTGCCCTTCTATTACTGATGTGTATTCTTAACCTTGACTCCAGCATAATAAAGATTTTGTTTAGAAGAAAGTAGGGCTGTGTGAATAATACATTTCTTTCTAATTCACTGGCAGTTCCAATACAAATTGGGGGAGAGTTATTCTGGATTGATACATAAACAAAACCTTTTGAGAATTTTGAAAGTTGATAAATATTAATTTTGTTTGCCCCAAAATAAAATACTTGATTTTGAACTTTTGTTCACATTTTTCCATTTAAAAATATAAAATTGAAGGCCACTCCATAATGAAAAGCTGCTTAGATACACAATGTCAAAATGTTTCATTTTGAAAATGTCAGAACAAAATGTTTTGAAATGTTGGGATTGTGTTTTTTCTGAGACAAAGAGTTTGATGAAATCAACATGAATTTAGAAACTTTTTAGTATCACTGAATATGTATTTTTTGCTGAAAAAATGTTTAAACAAAATTTTTTCTCACTTGTAGAAAGAGTTCTTGCCCAAATCTAATAATGGGTCTAACGTGGTGATGGGGCAGGGAAAAGGAAAAGAGTGTAGGAGAGAGAGATCAGCCCCCTCTTTACATGAAGATTATTTTCTTGAATGCCTGCCCAGAATATATCATTATGAGGTGAGAAACCATCTTTAGATTAACCTTGGAATGTAGGCAAGATTCAAGTGCAACTAGATCTTCCAAAATAAACACATCTCAATGAAAATGCAGAAGGCTTAACATCAACTCCAACAATTAAGTACAAATTTTTGGATTACACATATGGTTTATACTGTTTTAAAAACACATTTTGCCAACTTAGTTTCAATTTACTGCCTGTAAAAGATCCTCCATTCACGACCCCTTCAAGTACTCACTGTACAGATGTTACCTAATTTGTATTTATATCTATCTAGGTCAGTTAAGTCTTTCTGATTTCCAAATCTTTTGCCTTGTCCACAAGGCCATGAACTATGACCTATGAATAGCTGTTTTTTTCCATGGCTGTCAGGCAGGCTCCCTTTCTCTCTGGTATCACAACTCAAAGCAACATGTGCAGCAATGTGCTTGGCAGGAATTATGTCAATCAGCAGGACGCTCTCTCTCTCTTTTGTCTTCTGATTTGTCTTTGGGCTATGGAGCCCTAGTAACGATCTCACTCTTATTGTCAGTACCCATGTAAAACTTGCTGATGAATGTGGCCAACCTCTGATAAATATTCTGAAAGGGCACGTGCAACATGTTGTAGGATTCTCCTATTCCTTTAAATTTTCCCGTGAAATTTCAGTCTCAGTTTGGCAGTAAAAGGTCATTTATTTACAAATACAGTAGGACTGTCTCTATTAAATGTACGTCCAGATGCATGAGATTAAGAGCACTTGCTTTGGTAAATGGTGCTACTTATTTCTGTACAGCTGAATTTCACCTTTTTGTGGGCATGGCCCACAGAAGCTAAACCCTTGTGGCATTCCTACCCAGGAGATAGGAGCAGCTGCTAAAAATGGAGCAAAGCATGTGTTGTGTAGTCTGTAGAGGTGAGCTTCATCCCCACTCCATATAGGCCATTGCAGTCAAGACATCTAGGACAAGGGTCATCACTGGAACTATATGTATGTGGTTCCCTCCAATGGTCTGAAATTCTCCTATAGGTGAGTAGAGGGGCAGAGGCCACGACAACTAAAATGCAAAAAGTATTTTAAATTCACCACTGTGATTTTCAGTATTGAGGTAATCTATTCACAAAAAAACTGCCTTGTTAGATGTGGCTTCTTATCTACTATTCTATTTATGAAGGTATATTGAACTATAAGTACATGTTTCCTGTCTTTATAATCAATGAAGTGAAGTAAATCTGGATGATGGTAGGGAAACCCACAATGTTTTATTTTCGTTTAGCATTTCAGTGGCTAAAACTCTCCACCTTCAGGAAAATTCATTAATTGTGGTTGGTAGCTAGAGCAACAGAGCTAGAGAAAACAAAACAATGGATTCCCAAAAGACAACAATGCATGGTTGTCTTCAGATGTGAGTTTGGATGTGGGGCATCACTATAAGATGTGCCTAGGGATTAATTAAGCCATTTATGACCATGGTTTCATTGTTCTGGTTTAGCAGGACAATACTATATTGAAGAGAATCTTTTTTTCTCCCAGCAATAGCTCTCACACTGAGTTTTTCCTACGTTTTTCAAAGAATTTTAACTATTTCATCTTTTTTAATTTGATTTATATTACATATTTGTTCTAGTGCATTTTACAACTCCCTATTTCTCCAGCCAGCCGCTTTATTATTCAAAGCCTAATTTGGTCTCTACATTTGTACAAATCATTATGCAGAATGGATAAATCTTTTTAAAATGATGCAAGATTTATTAAAACATTAGAGATACTGTATCTAAGGCACCATTTTGTGAGTACATGTACCAGGTACCAGAGAAGAGACATACAGTACCCAACCAACCAGGGAGTAAAGGAGGCATCCTTACATTTGTCCATTCATTTATCCATTGGGGCATTGGACTTATGTTTCCTGAAATCCTTCTTAAAAGCATCAACCCTAGAAAATGCATTTCTACAACTATCAGAGGGGCAGCCTTGTTAGTCGATATCTGCAAAAACAACAAGGAGTCCAGTGGCACCTTACAGACTAACAGATTCATTTGGGCATAAGCTTTCATGGGCAAAAACTTGTGCTTATGCCCAGATAAATCTGTTATTCTGTATGGTGCCACAGGACTGCTAACCACAGAAATGCCAATGTAAGGGACCCTGAGGAGAGTCATATTACTCCAGATGCAAAAGCAGGACATATTCTGTCATGGTGGGGTTGGAAGAGATCTCATGTAGCACTTGACCATGAAGATGGACTGCGGATGCTCCTACACCATTTTATAGATTGCAACTGGCTAGTCTGGCCAGGTCTACTGGTTAGTGTACGGCAAATGATGCCTGACTAAGGGGATCAGCAAGGAGCATGAACTTCAGTTCTGCCTGGCCTTTTTGTAGGCTACACAAGATGGCGTTAGGAGGGCGGAATTTTCATACACATTCCCCTGCAGAATCTGACCTTAAATTTGTCTATAGGTTTAAAGAAGCCCTGTGGGAGCAGAGTTAGGCCAATGCTGTAATTGTTTTGGAAAATCCCACCCTTCACACTCGGTTTACCATTGAGTAAATCATCCTTAAGGGTCTGATGCTGTGTGTGCCCTCTTGCACAGAACTCCTATGGGAATCGGTGGTGGCTCCACACACTCAGAGCTTTTGGGACCTGCCCCAGTGCTGTTTTATTATGTTTGTATATCACTGAGTTTGAACAGAGAGAACGGAACGGTCAGTTTCACCTTTGGGTTCTAATGCATTAGTAACGCAATGTTGCCAAATCTCCTGCATTTAGTATGCCTTGCCCAATATGTTCTTGCAGCCCTAACTTGTGATATCATGTGAGTACATGGGAATCTTAGCTTCTATTTTTATTTTTATTTTTTTAAGTCTGTAGCTCCCATAGCTACAGAGAAAATCCTATTGGCTCAAAAACCAGAAGAGACATGAGAAGAACCAAAAGAAAGCCCTTATTTTTTAAAATCTCATTATTTTTAAAGCAGTCTTCATAAATTTGGGGAGCCCACCTCACGCATTCTGAACACTCAGAGCTAGTATATTGCATTGGTTTTGTTGCAGATTTTACAGGGAAATCGGAGGAATTTTTAAATCCAATTTTTTTCAAATGTATTTTCAATTAATTTTTATTAAAATTATTACATGAAAATATTTACGCTTGTCAAAAAATTGGAAACAAAGAGAGAGGGGGAAAAATAATGTGAGGGGATAAGGATAGGGTTTTTTTTAATCCAAATCTGATTCAGGGAATTGACAGTATTCCTTAATTGAGTGATGAGCCATTCAGAATAAAAAAGAGAATTATATTGCTCAGATTTTGCTGCCCAGATCTCACAGTATAACACTCCAGATTTTTCCTCCTCCCATCCCAGAGCTCGTCTAATTATTTCAGGTTCAAATATAGTACAGCATGTTCCTGCTCAAATCATTTTTTCAACAATATCTTGTTAATTATTTTAAAGTTGTTTATTTGTACAATTTGGAATTAAAACAGAAAAAGGAGAGGAACTAAATTTGAGCTGTTGATGCTTTGCTTAGGAGAATCCATTAGAGGGTCCAGCTTACAAATTAATATTAATTTTATTGCTATTTCTGTTGTGGTACCACATAGTTGCCCTAAGCAGAGCCCCGTTGTGCTCAACAATGTACACACACATCTTTAAAAATTAATGCCTGTCCAAAAGAGTTTACAACAAATATGATGAATCGGTGAAGAAGAAAATTGCTCAGGGGCAGAGGACCCATAAAACGTCCTGCATACCATGCCAGCCTAATATTTACCATCAAGGAGCTTTTTTGTTTCACACTCTTGTCTGATTGGAGTCTTTAAGTTGGATTCTTTAAGTTATCACAAAACATGGACTGCATTCAAGGTGGCAAAGTGTACTTTTTTACAAAACATACCAGTTTGGCCAATATAATATATAGTGATCCACTTTTGCTTCACAGACAATAAGTACTTAGAAGAATTAGATTATTAAAGTAGGTCATGCCAAACAATGTGTGGAGCATGAAATCAGAAGGGAGTGCATATGTGTATATCTGAGGCAAAAATTTATCCTACTGTATGCAAGGAAAACCCACCCCTCTCCTCCCTAGCATTGAGAAGTTTGCATGGGGAGCTGCAGCCCCCAAATGCTACCAAATCCAGCTTTAGGGGATGTGATTTCAGCACTTAGGGTATGCCAGTGAATCCATTATTACATTGATCCAGTAGTCCTCACAGGAAAAGGGTGGGGTCAGCATAGGCTAACTAGTTGATGCAGAACAGCTCCACTGTTGATCTGTGACATCAAGAGGAGGACTCCTTAAATCCTTTTTTGATCAATCACCAGTTATCCTCTGCCCCCAGGTCAGCAAGGTACATAATTCCATACCTGCCTTTAAGCATGTGAGCAGACTAAATGGTAAACTCTTTTTGGAGTGGAGACGGCCTTTTATTGTGTGTCTGAAGTGCTGCAACACAGTGGGGAGCTGGCCCATGATTTGCATTCTTTGAGGCTATCACAATACAAGTAATAACTGATAATACTAACAACCCCTTTGAAGTCACCAGGACTACTGGTGCTTACAGCTAGGCACATGATTAATTCCCTTGCTGAACTAGGACCCTTCACCAAGACTAGGTGGTAGGACTCAGCTCTTTATTTATTAGGATATTTGCCACTCTTCCTTTTTCCCTCTGTTGCTAAGCTCAGTTAGGAAATGCTATCTATGAAAAACATAGATCAACAGCATAACTTAATTGAATTTAAACACACAGAGAAGACCTACTGTCCACCTACTGTAGCCTTGTAATTTTGTAGGTAATAAGTTAATTATAATGAATGTATGTTATAATATAAGGTTTGGATTACATTTTTAGAGATTTAAACACAAGATGTAGGCCTCAGTCAGGCCAGGCAGCTTTGTTAACTTAGCTCCAGCTCTGTTTGATGTTAGCATGATCTGATGTTAAAGTGAAGGGATGGAATATTGTAATGCATAGTGATGTTAGTATTAGGTAAAGCCTTGTAATAGATAGAAAGAAGTTTAATGTTGAAAGACTCTGTAACTTTGTTAAAGTAACTACAGGTACCCTTTTGTTCCATGCTGCAATTATGTAAATGTATTGTTTGTGTGAATGAGAGAGAATGTTTTAGGAGAGATAAATGTAAAGGCCACTGCGTGCCAAGATGGCCAGAGGAGGTGCTGAAGACTCAGAAGCACCAAATAATTATCAACTAAGCTAAAGCACACTGAAGACGCAAACTGGACCAAGGCAGATTGATGAGCCCTGAAGTTAGAGGCAAGCACCCCTTGATAGGGAACCGATAACAAGTTTCGCCAGAAGACAACATCCAGGAGGGGCCGTGGGCCCATTGATATCATATGACTGCAAGAACAACTTCCAATAACATATGTCACAAGAAGACTGATTGTGATGTTGAGTTATTGATTAAGGCCTGACAAGGCAAAATACATAGATTTGCAAGGAAAGAAAATCCTATAAAGGATGGGGTGTCTTGTATGGTTCTTTGGGTTCCATCCTGCTATGACCATGGGGCATCAGTCTGGACTGACAAGAACCCGGCTCCTCCCTCGTACTCAAATTATCTGGCTAATAAGTTGGGTTGAGCAACAAACTAGTAACTATTCCATCAGCAGGACGTGTGTATGCATGTGTGTATGTGTGTGTGTGTGCACACATATGCTACTTTGTTATATTATCAATAAACGTGGCGTGTTGCCTTATCCCCCTGAAAAAGATCCCGTGTGCTCCTTTTAAGCTTAACACCACAACTTTTCCACAAATCTTTTTTTAGAAGCTGCATTTCTATTTAATCATTGCTACTTTAAAAAATGTTGTTGCTTTTCTGTAGAATAAAAACAAAACGTGGCTAGAATTTTGATCCTGATTTTGGAAACCTGCCCAGACAGCTTTCACAACATAACAATCAATGTAATTATAATCACAGCTGACAATAGTTTCAAACATTTTCCCCCATTTAAATAATAACATCCCCGAACAATGACACAGTGTTACTAATATAAATGTTTGAAATTGAACTAGACACTGGCAAAAGAGAGATATGGTATTTGCCAGAAAATACTATACTAACCTAATAGTGCATCATAACAAAAATATGATAAACACACACAGCGTTTTAAAGTGCTACATAAAGAAAACTAAAAGTATATAATTTTTTCAACACCTGCAAAGTCATGAATAGCATAAATGTCAAGACATCTGAATTCTATGATGGGGGGGAGGTGTTTTCTGGCAAACTTCTTTCATAAACATTAAAACCTATTGGGTTTTTTTCATTGCCATTCCATATTCAGAACACCTGTTTTGTTAAGTCTGCTTCTGCTCAAAGAAAGTTTAATAAGACTCATTGTGTTCAAAAGCTTTGTTTAATCCTGGTGTTACTCTAGGGGGCTGTAAACTCCATCTTCACTTCCCCTTAACCAGCCCCTCTGTCTCTCCTCTTCTCCCCTTCCCCACTTGCACATCATTGAGACTGTTGTGGCTTTACTAAGAGAAATGGATCGTAATGGTTTCAAAAAAATCTGAGCTTTAAGCTTCCTCTGCTCTCTGTTCTGGGTTGTGTTAGTTGACACTCTCTCACTTCTTTGAAACAATTCCATGGTCTGATCTGATAACCTGCTTTGTTGGAGGCTTCCAGATAATAGAGAGGCATTCATTGGTGTATCTTTATCAGATAGACTGTCTCCATCTTTGAAAGTGCTATTTATTTCCCCACATTGCCTAGATTTATTGAATAGTCCATTAGAAACTGTGCCTGACAGCACAGACTTGATAACCACTAAGTATAATAGAATCAGCTCTCTTTATGTACATACGTGCAAGCACATGCACACAAATCTAAGTCAGAAATGATAGAAGGGGAAATTGCTAAAGAAATACATTTTCCTTCTACATTTGTTTTTAGATGGGAATAAAAAAGGAGATTGCAAATGCACAGATGGGAACTAGGTGCCTAAATCTCATTAAATTGCAATGGGAGGTAGTCATCCAACTACCTTTTTGGCTACTAAAAATTATCTCCTAAATACATATTATTTTATTTCCTTATAATGGCTACAAGGCACAATGTGCACAATCATCCCTTGGGCTATGTCTATACAGCAGCATTATTTCAAAAAAATGATTCCAAAATAACACAGTGTATTTACACTACAAGTGATTATTTTGAAATCACGGCAAACTGGAAGACTTCTTACCCCAACTCCTGTAATCCTCATTTTACAAGTGGTAAGGGAAGTTGAAAGAAGACTGTTCTTTCTACGACTTCCTGCTGTTTAAACAATGCCAAAAGCCAAATTAAGCTATTTCAACTTAAACTTTGCAATTGACGTAGCTCAAGTTGCGTAGCTTAATTCGACTTTAGCCTGCTGTGTAGTCATGCCCCTAGCATAATTCCATTGATTTCAACAATTAAGATTTCTCCCATGTCTCTAGACCATGGCTCTCGTTACAGTATTATCTCTGTGGCTCACAATCGGTAATGGCTTTCTTAATCCGCAAAACACTCTGAGGATTAAGAAAGGTAAAGTAAGCAGGTAGTTTCCCTATTTTACAGAAGGGAAACAGAAGCCTGGGGTTGGTTTACTGAATTACTGAAGGTTGTATAGGAAGCTTGTGGCCAAGTCTTCTTATCGTAGTTCAATTCTCTACTTGCTTAAAGTTAAACTACCCTTCCCTCCAATTCTCACTAGAGCATGTAAATTGGATTTTCTGTCTGCATTGTTTCCATCCCTTTCCTTTTTACTACACCCCTTTCACAAACTTTGACTGCTGCTTCCATCCTTTTCATGCTTCCTTGTTTTGTCTTCTTATTTGTTTCTCTTCCCTCTAGCCCTTTCCATCTTCATTTATTCCTTGAGCCAACCTCATCTCCCCCATGTATTTTCCCCTTTTTTACCTCCTTTCTCTCTCCTCTGTCAGCTGCTCCTGCTCTCATCATGATACCATTCATCTCTTGACCCCACATTTTCCATCTAAAGTATTTTTGTGGTCATTCCAAAGGTCACATGAACTGAATAACTCTCATCCCTGCTAACTGGCTTCTATTATCTGGAAGCCTGAAACATGTGCAATTTTGGAGGACTCTTTGACTCAAAACCTGAAGTTAATAATTAAAGAATAAGACCCAAATTCCAGCCCTCTCATAGCACCTGTACTGAAAAGATGAGGACACCCAGCATTTTACAAGGGCTCACTGAATGATTTCATAATTTCACTATCACTAGAGCCCTGCAAATCCATGGACATCCACTTTATCACTGTGGATATCCACATCAGTGGATGTGGGTATCTGCAGACCATTTCTGTGGATCATGGATCAGATGCAGACACAAATTTTGTACCCACAGAGAGCTTTATCTGTGGACTTCATCTCTGAGCCAATGCAATGTTGTTTGGTCAAGCCTCCAACCAAGCTCCAAGGAAAAAGGAGACCCTTGACTCAGAGCCCCCATCAGATGGATAGCTCTGGGGGAAAAAATCTTTCTTCCGCTCTACTCTGCGCTGATTAGGCCTCAATTGGAGTATTGTGTCCAGTTCTGGGCACCACATTCAAGAAAGATGTGGAGAAATTGGAGACGGTCCAGAGAAGAGCAACAGAAAATGCTTAAAGGTCTAGAAAACATGAGCTATGAAGCAAGGCTGAAGGAATTGGGCTTGTTTAATTTGGAAAAGAGAAGACTGAGAGGGGACATGATAGTGGTTTTCAGGCATCTAAAAGGGTGCCACAGGAAAGATGGGGGACATTTATTCTCCTTGGCCTCTGATGATAGGACAAGAAGCAATGGGCAAACTGCCGCAAAGGAGGTTTAGGTTGGACATTAGAAAAAACTTCCTTACTGTCAGGGTGGTTAAAGTTGGAATAAGTTGCCTAGGGAGGTTGTGGAATCTCCATCACTGGAGATATTCAAGAGCAGGTTAGACAGACATCTGTCAGGGATGATATAGACAGTGCTTGGTCCTGCCATAAGGGCAAGGGAATAGACTTGATAATCTCATAGACTCATAGACTCATAGACTTTAAGGTCAGAAGGGACCATTATGATCATCTAGTCTGACCCCCTGCACAATGCAGGCCACAGAATCTCACCCACCCTCTCCTAGAATAATCCTCTCACCTATATCTCAGATATTGAAGCCTTCAAATAGTTTGAAGACCCCAAGATGCAGAGAATCCTCCAGCTGTGATCTGTACCCCATGCTACAGAGGAAGGTGAAAAACCTCCAGGGTCTCTGCCAATCTACCCTGGAGGAAAATTCCTTCCCGACCCCAAATATGGCGATCAGTTAAACCCTGAGCATGTGGGCAAGACTCACCAGCCAGACACCCAGAAAGTTCTCTATAGTAACTCCTATCATCCCTCCATTGACCTATTTACCACTGATAATGAATGGTCAATTAGTTACCAAGATCATGTCTATGATTCTATGATCATGTCTAATGTAGCACTACGGAGTGTGGGACAGGCTGATTCAGAGTCCTAATACCTGTCTCTGCATTCTGGAATAATCAGCCTTGAAGTATTTATTTATTTAAGATTATTTAAAATATTTAAGTAAGAATTTTCTCTTGACATGGAACTTCACATAGCCAAGGGTATCCTGAGACAAGAAAGCAGAGGCAGTGTAGTGCTTTCATATTAAGATTACAAGTCTCACACAGTGGCCAACTGAAACTACAGGTATTCATGCAGTTTTCACTTTTCTGAAACCTGGATCCAAACAACTCAAACTTTTGGGGAAGTTCAAATCCAGATGAAGTATAAAATCTTTTTATCCTTTCTTGTACTGTATAAAATCATGCAGATGCATCACAGTATCTGACCCTTCTTATTTGATCAAAAACTTCTCAGTAATTCCTTCTAGGTCATGGAACACTAAGTATCAAATAAGAACAGTCATTAAAGAATGGGTCTAATAACTCAACACGCTTTTGAGGGTCACACTCCAGTTACTATATGAGGCTTAAAAAAACGTAATGTCAAATGCCAATTTTACATCTCTTTATTTTTTGAAACATTTATTTTTTGGAATTCATATTTACCATACTTAAGATTTCAGGGGCTTTTGTTTAGTTAGTTTGGTTGTTTTTTTAAGGTTGATTAAAATTTCTGTAGCTATTTTTGAATTATGAAAAATATGCAGTTCTCCTACTTTGAACGAATTCTGATCTCCTTTATTTTTCAATTTCTAAATTATACAGTGATAGACTTTGCAGGAAATCAGCCAAGGTATGTATGAATCAATGATTAAGATAGTTATAGAATTATTTTCATTGGAATAACTAAAAAATGGTTTTGAAGCTTCATATTTGATAGTTAGTCTAAGAACCCCTTAGTGTCAACTGGCAAACAGTTCATTGTTCTTTAACAACAACTTTTATGAGGCTTGGCAAACTCACTACATTCAACACATGATTTCTCAGTATTTATCCAAAAGGCTCGTGTGATATCTCTTCATAAAAGCTTGTGTCTATTGACCCTCATAATTATTGCAAAATGTTAAAAATATGTTTTTTGAATGCGTTTGTGACGGGGCTGCGGGCACAGTGGTGGCGGCGGTGGCGGGCACAGTGGTGGCGGCGGTGGCAACCACAGAGTTCCCACATCACGGGAGCCCCAAGGAGGCGTTTGCTGGGGAAGGCGCGACCTCTCGGCAGCCATGCACTGCTTGCTCTGACACCGCCCCCGGGAGTGGCGTAGGGGCACATGCTGACATCAGGGGGACACTAAAAGGAGGGCAGGGGCTACGCACAGGAGGGGCAAAGAGGCCCCACACAGGCAGTGTAAAAGAGGGCCAGGCCGGCTCAGGAAAGGGGAGCGGAGGCGCAAGTGCGAGCCGTGGGGGCGGCTGAAGGAGGAGAGGAAGGCGCCGGTTTGATGAGTGGGGAGCAGGAGAGGCCGGGGTACCGCCTGGAGGCTGGCTAGTCTGGAGACGTGACGGAGGGAAGGAAGTGACCCAGGGCTGGGTGTTGGAGCCAACAGGCAACCCGAGGGTTGGTGAGTTACGGCAGCTGCCCCACCAACTGGACAGGGAGTTGCATCCTTGTCCTTAGGGTCCTGGGTCAGGACCTGGAGTGAGGGAGGGCCCAGGTCCCCCTCCCTTCCGCCGGGCGGTAATGCAGGGGCAGAAGCCCTGCTGACGGGGTGAACCCAGTGAACTTAACGACTGGTATTGACGAGGTTGAGGATAAGTAATAAGGACTGGGACATGGAAAAAGTGGCTAGGGAGGTGAAGGGAGCACTCGGGTGGGAGGCTACGCCTTTATCCCCAATGATGACATGGCTGTAAACCTGAGGGGAGGCACAGATCATGACAGAATGGTGGAGAATGTGGGTACCCCTGGTCTTAGCCCTTGGATTTTGGGGCCCACGTACGTTTAAAAAAAAAGGAGGGAGAGAGAGGGGAAAAGTTTTTTTGGTGAAGAAAACATGGATCTGAATAAGGTCTTTGAATGGCTGGCTGAAGAGCAGAGGCAGCAGACTCAGTTGTTGCAGCAGCTAGCGGCTCAACAATAAGAGCAGCAATGACAGTTGTTAAGAGAACTCTCAGACCAACAACAGGCCCAGCAGGAACACTGGCTCCAACAGGGAGTGGCATTAGGGCGGTCGGCTGGGGGGGCTATTGAGGGTCTAGAGGAAGGCCTGGCCAGAACAACCTAGTTGCCAATATGCCTATGCAAAATGGATGATCCAGAGGCCTACTTGGTGACGTTTGAAAGGGTGGCCACGGCAGCAAGGTGGCCTGATGAACATTGGGCCACCCTCCTTGCCCCCTATTTGACAGGAGCCGCCCAACTAGCTTACCGTAGCTTGTCTCCAAAGGATGCGCTGAACTATCACAAAGTGAAGGAAGCCATCCTCGATCAAGTCTGGGTCACACCCGAGACATACAGACAGAAGTTTAGACAGGAGAGATATCCGGCCGGAGCCCGGCCGTGGGCAGTGGCCCAGAGGCTCAAGGAAGCATGTTGGAGATGGTTGGAGCCGGAACGGCATTTCAGCACCCAACTCGCAGATGTTATAGTGTTAGAGCAGTTCCTCCAGATTTTACCCAGAGAGGCACAAAAATGGGTTCGGCAACAACGAACCACAACCCTTGCCGAAGCCGTCACTTTGATGGAAGACTACCTGTCGGCTGAAGGAGCTGGCGAGGGAACGAAGACATCAACAGTAGGACGGGAAGAGCAAATATTACTGCGCCAAGCTTGGCTGACCCGGGGCGGTTGGGGCCAAGGTATGAACTGGGTCCCGACATGGATAGAAGATAAGAAGACGGGGAGTAGAAGGGGTACTAGACAAGGTCCCCAAAGGAGAAAAACCGGCAAAGAAGGAGGAAATGGGACGAACCCTGGGACAGGGAGGAGTCATCCGGGGCAGCAGTTATGAGTGCGGCCAGGAAGGGCACTTCCGGCAGATTGTCCCTATAAGGACTGCTCGTTCGGGCAGGTAGTAGACGTGGCCCCTAGGGCCCGAGTTCGGGGTTCAGAGAAGCTGCTCATAAGAACAAGAGTGGAAGGGACAGAGGTATGGGCCTTGCTAAACTCAGGGTGTGAACAAACAATGGTGAGGACAGCAGTCATTCCTCAAATAGAGGGGACAGGGACGCCTGTTAGGATGAAGTGCATACATGGGGACATACGGCCCTACCCCACAGCCTGGGTACGGATTGCCGACAACGTAGAAGAAATAGTGTGCCGGGTAGCACTAGTTCCAAAGCTGGAGTACCCCGTTTTGCTGGGGTGGGATTGGCCCAGCTTCCAGCGGGTGTTGGAGGCCTGGCGGCCGCGAGAACCAGCAGCTTTGCAAGGAGGGGAAGAGAGGAGCATGCTGACTGGGCAAGAGATGGGGATAGGTTTGTCAGCCCCACAGGTGGAGGAAGTCAGGCAAGTTCTTAGTGAGTACGGGCCGTGATGAGTACCTTTCCGGGGCGAATGACGGTCATGAGCCACCACATACGCACCAGGTTGCAAGGTGCGTGATCCCGTGCGACCGTTGCCACGAAAGTTATGGGATACCGTACATGAAGAGGTAAGGAACATGCTCCAGTTGGGAGTAATCGAAGAGTCTCACAGTGACTGGCGCAGCTCGATAGTGCTCATTCCAAAACTGAACGGCACTGTGCGGTTCTGTATAGACTATAGGAAAGTTAATGCAGTTTTGCGATTTGATGCTTATCCTATGCATCTGACGAAGTGGGTCTTTGCCCACGAAAGCTTATGCTCCAATACATCTGTTAGTCTATAAAATTGAAGTCGTAAGCTAAGGCTTATCAGACAGAGGTTGGCTGGTGCAGAGTGTTCATGCCAAACATCCCCGCCCCCACCCAATGGTTTACAGAATACATCACACCTCAGATCAAGCTTCAAATGAACACTTTTGGAGTTCAGGATCAATGTTTTGAACACTCGTGTATGACACACAGATACCTATATCCCAGCAATATTAAGGGTCTATTTTAAAGTGACCAAAGGCAGAAAGTTCAGAACCATGTCCAGTACTGCCAATCTCTTCATTTTGGCACATTTGATTCAGGCTCCAAAAAAGATCATGAAATGAGATTTTTAACAATACTAATACACAGTGTGTTATTTTTATTTGACTTCTGATTTTGAACCTTCAGAGTGCACTTGGATAATGTCTTCCAGCTTTTTCTCCACCTCCATGAAAGTGAGAAACTTATTTTTGTTTAAAAGAAATCTGAGATTCTTAAGTTACGGGATTTGAGAAAAATTACCATAAATATCAGAAGAGTCACAAGAAAAAAGATCACAAGGGCTGGAAATAGTGCAGGCCTTAGAGACACACTGATTCCTGGTGGGAGATTATATATTTCCACAGAAAATCCAGGGAAGAAGAAAACTGAATATATACAAATCTCTCTTCACACCGACATGACACAGGGGTTCTCGGGGGAAGGATTCATGTTCACGTTAAGGGACACCAGCCTTGCAATCACAATGAGTCATAGGACACATGACGAATTCTGGTCTCTATCCTATAGTTACTTTGACATCTGTTCTCAGTCCCCTTCCTCTCTGTTATGATGGCCAGCTCTGGCAGTGCTACTACTGCTTACCCCTCTGCAGCTGCATACTACCTTAACCATAGCAACAAATTCTGCAGCAAATTGTCCTACCCATGTAAGTGTTACTCAATGCAAGTTCTGTAGCATGCTTTGACCTGCAGAATTTGTTGTACATTATAACAAGGCCCACACAGGCAGTTAGTAAGTGGCAAGCCTAGTACATTTTAGATCCTCCTGGCTTTCTTCATGGTAACTCCTCATGCTCTTCCATACTTATGGGGCACCCTTATCACAGTATCACAGTCTTTAATGTATTTATCCTCACAAAAGCCCTGTGAGATAGTACTTCCCTATTATGTCCATTTTACAGAGAAAGAAAAGATCCAAAGAGGGATTAAGTGACTCTCCAGAGGTCACACAAGAAGTCTGTGGCAGTGCAGGAACTTGAACCCAGGTCTCCCAAGTATCCTATACATCGGGGTGGGCAATAAAAAAAATAAGCAGCCTGCCAGGGTTAGTCCCTGGCAGGTCACCGCTACTATATTTACCTGCATCTCAGCAGGTATCTTGTGATTGCAGCCCTTGTTGCTGCAGATTGCTGTTTGGAGCCAGTGGGAATGGCAAGAAGTGGCATGGACCGGGACACCATGTCTTCTTGCTCCCATTGGCCATGAACAGGGATCCATGGCCAACAAGAGCTGCGATCACCCAATACCTGCAGAGGCACAGGTAAATATAGAGGTGGGGGCCTGTCAGGTACTATCCCTGCAGGCCGGATCCAATCCACAGGCCAGAATTTGCCCACCCCTGCTATACATGGTATCATTTGACCCATCCCTCTTACTGCATCGCAACTGGACTTCTCTTTCCACCATTGACATTAGTCAATTATGTGGTCCCAGAGAATTTTTTTCTCAAGTACAGTAAAAGGAACAAAAACTAACAAAGTAAAACAAGATCCTGTTTACTCACAAAATATTCCTAATCAAAACGAGGAGGGTTTTTAAAATATAAAAAAATATATTATCTCAAAAAAACAGTCCGGACAGATTATTAAAGGTTTTCTATAAGACACCAATGGATCTTTAAGGCAACATATTCTGGCTAACACACAATAATCAAATATTTATTTCAGTATATTCTACAGTATGCAACAATTACTCGCAGAATTTGGGTTTCTATGTGAATGTCTCAGACTACGTAGTCTCTAAAGTGCTGCAAGACTATTCATTGATTTTTAAGTTTTTCCAAGCTAAATAGCAGAGTTGTTGACTCGAGTCCCACAACTTGAACTCGAGTCCGACTTAAGTCGCCTAGGTGACTCGACTTGAGACTCGACTCGGGTTCATTGTTTGTGACTTGAGACTCGACTTGAGACTCGCTAATTTTGTTAAATCGACTTGGTGAAAAAAATTGTCCGAAAATGCCAATATTGATGGCTTGTACAAAAGTGACTTGACATTTTTTAAATTAATACTTGAGACTCGATTTGGACTTGACAATGACGACTTGAAGACAACACTGCTAAATAGTTTTAATCTGAAACTTTCCCATAGTTTTGGGGTGAGTTTGGATCTCTGGGTCTGAAAAAGTTCCAGCTGTAGTTTTACAAATTCTCTCCCTTGCCCCTTGCGGTTAAAGCATCACTGCTTATCAAAATGTAGCTCCAGAGCATTTGTTACATATATTTTAATGGCATAGTACTTAGCAGGTTATATTTAGCAAGGAATTGAAGGCGTCTTATTCGATTGAACAAAGTAAAGTACTTGTATGGTTATGTGGTTCACTTTAATATTCCCTTAACATCTTGTTCCCCTTTTCTTGAAAAAGATGTAACATCAAGCCAGAAAGTATGAAGATGCACAGTTTAGTTTTCATTAGGATTAGCCTTTTTATCTCCTTTTGAGGTATTCATAAGTTTTCCCAAAGTGAATTGTCATGGGACACACCAAGAGAGTTCAAATATAGGCTCCAAACCTCCATTCCTTGCATACACACTTGCACCAAGTTTCCACAGGAGTCATTTGTGGTGGAACAATTTTTAAAATGGGGATGGTGACAGCCATCGTGCCAAACTGTACACCCTGTGTATAATGGAAACCACTTCCATCCAGAAGATGCAGAAGTACCCCCACACCTCTAGTCTAGCACCTATGATAGGAATCCTGTTCATAGAGATTTCAGGACTGAGCCAATAGTTAAACAAGAAGAATTCAGATCACAGGAGGGAGAAGCAATGCACAAGGAAATGGTATGATCAGATGCCAAGAGAAACTGGAAAACAGACTACAATGACCTGTCGTTCTGAAGCAGACCCAGAAATAGAAAGGCTTTCTCCCACCTCTCACAGGACTCATTTTCAGGAGTATGAACTTCATAAGAATGTACGAGTAGCCATATTTCTGACCACACTTATGGTCTTCAACAATGGCCAACGCCAGATGTGTCAGAGGGAAGGAACAGAACAGGGCAATTAATGAGGGATCCATCTTATCTGACAGTGAGAAGGTTATGGTCACCCAGAGCGTTCTGTACCTTCAGTAGAAGGATATTATGCTGGTCCCCAGCAGCCTATTTTGTGCAGTGGCAGTTTGTTGTAGGCCAGGAACTGGCATCTTTGAGCATGTGGCCCATCAGTGTAATCTGCTGGTGGGCTATTAGACATAACTCTGGGGTTCATAACTCTGAGGTTCTACTGTACTATAATTATTACCAGCACTTCACACTTATATAGTGTACTTATATAATTGACCAGATCAGTGCCTAGCAAATGACACTATTATAAAAAAGTTATTATTAAACAGAATTAAAATGGGCTTATTATTTTCCTTTATCAGGACTGTATGAGTGAGTTATCTCCAACCCCAGAAGTTGAGACTGTCTCAAAGAAAGAAACTCCAGTTATCTGAAGAAGTGGGCTGTGCCCAAAAAAGCTCATGATACCATCTACATGTTTTGTTAGTCTATAAAGTGCTACCAGACCATTTGTTGTTTTTTAAGTTTATCCTGTACAGACTAACTACCCCCTGAAACTTCAAAGGAAGAGAGTAAAACCTGTGAATCTGTCTCCTCCTCCCACTCACATCCCTTTTTTTCCTGGCTATCCCTTCTTCATGGAATAGCTTTCTCATTCCATTTCACAAAGGCATCATCCTTTCCATGTTTGAATTCTTCCAAAGGGTTACTTCTTTCACATTGCCAGAAGCTCATAATCATATAAAAATCATGTTGTTCTTTCATCTGTGATTTCCACATTTTAACTTTGCAATTGTAGACGAGGCTCTATTTTCATTTTATATCTTGCACAGCCCTGTTCTTAAATATTAATTAAATAACAAGACCATAGAGAATTTTGCTGCACTCTTTTAAGGTTTTTCACTCACTCTTAAGAGCACAGGAACTAACAAACCTTCTCAGACTATTAGTTGATCTAGTTTCCCTATTTTAGGAATGACATGACATTTCTCAGGGTACGTCTGCACTACACACTTATTTCGAAATAAACTATTCTGGAATAATTATTCTGAAATAGCTTATTTTGAAATAGCACATCTACACTGCAGGGAAGCCTCAAAATTAGTCCAAGGCAGGCGTCCCTAATGTTTGTAGACGTGCTATCTCGATTTAGAGCCCCTCGAGGCACTGGGGAGGAATGACTTAGACTATGCCTGGTGAGAGGCTATTTTGAAATAGCAGCAGTGGAGCATCTACACACACCTTATTTCAAAATAAGCTATTCTGGAATAGGTGTTATTCCTCATTCTATGAGGTTTACAGATTTTGGAAATTATTTCAAAATAACAGAATGGCTGTGTAGATGCTCACATTGTTATTTTGAAATAATACTTATCTCGAAATAACGGTGCAGTGTAAATGCACCCTCAGAGTATTTTCATTAAAAAAATGAGAGTAAGTTTCTCGGAACCTTAAATCATCTTTTTTGTGAATAAAGAGAACTGTATTAGTACTACTAGGTTCTGTTTCTGCTTTATCGCAGACTTGGGGTACATCTACACTAGAGAGGAAGATTGAAGCTGCCGCTGTAGAACTTCCAGAATTCGAATTTGCAGGTCTAGTTAAGACAGCTAATTCGAAGTGAGAGCGGTGCTCCAGTCAATGCCGGTAACCCTGCTTTCATGAGGAGTAAGGGAAGTTGAAGGAAGAGTGTTCTTCCTTCAATTTCCTGCTGTGTAGACAGTGCCAAAAGCCAAGTTAAGCTACTTCAACTTCAGCTACGCAATTAACATAGCTGAAGTTGTGTATCTTAATTTGACTTTGTCCCTGAAGGTATATCTACACATGTAGGCATTCGAACTTGCAAATGAAACCCGGGATTTAAATATCTCGGGCTTCATTTGCATGTTCCCGGGCCGGCGCCATTTTTAAATGCCCGTAGTTCGAACTACCTGCCCGCGGCTACACGCGGCACGGACTAGGTAGTTCGAATTAAAGCTCCTAATTCGAACTACCATTATTCCTCCTGCAAGGGTGGCAGTGTAGACGTACCCTCAGTGTATGAGTTTAGTCTGAAACACCTGTTTCCCCATCTCTAAGATATTTATATTATAGTTTTGTGAAACCAAGAAAAAGTCTATAAAATTTTACTTTTATTTTTTATTTCTCCCACGTCACCTTTCCAGAAGGGTAAATAACATGACAATTTTCACAGTTAAAAAAAAAAGTCAGCAAAACCATATTTTGGATTTCAAAATCTGAATCCTCCTTTCACTCGAATGCCTCCATTTTTCTTGCTGAAATGGCCTTGTATCCATTGGCAAAGAGGTTTAGTCTCAATAAAAGGATTTATAGAAAGCATAGTTAATTTGTCAGAAAATGGGCCCATGTTTAACTGGTAATGAAATCAAGAAGACTGAGTAGTTTCATTTTTCATTGTGACTATTATCCACATCTACTTAGTTATAGCTAATATCACAGGGGTGTTTTCAGATGTCATTAGTATTTGTAACATCTTTTAGGCCTGGTCTAGACCAGGTAGGTTGGCTTAAGGTATGCAGCTCCAGCTACACAAAATGCGTAGCTGGAATCGGCTCACCTAAAGCTGAGCTGTGGCAGCATCCACACAGCAAGAGGCCAATGGGAGCACATGCTCCCATCAGCTTCCCTTACTCCTTTCAGAATGAGAAGTACTGGACACTGGCAGCTGCTGCCCTCAGTGTTTAATTCATGGGTCTTTATTTGACATGCTAAATTGAACACTAGAAGATTGATCTCCAGAGAGTCAATCTTCTCCAAGTGTAGACATGCCCTTAGAGTTTCAGACAAAAGGAGCTATATAAACACAATGAATTATTATTGGGAATCTAGTCAGCATGTATAGTATGGTGAAGCTTCTCCATATGCCATGTAGGTTAAAGCAGTCACTGAGGGTGGGTGTGTATATGTGAGTTAGAGAGAGAGCTGGAGAGAGAGAATTTCTCCCCTGCTGCATTTCTTAGGATTAGAAACTCAAGCCAAGAGCTGGCGCCTCGATTTTAGTCTTTGGGTACAAATGGGGTGCAGGCCCATACACAAACTTCCTCTGTTGTGATACATTTGTTTGAGAGAGTGAAAATCTGTCTGGAGAAATAATTGTTTTTTCTGAAATTAAATAGAATGGAAAGGGAAATTGTGCCCTCTCACTTACTCAGAGAAATCTGAATGCCAAAAAAAGGTAAAATACAACAGAATTATCCTGAAAGTGTATATCAACAAAGGAAAAGTTTCACAGATGTCTAAAGTTTACAATTCTTGTTGAACAGTCTGATGAGAACTAGATGATATAATTACATGATTGACCACTTCAGTGCCTAATTGAACATAAAGTAATAATAAGAATAAGGGATATATTTTAAGGAGATTTTGTCCCAGCTTCCAAACTTGCATCTGCAATGTCTGTGCACTCAGAGTACAAATGGGCCACAGTTACAGCCACATAGGCAGATCCTTGAGCCTACTTCAGAGTCCCCTTGAAATCTGTGGGGCTCGCACAAGAGTCCATGTGTACAGATTCAGTTGATGGACTGCCATTCTAATGCCCCAATGTTTACAAACCACTTAATTTGTAAACATACAAATGCAGGGCCCACCGCTGTTGACATAGACTGATAAGGTAATTCAGAAAACAACTTTTGATGAGACCTAATTCATTCTTTAATTACCGTATCTATTGCCTCTTGAAAAATAATTTGTATTCTGCTTCTTGGAACCATAAGCTGGGAAAAAGCATTGCTTATTTGGTGTGTTCATTAGAGTTTTGAAAAATGAGCATCACATTCACAGTTTAGCAGAAATTGAAATTGTCAGGACAGTGCATTTGGGAATCAGTTATGACAAGAGAAACAATTTTATCTTTAATGAATATCATGTCATCATTGGCTTTGTTGTCATATGGGACATAGAAATCACCTTGAGTGGGTTACACAGCTAAACCAATTTACATAATAACATCATATGCATTAAAAGAACGTTGTCCTTGTGGAAGCAAGATTCAGCTGCTGGAAGGCTAAAAATAAATGCAACAAACACTTCCTAGATCAGCAAGAATCACAAAATTCTCTTGAATGTTAATTTCAGTAGAGTTCAGCATGAAACCAGTCTCCAAAAGCACAATATGTACTTCTGAAAACACTTTGCCTATGGCATGTACAGGTCACCCACTAGAAACGTAACAATATATTCTATTACCCTAAAACTTTTTCCTACTGCACAAATCACACAGTCCCATGAAAATGATCATGATGACAGAAACCTGAGCAGTAAACCAAATTTTCAAAAGTGGGCTATTACATGAAGAGTATAAGATAAAAGCTGTTATTAATATTTCTTATTAAATCACTCATGATTTGCTTCCATGTTTGACTTGCTGACCAGGAACTTTCAAATTTGGAAGGGGAGCAGTAGGTCACTGAGAATTCCAGCCAAACAAGAGCTCACTTAAATGATCTAGTGCAAACAAACTATTTCATTTTCATTTATCCAGAGAAAAAATAATACATTTCAGCAAATTGGAAATTTTCCCACAGAAAATATGTTTTGCAGAAACAGCAATTTCGATTGAAAAACATTTTGATAGAAAATTCCTGGCCAGCTGTAGTAGACATGATTATAAAAGCATTATCTTTAAAGGCAGTTCTTGAGGGTGGGACAGACAACAAAATGGATCAGAAACTCATCAGTCAATTATAAGGTCAAAAAAACCATTCTACTCACAGAGCTGCACAGCTTTTACAGCACATTCATTCTTAACATCATTTTCTGCAAAATTAGGCAGGGTTGGTTTTACTTTTCTGCTAACCAAGCTCTGAAGGAGACAACCCATACCTGAAGGGTGTCCTATAGTTAAATAATGCCAAGTAAGACCTCAAATAGATTATTTTGATTTGTTTCAGGAACCTCTTATTTCTACACCATTGTATACTAGACCACTTGACTGTGGCTATCTTGGATTCACTGTAATATATTTGAACCCGTCATTTCTCACAAAGTTTTTGAATTAAATAATCCATGATTTGCAGTATATATCTAATATTACCTCTGCATGAATACCATGTCTATCAAATATCGATTTAATGTGCATTATTAATATGCTTCATCATGGTATTATCCAGTAAACCGATCTCTGAAAGGTAGGTAATAGTCTAAGATTGAAAAAATATAAATTTTGCCAATATAACTGAATAAATCAATATTACCTTTTTACCAAGCTTCTAAAGCTTCCTAATGTACTAGCAGAGGTTCTTTTGCAGGCTTAAGCTGCAATTCAATGTTCCACATTTCTTAACTGTTTTTTTCTGTATTCTCATTCATTTGAGGTCAACACAAAATATGTCTAACCACGTCTGCCCCTTCTTTTGCATTTTTCAATTCCTAAATGTCCTTTGTGAATTCTAATAAGCAGGTCAGGCTGTAAACTTTAAAGGCAATTGATTAATCGTTTCCAAACAAAATACCATCAATCACTGAAAGTTCTTTAAAATTAAAATATGGACTAGCTTTGATCACTCTTTGCAAAGTCTTATTCTGTGCTGTGGCTGCTGCAAATTCAGTCCATATTTTGTCAGAGAGGTGGTAGCTTTTCTTTACGAGTCACATACATTATATCAGATCCTGAATCATTTTCCACTACAGCATTTTCAAAAGTTCTAGGCAGATTGTCCATTACCTCTAAATCTCTTCCTGATTTATATTCTACTTGCAAATCAATAACTGCACTGCAGAAAATAGTCTCTCTTCTGAGAGGAAAGCATCAACCAGTCCCTTCTTTGAAATGGATATTAAAGGCTTATGGTTAGTTTCAACAATAAGGAGCAGGTCAGATATAGAGGTACACAAAATTTCTTGCTAACCATGTGCCAAAGCTAAAGCTTTCTTCTCAGTTTGTGTGTATGGATACTCAGGTTTAGGGAATGCCTTGGATACATATGCTATTGGCCTCCAGTGTTTATCATATACCTGGGCTACGTCTACACTGCAGGCTTTTTTTTTTAGCAAAAACTTGCCAGGTGTCTACACTGCACACGTGTTCTTGCGCAAGTAAATTTACAGTACAGCGTCAGAAAACAGGGCTTCTTCTGGAAGAGTTATTCGTCTCCCCATGAGGAATAAGCCCTCTTGCGCAAGAGCTCTTCCACAAGAAGGCAGGGTAGACAGGCAACATGAATTTCTTGCGCAAGAAACCCTTATGGCTAAAATCGCCATCAGAGCTTTCTTGCGCAAGAGAGCGTCCACACTGCCATGGATGCTCTTGCTCAAAGCACATCTCTTGCGCAAAAGCACATGGCGGTGTGGACACGGTCTTGTGGAAGACCTTTTGCACAAGAACTCTTGTGCAAAACAGTTCTTGCGCAAGAAGCCTGCAGTGTAGACATAGCCTTATAGTAAAATTACCCCTATGCCTTTCTTTGAGCATCTGTGGGCACCTTAGTCTCCCCAAATCATAAAAACTGGGTACAAGAACCCTCATATATAGCTGTTTTGAGCATTCAAATTCCTTATGTAGGTTGGCATTCTATGTCCATTGACTATTTTTGTGCAAAAGTTGATTGGTTTAACAGCCAAATATACATACAAACTTTCCCACAAAATTGATCATCCTAAAGAATGATGCACCTTTTGCATAACCTTTGCACCCCTTTGTGTACTAGGAATGGCACATTTGTAATTCCCTAAACTCTTATCGACTTACATAACATGGCATCCAAAGAGATTTTTCTCTCTCCCAGGGATGTGATATCGTGGGATCCAAAATTTACATTCCCACCTGTTTTATTTTAATCCTACTTCCTAATCTCTTTCACTATAAACTGTAGTCATGTTCTATTGTTCTTTCCCTGTTAGACTATCATCAATATATATATTAATACTTTCTGTACATTCAAATATTTGTTGCACTTACGAAAGACCTCTGATGCAGTTCTTAATCAGAATGGCAGTCTGCAAAAGTAATATTTCTCATATGGTGCATTAGAAATACGCACATGTGTTCTACTCTCATCTATGGGAATTTGCCAAAATTCTGCTGATGAACCTAATGTGGTGAAATATTTACCATTATCATCCATTTCTCCAGAAATGTCTTCCCTACTTGGACATGGGGAAAATGCTGTCTTTTGACATATGAATTTATTAGGGTCTAGAATTTACTTTTCTAATTACTAATGAATAAGCCCATTCTGCAGGATCTCCTGCTTTGACTCTCTCTAGAGCCACAAATCGTTTTAGATCATTTGAATTCCCCCACCTCTGTCAGAGTTAGAGCAACATGCCTGTAGGAATGAATGATAGCACAATTAGGCCCTGTTGATTTAATTCGATATTTTGTTGGCTGTTTTCCTATGCCCATACAGGCATCCTGAAACTGATCTTCAATATCTGAGTCCCCTTGGCTCTCTAAATGAGTTTATTCTTGGTACTAACCCAACAGGTTGACACATTTTCAAACCCAGTGTATGTACAATTGAAAAAAAATCAATCTTGTCTTTTAACTTTACTTCTAGTTCACATGTGTCCAGAATAGGAATGAACTGTAAGCCTTTAACTTTACCAACCTACTGTCAACATAGACCCTTTTTCTTTGTAGGGCTTTTAACATATATTGTTCCACATTTTCTTCATCACCAGTATGTAGTTTAAAAGCAATCAAAAAGAAAAGTTTAATTCATTTCCAAGGTAATAGTTCAGTCATTTGGTGCAGCAGCTGCTTCATTCAACACTCTGGAAGAAAAAAAACCCTTTTCTTCTGTGCTGCCAGCCCTGTTCTCCTCCTGATACACAGCATATATACATCACTTCTTTTCATGCACCTGCTGTTCCTGCTTACGCAGTCTTGCAAAATGATTGAATTTGTCACACTTGTTGTAACCTTGTCCAAAGATGGGTCATTGCTGAAATCTGTTAGCCTGCACACTTTGCACAATTCTTTATATGGTTCACAGCAAACTCCTGACTTGCAAACCCATTTTTTGCAGGCTTGCTGTACATTTCTGCTATATACTGCTTTTGTGCTTTTCGTTAGCATTGACTGTTTGTGATTCTGTCAATCAAAACAGTGTCTTCTGTTCCCTCCAAAAATGTCAATCTGTTCCAGACAACTTCTGATGCTTGGAATAGTCGTACTTCTTTGTCCAGGCTGAAATTTGGATCTTCCAACAGTCTTTTCCTAATCTTTGGATCTCAAATAACCTTCACTATTTGATCTCTGATTGAGTCTGTGAGTCATCCACAATTACATGTTTGGCTCAGTTTGAGAGCCAACATAAATTTGTCAAGTGACTCTCCTTATCTGAAATCTATATCTTTTAAAAGTTTAATTTGTCTTGGGTATGAACCAGTCTTCAAGTTTCTGTATAACCATGTTATATAAATGCTTGCTCCGCTGACTTAACTGAATATTTTAAACACTAGCCAATTAGCCCGTCATAACACGGGATTTTCAGGTCTCTCCTCCACATCCTATTCCCTTTCTATCTCGGTCTTCTCTCCTGAGCCTCCGGTCTCTTGCTCCGTCTCTCTCTCTCTCCCCTCTTCCTACTGCCTCTCCCCCTCTCTCTCTCAGCTCTCCTCTGTCTCCTGCCTCTCTCTCCATCTCTCTCTTCTCCCCCTCCTGCCTCTCACTCTCTTTCTCTTCTCCTCCCCCTCCTGCCTCTCTCTCACTCTCTCTTTCTCTTCTCCTCCTCCTCCTGCATGGGGAGCGCGGAGTTCAAACGGCTGTTTGCACCACTTGCTCCCACGCGGCAGCCCAGCTGAGTGGCTGCCTATGAGCTCCTGCTGCCCCCCTGCACCATTTCCCTTCACCCCAGCACTGATCCTGCAGCCTCCCAGTTGTCCTCCACCTCCCCTCCCCTCGTTCCCACCCTTCCCCGGCCAGGCTCAGCGCCCAGCCCCCACTCACAGGTGCCAACTGGAGGACTGAGCAGGAGGCAGCCATGGAGCAGGCGGCTAGAGAGAAGCGGCACTTTCCCCTTAAAAATGCCACTTCTCTCCAGCTGGCTATGCAGCTGCTTGTGATCCTCCAGCCCGCGCCTCCTTCCCGGGCCCACTCCAGGTTGTGAACTCTCCCGGGCTGGTTGGACCAGATGTCAGCACAGTAAGGACATGACGGAGGCTCCAGGCCCCGCCCCCCCTTTGCCTCCTGACATGGCTCTTGGCTGACTTCTGCGCCACTCAGCCGGGCCACCGGACGGGAGCAAGCAGTGCAAGCGGCCATTTGGGGTCCGCGCGCCCCATGCAGCACCCTTGTGATGAATGGGGAGCGTGGACCCCAAACGGCCGCCTGCACCACTTGCTCCCACATGGCAGCCCAGCTGAGCAGCACGGAAGTCAGCCACGCACCACGGCGGGAGGCAACAGCGCCACCCAGAGGGAACAGCCAGCATTTCAACGTTACAGAGTCACAGACGCTGGGCTACTATATATATGATTAGCATTTCTGTCCCTGAAATATTTTTAAATAGTTAACTGCGGCTTATCTCCTTTTTTCAGTGAAGCCATTTGCTTGCTTGTATGGGCTGAATCACTGTTGAACTCTCTTCCAGTTATGTGCTGGACTGCCTGATAACTTCAACTCCAGTGGAGCTCTCAGCTGCTCTATTTTCTTTATTCCCTTTTGTCATATACTCTCTTCTTCAACCATTCAACCCCAAATACCATATGGTGTTTGTGGATTCTGCACAAGGAGACTGCAGGTCTTCAGGATGATCAGAAAATATCCTTTATTACAAAGTCACTTTTGTGATTCAGAAAGCGGTGTTTCTGCTTAAGTAATTGTATCAGAACTGTTCACAGCTCTCCCTTAATGTATCTATTTAGCTAAGCACCATTAAAGGGACATATCCTCATACCCATGAGTAAGACAGTGCCATTGAAGTTCATGACACTACTTCTAGGTGTATGGAGGTTCAGGGCCCAAATGTGTACCATATACACTGAACAGTTAGATTTATCTTTATTGTCATCTGTCAATCCCTTTAAGAAGAGAGAAATTTGCAAAAGTGGAAAATTAACCATAAAGTTAGCCAGAAGAAGGAACCTTGGGAGAGAGATTATAACCTAGGAGGCTATGTTTTCCTATGGAGGCAACACATGTCTTCAGCTCTCACTGTAGTAAATGGAGTTGAGGTGGTGAGAATCCTTGTAAAGTTGGGCCCTCAGAGATCTAAATTCAGACAATAAAGGCTTCATCCCTTTCTCTCCCCTGCCACCATCACCACCGCAATTTTAGCAAACATTCTGGGTATGTCTACACAGCAATGTTATTATGGAATAACTGACGTTATTCCAAAATAACAAAGAGCGTGTCTACACAGCAAGCCATTATTTCAAAATAATGTCGAGCTGGAGGACTTCTTACCCTGACTCCTGTAACCCTCATTTCATGAGGAGTAAGGGAAGTCGAAGGAAGAGTGTTCTTCCTTCAACTTCCTGCTGTGTAGGCAGCTCCAAAAGCTGAATTAAGCTATTTCAACCTCAGCTACGCAATTTACGTAGCTGAAGTTGCATATTTGAATTTGACTTTTGTCCTGCTGTGTAGATGTACCCTCTGGAATTGCAGAAACAAGCCTTTTTCAGGAGCCTTCCAGTAACGGGGAGGCTACGTCTAGACTGGCATGATTTTGCGCAAATGGTTTTAACGGAAAAGTTTTTCCGTTAAAAGTATTTGCGCAAAAGCGCGTCTAGACTGGCGCGGAGTTCGCGTTAAAACGGTGCGCTTTTGCGCAAAAGCGCGTCTACATTGGCGGCGCGCTTTTCCGCAAAAGCAGAAGCCGGGAACCATTTTGCGGAGGGCACAAGGGCACCAGCCCTTTCCGGGGGCCGGGGCTGGCGGCCATTTCAGACACGTGCTTAAAGGGATCTCCCGACAGCCATTTATCTGCGCTCCGTGCTAGAGGGCCTTGCAGGGACTGACAGCCATAAGCAGGTTTGGTGGTTGCCCTCTGACCTTGGGACACCGCTGCCTTTGGCCACCTACTGCTTTTGCCAGGGCTTTTTCCTAGCCCTCTGTCTTGTGCCATGGAACCAGGGGTGGCCATGTGCCTGCTCTGGCCCCTGTCGGACATTTTGGAGTGCCTGCAGCTGCTGCTCCAGGTCGGTGCCCTCCTCCTCCAGGACCAGGAGGGGCCCTTCGGTTTGGACCCCTCACCAGTGAGGCCATGGTGTCCCTGTGGCACCCCACCCCAGGGTGCCGAGGCGAGTGTGGAGACTGGACGCCAGCACCGACTGGTGGGACCGGCTGGTCCTAGGGCAATGGGACGACCAGCAATGGCTCCGGAACTTCCGCATGCGAAAGCAGACGTTCATGGAGCTCTGCGCCTGGCTCACCCCTGAGCTCCAGAGAGCCACCACCCGGCTGCGGGCACCCATCCCCGTCAAGAAGAGGGTCGCCATCGCAGTCTGGAAGCTGGCCACCGACAGCTACCGATCGGTGGCACACCAATTCGGGTGGGCAGATCCACCGCCGGCGCCGCCGTGATGGAGGTAAGTCCCAGGGGAGTGGGAATGGGGTGGGGAGGGTGCTGCACTCCATGCCCAGGGGCAGCCAAGACTCCACGCTGGGTCACCCAGGGTTCGCCCATTCCCCCTTGCACAGGCCTGCTGGGGAGGGGTGTAGGCGAGGTGGCTGTGGTGTGTGTGTGCGTGAGGACAGAGGGAATCACGGGAGGGGGCCAAGGAGCGCACACCCACCCCTGCCTTACGTGATGTGTTCCCTGTGTTTCTCTGCACCCTTCTGCAGGTCGTCCGCGCCATCAACGACCTCCTGCTCCCAGAGTGATCCGCCTGTGGACGTGGACGCTACCGTCGCCCGGCTTCGCTGCCCTCGGGTTCCCCAACTGCGGGGAGCGCTGGATGCAACCCACATCCCCGTCCGGGCCCCGGAGCATCGAGCAGCCCATTTCATGAACAGAAAGGGGTACTGCTCCATCGTTCTGCAGGCCGTCGTGGACCACCAGAGCCGCTTCCTGGACGTCTACACGGGCTGGTCCGGCAGGGCACACGACGCCCGCATCCTGCGCAACTCCGGACTGTTTCGCAGGATGGAGGCAGGCACCTACTTCCCCCGGCGGGAGTTGACTGTCGGGGATGTGCCTATGCCCATCTGCGTCGTCGGGGACGCGGCCTACCCCCTGAAGCCCTGGCTAATGCGGCCCTACACGGGGCGGCCGGACCAGAACCGGGCCCGGTTCAACGCCTCAACCGGGCCCGAACCGTGGAGCTCGCCGGCCGTTTAAAAGCCCGCTTCCGTTGTTTGCTCACCCGGCTCGAGATGGGTGAGCGGAATGCAACGGAGGTAGTGGCTGCCTGCTGCGTGCTCCACAATATTGTGGAGCAGAGCGGGGAGGCCTTCATTCCCGCATGGCTGGCAGCAGAGGGCCAGGCCTACGAACAGCCCCACACAGCTGCCAGCCACCAGGCGCACCAGGATGGGGTGCGCATCCGGGAGGCCCTCACGGACATGTTCTCACAGGCCCTGGAGTAGGGTCGCCTCGGTTTCCCTGGACAACTCCCTCGCCTCCCCTTACCTCCCAATACACAGCAACACACTGTTTGGGGGAGAGGGGGATGTTGTGCAGAATGTTCGTATTGTTATGTGAAATATGTTTGAGCAGTCTAGTTCAGAGCACAGTACTCTTGGTTCTGTTAAGGGTTTGGTCAGGTCAAGCGGAAGGCTTGTACCTACCAATTAGGATTAGGTTTAGATTTAGGTTTAGTTAGATTAGCTATCGTCGCCGTTCAAAGCATTTTGGCCGCCGTCGAGTTTGTTCGCCGGGCGTACGGCCGTAGCTAGGTGTTCTTTGAGTTCAGGGTTAGGTGTAGGATAGTCTAGGCCACCATCATCTGTTCGAGCTGTCCCGAAGAACAGGAAGAAGAGTCGAGGTTCGTGCGGAAGGCTAGAGTCAGCGCACCCGATTCCAGTCATCTTCGAGGGATCTCCTGGCAGTTCCTCTCCTGAGGCCCGGAAGGACCAAAGGATGGAGGGCGCCAGCCACAGCTTCGTCCGTTGAGGGATCTCCTGGCAGTTCCTCTCCTGAGGCCCGGAAGGACCAAAGGATGGAGGGCGCCAGCGCCACCGCAATCGCCGTCCGCGCCTAGACTGTGTTTCATGTATTTTGTGTTGTGTTTACTCTTTTGTCATCTATCCCTTGCTTGATTGGGATTTTATGCATGTCAAATATAGTCCTGTGGTTGAATTTTATCTTCGGAGTTGGTATTCATTTATGCATCACCAACCCATAACCCTTCAAAATTTTTCCCTTTTTTTAGAAAACCTGTGATAGATATGGAATTTGGAGTCCGCATTTGTCATCTTCGTGATTTTATTAGGGTGATCGGCATTCTAAATTAATTATTCACGTTACCTCGCGTAACAGGGAGGAGACCTTGAACTGGGAGGGGGAGGGGAGCTACTCCTGGGAGGGGTGGCCCCTGCGACTGCTCGTGCGGGGGGCCGAGCTGCACATGGGGGGCAGGCTGAAGGGGAGGTGGGCAGCAGGAGCAGGAGGGGGAGGGGGCAGGTGCACCAGGATGAGGTGCGCATCTAGGAGGCCCTCACGGACATGTTCTCACAGGCCCCGGAGTAGGGTTGCCTCGGTTTCCCTGGACAACTCCCTCACCTCCCCGTCCCCCTCCCTCCCCTCTCCCCTTACCTACCAACACACAACAACACAGTTTTTGGTTTCAACATAAACAGGTGCTCGGTTTTTATTTACAAAGGGGGGAGAGGGAGAGGAGACTTGAACTGGGAGGGGGAGGAGACCTTGAACTGGGAAGGGGAGGAGACTTGAACTGGGAGGGGGAGGAGAGCTACTCCTGGGAGGGGTGTCCCGTGCGACCGCTCGTGCGGGGGTGGAGCTGCACATGGGGGGTGGACTGCGTTGGGGCAGGCTGAACGGGGAGGTGGGCAGGAAGGGCAGGAGCAGGGGCAGGAGCGGGAGGGGCAGAAGCAGGGGCAGGAGGGGCTATTGCAGGAGGGGAGGAACAGGAGGGGCGGGGGCACTACTAGGGGAGGGATGGCAGGGGCATGGGGCGTGGCCATGCCATAATGAATAGCATGGGCGATCTGTGCAGACAGGCTGGCAATAGAGCTTGCCATGACTGCACAGTGCCCCTGGAAGGTGGCCCAGGCCCCTGGCGCCACTGCAGGTCCGCCTCCGTGCGCCTCTGGATGGCCGCCTCCACCCGCTCCACGGCCTGCACGTGGCGCCGCAGGAGCTGGTCCCGGTGTCGGTGCGGGCCTCCGTGGTTGGGCGGCTGGGGTGCTGCTGCCCGACCGGAGGGTCCCCGCTCCTGGTTGGTCCCGCTGCAGGAACAGAAGAAAGGATGGGTCAGTCAGGCAGCCCGGCCACTGTCCCCACACCTCATGCCTTCCACCCCACCCCTGAGCCCAGGTGACACCACAGGGGTGGTGTGGCTTGGGCCCTCGGTTCCTCCCCGCCCCGGGTTGTATGTTTGCATAGAGGACCGCCCCTGGAGTAGGGTCCTCCTCCATGTATTGGAACCCCCGGTCTGTGTCCTGGCCCCGTGGAGGGTGGGAGGGCGCTTGTGTTGTGTTAACCTGTGGAACTCCCTGCCGGTAGAGGCTGTGAGGCTTTGGGCTAATCAATGGTATTTGACAGGGAAAGCGAGATGAATCCCCACACAGTGCCTGGGAGCACGTCTGGCAGACGTGGTCTGGGCTCTCAGATCCCCATCGTGTGGGATATCTCCTGGACGGAACCAGGAGAGTGACTGGGGAGTGTCCCATCCTTGCAGCAAAACTCAGGCGGCCCTAGGGGCGGCCCGAGCGCTTCCCACCCTTCTCCCTCCCACTATCCCTCACACGTAGCTCAGGACGTGTGTGGCTGCAGCGGGACTTCCTCGGGGAAGCAGACGAGGGGCTCAGTGGGGGCCACGCTCACAGGGCTGTGATGCTGCGGTTTACCCAGGAGCAGCTGGCTGTGCCTCACAGCCAGGCATGGGACAGTGTGCCATTCTCCGTGCTGCACCCTTGCGGAGGTGCGGGCTCTGGGCTGAGTCCCTGGGGCCCTGGCCGGTTCCAGCCGGCATCCACCCTTCCCCCTGGTCCCGCCGAATGAGTATGAGCAGCAGCACGGTCCCAGGCGTGCCCTGCAGCTGCCTGCTGCGGCCACGTGCTGCTCAGTCACCAGGCTGCACGTGGTTGGACGGGCTGCTTGCTGCCTACTGCTACACAGCGCAGCACACGTGGCCTGAGTGATATGCTCCCCTCCCCTCCGGGCACCTGGCTCCTCCCCGCCCCGCCCTTGTGAGTGCAAAGTGCAAGACTCACCGGTGGATCCTTCCCGGCCTCGGAGGCGCGCGGGAGACATCAGGGCTGCTGGAGGGGGCCTGCTGGGTGGCAATGCTGGCCTCCTCCTCCGACACACTGCTGTCTCCTTCCCCGCCTCGGTGGTTCTGCTGACGGGGCGATGCTGCTGTCCACAGCCACGCCTGGGGCTTGCGGGCTGGCTGGCCAAGGATGGCGTGGAGCCGGTCGTAGTGGGGGCAGGTGTCTGGTCCTGCCCCCCGGCCCTCGCTGGCCCGCACGTAGCCAAGGCGCAGCTCCTTGACTTTCGCCCGGACTTGTTCAAGTGTCCGGGCGGGATGGCCTTGCTGGGCGAGCGCCTCGGCCATGCGGCCAAAGATGGTGGCATTGCGGCGCCGTGAGTGGGTCTCATGGAGGCCCTCCTCCTCCTCCCATAGGTCCAGCAGGCTGTCCAGCTCCCTGAGGACCAAGATGGGGCCCGTCTTTTCGGCCCCTGGGGGCCTCCTGCACTGGGGTGCAGGTGGCTCCTCGGCCGGAGCCATGCTGGGGCTTTCTGGTGGCTGCTGGGCACAGCAGGGCAGCGTGGCAGACCTCAGGCCCCTGAGGTCTGAGGCGGCCTGCGTGTGCTTTAAGGGCTCGGGTTACCAGGAAGTCCGGGCTCCTACGGGTCTCCCGGCCCAAACCGCTTTTTCCGCATAGCCTGCTTTTGCGCAAAAGTCTTAGCTAGCTGTCTACACTGGTCCCTTTTGCGCAACACTTTTGCGCAAAGGGACTTTTGCCCGAACGGAGCGTCAAAGCTTTTTGGCGCAAAAAGCACTGATTTCGTACATGAGAACGTCAGTGCTTTTGCGGAAAAGCGAGCGGCCAGTGTAGACAGCTGGCACAGTTTTGCGCAAAAGCGGCTGATTTTGCGCAAAAAAGTGGCCAGTCTAGACACAGCCGGAATGTTTAAAAGGCAAGAAAAAATTAAGCATACAAAGAAGAACAAACACAATTTCACAATAATGTTGCTACTTACAGATGTGATTTGCCACTTTGCATTCACATTCACTTTTAAATCATTGTCACTAGTGTAAAAGAAATATATACATTTAGAGCCAAAGTCACAGGATCAGGTAATTACAGAAGTGTACTGTACTTGATTCCCAAGCTCTCTACGATGGAGAAGACACAAATGTAATAGCTGCTGAAACAGTATAAAAAAAATCAAAGAGAAAAATGAATCCACTCAGCAAATACAAATATTCATGGTAGCAACCATCAATCCTCCTGAATATATAGATACATGAAATAATTTTTATTAGAATTATTTTTGAAATAATTATTTCATTATTAATATTATTCTAAGCCATTGAATATAATGTATTCATTTTATTTGAAGATTTTAAGTTTGACTTGAAATTCTGACACTTTTGCCAGAGCTTTTCTTAAGTTCTCTTCATGTCAAGACAAAGAGGTAAGAAAGCAGATTTAATGATCTTCATGGAACAGGCTGCTTTTCCATTAGAAAGGAAGGAGACAGTTAAAAGGAAGTTGATTGGCAAAGAAAAGAGCATTTGCCAGAAGAGCTAGTAAACAAGGTTATAATGGGGCATAGAAATCACTGGGAAGGGGGGGAAGAGGTAACAGTAGAAAGTTTATTTTTATAAAGCTCTCTCCCTTTAGTCACTTGTTTCAGTATGTCAGCGCTGTAGCAAATTCAAAAGGCAACAGTACACATGTGACGACTGACAGAAGTAAGTGACTGTAGTGTGACAAGAAAGAGGTGTCTCAAGTTTTAGCGAAGATGCCCATTCTCACCAGGCCTCTCAAAGAAAACGTGATCTGAAATATGTATGATCCCAGTTGGGGATAAAACTTCAGGACAGAGAGAACAGTTTTTATTCAGTCCTTGTGGCAGTGGGAATTCAATGGGAGTGTTGCCTGAATAAAGCCTGACTAGAGTCTGCAGGATTTACTCATTGAAGAGCAATTAGGTTATCTACAAGTGAGCTTCTGAGTCTGGACATCTCTTTATACTCTCTTATTCCTCTCACCTTTCCTGCATCCCGACAACTTCACAAGCCTTTATGTCTCTGTCCCATTTTCATCTCTGAGCCTCTTTTTTTTCTATTCAATCTCCAAAAGTAGAACCTCCAATCCACCCTCTCTCCCAAGTGCCTCTTGTATATACACCTCTTCCACAAGGCTTGAACCGTTTAGTCATTGCCTTTGAAAGCAGCAAGATGAAACAAATGAGTGTAGGGCCCCCTCTCCACCTGGTTACCTTCTTTAAAGCCAATCTGCTTACAGGTTTCGATGGATAGGTCTGGGTTCTTCTGGATCCCGCCACCCACTCAACTTTATTTTTTTCCGATGGATTTATTTGGCAGTGCCTCCACCCCCTCACTCCTTCCTGGCAGGGTCACCAGGGCAGCTTGGGAGGAAAATTCTAACCCACCAAGGGAATCCCCACGTACTTGCCAGATAGTTGGAGACTCCCAGAAAATAACAACAAACACATACACTATAATAAACACAATTATATTAAACAGGAGACAAATATAACATAACAGGGTAAAACACTATTTTTAGGGTCACCGGTGCCCAGCAACTGTAAGATTAGTGTCCCGTTGGTACGCGTACTTTGTTGGGGCCCTTGATGACTTATGACCACAAATTTCTTCTCTGCAGTGGTTTAGCAGTGAGGCTGACTGGGTCAGGTACAGCCCAAAGAACTCACAAGTGGTAAATCCCTCCATAGGTTTTATATGCAGCAGGTTATAAAATCATCAAACAAATTCCCTGACTTACTAACTAAAAGATGGTGCACTCACACACTCCATGAATGAGGCTCAGGTTCAGAGATGACTCAGTCACTGCAGAGGGGCTGGTCTCTTCTGGCAGGGATCCTCCTCAGGCAGGAATCAGGCTGCTTTGGTCCCAGGATTTCCCCTCACCACAAAGGGGTGCAAGGCTCAAGGTGCAGGCCACACAACTGCACTAAAATTCAAACTGTAATCTCCTACCCCAGCATTCAGACACACACACAGCAGGCAGCAGCCTCGCACCAGCAGACAGAGCAGAGCTGACCGTGCGGTGACTGGTCTCACCCAGGGAGCTGGAGAGCCAACTCAGCCTGGCTGGGGAAGCCTCCCAGCAAACTCCACAAACTGGGAATCAACAATGGAGAAATAAAACCCAGCTGAGGGATCCTGCCTTCAAGTCCCTAGAGGCTAGTTCTTACGGGGAACCCTGCATGCAGGCCTGGGGCTTACTAGCTCCCACACAGCCAGTCCCCACCTTGCCCTGGTTGACTCCAGACTCCCCCAACAATGGCTCCTCCTTCCCCGCCTGAACTCTCTGGGAGGGGCCTCTCACTCCCTATGGGTTGCCAGGCAGACGCTGTTCCTGGTAGGGAGGGGGAGCCAAGGCAAACTCAGAGTGCCTCTCCCTGAGCTGTCAGCAGACAGAGCCCTAGGAATCTAGGTAATATCCTTGGGGGTTACACGAGTGCACACACACACACACAGTCATTTTAAATACCATCATGGTGTGACACTCTATACCTCAGAATGGCACCCTGTAACCTCCATGTTCATCATTCATACATGGTTGTGATATTTCATACAAAACAGGCCATGTAAGATATCACATGAAAGGTGGTGAGTGCTGAAACCCACTGTTCTGTCCAAATATGCATATCTTTAGTGTGCATAAAGTTATGAGATTGTGCTGTATGGCTGTTACTGCAATACGTGTTAGTGACACATAAAGGACTCCCACCCATATGGTGTTGCTCATCCATTAATCAACTGTGTGACTCAAGCACCACACAATGGGAATTGCTTGATCAGTGTGACTTGGGAGCTGCTTCACTGTGACATTTTTTTAGGTTTACAGGATCTTTCAAAAAAGCACCCCCATTTTCGAAAGAACCGCATGTAGACTGAGGTTTCAATTTCGAAATAGCGCTTTTTTGAAAGAGCGCCATTACGTGATTATGCAAATAAAGGGCGGGATATTTAAATCCCGGCTTCATTTGCACTATCGAAGTGCTTCATTTACATCCCTCTGCCGACAGAGGGATGTAGTCTAGACATAGCCTCAGAAAAGCCCACTAGGACAAGCCTCGGCTAGTGTCTGGCAGGCACATGGGCCAACTGTATAAAACAAGTTACAGTTGCAGCAAGAGGGGGCCTCTCTCCTCCCCAGCCTAAACTGGAAACAACTAGGACGCTGAAAAGAAAAAGATAATCAGAGGACACTGGTCCAGGCTTCAGAAAGGAAGTTTGCAAAGTAAGGTCTGTAACATCCAAGGGGGTGAGAACATTGCTTGATTCAAATTCTGCTTAGATTATAGAATTTAGACTATGCACTTTTTTTTATTTATTTTCCTTGGTAACCATCTCTGTCCTTTTGTCTGCTTCTTATAAACACTTAAAATCGATCTTTCCATAGCTAATAAACCTGTTTTATATTTTATTCTTAAACAGTGCATTTTGCTTGAAATGTTTGAGAAACTTCTGCTTAGCATACAACTACTGGTGCAATGTTTGAGAAACTTCTGCTTAGCATACAACTACTCCTCTCCACATTGAGGGAAGGGTGGACTAAGTAATTAACTTTCAGTGGTCAGGCTTCTGACCAAGGCAAGATGGTCCAGCTCAGGGGTCCTGGGTGTGGAGTTAGTGGGAAGCAGCTCTTTCCTTTCTCCATGTGATTCATAGAAACTTTGGGTGCCTTCATGCAATCTGGCTGGGTGTGGAACTTTATATGCTGTTGTGCTGAGCAATGACAGCTCTTGGAAGGGTTTACTGCTTGACACTAGCAAACCACTGTGAAGACAGCCCAGGCTGGAGAGTTAAGGGGCACAGTGCCCACGTTCATAGGTGGCACCCCAGGGATCCCAACACACATTCTTAACTTCCACACTGGTCTTCACTGCATCATTCATTCATCCTCTCCCTATTTAAACTTTAATTCTGTAATCACTCACTCACATGCTTACTTTTACCATGGGACTACTTGTTCACTTAAAATTAAACATGCAAACAAGATTAGTGCCTTACACAGTAAAATCTGTGTGCCTGAAATTTTTATCTTCATATTTGTCCTTAGAGCAGCTAGTGTACTGTTAGAATTATACAAGTAAATAAGGATAATTGAGGAAAAGTAAAGTGTGATGTCTTTTTAAGTGATTAGTAATAACAGCAAATTGGAAAATTTTGTAAGGATTAGGAATAAAATGTTGATACCACATTTGTGCATTAAACACTTGATTGCCCATTTATATTGATGGGAGACAGTGTCATAGCCTTATGCATCATACTGAAAATTACACTGAGGGGTGGCAGATAATGAAACAGCAGGAGTCACAAGTCATTTATATAAAAGGGTATGTATTCAGATATTTATTTAGCAAGTGCATCTATAGCAAGTGTCCAGCACCCCTTATATTTCAAATTCTTAGCTATTCCCATCTCAAAAGTTTGTCATAGCATGAATTACGAATATCCGCACATACAAACAAAAGTTCACTCACAGCCACCCTCGGGGCATAGGCACAGGTGGTAAGCAGTACAAATGTTGGCCACTGGAGCAGGGGGTGGCTGCATAGCCAGTGGCTGGAGAGAAGTGGTACTTTGAAGGAGAAACCATAGCTTCTGTCCAGCCGCCAGATGCACAGCTGCCTCCTGTTGCTCTGGTGTCCTCTGCTCCATGCTCACACCACTTACCATCTCCTGATGAGCAGGGGCGGGGTGCAGCCCACAGAAGTCAGCCAGGGAATGGGGCTGGCTGCAGGAGTCAGCACAGAGCCTATGTGAGGGGGTGGCCAATGATCCCTCTAATGTTTCAGGTGAAGAATAAATTTTGTTATGTGCACAACAGCATGTGTGGATGTGCACCATCAGTATAAAAATGCTGCCAGCTGTGGGTGCAGTGGGCACTATGCTAATCAGCAAGGCAACATTTGAATCTCTCTTGGGTGGCCACCCAAGTGCCCAGATGTCCCCTTCAGAATCTGCACCCACCTCTTCATCCTTCTGTAATTAAATTTGCCTCTTCTCAAGCACCAGCATTCATGGATAAGTGAAAAAAAAAACTATTTCTTCTACTTTTCATTGCAAATATACAGTATTTCAGCTACATTATGGGTTAAATAGGCTTTTTGTGGGCTACGCTGGAACCTAACTATCATTTATAACATGGTTTCTATGGGAAAATGCATTCCAAGTTCCAAACAACTGACAAAGTTTTGGAACACAACCCGTTTATAAGTTGGGGACTTCCTGTATCTGCTCCTGTGTACATGGCCTATTCATACGGTGCACATGGACCAGTAATGTAGGCAAGGGAAGGCATAGCCTTCCCAAAATTTCCTACATTCCCCAGCCACCGGAAGGGCTGGGGCCACAACACAGCAACCCAGCTTCTCCGGCCACCAAGGAGTGCTGGGGTAGTGGCGCAGCAGCCCTGATCCCTGGCCGCTGGGGAAAGCCAGGGGTGCAGCGCAACAGCCCCAGCCCTCCAGGTGGCCAGGAAGGATTGGGCTGGGCGTAGGGAGGGCTTGGTTCCAGGGGCAGGCCTTGGGTGGAAGGGGTGGGGTGGGGTTGGGGCTTGCCTTCCGTAGCTCGGCCTTCACCCATCACATCTAGCATCAAGACCTCACCCAAAAATATGTCCTAATCCTGATTATTGGTCCAGAGCACTTTACAAGGTCAGTTCAGCATTCTCTCATGGAAAGAAGGCTGCTCTCAGTCCAGACACAGCACTTTCTCCTCCAGAGCAGGCTGCACAGCATCCATCAGGAGCTCAACAGTAAAGCAGGTAAGCATGTATCTTTGGATCAACAGTCAAGAAAAGATACAAAGGATTGATACTTAGTAAGGGTGGAGGGCTGCTTAATAACAGCAAGTAGACAATCCATCAGATGCTGAGAGCAGACAGAACAGGGACTGAGAGCATGCTCAGAGAACAGAGGTTAGCAAGAGAGATAATAGATGTACAAAAAGAGGAGGCACGGATCTGACTCTAGACATCCCTGTAATTCAGACCCTACAACTCCTGCAATGATACGGGTATAAAATTCACCTCATGAGGTCTAATTTGAAAACTAATGCACTGTTCAATACAATTATGTGGAAATATATATGACAGTGCTGTACGTGGCTGCTCACCAATATTATGCTTTAAAGCTAACAAAAAGGTGTTTAAACCAGGCATGTCAGGCAGATGACATGGAGAGGTATATAGTGCTGTATCATATGCCATGACTGGAACAATCAGCTTCAAATGGCCTGAAGAACAACTACATGCTTCCTGCCTGCCTGCAGAGCCATCACACCAGATGTATAGCCAGAAGGGCCTACTTGGGTAGGCCCCCACTTTGGGTAGGAGGGCAAGAATAGAGGTGGGGGGAGGGGGCATTAGGATAAGGCCCTGCCCTGCTCCCTGGCCAGAGCATCAGGGTGGAGCAGGATAAGCCGTGGGGGGTGGGTCTTGATGCAAAGTGGGTGGGGCATGGCCCTCCCAGCCTACCTATATTTACGCACTATGGATGTGAAATCCTATTTAATTAGTTAACTGGTTAAACTTTATGTTTAACTAGTTAATCAGCTGTGGTCAGGATGGCTGAGCTGGAGCGGTCCCCTGCTCACCACAGCTCGACTGGAGCACACCTAGCTACGGCACATCTGGACTGGACCCACCATGGATGCACCTGCTTGGCAGCCATTAACAGCCTTCTTACACTCTAATTATGAATCCAGATGGTTCTCCCTGCTCATCAGTGGTCTAGGTCCTGGAACAGATGGAAAATGCATTATGAAAGCATGTTGAGCTATGGACTCTGGTGATGACTGTTTAGAGCTATGGGTATGTCTACACAGCAAAGTTATTTCAAAATAACAGCCATTATTTCGAATTAACTTTCCTAGCGTCTACACAGCAAAACCGTTATTTCGAAATTAATTCGAAATAGCGGAGCGCTTATTTCAAATTTGGTAAACCTCATTCAATCAGGAATAATGACAAAATTTAAATAGCTAAATCTAAATAAGCGCTGTATAAAAACTTATTTTGAAATAGGGGGCCTCCATCCCTTCCCAGAGTGCCAAGGTGGCTACTCTGGGCACAACCAGGAAAACTCCTCTCCCTCCCCCACTCCCTGGAACCCTTAAGGGGTAGAGTCTGGCCACAGTGCCCTTTACCCAGTGGTCCCACAACATGAGCCAGCAAGCCACTGGCAGCCAACCTTCCACCGCTCCCCAGGACCAGTCCCCCAGCTCCCAGGAGCCTGCCAGGGGCCACAAAAGGCAGGCGCTTTACTGGTCTAGTGCGGAGATCATGGACCTGATTGAGGTTTGGGGGGAGACCTCCACTGTCCATGATCTCTGCACTAGATGCAGGAATGCGGCCGTCTACAGGCGGATGGCTGACAGCCTGGCCACCAAAGGCCACATGCACACCCAAGAGCAGATGCGCATGAAAATTAAAGAGTTGCGGCAGGCCTGTGCCAGGGCCACAGGGGGCAGCTCCCAACCAGGGGCAGACCCACACACCTGCCCCTATTTCAATGCCCTGGACCGCATCCTGGGGGGGCGGGATGGTCCGTGCCCCCCAGGTGGTCATCAACCCTGGGGCAGAGGGCCCTGACCAGGGCATCGAGGAGGAGGAGGAGGAGAGCCAGGAGCCAGAGGAGGCCATCATCACCACCAAGATGAGCCAGGACCCCCGAGCTGCCCCAGCGTACCTGTCGCTGGTGTCATCTCAGGCCAGGAAGGCAACAACATGTGAGTGCCATCACTGTCCCCTTATGCCTGGGTGGGTGGGGGGACGGAAACCAGGGACTGCGTGTGTGGGCCTTGCTGTCCATGGGTCACGCAGCAACCTGTGCATGTGCGAGCATGTGACATTCCACCCCTGGGCATGTGGCCCCAGCTGGCTGCCACACAGGGGCCTTACCCTGTTAGCCACATGCGTGTGTGAGGAGGCATGACATTCTCCTGACTCCGGGGTGGAACATAGCAGGATGCCCTCCCTCCACAAGGCCACACTACACAGAGGCAGGGGACACCTCCACAGGGGCATAGGTGTGGTCTTGAGGCAGCTCCCACTCCTGGGGATAGCAGGACATTCCGAACATGGCCTGTGTGCAAGCACATCGGCTCTGATGGTGCAGGGAATGGTCATCCTCACCTTGCAGAGGGGGGCTGGGCTTCACCCACTGTGTCCCCAGGGATAACTGACCACTTCTCTTGTTTCTCCACAGCTGCACATGCAGGGCTAACTACCCCGCCCAGGACATGCTCCTGCACCCGAGGGCTCCGCAGGCCCACCCGTGCAGTGGAGGGGTATAAACAGCAGCACCTGGGGGCACTGCAAGCCCTGCACCGCACCCTCCAGCACTGGGTACAAGACGACCTGAAGCTCTGGTGGGAGCAGCTTGCCCAGGGCCGCGCCATTTGCCAGCACCTGCAGACCCTGGTGCAGTGCTGCCTCCTGCTGCTCCAGCGCCTGCTGCCTCCCCAGCTACCGCTCCTCCTCCCACTCCTTCTCCCCCTCCCGCTTTTCCCTCCACCTTCTCCACACCCTCCATCCCCTCCCCATCCCCCCGGGAACGCTGAGGCCCCTGCACCTGCGGTGCTGGGAGACAGCTGGCTCGGCAAGACCCCCAACCCTGAGCCCTGCGCTTCCCCTCCCCCTTCTTCCCCTTGCTTCCCCTTCCAACTCCCTCCTCCCAGGTTTCCCCCTCCCCTCTCCCACCCTCTCTCTCCCTTCTCCCACCTCCTTTCCCTAGTCTCACCAGAGTTTCATTCCCCTCCCCCCCATTTTGTTAAATAAAGAGAGTTTGTATTTATGAAAATATGTGTATTTTATTTTACACCAGGAAGGGGGTTAGAGAGGGGTAAGTGGAAGGCCGTGAGGGAGGAATGAGGCACAAACCCCCAGTGGGGCAGACCAGGGAGACTGTTAGTGCTCCTCAGGGTGGAAGCTCTCCTGCAGGGCCTCCTGGATACTGACAGCCCCCCGATGGACCTCCCAGATGGCAGCCTGCAGCAAGTGCAGCCAGGCTCGCAGCAACGCATCCAAGAGAAGCACCAGAGCACCCAGGGACAGTTCTGGCTCCATGTTGCAGAGTGCTGTGATGTCCCGAGTGAGGGCAACCACAGCACGCAGAGACAAAAATGCTTTGCTGTCCCTCGTCGAGGTAGACAAGCAAGCAGGGAAACCTGAGAACTGGCTGTCCGGGAGGGGGGAACTTTAAGCACAGACCTCAGTTAGCCCCAGGCAGCAGCCCCAAACAGTAAGTCCTGACCTGGTGCCCTGCAGGAACTGGTTCCGGCCAGCCTTAAATTTGATTCAGAGTCCACTCAGTGTGGACGCGCTATTTCAAAATAGCAAAATGCTATTTCAAAATGCATTTTGTGTGTAGAAGCATTATTTTAAAATAAGCTATTTCGAAATAACTATTTCAAAATAAGATATTTTGAAATAACGCTGTAGTGTAGATATACCCTATGTGACTTGGCAAGACACAAGGTTGTAGATGCAGGAATGCACACTGATCCTCCACCACTTGAAGTATGAAAGGATATCCAAAAGTTACGGAACAGAGTGCTGCTGGATCTTATGCTATTTCACCCAAGCTGCACAAAAGTCCCTCGGAACCAATGCGCATCAGCCTGCATCAACTGTTCTTAAAACATATAGGTGTCAAAGTACCAGCAGAATGGAAAGATGGCATAACGATACCCTTGTAAAAAGGGTAAAAGATCACAAATGGACTATGGCAACCACAGGCAAGACTTGGGGTCATCAGTCTTAGAAGCATTTTTTCCTCACTTCCTGCTTGATAAGATGCAGCTGACCTTTCACAGACATTTTGTCATCCCAGCTATCACTGGGTGGCTGTCAACAATGGAACCTGTCCATACCCTCCAACTTCAGGATAAGCTGCACTAAGAATTTAACCACACATTTCAGTGACTTTAACCACTCTGTGTGGCATATATCAATATCAGACTAGCTTTTGATTCTGTGCACAGGTCAGCATTTTGTCTTTCATTTAAAGGAATTGGTATATTAGATGTTGTGTGAAATCTGTTGTGCAGTTTTTATGCTGGTACTAGTGTAAATATTTGTGTTGGTGTATGGCTTTTGCCACATTTTTATATAGCCTCAGGGAAGTGGCAAAGATGCATTCTTGCCCCAACACTGTTCTGTTGAGCTATTGACTGGATATTAGGACTCATTGTTCTACACATAAAAATCAGAGGTGGTCAATAAGGAGTAGTTTTGGTCAGTAAACACAATGCTGCCTTGTTTGTGGAGAAATTAGAGAATTTCAGCCCTGCTTTCCAAGACATTCCCCATGTTATGGGGATGAACATTTCATGGCAGAAGACCAAGCTCCAGAACTTTGGAGCTGAGCTACCAGAACCCACCTTGATATGGGAGTCAAGTACAATGGACACTGATGTCCATCTGCTTAGGAGGCAAGCAGAGTTCAGTTATAGCAAACCCGACTTTCTTTGATGAATAGTTGTCACTGTCTCCTGCATGAAGTCCATGTCTCACCTGTGAACAGAAAAATGTCTTTGTGATGAGACAAAGTTCAGGATCTATCAAACCTGTTATCTGTATTACTATATGGGTCAGAAATCTGGATTTTTATCCAGGCAGAGTTGGAGCAGCTAGAGGCATTCTATCACTGCAAAATTCTGAGCATAAAGAGGTTTAACCTTGGATGAAATGTCAAAATCATGCAAATATCTGGCCTTCCTTCAATTACATTCAAATGTGATCACTATGTCTGGTGCAATGAACCTTGGTGGGCAATACATATTTGTTTGATTCGTCGCATCTTTTGTTGTTGTCCCACTTTCTGTGTTCTCTTCCATCCCACTCCGGAGTCCAGATGTAACAAAAATAAGCTATTCAAATATCAAGAATCTACTTGTACAGGCTTAAAGTCAGGCTCCTGATGTGTGGTAAATCTGGTGCAATGGGATGGTGAGTTGACCCTCCCTCCTGGAAGATGTTGTAGCTATACTTGTACACAATATAAAGGAAAATGATCTCAGAGATCACTTTATCTTCTTCTTTGGTTAGTTTCAAGAGTAGGATTGAGCTCACAACTCAATATCTACTCTTGACAACCCTACATAGGCTGCACTAAGACTCAGAAAGCTATTAAACTTAATGATAATAAGATTGTCTCCTGCTGCTATACCAATATCTGGCAGAGAGCAACTTACATTGCCTGAGATGGTGGTCATGACAACCAATACACTTGTCCATACCCAATTTCTAAAGCTTTTGGAATTAAATGCTGTCAAGCTGATATAAAATGCTAAGCCTGATGGGGCCATTTGTTCTGGTTGTCAACAAATCTTTTTTTCAAATTCATCCCTGCAGTTGATTCATGCTACTACTAAATAATGTGTATATCTCAAGGTAAGGCTCTCAGGTCTTCCAGAATCCTAGACATTCATCCTGGCCTGCCCTCAACCAAGGCTCTTAGATTTCTAAGGGTGCATCTGCACTGCAAAAAAGACCCTCAGCAGCATGTCTCAGAGCCTTCGTCAGCTCAAGCTCATGAGGATCATGTGATGGGACTCAAAATAGCCATATAGACATTCCCACTAGGCCTGGAGCACTGGCTCTGAAACCCAGCTAGGAGGAAGGATCTCAGAAACTGGGCTCCAGCCTCAGTGGCCATATCTCTATTCATCTACTCAGAACACAAGTCTGAGTCAGTTGCCCTAGGCTCTCAGACTCTCTTCTACAGGCCTTTTTTGCAAGACTTGTCCTTGCACTGTATTAATACAAATGGGCATCTCTTAAAAATATTGTGGATGCACATGCTTATTTCTGCAGCATTGAGGAATTAACAGCAATATTCATAGACACCATTCCATTCAATGGATATTTTGGTTCATCCAGGTCTCAGCTATTATTTCAGATGCACCAAATATGTTATCTTTCAAGTCCAGTCCTTTAGACACTTAACCACCTCATCTATCTTTCATCCTGATGGCTACAGTGTTGTGATAAATCTGAATTTCCTTTTGGTTTATGTGACAGATCAAAGTATTCCCTCTTCCATGACTGTAAAGCTTTCTCATTTCTCATAAATGGGATATTTATGATTGCATCTAAAGCTATGTACCCAGAACAAACTAAGAGGGATCAGTTTGTTAAATCCTCCCATTCCCCGTGGTAAAATTAGAGAACATTCCCTTTTAAGTTTAAAAAGTAAAGAGGTTTGTCAAATGAAAGATTGCCACATTTTAGCTTGATCATTGTTTGCAAGCCCTACAGAATAATCACTGGCATTATAGATGTCATTATAGATAATACAGGAGTTACTCATTCTTGAATCATGTCTGGCTTCTGTGTTTCTACTTTGATACCTACTATTTGCATATTTAGCTAGGGCCATTGCAAACAGAGGCCTTTGTGCATGTTAATAAAAGCATGTGAACACCAATATTCGAATCCTAAATTATTTATGTACACATTTATATAGCACATATAACTTTAGCATCTGAATGGGCACCTGGCAAAATGTCAGAGAATATTATAATTTGCCTTCTGATTATTGGGTACATTCCAAAACTTGCATACATGGCTCAAAACATTTGGGGCCAGATCATTGTTTCCACTTGAGATACTGCTCAGAACAGAAAGATTCAGGTCAGGGGAACTAAAGGGGAAATTAAATTACTTAGGGTTCGTCTATACTGCACGGTGCCCTGCATCTACACAAGCTGCCCATTATTTCAAAATATTTTCTGAAATAACAGGCACGCTATTTTGTCTTCCCGCTGTGTAGATGTGTCAAATTTCAAAATAAGCTACAGCCAGTCCCCGAGTTGCAAACGGTCGACTTACGACCGTTCGCAGTTACAACCAAAGCTGTCGCAAATGGTGGACTCCAAGTTACAAACTCGATCTGCGCTTACGAACAGTGTGGTCACATGTAACTCTATGGGGTCCGACTTACGAACGAACCGAGTTACGACCAATTGCTTGGTCCATAACCTGTTCATAAGTCGGGAAGAGGCTGTATTTTGAAATAGATTTGAAATAAGAAAGGCAATTTGTGTAGCGCAAATTGCGTATCTTATTTCGAGTTTAGAGTGCTGTGTAGATGTACCCTTAGAGGGTTAGAGCTACTTTTGTGCACCACTGATCCTGGTGGGCAGCTGGAGAGTGTATTAGCCACAGGCATACATTGGAGCAACCTCGAGGTTATTTTAACCAATTCAGGTTAGTTATGCAGAGATCCCAGGAGAACATGCTTCTCCATTCACACTCCCTTCTTGGCTAATGCATCCCTTATGTGAAGACAAGGATAAAGTATGTTCTATTATGGCAGCTTTCTAGCACCTTTGTACCAAGGGACTTGCACAAAGAGCTGAGAATCTGGCTCTTGAAACCATTGATAATATTCCTATATTTTCAATAATTCCCTAATTTGGATAGCTACAAAATACCATTGATTACATAATAATGGGTTGATGTGCATCACAAGCAATATTTATATCTGGGCTGGTGATAGGTATTAGGTCCAGTATCTTATAAAACATCGGGGCTAGTCATGGATGTTCCTACACTGGAACTCTGGAAATCCCTCATTTTTAAGGTCCAGTTTTCTAGTCTCAGTAGATCTCATGATCCCAGCAGGCATGAGATCTAGGACATTTTTATGCAAGGGAAAGCTATTTTAAGTTACTATTCAGAGGTTTGCTAAAGGGTGTTTGGAGTTATAATTTCACTCTCCTCTTGAAGTCTATAACAGGACTCGCAGTACAAGGACTCACAGTACAATCTGACACAGGATTATGAAAAATATTACCAACAATTTCTTAATTTTTAAAAACTACGTTTCTGTTAACAGCTTTCTTTTAATTTTTGTAAAATACATGGCATATTAATGCCTTATAGGGAAATGATCTAGAAAGGCTTTCTTGGCACTTCTTTGGATAACCCACATTATTCACTCATGGCTTCAACATTTGTGAGTAATGTGGCAATCCCAAGCTTGTGCCAATATTCTGCATCACATCACCTCATTGCGTAGTTGTCAAATAGACCCTGATCCAGGAAAAAAATTCTGTGTGCGCTTAACTTTAAGAAGATGAGACGTCCCATTCAATGCTTAATGTCAAGCCCAAGTGCAAGTCACAGGATTGTGGCCTTAGGATGAAACTTCATCACAGCTGGGGCTGCATCTTCCTGTGGTTGATGAATCATTGGGCTACACATAGTACAATCCCAATTGGGATCTCTAGGGACTACCAGAAAGAAAACATTCATACACTAAGCAGTGAAGTATAATCTTCAATGTGTTTCAAACTCTGCCTGATAAGATGGTTAAGGCAGATGTCACTGAAAAGCACTAATGCCACAAAGGCAAACAGTGAGGCTGACAGCCTGGCTGATCCCCTGGGAAAGGTTTGGGGTGTGTGTGGATTCTGCTTTGTGCCACTGGAAAGGGTGGGGCCTTGGTAGAAGGGGGCAGGGCTGGGGCTAAGCAGCCCTCAGTGCTGCCCAGAGAATGGCGCACTTTCCCCAGCCAGCCCTCAGTGCTGCCTGAAGTGCTCCACACTGTGTTCTGGCAGTGATTTAAAGAGCTCGGACTTCCGGGCACTGCTGCTACTGCAGTAATGACTGGGAGCCCCGGGATGCAGGGCACCTCCAAGATCCTGCACACTTCCCTGTTGATCATTTTGAATATTATACAAATCAGCCAACTTAGGCCAACACAATTAAGCTTAATTAGCTGAATCCTTTATTTCTGAGCCTCTGTCTCCAGAGAGATTTTATTTTGGAATTTAAAGCCAGAGTAGCTAAGTGTTATTTTCGTCACATAGCCATGGCAGCCAAACAGTAGTCTGGGAATCCTGCAAGAACTCATCCTTACATCTCACTAGGGTTTGACCTCCTGACAAATCAGTTCTGAAATCAAGGACTGAATCCTCTATTTTCCAACTACCTTCCAATTTGTTAAGACACTGGCCATCAATTTTCACTTCACTTGGTGTTAAAGTTTAGTTGCTCAGAAGCTCTTTTAGCTCATTCATATCTTTCCCCTACTACTTCTTAGCTCTCCACAGCCTTTTAAGGTCACCGTGAGTTTGACTGGAGCAGCTGCTGTATGACATATCTAATGGGAAATCAAGCCAGCTGCTCAAGATTTTTTTTCCTTGAAGCCAGCCATGGATCTGACTGCCTTAGGGAGTGTTCTAGGTCTGTGCTATTTTAAGGAAATGTAGTTTAGTTAGTGGGGTAGTCACAGTTTCTGGCAACCCCCATATCTAATGCTACAAAATAGGCCCAAGAGCAAACTATTCCATTATGTAAGAAAGATAGAAAGTATGGCAGGAGACCACCTTGGATCAACTGGGAGATCTTATATGATCTAAAAATCAAAAAGGAGTTGTATAAAAAGTGGAAACTAGGTAAAATTACAAAGGATGAATATAAGCAAACAACACAGGTATGCAGGGGCAAGATTAGAAAGGCAAAGGCACAAAAAAAGCTACATCTAGCCAGGGGCACAAAGCGTAAAAAGAATATGTTCTACAAGTATATTAGGAGCAAGAGAAAGACCAAGGACAGGGTAGGCCCATTGCTCAGTGAAGTGGGAGAAACAGTAACAGGAAACTGAGAAATGGCAGAGGTGCTTAATGACTTTGTTTTGGTTTTTGTCAAGAAGATGGATGGTGACGGGATGCATAACATACAGAATGCTAGTGGAAATGGGGTAGGTCTAGAAATTAAAATAAAAGAACAAGTTAAAAATTACATAGAAAAGTTAGATGTCTGCAAGTCACCAGGGCCTGATGAAATGCATCCTAGAATACTCAAGGATCTGATAGAGGAGGTATCTCAGCCTTTAGCTATGATCTTTGAAAAATCATGAAAGATGGAAGAGATTCCAGAAGACTGGAAAAGGGCAAATATAGTGCCCATCTATAAAAAGGGAAATAAGAACAACCCAGGAAACTACATATCAGTCAGTTTAACTTCTGTGCCAGGGAAGATAATGAAGCAAGTAATTAAGGAATACATCTGCAAACATCTGGAAGATAATAAGCTGATAGGTAATAGCCAGCATGGACTTGTAAAGAACAAATCATGTCAAACCAACCTAATAGGTTTCTTTGATAGGATATCAAGCCTTGTGGATAAGGGAGTAGCGGTGGATGTGGTATATCTAGACTTTAGTAAGGCATTTGACACGGTCTCACATGATCTTATCAATAAACTAAGGAAATGCAACCAAGATGGGGCTACTAAAAGGTGGGTGCATAACTAACTGGATAACCATTCCCAGACAGTAGTTTTTAACGGTTCACAATCATGCTGGAAGGGCATAACAAGTGGAGTTCCGCAGGGGTCTGTTTTGGGGCCAGTCCTGTTCAATATCTTCATCAATGATTTAGATGGTGGCATACAGAGTATGCTTATTAAGTTTACAGATTATACTAAGATGGGAGGGATTGTAACCTGTTTTGAGGATAATTCAAAATGTTCCGGACAAACTAGAGAAATGGTCTGAGGTAAACAGGATGAAGTTTAATAAGGACAAATGCAAAGTACTCCACTTAGGAGGGAACAATCAGTTTCACACATACAGAATGGGAAGTGTTTGTCAAGGAAGGAGCACTGCTAAAAGAGATCTAGGGGTCATAGTGGAGGACAAGTTAAACATGAATCAACAGTGAGACACTGTTGCAAAAAAAAAGCAAACATGATTCTGGGATGCATTAACAGGAGTATTGTGTGCAAGACGTGAGAAATAATTCTTCCGCTCTATTCTGCACTGATTAGGCCTCAGTTGGAGTATTGTGTCCAGTTCTGGGCACTGCCTTTCAAGAAAGATGTGGAAAAATTGGAGAAGGTCCAGAGAAGAGCAACAAAAATGACTAAAGATCTAGAAAACGTGACCTATGAGGGAAGACTGAAAGAGCTGAGCTTGTTTGGTTTAGGAAAGAGAAGACTGAGAGGGGACATGATAGCAGTTTTCAAGTATCTAAAAGGATGTTACAAGGAGGATGGAGAAAAATTGTTCTCCTTGGCCTCTGATGATAGGAGAAGAAGAAATTAACTTACACTGCAGCAAAGGAAGTTTAGGTTGAACATTAGGAAAAACTTCCAAACTGTCAGGGTGGTTAAACACTGGATATATTGCCTAGGGGGGTTGTGAAATCTCCATCACTTGAGATATTTAAGAGCAGGTTAGACAGACACCTGTCAGGGATGATCTAGACAGTGCTTGGTCCTGCCATGAGGGTAGGGGACTGGACTCAATGACCTCTTGAGGTCCCTTCCAGTTCTATTATGTTGAAATGTTTAGTTACCAGCCAGTCTTGGCTCAGAACTGAACTACAGATGGAAGGAGATGGATGACTGCATGGAGATAGGTTTCTGGTATTTCTCCAAACCACTGGTCCACTTCTACGCCCATGCTCTCTGGATATACTCTCAGAAGATGGTCTCTGTTTGAGTTACATGAGAAATGACTTCATAATGCAGTGACATCTAAACATGCCACCCCTCTCTAGTCTGCTTCTCCTCACTAAGTTTTTCCCAGTTGTCCTTACTGCTCCTTCATAATCTTTCCCTAGTGTTAACTGCATGCCTGCTATCATCCAGCCCCCTGCTCTGGAATAGTTTCCAGTTTCCTGTCAGCCAAGTAACCTCTCTTTCCTTCCAATCCTGTTGTAACACTCATTTTTTCATGAGTATTTCCTGCCTTAGTCTCTTTATCAACAATCTAAAGCTGGGGTGGGGAACCTTTTCTGGGTCAGGGGCCACTGACCCATGGAAAAATCAGTTGGGGGAGGGGCCGCACATAAGTGAGAAGCAAAAAACAAACAAAAACAAAACAGAAAACCCCAAACCCTCCCTGATGTGGCCCTGGACTGGGAAGCAGAAAGATACTCCCCACATTTCCCTCGCACACAAGAGCCTCTAGGGACTCAGGCTAGTAGATTTAGTGTGCTCCAGGCCCACAGGAAGATGGTGGAGAGGCTGGAGCACCAGCATGGGCTCTCCAATCCTGGGGGCACCCCAGAGGTTCAGGGGCCAGATCCAGGCAAGCCAGGTGCCGCATCTGGCTCCCAGGCCTTAAGTTCCCCACCCCGATCTAAAGTGTTTGTGTCTGTGATTTTGGACACTTTCAGTTTCCTATTCTACATTTGTAACATATCATGAATCTTTAAAGCACTATATAAGTTATCGATTCTAATAATCATATTGCGATGTTTGGGTCCGCAAAACTGGCTTAAAAGCCAACTCCCCCTAGCACAGTGCAGGGGATGGGGCGGGGAGGCAGAGCCGCAGCAGTCCCAGAGCCGGTGCAAGCTGGGACTGTTCAGTCCTGGCACACGCTGCCCCCAGGAGCTAACTCCACTGCGGCTCTGCATCTTGAGCTGCAGCGGTCCTGGAGCCGGCGTGAGCCGGGACTGCACTGCCCCCAGGAGCTAACCCTGCACGCCTGGCTCCTACCACATTTAAACTGCAGAGCCACAGCAGGGATAGCAAGCATTCTCCCTTCCCCTCCCGCCTCCCCCCGCCTTATCAACTAATCAAGTGGTCCATGGAAATTCCATCAACTACTCAATTAGCTAATTAATTACTACTTAACAGCCCTACTATTACCACCACTCACCGCCACCTGATTTTAACTCGGCCCTCATGATCTTGGTAGCTATTTTTCTTAAATGGGAGCCCTGAATCCCTTCAAGCCCTCTCCCAAGATATGTTTCCTGAATATCTGCATACACCCTCTCTTTTCTGTACCATTTCTGACCCCACCTACTCCTCCTGCAAAGTCAGAAAGCACTAAAACCAAACACCTGAGAGATTTTCTGCTACTAAATTTTTATGTCACGGTCTCTGAGGTTATACACAGCAGAGCACACTGCATACTAGGCAGCCCACTAGACTGTAATTGAGATGCAGTCTGGAACCTAGCAGGAAGGATGCCGGACATGCTGGGTCACACAACAAGATCAATGAAAGGTTAGAAAAAGTTAACAAGGGAATTAAGTTAAGCAGTACGTGTCCCATAGTTCTGGACTAAGACTAATGTTTGTTCACCCCTTCTTCCAGGTTGCTAATAGAGAGGGGGTAAAGTTTATGGAGGACACATAATATTTAGGCTAAATCAAATCTAGCTAATCAAATGTAATGAGGATTGAGAAAAACTTCAGAAGGATCTAACAAAACTAGAAGCCACAATGACAGATGAAATTCACTGAAGACAAGTGCAAATTAATACACACTGGAATGATGTGAACAATTTTATACACTGATGGGTTCTAACTAACTGTAAGTACTCTGGGAAAAGGATAGACATTTATTCACAGTGTCGAGGAAGTAGTGTGTGTGTGTGCGTATGTGTGTGTGTACCTCTACGCACCCATATGTTATGCAATATTAAGAAAATACTAGATTATAACACTAAACTAATTATAATGCTATTATATAAATGTGGTATGTCCCTGCCTTGCATGCTGAGTTGAGATTTGTTCACCTCATCTCTTAAATGATACACCAATAACTGAAAATATCCATGGGAGGGCAATGCAGAGAAAAAGAGGCAAGGAAAGACTTGAACAGGAGAACATTTAAAAGATTAACATTATCTAGGTAAGAGAGGAGACAAAGGGTTATATGACAGTCATGTGAAATAGTGCACAGTACAGAGGCCAGGCAGTTGCTACTTTTTTCCCCCTCTCTAACACAAAAACAAAGGGGACGCCTACATGAGCTAAAATGCAATGTATTTAAAACTGTTCAGAAGTAGTATTCTGCTTTAGAAATGCCAAGAACACGCAACTTCGACTGAGAACCCAGGCCAATGTGAGCTAGACCTTTGAAAAATAAGGTTCTAAGCATCAAAGAGCTGGGCACCCAGAACTGAAGGAACCCAATAATAAGTTTTCTTTTGAAAATTTAGTTTTTCTCTCTTCCTGGTTTAAGGCAAAGTTCCTCTCACTCGTAATCTCTGTTTAAATAAATTTTACATCCTCTTATTTTTATCTGAGGGATCTTTGGCGCTGAGAATTTATGCAAAGCATTGTTATTAATCCCTTTGTGAGTTTGAAAGATTCTATTTTTCTCTGATAATTGGTGCAGGTCCCTTCAGATATCAAGAGCCTTTTATAAATATGGTCTCATTCTGGTTGCTCTGTGAAGCATCCCCTCAAGGGCAATTATCTATCTTCCAAGATATAGCACCCAGTGATGAACACACATAGGGAGATGTAAATATTGCTTGTCGGTATAATGTCAGCTTATGATTTATGAGTTGATCCACCTGTGCCACAACTCAGTAATTTTGGTAGTACAGTGCACTCTGCTGTCATGGGAAGAAAATGAAAATAACAACTTTCAGAACTCTTTCCTGGGACTGTGACCCTCTTTGATGGAATGGTACCTAACATAGAAAATATGTGTATGTCACTCATAAAGAAGAGACTTATGAGAAGGTCAGTAATTTTGTGTTCAGAGCAGAGTTTGAATAGTGTTCAGTAAACGAGGCATAGGATCACAAGCTGGACAATGAGAAAAGCTATTGAATAGCTGATTCTGAGCACTGAATGAGACAGGTGTCCTGTGATTATATAATTAAAAACTTACCCTAAAGCATGTACACAAGAGGGCAGCAGCAGCATTTTGCCTACAAAGTTGCACAACTTTGGCATTTGCACAGCAATTCTGGCATTTCTCAGTGACTGAGTTTGCCACATTCATATTCTTTTAACGTAGTTTTTGTGGGTAATTTCCTAGTTTTTTTTTTTTTTAAACAAGCTGAAAAAAATTCAGGAATCAGAGATTCCATTCCAAGATTAGGAAATGAAAATGTTCATTGGTTACTGATCCCCTCTGACTAACCTCTCCAATTTGTCCTTGTTCCCAATCTGTCTGTCTTCCCACCCCAAATTCTCATCCCAGTCTCCTTACCTACCCAGTCCCAGTCTCCAAGTGTAGCTGGAGGCATAGCTAGGAACAGGAGGATGGATTTTGCCAGGGCCGGATTAAGACCTTTAGAGGCCCTAAGCACTGAAAAGATTATGGTACCCCGCCATATGTAATTCAAAATAAAAACAATACTATACTGTAAAATCTCTTTTTTTCTTTTTCTTTTTGGTGCCCCTGCTTTGCTGGTGCCTTAAGCACATGCTTAGTCTGCCTGTTGGGTAATCCAGCCCTGGATGTTGCCTCCTGATGTTGCAAGATCCTGTCCTGAGGGTGTGGAGCAGAGTGTGGTTGGAGGGTTGGGGTCCCTCATCATGGCCAGTCATGAATGGCAAGCCCTGGGCGAGAATCACATGGCAGTAAAGCCCAGGCCTAGGATGGACCCAATCCCAATCTCTAGTCCTCAGGCTTTTCTTCCCAGTCACAGTCCTTTTGCTCAGTCAGTCCAAGTTCTTCCCTTTCACTCCAGTTCCTCATCCAACCTGTTTCCTCCTCCACATCCTTTTCCCCTCCTGACAAGCGTCCACTCCCAGGGTGTGTCTAGACTACAGGGTTTTTTGGCCTTTTTTTGAAAAACCTTCCCCTGCAACTAGACTGCTGCCGTGTTCTTTTGAAAGTAAATCGAAAGAACGCGGCAGTTTTTTCGACCGCGGAAAACCTTGTTTTACGAGGAAGAATGCCTTTTTTCGAAGGTGCTCTTTTGAAAAAAGGCGCTATGTAATGCAAACTGTGCTTTTTCAAAAGAGGGCATCCAGACTGCCTGGGTGTTTTCTTTCAAAAAAGCGGCTTGCTTTTTCAAAAGTACTGGTTGTAGTCTAGATGCTCTTTTGCGAAAGAGGCTTGCAGTCTAGACGTAGTCCCAGTCCTTGAATGCTACCAGCCCTGCCTATAATCCAGTAACACAGCTGTGAGCAGTTTATAATCTTGCGTGTATCACACACAACACTGCACAGTTTAGAACAGAAAATAAAAATATTTTAACTGATATTAAAGGGTGAGTTTTAGGTAGGCAAGATAGAGTGCATTATTCTTGTTTCTATGAAAAGTACACAGGGATCTTTAACTATCAAAAGTTCTAAGACCCTCAATTTTAAGACTCATTTGAAAGGTTCCATCTCCAGCAGCAGAGATCCAACTAGCACCCTGAAAGCGGTTTATTCAACAGGGACCCAGAAGGAAGTGTGATGCCTATTGAACCTTGTGGCTCATGGGTTTTCCTTTGAGTTCTCCTAATCATGTAACAATCCCAACTATTCCTTATTTATGCCATCAACTAAGATCACAGTCCAGTGCAGACTGGTTATTATACAAGCAACAATATCAGCTTGCTTTATTTAAATCTTTATGGGGCAAGATAAAATGACTGATACAGTTTTCTCCAAGGCACAGGTGTTTTTGATGAACTGGGTGAGATTATGAGTTTGCACTCTCTCTCTCTATACCTTTACAAGTAAAAACACTTTTGTGGGTGGTGGATTTCAAATAATCCATTTAATCAAGAAATGAGACTTTGCCATTTTGAATGTTCAGCACTTTACCTCAAACTTTTCTCAGGGAGTAGCATAGTTTTCCTTTTTTTTAAATTGCATTTTGTTATAAAAATGAAAAGACTTAAAAGGCAAATAAAACCACGTTTTGTTTGTGGTATAAACTATGGTTTGTTTTTTTGTTTATTTTATATTGTTTGCTGCTTTGACTGCCATCACCGATTCCCATAGTTGAATTCATGGTCTAGAGCCTTCTCAGTAAAAAGGATAATGTCATGAAGAGAAGGTACCTTTTTCTGCAGTATTGACCAACTCCATCACATATATTTCTATATAATCCATTGGGGTCTCAGGCTCCTGTCCCATGACTTCCAACCCAAGATTTTGACTATTCCTTCTCCATATGAAATAACAGCCCTTAAAATTTGAATTCCTGTGCTGTATATTCTCCTGGGTATTTATGATTAAGGTAATGATCTTTCATATGCTCAGATGACAAACACTGATGTAAAATAAGCCTGATTCTTTGCAGAATTATTTTTTAACAATTTTTGGAACTTCAGTTCCATAATTTCTGAATTTACTCTGCAACTTCTTGGGTTGTTTTAATAATCATTATGTCAAAATAAATAAGGGCAATTGGGTTTCTATGTTTCTTGATTATGCTTTAAAGATAATAAAGTAGATTCTTCTTATATTTATTTTATTTGAATCCTGAAATGTTTTTAGGGCTTTATTTCAAAGTTCCCAATTATACTAGGCTTACAGATGGCCTTGTTTCATTAATAGGTATTAAAAGATGTAGTCCAAGGGTCTGAAACTCCTGGCCTGTGGTCCATCTGCAGCCCAAGCAGTTCTCCAATTTGGCTCATGAAATAGTCTGAAAAAGTTAATCAGGCCGGGGGGAGGGGACCACACACAGGGACTCACCCGCATACACAGCTCCCACCAGCAAACAGGCCCCCTGTGGCCATGTAGTCCTGGCCGTACAGGGTGTTGCTCATTTCAGGAAGCCACACTGACTGCCTCTGTCACAATGTGAACCACGATAGCCAGGGAGCCATCTGAGCTCACACCCTGGGTAGAGGTGGGGGATCCCAGCACAAGGATGAGAATGTTAGCAGGGGGTTGGGGATGGAGAGGTGGCGGGAAGCAGGATCCTAGTGTGAGGGTACAGATGCTAGTAGTGGGGAGGAATCCCAGTGTGAGGACATGAGGGTATCAGGGTGAGAAGTCAGTTTCAGGTCTTTTGTAAGATCTGTCTGGACTCCTGGACATAGGAGGAGACACTATCAAGTTGCATGTACTGTTTTGCCAACCCCAAGAGATCAAAAATCATGAATCAGTCCCTGACCTCTTAAAAAGAGCACAGCTTCTAGAAATCACAGATACAAATACATTTGGGGATCTTTTTATTTGGGTTCTTGGTGTTTAAGGTCTTTGACTGAAGTCGGGGCATATTTTCTAGCACAAACCATGAGACCTAAAGTCTTTGAAAAAAACATAAAAGAAGGCTGAAAATCTCTTCTAATACCATGCACTAACAAACAATTATAATATACCAAATCAGAACAATCATGGTAAATAGTGGTGCATGAAGCACTGGCCCTAAGGTAAATTGATTTTGAGACCCCCACATATAGACATTTTAAACATGATAAACCAGTAAAAAATTCCAAACATTAAATCACACTGCTTTCAGAATGTCTAAGTGACAATACTCAACAACAGGCACATAATTCAGGCTCAATTCTTTGAGGTGCTTAGTGCCCTCAACTACTGTTCATAGAATCATATGTTGAATTAGTTGGGAGCCAAGAGCGCTTGGACTTTGCAGGAGGCAGCCAGTCTCACAACATTTGACCCTTCCTCTGAATAAAAATATAAATACCCATTTGTCAAGGCTTTTCCCCGACTCTGGCATGATAAATGCAGAAGTGGGGGCCTGCCAAAGTACCCCAAAACCTTATCTTTCAAGGCTTTGGTATAAATCTTCCCCCCAAAATCTTAAAAACCTAGATTTTGGGGATAAAAATCTGCTGCCACCACCCAAGTAATGATAAGGAACTCAGGGGAGAGATCACTTGGGAAATCTCACCCCTAAAGTAAAACCAGGACACAAAAAAAGTAGCCAATACCAGGTTAATAAAAAGAAAAGAAAAAAGACTTCTATTATCACCACAATACTTCTGTTACAAGCATAATGACTAGATGGAAAAATCACCAATTAATATACTCATGAGGGAACCCCCTATGGGCCAAGAGCTTAGTTACAAAGGAGAGGAAAACCCATTTTTAAATGCACAGACACCAGATTCCCATTCCCAAACCATAACACAATAAAACCTAATGGATTTATCTAAACTTTACCCTACTTACAGATAGTGAAGAGTCTTTTCTTGGAGCAAGACATTTTGTCTGTCCCCCTCAGTAGCTGGAGAGAAACTGCTCAGGGACAAAGGAGGGAAAAAACTAAAAATTCCCTTGTCCCAGTTTGAAATCCCTATCTGCATTTCTATTGGCTAAGCAGATACCTGGCTAGGTACAGTTAACCCCTTAGTCCCCAGGATGCTGCTGATCTCTCATGGTCATGACACCATTATGTCTACACAGAGATCAGAGCTGAAAATAGGCAACAGGAGATGGATCACTTGATAATGGTTCTGTTTGTTCCCTGTGCATTGGCCACTGGGCTAGACTGACCTTTGTCTGAACTGACCCAGTATCTTATATTTCTAGGGATGAGGATCACAGTTGGAATCTCTACAAGGGTCTCCAACTTTGAACTCACTGAGATGTCTCATTTTTCATCCCTGCCCCTACACTGCTCTCAATAGACTAGTGTACCTCATTCAAAATGAAATGCACTGAGTACAGTGATGCTGGAACTGGAAACATCTTGGAATCCTTTGAAAGCCTGCTATAATTTTAATTCTGAATGTACACCATTCATAACTGAGCCACATTCATTTTTCATATAATCTTTACCTTTGGTAAAATTCTTCCTGTGGGGATGGAACTAACAAAGCATCATAAAGAACGTGTGATCAATATCTCAAAAATCTCATCCAAGTGAAGAAAAGTCTCATATTAAAGAGCCCTAATAAAAACCTTTTAATCTCTCAAAAGCTAGGAACAAAATCCTGACAAAAGCACTTTTGGTGGAGATACTGAAAGTCAAAGCAGGTAGTTTTCAACTTTCATTGCTAACTTTTCTTTGTGTGGACCAGGGGGTAAGGCATGTGTGTGTTTAAATTACCATTATATTTCTTTCCTAGAAATCACTCACTCTCTAGACACCTTTCAATTCCTTTTAAGCTAAATGGTCACCATTTTAGAGCACTTCTAGCTGGCTTTTATGTTTTGTGATATATTGGAATGGAACAAGCTAAAAAAATTAAAAAGCTGATTGGGTACTGCAAAGAGGCACCTACAAAAACTCTTAAAAATGGCATTGAACTGTGCCTTGCAAATGTTTGCATGACCACAGTTTTGTTCATACAAAGGAAAAGTGTCCGAGAGATGCATACAAATACACATTTGTTTGTGTATTGTGACTAGCAGTATTCTCCCAGCAATCTTGAAAGGATTTAGTGGATTGGGAACTGAGTAGGCAAGGAGGAAGTTCCTAGCCAAGGAACAGGAAGAACAAACAACAAAACAAGCAGCAGTGAGGAGGTGGAGCATGTGACACAGGAGGACATGAGTAAGAAACAGACCCTGAAATCAATAGATGCTGAGCCAGCCATTTGACAGTATTATATATTTTTTTTAACTGAGGCCATGAAATAAGACACAGGTTGAGATTTTCAAAGATGACTAGTGGATTTAGTGACACAGCTCCTACTGACATTAATGGAAGTTGTGTGGCTAAATCCCTTAGCCAGTTTCGAAAGTAGCACACTGTACATCAGACTATTCCAGGACACAGTCACCACCAAGAGCAGCTGCAAGGCTAGTGAAGTATCAGATGGGTAGCCATGTTAGTCTGAATCTGCAAAAGCGGCGAGGAGTCCTGTGGCACCTTATAGACTAACCGAAGTGTTGGAGCATAAGCTTTCGTGGGCAAAGACCCACTTCATCAGATGCATGACATGCATCTGACGAAGTGGGTCTTTGCCCATGAAATATGCTCCAACACTTCGGTTAGTCTATAAGGCTAGTGAAGTGCTTTGGCTTCTTGCTATATGCCTGGAGCTCAGTGGGAGTAATCATCATTCTAGAACATTCTGGAACCATCTGGACAGGTAGCATCCTAGACCTAAGGTGTGCTGTGTTCAGATGGGCCCTTCCCAATGGTGCAAAGGTCTGATCATTCCACAGAGCAGGGTGAGAAGCAGCAGCAGCATCACCAGAATATGAGAGAGAAACAATAGTAGGGAGGTCTGATGGCGGCAGACCTGCTTGTGGCTTTTGATAACAACACCTTCTGGTTGTCAGCATTAATGTAACTCGGGTTGCTTGCTCTGATACAATGGAGCAGGACCTCACAAGCAGAGGGTACTCAAAGGGGCACATTGCCAAGGGCAATGCACCAGTAAATGCTAACAAAAACATCTGGAGAAGGCCACAATTTCTTGACCCTTCTTCCCAAGTGCAGATCATGTAAGTGCATAGAGCCTGCAGTGAGATTCTGGGTAGGAGTGGGGCTGGAGAAGTGGCCAAATTCTAAACCTTCATCCACACAAACTCAGGGATTCTTCTGTGACAGATCTGGAGGAGCGACTAGACCCAATGTTGTTTTTGTTTAAATAGCTGAAGCAGCTGTAGAAAAAAAGGACAGTTCACTGACTCAGGAGCTAGTATGGGACCCATAAGACCTGGGTTCAATTGCTTCAGACTTCTCATGTGGCAGTGGGCAAGTACCTTCAGGTGAGATACACAAAGGGATTTAGCCATTGCAATGCTGATCATCATGACACTTAACTTTTATATGCCTAGACAAACTACGGGAACACCACAGTGATCCACAGATTTAAGCTTGACCCCTAGACTCTCCAAACAACGCACCTAAGTATGCAGTGCACTAAAAATCAGCATGCTGGGCAGGAAGTTAGCTAGCGTGAGGTACCAACATCAGAGTGTGTGAATGGGTGGTGGGCGTAATAGGCCAGGGGAGGTTGCCATGGCAGCTGGATCCCTAGTTTTGGGGTTTGGGGAGAAGTTTTTGATTTATGATGTCCCATGCAGGTTCCAGGGTTTCTGAGGAGATGGTATGTGCTGTTCAGCTTTCTGGGTTCCCCAGTAATCTCCTGGACTCCAAGGAGACTACTGATGACCCTGGAAGCTGAGTAACACATCCTGCCTCCTCAACCACCTGGAACCTGCATGGGGCATAGCAAAAGCTTCTTCTTGAGGAGAGTTTGAGAGACACTTTTCTCCAGGAGGCTTGGGGTCTGAGGAGGGAAGGTGCAGGTCAGCTACTGCTAGCTCAGAACCCCTTTGGGCAGAAGAAAGTCTTGGGGCTTTTGCCAGCTGGCTCAGGGCTCCTCCCAGCAGAGGGGGGGAAGTGTCTCAGGTCTCTGGCCACAGGGCAGGGCAGAGGGGGTCTCGGTGTTCTGGCCATGAGGAGGTGGGGCAGGCAGAAGGGGCAGACCTGGGGCTAGCCTCCCCAAAGGGGGGGCATCCTATTGCCTATGGGGGTGTGCTAAGCACTGTCCCCTTTTGGAGCTAGAGGACCTACTTTTGTTTAGCAAATCATGAACAGGAACCCAGCACCTAAGACACTTCTTGAATGAGAGTTTGGTGCCTGCCTTGCTCTACCCAAAATGGCCAGAGAAGGTGGTTATCCCCACCTTTTAACTTTTAGCCCACTTGCCTAGATGTGGGAGACTTTGATTCAAATTCCCCTGGTCTGCCAGAAGGGGGAAGAAAGGATTTGAAGAGGCAGCTAACACCTCATGAGGGGATGCTCTAACTATTGGACTACAGATTCATTCATGCTCTTACTGGCCCAATGACAGTTTAGGTATTTATCAATGAAACACTCATGGTTTGGGAGGGCAGGAAGTGAACACATGACTCAGTAGCCCAGTGGTTAGGGCACCCTGTGAGGAATTGGGAAGACCCTGGCTTCACCCCCGTCCCTTCCTGCTCCAGTCTTGTTCATTAACTACAGTGGAACAGCTTCAACAGGAGAGACCAAGGGAGCTCCAGTGATGGATTTGAATTTCTATTGTTCAAGCATATATCATCAGCTGTGCCGGTGTTTTGCGGTGCTACTAGCAATGCAGAAGGTGTGATCAGAAGGGGCACAATAACCAGGTCTGCTAGGCTATTTTTAAGATTAATGGGGCCCTACACAATTCTATTAAACTGGGGCCCATACACCTGATGGCAGCTGAGAAGGAGGGCAATATTTTAGATGTTTAGATAATCTTTAGCAACACTCTAATGAAATATTTTAAAGCAAATTTTAAACTAAGGTACAGTAGACTATCATAGTAAATTCAGAAACTGACAATATATACTCAAGTTGGCAAATGTCTGTTAAATGGCTTCATTACCACTTGAATAGCTCTTTCCAGGTTCAATGTTCTCCTAAGAGCTCTGGCAGGCTTTTTCACTTTTAAGTTAACTAGATCCTCTCTGGAAGAAGCAGAGCCACAGAACAGGGATAGGAAGAGGCGGATGGGTTGACATTAAGACCTAGTGGTGCCCCAAATTTTCAGGCGCCCTATGCAGCTTTGTATTCTGTGTATTGGTAAGGGCAGCACTGCAAGTCTGACACATTCCACCATCGTGCAAAGTAAATAGTACAGAGAGAAAGTCACTAAAGCATAACCCCATGACCCTCCATGAATAGTTATTTGACTCCAGAGGAGGCTGTTTCAGCAATAGTACAGTGTGGTGATGTGCCTTCAGGGTTGAGCTTCCTAGAGAGTCTGCCTGAGATACAGTGAGGCCCTTGTTATGCACAGCCATTTGTAATCACTCAGAGTAAAACAGAGCTCTTGCAAGCTTCTTAAAAACTGAGTTTTGTTTCGCACTACAAGTTATTTTCAAGATATTGTCTATGTTGGTGGAATTGTGCAGTACAAAATGAATGGACTCAAATATTCATTAATGGATGGTTGTAAATATACACTATGTGAAAGGAAGAATGAGGCACAGGCTGTATTATCTACGATTTCTGATTTTGTATGAATATTCTAATGAAAAAATGATAGTTCTGGATACTATAGTCAATGAAAGCAGCCACTGTATATTATGAAGTAGCCATAAGAACAGGCCAGAAATGGCCTCAGGATCTCCATGGAAATGGGCAACTAAGCTCTGTTAAAGGCTACATATTAATTTTACAGAGAATAAACTGTAATGCTTAGCTGTTTCTGATTATTATTTCAGGTGGCGAGAAGAGGTATATGCAGCCGGCACTTCTGCTGCTAAGTTCTTGTCCACATAAGATAACAAAATCAGATGAAATTCACACCTCTGCTTATTTCAGTGTAATTCTGTGTGGACACTCTTATTCCAAAATATAAGCATCTACACCTACACTTGCTTCAAAATAAAGAGCAGATGGAGGCATTTAGGTAATTCATATGCAACCAGTGCTTTCCTTCAGACATACTTTCAGATAATGATCCTCAATTCATTTCTCTAGAGATGACTAAGGAGCCTGGTTTCTTGTAGTTATCACTCAAATAGATTAGCAAAATGCTTTAGGCGAATGCTAACGTGTAGTGGAAAAGGAGTGAAGGCAGGAAGCAAGAACTTTGTGTTGTAAATACTCTGTCATGTAGGCCTACGTAACAATGTACCACTCACAGGACTGCATCAGATTTATTTTTAAATCTTCACAGAAATTTGATTTAACCGATTTAGGCTAGGTGCAAGCAAAAGAATTGGATGAAAAGCAGCACAGAGTAATTGAAACACAGAATATCCCTCCAAGGATCCTATGCCCAGACCTGAGAACCTGAATAAGAAATTACAAGAAGAAAAGGAGTGAGGAGAGGAGAAAGGTGATATCAGGAAGGTGTTGGGATTAGTGGCATACCTGGCAGAAATTACAAGGAAAATGAAATAACATATTGACCAACCATTCAAGATAAAGGTTGAGGAAAGAAAAAAGCATTAGAAAGAAGGAAAGTGTTCATGAAAACATTCTTAGGGGGAGGGAAAATGGTTATGCTTTATAGTAGCCTACAAAAAAAATGGAAGTGAAAATGTTATTGAAGAAACTGCATCTCCAGGTGCAGATGAAGAAACTGAGAAAGAGCAAGTGATTGATTTCAATGAGAGTCCTTAAGTGTCTTTGAGGACAAAGACTTGCAGAAAGCTGGCAGCATTGCCTGAGACACCCGCTCTCTTAGGTTAAGTCCACACTTAAAACTGTTTCCAGTAATGTCACGCAAAGGTGTGGGTTTAACTAGATTTCTACACTGGCAAAAGCCTTAGGCTTTGTCTGCACTGCAGGGTTTTTGCGCAAGAAGCTTTGGGCAGAAGAGTTCTTGTGCAAAAACTTCTTGTGCAAAAGCGCATCCAGATCTCAAAGCGCATCGCAAAAGTGATGTGCTTTTGTGCAAGAGAGCATCCACACTGTATGAACGCTCTTGCACAAGAAAGCTCTGATGGCCATTCACAGAATGGCCATCAGAGCACCTGTGCTTTTTCAAAAAGGCTCTTTTTGCACAAGAAACCCCTGCAGAGTGTCCACACATGCCTTTTTGCACAAGAGCTGTAGGACAAACAGGAGTTATGCCTCATAGAAGGAGGTATACCTATACCGCAAAAAGCCCTCTGTTCTGTTGATTGACTAGATTTTTAGCGCAAAAATCTTGTAGTGTAGACATAACTTTAGTGTATAACTAAACCTCTTCTGTAGACTAGACCTTAGTGACAACTTAGTTAACAAGCTCTTAGCTGGAGTACACACTGACTCACTACAACTACTGTTCTGTCAGCCACTTTAGCATCTCTGCTTTTCTTTCTTTAAGTCTCTTTTCTCCCAAAACAGTTCGAAAAAAAAAATCATTATAAAGAGGGTTAAATTGTCTCCAGTCCCTCCAGGCCAGTCAGGTCTTACCTAAACTTTCTTTTCCTGGGGCTGCTGCACTCATAAGTGGTGTCACTGTCTCAAAGACCACAATTTCTCTTGTGTTTCAGTCTGTTCATTCAATATATTCCCCACACAGTTACCTGTCTCTGGAGTACTTACAGCATACACTTCCAAATTCACAGGAAATGCTCAACTAAACTTTCTCCCCAGGTTTGGTTCCACTCAGCACTCCTCCCAGCAAACCATAGTTTTGTCAGCTGAAGAGCTCCTCCCCTTTCCTTTAAATCAGGTGGGTTAAAGAGACAGCTGCAGCAATGGTTAACCCTTTCTTAACCAGCTTCAGTGTCACCATTGGGTATATTCTGTTTTGCAGGCTAAGTCCCTGTTGTGTATCAAATGTCAGTGTGATGCAATTTTAGAGCTGCAGCAGTTTAATGGCCCAATGGTCACATGCCTCAATCAGACAAAGCCCAAATGTAGGTTAAAGATCTAGAATCAGGAATGCAAAAATCATAAAAGCAAATAAATAAAAAATAGAAGTACAAAGATTTTAAGATAGGGACTTACATCTGGAGTAAGAATATTTTATGTGACTGTTGAAGTAGCATACACATTTTTTCCATCCTGTGAAAGATCAACAGAGAAGCATGGGGTAAAATGGGGTACTGCCAGAGGTGGGGAACCTGAGGCCTGGGGGCCAGATGCAACCCCTGACTTGCCTGGATCTGGCCCCCGAGGCTCAGGGCTTCCCCCAGCATTGGGGACCCTTCTGCCCTACCATGAGTCTGGAGCACACAAAATCTACTAGCCTGCTCCCCCAGGCTCTGGGGTGTGAGGGAAATGTGGGGAGTGTCTTTCTGTTTCTCAGTAGGGGACCACTTTTTTTTTTTTTTTTTTTTTTTGCTTCTCATTTGTCTGTAGCCACCCCTGACTGATTTTTCAGTGTCAGAGGCCCCCAACCCAAAAAAGGTTCCCCACCCCCCTGTATACAGTGTCAATGCCTCTTGTTTTCAACACATTTCCTGAGATCTGTAGGTTTAGGGAACTGAACACCAACTCTTTTCAGTTAGATGGCAAATCTTTGTGAGATTTCCAGTTTCTTGATATTGAGATGAGTTACGATTTATTACTCAGTGGAAGAAGCTAAAGGTTCCCCGACTCATTTGCATGAGTTTCAATGGACCCACTGGAGCCAAGGAGCAACTATGTGATTGATTTCAATTGTTGCCTAGCCCCATAGACTCCTGATAGCCTCTGGCTAGCATAGTTTGTATAGGACCACAACCTCAGTTTCCCCCAGAGGAGAAAAGGCTGCCCATAGAGAAGTGGCACATGTCAAGAGTCTGCATGAACTTCTGCTGGTTTTCCCCTCCTTGTTTTATGTGGGAAAGAATCTACTCAGCTAGCTTCCTCCCAAACACTTCAACTCCACAAAGCCTCCGCAGAAAGCAGGGGAAAGGGAGCATGCTGCAGAGGTGGTAGTTCTCTTTTTTCATGCCAACAGGTCCATAAATGCTAGCACTTCTTCATGTGGGGACATGGAAGGGATCTCAAATTTCTAAAGATGATAGTGGTGGTTAGCTTGACTATGGGTTACATGGGGCATAATAATAGCAACAAAAACCCATTTGCAGGCTTACAAGCAGAAGACACTATTGTTATATAGACAGCAAATGAAGTGCATGCTTTTTTAAGGAAGACAAATAGGAAGCAGCTTAGTGACAGAGATGCAGCCGTGTTAGTCTGGTGTAGCTGATTTTCTTCTACATATTGATCTGAGGAAGTGGGTCTGGCCCATGAAAGCTCATCACCCAATAAACCATCTTGTTAGTCTTTAAAGTGCTACATAGTTCTGTCTTTTGTTTCAGGAAGCAGCTTTGTGACTGTTTCCATGCTCCCAACATGCCAGGTAAACGTGAGAATTTTGTGAAAATTAATTTAAATATGGTGACCACACTCTGATTCCCTACATTTTGGGAGTGAAGAGATAGTTTCAAGAGCTGACCATCTCTAGAAATACATTACAAGCAAGAAAAGGCCTGTGGTTAGTCTTTCAGGTTTATGCCAAAGAACTGGGGATCTCTGCACTGTTTGCTGCTCTCAGTAAAGGCAACCTTGCCCATGAACTTACATCATTCAGAACACTACTACAGAATTCCTCACCTCTTGGCCACATCAGCCCTCTCTTTGCATCCCTCCAAGTCTCCCCTTTTTTAGGCTTTAACCTCCATTGGCCACCCGACAGATTTTGTGTTTTCTCCCATGCTGCTCTTCAGGGTTGGGAGGTGCTCTCCATAAATATCTGCAAAGCCATTGTTCATATTCTTCCTTTAAACTCTCTTTTGTTATTCCTAGGCATCACAACTTGACAAGAGTTAGGCAGCTGTTGTGCTGATTCCAAGGCCTATCACAGTGGACGAGGAAGAACTGTTTTGTTTCCTTGTTCTCTCTCTGTCCATTGAATACACCTGTGTCTTAAATTGTAAGCTAATTGGGGTTAAGAACCCATCTCCTTTCTATGTGTTTCTATAATACTTCACTCAGAAGTGATGGGGGCCTGGCTTGCGAGTGGTACTCCAAAGGGCTGCTGCAATGCAAATAAATAATTATAATTTCCTCTTGTCTGACTTTTGAGTCAAGAAAAATGCTCAGCTTCACAAAGTGACCGGCACATAGCTGAAGATGGCTTTACTGTGTGTTTCAAACCCTAAATCTGCCAGTTGCAAAATGATAAAGAAGTACATATGGATTCATAGAGATTTTCCTCACAGAGTTTGAGCTGCATTGAGTCTGCGGGAGGAACTCATGTGCACTCTATACCATCTGTTCAGATCGGCTCTTTCAAAATTCCTGACTATACGCAGAAATAGAATTTTTTCCCTCCCTCACTACCCCTCAGAGCTCAATATTGATTTTAAAAGAGCTTTGCAGCATTCTGCAACTGCAACAATGGAAAGGTAGCTGAAAGAGGTGACAGCATTACAGACAGAGAGCAAACACCAAAAGCTTGTCAGTACTGGTATTTAGGGCAACGCATCAGTGTCATAGATGCGAGAGTAAGAATTCCTAGCACTTCCGCAGCTGTCAGGCTTCAAACATTAAAATGCAGATTTTGATTTTAAGACACAAGCACCCAGCTAAGAGATGTTATTCCACTGCATAATAAAATATATGCCTGCTATATTTAGAAGAGTTGATGATTGTGAGACATAGAGTGAACCAATTTATAAACCGGAGTAAAATATATACATTAACTCAGATTTTGATATTAAGACATAAGCACCCAACTAAAAGATTATGTTCCTCCTATGCATAATAAAACATGGTTGCTCTTTGTAGAATAGCTGATGGTATGGAGTAAAGTGATCTAATATTCTCTGAGATTGCATCCTGCAGTGCCTCTGAAAACAGGGTAAGGCTGCATAAAAACTCAAATTATGTTTTGTTTTATGGGCTTGCTCTGAAAGTTTTGATTTATTATCTTTCTAAAGAGCACAAATCCCTTCTTCACATCTAAGTCCTCGGTGCTCTGCAAGTACATTTTTAGTAAGTGTATTATTAAGTTAATAAGCTTTTACTTTGATCCCCCCTCTGAACTAACCAGGCTCTGTACTCAATTTCCTCCTGTTTTATGCTCTCTCAAAACCCACAGCATAATGAATAAAATCAAGACCGTCCTGATATGCCCCTCTAGCATTTATACCAGGATGAAGTGTAGCAGCGCTGACCAATGAGGAAACATTTCAAGTTCCATTTCTTCTAGGGTTATTTTCTTTCAGAAAAAAATAATAGGAACAATATGGTTTATCCTAGCATCAATGCACTGTGCACTTGCATGTATAATGCCTATGAATGCTAATGTGCATTACATATTCTGCACCATGATGTCGCTATTACAAAAGCTATTTGACAGGAGCATGAATGGCTCAGGGGGCTGACAGATCTCTGGTTACAGAAACACAGGGGAAAAGGAGAGTTCTCAAAGTCTTGGGAAGAAATGGCAGGAGATTGTTTTGGGGTTTAAGTAAAACAAAAGGCCGTTTTATTTTAAACTATTCAGTCAACATACAAACAATGTACTTAAATCCTTTATTAGTATTTTCATATATATTAAATAAGTCTGCTTAAATTTTTCCTATGCATTTTAAGTAAATTTCCTGCCTTCCAGTAATAAACCCCATTTTACACAGCCTCTCTGAAGCAACCCCACATTTTGAGAGGTACCCCTACACATTAGTTCTAATATCAGCTCCTCCATTTTTTTAAGGATTCTGAACTTTATTATGAGACACTGTGTAAATGAATGGAGGAAAGAGGAAAGAAAAAAACACAGAAATTATGCTTTTCAAAGAAAGAAGAGACAAAAGAGAAAAGAGAAGACTGAACAAAAAAGCCAAGAAACTTTGTAGGATTGAAAAGATGGATTGAATATCTTTAGGGATAACAAGAATATCAAGTTAGAATAGTAAAGACTTGGAAAAATAACCAAGGGTTTGAAAAGAATATCAAACCTCAGATTTCAGGGAAAACAACACCTTACTAATAATTTGAGCTAGGAAGCAGCTTTCCATTGGGTATGATATCCCATAATTGCTTACTGGAAGGGGTTATGTATCTTCCTCTGAAGCATTTGGTATTGGCTGCTTTTATAAAATCAACACACAGGGCTAGATAGATCACTGGTCTGATCTAGTATGGTAATTTCTATGGGTATGTCTACACTTGCTCCCTAGTTCGAACTAGGGATGCAAATGAAGGCGACCGAACTTGCTAATGAAGCAGGGATTTAAATATCCCGTGCTTCATTAGCATGATCTCGCCGGAGCGTTACTCCGCTCAACAGCTGTTTCGAAAGTGAAAGTGCGCGCCAGGATGCGTTAGTTCGAACCAAACCCCCAAAATGAGGAGTAACATTAGTTCAAACCAAGGGGTTTGGTTCGAACTAACGCGTCCCGGCGCGCACTTTCACTTTTGAAACAGCTGTTGAGCGGAGTAACGTGTCGGCGAGATCATGCTAATGAAGCACGGGATATTTAAATCCCTGCTTCATTAGCAATTTCGGTTGCCTTCATTTGCATCCCTAGTTCGAACTAGGGTGCAAGTGTAGACATACCCACAGGGAAGAAGAGAAGAGGAAATAAAGATGTAATGCCTAGGAACTGGACAGCATCTTTTAAAATAATTTGTGAGCCCTATAGCTACTGTCAGTCTCTAAGGCTTCAGAAACCACTCAAAGCCTGCCAGAGCAGCAGTTTGTATATGTAGCTAAGCCTTGCATGTTGTTCATGGCTTGTAATGAAAGTTATTTGGACCCCATTGTGCATTTATGGTTCCTTCATATCACATGTCAGGAGTAGGGAACCTCAGGCCTAGCCCCCAGCTTGTCTGGATCCAGCCCCCAAAGCTCAGCCCCAGCACTGGGGAGTCTACACTGGCACTCCAGCCCCAACACCATCCCACCATGGGTCTGGAGGATGCAAAATCTGCTAGTCTGGGCCCCACTAGACTCTGGTGTGCCAGGGAAATGTGGGGAGTGTCTTTCTCCTTCTCAATTGGGGGGCCACAACTGTGAGGGTTAGTTTTTGGGGTTTTGCTTCTCTCTTGTGTGTGGCCCCCGACTGTTATGTGAGTCAGTGGCCCCAACCCAAAAAAAGTTCCCCATCCCTGACATACCAAGACCAAAAGACAGAACAACTGGCAATAAGGACATGATCCTAATCAGTTAAATAGGGAGTGGTGGCAGAAGCTTAGTTAAACAGCCTTCAGGTTTACTTCTAATGAGAATTATTCCAATCTTGGGTAAGCCCCCTGGAATGCTCAGTCTCTACACTGACAAGATTTACCCTTTGAGTAGAAAGTGCCATGTGCCTGAGAAGCCGAGCTGTCAGCTGCTATTCTCATAAGGGGGCTTTAAGAAGTCATTTAGATATGATAGGGTCATTCCATTCAACTCCTTGAAGATAAAGACCAAGACTTTATATTTGACTCAATGTTCTATGGGAAACCAGTATAGAGAGTGATGGACAGGTATGATGGGCTCATGATAGCCCATGAGTGTTGCTAGGAGATAAGCTGCAGCAGTCTATAATAATTGGAGCTTACCAAGGGCTAATTACTTCATGCTCAGGCATACTGAATTGCTTGCAGCCTAATCTGTTAACTAGCCCATCTGGCCTCATAAACCACTTCAGGGTAAGTGTAGGGGTGAACACCTCATCACCATAGCCAATAGAATAATGAAAGAAAAAAACAGCCAGAGATTCATTTTTTCTTTTCAGTGTGGTTCTAGTTTGAGCTTTTGTGAGAGAAAAGTGTCTGGGTTCATTTTCTGATCATTGCAAAATGATTAATTTCAAACTCAGGGATCAGGGAAAGTCACTCAGGCTATGTATACACTACAGGAGGTTTCCGGGATACCACCTGTATCCTGGAAAAATTCCACCGCATCCAGGGAACACATCTACTCTTCCGCTTTTTTTTGGCAGAAGAGCAGACGCGCTCTTTCAGAAGCCCTGTCTTCCTCCTCCCACGAGGAAGAAGGGCTCTTCCGAAAGAGAAGGCTTTTCCAAAATTTGGCCCAGTGTAGATGGGCCAAATTTTGGAAAAGCCTCTTCCGAAAGAACTATCGGAAAAAAGGACTCAAATTTTCCGATAGATCCCTGTAGTGTAGACATAGCCTCACTTGCATCTAGTTTCATCCCATTGAGGCAGCTTAGATATCTCATTGAGAATGACTTTGCCTTGTTTATATAGTTTCATTTTCCCTTTTATTTCTCTAGCCAGATACTGCCTTGTGTTGTGAGCATTTCACAGCTTCAGAGTGAAGCTGTGTCAGGGTCAGATAGAACTTGGATGTAAGCCCTTTAAGGCAGGGACTCTCACATCCTGAGTCCTGGAATCCATTAAATGACTATTACCAGTGATTAAAAGTCTCAGAGGGGAAGCTGTGTTAGTCTGTAACTTAAAAAAAACAAAACTTGAAAAACAGCAATCGTCCTGTAGCACTTAGGATATGTCTACACTACAGCGCTATTTCGAATTAACTTATTTCAAATTAGTTAATTCGAAATAACGCATCTAGTCACAAAAACTAATTTGAAATAGCGTTTTTCTAATTCGAAATAGCGCGTCCACATTGAGTGGACCCTGAATCGATGGTAAGGCTGGCCGGAACCAGTGCCAGCAGGGCATCAGGGTCGGACTTAGTGTGTGGGGCTGCTGCCTCAGGCTAGCCGAGGTCTGTGCTTAAAGGGACCCGATCCCCCATCCTGGACAGACAGTTCTCAGGTTTCTCTGCTTGCTGGTCCACCTTGCTGAGGGACAGCAAAGCATTTGTGTCTCGAAGTGCTCTGCTTGCCCTCACTTGGGACACCACGGCACTCTGCAACATGGAACCAGACCTGCCCCATGGGACTCTGCTGTGTCTCATGGACACATTGCCAGCAGCCTGGCTGCACTGTTTGCAGGCTGCCATCCGGGAGGACCATCGAAGGGCTGTCAGGATCCAGGGGGCCTGCGGAGAGCTTCCACCCTGAGGAGCGCTAACAGTCTCCCCGGTCTGCCCCACTGGGGGCTTGTGCCCCATTCCTCCCTCTCATCCTTCCTCTTACCCTTCCCTAGCCCCCCCTTCCTGATGTCAAATAAAAGACACGTATTTTCAAAAATAACAACTGTCTTTATTTAACACAACTGGGGAGGGGGAATGAAACTGTGGGGAGACGGGGGAAAGGAGGCGGGAAAGGGCAGGAGAGAGGGTGGGAGAGGGGAGGGGGAAAACTGGGAGGAGGGAGCTGGAAGGGGGAAGCAAGGGGAGAAAGGGGGAGGGGAAGCTCAGCACTCAGGGTCTCGCCGGGCCAACTGCCTCCCAGCATGGTGGGGGAAGGGGCGTTGGCGTCCCCAGGAGGATGGGGAGGAGGGTGCGGAGGTTGAGGTGGGGGGTGTGGACATTGAGGAGGAGGGTGTGGAGGTTGAGGAGGAAGAGGTGGGAGGGGGACAGGAGTGGGAGGAGGAACAGTAGTTGGGGGCGCAGCAGGCGCAGGACTGGCACGGGGCAGCACGCTCTGCAGCAGGGCCTGCAGGTTTGCGTTCATGGCTTGGTCCTCAGCAAGCTGCTCCTGGTGGAGCTGCAGGTCCTCCAGCATCCAGGCCTGGATGGTGCGGTGCAGGGCTGCAGGGCCCCCAGGTGCTGGTCCCAGTACTCCTGCTGCATGCTGGTGGTCCGGAGCAGGCCACGGGTGCGGGAACATGTCCCGGGCGGGGTGGTGCGCCCTGCACGAGCATCTGGTGCAGCTGTAGAGAAAGAAGAGAAGTGGTCAGTTCTCCCTGGGGACACAGTGGATGATGCCGTGCCCTGCACCGTCAGAGCGGATGTGCTTGCACAGAGGCCATGGTCAGGATGTCTGGCTCTCCCCAGGACTGGGAGCTGCCCCAAGACCGCACCCATGCCCCTGTGCTGTGTATAGTGTGGCCGGGGGGGAGATGTCCCTTGCCTCTATGTAGAGAGGGCGTGTGAAGGGAGAGCGTCCTGCTGGGTCCCGCCCCGGGGTCGGGAGCGTGTCAGGTCTCTTCACACACATATGTGCCTATTGGGCCACGGCCCCTGGGTGTCATGCAGCTGGAGCCACCTGCCCAAGGGTGGCATGGCACGTGCTTGCACGTGCAGAGGTGGCTGCATGATCTGTGGGAGGCATGGCCCACGCACGCGGTCCCCGGTCTTCCTCCCCACCCCACCCCCCACCCCAGGGTAGGGGACAGTGCTGGAACTTACTTGGTATGGCCTCCCTGGATGACCCTGCCGACTCCAGTGCCGGGACAGCTGGCGGTGGCCCCACTGGTGTGCCCGGGTTAGGGCCCTCCGGTCCCGGCTCGCTGCCTCCCGGGCTGGCGCGGACCGCCCCACCCCCCACGAGTCGGTCGAGGGCGGGGAAATAGGGGCAGGTGTCAGCCCCTGCTGTGGCACCGCCCCTGGTGGCCCTGGCGTACACCTGCCGCAGCTCTTTCACCTTCAGGCGCACCTGCTCTTGGGTGCGCCTGTGGCCTTTCCTAGCCATGGTGGCTGCTATGCAGCCATAGACGGCCGCGTTCCTCCACCTAGTGCGGAGATCATGGAAGTTGAGGGCCTCCCCCCCAAACCTCAATGAGGTCCATGATCTCCGCACTAGTCCATGAGGGCGCACGCCGGCTACGGCCCCTGGCTGGCCCCTGGGTGCTGGGGGACTGGGCCGGGGAGAGCTGGCTGGCACTGGCTGCCTGGCTTATCCTGGGGCCACTGGGTCAGGGGCAGAGACTGCTGGCAGGCCTGGCTCTGGCAAGTGCTGTCTGGCCAGAGTCTACCCCTTTAAGGGCCCCGGAGCTGGGGGAGGGGAGAGGAGTTTTCCTGGTTTGGCCCAGAGTGGCCACCAGGGGAACTGGGAAGGGCTGGAGGCCCCCTAATTCGTAATAAGTGTCTACACAGCACTTATTTCGAATTAGCTATTTTGAATTAGGTGTTATTCCTTGTAGAATGAGGTTTACCTAATTCGAAATAAGGGCTCCACTATTTTGAATTTATTTCGAAATAGCAGTTTGTATGTGTAGACAGCTATTAAAGTTAATTCGAAATAATGTCTGTAGTGTAGACATACCCTTAGAGACTAACCAAAAATATATATAGATTTGTAACCCTTCTTCCAGGTAGCACCAGCAGCAGCCAGGGTCGGGTTCAATATCTAGGGGTTCCTTGCCATCCATCCAACACAGAACTGGCTCGAGCCCCCACCCAGTAACCCAGGAAATTCACACACACTCCTGGGTACCTCTGGGAGGCAATGCTTCACCACTCACAAGCACAGAGTCTGAGCATAGAAAAGAATCTTTTAGTAAAAGAGGGAGAGAAGTAATGTGGCATTAACTTGGGAAAACGCCACAAACAGAATTTATAACCAAACCATGAGGAAATGATACAGCTCAAGTATGTTGGGCAATGTCCTTTGCCCCTCAGGCTCACATGTCCAGAAATGTAATTCACATACCCCACCCTTCTCTGCACTCCACTCACAGTTGCTTCCCTTGATCAGGGCAGACCAGAGTTCATAGGTGATCTGCAGAGTTCACCTCCTATCCTGGGGGACAGGGGTAGGAGGCATCTCACCCACTCCGCTAGTCACTCACTATTCACGTGCTCATTGCTCTCTGGCACCATTTTGCTGGCTGCCTACTGGCTGCTTGCTCCTGCCAGCTGCCCTGCTGGCCACCTGCCGCTGATTCTGCCGGCCAGCCACTTGTGATAAATGTGGCTCTAAGCCAAACCTAGTGATTTCAGCTCTCTATGACGTTGGTTTCTCAGTGATCTCAGCTCTTGGCCCACAGCACAGTCCAGCCAAAAGATTCCAGCATCCACTGGAATAACATTTTAAAATAATAAAGAGACTCCATATGGAGTCCATTTTAGTTCTATCATTAGATCAGGGGAGGGGGAGGGAGAGGAGAGACAGGTTGAACCAGTCTTACAGCTCATGTCTGGAGGACATGTAGCCTGCCAATTAAGAGCTCTTTCCTTCACCCCCCCCAATTGATTTCACAAAGTTTGGAAGAGAAAGCATTGTCCACCTGAGATTCTTTTCAATGACAGTGTCTCTCCTTTGAACTGAGTTAAACACAGTCTGTTTTTCTGCATTCCCAATAACTCCAAGCATTGGTGATCATGTTTTACAATTCCCACATTTAGGGTCAACAGGATTTGTGACCCCATAACAGCCAAATTGGTTATAATAGGCAAAATACCATTCTAACAACTGAATACCTATCAGGCCTAAGCAACTGGGTGAACTGTATTTACATAACCACACCCAGGTTTTCTTTCTCATTCCTGCTGGCTGCAATGGAAGCATTGATTCAGACTTTGCTTACAGATAGTATCATGAGCTTCATGGGCACAACTCACTTCTGACTGTGCATTATGCAGGATTTGTGTCTTACAGTTATAACACACCATAGGTTGGAAGTACAGTTATATATATGTAATAATTCTAGAACACTTATTATGTTCACACAAGGCTCATCCATCCACTCCCATTTCATAGTGTACAGCAATATGATAAAGCAATCTGGGATAAGAGGGGAAGATTACATCATCATATCAAAATTGTAGGGGGAAGGGCTTTAGGAAACAAATCGTTTCTGAAATTGGAATTTCCCCACCACACCAATCCTCGTATGTAATAATAACACCAACGACAACCCTAATCCTTTGCAAACATATCAAGAAAGATATCTAAGAACTATCAGCATACCAGTACTAATTGCACACTCAATCCAGACAATGATGTATCACACAACACAGTGCCCCTCCCATGAGGGCATTGGTTTGGGACTGATTAGGAAAAAGAAGCGCCACTGAATCATAATCAAAACACTTTCTGGTGGACACTAGATTTCCTGTGAGGCCTCCTATAAAAAGAATGGTTCAGTCTATCCATACTTAAATTTGTGAGATCTGACAGGATCAAGTCCCAGGGGCATACACCAACACCTAGCTAATAATGGGAGCTAGGAAGCAGCTTTCCCTTGGCTATGATATCCCATAATTGCTTACTACAAGGGGTTTTGTATCTTCCTCTGAAGCATTTGGTATTGGCTACCAGATTTTCACCTAATTTTGAACCTAATTTTCACCATTGCAAACTCCATACTCTTTTTTTCAAATAGAATACACTCTTGATTGTCCATGCTGGCTGCATTCCCAAAGGGCTAGAAGATCAATGAGAAGCACATTTGTGTGTTCAAATATCACCTGGTTGTTCTCAGAGCATTCCATCCCTATTTGAATACAAAACACAGCTAAAGGTTAATTATTGCTTCCTACTGATGATTCATCTATAACCTTCTCCTAGAGGAAAATCATTTTAAAAGAAACTGTATTTAATATTTTTTTAATCATTGTAATTTGGTGCACATCAGTCTGTTGTTTGGCCTATGAAGGCACAGTGAGCAGCTGGCTTTCTGAAGCTTACCTATGACATTTCATCTTTTGAAAATGCATCAGTGAGACCTTTTTCTGAAAGCATTTCCACATGGTGTGCCCCCCATACACTGAAATCAACATTTAAAAGGCACCACTTCATTACTTTTTCCTGTACAAGTGACTGAAGGAGGAGGGCAAAGGGCAGAGAAACTGGTCACCTTCAATAATGGGTAGACCCCCTCCTGCTGCAGTGAGGAAGTTATTTAGAGAACATTGCTGAAGCAGGTTTATTGTTTTTCATTTTATAACCTACTTCAGACTATAAAACCCACACCACAATCATGTTCAGAGCCTGAAAAAAATCCACAAAGCAATAAAATAAGTTTTTCAGTTCAGAGGAGACTTTTGTGAAGGTGATGCATGAGAGAGATTTTGGCCCCATTGTTCCAAATCTTGTATTGTCTGTGATTAAACTCCAAATTTAAGAGCCAAATTTTGTCCCTCGATCAGTTCATATGCAGATATATTTCAAAATCAATGGAACTGGCATGGTGTAAATGACTACAGAATTTGTTCCCAAGTAGATCTAGTCAGGGCCTTTATGTCTCCCCTCAACATTTCCAGAGAAAACAACTTTTGGTTTTCATCAGTATTTTTGTATTTCAGCTGGGAAAAAATGAAAACGCCCCACAATTTAGGTTTTACATCAACCCAAAAATGTATCAGAAAAATAGAATTTCTGTTACAAAATTGTCCATTTTGTCTTAAATCCATTTTTTATCATCATAAAAAAAGAATGGAAACAAAATTCCAACCAGCTTTATTCCCACCTATCTAGACTCAGGCATGGACTTGCTGCTCTAATGGCAACAATACTAGCTTCTGCATCATACTGTAGGGATCTTTGTATTCTACCGCATTACTCCTACCCAGGTGCAGAAATGAAGATACTGTTGCTAGCAAGTTCACTGCTATTACAGATCAAGGGCCTGCTGCAATTGTTCCTATGCCAGTGGCATCAACCTCACATAAATTAGCCTTTGCTGTTTCTTCTCTTTGTAATATTAATACACACAAAGCTACTTTGGAGCTGAAATGAGTCCTGAGGATATCCCTTTTCTATTGGGAGGACTGCATGATCCTACTGCCTTGGACATAGCTTCTGGAACAGCAGAGAGACAAGGAAGGCAGCATTAAAACCTGAGGAGATGTTGAGGCTGTCTTTTCTGATCTCCTATACAAACTCAAGCTGGCCAGATTCTGATCTCATTTATGCCTTTATAAACCCAGGGCAATGCCTTCATCTTCACTTTTAGCACTAGCTCCCTGTGTCTAGGGGACTTCTTGCTATAGATCTTTTACCAGAAAAGGAAGCAGAATGTACTTGTAAAGCTTGGCTATTGTTTGTTTTCAACTGTTTCCCTAGACTAAGCAACTTTTACCTTTTCTGTCTCAGTGCAGGGAGAATGCAAGTCCAAAACACAGGCATGATTTGAGATACATGGGAAAGATTGCAAATGTGTCAGAATAGCATATACAATCATTCAAACCTACCCAAACTAGATTTGTGAGTCTGGGTTCAGATAAAAGGGCATTATAATAGCCCTTGTCTTCTGAGTTTGTCTGGCCACCAGCAAGACATAATCCATGCTTTTAAAAAACGTATTTTCAACTCCTGGATTAGTATTGCCTTCCTCCCTTTCTTGCCAGACTGCATCGACGTTGCATGCTGCTTTGACTGCACTTCTCACCACCCACGCATCAAGAGATTAAATTAATTGGCTGGGTTTTCCCCATTAATCTGTATGAGTGATCACATAGATCTAACTACCCCTTCTGCACTATTTTTCACTTTCGCTTTGGCTTGCTAGTCCAACAGTAAATCTTTAGTCCATTTCTCCACACCTCCCCTACTTGTTTGCGGTGGCAGCCGCAGCCTTCCACCCCCCAGTTCAGAAACTGCTCTCAAAATTACAAACACTTCAAGCACAAGTAGCCCTGCAGACACTAAAATAGTTTATTGAAGCAAGGGTTGGCTCAATTTGGATACCTCGCAGATAGGCACATGCCCAGCTTGCTCACCCAAAAGAAAAAAAATAGATTGCATAGTTCCAGCAGAGGTCCTTCCTTATTGATTCCTCAGAGTGATTAAACATGAAACATCTTGAATTCCTATAGTGATGTCTGTTGACTCTTTTTACAATTATATTGTCTGAGAAAAGAGATATGCTTCACGGTGTTTCAAATAACTGGCATTCCAGATCAATAGAGATGTTGGTAAATGCTGTTCTAAATTAGAAATGAGAAAAATTAGAAAGCAAAAGTGAGGCTGAAAGTAGGGATAGTTGTTAAGGGCTGTAGGCAAGTGACTACCTCACTGCACCTCTGGGTTATTTTAGGGCAGCTCAGCACACTGCTCCTTACCTCAGTTTCCCTTCTTGGATCCGCAAATAAATCACACGGGGGTTTGTTTGTTTTTTTATCTCCACTTCAATCATAAGAGCCCTTCTGAAGGCTTGACTTTTTGACTTAAAGGTCAAAACTAAATGCAGAAATCTTCCCTCCAGCCAGGTACATGCCAAACTCCCCTGGTCCTTCTCTTAGCAATCTACCTCCCCTGTTCACATGGTATTCCCAGCAGGAGCCAACTCATTCCCTGAAGTCTCCTTACTGCCTTCTGAATGACCCCTTACTTCAGCTACCTCTTGCTCTTCATAGGGCTACCTGATTCCTCTGAGATGAGGCTTATTCTGCTGTCAGGCCAACCCAAAGGCAAGCCACTCTCTTACTAATGTCATGGTAAGGAACATAAAGGAATTCCATTGTAATGCTGAAGGATACAATTAAAACTGATCTTCATGCAGTACTGAAAACTCAGTTTAATATTTCAGTTCTATATTCCTGTTCAAAATGTATTGGTGACGCACATTTTCACAGTCACAGAAAGCACAAGTGAAAGATCAGTTAAGAAAATAAAAACAGCCAAACTGTGTCAGACCAAAGGTCCAGTTAACTCAGTATCCTCTTTTCTGACTGTGGGTATGTCTACACTTCATTCCTCTTTCGAGAGAGGAATGCAAATGCAGAGGAGCGAAATTGCAAATGAAGCACGGATTTGAATTTCCCGTGCTTCATTTTCATAATTGCGGCTGGCTGCTTTTTCGAAATACTCTATTTTGAGATAAAAAATGCTGTGTAGACACGGTTATTTTGAGAAAAAACCCTTCTTTCAAAATAACCTAGGGTCTACACAGCATCTACACAGCTTTTTTTTATCTTGAAATAGGGTATTCGAAAAAGCGGCCGGCGCGATTATGCAAATGAAGCACGGGAAATTCAAATCCGCACTTCATTTGCAATTTCACTCTGCTGCATTTGCATTCCTCTCTTGAAAGAAGAATGCAGTGTAGACATACCCTGTGGCCAATCCCAGGTTCTCCATAGGTAATCAGAGGGGCAGACAAAATTGACAGGCCCCTGGGCAAGGTGAAGGGGAGGGGCTGGCTCTATGCTCCTAGAAGGGCTTTATGCTCCCAGGCGGAAGAGGTGGGGCTGGGTCAGTCAGCCCTCTGTTCTGCCTACCTTCCCTCCCCCCTGAAGAAGCCTCAGAGCCACATGGAGCATGCTGCATGGTACTCCAGTGATGATTTAAAGGGTCAAGAACTCTGGCCAATGCTTCAGTATTCTTAATTCAATTGAAATAAGATACACAATTTGCGTAGTGCAAATTGCGTGTCTTATTTTGAGTTTAGGGTGCTGTGTAGATGCACCCCTAGAAACTGGTGCCACAGGACAACTCATTGTTTTTAAAGACAGGTGGTAAATCCAGAGGTGCAAGAAAATAAGGGAAAAGTATGGCAAAGCCCAAGGTAGTAGCAACCAGATCTGAGAGTAAGTAGATCATAGTTGTGGAGCATAGGGTGCCTGGGCTGGAACCCAAAATAGAGGGTGGGCCTGGATTCCCCCACTGGCCACGGGGGAAATTACATGGCCTTGCACGTAGAATGGAGGACTGCCCTGAACAGCACAATGGCTGTTTGTCCAAAGAGACACCGACAGATCGAGGAAGGGAAGACATGAAGTGACTTGTCCAGAGGGCTGAATCACAAAGAAGATGACTACCCTGAGTCCTGCATGGTGAGACCAAGACAACAGGCTGAGCAACTGTACGAAGAAGTGTCCATCCCCAGGAACTAATCCCCAGATGGGCCATGAGTAGGCACAACAGCAGTGAATTGTGAAACTCATTACAAGGGGACAAAAAGATGCATGATCTAGAACAGTCACTGTGTGAATATGTTCCACTGCCCAAAAGGCTAAAGTCCAGAAACAGATATGCCTCTGAAAATCCCTTACTCCAAAATTCCACTGTGGAAGGTGGCAGAGTAACCAAATGACGGGAAATGATAATGACCGTAGAGAACCCTGTTCTTTGATAACAACTCCTTTCAGGAACTGACCTCAAACAAAAACACTGGTGTAGTCTAAATTGAAATGGGGTGGCAAAGACTGATGACAATATGATAAATTGTTGTACCCCAAATGTGAATGTGAAGAGCCTACAGAAAACACTTGAACAGTGGCTGATGCAGTGTCTTCTGTTGACATCCTGTGCTCCTGAGGAATTTATCTGAGACAAGTGATATCAGGTCTTGGCTGCAGGTTTGGAGAATTAAGATTTGATTATGATGATTTGCATGGTGTTTTATAGATATTTAAAATAAGATAGGTCTCTTATGCCAGGAGTTTACGAAACGAGGGACCGATCTCTATAAGGTGGGAGGTGTGCGCTCAGCTCCCACTGTTGTCATTTGAGTTACTTAGTGCCTCACTAGATTTGGACTTATCGTTAATGGTCTCCTCATAGGATAGAAAATCTAAATTGGATTGGCCAAAGCTCTGGGACTGACTAAGCATCAGTCCTTGAAGTTCTCACTTAGGCCCAGTCATGCTGACATTAGATGGAGATAAAACTCTTGAGTACTTCATATTTTGTCTCTTTAGGTGCATTTATGCATGAGAATAAAACAAGCAGCAGATTAAAATTCAGCTTTGAAGATGAACTGAGATTTTCTTTCCACCACTACGTAAGGAAAACACTAAACAAAAATTACGAATTATTACATTGTTACAATTATTCCATCTTCTGTCTTCCATTTATATTGTTGCAACATCTGGCCAATCTGATTCCAGGAGGCAACATAGAATTCTATTTCAGGTGCTAAAATTAACTAAATATCTGGAGAGTAGAAATATAAATGTTTTGGAGAAAAAATACATATATATTAAAAAACATCAGCACTACTGAGGAAAAATTCCACATGTAAAGCCCATCTTCATGACAGGGATAATGATTCCTTGGACATGGAAAGTAATTAAAAATGTTGTACTTTTTTATCGGGCACTTTATGTATATATAAGCAGTATTTTAATGTGAAGCCTAAGCTCTTTATCTTTGTTGAAGGCTGCCATGTATTGTATCCAGCTATAGATGCAGATACAGAATGCTGTGGTTTGCCATTTGTTTCACTCTGTGGTGCTTGATGCTACCTTCCAATGAGTGGTGTGAGAAAGGTGTAGAAAAAGAAAAGTTATTTATTGCACACAGTTCTCCCTCGGGAAATAGAAGAACTAGAGGACACCAAATGAAATTAATGGGTAGCAGGTTTAAAACTAATTCACCCAATGCACAACTGGAAGAAGCTGAGATACTGTGATGACAATGATGACAGCAAATTGTATTTTCTAGAATAGAACCTAATTTATGTATAAAATAACAATTCAATAACCTGGATAGATGCTCCTGGTTTTTAAAAGACCTTGTAATTTCTACTCACTCTACCATGGCCTAAAAATATTTGGATTACATTCATGTCTTATGTTCTTATGTATGTTCTTATGAACAGCATAATATACACTTTTTCAACCTCGACTTCTGTGACACACATATAGAAAGGTGTAGAAAAAAGAAAAGTACATTTCACTAATTACACACAGTTCTCCCTCAGGAGATGATTGATTCATGCAAATATAGTCATGTGATGAAATTACAACTTGTACACGGAGGCCAAATTGTATGATTGATTTTTAATTCTTTTTATGTATAAAATAACAATTCAATAACCTGGATAGATGCCCATGTTCCTTCATGGTTATTTCAACAGTGTTATGGAGAGTGGGAGTAATGTGAAATGGGACTGAGCATCAGGGCTCTTGGGTTTTCTCTCTTATTTCATTACTAATAACTTAGATTATATCTGCACCAGAGCAGGAAGGTATAAATTCCACCTTAAAGAGACATGTCCATGCTAACTCACTCTGATCGAGATAGTGCACTAAAAGTGTAGCTGCAGTGTAGCAAGCAGCAGGAGGCACTGGCACGATAGGTTCATATTCAGGATGACTAGTCCCTCCCACCATTTGCACCGCAATGGCTGCTCTTCTATTTTTAGCATGGGTGCATCTCCTCAGAATGGAATTTATACCTTCCATCTTCTGTGTGCACATACTCTAAATCACTTAAACCTTAATCCACTAATCTGGGTTCCTTAGAATTTTGGATGCTCAATTCAAGAGATAGAGCACCTGACTTTGAGCAGATAAGCCACTGCAACTCCAGCTGACATCAGTAGGAACCTTGAGCCACTTTTTCAGTCACAGACAGTTATTAATTTGTTTTTATTAATAGTACAACTCATCAGATGTTCCCTAGCAGAATGACTGACTCATCTAAAGACAGGAGTCAACAGTTTGCGGAGAAATTGACATTTAGCAGAAGAAGTACTATATTGCTGTAAGCAAAGCCTTTGTGTTCACACTTGAAAAAATATAAATTTTACTTAGCTAGGGAATAACAAGGATTGGATTTAGGCTGCAATTCCATGCTATACTTACATATACTGAGCCCCTAAGCATTATGTGTTGTTGGAGTTGCCTCAAATCTAAAAGTGACAAAATCAAAATCCTAGGAACCAACATGCAAGTGCAACTTTTCAGAAATCTACATTTCTGATTTGAGTGTTGTTATCTTTGCTTTTATCACACAAAAATGAAAAAAGAAATCTCAAGGCTATTTGCAAGACCAGGGTAAGGAAGAAAAAGGGAACTCTCAGAGGATATGTCTAGACTGAAAGAGCTTTTCTGGGATACCGGTTTTTCTGGCATCCCTGTAAAGCTTGTTCTACGAGGAAGAAGGGATGTTCTGAAAGAGGCATTTTCCCCGACAATTGGCAAATTGTTGGAAAAGCCTCTTTCAGAAGAAAAGCAGAAAAAGATACGCAAATTGCTGTTTGCGTATCTTTTTCCGACTTTTCTTTGTAGTCTAGACACAGCCAGAAAATGTGAATAAACTTTGGAATAAGGATCCAGATTTTTTAAACTTTTGAAATAGTGTAATTCTAAGCAAGCAGAGTAAAGAATTGATCAAAATATATTCCTTGTGAATTTACTTTTTTAAAAAAAACAAAAACAAGAAAACTCAGTTTCTTCATTTTTGTTTTTCTGTAGTGTTTATCTCTTGGTGCCTCTTTTGAGGGCCCTTTTCTGATGATATTCTAGGCTCCTAATGTGCATGTTCATTCGCTTGACCTAGTGGGACTTAGCTATGATTATTACAAATGTTTGACTTATTGCCAGAGAATCAGCGGATTCAAAGACTTCTACACATTTTGTTAATCCGTCTGTCAGAGCTTCCCAGGAGCAAAGCATCTCATGCTATGAACCCCTTCTGAGTCTTGTAACAGGCAATTGAAATTCAACTAAAAAAAGGCCACCTGAAATTTTAACTCCACTCCATGGTATGTAATAGCCTTCAACCAAGGTACAGTCAAGTTGTGAGACCCTGACCTAGGCCTTAGTGCTCTAGTAGGAAAGGAAAACTCTTCTCCTGTCCCAGTGCCACCCAGTGCTCCTTTTAGGCAAGCCTTCTTAATTTTTCCTTGTGGGTCCTGATTGGCTATTGCCTCCTACCAGTTGCTAGAGGATGAAATCTTGGTAGTTCTGCCAATAGAAGAACCCAAGTAGCTTCTCTAGGTAACGTTTGGAAGTCTGAACTCACTGTCTCTCTTCCCTAGGTGATACTTTTCCTTTGGTGAATGTATCGGAAGGCAACATCTCCAGTATGTGACAGAGAAAGTCTCATATACCCCAGTTCAGTTATTGATATCTAAACACCTAATCCAGTATAATTCCACTTAAACCTAAGAGAAATCTTGCATATATTGAGTAGGTTTTAATTCCAGGTAATGAGGTCTGGGGGATAAGGCACTGGATTAGTAGTCAGGAAATCTTGGTTCTATTCCCAGCTCTGATCTGTTGTGTGATTTTGGAGAAGTCACTTCATGTTTCCAGGCCTTCTCTTTTTCCTTATCTTTCTTCTGTATTTTCTAGGGGAAATCTTGTGTTATTTCCAGGATCATGTCAAAACTCAAGTAATTCAGCTACACAATAATTGGCAGTTTACAAAAAGGGAGAATTCACTGAGACAGACCCTTCCCTGGGCAATTTTCTTCAACTAGAGAAAACATGAAGCTGCCAAAGCCTCTCTGTAATTTCCCATAATACCTCAACTGTTCCCTCTGTTGTAGCTAAACAATTTCATACACTAAAAATACCCAAACTCAGTAAGACTTTTTGATATGCAATGGTAGTCTTCATGGTCTCAAATTCCTACATGGGGAATAAACTGCTCTCCGGTATGCTGTAAGTTAAAACAGAGCTCTAGCTTCTGCTGTAAGAATTTATTGTAAAAGCAATTAAGAAATACAGTGCAATAATTGGTCATTAATCCCGCTGAAGAACACCACTAGTGAAATGAAGAAAAGAGAAAGGAGGCACAACCTAATACATCTTTTATTTTTCTTTTGCTAATCACATCTATTATTATGAAGAATCATCAGTGTGAGATAATCATCATTATCTCACACTCTGGATTAACTGGTTTTGCCTTCTTGTTGTGTCTCTTCAAGTGAAAGACTTCCCCAGTGCTATCCCAGGGTTGGTCATTTCTGATGAAGTAGCTCTTCTCTGCATAACCAGTAGTTTCAGAGTTAATTCCTCTTTTCCTCTATTTTCTTTTTCCATGACTGAACACAGATAAGAAATATTGTCAAAACATTTAATTAGCAGTTTATTTCTCAGAATAGAAGAGTCAAATTCAATCCAGAAATAAAGGCATCTTTATTTGAAAAGCACTACAGACAAATAGGGGTTCCTCCCCCCCCCCAAACATTAGCCTCTTTAGTTAAGTTCCTAGCTAAAGGGTCCAAGAAATACTTAAGAATTTTAAAAAATGAAAAAGAATGAGTAATTGAATGTAGTACAGCATATGGAGTGCTTACACTCTGGCTCAGCCAGTTTAGGGCAAATAATTGTCAAGCTCACTATCATTTCAATGGTTTGTGATCATTTATGATGGAGTGTCCACCCCTCACAGAGCCTGAAGGGGTTAAGGTAGCTAGGTGGGCCAATTAACTTCCCCAGGTGCACCTGGAGGAAGAGCCAGGGGGCAGGGATTAATTAGATGAGAGGTAGATAGTCAGCAACAGGAAGGGCCTGTATACCACTCAGGAACATTTTTAAAACTGAAGGTGCTGAGCCCCCTTACTTGTACCCACTCTCACACCCAGTGAAGGCCAAGAGGAAAGCCCCAGCATGCAGAGCTGGCAATCTGGACCCCGGACATGGGGCCAGCAGCAGAGACCCCTAGAATATGGGGCTCAAACCGGGACCGCAGCACGCAGGGGTATGCAGAGCTCTTGGCATGCAGGGCAGCAGCCAGGAACGCAGTGCATGGGGCAGTAGCAGATCATCTCAGCACATGGGGCCAACTCCAGACTCCAACTGGGATCCCAACATACAGTGCCAGTAGCAGGAGCCCCTGGTGCATAGGGTGACAGCTGGGAACCTGCCACACAGGGCTGGCAGCAAAAGCCCTGGTGCATGGCACCAGTAGCTGGAACCATGGGCACTAGGCCGGGAGTCAGGGGGTGCTGCATCACACCCTGCACCCCTAGTTACCGCGCCTCTGGCTGAGATCAGTTGGAGGCTACAGGGAAGTAGTCTGCAGCCACTTCCTGGAGAAAGAGAGGTGTGCTTGGGGCTATCAAAGCAAGTACCATACAGTTAGTCACTGAGAGGAGGGAGTTTGGGCTGAGAGAATGAGGAGAGCTGGAAAAGCTCATGGGGAATGTGGTAAGGCATATAGGAGAATGCAGATTTGGCTGCTGAAGAGAGGGCCCCTGAGCTGAAACTTGGAGTAGAAGGTGAGCCTGTGTTAGCCTTCCAGATGCTGAGAAAGAGGCACAGACCAGGTTGTGGAGAGCAGGCTGCCTGGGACAGTTTGCCTGAAAAGACTGACATCCTGGAAGGAAAGGACTATAGTGACCTGGCTGGAGGACAATGCTAAAAAGAGGAAGCTGCAACTCCTGGGGAAAGAAAGCCTGCAAGGGAAAAATGGGATGACAGGGGGAGGCACAACCAAAGGTGCGTGCAGCACCTGGAAGGAGCTAATCCCCAGATGAGACACCTTAGGTGTAAATGGACCTTTTAACACTGTCAAGCTTATTTGTGTTGCTGCATTTTTCTAAACTTCAAAGAGTCAAGCTTATTCATCCTCTGCTCTTAGGAAGACCAGTTATAAAATACATTACAGATAACACTTCCTGTTCAGCACCAACTTACAGTGCAATGGAGCTGCGTAGTAAATGGTTTCCCCATCTTGTGAAATTTGTTCAGATTTCAAAAAAAGCTTTCCCATTCCCTACCCAGGTGAAACTGACACCTTTGATTGTTCCCGTTTTTCACCAGAGTCACAAAAGGACTTCAGTGTTTCACTCCCATTTTAGGCACCTCATCCTAAAGTTTAGGTACCACCATGATCCTCAAAATCTCTCAATAGCTGCCTAACTCTGGGGCTGCCTAAAATCCACTGAAACCTAAATTTTCATTGTAAAATTCTACTAGGTACCCAAGTTTCTGCAACTGGGAATCTGCACAATGACTCAGTATAGGCACCAATCTCAAAGAGGTATTCTCAAAGTGAAGTTAATCAATTCCCCACCTATTACACTGGAGCTTGGTCTACACTAGGGAATGAGTTTGAATTAAGGTAAGCGATTTTAGCGACGTTAATTGCATAGCTTAAGTCGAATTAACTTAACTAGAATTTTGGTGCCATCTACACTGCAGGAAGTCAAAGGGAGCATGTTCTCCCTTTGACTTCCCTTACTCTTCATAGAAGCAGGACTACCAGCATCAACTGGAGCGCCTCTCTCAGTTCAAATTAGAGTGTCTTCACTAGTCCCGCTAATTCGAATCCTGGAAGATTGACTGTGGCTGCTTCAATCTTATCTGTAGTGCAGAGATGGCCTGGTAGTAGACCATCTCAAAGCATGGCTAGCTCCATAAAAAGTAGCCAGAGGCAGGAGAAAAGAGGAAGGTAGCAGTGAAATATACAAGTTTTAGCCCAGTGATTCAATAATTCACCCAAATATGGGAGACCCTAGTTCAATTCTCCTACCTGTGTGACAAAGAAGGGGTTTGATCAGGGGTCTCCCACCTCTCAGGTGAATGCTCTAGCCATTGGACTATTCAAAATACGCATTGGGAGAGAGAGAGAAATTGTATGGCTATTTTGACCTTTTCTGTTTATACACCTATAAAAATATTGTGATTCACCTGATAATGGGACTACTTGGTTTGAAGTAGAAAGTGTTCTCATAGTATAAAAGGAAAATGTGTCATGAGTCTATGAATGTTTAAAACTTTTTGGTTTTTATTTTTAAACAATAAAACAAAAACTTTGCTGATTTCTATATGCTAAAAGGATTTGCACTCTGGGGAGTTTAAAGTAGCAGATTGAGCACAGCATTTTTAGATCATATATTAGCATACATTAAAATGTATTTTGTTAATGCTTTAGTCCAGCATTTAGCCCATCTTTTCCCAAAATCATAAAATCCGCACAGACTGAGTCTTTTCTTGGAATATATGACAATATATAACATAATGTGCTGCATAATCAGACCTTGAGACTTGGCCAAATTCCATACAAAGTCTTCAGTGACTGATCATATTAAGGTCCAATATTTCTTATCCACTACAAATACTGCTGTTCAATTTCACTGCAGTATGAGATCCAAAAATATAAATCAGAGTATGTTATATAATAAATATTAAAATATTTCTGGATCCAGTCCTGCACTCTTTACTCATTTAAAAAAACTCACCAAACTAATTGGGACAGATTCTGCTCTCATTCACATTAAGGCAAACCAGGAGTACCTCCCTGCAAGTGAATAGATGAGATTTGCAGGATTGGTGAGGGAAGGAGTCAACATAGAGGAGAGTAGGTAGTGATACTGATGGAATTTTCCATTGTGTGCAGGTAGTTTTAGTTCATGGCAAGGATGTTATAGGAGGATATGAACAGATTCAGCAGTTACCATAGCTGTGTTTCCCATCCCCAGGCTAAAGCTGGACTTCCACAATAAGGTGATATAGCTTCTTATCCTGGCAGACATTATAGCTCATGGATCCTTGACAATTTACATTGGCTGAAGCTGGTAAAAAGTAGATCCAGTGGAATTATTCCAGACAAAGACCAGTATACCAGAACACAAAGCCCAATTCCCTTTTCATGTACACCACTTTAATTGAGAAGTAGCTTTGCTAAGTCAGCGGAAATAAATTGATGCAATGTCTGTTAGCAAGATTAGAATTAGGCCCTCAACTACCAGATGTGCTTGATAATCTTTAGTCACTGGAAAGTGGGAGGAGAATGTTAGTATCACAATATACTGCTGCTTTCTGAGAACTTGTTGATCGAAATAGAATCTGAGAGGATCCAAAGTAGATGCCAAAGCCATCTTATCCAAAGGTGATCTCAAAATTGTATGCCTGTGTGTGCTTCATATTCAGTATATTTAACTCACAGCACACAGTAATATTTCATTGACAGCAAAGTGTGTAACTTTATGTTTATTGAGATAAGTTTCTAAAAGAACTTTACCATTGTCAGATGCACTCTTCTGCTGTTCATTATTTTCCCTCAGATACAAGCAATGACTGCCTCATTATGCACATGAAGGGTAAGTAAGTCAAAAGAGGGGCAACATCAGCATCAATAAGTTCTTCCTCTTCAGTTCCTTGTGTTGATGCTTATTCTATAAACACTGAAAACTAGCATCTTCTAAGAAGTATGGTGCATAAAGTAACCTGCCTATGAAAGAAACTCTCATTAATGGGTTTTCTTTGTTTGCAATCATGTCTGGACAAAAATACAAGAAATGAGAACTTGCCATGGCAACCACATCACCGCCATGTAGAGCATGTATATTACCTCAGTCACACACTTATCACATCATTGTTATGGGGAGATTTTCATAAGATTCTCATTTAACCTCAAATATCCCTGGACTCACCATCATTTTCTCCCAGTGGGTATGTCTACACTAGCCCCTTAGTTCGAACTAGGGAGGCTAATGTAAGCATTCGAATTTGCAAATGAAGCCCGGGATTTAAATATCCCGGGCTTTATTTGCATTTTCCCGTCTGGTCGCCATTTTTAAATCCCACTAGTCTGAACTAACTGCCTGCGGCTACACGCGGCAGTCAAACGTTAATTCGAACTAAGTCCTTAGTTCGAATTAACTGTTACACCTCATTCCATGAGGAGTAACAGTTAACTCGAACTAAGGACTTAGTTCGAGTTAACGTTTGACTGACGCGTGTCGCCGCGGGCAGTTAGTCCGGACTAGTGGCATTTAAAAATGGTGACGATCGGGAACATAAAATAAAGCCCGGGATATTTAAATCCCGGGCTTCATTTGCAAGTTCGAATGCCTACATTAGCCTCCCTAGTTCAAACTAGGGGGTTAGTGTAGACATACCCAGTAGGTTTTGTTCTGAGGATGTCTATGAGAACCGTTCCTCTCTTCTGAGAGCAGGTCTCCTGTTTTGGAGCCACTAAGCATTCTGTTTCCTCATCAAAGGATACAAACGTCTACCCATGGTCACCACATGACTCACTTCCTATCATTCTCCACAGTGTTTTGAGTAGGTCCCACAGGGATGCAGTAGTGTTTCCAATGGGCTCACTAAATGATGATAAAAAATGCAAAAGCCCTCTCATTTGCCCACAAGTTGATCTCAAAAGTGTATGATAATATTGTAGAGCCCCAGAGAAAGAGCCTTCCTCGTCAGTTTAGATAAACTTCCATGGGAAGAAATTGTAGACATTCTGGGATTTTATACTCATTTAAAGCCATACATTGAGAAGAAACCATAACACATCTGTAAATCTGAATAAGAAACAATGTTCTTAAGAAGTTTCTGGTTACCGATAACATAAGTCTGATGCACACAAGACTAAGTAGAGCCTTGCTCTATAGATGAACAAACCTCCTGCCATGCTCTCCAAAAGGTGATGATGGGGGTACCTCGTTGACCTCTCTACTCTTTTTCAGCATGCTGGGCACCTAAAATGTCAATTAGATTTTTTTGGAAAATTGAAATATTTTGACTAGGATTATACATTGGAAATGGTGGAATCTCCACTTGAAACTAGATGCCTCTCTGGAAGATATGCCTTAGACAAGCACATAACTAGATGAACTAATAATCACTTCTGGCTTTAATATTTACTAATTTATAAATGATCATCCAAGTACCAATTAGCTGATCCATGCTGTCTCCATATTTCAAGCTCAGTTTGTGAGATAACTTTGTTTACAAGGAGAATAAGTTTTGTGCCCCTCCTGTTAATATCCATTCCCATTCTATTCAAGCTCACCCAAAATGGGATTTCCCAAGTCTCCAGCTGCAGCTGGCAGACTTCCCACACATGTAGATCAGGGACAACATCATGCTCAAACAACTCCACTGGTTTTCCATTTATTTCAGAGTCCACAGCAGAATTCCCCTCCACAGACTTGCTTCAGCTGAACTTGCAGATCTGATTCCTTTCTTTTACCCTCTACTCTCTTAAATCTTTTAGCCTTTCATGCAGCCCCACCAATTTTGCAAGGAAAACCGTAGACAGGAAAAACAACCTTACTGCAACCCCCTAGATCACCTTCCCTTAAATTCTTAGGAAAAAAATACTCTTTCCCCTATATTTCTTAAACGTTCATTTTTAAATTGTTTCCCGCTGTTGTTATAATTAACTCAAGTCTTTTAGGAAGCAGTTTAAATGCAAGAGTGTATATAATATAAAATTACATTGTATTATCCTGAACACTTCCAGTGCTTTTCCTAGTGCAGCAGGCAGGATGAACAGAAGAGATTTAATACAACTCTGTAGTGCTGCAGGTAGATAAAAAGATGAGTGATGGTGATTCAGCTGGGGCCTAAATGTTTCAATATGTCTAGGGCATGACTGGAAAAGTGGAGTAGGCTGTGAGCACAACCATTAGCAATAGGCCTTCCCCACACTATACTCACTCTTTCTATGCCTGGGAAGACAGGAGCACTTCCTACTTCAAAGGCAGTGATAAAACTAGTTTTTGTAAAAAATAAAAACCTTCTCATGATCTGGAGAGGTACAGTAATTTAACTGGGAAGAATCCAAGGGAATGAAAAGCACAAAAACTATTACTCTAAGAGGCAGAAATAGAGCTATTTAACCCAGTGTTTTTCAAACTTTTGTTCTTGCAACCCAGTTGAAGAAAATTGTTGATGCACATGACCCATCATAATTGCTGGATAAAAAGTTTATTAAAAATATTAAAAGAAATACAGACATACGCTACACACAAACTGTGGTAAAATACCTTATTAAGGTTGCAAAGTCATGCACTCAAAAAATCAGGAAAGGCCAGAATTAAGACTGCTTGTGAAACCTTAATTGATCCAGTTGTGCTTATATATTACGATAGGGTCTTTAATTACATGATTATATGCTTTTTTTAAAAAATAGGACCCCAGCCTGATTTAGTACATATGATAAATCTGCCTCGGGGGATCACTCAGAGCTGTGTATTAGAGGAGATTGTTGTCTGTAGGACTCTGGCTCATTTGTTGCAGAAGTTGGAAGGTGTGTAGTGAATAAAGCAGTGCATTGCAGGAGAAAAAAGGAATCTCATGCGACTGAATGTTGTCCTGATAAATTCAATTCTATTTTTTCCTCTGCCTCAGAATTCTTATGTGATGCCAGGCAACTCAATTAAAGCAAACTCTTCGAGAGGTTCACCAGGGCCACTGACAGGAGAAGGGGCCAAAGAGGGGAGCTGCCCCAGGGCCCGGTGATTTTAAAGGGCCTGGCACTTCAGGCCACTATCACAGCAGCAGCAGGAGTTGGAAGCTCCAGGCCCTTTAAATCATTGCTGGAGACCTATGTGGTGCAGTCTGGGTGGCGCTGAGGGCTGGGAGGGGAGGCTAGCCACAGCCTCACCCCCTCCATCTGAGGCGGAGCCCCCCCACACACCATGCTCTGGGCCTAGCAAAGTTTGTTGCCAGCCCTGGTGGTCACCAATGGTGCATTTCTCATTTTCTGGTACCAAGTGGAGATCCTGAGCTCTAAACTGAAGAAATACAAAGCACTCAAAACTGCACCTGACGTTAGTGGGAGCTGATTTGAAGATATAACATGCAATATAATTCTAAGTACTCTAAAAATATCTGGCCCTTGGTGTCTCAAACTGAGCATCCGAATTTAGTGGACACTGTTGACCGTCCTGTGTTTGTGCCTCAGCTTCCCATCTGTAAAATGGGAATAACTACGCTGCTCTGAGGAGAGGGTGTGGTATATAGACTGATTAATGTTTGTGAAGTACTTGGATACTGTAGTGACTTGCACCATAAAAAAATCCCCATAAAGAATGAAAATCATTCTTTCTTATGAGCAATATTTCAATAGTGTGTGCAATAAGTAAGGCAAGGAGTCATTGTTCAATGAGGATAAAACAGATTATTGAATAGCTCTTCACTAAATAAGCACCACCCATCCTGTGCACAAATAAGGCAGGACTGCCATAGAAAATATTGTGTCACCATGTAATAAAAGACTATATCACAACAGAGCCAAATTAAGGTTGCAAAGGGTATCCTTATTTATGACATTTCCTAACTGTTGAGTGCATGATTTTGTAACCTTAATAAGGTTCTTTTAATATAGTTTATTGTGTATAATAAACTGAAAAAAACAGATTGTTTCATGTTACATGATACTGAATCCCACACGTTCATAAGCAGGTATGAAACCTTTAGAGCTGTCGCTTCACTTCCTCCAGTACAGGAACTGATAGCAATAGTAAGTTGCCCAGCTCTGTGAGAGCCAGCAATACAACGGAATATAGACACATATTTTGCCAGCAGGTTTCAGATTTGCTGACAGCAGAGCAATGGTGAGAGTGAGACTCAAGAATCATGGTTCCATTCCAGGCTCTGTAGGGGGGAGTGTGCTGTAGTGAGCACAGATCATCCTGCATGTACCCTCCCACACATGATCCCTTCTGTCCAGTTCCTTATACTCCACCTCAGACCTGTCTTTATCCCCATCCAGGTCTTCATTCTAGTCTGATTTTCAGTCTCCACTCCTCTAGCCCCTCATTCCTGTCCCCTTGTCCAACCGGTCATTGTGATCCCTTGGAGTACCCTGTCCAGAGCCCAGCCTTACCACCACCACCAGTCCCAGTTCCCTTATCCTAGTCCCAGTACTTCCCTATCCAATTCCTAGCTCCCCGTCTCCTTGCACCACAGCCCCTTGACAGATCCATCTCCTCCCTGCCCTCCACTCCCCTCATTGGTATCCAGTCTGTGTGTCCCAATCTCCCCATTCTTCTAGCTCCTCATCCAATTTCTGTCCCCACCCCCCCAAAAAAAACTGGCTTTCACCTTCCTTCCCCAGATCCCATCCCCATTTCTCCCCCTCACAACTCAAAGAGATCATTTCTCTTCCTACCATCTCCTCCAATTACAGCCTCACCAGATTCATGTTCTAATCTACTTCTTTCCCTTTCCCCACTCCAGATTTTACCCTTGGCATTAAGTTATGGAGGCTGGCTCCTCTGGACTCCCTAGATTTCAGCAAGGGTGGCATAGTAGAACAAGTTGCTTGCTCTTATTTCCAGTGCCTACCCCTGAACTGGCCCAGAATAGCTAGTAGTAGTAATTACAGCCTGATGCCATCCCATAGCCCTGGGCTGGAGCACATGGTGGGAAGGGTTCATTAAATATACACAATTCATTCAGCTCAATGCACAAACTAACAATTTACACACATCAAGTTCCAGAAAGTGTAAACACATTTTTTCGGGGGGGAGGGGGAGATTCCTTTTTTTTTTTTTTTAATTTGAGGTTTGAAGGTGCTGCTGCGTGATTTTTGAATCCCTGGTACTATCATGGTAGGTGGGCTGCTTTTCCTGTTAGATGCATTTTAGGGTAAAAGGATTGTAAGCATAAACAGGTGTTGTCCAAACACTTTCAAATAGGCTGACCCTTTACCTATTTTGGAGGAAACAATCCCCTTTTTAAGCCCTGCTGATCAGCTAGCAAGGGCAAATGGGACAAATCTCCAATTTTATCAAAACAAGTGAGGAGTAACTTCTACAGGGACAGGGAGGAACATTCAGGGGGGCAAATGGTGATGTCGGGGCTCAAGTAGGCAGTTCCAGCCCCAGGCAACTCAGGCAAGCCCTGTGTGGGTAGACAGGAGAGGCTTGGGCAAGTGGCATTGCCAGGCGACTCGGGCCAGCCCTGCAGGATGTCCCATTTCCCCTATTTATAAGGTTTTTATTGTGTAGTTGGTGAAATCACAATAATTATATTAGTGGTGACTGAATGGTTATTATGTGATTTTAATCACTGAAAGGGCAATCAATCATTGTTCCCCTGGAGCTATTATTGTGCAAGTGCTTTTTAGTGCTCATTTTTCTTAATTTTCTTCTTCTTTTTTTTTAAGAAGAGAAATGGATTGGATTAAGTTTTTCCACTAGTGATATACACTGATTCTCCTCCCCCTACCCAATGTTATGTTTCGCTTTAGGGTTAAATTCTAGTTGTCTTACACACAACAGAATAAAGCCACAGAAGTCTTGCTGATCTCAAATATGAATAAGGTGAATAGGATTTGGCCGTAGTTTTATGTGTGTTTGTTACAAGCTTTGTTTTTCATAAGCAGGTTTTTTTTTTAACTTGAGTCTATTTTGTGTGGGACAGAGCATCAGCACTCGATTTCCTGCAGAAGAAAGAGCTGAAAATAACTTCACATTTTAAAATCTAGAGCATAGGTTCCCAAACTGGGGGGCGTGCCCCCTTGGAGGGGCATGAAAAAATTCCAGGGGAGGCGTGAAGCAACCCAGCTCCCCTCCTGTCAAGAAAGAGCCCCCTGCCAAGAAAGTGCCTGGTCTGTCCAGTAAAAAAATTCAGAAAATACCATGCGAAATGTCCGGTATTTTCTGTTTTTCCTGGCTTGGGCATCCGCCAGAACATGCGCAGCTCGAGCTGGCTGGGGCGGGGGGAGGATGGAGCATCCCGGGCAGACTTCAAAATGGCCGTCTTAAAAGGGCAATGCCTGCTCTGCTCCTAAAAGAGCAACCTTTTTTTTTTTGGTCAACAACTTTTCCCCTGGAGTACTGGCACCATTTTTTTTACACTGGTCCCGGGAATTAAAGAGGCCATGAGGGTTTCTCAAAAATCAAGAAGGGGGCATGATGCTGAAAAGTTTGGGAACCACTGATCTAGAGTGTCCATTGCCCATGAGCACCCCTCCCCCTCATTAAGTAAGGGGGTTGCATCTCAAGAGAAGAGACAGACTTTGTGGGTGCCCATGAGTTCCAACTGCCTGGGAAGGCTATGAATATCCCTGCTTTCCCTCCACCTGGCAGGCTACAGAGAAGAGACAACATCTCCTTACAACTTGCCCACACTGTACTTTTAGTCCCCACACCTGGCCTGTGGCAATTCCATGCCTTGTTACTGGCCTGTCTTTCTCTTCAGCCTGCCAGAGAGCGTTGGAAGGGGATGAGCTGTTTGCAACTTGCCTGCTAGCAACAGGAGGAGACAGCTTGTTTCTCTTGACACTGCCTGCAACCTGTTTTCCTTGTAGCCAGCCTACACCAATTTCTGGACTTTGGATCCAGAGACAAGACCTACTTGCATCTGAACCTGTGGGTTTCAATCTTTAAAGATTGTTGGCACCATTTCAGAAGGAAGTGGATGGTTAGTAACCAATGAAGACCTGCTTACCTGTGTCAGGCTCCTAACTGATCAGCCAGAAAAGGAACCCTCACCTGTGTTACAGGTGGGCCATTAGGATGAATGCTGCATTATTAAGGCACATTGCATCTGCTCAAGGACGCATAGCTTAGCTTTTAGTAATAGAAAAGGATTGTAAATATCACCAATCATTTTAACCATTTAATATTTTTATTGGTTATATCATTATATAAAGGTCATGGTTATTGTTTTTACCCTGTTTGTTTGTGTGAGTCAAGGGTGGTAGCCATGGCATTGGTGCGTCTCATTGTAGGCACGGCCAGCTAGCTTTATCCTCTAGCACACCAGGAGGAGGAGAGGGGCACCAACCAGCAGCACAGGCAACAGAAACTTTGTAACCATCCAAAGACAGTGAGATACCCCTCTCCTGATAGCACACCACTAAAAGGGGTATTACACCCAATTACTCAGAGGCATGGAATGACACCATGAGTAAAAAGATTAGAAGACAGCACTTTACCGGTTCAGCATATGCAAACTATTTTGAAGCAATTCTCTTTATGTGAAATCAATAGACCTGATTCTGCTCTCACTCACACTGATGTAACTCAGGAGTACCACCATGCAAGTTAACTGAGTTATCCTGCTGTAAGTCTGGTGTAAACAAGAGGACAGTCAGCGCAGCTAGCTCTCTCTTGTGCATTGTTACCTGTGCGGACATTGATTCTGTTGCCATGTCCTTTTTAAAGCCCCAGTTCTGCAAGACTTACACATGTGCTTAACTTTAAGTCTGGGTTCAATGGACCCAGCCATATATTTGTCATTTTGTATTTGCACAAGCCTTTCCAGGATGAGGGACTAAGATTTTCAGTCCATAAAGTCATTTAGATTTATGTGATTTGCCATTGCAGTATTGAATAGCTGGCATGCAATATTCAGCCAACCTACATGGCCTGTTCTGATCATTACTGTAGTTAAATATTGATACCTGTATTAACTTTTGCTTAAGACTGTATAGCTTGAGCACCAACTAAAAAAATCCATTAAAATCAAATCATCGGCATACATATGATTGAAGGAGTCAGAACAGAGCTCTGTAGGTATATAGTGCAAAAATCTTTTACCTAGGTGATTGCTGCAGATTTAAGTATGATGTTTGCATTAATTACATCTGTTTAAACTCAGCATACTTTTTTTTAAAAAAGAGCTTCATTATCCTGCCATTTTCATGCATTTCATTCATCAGCATTCCTAGTGTAGCTATGAAGTAGATAATCATATGCCATCTGCAACTCCACAGAACATGTGACATGCTAGAAAAGCAATTCTAAATGTCATCAAATATTCTCTAGATTTGATGGATCACACCTAATATGAATTCTGAGATACTGAATTCTGTTTATGTAAGTGAATTCTCTCTGTCATCATTTAAATAGTAGGCAATTACGTCAATTTTTATACGAAACAAAATCTGCCTTGAGACTGAGAGATCAAAAGTTAATTTGGATTAGGCCTCTCACTGACATATAATCATTTTAACTTCCTCTCTCACTTTGAAAATACTTTGACAGAGGGGCCACTGAAAGGGCCTAGTAAAGATTTTATAGACCTTTGCAGTATTCAAGTCAGTGTTGTCATAAACCAAGATTCTTGACATTTACTCTTTATCGGTACTAATCTTTCTTTGTATATGGTATCTAGTTTAAAACCTCTTTTCAGCAAAAGTTACCTTTATTGTGGTTTTTTTCTTGTGGCTAATAGAGTAGATGCAATGATAAAGAACTGGAATAAATTTGCAGCAAAATATTGTGTGTATGCTGATCTTTTGAAATTGACAAACCATTGTTTATTGATGTTATCACATAGGGTGCATCTATACAGCAGGGCTTAACTCGAAATAAGCTACGCAAATTGAGCTTCGTCAATTGCATAGCTTATTTCAAAATAGCTTATTTTGAAATTGGGAGTGTCTACACAGCACTTATTTCAAAATAGAGCACTCTTCTCCGACTTCCCTTACTCCACGTACAATGAAAGTTACAGGAGTCAGAGTAAGAAGTCCTCCAGCTTGGCAGTATTTCAACATTATTTTGAAACAACTGCCAGCTGTGTAAACACAGACTACACAGTTATTTTGAAATAAAGCTAGTTATTTTGAAATAATGCTGTTCTGTAGACATACCCATATACTGTGCAGGCATACAGTTTTTCTTTTATACAATTTTTCCAACTGTAACTTCTGGGTTCTTTCTGTTATTTCTCATGGATTCTTGATACTCAACTGTTTTACTTCTCCTTACTAGAGAGAGGCAGGGCAGCTCAGAAAGAAATCAGTTTAATTTTCTTAAACTGTAGAAAATTATTGCTTTTCAATGCAAATCTGAATCACTTCAAACTGTCATCATGATTAATATTTTCATCCTCCTTTTGTTCTCCTAAAGATTCCCTTTTCTCCTGTTGTCTTAGGACCATCATTCATATTTCTTAATATGACAACATTTCTTCATTTATTTTACACTTTTTACTATCTTTACATATTCTTTTGTTTTTTCCTGTCATTCTCTCTCCTCCCTTTTTCATTTCTTACATCCCCTCTCACCTCAACATCCTGCTTTCTGATCCTTTCCCATTTACCTTTATGATTTTCTGTTCTATCTTACTTTGCAGTCTCATCTCAGATTTTTCAGTGCCTTTTTTCCCCACCACCATCCATTATATAGATTTAAAACTGTATAAAATGAGTTAATATACTCCTGTGATCTGAGACATACTTAAGACTAGAAATGAGCCAGATCAAGACCCTCTCCCTCCCCACACACATTTTGATGAAACAAAAAACAGGACTATGTAGCACTTTAAAGACTAACAAGATGGTTTATTAGGTGATGAGCTTTCGTGGGCCAGATGCACTTCCTCAGATCAAATAGTGGAAGAAAATTGGCATGACCATATATATCAAAAGATACAATCAAAAAAATGAACACATATGAAAAGGACAAATCAAATTTCAGAACAGAGGGGGGATGAGGCGGGGAGGTAAATGTCTGTGAGCTAATGACATTAGAGGTGATAATTGGGGAAGCTATCTTTGTAATGGGTAAGATAATTAGTGTCTTTGTTGAGACCTAGGTGTAAAGTGTCAAATTTAAGCATGAATGACAGTTCAGAGGATTCTCTTTCAAGTCTGGTGTTAAAATGTCTTTGAAGCAGGATGCAGGTAGTTAAGTCCTTGAGACAATGCCCTTTCTGGTTGAAATGGCAAGAAACTGTTTTTTCTTTGTGATCCTGTCTAATATCTGTTTTGTGGGCATTGATTCTTTGGCAAAGTGTCTGAGACGTTTGTCCAATGTACATAGCAGACAGACACTGTCGGCACATGATAGCATAAATTATATTTCTGGATGAGCAGGAATATGTGTTCTTGATCTTATAACTGAATTGGTTAGGTCCAATAACGGTATCAGCAGAGTGAATATGTGGACAAAGCTGGCAACGGGATTTGTTGTAAGGGAAAGTTCCAGGGTTGGTATTAGTGTGGTATGTCCTGTGGTTGTTGGTAAGAATCATCTTGAGGTTAGGTGGTTGTCTATAGGAGACTATGGGTCTGTCTCCCAGAGCCTCTCGGAGTTTAGTATCCTGTTCCAGTATAGGTTGTAGTTTATTGATAATGCATTGGACGGGTTTAAGTTGGGGGCTGTAGGTGATGACAAGTGGTGTTCTATTGTTGGTTTTCTTGGGTCTGTCTTGAAGTAGATGGTTTCTGGGTATTCGTCTGGCTCTTTCAATTTATTTTTTTATTTCTCCAGGTGGGTAGTTGAGGTTTATAAATGCTTGGTAGAGATCCTGAAGTTTCTGGTCTCTGTCAATGGGATTAGAGCAGATGCGGTTGTATCGAAGGGCTTGGTTATAGACGATGGATCATATGGTGTGTTCTGTATGGGAGCTGGAGGCATGTAGGCAACTGTATGAGTCGGTGGGTTTTCTGTACAGAGTGGTGTCTAATTTACCATTGGTGATTTGTACTGTGGTGACCAGGAAATGGATCTCTGGTGTAGAATGGTCCAGGCTGAGATTGATGGTGGGGTGTAGGCTGTTAAAATCTCTGTGGAATGTCTCCAGTGTTTCTTGGACATGGGTCCAGATCATAAAGATGTCATTGGTATAGCGATTTGATTTGTCCTTTTCATATGTGTTCATTTTTTTGATTGTATCCTTTGGTATATACGGTCATGCCAATTTTCTTCCACTAGTGGGTCTGGCCCACGAAAGCTCATCACCTAATAAACCATCTTGTTAGTCTTTGAACATAGTCTGTTCAAAAACTACATAGTCCTGTTTTTTGTTTCAGCTAGACCAGACTAACACGGCTACATTTCTATTACTATTACACATTTTGATAACAGAGATAAAAATAAAATGAAATCTGGAAGCTCACACCCTGACTTTTAGTTTTGAAAAATCAAACCCACAGTGTTGCAATCAGTGTAGATTAGGCTCAATGATAAAGTATTTCTCTGAAGCTGTTATTCAAACAAGTTTTGGTGGTTTGGTTAAACTGGACCACAGATCTGCCCAAGGTTTTGAAAAACCAAAACAAATGTCAGGCCAGCCTCACACACAATGCTGGGATGTATTGTCATCTGAATTACCTGAAGAAAAAAATTCCTAATACTACTTTAATAATGACTGGCTATTAATATGTATTCATATTAATATATCACAGTTTTGGACATAGCTGCAGTATTTAATTTGTAATGAAAGAGGTGCCAAGGCGCAAGCAAGTAGGTATGGCGGCTCAAGCAATTTTTACATTCATAACTGCTGCAACAAGTCCAGAAGTGCTGGGGCTATGAACGGCCAATGCTAGAGGTGCCAGGGTTCAGCCCTGACAATCTCTGGCACAAATTAAGCGCAGCAAGGCTGTGATGGACCACAGCCAATTATTGCATGGAAGATCAAATGGCAAATGCCATTTTCAGGATTTAATTTTGAATGTACTAATCTTCATTTTCTTAAAAATACCTCAGTATTTAAAACAAGAAACTTAATAGTTTGCCAATTTTTCCTCGGTCTTTAAATCCATCAATTATTTTGCCATAATGAAAAATTTGCACGCATGCTACAGTAAATCTAAACCTTATTTATATTAATTTATTTTTTTAAATGCCTGATTTTGTAATCATCTATATCTGCTTGGTACCCAAAATGTGTGACATGGGAAATCAAATCTTCCATTCTAAAAAACCCTGCTGCTTGATAGAAACATTGTTTCATTAGAATTCAGTACAGCTTCTAATTGCCATAGCATACAAGAGAGGAAAAATTCCAAGAACAAAGGGAAGAATGGGGGAACCACAAACTTCTATCAGTGTTCTATACATCTTCTGCTATTGACTTTTTACTTTGTCTCTATGGAATCTTCTTCTTAGCAAATCCTAACTCTAACAACCAGCACGTGATATATTCTACAGCTGGATTGTCTATGGCACCCATACATCATACATTCACACATCTGACAGACAGTTATGTAGCTTATTTGCTTGCTAGTTAGCAAGAAGACAGGTTTTAACTGGAAGGGATAATCTACAAATGTTTTAGAGAGAATAGGGATGTGGTATGCATGTCATGAGCAAATGTTACTCTCACTGCCTCTCAGAGCAGTTTGGGGAATGAAAAGATTTACTTGAAAAAATCTGACATGTTCAGCACCAGCTACAAATGGTCATTCTGACTGGAACAGTGCAGCCACTTTCCTCCAACTGGATCATCAATGACAGAAAAGGCAGGAAGAGAAATGTTTTTGCCAGAAGTCCAGCCAAAACTAGTTGTTTAGATCTCACAGTATGAAAGGATTTTTCCTGACAGTCAAACAACAAATCTTTGGACTAGCTCCACACTGAAATAACTCCCCCATGTTCAAGGCAGATATTCTGTTTTATGAAATCATTATGTAACCATTTCAACCCCCACATGAGGCATCAACTGAACAGTTTGAACCCAGAAACATTCAATACTGCAGCATAAATCTGCATAACGACTCTTGTATGGGAATCTGGGATAATTTGAAAGAGAATGAACCAGCAGTAGGTGATAAGATTGCTTCTGTTTCCTTTTTTAAATCATAGAGACTGGGGAGATGAATATTAGTCTTTAGGCCAAGCCCTTCTGATGCAGAATGATTTCTCTTTGGTGTATTTTTAATGCTTTAACCAAATTAGTTATGAATTTCTTCATTGATGAAGTGTCTTCCATTCTCTTTGGAAGTCTATTCCATGCTCTTAGGTCACAGTATTAAGAAACATATCCAAACAAGTTTTCCCTTGCTCTATTTTATCCCGCAAGCTTTTAGTTTGCAACAAAGCAGCTGTTTATGTGTATTTTCTACCAATACAATCACTTAAACTCTAGGAAAATCCCAAGTTAAACACCAGGGAGAGTCAAAACAAGAGCTTTGATTTACAAAGTCCCTGTTTGCCTGATTCACAGCAATAACCTAAACATGGGTCTCCCACATCGCGCCCTACTCACAAGGATATAGACTCAGTTTCTAGTGCACTCCCACTGAAGTTCCATTTTATATAAAAAGTAAAATATTCCTTGCGCTGGAGAGAAACTGACTTACTGAGGATGTGAGAAATCCAGGTTCAAGAGCTTACTCTGCCTGATTATTAGGTGAGTGCCTGATTCTGGGCTCCTTCTTAATGCCATCTAAGTAACCTATTCAATAAAAGTTTTGTTAAAACCAGTATATTTCTGTGACCCAGTTATTGCTTGGTGCCAAAGTGCAGAAGGCACAGAGTGCATAAAAGTTACAGAGATCCCCTAAGTCTGGTATAAATATGCCATTTTACAAATGAGTGTCATATAAGGACTTTTCTGAAAGCCTGTGTCACATAACTCTTCATAATCATTGCAGAGTATATGTATGGATAATACATAAGGAGTTATGCATCTATACACTGAAAATTAGTTCTTAAGGTCTGTGACTTGGGGCTTCCCACCATAAAGTAAACTAGTTTCTTTCAGGCAGGAGACTCTTTTCTGCCTGTCTGGCTATACGTAGATTACATGTTGTATACTTCATAATCAATTTACAGTCTGAGCAAAATACTAATCATATACTAATCAGGGGAGATTTTTGGCAGAAAAAAACCAAGCATGGTGGTTACACTTTTTACAAGTGAAGGCAACGGATCATTAGAATGATATCTGGGGTGAAGAGGTATACCCAGATATACCTCACCATGGGACAAGCTGGCAGCTGGCTTGTTTTATGAATGATAAATTACAGCCAGCTTGGCTGTTTGACTCTAGGAGAGAAAATTCTGAGACAGAGAATGTATCATTAGTTAAGTTTACACACTAAACTACATGTTATGATTTTATTTTGTATATAACCATTTGTTTTCATTGATTTTACTTGCTTCTTCTCAAATCTCTGTTCTTTGTTAAATAAACTTATTGTTTTTACCATAAAATCATATATAAATTCAGAACTATAGAGTCAGGAGGGACTGCATGGGTCATCTAGTCTAACACCTGCTAAAATAAAGGGGTGAGGAACCTCCAGCCCACTGACTGGGCACGTTTAATCAGGGTTAGCCATTGGTGGCCCAACAGATGCTTTATTTACCTGAACATCCCCACAGGTACTGCCACTTGCAGCTCTCAGTAGCTGCGGTTCAGTCAATGGGAGCTGAGGGAAGTGGTCTAAACCATCCCAAGACCGATAGTTATCTAGCCTGTTTTTCAAAACCTCCAGTGAAGGAACTGAGTGCTGTGTGTTAGACCCAGTGGTAATCCTGAGGTATAAGGTAGTGTCTATTATCTCTTTGAAAGTAAGTGGATCTGTGAATTCTGTGAGTGTCCTGTGGAACAAGGGCTGGATGTTCCAGTGTGATGCTCAGAGTGCTTGGATATTAGAGTGTGCCTGTCATTTACCAGTATGAGGGAGCAGGGCCTGTTGAGGCCTGGAAGGCAGTGCTTGTGTAGCCAGAGGCTGGTAATACTGGGGAACTGGACCATGGCAGGCACTGCTAAGGGCTAAGGGCTGGCAGGGGAGAGCAGCCTCCCAACCCTGAGTACCCCGGGTAGCATCAGTTACCAATTCAGATTCCAAAAGTCTGCATTTTTCAATAAAAAAAATTCACTGAATATTTCCCAGTCCACTCTACTAAGGACATTTTGAACATCCAGGAGAAACTCAATGTACATGCATAAGCACCCAGATTTCATGCAGCCCAGATGTACACATCTGAAACACACTTTTCAGCTCCAGCATTGAATCGCTAACAATCAATGCACCCAAATTCTTCTGAAATCACTTTAAAATCTCACCGTGCACTTTGAGCTAAAATTGTTATTTAAGATCTTTAATAAAACACTACAGATTTGTAATGTGTCAGTTCGTAATTTGGGCCTGGTGCAGAGTGGTAGCAGCAGTCAGGGCCCCTGAACTCCCCATGATGGCAGGAGCCACAGGGAAATGGAGCGCACTGGGGCCTTGGGCAGCTCTGAGGGCTGGTTGCCCCCAGCCCCACCCCTTTCCGCTCACCCCCTCCCAGACATATAGAGTTACCCTCCACCCCCCACCTTGCCCGGGGGCTGGCAAGTCTGTTGCCCCCCCTTGATATGTGAGACTCCAGAGCAGTGATACTCAAACTGAGACTCATAAGCCATAGTGGCTCTTTAATGTGCTTCTTGAGGCTTTTTGCAGCACATGATATTAAAACACTGTGTGATTTAATTATTAAGCAACCTAAGTTATTAGCCAGTCAGGATGCTTTTACTATGTTATTAACCAGTTAACTAGTCTTCTTGCACTAAATTATTAACTTATTTGCTATGAGAATTACATATACATATAGTACACTAATAAATTAAACAATGGATTCACACTAATGTGGCTCTCCTGGGTAATGTTATTGCTAATTTGGCTCCTGAATGACTGAGTTCTCAATATCACTGCCCCAAAGCAAATACAGTACTTTAGCTGAGGCTCCAAATAGAGTGGGATTGTTATCCGGATGTTCTACATATGGTACTGTTATCTGCTATATAAACCAATAGGTCATTTGCTTTTTTTCTGAACAGCATTACCTTGATGACCCATTCAATTTATCATCTGTTATAAACAAAGAGGCTTTTCCTTGCTCTGCCACTAGCTCCTCATTTATCCCTGTCCTGTATCTGTTTTTCAGTTCTAATGGCACTCCCATGTGTGATTTTTTTCGTCTGGGAGATTGCTTACTATTTGTCCATTACAATTTGGAAAAATGGATGATCGTCATGTCCTGGGAGGTGAAAGAAAATAATTATCTCAGGTCCTCTAGGCTCTCTGAATACAGTGCCTTTTTCAGAGCCTTTTCTGGTCTCATTTTATTCCTCTGCCTTATCTGAAACTGGAACACTTGAGTGGGATGATTGCATATACATTAACCTGCTCATTAAAGTCCTCATCAAGTACTCACTGAAGTCAATGGGAGCCCATCCACTGATTTTAATGGGTATTGGTTTAGGCCTGACACTAGCAGCAAAAATAGAAAAAAATCCTGGTGAAGGAGGTGTGGGGGCGCGGGGGGGCCGGGGGCGGGAGAGCAGGCAGGGAGAAAAGGGACAGTTTTTTTATGTTTGCCTTCTAGCTCATAAGCTGCCAAAAAAAAGTGAAGAATGGCACTTACAGGCTAAAGTTTCAGCACCCACAACAGGAAATTAAATGCTTACCTCCAATTATCGCTAGCAGGAGTTGTGCATCTAATCCATCACACATGCCACTGATGTACCCCTACAGTATTCTTTGTCTTCAATGGCTTTTTTTTATTATAGATTTTTCAACAACATTGTATTTTTTTTCTCCTTCCCAAAGTGGTTGCAGTCAGGTCCCACTCTAAAATGAAAGACAAAATGAATGAGGCGAGTAATGCTGCTGAAAAGGTTCTACAGCTGACTGGATGGATTTACTGTCATGTTTGTGTCTAAAACAAGAACTCCAGACTTAGGCTATATACACAACACATCTTTATTTCTTCCATTTTAAAACATTAGTCCTCATTCATATTACAGTGGTACCTAGACACTCCAGGTGAAATCAGAACCCATTTTGCGAGGCACTGTGCAATCCTTGCTCCCTCCCCCCAAACACACAAGCTAGACTGAAGGTGGGCGATGAAATAGAGATGTAAAACCACTTGCCCAAAGTCATATAGGAAGTCAGTGGCAGATTGGAGACTGGAAGCTAAGTTGCTGGATTCCCACTTCAGAACCCTACCCACCTAACTTTGTTACTTCTCACCTTTGTTTCAAAATTCTCATTTACTTTGAAAACAATTTCATATGTAAAAGAAATCATATTCCAAGTATGAGCAGTATGTTCTCTAGTGCCTTTACACATACCTCCCTCTAGTGCTCAAAGGGAGCAACTGATAACCCTGTACCAAGCAGTTCATATTTTATCTTTACAGTAGACACCAATGAAATCCAGTGAAATCCAATTTTCTGTCCTCAGTGGAATAGAATCCAACTAGATAATGCTGGAAGTAAAATACTAAAATGTTAAAGTCCCATCCATTATTTCCCTATTGGAGCTATTTCATTTCCTGAGGAGAAACAACAAGCCCAAGTTAGAAGACTCAGCAACATAGTATTTTCATTAAACACTGCCAGGGATGTGTGCTGGGTAGCTGTGTATTAATGTTGGACCCCATTTTAAATAATCAATAGCTAACACAGCACCGCTGATGTGAAGATATTTCTAGTATAGACTATTTTAATATCTGGAGATCCACTAAGGATGTAGCCACAAGCCAAAACATCCAAACATCATAGTGTTGTGAGTCAAATTTTCAGGAAACATTTTGTAAATATCTTGTGTCTGCTTATGACCAATTAGGTTATTGAGTTGTGTGTTAAATTTTGACTTAAGTTAAAGGCTGAAATTGTCCAGGGTGCGAGAGAAGTGACAAATAGGCCCCTGTAAACATAATGTGTAAAATTGTAAAAGAAACCACAGGACAGAGTCAGAGAAATTATGTCGACAGAGTTGGTATGAGCTAAGAGAATGGTGTCTTAGGGGCTTTCAAGGCTTCTGATAAGTTTCCAAAGTTGTTATAGCAACAAGACCAGAATCTTCTTCACCTGAAACAATATGTCCACTCTTAAGCCACTGGATATTTTATTTGCTTGAATACAGCTGTCATTCCTTTTGGTCATTTCCACTTTGGAAAATATGGCAACGTACTAGCATTGCAAGAGCTACCACCACTGCTACCCTGATCAACATCAGTACACAGTGGCAATCTGGGAATGTATTGCCTGTTTGTTTTGGGGATTAACTCAAAAGACCTGTCTAACCCAACTAGTTTAAAAATATAATTTAAACAACCATAACCATGGGTGCATACTACACAACTCCTGAAATGTGACACTAATGTTCCTGCTGTACTCCATTCTGTAGGCTGTAATTTCCACCCTACATTATTCACCCTACCTTTTCTCTACTTTTTTCAGGTTTCCTTGATTCTCTGTAGCCTTACAGCTCACAGAGGCATTTGCACCTATGAAGAGGGAGTGAAAACTATTCTGCCTGCCTAATTTTCCCCCCACCCACTTTACATAAGTGTATGCAACTACTCCAGATTCAAGGAGGTAGAGATTAAGATCCACTATTTCCTGTACTTTACTGCAACGAGTTTCATGAGCTAAACACAGTGATTAAGCTGCTTGATTTCAGTGAAAGTTTACCAGGGCCCAGGATAACTAATAAGGCCTAGACTGTTCAGCTCACTGTGCAACAGCTGCCATGTTTGCATTACTGGGAGCTTAGGAAATCAGGTATACCAATATACAGGGACAGGGTTGATCCCACACAGCAAAGCATCCAAATTTCCTGAATCCCAGTCCAGTACTTTAACCATACACTTATTAATTCTCCCTATGGGCCTTCCTTTACTGATTTCCTAAAGACTTCATGGTCTTTGGATCCATAATTGCTATTGCCAGCAGTCCTTGCTCTCAGAAATTGGGAAATTCCCTTGACTACTACAGCTGTAGAATGTAATTAATATTTTATTGGGAATATGAAAAAGGACTAGATATATCATACAACAGGTAATTACCAAGCCATGGAGCTGGTCAGCTGTGTGACTTCTTCCCATATGAACAGTAACTGAAGTCTTATCACTATCTAGATGTATATCCATCCCTAAATTGAGTAATACCTTACTCTATGAATAATCCTTTTTAAATAAACAGACTAACTTGGCTACCCCCTGAAGCTCCTTTTTAAATAGGTGGAAATACTCAGAGAAGGTTCTTCTCAGCATGACCAAAGGTTTCAAAATCTAGTCCTAAGTATCCTGCAATTAAGTAAAAGAGTATTATTGTTCTGCATTGAAATTAGTACCCTGCAAAGGAAAATTCCCTTGCTGGTGATCCCTTTTCAGGGGAACACTGCCTGATTTGCAGAAGTTCAGTGGTTAAATAGAAAATGTAATCCCCAAGGGCTGTCAGCCCTTATCGTTTACTGTTTTGGTGGGAAGTTAGAGGATTGATTTTGAAGGAGATTGTTGGGGCTTTTGAGAGAGGTTGTTTTTCAGAATTTATTTTTTAAATAAACATTACTTCACTAAAAAGGAAGGAAGGTAGACAAAAACTTTCCAAAACATAGCCAGTGATTTGGACAGAAAAAGTAAATAGAATATAGACAGTGTCTTTCCTGTTCATCCAAAATGAGGGAAAGAAAAAGCTGCACTTTTGTGCATAACTGTTTACCGCTCAGGTTTCATTGCTGACCTCCTTTTCCAGTTAACCATGAAAGTTTTGGCCTTCACTGCCACTACAGGATGTTCTTTGAATTGCTAATTTGTGTCCTCTGTGAAATATAGTAATCACTGCAACTGAACACGAATACATTCAGTGATATATTCTGAAGTTAATTTCTTAAACATTATTTTCTTTTATTACTTTCAGGAGAAGGCTATCAGTCCATGGGAGTTGAAGGGCAGCTAGCTGTAAGTGTGTTTTTATCCAATTTGTTCAGCAGTGGAATTTTGTTTAAACCATTAGTATGCTAAACATAAGTGAAGCTTGTGAGTAACGGAACATAAAAGTAGGTCAATATATAAAGAAATTCTCTCTCTGACAGTTTTATGACTCAAAGCAATAGAATATCCTTGACTACTTGTGTTTTGAATTCTAATACACAGTTTATCAGGTTAATGTGGGAGATTAATATGGGAACTTTTAGCATACAGAAGTAACAAGTTCCCCCATTGAGACCTATCAGTAGTGACTAGAACATATTGTAATTCCAAATGTATTATCTTTCTCAAAATGTTTAAAGTTAGAGAAGTCACTCAGCTGTCTAATTCCTCCTTTCCTTGCAAGGCAATTATTTGCACATTTGTCACTTAATGGTAAGATAACATCAATATAATATAATATTGAAAGTTCTGAAATGACAGTTTTAATCAGTTGCAAAGACTGTCAAAAGCACACCTATTGTGTGATTGATAATAGGTCTACAGACCGATGCTGGAAGAGGAAAACAGTCTTCACAGGTGTCATACCCATTGTGGCCTTGGTCCAGGAAGGTAGTTAGGTTGTGCTGACCTTCAGTGGGACTGCAAACATATTTAAAGTAAAGAATATGCATATGTACCATACTGCACTAGGGACCTGACCTGCTTGAATTACTCACAGAGGGCATGTCTACACTGCAAGGCAAAAGTTGAATCAAGCTATGCAACTTCAGCTTCATCAAGTGTGTAGCTGAAGTTGAAATAGCTTAACTCAGCTTTCGGCACTGTTAACACAGCAGGAAGTCAAAGGAAGAACACTCTCCCTTCAACTTCCCTTACCCCTCGTGAAGTGAGGGTTAGTGGATTTGGAGTAAGAAGTCCTCCATCTTGATAGTATTTTGAAATAATGCCAGTTATTCTGAAATAACGCTGCTGTGTAGACATACCCTGAATAATATTGTCTTGTGAATTCATCTTTTCATTATCTGTTTGAAAGCCCATCCTGTTTTCAGCATCTGTGTTTGTTATTTATAAGCATTTACTAAACGGTTTGGATTTTCAGCCTGTTGAACTGTTCACTTTAACTATAAATTGTGCCACCTACATCTGCTGGGATTGTGTCCACTCTGCAAACTTTTTGATGAATGGTAGGCTTCCAGTCCCAGATTTTATAGATGAGTAATCCTTTGTCGAAAAGTATAATGAAACCATTGGCATTCACATGCATTTGGATGCAGCCACCAGTGATCACTGGAACATTTGGGAATGATGAATAATATGACTCCAGAAACAGCAATGTAAGATGGTCACAGACAGAATAATGGGGAAGTACTGGTTGCCTGAGCTTGCTGTATATAGGGGGAAAATATGTTTCCAGATGTGTCTAATGAGCTCTACTGTGTCTAGATTACTTAACAGTGTCTAGTCTCCTCTGGACCAATGGATACTGTGTATGAAAATATTGTTAGTTGCTACAGTCTTCGCTAAAAAAGTTTCTCTCCTGAAGTGAAACAAAATTAAAGGTTTGGGGAAGAAATTTAATGTAATTTAGTTTTATAGTCAATTTGACATTTCTCTTCTATAACTTCAATGATCTCATATCATTATGTATTATCTGTACTCCAGGGTGTACATCCAGGGTATCATTCCAGGGTGCATCTTCACAGCAACTAGACATGTAGCAGCAGCTGGCTCATGCTAACCAACTCAGGTTCATGGACCTTGGGCTGTGGGGATTGCTGTCTGGTCTTCTGGGCTCAGGTTGAAGCCCAGCCAAGGCATTTTCATTGCTCTGCAAACATACCCTAAGCACCAATTAGGGTACGGATCTCATTATGCTAGACACTGTACCAACAAAAGAGAGTCCCTTCTCTACCTGCAGAGGATAAACTATAAAATCACAACACAGAGAAATGTAGGCAAATAACCTGTCTATGTTAAGTAAATAAATTGACAAATGCAAGTTGTGCTCTTAATAATCAAATGAGCACAGTGTGGAAATAAATTTAATTTTCTAAAATAATGTGATTTTTTAAAAAAATGGTAATAAGATTAAGGTTCCCCCAAAGGGAAAATTAAGGTCTATATACCAAAGTTTTGCCAAGAGCCACATACACAGATATAATTTTATTATTATTATTATTGTATAAAATGGTAAACTCCTTCTCATCTTCCTACTCATTTTCCTTAGAACTCCCCTTTGAAGTTGCTTATATCAGTATGATGAGCAACATTTGTCCTTTTAGGGGTTTTTTCCCCCTCTCCCTCTCCATTCAGAATTTCTGAAAAGTTTTGAAAATAAAAACAAAAGTCACTGGACATTCAGCAAAATAATATTTTAAAGGACATTCAAACACATACATTTAACAAAATGACTATCTTATAAATTAAGGAAATTAGGTTATAAATTAAGGAAAATAGTTTTCAATTCTGAAATCAATTGGTGTAGAAAATCTTTAACTCTGATTAAGCTCTAGCTAATAAAAGGTATAAAGTATCTGGGTCAAACACTACGGCCTCATTTATGCCAGTGAAAATGCAGAACTCAGAGTAATGCTAGTGAAACAGGAGAAATGGGTCTCATATTTTTAGGAATTTTGTTTTGAAAAACATAATTTAAGATTTCCATATTCTTGGTAGAATTTCATTCTTAGGGAAATGGAATAAGTTGCGCTATGAGAAGGTATGGTGTATAAAATGGAAGAAAAATAGAGATAAAGAATATGTTTATGAGAACATCACTTAGGATTGATTTAACTTGGACTTCCTGTCTAATTCTCAGCAGCAGCATCTCTGTTTCCACACTATCCTGTGATGGACCTTGCCTCTTTGTCACATCATCACACAAAGAGAACATTGTGACTTACCTTGTTTCACAAGTAATTATGCATATTATGTATCAAGGTCATCATTTAGTAGGATTCAAAGAACATATTTGGATTCTGAGAACATTAATATGGCATTTTTATGGATACCGAGAACATTCATAATTATATTACATAGCTTGTCACTTGATGGACAAGCTATTTAAAATTAGAAGGGCTATAAACTCTCGCTCTACAGGGTGTAAGCCGAACACCGACTAATTGCAGCTATGGGCTGTTTACCCCATTATGTTTCCTACAGGGTTTCCTGCTTCATTTCTGAAGTACACAGCACTGATTACTGTTAGAGTCAAGATACTCCTATGACCTATGTTAAACTTTGTTGTTGTTGAGCTAACTCCTCCGTGAAACTGATGTGTGAATGCACCCTTTGCTTAAGATATTGTAAGAGAAAGTTCAGGGGGCACAACTAAAACAAGGCCTAATAGATTCTGCCCAGAAACTAGCACCATGTGGTTGGAAAATTCCATGGGGTACAATTCTGACCAAGTTGTGGGGGGAAGGTGGTTGTGTCTTTGGCAGTAGAAAAACAAGCTGCGGTGGAGACAAGAAACAGAGACTGTGGAAAGAGACAGACAAGCAGCAGCCTGGAACCTTGATATGATACTGGGAGAAGCTTAGAAAAAGTTTCTGGATCAGGAGTGGTGGTTGAGAGAAGCTTGAGCCTGTAACCTAAAACTGCTGCTTTTGGTTTTGGTTCTTCCTATGTCTGGAGAAAACAAACTTTGTTTATTCCTTGTAAACAAGCAAAACTGCACCAAAAAGTTGCAGACTTCATCCTCAATTTCTACATCTCCATGCTGCAAATTTCGACTAGTTACTTGGGCTGAAAAAGGGGCAATGATAATGATTTAGATGAACCACTAGTCTGTGCCAAACCACTGATGTTTGTTTGGGTCTATATTTATATACAGTTAGTCTGCATTTACCAGTTACCACTCTGTTATGTGAGAAATAGCAGTTCTACCCTTCACATAGTATAATTAAATACTAAATAACTCTAGTATCTCAGCTGCTGTAGTAATTGCTGGCAAAGTCGGACTTGTTAAAATTGAAATCAACCTTCATTACCACATAACGTAAATGAACCAATAGAAGAAATCCATGCCAAACAAAGAACACAGTAGATGAATTTACAGTAATGGTGCTATAGGAAAATATATTAATGGAATGTACACAGTCTCCCAAGTGACAAGCTATGTTTCATCCTATGTAGGAAAGTAAATACAATGTATGAGCAGCTCATGAATAAAGAAAACAGAGTTCTAACTAGTTATGGTTGTGTGAACATTTTGTTTTCACACGAAAATCTCTGTGGCAGCAGGATACAATAGATTACCTGCACGGTGCTTAGCACAAGACACTTTAACAGCTGTCACACACCAATTTTTAGACTGAGTCTGTCCAAGGGCCAAATCCTTGATGGTTGCCTTACTAAACAAATAACTCGTTTGATTTCAAAGGGTTAGTGCCAAATGTGCCTTTGGTTGAAAACAACAAATACCTGCAAAGGGAGCTCCTCTGAAACACATAAGCAAACTAATACATAATATCCACATCATATGGCCATACACCCAAACTCGGAAATAAATAGAAAGATTGGATTAATGGGAAATAAGACATGGGTCTTAAATAGCCCATTCAATATTGCCACTTTGCTTTGATGGTTTAAACGCTGGAGCTGCCTCCACACTCTCTCTTCCACTAGTGCCAGTGTATGCTCTCGTTTGGGGCGGGGGGAGGGAAGGAAGGTGAGAGACAGAAAGGAAGTTGGGTGGCTAAAGAAAGACCAAGAGAGAGGAGCCTAAAAGGAAAGGGAGAGAAAGAGAGGGTGGAAATAGAGGGGCCATGGGAAGAGGTAGATTTAAGTCCAGGCTTGATGAGCTATGTGAAAGTGAAAGAAAGCTATTAGGACAAGAAATATGGAAAGCTGCAAAGAGAGACGTGGGGAAACAGAGACTAAAGAGTGAATGTTTATCCGCTTACCTTGAAAAATTCATGAACAAACCAACCAAGAGAGCAGGGCAGAGGAAACAAGGGCAGAGAGAATTAGAGAAGAGATATCTCACTGGACATACAGAGGGCAGCCAGGAGCAGAGGCTGCATATTCACTAAATGAACAACTGCTGTTCTTGACTTTGGAGGGGCATGATGTTCCTTGCAGGGTATGCAAGCACAGGAGGCAAAAAAACTCAAAGCTGTTCCTTGTTTGGTTGCTTTTAACCAACAGGAAGATGAGAAGCCAGTTGTCTGTGTTTCTGGAATCCAGATAGTGGAATGGAATGTTTCTATCTTTAGTTAACACAATCTATTTTTACATTTGGTGAATATAGCATTGGCTGAAATTATTTTGCATTCTAGAACAGAAGAAGCATCTTATAGTAAAGGAATAAAAGATGAAAACAAGTCAGAAACAAGGGCTTTAACACAATAAGAACAGAGCGACATAGACAGACTAAAGGAGCATTTTTAAAAATAGCATCAAGAAAATCCGAAATACCAAAGAAAAGACAGATAAGCATTTTATCTTAGGTAAGACATTTAAAGGAAAGTAAGATAACAACAGGGAATAACAGAAGAAAACTAACACAATAGCAGAGAAAATAAAAAATAGCAGAAATGAGAGAGGATTTTTTTTCAATAGGCTGAAAAAAACATGTAAATAATTAGTTCCTGAAGTCCTAGTGGATTTGGTTTCTCTGACTAAGGACTGCAGGATCAGGAGCAGAAGATATAAGAAGTGACCATAAAAATGCATTGAACTGTTATGCAGTAGAATTGGAAAACAAACACAAAGGCTTTCCCTCTTCATTGTCCATTGACTGGTGAACAGTCAGTTTGTGAGCTCCAAATGTTTCTTACATACAGACCTGTGCATCGTGTGCTGAATCAATATTAATTTTACTTAATATATTAATTAAAATTTAGCAATATTCCGATTTTTAGAAAGACAGCATCCATTCACTTAAGAAAATATATCAGTTATATGGTTGGTCTAGCTAAAAAAGGTGTATCAAAACAGAAAGAAAGTGATATTCCTTTTGAAAGTGTAGAAGAGAATCAATGAATACCATAAGTGTAAGGAATTCTTGCATTTGAACTGAAGCACTGTCACTTGCTACAGATATATTTTTTGCTTGCAGTTTTTCCGTTGACGACACTTTGGCGGAAAAGAGATGAATTTCTTAATACAACTCATCATAAAAGTATTCTATTGTATCCATAATGTAATTAGATTTTGCATCTGCATAAAGCCATAAGTTGCTCTTGTCTATTAATCAAAATGGAAATTTAGCAGGCACACTGACAGCAATTCTGGGTCTCAAAGCAAAACAGTCAATAGGCCCCTATGCATGCACAAGCTGTGCCCACATGGACATGGTCCACCTGACATTTGGGCAGTGCTGAGCCTGAGTTGGCTGGTACCCAGTGAGCAGCTGGCTGTACTGCTGGTGCCCAGCAAGCTGTCAGCTGCGCTACTGGGTGCACTCTTCTGACATTGCAACAGTTGACTATCTGGCAGATCTCAACAAAAAGAAGTGAACATTTACACGCACATGCACAGAATTTCATTCTTTAAATTAAGAATGTTTCCCTCCTTTGTGCCAGGTTAAGCACAAACTTCCTTTTTTTGCATTCCTACAGTAATTACAGATGTTGCAACTAGTAGTAACACAATTAGACCCAACACAAGCCAAGCTGATTACAATGGGCAAAACACCACTCCATCAGCTGAATATCTAAGGGTATGTCTACACTAGCTCAGTAGTTCGAGCTAGGTAGGCAAATGAGGGCAACCGGAGTTGCAAATGAAGCCCGAGATTTAAATATCCCGGGCTTCATTTGCATCTTCCTGGGCGCTGCCATTTTTAAATCCCCCTTAGCCCGAACTCCGTGCCCGTGGCTACACGCGGCATGGAGTAGGTAGTTCGAATTAGGATCTCTAATTCGAACTACCGGTACACCTCGTTCCACGAGGGCACAGGGGTACACTGTATTTACATAGACACACCCAGGGGTTCTTTCCCCTTCTAGCTGGCTGTAATGGAAGCATTCCTTCAGACACTTACATGTGATTATACAGTACTTACAGATCCACAGGAAGAACCACAACAGCAAGACACATGATTTCCTCAAGGCATTCATGGGGCAACTGCAGAGATCACTACTTCTGGGCCCTAGAAATGAGCAGTGCCTGTTGGGATTTCATTATAATGAAGGTTTAAGATGATGACTCGTGGCTGCAGAATTTTAGGATGTGAAAACCCATTTTCTTGGATCTGTGTACTGAGTGCACTCCAGCGCTTCAGTACAGGAACACCAGAATGGGAGCACTGACAGTGGAAAAGTGAGAGGTGATTTCTCTGAAAGCTAGCAATGCTGGACTGGTACTGGTGAGCGGGAAATCATTTTGGAGTTGGAAAAGCCACATGAAAGTGTATAGGGCTATTAATCATCTCCTGCTTCACAGGAATGTGATTCTCACCAATGTGCAGGACACAGACTCATAGAACAGGAAGGAACCTTGAGAGGTCATCAAGTCCAGTCCCCTGCACTGATGCAGGACCAAGCACCATACGGTTCCTGACAGATGTTTGTATGGATTTTCTGCAGTTCAAGAACCCCATTGTAAGGGGGTATGTGTTCTCCTATTTTAGCACCAGACCACCGTGCCACAGAGTACTTCAATAGAAAGGGCTATTTTCTATGTTTATGTACCAGGGATCCTTCATTGATATCAATGCAGCTGGTTAGGTAGGTGAATGATATATCTTTAAGAATACAAGACTGTTCAGAAAATTGCAAGCAAAGCATTTTCCCAACCAGAAGTTTACCACTGACAATGGTGAGTAAGGGAGATCCAGCTTACCCTTCGTTCAGGAAGCTATACACTGGCCACTTCAACAGCACCAGGGAAAGATTCAATTACCAGCTGAACAGGTACAGATTAGAGATGAATGTGATTTTGGTGGATTGAAGGACAGGGTTTACTCACAAAATTGGATCTCAGTGAGAAAAATACTCCAGTGATTATAGCTGCCTGTGTGTCCTGCCTAATATCTGTGAGGCAAAGGTGGAAAAGTTGCCCCCATGGTGGAGATGGAATGGCTGTCTGCTGAGTCTGAAAGTCAGCCACAAGCCGTTAGAAGAGCAGAATGTGGAGCTATACAGTTGAGGCAGGCTTTGAAATAGCATTTTAGAGTCAGCCACTGTTGTGTTTTGTGTTGGACTGTTCTCTGACCATGTAGCTTTGGGAGCTGATAGAAACTGAGTAATACTGGCTGCACATTTATAAATATTACACTGTGTGCTTTACTGAAACCTATGATTTATGCAGTGCTTGCTGCAAATGTATAAATAGTACACTGTGTACTGCACCAAACCTATGAAATATGCAGTGCCTTCTGTACATTTACATGGATGACTGGGCATTTTCTTGAACATCTGAGTTCTGCAGTGCTGTACACTTATAAGTACTTGGTGCTTTGAATGCCATTCTGTATTTGGCAAGCTGTTTGTGAACTCAAAGATTTTATTTTCAAAAAGTAGAAATTTGAGTGGCAAAAATGTGAAAATAGAAAACCCTAATGCAATACAAACAGCTAACAAAGTAACAGAACAGCACTTTAAAATCAGACAGGCAGCAAACACCTGTCCATTTCAATGCACAAATGTAATCCATTTTGCCTACATATACCCTAGGCTGTGAAAGCCACCACTAGGTTATGTGATGATGTGCTTGTCCATACCCTGGTGTGCAGTGGTAAAGCTGGGGTAGAGATGCAGCCCATGAGGGCACACCGAATGTTATGGGGGGGGGGGGAGGGTAAGGAGCTGCTACCACAGAGTTCTCCAAGGACTGCAAAGGGTGGTGAGTCCAGTATTGTTGGACCCATAGATCTACCAAAGTCTGCAGCATTTGTGTTTACTGTCTGAGAAGCCCCATTATGTCCTGATGTATATCCCTCTCCTTTTCCTGGAGGGAATCCTGGGCCTCTCTACCGTCCTCTCTGTCCCTGCAGGCCCTTTGTTCCTAGTATGTTGCAACAGTCATTTGCATGATCTCACTGAACATGTCCTCCTTAATTTTCTTCTTTCTCCTCAGGCTTAGGCTTTCCATGGATGTAGAGGGGCACCCCTAAGCCTGCAAGAGCAGCAACTACAGCTATGACAAATAAATGTGTCACTGGATTTATAGTCACCATTGAAAGGGAAAGATAAGTTTCAAAACTCTCTTCCCTTTTTCCTCATACAAACTTTTAACGAGACATGCTTAATGGTATTTTGACTTTGGAGTGTTTCTGCACAACACCACTGTCCAGCCCCAGCCTTGGTAACTACAGCCCACCTGAGATGAGGGACAGGAAAGGAGGAGGTATGAAGATTTTCTTTTGGATGATCCCTGTCTCCATGGTTACAAGTAGCTGGCAATGGCACTGAGTTTTGGCACTGTTTTTCATAAGCCATGGTGATTTTTAGCTGATCTCTCATTCCTGATGGTAACAAAGGCAAAGGGAACACAGCTGATGTCCTGACGTTGTTTGTGTCCATATGCTGCTAGCCAGTTTACTGTAAAGGTGCCCATCAATCACATCATGAAGTGCTGTAGGAAAGTGTCCTACTGCAGAGAAAGAAATAAGGCTGCCATCCCTAGAAACCTATGGGAGAGCACTGCAGGGTATCTCCATGGAAGATCTAGCAAGATATCTTGGGATGATCCAAGGAATATCTCTGGGTACATAAACAAACTGTTCTGTATAGCCTAACCAGACAGGGGAATGAAAAGAGGAGACCAGCCTCTACCTCTGATTGTTGTACCACTTCCTCTTCTCGTAGGAGTAAAACAATGAAAAGTTGACATCTTTGTCTTGTTAACTAGTGAATGGGCCAAGTACCATCTTTACATCTGAACACTGTAAGGGGAAATGAATGGGAAGGGACCACGGGTAGGTATGTGGTATCCAACAGGCTCATCTGTGCTCAGCTAGTGGGACTGGCTAGATTGTGATGGAATCTCAAACAGGTCCTGGTTTGTAGCATAGCTGGACTCCCCTCACCTCACCAACATCTGTCCGCATCTCCTCCTCCCATCTTAGCAGCATCTGTCTGAGGCTCCTCCAAGGTAACCCCAGTGTCCATGGGTACTGGCAGAATCTAGTATGACATACAGCTCTTTATAAAAGCAACAGGTCTGTGGTACAGCCTTTGGTTAACTGTTGGCCTCCCTGAGCTCGAGGTATGCCTGCCACAGCTCTTTAGATGTCACATAGAACTGCTGTTGATCTCTGTCCCTGGGCAATTCCCTAGGCAATCTTTTCATAGATATCCATGCTTCTGTGGCTGGTCCAAGGCTAGACCTAGGAGGTCCAAAACCTCCTGTTAGTTGAGGCAGGTACACATCTAGCACATGGATAAAATACAGAGAAAGGCAACAAAAATGCTTAGGGTTATGGAACAATTTCCATATCAGTAGAGATTAAAAAGACTTGGCTTTTCATCTTAGAAGAGAGACATTAGGGTTATGTCAGGGCTGTTCTTCACTCTGGCACTCTGAGTGCCGAAGGTGGGGGCCTGCAAGGGACCTTAAATACCTTGCTTCTATAGGCTCTGCTTACAAAAACTCCCCAGGGTCACAGATTTACTGATTTTGGGGGGTAGCTGCCACCATCAAGTGATTCAACCCTGAAAAAACAGGAAGGAACACCTGAATTCCTTCCCCAGGGCTATCCCAAGCTCTTTTGCCCCAAGAGAACATGAAAAAGAGAAGCAAAAAGCACTGAAAAACAAATTGTATCTCTGATAGCTGACCACCAAGGCTAGGCAGACACACAGAGACCTCCTGTTACCTTCTAGGACACAAGAATCAAATCATCGCCTTAAAAAAGATGATTTTATTAACAAAACAAAAAGATATACTCGGTAAAGCATACTTGGTTGCTAGGTGTTCCAGAGCAACTAAGAAAAGAATAGATCAAAACACAAAGAATCCTAGTTCTTCAGTCTATAACTTAAATGGTGAACAGGGGAAGGAAGGCATGGATTCACACAGAGAAGTTTAACCAAACAACCAAAATAAAGAAAAATACCCTGGTCGTGACTAAATACACATTTTCCCTCTACTCATGATCCATGCTGATCCATACTTCAAAGCCCTGTTCACTCCCATGTCCAATATTTCTTCCTACTGGGCCATGTGCATCTGTGAACAACTATGAGCCTAAAGGAAGGGAGGAAGGGATACTTTGCACACTGCCTGTTCTTCAAACAGGTAGCTCCCATTGGCCAGAAACCAGCCAGTGGTAGCTGCAAGATAGTGCTGGGGGAAGGGCAGCACACAATGCTTCTCTCACCCTGGGTTTGCAGCTTTTCACAGACAGTGGTGAGTAGGGGTGGGGCAGGCAGAGAGCCTGGCTGAGGCTACCGCTACGCACGTAGGCTGTATTTTGCCAAGCTCTCAAATAGATAGATTATTGACCTCACCCAGTATGGCCATTCTTATGACCGTGGAGCTGGCACAGTCAGTTTGGGAGCTACACATAACAACTGTGCTTGGCAAGCCGGACAATCAGGGAAATTTCAAAGTTGTATTAAGTGAGTGTTCAGTTGTAAACTTCTGAAAGAAGCTACAATGTTTTGTTCAGAGATACACGCATTTCAGAGTTACAAACAACCTCCATTCTGAGGCATCATAACTTTGAGGTTCTACTACTGTGTTTAGTACTAATAGCCTCAGATGTCCCACATATCATTGTAGGCAACCTCATCATACTATCTTCTCCATAAAGCTATCCAGCTCAATCTTGAAGCCAATTAGTTTTTTTGCCCCCATGGCTCTCCTTGGAAGGCTGTTGCAGAATTCACTTCTCCGACAATTAACGTAAACTTTTTGATTATCAATTTATATCTATTTGATCTTGTGTCAACACTGCTTAACTTAAATAACTCCTTCCTCTTCCAGGTATTTATCCCTCTGATGTATTTGCAGAGAGCCTTCTCCCCTCAGCCTTTGTTTGGTTGAGCTAAACAAGCCAAGTTCTTTGAGTCTCCTTTTATAAGTTCTTCCATTCCTCAGATCATTCTAGTACCCTTCTCTGTTCCAGTTTGAATTCATCTTTCTCAAAACATGGAAGACCAATTGTGCACAGTATTCCTGATGAAATCTCATCTAGTTGAATCTCACATGCCCCATTGGACAATTGCCATACTTTAATGGGATTGGTTTGGCTCCAGGTGCCTTTCATTGCAAAAAATATTGATTGGAAAACAAAATGTACATATGAAGGGTAATGAGTGAATAATGGCAATATAATTCACATGGCACTGATTAACATGAATCCAGCATCAACAGTGCACTGGGTTTCACTTTGTTGCTGAGGGGACACCTCTGGAAAGACGTATTGCTGATTTATATCTAGGTAATTCTGCTCCTTAATTATCAATATAAGCTACAATCAGACACATATGAAAGCACCTCTAGGATCCAAATGAGTTCCTGGTGGCCAGATGAAGGTTAAAATTCCTGTTGGCAAATTGCCTCAACTTAATACCATTAGAAGATGCTTTTATGGTTTTAAAACCCTTTTTATGACGTGTAAGTAATTGCATCAATTTGGCAACCATCTACCTAATTTTAAAGAGATTTAAGAGAATGCCTACAGTTAAAAACAATATTTTTCACTGCTACAGTAAATTGACTCATTTTAACTGCAAATCTGTTATGGAAAGGGGAAATTGAAACAGCTTTTGTTACTGCTAAATTGAGTCACTTGAACAGTTATTTACATGTGGTGTAAAGTTTTATTTACTGTCAAAAGTCTCTTAATACAACTGCAGTCATATTGCAGATCCTAGAATTTATTTAGAATGAAAAAAATAATTTATTCCTTTGTATTATGCATGCCTAGTTGACAAGAGAGTAATCACTTCCAGCATTAGTTTCCAATAACAGAATACCTTTTGAAAGGTGAAAGAGCCCTTTACTGAGCATTTATCATCTCCTATCTCAAAGACCAGCTTTATTCAGCACTTTATAGCTACTGCCAACAGAGAATCCTTTTATCTGCTGCTTTTGACAGATTTTTTTTTTATTGACTGAGCTGCCACTGTAACGGGAGATTTAACCATTAACCCCTGATGGGCATTAAAATATCCACTGCTCATTAATGACTTGCATATAACCATCTAGCCATTTAAAAAATCCATAGTATTGACATCACTAATGTCACTTATATTTTACATCTTCACACACAAATGTAATGCCTGTCAAATGTGCCACCTTGACAGCCTAGAAGTATGAAATGCCTGTCAAATGTGCCACCTTGACAACCTAGAAGTATGAAATCTTGACAGCCTAGAAGTATGAAAGCTACAGTATACAGACTAGAAGCTGTATACTGTAGCTACCTCTGCCATAGTTCTCTACACAGCCCTTCATAGGGCTGCCAACTTTCCTGACTGGATGGACCAAATGCCATTGCCACAAATGGCAGTTGGTCAGGAAAATTGGTAGTCCTACTTCCAGCCTTCCTCCCCACTGACTCAGATGGTGAGTAGAGAATTCAGTCTACCTGCACCTTCAGTCTTTGACTCTTAAGATTATCAACACAGGGAGTCAATGTCAGTCCTGGTTGTGGTGAATATCAAACATGGACATCTGTTTGCTGGGAATTTAGTTTTACATTATCTCAGTTTTAGTGACCCTAGCTGGATTTGAACAGTTAATGCAAAAGATAAAGATAAAATAGAATATTATTTGACATTCAAAAAGTATTGTGTATGTGCAGAAATGTAAAGCAATAAGACTTTATTCAACAAGGCTAGGTCTACACTACAGAGTTTTTGCGCAAAAACTCATGGAACGTCCACACCTCACACATGTTTTTGTGCAAGTAAAATGAAAGAACAAAGGGGGTTTTCCAGTGTAGGAATTCCTCCTTTTACAAGGAATAACTCCTTTTTGAGCAAGAGCTCTTACACAAAAAGGGCTGTGTGGACGGGGAACAGGAGTTTTTTGCTCAAAAAAAGACAATCAAAAAAAGCACAGGTGCCCTGGCGGCCATTCTGTAAATAGCAATCAGAGTTTCCTTTTGAGAGAGTGTCCATGCAGTCTGGATGCTCTCTTGTGCAAAAGCGCATTGCTTTTTCAATATGCTTTTGCAGTGTGGACGCGCTCTTGCTCAAGAAGTTTTTGCAGAAGATCTCTTCCACAAAAAGCTTCTTGCTCAAGAAGCCTGTGGTGTAGAAATAGCCAGAGGGAATTGCACTTAAATGGGATAGGAATAGTTACAGATTATTTGTTATTCCTTACTTTCCCACTAGAGAATGAGGGGAAGAAAGGCTGAACTGTTATAAAGCTGTTATGGTTCATGCTATATCCATGCTCCAGAGCATATTCAATCCATCACTCTTGAAATATATCTACCAGGTTAATCATTTTTAGCAACTATCAGCCTGTATCAAAACTTCCATTCCTTAGCAAGCACATAGAGAAGCTAGACAAAAGACAGTTACAGAGTGCACAGCCACCTGTGTATTGAATGTGGTAAGAATTCCATTTAGTTTATACCTGCTCCACTTTTTTACCTTTTTTGCTTTTTGGCCCAGACATTTTTTGTGAATCAAGCATGATTAGGCTGCTGTTTAGGACACCTTTGCTGATTCATTGAATTTCTTATCATGAGCACATCCTTTCACTCATGCTGGCATATTGTGTGGATCATATATTTAAAAAGATCTATACACTAATCATCTTGAAGCTGCTATGTTTGTTATATTTCTTTAAGTAGACCCTTCCTGGCAGTGTCAGGGAAAGTGGAGCAACATGACCCCAACTTGCTCTGCTCCACCAGCCACATTGCTCCGCTTCCTGCCAGCGAGTGGGGAGTAGTCCTACGTGTCTCCCGAACAACACGCTGGGAAAGCAGAGCAAGCTGGCGCTGCATTGTTTCACTTTTCCTGCTGCTGCCAGTGAGTACTAGAGGGCCATCTCCATTGCTAGTCCTCTGAGCTGCCTAATCACTCTGGCCACACCGATTTCTGGCTGGCCCTTTCTGCCTCCCGCCCCCGGTGTTTCCCTCTGAATAGTACGGCTGACACTGAAGAAACCCACCGAGGTTAATCGCTTTAGCAACTATCAACCAGTGTCAAACCTTCCATTCCTGAGCAAGTATATAGAGAAGCTAGACAAAAGCCAGCTAAAAAGTCATCCACTATTTTAGACCTAGCACAATCTGGATGCAGAGCAGGATATAAAACAACTTTTGTAGCGCTGATGGATGATCTCCAGCTATCAATGGATGTTGGGCAGACATCAATTCTTAACCTCCTGCACCTTCTACAGAATTCAACCCTAGTATCCCTGAGATACTGCTGTCCTGCTTGAGAGATAACAGCAGGTGACCTCTGTATCAGAGAACGTATCATAATGAATACACCATGGTGGCAGATTAAGATTGCACTAGCAGTGAGAGGTTTGTGGACACTCAGAGCACAGGGTTGCACCTCTGACTATCCAGGCTAATAGTCACGGAGGGTATGTCTACACTGCATTCCTCTTTCAAGGAATGAGGTTTAAGGGTAATTTCAAAAGAAGGGTTTTCTTTTGAAATAACCATGTCTAGACAGCATTTCTTTTTTCGAAATAGTGCCCGGACGCGATTATGCAAATGAAGCATGGGAAATTCAAATCCACGCTTCATTTGAAATTTCATTCCTCTGCATTTGCATTCCTCTCTCGAAATAGGAATGCAGTGTAGACATACCCTGATAGACCTAGACTCTGAACTATTCTATTTCTTTTTTTGGAATCCATTGTACATTCCTTCACAACCTCCCGTGGCAACAACTTCCACAGGTTGACTATGTGCTGTATGAAGAAATATTTCCTTATTTTTGTTTAAAGACTGCTGCTTATTAATTTCATTGTGTATCCCCTATTTCTCCTGTTTTGTGGAGGGGTTAATAACAATACTACCCTATTCACTTTCTCCATACCATTGATACTTTTATAAACCTTTATATCTTCTCTTAGTTGTCTCCTTCATAAACTAAACAGTCCCAGTCTTTTCAATCTTTCCTCTTATGTCTCTTTTTTCCTTTTTTCTCTGCTTTTTCCAGTTGTAATACATCTTTTTTGAGATATAGTAACCAGAACTTCATTATACTTAGTATTCAAGGTGTGGGCATACCCTGGATTTACAGTAAAAGCTGTATTATCTGACCCTGCGCCAACTGGAAAGCTTTATAAACCAGCATTTCTGATCTTCATTGAGATTCCAGTTTATAGTCCAGTTGGCATGAGGCTGGCAGGCTCCCCACCTGGTTCCTCACAGCTCTCTGGAAGCTGTGGCATGTCCCTGCGACTCCTAGGCAGAGGAATGGCTATGGGGGCTCCATGTGCTGCCCCCACTCTGTATGCTGGATCTGTAGCTCTGATTGGCCAAGAACGCTGGGAACTGCAGAGGCAGGAGCTGCAGGCAAAGACAGCACACAGAGCTGCGTCACCGTGCCTCTGCAAGGAGCTCGACATATGCCACTGGTGATATGTCCTTGCCACTCTTAAGATCCAGCACCCCGAAACCCCTCGTGCCCTGAGCCCCCTCCCACACCTGAGCCTCCCCCTTCAGCTCAAACCCACACACTCTTTCTGTCCCATACTCCAAACCTCTCAGCCCCAGCCTGAAGCCCCTTCCTGAACCCCAAATACCTGATCCACAACCCCACCCCAGGGCCTCCTAACCCTCACACACCCAACTACCTACCTCAGGTTGGAGCCTGCTCCCCTATTCTGAACTCTTAATTAACCAGAATATTTGACTAAATGGCACCTCCATTCCTCCAACATACCAAATAAAATCTTTACTGTATATAATGATATGTTATGAATTATTACTTAATTCTTTCCTAATGGCTCCTAACATTCTATTAGCTTTTTTGACTGTTGCTACACACTGAGAAGATGCTTTCAGAAAACTACCCACAATGATTCCAAGGTCTCTTTCTTAAGTGGTAAAAGGTAAATTTAGACCCCCATCATTTTGCAAGCATGGTGATGGATTTTTCCCAATGTATACTATTTTGCACTTATGAGCATTAAACTTCATCTGCTAATTTGTTGCCCAGTTAACCAGCCTTTTGAGATCCTTTTGCAATTCTTCACACTCAGCTTTGGACGTAACTATCTTGAGCAATTTTGTATTGTCTGCAAATTTTTACCCCTTTTTCCAGATCATTTAAGAGTATGTTGAACAGTACAGGTCCCAGTACAGATCCTTGAGGAACCCAACTTGGGGACATTCACCTAGTTCCCAGATCCTCTGCTCCCAAAAGGAACAGTATACAACAGCTTACCAGATACCCCATAGAACTCAGCTCCACTTCATACACAGCATGTGGATTTGCTTACTTAACCTGCACACAGTAGCTATGAGTTTTACCTTTGGGTAATTCTTTGTGAAAGTCCCCAAAACTCTTGCCTTTGCTTCAACAAGAAGTTAAGCTGAAGTTGAAGAAGAAGGGGAGAATAATTGTTACACAGAATATTGCCTGATCATCCCCCTCCTTTCCCTTCATTACCCAAAATGAAATCATTGAGACTGCACCCAGGCATAAAGTTAGGTACATGGCTAGGTCTTTGCAACATCAGAGTCTGCAGCTGGATGTGTGTCCAGACCAGGGCAGCAGCAGAAGAGTGCATAAGAAATCCCCAGCAGTTGAGGAGATAATCCAACCTTGCTGATCTCCCCATTTGCCTCTCCCTGATTGCTGGGGGCTCTCCCCATCGATACCCTGAGCCAGGCACCTGGCGAGACACAGCCTCACTTATTTTGAACCCTAGAGAGCCTGCACCAGTGAAAGCTCTGAGCAGGGGAGAGGGCAGGTGCTTTGGCGCACTCCATATCATGCATTCTTCCAGGGGTGGTCCAGTTACTCCTGCCACTGTTCCTCAGTGAGTCACTTTGTGCTATGACAGGTGGGACCTGTGACTGGGGGTGGGACAGGGTGCAGAGGCTGTTCTGTGACTCAATGGAGAAGGAAATGCAGCAAAACAAGTTTGGGAACCTCTGTTCCAGGATATCAGTTCTGCTGTAGAATTATTTACTGGGATAAATGGGCACATGTATGAGTCTTACCTGCCATCCTCTGTCTCTGCTGTAGCTTTTTATTTTCTACATTTTGCCTCAGAAGAGAGAGAGGACCCCCTCCCTGTTAGGGTGAGGATGGTGGTTTCTTGTGGTGATGGTTTTTGCTAGTATTGTTGCTGTTATTTTCCACTCATGCACTGTGCTCTAGAACCAGAACTCCAGAGTTAGAGGAGAATGCAGTCAGCATGACCTGGAGTTTGAGGCTTTTCTGAAATAGCTTCCCTAATAAAAAGGGAATTCACTCAGCTTTCAGGAGTTCTGCTACTAAAAAAAATCCAGAGAAACCTCTCCAGCACAGCAGTCACTTCCTGATGTCCGCTGTGATTAGGCAGACAAAACCAGCTGGGGCTAACTAATAGGTACACAGCTGGATAATTATCTGTCGTCACACTCTAAAATTGCTTGTATGAGTCCTGAACAGCAGCTAAAATGGATTTTGCTGCTTTCCCCAGGAAACTAACTAGGTACTGGCCCTAGAGTTAAGGCACATAGTAAAATGTTCTCAGGGTTTGAGGGGACTGCTAAAGCTTGAAAGCCTGTCAAATATTTTACCTTTTATTGGTTAATAAAACACCTGTCTGTGTGTATCTTACTGCTAGTTTGCCCAAGGCAGCGACCTTTGTAAGATACCCGTGGAAGTGAGAGGCTGCTGCACTGCTGGCAAGCAGCTAGAAGGCTTACAGCCCTCAGAGGTGGACTGAGCAACCCCTACAGCCACCCACGGGCCCTGGATCCCCTTCAAAATCCAGAGAGCTGTGGCTAATGGGATTCAAAGGGCAGGTGTGGAAGTGGGTCAGAATGAATGTAAATATCATGTATACCTGGGGCAAAGCCCAATCCCTCCCTGCCACACATGCACATTTTTTTAATTGAAAAACAAAGTTTTAGCAATAGTCTGCCTTCCTCTTTTCCATCCAGCTCCCCCGCTCCACTTTTTGTTCCTGTCTATAGATCTGATTATTTTTTCTAATTTTTGAAATTTCATATTGTTATAAGAGAAAAAAATTAATTGTTTTGCCTGCAGAAATGGCCTCACTTTTTCATTTGCTTGTAATATTGTAATAAATCCAGGAAATACTAAACTGACTGACTTTCAAAAGTAGGGACTAATCTATATTTTCAAAGCTAGCCTTGTGAACAAAATGACTAAAGGGGTTTTTTGCACAAAAGCCTCTTGCACAAAAATGGAGCCTCATTAATTATGCAAATAAGGCATGATAATATTCCACGCTTTACTTGATTTGCATATTTTTTGCGCAAAACGGACGCAGTCTAGACATAGCCTGCCAGAAGTCTGGATGAATTCAGAAGCAGTTAAACTTGTTCTGCTTAGCTGAGCCTCCAACCCTTTAGAGATCCCCCCTTCACTGCTAAATACTTCTTCACATACCAAGAAAACACCAACATATTTTGAAAAACAAAAATCAAAATGTCAGAAGTAGTTATGGCACCAATAGACCAACCTTCCTTTGGTCGTATTCTGTTCTGTGGATACTGACATTAGGAGAATTTTCTACTTATTAATTAGTTGGAGGAAACAGCAACCATATTCTTTATTCCGCAGATGGAATCTCTCCAGTACTGTAATGTCCCTCAATTATTGGCAATCTTTTATTTCAGAACATCCTCATTTCTTCCCACCAACAGCTAGGAACTGATAATGGTCTGGCACAAATTATCAAAGACTTGGTTGGTGCCAAATCGGACTAATTTGGAGTCAGTGGGAGTTTTGCCATTGACTTCAGCAAAGCCAGATTTTCACCTATCTAGAATTTTTGGTCAGACAGCAGGAGGGTGTCTGTGGGGGAGCCCTTGGGAGCCTGGCGTGGCCAACAGCAGCCTGGCAGGGGCATCAGCATGGAAGCTGGGGCTGGGGTTGAGCAGCAGCCCGGCTGGGGAGACAGGGTCATGTGGTAGCCCCGCAGGAGGGGCCGCATGAACTGGGAAGCCAGGGCCATGCAGCAGCCTGGTAGGGCGCTGGAGCTGCACATGCTGGGGAGCTGGTGCTGAAACTGGGGCTGTGTGGCAGCCTAGTAGGGGAGCCGGATCCAGGGCCATGACAGTGCGGCAGGGGGACCATGCTGTGAAAGATGGGGCGGGGGGCGATTGGGTTGCAGCCCGGCAGAGTAGCTGGGCTGGGGCTGAACAGCAGCTCACCAAGCTGGGACCATCTGTAGGCAGCCCGGCTGGAGCTATTAGCAGGATGACCAGACAGAGCGGGAAGTGGAGCCAGTGCAGATTAGAAAGCTGGCAGCAGGGCACCTCCCCTGGTCCAGCAAATTCCCTCATTCAGGACTGGTCAGGTTCCGAGGGTGCTGCAGCAGAGAGGTCCAGCCTGTAGTAATTATGAAGATTTGTTTCTCTCAGTAAAAATAAATCTGTTGCCTCATTCCAAAAATTAAATCTTTGGACAAGGCAGTAAGATGTGAGGCACAGTTCCCTGTAATGGGATTACAGTGGTTTTTTAGAGATACACAGGGCTTTGGGGGAATCCCACAGTGCACCATTAGCTTGTGGAACTCATTGCCACAGGACTTCATTTTGTTCAAGAGCATAGCAGGGTTAAAAGAAGGACTGGACATTTGTATGGATAGCAAGATTAAAAAGAGAAATCATTTTGAAAGGTTATAAACCCTCCAGGGTAGAAGCATAAACCTGTCTCTAACTAATAGTGATTAAAAAGGAACTGTCCTTGGATAGGTTATCCCATAATTGCTTATTGCTGGCTTTCATTGCACCTTCCTCTAAAACAGTGTTTCTCAACTGGTAGGTCATAACCCCTGAGGGACTCAGGAAAGGCAATCACAGGGATCACAAGACACTGAAAATTTGATTACCATCTGAAGCAAACAAAATCTCCCTGCTCCACAGACTCTCATCCTTCAAGGTCCATTATTCTCAGTCAACCTCTCAAAGCATAAAAACAAATAAATGACATAGGCTTAGCATTGTTATTGTTGAGACTTTTTTGCTCTTACTTTTACAGAAATGGAGTTGAACATTTTTTACTTCCAACCTGAAAAGGTTGAGACCTATTGCTTTAATGCATCTGGTACCTCTCATTGTGAATTACAAAATACAGGATTAGCTGGGTCATAGTTCTGATCCACTATAGCAATTCCTGTGTATCTGAGGTAACACTTTGTCTCTTTCAAAATAGCCATGCTTAACACAGCCCTCTGTCTTCTGTTTCCCTAATAAAAGGGCCTTTCTTCAGAAGAAGAATTTTAAAGACAAGAGACTGAGGTAAGGCTCCTGAGACTGGATAACTTTCAAATGGCTGGCTGAGTACAAGTTATCAGTATTATTTTTATTTATTATTTGTATTACAGTCACAGCTATGCACTTGAGATGGAATCTTCATCATTGGAGATATTTAAGAGCAGGTTGGGTAGACATCTATCAGAGATGATCTGGATGGTGCTTGGTCCTGCCATGAGGGCAGTGGACTGGACTTGATGACCTCTCGAGGTCCTCTCCAGTTCTAGTATTCTATGATTCCATGATTCACTTCAGCCAGTGATTGGTCTCCACTGTGCCAGGCCTTGTACAGACAAAGGACAAAGGCAATCTTTGCCCAAAGGAGCTTATGTTCTTGTGCATTTTAGTGGTTTTCAGCTGGGCATAATTGTCACTAGTACTGGGCAAGAGGGAAGATACCCGAGATCTTTTATTTGTGTTTCACTGAAATGCACTACAGAGTGTTTCAAAAAAGACCATCCCAGACAGGGATTTCTTCTGGTTTGACCAAGTATGATGTATTAATTTGTCAACACCTGTGGCCTCTTGCATTCACTTACATCTGAAGCATCTACATCATCTATCAGATATCCATTCCGTGAAATGTGTCTGGGCATTAAAAACCTAAAGCAAATGTTAGCATATCATCATCACACTACAAAGTCAATTGTTCTTAGAGCAACTGAATTGCTCCCTCCAATGCCAAACTTCAGCTCTATCACATCCCATTGTTCGAGAAAAGGCTGTTACTTTACAGAGAGCGTGCAAAAGATTTCCACTAAGATTTGTTAAATTCAATGACTGAGAAATAGTCCTTACTCTTTTATTTGGGAGCTGAATGATGTGATGTTAAATGTCCCTAATAATAAGGACAAAGAATTCAATATAATGTACACTTAAAATTTCAATAGGAGTTAGAAGCCTAAATACCTTTGAGGATCTGGGCCCAAGTTCTAACCCTAGCTATGGAAACTAATGTATAGCCCCCAAAAGAACCATGAGGCAAAATAAGGCTTTTTACCTTCATTATATGGATCACAACATTATTAAGCAGGGAGCAGGACTGCCATGAGCGAACACAAGTTTTTAGTGTCTCTCAAGTTTTAATCACAAAAGAACTTTTAAGGGATAGTGGTTTCTGATACCTACATCCAAGTGGGAGTGTTTTGAAGAAGTTTAATGGAAGAAGATGGTCTGTGCAATATCCACCGAATGACAATGGACTATGTTTAACTTCCAATAAATTACCACTGTAACATAGAGTCCAGTAAATTTGACAAGTGTGAGGAACCTCCTCTCCCATGCTTATCCAAGACTTGTGTTGTTTTAAATAGATTTATATTGTTGCAATATCTTAAATTTGACTCAGGGTCTTTCATAAGCACAAAGGCAATGACAAACCCAACTATTAATCTCACAGAGGAAGATGAAGGTAAATCAGTTGGTGGCATATAGAACATGTGAATGATGCTGGCCAGCCAATTCATCCTTATTGCACTCAGCCATTATGTCCTCAACTCTGATTTCACAATTAAGAGCAGGTTGAAATGTGTTTTACATAACTACTAAATGTTGGCAGCCAAGTACAATCTAGCTATCTTAGTTTATTTTTCTCTTTCTTTGGATCATGGGGCACATAACACATCACTTATCAGAGCTGGAACAGTATGTTTAATAGGAAGAGTATTGATTTCTGCACATTAAATCATTTCTTTTAAAAGTCCAATTTTGCTACAAAGTAAAAATAAAAATAGTATCGTGGGATGAAAACTAGCAGCCTATTTGCTTATCAAGCAAATTTCATTTAATTAGAGCAAGAGAATTTCCTTTGATGCTTTGTCTGGCTGTAAATGACCTGAAAAGAAGAGCAAATGAGGACACCTGCCCCTTCATTGCCCAAAACTATTTACAAGGTTCTGACTCAGCGATATCTAGTTCATCAGTTTAATAAATATTGCAGCAGCTAAACCTCTTAAATTGCTAGCAAAACTCAATGTCTCCAAATGAGTCAAGGACAGCTCTCTTGTCTATCAGTTGCAATATTTATATGCATCAAAAAGAGCATTGTTTGTTGTCAAGTCAAGTGGATAATATCAAGTATATAAAAATGCCTACTGAGAACCAAATATTTGTAAAATGACTTGATCTTGGTTGATGAAAGCTAAAAAATTATCCTTTCAATAAGAGATAACATGATTGTGCTACATGAGCAAAAAAGGCATATTCAGTCCAGACTCCTGTTTTTGGTTTTCTGATTTAGAGCTGAATCTTGAAAACTTTAATGGAACTACTTATGGGTAAGGTCTACAGGATCAAGCCCTATTTAAAAATTCATCTGGCACCATGCAAATAATAATTAATGATACCTAGCACGTGTATAGCACTTTTTTATCTATGCATCTCAAAGCACTCAAAGGAGGTCAATATCATGTGCCCCTACTTTACAGATGGAGAAATGGAAGCACAGAGAAGTGCAGTGTTTTGCCCCCAAGGCCTTATAGTGGCAGTAAATAGAATCCAGGTCTCCCGAGTCCCACTCTAGTGCCTTGCCCATTAGGCATCAATGGATAATGTTTCCATTCTTAGGGAAAATCATATAGCAGGCTTGGATAGTCAAATGCTTAAGGCCTCTTGGCTGGGGATCACTAGGGATTTTCAGGATTGCTCAGCTATGGAATGGCATGTACATTCTTATCCTTGACTGGACAAAACATTCATATTAAACCTACTCAAACTGAGTTTCAAGGACTGCTATCTGAGGCACACTTGAGCAGTGGGATGAAAATGCACAGTGGAGGATTTCACAAACCCTGTTGAACATTCTTCCTCCATGTGATTGGATAGACTCTTGCATTCTTCTCAGATAGGGTCCCTCTCCCCTCGCTCCCCGCCATCAGCCTTTCTGCACAAATAAACTCATGGCCCTGCTATTGCTTTCTTCAGAGATGTCTGGTGTCCCTCCCTCACTTCCCCATGGGTCTTTGGAGTGATGGCCCATTATGTTCAGAAAGCATCAGACATTGTTCATTTGGTGCTAAATCTCATAATATTATTTCAAGTCTTATGATATTGGAGGGAAGGGTTAAGCCTCAGGGTCAATAGCCAAAGGATTGTGTGATCATTTGTTTTCTTTCATTCTTTCTATTTTTATTTAAATAGGCTGTTACAGCTTTTGGTTGAAGAGAGAGGGTTAAAAATGTGACTCTCAAAGGCTCAAAAGACAAAAAACCCCAAGGTGCTACTGTTAAAGCTCTCCTGATTTTTAAACCAGTCTCAGTTCTACGGTGGCAGTGGGGGATAACTCATGATGCTTGAATGTTTGGGTTGGCAATACCATGGTTCCCTCAGTGCCAATGGTGGGAACTGGTGACCTGTAAATGACCTGATCCCTGCCCTTTCATGGCAGCAGCACAGAGGAGCTAAAATCTACCTTGCTTTCAGAAAAAAAGTGTTTGTGACATGTTCTGTATCGGATGACATTAGACCTTGGTGAACCATTGTTTTAAATTGAGTTTGGATCTTAGCAACTGATAGGCCCAAAGCATGTGACCATAAAGAATGAATGCATGAGAAAGAAGGGCTATTTGTGTTAAAACTTGCAGTGACCCTGGAAACACCAACGTTATCTTATTTAAAGTTTGGACTGAGCAATAGAAATAAAGCAAACATGACTAACTGGGCAGCAAGTGTAGTAAAGAATCTGATTAGAAATGCTTAGTCCAGTAGTGAGGGAGCAATATAGCAAAATGAGATAAGGAGAAAAACCTTGAAGAGTAATGTATAGCCCTAAACTGCGTCAGCTGACTTTAGCTAATGTCCAGAACCCAGCCATGACATCGATTGTATGTATTGTGCATAAAAAAGACAAGACTTTCTAGGGCTTCTTGGTCAGTTTTTCCTTTCTTCTCTAGTTTCATGCTATGATGGGAAGGTGTCTACCACACCTGAGCCAGTTGTGAGTATTAGGCCAGAGTTGCTAGGATATCGAGTTGCTAGGATATAGACTATTGGGGGGACAGGTAGAGTTGCTAGGATATAGACTATTGGAGGGACAGGGTGTCACGTTATTGGATTTTAAAGTGAGCAGACAGATCACGGTTGCACCCACAGCTGGTGTTTGCCCCAAATTCTGTACCAAGTGGGCCATGTGAGGTGTCAAATGGGAGCTTATGCTCTACTGATTCTATATATGCTACTCATGTACTTGTATGATGTTTGTATGTGAAGTTATGAATATGGGCTCTGATCTTGTACTGTAAATGTTCTCTGTCTGGGAGGGAGTAATAAGCCTGGACTGCCTCTTGTGAGGAATGATAGTTCAGTGAATAGCTGTGCTAATTAGCACTGCTCCATGGACAATGGCTCTCAGAGTGGCCAATATACACCTGAGGAATGTGTCTGGAAGCTTGCAGACTAGCCAGTGCATAATGGCTACTTGCATGTGAAACAGAGATAGGTCACTTGATCATGTGACCAGCTCCAGTTTGGGAGACACCAGGAATATAAAAACCCCACGAAGCTGTCTCCTCTTGTTTTCAGTCTTGCTACTGATTCCAGATGCAGCCTTGCTAGGGACAAAGAGCCAGGAAGGATCACTGACCCATCCTAATACAGGATGTACACCAGAGACTTCTAAGCTAGCAGTTTGTAACATCTCTGCTAAGAGCCTGCAAGAACTTGCTCTCAACCTTTTCTTTCTTTTATTAATAAACTTTTAGATTTTAGATCCTAAAGGATTGGCCCAGCATGCTCTTGTGGGTAAGATCTAACGTGTAAATTGGCCTGGGACTGTGGCTGGTTCTTTGGGGCTGGGAGGATCTGTTCAGAGTTGGTGAGATCAGGTTTTATAACCTCTCACCTGTGTGTAAGGTCTGAGGCTGATTGTGGCACAGGGAGAGCTGGGGTATCTGAGGGGTTTTGCTCATGGGGCTTCCTGCTGGCCAGATTGGCAGCTGAAGTGCTCTGTGTGACTGGTTTGTGGCCTATTTGGGAAAGGTCTCCAGTCGAGGGCTGTAAATAGCCCTGGTTTTGAGCAATTCACCCTGAGCTGACGCCCTCAGTGGTGGCCAGACCCAGCCCAGTCCGTCACACACGTGTATTGATATTTTGAGTGTAATCAATACCATGTGGCCTTTGAACTAATAAAGGAATGCTTGTTTGGAAACTAAGTCATAGAAAACCTTAATAAACTCATTATGAAAACATTTTCCAATATGTCCTCCTTCTTTACTTATACTTGTGCACTTGCTGTCACAAATATTAGTAAAGGCCAATAAAAGGAGTCACAACAACCTGCTGAAACAGAGTTGCAGCATCTGTTTCAATAGGATTTTGCAAATTCTTTCACAGTGTTTCCCCAAGTATCCTCTGCATAGTTTTTTATCAGATGCATACTGATGTCACAAAGCCTTCCTTGAATATGTGTCAATGGAGGCAATTTTTTTTTACCAGGAATAATTCTTCTAAAATTAAAAAGCAGAAAATCCCATTTGCTGTATGCTGTTAAATACTACTCAGCAGCTAAACAAATGCTAAAGCTTTATGCTACAAATAAGAAGGCAGGGGCCCTTGCTCCAAAAAACTATTTCAGATACAATGGAATTTTGAAAGTCTCAAGATAGCTGGAAGGAATTGTGGAAAGCTGGGCAGAAGATGCTGCGAAAAGATCACATGGTTACTCAGCAAAGCTTGGAGACTAATATGGTAGAATAAAAGCATTTCTGTTTAAATAAATGTCTTACCAAATCATTTCTTATCAGCAACATTGTAGACATGGGTCCTTTAAAAAGAGTGTAAAGGCCTGCTCCAATTTTTATTAAAATTAATGAGAATCTTGCACAAGTTCAATGGGTTTTGGATCAAGCTCTCACTGAGAGGAAAATTGCCAAAGGAGGTTGTGGAATCTTCATCACTGGAGATTTTTAGGAGCAGGTTTGACAAAAACCTATCAGGGATGGTCAAGATAATGCTTAGTCCTGCCATGGGTGTAGGGGACTGGACTACATGACCTCTCAAGGTCCTGTATAATCCTACGATTCTATATTTAGGGCCACTGTGAACTAGCTCAGGAAGAGCATTCCATGTGCACTGAATGATGTGGAAGGAAATACAGACAGCTACAGGAGAAGCAGGCAAATGTGGGATCACTGGGAGAACAGGAAATGTGGGGATTAGATAGGGAAGGAGCAGTCACATAAATCTACATTTCACTAATTTCTATTTTTAAAAATTTGTATTGTTATTTTTACACAAAGACTTTCCAAGACTTTCAGTCACTCTTTGTTAGCCATTTGAGTGGTAAATCTGAGCCATTATAGCTGATCTGTAACTCATCCGTCTCCAAAACTGCCAATTGGATGCTTTAGGATTTGTGTAGTGTATATTTCTATTTTTACATTATCAAAATGATAATATTGGATACTCTTGATATAAAACATGGGCCTACTCTAGTCAAAATTTTTACTGCATTAAGAATGTGCGGCAATTCTTCAAATCTCTTCAAGAAAAGTTTTCCACGGTAATGCTCTAAGTCAGTAGTTCTCAAACTTTTTGGCCTATGGACCACCTTGCTCAATGCAGACCTTTCCGCGGACCACCAGCCAATCACCCATGATGACAAAATGGGTGCAAGAGAGGGTGGAGATGTGGGGTCTGGCCAGGAGGTTGGGTGCAAGAGTGGGCTGAGGGTGGAGGGGTTTGAGTGGGAAGGAGGGTGCAGGAGCAAGGCAGAGGTGGGAGGTCTGGATGAAAGGGTGAAAGAGGCTGAGGGTGGGGTATCCAGATGGAGGTAAGGTGCACAAGTGGGCTAAGAATGGGGGGTTTGGTAGGGAGGGAGTATGCAGGAATAGGCTAGGGTGGGGAGTATGTGGGGGGGAGGATGCAGAAGCAGGATGGGGGTGCAAGGTCTCAACATGAAGGGTGTGTGTGAGGAGGATGGGGGCATGGGTTCTAGGCATGAGGGGGATGAGGTTGCTTACCTGGCTCCATGGCTTCCACCGCTCCCAGGCACTGCCCCTTGCTCCTCCCATTGGCCATGATTCCCAGCCAATGGAAGCAGCAGAGAAAGCCTCCAGTGAGCAGTTCCCTGCACTGCCATTTCCCCAGCCAGAGGGAGAGGGACTGGCAGCACGCAGAGTTGCTTCCTTCCCCTGCAAGCCGGATCCTGTCCACAAGGTTCCTCCCCCTCCCAAACGGGAAGCTGGTGCTGGTACTCCAACCTCGCTGTGGGGCAAGGGGGAGGCCAAGCCCTGAGCTCACAACCCACCTGCAAGATGGCCATGGACCTCTAGTGATCTGTGGACCACACTTTGAGAATCACTGCTCTAAGTACAACTACGAATTATAAATAAAACTAAGGAATTTAAATAAGAAAATACTGCTTTGTGCAGTCAGAAAATTACTCCTGTTGAGCACTAATCTTTAATCCGGTGTATAAAGATATTGATTTATTAATGTACAGTTGCAGTAAAAGTCAGTTTTGATATTCTAAGAAAGTCTTATGCTCAGTCTTTCATTAGATCTGGTTTCTGATACTTGTTTCTTAAGAAACAGTACTTCGAATCTTATTTTTATAGTAGCCTTAATTGGAAATTCTTTTCTAAAAGTTCCACTATTATTTTATTAGTGCTTCTTCTTTTAAATTTAAGAGGCACTAAACTGCAACTTTTCAACTTTTGGTTCACTTAGACCAGTGTAACAGTTCTGATCTGACCATCAATGAAAACCCAATAATATACATCAGTAAGAAAAGCCTTAGGCAAACAATGCTCTTTTGAAGTATAATTCCCCAGAAAAAAACCCTCCTAATTCTCAGATATCTTCATCTTTTGCCTGAATTTTCAAAGATGTATGACCCCACTTATGATATATTATCTGATCATTACACACATAAACTCAGGCAAAGAATGGTGTAATGATCCTGCTCCTTTTTTTTTCTTTAAAAAGCTATCTCAAGGAGCAGTGAAACAACAAATAAAATGTAAATGGAGTTTAGCTTAATGCTTGGATTTCTTTAGCGATGTCTAGATGGTGCAGTGAAAGGCACAAGCATGTTGCAACTTATTTTGCCATTACAATGTGCCAACATGTCCTCAAAAGAATGGATTTGGTTCTGGTACTCTGCTGTCTCCTGTTAGTTAAGTGTTGCTTCCTTGCAACATTAAAATATTATTCTTCCTGCATTTATGATTCACTCATCTCTAATCTTTCCATAATTGATACAAATGAGTAGAGCCCTGCGCAGATATAAAATTGGTATCTGCAGCTATACAAATCATCATCATTGCCCTTCATGCCCACTGGTGTATAGGGCAGCAGGAATTCTTTGTTGCTGTTTCCATAACAAAAGCTTTTTCTAGGTCAGGGTTGTTAGCCCTGAGCCAAACCCCCAATCCTGGAGGACTGGTGTGCATGCTTAGTCTGGCTCCTCCCCCCTTGACCTTTTCAGCTTGATTGAATCTACCAGGAGCACTAAGCTCCCACCAGCATAGCTCCTGGGATCATAAGAACATGCAAGCTGCTCCGCCCCAACAAGGCGCATGCACAAGGGGCAGATCTACACAAATAATCTGCACATATCTGTCTCTACATCCACAGATGCAGAAACTTGTGGAAATGTGCAGGTCCTAGATACAAAATTTATAGAAGCATAGAATCATAGAATACTAGGACTGGAAGGGATCTCGAGAGGTCATCGAGTCCAGTCCCCCGCCCTCATGGCAGGACCAAATACTGTCTAGACCATCCCTGATAGACATTTATCTAACCTACTCTTAAATATCTCCAGAGATGGGGATTCCACAACCTTCCACAACCTATTCCAGTGTTTCACTACCCTGACAGTTAGGAACTTTTTCCTAATGTCCAACCTAAACCTCCCTTGCTGCAGTTTAAGCCCATTGCTTCTTGTTCTATCCTCAGAGGCCAAGATGAACAAGTTTTCTCCCTCCTCCTTATGACACCCTTTTAGATACCTGAAAACGGCTATCATGTCCCCCCTTGATCTTCTCTTTTCTAAACTAAACAAACCCAATTCCTTTAGCCTTCCCTCATAGGTCATATTCTCTAGACCTTTAATCATTCTTGTTGCTCTTCTCTGGACCCTCTCCAATTTCTCCACATCCTTCTTGAAATGCGGTGCCCAGAACTGGGCACAATACTCCAACTAAGGCCTAACCAGTGTAGAGTAGAGTGGAAGAATGACTTCTCGTGTCTTGCTCACAATACACCTGTTAATGCATCCCAGTATCATGTTTGCTTTTTTTGCAACAGCATCACACTGCTGACTCATATTCAGCTTGTGGTCCACTATAACCCCTAGATCCTTTTCTGCCGTACTCCTTCCTAGACAGTCGTTTCCCATTCTGTATGTGTGAAACTGATTGTTCCTTCCTAAGTGGAGCACTTTGCATTTGTCTTTATTAAACTTCATCCTGTTTACCTCAGACCATTTCTCCAATTTGTCCAGATCATTTTGAATTACGACCCTATCCTCCAGAGCAGTCGCAACCCTTCCCAGCTTGGTATCATCTGCAAACTTAATAAGCGTACTTTCTATACCAATATCTAAATCGTTGATGAAGATATTGAACAGAGCCGGTCCCAAAATAGACCCTTGCAGAACCCCACTTGTTATACCTTTCCAGCAGGATTGTGAACCATTACTAACTACTCTCTGAGTATGGTTATCCAGCCAGTTATGCACCCACCTTATAGTAGCCCCATCTAAGTTGAATTTGCCTAGTTTATTGATAAAAATATCATGTGAGACTGTATCAAACGCCTTACTAAAGTCTATGTATACCACATCCACCACTTCTCCCTTATCCACAAGACTCGTTATCCTATCAAAGAAAGCTATCAGATTGGTTTGACATGATTTGTTCTTTACAAATCCATGCTGGCTGTTCCCTATCACCTTGCCACCTTCCAAGTGTTTACAGATAATTTCCTTAATTACTTGTTCCATTATCTTCCCTGGCACAGAAGTTAAACTACCTGGTCTGTAGTTTCCTGGGTTGTTCTTATTTCCCTTTTTATATTTGCATCTGCTTATGTATGTACAAAAAAAAATGAACCGTGGGTATCTGCATCCACGAATATGATCCCAGCAGACATAAAAGTGAGTATCTATGGATTTGCAGGACTCTACAAATGAGGCATGCAATGTGGCTTTGTCAAGAGTGTGAAAAATGGCTGTATATTATATGTGACTTGGAGACTTTCCAGTGACATGGGGGAATGGAAGCAGGGAAGATAGATCATATCATGGAAAGTTGGAGGAACTGGTTAAAAGGATTGGAACAGATCACATAATTTCACTCTTCCATAACGTGCGCACACTGAAGGTGGGTATGTTAACTTTCATCTGTTTGATCATAAGGCCAGATATGGGACGCAACCTTTCTCTACTGAATGAGAGATGAGAAATAGGGTGGGGATAGGTTGTGAGAGGCCTTTGAAAGTGAATACAAATCACTTATGTGTATTATAGAGGAGAGGGAGCCAGTGGAGAGATTCAAAGAGATGGGTGACACAATCAAAGAAACAAGTATGGATATCAGCAGGGCCAGATTGCATTTGTGAAGACCAAAAAAAGGATGCCACAATAATTAAGATGCAAAATGATGAGATCCTGGACAAGAGCTTCAGCAGTATAAATAGATTGGGATCTTAGAGATGTATCCCAAAAGAATCTGTAAGATTTAGATGTAGCCCAGATGTGAAGACATAGAGGAACGTCCAAGTCAAAGATGACTCCCAGTTTATAGGCCCTCGTGACAGAGAAGAGAGTGATGTTCGCCACTGTGTTGGAGAAAGAGGTACAATAAAAATTGATAGTAATAAAATAAAACAATGAAAGGGTTGTACAAAAGGGCTGGGGGGGAGGGTGCTTTGCAAAACCGATTTTACCAGGATGTCAGTATCAGTTCATAATTATTAACTCTTTAAATCCTTTACTTTGTGTATATTTGATTGATTCATTTATATATTAACTATGCTTTAGAATCTGTAGGGGATATTAACAAAAAATGTGCTGAATTCTAAAGTCCATCAGTTACCTTATTGGGGAATTATATGTGTTAGATGGCATTTAATAATCCTGGGTGTCTGCCTCTATGTTCATAGAACTACTTAGGGTCTGGGAAACCACATATATATGTCACAGATCATCTGTAGAAGAATCAACACAAAAGAATAATGATGGGGTAAGAAATACCCAGTGAAATATATTACCTTGTTAGTTCTCTCAGCTGTGAATAATCATGCCTTCAAACAAATCAGGTAAACTCAGAATCAGAACATCTGTTTCTTTTGGCAAAAAGGTTTTCTTTGAAAACCCTATATAATGACTCTGACATTGGAACTTAGTTCGGGAATGAAACTGCTGTGTCTCTCCAGTTACAGGGAAGAAGAGACACAATGCCAGTTCTTTATCCTATCACACATGAAGGGGGTAATGTATCTATCCTTCTGTATTCTGCATGGTAGTGTATTAATCTCTGATAACCCTCGATTAAAAAATTTTAGTTGAGCATGTTATTTGACAGTCTTAAATCACCATTAACTCAGATGAGCAACAAGGAAGATAGGATCTTTACTCCCCAAACCAAACAAGGAAGCTGGTTTCCCATTCATTCATTCATTCATCATCACCAGGGCAGCTCTGCTGCACTCTGGTGTCTGTGTACAGTGTAATGCATGTTCCCTAATCCTTAAAGATAAATTTGGGGAGGTGTGCAAAGTTCCTATTTTGGCCAAAACATTTCAACTATCTAGACATATGTTGGAAAACTAACACAGCAGGGCACAGACAGTCCAATAAGTTATTGGACTGAATTGAAGACATTTTTTTATTTCAGAAGGCTGAAAAAGCTACTGGGGGGAAGCTGTTCTAGATTTTATTTTAACATATAGGGAGGAACTGGTTGAGAATTTGAAAGTGGAAGGCAGCTTGGGTGAAAGTGATCGTGCAATCATAGAGTTCATGATTCTAAGGAATGGTAGAAGGGAGAAGAGTGAAATAGAGACAATGGATTTTGGTAAACTCAGAGCTGGTAGGTAAGGTCCCATGGCAAGCAAGACTAAGTGGAAAAACAACTGAAGAGAGTTGGCAGATTTTCAAAGGGACATTATTAAGGGCCCAAGAGCAAGCTATTCCACTTCATCGGAAAGATAGAAAGTATGGCAAAAGACTGCCTTGGGTTAACCAGGAGACCTTGCATGATCTCAAAATCCACTGGGCCACTCCAGATGCCATCCCACCACCCTACCTACAGGACATCTCTTATTCTGCTGTCATGATCATGAGGGTTAGCCAGCAGCCTGGGGACTAAGAGGTTAACTATACCTAACTCAGGTAGAGTTAGCCAATAGGAATGTAGGTAGGAATCTCAAACTAGGACAAAGGAATTTGGGGTTTTTTCCCTCCTTTGTCTCTGGGGCAGTTTCTCTCCAGCTATTGAAGGGGACAAGATGTATCCCTCTAAGAAAATACTCTTCACAGTCTGTAAGTAGGATAAAGTTGAGATAAATCCGTTAGGTTTTATTGTTTTATGGTTTGGGAAATGGGATCTAGTGTCTGTGCATTTAAAAACTGGTTTTGTTCTCCTTTGTAACTAAGTTCCTGGACCATGGTAAATTTCTCTTCCATGAGTATATTATTTTGTTACTGTTCTATCTAGTCATTATGCTTGCAACAGGAATATTGTGGTGATAATAAAAGTTCTTTCTCTTTTCTTTTTATTAACCTGGTATTGGTTAATTTTTGTGTCCTGGTTTGCATTTTAGGGGTGAGATTTCCCAAGTAGTCTCTCCCTGGTTGCTTTAGTAATATATGGGTGGTGGCAGCAGAGATTTTATGCCCAAAATCTAGGTTGTTAAGATTTTGGGGGGAAGTTTTATACCAAAGCCTGGTAGATAAGGTTTTGGGGTACTTTTGCTGGCCCCCACTCCTGCATTTATCATGCCAGAGTAGGGAAGGAGCCATGACACCTGCCTTCCTAATGCCACAGCCTGCTCTATCCCTGGGGAATTGACGGGGGGAAGGGGGTGGAAAGAGGACAGGATTCAAGCTCACCCCCTTGTGTTCCCAGGCAAATACCCTATCAACTAGGCCACTCCAGAACCCATCCTACCACCTACTTTCCATATAAAAAGTGGAAGCTAGGACAAATGACAAAGGATGAATATAAGCAAACAATACAGGTATGCAGGGGCAAGATTAGAAAGGCAAAGGCACAAAACGAGCTCAAACTAGCTAGAGACATAAAGGGTAACAAGAAGATAGTCTATAAATATATTAGAAACAAGAGGAAGGCCAAGGTCAGTGTAGGCCCATTGCTCAGTGAGGAGGGAGAAACAGTAACAGGAAACTTGGAAATGGCAGAGGTGCTTAATGACTTCTTTGTTTTGGTCTTCACCAAGAAGTCTGATGATGAAGGAATGCCTAACATAGTGAATACTAGTGGGAATGGGGTAGGTTTAGAAAATAAAATAAAAAAAGAACAAGTTAAAAATTACTTAGAAAAGTTACATGCCTGCAAGTCACCAGGGCCTGATGAAATGCATCCTGGAATACTCAAGGAGCTGATAGAGGAGGTATCTCAGCCTTTACCTATTATCTTTGAAAAATCATGGAAGACGGAAGAGATTCCTGAAGACTGGAAAAGGGCAAATATAGTGCCCATCTATAAAAAAGGGAAATAAGAACAACCTAGGAAACTACAAACCAGTCAGTTTAACTTCCGTGCCAGGAAGGATAATGGAGCAAGTAATTAAGGAAATAATCCGCAAACACCTGGAAGATAATAAGGTGATAGAGAACAGCCAGCATGGATTTGTAAAGAACAAATCATGTCAAACCAATCTGATAGCTTTCTTTGATAGGATAACAAGTCATGTGGATAGGGGAGAAGCGGTGGCTGTGGTATACCTGGACTTTAGTAAGACATTTGATATGGTCTCGCATTATCTTCTTATCAATAAACTATTCAAATACAACTTAGATGGGGTTACTATGTGGTAGGTGCATAACTGGCTGGATAACCATTCTCAGAGAATAGTTATTAAAGGTTCACAATCATGCTGGAAAGGTATAACAAGTGGGGTCTATTTGGGGACTGGTTCTGTTCAATATCTTCATCAACAATTTAGATATTGACCTAGAGAGTACGCTTATTAAGTTTACAGATGATACCAAGCTGGGAGGGGTTGCAACTGCTTTGGAGGATAGGGTGATAATTCAAAATGATCTGGACAAACTGGAAAAATGGTCTGAGGTAAATAGGATGAAGTTTAATAAGGATAAATGCAAAGTACTACACTTAGGAAGGAACAATCAGTTTCACACATACAGAATGGGAAGTGACTGTCTAAAAAGGAGTACTGCAGAAAGGAATCTAGGGATTCTAGTGGACCACAAGCTAAATATGAGTCAACAGTGTGACACTGTTGCAAAAAAAGCAAACATAATTCTGGGATGGATTAACAGGAGTGTTGTGAGCAAGACACGACAAGTCATTCTTCTGCTCTACTCTGTGCTGATCAGGCCTCAATTGGAATATTGTGTCCAATTCTGGGCACCACATTTCAAGAAAGATGTGGAGAAATTGGAGAAGGAGCAGAGACAACCAACAAGAATGATTAAAGGTCTAGAGAACATGAACTATGAGGGAAAACTGAAAGAATTGGGCTTGTTTAGTTTAGAAAGGAGAAGACCGAGAGGGGACATGATAGCGGTTTTCAGGTGTCTAAAAGGGTTCTTAAGTACCTAAAAGAGTGTTACAAGGAGGAGGGAGCAAAAATGTTCTCCTTGGCCTCTGAGGATAGGACAAGAAGCAATGGGCTTAAACTGCAACAAGGGAAGTTTAGGTTGGACATTAGGAAAAACTTCCTGTCAGGGTAGTTAAACACTGGAATAAATTGCCTACGGAGGTTATGGCATACAGGGGAGGGCTAGCTCAGTGGTTTGAGCATTGGTCTGCTAAACCCAGGGTTGTGAGTTCAATCTTTGAGGAGGCCATTTAGGATTCTGGGACAAAATCTGCTAGGGATGGTATTTGGTTCTGCTGTGAAGGTAGGGGACTGCACTTGATGACCTTTCAAGGTCCCTTCCAGTTTTAGGAGATAGGCATCTCCATTCATTTCATTTCTGGAGATATTTAAGAGCAGGTTAGACAGAAACCTGTCAGGGATGGTCTAGATGGTGCTTTGTCCTGCTGTGAGGGCAGAGGACTAGGATTCAATGACCTCTTGAGGTCCCTTCTAGGGCGGCTTGTATCTGATGTGTAAGCCACATTATGCATCCACTTTTCAGGTGACATAAGTGCCAGTCTGTCTTTGGGCTGTAATAGCTCGTTGTATGGCACAGCCTAGGAAATGTAGGATATTCCTATCTTTTCCATGACATACTGCTGGATCTGAGATGATTTAAAGAACTGCCAGCATGGCATTGTCTGAATGCTCCTTGGTTAGGATTCATTCCCATCTTTGAGGTGGCACATGGCAGAATCTGGATTTGTTAGCTTTCACCGCATGCGACATGCCCCACCATTTTGGATGGATTTTTGTGGTGGCATTTGAAGCCTGAAGGAGTGGGGTTTTGTGCTGAGCTGGAGTATGGTAAAGGCAATAAAGTGTCTGTAATCTAGCGGCAATTTAGTTGATCTGATTATTCAATTTTGTGACCTTGTGTACAAATGCACCCAGATAATTTTGATGATGCTTATTTTCGTGGATTAGTGAATTAAATTAAAATCAATACTTGCAGAAGCAAATAGTTCATGTAGCATTGTAAAGCTACATACATTTTACAGACAAGCTGGGTTTTTCTGCACTTAAGACCATATTTCCAAAAAGATGGAAAGCTATTTAATGCCTACCCTGTTTAAATAGCTAGTCAGGTCCCCAGCTATCTATTCATGTTACAGTAAAACCGGTGTTATCTGGCATGCTCAGGGATTAGGGCATTCCAGTTATCTAAAAATTCCAGTTATCTGAGGGTTTCTTTTTGGAGCTGCGACCCCTGCACCACAGGGACCGCCAGTTGCCTGGCCCAGCTGGCCGGATCAAAGAGGCCTCCCGCAAGGCTGCGCTCAACCTCGCGCCAACCAGATCAAAGTGCTGTGCAGCTGTGCCCAGCCCCCGGACGGCTGGATCAAAGTGCCATGCCGTGTGGCTGCACCAAGCCCCTAGGAAATTTGCCTGTTTCTAATGTTTTCCGGATACTTAAGTGCCGAATAGTTTTACAGTACTACCATTTTGTACACCCAGTAACAGTAACCACACATACAGTGACGTGTGCACTTTTTTATCAGGACCCAAGCCTCACACTTTGGCCCACAGAGTTGAAAATAAATGTAAAGGATAAATTATCAAAATCCCCTTGTGCACTATGGCAGATAAAGATGAATCTGTATCTCTGTTAATTCATGACCGTAAGAACAAATTAACAAACTAAGTCTCTCACATCTTATTCCTGCTAAGAGGTACTTAATGTATCAGTTTGTTTTTAAGAGTTAGGTCTTAGTACTACAAGCCAATAGCCAATACATTTACCAGTAGTTGCTCCATGACTGAGGAGACTATTGTGCATCAATGAGCCAAATTACCTCCCTTTTATCCTCAAAGAAGTCCTCCATACACCAAAGAGGAATTCCACCATAATCACAGCACCCTGTTCCCTCCTTCCCCCCACACACATAAAATTTCTGTGTATCTTGGGCCCATCCACATGAGGTAGGGAGTGGAAAGAGAGCAGGTGCATCAAGGGGATGTCTGTTGCTCCCTACTCACCTCCAGTCCCGGCGATGTTACCCAGAATGAAAGTATAGTCCCAAAAGGCTGCACAGAATGAGCCCCTTTTAGAATGACTCCGCTGGAGTGGTGCTATCAGGAAGCTAGGGGATGAGGAAGGGTGGGGGGGACAGAGGAACAGGACCACTGCACCCCTGGTTCTACTTCCTTGGGATTGGTCCCAGCCCTTTTCCCAGAGTGGGACAAAGACAAACTCCTTCTCAGAACTTAAAAGGAGGAAGAATCTCAGTTAGGGATAAATTGCAGATGTTTTTCTCTTCACATGGCTTTTTACATTGGAGGAAATGACCTGACCCAATGGATGAAATCTCTTTTGTGCTTGGACTACCCTGCATAGCCAGACCCTTGGCCCAATATGGCTCTGATGTGCAGTCAGCACAAATCCAAGTGATTCACTGCCAATTCCCATCCCTTAACCAATGACTGAACCCTGCATACTAGAATTGCGTGTGTCTGCACAGAGTGGACGAGGCGCTGAGAACAGTTATTAATGTTTTCCACTTAAACAAGAACACTCTTCATATCATCTGCATGTAACAAAAGCAATGAGACAATACAGCTTGGCCAAGAAGTGCACTTCACTTCACTGTGAATATTTATACTCTGTTCCTGAAAAGTAGACTGAGACTACATCTACACTGCAGGCTTCTTGTGCAAGAACTTTTTGCAGAAGAGATCTTCCGAAAAAGTTCTTGCGCAAGAGCATGTCCACACTGCCATATGCTTTTGAGCAAGAAAGCTCTGATTGCCATTCACAGAAAGGCCATCAGAGCACCTGTGCTTTGTCCATCCACACATGCCTTTTTGTGCAAGAGCTCTTGCGCAAAAAGACTTATTCCTCATAGAAAGAGGAATATATCTTGCGCAAAAAGCCCTGTCTTCTGATGATCTACTGTACTTTTTCTTGCACAAAAACGCTCTTGTAGTGTGGACGCTCCACAAGTTTTTGCGCAAAAACAACTGTTTTTGCACAAATTCTCTGCAGTGTAGACGTAGCCTGAGTGTACTACTAGCCTAGCAGAGTACTCAGTTTGTGCAACTGGAAGGGAGATTAGTTATGTTCTTCTGAGGCCATATATTGAAGTTACCTAACATTTGGTGCAGTCTAGTCCTTTCCTGAACCCAAGGAAAGTGTTCCAAATGTGTATATACAAGCCCCAGGGACCAACTGTCTCTGCTAGGTATAATTAAGCATATTAAGGGTGAACTTCAGTTTCACTGTTTGACTCTCACCAGTTCACTGCAGCACTTTATGGCAAACGCCTCATTTGGAACATGAATTCATCCACAGCAGAAGTTCTTAGTGGTCTGAGAGCCTCTCATGTCAACAGAAATCTGGCTGGTCACACAGATTTGGCTCTCTTTTGCATTTCTAGCTATTTGATTGCTTTATAATACAACTGCCTGTATACTGAAAACTCTCTTAATATTACTGTACAGGAAATCGCTGTAGTTATCACAAGTCTGCTATGTGATTGTAAATGGGAAGAGAAAAAGTTGAATGAGGGAAACATCACTTCCACGTTGCAGCAAAATAAGGCTTATTTGCTGCCATTTAGTGGAAAGCTGACCCCTGGCATCACTAGAAAGACTAATCCCTTGCTATACTGTTTTGGGAGTTGATAATTTATTTGGCCACTTATACATAAACCAAGTACTTGTCCTACAGACCTGCTCTGAAAACCCTGAGAGCTGATTAGGACACCGTGTGCTAGAGCATATAACCAAACTATTCTGTTTACTATTCGGCCTCAGTGACTGACGTACCAGCCTTTTACAAAATTACTTGTTCAGAAACAAATTATTTATGAGTCATTGCTCTCTGCCAGCAATTGTGCAGAGCTGTTTCATGTGCCGGTAACCTTGGATTTTCTTTTACATCATTTAACTACAATTTTACGTTCTAAAATTACAGATTTTTTTATATAATATATACAAACAAAATGGAAAAGAAATACAGAGGATACTTTTCAGTAAGCAAAAAATAGATACTAAATGAAAAATGGATGTGACAACTAGCAGCTCTGCATGGACCTCAATTATTACTCATATTCCAGGACTTGAAGCAGAGATGGAGGTGGGGCAAATGTGCTAAGTCATATTTGTGCTCCCTGAATACTGGGCTATTCAGTGCTCTGTCTATGCTCTGGTATAAGCTGGAGTAGCTCAGAGGCTACTCTCACTCAGTAAGTGTCTCATTGTGGCCATATCTACACTACGTGGAAGATTGACATTGTCACAGTCGACCTTCTGGGGTTCGATTTAGCGGATCTAGTTCAAACTGAGAGGGCTCCCCAGTCGGCGCTAGTAGTCCTGCTTCTCACAAAGAGTAAGGGAAGCCAATGGGATCGTTTGCTTCTGTTGACCTACTGTGTGGATAGCACGAAAACGTGATTTAATATATTTTAACTCCAGTTATGTAATTAACATAGCTGGAGCTGCGTATCTTAAGTCAACTTTCCCCTTTAGTGTAGACGAGGCCTTGTGATCCCAGGGAAGCAGTAAGTAAACATAATTGCTTACTGCCCATGAAAGCCACTAATATGGCTCTCACACCAGGTGCTGGGGATGCAGGTTTGTATATAGCTAAAGCCCTATCAAATTCACAGCCATGAAAAATACATCAGAGACGATGAAATTTGGTCTTTTATGTGCTTTTACTTTATACTGTACATATTTCATGGGGGGCAACCAGTGTTTCTCAAACTGGGGGTTGCACGATTATTTTAGTGGAGGAGGTGTGCAGTATTACCACCCTGACTTCTGCACTGCCTTCAGAGCTGGATGGCTGAAGACTGACAGCTGTTGGCGGGGGCCCAGTTCTGAAGGCAACACAGAAGAGAGGCTACCAGCAGCAATGCAGAAGTAAGGGTTGTAGTACCACAGCTCCCCCTACAATAAATTTGCAACCTCCCCAGCTCCTTTTTGGGTCAGGACCCCTACAATTACAATACTGTGAAATTTCAGACTTAAGTAGCTGAAATCATTATTATTTTTAAAATCCTATGACTGTGAAGTTGACCAAAATGGACCATCAATATAGTAGATCCCTATACAGTAAAACTCCATTAGTCCGGCATCCAATGCTCCGGCACTCCTGATGGTCCGGCACCATCAGGAACCCAGAAGTGCTGGGGCAGCCGGACAGGCTTCCCCCATTCAGCCGCTGCTGAAACTGACCAGCAGCTGAATCGGGGAAGCCGGGAGCAGAGCAGCTGGGGTGCTGCCGGGTTGGTCCCGTAGCGCTGCCCCTCGGGGCTGTGGGACCAACCCGGCAGCACCCCAGCTGCTCTTGGGGATGCCTGGGGCAGAGCAGCTGGAGTGCTGCCGGGTTGGTCCCCGGCGCTGCCGGGTTGGTCCCTGATTCAGCCACTGCTGAAATGATCAGCGGCTGATTCCAGGAAGCCCAGGGCAGAGCAGCTCTGCCCCGGGCTTCCTGGAGTCAGCCGCTGATCAGTTTCAGCAGCGGCTGACTTGGGGACGCCTGGGGAAGAGCAGCTGGGGTGCTGCCGGGTTGGTCCCGCAGTGCCGAGGAGCGGCGCTAGGGGACCAACCGGCAGCACCCCAACTGCTCTGCCACCGCGGCGTCCCGATTCAGCCACTGCTGAAACTGACCAGCGGCATCAGTTTCACCAGTGGCTGAATCGGGGACGCCTGAGGCAGAGCAGCTGGGGTGCTGCGGGTTGGTCCCCTAGCGCCGTTCCTCAGCGCTGCGGGACCAACCCGGCAGCACTCCAGCTGCTCTGCCCCAGGCGTCCCCAAGAGCAGCTGGGGTGCTGCTGGGTTGGTCCCGCAGCCCCAAGGGGCAGCGCTACGGGACCAACCGGCAGCACCCCAGCTGCTCTGCTGCAGGCATCCCCATTCAGCTGCTGCTGAAACTGACCAGCAGCGGCTGAATCAGGGACGCCCGGGGCAGAGCCGGACTATCGGAAGGGGGGGCTATGAGGGGTCTGGGGTGGCATCCCTCCCACCCCACTCCAGACCCCTCATAGCCCCCCCTTCCGATAGTCCGGCATATCTGATAATTTGGCACCCCCTGGGTCCTAAAGGTGCCGGAAGTTTACTGTATATAGCACTAACATCAGCTCTGGCTGTTTGGGGTGGCCACCTGCACGGAAGGCTGTTTGCAATCCCTTACGTCTTTTATTGTGCACCATTATGTCTTACTATCTAACCTCTGTGATCCTATATGTTTGTGTATAACCTCAGAAGTAGGATGCTGCCAATCTCTACAGTCAGATGCACTCTATCTCCCTCGCCGAGCTATTGTTTGCGACAATAAAAGCCCATCCATAGTTAAGTCCAATTTGAAAAGTTACCCTTAAGGCAGAAAAATGGACAGAATGTTCTGAATGGGGACAACAAGGCAGGGACTCAGAAACAAGGTCACACAATAGGAGGAAAGGAATTCAGTATATGCTGTATGAGGCATTCTTAATAATCAAATCCTTCCTTAATAATCAAGCCTGCTCTCTGGGATTCATTCAGCTGGCTCCAGACATGAGCCTGTTCCCTCCAAAGGGCCTTGACTTCAGTTTGCAAAGGGGGGATGTGTACTGCATATAATACGTATGCTTAGTTTCTCTGAGTAGAAAAATGAGAACCAACCACAAACAGGGGAAAGGTGAAAAGTAAATGCTGCCTCTCCTTATCCCTGCTACCTAAACAGGTCTGCAGCTGATTCTAACAGCTTTGTTTAGTATGGCACTGGGAATGACTCACTACAGCACCATCCAAAAAGTATCTTCAAACTGAAGCTGTATCAAAACTATTCCCATTTGTATTATCTATACATATAGTGTGCCTACACTACAGAGTTTTGTCGGAAAAACGGCCATTTTCCCGACAACACTTGAGGAACGTCCACACTGCAATTGCGTTCTTCCACAAGAAAATAGAAAGAACAGAGGGGTTTTTCCGACATCGGTAATCCTCATTCTACGAGGAAGAAGCATTTTTGTGAAAGAGTTCTTTCACAAAAAGGCGTGTGTGTGGATGGGAAAGAGAGAGTTCTTTCGGAAGAAGAGGAAAGAGGAAAGGCACAGGTGCCCTGGTGGCCATTCCGTCAATAGCTATCAAAGCTTACATACGAGAGAGCATCTGTTCAGTGTGGACACTCTCTTTCGAAAAAGCACATCGCTTTTTCGATGCACTTTTGCAGTGTGGATACTCTCTTTCAGAAGAAGTTTTTTTGGAAGATCACTTCCGAAAAAAAGCTTCTTCCAAAAGAAGCCTGTAGTCTAGACGTAGCCATAATGTTTAAGCTTTGCTTAAATGTATAACAACATTATGTTGAATGCTGAAGCTATCTGTCCATGTGTCATCTTTAGACCAGTAAAGCCAACAACTTTTCTCATTGCTGCACCTGAAAACTAAAGAGAAGAGTTATCCCTTGGTCAGCTCTGTTGGTTACCTCTGAAGGTCTACTCACTATTTGCACCTTAAAGTTCCATTGACAGACTCATATTGATGTGTGTCCATATGGAACAGGGGCCATTAGAATGCATTGCAGGACAGGGAGATAACACTAATGTATGGGATTGAAGAATGAGAAGGTACATGTAGTAATATATTAATAATTAACTGCTTCTTTAGCCTGTTGGCAATGGAACAAAACCTGATCTCAGGACAGAGACCAAGTAAGTAGGCTGCAGGCTGGGGAGTTCCGCAGGGGCCAGGGAGAGAAAGACTGTTTCACTTATATGCCATAGAGCAGCACTGGAACCACTTTAAGTGCTATTCTTCAAGGAGGAAATGGCCAGTAGATCCCAGGATGCAGAACAGGGGTGAGGAACCTCAGGCCCGGCCCCCGGCTTTACTGGATCCAGCCCCCGAGGTTCAGCTCCACTCCCCCTCCCCACCGCGTTGAGGAGCCCATGCTGGCTCTCCAGCCCCACTGCTGCCCCATTGTGGGGCTGGAGACACTAAATCTACTATGGTGGTCTCCTTTAGTTTCTGGTGTGGAAGGAGAATGTGGGAAGTCTTTCTCCTTCTCAGTTAGGGGCCACATCAGTGAGGGGGTTTTGTTGCAGTTTGTTTGCTTGCTTGCTTCTCACTTGTATGCGGCCTCCAACTGATTTTTCTGTGAGTCAGTGAGCCCCGACTCAAAAAAGGTTCCCCACCCCTGATGTAGAAGGTTGGTCAGCTTACTCCTGTTCCTCTACCTATTGGTGCTGATGGGGAATAGTTGTAGGGATGTAATACATCTATCACCCTGCATGAAGCCCTGGCATCCTTTCCTACCCATGAAGTAAGACACCACCACTTTCACTGTAGTCAAACTCCATGTCTTCTACAAGGGTGTGGGGTGGCATTTGCCACAACATAGGGAAAGTGTTATTTTTTTTTTAATAAAACAGTCAAATGAGCATGAGGGCTTGTCTTCTCTGCTGCAGGGATTGACACTGCAGCGGTCGATCTTCCAACGTTTGATTTAGTGAGTCTAGTAAAGACCAGCTAAATTGAATGCTGATGGCACTCCTGTCAACTGTGGTAGTCCTCGCAGTCACAAGGAGTAAGGGAAGTCGATGGCAGCATTTCTCCCGTTGACCTTCTGCTGTGGGGTCACCCTTGAAAATCAATGTAAGGTATGTCAATTCCATCTACGCAACTGTCGTAGTTGGAATTGAGTATCTTACATTTATACTCTCAGCCAGTGTAGACCTGGCCTGAGTCTCATTTATACTTGTGATGAGACTAGGGTACCAGATCATAAATGTGAAAAGTCTTAAACAGCCCCCTTCTACATCTGGGTATTAACAACTTTTTAATTAATACATACTTTTTGCAAAAAAGGAAAGTTTTGAATATTTGAGAATAACTAACTCAGTATTGGCAATTGAAAACAAAAATGAATAGCAACATAACCATAAACATTGTGTGCATATGTTTATACATCATCTCTCTAATACACCTTACAATAAGACACACCAGTTTCTACTGTGCAATTTATTCAGCTTCATATTAAAAAAAATTACTAAACTGTTGACAATTCACATGCATAATTTTTTTTCCGTTTTAGGCTGAACAGGCTTTTAGGACAGACAGACAAACATTCTGGATGTATGTATGTTTGTTTTTCAAAGGCCATAATTGATTGAAATTTTACATTTGTTAACAAATCTAGTGAAAGTGAGTCCTGGTAGTATTTAGTTTCATTCCTTTTTTTCCAGTAGTGTATAGCAGATGGAGGATAGTGTGATTTGGAATGAAAAGTTATCTTCAGCAAAAGTTTTCTTCAACAATGCCTTGATTTGGAGTGCTGGATAAGCCATTGTAATGTTATGTCTGCAAAGACAGAGAAAAAATAATCTATGATGGGACATGAAAATGCTAGCAGGTTGTTACAATAAAAAACCATATGACTTTATATCCATTTCAAAATGCAGTTTGATTCATGATTGGGTTTTTTTGTTGCTTTTGTTTTTGTTTTAATTAAATGTATTTAGTATTTGTGAAAGGTGAATTGATAATCTTAGAGACTGAAGTCCTCTAAAAGGGTATGTCTACACCAGGCCTGGGCAAATTACGACCTGCGGGATGGATCCGGCCCGCCAAGCCACCGGATCCGGCCCTCAGAGGCAGCAGGGAGCCCCAGGCAGGCTCCCCTGCTTGCTCTGCAGCCCCGCCTGCCATGCAGAAACGTGGCTGCAAGGCTCCATTTCTGTTTAGAAATTGGAAGGGATGGGGGAAGTTTCAGGAGACGCCCCGCCTCCAACACAATCCCATTAGACGGTTTCTGGCCAGAAACCAGCCAATGGGAGCTGATTGTTTGAATAATAGGCAGCCAAGAAGAAGCATGCCCCTTCTCCTTGGCTCAGTTATTCAATGAAGCACATGGCCAGCCAAGCAGGCTGGCTGGCTGGGAAACATTTTAAGCTCTGCAAGCCTTAGCTCTGCAGGCAGGTAGGCTAGTTTGGCAGCTGGCAGGTAAGTCTCCTGGCCACAGCCTGCTTCTGACACCCCAGCCCTTTCCTGCCCCAATCCTCTGCCCCCTCCCACTCAACATACTCAAACCCTCTGTCCCTCTCTGATACCCATACCCCCTCCTAGATCTGGTACCCCAATCTCCTGCCCCAGATCACAATCCCCTCCTACCCTAGGTCACCCAAACCCCTGCACTCCAGTCCCCTGCCCTAAGTCACAACCGCCTCCTTCACCCAAACTCCCTCCCAGACTCATCTCCCTCCTGCACCCCAATCCCTTACCCCAAGCTCCCTTCTGCACCCAATCTCCATCCCAGGCCCCGAATCTCCTCCATTAATATCATGGAAGAATGTGGCCCTTGACCACTTTCCAAAATCTTGGAGTGGCCCCCAGTCAAAAATTATTGCCCACCCCTGGTCTACACTCCAGTTAGCCAGCTGACTCAAGCTCACGGAGCTCAGGCTGTGGAGCTGTTTCACTGCTGTGAAGACTTCGGGGCTCCTAGGACCCTGTGAGATGGGAGGGTCCAAGTGCTTGGGCTACAACCCAAGCCTGGAAATCTACATTCCAATACAACAGCCCATAGCCCAAGTCAGCAGGCCTAAGCCAGAAGCAGGTTTTTAACTGCAGCACAGACATACCCTAAACCACACTGTGGTACACCAGTTGAAAGAATAAAAATTCAAGATGACCATAAAAGAGAACTGCAAAGTCCAGAAAGGAATTAAATAAAGCAGAAATTTCAACACAAGCTGCGATCCAGGATTCGAGTTAAGGAGTATGTCCTGTACAGATACAATTCACATGCATAAACTGTGGATGTGTATTGGATCACATGTGGATGTAGATATAAGCAGACAGAAATCTGTATCTGTTGATCTGCAGGTCTCTACTCCCAGGAGAAACTGCAGCCAAAGGAGAGTAACATGGTGCTGCAACTCCTGGGAGACAGTGCCATGTGCCCCACAGCTCATCCTGACTGTGCAGCTGTACCGGCTCCAGCCCCACCACCAGCAGGGCTGTAAGACCCCAGACAGAAGAAGCAGCTGATAGCAGGGTTGGTGGTGGCACAGCTGCCTGGCTGGGAGAAGCTGCTGGTTCAGGGTGCTGGCTCCTTGGAGCAGTAGCAGCATGTTCCTCTCTTTTGGCTGCAGCGTCTCCTAGGAGCAGAGATCTGTGGATCAGCGAATACCGATTTCCATCTGCGGACATCTACATCTGTGGGTAGAAATTTGTATCTGCACAGGGCTATAACAATAGGCCCAGTATTGCAAGTAATTTGAAAGCCACACTGGAAGTAATAAAAAAGGTTAGACAACCTTTTCCAGAACCAGGCTGAGGAAACAGACTAGGAATGAGACAGCCAAGTGCAGAAGGGTTTGTTTAATTGGGTGTCACAAGGCGAGGTGGTGGCATTGTGTGAAACAGGAAGGGACCTGATAGAAATGGAGCAGCTTTCAAGGACATATGCAGAGCATGACATGGTGTCTAGAAAGGACAACTTAGAGTCAATGGGGGGTATAACGAGGAGGTGATTTCATTCCTCAAAGAGGTGAGGTAATTAAGTATCTTTATGGAGATGTTTCAGGTAGTTCTGGGCTATAGTTAATCAAGGCAGAAACATATGCTTGGATTCTAGACCAAAATGGTAGTTGCCCAGGACCACATAGTATATTAGGGTGTATCTACACCACATCGTTATTTCAAGATAACTAACGTTATTCTGAAATGACAATGTGAGCATCTACACAGCCATTCCATTATTTTGAAATAATTTCGAAATAACGGATGACTTATTCCAAAATCTGTAAACCTCATTCTACGAGGAATAATGCCTATTCTGAAACAGCTATTTCGAAATAAGGTGTACGCAGATACTCCACTGCTGCTATTTCAAAATAGCCTCTCACCAGGGCCATTCGAAGTTATTCCTCCCCAGTGCCTTCTGGGGCTCTAAATCGAGATAGCATGTCTACATTAGGGAAGCCTGCTTTGGACTAATTGTGAGGCTTCCCTGCAGCGTAGACGTGCTATTTTGAAATAAACTATTTTGGAATAACTATTCCAGAATAGTTTATTTCAAAATAAGCATGCAGTGTAGACGTAGCCTGAGTGACAGATGACAGATTCTAGTAGCATGGCTCTGCTGAGCTTGTGATCTAGGAAGTGTGTTTCCAGGGCTATCATTTTTTCTACTTGACCAGCTTCTCAGGTGATGTTTCAGCCCTCATCGCTTTTCCATTCTTAATAGGATTTGCAATGCTCAAACATTTCTAGTCCCCTGTTCTTGCATCTGTCTATTCTCTGGGATCTAACAGCATCATCACCACAATTATGACACACTGACTAGCAGTTTATAGGGCTGATCTCCAGAAAAAAAGAGGTAGGTTGAGTGTGGTAATGTCTTTTGCTGCTGAGAGAGACAAGCGTTTATTGGACAACTGAAGTTGATCCAACAAAAGGTATTACCTTGCTTACCTTGCTTCTCTAATATTCTGGGACCAACATGGCTAAGATACTACATACAACAAAAGGAGAAGAGTTTTGATTTTGCTTTTCTTTGACTATAACTCTAAGGTGCTAATGTGACAGTAGTTTTCTTTGTTCCCCTGTGCAGAGCAAAAGTTGCAGAAGTGAGGAGAAACAAAAACTGCTACAGTCTGCATCAATTTGAGAACTAGTTTTAGAAGAGATGTGCGTGGTTGTTACTGGGGTATGTTTCAAGGCCAAGATCTTCACAGGTAGTTTACTCTTTTGGGCTCTTTACAAGTGACCTATTCCCAGCTGTGATATGCTCAACATGGGAATTCTCACAGCTTCCCTTACCATATATCAGGCTCTAGAGTATTGGGATGGTGGGGGAGTACTGGGTTACTGCAAGGTAATCATTTCTATTGCTCTGCCAAGGACACAGTGTTATTTCTCCTTGCCCTGCTCTGCTCCAGCTATATATATGGCAGAAGAGTCCAGCAAACTCCTTAGTTGGTATAAATATATATAACAGAGAGGTAGCCGTGTTAGTCTGATCTTGGTAAAACAAAAAAGCAGTCATGTAGCACTTTAAAGACTAACAAGATAGTTTATTAGGTGATGAGCTTTCGTGGGGCAGACCCACTTCTTCAGATCATATTCTGAAAGTGAATTGGCATGACCATTATATAACAGAGGGATACAATGAAAAAAGTAAACAAATTACAAACTAACGAATCAGCTACATAGAACATACATACATTGTTCTATGTACATACATACATACATTGTTCTATGTAGCTGATTCGTTAGTTTGTAATTTGTTTACTTTTTTCATTGTATCCCTCTGTTATATAATGGTCATGCCAATTCACTTTCAGAATATGATCTGAAGAAGTGGGTCTGCCATAATAAACTATCTTGTTAGTCTTTAAAGTGCTACATGACTGCTTTTTTTGTTTTACTAAATATATATAATTCCCCCAGAGTCCCCACTGATTTACACCAGCTGAGGATCTGGTACTATTTTGCTAACGAATGGAAAAACATCCAATATGTAAATAATGAGTTTGGAGAAGTGGTATCCAAACTCAAGGGCATTCCAATACAGAAAATTTAAAGGCTAAAAGTCTGCAACAGTTCCTCGGGGTAACATCTACTTGACAACTGCCCACAGAGACAATGCCTATCCATCTCAAGTTTATTACATATCATCTAGTAAATTAATAGATAACATACTGGTATCTGTCTATCCAGGTAATAACAGCGTTAAAGAACCAAAAGTTTTCTAATATATTTATGTTTAAGATGCATCTTCAAGGGTTCAGTTAAACTAATGTAATGATTTTCTGAAGAAATAAATCTTTCCAGATGACTAGTCCATTTGCTTCCTAAAATTTCTAGACTGGGTTAGAAGGATGTGCTTTTATACCAAGCTTGGGTCAAAACTTCTCCAACTATAAAGGTAAACAGATTTTCAAAGCTACCTAAAGAAGTGGGATACTCACTCCCCATTAAAACCTCGGTTATAATGCAAGTAATATACAGAAAGCATTGTCAAAATAACATGCTTACCTATGTTATCCTTTTCTTTACAGGAAATAGAATAGCAGCAGATTTCTCGGTCTTGAATAGCTGAAAGGTTTCTACAGAAAGAAAATTCTATTAAGTAGTTTTATTACTCTACAAAACCTGACCCAAGCATTTTCCACACAATCCAATAAATTACATGCTTGCAAATGTGTATTCCAAGGACCAAGACTCTAACCTCTGACATGCAACTTTAAAACTTCACTATACTTAGAACTAGGGCTGTAAGTTAACTGTGCAATTAAACAATAATAAAATATAATTTACAAGTTGGACTTCCCTGGACCAGCACCCTCGGGACCCGAGTGGTCCTGAATAAGGGAATTTGCCAGACCAGGGGAGGTAATTTCTGGCCCTCCCTGCCACTGGCTCCCCAGCCCAGCTTTGCTCCTGGCCTAGCCTCCCAGTTGGCTCCCCACCTGTCACCAGCTCTGCTGCCCTGCCACGACAGTGCATGGTAGGGCTCCCAGCCCCACTGCTGGGGCTCCTGACCCCAACAGTCCTGCCATGGCAGCACCTGCACTGGCCCCACCAGCCCGTGATCCTACCGCTGGGACTCCTGGTCACACCGAGGCAGACCGCTGCTCAGCCACCAGGGTTTCTGGACTCACCAGCCCTACTGTGGCAGCACCGGCCCCGCTGCTGGGGCTTGTGGCCCTGCTCTCCCTGCTGCAGCACCCCGTGGTCCTGCTGCAGCGGCTCCCAGCAGACCACTGCCCCACCAGAGCCCACTGATGTTTCAGCAACCCTGCCACTGGCTCAGCTGGCCTCTCTGCAGCCAGCCTGGCTAGGTTCCTGGCACTGGCAGGGCTCCTGTCTCTGGCACTCCACTGGGATACTCTGGTTCAGCAACATCCATGGTCCAGACCAGAGAGTCCCAGTTGAGAGACCTCCTTTTTAAATATTTAAAAATTCAACCTCCTATTTAAATATTTTTGCAAGTTTTCTATATTTTCAAACATATTGAGTTCAAATACAACTCAAAGTGTACAGTGCTCACTTTATATTTTTGATTAAAGTATTTGCACTGTAAAAAACGAAATAAATAGTATTTCAATTCACCTAATAAAGTACTGTACTGCAACTTCTTTTATTTTGAAAGTTGAACTTATAAATGTAGAATATATACATTCAAAAGTTGAATTAAAAAATAAACCAATATAAAAATTAAGAGCTTATAAATCTACCCAATCCTATTTCCTGTCCACTCAGACAAACATGTTTACATTTGCAGGAAATAATGCTGCCCACTTCTTGTTTAAAATTACACCAGAAAGTGAAAACAGGTGTGCAGCTATACAACAATCTACATTTCTACATTGCACTTTCAGAATAAAGAGATCTCACTACAGCACTTGTGTGATGGAAATGGAAAGATACTATTTCTTATTATTTGACTGTTCAAATATTTGTAATAAAAATAAAAAGTGAAAACTGTACACTTTGTTTTCTGTGTTGTAATTGATAATATATAAAATAATTAAATTGGTATTCTATTGTTTACAGTGTGATTAAAACTGTGATTAATCATGATTAATATTTTGAGTTAACTGAACGAATTTACTGTGATTAATCAACAGCTCGACTTACAAGTGCATTTTTAAAGTGTTAAAATGTTTCAAGGGCTCCAAAGACTTTCTGATTAAGCCTGGTTTAATAAAGAAAAATAGAAAAAAAAAAGGCCCTCATATGTCTGAGAGAATATTTCTTAGTGGTAAATAGGAAACAGTGCCTCATTTTTAAAGGTCAAATTTCACGCTTTTGTATCAGAAACCAAAATGTATTATGAGTTTATTAAATTCTGCAACAACAGTATTCAGAGGAGCTCAATAGTAATCTTTGGGATGTTCACAACACTCATACAAAGTTTACTAGGTTAAAAACTAAGGTACCTAATATTCCTATATAAATGTTGATGCTGTCTCTGAAAAATAATCTATATCTTAAATAATATTTTTAGTCTCTTCTAGGAACTTATATGGCTTTAACTATTTAGTGTCTGAGTGTCTCACAGCCCGTAATGTATTTATCCTCACAACACCTTTGTGAGGTACGGTACTGTCATTATTACCATTTTGTAGACGTGTAACTAAGACGTTAAGTGACTTGCCCAAAGCCACATAGGAAGTCTTTGATAGAGCAGTAAATTGAACTGAGATCTCATGGGTTTCATTTTAGTGCCCTAACCACAGGACTATCCTTCCTCTCTGAATTCTTTTTCCAAAGGATTCCATCCTACTAATGAAAATGATGGTTTGATGCACAGAAACATATTTAAGCAAAATTACTGCTGTATTGGCAAGGTCCTTCCAAATTCAGGGTCCATTTTGGTCAATTTCATGGTCATTGGATCTTAAAAGTAGTCAGTTTCAGATGTTTACATCTGAGATTTCACAGTGTTGTAATCAGGGGGATCCCAACCCAATAGGGGGTTGCAGGTTCCCACCCTCACTTCTCCACTGTTGGCTGAATTAAAAATGCAACATCTGCAGAATTTCTTGCAGCCAGGGTTGGTTTCCAAGGGTCGGTCTGATCTCTCCTGTGTTGTTTGGAGTGTCCCAGTCAGGGGCTCCTAGCTGCTAGTTCTTGGAGAGTATGGGAGGGACAGGACTTCCTCTTCCCTTATAGGGCTGCTCTTGGGAGGAAATCCGCTCCACCTCTGGGTACCTCCTCGAGCTGCAGGAAGCTTGCTGCAGAGTTTCTTCAGCTGGGGACGTGCCTGGAGATGAGTCTGATCTCCACCTGAAAGCACCCATGCAGGAGAAGAGGAAGTCTCATCCCTACCCAGGCCAACGGACTAGCAGCTGGACCCTGGTATATGGCAGAAGCCCCTGGTTGGGAGCCCACAGCCCTGCCCCCTTCCTTCAGATACCTACATTTCACTGGGGAGATCTGATTTAATACATCATAGCATGTTTTCACAGCCATTAATTTGATAGATCCTTGTAATGGAATTCTTTGTACAACAGTAGATTTCTCTTTCTCAGCTTAAACAAGTTTCAATAATTTTTTTTTTAAAAGTGCACTTTGGTCGCATGCCAAAAATATTGAGTTGCTGAAGTTTAGAGACAGTAATTTAAAATTACTCTATTGTAATGCCAGTAAAGCATTTAACTCCCATTGCGATGCAAAATGGACAGCGTGAAATGGATTACTCTTTATATTAGTTGCATCTCCCGTGATGGGTAAAAAGATATCTCAAACAACTTTACACAATTGAAACTAAGAGAAGGTAGAAGGAAAGATTCAATATTGATTTCCTCAGTCATCTGATAACGTAAAATAGAATCTGTAGCTGCTAGTCACTGCAGCATACTTCTAATGATTTTGCCTTTTTACAACATTATTTCAGAATGCCCAAGCTATTTAGATAGGCCAGCCACTTACAATTTCTCAATTAGCTGTTTTTCATCCAGTGCACCGGGAAGGTCTCTTTTATTTCCAAGGACTAACACCTGTGAAATAATTCACATTCAAATTAATGCAAATGTCATGTAATTTGTTTTGTTTTATGAACTATTTACTACTACAATTTCATTCTATTAGCTTTAACACTTAAACATTCAAGACGTGATGGCCCACATTCTCAAAAGTGACTAGTGATTTTTGGGTGCTAGACTGGGACACATGTTAAAAGTAGGGATGTTAGCGAATAGTTGTTTAAATGATTAACCAATAAGCCTAGGCAACTACACACAACCCCCTTCTTCCCTGCTGCCTCTGAACCAGTGTCCATGGGCTGGCTCCCTCACATGCCGGTGCCCACTGAGTTCCTCCCACCCCCTTGCTGCTCACGGAGGGCAGGACGGAGCTGGAGCTTGGGGGAAGCCAGCTTAAAAGCACAAGCACCAGCTCCTGGGAAGCCACCTGCCCCCCCAGAGTGCTGGCTCCGCAGAGCTGCCTGTCTCTCCACCCCCCCCCCCTTGCTGCCCCCTTGCTGCCTCACACAGAGGTAGCAGGGAGGACAGGCGGAAGCCAGTGCTGGGAGGGTGGCTTAAAAGCAGGCTTCCCATGAGCACCGGCTTCGCGGATCCACCTGACTCTACCCTCGCTCTGCTGCTTCTATATTAGAGGCAGCAACGTATCAAAGGCAGCAGCACTGGGTGGGGGGCAGGCAGGATGTTGGCGCAGCCTCTGTCACCAGGGAGCTCAGGTCCCCAGCAGAAAGGGGCTGTCACTGCACAGAGGCAGCAGTGCAGGGAGGCAGGCAAGAGCTGGTCTGCACGGGGGGCTGATTTTTAAACCGGCTCCCCTCATGGACTGGCTTCTCCTGCCACTCCTTGCTGCTTGCTTCTGATACAGAGGCAGCAGTGAAGGATGGAAGGGGGCTCCCCAGGAGTGGGTCCAGAGGCTGGGAGCCAGGAGCACACTGGCTGCCAGCCCCGCTCCCAGAGAATATTTTAGTAACTGTGTAGCCACTAAAAAACGTTGTGGCTACAGAATTACTAAAATACATGATATCTAACATCCCTAATTAGAAGGATTTGTTTTTTTACAAAAAAGCTGAGAACTTGCATTCTGAAAATCACACTCATTGTAAGGTGTTTCAAAGTTAGGCATACAAAAAAGCAGCAAGTATCACATTCCTCCAGTACCCCTTCATACAGAAGCTTTCATAGGATCCTCCATTTAGAAAAAGATGAGAAGTAAGGGATATGAGAACTAAGGGGAAAAAAAAACAATAAGCAGATGCTTGTGCTCATGTTACTGCATGAAGAATACAAAGTTCACTATGTATAACTTAACACTGGATAAATATCCTGTGTATTTTATGGAAGATAACATAAGAGATGGGGGAGTGATAAAATCATGGTCACATTACTGCTTTTAACATACGTCACAACTGCAAATCAAAGTCCCAATTAAAATTAAATTACACATTAAAATTAATTCCTTGTCATCCTTAGGTTAATAAAACTGTCTTACTATTATGCTGAGGAAAAACTACAGTAAATAAAGAACCACTCAATACTAGCTACTTTCAACAAAATAATAAGTAAAACCAACATACTATTGCAACCTGAAAATTTGGGTGGTACAAAAGGAGCGACATTGTTATGCACTGCTAATTTCAGATACCAACTGAGCACGGGGGAGGGGAGATATGGGTTGAGGAGACGAAAGCAAAGGGACACAACAGTATGTGAATAGCTGACAAAAAAACTGAAACAGGACCTCTCTATTTTTTATCCCAGTCCTTGTAAATCCTGACTGTAGCTCTACAGTCTCTTCCTTATTGGACTGTTCCAGTAACATGCAGGGAAGTTACAGAGGGGGTCTGAGTGGATGGGATCAGAAATTCTGCCTGAATTCATTCTGTAAAACTCAGTTTATTGCAGTGATTTGGGTGCCAGATACCTGTCTATTCCTTTCCACACTTTTAGCTAGCATTTTCCTTGGTCAATGATGGATCAGACCTGAAATTAGCTGTTACAGAAAAAGCTCAGGTGCTAGGCAACAGCCCTGCTCTTTATCCTGGGTGAGAGTTTAACAATCTGTTTTCTTTCCTAAAACAGCATCCCCAGCATGGACAGACCCCATGTCCTCATTTGTTGTTATCAGTACCCAGAGTAAAGGATGAGATAAGGCTGAGGATAACCTATTCTAAAATTGCAGATTATCTTTAACAAAACATTCGGTTCCACTTTTTCCTAAATGGTGCTTCACCATCTCACATTACTCTCTGTCAAAACCAAGATCCTGCTTGAGGACAGATTAATTTTTGCATTCTTCTTTTTCCATTTACATTTTAACTTCGTGGCAGGTATCAAGGTCTTCTGTCGCCTGTAAAAGCAGAGGATTTTTTGATGCTTGAGTTCTGCTAACCAACCTCTAGGCTACGTCTAAACTACACCCCTCTGTCGGCAGAGGGATGTAAATTAGATGTATTGAAAGTGCAAATGAAGCGGGGATTTAAATATCCCGCGCCTTCATTTGCGTAATGGCGGCTGCTGCTTTTTTTCGAAACGGTGCTTTTCGAAAAAAACCGGCAGTTTAGACGGGGCATTTTCGACAGAAATGCCCCGTTTTGAAAGATCCTGTACTCCTCATTTTTTGAGTACAGGATCTTTCGGAACGGGGCATTTCTGTCAAAAATGCCCCGTCTAAACTGCCGGGGTTTTTTCAAAAAGCCCCGTTTTGAAAAAAAGCTGCAGCCGCCATTACACAAATGAAGTGCGGGATATTTAAATCCCTGCTTCATTTGCACTTTCAATATGTCTAATTTACATCCCTCTGCCGACAGAGGGGTGTAGTTAAGATGTAGCCCTACAAAGATAGAAAGGTATTGCTACTAACAGTGCTGAGTCACTAGTTCAAATCTGATCCACACTGCTACTGACTGAAAATTATTACCAAATGATAATGCCCCAGGTGAAATTAATGTGATAGGCTCAGTCCACCTACAAATTTGTACTGACCTATATACTGGCAGATATACAAATACACACTGCAATTGGGATATATGTGATAAAACCCAGAGCTCTGTGACAAACTGTCACAAATTCTAATAAAAGCAGAATATCAAAATGCTTTATTTCTTTTTTTATACAAAATACTATTGAAATGGAGTTGTTTTAGACAATGTTTTAATATTGCCAAAAATAAAAAAAATGTCCAAACGGTATATCCAACCTTCATCACATATAGCCTGGGATTTTGAAAGACTTCGGGGAATAAGAGTACAATGGGAGTTGATTGCCTTTAGGTTCTTTTGAAAATCCCTGCTTCCAGCTATAAAGTCTAAATTTAGATGCGAATAATTAGATAAGTCCATTTTTTCATGTTTGAATAACAGCGACACCATAGCAGAACAACTACATAAATACAAAAATTAAAAACACTTACTGGAATTCCATGCAACTGTGGCTTGTCTATTAAGCTGTGTAGTTCATTTTTTGAAGCTTCTACTTTTTCTAAATCCGCTGCATCCACCATATAACTAAAATAGAAAAATTGTCACTTGTACTTTTGTCCATTACACATAGAAAACGTTATAAAAAATCTGAAATGTGTCATATGTACCCACTCCTTCCCCACTGATCAGATGATTTTTAAAATATCAATTTTTCCTACCTAACTGGGGGAAAAAAGAATTAAATACAGGCTGTGGAAAGACAGACATTTCCGGAAAATGTAACTGATTGCATGTAAAGGATGCTAGTTGTGCAAAATATATAATACATACGTTCCACGTCTTTTTACTGAATCACTTATCAAATCCAAACATAAATTTAAAATATTTCTGATATAACCTTCTCAGTTGATAGGAGATGGGCAGGAACTACCACCTATCAATATTGGGCAAACGGATATGAACCATTTGCACCAGACAAATAGGGATGTAGGAGTCAAAATCTCCAGGAGTTAAATTAAGTATAGGGAATAATCTTTCACTAGTTAGGTGACTGATTGGATAAACAAAACAGTTATCTATCTCTCATAACTGTTGGTCTTCAGGATGTGTTGCTCATGTCCATTCCAAGCAGGTGTATGCGTGCTGCATGCATGGTCACTAGAAGGTTTGGTTAGCTCAGGTGCCTTCTGAAGTTGCACCTTAATGGTGCTGCATATAAGGCCCTGCCAACCCTCAACCTCTATAATTCCTTCTTGCCCATTTACTTTGACAGAGAGGAGGGTATGTGGGTCTTGGCATGGACCTGAGCAATACATCTCGAAGAACAGTTACGAGACTTTTCTTTGAATTCTTGCTCGTGTTGATTCTAAGTAGATGACTCCCAACTCTTAGCTAAGAGACAGTGTTGGAGTTCACAGAATCAGTGACTGAGGCACATCTCTGCTGAACACTGCATCATCTCTGGCCTGTTGGATAACGGCATAATGAGAAGTCAAAGTTTGGACTGAGGACCATGTCGCTGCCCTGCAGATCTCCTGGATTGGGTCCTGGGCCAGGACTGCTGCCAAGGAGGTCCGTACTCTTGTAGAGGGCAGATCAGTGTGGAGGGCAGATATCTTTGCCAAATCATAACATGATCTGATGCTTAGGACTCTGAGCACGGCAACTAGGAATGCTAGCATATAGTTGAATAAACGATTAATTGATAAACCTAGGCTTATCAATTAATCCTATCAACTACACGCACTCATCCCCTTGCTGCCCCTACATCAGAGGTAACAATGGGGAGGAATTGGGAGCCGGTGCCCATGAGGAGCTGGTTTTAAGCTGGCTTCCCACGAACACTGGATCCGCCTGTCACTCCCATCACCACACTGTTGCCTCTGATAGAGAGGCAGCAGTGCAGAGGGGGAGAGGGGGAAGGAGGGAGCCAATATGCATGGGGAGATGGTTTTCAAGCCAGCTCCATACACATATCAGCTCCCACAGACCCACCCACCAACCCTTGCTGCCTCCTATAGAGGCAGTGAGAGCAGGCAGGAAGAAGCTGGTGCTGAGGGAAGCCAGCTTAAAAGCCAGTTCCCTGCAGCACCAACTCCACAGTGCCACCTGCCCCACCCCATGCTGCTGCCTCAATTAGAGGAGGAGCAGGGGATGGCATGGGAAGCTGCTGTGAAGCAGCCTCTGTCCATGGGGGGGGTCCAAGCTCCCTGCAGAGATTGCTCCACCTCCCATGGAGCAGCCTCTGTCCGCGGTGAGCCTGGGCCCAACGTTGGCAGAGGCAGCTTCATGGCAGGAGCTCCTGTCTGTGGGGGGTCCGAGCTCCCTGTGGACAGAGGTTGTTCTGCATCCCAATAACTATTTAAGTTGTTTACAGGTAGGAATTGAGTCCACTAGGGAATCATTCGAAAATCAGAGAGAAAAAAGAGAGAGAGAAGATGACGAAGAAGAAGACAAAGAAGAGGAAGAACGCTCCAACAACTATCACTGGTGGTAAGAAGGAACTAGAGAGGTGTCAGGTCATTAGAGCCTTATATGTAGCACCATGAAGGCATGACTTGAGGGGGCACCATAGCCAACTGGACAAGTATCACTAAGGGAAAAACCTTCCGACGACCGTGCATGCAGCACACACACACCTACTTGGAGCTGATGTGAACAAGCACTCAAAGAGGAATATTCTTCATCTAGGGCCTGATTTTTGGGCCTGATCTTTTCACTATCATCAATGAGAATTGGATCAGGCTCCTGAATTCTACACGTTTATATTCTTCTAATGTTCCAATGTTATTTCCAATAAACCATTTTAGAGAAATTTCCTCCTAATTTCCTAAATCTGAACATCAGTTTAACTCACTGCCCATGACCAAGAATGACTGGGTTAAGAAAATGGTCCCACTTTTACACAAAATATATTGTTAGTGACAAGTAATTTTTTGTAGAATTGTAGTATGATTATGGATATTATTTTTGTCACAGTAAAATTAAGCAAAATTCATAGAAGAATTATGGTAAAAATATAAAAAAATCAAGGTACAATCACAGCAACAAATATTGTGTAACAATTTAACAATAAAATATTACAGTATAACAGTTACATGCAACAACATTAATGCAATAGTTCATTTCCTTGTCATAGTAAACTATTTTGAAATTCTATATGAATATTGTGCAATCATTTTTTAAACAAAAATAACAAAAAGCTATGTAACAAAAATCACTGATTCTTTTTTAGTAAAGTCCCTTTTACAAACTACTGCAATTTTGGAAAAAGCATTTGGCATCAATATTGTTGACTGGCACTGCTAAGCATCTCAGGGCAATTGACAGAGCTGGGAATCTGGCCATCATGCTTCTCTAGAATTGGAAAACATCCTGATTCCTCAATTCTTGAACTGCTCAACAGTAAGCCCAATACTCTCTAAATGCTGCAATTTTGTCTTCAAACAATGGCATATGTTCAAATATCAAGGTGTTTTGCTTGATTTGGCTCAAATACATGGCATGCCCTGAAGAAAGTGACCACAGATTGGTGAAAGCAGAAAGTTGTGTCAGTGTACATGTACATGCATGACTTTTTTTAAGCTTTCCAAGACTACTGTTTTTGCTGTTGCGTGTTGGTAAGAGTCAAAGCCCACAGCAAAGGATCGTGCACTTCATTTTTGACTTCATGAGCATGAACTATGAGCTATTAATAAGCTGTAAGCATGTTCATGATTCAGAGTGCAAACTCTTTCAAAGCCTGGAGACCTTCAATAAATGCTACAGACTGGCAAAGACAACTATCTCTTGACATTTGAATTACTAGTATGACCATTCTCCTCTGTAAAAAATGAAACATAATCCTCAGTATGATCAATGTGATAGAGAGCTACATTGAACCAGTTCTTCCATGTGGTTATCATGAGGATTGGTGGGATGCAAATACACAGTTCTGAGCTTTTCTGGCAAGGCAGGCAGTGAAAGCATGTTTTGCAGCAACCACTAATTCATTTACTTTCAAAAGTATCTTCCTCCTCAGACTCCCCACAAAGTTAAGCAAATGTGCCATTCATGTAAGACAGGGGAGGGCAATAATTTTCAGAGGGGGAGTCACTTAATGAATTTTGCTACATGGTCATGGGCTAGCTCCATCCCCCAAAAGGGGCAGGGCCTGGAGCAGAAGGGGTGTGGCTGGGGACTAGCCCCCCTGGAGTTGCCTGGGACCAGAGGCTTTGAATTAAAGACACAGAAATGGGCTTGTGGCTCCCAGCCCTGTCGCTACCACTTTGCCTGGCAGCTAGCCGGGATTGCTGCCACTATTTAAAAGCTCGTGGCTCTGGCACCTTCCAGGGTAACACTGAAATGTGAGCCATGAGGCATTTAAATAGGATCTTGCTACCTGAGCCACTGCCTGGCAATTTGGTGGCACAGGTAGCAGCGATAAATAGAAAGCGATCAGATGCAGCCCACAGGCTGGACCAAAGTGTTACTCAGGCCAGATCCAGCCCCCGGGCCGCATCTTGCCCAGCCCTGATGTAAGATGTACAGCATTTAAAAACAAAGGTTTCATATGTCAGTCCCAAGCTTTCCCCTTGTAGATGGCATTATCCACAAATTCAGTGCTGGAATCCAACAGTACTGTGAATTTTTCAACAATTCCCCTTATTGCTCTGCTGTCTGGTTTAATATCAACTGCTTCCAAAACTTCACAATGTAACAAAAAACTATCCAGCTTGTGTTCACCTATGTCTGAAGTGCTTGCCTTTCTCATAAAATTGACCGGTACATTGCATACCATGCAAAACAATCTTCCTCCACCTTCATGGAATGTTTTAGAGTACTGCTCTGGTTGCTGTTTAGTGCTTAATTTTGCTACTTTGCTATTTTTTTGCTTGCTGTTATCCTAGTCTTATTTCAAACTGATCTCTGTAACCCCTTTTACACGATACACAACTCTTACTTGTGAAATTCAATGAAGACCGCATGATGTAACATTCTTAGTTACTGTTGCTAGGAGATTGACTGTAAACAGGGTAAGTGGTGGTGAGTACAAACAAATATTAGTGAGTTTATTTAGTTTCTTTTTTTACATATTATTTCTGGGCCTTACAAACAAACAAAAATTAAAAAACAGTTTTACAGGCATGGAATGGTGCATTTTATGGTATTTTCACAGGACCAAACTGAAATAAACAGCAAAATACAAGGATTGTATGACAATGCTGACTATTGCAACAACTGTATTCCATAAATTTGGTTAATTCTTCTATTTTGGGTGGCAGAGACTAAATATTGAAAAAAGCTAGTCCGGGTTTTAAAGCTTTTGTTTGTTTGTTTGTTTGTTTGTTTGTTTTTTGTTTTAAAGGTTTAAAGCACTGTGTACCAAGTTAAATTAAACCTATAAAAATGACAGAAAGCATGTACTTGTACAAAAGATAAAAATGGAGGAGGAATATCTGTAGGTGGAGGGAATTGAAAGTGGAAGTTGACAATATTACAAAACTTATTTAAATAACTGATTTGCAAAAAGATACATAAAGATGCTTACACAACTGCATTGACTCCTCTACAATAGCGCTCCCACATGCTTCGAAACCTTGGCTGTCCCCCAATGTCCCATACCTGGAGAAAAAGGAAAGGTTTATTTATATTATTCTGAGTATGCCATTGGTATGAACAGAGATTTAGAAATTAAAACATAAATTTTAAGCTAATTTTTAATGTCTACCAGATTAAGTTGTTCAATCACATTAACTATGTAATGTTATTTCTGGGTGTAAAGAGAGCAGAAGAAAGAACATATTAGTACTTCAATGACATAAAGGAGAGACAGTACACACTTGAATGTAATTAGTGGATTAATCTGGCTAATTATACTATCTCAATAGCTTTCACGTTTGATCATTGAAGATGCTTTTAAAGCTATGAGGTCAAGATAAATAAGATAAATGGTAGCTAATTGCAAAGTTGTAGAACCACTCAGTGATAAGACATGACTCATCAGTACACCACAGGAAAAGAAAAGCTCAAATATACATAAATTCTACTAAACAAGTTTGATAGGCTGAAAATAATCTCTCAAACCCAATGGTCGCTCTAACCTTTCCCATTCATGTGCAGATTTTTTTCCATACATGTTGCTGAATAAATATTTTATATGCACCGAGGCATGTGTGAATAAGTACTACCAACAGAACCACAAAACCTAGATGAGGGCGCTCTGCTAATTGCTTTGTAGTTTCTCCTGAGTGGCTCCACAAGCATGCAATTTAATGGAAACACTGCAAGCCCCAATCCTGCAAACACTTATGCAGATTCTTCACCGTATGCACATGAGAAGCCCCATTGACATCAGTGGAAGCAAATACCACTGGAGTTCTTTGAGATGTTTTGTCATTAGAAGAGTGTACCCGTGAACCTTCTCATCATAGGTTTTTGGTAGCATTGTCTGTGTGGTCCATCCCCGGTACATTTGATATATAGTGGGGAGCAAACCCAATGCCACTCCAATCCTTTCTCCAGGAAGAAATCCTTTCAGAAACAAGGACAATGAAGCAGACAGGACAGGTGGTTAGTGGAGCATCCATAGGGATAAAAGAGCTCAAAGAAATCCAGTTACAGTACAAGTAAGCAACCTCTTCTTCTTTGAGCAGATGTCCCTATGGAAGCTCCACTTCAGGTGACTCTCAAGCAGTCTCCAAACTATGGGAACAGGTGCTGAGTAGTTGAATCTAGTACAGATTTCAAGAACAGCCATTTCAAAAAGTTCATCTGCCTTGGAAGCATACACAATAGTGTAGTGTCTAGAAAAAATGTGAAGAGATGCGCAGGTAACAGCTTTACCATAGTCTGAGATGGGAGTCTCCTTAAGCAGGGTGACAGATTTGGGCTGCACTCTGGTGAATGGGCAGCCAACCTTGCAGGGGCATTGCACTCCAGACATTTTGTAGCATGGCATTATGCAACCAAAATCCATTTTAATAGTCTGAAATAGGGGTTCCCTTCATTGGTGTCTTCTAAAGAGAGAAAAGCCTTAAGAGAGGTTTTAAAGGTAGACCATAAGATCTCTTCTAAAATCCATAGTGTGAAGACTACTTTCTTCCCCAGTTTGTGAGGTTTAGAAGACTGACAATTGAATGTCTTGGAATAGTCTCTTTGTCCTGGTAAAATACAATATGGGATGGATCCTCCACAAGGGCTCCCAATTCCATTACGGTCTTATGTACTATGAGGAAGGTTTTGAAGGACAAATGGAGGAGGAGGAGTAAATGTAGGATGGTCTCCTTAAAACATTGAGAATGAGATCAATGTCCCAAGATAGCACAGGGTCTCCAATGTGTGAGAAGAGGTTAGTGAAGCCCTTAATGAATCTAGACATCATGGAATTCACAAACACTGAAAGCTCATCAAGAGGTAAGTGATGAACTTTGATGAAGCTGAGTGACAAATCTGATGTTTTTAAACTCAGTAGTAAGTCAAATATATGACTGAAATGTGACTGGAAAGAAACAGTGCCTGCTGGATTGTCCAGGAGTGGAATTACTTCCATTTTGCAAGGAAGTCTCTCTCATGGACTGTTTTCTACTCTTTAAAAGAACATTCATATTTAGAAATATCAGTCTGTAGATATGCTGTCAGAAGTAAGAGAAGAGGCAGTCGTAATGAAGTAAGAATCAGATGTGGGACTCTTATCTACATTGCTCAGGCTGGTGCTATGTAGATAATCTCAGCTTCTCATTAGATCTTATTCAGGACTTTAAGAAACAACAGTGTGGTGGAGGAAGGGAATACACATACAGCAAAGTTTGTGGCAAAGGAATGTGGAAAGCATCTCTACTACAGCAGTGCCTACCTCCCAGAGACCACAGTCAGGAGCTGGGGCTATGGTTTGGGATTTGGGGTCAGGGTCCAGGAAAGGGCCACTGCCATGAATGGAGCCAAAGCTGGGGCCAGGAGCTGAGGCCATGGTCCAAAGGTGCTCCCACCTTGTCCCCCATAGGGGCTGGGTTGGGTCCCGCTACACCCACCCCAAGCATTCTTCTGTGCCCCATAGGGAAACCAATGTATTAGGGAATTGTGGCTTTGCTCTCCTCTCAAATAAACTTTTTGGCCCACTGCAAGGAGGTCTATCTCAGGGAATTCCTAAGTGAAGAATATTTCATGTAGGATTGGATTCTTTGGCTCCCATTCATGGTCCAGGAAAAAATGTCTGTTATAATTTTGCTAACCTGATTGACATCTTAACAGCATACCAACTTAGTGATTTATGCACCAATTCCATAGTTTTATTGTCTATGTGCACAAGGACAGATTTTATTTCCTTTGGTAGTTTATGTAATACATAGCCCTCTGTTTGTTGTGTCATGTTCCCAACCAACTTGCTCTCGCTGCAATAAGTGGCTGCATACATAATGAATTACTATGAGAAAGAGTATATTGGTGTGTATGGCAGACTCCTGAAAAGTCTATTACCCCTGAGCTATAGAGTCCTGGAGGAGAGCCTCAACCCTAACTTGGAGATATCTATGGTTATAATCTTTATTGGGGAAGGATGCATGAGTGGGACAAACTTTGTGAGGATCCTTGCACAAGCTGGACGAGTTGTATTTGTTTGGTAAGTAGACAGTCCTAAACCAGGCTGGAAAGCATCAGGAATGTAGTCTAGCATGATGTATTATGAATGTATAGGCTGCCATACATCTCCGTAGTCGCAGGCAAGTGCTTGCAATGGCTTGGGGTCTCAGCTGGAGCCTGGAGTTGAGGCTGAACATAGTGATGAACCAGTCCATAGGTAAATAAACTTTGGCAGTCATGGAATCCAGGGTGACCCCCTGAACTCAATGCACTGAAGGGGTATCAGAGTGTATTTATCCTTGTTATGCCCCAGCAGCAATGAGTAGGGAAGGGCATAGGCTTGTTCACAGACTGAATCTCTAGCAAAGGCCAAATCCCTGAAAAGCCAGTCCCGAAGACAGGGAAGACCAGTATAATCAATTACCAGTTAGGCCACCTCTACCACGACCACCTTCACAAAGACTGTTGGGCAAGCTGAGAAGCCAAAGAGAAGTACTCACTACTGATAGCGCTCATTGCTAATGACAAACTGCAAAAAGAGTTAGTGATGCATCTAACTCACAATGTAAAAATATGAATCCTGAAGATGAAGGGCCTCAAACCAGTCCCCTGGATCTAGCAATGGTACTATTGTTGTAGGGATCATGTCCTGATCATCTGCTTTTCTTTAAAATGTGCTCAATATTTTGAGATACAGGACTGGTCCTTATCCTCCTTTATTCTTGGGTATCTGGAATGGATCATTTTCCAGTGAAGGAAGTGGAACTATTTTGATCACCACCAAAAGCAGAGGATACTGTTTTAAATTGCTAGGTGCCAAATCATTTTATTTTAAAAATTAGTAAAAATATTTTAGTCAGAGAAACAAGAAATGCTAGATTAGTTTTTATTGTTTCTCTTAAAGCCAACCCAGTGCGATAACTCTTAATACTTAGTCACGTGAGTTCTTTTGCATACCTTAGTCTTGATCTTTGTGTCTTCCAAACAAAATAATCACAATTATTAGCCATGTTTATTTTATTAGTAAAGAAAGGGAAATAAAACTTTAAACAGAATGGAACAAATAATAATACAACCAATAAACATAACTTGTTACAATCTCTTCTGTACATCTTTCTTTGGAAGACCTTTAATAGAGATTGAGATTAAACCCTTGAGGGTATGTCTAGACTACATGGCTCCGTCGATGGAGCCATGTAAACTAGTTTACATGTAAACTAGTTTCACGAGGCATACCAGAGCGGTCGACAAAGGCTTCCCTTGTCGACCGCGCCGTGTCTAGACTGCCGCGCTGTGCTGGATCAGCTGATCGTCGGCACAGCGCGGTGGCCATTTTTATTTTAATGAAGCGGGAATTGTTTAAATCCCCACCTCATTGACTATGCCGGGTAAACTAGTTTACATGGCTCTGTCAATGGAGCCACGTAGTCTAGACGTACCCTAAGAGTTTAATGCATGATGTTCTTTGTTTTGTAAATTAAGACCAAAATACATTGTTTCCAAAATTACTGTGAATTCAGTTCAGTGTGTTTTAAAGACACCTGCACTATTTATATATGGGTAAAATATTTTGGTCAAGTGGACCTTGTTGGTTATTAATAGCCAAGTAGTTCATAATTAGAGAAATAAAGCAACCTTAATTAAATTCTATAAAATTGAAGAAAATATTTAAATTTATTACTCAGAAGAAGTACCCATTTAAGATGTTACCTGAAGACAGGCCAATTAACCAATATTAAGAATCTTAAATCCAATTAAATCCCACTATGTCTCTTATTTACCAATATATAGCTCCTGTCACCTCATCAGTAATATTTGGTATAGCCATCTGGTAATTAACATGAGAAATAGTAATTTAAGTTAAAACAGTTTTTTCATACCCCAATATAGCTTTCTTTGATAGGATAACAAGTCTTGTGGATAAGGGAGAAGTGGTGGATGTGGTATACATAGACTTTAGTAAGGCGTTTGATTCGGTCTCGCATGATATTCTTATCAATAAACTAGGCAAATACAACTTAGATGGGGCTACTATAAGGTGGGTGCATAACTGGCTGGATAACCATACTCAGAGAGTAGTTAGTAATGGTTCACAATCCTGCTGGAAAGGTATAACAAGTGGGGTTCCACAGGGGTCTGTTTTGGGACTGCTCTGTTCAATATCTTCATCAACGATTTAGATATTGGCATAGAAAGTACGCTTATTAAGTTTGCAGATGATACCAAGCTGGGAGGGATTGCGACTAATCTAGAGGATAGGGTCATAATTCAAAATGATCTGGACAAATTGGAGAAATGGTCTGAGGTAAACAGGATGAAGTTTAATAAAGACAAATGCAAAGTGCTCCACTTAGGAAGGAACAATCAGTTTCACACATACAGAATGGGAAGCGACTGTCTAGGAAGGAGTACGGCAGAAAGGGATCTAGGGGTTATAGTGGACCACAAGCTGAATATGAGTCAGCAGTGTGATGCTGTTGCAAAAAAAACAAACATGATACTGGGATGCATTAACAGGTGTATTGTGAGCAAGACACGAGAAGTCATTCTTCCACTCTAATCTGCGCTAGTTAGGCCTCAGTTGGAATACTGTGTCCAGTTCTGGGCACTGCATTTCAAGAAAGATATGGAGAAATTGGAGAGGGTCCAGAGAAGAGCAACAAGAATGAATAAAGGTCTAGAGAACATGACCTATGAAGAAAGGCTGAAAGAATTGGGTTTGTTTAGTTTAGAAAAGAGAAGATTGAGGGAGGACATGATAGCTGTTTGCAGGTATCTAAAAGGGTGTCATAAGGAGGAGGGAGAAAACTTGTTCATCTTGGCCTCTGAGGATAGAACAAGAAGCAATGGGCTTAAACTGCAGCAAGGGAGGTTTAGGTTGGACATTAGGAAAAAGTTCCTAACTGTCAGGATAGTCAAACACTGGAATAAATTGCCCAGGGAGGTTGTAGAATCTCCATCTCTGGAGATATTTAAGAGTAGGTTAGATAAATGTCTATCAGGGATGGTCTAGACAGTATTTGGTCCTGCCATGAGGGGACTGGACTCGATGACCTCTCGAGGTCCCTTCCAGTCCTAGTATTCTATGATTCTATGATAACCATTTCAGGAGTTTAAATCTAATCCCTTGGCAGTATCTTAGTTAACTTTCTTTCCAATTTATTTCTGAAGTTTTGAGATTTTCTCTGTGTTACTTTTTTTCCCCCTTGAGTTGTCCTGTTTTTCTTATCTGTCTATGGCAGCTTGTTTACTGTCTAAGCAAAGTAGGAGAATGTGTATGTGTAGGGAGGAGCTCACTTCAGGAACTTTTATACCCTTCTCCTTATTTTCATGTAAGCATAGCAAAAACTCTCCCTTTGGGTTTGTGTAAGAATCAGGCTGATTGCTGCTACTCTTTCACAGGCTCCATGCCTTCATGGGTAGTCCCTATGGCCATGTCTACACTAGAAAATTATTTTGAAATAATAACTCCCAAAATAACTATTTTAAAATAGTGTGTCCACGCTACAGGGAAGCCTCAAAATTAGTCCGAGGCTTAGTCTTAATGCGGACACGCTACCTCAACTTAGAGCCCCAGGAAGCACTGGGGGTAATTACTTTGAATGACACTGGAGAGCAGTTATTTTCAAATAACAGCAACAGAGAGTCCACACTACCACTATTTTGAAATAACTATTACGAAATAAGCATTATTCCTTGTGGAAAGCAGGAGTTATTATTTCAGAATAACCAGCCCATTATTTCAAAATATGGGTTTGGTAGTGTGGACATAAGAACATAAGAACGGCCGTACTGGATCAGACCAAAGGTCCATCTAGCCCAGAAGCCTGTCTGCCGACAGTGGCCAGCACCAGGTGCCCCAGAGAGGGTGGACCAAAGACAATGATCAAGCGATTTGTCTCCTGCCATCCTTCTCCAGCCTCTGACAAACAGAGGCCAGGGACACCATTTCTATCCCCTGGCTAATAGCCTTTTATGGACCTAACCTGCATGAAATTATCTAGCTTCCCTTTAAACTCTGTTACAGTCCTAGCCTTCACAGCCTCCTCTGGCAAGGAGTTCCACAGGTTGACCACACACTGTGTGAAGAAGAACTTTCTCTTATTAGTTTTAAACCTGCTACCCATTAATTTCATTTGGTGTCCTCTAGTAGTTCTATTATGGGAACTAATAAATAACTTTTCTTTATCTGCCCTCTCCACACCACTCATGATTTTATATACCTCTATCATATCCCCCCTCAGTCTCCTCTTTTCTAAACTGAAAAGTCCCAGTCACTTTAACGTCTCCTCATATGGGACCCATTCCAAACCCCTAATCATTTTAGTTGCCATTTTCTGAACCCTTTCCAAGGCCAAAATATCTTTTTTTGAGGTGAGGAGACCACATCTGTACACAGTATTCAAGATGTGGGCATACCATAGTTTTATACAGGGGCAGTAAGATATTCTGTGTCTTATTTTCTATCCCTTTCTTAATAATTCCTAGCATCCTATTTGCCTTTTTGACCGCCGCGCCGCTGTACACTGTGTGGAAGTTTTCAGAGAACTATCCACGATAACTCCAAGATCTCTTTCCTGATTTGTCATAGCCAAATTAGCCCACATCATACTGTACGTATAGTTGGGGTTATTTTTCCCGATGTGCATTACTTTACACTTATCCACATTAAATTTCATTTGCCATTTTGTTGCCCAATCACTCAGTTTGGTGACATCTTTCTGGAGTCCCTCACAGTCTGCTTCTGTCTTGACTATCCTAAACAGTTTGGTATCATCCGCAAACTTTACCACCTCACTGCTTACCCCTTTCTCCAGATCATTTATGAATAAGTTGAAAAGGATTGGTCCCAGGACTGACCCTTGGGGGACACCACTAGTTACCCCTCTCCATTCTGAAAATTTACCATGTATTCCTACCCTTTGTTTCCTGTCTTTTAACCAGTTCTCAGTCCAAGAAAGGACCTTCCCTCTTATCCCATGGCCATGTAATTTACACAAGAGCCTTTGGTGAGGGACCTTGTCAAAGGCTTTCTGAAAATCTAAGTATACTATATCTACTGGATCCCCCTTGTCTGCATGTTTGTTAACCCCTTCAAAGAACTCTAATAGGTTAGTAAGACATGATTTCCCTTTACAGAAACCATGTTGACTTTTGTCCAACAAATTATGTTCTTCTACTTGCCTCACAATTTTATTCTTTACTATTGTTTCGACTAATTTGCCCAGTACTGAAGTTAGACTTACCGGTCTGTAATTGCCAGGATTGCCTCTAAAGCCCTTTTTAAATATTGGTGTCACATTGGCTACCTTCCAGTCATTAGGTACGGAAGCCGATTTAAGGGATAGGTTACAAACCACAGATAATAGTTCAGCAATTTCCCATTTGAGTTCTTTTAGAACCCTCGGATGAATGCCATCCGGTCCGGAGATTTGTTAACATTAAGTTTTTCTATTTGTTCCAAAACCTCTTCTAATGACACTTCAATCTGGGACAGTTCCTCAGATTCATCACCCACAAAGGACGGTGCAGATTTGGGAATCTCCCTAATGTCCTCAGCCGTAAAGACTGAAGCAAAGAAATCATTTAGTTTATCTGCAATGGCTTTATCATCCTTGATTGCTCCTTTTATATCTCAATCGTCTAGGGGACCCACAGGTTTTTTAGCAGGCTTCCTGCTTCTAATGTACTTAAAAAACATTTTGTTATTTCTTTGAGAGTTTTTGGCTAGCTGTTCCTCAAAATCTTTTTTTGCTTTTCTTATTACATTTTTACACTTGATTTGACAGTGTTTATGTTCCTTTCTATTTATCTCACTAGGATTGGACTTCCACTTCTTAAAAGATGCCTTTTTGTCCCTCACTGCTTCTTTTACATGGTGGTTAAGCCACGGTGACTCTCTTTTAGGTCTCTTGCTATGTTTTTTAATTTGGGGTATACATTTAAGTTGGGCATCTATTATGGTGTCTTTAAAAAGTTTCCCTGCAGCTTGTAGGGATTTGGCTCTAGTCATTGTGCCTTTTAATTTCTGTTTAACTAACCATAATTTTTTTATTATGGTCACTATTCCCAAGCGGTCCTGCAACCGTTATCTCCTGGACCTGATCCTGCGCTCCACTCAGGACTAAATCGAGAATTGCCTCTCCCCTTGTGGGTTCCTGTACCAGCTGCTCCAAGAAGCAGTCATTTAAGCCATTGAGAAATTTTATCTCTGCTTTTCTTCCTGAGGTGACATGTATCCAGTCAATATGGGGATAATTAAAATCCCCCATTATTATAGAGTTCTTTATTTTGGTAGCCTCTCTAATCTCCCTCAGCATTTCAATGTCAGTATCGCTGTCCTGGTCAGGTGGTCAGTAATATATCCCTACTGCTAATTTCTTATTATTGGAGCATGGAATTACTATCCAAAGCGATTCTATTGAACATGATGATTCATTTAATATTTTATTGGGATACAATATTAAATATTTTATTGGGACGCTCTGCTTGTTATTTCTAAATAAGAAGCGTTATTTCAAAATAACACCCTAGTATAGACCAGGGCTGGGAGACTCTTTGTCTTATGAATGTACAGTCTAGTAATGAATATAAAATATTTATTTAATCATCTTTGTTCTTCTTGTGCCAAAAAAGCATCAGATAACTTTCAAAGTTGGCTTTAACTCTGTTTTTATTCAGTCTATTTTCTGAGATATTTTTAAGGTTTAACAGGAAACTGAAATCTGTTTTCAAAAACTCCAAATACTCCTGTTCTTTATACAAAGATTTTAGATTTCAAACAGTCTTAAAATTAAATAACACTTGAAAAGTTTTCAGCTAAGTCATTGATTTTACATTATAATTTTTGGAACAATGATTTTATCTTCCTCAAATTGGGTAAGGATTTGATTGCTCACTGATAGTAAATAAAATTTCTTAGCGGTTACATAGTTACTCGGTGCCCCCACAGAGGGGGTGAGGCCAGAAGCTTGTGTGCTCCCAACCCCACTCCTAGGGAATCCCCAGCCACCTTGAGCCGATTTGCTAGGGTAGCTGGTTTAAAAACCGGCTCCTCACACAGACCGGCTTCATCCTACCACCCCGTGCTGCTGCCTGTCTGATACAGAGGCAGCAGCGCAGATCAGCAGCAGCCGCTATCTACAGGGGGCCCAACCTCCCTGCGGACAGAGGCTGTTCCAGCATCCCATCTACTACAGAGGCAGCAGCGTGGGGTGGCAAGAGGTCTCCCTGCACAGACAGGCTCACACCTGCTGCCTCGCACTGCTGCCTCTGTATCAACAATACCTATTGTTCCAAGCATCAAGGTTATAATGTATGTATAGCTATAGCTGAAAATTCATTAAAGGCATACACAAACTGTATCTACCAAATTTAAAACGTTACATCATTTTTGCATCAAAATTGGTTTCTCTCCTACATTTAGAAGGCCCTTGTAAGATGGGGTCCTGAAAAGGGAAGGAGTGGGGGGACTGAGACAGAACTGAATGGCATAATCTGATATAATGACTTCCAGCTGTCTGATGTGATCTGTTCCCATAAAAGTCTGAAATGGGAAAGACCATCCCCGTAGAGTGTGAGATGGGAGGGGGAAGGGTGGTCCAGCATAAGATCCTGATGGTGGAGTGAATCATGGCGTTTGATCAGTATAATCACAACCAGTTAGAGGTAGTTGCCAGTGGTCGCAGTGGATGACGAGTCTTTATTGTGACATCTAGATCTTTTCTTGGGCAGTTCTACCATCCATTTGTATGTATGGTACTGGAAAGGGTGAGATGTTTGGGCTGTCTGTGATCTGCTGAATATCCTTGGGTTGAAGGAATATAGATGCCTAAGAATCAAAGAATTAGACTTCAATAGATTCCTGGAATGAAGTCTTTTCCAACTATCATGAACCTTTTTATTCTATAGTTCATAAATCACTTTTCTGTATTGACCTCATTACCATTTCCAATACTTTAGGCTCATGCTTTAGATAAAAATACTTCCCAATTGACAATTAAATAATTCCTTGATTGGAATCTTACTACTCACTCTGGCAACACATTAGTGTATAAATATAGTAGGGATGTACAATCCCATTTAATTGGTTAACCAGTTAAACATAATATGTTCCCCTCTGCCCCATGTAGGGTGATTAGCGGTTAACCTTTCACATCCCTTGAATGTAGACTGCTTTTGATCTCCAATTAAGAATTTACACTTTAAGGACAACAAAATAACCATTTGTATGCCATCCTGGTATCAATTATTACTCTCCCTGACCTTTTGGGGAATATTTCAGATTGACTTAATAAAAATCAACCATTTATTTATAAAGCATAAAAAGGGATGAGTACACAGTGCAATATTACAAACCTCATGCCAGTGCCAATATCTGTTTGAGTGTAAAGAAAAAAATCAATTATTTTCCTAATAGATCAGAAGGAAAAGGGGGTAGGAGATGAGGGGGGACAGAGTCCAGTGTTAAGAAAAGACCTTAGAAAATTATTACAATTCATTCCTGTTTCCAAGAGTAATACCTACAGGATGGTTTGGACTAAAAATGAGATAATCTGACATACAAAGATAACAGCTCTACACTGTCTAGTGATACAGTTTACCTTATCTGTGCAATATTTCTTCTGATTTATGAGGACTAATCAAGTCAGTAGAATCATCCTGAAACACTCCAAAGGCAATTTATCTCCAGCTGAGTATGAGTCGGTTTTCTCAATAAACCTGCTGGCAATCCATTAGAGAATGGTGTACAGGATGCAAACTGGAATGAATGTACTTGATAGGATTTGAAGACCTTATAATCTATAACTGGAGGAACTAAAGTGATCTCTAATAGAGAAGGAAAACAGACAAAATTGATTAACTAGAAAAATGGATAGTGTCTGAACTGCCACCTGTACCTCTTTACCTAGCCAAATAAAAATGATTAGGTAACTATTGTACATAATAGTACTTCTGAGGCTTATTTATCATCTTACAGAACTCACAACTGTACTAGGTACTCCATAAAAAACACAGTCCTTGCCCAAACAGTTCACAATCCAAATGACGGAAGTGGATATAACATATACCAGGAAAGGGAATGAAGAGGACAAACATGCCTTACAGATACATGGTTAGATGGTGACTCATTTAAGACATATATTTAATTTGGTCATAGAAATGTTTTCTTGTGCAAGCCCTGTGTGCGCAATATATCACCTATTTTTATATCACAGTATTCAGTGGTCCCCATTTTTTTTTCTATTGAGCTGCCTCTTCCCATAATGGAGCCTGTCCCTCAACCCCACCCCCAATCCCAGAGCCATGGCAGGAGCAGTGGTTGGCAGCTAGGGCTAGGAACTTGGGCTATGGTCAGGAACTGCAGATGGAAACTTTGGTCAGAAACCAGGACTGCAGTTGAGAGTCAGAGCCCAGAGCTGCAAATCAGGGCCACCATTAGGAGCCATGAGCCAGGGTTGGGATCCAGGGTCACCATCAGGAGCAAAGGCTGGGGAGTGGCTGGGGGCTGGAGAGGAGTTGAGGACAGAGAGGGGCTGGGTAACGTTCTCTCCTTACCCCCCACAGAACCTGGCCTGGGCCCTGCTGCATCCCCCAAACATTCCTCCACACCTGCATGCAGGCATGGGGGGAAGGGCACATGCCAGAGTTTAGGAACAACTGGTATAGGGAAAACATATACCAATGGTCCCCAAAGGGGGGAAGTCATGACTTAATAGCATAAGACAGAATTCACTATAAAAATCAAGATGTCTAAGTGGTATTAAATGTAAATGTAATTAAATTCTTACAGCAATCTCCTTTCATCCCTCATGATTAGAATGTCCAAATATTATAGGCAATTTTATCCCGAGTTGACCAGGGTATCTAAAGAATAGGAAAATAATCCAGAGGATGCCCAAAATGAATAAGGAAGAAGCTTCTTTGCTAGACTGATGCATTGCTAAAGAGGAGATTTAAATCACATTAGGCAGATGACTCTCAGACTAAATCTCAGAGGCAGTTCATATTCCCATAGAATTTCATAAATAATTGTTAGTCATTCCAATCTCTGTGCATATAAATCCTTGATATACAGAAAGTGTTTTATAGTCTCAAGAGAGTTGTCCAATACAAACACAACTAGTTTTAATTAATAAGTTAGGGTACTCAGAATGTGTTAATTCACCATTCATTTTAGTCTTCTTACACGGACACGTTAAATCAAGTTAATTAAAAACAAGAACCCCTCTTGTCCAATTTCCATACTTTATCTGGAATAAGAGTCTTTCATAGGATTACAGCTGTCATACTGCATAACAGGTTTAAGTGGCAAATCTTTCCTTTTTTGCACAGGAAAGTTTTAGCAACAAACCAGGGAGGCATGATGAAGAGTTTGGAAACCTATAGGTGGATTGGGGACACAGTGCACTGGTAGGTTTTCAATAAGGCTATGTCTACACAGCAAGCCTGTTATTTCAAAATAATGGGCCGCTGGAGTCACCAATGTTGTCAGTCAGGTGGGGTCCTCATGATCTGATTAGATCCTCTCTATCCATCATGCTGAACCTGGGTGTGTATCTGTGAGGAGTGTGGGTACTAAGGTCTTTTTTAATGAGCTAGTGGTACCGCGTGCTTTCAACTTATAACCCGTACCAATTACTGTTTTGCAGTCGGTACCTACCACCAATTACTGTTCTACACCTTGGCTTATTACCAGTTATTATTTTGCACGCTCAGCCACATTTGTGTCAAGTTCTGTGAGCAGGGACCTGCCTCCTGGTCACAGCTTAGCTTTGCTTTATGTTAGCCATGTTTTGTCCATTGTTAGCTGGGCCTCAGGCCTCAAACCAGGCCTGTGCTACATGGACCTATGTTTTAGGCCTTCACCTTAGTACAGTGGTTTCTTACTCCAACTTCTGTAACTCTCATTTCACGAGGAGTAAAGGAAATCGAAGGAAGAGTGTTCTTCCTTTGACTTCCTGTTGTGTAGACAACGCCAAAAGCCAAGTTAAAGTACTTATGCTGTTCTTTCAAAATGCAAACAAACACATTTAGTTCTACTCAGAAGGTTATCTTTGCTACAAGACAGAATTGATAATAAAATAAAAATAAAAACTGTTCTCAGAAGAAAAAACTTTAAATAATGTAGAAATAGAGATGAGAATCAAACTCTACAGGGAGAGACTAAATCCATAGACAAATCAGAGATTGCACAGATAATTCTAGTGTGCTGCTCATGGCAATTTTGGCATCATACTGTACATTGACAAGCATAGACTGGAGAAATAAGGTGCTTCTATAGAGTTCCTAGGTGCACCTATAACATTTAATCCCAATTCCCAAAGTCACAGTATAAAAGCAGTAATTAACAGTAACCATTAACAGTGGGGAAATAGCTCATCAGGAAATACTCAGTTTCAGTGTCAAGAAAATGTGAAAATGCAAATCAAGTAAGAATGGAAATTTCTTTTAAATCACATCTATGGATAAATATGCATGATATGTAACAAGAGATACCTTCTTTTAGTACTAGTCAAATTAGCTGCTATGGAAGATACACTCCTCTGCTCAATGCAAATGATGAGCTAAAGCTACTTCTTATCACTTTATCATCTCACCTTTTGCACTGTAGATTCCTTTTATGACTAGCTCTGTATACATTGAAAAAATATTTCAAATGACTTTTTTTTTCGTATAATTATTATAGATGGATGAAGCCCTACTTGTTTAACATTCTTCCAATTAAATATCACAATAAGCAATACCGTTATACTTCTGAGAGAAATAAGATATATTTTCTCACACACACTTTATGCAGTATATCATTATTACATTTAATCATGACACTCTTTTATAATAATCAGATGGAAAACATATTTGAGCCCGAGTCTTAAAACGAGTGACCACATGAGCTCCCGAAAACAAGGCCAGGAGTACATTAAAAGAAAGGGGCATTATACAGAAGAAAGATCTTAGTGCTTCATCACAGACAATACAGTGGCCAGAAAAAAGGTCCTGGTGCCAGAATTGTAAAAAACTGGACTCTACAGTGGGGAGAAAAGAGACCGCTAGTCCCATTGAACAAAATTGACATTAATGGTGCCTCCACCCACACCGAGTCTGGGTGGCAATATACACCCACTTTTGCCATGGCTTGTGAAATCACACCTAATTATACAAATCCAGCAAGGTGCTAATTCATCCATACATGCAGCAGGTGAAGGATACAGCTGGAGAATTTATTTGGGACTAGAGTGGTGTGAAATATTTTTTTTCAGCAAATAACATGCTGAATAACATGCTGGATAGATTCATGGGGGGGGGGCACCAAAACAATTTTGGAAATCAAGTCAAATTCAGCAAATAGTTTCATCTGAAAAAACCTCCCCTGAAAATAAAAATTTCATAAATAACAAAAATTCATTAAAAAAAAAAAAAGAACCATTTCAAAATGCCATTTTGAATTGGCATTTCATTTACAAGTGTTGATTTTGGACATTGAAAACATTTCATTTCAGCCCAAACAAAAATGTTAGATTTTCATTTCAGCCAAAAAACACACTAAACCCCACAAAAGCCAATTTTAGTTCAAAAGGAACCTATCCACCGTGACCCCAAAGTTTGGCCACCAAACAAAACATCTGTTATTCACTCAACTTTCTTTGGGAAACTGGAAGCAGGAGAGAAATGGCTGTTGACCCACAAAGATGAGTCAGTAACTAAGTAACAATTATTGATTTGTCCAACAGGTTTTCAATGATAAACATTAAAATAAAGATGAGGTCTGTATTACTAAATAGCAGTGAGAAGGCAGCAGGATGCACAGCGCTATATGCTCCATGGGAAGAACAAGTTGTTGCAGCAGCACTTAGGAGTCTGTTAAAGAAGAAGAGATCCTGGCAGTGGCATGTCAGCTTGAGCTCTCCTGAGCAGCCTACATTTTTCTCCACATTCCAACAACTGCCCTTTCCATTCAGAGTCTGAGGCTACCAAGTAGTTCTCCTGTTCCTGCCTTTGGGGCTGAAGCCAGGATTCAAACACACTCTCTTCCTCTCATCCACACCCTTAAACAAAGAGGCTTGAGGCAGCTGAGACTGAATCTCCACCCATTTCTTCTCCGATCATCTGTTGTGTGCCTCCCACTCTAACACAGAATGAAACTTTTCTAGCATAATATCCTGTGACAGAAGTAGCATATATGGGAATAGAGACCTTTCATACACTGTTGTTGTTTTTATTTCTTGAGATGTTTTAAGCAACTTCTTTTATCAACATGCAGCTTTCAAAGATAAGCTAGGTCATAAATATCAAAATTACTCAATAGCATTGTTTGCAAGAACAATATTTAGTCGTAATATATTAAATTTATTTTTTTAATTTCATTGATGGATGAACATTGAATGGCCTGTTGTTGCTAGGATCTAGTCATTTTAATAAAGTTTAGGTTCATATTTATTCTAAACTGCTGACAATCAGTAATGAAACCCTGTAATCTTCAGCTTATTTTTATTTTTTTAATTCTTGTCTATGTTTTTACTAATTGGAAGATATCCCAACCTTTTTATTCTCTAGTTTTTAAGCTTGGATGTATGGATGTGTTTAGGAACAACCTGTAAAAAATCCACAGAGTGAAAGCACCACAAAGAAAGTTCACTAGGTTTAAAAAGCCCTAAAATAGTCTAAAAAGATATTAATTAAAAGTGTTCTGCATTCTGTTTTTGAGTATCCAAAGAGACTTGAGACTTGAAGCTGTCAGCTGTAAACTGCAAAAAAGAGGTCTACTTCTACTTGTCAGTGATCTTTTAAGGCATGTATTGTATTTTCTCTGTTTAAGGAATAGGGCAGGAAAGGGTTAGCCACTACACAACTGACATCTAAGAAAAGAAGCTCTGAGACAATGGTTTAGACTGGGGAAGTTAGATATCGAGTAATTGACTAATTGCATAACTGCATTAAATATTAGCGGTTACATGACTATTGGATAGTCTCTGGGGGTGGGGCTGGCAGCTAGTGCACTCCCAGCCCCACTCCTAGGGAGCCCCCTGCCACGCTATGCTGCTGCGTCTGTATCAGTGCGGGGTGGCAGGCGGGAGCCAGTCTGCAAGGGGAGCTGATTTAAAAGCCGGCTCCCCCCAAGCCGGCTCTTCCCTCCGGCTGCTGCCTCCACAGAGGCAGCAGTGCGGGGTGGGAGGGCTGCCAAGGAACAGCCTGTCCTAGCAGGCCCAGGCTCACCGTGAACAGGGGCTGCTCCATGGCAGCCTCCCCTGACCTCCATACTGCTTAAAAGGTGACTCCCCACCCAGCACTGGCTCCTGTCTGTCCCCCCCCCCCTTCCCCCGCCTCTGTGAGAGGCAGCAAGCAGGGGGAGGGGGGCCAGGCAGTTCCATGGAGCCAGCACGTGTGGAAAGCTGGCTTAAAAGCTGGCTTCCCTCCTGCCTGCCCCACTCACTCTCTGCACTGCTGCCTTTCTATCAAAAACAGCAGCATGGGGATAAAGAGACAGGTGGCTTCGCAGGATCTGGTCCTAATGGGAAGATGGCTTTAAAGACCCATGGGCACTGGCTCCCCGTCCCTTGATGCCCCGATACAGAGGCTTATTGGTTAATCATGTAGTCAACTACACGTTGACATCACTAGTTTAGACTTAAACTAATACTTTGCTAAATATTTAGTCATCTTCAAGTTATCTATGCAAGAAATGTCTGTCTAGCTGAGAGTCCGTTTGTTCAAGAACTTCTCTAAAATGTAAGAGATAGGACAACCAAATTTGATATGCCGCTTCCTCTTATCATAACTTAAAGCAAGGCCAGGGTTTGACTATGCCAAGAAAACTGGAAGTAGCTGGATTGGGACTGTTTTCTCCACCATGGAAAGGGAGGAGGCAAAGAGAGAAGGGACGCTATACTGAGAGTGGTCACTAGGGACAGCAAGCAGAGGGGACAGCTAAACTGCAGAATAACCACTGGGGGCAACAGCACCAGGTAGAGTGGCTGGCTGGGGATGGGGCTCCACATCCAAGTAAGTAGCCTCACTGTCCCAAGCCCCTCCCCCTGGCCCTTGCCTGCTGCGCCACACGCCCCCCACCGGCCAGACACCCTGCCATGGCCCCCATGGAATGATGCCCGTGGCACTGCCCTGGCCACCTCTCTCCCCACAACAAGGCAGGGGAGCAGCACGAACCATGCGGAGAGCACAGAGAGAGAGCAAGAGAGCACAGAGAAGATTCGTTCAAACATGTGATGAGTCACCTATCCCCTTGAGACTGTCACCTGATGTGCTGAGACCCAACAGAGCTTACTGTTCAGGACAACCTCAGCATCCTGTAACCCTCTCTTGCTGAGCCCAGCTCTCCAGCTGGCTTCGGTAGAGGGACAGGGAAAGGGCCTTACCCTCAAGGCTGGAGACACAGACTGAAAGCAGTACAGTGTGCAACCTTTTCCCAGCACTCAACTACACAGCCCCCGTGAGAGCTGAACCCTAGATAAATCTGTCTTTTGCTGTATAGAATTCCCCACAAAATAAGCTCATGAAAATTCACCCTCTTTTTCAACTTAGAGAGATATGCACAGACTCCTTGCTCCCCTCCCCCGGTAACAATTATTTACACTGGGTTTATTACTAAACAAAAGTTATTTTATTAAGTACAGGTTGCACCTCTAAAAATCAGAACTCTCTGTTCCAGCAACATCCTTGGTCCAGCATGGATGCTACTGGCCCAGAGAGCCCAGGAGCCAATGGCAGGAGGACCAGCGCCCCCACTGGGGCCAGTGCCAGTGGGGCCGGAGCCACACAGCAGTGCTGGGACCAGACCAGAGAACCCCAGCAGCCCTCGGCAGTGCAGGGCTGGGAACCCTGGTCGCCTACAGCAGCATGGGGCCAGAGGCCGAAGAAGCCTAGCCACCCGCAGCAGCACGAAGCCAGGGGCTGGAAAATGTCAGCCACCTGCGGCAGTGCGGGACCAGTGAAATCTAGCCACTCACAGCAGCGCAGGGGTCAGAGAACCCCAGCAGCCTCTGTCAGTGTGGTGTCATGGGCAGGAGAAGCCTGGCTTCTGGAGCAGGGGGCTGGAGAATGTCAGCAGCCCACGGCAGCATGGAGCCCAGGAAACCTGGCCACCTGCAGCAGTGCAGGACCAGGGAATCGCAGCAGTGCAGGGCCAGAGAACGGTGGCCACCCATAGCAGCCCAGGGCTGGGGGGCCAGCAGCAGCAGTGCAGACAGCCCATTTGCAGAGGGGGTAGAGAAGGCCAGAGGCAGGGGCCAGCTGGCTCAAGTCTGGTGTCAAGGGACAACTCCCCTGGTCCAGCAAATTCTCATTATGATGCCAGACCAGGGAGGTCCAACCTGTATAAAGGAAGGATTTAAATGGTCATAAGAGATAGCACACAAAATGAAGTAGGTTACTAAGCAAAATAAAACAGCACATGCAAACTAAGCTTAATACACTAAGGAAATTCCTTATTCAAAAGCAGTTTTAATAAAGATTATTTAAAAGAATAGTCCATCGTATTATTTCACAAGACAAGAAGGACAGCTTTCATCAATTATATTAAGTGCAGCCATTTTCACCATCCTCATTACATTTTACACACTCCCATTCCATGCTAAAATGATAATAATTATTTCCCCTTAGTGTAATTCAAACAAGAACACTTACCTTTATGGTAACATTTCCTTTTGTTATTTTTCTCATATTGAAACCTACTGTAGGAATCATATCTTCTGTGAACTGCCCTGACTGAAAACAACAAAAACAAAAAAGAGGTTATAACTAATATACCTAGCACTGAAGGCATTCGGAATCTGTATTCTAAATAATCTTTCATTTTCCCAACATAAACTGAAAATTATGTAAATTCTTTAAAATAACATGGACTAATGCTTTAACCCACTATCCCACTATTGTGAGAAAACCAAGTAATGTCTAGACTCTTGTTCCTAGACTGATTATCATGAGTAGTCAAAGAAATTCATCACTCTTTATCTGGTTCCTTGAAGGGGAGAGGGACCTAGAACCTGCAGGCTGGATCCAGCTCATGGCATGCCTTGATCTGTCCACAATGCTCAGGGCTCCCTCCCAATTACAATGAGGCCTTGACAACACTAAGACATTTCTCCTAAAGTACCTCACCGTTGCTACCATGGATTCATCTCCACCAAAGGTAATGATGCTCTGGGGACATCCAGCAGCACAGCTAGAGTGGGCTAGAGTGGCTTCCAGCACCACGGCTGGCGCGTGTGTGTGTGTGTGTGTGTGTGTGTGTGTGTGTGTGTGTGTGTGTTCATACACCCCATCCCTCCCCCCGCCCAGGGGCAGGAGGGATGCCCATGTACTCACAACAGTGAGAATGCTAATGTGTGTGGTGATGCAGGGAAAAACTGGTATTTTGAGTAACTTTGTGTTGGAAGTGCCATTTACCCTCAAGTTCTAACTATTACTACAATAAGTGGAGCTGAACAATGACAACTTGGGAAATTTTAGGAAAATACATTGCTACAATAAAGGAACAGAGGGGTTTTTTTCTAAAGCAATCTTTACCATAGTACCTAACAACTAAAACAGACAGACGATGAAAGAGGAGTGGAAAATGAGAATCTATGAAATGGACTCCATGTCCTCTCCATCCTCCACTTCCAAAAACATAAAACCAACACCTTTAATAAATATAGTAGACATTTTGTCCCACTAGCAACATTATACTGGAGTTATTTTCTATGTCACTTGACAGCTGACTGATTCCTAATGCTATTACTGATCACATCAGACTTGTTGCATCTTACCCCTGCATTAACTGGGGTTAAGAGGATAACATTCCATCATTCATGTCGTTTATCAACCAATTATGGTAAACCAGTTTTACTCTAGGGCAGCGGTTCTCAAAACTTTAGCAATCCAAGGTAAGGATATTAAAAGGAACGTGATTCACTAATCGTGTAGTCGATAAAATTTGTATCAACTACATGATTAGTCAACAAGGGAAGGCTTGCTCAGTCCTGGCTTGCGCAGGGTCTGGGAGTTACCCCTGCTGGAGCGCTGCAGTTTAAATGTAGTAAGATCTGGGCGCGCAGGCAACCCAGCTCCTACTACATTTAAACTGCAGAGGAGCAGCAGTGGTAGGTCCCAGACCCAGCGCAAGCCAGGACTTAGCAAGCCCAGCTCAGTCCTGGCTCATGCTGGGTCCAGCAGCCCTTGTCCCTGCTGGGACCCTCTGCGGATAGGGGCTACTCTGCGGGATGGGGATCAGACCATCCCTCTCAAGCTGCCATCTCTGATAAAGGCAGCAGCGTGGGGGGGCAGGTGGCAGCACGGAGACGGTACTGGGGGGAACTGGCTTTTTAGCCAGCTCTTCCCAGTACCGGTTCCTGCTTCCTCCCCCCTTGTTGCCTCTTATACAGAGGCAGCAAATGTATGTGTGTGTGTGTGTGGGGGGGAATACGAGTAGTTGAGTAGTGGACTCAACTACCTGATAAGCCTAGTTTTATCAGGTAATTGACTACTCATTTACATCCCTAATCCAAGGATCCTCTCCCTACCACCACCACCAGCAGCACACAGAACTAGTGCAGCTTCCAGCTGCTGGCTCCACACTGCTGCCTGCATGTGTATCACTGCTGCCCCTGGATGGGAATAGGGGAATCCTGGGAGCAGTGCATGGAGACACACACACACCCCACAGGGCCACGGGGAATGCACATGCTGCCCTTGGTGCAAAGCGAGCGGCCGGAAGCCACTCTAGCCCCACTGCCCTGCTGGTAGTGGTGGCAGTGGTCCCCAGAACATTTTAAATCACCCAGGGGCAACAGGCAGGGCTGGGGAATGCATGAGGGGGAGCACACAGGAGCAGCATGACCCCCAGAGCCACTGCCAGAAAGGAGTAACCTAGGTAAGAGCTGTACCCTCTACTACCCCTTCAACCCTGCACTCCCTCATACAGCCTGCATATTCTCCCCTCACCGCTTTTGTCCCCAAACTCCTGCACCCCCTCCATTCCTCAAACTCCTTCCCAGAGCCTGTACCCCTCGCCCCTCCTGCATCCCTAACCCCTGTCCCAGGCCAGGGCCTTCACCCAGCACCCAGACTCCCTCCCAGATCCTAACCACTCAACCCTCTTGCACATAAACTCCCAGAACCTACACTCCCCCTTACAGCTCAATGCCCTGCACCAGCCCAGAGCCTGCACCTAAATTTCCTCCCAGAGCCTGCACCCCTCCTCCATCCAATTCCCTCCAAGAGCCTTAGGTAGGTGGAGTGAGGGAATTTGCGAGTGAGGAGTGTGGGCTCTGGGCAATGTGGGAACCACCAAAATTTCAGCAAACCTGCCACCTATTTGTTTCAAGTGATGTAAGAAGCCTGAAGTGAAGAGAATATGTTTGATAAAACAGATTATTTCCTGCAAAGACCCACAAACTACATATCTTATTTGTGTAAATATTTAGGGGTGTGCAGATAGATATCCTTATTCTATCATATTTCAATACAATAAACAACAGTCTGAAGAAGACAAAAGACTTGATGCCTGAGGATTTGAAATAAACATTTTTAATCACTTCCAAAGCCAGAAGTAATCGCCGTGATCACCTACTCTGAGTGGCTGTGTTTGTAATACAAGCCTCCAAATATGGTGTCATAGATGTTTTGAGACACTGAATTAAATGCCTCCAAATACTGAATTATCTATATTGACTATGGCTATTAATAGTCACTCTTATAATTTACAATGGCCTAGATTCTGCTTGGTTATATTGTTTAAAATCCAAAATAACTCCTTTACAGACAATGGAATTTGTTTGGATTTTCACTGGTACAACAGAACAAAATCTTGCCTAAGTTCTTCAGGGCAGGGATTGTTTCACAATGTGTCTGTATAGGGCTTAGTACGGTGGGACCCTGACAAGAATCTCTGAATCAACTGCAATACAAACAACATCCTACCATTCTTTTTTACAGTCCATCACAGTTTGGGGTTAACAGACTTAGCCTTTTTTCCCCACTCAACTGCCCCTCTCCCACACATACACTTTCAATCCCCTTCCCTCAGATCTATTACATTCAAAAATAACCCATTGTAAATCACTTTATCCTGGACTGTTTACTCCAGAATTGGTTCCCAACGAACCCTTCTCTATCATAATACCTTATCTCCAGATTGGACACAATACATTAGCTTGTCCATAACTGCAATCTATGCCCTTCACCATGTTTTCTGATGTGGGAAAAGTGATTTATCTCATAATATTCTTCTTAAACTGCATCTGTGCTGACAAAAATCAGACATATAATGTTTCACTAATGCATCTCCACTGATTGCAATGGCAGATAGTGTAGCGTACACTGTGCACTTTTTGTTTGTACCACCAAATTGTCTATTCTATTCTAACTAGAAATATATAATATAACAAGAAGTTGAGAGTCCTGGCTATGCTCCACTTCCAACATTGCTACCACTGGTTGAGGTGTGAAGTGATGATTTATAGCCACAAAGTTTGCTAATGTAAATGCAGTCAAGAATCAAACGGCACTATTTCTTAGCCAACTTGTTCTCCTCCAGCCTATAGCAAAAGGTTTACAGTTTCTGCCAATCCCAGTGTACCCACACAGAGCATCGTAAACATGCTGATAGTGGGAAGCCAACTGCTTGTAAATCATTAAGCACTAACACCGGTGCTGTCATCTTATTGTAAGACTATTTCCATTTTTGCAATGGTTGCAAATAGCAAGATGATTTATTGTTTGCCAAGTAACAACTCCCAAGGGCAGAGCAAACCCTTGTGAGCTGAATGCTCCTCAGAGGTCTAGACTAACAGCAGCAGTGCTGAGGCCCATCAGAACACCAGATATCTCAGCAAACTGCCTTTTACAATCTGAACTGCAGACATCCTTTTCTGCTTGCTGATTGATGGTTTTCTTCACGATTTATCCTCCTCCCAGTGGCCACACAGCTAGCCTCACTTTTCCATTGTTCTAAGCGTGTCTTCACCCTTCCATCCTTTTTTCCCCTAGTATTCTTCTTTCTTCCTCCTCTTCTCATCCATCCTATCCCCCACAGCCATTTCCTTCACCACACCTTGGTCCCTAAATTATAAAATAAAACAAACAAACAAAAACCCTGGGCCTAAAGTTGTATGCTTATCACCATCCCAATCCTTTGCCTATATGTTGTATCTCTTCCTTCCATGCTTCCTCTGGTTTTTGTCTTCTTAAACTGCCATCTTCTCAGGGTAGGGACTGACTCTTCAAGAGTCTAGCCCATTATGGGTGATACTGCAATATATATTAGTAATAATGACAGACAAAATGGAGACAATAGGATGCATTAGGAAGCCCAAAGAAAAGATTAACTTATAGTAACAATAGATAGATTAGTTGATCAGTACACACACAAATAGAGCTGGTTGAAAGTCTTCTGGCACAACAATTTTCCATAAAAAACAAAACAAAAACAAAAACAAAAAAACCCCACTGATTTGATGGAATCAGAATGGTCCATGGGAGAATGTGTCAATAACACTGAAACTTTTCATAGAAGTCAGGAAGTCCAGCTGATCAGCAGCTCCTCAGCTCTCTAGTTGCTGGCCAGCTTGTCTGTTACCTAGCTCCCTGGCTGCTATGACATAATAATATTGTCAGAAACTTTCAACTTTATATTACATTGCAATCAACAAAACGTTTATGTAATGTTATAAAGTCAAAACTAAATGTTTTGACCTTATCAAACAAACCAAAATGTTTTGACGTGGTCAAAATAAAGTGTCATTTGAATTATTCCAAAATGAAATTACAGAATTTTGCTCCAGCGGACATTTTGAAAAATTATTGTTTCATTCCTATTCTAAATATATTTTGGAATTTCCACAAAATGGGTATTCCAGTTCTATTTCAAACAACTCTGATATTCAGTTTGTATCTTTTTGGCATCAGGGAAGCAAATCTTTAGGAAGGACCTGAATGTGAAGATGGATGGCTTGACAATCTAGGGGCACATCTTCACAACCCACAAGATCAACAGTCAACAATCAAACATACGGGGTTTGATAAATGTGATAAATCAACTGCTGAGCGCTCGCCCATTGACTCAGTACTCCAGCAAAACAAGGAGCACAGGAGGAGTCAACAGGAGAGCATAGTAGGTAGCATAGTATGTCTTAGTATGTAGACTAGGCCTGAGATGCAGAAAGCATTCTAAACAAAGGGACAGAATGGAATAGTAGGAATGGGAGGAGATGAACAGGACATTGACTCCAGCAACATGTTGGGAGGATACATACTACTATAAATCAGACACAAAAGCTGATGTAAATCTACTAAAGGTAATGAGAAAAAAAAAAAAACTTAATGCAATGGATAAGCAGTAGACACAGAAGGGATTCGGTGAAGATTAAAGTCCCAACTATAGACAAGAAAATTATTTTATCAGGTGCATATTAGCTAGATAGGCGGTCTTGATGTGAGGATTTATATAAAAAAAATACTGTTTCATTATAAAAAAAGACTCTTTGCATAACGTACAAATATTCTTTGCCTGGGATCTGCAATGAGATGGATGAGCCTGATAATCAAAAAGCTATTTTCTGGTCTCTAACTTTAACCTCACATATGTTGTTGGTGTGATATTAAAGCGATTGCAAAATGGTTACTGTCCCAGGGTTCTTCCCAACCCCCACTGTCTACAGAGATCTTATGACAGGATGAGGACTTCACCACAGACAATTATACTCTCTTGTGAGGGGGCTGGGAAGTGAAAAAGGAGGAAGATAAGTGCCTGGCATTAGGATTTCTAGTGCCTTGTAGCCGAACACAGTTTCTAGGAACCATCTATTTCCCAGCCCCAGATACCAATCACGTCCCCCATGTACTATTGTACACTGCCCCCCGGGATCGCTCCCAGGAGGGAAACCACCCACATCCCGCGGGGCTGGGGGCCTGCCGCATCCAAAGCCAGGGACAAGCCGCCTCCATTTCGCCCAGCGAGAAACAGCCCCAGAAAGCCCCCTCGCACCAGCCCAGATGAGACCGCCCTGCCCCCTTAAAGAGAGTCAGCGCCACCCTAGAGACACTGACCCCACCGATCCCAGACACAGAACGCCCCCGCCCGCCCCGGGTCGCCCTCCCGTCTCATTATAGGCACCACCTCCCCCCCGCGCTGCCCCGAGACAGAGCCCCCCGCCTCATGAGAGGCACAGGCTGCCCCCCGCTCTGACACAGGTGCCCCCCTAGAGCCAGAGTCCCCACCGCACTAGAGGCCCAGCTCCCCATCCTCCCCGGAGCCAGCACCCCCTCCCCTCCCGAGCTAGGGCCCACCCGCCTCATCAGACAGACAGACCCCCTCCCCCGCGCACACCTCCCCCACCAGGCGCAGGCCCCCTTCCCCCGGGGAGCGGCCGCGGGCGCCGTACCGCCAGCACGGTGAGCAGGGTGGTCTTGCCGGAGTACTGCAGCCCCACCAGGGTGAGCTCCATCTCCTCCTTCCAGAAGAGCGAGCGCAGCCACTCCAGCAGCCGCGCCACCAGCGCCAGCATCCCGGCCAGCGCCCCGACCCGCCCCCAGCTCTGGCGGCACCGCGGGCTCCGCGGCGCTCGGGTGCGGGGCGGCGGTGGCGGCTGCCCTGGGGACGGCGGCACCGGAGCTGGAGCAGCTGAGCGAGGAGACGCACGTGATCCCGGCCACCGCCCTTCTCCCCCGGCTGCCGCTGGCTGAGTCGCCGCAGACTGGGAGGGGCTCGGGACGGAGCGGCCGGGCGGCTGTGCGCGGCACCTGGGCTGCGGGAGGGGGAGGGAGAGAGGGAGGAGGGGGGGTTGTGAGCTTGGGGTGGCAGGCTGGGAGCCCGTGAGGCTGTCACCGAAGGGCAGGGCCCAGGAGTCACCTGAGGGGCGGGAGGGTCACGTGAGGGCTGACAGGGCGGATCTATGGGAGGGGCCATTGAGGGGGTGACAGGATGGATCTGTGGGAAGGGTCATTGAGGGGTGACCGGCTGAGTCCCGTGGGGGGTCACTCAGTGACTGGGGGGGTGTCACATGTGGGGTGCTAAGAGGGTCCCTTCATGGGAGTTGTTACTGTAGGGCAGGGATCACCTAAGGAGGAAAAGAGTGGGTCCTCACAGGGTGGGCTCTCACTGGGGGCCGGGGTGGCAGATCATGTTGGGGCAAATAGGGTAGGTACTCCCATGGGGGGGGTCACTAGGTGGCAAGGTACTGACTCTGTACAGGGGTGTTGTGCAGAGAATGCAGGGCCCAGTAGTTGGGGTCTTGTGGCACTCAGTTCTTCAGAGAATCTAGGATCACTTCCCCACTCTGCCACTGATTGCTTGTGTGATTTTAGCCAAGTCATTTAACCCATCTGTGCTTCAGTTTCCCAATGGGTATTGCAGACCTGTCCAGCCTATAATATTTTTCATTAATATTATGAAAAACTCAGATATTACATATTGGAAGTGACATGCTAGCATGTGGTTTTTCGCTATCACAAGGCTCTTCTTTTTTTTTGCAACTGATATGCAAGCACACTAATACCACATTATTTTGACTCATAGTATTGCACAAAATCTTATATTTTCCCTACATACAAAATATATCACACACTATCTGAATGAGTATGCCAACCTGGAATTATTTATCTTAACCTCACTGAAGTTATAATTAAAGTTCTGTATTAGAATGAGGGAGATTGTGGGTTATGTGTCATTTCTCCCTTGTTAAAAGCAGAAGAAAATTCCTTTTGACAATGCATCTGTGGCTGACAGTAGAATGAAGCTGTGTGGCATGATATGGTTGAGGTATCCCATAACATGAAATTTTCTGGCTTTTTAAGATTTGGGAGTATGTCACACATTCTAAATTACATTTATTATCATAATGCATAGGGAACAAAAATAAGGTGGACAGTGTTAGGCACAGCGGGGAAGAAAGTAGTAGGCAGCCTTTGCCCTGCAGAGCTTAAAATCTAAACAGACAAAAGAGAAGAAAAGGATATAGCATGCAAGTGGAGCGAACAACATAATGGCCTGCAAATGTCATGTTATATATGGGTGGCAAATATAACAGGCCATGGAAGGCTAAACCCTCTCTGGAACTGTTGCCACCGACTCACCACCAGTCAGACACCTATGCAATGGTGGCCCTACTACTTTCCTTCCTTGCTCCATCCCTTCCCCAAGACCCCACTGCTTGCTGCTGCTGTCTGCCTGGTAAGACTTCCCCCCACTGCACCGCCCTGTCCTTGTTTTTCCCTCCTCACTCCTTCTTCCCCCTCAGGGTGGGGGAGCGAGGAGGATTGTGGCAAGCTAGTGGTGGGCAGGCGGGGGGAGAGTCTGGCATGCCAGTGAGGAGACAAGTGATTAGCATGGAGGTGAGGAGGGATACAGCAGAGGCGAGGGAACTGAGCAAGGAGAAGACTGAGGGGGTGGGGCCAGTAGCAGGCTGGAGGTGGAATGTGGCGGGGCGGAGGGGGGGGGGACTGAGGGTAGAAGAGGTGGGACAGGGAGCTAGCCTACCCCAAGGAAAGCTTTACCAGCTACCCATGATGTTGTTCCATGAGTTTTCTTTAAAAAAAACTGTTAAAGGTGGAATTTAGTTGGAGAGGGGTGGTAACTAAGTTAAATGGAAAGAAGACATTGAAGGGGGTTGAATGAGAGTACAAAGGGCAAGTGTGATGTGAAGCTCTGGTGAAGAGATAGAGAGCAGTGACACGAGATGGGGGAATATGGCAGAAAATGTCCTGTCAAAATTGGAGAAAAACTCTGCTGGTTTCAGTGTCCAATGGACACAGCTAATCTCTTTTCAACAAAGTTTTGTTTATTAAATGTCTATTATGAAATATTGCCTCATCCAGATATGCACATGATCAGATTGACTATCTGTGCAATCTTATTGCTGAATCTGACCCCATTGCCCCTCTGCTCATTTAGACTGTCATTCATCATGTTGTGTCTACATTTACATTTTAAGCCACCAGGAGTTGACACCTTTGTAGTATGTATCACCTAGAACAGGGGTGGGCAAAAGGGCCTCTGCGGGTTGATCCTGCCTGCGGAGGACCTGCCGGTCCCCCACCCCCAGGCCATTCAGGGCCTAGGGAGCGGGGAGTGTGCAGTGATTAGAATCAACCCTGGTGGTTGACTCTAAGACCTGCGCGCCCGAGGGCAGGGAGTGAGAGACTTCACGCTCCCCCAGGCCAATCAGGGCTTGGAGGTGGGGGGGAGTGCACAAAGTCTCCTCCCACCCTGCAAAGGGCGCAGTGCTTCTAAGCGCTGCATGCTCCGTGCAGGATCAGGGCAGGGCGGGAGGAGACTTTGCATGATCTCCCCCACCACCAAGCCCTGACTGGCCAGGGGTGGAGGGGAGCGTGCAACATTTGCTCCCACCGTCAGGGGCACGGGCAACTAGAGGGAACTGCCAGCTGTTCAGAACAGCTGGTGATTCTCTCTGGGGAGTGTGGGGCCAAAGACTTCGTATGCCCACCCATCCCCAGACCAATCAGGGTCTGTGGGCAGGGAAGCAGGAAGTATCCTGGCCCCACACCTTCAGCCCAGGGCCACTTCAAAAATTTCTAAAGTGTACCCTGGTCAAAAATTATTGCCCACCCTGACTTAGCATGCTTTCAATACTGCAACAATAATAGATACTACCACAACTACATCTTTTCCTATTAACAGCAGAGACAGGTCTTATGAAATACAGCCAATCTAGTTCACAGGAATGGGCTGTATGGAAAGCAGAGGTTATGATTTGCGGATGTAGTGCACAACCTGCAAAGTGCAGGGGCTTCAGTTTGCAGGTGGGCTCTTTGAAAAACCATCATTTTGGTTCAAATAGGTCATGTAGAATGAAGCCATCTGAGTTCACATCAAGTAGGAAAGTGTTGTGGAAAATTTGTGCAGGGCTTTTAAATACTTCGGTGACACAGAGATATTATGGTAATGGGGGCTTAAAACAACCTGAAGAGATATACAGATACAGTACACTTTAACAATGAGTACTAGGAGGGCTATGTTTCTGTCATACAAGTAATAAATATCAGGACTGTCAGTTAACCTTTAACTCATGCAATTAACTCAAAAAATTAAGGGTGATTTAAACAATTGATCACAATTAATCACACTGTTAAACAATAGAATAACAATTGAAATTTCTTAGGTATTTTGATTGTTATACTACGTTTTCAATTACAACACAGAATTCAAAGTGTTCAATGCTCACTTTATATTATTTTTATTAAAATATTTGTACTTTAAAAATACTATAAAAAGAAATAATATTTTTCAATTCACTTCATACAAGTACTGTAGTGCAATCTCTTTATTGTGAAAGTATAACTTTCAAATGTAGAGGTTTTTTGTTACATAACTGCACTCAAAACCAAAATGAGGTAAAACTATAAAGCCTGCAAATCCATCCAGTCACACTTCTTGTACAATCACCAAGACAAACAAGTGTGTTTACATTTATGAGGGATATTGCTGCCCGCTTATTATTTACAATGTCATCTGAAAGTGAGAACAGGCATTTGCACGGTACTTTTGTAGCCAGTGTTGCAAGGTATTTACATGCCAGATATACTAAGCGTTTCTATGCCCCTTCATATTTCAGCCACCATTCCAGAATATATACCTCCATGCTAATGATGCTCATTAAAAAATGCATTAATTAAATTTTTGATTGAATTTTCTGGGAAAGAATTATATGTCCTCTGCTCTGTTTTACCTGTATTCTGCCATATATTTCATGTTATAGCATTCTCTGATGATGACTCAGCGCTGTTTGTTTTAAGACTTTCACAGCAGATTTGACAGAACATAAAAAGGTACCAATGTGAGATTTATAAAATAGCTACAGGCTTTGGCTCAAGGTTTAAGAATCTAATGTGCTGTCCAAAATCTGAGAGGAATGAGGTGTGGAGCGTGCTTTCAGAAGTCTTAAAAGAGCAACACTCTGACACAGAAATTATAGAACCCCCGAAAAAGAAAATCAGCATTCTGTTAGTAGCATTTAACATAGATGATGAAAATGAACATTCAGTTCACAGGACTTTGGATCACTACTGAGCAGAACCTGTCATCATCATGGACACGTCCTCTGGACTGGTGGTTGAAAAATGAAGTGACACATGAATCTTTAAATATGTAAATGTAAATATCTTGTGATGCTGGCTGCAATAGTGCAATATGAATGTCTTTTTTTTACTTTCAGATGAATGTAAATTAGAAGTGGGGAGCATTATCTACTGCAAATGTAAACAAACTTGTTTGCCTGAGCATTTGGCTAAACAAAAAGTAGGACTGAGTGGACTTGTAGGCGCTAACATTTTACATTATTTTATTTTTGAATACCATTATTTTTGCACATAATTCTACATTTGTAAGTTTCGCTTTAATGATAAAGAGATTGCACTACAGTGTTTATAGTATGTGGATTTAAAAATTTTGTTTTTGTTTTTTTACTGTGCAAATATTTGTAATAGAAAAAATAAAGTGAGCATTGTACACTTTGTATTCTATGTTGTAACTGTATTTCAGACCTCCAGAAAGAGGATCATAGAATAATGTGTAACTAATATCTCATGAAAAGCTTGCACATTTGTTCAAATTCTCAAGTTTCTTATAAAATCCTAATCATAGAATGAGACAATCTTTCTTGGTATAAAAGCCAAATTCTTTAGCTTCTAGTTTGCAGACAGTCTAACAAAAGTATTTCATGAAATACTGAGAGAACATATTTCTTTATAGCTGCAGCTAAAAAACAATCAAACACTTTTAAGTTTAAGGTGCTGGACTGAAACTCAGAAGATCTACATTCAATACATGGTGTGACTTTGGGATACTCAATCTCTCTGTGATTTAGTTGCCTATCAGTAAAATTATATTTCCTTTCTCCTACCCTTTACTCATCTCAACTATTGAATTTGAACCAGGCAGGAATTTATGTGTCCGAACAGCACTTCATACAGTTGGGCCCTTTGAGCATTCTTAAAATGTATTTGTGTTATTATTTTTATTCTATCTCCTTTTAATGATTAGGCCTACAAATTTAACCTAATTGTGAGTTCGACTGTTAAGCTAACACTTGGTAAAAAAAGAAGACTATGTAACCAGAGATCAGTGAACAAAACTTGGGCTGCATCTAGACTGGCATGATTTTGCGCAAATACTTTTAACGGAAAAGTTTTTCCGTTAAAAGTATTTGCACAAGAGAGCGTCTACACTGGCACAGATGCTTTTGTGCAAAAGCACATATTTTGCGCAAAAGCATCCGTGCCAGTGTAGACGCTCTCTTGTGCAAGAAAGCTCCGATGGCCATTTTAGCCATCGGGCTTTCTTGCACAAGAAATTAATGATGCTGTCTACACTGGCCCTCTTGCGCAAGAATACTTGTGCAAGAGGGCTTATTCCTGAGCGGGAGCATCAGAGTATTTGCGCAAGAAGCACTGATTTTGTACAGTACAAGATCAGTGTTCTTGTGCAAATACTCGCGGCCAGTGTAGACAGGCAGCAAGATTTTGCGCAAAAGCGGCTGCTTTTGCGCAAAATCTTGCCAGTCTAGACGCAGCCTTGGTATGTTAGAAATTAAGCCTAATTGGTGGACAAGATAATGAGAAGATAGGCTAGTCCACCAATAAGGCCTAATTAGGTGTTTCCAGCTGTGTGTTTCTACACCAATTAGGACTTTTGTGGTCCTGAAAAAGAGACTTGTGGAATGGGGAAGCTGGCTTCTGTGACACTGGCTGCAAGATGAGAGATGGGAAAGGAGCAAGTTTAATCATCATGGCTGCCATCTTCACTATCTTCTGAAATCTAGCACTTTCTTCATCCTTTCCTGATAGACGACTGGGCCAGAAAAAGAAGGAACTGAACACCAACAGCTCTGGCTAATTTTCATATTCCACCTGCACCGCACCTCCCTTCCCACCATGTGTCCTTTCCTTCCCCATCTTTATTTTCTTTCTTACCTCTCTCCTTTTTCTGTTTAGTAAGTAGGGTTGCCAGATGGTTTCAACAAAAATACTGGACACACTTGACATTACATCACAATCTACATTACATCTTATTTAGAAAATACCCAGGGTTGCCAGCTGTCCGGTTTTGAACCAGACAGTCCGGTATTTCAGCTTTCTGTCCGGGAAACAAATTGAGATGTGTATATATATTGGGAAACAAATATATATGTCCAGTATTTTCTAATTAAGTTTTTATTATTATCATGAGTATCAGTACATAGTTGCGTACTGCCTGGCTGGTAGACACACTCACACTGCGTGAGTGTGTCTACCAGCCAGGCAGTATGCAACTACACAGTAGAGAGGAGGGGGGCCGGATGGAATCCCCGGGGCCAGACTCGCCCATGCGCTCCGCCGGGACCGTAAGCAGGACGGGCAACACCCAGGATCTGAGTGCGCCCAGGCAGCCCCACTCCCCGGTGGCCGGTTCCCTCCCCCTCACATCCCCCCCGGCAAGCCCTGCTCCCCAGCAGCTGGTTCCCCCCTGGCCAGCCCCACTCCCCTCACCCCCTCCTGGCCAGCCCTGCTTCCCGCCTGCTGGTTCCCTGCCCCCGATCTCCTCTGGCCAGACCTGCTCCCCGTCCCCCTCCTGGCCAGCCCTGCTTTCCGCCGGCCTCCCCCTGCCCCCGATCTCCCTGGCCAGCCCCGCCCCAACACCCTCCCTGTCAGCCCCACTCCTCCCAGCTGGTCCCCTCCCACCATCTGAGATCAAGTGTGTCCGGTATTTTTTTTAAACCATCTGGTAACCCTGAAAATATCAGACATTTATATTTTCTCATTTATATTTTCTCAATTTGTTTCCCGAACAGAAAGCTCAAATACTGGACTGTCTGGTTCAAAACCGGACACCTGGCAACCCTATTAGTAAGTCTGGCTTAGCCAGGCAAGACTGCATATTCTGCAACATTGCTGTGAGCCTATATCCAGAAAGAGGCAGCTAAAAGCTATGCCATACATAAGCTGTCCAATCTAATCAAGGTTGCCAGATCTTGGAGTGGCTGATAAGGCAGTTCCTGTGATTTTTCCAGCAGAGAGGTAGCAAGTAGCATTCGCGTGAGAGACAGAAGCTGCATTTTTTTTTTTGGCTGTTCTTTTATAGTTTGTTCCTGTGTGTGTATTGTCTTCTAGATAATGGGATGAATCTTTAACAATTCTAGCTCATTTCAACTAACTTTCTCTGCTCCCCTCTTAAAAAGGGACATTTGTACAGTAGATCATACCATTTAAAAGACTGTTAGATGTAGCACAGGAGAACTTTCCTTTAAAAAATTCTACCGCTAAAGGAAAAAAGAACAAGTGATGTTACAGTGAAAGCCTTACTTAATATCTTAAATTTCAAATGCTTTAACTATTTTTGTACTTTTTGTATCATTAATAAAGGGTTAAAGAAAATTAATGGTGTGCTTGCCATGACAATAAGCAGGCTGAGAACTCTGAGTAACAAACACCAAGGCTACGTCTAGACTGGCATGATTTTCCACAAATGCTTTTAACGGAAAAGTTTTCCGTTAAAAGCATTTGCGGAAAAGAGCATCTAGATTGGCACAGACGCTTTTCCTCAAAAGCACTTTTTGCGGAAAAGTGTCCGTGCTAATCTAGACAGCTTTCATAAAAAAGCCCCGATTGCCATTTTCGTGATCGGGCTTTTTATGGAAAACAAATCTCAGCTGTCTACACTGGCCCTTTTGCGCAAAGTTTTGCGCAAAAGGGACTTTTGCCCTAACGGGAGCAGCATAGTATTTCAAAAAGCACTGATTTCCTACAGCAGGAAGTCAGTGCTTTTATGAAATTCAAGCGGCCAGTGTAGACAGCTGGCCAGTTTTTCCGCAAAAGCGGCTGATTTTGCGGAAAAACTGGCCAGTCTAGACACAGCCCAAATGTATTTTAAATGGTTTAATGTTGGACGGTTTCAGGGTCATGTTAACACCTTTAACCCTTTAGTCCCACTAAAAAATACAACATAGGATTCCAGAGACACCGCTGGAACCATAAACATATTTAAGAGGATGTATATGTACCCTTAGAATAAGATACATTTAATAATGATGACATCTACTATATATTTGAGAGGGTTTGTCTGTCTGTCTGTCTGTTCGTTCAGGAACTCCTCCTGAACAGTAAAAGCTAGGAGCACCAAATTTGGTATGCAGCTTCCTTTTATCATAACTTAAAGCAAGGTAATATTTGGTTGTTCCAGGAAAATAGGATGTGCCTAGAATGGGATTGCTTCTCAGAAAACCATGCAGAAAAGAGACAGAATCAGCAGGCAGTTTAAAGGGGCTGGCTGTGGGTGTACCCCAGCCAAGATTGTCCTGGCCCCAAGCCTCCTATCACCCAGGCAACCTTTAGGAAGGGAAGGGTCCTGAAGCCCCCTCCTCCAATTTATACAGGGAACATTGGTGGCATTTTCCCTTTGTCAGGGAGTGAGAGGAAAGTTCACAGTTTGCTGGATTCCTTGCTCTGGGTGGAAGCACAGGGGCCTGACAAACCTGGACCTGCCCCAGCCAGGGGACATGCACCTCTCCCAAAGCTGTACATGCTGCAGCTGCAGCATCCATGCAGAGGCACTTCTCACCTGGCCCCAAGCCGCTGCACTGAGATGGCTGGAATAGTCCTCTCTTCCTGTGGCAGCCCGCATACTGAACCCCTCATCCCCAGGCCCAGCTCAGAGCATATACATTTTCATTTTATTTTCCAAAAACCAAAATTGAGTTAAGGACCCAAGCAATGTCGGGTAAATCTTCTAGTACAACACATATGTGCTAAGTTAGGTTGGATCCACATCAAAACCCCATATCCAAGCACTCCTAAACTTCAAGGATGGCAAGAAGTTCAGAATCCCCAATTTTGCAACACCCTCATTTGGAGATGAGGGTTTTAGTCTACTTTGTGGCTCAGGCTCATTTCTAGTGGTGGCAGTTAAGCTGAATAAAAATAAACTTGCAATTTAATGAAGTCTCTAGGGAGATTAACATGAACAGAAATGATTTATCTTGAGGGCGGCGGGGATGAGAGAGAGAGAGAGCTGGTTTATTCTGGCATAGTAATATTAGATGGGGGGGGAGGAATCTGCAATATAAGTCACATACTTTTCTATTAATGAGACAATGAACTAGCGTGTGACCACTTGCCACTTCTTTTACAGCTAGGTCAAGCATTTGCATATGCTAAAGAAAATACAGAGGTTTTAATGTATTTATAATTGGAAGCATTTGTTATGCTGGCAATATATACATACACACACACGCACACACACATATATCTATAATGTGTATAATCCACACCATATATATTAGTGTGTATTGAGCACAAATATTACAGCACTTGTATAGCCTAAAGTGGTCTATATATGTACTATAATCTTGTTCACTTATGCTAAGTATCCATTTTACATTAGCTGAAATATGCTTTGGCTTAAGCAGATAGCAAAGCTGTCAAGATCAGAACAAGGAGATAAATGGTACATGGTGGTACCAGAAAAACAAGGTATAATGCTAGTTGGTTACATCTGGTTTCAGATTATGTATACAGTACTTTCTACTTGTAAACAGTATATAATAAGATGGTTTTAGGCTGTAATTTAGGGAGCACAGCTTCTATGTTAGGTGAATGTAACAATGATGCATAAGATGGTTTCCTGGAGACTAGCAATGATGCAAGTGGGCCCTTACTGTATGGTACACCATAGCAACAAATTATTTTCAGCCAGTACAACATACCTGAAAGACTTCCTGGCAAGCATCCCCAGCCCCTCCACTGGCTGCTGCATTTCTGTGTATAGGGCTGGGTCCTGGAGGGCAGGGCAGAGAGCTCCATGGCACCCAGAGGAGCTGCCAGAGTTCTGTTCCTTTCCCTGCTGCCCCTCCCAGATGTGACAACTCCATAGAGGGGCAGGGGACGGGACTGGAAGTTCTGTTCCTTCCCTGCTAAAAGAGGCAGTGGGGAAAGTACCAGAACCGCCACCAGATCTGGCTGATGTTCCGTCCCCAGCCCGCCCACCACCCAGGTAATGTGAGACGAGGTGAGAAAGGGAGGAAAGGGAAAGAGTGTGGGCATCCCGGACCATGGGAAGGGCAGAGTCACATGTGGGTTATGTAGGGAGATCACATAGTCCCCTAATTTACCTGGTGTGACCTCACCCTCCCATACTGTTAAGGACTTTTGTTTACTTGCACTGTTGGAGTCTGGTGTTACATAGAATCTTTTTCCTATGCTATATTATTGTTTCATAGCAATAAAGCTGGCTGACACTGGTTATTTGGTCTCTTGGGTCTATATCATAATGAATCAAAGCGTGGTCAAGCAATTGACTACAATTCATCAACACTGTAACAAATTGTTAGTGTTTATGTGCATCATTGGTGCCCTCTACTGGATGAAACATCAGAAACTCTAGTAAAATACAGGACTATGCAGCACTTTAAAGACTAACAAGATGGTTTATTAGGTGATGAGCTTTTGTGGGCCAGACCCACTTCCTCAGATCAAATTGTGGAAGAAAATTGGCACGACCATATATAGCAAAGGGATACAATCAAAAAAAGTGAACACATAAAATAGACAAATCAGATTTTAGAATAGAGGGGGGATGAGGAAGAGAGGTTAATGTCTATGAGATAATGTTAATGTCTATGAGATAATGATATTAGAGGTGATATCCCCCCCTCATCCCCTTCTGTTCTAAAATCTGATTTGTCTATTTTATATGTGTTCACTTTTTTTGATTGTATCCCTTTGGTATTTATGGTCATGCCAATTTTCTTCCACAATTTGATCTGAGGAAGTGGGTCTGGCCCACGAAAGCTCATCACCTAATAAACCATCTTGTTAGTCTTTAAAGTGCTGCATAGTCCTGTCTTTTGTTTCAGCAAGACCAGACTAACACAGCTACATCTCTATTACAATTCCAGAAACTCTAGTGTTTTTCTTCTTTATAAATTTTCCTCTTGCTCTAGGGTCTGTCTACATAGCAACATCATTTCGAAATAGCTAGCATTATTTCAAAATAACTTAGTCCACATCTACACAGCAGGCAGTTATTTTGAAATCATGACAAAATACTGTCAAGCTGGAGGACTTCTTACTCAGACTCTTGTAACCCTCATTGTACGTACGAGGAGTAAGAGAAGTCGGAGGAAGAGTGCTCTATTTCAAAATAAGTGCTGTGTAGACACCCCCAATTTTGAAATAAGCTATTTCAAAATAAGCTACGCGCAATTGACATAGCTCAATTTGTGTAGCTTATTTCGAGTTAAGCCCTGCTGTGTAAATGCACCCCTAGTGTCTAGAGCTGGGGTGTCCAACCAGTTCTGAAGCAGTAGCCACAATGATGGCTATTACTATAGCAAACTAGCCATACTCAACCAGCCAAATAGTCAAATTGTTCAAGCCAAGTAGCCACATTCAACTGGCCAAATAGCCACGTGTCTAGTGGCTAGCGTGTTGGACACCACGGATCTAGAGGACTGTAAAATGATATAAGAGCAGATATGACATGATAAGGCAGATTATTTTTTAACTCAAGGAGGGTTTTTTTTGGAAGCTAAAGTTTTATGGGTTTTGTGCATCATGAAAGCAGCTTCACTCACTGCTACTATGTTTAGAATAGAAGGTGCTTCAATTTGAAGCCTGTGAATTCAATATGTGCCCCTTCTAGCTGGTCAAGCCTTGCAGTGAGGTACAGGATCTTTGTTGCTGACATTAATAGTGTCCTCCTTATAAAACGACAGGATACTATCAGCCTTCCATTAAATGAGACTCATAACTTACCTCTTGACACTTAAGAACCTTCCAACCATCTCTCCCCCTCTATGGGTACATCTATACAGCAGAGCTTAACTCAAAATAAGATACACAAATTGAGCTACATCAATTGCATAGCTTATTTTGAAATTGGGAGCATCTACACAGTACTTATTTCAAAACAGAGCACTCTTCCTCCAACTTCCCCTACTCCTTGTACAATGAGGATTACAGGAGTCAGAGTAAGAAGTCCTCCAGCTTGACAGTATCTCAACATTATGTCAAAATAAGTGCCTGCTGTGTAGATGTGGACTAAGTTATTTCGAAATAACGCTAGTTATTTTGAAATAATGTAGCTGTGTAGACAGACCCTAACTGTCCTTAGCCTCAGGGAACAGTGAATGTAATTAGGGTATTAAATACTGTACATGAGTTGTATTTTGTTTGTCACTTCTTCACTTAAAGCATTGTCAAACAAACATTGTATTATCATAAGAACATAAGAACATACGAATGGCCATACTGGGTGAGATCAAAGGTCCATCCAGCCCAGTACCCTGTCTGCTGACATTGGCCAATGCCAGGTGTCCCAGAGGGAGTGAATCGAACAGGTAATGATCAAGCGATCTCTGTCCTGCCATCCATCTCCACCCTCTGACAAACAGAGTCTAGGGACACCATTCCTTACCCAGACTGGCTAATAGCCATTAATGGACTTAACCTCCATGAATTTATCTAGTTCTCTTTTAAGCCCTGTTATAGTCCTAGCCTTCACAACCTCCTCAGGCAAGGAGTTCCACAGATTGACTATGCGCTGTGTGAAGAAGAACTTCCTTTTATTTGTTTTAAATCTGCTGCCTATTAGTTTTCATTTGGTGGCCCCTAGTTCTTATATTATGGGAACAAGTAAATAACTTTTCCTATTTCACTTTCTCCACACCACTCATGATTTTATATACCTCTATCATATCCCCCCTTACTCTTCTCTTTTCCAAGCTGAAAAGTCCCAGTTTCTTTAATCTCTCCTCATATGGGACCCGTTCCAAACCCCTAATCATTTTGGTTGCCCTTCTCTGAACCTTTTCTAATGCCAGTATATCTTTTTTGAGATGAGGAGACCACATTTGTATGCAGTATTCAAGATGTGGACATACCACGGGTTTATATAAGGGCAATAAGATATTTGCCCTTTTTTAATGATTCCTAACATCCTGTTTGCTTTTTTGACTGCCGCTGCACGCTGTGTGGACGTCTTCAGAGAACTATCCACGATGACTCCAAGATCTCTTTCATGATTAGTTGTAGCTAAATTAGCCCCCATCATATTATATGTATAGTTGGGGTTATTTTTTCCAATGTGCATTACTTTACATTTATCCACATTAAATTTCATTTGCCATTTTGTTGCCCAATCATTTAGTTTTGTGAGATCTTTTTGAAGTTCTTCACAGTCTGGTTTGGTCTTAACTACCTTGAGCAGTTTAGTATTGTCTGCAAACTTTGCCACCTCGTTGTTTACCCCTTTCTCCAGATCATTTATGAATAAGTTGAATAGGATTGGTCCTAGGACTGACCTTTGGGGAACACCACTAGTTAGACCTCTCCATTCTGAAAATTTACCATTTATTCCTACCCTTTGTTTCCTCTCTTTTAACCAGTTCTCAGTCCATGAAAGGATCTTCCCTCTTATCCCATGACAACTTAATTTATGTAAGAGCCTTTGGTGAGGGACCTTGTCAAAGGCTTTCTGGAAATCTAAGTACACTATATCTACTGGATCCCCCTTGTCCACATGTTTGTTGACCCCTTCAAAGAATTCTAATTGATTAGTAAGACATGATTTCCCTTTACAGAAACCATGTTGACTTTTGCCCAACAAATTATATTCTTCCATGTGTCTGACAACTTTATTCTTTACTATTGTTTCAACTAATTTGCCCAGTACTGATGTTAGACTTCCCATTCTGTAATTGCTGGGATTGCCTCTAGAGCCCTTTTTAAATATTGGCATTACATTAGCTATCTTCCAGTCATTGGGTACAGAAGCTGATTTAAAGGATAGGTTACAAACTACAGTTAATAGTTCTGCAATTTCACATTTGAGTTCTTTCAGAACTCTTGGGTGAATGCCATCCGGTCCCGGTGACTTCTTACTGTTAAGTTTAATCAACTAATTCTAAAACCTCCTCTAATGACACTTCAATCTGTGGCAAGTCTTCAGATTTGTCACCTACAAAGGACGGGTCAGGTTTGGGAATCTCCCTAACATCCTCAGCCGTGAAGACTGAAGCAAAGAATTCATTTAGTTTTTCCGCAATGACTTTATCGTCTTTAAGTGCTCCTTTTGTATCTCGATCGTCCAGGGGTGCGACTGGTTGTTGAGAAGGCTTCCTGCTTCTGATGCATTTAAAAAACATTTTGTTATTACCTTTTGAGTTTTTGCTGTTCTTCAAACTCCTTTTTGGCTTTTCTTATTACATTTTTACACTTAATTTGGCAGTGTTTATGCTCCTTTCTATTTACCTCACTAGGATTTGACTTCCACTTTTTAAAAGATGTCTTTTTATCTCTCACTGCTTCTTTTACATGGTTGTTAAGCCACAGTGGCTCTTTTTTAGTTCTTCTATGTTTTTTAATTTGGGGTATACATTTAAATTGGGCCTCTATTATGGTGTCTTTGAAAAGTGTCCATGCAGCTTGCAGGGGTTTTACTTTAGTCACTGTACCTTTTAATTTCTGTTTAACTAACCTCCTCATTTTTTGCATAGTTCTTCCTTTTGAAATTAAATGCCACAGTGTTGGGCTGCTGAGGTGTTCTTCCCACCACAGGAATATTAAATGTTATTATATTATGGCCACTATTTCCAAATGGTCCTGTCATAGTTACCTCTTGGACCAGATCCTGCACGCCACTCAGGACTAAATTGAGAATTGTCTCTCCCCTCGTGGGTTCCTGTACCTGCTGCTCCAAGAAGCAGTCATTTAAGGTATCAAGAAATTTTGTCTCTGCATCTTGTCCTGAGGTGACATGTACCCAGTCACTATGGAGATAGTTGAAATCCCCCACTATTATTGAGTTCTTTATTTTAATAGCCTCTCTAATCTCCCTTAGCATTTCATAGTCACTATTACTGTCCTGGTCAGGTAGTCAATAATAGATCCCTACTGTTATATTCTTATTAGAGCAGGGAATTACTATCCATAGCGATTCTATGGAACATGTTGATTCATTTAAGATTTTTATTTCATTTGATTCTAAATTTTCTTTAACATATAGTACCACTCCCCCACCCGCATGACCTGTTCTGTCCTTCCGGTATATTTTGTACCCTGGAATGATTGTGTCCCATTGATTGTCCTCACCCCACCAGGTTTCTGTGATGCCTATTATATCAGTATCCTCCTTTAACACGAGGCACTCTAGTTCACCCATCTTATTTTTTAGACTTCTAGCATTTGTGTACAAGCACTTTAAAAACTTGTCACTGTTTATTTGTCTGCCCTTTTTTGATGTGTCAGATTCTTTTTTACGTGAATATTTTTTGTCTGATCTGGCCCATACTTTATCTTCTTCCATCCACTCCTTCTGACTAAAACCTAGAGAATCTCTATCAATAGACTCTCCTTTAAGAGACTTCTCTGTCCGATTCACGTACTCCTCTGCACTGATCGGCTTTCTGCCATCTCTTAGTTTAAAAACTGCTCTGCAACCTTTTAATGTTAAGTGCCAGTAGTCTGGATCCATTTTAGTTTAGGTAGAGCCCATCCTTCCTGTATAGGCTCCCACTATCCCAAAAGTTTCCCCATTTCCTTATAAAGCTTGTGACGGGCTGGGCCCGTCCCTCCTCCTGGGTCCGGAAGCGCGGGAGGTTCCCGACCCGGGATCCGGACAGCGCGGCCCCCGGCACTGTTGCGCATGCGCCTTGAGCCACGCGCCGCGTTCAAAAGCGGCGCCCGGCTCAGCTGATCGGGGCGGAAGCCACCAGGCGCACCGGAGGTGCCGGAGTCGCGGGGGAAGAAGCCCCCAGAGGCACTGGGGCAGTGGGAGAAAGCCGCCGGATATGCCGGGGCGGCCGGGGAGGAAGCGGCGGGACGCGCCGGGGACGCCGGATTCGGCCAGCTCACAGAGGCAGACAGCTCCAGAGATAGGCGGCTAGGCGCCCAGACAGTGGAGGTGGGGAGACCGATCCCCGACCGAGGACTCCCTCGGCCAGCGTAGGAGCCGCAGTCTCTCCACCCTGGAAGGAGCAGCCTAAGCCCGTAGGAAGTGGTCCCAGGATGGGGGTGTCGTGGAAGTTGGCGACTAACCCCCGAGAGGGGTGGTGAGTGGCTAATCAATGGCTCACCATTCAGGTAAGGTCCCTGCGGCCTCACCTTAGGGGTCCTGAGGCTGGAACCCGGAAGTGTGGGAGGGCCCGGGTTCCCCTACCCTACAAAGACTGATATCGGCAAGTTGACGAGGCAGACACTGATCGAGTCAGTTATTGGTATGCCCCAGCACCACGGGACTCCGGCGAGCGACGGGCAGCGGGACGCCTGATCCAGGCGGGGACATTAGCCCGGTAGCAGGACGTCGTGGTGGGAGGCGAACGACCCGCCGGGGAAGAGACCACCGTGCGGGCTGTACGGCCTTAGTGCACATGCAAGCCTCTCCCCAGAACTTGGCGGACCTAGAGTAAGCTTGGGGATCAGCACCCTTGGAGTCGTCACTGGGGGTGACTTGATCCTACATCCCCCATGGGGGGAGGTCAGTGCGTGACAAGCTAAACACCTCCTCCCTACACCATCATCTTATCCACGCATTGAGACTCTGAAGCTCTGCCTGACTACCTGGCCCTGTGTGTGGAACTGGAAGCATTTCTGAGAACATCACCATAGAGGTCCTGGATTTCAGTCTCTTTCCTAGCAGCCTAAATTTGGCTTCCAGGACGTCTCTGCTACCTTTCCCTATGTCATTGGTACCTACATGTACCACAACCATCGGCTCCCCCCCAGAACTACACATAAGTCTATTTAGATGCCTCGAGAGATCCGCAACCTTCGCACCAGGCAGGCAAGTCACCATACGGTTCTCCTGGTCATCGCAAACCCAGCTATCTACATTTCTAATGATCGAACCTCCCATTACTAACACCTGCCTTTTCCTAATGACTGGAGTTCCCTCTCCTGGAGAGGTAACCTCAGTGCAAGAGGATACCCCAACATCTGGAAGGAGGGTCCCAACTATGGGAAGGTTTCCCTCTGCTCCCGTTGACTGCTCTCCTTCCCTGAGCCTTTCATCCTCCTTAACAGTGCAGGGGCTGTCTGAACTGAGGTGGGACAATTCTACAGTGTCCCAGAAAGCCTCATCTACGTACCTCTCTGCCTCCCTCAGCTCCTCCAGTTCAGCCACCCTGGCCTCCAAAGCCCATACGCAGTCTCTGAGGGCCAGGAGCTCCTTGCACCGAATGCACACATACGCCACATGCCCATAGGGCAAGTAATCATACATGCTACACTGAGTGCAATAAACAGGATAGCCCCCACTCTGCTGCTGGGCTTCTGCCTGCATTCTCTCCTATAGCTACCTAGGTTATTGATAGGCTTTCTAGTTAAATCAGGAAGTTTTGATTTAAACCTTTAAACTAAACTATAAAGAATGGCAAGTGTACCTTGGCCCTTTCCCAACTCCCTCTTAAAACTCCCTGTTTGCTGCCCCTGGTCGCAAAGCTCCTTGGTCGCTGACTCACTGTTTTATAAAGCTCTGGCCTTCCTGATAGCCCTGTCCCCGACTAAGGCTCAGCCAATTAACAGAGGCTTCTAGATTTCAAACCTTTAGAAGCTCACAGCTTCCAACTGCCAGCCACAGCACACACTCCTACAAACAAACAAACAAACAAAACAGAGAAACACAAGTTCAGCACACAGCAAGTAACCCCAAACACACATTACAGACAGCCACTTACCTCAAGGATCCTGTATTTGCTCCTCCTTTACCTGGAAAACACCCTCTCAAAACTTCCTGTTTGCTGCCCCGTTCGCAAAGCTCATAGCACTAGGATCCCTAGTCATGGGCCAGGGCACCACTGTGCTAGGCAATGTACAAACACATAATAAAAAGACAGTTCTTGTCCCAAAGACCTTACAATTAAGAAAAGAGATGGCAGATGGCTACAGGTAGAGGATATGAGAGAATAATGACACTATTGGTCAGCGTGATAGTCAGTAATCTCAGCACACCAGAAGCCTAAGCATTGTGAAGTTTTTTGCAGGCATCATGGCAAAGAAGCTTTTTATGGGGGGATTTGAAAGGAGAATAATACATTTGTTTGAGGAGGCTTATGGAGAATTCCTCCCAACTATGAGGAGCACCATGGGAAAAAAGCATAAATAAGCTTGTATGAAAATTTAAACAAGTAAACAATGGAGGCTGGCATTGTGGTTCAGCTGAGATAGTTGCTGACCTCTCAATAGTGAAAGGTAACAGGTGGGGCGGCTTTAGGCACTTTCACTTGAAAGTGAAATTGTGTTTAATATAATAGAGAAGAGGAAATTAATGGAGAGATGCAAAGAGAGCTGTGACATAGCCAAAATAACAGGCAATGGAAATGGATATGAATACTGCATTTGTCAAGGCTAGAAAAAAGAATGTAACAGTTATCAAGATGTGAGATGAGAGCCTAGAGAAGAACTTTAGGTGTGTAGGTGGATAGACTAAGGCCATATCTTAGGCTATGACCATACTGCCACTTTACTGCGCTGCAACTTTCTAACTCGACGATATGAAAACACCCCTCTGAGCATAGAGAGTTACAGCACTGTAAAGCAACAGTGTAAATAGGCTCACAACATTGGGGACCAAGCTCATAGTTCTGTTAGCTGCTTCCCCCATTCAGGTGGTTTACATAGAGTGCTGGGAGAGCTCTCTTCCAGTGCTGGTGCCATGACCACACTTTTCCTTTAAAATGCTGCTGTGGCAGCACTTTAATGTTTCAAGTGTAGACCAGCATTCCTCAAAGTGGGTTGTGGGCCTGCTTTGGGAAAGCCACTAGGAGGCCTGTGCCATTTCGTTTACCTAAAGAATCCAAAGCCATGTAGCTTCGTGGCTCCCCTTGGCTGGAAATGGCTAACCGGAGACAATGAGAGCCATGAGGCTCTGTGGCTATGGAGACTTTAGGTAAACAAAGTTGTGCGGACTGACTAGCAGTTTTCCCAAACTGGGCCCACAACCCACTTTGAGGAATGCTGTTGTAGATTAAGGCTGTGTCTCACTACAAAGAAAAGTCAGAAAAAGATACGCAAACCGCAATTTGTGTATCTTTTCCCGCTTTTCTTTTGGAAGAGGCTTTTCTGAAATTTGGCACGTCTACACGGTGCCAAATTTCAGAAAAACCTCTTCTTTTGGCACATCCCTTCTTCCTCACACAATGAGGTTTACAGGGTTCGTGAAAGAACACATGCTTTTCTGATTTTTTTTTCGGAAAAGTGGACGCATTCCTTGGACGCAACCTAGCTTTTCCGGGATAAAAGAGCTGCAGTGTAGACATAGCCTTAGTCTTAGTGATGTTATTCAGCAACAATATCCAAGAGTTTGATACAGTCTGCATGAGAGAATGTAGAGAGAGGTCTGAGTTGAAGTTGACACCAGGTTATTGGCTTGAGTGACAAAGAGGATGGTGGTTTTCACAGCAAAAGAGAAAGGAGGTGGCTGGGGAAGGTAGAATCAAAAGATTAATAAGAAGTCTGCTGAGCTTGAGCTGACAGACATCCACAGCTGAGATTTAATAAGTTGAAAATAAATGATACAGAATATAATTATGTACATACTAATTGGTGATGGTATGCACATAGCTACACACTGCACTACAGCTTGAAAAAAATGAATGTAAAAATAGCACTGAATCATAAATGAAGTATATGCTGTGTATATAAATGAATGATCTTTATTGATTTGCATATGGCCTGTATCTAATTTATCAATCAGTAAATACTATGTAAATATTTGCACACATGGGTGTATGTGTAAATTGAAAATTGACATTCAGTTATCACCTGGCGAACTAGAAGCAATATGAAATGACAAATAATGCATTAGTAAGCATGATGAAAACTGGTAAGATTATTCACAACTAGAATACTAATATAGATGGGTATAATTTATAGAAGAGGGATACGGGATACAGGATAAGGTTAGCAGTGCGCACCGAAGTGCTGGGCTGTGACTCCAGTACCTGTCTCAGGATCGCCTATGGTCAGCCAAAACATAGCATGAATTCCAGTGCTTGGAGCCTTAGCACTCCAGCTAAGACACTTTCCAGATCCACCTTTCTGGGGTATCAAAGACCCAAAACAAGAGAAAAGGAGGCACTCAAAAGAGGGTCATACGGGATAGGGTTAGCAGTGCGCACTGAAGTGCTGGGCTGTGATTCCATTGTGTGGCCACTGTAGCTGCAAATTAAAAGATTCCTACTTTGCATCACTGATTGCATCCTGTGACAAGTCTGTGTAGCAAAGGAGTGTGGCATCTGCAGAGAGTGACAGTGCAGAAGGGCCCAACACCCTCTGGTGGCAAGAACCAGACAGGCCTCTGACACCACGCCAGAAGCAGAAGTGCAGAACCTCCACAGGAACCAGAAGTATAATATCAAGTATCAGAGGGGTAGCCGTGTTAGTCTGAATCTGCAAAAGCGGCAAGGAGTCCTGTGGCACCTTATAGACTAACGGAAGTGTTGGAGCATAAGCTTTCGTGGGCAAAGACCCACTTCATCAGATGCATGCATGCATCTGACGAAGTGGGTCTTTGCCACGAAAGCTTATGCTCCAACACTTTGGTTAGTCTATAAGGTGCCACAGGACTCCTCACCGCTTTTGCAGAAGTATAATAGACAGGCCCTGCAGCTCACTTAAGGCCCAGACACTGCAGGGGGAAGTTGCCTTCCAGCTGTGCTTGGGCAGGGAGACTGCTTCCATCCCTGGAAAACAGAAGGCTGGCCAGATGCCTCCAGTCCTCCATGGAGACTGCCTGTGGTGAGGGACCTTGAGCATGTGGAAATGGATGTCTGGGGTCTTGGCCCACCAGATGCACCCGAAGCTGAGGTGATGCTGGTACTACCACCTGCTGACTACCCTGAGGTCAGAGACGATAACCAGTGGTTAAGTTCCCTGTACATTGCGTGGCCACATAGCTACTTACTTAGACCAGCACAGGCACTCTGAGAAGCTACTTAGGGCAGGAACCTGTAGCAGCTGGGGGGAAGGCTGACCCATCCCCATCTGTCCAGCCCTCCAACTTTTCACAGCCAGGGCAGTGCGGCATGACCCAACTCTTCAGGGGTGGCACAGCTCCAGCCTCGGTCCTGACCCTGCTGCAGCCAGGGAAGCCCTAACTCTGGCACAATCCCAGCATGGCCTGCTTCCTAGCCCTGATCCTGCCGTGGCCAGGGTGGCCCAGCTGCAGCCAGGTTTGATGGATAAAATGCCTTTCAAAGCACTTTTAATAGTGCAAGTGCATTTTAAAGGGACTCTATGCTTCTCTGTAATCTGATATATTTCAAAAATAATTTCGCCTGTTTTTCATATAGCATTTTTGGGTTGAAATATGATGAATCTATACACTTTTGATCTGGTTTAATTCATAGCCCTATCTAAACTGTTTCTGGAATTTGTCAAGACCTTAATTTCAATTTCATGTCATTAGATTCTGGATTCTCCCCCCCCCCCCCGGCCCGCATTTGTCTTTTCTGCTCTATGTATAACAAGATGTAACAATAGGATGCAATGATTGGGAGATAATTGTTCTGGAATTCTTGGGATACGATCTGCACCCCTAACATGTCCTCAAAATACTCTTGTTGGATTGGTTTCTCCAAACCTGTCAGTCTCTTGTTTTCATTTGAGTACAGATAGGCAAGAGGCTATTTGGCACACATCGACCTGTGATGTTAGGTTCTTTTCACATTGGGCTAAACACCAGCAGTCACCTCTTAGGTATGTCAGTACCTTTGAATTGCCCAGTACTGAACACCATTGCAGAGCAGATGCAGTGATTCGGAGGAGCAGGTTTAGATTAAGAAATCTAATAATTATGTGTCCTGGGGGAGGTGTTCATTCAGGCAGTTGGGCTTATCCTTCTGTACCACATCACCTTGCCAACTCAAACCCAGCTTTCCCATGTCCCTGAGTATTGCCAGCCTGAAAAGTGCCTGGAGGGAAACTATACAAAATAATGAAGAATAATGAAGGTTGAATGGATGCTCCCATACTAGTTACCCTCACCCATAACACAAGAATAAGGAGCCAGTCAATTAAATGGAAAAACAACACGTAAAAATGACTAAAGAAAATAATCTTTACATAGCAAATAAATGATCTGTGGTACTCATTGTCAGAAGAAATCATTGTGCCAAAACCTTAGTAGAATTCAAAAAAGAATTTACTATATGGAGGCCTTTTCCAGATAAAAGGCTGGGCCTGTATGTGATAGTTTTCGACCAGGGATGGGGAACCTTTTTTCAGTCAGGGGCCACTGAGCCACAGAAAAATCAGTTGGGGGCCACACACAAGTGAGAAGCAATACCCCTCATCACTAACACTCATTTCTATTGGTGGCAGAAGAACGGCTCTTGTACAAGAGGGAGTTTTTGTGCAAAAAGGAGCCGTGTAGACAGCTCCTTTTTGGGCAAAAGCCTCTTGCGCAAAAACGGACCCTCATTAATTATGCAAATAAGGCACGACGATATTCCACACTTAGCCTCATTTGCATATGTTTTTCTGCAAGAGAGGGGCAGTGTAGACACAGCCTAGGTGACTGACCTAACAGGCTATACCTTGTGTTTCAGAAACTCACTCAAACTGACCAGCAGTAGCAGCAGCCCTAAGCTGAAGTGGATCCAATGACAAAGAGCAAAAAGTGAACAGGGTTTACACTGTGCCTGGAGGGACAGTTGCAAGAACGAGTGAATGAAACCAAAGATCTAAATGTGAGGAGGAATCCCTCCTTCCTCTCCCCTGTCATGATTCAGCCAAAGATGGCAGCAGCAGTAACTGTTCTATTGGAATACTGGCTGTTAATGGAAAACTAATCAGCAGAGATAATAAATCTGGGACCCTGAGAGATAAAAAGGCAAGAGCAGTAGAGGAGGTACAGGGGCTTGGGAATCAGCTGCCATAAGCTGGAAGGCAGAGGTGGCCAAGATGTTAGCTGAACTGTTACAGGGTTTTTCTAAAAATAGACTAGATGGCACAGAAATTCCCAAGAATTACAGGTTTGAACCCCCACTCCTACATCTGTCATTGGAGCTCGATAGAAAACTGACACCTCAGGTAAAGTACAAACACAAACAGATTTTATTAAAAAACAAGCGCCCCCAGACTAATAAACAGATAAACCACTCAGTCATTGAACTAACAAAAGGCCTTAAGCCCGGAACTCAAAAAAAGACACACCCAGTTGGATAAAAAGGTATAATAAATGATTAATTATATCACCATGTTCTCTACATTTGGTGTTCACAGGATATATGGTACCTGGGCTGTTTCTCCCCCTCCCAACTCCCATGAAGTCATCTGCCTGTTCCAAGCAGTGAACAGCCCAAATAGTTACAGAAAGAAGAGTCACTTTATAAAAGGTAGGTGACAGCAAAGATATTGGGAATTATCATCCAATTAGCCTCTATTTTTTAAAAATTTACACCAGATATCTCCTGAAGAGAGTAGAGGATCAGGAAGAGAATTGTAATTTATTTGCCAGGAAATAAGCCAGTTTCTGGAATGTCTGTTCTGCCTTTGATATCTACTTTGTCATTTCTCATTTGATTAATATTTATGTATTTCTCCAAGTGGGAATTTTTATGCACCTTTTGTCAACCTAAAATTGGCTTTTGGTTCTGTTCACAGAGGTCATCTCTGGGAGAATCTTTTGAGGACTACTTTACCTCATGAGAAACCTTCATAGCCTAACATTGGCCACTGTTTGGCTAAGGCAGCAATGGAAGGTAACTGACTCTACATCCATCATAAAATGTGGTCTGTCAGGGCTGGTTACAGGAAGTTTCCTTTTTAATTTTTAAATTAATGATGTGGTGGTGGCTTTAGAAGAGGTGCAGTATTTCTGTCCCAAAATTCTGAACTGATTTGTGTCTGTCCTTCATGCAGATAACATCATTTTTCTGTCTCAAACTCCTGTAGGCTTGAAGCATATGTTAAAGAACTTCAGCTCTTGTAAGGATGTGCACCTACCCATAAACTACTAGAAAATTAAAATAATTGGTTTTGGGTATGTCTAGACTGCATCCCTCTGTCGGCAGAGGGATGCAGATTAGGTAGGTCAACATTGCAAATGAAGCAGGGATTTAAATATCCCGTGCTTAATTTGCATAAAAATGGCCGCCATTTTTGCCAACTCAGCACTTTGTCGGCAAAAAGAGGCAGTCTAGAGGGGGATCTGTTGAGACAAAAAGCCTTTTTTGACAGATCCTTTATGCCTCCTGCAAGGAGGTTTGCAGGATCTGTCAAAAAAGGATTTCTTTCTTGACAGATCCCCCTCTAGACTGCTGCTTTTTGCCCGACAAAGTGCTAAGTTGACAAAAATGGCGGCCATTTTTATGCAAATTAAGCACGGGATATTTAAATCCACGCTTCATTTGCAATGTCAACCTACCTAATCTGCAACCCTCTGCCAACAGAGGGATGCAGTCTAGACATGCCCTTTGACTGCAGACCAAGGCTGTATAAATAGATGATTTATGGTATCATATAGAATGGGGTTTTCCCCTATTTGGGTATTTGTTTTACATATTATGGTCAATGGAATATACATGTAGAAGAGGTAAAAAAAAGAGAGCCTAAAATCTATGCAAGCAGGGCTGCTTTTCACTTGGGTCCATGTGCATAATTTTATAAACACAACTCTTGGATTTTTCAGGACAAAAGTACACCCAAATACTGGATGGTGTGAAACTTTGGGCTGGAAGAATCATAGTAAATTAGAGGTTTTACAAAACAATAATATTTATGGAGACCATTAGCCTCCTATATTACACTGCAGTTGCTTTTCTCAGGGCAGAGGTAAGGGGATGTGCAATTTAATTACATTTACATTAATTCTTGGCTGCATATTTAGTATATGAACGGAAAACTCCTTCCAAGGTTATGTCTAGAAGAACAAATTAACAAGACACATTCCCTAATGTTCTTTTCGCCTTTTTGCAAGTTCACTGTTCCCTCCATTTTGAGTCACTTTAGAACTTCTTATGACTGTAGGCGAGAGTATAGAAACATTAATTAAGCTCAGACCAGAAGATATCGTCAAACAACTTGATATGGCAGTTGTTCATACAACAACTCTCTCCTTAGTTTTCTCACCTAAAGAATATCCATGTTTATGAGATATATTGTCTATTTTGAACAGACGTTAAGAAGACCTATAAAGGTCGTCATTTTCCAAACTCTGCAGACCATCTATTTGGAAGGGAGGCATATTGGCACTGGGAATCTTTGCCTATCCAAGTCTGAACACGTTGAAGACTTACCACACTATTATCTTGCTATATGTATTGTCACCCAAGAAATAAGTGGTTTTCCCCATTCCCAGCCCAAATGTATTTACCCCATCACCAAAGAAATTAGAATACTTGCTGTGCACTGAAAATAATTCAGTAATACAGATTTTCACTTTATTTGCCTGGTTAATCATAAGAATAAGAAAAAAAAGTATGTTAAAGACTGGCTAATCTTGACCTAAATGAAATAATGGACTTCTAACATTTTTTCATGTGTTCATATATCATATTGAAGTGGTGATTGTAAAGTTGTAACTCATACTAGGAAAGGGCTAATTGTGCATTTTAATTTGTGTTTTTAAATGTTCTATCTGTTGTGGAGTTGTGTTGATTTTAAAATCCTTGTTTTATGTAAAGTGGTTTATGTCTAAGACTCTATTAATAAATAGTCAATGGTGATGTAAACATCAGTTACATTAGGTAGGAGTTTGGGGAAGTGTAAATGGTCCAAGGTCAGCAGGAGGCCATGCTGACTCCCTAGAGTGCCCCGCAAGAGGGCAATTGCAGTGCCACAGCTGCCAAAAGTTTGCACCAAATGAAATTAATAGGCAGCAGGTTTAAAACAAACAAAAGGAAGTTTTTCTTTAGTCAGCATACAGTCAACCTGTGGAACTCCTTGCAGAGGATGTGGTGAAGGCTAGGACTTTAACAGGGTTTGTTATGTGTTCCCCAGCGGGGTTCGCGTCCGCCCCCTGATTTGTCCACTTTGTGCTCCGTATAACTTATTTAATTCCGTAGTTCACGGGCCAAACTGGGAGAAGATACTCCCTCACAAGGCTGGTTTTAGATCTCGGGCGGCCGGGGAAGGGGGTTCGGGCCCGCCCTCGCTCTGAACCCCGACCCAGGACCCTAAGGCAGGGACCCACGTCCCTACTTAGCGGAGGAGGTTGTAACCCCTAAACTTCCCCGCTCACGGGGTCCATGGCACTGCCCTGGGCCACTTCTTCCCCAATGTCGCCTTCGCGACTACCCGGGGGGCCCGGGTTAAAACTCACCCAGGGTGTCCCGGTAATGCCTGCTCCGGCTCCCGTCCCCTCCAGACTCCGGCCGTCTGCTTCGCTCCCCCATCTTCCCCCCCTTCTAGCTCTCAGACGCCCTTTTTAAATTCCCCTCCTGGCTCTTTGTGATGATGTCCCCCCCGACATCATCACCAGGCGCCCCCTCATGGCTCCTTGGGATGACATCTCCAATGACGTCATCCCCATGTGTCCCTTCCTGGTTCCTGAGGATGACGTCCCCAATGACGTCATCCCCGTGCATCCCCGGGCCCCGACGGGATGCCTCCCCCGCTCTGCCGCGCGCCTGAAACTCCGGCGTACCCCGAGTGGGGCGCCCCGTGCCTCCCCGTCCCTGCTCGGTAACACCCCCACCTCTCTGCGTCGGTGTTCGGGAGGGGGTCTCAGTGCGGGGCGGGGACACCCCGTCACAGGGTTCAAAAAAGAGCTAGGTAGATTCATGGGATGTTAGGTCCATCAATGGCTATTAGCCAGGATGGGTAGGAATAGTGTCCCTATCCTCTGTTTCTCTGGATGTGGGTGACAGGGGAGGGATCATGTGAGGATTACCTCTTGTGTTCCCTCCCTCTGGGACATCTGGTATTGGCCACTGTCGGCAGACAGGATACTGGGCTGGATGTACCGTTAGTCTGACCCAGTATGGCCGTTCTTATGTTCTCCCTTTTGCAGCCTGCCCTGACCTTGGCACTGTCATTGTGGGTTACCCCAGCATACCAAAACACAGGGATGAGGAGGCCCTAGAAGACTGACTAAATCGACAGAGTGTGTGAAGACAAGCCCTATGTAGAAGAGAGGAATCTTGCCATAGACTTCTTGGGACAACCCTTGTTTCTGAATTCATTGTTTACCTTTGTATTTGGGCTTTAATACCTCAGTGAACCATGGCTGTGTACAGGCTTCCACATTCTTTAATAACTTCTAATTTCTGCTTCAACATGCATTCTGCATTGTTCAAAAGGGCAGCAATCATTGTACTAGATATGATGGAAGTTGTCTTAACATAGCAAGGTTCAGAGCCAAGATGAAAGGAAAAGATCATCAGAAGGCCTCTGTTTGTAGATGATGCAGCCTTTGTGGCTAACAGTGTTGAGGCCCTACAACATTCTATTGCCAAGTTCTCTGATTCATGTATAATCTGTGGGCTAGCAATAAGCTTGAAGAAGACTGTTATAATTCACCAAGGCTCTTCAGAACTAGTTCCAGATACATGGTACTTGCCTGGATGTTGAATAATTTTGTTACATTGGCTCTACTCTTGCCAGCAACAAAGATCTTGATGTTGAGCTCACTAGCAAAATCAGCAGTTATGTTTTATCCATTGTTCTATATGGTTTAGAATCATGGACACTTATGCCAAGCATACCAACAGACTAAATAGCCTTTGTATCAAATTACAGGGTGGAGAGGAGTGTGCTGTACTCTGAAGCTGGTGGAGGGACTAGAAAGAGAAGCAGACTGCTTCACACATTTTGGATGCTTTTGAGGATGACTTAGTATCCTTTGGAAAATCTGTGGATGATTGAGAAAGTAGTGCAGAATGCCACTCTGGTTGGCAGATTCAGCTAGTAGATGGAGTGAGGTGTTGCAAGGTGGACTGGATCGAGGTTTGTGATGATGACTAGTGAGGAGAAAAGAATCTGCTGTACAGAGCATTACCAGTGCATAGGCATGCTCTGTCTCTGTATGGGACTGTCGCTCATGCACTGAACTCAACAGCCATCAAAGAACTTATCAGCACATACACCATGTTCGGTAAGAGTGACAGAGCCATTGGCAATACTCTGAAAAGGACTGAAGAGTGTCCTAGAGCTAAAGTGCCATTGCACCAGACTTGTGAGTGGCAGTAACTCTCTATCAGAAACACCATAGCAGGTTGAATAGTTCATCACCGGGACACAACAGGGTGATGGAATTGGGTACATTCCATGGGATGGGAAAGTCATCTCAAACACAAGAGAGAGTGAGACTGATCTGTCCACCCTCCCCTGATGCCTTCAATTCCCTTCCCTATCCATCTTCTTTCATGTGGGATCTCAGCTCCTGGTGCCTCCAAATTTTTTTCACTTCTCTCTGAAAACTTCTCTCCTACTGTTGTCTCCACACCTTCTGCCACTCTCTCACCCACCCCCAATACAAGAATTGTTATTATTGGTTGGTTGCAGCATAGAACTTTGGACTGTGATCCTGACAGTTCTCTCATGGTGAAAGATTAACAATGCAGTACAGTTCTGAGAGCTAGACAGAAAAACCTGTGCACCAGAAGCTTTGACAACATATATTAGCTCAGCAACAATGGTGTAGCTTGGTCATTAACTTGCATAAACTAATATAATTTCAAATGTGACAAAAGGCTGCTGTTGGGACTTACGCTTGATATAATTTTGGATGATGCAAAACCCTAGCGCACCACTTATCAAATGTTAATGATAAAGTTTCCAGAGGTTGGAGATGCCTGGATAGATTTCAGCTGTTTCTGATAAACAGCTGAAGAGTAACTAGAGCTATGTCTACACTGCAACGCTATTTCTGATACCGGAGTATCCCACAATAGCTATCCCGCATCTTAACAGCAAGCCTGTTTTTTCAAGCTTGCTATTCCAATGTCTCTGTAAATCTCATTCCACAAGGAGTAAGAGACATTTTGGAATAGCAGGTTATTTTGAAATTTAAGCGCCAAATTACGAAATAAGCTATTTTGAAATAATATCTAAATAAGATATGCAATTTGCATAGCTCAAATTGCATATCTTATTTCTACCTTGGGGTGTAGATGCACCCCGTGACTGCATCTAGATAGGCTGCTTTATGTGCAGGGGGGGAAGCAAGTGGCTTAGTGGTAGAAAAGGTATGCTCAAGGTCTACTAAACTTTATCAGGGATGCAATGATGTATGTATATTGAGGTTGACTGAGACTGTCCAGCAGTACACTATAGATTTTTATTATTACTATTCATGATTAAACTTGGAACATTAATGGCTGAAATTTCTTTGCCTGGTGGATTCAAGTCCATAGCTGCAATGGAAAAATTGTCACTTGCTCATGATAACTTGCTATCCAAAATGCATCAGAACATTATGTATCCCTAGTAAATCTAAGACCTTCAGACACTCTTCTGCATGTGTCTGTTAGGACTGACAACCTGAAAATGTGAAGGTAATGGATTGCAAGATATACTGTATGTGCTTTCTTCTAGGTTTAAGCATTAACTTTTTAAAAAGGAGGTACTATATCACAATCACTGAAAGTTCCATTAGTGAGGAAAGTTATTTCAATGGGAGTGAAGATTTACAGAGATAGCTCTAGGAACACTTGCAATCTATTAACCCTTTGATGCTAGGAGTCAGGCTTTCTTCATCCATCAGTTACTCAAATCAAGCAAGCATCTGTCATAATTCAGAAAGGTTATTTTATGAGATGAACTGCATTGTTTATTGCCTTTAATGTTCAGATTAGCATAAATAGATCACAGTCAAGCTCAATATAGAATTAATAAGAGATTATTGCAGATTCAAATTTTAAATCTTACCACTTTCTTGGCCAAATAAATTTTTAAGAACTCAACGCAAATAGCTGTTGGAGTTACTCAAATACAGCATTTTAAAGCAGGTGTATTAAGCTCCAAATAAAAAAAACTTTCACTAGCTTCTCTGTTATCTGTCCTTCTGTATTAATTATATCTAAGCCCAAAATGCCAACTGAGATGCCAGTTCATGCCAGTGCTACAAATGAATAGCTGGAAGCCAATGCAGCTCACTTGTGTTAGCATTGTTAAAATACAGGTGTTAAGTTGCTAAGAATAGTTTTAGTATTTAGACTTTATACAATGCTGCATGTATTAATCTCAGTGATAACTTCTATAGCCCATAATATAAGTGTTTGCATTGTAAACCTCTGTAATTGTGTAACTCAAAATATGAAAAGAGGGGTTAAGGTAAGGTGTTTGTCCAGCACCTAAGATATCCTGTTGAATGTAAATGATACATTGTGTAGACTCAAAGGACAGAGACTGTTGATAGCTTTTCTAACTCCCTCCAGGAAGGAGAGACCTACACATGAATTCATTCCAACAGTTTTGGACTCTGGGATGGAGGGGATAAAAAATCACTGATGAAGCAACATTTTTATGTTGTCTGGATTCTGAGGGGCAAGGATTCCTAAACATGAGCATAGAGATCCCCAGGTTGCTTGACACTGGTTAGCTCTGAAAAAAATTTCAGCGCTGACAGATCTGAAAGCTTTCAAACCCACAGACTGAATTCACTTGTGTGCATATGTTGCCTGCTTTAGCGTATAAAGAACAAGTCTTTTTCCTACTTAGTCATTAGTTTATCACAGGACTGGCTATCATGTTGTCTTTGGTGTGAGATATAAGGTATAATACATGTGAATAAATGATCAGTCTCTTGGAACTGGGAGCATCCTGACTATCGTGTAATATTTTTTAAAATGTAAGTGACCATTTATCACTAAATCCAGTTTGGCTAGGTGGCAAGATACACTGGAGTGTGTAAAGGGAATGTCTGTTAGTCCATTATAAAAGAACTGTAGTACTCTGGGAACTCACCTTTGTTACTGGGATGGTGAAATCTCTAATTATAGAGCATATAATCAGTTTGGGGTATATGTACCCTGCTTCCTGAATTTGGCACTGTTGGCCATGATTCACTTCACAGAGTGTGACACCAACATCCAGTGAATGAGGAAACTGGCAGTACCAATGTAATTTTTACACCTTTTCAAAGAAAGAAAAAGGTAATCACTGATACTGCGTCAAGCTCTGAAAAGCTTGTGGGTGACAGGTATCTTTCATTTCATATCAGCTTTTCAGTGGGAGATCATATTGCAAAATGGTGTTTCTGTGCACATGCAAATTTGTTTATGCATTTATCTGCTTGAGCAATTTTGTCCTCTCTGGTCTTTGTGCATGAACATCCTATTTTTATACACAAATGAGTGATGACTGAACGTACAATGTTGCATGTGCACGAATATTTGCTAGACTGAGACTCCTTTGAAAACATTGCCTGTGCTGTGTTCCATCTCCAGCTATGCTGCTACCTTATATCTTTTGCCCTATTGAGGTAAGAACATAAATATGTCAATTCCCAGAAGATAATGTGAGAGAGTTTTTTCCTAATATCTGACCTAAATTTCTCTTTCCGAAGATTAAGCCAGTTACTACTTGTCCTACTTTCAAGTGGACAAGGAGAACAATTGATTATCATCCTCTTTGTAACAGCCTGCAACATATTGGACAGTTACCAGGTCCCTCAGTCTTTCTTTTCTCAAAACTAAAAATAACCCAACTTTTTGACCTTTCTAACCTTTTTTTTTTAATTATTTTGTTGCAGTCCTTTTGATTTTCTCCTAGTTGTCAACACCTTTCCTAAAGTGCAGTGCCCAAAACTAGACATAACACACCAGCTGAGGTCACCTTGGGCCCGAACAGAATAATTATTTCCTGCGTCTTACATACAATACTCCTGTTAATGCCCTCAGAACGTTAGCTTTTTGCAACTGTTGGCTCATATTGGCTCATGTTGAATTTGGCTCATGTTGAATTTGTGATTGCTATGATCCCAAGAAACTTTTCTGCAGTTCTATTTCCTAAGCCAGTTCTCAAAATTTTGTAGTTGTGCATTTGATTTTTCCTTTTAAGTATAGTATTCTGCACTTGTCTTTATTGAATTTCATCTCGTTGGTTTCAGACCAATTTTCCAGTTTATCAAGGTAATTTTTAATTCTAATCCTGTCCTCCAAAATGTTTGCAATCTCCTGTATCTTGGTTTCATCCAAAGTCACAAATGAAAGTGTTAAGCCATACTGGACCAAACAAAGTCCTGCTGATCCTATGAGAGACACCATCCCAGTTTGACAGGGAACCAGAGACAACTACTCGTTGAGGTATGGTTTTTCAATGAGTTGTTCACCTACTTTATTTGCCTGGGAGGGACTGTATCAAAAATCACACTAAACATCAAGATAAATCATATCTACTTCTCCTTTATCCACTTGGCCAGTAAACCTATCAAAGAAAGAAATTAGATTGGCTTGGAATGATTGTTCTTGACAAATCCATATTATGTATATAGCTCCATGCCACCCCAACATGTGGCTATGAACTTGGAATGCAATTAAGCCCTGAAGTTGTCATTTGCTGGTGTGGTTAACACACCTAGCTGCAACTGACGTCAATGGAAGCTGGGCTTTGAATGTATAATATGCTATATAATGCTAAGGATTCTGAAAATTCAGGTCTTGCATCAAATCTGAAACAAAGTGGATAAATTTGACCTTAATATCTAGCCCTCAGCTCTCCCTATGTAAAATAAGGGATCATAGCATCTGACCTATTGTGAAAATCCATGTATGTTTTTGAAGCACTCAGCTACTACGGTGATGAGCATTAACTTTTTAAAAAAGTCTTTGAATATATTTAAATCTACTATATATTTGAAGAGTTTGTTTGTGAGCGTGTCTGTTTGTTCAAGAACTGCTCCTAAATGGTAAGAGCTAGAACCACCAAATTCGGTGGTGCAGCTTCCTCTTATCATTACTTAAAGAAAGGTAAGAGTTTGGTGGTGCCCGTAAAATAGGATGTGCCTGGAATGGGATTTGTTTCTCATACAATGGAAAGGAAGGGCTCTGCTATATAATGACCACATGGGGGTAGCAGAGGATATGGAATGGAAAGCAAGGGCAGTTATGCAGTATAATGATCACAGGAGGGCAACAAGGGACCACAGATGGGGAATGGACCAGTAGTTTGCTGCATTCCTCACTCTGCCTGGGGAGCACAGAGGGCAGACAAACCTGGGCCTGTCCCAGCCAGAGGACATGCCCCTCTCCCCAAACTATACTTGCTGGAGCTGCAGCGGCCATGGAGAAGCACTTCTCACCTGGCACCAAGCTGCTTCTGTGAAAGAGGGCTGGGGTTGTACTCTCTTCCCAGGACAGTGTGCATACTGAAGCCCTCATCCCCAGCCTCATTTTACATTTTACTTTCCAAAAAACAAAAATTAATTGAGTTAAAAACCTGAGCAATGCCACTAAATCTTCTAGTAGCTGATATTGCAAAGTCATTGCAGATGTTCCAAAACCAGAAAGAGGCTGCAATTTATTTCCTCAGATCTAAAATTAATCCAGTATTTTTAAGAATTAGTATTATATTCATACTAATTTCACCCCATGAGGAGGACCAGCCCCAAACCTACCTACTACTCAAGAACCATGTAAATTCAGTTTGAAGTGAATTTCACACACTTGTTTTCACATACAAAATCTTCTATTACAAATAGCTCCCTCAAACCATATAAAAGGTTTGTTTCTCAAATATAACAATTTTGGATTATCCTGCTACACAAGGTGTGACCAGGATTTCTCTGGTACAAATAGTAGTTTATAGAACTAAACTGAAAAGCAGATATAAAGTTTGAGGGACAGAACATGGTAATGATCCAGATAAATCCACAGAAATCACAGCTACTCATCACCTTTCAAGTACTGTCCTTTTGTGGGAATAAAAACTCCGGAATTCTGAACACAGCCTTGAAGGAAGAAAGAGAATGAAAATGACATTCTTTCTTCAGTTGGGTCATTTAAATTAGGTTTCTCAAAATTAGAATTATACAAGCCATATTCAGTATCTTCATCTCCTCAGCAGATGAACCACTGAAGCTGTAAGTATCAGTTATCTTTAAATCAACTCTACTGTTAGTTGTGGCACTGGTATGTTCTGCACTAGATACACTGAATTTGTTATTCCTAATGGTTTGCTGAAAACCTTCTGTTGCATTATGTGCAGGTAATGTCATGTTTTTCTCTGGAGTTAATGAAAATACACTCGTGTTGGAAGAGGCCCTGGCCCCAGAAGCGTCCATATTAGAAAGTGAATTTAAGGACACTTGAACACAAATATCTTCTGAAATGCAGGCATTGATGTAGTGGATGTCATTTACATCAACTCTAGGTTCGCAACTGTAGCCTGCATAACAGCGGCAATAAAATTTTTCTATAAATTGCTGCAGATCCTGAAATGATGGCTGCCCTTGTACAGCATATTTTCCATCTTTTGACATCTGAATAATAAAATTCTCTGGATTCAGATGAAGATAGTCACTGGAGTTCCAGTTTTTTCGTGCACATGCACCAGAGTCTTGGCATAATGCTTGACTACAGATTTTAGCTGCCATGGTTACATTGATGATATAAGGGTTCAGAGTATGCCTAAGGTAGCTGTCCAAAGTTCTGCAAGTGTTCTGTTGAAAGAAAATCATATTTTAAAAGCTCAGTATACAAATTCATTATGAAAATGGTTGTCATTTCAACAACTTTGTTGTAGCTAATTTTCAGTGTTTCTCTAGCGGTATTGTAAATGTAGATAAGCAGTTATTGGCTGTAGAAAACAACCAAATTTATCAATTAAATCATTATATAGGGCAATAATTAAGGCAAAATTACACTAGGTAGATGCTGTAGATTTTATTAAAAGCATTCAAATGGCAGAAATCAGAGGAATTCAAGCTTTCACTTTATCTACTATGGTTAGCCTGTTGTTTTTTAGTCCAGTGTGCTTCATTAATTTATAAGAAAGATCAAAATTCCTGTTATTTTTAGGGAAGCCTGAAGATTTCTATGTCTTTTCATATGACACAAATTACTGTCCCCGTGAAATTTTTGGTTCTCCCCTCCCCCTCCCTCCCGCCTTGAACTGACTATCCCTCAGCTGAGGAAGCTAAGTTGTCGTTGGTTTTTTGTTTGTTTTTGTTTTTGTTTTTGTTTTTGGAGGCTTGAACAGAGCACTTCATGGGCCCTGCCTTTGGAATGAAACATATTCTTGGAACTTCCTCACATTGAGAAATATCTTCAAAGAAATATCTTCAAATATCTTCAAATTCTTGTGTTGTTGGCATAGATTTCTGGTTCGCTTGGCATGGTTTTATAATTAGAAGCTGAGGGGTTGGTTTTTTTGGTATGTTTTGTTTCTGAGAATACACTGGCAATTTTACGTGATTAGACATTAAACACCTAGTATCGACAGACAAAGCCAGTGTTTGCACCAATGGGGCTTACACCCTGGGTAAACTGTACTGGTACATATCACAACGGGTATGTTTACCTGCCAGCTTGTACTGGCACAGCTATATCAGTAACTGCTCAACAATGGCTGAAATCAGGACAATAATCCAGTGTACACAAGGCCTAAGAAATCTCTGCTTTTTCCCTTCTCCCACCAGCTGTGCTGAATCTAACAAAGGCTTGTCTTGGACCTAATAAGGCTAAGATGAAACATTTGTTTATTGTTAAAATATTCATGAGTAAAGCATGCTCTGGGATTTAATATCAAGTTATTGTAACAGCCACCACTAAATTTTAACTCCTTCATTAAAGATACAGAAAAAGAAGGAGAAACAGTCAAAGCAGTTGAAATATGTAGTAGTGAGTAAGGCTTTCATTTTAACAGCAACTCTTATTCCCTTCCCCGTTAGCTGGAAACAGTGTCTGATAGTCTTTTAACTTTAACTGGACTTCTGGGGAAATAAAAAGAGAAGTTTGTTGGAATGGTCTGGAGCTGTTGTTGAAATTCAACCCTATGTTTTTAAGACAAAACAAGACATGAAAGGGGAGAGGACAGAATAGTAAAGATGGGAAGCTATGTCTTCTATTTTCGGTGCTGATTTGTCCTTGCAATGTTGCTGCGGGAGAATCATAGACACATTGCATTATCAGCCACTTTGAGACCTGGCGAACCAGAACTCTTACTTACAATATGGGGAAAAACATTCAAAAGGGAAGGGATATAATATACCATCAAAGTCAGACAGATGATTGGGATAAGTATTGTTTTGTTTTATATATAGAAAGATAACAGCCAAAGATATTTTAGCTAGCAATTCTTAGTTGACTAAATTCTTGGAGAAGTTATGACAGAAATGGGTCTGGTCGAGGGATCTTTATGAAGAGGGTAATGACTTCACATAGCCACTTAGGAAGGTTGTTCCATGAACAAACAGATTTACTAATGCTAAAACTTGCACAACTGTGGATATAAATATTACAATCTGTATATGCAAAATCTCATTTGCTTACAGTAATCAATTGCAAATTTAATTCTAAAGGCTGTTGCCAATATAAATTCTGTCATTATAACCGTGTGCAAAAATTACAGGTGCAAATGATATGCATATCAAAACCAAGCATGTATAAATGAAGTCCACATTCAGACGCTTTTGATAATTCAGTCCTTAAAGAACTATGAATATTTATATGGGCATACTTTCTGCTCAAGAGACATCAACAGTGCTGAACAGTTCTGAATCCTTTCCTTTAGTAGACTGTGGGTGGGGGTGAAAGTACCATAATAACTTCACAAACAATATTCTATAATAGACTGACTTGACTGTATATGAATGGGCTAGCTCAAAAGATTTATTTGAACCTCCTTAGAACAGTGTTTCTCAAACTATGTGTGTGTGACCTTACTTTAGTAAATGAAGGAGGGAAGGGTTTTATTTTTCCTTTTTGCCATTCATCTTTCTCATACAGGAGTCAGTCAAGGTATTATCATCCATTGCATATGAAACAGAGAATCAACTAACCATGACATTTAATAAGATGTCTCCTCCTAATGTTTAAAGTATTTTTTCCTATATGGACCATTTTAAAAAAAAAACAACAGTAATCTGGGAAGCCCATTATAAAAAATCTTGCATCAGACAAGGCCTGAATATTTTTTCTGTGCCTTAGGACAGAATACTATGAAGAAATTACAGAATTCCTAAATTAACCAAACAAGTGCCAACCTGCCTGTAGCTGGCATAGTAGCTTGTCTAGTCACTTATCCCTAACAGCACGTATCAGATTAAAAGCTGAGTACCAACAGTGATAATAAAAAGATTTCTGGAAGGCTGAGATTTTATTTAAGCAGAGTGGCAGATGATGACAACAAGCCTCAAAAGTGTTTTTTAATTTTGAGAGAGGACTCTGGGGGTACGTCTAGACTACAGGCTTTTGTCGACAGAAGCTTTGTCGACAGATACTGTTGACAAAGCTTCTGTCGACAAAGAGCGTCTAGACTACATCCAGTTCTGTCAACAAAGCGGCTTGCTTTGTCGACATGAGAGTGTAGACGCAAAGGACAGTGTATATGCAATAACGCCTTCTGTTGACAGAACTCTGTCGACAAAAGGTGTTATTCCTCGCAGAATGAGGTTTACCGCCGTCGATAAAACTTCCGAGTTCTGTCGCTGTTATGTTGACCGAACTTGGCGGTAGTGTAGACGCAGGTATAGTTTTGTCGACAAAAGTCCACTTTTGTCGACAAAACCCTGTAGTCTAGACACACCCTGGGTCTTCTGAAAACTGTTTAGTCATTGTTTACAGTAGAAATTCTGAAAGCAGTAAATAAATAAAAACCTTACACTTTTCATCTCTAAGGAAAAAATAAATTGATCTTTCAAAAGAATTGAATGTAATTAATCTGACATACCACACTCAGTGCTAAATGCAGGTCTCCCCAGATTACAATTCCAGAGACACCTAATGCAGCAGATTCGCCAATGGTATTTACAAGGTCATCCTGAAAGCAAAGGTGTGAGGATGAATAATAAAGTATATTTCAGCAACATGCAGTATGACTATAAGTTACATAATCAGAAACATAACCAGAATAACCACCATGAAGTGCATAATTAAACATTACTTCTCCATTCTGCTCTCAGTTATGCTGGTGGATTCTGGTACAGAGTTGAGCAGATGATGCAAAACTATGTCCCCACCTAACACCATTGTAAGTATGGCTTATGATTAGAGAAATAAGACTCAAATTGAGTTCCAACAAGTTCCTGAGACACACTGGCACTTCTCCAAGCTGATCCATCTGATACACTTTTTACCTCCCTTTTAGGTTTTTACCTATTAGCAAATCAGAGTTGGTGGAGTCCAATTCAAAAGTTCTACTTGAGGCTGGGACATGAAAGACCTTGTTCAGGGCAATGCTCTAACAAAACCAGGCCAGGCAACACTTTATATTCCTAACAGTTCTTGAGGTAAAACTCAACAAAAATATTTTTAAAAGTGATCTTCATACTTTGTTTATATATCATTAAAAACAAACATTGCCTCTACTCCCATTTTAATAGCCCCTAACCAGTCAGCTTGAAACAACAGCATATTTATATTTTCCTTTGCTTAACATGCTATAATATTCTTTCCAGTTCCATAGTATTTTACTGCTTGTTGGATACAGTACTATTCAAACCCTCTGTAGGTTACTTTCATCAACTTGCAAATTTTTTGTGCCTATGTATGTAGTGATCCTTACATTACAAATATTTAAGAGCTAGCCAAGCCTCACTCACCTGAGAGAGATATTCCTGATTGAAATCCGTAAATACTGGACGTGTATATACAAAAATGGGAAGTGGACAGGTGGAATTGGAGACATTAGAAACTCTAATGGCTTCTTGAACTCTATTACGAACAAAGAGTGGTGCATTTCTGGAAGATCTCAAGGCTGTTTCGAGATAGACAGATGGGTAAAGTGCTGTGCTTTCCTCCCACAACCAGTTAAGCTCGTTATTCCTTGCTATTTCAATATCTAAACAGCTTCCTGTATAATTATGGGGATTTTGTTTGTAATCATAGTTATAGCAGTCAGGATAAAGGTAATAGCCCCACAAATTGTTTGGCTTCATTGATATTCCCAGTTTTAAAGATTGCAACATAAATGATTTTGCTGCAGCTTCAAATTCCATTTTGGCTAGAGTCCTGACTTGGGTTTCTGATAGGCTTATATCGTTCTGCTGAACAAACTCGACAGACTCCTGCCTGTAAATGTCTTTTGCTCCCCAGTTCCGTATCCATAGTGGCCTCCAGTTTTCCCAGTCGATGACAGCCAAGCCAACCTGTTCATCTGAAGGCATGTAAAAATTAATGTCATCCCTGGCTTTCTTTAAATGGTGTTCCAAGAAACAGAGTTGGGGAATCCCACCATTAACTGTCTTATGTGTGTTCTCATCTATGTAAGGATAATTACCAAGCCTGTCTGCATAGAATATAGTAATATTCTGCTCCGTGGATGTCTTCAGTGTGCTTCCTACCAAGTGGAAGAGTCTCATATCCAGCTGCACTCTAGTCTTCTCAGTGCAAAGCTCTGTAGGAGCATTCCAGATAGAGAGGAAAGGTGAATTGGGGATGAGAGGCTGGGCTCTTATATGCAACGATGAGCAGCAAGTAACTTGAATAATGATGAATACCAGCCAGGATGCTCTGTTGGAGGCAATAAAGCTACCAAAGCTTTGGGCTTGCTTTAGGGTTTCCATTTCAGTTAGCGAATAGCTCAGTAGCTGTTTCTGATCAAACTGCAAATAAATGCTTCATAGGTGCTCACAGCCATGTCAAAGTCTTCAGTAAAATAATACATTTCCTCAGAGTACACAGTCAGCAATATTCCATAAGGGTAAAAGAGGTGTGTTGTTTATGCCATGTTCTTTATTTCTTCATTGCGCATTTAGGGAAGCTTCTCAATAGTTGCCCAACCTAATGCAGAAAAAGAGATTGAAGCCATTATAATATCCAGTAGGATATCTTTTTAGAGTATCCTTAAAACACAGACAGTTTGTAGCTATGGAAATACTGTGATTTTTCAGTGAGTAGAGAATACTCCTATTATGTGAAAAAACAGCATAGCATCACAGAAGTAATACATACTTAGAAAAGACATAAGGTGGTCAGGGAAGTGGTTTCTAATAGTCAGAGCATGGAACAGAGTCAATACCCCATCTTACTTCTGATTCTGACAAGGATTTAAAGTATGAGACTTTGAACAAAGTCACATAAGCTGTTGGTGCCTTATTCAAAAGTAATCTGGTTATAATATTACTTACCTACTTCATAAGGTTGTTCTGAAGCTATTAATTTTACAAAGCACTTTGAGAACCCAAATTATATGTAATTGTTATGCAATTGTTATGATCATGCCCTTGCTCTAGCTGAAAATGTGGGTGCTATTTTCTTCTGTGTAAGTTTCTCATATTCCTATTGAATTCCTGTTTTAATGCAATATGCTGTACCCCTGTTGCAGCATACGCATTAAAACGAAGTAGTTCTGTTTGCCACCCACTTCTGAGACCGGTAAATGTCCCTGTACCTATAAATCAAGCTTTGCAGAGAATGCTGTGCTTTCTCATAATTTACGCAGTTGTGAAAATCCTTCCTGTTGAATATTTTTTACCAAACCATATGCTAATAGTATTAGCAGATGACCTGCAGCATGAAAGATCTCACATTACGGAGTCCATCAAAATAAAGCTTGTGATCTGTGGCCTTGATTATGACCAGACCTATGTCGATTTGCAAGGCTATGTATGACTTCCCCAGTTCTGGTTCCCTTGTCAGTGCTAGCCTTCCCAAATGGGTGAGAAGAAAGGTGGGCCACTTCCCTGTGCCACTCCTCTACACAGGCTAGAAGAGTGAACTCTGTGTGACGCATTAACAAGTGCCCACTTCACCCTGGGAAAGCAGGGTACAGCGGCCAGGCTCTTAGACCTCAAAGATGCATTATGCCTAAGCTATGCCCAGTGACATTCCTTCTGGAGTGGGATGCCTCCTCACCATAACTAAACACTTGAAAGGAAGAGAGGAGTCATAAACAAGTTAATGCAGTGTGATGGGACTGCCTGCCCTTTAACAACAGGACTATCTGTGGGTCAGTCTTCCCATCATGTGACATGATCTTTAAGAATATTGGGTGGTCTGATACACAAGACCTGAGGTGATATGGGGAGAGAGGAAAAGGGTTCTGGGAAAAACAACAGTAAGAATAAATCCAGTTGCTGTATCTTTAAGGGCTTGGGAGCTGGAGCCTTGAAGAAAGGGTGGGGTAGTGGCCACTCTTTCACCCAGCCAAAAATAAGGAATAAAGTGGGAGAAGGGGCCAGCATAAATGCTGCCTCCTCCTGCTTCATAACAGGGCAGATATCTATAGAAACTACAGGGAGCAAGCAGGCTCCTGCAGGGCCCTGAGTTAGCAGGGAGAAGACAGCAGCAGAGGAAGGTCTGCCTGATGAACCTTTGCAGCCCTAGTGTGGATGGACTGATTGATAAAAGGGCCCAGCTCGAGGAAAAGCTGGTTAAAGTCCTGCAATTGGCCTAAGGAGATCTGTGGGAAACTCCTAAATGAGGGAAACCATTAGGGCAGTTTGGTAGGTAGGCTGGCATAGGTCAGAGAAGCAGAGGAGGTTTATCTGTGCCATGTTCTGCCTCCGGGTTGAATACAGTCGACAACGAAGGGTTGCTCTTCAATATACAAGTCTCATGGGACATATTGAAATCCCTCATACAGTGAAACCTAGCCAAAGTACAACAGTGGCACTTTACTGGGCCACCAGGCCCCTGTTGCGGTGGGAGGGGGTTGTTCCTCCAGGAATCAGGGTCTCTGATAGATGCAGATAAGGGCTTCTGATCTAGATAGCCCAGTTTTTGGTCTGCAATAGCTCATCTGCACTGCTTTGCCAGCACTGTCTGAGCCCCCAGCAGAGAGGTGGGGGTGGGTAGTATTTAGGCAAAAAAGGATATGACTGAAGCACTGTAATTCAGTGACTCTCTGCATTCTAGTTTATGATACATTTGTATGGGCAGGCATACTGTATGCACACGTGCTATACAATTTATACTTTAATAGTACAGACAACATTGGTTATGGAATTTGGGAGTTTTTGTTTTATAGTGGAGCTTTATAATAACACACTGAATGGTTCTAATGCACACTGTATGTTAATGGTGTGATGGTGTATAAGGATAGGCTTTTATTGGGAGAATGAATATTGAGGGTGGAAGTAGACTGTGGGTGAACCTATTTGCTATAGGTAACTATGTTATTGGTAAGGTTGTTCCCTTATGATTTGCGACTGTACTATCCAACATGCTAGGGAAGAATAGGGAGAATGATGTTGTATTAATAGAAGTTTTACCTCTCAACAGATGTACATTCTCATCTCTGATAGGTTCAGGACCTATTTTGGAACTGGGCAGCTTCTGTAAATTCTCCCACAGTGATGCTCTATCATCAGTTTAAGCTGGGTTGGATGCCTTTGCAAACTGAGACATTTTATCAGACAGCCTTCTGGATAATGATTCTTGCGCAACTAGTATCCAAAACAAATGTGTCCCATACTTAATGAAGGGAACAGCTGTCAGAGATGGAACTAAAAAAAATCTGCTGGATCCTTTATAGGGCATTATCTCCGGCTGAGACTGCTAATAGTCTCCCTAGCGAGGGTCCTGGCATTTGTAGTGGTAGGTGCAGTAATTGAAAGCATTTCTAAAGTGGCTAGGGAAACTACTTCTGTTACTAGCCCTTCATCTACAAATAACTCTCTCTCCTTGAGGCATATGAGAGAACACATTTTGGAGTACGTCAACATCCTGCATAAGACCTGCTTCTGGCCAAAGCTGAATATGAACATTATGGGCTACAAAGGAGCTCTGCAGAAATGCTGGTCACATCACACAGAGATGCTGGAAGGGGTATGATTCCCCACAAGCTCAACCAGCCTTTTGTAAATCGCATCTCATTTGTCTCCCCTCTGCTGGGACCACAAATGCTACTACAGTCCTGGGCAGCCTGTTGGGAGAGAGGACATTGGTGCTGTGTCCAATGAGCCATGGCATGATAAAAGACTCATAACATTGCAGGATAGATTTTTTGGGTTCAGGCTGGTGCCCTGGTTATGAGACCTCCTTCCCCATGGGGAGAAAGCGTTAAAGCCTAAGTCCAAACGTTTGTACTGTGATTTTATAGCCCTGCAGCCTAAATCCTGTGCACCTGAGTCATCTGACCTGGGCTCAGAGACTGTGTCACAGCGTTTTTATCACAGTGTAGACAAACCTTTAGGCAAGGGGATGAGAAGGGAACCGGAGGGCAAACCACAGGGGATCATGGATAGTGTTTTCCCATAAATGCAAAAAATTATCAGTGGGAGGATTAGAAGTGTTATAGGTGGGTTTTGCTGTGTCTTTCTCTGTCCTCTGTATGCCCTTGGTTGTTTGGGAGAGCTTCATCCAGAGTGGGGCCTTTATCATCGCTGGCTTACATCTCTGTTGTGGAACTGTCATTTGGCTCCAATATCTCAGGAACAGAAGGAAACTCACCCCAACCACCATCTTCCTATAAAGTGATTTCTGATATCAAATTATAAATGGCTCATAGCCAGGTAATTCATTACAGTGCTCCAGAGTGTAGTTGCCATACATAGAGTAATAACAGGCCATGTGAATATAAATACGATACTTATACTGAACATGCCATGCTAATATAGAAACTCTGCTTTGAACATAAGTAAAGGGTAGTGGTAGTTACAGAGTATAACTGTGTTTCATGTGATTCCATTTGAGGTTTTTTGAGGGGAAAAAAGAATGTTTTAAGCTTTTCTTGGTCTCTTTGGGTATGTCTACACTGCCACCCTAGTTCGAACTAGGGTGGCTAATGTAGGCATTCGAACTTGCAAATGAAGCCCGGGATTTAAATATCCTGGGCTTCATTTGCATGTTCCCGGGCAGGCGCCATTTTTAAATGCCCGTAGTTTGAACTACCTGCCCGCGGTTACAAACGGCACGGACTAGGTAGTTCGAATTAAAGCTCCTAATTCGAACTACTGTTAAACCTCCTTGCAGACAATTATCAGACATTTTATGGAGGAATTCTTACCCTGAAAAAAAAACTGGAGCACTCTTACTTTCCACTCTATTAAGTTTACTTGTAAGTGGATTTGACGGAAAAGCCCTGGATGTGGAGGAAAGGTTCCAATCATTGTACTGTGTTATATTTATCAGCTTAGCTAAAACTCAGCTGATTTTGCCAGTCTTACTAAGATTTGTTCTATTCATTGTTGGGAAACTTTTGCCTCCAAAGCTTACGGTAATATATTCTTGTGGGTTAAAGTTAATAGATTATTTCACATGATAGCTTTCAGTTAAAAGGATTGCCTCTGGGTCAGCTTAATGATGGCAGGTAATAAAAGTTGCTTTTTTTCAAGTCTCCTGTTGTGCATGTATGTCCAAATGAACTGAGTAATAAAGCTGCCTTTGTCTTTGTCAAAAAGTCATTATCTTTAGAATATCTTAACACTAATTGCTCTAGGGTTATCTGAGAGTGTATACTGGCAGATCTACATGCTCTGAGTCTACAGAAATAGCTCCTGCATTATATTTTCCTGATTTTGACATTTGTGTAGGTTATTTATTTATCAATTTTCTCTGTTTAATTATTTGTTCAGTTTTATATCATAAACCAGATTGCAAATCAATAGAAAGCTTGAATATAAATAGAATAGGTCTCCCTAACTAAACCCCTGAGTTCGAATTAACTGTTAAACCTCATTCCACAAGGAGTAACAGTTTATTCGAACTAAGGGGTTTATCTCGAAATCCTGCTTCTCTGCCACGTGTAGACACGGGTAGTTACTTCGGGCTAGTCAGTTTCCAAAATGGCGACCGGCCGGGATTATGCTAATCAAGCGCGGGATATTTAAATCCCACGCTTCATTAGCAACTTCGGTCGCCCTCATTAGCCTCCCTAGTTCGAACTAGGGGGGCTAGTGTAGACGTACCCTTTGTTACATTTCTCAATTTTGATGCAAAAGTCAGTGAATACACAGATTTGAATGGTTCACAGTTGCCTTTCATGGATTGTCATAGATTTGATTGATTGGTACTAACTGTTATTAGTCTGCTGGTGTGTTTCTATATACAGATACATTTTCTATATACATTCTATCTGTCTCCAAACATCTCTAATATTATGATCATGGATATATTTATCTACAGTCCAGAATGTTTGGGCCATTTTAGCCCAGTTTGCTTGTCTAGTGGTTATTATGTGTTAACTTCATTCTAGCCTCAGTCACTTAATTATTTTTTATATTATTAACAGTAAATTATTAAGTATTCAATGGAGCAAATTAGGCTAAACAGTAAAATCTTCTGGGTACAAGAATCTGATTGTGGAATTGGGAACTTGGTTAAGGTAGAAATGGAAGGATTAGGTCATTTGCGTAGATCAGTATAAAGCTGTCATGAATGATCTGGTTACTTCCCAACAAAGGTCTCCAGGAAACCAGAATTTTGGGCCTTTTCACCCTGTTGCTTTCTTTTGGAGTAAATAATTTATAAACTATTAATACGAAGTATGTATGTAAGTTAACTCTAATGGTATTGGGGCATTCAAGACTATTTTGATATAATTACTGAGATATTCCCTTTTCAAAACCACAAAAATTAAATTACTTATTCCATGATTTCAGACACAGACTATGCATATATATTGGAACTGAGTATTTATAGTGAAAAGAGCCCTGAACAGATACAAGTTTTGTACTGGTATCTGATATGTGATCCACAAATATACTCCATGCATATTCGCTGATATCCACAGATTTGTAGGGCTCTAAACATAGCTACTCACACTGTGAACAATATACTATACTTGAGATTCTAGCCCTTTGTAACTCTATAGAACAAAATGGTATAGATCTTCCTTCATTTGTGTGCATGTTTAAAGTAGAACCAGTGAAAAGATGACTAAAATCAACTCCACCTACTAGAAACAGAGAGTCATTCAGTAGTTAGTGATGCCTTGTCTATACTACAAAATTAAGTGGCACTAAGTTAGATTGACATACAGCCACCACTATAATTACTGTTTTTATGGCCACCCTAGACCCTAATCTCAGTGGTGCACTTCCTCATCAAAAATGCTTTTTCTGACTTAAGTGGGGCAATATTGGAAAACTGGCAGTTGGACCTGCCTCCCTGCCCCCAGGATGACAGCCAGGAGAGCCAGGAATGCTGCCAGGGCTGGCAGCCTGGAGCCCTGCTGTTACCTCATGGTCAGGGACTGGGGGGAGAAGAAGGAGAACCCAAGTCTGGCAGCCTTCCCGTGAGGGACTGGGGAAGGAGGAGAGCCTGGATGATGGCTGGGCTTGGGCTCTCCTTCCCTGTCTTCCATTCTAGCCCCTCACAGAGAAGCAATGGTGTGGCTCTCGGCTGTCAGCCCCAGTGGCTGCACTCCAGGCTGTCAGGCCTGTGCATCTGACAGCCAAAAGGCAATGGTGGTAATGGAGTGTCTATACAGATACTGTGTTATGCTAACTACATTGAGCTAAACTATACACCACTTGCAGGCCAATATAGTGAGTGAATTATATTGGCTGGAGCACCAGAATGAGGGTGATGTAAGCAGCTTTAGCCTAGAGCTGTAAACTCACCTATAGTTGCTGAGGAGCAACAGACCAAAATAACAATGAGCTAGTTTTGTCTTTGAAGGATAATTAATTCTGAAGCCTTGTGAGGGAAGAAGACAACTGAGACCCAAAGGCTTGAGAAAAACCAGATAACTTCAGAAAATTCCAGAAAGGCTGATTATGCATAACTTGGGTAGTCTGATAACTGTTTTGTTTGAGTAAACATTAGGTAGCCTCAAGCTAAGAAAAATAATTTGTTCATTTAAATCTTATTGCCCATTCTCACAAATTGAAAGAGCATTCAAAGCATTGGTGGTCCATTAAGCACAGCAAATGTCCTACTTTCTTTGAGAATTCTTGTTTTGTATAGCTGTTGACCAGTAGATGTTGCAAATAATCATGATGAAAGTTTAGATGTGTTATGACAGAAGACTGATAGGGAACATGATAACTGTTCTCAAATGCATGAAAGGTTATTATGAGGAGGAGGAATAAAAATTGTTCTCTTTAACATCTGAGGATAGGACAATAAACAATAGGGTTAAATTGCAGTAAAGATGATTTAAGTTGGACATTAGGGAAAACTATCAGGATGGTTAAGCACTGGAATAAATTGCCTCAGGAGGTTGTGGAATCTCCACCATTGGAGATTTTTAAGAGCATGTTAGACAAACATCTTTCAGGGATGGTCTATATAGTACTTAGTCTTGCCTTGCATACAGGGGATTGGACTAGAAGATCCCTCAAGGTTCCTTCCAGGCCCATGATTCTATGAGTCTATAATATTTTACAAGAGACCAAAAAGACAGGACAATTTGCATGTTATTGCTAAGCATTGTGGTATATGAAAGAATGGCACTTAAACTGGAACAAATCAGATAACCCAGAGATGATTAATAGAATGCAGTCTTTTACTTCCATTTCCAGCTCAGGTTGGAATCATGGCTGTTCAGTGTCCTATGCAATTTGACCCATGTCTTAATTCTGATTCTAGTGAATGTATATCAGTGTCATAAAGTCATCTCCAAAGGGAGGGAAGGATAGACTTATGGTTAAGGCAGAGGTCTAGCAGTAGAGATGTGAGTTCACTTCCTAATTCTGTCCCAGTTTCGTTGCGGATAAAACAGGATGTAGTGTTACTGACCTAACACCAACAGACAAATTAATATTGGTAAAGTATACTGAGTGCTTTAGATTGAAGATGCTATCTATAAATGCACACCTTCAAATGAGTCTAAATAGCACACTTGTTGGTAGCCTAAACCACAGCCTGAAAGATCAGCAAGGTTGAATATGCATTGTTAGAGGTGGCCATATCAAGGTTTAAACATGTTTTACCATGACTACTCCAGTTTTCTGTGACAAGCATGGAGTCTTAGGAATTCTTTACTCCATTCACACTCCAGGGGTATGTCTAGAGTTTCATGAGGCATACCAGAGAGGTCGACAAAGGCTTCCCTTGTTGACCGTGGCACGTCCAGACTGCCCCACTGTGCTGCCAAACAGCTGATCGGCACAGCACGGCGGCCATTTTGAGGTAAATGAAGCGGCGATTATTTAAATCGCTGCTTCATTTTCCTATGTCTAGTAAACTTATCTACATGGCTCCGTCGACGGAGCCATGTAGTATAGACATACCCCAAGAGTTTGAACTCTCAAATCTGTAAGGATTCTGCTAACAACATCATTTCTTAGGAGCCAATTTATTGATGTTCTGATTTGTTTTTCAGCATGTTAGCCAAATAAATTGTCTGACCATATTTCCAAAAACATTTGGAGGAATCCCTTTTCCTGACTATAAATAGATGCTTGGCAGAACCCAAATGCTACAAGGACAGTTTCCACAGAAGTTATCTAATCAGAATGAGAACAAGAAACAAGTCCATCTATTGATTCAGCAGGCAATTCAAGCTCACTGAAGTTGCTTTAGATACTTCTTGGGAAGTGACCATATAAAAAAAGCACAGTATGTTAAAGAAATACTGCTGTAATCTCACTTAAGGCATACCTCCTGCACAATAATGTAAAATGTGACTTTAATTAAGCCTCCGCTCAGACTAGGGATCCATTCTGTTCAAATTTCTGCAATAGGCTACATGTGTAGCTTTGGGCAAATCACCAAAAGCGAGGCAAGGAAGATCGACAGCTACTTTTGTGAAGCAGTTTACAATGTCTCAGATTAGGCCCCCAAAATCTGAAACACAGCAAATCAGTGGCCATTTGAAAAAATGACCTTAAATCCTCTGTCTTAGTTTCCTTGTCTGTCAAATGGCTAGAAACAATACTTATCCAACTCCTTATTTCACAATGCAAATGGAAAGTTACAAGTTACTTGGTCGACATGCACAAATACTGTATTAATAAACAATCTTTTTTCCCATCAGGACCTTGATTTTGAAAACTTGATTTCTAATTTCTGCTCAGAAAAAATACAACTTGCTTTCCCAGCTACATTGCCAGGACAGAAACCTAGCTAAAGCACAATTCAGGTTGAGAGCATTTACACATCTAATTTTTCCTCCCAGGAGGGGAACTATTGCCCAACTTTAACAATTATATGGGAAATGATCCAGATTCTAAGAAAATTGCTGTGCCTTAGGATAGTAATTTTCAAGAAAATGTCAATGAAATAGTCATAATGGGTTTTTCAGAACCCTGATATTTTAAAGAAATATAGAAACAAAGTTAATATAGCTGCCATTTTAGCATAAGAAAGTTCACTGTGAATTGATTTCAGTCACAAAACTAAGTTGTAGTTTTGTGACTATAAGTTCAAGTATCTAAAAGGCTGTCACAAGGAGGAGGGAGAAAAATGGTTATCCTTGGCCTCTGAGGATAGCACAAGAAGCAGTGTGTTTAAACCTCAGCAAGGGAAGTTTAGATTGGACATTAGGGGTACGTCTAGACTACATGGCTCCATCGACAGATCCATGTAAAATAGTTTATTCGGCATAGTCAATGAAGCGGGGATTTAAATAATCCCCGCTTCATTAAAATAAAAATGGCCGTTGCGCTGTGCTGACAATCAGCTGATCCGGCACAGAGCGGCAGTCTAGACACGGCACGGTCAACAAGGAAAGCCTTTGTCGACCGCTCCAGTATGCCTCGTGAAAGTTGTTCCAGGATCTTTAATACCAGTGATTTATCTGCAGGGCTATGAAAGGGTAAACATCTCCGTGATCCTCAGAAATGCATGCTCACTGATTTCAGAGCCAGTTTATATATCTGCTCCATTTTATATTGCAGGTGGTTTCTTTTATTGTTTGTTACAACTCAAAAGTCACTTTTTAAAAGCTTGTTTTCCTGTCACTCCCACCCACTCAGGCATTAGCTGTGTCCTCTCTCACCCCTAATTATTATCACAAAGAAAGTCAATGAGAAGATGGAATTGCAAAACAGAAACTCAGTTCTCATAAGAGTTGTTTCCTTTTCCCTTTATTTTCTGTCAGGCCATCTCTTGTCTTTCCCTGTCTTCATTATCTCCATGGTCTCTCAGTATAAATTCATCTCTCTTTTAGGGAAAGTTTCTACCCTTGGCAGAGACATGAACCTCTAGATGGTAGGGGGGATAGGTGACCACCCCACATCTCTCCTCTGGGAGGCGGGGCTATGGGGAAGGTTGAAATTTGCCTGCTGACCTTGGCTGGACTTTTGCTGGCAGCTAGAGCAGAGCCATACAGAGGTGGGAGGCCCCATCTTGCAGGGTTCCCGGCATGTGGGCTGGAGGGGGCAGGTGAGTGAGGCTGTTGTTGGGAGCTGTTTTGCTTGTAGGTGTGAGCTTGGGAGCAACAGTAGAAGACAGTCCAGCCTAGGGAACAAGAAGAGAAGGGAGGGTCTCGTTAGATGGGCTGCTTCCTGTCCCAGTGGAGAATGCAGAGGGGAAGGTGCTGAGTCATTAGGAGTCAAGTAGCACTGAGCCCATGCAGCCCATAATACCTACAACTGGCAGGGGACTGGGTGGGCTCTGCCCTGTTACATTAGCACTTCTGGGATCAGGACCAAATGGAAGGCAGAAATCTTGGGGGGAGGAACGCAATCCCATGTGCCCCACATGCCACCTCTGTGTGCATTGGAGGGACCACTTTCCTTCAGAAGCCCTTGCAACCTTCGATAGTGGGCAGTCCAGGGAACTCTTCAGGAAGGTACTTGATGGATAGAGCTATGGCCCACCCTCTCCCTACCCTTTTTCAGACAGCAACACCTACAGGGGGCATTAGGAGGCAGCAGCAATTGTAATTCTCTGTAACAACCCTCACCTCCCTTCTGGCACTCACACAGGAGCTGGCTAGAAACTAGCCATTCATTTTTAAACAACTCTGAGGCTAACACCTTAGAATTTTACCTGTTGGCACCACGTTATGGTGTCAATTATTCTTCATAAGTAATAATTAATTTGTTACAACATATAATTTGTCAGCAAATTAGAGACATTGATGTGTCCTTCCTTCCACCCTTTATTAGAAATTTCCCAGTAACATCATTGTTTAGTCACTGTTAATAGGGTCAATCTAACTTCTCTCCAACATAGCTCCTCCCAGTAGCCTCCTAAAACAGGGTGAAAACCTTATAAGTGAAAACTGCTCCCACCAAAAAAAATGTCCAGAGTAAATTTTAGATCAAGCTAATATAATTTAAATTAAGTTATCTGAGAACTTTGTTTTGACACATTTTGTGGATCTGGATATATGCACTTTACTCAATAACCCTTACAGAACATAACATAAGAACGGCCACACCAGGTCACGGTAAAGATCCATGTAGCCCAGTATCCTGATGGTGGCCACCGCCAGTTGTCCCAGAGGGAATGAACAGAACAGGTAATCATCAAATGATCCCACACCTGTTGCCTGTTCACAGCTTCGAGTAAGAGACACCATCCTTACCCACCTTAGCTAATAGCCATTGATGGGCCTAGCTTCCATGAACTTATCTAGTTCTTTTTTGAACCTTGCAATAGTCAGCCTTTACAACATACTGTGTCAAGGAGTTCCATAGATTGACTGTGCATTGTGTGAAACAATATTTCCTTTTGTTTGTTTTAAACCTGCTGTCCATTAATTTCATTTGTGACCTCTATTTCTTCTTGTGTTATGAGAAGTAAATAACACTTTCTTATTAATTTTTTCCACCCCAATAATGGTTTTATAGACCACTATCATATCCCCCTTAGTTATCTCTTTTCCAAGCTGAAAACCTATGAAATATAAATAGTCCTATGCATATTTGTCAGGATACCTGTTAATCAATTGAGATTAAAGAAAATAAAAACATTATAAATGGCAAACAGATGATAGTTGGTATTATTCATAGAAGAAGGTATTTACATGTTTTATTATACTGTTTAGTTAGTTATAACCAATCTTCAGTGTTTCTAGAAAACTTGACTAAAAGATTTCAGTGATCAAAGGTGAAACTGATACTTTACAAAATACAAAGTGCTGGAAAATCAATTGTAAGTGCTCACCTGTGTGATTCTGAAGGGCAGGAATTGCTGCAATGAATGGATGTATTGCTAGTCAGTTTAATCTGCCCTGTCAAGAAGGGCAGAGCATTGGCACAACCAATCAGAAATTAACATTTAGGCTATGACCTTAATCCCTATTACATGGAGGTTGGTCCAAACTCTTATCTTGTCATACTTGAGCATGTTTCAGTTGTGCAACAAAACTCTGCTTCACTCTTGTGCTATATGTATTACTTTAGCAATTACATCAGTTGGAATGTAGGATTAAATCAAATCATTTAAAGCTAAGTACAGTTTTGTAATTATTTGTTTTAAATGGGACTTTTTTAAAGCATCGGTGGCTTTGTACTCCCTAGAGTCAATGGGAATCTTTGCTTGGACATCAGTGTTTGCTGAATCAAAGCTCAGACAATCAACAAATATTAGATGTATAATCCATTGGATTTGTAGATTACGTTATTATGGACAGAAGGATCAGTGATAGTTAACAAAGGCAGCATGTACTTGCCAGTGAACAGTACACCACTAACTGTCCATATCTTCACCCAACTCAACTTATCTCTGTATTGCAGGAGTCTCCCTCGCTTCTTTTGGCATGAGCCTCCTCATTATTGTCAACAGGAGTTTGCTTACAGCTTGAGACTTTGTTTTTAAATTTATAAAAATTAATGGGGGGTCATGTAATGCTCTTCATATGATTCTTTAATGTATTAATGGTGGCTGTGGTGCTCTGTGAAAAAGAAAATGAGACACGAGTCTGATGAGTTCTGGAGATAATTCCTGAGCTATATGGGGGAAAGCATTAAAGAGGAGTTAATAGCCATCTGCTATAAATGACATACCTTAGAAAGGTATGTCCAGATCAACAGCAAAACCCCTTTTTAGGCTAAACTACTTGTCTGTCTGTGGCTTTTAATAGCCATTCCTTGTGGCTAAAAGGAATGACTATTAAACCTTTGTCCACGGTTATCTTACTGTTCCTCTCAAAAAGTACCGAATATAGAAAGCTTCCACAGAACAGGCACAGCAGAGGCCCTCCACATTAGCCTGCTGTTCTGTGCTTCATCCCTTCTTCTGCAGGAACCACCGAGGACTGAGGACATCTTGGATAGCCCCTTGAATCCATGGTCTGTCTTCTGAGACTGCCCAACAAGGAGGTCAGTAATAGCTGTGCCTTGTGTAATGTGGACATCTGTACATTAGAAAATGGACTGAGGCCACCTCACTCACTGCTCACTGATGCCAGTCAGACATCAGATGCCAACAGCTTTTAGCTACTATGACAACAAGCTGGATGCAAACTGACGACCTGCTGCTAAGTGTTTCCGTGGTCCCCTGAACCATCCAGGTCTGCTGTTAAGCACCTGATTTATTTATTTTTCAAAGACTGTAAATTGAAAGATGTCCAAACTAACCATTGGAACAGCCATCATGCTGTTATAATCTGAGAAACACCGCCTTGTTAGTCATTTCCTTAGTGCAGTCTGCAACAGCCTGACAAACCCTTGCTGATACAAATAGTAAGTCTGTACCTGGGTGTGCCTTCATTTGCCTTGCTCTACAGTATTGCATGTGTTACTTTGTCATGACCAACCACACACATCTCTGCAGAGGGATATTTTTTTAATGTGTATGATATAAAAAATAGACACAAATCAGTCCATTGAATACTATCGGTATTTACTCTGACAATTTCCAATTGTGCAGCCCAGCGAGAATCTGAGTAGTTTAAGAGAACTGAAGAAAAAGAACCCCACCCCTCTTTAGGGTTCCTGGTTTGTCTAGTTTGCTGCTTAGCCAGAAGCCAAGCCAAGACTTGAGTCACATGCCTTTCATGTGTCTTAACAGTCTGTAAACTCAAAACAAGCAATGTAAGAGCAACATAATAGGAAAGCTCTTCTGTCTCATTCTCTCATGTCAGTGATCCAGCTTTTTTTATGGTCCGCATATGCCAGCGCATTCCTAGCTTGGCTTCTGGGCTTCACCCAAAGTACCCATAAATCTGTCTGGTTCAGTGAGGCAAGGTACAATAGGGATGAGGGACCTCCTTTGGCTACGTCTAGACTACATGGCTCCATCGACGTAGCCATGTAAAATAGTTTATTCGGTATAGTCAAAGAAGCAGGGATTTAAATAATCCCCGCTTCATTAAAATAAAAATGGCCACCGCGCGCTGTGCTGACAATCAGCTGATCCGGCACAGTGCAGTAGTCTAGACGTAGTGCGGTCGACAAGGGAAGCCTTTGTCGACCGCTCCGGTATGCCTCGTGAAACGTGCTGTTTAGTGCGCTGAAACAAATCACTTGGGGCGTATCTATACTATGCTAGACTTTTGAAAGCAGCACTTTCGAAAGTGAAAGTAATTAAGATGTGGTTTTGTCAGCAAACCCTCCCGTTTGTCGACAAGCCATGTAAACCTCATTTTTTAAGGAAAAGCGGCTTGTCGACAAACGGGAGGGTTTGCCAACAAAAACACGTCTTAATTACTTTCACTTTCGAAAGTGGCACTTTCGAAAGTGAGCTCGAAAAGAATATATGCATATTCCCATGGAATTTGCCTATCCTCTTTCTAAAGTCTAGCGTAGTCTAGATACACCCATACACAATTTAGAAAAAGACATTCTTTATGTAAACAAGGAAGGGCTGTTAATCTGTGGAGTATCGGAATGCCTCAGGAAAGAGAAGAAAAAAAATGAATAGTCCTATGGCACCTTAGGGACTAACACATACGCGCATATGTGTGTGTGTGGGTGGCTGTGGGCAAAACCCACTTCCTCAGATGAGAGTGGAGAAAAAAGGGGGAACCTCACAATGTATTTTTCTTATATATATTGTGAGGTTCCCCTTTTTTCTCTGCTCTCATCTGAGGAAGTGAGTTTTTCCCCACGAAAGCTTGTGATACTATATATATTTAATATTTTAATAAAACAATCTAGAAAGTATCTCTGGTGAACTGCTGCACACAGTCATGTGTTCCCTGCACCTGCCTCTAGAGCCTATCTCCAAATTCCCACATTCACAATATAATCCCATGTGAGAGAGTGTTTTCAAATGATCATCTATCATAAATGTATCTCTAGGTATCTGCTTTATATCCATGGGTATCCTTAGCCATGGCTCATTTTTGGGATACAGCTGCAGATACAAAATTTGTATCCATGCAGGGCTATATATAAAATTCTATATCTTCCCTCTTAAAGAAAAATGAACTCTCTTTTTCTCTCTCACTCCCTGGACATATATCTAACATATATTTTAGAATTTGTGTGCCTGTCTGTCCGTCTGTCTGTCTGTGAGTCCATTTGTTCAAGAATGCCACCTAAACGGTAAGAGCTAGGATCACCAAATTTGGTATGTAGCTTCGTCTTATCATAATTTAAAGCAAGGTCAGGGTTTGGTTGTGCCAGGACAATGGGATGTGTCTGGAATGTGATTGTTTCTCATATAATGATAAGGGAGGGGTCTGCTAGCAGACAGAATTATACTGCAGAATGATGATGAGGGGCAGGTGCACCTTTAAGTAAGTGGCCAACTAGGAGCAGGGCTGTTGCCGGCCACCAGACACGGATAAGTGACCGCCAGGCCTAGCAACCGGAGTCCACACCCCTCCCCTTCCCCAGCCCTTGGCCTCAGCACTGGACACTGGGGGAGGGGAGTCCGATTGGGCAATATGGCCCCCACTGTCTTGGCCAGCCCCAGGAAGCAGCCACTGGCCAGGCAGAACAGCATTTGCTGCTTTGGCTGGTCCCAAAGAGCTCCCAACACCTCCCAATCCCCTGCCCTTCCTCTTGCACCCCCTACATGTTATCCTGATCCCTGCACTCCCATACGCTGCTCTGAGCTCCTCCACACCTTCCAACCCCCAGCCCGGAGTCCTCCACCCCCCACACCCGCTGCACTGTGCTCCCAACACCTCCAACTCTGGTGTACAGTCCCTGACTCCTGCATTCCCCTTCCCCTGTCCTGAGCCCCACAAGGACTTTTGCAAAGCCAAGTAAATCCTCTAGTCTTCTATATATTTGAGAAAGTTTGTGTGTCTGTCTGTGTGTCTATCTGTTTGTTCAAGAACTCCTCCTGAACAGTAACAGCTAGAACCACCAGATTTGGTATGCAGCTTCCTCTTATCATAACTTAAAGCAAAGTAAGGGTTTGGTTGTCCAGGAAAGTAGGATGTGGCTGGAATGAGATTGCTTCTCATAAAACCATATAGAAAAGAGACAGAATAACCAGGCAGGTGAAAGAGGCTGGCTGAGGGCACATCTCCTCTGCTCAGGACTCCCCAGCCCCACGCCTCTCTTCCCCTAAGCGCCTTTTAAGGATGGGGACTGAAGCGTCCCTCCCCCCACTGATTCATATGGGAACATCGCTGGCTGTTTCCATTCATGAGGGAGTGAGGGGAAAATTCAGTTTGCTGCATTCCTCACTCTGGATGGAGAGTATAGGGGGAAGATGAACTTGGATCTGTCCCAACCAGGGGACATGTACCCCTTCCCTGTCTGTGCTTGCTAGAGCTGCAGCAGCCATGGAGAGGTGCTTCTCACCTGATCCCAAACTGCTGGGGTGACAGAGGGATGGGTTAGTCCTCTCTCCCTAGGCCAGTCCTCATCCCCAGCCTTACCCCAGAGGAATGATTCAAATGAAGCATGTACATTTTCATTTTATTCCCCCCGCCCCGCAAAAAACAAAAATGAATTGAGTTAAGCCACATCTAGTATATTTCTACTAACCCAATATGTCAACTACCTAGAGAGGAGAGGTTACCAGCATATCATTCTTGAGTGAATTAGTAAGTCTCTATGGGTATGTCTACACTAGCCCCCTAGTTCGAACTAGGGAGGCTAATGTAGGCATTCAAAGTTGCAATGAGTTCGGGATTTAAATATCCCGGCTTTATTTGTATCTTTCTGTCAGGGCGCCATTTTTGGGTCTCTATTCGCTCGTTCATGTTACATCGCTGCAGTCAACGTTAACTCCAACTAAGTCCTTAGTTTGAGTTAACCGTTACACCGCGAATGAGGTGTGGAACAGGCTAACCTTGAACCAAGCGACCTAGTTCGAGTTAACGCTTGACTGCCGCTGTAGCCGCGGGCAGTTAGTTCGACTAGGGGATTTAAAAATGGCGCTCGACGGGAAGATGTAAATAAAGCCCGGATATTTAAATCCCGGGCTTCATTTGCAACTTCGAATGCCTACATTAGCCTCCCTAGTTCGAGCTAGGGGACTAGTGTAGACATACCCTATGAGTCTCTCAGTATATTTAGTCTCTCACTCTGATAGGGTATGTCTACACCTCAACCCCTCCCAGCAGGCTTTCAATGCCAGGCTCAGCAGGGCCCGCATTGTGGTCGAGGGGGGCCTTTGGCCGACTGAAAGCATGATTTAGATGCCTCCTCACCCGCCTTGACCTCTCCCAGCACAATATTCTGCACGTGGTGGCAGCATGCTGTGTGCTCTACAATTAATGTGAGAGGAAGGGGGAGGCTTTCCTGCCAGCCTGGATGGCAGAGGTTGCCCGCCTGGCTGGCCAGTACGCACAGCCCTGAAAGGCTGCCAGCCGGGAGGCCCTTTGGGGGGCTGTCCGCATCCGAGAAGCCCTGCGGGAGAGCTTCCAGGTGGACGAGGACTGAAGTCCCCCTGGCGTGCCCCACTGAGGCTTTGTGCCTTACATTCCACCCCCACCTCCTTCCCCTTTTCCCTCCCTATTCCCCCTTCCTGATATACAATAAAAACACCTGTGTTGCCACAAAAAAAATCTCTTTATTTAACATAACTGGGGTGGGGAGGGGCGGAATGAGGGCGGGAGAGGGGAGGGAGGAAACCTGGGAGGAGGGAGCTGGAAGGGGGAGGCAAGGGGAGGAAGGGGAGGGGAAGTTCAGGGTTGGGGGTCTTGCTGGCCCTCCCGTCTCACAGCACTGCGGGTGTGGGGGCCTCAGCGTTCCCGGGGAGTGGGTATGGAGGGTGGGGCAGGAGGGACGGGGGGGGCGGAAGAAGTGGGAGGGGCAACAGGGGTGGAAGGAGGAGCAATAGCTGGGGCGGCCGCAGGGGCTGGAGTAGCAGGAGGCAGCAATCGGTCCGCCAGGGCCTGCAGGTGCTCGCGGAGGGCACAGCCCTGCTCCTGCAGCTCCCGCAAGCTCTCCCGCCACAGCTGCAGGTCTTCTTGCACCCAGTGCTCCTGGCTGTGGACCTGCCGTCCCTGTAACCGCAGCTGCTGCCTCTGGAACTCCTCCTGGTTGCGGGTGCGCCTGCTGGGCCAGGTGTGGGTGGATGTTCCAGGCGGGGTGGTGTGCCCTGCACGTGCAGGTTCTGCGGCTGCGGTGAAACAGAGAAGTGGTCAGTTCTCCCTGGGGACACAGTGGGTGAAACCCAGTCCCCCTCTGCAAGGCGAGAACGGCAGAGTCTCCTCACCATCACATCCTGCTATCCCTGGGAGTGTGAGCTGGCCCAGGACTGCACCCCAGCCCCTGTGCTGCCTATAGTGCGGTGTGTGTGTGGGGGTGGAGGGGAGATGTGCCCTGCCTCTGTGTAGAGGGGGCGTCTGGAGGGAGGGCAGTGTGCAGTGTCTCTCCCCGGGGTCAGGAGCCTGTCATGTGCTTTCACGCGCAGACGCGTGTGAGGAACAGGCCAGGGCCCCTGCATGGCACCCAGCTGGGGCCACATGTCCTGGCTGGCACGGCAGATGCACGGGTTGCTGCCTGCTCCGTGGTCATCAAGGCCAACATGCACGGTCCCTGGGCTCCCCCAACCCCCGCCCCGCATAAGGGGACGTGATGTCACTCACATGTGGAGGCCTCCCCGGCCTCGGATGAGGCTGCTGACGGGCTCGCCGGTTCGGCTCAGGGGTCCTGGGTGCAGGGCACGCTCCGTGAAGGCTCCTGGCTGCCATCCTCTTCCTCTTCCCCTGTGTCAGGGGCAGGGCCCTCTGCCCCGGGGTCAAAGACGACCAGGGGGGCACAGACCATCTGACCACCCAGGATGCGGTCCAGGGCCTCGAACTGTGGGCAGGCCTCCAGGTCAGCCCCTGGTTGGGAGTCCCTGGCATAGGCCTACCGCAATTCTTTTATTTTGCTGCGCACCTGCTCCTGGCTGCGCATGTAGCCTCTGGTGGCCAGGCTGGCAGCCATGCGGCTGTAGACGGCTGCATTCCTGCACCTAGTGCGGAGATTGTGGGCATTGGAGGCCTCCCCCCAAACCTCGATGAGGTCCATGATCTCCGCACTAGACTAGGAAGGCGCCCGCCTTTTGCGGCCCCTGGTAGGCTCCTGGGAGCTGCCAGCCTGGTCCTGGGGAGCGGTGGAGGGCTGGGTGGCAGCGGGTTGCTGGCTCATGCTGTGCCAGGTGCATGGTCTGCTGGCTGTGTGCTGGCAGGCTTGCAACTGGTACAGGCACTGTGGCCAGAGTCTGCCCCTTTAAGGGCTCCAGGGCTGGTGGGGGGGGGGAGCAGACAAGTTTTCCTGGTTGTGCCCAGAGTGGCCACCAAGGCTCCCTGGGAAGGGCTGGAGGCCCCCTAATTCGAAATAACTGTCTATACAGCACTTATTTCGAATTAGCTATTTCGAATTTGGTGTTATTTCTAGTAGAATGAGTTTTACCAAATTCGAAATAAGGGCTCCACTATTTCGAATTTATTTCGAAATAGCGGTTTGTCTGTGTAGACGCTATTAAAGTTAATTCAAAATAACTGCTGTTATTTCAAATTAACTTTGTAGTGTAGACATACCTATATTCTCAGTGTAAACCCTTCATTAGTGTCTCAATTGTTCTCTTATTCTTTGACAGTTTTTCTTTTGTGCATTGATGATAAAGTATCAGTCAAATAGGAAATGCCAGACTCCACATCATCTGCCAATGTATTAGAACTTTCTGGAATTGTTCATAGATCCCTTTAATTATGTTGATATGTGTTCCCTCCTTAGTCTGTCTGAACTACATAATACCTTGGATGCAGCTTTTCTCTAAGGTTTGGCCCCCAGTATTAGAGATACGATTCCTCAGGCAAACCTGGGATAAGAGACGAAAAATTTCAGGCCTTTTTATCAAAGTAATATTTTTGCTTCCATTTCTGATTTTTTTTCATCTTCTGTGTGGTTTCTTTGGTATGATATTTCAGTGGGCTATAAGTAACTGGTAAATTTAGACTGGATCCATCTATCCGTTAACTGCAAAGCTGGAGAAAAGCCATTCTCCAGAGGTGCACTTTGATAAACCAATAAAGCTTTATACAAATCACTCCCATGGTCAAAAGTCTTCTCTTAAGGTTCTTTACTGTCTGTATAGACCAGTACTGTACTCCTGTAAACTGTACTCCTCGGAGCCCCAGGGCTCTGCGAGACATCTCCAGGGGCTCTGCAAGGTTGACAAACTGGAAACATCGATAGGTACAACACATACGATCAGTGGACCGCTGGGGCTCCGCATAAATTTTTACACATGTAAAGGGCTCCGGAGCCCAAAAAGTTTGAGAACTGCTGGTATAGACCATTCCACACATCCATTTGGCTGGAGTTAATTTGGATTGGAAAATTGGGGGCAATTATCACTGAAGACTGCATCTGTAATTTCATATCTGGAGAAGATTCATCTCATGCAAGTTCTTACTGACTTACTATTAGAACTGTGCAGTGTGCAGTTCTCTGGATACAGAGAAGAAAATCTGAAACTATTAAATAATCCTTTGACTACTAGGTAAATAACTCCATGCTGACCTTCTTACAAAGCCTTTATAGAACTGGATACGGTCTCAGTAGCTTTGCTTGTTGGCATGGCTTGTATTTCAAGTATGAAAAGCAGTTTTCTACCACATTAATGAAGTAGTGATTGATCCACACGCAATACATCACCTCTTTTGCTCATTGTTTGCACTTCTCAATTCATAAGTGACTCTCATGAATCTTCAGTAGTATTTCTTTTCAGAGACTCATTGGAATTACAGTCTTACTGCCCTTGAAAATCACCCCATCTATCACAGTAAATTCATGTCTGCAGTTCCAATAGTCTCTTATACTTGGACAGGAACTGATTATTTCTTCAGGACACCCTTTAATTATCATTTCTTTTAGGATTCCCAATGATCTGGCTTTGTCCGTTTCCTCTCTTATTTGCTATAATTTTTGTTAGCTATAGGAATTGACTTTACAATTAGATCTACATAGGCTTACGCTTCAGCCTCTAAATTCTTCTCTGGTTTGTGGAAGCCACTGCTCTGGAAAGTACATCTGCAGAGAACAGCTGTGTCTAGACTGGCAAGATTTTGTGCAAAAGCGGCTGCTTTTGCGCAAAATCTTGCCGCCTGTCTACACTGGCTGCAAGTATTTGCGCAAGAACACTGACCTTGTACTGTACAAAATCAGTGCTTCTTGCACAAATACTCTGATGCGCAAGAGGGCCAGTGTAGACAGCAAGTTAATTTCTTGCACAAGAAAGCCTGATGGCTAAAATGGCCATCGAGCTTTCTGCAAGAAGAGTCTACACTGGCACGGATGCTTTTGCGCAAAAGATGTGCTTTGCGCAAAAGCATCCATGCCAGTGTAGACACTCTCTTGCGCAAATACTTTTAATGGAAAAACTTTTCCGTTAAAAGTATTTGAGCAAAATCATGCCAGTCTAGACGCAGCCAACATGAATTTAGGTCATAATTTCATCATACTTTTGCAGCTTTATCATCATTCTTTGAATCCTTAAGGGACAAGCCTTTAGTAGTTTGCTAAATAATGACATCAGGGCTCATAGCCCATTTAAACTTATAGTATCTGTCCATAAATATAAAGATTGACTCGTTCACTGGCAAATAATATTTCTCAAAGCTCATTTTCTATCTGTGAGTATCTGGTTTCTGCCTCAGTCAGTGATTTGCATATGTATGCCACTGGTCGCCAACAATTGTCGTGCTTCTGTAAAATCACTGTAGCTAATCCAGACTGTGTGAATCTTCTGCTATGATTTTAATAGGTGTTTCTGGTGCAAAGAACTTCAACACTGGTTCTTGTATCAGTCGTTATATCAGGGGTTCCCAAACTTTTTGACATGGGGACCAGTAAATCCATTCACGAGCTTTTGGAGGACCGGTAACATTAATTTGCATATTTGCATATTCATTAAGCAAATGATGAATATTCAAATAAGTTGTTTCTGGTCCTCCCAAAACCCCAGTGCCAGTGTTAGCAAAGCTTTTGATACAGACACCCACAATATTCTTGCCAGCAAGTTAAGGGAATATGGATTGGATAAATGGACTGTAAGATGGATAAAAAGCTGGCTAGATCAGGGTTTCCCAAACTTTTTACTTTAGTTGGAACCCGGGTTTTTTTTTTCAGTACTGTTTCTTTGCAGCCCAAAAATATAAATGCATATAAAAAAAAAGAATGAAAAATGAATAAATTTTCAGTGTTTCACCGGGCTGCATCCTCCACCCAGCCTGGGCCAAGGCTTGGGGGACCTGGCGCCGCATGAGCAGTCCAGGAGGCGGGAGCAGGAGCAGATGGGGGTGGGGTATCTGGCTAGGAGGGAGGGTGCAAGGAAGGGTAGGGTTGCCAGGTGTCCGGTTTTGTACCAGACAGTCCAGTATTTGAAGGTTTTGTCTGGGAAAGAAATTGATAAATTACCAGACATATAAAATGCCTGGTATTTTCTAATTAGGTAATTTTTATTATAATTAGGTGTATCAGTCCTTAGCTGTGAACTGCCTGGCTGGTAGATGTGCTCACGCTGCCTGTCTGTGTCTACCTGCCAGGCAGTTCGCAACTACTCGAGGGAGGGTATGGGGGGGGGGCCAAATGGAATCCCCGGCCAGACTCACTCATCTGCTAGGGTCTGCATGTGCCCAGGTTAGTCCTGCTCCTCCCCTCCTCCCGATCTCCCCAGTCCAGCCCTGCTGCCCCCATCCAGCCCTGCTTCCGGTGGCCAGTTCCCCCTGCTCCCACCAATCTCCCCGGTCAGCCCCGCCTCCCGATGACGCCCCACCAGCCCCGCTGCCCCGTCCAGCCCTGCTTCCGGCAGCTGGTTCTCCCGTCCTCCTCCTGATCTCCCCGGCCAGCCCCCTTCCCCTCCCGGCTCCTGTCCAGCCCTAGTTCCGCCGCCTGCCCTCCCCGATCTCCGCCGGACAGCCCTGCTACTCCCAACCCTGCTTCTGCCTCCCGCCCACCCCCACCTCCCCATCTCCGCGGGACAGCCCCGCTACCTCCAACCCTGCTCCCGCCGGCTGCCCACCCAGATCTCCGCAGGACAGCCCTGCTGCCCCCAGCCCTGTTTTCGCCGCCCACCTGCCCGGATCTCTGCAGCACAGCCCTGCTGCCCCAGCCCTGCTTTCGTCGCCTGCCCACCTGCCTGCCCAGATCTCCGCGGGACAGCCCCGTTGCCCCCAGCCCTGCTTTCGCCGCCCGCCCGCCCGCCTGCCCGGATCTCCGCGGGACAGCCCCGCTGCCCCCAACCCTGCTTCCCGGCGGCTGGTTCCCGCCCCCCTTCCCGACCTCCTCCCATCCCGCCCTGCTCTGCTCCCCTCCTGGCAGCCATGCTGAGGCCCGGTATTTTTTTCCCCGTATTTTAGTTTGGGAAACGCTGCGTTATATTAAACCTTCCTGTGATTTCCCCTGGTCTGCATGCCAATGCATTGGTACATAAATTTGGTATGAATTTTCCCAAATAATTGATAATTCCCAGAAGCCAATGGACATCTCTCTTTGACTGGGACATAGCATCATTTTATCATTCTCTCAGGTTTTGCCCTTTGCAAAAATAATGTCCGCAACAAAAGTAAGTTCTGTAGCCCTCGAAATATATTTCTACTTATTTAGTTTAAGGTTTGTAACTCTAATTGCATCCAGGACTTCCTGAAGTCTACAGTCATGATCCTCTTTCATTGAGACTTGGATGATGATGTCCTTTATTGAGATGTCAACACTATTAATATATTCCTAGATTATATGTATGGTTTTGTGGTACACTTCTGGAGGTGAACCTATGCCAAAGAGTATGCATAAGACTCTGTATCTTCCAAATAGGGTATTAAATGTTCATAGTTTGGGGCAAAACCCACTTCCTCAGATAAGCATAGACATCTGGAGCAGTCTCTGTCCACGGCGGGCCGGGCACCCCTCAAGCAAGGGCTGCTCTGGCCAGGCAGTATCAGCCTCTGCCTACGTTGGGGGGGCCACTCCAACCTAGCAGGAGGCAGGGTGGGAAGTTCCAGCCCAAGTGAGCTGGAGCGCCCCCTCCCCACTCACTGAGCTTTTAACTTGCTAAACAATATGTTTAACCGGTTAAAAGATTAAACAGGATTTCACATCCCTAGTACGATCTTGTATTGAAGTCACCCACTTTATCAGACTGAGTTTCTCCCCCCCACCCCCACTGAAGCCAGTCCAGATGTATGGTGCTCACCAAATACTTGCAAAAACTTCTCCCCCTGGTGCTCCACCTGCTTCTCTATTGCTCCTTTTCTTTCTGCTTTCAATTGTGAACGCAGGAGTTAATTTCAGAATGACTGCAGTTTCCTTCTTATTCACTAACACTGGCACTATGTAACAATCTTGGGGTTCATTAAATTACAGACCAGTGAATGAAAAAGGAATAAAACTTTATAAAACAAACTGGAGAGTGTCTCTGTTGAACTGCTTCACACAGCATTGTGACATTCCCAACACCTGTCTCCAGGGCACATCTCTAAATTCCCACACTCATAACACAGTCCCTTACGAGGGAGCATCTCCAAATCATAATTGTTCATAAACATCTCTCTACAAAGACATCTCTGGAAAAAGTATACTAATTAGAGGTGAATGGAAATTTAGGTCAGCTCCCTGATACCCTGGACAGCTGACTCCCCAGCCTGCACAACTCAGGATAAACACTTTTTTTTTAAACTTCAAAATTTTTCATGGGATGGAAACACTGTTTCTCAGTCACTTTAAATGTTATTACACCTCTTCTCTGCTTATGCAGTTAGAATATTGCATCATGGAAAATCTTTATAAACTACTCCCAGAATTGTTTCAACTGTCTGTGAAACAGTGTCCATGAAAAAAAGATTCTGTCAGTAGCAAAGGTAACAGGCTATCTGGATGCAGAGCAGCTGAGATAAAGCAAGAATCTTCCCAAGCAATACATGCATATTAAAGACATACAACAGCTCACAGAACCTAAAGCACTAGTGCCAATACAAACTTAAAGAATCACTAGAGAATGAGATGCTGATACTCAGATTATATGGGTTATTTTTGTGCCTGTTCCTAAAACACTAATATACATTATTAAAATAACACTGCATTTTAACATAGCACTGTCAAATTTTTAGGCCCTAGAAAAATAGCTTTGTGAAATGTCAATTTAAATGAAAAACCTGTATTCAGACTGCATTTGATTTCTGGTAGTTTAATTCTTTGCAACATACGAATGGAATTTCTGGAGGGGATTTTGATATGATATGAAATGAGTGTATACAGTTTCCTCTATACTTGGTACTGTACCACTGTGAATTTTTCCATTTGAAGACAATATATGAATTTCTGAAATGGCTGAGGCTATGTCTACACTACAGATTTTTTTCAGAAAAATGGCCGTTTTTCTGAAAAAACTTGATTTACATCCACACTGCAATCGCATTCTTTCAAAAAAATCAAAAGAACAGAGGCATTTTTCCAACATTGGTAAACCTCTTTCTATGAGAAAGAAGCCTTTTTTCGAAAGAGCTCTTTTGGAAAAAGGCATGTGTGGGCAGGGAAGAGGGCGTTCTTTCGAAAGAAGAGGAAAGAGGAGAAAGCACAGATGCCCTGGTGGCCATTCCGTCCATAGTAATCACAGTTTAAATGCAAGATAGCGTCCATTCAGTATGGACGCTCTCTTTCAAAAAAGCAGATCGCTTTTTTCAATGCGCTTTTGCTGTGTAGATGCTCTCTTTCAGAAGAAGTTTTTTCAGAAGATCTTTTCTGGAGAAGCTTCTTCCAAAAGAAGCCTGCAGTCTAGTCATAGCCTGAGTAAAATAAAGAAACGCTGATCCATTTAACTCATTCCTTTTTTTTTAAATGAGAGACCAATAATATGCATCTGAACTTGCTAGCATAATAATGTGTTATTGGATCATCTTTTCGCAGTATAAAGCTAACAAAAGCGTGAGGTGGAGGAGATAATGATAAGGATGAGAAGTAAAACACTAAAACATTATTTGGGGTTGTAATACACATTTCTTTGGTATTGTGATGGGGATTTTTATGGGGGCATTAAGGGGCAATGTTTGCATGATGTTTGTATATGAAGGTAACAACGGAAAAGATCAATGTAATTAGAGAGGAAAACCTATTTGCCTGTGTGAATAACTGATTTTTCAGTTAACTGGCCATTCTGTTTGAAATTTTCAGCATACCGAAATATTCATGAAACACTGAGCTCAGAAGAAAAAGAAACATTAAGTTTTGCTTTTTAAACAACTTTTTTATAATTTTAAATAAAATTAAAGCAAATTTTAGATAAGAGAAAGTCATTTCAGGTCAAAAAATTAAAATGCCTTCAAAAATAAAAAAGCAAAATATTTTTACTCTTTCATAATTTCTTTTAGTTTTTTTCTCCAACCACAACAATTTATCTAATTTAACATGAATTTGCAAAATTCTTCGAGTCACCCAAAATCTGCATTTTTTTGTTGAAAAGGGATTTAGGCCAAAAAAATTTCACACAGATCTAGTGCTTATAAATTCAGGACATCTTGTAACAGAGAATAAACCTGATTGCTACTTGTTCTTTCCAGAAGGAGAGAAACACCACTAACGATGTTGGGAGACGTCTGTTCCCCTCATGTCATAAAGATTTTTAAGAGGAATTCCATGGAAACAGATTAAAAATCATCACCTACTACTGGATCTCCTCTCTCATTTTAGTTTCTCTATAAAGGAATCAGAAATTAAATAATTGTTTTCAAAACTTTTAAGACTTCTTGAATCCAATGAAACATAAAAAATCATTGTGATAAGATTCACATTTTGCACAAGAAAAATACTTTATACCTTTAGTAAGAAAACTACCTACCCACATAACAGTATTACAGGGTCATCGAGAAACCTCACAAAAAGTTAGATCCCTTCAAACACCTGATGGGACTTGCATCCATTTCAATCCATCGGCCAGCTGTATCTGCCTTTTAATCATAGCTTCCTTATGCTCAGCTCAAAATTACCATGGGTGAGAGCTTGTACAACTTTATAGTCATCTAGAAACTCATGTTAGGTGTTGCAAGAGCCCAACTGGAATCAGTTAATGTTCACTTTGCTCTTTCCCTCCTCCACCCACTTATTTAGGTCCTGCTACTTCCACAGGAAGGAATGTTTATACAGTGCTTTGAAGACACACTGAACTATACCAGTGGCAATTATTAGGATAGGAAAATGTGAATACCTACATACTACCATCCTGCATATTTTCTGCAGACAGAACCTATATCATCTTCTTTTGGAAGAATGTCCCCAGAGCTACTCTGAAACACATTTTCCATCATGAAAGTGTAAGAATATTACTTAAGACTTTCCCAATGTCCTGTCTTGATTGCAAAGACTGGTTGCTTTTTGGTATACTCTCATTTCTTTCATTAGTTTATTATATTTAAAACCTAGTCCAGTCCTTCTCAATATACAATTAAAGATCAAATCACCACTCTGAAGTCTTGTCTATGTTACAGTCCCCCCGCCAAAAAAAAAAAAAAAAACCATTTCCAGTCATTCATAATACTGATGCAACATCACAAGTGTTAGAAATGGTAAGAATTCTTAAGACAATAGCTAGCTTCTACTGTCATTTTTAGCACTATCTTTTCTAGACTCTCTCTCTGGTCAGATGTAGATGACATATGGTATGTCTACACCACAAATACTCCAGCTCTGCAACTATGTCTCTGTAGCACATTAATATAGACATTTGTTTCAATGATAGAAGAGGTTTTCCATCACTGAAGTAAGTCCACTCCTTAAGAGTTGGTAGTTACATCAACAGAAGAATTCTTCCATCAACCTAGCCCTGTCTGTATTGGGGCTTAGGCTGGCTTAGATACATCTCTCAGGGCTGTGACATTTTCACACCCCTAAAGTTATATGGCTAAGTCAACCTATGTTTGAACAACCCATAGAAACACTGCCAGATGCTGAAGTCTTGCCTATGGTAGTAATCCCATTTTACTATTGGAACTGCACTGGTATTAGCAACAGAGGCTATGTCTAGACTGCAAAGAAAAGTCGGAAAAAGATATGCAAATTGCGAGCTGCAATTTGCATATAATAATATATGGAGATATACCTATCTCATAGAACTGGAAGGGACCTTGAGAAGTCATCAAGTCCAGTGCCCTGCCCTCATGGCAGGACCAAGTACTCTCCCTGTCAGATTTACCCCAGATTCCTAAATGACCCCCTCAAGGATTGAGCTCTCAACCCTCGGTTTAGCAGGCCAATGCTCAAGCCACTGAGCTATCACTCCTCCTGATCTGTTTCTGCTTTTCTTTAGGAAGAGGCTTTCCCGAAATTTGGCCCATCTACACAGAGCCAAATTTCAGAAAAAACTCCTCTTTCAACACATCCCTTCTTCCTCATACAATGAGGATTATAGGGATGACAAAAGAACGAGTCCACTTTTTCGGAAATTGTTCTGAAAAAGTGGATGCATTCCTTGGATGTGGCATAACTTTTCTGGAATAAAAAGTCTGGACATAGCCATAATAGGGATATTTGGAAAGGGAAAATCTAGTGTAGACACAGTCAAATATATAGTATCACCTAAGGATACGTCTTCACTGCGTGTTTTTTTCGGCAGAAGAGATGCAAATGGAGCCCTCATTTGCATATCTCACACTCTCATTTGCATATCCTCTTCCAATCCTTTTTGCAAAAGAGATTTTTTGTGATAAGCCCTGTGTAGATGGGGCCATTTGTTGGGAAAAAAAACATTTGCGCAAGAGCCCTTATTCCTCAAAAAATGAAGTTCACAGGCTTCCCTGTAGTGTAGACGTGCTATTTCAAAATAAGCTATTTCAGAAAAAAATTCTGAAATAGCTTATTTCAAAACAAGAGTGCTGTGTAGATGTACCCTTGCTGTTGTTTATAGTACAAGAGCATCAGTTAGGCTACATGTAGACTACACGTCTTTTTGAAAAAGAGGGTTTTGAAAGATAATTTTGAAAAAGCTTCTTTCAAAAAAGAGCATCTAGCTTGCACTAAGCAGATGGAAAAATCAATCCGCTTTTTCGAAAAAGGCAGTCTGGACGCTCTGTTGAAAAAAGGGCACCTGGAAGCACTTGTGCCAGGGCATGGGGGCATCGTTTACTTCTGGGTCCTGCAGCATGCTTTTTGCAGAGATACGTGCTTTAAGGGACCCCCCTGAACAGCTGTTCCTCTGCTCCTGAAGCTGGTTTGACTACCTCCTAGAGGGACAGCAAAGCTTCTGCCGTGCTTGCTTGGAGTGCCCTATTTTCTGGGAGACCACAGCAGTTTTTTCCTGTTTGGTTTTGTGCTTTGAATTGGTTTTTTTTGCCATGGAGCCGGAGCTGCCCCTGGGCAGGCGATGGCTCCACACTGTAGTGCTTCAAGTTCTGCTGCAACTCCATGAGACCTTCATGATGTTCATGCCAGGTCTGGATTCTGAACCCAGCCTTCCGTCCCTTGCTCGGGCTGCAGCAACACTGTTCTTGTCACCGAACTTCTTCGAGAAGAGGTGATTTTGGAGGCTGGAGACAAGTTCAGACTGGTGGGACCGGCTCGTCATGGAGCTGTGGGACAACCAGGATTGGCTCCAAAACTTGCGGATGTGGAAGTCCACCTTCCAGGAGCTGTGTACCTGGCTCACCCCTGCTCTGCAATGACAGGACACCCACCTGTGCCCTGCCTTCCCCTTGGAGAAGAGGGTGAATATTGCCCTCTAGAAGCTCGTCACCCCTGACAGCTACCATTTGGTAGGACACCAGTTTGGCGTGGGGAGATCTACTGTTGGCGCCGGGAAATCTACTGTTGGCACCTCTGGGGGGACGGTCCATGTAGGGAAAGAGGACTATAACAGGAAAGGGCGGGGGCAATGGAGTGGGAGTGGGGGCTCCTGGCCTCACCCTGCCCTACTGCTGGGAGCAGCCACCGGGCGGGGGCTCCTGGGGTGTTTGTGGGGGAGGGTGGGGCAAAGAACTCGGGCAACCCCTCTAACTTCCTATTCTGTGTGTTTGTATGTGTCTATTTCTGCAGGTGGTGAGGTCATCAGCTCAGAGCTGCTGAACAGGATTGTCCGCCTCAGAGACCTAGACACCATCATGGCCGGCTTTGCTGGGCTGGGATTCCCGAACTGTGGAGGAGCGCTCGATGGAACTCACATCCTGATCCGTGCACCGCCCCATCTAGAAGCCCAGTATATCAACAGAAAAGGCTACTTCTCCATGGTGCTGCAGGCCCTGGTTGACCCCTGTGGACTATTCACTGACATTTGTGTGGGGTGGTCGGGCCGGGCACATGATGCCCGGATCTTCTGAAATTCCTACCTTTACCGCAGGCTGGAACATTCTTCCCGCAGCGAAACTTTGCTGTTGGGGACGTGGAGATGCCAATCTGCATTGTGGCCGATGCAGCATACCCCCTCATACCCTGGCTCATGAAGCCATACGCTGGGCATCTGAATGCAAGCAGGGAACAATTTAACGTGCACCTGACCCGGGTGCGCTTGCAGGTAGAATGCGCCTTTGGCCGGGTGAAGGGAAGATTTAGATGCCTGCTCACTCGCCTTGACATGGGGGAACGCAACATCCCTGAGGGATGGCTGTGTGTTGTGTGCTCCACAACCTGGTGGAGGGCAAAGGGGAGGCCTTCCTCCTAGGGTGGGGGACGTGGGCTGATGTGGAGGGGAGATGGTTCGAGCAGCCCCAGACAGCTGCCATCCGCCAAGCCCATCAGGTGGGGGTCTGCATCCAGGAGGCTCTGCGTGAGAGATTCTCAGCAGGAGCCCAATGACTCTCCCCAGGGTCTCCCCAATGGGGCCTGTTGCCCCCCGCCCCAAAACCTTTCCTCCCACAACCCATCCCTGCATCAGTCTCCAGACAGTGAACACACACACACACACACCAGGTTTAATATCAAAAACATTATGTTTACTAACAAACTATGTTCAAATAAATAACTTTTTGTAACAAAATAAAACAGTGTGCAAAATGTTTTCAAAAATAAACTTTCTTGTGCAACTAGCAAAGTCTTTTTAAAACTGGGGAGGAGGGGGGATGTAAACCTGGAGAGAGGGAAGGAGGGTGGGCGGTTTAGGTCTCAGGATGTCACCTGGCCCGCAAAATACTGCCGCCTCGGGTCCGTGGCCCCTAAACGTCCTCAGAGTCGAGTGGGGGGACAGTGAGGGGGACAGTGGGACAGTGGGGGAAGGCTGCAGCTAGCTCTGCGCTAGCAGGGGTGAGGTGGCAGGGGCTGAGGGGAGGAAGGGGGGGCAGAGGGGGCTGGAGCAGGTTGAGTGGGATGGAGTGGCAATGAGGACAGGACCTGGGACAGCCAGGGCCTCTCAGATACTCCCAAACATTGCAGACCACTGCGGGAGGAAATCCTCCAGCAATCGGTTGTGCCACCAAGCCTCTTCCCGCGCCCTTTCTGCCATGGTCTCCTCCATCCTTTCAAGGGCCTCTACATGCCTCCACATGAGGTCATTGTAGCCCCCCAGTGCCTGCGGGTTCCGTGGGACCAGGTGGTGGTGGCACAGGTGTTGCATGGCGCTCTGATCCGGCAGGTCCAGCTGTGGAGGAGAAGAGGGAGAAGTGATCAGCGTTATGAATGCATACACTGTCCCTGCTTGTGATCAGTGAGTAAGTCCTTAGAACAAGGGATGGCAGTGTTCTCACTGCAAGCCCACGTCTGGCCTGGCCAGCATCCCCGGCCTCACTGGGGTCCCAAGGTGGCTAGGGCAATGTCCTGCCCCCCTCCTAACACCCCGCCCCCCACCATGGCCATACAGCCCAGGGAAGTGTGCAGCCACAATGGGTCACAAGACATAGGACAGGGGCCTGGAGCAGCTTGGGTTTCCCAGGGCCCACATCCACACACCCACCGCCTGCCCGTAGAAGCACTCTCTGCGGGGAGCGATTGTTGTGTTGCTTGTGCATACATGCCCGAGTGCTAGGTATGACACTTGCGGTGGTCTGTGTGGTGTTGTTCATGCGCCCTTATGACCAGCCTGCTTCCCGCAGTTCCTGGCAGGGGAGGACAGCCCTCCCTGGAGTCAGATATGTGTGGGGCCCTCCCCAGGCTGTGAGCAGCTGCCCATGTGTGCCCTGGGAATGAACATGGTTGCACATGCACAGAGAGGTGCAAGCTGTCCAGGAAGAGCATGACAGGTGAGGATTGCCCCACATCCCCTGTGCTCCCATCTCGTCCCTTCTTTATGTGTGACCCTGACCACACTCACCTGATGTTCCTTCACCAGCGTCAGAGGATGCCTGCAAGGCCTCCTGGGCCTCAGGGACCAGCTCCAGGGTCAGGGTAACCACACTGCGGTTGGGGTCCTCCTCCTTCTCCTCCTCCTCCTCTTCATCCTGCAGCTGCTCCTCTGGGTTGTCCTCAGCCCCCTCCTGGCAACACTGCACCAGTGTCTGCAACCCGGTCTGGACCAGAACCGGGGCAGAGAGGGGTTCCCCACCACCCAGGATTCTGTCCAGCTCCTGGAAGTATGCGCAGTAGTGTGGCACTTCCCCTGAGGTGGAGCTGTGCTCGTGGGCCCTGGCATAGCCCTGCCTGAGTTCTTTAACCTTGGCCCGCACCTGGTCCAAGGTTCTGGGCTGGTGTCCTTTTTTGGCCAGCCCCTCGGCCAGGTGGCCATAAATGTCTGCATTCCGGCGACGGGAATGCAGAGCCTGGAGTGATTCCTCCTCTCCCCATAGTTCTAAAAGGGTCAGGACCTCTGGCCCTGACCAGGCTGGAGCTTGCCTCTTGCCCCTGGAAGGCTGCTGGGATGGCTCCCTGGAAGGTCCTTGGGGACCTCGGCGGTCTTGGGCTTGTGTCATGATGAATTCTCAGAGATGCAGAGAGATCTGTGTGGTCAGAGGCTTCCTCTCACTGCCTTCCTGCCACAATGGCTGCCCAGGTGCCTGTGCCTTTAAAACATGGCTACAGACAGGAACAATAGAGATTTTTCCTGCAGATGGACTGTCCACCAGGGCTTTTCCCTGGAGGTCTGTTTTTTCAAACAAAAAACCAGACAAAAAACAAACAAAAAAACCCACAAACATACCCCGCATCCACACATGCCTTTTTTCGACAGATCACTGTCAAAAAAGGCATTATTTCTCGTAAAATGAAGGTTTACCGCTGTCGACAAAACTTCCGCATTCTTTCAATTTACTTTCGAAAGAACATGGCGGTAGTGTAGACGTGGGTGAAGTTTTTAAAAAAAAAGGCAACTTTTTTCCAAAAAACTGTGTAGTCTAGACACACCCTTACTGACTTCTTCACCATAAATGAACATTATAGATTTTTTTTCTTAGATTCCCTTCTTGTGTACTTATATCAGCTGAAGATGTGACCCAGAAAGTCTAGCAGCACATGTAACTGGTGATCCATTCTGCACTTCATTTTCACCCTCTATGGGGAGGAAGGGAGAACAACTTTAATTTCTCCTGAATCTGTCTCGGATGACATGAAATTGTTTAACATTTCATGCATTTAATTGCTTTATAGATGTTGGTGAATGCATCTGATTTAACATTTTAGTGTTCTACACTGAACATAGACAATCTACAAGGTCACAGAATGCATATAGGACCTCAAGAGAAACAGCTCACCTATCCTTACTTGAAAAATTTGGGCAAAGTTTTAAATATTAACTAAAACAGTTTCTTTTCCCTTCATAGCATCAATCTGCCAAATTAATCTCTGTTGTAAAGAGGTTCAACCCCTGTGAAGTTAATAGAAATCCATCTTCTGAATATGTCCAGCAGTATTATAAAAGTTAGATGAGGGGAAAAAATGGGATGACCTAACAAGCCATCTCCTTATCAGTGCAGAATTATTCCTTGTGTTATACTTCGTAATGGTTACAAAGACCCCAAAAGACTGGTCTTCCACCAGTTCCTGTAAGACACTATTCTACATCATGATACATCTCATGCCAGGAAGTTTTCCTTAATATTTACCTTAATTTCCCCCTATCCTATGTTTATCCCATTGTAGTTAGCTATACTCACTGTATGCCATAATATATAATTCCTCTGCTTTCTTGGCATTTATACTCAATATTTATTTGTAGCCTGATATTATGTTCCCCTGTGCCCTTAATCATTGCTGAATAAACCTCCTTAATCTTCACTTACAAGCCAGTTCCTTCAATCGTCAGGTCATTTTTGTTGCTCTTCTCTGAACTGCTTCTAATTTTTCTGTGGTAATGAGGTACTCAGAATGGAATGCAGTATGCCAAGTGCAGTTCCTCTTTTCTGCATCATAATGTTCATTGCTCTTTTCTGCAGCTATATCTCATAACTGGCTTGTAATTTGTTAGCCATTGACATCCTTTGATCTCCTTCAGCATTACATTTCCCCAGATTTCTCCCTCACTCTATTCATATATTTGTGCCCCAGTTATTTCTTTCCCTGGGGAAAAGAGGCTGGTTTGTTTGGTTCTGATTGATCACTGCTAAGATTACCCAAAAGGCAAAATAGTTTATGAAATTTGTTCAAAAGTTTCTGCATCATTCCCCACAGGAACTGTCATCAGCCCTGAAAGCCCACTATGATGCTCAAGTGATTTTACTTACCTGGTGGATATCTCCTGCACCTGCTGTCTCCAGGAAAGAATCATATAAAGGAATTTCCAGTTTTGTTTTGTTTTGTTTTTTTCCTGTGAGCAGCTCTGAGGTGAGCTGTGGAAGGGAAACAGGACGACAGCAGAACAGGAAAGATGTGAGAAGTGAGTGTGAAAGAAAATACTACAGAGCCACAAGGGCTCTCATAGAGGAGAGAAGAGAATTTGGTCTTCATGGGAAAAGAGGAGGAGCAAGTCAGAGAGGGAAACAAAAGACAGTAAAGCCATAAAAATTCCAGCTAGCTGGTGAAGAGGGATGATGGAAAACGACACCTGTTAATGGTTAAATTTACTCAGGTACTGGGAGGAGGGAGATGTAATTATTTACTTTTGTTGCTGTTTGCCATTTATTTTCAATTCTGAAAAGTGGCTACAGTTGATTAAGGGTTTGATCCTGCACCACTGAAGTCAAAGGGAATTTTGCCATTGCCTTTAATGGGAGTAGGTTCAGGCTCTAAATCTAGATATTTTAACTGTAATGTAGAGAATTTAATGGAACATGACTGTTCAAATTACCACAGGAACAGCATTAGAAATACTTTGTAATTGGATCACAGGACTAATTGCACGAAACAGATGCATGTTCTGGTGGATTATGGGAGTTAAAATATTTCCATGGGCTGCAGAGAATTAACGGGTTAGGTGTTTAGTGAGCAAGGTTTGGGAAAAGAACACCTACTTTTATCAATTGCTTAAATGACTTGACCACCTGGAACAAGAGATGGGAGTCTAACATTTTTAGACAGAAGATATTTTTCATCAGAAAATGTAGATTCAACAAAAAAATTGTTTTTTTTTCTGGAAAAGTTTCAATTTCATGCCAATCTTCAATGGGAAATTATCAAATTATTTTGCTTTGAAAGGGTCAGACTGTGTTGCATTAACTTTATCAATGTAACTTTAGTCTATTATGTATGATTATATATAACAATAAATGTATACAGCAATTGCTGTGTAAGTCATCAGAATAATTTGAATCATTTGCAGTATTTTCATCCTCAGAGTGCTTTATTACTATTTATGTGTTTGTTTAATATAAAGCCCTCTGAAGGGGTAACATGGGTGGTACTACATGGAACAAAGGCAAGCAGATGGAAGTGGAAACAGTGGTATCTTTAGGCAAGGGAAGGTGGTGTGCAGCCCTGCCCACATCTAATACATGATTATATGAAAATATTGGTTCCTGATCTAGTTCTCCTAAGGGGCTGCCAGAGTCAGTCATGAGGGTGGACTGTGGAGGAGACCAGGAAAAAATGGAGGAATCTTTGTAGGGGGGTGTTTCAGACAAATTGGCCACTGAAAGGATAGCTTAACAACAATGGCCCTTCTAGATGAGGTAAAAGAGAGCAGCTCTGAACACCTCCAAAGAAGAAAATGCACATTCACTAACTGCTAATAGACTGCAGACAAAAGCCAGTTGTATAACCTCCTGCTGAGGACTGCGCCCAGAGCAAGTTAAGGCCCCAAAGTGAGGCACGGTCAATTCTGCTTTGCAGAAAGGGCAGTCACTGTACCAGCAGGGGATATAGAAGGATTCTACAGGCCTCTCTCCCAATACAAATGTGTGTCAAAGCAAGAAGTACACAGCAGAGAAATAAAATCAGTGTAGCTGTATGTTACAAAATAAAGTAAAGAAGGAATTAAATGTGTGAAATTGCCTGCTGGTTTACTCTGGCAAAGCCAAAACTCATCTTATGAAGTGTGAAGTGGTGATATCATTTTAGGGATGTTTCACTACAAATGTGGGATAATTTACAGTTCTAAAGCAACTGTGGCATCTTGAATTTGGGTCAGTGAAGCAGGAGATGTGAAAGCAAAATGACTAAACCCATAAGCATTCAAAGATCATACACAGGTATATGCTTGTCAACTGTCACTCAGGGCACAGTGTAAGAATGACCATACTGGGCAAGACCAATTGTCCATCTAGTTCAGTAACATGTCTCCTGACAGTGGCCACTACCTGATGTGTTGTGTGAAGTGCTTCCTTTTGTTTGTTGTAAACTTGTAACTTCATCAGGTAACCTAGAGTTCCTGGGTTATGTGAAAGGGAAAATAACACTTCCAAGTTCACTTTCTCCCACCTTTCATGATTTTATAGATCTTTATTATATCCTCACTTAGTCATATATTTTCTAAGCTGAACAGTTCCAGTCTTTTTAATCTCTCTGCATGAAAGATGTTCCAGACTCTAAATCATTTCTGTTGCATTTCTCTGAACTTTTTCCCATTCTAATCTTTTTCTGAGATGGGGTAACCAGAACTGAACACAATATTCAAAGTGGATGTGCACTTTGGATTGATATAGTAGCATTGTGATATTTACTGTCCTATTATTTATCTTCTTCCTCGTAGCCCTAATATTTTGATAACTTTTCTCACTGCTGCTGCACATTGGGCATATATTTTCAGAGAACTATCAACAGTGACTCCAAGATCTCTATCTTGAGAGGTAACAGCTAACTTGGACCTCATCATTTTATATGTATAATTGGGATTATTTTTTCCAGTGTGCATTACCTTGCACTTATCAACTCTGAATTTTATCTGTCATTTTGTTGCTCAGTCACCCAGTTCAACTCAGATCCCTTTTTAACACTTTACAGTCAACTTTGGACTTAATTATCTTTAGTAGTTTCATCATCACCTGCAAATTTGCCACTTCACCCTTCACCTCCTTTTCCAGGTCATTTATAAATATGTAGAACATCATCACTTCCAGTATAGATCCTTGAAGGACTCCTCTAGTTAGCCTGTCTCCATTGTGAAAACTGATGATTTTTTCCTTCCCTTTGTTTCCTGTCTTTTAACTGGTTATTGATTCATGAAATGATCTCTCTTATCCCATGGCTGCTTACTTTGCTCAAGAGCCTTTCATGAGAAACTTGTCAGAGGCTTTCTGAAAGTCCAAGTAAATGATATATAGTGGATCACTCTTGTCCACATGCTTGTTGACACCCTCAAAAATTCTAATAGACTTGTAAAGCATGATTTCCCATTACAAAACCCCATGTGTAGTAGGAATAACAGGCCACGAGAAGTACATCATCTTGCAGAATCTGATTGAATTGATACACCACCATTGGTCATTCTTCAATTTCATATTTTAGTTCCTTCAGAACTCCTGGGTGACTGCAGCTGATTACTACTGTTTAATTTATCAGTTTGTTCCAAAACCTCCCTTACTGACACCCAGATCTGGGATAGTTCCTCAGATTTATTATCTAAAAAGAAAGCCTTGGGGTGGGTATCTCCCTTATGTTCTCTGCAGTGAAGACCTATGTAGAAAATTCATTTAGCTTCTCTGCAATGGCCTTGTCTTCCTTGAATGCTCCTTTAGCACATCAGTCATTCAGTTGTTACTACAGATTGTTTGGCAGGCTTCCTGCTTTTGATGTAATTTTAAAAAATTGCAGTTAGTTTTCATGTCTTTGGTTAGTTTCTCATCAAAGTCTTTCTTGACCTGCCATATTTTGCTTTTACTCTTGACTTAACAGAGTTTATGACACTTTCTATTGTTTAACCATGATGGTATTTTTGGTCCTTTTACTTGTTTTGTTTTATTTACTTAGTTAGTGAGGTATACATTTAGTTTGAACCTTTATTAAGGTGTTTGTATAGTCTCCAAGCAATTTTCTGTCATATCATTCTTGTGACTGACTGTTCCTTTTAATCTCCATTTAACTAGTTTCCTTATTTTCTTTGTATATCCTTTTTGAAGTTAAATGCTACTATGGTGGGTTTCTTTGGTACCATGGCTGCTAATATTGAGCAGTTCAGCTTATGTCTTAGAGCAGATTCTGTGCTCCATTTAAGACTTAGTCAGGAATTACCTCTCCCCTTGTGCATTGCAGGACAAGCTGCTGCATGAAGCAATCATTTTTGGTGTCCAGAAATTTTCTCTCTGCATCCCTTCCTGATGTGGCATATACCCAATCAATGTGAGTGAGGTTGCCAGAAGTTACTGGTTTGGTTTCCAGATAGGTATCTTGCTCTGTCCAATGATGATAACCATTCGGCTGCGTGCTTGTGCTCCTCCTGTATATTGTGCTGACTTTGCACAAGTACCCAATGCAGCAGACTCTGAGGAAGCCCCAAAGACCACAAAACCAAATAAGGATCAAAGGCGCCCAGGCAGATTTATTGTAAACTAAGCACACTCCTAGCTTCCCCGGATCAGGTATCTGCAGTTAGAGTAACACATGTATGCTTGACCCAGTCAGTAGCACGGGATCAGCCACAGCCCCCTAGGTCAGACAAAGACATCTCCCTTGGGGTACATTTTTATACATAGGTATAAACAAGTTACACATCAGTCCTGACATATCAGGTTGCCATTCCCTGCCACTACCTAAATAGCTTGTACATGGGGGTTCGATCACTAGCTATCATGTTGTCAGTTTAGACCCTATCCTGAACCGGAGTCGGTATGTCTGTTATTTGTGAGGAGTGTGTTGGCACCAAGATGTTTCTTCACTAGGTGTTCTGTTACAACCCCTCTGGAATGCACTTACAGCCTGTGCTTAGTACTTCTTAGGTATGAGTGTTTCTCTAATATCAGCCCTGTTCCTGCCAACTTTAGTGAGCAGGGGCCTGCCTCTTGCTCACAGCTTCACTTTGCTTTATATTAGCAAAGTCTTCACTGTTGTTGGTCAGGCTTCAGGCTTCACATCACGATACATGGGTTTATGTTTCAAGCCTTCATTTTACTACAATGAGGATAACTGACATCCCCCATCATTATTCTGCCTTTTTAATGTCTTGAATTTCTCCATGCATTTCACAGTCACTGTCACCAGCATTGTCAGGTGGTTGGTACTATATCCCTACTGCTATATTCTTAATCTTCAAGCGTGGAATTTCTATCCATAGAGATTCCAGGTACATTTTTATTCATTTAAGATTTTTACTTAATTTGATGCTATGCTTTCTTTCACATAGTGTGCTACCTACTCACCAGAATGACCGACTCTGTCATTCCAATACCTTTTGTACTTTGGATGTTCTCCTTAGCTTTCTCCTTATCCCAGTGGCAAGGCTAAAGAAGATCTGTGTTTGTCAGCTTCAAAAACAACCAATTCCAACTCTGAACAGAACTCCTCAATCTGCTTTTTGTTCTTGTCTTGTACTATAGGTCCAGCTCCTCATGACAGTTCTGCACAATAAAATTGACTAAACACTGTCACAGTACAGGTTGGACCTCCCTGGTCTGGCACCCTCGGGACCTGACCGGCTCCAAACAAGGGAGTCTGGTGGACCAGGGGAGGTGTGGTGGCACCAGCCTCCCTGCTGGGCTCCTCTCCTGAGCAGCTGGGTTCCAGCAGCCCCTCTGGCTTCGCTGCCCTTCCGGACTCCGGTGGCCCTGCCAGCCGCATTGGGTTCCAGTGGCCCTGCAGTCTCCAGCCACCCCACTGGCTCCTCTGGCTTTGCCTCCCTGCTGGCTTCATTGCCCCACTGACATCACAGGCTCCAGCAGCCCCACTGGTTGCTGGCTTTGTTGCTCCACCTGCTGTGGGATCTGCTGCCCACCCAGCCACCAGCAACCTCTGCCGCTGGGGCTCTCTGGTCCAGCAACATACATGGTCCAGCCAGATCAAGGATGTTGCCGGACCAGAGAGTCCCAGACAAAAGAGGTTCAACCTATAATTACATTAAATTACATTGATTTCTGTTTAAGTACTAGAAAGTGCCTGCTGCTCTATGGGAATCCGTAATATGTGGGTGAACAGACTGCAGAACCACTATGCAGAAATGGGCACAAATTTCACAGGAACTTCTCTTTTTATGCATCCCCTGAAATACAAAATACCTCAAAAGGGACACTGGTAACTCTGCTTATGCCTTATTCTCCACAATTCCTCTTTAGTCCTTATTTTGTCTTCATCTCATAATATACTCACTTATCTTCCATTAGGAAATTGCTAGGCCATGGAATCTGCTTGCCCAGCAACCTCATATTGCATGTACCTCATATTAGTGGTACATCAATAAAATAATATACTACAAGTATTTTATAAAAACTTATGCCATCCATTTTCTTAGACACCAATCCTGAGAGGTGTTGAACATCTTCACTTCAATCAGTTTCTAAGTCAGTAAAACATTAATGCTTTGTGTCTACATTGTAAAAATCACCATGAGTGATCCCAATACTGTGTATTTATATTTCAGCATTATGCTTTCTTACTAATGCCATCATCGATGTTATGGTAGTGGCTACCCACGATGTGAAGGTGCAGAACAGTTAAGATTTAGAGACGTTTGGATCCAGGGTGTTTGGTTATTGTTTTGTTTTTTGTTTTCATGGAGGGTTTTCCAAAGGAATTCTTAATTACTTTTTGGATCACATTTTCAACTGGTCTCCAACTAATATATCCAAAAATCGCTTTTCAAGATCAAATTGAACAGTCAGATGCCCCACTGATGCTTTGTACACACCTCTGAATTTTCAAATGGAGGTGCCCTTAAAATTGTGGGATGGTTAGTAAAAGTCACTTGATGATTTGGTTTGAATAGTTCATTCCAAAGGCTAGATTTTACTACCACAATAACAGCAATTCTTTCTTTTTCTGCCCTTAATTCTGTTACTTAATCTTTTTTACTATAAAATAATTACACATACTTTTCCAACATGTTATTTTATCGTTCCAGCTGGGGCAGGAGTATGTTCCATTTCAGACTCTGTTTTCCTGTATTCGTTAATATTTGAACAGGTGTTTCATTATGTAAATCACTATATATGCACAATGTCCTATTAGCTATTCCTGCTGTTATCAGTATTGCCATGGGTGTGATTAGCTCTTCGGAGGGAGACAACCCAGCTGACACAAAATGCCTTCCCCTCCTCTCCCATCTTATAAATGGAAGAAAACTTTATTATACTTCCCCACAATGTAGATTATATTTAAGTCCCGTAGAGGTTAAGAAACAGTATGTATCCTGATGGGTGTCCCCCAATGCCTATCATTTAACTCAGCTGGATATTACCCCGGATAGAAATAATAATAAGTCTTACAGAAACAACACAGAGAACCTGCAGGAAAGCCTCTTCCCTAAGCAGTAGATATGGCAATGCTTAATTGATTTCCAGTTTACATACAGTGAAAGAAACACCCGGCCTGCAACCCTAGGCAAGGAATAGCTTTGTTCTACAGAAAACTGGATACATGTATGCCCAGGGGGTGGAAGATTTTTGTTATGCCCAAGCCAAGTGAAACTTTTGTTTGTTGTTATGAGGCTATTTTACATTATTATATGAACTTCCACGTTACCCAAACTGTTGATACTGGATAATATTCAAATTCCAATGTATGTAAAAGATTCCCCCGCATTCTCCTAAGTAATGCGAAGGTTTCTGTTCAATCTGAACAAGCAATGAGGAGTCCTGTGGCACATTAGGGCATGGCTACCTTGGGGAGTTATTTCGAAATAACTCCCCTTATTTCAAAATAAAAAGGCAAGCGTCCCACGCTACCAAGCCCTTTGTTTCAAAATAATGGGCTTGTTATTTCAAAATAATAACTCCTGCTTGTGAAGAAGAAGAAGCTCATTTTGAAATAATTATTTTGGGAGCTATTATTTCAAAATAACCTGGTAGTGTAGACATAGCCCCAGATTTGTTAGGGCATAAGCTTTTGTGGGTAAAACCTGCTTCATCAGATGAATTGGAGTTGAAATTACAGAAGCAGGAGTGTATATAAGGGAGAAGTTGCTTGTGTTAATAAAGCTAATCAAGTCAGGGTGGAAGTGGGTCATTCATAGCATTTGGTCTGTAGATGTGAATATTCAGAGAGGGGAAATTGTCTTTGTAATGCGTTACCCCGCTGAGATCTTTATTCAATCCTAAGTTGATAGTGTTGAATTTGCAAATGAATTCTAGTTCAGCTGTCTCCCTTTGTTGTTGCCAACTCTGTCCACATATCTATACAAGTGACACCATCACAGGACCTAAACACATAAGTCCCCCAGTTCCTTCCCAGCCATTGGGGGCCTTCTGTACCTTTTGTCTCCTCTCAGGTCCCTCTGACTTGCATGGGCCTTCCCCCCTCTCTGGCATCGCAGCCAAGGGCAGGTGGGGGAAAGGATTTGAGGGCGGGGAGCTACTTATACAGTCTGATTTCAGGCAAAATGACAGAGTCCCAGCCCTGCTGGCCATTCTCTTGGTGGTATAGTTGCCCCCAGTGATATCTCTGCAGTACAGCTCTCCTCGACAGGCTTGCTTGCCCCAATGGCCAATCTCAGTATCACATCCCTCCTCTCTATGCCATGTTATGGAAAACAGTCCCATTCCTGGCACTTCCTGTTTTCTTAGCACAACCAATTCCTGAACTTGTTTTCAGAGGAAGCAGCATAACAAATTTGGTGATTCTAGGTCTTATCATTTAGGAGGAGTTCTTGAACAAAAGGACTCTCAGACAAACACAGAGATAGATGCACAAATCTCTAAGATATAGATATAGATATAGATATAGACATAGATATAGATATATATGAAAACAAAAAGACATAACTATTTGAAAGCACATGAGCATTTCTCTCAAAACCTCAGAGAGTCAGCTGACAGAAGATTAGATGTAGGATTTTCAGTGATTTAAGTCAGCGAAGGGCACCAGACCTGGGAAAGCCTCTCCATCCTTGATTTTCTCTTAAGTCCTGCCTGGCCAGCAGCTGGAGCCTGGCCAAGGCACTCAGGCAGTATGGGGTACCACATCATGGACATAGTGGGTGGGGTTTTGAGAGTAACCCCTAGCCCATGACCAACCCTAATGTCTGCAGCTCATAGCCCATTCTGGCTTCCAGCTTGGCTGGGGGGCAGGCCTCATATAGAAGGGATGGTGCCATATTGCCCCCCCCCCCCCAATTTTGCAAAGTCTCCAACATACATGAAGTCAGTGTTTTAGAAAATCCCACTCTTCTACCTTCTTTGTCATTGCCGAAACTGCTAATTTGGGTTTCCATTTCCCATTATGCTCTTCTGGCAGCCTTTCCTTTTTGTATTGCAGAGGTAAGCAGCCATATTCCTAAAGTGACCATTTTGCATCCAGGTGCTACTAGGTTCATCTTCTCGCTTCCAGCTGGTAAGTACTCTTACTTTCTTTTAGAGGAAAGGAAGCGCAAATCTTTCTTATGTCCCAGGAAGTAGCATATCCTCACACAGAAAATATTTCTGTTTTAGTCAAAAGATGCTGCTCTTTCTCAGACTTCATGGATTTATTGTTATGGTGTTATATTTATTTCCTGTAGAGTCCTGGTCTCACTGATGACCTTAAGTTAATGCTCTGGGTGTGCCGATGAATCTGTACATAAAAGATCTTGTTCTAATAAGAGTAAAGTGTTTCTGTATGAAGAAACATTTATTGTAATAATAGCAGGTAATGGGAGGGGGATGGCACTGTTGGCTTATATGTTTCTGTTCCTGCTCAAAACGCAGTGGTGTTATCTTAGAACACACACACCCAGTGTCCATTACTGTCATCACAGACATACCCTGAGTGAGATGAGAAGGAACTACAGGCCCTACTGTTTGCACTGGCCATCTCATACCTAGTTTATCTACTTGTCAGTCTCTTGAGATTTGAATCAGATCCTTTCCTTAATACTTTGTCTCCTGTTTTCTCTGTTATAATTGCTCTGTAAAGTGAACATGATTTTTCAGACCTTGCCATGATTTAATTTCCCCACTAATTTCAGTAGAAAGACATCACGATGAGTGTAAGTGGTAGAGTTTCTTAATTGCTTTTAATATTCCATCCACTCTTCATGTTTGTTATATCAGTATATTACTATGTGCAATGCCAGTGTAGAGGGAATTGATACTTTGACAATAAAGCTCAAACTTATAATTTCATTATCAACAATAACACTGTTAAAAGCAGTTACCAATATTTTAATTATTATGATTGCTGTTTGGGCATATGTAAATAAATGTAGCAGGTATAGCAATATAACTGAATGGCTAGGCAATTTATTTCAGAATAGTATTTAGTGGGTGATCATTTCACAGTTTAAGTACTCTTATAAATTAATTAAAATGTATTTTAAAAATGTATTTGCCATTCCTGAATGTGTAGTTCTTGATTTTTTAACCAATTAAAATATTGTAAAGACTACTTCTGACAATGTTTTTGAACAAAGAACTGTGCATAATATAACTGTCCATATGCTAATAGAATAGTAGGAAAAAAACATTACAAGGCTATGATATTGTAATGGTTTTGATGATGGTGGAGGCTATAAGACAAGAGAAAGCATGAGTGATTTGTCACTAATATCCATGGTGGATCTGTCTTTTTGTTTAACTCGTTACGTATATGGTGTTCCCACAAATCACTGTTTCAATTTTCCTTGCATTTTTGTTTTTCTATTTTACTGAACCTAGTCCTTCCACATTTAAGATTAAACAAGGAAGAGGATATTTTAATAAGTGTATAAAATATTCTGGAATGGTAAATTATATTATCAATATTCAATTCTTGTATTTTCATCCACAGATCTCAATGTACTTTGCAAAGGAAGAAAAGGATCTTTTTAAAGATGGTGAAACAGAGACTAACCTAAAGTCATCCAGAAGGTGTGTGGATTGCACATTGATATCCCAACCCACAAATTCAGTCTTCAGCTCTATCTTTCCCCGGAGGGCTGGCCTGGATCTGACCAGTGCTCAACATGGCTTCCAGTTTTGTACTCCTGATAAAACTTAGCTCCTGATTTCTCAGGAGCTTTCAACTTCTAATGAAGGGGACACATGTGTACATGCAGGAATGTCTGCCATTAATGAAGCCTTCCAGGCGAGCTTCGAGGAACAGCTACTGAGCATGCTTAACAGCTTCCTGCACTCCCTCTAGTGTGCTGGAATAGCAACTGCTTTTTTGCAATGATTCAGCCCGTTTTGCCACCTTGCCTGTGAATGTTTTCATATCAGCTCAGAGCAAGCAGAAGCAGCAACTGTAATTACAGCAATAAGATCGTTGGCTGAACAGCGGGAAATATGAAAAAGAAAAGGGAGTTCCACAAGGTGAAGCATAGGCATGGAATTGAGGATTGTGAAGGCAGGCATGGACACTGGCCATGGGCAGTGCCCCCTTTAGGGGAGGAGTGGAGTGTCTTCATTTATTGGTCTTTTCTTAATTTAATACACTGAGCCTCCATACTAAAGCAACCATCAGCTTTACTGAATATATCCACACTTCTAAACATCTTTAGCCAAAACTGCTAACACTCTGTTCCAGCATGTGTGAGATCTCCTGTAAAAGCTGAAATTAACTGTTTGGGACAGTCTCTGTTCAAGTTGTTCAAAAGTCCTGTCAACAATCTAGGACATACGGGGAGCATGACAAAGCTGGTGATGAGCAAATGTGTGAATCTGGCCTGGTAGTTTTCATATTTGAAAATCAGTGTTGGAGAGTTGAATAGGGAAATGAATGGGTGTCAGCCAGTTTGGTGGAAAGCAGGATGACCTTCTTATAATACATGTAAGATGACAGTACCGGCTAATTGTATTGTTGTGTGGCCTCACAGCTTTTTTGGTTCACACACCTGTCGTGCCACACATAAGAACATAAGAACATAAGAGCGACGTGCAGGTCAGACAAGGTCCATCTAGCCCAGTATCCTGTCTGCCGACAGTGGCCCAGCACCAGGTGCCCCAGAGGGTGGACCGAAGACAATGATCAAGCGCTTTGTCTCCTGCCATCCCTCTCCAGCCTCCTGTCAAACAGAGGCCAAGGACACCATTTTATCCCCTGGCTAATAGCCTTTTATGGACCTAACCTCCATGAAATTATCTAGCTTCTCTTTAAACTCTGTTATAGTCCTAGCCTTCACAGCCTCCTCTGGCAAGGAGTTCCACATGCTGACTACACGCTGTGTGAAGAAGAACTTTCTTTTATTAGTTTTAAACCTGCTACCCATTAATTTCATTTGGTGTCCTCTAGTTCTTCTATTTGAGAACTAATAAATAACTTTTCTTTATCGGCCCTCTCCACACCACTCATGATTTTATACACCTCTATCATATCCCCCTCAGTCTCCTCTTTTCTAAACTGAAAAGTCCCAGTCGCTTTAACCTCTCCTCATATGGGACCCGTTCCAAACCCCTAATCATTTTAGTTGCCCTTTTCTGAACCCTTTCCAAGGCCAAAATATCTTTTTGAGGTGAGAGACCACATCTGTACACAGTATTCAAGATGTGGGCGTACCATAGTTTTATACAGGGCAGTAAGATATTCTGGGTCTTATTTTCTATCCCTTTCTTAATAATACCTAGCATCCTATTTGCCTTTTTGACCTTGCTGCACATGTGTGGAAGTTTTCAGAGAACTGTCACGATAACTCCAAGATCTCTTTCCTGATTTATGCGTAGCCAAATTAGCCCCCATCATACTGTCACGTATAGTTGGGGTTATTTTCCCAATGTGCATTACTTTACACTTATCCACATTAAATTTCATTTGCCATTTTGTTGCCCAATCACTCAGTTTGGTGAGATCTTCTTGGAGTCCCTTACAGTCTGCTTCTGTCTTGACTATCCTAAACAGTTTGGTATCATCCATAAACTTTACCACCTCACTGCTTACCCCTTTCTCCAGATCATTTTATGAATAAGTTAGACAGGATTAGTCCTAGGACTGACCCTTGGGGACACCACTAGTTACCCCTCTCCATTCTGAAAATTTACCATTTATTCCTACCCTTTGTTTCCTGTCTTTTAACCAGTTCTCAATCCAAGAAAGGACCTTCCCTCTTATCCCATGGCCATGTAATTTACACAAGAGCCTTTGGTGAGGGACCTTGTCAAAGGCTTTCTGGAAATCTAAGTATACTATATCTACTGGATCCCCCTTGTCCACATGTTTGTTAACCCCTTCAAAGAACTCTAATAGATTAGTAAGACAGGATTTCCCTTTACAGAACCCATGTTGACTTTTGTCCAACAAATTATGTTCTTCTACATGCTTCACAATTTTATTCTTTACTATTGTTTGACTAATTTGCCGGTACTGAAGTTAGACTTACCGGTCTGTAATTGCCGGATCGCCTCTAGAGCCCTTTTTAAATATTGGTGTCACGTTGGCTACCTTCCAGTCATTAGGTACGGAAGCCGATTTAAGGGATAGGTTACAAACCACAGATAATAGTTCAGCAATTTCCCATTTGAGTTCTTTTAGAACCCTTGGATGAATGCCATCCGGTCCGGAGATTTGTTAACATTAAGTTTTCTATTTGTTCCAAAACCTCCTCTAATGACACTTCAATCCGGGACAGTTCCTCAGATTCATTACCCACAAAGGACGGTGCAGATTTGGGAATCTCCCCAACGTCCTCAGCCGTGAAGACTGAAGCAAAGAAATCATTTAGTTTCTCGCAATGGCTTTATCGTCCTTGATTGCGCCTTTTATAGTTCGATCGTCTAGGGACCCACAGGTTTTTAGCAGGCTTCCTGCTTCTAATGTATAAAAACATTTTGTTATTTCTTTTTGAGTTTTTGGCTAGCTGTTCCTCAAAATCTTTTTTGCTTTTCTTATTACATTTTTACACTTGATTTGACAGTGTTTATGTTCCTTTCTATTTATCTCACTAGGATTGGACTTCCACTTCTTAAAAGATGCCTTTTTGTCCCTCACTGCTTCTTTTACATGGTGGTTAAGCCCAGTGACTCTTTTAGGTCTCTTGCTATGTTTTTAATTTGGGGTATACATTTAAGTTGGGCCTCTATTATGGTGTCTTTAAAAGTTTCCATGCAGCTTGCAGGGATTTGGCTCTAGTCACTGTGCCTTTTAATTTCTGTTTAACTAACCTCCTCATTTTGTGTAATTCCCCTTTTTGAAATTAAATGCCAGGGTGCTGGTCTGCTGAGGTGTTCTTCCCACCACAGGAATGTTGAATGTTATTATATTATGGTCACTATTCCCAAGCGGTCCTGTAAGTTATTTCCTGGACCTGATCCTGCGCTCCACTCAGGACTAGATCGAGAATTGCCTCTCCTTGTGGGTTCCTGCACCAGCTGCTCCAAGAAGCAGTCATTTAAGCCATTGAGAAATTTTATCTCCGCTTCTCTTCCTGAGGTGACATGTATCCAGTCAATATGGGGTAATTAAAATCCCCATTATTATAGAGTTCTTTGTTTTGGTAGCCTCTCTAATCTCCCTCAGCATTTCAATGTCAGTATCCTGTCCTGGTCAGGTGGTCGGTAATATATCCCTACTGCTAATTTCTTATTTTTGGAGCATGGAATTACTATCCATAGCGATTCTATTGAACATGTTGATTCATTTAATATTTTTATTTCATTTGATTCTACATTATCTTTCACATACAGTGCCACTCCGCCACCCACCCGGCCTGCTCTATCCTTTCGATATATTTTATATCCCGGTATGATTGTGTCCCACAGATTTTCCTCATTCCACCAGGTTTCAGTGATGCCTATTATGTCAATCTCCTCATTTAATACTAGGTACTCTAGTTCACCCATCTTATTAGTCAGACTCCTAGCATTTGTGTAGAAGCACTTTAAAAATTTGCCACTGCTTGTTGTCTGCCCTTCCTGATGCATTGGATTCCTTTATGCGCGGTTGTTTGTCTGCTCTGGCCCATGGTTTGCCCTCTCCCCTCCTCTCTTTCTGACTACAGCTTAGAGAATCTCTATCAATGGATTCTCCTCTAAGAGAAGTCTCCCTCCGATTTCGTGCATCTCCACACCAATCGGCTTTCCCCCATCTCTCAGTTTAAAAACTGCTCTACGGCCTTTTTAATGTTTAGTGCCAGCAGTCTGGTTCCACCCTGGTTTAGGTGGATACCACACAGTATCCTTGTATGGTTTGATTTCCCTTTAAATAATTAGGCGACTCAATCCTGCTGTGTTATCTGCCATCATGGAAATTCCTAGCTGCTTCTATATCTTTTTCTAGTAGTTTTGCAGACCCTGAGCCAGCAATGAAATTTTCCACCAATTTTTTTCCCCAAGAGATGTGTGACTCTGTTAATTCCCCTTTTTCATTGTGTCCCATAAATTGTGTAGTGAGCAAGTTTATTGACAGTGATCTTTGAGGAAACAGGAACTGGTAAGTGAAAATTGGAGAATATTTTCTCAAAAAGTGAATCTTAAATTATTTTTCCATTAGCATTTGCACTAGAAACTTGATTTTAAGACTTTCATCCAGTCAGGAAAGAGTGAAGCACTACGTTACTTTGTAGTCCAATCACAGTAAGAGGCACAGATCCATTGACTATGTTAGTTTATGAGTTATCCGACCAGCTCTATGAAATGTGAATCCAAATAGAATGGTTTTAATGAAAAATGCAGATACTGTGACAAAAGAATGTTTGTGTGATAACTCAAAGGACAGGCAAACTCTGGTTGTTTTATGGAGGCTGTCTTCTATTAAAGATAGGATAGAATTGTATTCAGTACATCTGGTGATACTTTGGGGTTGTCTGTCCAGGCAAGAGGCTTTCTCTTGTGCATGTTTCACTGTATGTAATAAAATACTCAGGAGATAGGTAGGGCACAGAGCTCACTGCATATAGAATAGCACCCTTCCTGATAACTAAAACAATCAAAACAAATTTTTACCACATACTAGGGTGCAGAGAGAAGTTCTAAAAGTAGTGGGAGTTTCCAAATTCTTCACTTCAAGTGGCAATAAATTCCACAGCAGAAGTCTTGACCCCTACATGACTGCTGAGTAAAGCATTCAGTGTGCAGATTTGCCAACCCCAAGCATTCAAAACTCATGAGCCAGACTTCAAAAGAATTATGGGACTGGTTTAAAGGTCATGGGTTTTTATTAGCTTTCTGGGTTTTAAGCTGTCAAGGTTCATGCTTTCAAGCTTTTCTCTACAAGCATGAGGACCAGATGCTTGTATTTTTTATATAAGTGAAAACTGGGATCCTCATGCCCGCACATCTCTCCATCAGCTGATGCTTTAAGAAAACCCTCTCATGTTACAAAATTGATCATCAAATCAGGAGGGTTGCTAACACTGTGCACTTACATACACCAACTGATGATATAGTCTATAATTGTCATCAATCAGTGTGAAAACTCAGCAGTCAGTGTTTTACCCCCAATTCATATGATTTACAATCATAATGGTATGTCTTTCCTTTCCTGTCTGTATTCCGCCTTCCTGCCTCCAAATGTTATGTCTGAATGCAACTACAGAACTCCAGAGCTTGTCACGGCAGTGCTTTTACTGGTTCAGAGGGGGTTTCCTAGTGTGGAAGGTTGCTGTGGCAGGCAGTCATGCAGAGAGAGATGTAAACAAAAGGAAAGCTTTACTTTTCTCCATCTCTGAGCTAAAAAAGCTTTGTACTTTGTACATCTATCTGTTGCCCTCTAGTGCTTTTCTTTCAAATCCTTCCTATAACCATTGCTATATTGTAATGGATGAACAATTTAATCATTACAAAATTCAAAAGCAAATATGTTCATTCATTCTGCTGTCCTCCAGGATTACAAAAGATTACCTTGCTGGGTTCATTAGTCCTACTATTTATTTAATGAAATAAATTTTACTGAATACAGCTTTGTATTTTAATAGTCCTAGTAATAAGACTTATTGCTAATATTATTGCTTCCTTGTATCGCACTTTCCATCTTCAATGTGCTGTGCCAACAGTAACTAATGACCACATGTTCTAGGGAATTGGCCCATCTGGATTTCATTCTTCTAAATAAATGGCTTTAATCTGGAGGGAGAGAGGAGAAGGAGAGCTTTGTTTTCCATGGAGAAAAATTATGTTCTTATAAAGTTCTATAGTACCACCACATGCTACAGAGGTCAGCACCTTAGAAATCAACATAATAATAAGCCATGGCATTCCCGCTATTTGTACAGAGGGAAGGGACCAACACTGGAGGCTCTCCTCCTTACACATGGAAAGGGGGAGAATCATCTTAATGCTATCATCTCCTCTTCAAGACCCACTGGGACTCATGGAAGTGATTGTGAGATTGTTCAGGTGGGAAGGATAGAGCAAGCACTCATCCACAGACAGGCCTGCTGAGAGGGCGGCAAAATGGGCAGTTGCCCCGGCTCCTAGCCACCGCCACTGCTACTGAGTCAGTGGCAATGGCTTGAGTCCAGAACTCTTTCAGTCACTGCTGGAGTGCTGTGCTGTGTGCTCTGCATGGCTTTAAAGGCTGGGGGGTTGGGGAGGGTCACGCTGCAGTCTGGGTGGTACAGAGTGCTGGCTGTCCCCCTGTCCTGTCCCTTCCATCCAAGGCCCTGCCCCTTCCAGGGGCACAGAGCCACCACACACACACTTTGTCCAGCAACCCGTAAACACCTGAACTAATGAATGAACTGGTAATAACTGTAGGCATGTATCCTGAGTATGGGCCAACCACTAGAGGGAGGATGAGACACATGCTCTACTCTGCACAGAAACCACCATTACTATTTCAGTTGCTCAGAACCTCAGTAGAGAGGCCAAAGACAGGATTGGCACTTGAATTCTATTTTTTAAATACCAACCAGCTATAAGCTTTAACTACTGAGTGTCCATTAGTCTGTTTTAAGTCATTCAGGGTCAGATTCCCAGGTGGGATATATCAGAGACTCTCCTGTGAAGTTAGTGGTGCAACTCTAATATACAGCAGTGGGAATCTGGTCCATAGTTTCCAAAGAGCTTAAAAACTGGGTAGATGTTTTGAGCACTGGAGTTTGGTATAATGTGTCAAACAGCTGGACAAAATGAGAAGCCTCTGAAACAAAAGGAATTTTCCTGACATCCTTTGTAAACCATATCAAATAAATAGACATACCATTAAGGACACAGCTGAAGTGTTTTCTAAAAATAGATCTGACCAACCCTGAGTTCTGGGATGGGTGTTGAAACATAGAATCAGTTTTTGCATTTTTGGTCCTTCTCTGGGGTTGTGGTATGTTTATGTTTTGTTTTGCTTTCCAGGGTGGACGGTCTTTAATAATTTCCATGGAAGTATGGCCTCCATCCAGCTCCCATCAAAGCCAATGGAAAGCTTCACATTAGCTTCAAAAGGAGCTTGGTCCCTTTGTGACATTCAAAAGTCCCATCAAGAGTGCATGTCATCTTTTTGCAATAGCCTAGTATATTTGTTGAATTCCACTTTTCGCTTTTGCTTTTCACAGTGTTCAACTTTTAAACATGGAAGACTGATTTTTTAAATGAAAGTTGACAATCTAGAAACTGTGTGGTCATTGAAGAAGTATAACCCAAAGGTTCTAGAATGTAGGGGAAAGATCTATGATGTTCCAAAATCCTGATGTCCTCTTTGATAACAGAAGGATGCATAATCTAGATACATACAGACAATGCATAAAATCATAATGGACTTTATAAATTCCCGTAGACAGACCTCAAAATGGCAATACTTTCATTCAAGTTATACAAATGTCAGTCTTCTCCCTCCTTAAGGCCATCCATTCATGATCACTTTTATTTGTTAATCTCATATGAAGGCCTAAATGGTTCACACTTGTCTGGACTGGAAATCCATATAGTCTTATGAGGTTTGTATAACACTCTCCTTGCTTTACATTTTGTTTAACTTAACATTTGCCTGGCTTTAATAACACAAACCGTGAAAGCAATGAATTGGACTGACAGTGATATCTTTATTGTTTTATTATGTCTATTGGTTTCTCGGTAGCAAGCTCTTATTAGCACTATTGGAGAGAGTGCTGGCTTAGCAGTTTCAGGAATTGTTATTTGGGGAGATACAAATTTAATATCATCTGAGGTAAGTCAGTGCCATAATGCTAATTCAAATGTACCACCGCAGCATATATCTTCATTCCATTATATGAACAACATTTTCCTGAGCACTGAATTCCAGCTGGTGTGATAGCTCAATAAGTCCACTTAGCTACCAATTAAGATCATGGTGCAATGTGCAAATTTTTCTTGATTGAACAGGTTATTGTCCTAATTGTAGGCCACCATGGGTGGGAAGGGAACTCTGTGGCTCTCACTGGGAATTTTGGAGGTATGTTCTGAATACCCATAGTCATGGGCACCATTTATGGGGGGCAAGGTGGGGGCAGTAGTCCTCTGCCCCCCCCCCCACCCCGAGTTTGAATCCCTGGATTTCATACTTCAGGCTGCATGCTCTGGCTCCAAAGTCAGCTCTTAACTGCAATAGAGTTTGAGCTGCTTGCAGCTTTGCCTTTGGTGCAGGGAGTTTGTTATAAAAAGAGGGAGGCAGGTGATAAAAATAACAAAAGACTGAACATTTAAGACAGTGATTAAGGGATCCTTAGATCAACATTGTCAGGTATTTAAAAGCTGGGGGGGAGAGGAGGAGTAGCAATGAGTTTTGTGCTGCTAGGATTTGCATTTGGACCAGTACTGTTAAATTTTTAAATGTTCTTGAAAAAGGGGTAAATAGCGAGTTGGCAAAATTTGCAGATACTACAAAATTACTCCAAATAGTTAAGTTCAAAGCTGACTGCAAAGAGTTACAAAGGGATCTCACAGAACTGAGTGATTGGGCAACACAAAGGCAGATGGAATTCAGTGTTGAGAAATGCAAAGTAATACACATGGAAAAATATAATCCCAACTATTCACACAAAAATGATGGGATCTAAAATAGCTGTTACCACTCAAGAAAGAGATCTTGGAATCTTTGTGGATAATTCCCTGAAAACATCTGCTCAATGTGCAGTGGCAGTCTAAAAACTGAAAAACTAACAGAATATTAGGAATCATTAGAAAATGAATAAATAATAAGAGAAAATACCATATTAGCTCTACGTAAAGACATTGTATGCCCACATCTTGAATACTGTATGCAGATCTGGTCACTCCACCTCAAAAAAAGATATATTGGATGTGAAAAAGGTACAGAAAGGGCAACAAAATGATTAGGGGTAAGGAACAGCTTCCATATGAGGAGTGATTAACAAGACTGGGACTTTTCAGCTTGGACAAGAAATGACTAATGGGTGGCGGGATATGTTAGAGGTCTAAAAATCATGAATGGTGTAGAAAAATAGACTAAGGAAATTTTATTTACTCCTTCACTAATATAACACGAGAATTAAATTAAATTTATACACACCAGGTTTAAAACAAATTATTTTTTCAGAGTCAACCTCTGGAACAAACTCTCTTCCAGGAGATGGTGAAAAGGCCCAAACCATAACAGAGTTCCAATAAGAACAAAATAAGTTCAAGGAGGATAGGTCCATTAATGGCTACTAGCCAGAATAGGCAGGAATAGTGTCCCTAGGGGTATGTCTACACTAGCCCCCTAGTTCGAACTAGGGAAGCTAATGTAGGCATTTGAAGTTGCAAATCAAGCCCGGGATTTAAATATCCTGCGCTTGATTTGCATCTTCCCGGACGGTCGCCATTTTTGAAATTTACAAGTCTGGACTAACTGCCCGCGTCTACGTGGCAGGGACCCGTATTTCGAATTAAAGCCTAACGAACTACCTGTTATTCCTCCTGCAAGGAGGTTTAACAGGTGGTTTGATTTAGGGCTTTAATTCGAAATACTGGTCCCTCCGCAGCAGACGCGGGCAGTTAGTCCAGACTTGTAAATTTCAAAATGGCGCATCGTCTGAAGATGCAAATCAAGCGCAGGATATTTAAATCCCGGGCTTGATTTGCAACTTCGAATGCCTACATTAGCTTCCCTAGTTCGAACCAGGGGGCTAGTGTAGACATACCCTAGCTTCTGTTTGCCAGAAGCTGGGAATGGGTGACAGGGGATGGTAATTTGATGAATGCCTCATCATGTTCATGCCTTCTGAAGCACCCAGCATTGCCCACTGTTGGAAGACAGGATACAGGGCTAGGAGGACCATTGGTCTGACCCAGTATGGTCATTTTGATCTTATATAGAGCCCAAATATATCTGCCCCTTGCTGTAATCCACTAGACTCCACTCGACTTCCAGAGGTGAGATAGAGCTCAGGAGTCTTGACAATCAGTCTTTCTCTCTTTCTATAGTTAGTAAGAAAGTGAGACTATATATTAAAATTGCAAGACTAACCAGTGTCCCTTAAGTGATTTGACATAAGATGTTAGAACATCTTAATATTAGAATTAAGTGGGTCTAATATTTATTTAAATTTTCTTTCTTTTACATAGGAATTAGATACAGGACTCCTGCTAGCTAATTGCTAAGTTATCTGCCAAAAAAACCATAGAATTTTCCAGTGCCTTAGTAGCCCTAGAAAGAGGTGATACGTGTGTGGGGGGTAGGGTGAATGGAACGGATCCCCTCCACCCCGCGCATTTGCTGCTTAGCTTGTACTGAGTTTGCTCAGTAATACAGCTGAAGTTGCTGTCTTCATCTGTCCCGCCCCATGCTCTCAGTCTCTCCCTTCCCCATCAGGGCATGCACACATTGACTCCCCCTCCTCCGCCCCCACACACACGCACATACACCAGAATCAAAATGGTGCCTCTGCCCATAGTCCTGGCTAGGTTTTCCAGAGTCTTCTGCAGCGACTGAACAGATCTGCAGGAACTCAGCCAAAACCTTATTAGCTGATGAGTCAGGCAGGGCAGGCAGCCTTGGGTATTTCTTAAATATCCATTTATTGCAATTTTCAGAAGGAGCTAACTGGTTATGGGAAGTGTTAATTAGGCATGTGGATTTTGGACTCATAAATCTAGACTAGTACATGGAGCCATGATGCAGAGGTTTTGCATTGCATTATGTGCCTGGAAATGTAAAGGGGAAGGGGGCTGGTGTTTGAGCTCTGTAGCACTGAACCTGAGCTTACAGAAGCCTGGGAATAAATCTTATACGAAGCATTTTTTGGAAGGCTATTCTGAGTGACAGATGTAATGGGAAAGAAAGGTTGTTAGGTGCAAGTAGATGTGCTCAGTTGTCAGTAATGAGGTCAGTTGGTGAAGCCAATTATTTGAACACAGCTGTGGCTGCAATCAAATCCAAAGATCTCCAGGCTATCATATTTATATCAAACCACCAACCTGTTAGTGTATGTATCCACTACTACTTTAGACAGTTAATAATCTAATTCTAGATCAATTTTTAATGCTTTTGGTTTACATTTTGCAGATTCTTCCATTTGAACAAAGGATACAGCCCAGTGAGTTTCACTTCAGCTAAGTTTTTTTCTCTGGGATTTGCAAGGCAACTGTACCAAGGTGAAACAATTTGTAGCTTCTAAATTAGGGGTTTATACCATAACTACTACGTGTCCCTTATTCACAAGGCTTGTTATCCTATCAAAGAAAGCTATCAGGTTGGTTTGACATGATATGTTCTTTATAAATCCATGCTGACTGTTACCTTATTATCTTCCAGATGTTTGCAGACGTTTGCAAATGAATTCCTTAATTATTTGTTCCATTATCTTTCCTGGCACAGACATTAAGCAGACTGGTCTGTAGTTTCCTTGGTTGTCCTTATTTCCCTTTGTTGTTCTTATTTCCCTTTTTATAGATGGGCACTATATTTGATGACCACCTATAGCCACCAGCTTGAAGAGAGATATTACAATGGTCACCAATAGACACAGATAGTCAAATTTTTTATACAATTTTTCATAAAAATTTATAATTTTGACTGAAAGTACATATTGTATGAACTTTCCTGTGAAAATTATATCATGGTTTTTTTTTTTGCCAGATCTGCTAATAGATGGACAGAGATTCATGAGCAAAGAAAGATAACAGACCACAAACAACTGAAACAATCATTACAGTCTGTCATATCAAGCATTAAATTTTTCACCCTTCACAAGATTACTCGCTTTTAAGTGTTGTTTACTGAAACCCTATTTCATCATCTTACTCACTAGCAGGAACTAACAACTCTCTTCCTGCTTCTGTTTCCCAGTTCACATTATGCCCAGACCTCTCCCCATTGTCCTAGCCCATTCCAGACTATTCCCCTCTGCTTTCCAACCATGCCCTTTCCCTTGCTGCTTGATGTCTTTTGCTTCTCAGTACAAAAGGTCAGGAACTGGCCACAGGAGAGGGGTTATGTCAAGAGGCAGATAGGTAGGGGAAAGTTGAGGGATGTTTTCAGCAAAGAAGATATGCTGTGGAATTCACATTCTGAAGCACTCTAACCTTCCCTGCCTCCCAGAGGCCAGAAACTCTCCCTCTGTCCTAACACAGAGATCTCTTGTGCCTATTAAAAAACTTTTGGAAAATAGCTTGTTTTCAAAGTATTGTGTATATGGATATTAAAAATTTTCTTAGGATTAAGTATAGAAATGTGGATTTATTTGAATGGAGCATCTAGTTGGTGAATAGTAACATGTATTTAAAAAAATACACGTACACAAAATTATGTTATTACGTAGGTAGGTTCAACTGCCTGCTTTGCCACAAATGTGTGTGGCCTAGGGTAAACTTAATTAGATGCAGATCCCCAATGATATTTAGGCTCCTAATTTCCACTGAAATAGAGGAACCTGTACCTCTATTTACGCATCTCTAAAATGAATATTATAACACTGCCCTAACTCACATGAGTGTTGTCAGGAAAAACTTTTAAAAAAAATATTGTGAGGCACTCAGCTACCATGGTAATGGAGGCCATGTAAGTGTCACAGATAAATTATATGACAGAACTGTTTTCTCCTTTGTTAAATAAAATACATCAAAATCTATTAAAGTTTGAGGGAGGCCAAAAACAGGCAATCAACAAGAATTAAATTAAGTTAGAACTATATTTTACAAATATAAATGAAATGAAGAGTATTTCTTTTAATATTGAGTGCATTCGAACTGCTAAGAACTATTTAATGAACTGATAGAAAAAAATTCAGAACAGTTTTCCATCAGCAAAGGAAATTGGTCAAAATCAAAATGTTTTCTGGGGATTTATCAATTGAAAAAAATTGTCCTCATTAAAGTGTTGAAACTAATCATTTTGACATTCTTGTTTCATTTTGATAATTGTTTCTTTCATTTTGACTTTGTAACTATCATCATGTTATGTTCTAGCTATCTATGTATTTTAGCAATGTGCGTCTGTCAGTCTATCTGTGAATCCATTTGTTAAAGAACTCTTCATAAAGGGTAAGAGTTAGGACCACAAATTTGATATGAAGCTTCATCTTATCCTAACTGAAAGGTCAGGCTTTGGTTGTGCCAGGAAAACAGGAAATGCCTAGAATGGGACTGTGTTCCATAACATGGAAAGGGAGGGAGCACAGAGAGGAGAGAACTGATACTCAACTGGGGGCAGTGAGTTCAGGGGGAAGTTACTCTGCAGATTGACCACTGCAGGCAACTGCATCACCAAGAGAGTGGAAAGCTGCAGCTGGGGCTCAGCATCCTTCCAAACAATGGACTCGGTAAGTAGCCCACCTGCCCCAAACCTTCCCTTCTCCTCCCGCCCCTCCCCCCCCCCAGCCCTTGACTGCAGCACTATGGGGGAAAGGCCTCTGTGGGCCAGGTGGGCTGAGGGGGGAGAGAGAAAGCAGGTGCTGGGGAGGGACAGAAGGCCCCTGACAGCCAGGGGCTTGGGTGGGGGACAGAAGGCTCCTGTTGGCCAGGGGTCTAGGAGGAACCAGAAGGCTCCTGCTAGCTGGGGAGGAGAGAAAGTCCCACCATAAGGGACCCATGAGCCCTGAGCCTCTTCTTACCCCCAACCCTCACTCTCACAACCCCCCCCCCACACATCCCCAACTCCTTGCCCTGAGCCCCTCCTCAACCCTTCACCCTGACTCCTGCACATCCTATGCCCCCAGCCTCCCGTCGTCCCCTCACACATCCCCAAGGCCTTGCCCTGACTCCTGCACACCCCACACTGCTGGTCCTCTGCCCTGAAAGACCTGGACAGCACCAGGTAAATCTTCTAGTATTTAATATTTAATTGTACTATTTCAGCATTGTCTAAATGAAACAATTCAATATTAGTGAAAAAATAATTTGATGTTTCCAAATCACTTTTTTCCAAAACATTAATTCTGTGATACATTTTGAAGTTTTAACTTTTGTTCTGATTAGTAACAAAGACAATTTTCAGTGTGCTGGGATGGAAATTTCATTTTATAACCACCTCCAGTATAAAAGTATTTAAAAAATAATAGTGTAAATACCCTTAGTACTTGTTAAAAATTTGTGAGTGAGTATTGGTTTACTCAATAATCTAAAGTGACACCATTACTGAGGAAGTTCTTTTGCACATTCATATCACATCGCTCTTCAGTGCAGAGACTGTCTAACAGGGTATGTCTACACTGAATTGTAAACGCAAGTAAGTGGGATTCTGAGGTTGTAGACTCTATTTCCACACTTGTTCTTGAATGTCCACACTGTATTGCAAATCCAGGTTTACAATTATTGGAACTTGGTCTCACAGACTTGTGAATGCATTTGTATTGCTCTGTGTAGACCTTCTGACTTAGGTCTGCAGCTTGACCAGTATCTACACTGCAAAATGGCAGAGTTTGGACCCAAATCACCATGGAACTTGGGCTCTGACCCACTCACTAACCAGGTCCTAAAGCCTGGGATCTTGAAACTCTGCTTGCCCAAATCAGAGTAATTTGTGTGAGTTAAAATCTAATCAGAAGAGGGGTTTGGGTTCAAATCAAAATCAAAGCCCAAGCTTAATGTGCAGTGTAGACACATCATTACTTTTTGTACAGTGCCCAGGACAATGGAGCCCTGACTATAACCTGGGCTTCTGGACATCATATAAATAATTATGTTCAATTTTTTAAAAAATCATCTAATTTTTCAATTGTAAAACAAGATGCCAGAAGGAATGAAGTTCATGATTAAATTTGCTTCTTTACCTTTAACCTTGTTATGTCCAGGGATAGATATATAATGTCTCCTAATAACTCCTGAATAGCATTAAGTTAAATCTTAGCTTTGACCTTTCCTTGTTTTGGGATTTGTATCATGCCCTTAGTGCTACTAATAAAAATGATAAAGGGCACTTTCAATCAGATCTTGACTCTTTTACAAATCTATTTACACATAGTGAGAGGTCGAGATAAAAGTCAAGCACACTACGTGCGCAGTGCTGAGGTATTGCAGCCCATATAGTATGGTTTGCTAAGAAATGTCACTTAATGATGTTTGAAAGGAACACACAGTTAAAGACAGATGGATTTCCTGTTTTCTTGATTTATCACACCTGTTTTACTACTATTAATATTACATGACCATATTAAGATCACTTACAAAAATATGGCATTAAATATGTTATAGCTACTGTCTGTAGTGATGAAATATTTGCATGATCTAAAGTTCCTATAGGGCACAGTGATTGTTTCCACCATTAGCCAGTTTATAAACAAATAATATACTACATCAACGTTCTAAGTTTAGAAGTTTGTTAGCTTTTTTTAATGTGTCTTGACCCATGAGATGGGAATCAGACAACCCACATTCTCCTCTGTATAATCTGTCATGCTGAATGTATGTCTTTCAAAATATCCTACAGTTTTGAAGCCAAAGACTGGAAAGACAGCTGCAATCTATGGCACTAATGCTAAATTTTCTTAAGAATGAGGGGCCACATAGCTTACCATTTCTGAACAAAACTACAGATACCAGGAGGACTTGGAACAAAGTTTCTCTTTCCTGGCAAAGGTGCAATCATTTTTCCTGTTTGTCAAAGCAAATCATGGGTGTATCATGCTGCTCTCTTTCTTTGACAGAAGAAATTGTTTTGATTACTCCAAAGATTCTCAAATCCACCCCCCTTCAAAATTCCAGTGAAAAATACACATGTTCACAGAAAGGAAGAGTTTTCTTCTTATTATATGACATCACCATTACTGGAGATTTTCAACCAGGGTAGCCATTTCTGTATGATCCTCTGCTCAATTCTGTGTGGATGAATAGCCCTTTTGGTCTACCCAGGATACCACAGCATCCATCCAAGATCTTATTTTTTTGCCTTATGTTCTTCTGCCATCAAGTTTCTCTTCCAGTGCCCATAAACATGACTTTTCCACTGTACTCCTTAAAATATGCCTGCAAATCAACTCTTTCTTTGCATAAAATCTCTGAGTAGTGTGTGCTGAGGTCTAATCATCTCCAGTACTTTTTACTGGTAACATGGTCTATTATTGATATTTTTAGAATTATTTTATACAGTCCTTCAATTTATTGGTGTTAGTTTCTTTGTTTTAAGTGCCATGTTTCACAGCTTAAAGGAAAACCACAGTCTTTAGTTATAATCCCTATGGGTATGTCTATACTATGGAACAAGGTAGTTATTTGCATAACTGAAGTCGAAGGACCTTAACTCGACCTTTGGCACTGTCCACACTGCAGGAAGTCAAAGGGAAGTCCTCGTGGAAGCAGGATCACCGGCATCGACCGGAATACCCCGTCAGTTCAAATTAGCTGTCTCAACTAGACCACTGATTTGAACCCTGGAAGCTTGACAGTGGCAGTTTTGATCTTTTCTTAGGATGTGTCTAGACTACATCCCTCTGTCAGCAGAGGGATGTAAATGAAGCCCTTCGAAAGTGCAAATGAAGCAAGGATTTAAATATCCCGCGCTTCATTTGCATAATCACGAAATGGCACTCTTTCGAAAAAGCACTATTTTGAAATTGAAACCTCAGTCAGGTTTACAGGATCTTTCAAAAAAGTGCCCCATTTTCAAAAGAACCGTGTCTAGACTGCAGTTTCAATTTTGAAATAGCGCTTTTTCGAAAGAGCGCCATTATGTGATTATGTAAATGAAGCATGGGATATTTAAATCCCTGCTTCATTTGCACTTTCAAAGTGCTTCATTTACATCCCTCTGGTGACAGAGGGATGTAGTCTAGACACACCCTACAATAGCTAAAGAATCAAGTGCAGGATTGCAGAACATACTGCAAAAACTGAATTAAAAAAGATATTAGAGAAAAATCTGTCATGGCTTCAGCATCTACATTATTGTGAGCAATGTTCATGGGCCAGATTTTTAACTGGTGTAAGTCAGCATGGAGCCATTGTCATCAACGTGCAATGGAGACTCTGTGTAAACCATGGATGAGGTGATCCAGCTAGAAGTACAATTTCCATTTTTCTTGCTGGAGCAGAAATATAGTGCTTCTGAGAAGGGCAGGATCAGGCAGTCCCTCTCTCCTTTATTTCCCCTCTCTTGAGGGCAAATCTTCAGATGGCATAAATTCTGATGTAAACTTACACCAGCTAATGCTCTGTCCCTCAATATCTGGCCTGACAATTTCCCTTTTGGTAGTACTCAAAATCTTAGACACAGATCCACAAAGGGACTTGAACATTGCAATCTTGATCTTGTTTCCTACAGCCTAGAGATATGTCTGCATTGCAATAAAAGACCCACAATGACCAGTCTCAGAACCTCAGGCTCATGGTACTCAGACTGCAGGGCAAAAATTAGCAGTATAGGTGTGCTGGCCCAGGCTGGGGCCCAGGGTCTGAAAACTGGGGAAGAGGGTAGGCTAACAAGTGGTATACACAACAGAGTTACACAAAAAAGTATGTTTTCCCATCAGAACTGGATCTCAATGTAATCTTTTAAAGTTTGCCATACGAATATAATGGCTTTATAATAGGTTAACAGTACAGCTTGTTAACTTAGGTCGTGTCTGTACGTGCAGTATTAATACAGCTGCACCACTGTGGCATATCTGGTTAAAAAGCTCAGTGCTAACAGGACATAGCTTTCCTGTCAGCATTAATTGTCCCCTCCCTCTGTGAGTGGCAGAAGTTATATTGATGAAAGAAACTCTCCAGTTGACACAGCGCTAAGCACATAAGTGCTTTTTTTCTTATGTTGCTTGGGAAGGGTGGAATATTCACAACCTCCTGAGCATGTCATAGGAAAAGAGTGAGTGGAGCACATTATTTTAGCTTCATTTTTTCTTTAATGTGAATTAAAATTCAATTTCTACAATTAAATTCACCCACTGATCTTACTTTCCACATTTAAAATATCTTGAGGATAAAACATAAATATACTTTCTCTTATTACAATATACATTTGTTATTTTCCACTTTATTCTGTGTGCAGAGCTGGTTGCAGCTCATTTAAGACATATGAAAAACAGCTAGTGAACAGGAGTGGCTAATAAGGGAGGGTCCCATTGCATGTATTAGGAACTGAGGAAACTTTGAGAAAGGGAAAGCCTGTACAGGAAAGATGGGCTCCACCTAAGCCCAAATGGAAACAGGTTACTGGCACTTAAAATTAAAAAAATTGTAAACCAGTTTTTAAGTGAAGAGCTGGGGAAAAATTGACAGATGCAGAAGAGTGCATAATTTGCACAGAGACATCCTCAAGGGGCAGATCTATTAATGGAGATTCTCTGTGTCCTTGTAAGGAGGAGAGGATGGAAAATGATAAAATACAGACAGTATCTGATCAGAAACAGTCAAATGAAAAAGAGTTTCCATTCAATTACATCATGTAGTGGCAGACAGCTAAAAAGTGACAGTAACAGACAGTCGCCCCTGGCACATCAGCTCCCCTTGGCTGGAAACAGCGAACCACTGTTTGATTTTCCTGCTGGAACACTTCTGTAATAGATCAGCTGCAAAATCATATACAATTTGGGGGAAAACAGGGTTTAGAGAAGCATATCGTTTTCTTACAAACATTTATTACAAAAATACTTTTTTCTTCTTATCATTTATCAGAAGCCTTGACAAAATTCTTAAAAGGTTTATAATAGATAAAATATGTATTAGATTTAAGTATATTGATTTGTGCCAGACACCAAAATAATTGTAATTATTGTTTAATGTATCTAGGAAGCTAGCAACCTTTGAACAATCAGTATAGAGGGTGAATTTAATTCCTTAACTATTGAAACAGTGCGGGAGAGATTTTCTGTATGCTCAACCTGCTACAAAACCAAGGTTGTTAAAAATGGTTTTGGGATATAGAATGTGGCTGGGATGTGAAGAAACAGAATGCTGAGGTTTAGACCAGAACAGAAAATATGGGCAGAGCGTTGTATGTTACCCGAAGGAGATGTTTTCATTGTCTTTTTTTTCCTATGCACTACTCCTTGTTGAGAAAGATGCTTGGATATTAGTACTGTCTTTGATTTTAAATGTCCATTTTTGGTATCAATCATCCCTTAACTCAGATATGCAGTCCAGCCTTGCCCACTTGTCCAGGATGAATAAAATGTCATTTATTTTTTCCATTTTCTATTGTCATGGGAAAAGGTAGGGGAGCCTGGTACATTGTTTAAATCAAGCTGTAAGGCAGTTTTATTAACTTTGGGTTTTCATCCTTCAGTTGGATTTCCTCAGGCAGAGTCCTGCACACATATAGACACAGTTTCCGGATTGGGGCCTAATAATAATGGGGTAGACAGTCACTCAGTCAAATATTATAAAAGATGCAACTAAAAATGCAAAAATATCAGTATATCAGAGGAGAGAGGCACTCCCTCTATTTCAAAAGGAGAAGAAAGACCTGCTGCTTGGACTAAAATGTAAACCAGTTGTTTGAATCAACAAAGAGTTTCCTAAAAGGAGGCCCCTTGGTTAGCTGGCTCACTGTTCAACTCCAGTATCCAAATCCCCAAAGGGACGTACATTTTGTGATATTCAGCACTGCAGTGCCTAACTTTTAGGCAGCTGGAAAATTACTGGAATCTACTAATGGAAAGTGATGGAAACCCTGATGGAAAGTGCCCGCTGTCTCGGCAACATATGGCCTTGCTTGAAGCACATCGCCACTATCTGACCCAAGACCTTCAGTGTCAGCTCAGAGATGAGGGTTAGGCTTCATACACAGTGTCTCCTGGGATGACTGCCCTTGTGGCTTTTCTTCACAGCTGAGCCAGCTGTGCACTTGGTGCATCCCCACACCATTCACCCAACTCCATGGGATCCACAGGAGGAAGAGAACCCAGGAGGACCTAATGAGAGAGCAAATGACTTGCCTGCAGTTTTTCGGGGCCTCGAAGAAGACCACCAGGTGTGGGTCACTAACTGGGAGCAGTGGAAGGCTGCCTAGGACCAGATGGCATGCCAATATGAGGCCATGTGATCCTCCCTCACCATAATGATGGACTGCATGGCCTCATGCATGGAGCGGGCCACCAGCCACCTCCCCACCCACCCCCGTGACTTCTCCTAGCCCCCCAGGGGCTGCTGGTGCCTGAGAACATGGGATGGTAGGACCTCTCAGGCAGCCAAAGCCTCCTGAGCTACCCTAGGTAGGTGCCAGTCCCAGCCTCATTCCTTCTCCCCACCTCTGCTATTCAGGGTCTTGCCCCAGTCCCTCCCCTGCAGCATATCCCCCCTTCTTTTCAACAAGGAAGGCTTTATTATTTCCTCTTCAGGGGAGGGGAGAAGGTGGAAAGGGAAGGCAGGGGAAGGGAGGGGCGGGGAAGGAAAGGCACACAGAGGGAATGCAGGGACCCCATGTGGAGAGGCACAGAGGAGAATCTCACAACTGGCCTTGCATGAAACTCTCCCTCAAGACCTCCCTGATGAGCACAGTCCCTCAGTGTGCTCTCCTGATAGAGCTGGTGTCCAGCTGCTTGAATGCCCTGGCCAGCCGATCAGCCTCTGCCCCTGACCCTGGCAGAAAAGTCTCCCCCTTGCTCTCACACAGGTTGTGGAGCACACAGCAGGCTGCCACCACAAAGGTCATTGAGGTCAAGATGGGTGAGAACACTCTGGAACCTCCTCTTTAAACAGCCGAACGCACACTCCATGACTATTCAGCACTTGCTCAGCCTGGTATTGAATGCTCCTGAGTGGGGTCCTGGCCATCCATGTAAGGCTTCATGAGCCAGGGGAGCAGAGGGTAGGTTGCATCACCCAGGATGCAGATGGGCACATCCACCTTCCCGACTCTGACGGCGTGGGTGGGGAAAAAGGTGTCGGCATGCATCTTTCAGAACAGGCAGGAGTTCTGGAAGATGCAGGTGTCATGTGCTTTCCGCGATCAGCCAATGTTGAGATCGGTGAAGCATACCTTATGATCTATGAGGGCTGCAGCACCATGGCAAAGTACCCTTTCCTGTTTATGTAATCCGAGGCACGGTGGTCAGGGGCCAAGATGGGGATGTGAGTGCTATCTGTGGCTCCCCCGCAGTTGGGGAAGCCCATGGCAGCAAAGCCATCAACAATGCTGTCAATGTTCCCCAGAGTGGCAACCCTCCATAGCAGCACCTGGTTGATGGCTTTAGCTACCTGCAGGAGCACAGCCCCAGCTGAGGATTTCCCCGTGCCAAACGGGTTCCCGACAGAGAGGTAGCTGTCCGTCATGGTGAGCTTGCAGAGTGCCATGGCGATGCACTTCTGCACAAGGATGGCGGGTCTCAGTTGGGTGTCCTGTCAACTGAGGGCAAAGGCACTCACAGAGCTCCAGGATTGTGGCCTTCCACATGCAGAAGTTCTTAAGCTACTGCTGGTCGTCCCATCGCTGCATGATGATGCGATCCCACCAGTCGGAACTGGTCTCCCTCTGCCAGAAGTGGCATTCCACTGTGTCTAGAGGATTGAGGGGCATTTGCAGCAGCAAGAGCAGCAGGACCTGGGTGATGAAGGCCTGCAGTCCAGGCTAGTGCTCGTCCTGCTGGAGCACCTTAAGGTGCAGCATGAGGCCCATGAACCTGACACTGCTTTGCAGCAGCTCCAGCTTCATGTTGTGAGTGCTGTGGCATCTGCAAGGGCAACCAGAGCACACTGCATCCCTTTTGTGTCCTGCAAGGGTGGAGGCAGTGTAGGAGTGGAGCGTGAAACATGGTCGTAGAAAGGAGTCCCTGAAGGCTCATGTCACAGCTTGCCTGACCAAGCAGCCACAGAAAGTATCCACCCTCCTGATGCCCTCCTCAGAGTATTTTCGGGGATTCTAAGTCCAAGGCAGTCTCCAATCAGTGTGGACGAGCTATTTCAAAATAATTCTGACTAATTTTGATGTAGTGGGGACAGGCTATTTCGGCTTTGTTATTTCGGGAGTTATTATTTCAATTTTACTAATTTCAAAATAATTTCCTATTGTAGACACAAGCTGGGTGAGTGCTCTAACTACTGGGCTACAAGAGAGGCTGCTGCTCCTGCTAGATCAGGCCTCGGGATGCTTCTCCTCAGCTGGTTTGAAATGGCACTGGAACTTCAGCAGAGACCAGCATCCAGAGGCAGCAGTGTTTGTGCACAGCAGCAGAAATGAAGGTACCTAAGGAAATTTTATGGCAAAAATATCAGTGCTGAGTGAGTTTAGGCACCTTACGAACTGCAGTTTTGTGGATCATAGTTGCAACTACAGCTGGGCTATTGACACTTACAGCCCTTTGTGGATCTGAGCCTGTTTTCATCCCAACTATTACATTAGGGTGCTACTACATCTTATTGATTAAAACAGTTAAACACTTGCTTGATTATTTACCCAAGAGTTTTTCCTCAGTATTCATCCCTTTCTGCTTGTTCAGATGAGGGCAGCAGAAAAGTTTAGTGGAAATTAATCCCAGGTTACAGGTGCTATGGCAAAGTCTATGATGCACATCCATTTCTCAGTTATACTATACAGGGCATCCCCACTATAAGTCACTCAACTACACATCCGTCCCGCACTAAAGTCGTTGACACGTGTAGGAATTGATGCGTTACAAGTCCTCCCATTCTCTGCTCTTAAGTTGCACAAAAAAACCCAATTTGTGCAAATTGAAGTCAGCTGGGGGAGAAAAAATCCACACTTTAAGTTGTTTCGCGGGTAAGTCCAAGGTTTTTTTTAACGTACCTTGGACTTATAGCGAGGATGGCCTATATAGCTGTTTGCCTTAATTTTTTTGGCATCAGTTAAAACATTTTTATTTCTACTGTTTACACTGAGACTTGGTACCCTGAATTATAGTACAATATATTAATGATCACTTGGAGTGATTTAATCTCAGCTGATAGAGAAAACACGGGGGAAATCTATATCCCATCTATTAGATACCCTTGCTTATATTTTTGCCTAACTCTTTACTGAAGCACAAACCAGAGCTTTGTCCTTTCTGAAAAAAAAATTAGAGGTCAACTTAAACCTATTGTATTTAAACCCTGAACTCATGATGTATTAATAACTTTGAATCTACAAAGGGCTCAACTTGGGCGCTATCTGTAACTGACAGGCCCAACTAAGTGTCCAGGTTGAGGACATACAAACCTTTATCTAATTGCACTTTGGCTCTTCTCTACCATATTAAGACCCTGAGCCTGCTAGACAATGGATGTGTAAACTAATTGGTGTGAACACAATTGGTACTCCAGACGGATTCCTAATTTAAATCAACTAATTACATCTAAATGCAACCTTCATTATAGATAGGGCCCTACCAATTTCACAGCCATGAAAAACATGTCATGGACAGTGAAATCAGCCTCTCCCCCTGAAATCAAATCTCTCCTGATGCTGGGAAACTGGGGTTCTTAGCTGCTATTCCTGCTGTGCTGCGGATAGATAGGAGTTGTCCTTCCCCTGCACAGCCACTCTTGGTGGGGAGATCAGCTCCTCACTTCTGTGCTGCATCAGCCTGGCAGCTGGGCTCCTTCCCCCCACCTCACTGTGATTCCTGCAGCAGCTCCAGGCACTGTGCTTGGGATTTCTTCTTTCAGCAGCTCCTGCGGAGATGGGGCTTTCACTCTCAGCAACACCTCCTGGAGCTGGGGGCTTATGTTCCTGCTGGTTGTAGCTGGGGCACCCGAGGATCAGAGCTTCTGCCTCTTGCTTCTCCCATTGCAAAATCTGTGTTACTTTCACTGTAAAAGTTCCCCACAGGGCCCCAGTGTACCCACGGGGATAAAACACTGGAGACAGGCTATGTGAGCTATTGGGGAGACCTGGGTGGGCCATATTGGTCCTGTTGGTCTTTCTAATATCCTGCAACTGGCATAGCTATAGCAACACTGCCGATAGGAAAATATATGTATCAGACTGAATGGTTACTGCTGAACTTTGGGTGCCATTTGTCACAGATTTAAAATGTGTCAACATTTAAACACTAATCAGCAAAGTAGATCCACATATAAGCTTTTACAAACATGCAAAGCATTTCTGCTATAATGATGGTTAGATCTGTTAAAGCAATCTCAATAACTTCTAAAAATGGCTTACTTTAGAAAGAAATAATAAAAGTTCATCTCAGTAAGTTAGTCTAGTATGACAGACACTAGGGGTATGTCTAGACTACATGCCTCTGCCGACAGAGGCAGGTAATTTAGACTACCTGATGTAGTCAATGAAGCGGGGATTTAAATATCCCCCGCTTCATTAAAATAAAAATGGCCGCCGCACTGTGCCGGCTCAGCTGATCGTTGGCACAGCACGGCAGTCAAGATGAGGATCAGTCGAAAGGGAACGCCTTTGTCGACTGCTCCTGTAAACCTCGTTTCACAAGGCATAAGGGAGCGGTCAACAAAGGCGTTCCCTGTTGACTGATCTGTGTCTTGACTGCCGTGCTGTGCCGACAATCAGCTGAGCCGGCACAGCGCGGTGGCCATTTTTATTTTAATGAAGCGGGGGATATTTAGTCTAGACATACCTAAGCAGACCATAATCATGGGATGTCATTGAAGCGATCCTCATGGACTCATTCACCCTAAATTGTGAGAAACATAATATGTTTTCCAAATGTTTTCTTGATGCCAATGGAAGGATACAGAACTGCACTGCTATCCCAGGGCCAGGAATGTTCAGTGGTCCTCAAAACTTCACTCTCTGAGCAGGAACTAGTATAGTCTGAATCATGGAAATTATAATTGTGGCAATCAAGGTATAAATAGTATCCCCAGAGGCCCAGAAGTCTGCTTTCAATCCCTAACTCAATTGTCTTCTTCATGAAAGCTTTTGCATTTTCTTCAAGGGGCAGTTTGGCCAAATATTCAATATCATTTGCTGAAATATTGCCTTGCATTTTGTGACTTTCACCTGGAAATGTTTTTTGTGTTCCAGTTGCATGCCCATTGAGGCCTCCAGTTTTCCCATTCTATGACAGCTAACCCAAATTCTCAGCAGGAATGTGATATTGAATGTCTTGGCCAGACTTTTTCCGGATGAGTTTGCAAGCTGAATTTTTGAGGTAGGCCGCCATTTACAGGGGTTTCCTGCAATATGTGCCCTGGGTGGTATCCCAGTCTATTCACAAATAATATGGTCACATTCTGCCCTGTTGTTTTGGCCCGTGGGCTTCTAATCACATGGAACATTTTCAAGCTCAGTGTTATGTTATATTTCCATGAGCACTGATCTGTGCATGCATTCCAGGCATCTATAAAAGCTTTTCTCTGGTAAATTGGTGGTTGGACTGGTTTCACTGCAAAAATTAAACTCCAAATAAATGTAATCTGCAGCCACACCATGAGCTGAGCCGCTTAGGTAATATGTAATAGCAACCCACTTTCAAACAGTATTTTGATGATGTAAAAGGCTACCATAGAGATCTCCTATTTCAATATTGGCTGCAAAACATAACAGAAGAGATATTATTTGTTCTTTATACAATATTAGAAATGTGTTGAGGTATTTCTATGGCATTTGCCCCTGAGTAGTACTTGAGAACCAAAATGAGACTTTACAAATGAAAATCAATGGGCCAGATTGTCAGCTGATGTAAATCAGTGTGTCATTGTGGAAGTGAAATGAACTATAGCAATTTATAACAGTGGTAAATCTGTCCCGTTAAGCTAAATCCTGAGCTCACTGACATTAATAGTTTTGCCATTACTTCACTGGGATGAAGAGCTGTCTCCCTGTCCCTGCCCTTAAATGTTTATCATCTAAATTACTCACAATAATTTCCCTTTCAATCATCTTTTTTCCCTTTGGAGGAGGGCAAACCCCAGACGAGTGGTCTTAGGGCCAAATTCTGTCCTCAACTAAACTGTGTAACCCTGTTAACTTTAACTTGGGTTAAGTTTAACTTTAATGGGGTGCGGAGGTACAGTTCGAAGCAGTTTGACCCTGACACTTTAACGTTAGCTTAATTTCCTCTCTGCCTGACACAATAATCTTGTAAATATTTTGCATTCTTACATGGCCACTACAAAAAATTGTCAGCAAAGCAAGGATGTTTGGCATTATTCTAATAGTAGAAAAATTAGTAATGAAATTATTTTCAGTTTTGAAGAAGATAGCCTGCTTGTGCTGGGAGCCATACAAGTATTTTCACTATACTATGCCCTTTCTCATGTTCTTCTGCCCATACTTGGTATATTTGCTAACATGAGGCCTCCTTACACTGACTGCCCATGCATATTCAAAACCTGTAGGTCTGCCCCCCCTACTTAAATTGTGTTGCCTCCACCTCCTCTCCTCCACTGATGTTCCTGCATTAATCGGTCTATTTGTCAGCTTCTTGCTTAATTGCGTCCATGTCATATACTACATGTAGGCTTGTTGTCAGGTGGGAGGAAAGGAGGCAATTGCCCTAGGTCCCAGCAAATCAAAGGGACCAAGAGCCCAAGACCCTTTAAATTTCTGTGGGAGTGCCATGTGCTCTGCATGGCTCTGAGGATTAGGGAGACCAGCACTGCACTCTGAGAGCGTGGAGCCGCCCCCCACCCCTACCTAGTCCAATGGCCTGAGGAGGCTGTCGGCTCCCTTGACTACATGTCCCCCATCCACATTTAAGTTGCTCTTAAAGACCCACTCCTGCAGTGCTGCCTACAGCAAATCTAGTGGACTTGTATTAAAAAGTTCCTATCTGTTGTTCCCCTTCCCCTGATCTCTGCTTACAGATCTGTCTCGTCTTAGACTGAGAGCTGCTTCAGGCAGGAACCATCATCTCTCTTTGACTGTTTGGAAAGTGCCTAACCCCGCATAGGGTGCTTTTATAAACTAATAACTATAACTGGTTTATTGCTCAACAAGGTTATCCTTTCTTGACCTCAGAAAAGAAACTCAACCATGCTAAGTTCTTCTCTCTACAGATGGTACTAATACACAGGCCCAGATTGACCCATCACTGGGTCCTAGACCAACATACAATTCTCAGCTCCTCTACTGACAGATAACCAAGATGTTCCCACAATATGGATGCTTTTATATTAGCCTTGTGCTGACCAGCCCAGCTACAATAGTGCTCTATAAACCCAGGCATTACGCACCTACCTCCCATTGACTGGCCTAAGTGACTTGTCTAGGTAGTACAAGAAGCCTGTGGTAGAACGGGCTGTCGACCAGAGGTCTCTCCTGTCACTGGCTAGCACCCTGCCTACCCAGCCTCCTTCCTTTTGCATGTGGGACAGCTGTGCTATATTCACACAGTATTCTGACAGTTCAGAGAGAATCACAAAAGTTGGCAATGAGGACATCCTATGTGTGCAGAGAGATGGATCAGCTGCCTCTATCGAGATTGTTCCCTACCCTGAATTTTCTGGTGTCCTGTGTAGTTGAATGTTAAGCTCCCATTGTCCATATCACTTTACTATCATTCTTCTTTCAGGCCTTTTGAAACTCGGGTGTATTCTCCAAGTAATTCATCCGAACGTTTAAAGGCAGATACCAAACAGCCCAATGAATAGCATGTAACCATTAATTTTTGCCACTAGGTGTCATCATGCACAAAACTCCATGGTGTCATATATAATAATACAAATAAAGATGCATCAGTTTCTTGCAAGAACAGCTTACATATATCTTTACTTAGATAGATGAATAGCTAACCTCAGCCACTGCACTTACACACATTAAATTGAAACATGGGTTTGGTTGGTAGGTTGGTTGGTTGGGTTTTTTTCTAAATACTTCAGTGTTGCCCCTGAATCTGAAAAGCAATTTTCAGAACTCCATTTGTCACTGATTAGCACTTGCATTCTGCATCATAATTAAATATATGGTCTGCTTTGTTCTGTGTTATTTTTCTTCATCAGAATACCTTAGATTGCAATGTAGGGAAGTCACACTGACAAGTACAACAGTTAATACACTCAGTGAAAATGAATATCTAATTGAACACTGGGGAAATAAGGTTAGCATTGTACTGGAGCAGTATGAGCTGATCAGCTGCAAAAATTACCTGTGGGCTGAGACTTATCATAAAGGTTCATAAGCGGAAGAATTATTTTACCTTCCCTTCTCTTTTACAAATTGCTGCTCTTTGTGCCTGGTGATTGACATTGGATGGAGTGGATTGCTGCTGTAATCACTTTGTTCATAAACCTGCCATGGAACTGCTGAAGATTCAGGTCCATATTGGGTAAATTCATTCTAGTGTCCAGCAATGATTGCCAGACAAAATGGGCAGAAAAACCTAGTGGAGAAGAGGAAGCATGTGTTATGCAGGAACCTGCAACAGCCTATTACTAATTATTGACTCAAAAAGTGTATGAGACAGATAAGAATGTCAGCTGAGCAGGACTTTGGCACCTGACTGTAGGCAATCTGCAAATGGGCAGCTTCAAATCTGGGTCCAACTGGAGGCAGCATGTTAGATGCACTTATAGACGACAATTAATATTTTGTGTTACTGCATGAATGTATAAATAAGTTTACTCATTTTGGATTCTCCCCCTTCCCCCACCACCATCACACTTGCACACAAGCATCTAGTCTCCAGATGGGCCCAGAGCCTGTCACTGTTTATTTTCAGACTGCCTATTGAAGTCATGTGCCAAAGTCCTATTCTGCTGACATTTTTACATCTTACTCACACTTTTTGAGTCAATAATTAGTAATAAGCGGTTGCAGAGTTACTGAGAACACAGGAACATTTTCTTCCTCTTCTTCACTGGGTATTTCTGCCTATTGTGTCTGCCAATTATTGCTGGACACTCAAATGAATTTACCTAATTAGGACCTGAATCTAAGCTGTTATATGGAAGATCTGTGAACAAGGTGACTACAGAAGCAGTCCACTCTGACCAGTGTCAATCAGCAGACACAAAGTGGAGCAACGTCCAGAAAAAAAGAAAGAATAAATGTGTCTCATGTACCACCAGAATTGCAACAGCTAGAATTAAGCAAGAACTGACTTGAAAGGGAAAGTTAAGAATGTGTGATAAAGAGGACATTAGTGTCCAAAATCTGAGTATCCTGATGTTAAATAAACTATGACAAAAAGTCTAAGCATGGATTAGATTATAAAAGCCCCCAAATTAATCTATAGTTGAGGGATTTATTTCCAACCTCACCCTTTATCCTGTAACAAAATTCTGTTCTAAGGATTTTACTTTATTCACATCAGAGGATTAGGAAACCTGCAATTGATTCATCAATTGCAGAACAGCAGGTTTTTCACAATCTGTGTTGTTGACGTTGGCTTTTTGCACAGTTTTTGAGAAAGTGAATGCTCATAGGCTGACTCCCTGCTTCTGCAGTCACTTTATTCATAATGATACACATTTTTTAAAAATCACACAGAAGATTCATGCTTTTATTTGTATGTAAAATACATGTAAAATAAAATAACTCCCTGAATTTCAATGATAATTTAAAATAATTATTTTATCAAACTTTTCTCTGTGGATTAAAAATGATATGCTCAGAAATATGATGGGCAGATGCAGATTTTATTGCGTTTAAGTCATGCTTCCTGCACAAGATTTAAAGCAGGATCTGAGGAGCAATAGCATAGGGGCTGAAGATCCCTGATATGGCACAGAGTTGATGGTACAGGGGACCCCGGGAAGGCTAAGTGGGTATGGAGCAGATTGAGAGAGGTAGGATTGGGTTCTGGCAATTGGATATGCCCTTTCATGAAAAATGACAAATTATGTGTCAGAATCCTAAACTGACTGCAGTGGAGCTATTCTGGTTTACCCCCACTGGGGATCTGGCCCTTTAATTTTTAAAGTTCCTCATAGTTCCTGATCAAGGTTCTCAGGTACAGAAATCTGGTACAAGCCACCTTAAAAATGATACAAATAAAAGCATGAATCTTCTGTGATAGAGCCAAAGAACAAGTAGAAAGGAACATCGAAGGCTACTGCTTTGTCCCTAGATTTCACAGTTTCATATGTTGAAGACCCAATGTGAGACATGAGCCTAATTCCGTGTCTGCAGCTATCGGCTTTTTTCTGGTGAAAGAAAGGCCCTACCGGGTAGAGGTAAACAGGCTACAGAAAATCAGTTTTGTCAACTGTGATTTCATCAGGGCATCAAGCTATTCTGTTGCATCAGTAGTTTCTTCTTTCATTGTTCCTTTGATTGTGATTTGTCAGGATGGAGAAAACTATCCCAAATCTGCCTGAAGGAAGGTACATTACTATGGCTTAATCACCATGGTGTATTCCTGAATATGCAAGAAAGTCCCTCCAGCCACGCAGAGAGCAAAACCTGTAAATCTTCCTCTGTAGAAAGTACAACATTCTCTCCAGTACACACTGCAGAGCTCTTATGCAAGGCTAGCTCTGTAAGAGACTAGCTCTCTCATTTTAGTCAACTAGGCCAACATGATCAAACCTAATAGTCTGAAGTTAGGCTCCTAAATCTATATTTGCATCTAGCAATAATGTTGTTGGCATGAGGCAGTAGCTTAAATGCCTGATGGGAGCATATGTACAGCTTTTATGCTTCCACCAGCTTTATGCTGCTGGGATTTTAGTGATGCCAATGACTGGTATGGTCTCTGGCAGGAGCTAGAACAGTCTGGGAACATCTCTGACTTATGTCCAAGCTGACCCAAAGCTCTGTTCAGCAGTTTCCCTCTCCAGCCCCAGGCTCCCACTGCTTATGTAGTGCCGACAGGCAGAACGAAACCTGGGACCCTTGGAGCTTAGTGCATGAGTCGCTATAGCTTGAGCTAACAGCCAGCTGGCTTTCAGCTAAGGCTGAGAGCTCACTCATTCTTTCTCTCTGTAAATAGTCTAAGTGCCACTACATGGGCTAGTACAGCACACCCAGGAGGTGTGTGGGTTACACTGACCCCAAACATGCCTCTATTTCACAGGCAGTACAGGGTGTAAGATAAGAGGCACAGTCATGAGATTGCATGGCTACGTCTATACTACGAGTTTTCTCGGCAAAAAATATGCTAATGAGAGGCTCATTTGCATGAGTCACAATCTCATTTGCATATTTTCTGCTGATCCATTTTTGTGCTAGGGTTTTTGCGCAAAAACAAGCAGCGTGGACATTTTCTTTTTGTGCAAAGCCCCCTTTTTCCGCAAGATTGGAATACCTCCTTTTTTGGGCATAAGTATTTTGCGGGAAAAGGGTTTTTTGCGCAAAAAGAAAATGTCCACACTGCTTGTTTTTGCACAAAAACCCCAGTGCAAAAACGGATCGGCAGAAAATATGCAAATGAGATTGTGACTCATGCAAATGAGTCCCTCATTAGCATATTTTTTGCTGCGAGAACTCATAGTGTAGATGTAGCCCATGTGCAATCCTCACATGGATCAATGACTTGTTAAATGACGGGGGAAAGGGTAGGAATAAATAGTCAGTTTCAGAAAAGAGAGAGGAAAAATAGAGGGTTCCCCTAAGAATTTGTGCTGGGCCCAGTATCATTCAACATATTCATAACTGATATGGAAAGGGGGTAGACAGTGAGGTGGCAAAATTTGCAGACAATACAAAATTACAATAGTTAAGTCCCAAGCAGATGGGGAAGAGTTACAAACAGATCATTCACCATACTGAGTGACCGGACAACAATTTGTCAGATGAAATTCAGAGTAATGCACATCGAAAAATACAATCCCAGCTATACAGCCAAAATGATGGGGTCCATATTAGCTGTTACCATTCACAAAAGAGATGTTGGAGTCATTGTGGATTGTTCTCTAAAAGCATCTGTTCAATGTGCAGCGGCAGTCAAAAAAGCAATGTTAGGAACCATAAGAAAAGAGATAGATAATATGACAGTAAACATTGTAATGCCACTATATAAATCCATGGTACGCCTATACCTTGAATGGGCCAGCCACAGGTGTCTAGTTGCTGTGTAGACATACCCTAAACAAACATGAGGAAAAATTCCTCATAGAGTGCATAGTAAACCTTTGGAGCTTCTTGCAAGGAGATATCATCAAGGTCAAAACTATAATTGGATTAAAAAAGAATTGGATAATTCATGAAAGATAGGTCCATCAAAGTCTTCTAGCCAAGATGCTCAGGGATGTAGCCTTATACTCTGGGTATCCCTAATCCTCTGACTGCCAGATGCTGGGAGTGGGCAACAGGAAACTGATCACTTAAGAACTAGAAGCATGTGCCATGGGCCACTGTCTGAAGTCAGGATACTGAACTAGGCAGACCATTAGCTGTTCCTATGCTCTTTGGACTGTGTGTTGTTGTTACATTAGCCCTATTACATTATGACATCACAATGCTCTTTGTGCTGGGGGAATTCCCAACAAGTAGATCCAGTTACATCTGGTCCCTTCTACTACAGAAGCAGCATAACTGGATTGAATATGGTTCAGAATCAGGGTCCATTGTTCTGATTTGCAGCATTCACAGGCTACGTCTACATTGCAATGCTATTTCGGGATACCTCCGGTATCCCGAAATAGCTATTCCACATCTTTGAGCATGACCGTTATTTCAAAATATAACGAGCTCGCTATTCCGACGTTCCTGTAAACCTTATTCCACGAGGAGTAAGGGACGTTTCAGAATAGCGATTTTTTTCTAAATAAGTGCTGTGTAGACAGTGCCAAATTTCAAAATAAGATATTTCAAAATTGACTCAAAATAAACTGCACAATTTGTGTAGCTCAAATTGCATAGCTTATTTCGATCTACGGGTACAATGTAAATGTACCCACAGAGACATAACTGAGTACATAGGGACCAAGGCAATAGTAACTCAGGCTCTCAGAGTATATCTGCAGCTACCCTGCAGATCAGAGATATGATTCCAACCTTTGTAACAGAGGGGTTTGCTGTCTGCTAGCTCAAACAACAATAGCAGTGAAGCTGCAAAACTATGGGTGACAGGACAGGCTCTACAACCCCTTCCTGGCCATGTACTGGAGCAGCTATCCCATGTTGCCAGTTTTACTGCTATTGTTATGTGAGCTAGCTAGATCAAAGCTATCCTGGGTATGCTTATTATGTGCTACAGCCACACCTCTGATTTTGGTGACAGCACTGCAATTTTCAGTGGATTTCTGTTTGTTTTGCTCTCCCACCATTTTTACTTACAGCATTTTGAACTATGTTGAATTGATTGCCTTAAAAATAGTTTTCCCATTTGTTTGTGTTCTTGTTCCTAGTTACATAAAAATCACACAAGCAAATCTTGCTCCCAATATGGTCTTTGGCAGAAATTAAATGGAAATGTATCACCGTTTAACTGTGACAAGCTGATTTTCCTCTCACTTAACCTCTCACTTAACCAGTATAAAACTGGTGTGAGTCATTTGACTCCTGCAGACTTATTCTTGATTTGTACCAATATCAGAACAGAATGAGGTCTGAAAACTTTGAATAATTCAGAATGCACTCCCTGTGCATGTTGGGATGATTATAGCTTACATCCCAACCCAGCAGCCTTGGAGGACATTCCTTTCTTCCTATTCCAACAGACTGAGAAAATGGCTTGCAGATTTGGTCCCACCTGCTGCATGCTGCATTAACACTAAATATTATTGTTAAGAGAAATGTAACAATTCCACTTTGTCATCTGAAGGGATTATAGTAATTATTTTGAACCTGAAATCATGTAAACCTCTGTAAGCCTATGTATAGAATTTATTCTTATTGTTTTTTTTCCTTTTGAGCAAATCTATGAAGTTATCCCAGTTGTTTGCACATCTGCTACGCATCCATACTGTGCATGCCCCTTTAAAGTACTTGAGTAGAAACATGGAGAAAGATATTAAAGAATCGGGGACTGCTTCTGGCCAGCCTCTGAGTGCCTGGTGACTGAAGAAAGGAACTGTATGGTGCCAGGCTAAGGAAAAAAATGTGTAGATCAAATCCCATGAATTTCAGAGGGATTACTCTAGGTAAAGGTACTACCCAACACAAGTAAGTATGGCAGAACCTGGCTTTACATGAGGAAAATCTGGTGTGACTTTCTTAGTTATTGATTGGCAAATGAAGAAAAAAGATCAAAAGCAAGCACATAGAAAGAGGGGAAAAAGAGATATTTTAAAGTTCAGGCTTTATAAAGCCAGGATCTGAAGAGCCCCTTAAAAGAATTTCAGTTAATAATCTGCCATCTGTTTGACTGAAAGATTGTTGTTAACATGGAAACTTACTTTATTCAACTTTAAAAGTTGCTCACACACTAAATGACTTTGGTATTAAGGGGAGTGTAACAGGAAGTGTTTCACCACCAGAGCGCCTCCTGCTGGTCACTCTGGGAATTGGCTTTTTGGTGCTGGAGCACCCTCTTCTGGCTGGTGTCTCCCCATGTCTCTGCACACTGGGGTCCTCCCCCTCTGGAAACCCCTAACCCCTATGCCCTCCTTGCCTCAGTGGCCCACTGCCAGTCTTCGTCTAGCCCCTAACCTCAGGGGCAAACTGCAGTCTGCAATAGCCACTCATCATTGAGTGGACATGCTGCCTTTGCCTACCAGGATGGCTCTCTGCAGCCCTAGTAGTTTCATGCCTTGCTTCAGGCCCTACAGCCTGGGAGTTTGCTTGGCAGAGCTTCCCCAGCTCTGTGGTCCTTTCCCCAGCCCTGCTCTAACTACAGCCCTAGTATTCTCAGGCCTTGTCTCCAGAAGCACTCAGCTTCCCTGGCAACCAGGTCCCTCCTGCTCCCCAACTAGAGCCAAGAGTGGGCCTGTCTCCATGCCTCCCCAAGCCTTCATTTATACACCCTTCAGCTGAGCCCTAATTGACTCATACTGGCCACAGCTGCTGGCTCCACAGCTCCACTGCTCCAGCCTTCTCCCAATGTGGGGCAGATGCCCTGTCACAGGGGCTATGTCTATATAATGGGACTTTATTGGAAAAAGGTACACAAATTGCACGCTGCAATTTTCATATCCTTTTCTGATAGTTTTGTCAGAAGAGGCTTTTCTGAAATTTGGCCCAAATACAGTGGGCCAAATTTCGGGAAAAAAACCCTCTTTTGAAAGAGCCCTTCTTCCTTGTGGGAGGAGGAAGACAGGGCTTCCAAAAGAGCGTGTCTGCTCTTCCGCAAAAAAAAAAGCAGAAGAGCAGATGTGTTCCTTGGACGTGGTGGAATTTTTCCGGGATAATCCTGGAAAAACCCTGAGGTCTAGACATAGCCAGGGAGTAAAGGAAGAGAAAGCATGGTGTGTGCCTTTAAACAAATGTGATAGTACAGTACTGTGAGGTAATTCTATAGTTTCACTTAACCTTAAGAACAGAAAAGTCCATTTTATAAGGAAAAATGCTCAGATAAATATGAATTTACCATAAAATAGACTGCCATTATGGAAGCACACCAGAAAACACTAAAATATTGTCATTTGGGGCCTATACAGTTCTCCTTATTTTTAGATTGTCAGGTGTTTTTAGATTCCTGTGAAGTTACATAACACACATAATCTGAGACTGAGTATAAACCCTAAATGCCATATAAGATTATGTAGCTGTACTCCTGATGGATAAAAAACAAAAGCATCACTGTCAACTGTCCTCCTATGTCAAATTTTTAAAAAATCCCATTGTTCCACTTAAATAAAATATTCACTGAATCAGAAAGCAAAGACATAATTTGAAAACATGAAGTTTAACTGTAAGTCCTTTTTTTTATTACTATACTAATTTCCACAAAAACAGACTACTTGATTTAATCTTATTGGACAAATCCAGACATTGGGATTTTTGAGAGGCCTGGATTTTTGCCTTTGAGAAACCTTATTGCATCCAGGCTGTGTCATTCTTCAAAACATACAGAACTACCATTTCCAATTTCTTTTCTGGATGATCTGTGCTTGCAAATAGTCCCACTTTCTGAGCCTGACACAGATTGACAGGGAACTGCTTTTCTTGTTATGTAAAAAAAATATGTTCTGGCAGCCATGGCTTCATAAGTGTATCAAAGTTCATACAGGCAATATACTCTAGAAATGTCTCAGTCAAAGTTTGATGATGTAATTCTAGTGAGAGTAAACAATCCCACATCTCTGGAAACACTAGTGCATTTTAATAAGTTTAATTGAAATACAATTAATGAACACTATGACTTCTTTTTACTAGGGATTATTGAATAGAAATTTCTTGCACACACACTTACCTGCATGTGCAACGTCATGACTCATAACTGATCTTAGCAGGCATTCTATTGAATTCACATTTTTGTTTTCTTTAAGATCTCTTTGTGTTTTCTAACCACATTATTCCTACTTTCCTCCCCTTAATTTCCACATACCACAATAATAAGGAAAAAGTGGATGAAATGTAAAAATGATGGGCATTAAATTCAAACAAGCCATTCCAATCTCTGGACCATATACATGTATTAGACATGGCGCTAAAAGGAATTTAACTGACCATTTTCAAACCTGCTCGCAGCTGCATGATTTACAGTACATTCATAATCTGAGCAAAGCACAAATCCCATATTATCAAAAATAAAGAGCAGCTCATTAAAATAATCTACTTTTCATGATTACCATACAAATAGTGCTAGTAACAATTCAAACTTCATGGCTTTAGTGTAAGTCTCACTACCAGACATGGAAAAGAAACAGTTTAGAGCACTGGACATAATCGTGGGACAAATTATTCCCTTGGGTCACTCTGTTGACCTCAGTGGAAGTTTTGGATGCATGGTACTATGCCTCCATTGCGTATTACATCTGACCTACCCCTTTCTGTTTGTGAGTGGTAATTGTGTTTATTTTTACTTCTGTTTTGGGAGTTTGGGGGACACAAAAAATGTAGGACCAGGCCTAGGACTGTTCAGTGCTTGAAAAAAAGGCTTACCAATAATGGAATATAGGACTGGATAACACATATTTGTGTTGCTTAAATGTCACACATACAGCTGACCAAAAAGACAGGGAGAAGAAATAATTTGAGAAATTTCAACTAGCTAAAATACAAGTGTATAAGGAAAGCAAACACAGATAATCAGAACATATGATATTGCTAGCCCTTTCATCTGAGGTAGCAGATATCAGGCCTTGAAGATCAGCTTCCTGTTGGAGGAGAAACTGGGGATATGAAGTCCAGGCATATTTATTATAAAACTTGTTTATTATACTATATAGATACCAGTCCTGCAAATAAGGTGGCAGAAACACATGGCTTCCAGAAAATTCCTTCTTTCAGGAATCTCAGACAAAACCCCAATGCCCAGGGAGAAACTATTCCTAAAAATTTATTTAGAAAGATGAAGGCAAAGAGGAACCTGCCCCGTGGCTTGTGAGAACTCCTCCCAAAATACTATTCCACAACACAAAGAACAATGAATCATTTCTTCAAAGACTGAACAGTGTGCACATGCTAAGACAAAGAACTTGTAAGAATACTTGCAACAGCACCTCTGGTGACTCTGACCATAACAATTCTAGTGTTATAAAATGGCTTGGATGAGAGCTGTAATTTGACTGGATTGTGAAATCTTACTACTTCCTGTTATTATTTGTATAATAGTACCTGGATTCTGGCTTGATCAGAAGTACGGCAAGAAAGCAGCAGTGCAACCCTACAGAACAAATATTGATGAGTTGATATATGCATGATAATGCGTAGATTACAACCATGTTGTGGGGACATCAATGAACTAATAAAAAGGTGAAAAGACCCCCTTATCCTCCAGAAGGTTGGGTTTTTGCAAGAAAGGCTACTCACATGTTATGTCTGCATCAGGTCCATCTCATATCAGCAAGGACAGAGGCACGTGTAACAGGGCAAAAACATTAACCAAACATCTTGAAATTCCAAAGAAAATTTACTTTGAGTTTACTGTTAGTTTTAAGTACATAGTTTTCAATGGGAGATAGGTGTTTAAATACTATTAAATATCTGGGCCTCAGTCCTTGTCAAGTCTCACATTAATTTAAGATAAAAGAACATGGAGATACTTCTGGCCAAGAAATCCATCTTTCCTATCCTTAAAGAGCCAGAGCAAGAAAGTTCAACAAATGCCTGTCAAAATTGTGGTCCCAGCACAAAAGAGGAGAAAAAGAAGGATGATGGCTTTACTTCCTATGACACTTTCCCCCCATATTTGTATGGAAATATGTTTTTAACATGACTCAAATATGCACCATGCAAAATGGGGCAAGTAACCTATCACTCAAGAGCCTGTGATTCCCTGAATGTGTGTATTCTATTTGTGTGCATGTATCATTCTTGTATGTGAAGTTAGATAAATGAAGTGTAAACCTACTTATTAATCTAGAATTTCTAATGAGAGCCATTAGTGAGACTTATGGGACTTAATGGCCTGGTGCTCAAGACGACGATCTATAAATGGTATTATTTTTCCTATAAGCCCAACTGCGGTTGGTTCTACAAAGACATGTGACCATGCCACCTGATACTGGAATCCTTCTTGAATTTGGTATTTTTACATTGGGTTTGAAAGGATGAAACAAAGGGTTCAAATCCCAATGCTCTGTGGCCTCTTATGGACATACAAGATATGTTATAGTTGTGATGAGTTGGAGTTTCTGTCTGTCCCACTTTTGAATTGTGGATAATTGTATGAAATTAGCTCATGAAACTTTTGTCTCAAGGAAAGCCTGTAGGCCTGTGGAGCCACAATGAGTTAGCAGGCTTGTATCAGGACTCTGCCAAGCCAGACCTGCATTCAGTGGTTGTCTATTCAAAGTAAAACACCTTTGGCCAATGAGTTGCTGTAGCTGGGAGAAGACACTTCCTCCCCTTGTCTTGAAGGGCAACGGGTTGGAAGTAATGGAAAGTTATCAGGAGAGCAAAGGAAGCAAGTGACCCTAGGGAAGAGTAAGTTGTGAAGGGTGTTACACCTTTAGGATGTTTTGTTTTCTTCTCCTGTGCTTTACCTGATTAAATATAAACAGCATAAAGGTGAAAAACTGAACAAAGTGTGTGTGTGTGTGTGCACACGTGTGTGTTGTCTGTTTCACAACTACTTGGTGCCCCTAAGAAAATTCATCTGTAAACTAGAAGCTTCACACCTGTTGGGTGGAGTTTTGGGAGAAAGGCATGTTATGTATTGAGGAGACAGGGGCCTGCACTGCATCCAGAGGGATTATGTGACTGGACAACGGGTTCCAGCATTTGGAGGGGATGCCAGATAGAAGGTCTGTGCCCTGAGAGTGTGCTTAGGAAGCCAGATATTAGGGCAGTACCTGGACTCCATTTGGGCTCCAGAACCCAGAGGATCCAGAGCACAGAGGATTAGATTCCCTTCACAGCAGTCCTCCCTCATGAGTGACCAGGAGGTGGCTCTCACTATCTAAATGACTCATAATTATAAAATCCTTCTTCTATACAAGGAAATCTACTAAGCTTACTAATCAAAATATAGAATTCAGAACTGTACAACCACATTCAGTTATCTGTTCAGTTCCATTGATGATAGAAAAGAAGTTAAAATCCCAGACCAAATTCTGCTGGCAGCAACCAGGGAACACAACTGAAGTCAGCTAGGAGAATTTAGCTCACTGTAGTTCATAGCGTTATATGGGACATGCCCTCAAAGACTTCAGCTTAGTCCCAGAACTTCCATTGTGCCTGCCTTTATTCTCTTGGTATAAATCTGGTAAATCCAGATGTAACTTCAATGAGATCAGTGAGCTACACTGCTGCCAAAAGAGTAAATCAAAGCAGAAATGGAGCCTTTGCACCAGACCCTCAGCTGATATAAACTAACCTACCTCCAAGGACATCAGTGGCACTATGCCAGTTCACACTGAAGATATGGCCATTTAGCTAAAATTCAAGTTTTGCCTGGATCAACACTGGGATTTCAACCCTTCTGTTCATACACAAAGTGCCAAAACTCTTTGCACAGATGTTCTTTTGTTAATTTCATTAGTTTCATTTATTCTACGAAATAATGTGTGTATAACATTAAGTATATTATGTATTTAATTCTTATCAACTGTATAAATAGAAGAAATATTTTGCAGTATAAAACATGGAAATAAGCTAAAAATAAACACTACAATTTAAGTGACACTTAATATATGCATAAAAATATTAGATTTTTTCTCACCACAACGTGGCTTGGGAAAACAAGCTAGTTTACCCTTCTACAATACAAAATGTCAAATCCAAAAGCAAACCTGTTACTGATGACACATATTTAACAGAATTAACCTCATTATTTCAAATGAATGTGTTAAAATGAGGTACATGAACATATGCTTTATTTTCTTTTTAACATCAGTGAATACTGAACATGAAAAGAACTGAAGGACAGTATACAAGAAAATTTTAAAAAACACAAAGACTTCTAGGCAAAGTACAAAAGCTTTATTTTTATTACAAATAATAAACCCCCTCAAAAAAAAAAAAAAGATTTTTAACATTCAGATTTGCTGTCAGCCATTCCAGTTACCTGATACAAAGTAAGAGTTGAGTGGCAAACCTTTATTGTTGCCTTTCACCACAACATATCATTACAGTGGTGACTCAGAACAGTAACACTTCTACTAAATCTCTACTTAACTGAAATCAGTCCCATTTAAGTGTCTTGTTTTAAACTGGCCCCTCAAGCCTTAAAATATCTGTTACAATTATGTTATGAGCTATATTTTTAACTGGCGCATATCTGAGCATTGGAGCTTTCGCCAGCCAGGATTCTGACTCATATCTTGCAGTAATGATTGAGATAAATTAAGGGAGTACAAAAAACACAGAGAAGAATTTTATTGTGCTATCTACAAATTAATGGCTTCTAGCTGAGGGCCAAATTCTGCCCTCCTTATTCATGTGGAGTAGCACTTTCCCCTGAGAGCAGTCTCACTGATTTTAATGGAAGTACTCTTGGAGTACAATGATACTCAGTGTGAGTAAGGATGGCAAAATCTGGCCAGTAATAATCAGTATAAATTCTCAGGCTATGTCTAGACTACATGGCTCCATCGACGGAGCCATGTAAAATAGTTTATTCGGCATAGGCAAAGAAGCAGGGATTGAAATAATCTCCGCTTCATTAAAATAAAAATGGTCGCCGCGCTGTGCCGACGATCAGCTGATGCAGCACAGCGGGGCAGTCTAGACATGCCGCGGTCGACAAGGGAAGCCTTTGTCGACCACTCTGACCCAATGCCGAATAAACTATTTTACATGGCTCCATCGACGGAGCCATGTAGTCTAGACATAGCCTCAGAGCACACCTATAGTACACGGAAGATCTTTACTGCCATGGTCAATCTTCCAGGGTTCGATTTAGCAGGTGTAGTATAGACCCACTAGATCAAACTCAAAGGACACCCCTGTCGGCACTGGTGCTTCTGCTCCTCACCAGGAGCAAGGGAAGCTGACAGGAGCATTTGCTTCTGTCAGCCTTCCACTGTGTGGACAGCGCGGAAATTTACATAGCTGGGGTTTTGTATCTTACTACTGCCTTCCCATGTAGTGTAGACCAGGCCTCAGAGTGCTCAGGGTAAAGGATTGTATACCATATTCTCTCAGATCAAGCACAGGTCTCTCATTATTTCAGTGCACACTGCTTTAGGATATACTACATGACCCATCATTTGCATGTTCCAAGAGAAAACAACTTTTATATTGTACCTAGCAAAGCAGTTGAGAGAGAGGGAGAGATTTTTTTCTTGCTTTTGTCACCCATTTGATCAAGTCACTTACATATTACTTTTTTAAAAAAAACAACTGCTGTATATAAGATAGCATTTTTGGAAAAAATGTATGCATTCCTGTGAGAGAATGGTCCAGTGGCTTATTTTGAATTAATATTTTAAAATACAGTTTCAACTGAAAACCAGAAATAGTATGATGGGACATTTCTTGGATATTATATTCAACATTAATTTTTCAGTCATTCTTTACATTGGTTCCATGTAAAAGAGACTCAGGCTACATAGTGCTGAGCCTATCACCTCGATCAGGCCAGAACTTGTGGGAGATGGGATGTTCCATTTTCTCATTCATTCCTGAAAGAGGGGATGGTGGATGCCCAAAGGGTTTCTGAGGAGGCTGCTCCCCATTTTCTGTTCTCACAGTCATCCAGACTACAAATTTACTAACTCAGTCTGGTGATGAGCAGGGTAAGTGAGTCACAGGAGAGCTCTACCAGATATATATGGATTAAGCACAGTGGAAAGTAGGGAAGTCACTAACCAAGAAGCAGTGAGGAGCATTCTGGCTAGAAGAAAGGAGACTGGAAGATCTGACCTCCCAGCAGTCAGGAGGTGGAAAGAGAGTGGAACTGTCTCCTTCCAAGAATTCAGCCACTTTTGCCTGGAATCTTATAAAGTGCTAGTGCCAGCACCTCTCTCGAAGACTGATGGGAACCCCAGTTCTGAATGGATTTTAGAAATGATTTTTAATGACTAAAAAAGGTTGAACTGGGTTATCAGAAATTGCAGACAGACCCACTCTTTAGTCAAACAGCAGCTTGCAAATAAACATGACAAAAATATCATGGGAGGTGTTGATACTCACTGAATTAACATGTGAACTGAAGTATAAGTGAGTACATCTGTTCATATTCCAAATATTTTAATATATGGATTTATGGAGAATTCCCTGTACCTTTTCAAATCTTTATATAGAAGCTGCTATACAAGCAGGGACATCCACAAGTTGAAACCAGCCCTGATGCTATGGTATTGTATGCCCAAAACTCCATTTGATTGTTTGTGGTTTAAACGTAAGAAGAATGCAGACCAGATCTCTGGTCAATGGGAAGATCCTCAGAATTAATGTGTTTTAAATCTTCCATCTTTTTAAATAAATGGTCTTTACATCCTTTTTTTCTGCTTTTCTAGGGACAAATCCTGCGGTCTTTACCCAGCTTTACTCACTTCTCCCTCAAGCAAAACTCCCAGTGGAACAGTGGAGTTTACTGGCTGATTTAGGAATGAGCGACAACGGCAGAAGTGGGAGCAGTAAGAGAGAGATGCATTAGAAATCTCTTTAACACCCAAGAAAAAATGCTGTCTTGACCAAATAGGATTGGGACTAAGGCCAAGTCTACAATGGCGGAGAAAATGGATGTAAGATACGCAACTCCAGCTACATGAATTATGTAGTCAATGTACCTTGCATCAATTTTCTGGGGTGGCCCCACAGCAGGAAGTTTACAGGGGAAACTCTCCCATCAACTTCCCTTACTCCTCGCAACAGTGAGGAGTATCCCAGTTGATGGGGGCACCCTCACCATTTGTTTTAGCAGATCTTTACTAGACCCACTAAATTGAACCCCAGAAGACTGACTGCTGGAGTGTCTATCCTTTGGTAAGTGGAGACGTGGCATTAAATGGAGCAGAATGAATATAAAATAACAAACAGGCTGCAACCATATTTCCCATCTGAACAGAAATCTGCTAAGCAAGGAGATCTGAAGTCTTAATTGCAGTGTTTCTTGCTAACTTGCCAGAAACATTAGTGTAGAATGAGAAAGAGAAAAACCTGTATGGATCCAAATAAGAGAATATTGAGCATTTGATTTTTTGCTCTATTAAACAGAGTGTGAACCCATTGTTCAAGTAGACTTTGGTCAGGCAGTTCACAAAATATTCCAGTCCAGCCCTGGTAACACTGACATGTGAAACTCTGCTTCATGGCCTGTATGTCTTTGGGTCGAGGTTTTCCAGTCACAAAGAATCTTGGACCTTTTTCAGAATGGTGGACCCCAATCTCAAAACTTTTGGGTGACAAGTGCAGATAAGAAGAGGAGCTGCTGATTTTACGGATACATCTCCCATTCTTCTTACACAGAACTTTACTGCAGAGTTTGGCTGCCGACGTCACATTTATGACATAATGTCCTAAGGGGCCATCTATGTATTTTTTCACAATTGAACAGTTCTCCTGTAGGAAAACAAGAGTGTGACATGTTAATCAGTAGTCAGAGTTATGTCCAAGTTACCATCTTTTTGGTAGAATATTAACATAGCTAAACTGATATACTGAGATAAATTCTATTGGCCTTACTCATGTGATTAGCCCCTGGGCTCAAGTGAGTCTGCATTTATGGGAAGGCCAGTAAAATATTGACCTTTATTGCTTTTCTGCTTTGGATGCCTAGTAAGAATATATTGAATTTTTTATTAAAAATGAAGTTTTTTAGTGTTTGTTGAAAAGGAATAAAAGTGGCTTTAAACATTGATTGACACACTGCTTTTGCAGGAGGGATTTCTACATTGATCATCATGACCCCTTTAACTTACTGGACAATTTTCACTGGCTTGTGTGCAATGTGCAAAATTGAAAAATAGCTGTTCGTTTCCTCAGCTCCGTGTTAGGTTGCTGAATTTATTTGCGGGTTCATCTCACCCCACTGGAGTCAATGGGAGTTTTTCCATTGACTTTGATAGTAGCAGGGTCAGGCACTGAAAGAGGTTGCTTTTTCCTGTGTTGCTAATGTCTTATCAAAGATCAACTTGCCTTTTTCACCTGAATCCTTCTAAAAGTGAGGTGAGGGAGCTGGCCTTGCAAAGATAAACATGCAATTGTTATGCCGACAGGTGGAATACACCTGGGACCTATGAAGCTTAAAACATGACCTTTTACCACATCAGCTAAAAGCCAGTTGCCTCTTAGTTAAAGCTGTAAAGCAGATTCATTATTCTCTCTGTAAGGGTGTGTCTACACAGCATCCTTCCCTCGAAATAAGCTACGCAATTTGTGCTACGTAAATTGCATAGATTATTTCGACGTTATTTTGAAATAGCTTATTTCAAAATTTGGTGCTGTTTACACAGCACCAAATTTCGAATTAAGGCACTATTCCGAAATGTTCCTTATCCCTCGTGCAATGAGGTTTACAGGGATGTTGGAATAGCGATCCCATTATATTTTGATATAATGGGTTTGCTTTTAAGATGTGTGTAACAGTTCACACATGGGGTTCATCAGTCTATGCCTTTATTTGTATCCCACCACCATCGCGCCCTTGCGGACTCCCGAGTATGGCCCACTCTTAAGCCCTGTCTTTATACTGAAGCCGCCCCGTCAAGTGCTTCGAGCTGGCCCCAGGTATAGAGGGGAGGGGGGTCCGGGCCCACCCTCTCTCATGGACTCCAGCCCAGGGCCCTAAGGACGCGGACGCACTGTGGTCCGGTCCGGCTGACGGGGCTCCCCGCCATAACACGCCAGCCCGTGGGCAATTAGAAAGCCCTGCCCTGGGCTACTTCCTCCCCCCTTACCTAAACCTGCCTTCCCCCCGTGTCTCGGCTGCTCTCCGCGCCCCCGCGTGAACCTGCCGGTCAGTCAACTCCCCGTGCCTTCTCCCTTCCCCCCCCCCCACCCCCGGAGACGCCGTGGCTCTCTTTTAAACCCTGGCGCCGGGGTGTTGAGTCACACTCCGTTGCCCTCCTCAGCTCCGCCTCTCTTCCCCTCCGTATCGCCTCAGAGCATGCCACACAGGCGCTTTTACGGTCCCCTTGTGCCCCGCCCCCGGCCCGCACTGGGAGGTAGGAGGTGCGCAGGCGCTGAGTTCCGCCCCACGCGGCCTGAAGCTGTGCTATGCCAGCTTCTTCCCTGCCGCCCTGTGCCCCGTATAGGACCGCGGCGGTCGGTTCCCCTGTGCGGGGCAGCCGTGCCCCGTCACAACGTGGAATAGCTATTTCGGGATATCAAAGGTATCCCAAAATAGCTCTACTGTGTAGACATAGCCTAAGTTGTCTTGGTATCACAGCACGTCCCACCCAGAAGGTGTACACAACCTTCAGTCTCCTTTGGTAATTCCACAAGAGGGGACTATAAGATATCTTTAGGTGAGTCCTGGGGGCTTGTGAGGAGGAGCAGGATTTTTCTTAGGTTGGAATTATATTCCATCTATGATTATGTTATAAAAATTAGGACAAAGCTTGACATTTGGTCTGTGAAAAATGTTCCCCACCACATCCCTTGTCATCCCCTGCCAAATACTTGGCCTTGTGTTTGGTAATATACAGATTGTGCGAGCAGAACACTGTAAAACAGAGGGTTACATTTTCATTTCAGTGCTTCAAACTGTATCTTATTAACATGGTGGTACTGCTATCCACTGCCATGGATGTCATCCATGTTTGGTCCTTGAATGTGGTTCCTGGGAAGCAATGGCTAATTACAATATTTTGTTAACAGTGTGAAAGGATTCCCAAGTCAGCCATCTTCAGCAAAAAGCCTGGTGACAATGATGGGTGAGGGAGAGCTTCATGGTAAGGATGTAAAACAGTAGAAATAAGGAAGGGGGGGAGGTAATTATGAAGGAAATAGTACATTAGCTGTAAACATTTGTAAACCTGACCCACCTACCTCTGAGCTGGCATACTGCATGCTTCCCCAAAGGACGACCCCGGCTGCCCCCAAAGCAGCACTCTCACCAATAGTGTTCACCAGGTCAGTCTGAAAGAGGAATGTGTCAAAACTGAGCACTGGAAAAGCATCAGACCAAACACAGCAGAGGACACTCTGGATGTGTCTAGACAGCACCCTTCTGTTGGAATAAGCTACACAATTAGCTTATTCCGAGTCTAAATTGAAAGAGCTTACTTTGAAATTTGGCACTTATTTTGAAATTTGGTGGAACGAGGGTTACAGAGATGCCAGAATAGCAAGCCCACTATTTCAGGAAAAAGCGGACACATTTAAAGATGCAGCATTGCTATTTCAGGATACTTTCGGTATCACAAAATAGCCCCGCAGTCTAGACGTACCCTTAAACATGTAAGCACTACCTTTTCCTAGAGGAGATGTTGATTTATGCTGTAGAATCTTCATATTCAAAAAACGTTCTTAATAAACTCCCTACTTAGACTGTATGGTCCTTGAGCACGGACTGTTTTTCTATGTTTGTAGAGCTTCCTGACCCTTATCTGGGGCTTCTGCATGCTATGGTAATACAAATAATAGAGTATAATAATAATAGATCCAGGGACTCTCTGAAGCATTTTAAACATTGACTTACAGCAGAGTCTGCAAAGAGATGGGATGGAAAGAGGAGAAGGAGTTAATTATTTCAAAAACAGATTTTTGCATATTCACATAAAGAAATATAGTTTCCTATTGATGTTTCAGTGTGTTGTAGTATATTCATAATGGATCCTTCAGAGAGATGGTAGGATCAGAAAGGCACTGGCAGTGACACTATTGAGATCTGTAATGCTTTGAAAATTAGCGTAGAATACTCTGGTACCTCTTTTGATTATAAATATGATGGTTTGTCACTTGGTCAGTCCATGAGTTATCTGCAATTCTAAGGCCTTGTTTGTGCACACAAGTGTGTGTCTTTTTAATTATGCTGCTATAGAGATTGGCAGACATAATTACACCAGTAATAACAGAGCATATATCAAGTAGAATTGTACACCTACTTACATTATTCCTATACAGAAAGGGAAATCAATCATATCGGTATAAGCACTTTCATGCTGGATGATTGCATGTTCTGGTCATACCCTCTAAAGCACGTGGCATTGGCCACTGTTGGAAGATGGACTAATGAGTAGATGGACCACTGGTCTGATCGATTTGGCCATTATTATGTACTGGCTTAACTTAGTCCATGCATTGCTCGGATCAATGTAACTATTGTGGTAAAAAATCACAATGTAATTATACCAGTACAAAAACAGAATCCATAGCAACTTCCTTTCTTCTGTTTCCCCTAGATCCTTAGCAAGTGGCTTTCATCTGGGAATGTCAATGCTTTTCCTCCTATCCTCTGAGGCTGGGGACACTGACTGTGCAGCCTTTGCAAAGAGAAATACTACCATATCATAAAGAACCAGCACATTTTATAAATTCACTGGTGCTCAATAGCATATTGAGGTTTCCTCATCTTGTCTCTGTCACTGTGAAATCATTCAAGGGCACAGGAAATGGTCATGTGATGACAATGGGTATGTTAGTAATACAGACAGATAAAACTGGATGACTCCATTATTATTACAGTAGAGTCTCGATTATCCGACCTTCCTTTATCCAACATTCCATGTTATCTGACCTGCCTGTGGCCGCCCAAAGCAATTGTGAAGGCAGCGGAGCCGGCAGAGCGGAGTGCGGAAGGGAAGGTGCCGGACAGTGTGGAGACAAAGGCAGTGAGAGAAGGGGGAGGAGGGAGCAGGGCCATGCAGCAGGATGCCGGAGCCCATCTGCCCCCGCCCCCTGAAGGTAGCGGGGTGCCCCGATCTCCCCCATCCCCTCCGGCCAGCCATGCTGCCCCCGACCTCCCCTATCTCTCCCGGCCAGTCGCGCTGCCCCCGACCTCCCCTATCTCTCCCGGCCAGCCATGATGCCCCCGACCTCCCCTGTCTCTCCCGGCCAGTCGCGCTGCCCCCAATCTCCCTTATCTCTCCCGGCAAGTCACGCTGCCCCCGACCTCCTTGATCTCCCCCGGCCAGGGCAGAGAGGTTGGGGTCAGTGCGACTGGCTGGGAGAGATCAAGGAGGTCGGTGGCAGTGTGACTGGCCGGGGGAGATAGGGGAGGTCAGGGGCAGCGCGGCTCTCCATGAAGCAGCCGAGCGTCTGCAGAGCAGCAGCTGATGGGGAAAATATTTTGGTACCTTGGACCCCGTATTTTCCATATTATCCGACAATCCTTCAGTCCCGTTTAGGTCGGATAATCGAGACTCTACAGTATTGTTTATGTTATTTATTATTTCATCACTCTCTAAATGTACCTGGCATTTTATATGTAAGGACTTCCCTGTCCTGAAATGCTTATTGTTCAAGATTTAAATCAGTGGTTGAGAAAAAGGAAGTAGGCTATGTAGCTGGACTCACTTATCCTTGTTCTTCCCATCTCCTCCCTTAGAGGACGAAAGAAATGGACTTATATTATTTTTAAAGCTCAATTTTACAGTGTGTTTGTTTATCTTCCCTCATCCCTTAGCAGGGGACTTGTAATTCAACAGCTGCTTAGCTTGCCAATAGTTCCCTGGTTTTATCCTCTTTCTGGTGCTGCTCAAGATGCTGTTCCAAGTTTTGGATGCTGTTTCCAGCAACCAAAGACCCTCAAGATTTTGCTCCTGAGCTGGTGCTTTGGATTATCCCCTGAAAGAGAGTAGAATCTCTCTTGCCAAGGCTCCTTTCACTGACTGATTAGCTGAGTGGATTTCATTTTGTACTGAAAAATGGAAGGAGCTGTTCAAATTTATCAACATGAAAGGAAACTGGTACTGCAATTGGATCTGGTCAGATACAACAAAAAATGTTTGTGATCTTTACTTCAAATTCTGAATGGCTCTTTGTTTCTGTCTAGTCATATCCCATCTTATTCTGTATGGCAAAATATTTGTGCAAACTTGGCTTTGTTCATGGGGAATGGCCTTTGTACAAATACACACTGTGATATGAGGACACAGGTATTTGTGCATGAACAAGAATAGCTGTTATTCATTATTTACCATTTATTTGTCATTCTGCTTTATTAAAACATTTGTTCTTCCAGTCAGGGAGCAGAAACAATACCATGTAACTTCAATCACTGATCACACATTATTAATAGCAAGTTGTCTAGAGGGACAGTTTCTGAGCACCCTAGAGCATCAGTATAGATAATCATTTGCATAAATTATGTGGTGCATACTTCTGATAAGAAAGCCATTCATAGAAGTTAGGATCTGTTGGCAAATGATTTGCAAAGAGAAATGAGACCTGGGGAGCACAACTGCAGTGACATTCCTGGCCTCAGGATTTTGTCTTTCATGGAACTTTTATAACAGGAGCAGCAGCGTGGGTGGCAAAAGAAGCTGCTGGCAGGGGAGGCAAACTCCCCAGCCTATGACCCCAACCATACTCCACCCTTCTGTGTCCAGTCCCCACCCCCACTCCGCCCAGGCCCTGTCTCCTCCCCACCATCTCGCTCTTCTGTTCCTTTTCCCTTCTCTGCTCATCCCTTCTAAGCCAAATCCTTGAATCCAAATGTAGCAAATGATATTGAAAAAGATACTCTTCTAAAACGTCTTTCCAAAGAAAATGGAGCATGTTTTCCACTGTATGCCAGACTGTGAAGAGAGAACATGCAAAAGGTATCTAGTGAAAAGCACTAAATTTGGGAATAAAAAATATCAGTCACATTTTTATATACCCTGAAATTTGTCAGAGATTTTTTTGCAAAAACTTTGTAGTAAGGGCAAATCAGCTGTCCTGCTGAATACAATATTAAATATTCTGGATTACATGATGCAGCTCTTCTCTGGTTTATATTTCCTTAATCAGTATTTCTAAGCTGATTTTATATTTTAAATTATACTCTTAAGCCTTCATAAAGTAATCATTTCAGATTACTACATATTTAACTCACTAAAACAAATACATTATTATACATTATTTCAGTCAGAGTGGTTCAGTGTGTTCAAAACAAAGTTCATTGCTTTTAGAAAAAGGGAACACTAATTTTTGTGTGATCTCACTATCAATAGACATGTTTTTGAAATTTCACCAGATATTTATGTTAACGTATGTTTCCAAAGATTTGGGCATAACAATGGATTTTATAACTTACTAAGGTATTGATTTTGGTGGAGAGCTCTGCTAAAACCATTTCATCAAATAGTCAGAAGTAAAGAAAGAGAAATTCATTTTTCCATCTATCTGGAAGAAAAGGGATGCTGTCCCTTTAAGGACTCTCTTCAATGGGGAGGGAGAAGGGAGGAGAAAGATCACAGGAGGTAGAGGCTGAAATGATAAGAAGACTTTGGAAGCAAGCTTTTGTACTATGGTAAAAGTTAAAGTTTGTATTTTAGATATAGCTGGTCTTTTGAAACTTTATTTTAAAAACTGCATTTCTGAAGCTCCAAATATACAAGGCTAAAGTTGAATACTCAGATTGTGTATGTAAAAATCCATGCAAGGATTTTAGAGATGTGATTTTATAATCTTCAGCAACAAACTAATGAAATATTTAAAGCCAATTTTAAACTAAAGTTCTGTAGACACATTGATGTAATGCACAACTCTTTTTGTCAATAAATTCAGAAAGTGACTGCATATGCTGTCAGAATAGGGATAGGATCAGAGGAGAGGTTGAGCACTAAGACCCAGGGCAGTCATTGCCTCCCCTCACCTCTTATACTACTGCCCAGGCACAGCAGCTCTGTCTGGTGGATCCATCACAGTTCCCCACAACTGTTGTTCAATTTAACTTTTTTTCATTGTGTTGCTTGTATCTTTAGTGCTCATTTATGTCAGGACTTCTGTACGTCTTATTGTGCCAGCAACCAAACAAAAGCGAAAAGCTTTATTTCCACGGGGCTAAATTGTCCTAGCTTCTGCTCAGCCATGCTACGGCATAAGGGGGAGTAAAGTCCCTACAATCCTTGCTCAGCCTTGCTCACATTGTGACTGTTGGGAGGATAGCAGGTGTATTGTTAGCAAGGGGGAAAAGGGAGTGTGAGTGGACCTGTTTCTATCCCCCCTATATGTGCTGCCCAGAGTGGTTGACTGGGGCCAGAGGGAGGTGTAAAGTGCTCCAAAAAAAAAAAAGTGAAACTTTCCCATGTGCCAGGAGCTGGGAAAGAATCTCTGACTCTCCGAGCTACAGTTAGTAGTCCTGTCTGCTACTGGAGCAGTGCAGGGTGTGAGGTTACAGTAGGTATCAGTGTCTTTCTGTGTTTCACAAGAGCTGAGAGGACATTAATGCTGTGAAATAATACATTCAAAACACTAAAACCATGAACATTGTTTTCCTGATCATTGGCATTTGGAGCTCTTTCCAGTGCTTTACCTTTAAAAAGCCTGCCAGTTCCCATGCTGTACTCATAGAGCTCATGGATCTGGTATGTATGACAATCTCTGAAGTTGTGTATTTTGTTTTCACTAGAAAATACATATTTGGACATGCTTCATGGGGGATTCCCCAGGCTGTGAATGGGCTCTACACAGAGATGGAGACTGTTTTAGATCCCACAAACTAAATATGAGTCAATAGTGTGACACTGTTGCAAAAAAGTGAACATCATTCTGAGATGTGTTAGCAAGAATGTTGTAAGCAAGACAGGAGAAGTAATTCTTCTGCTTTACTCAGCACTGATTAGGGCTCAAAAAGTATATTATGTCCAGTTCTGGGTGCCGCATTTCATAAAGATGTGGACAAATTAGAAACAGTCCAGAGAAGAGCAACAAAAATTATTATTGATTTAGAAAATATGATCTATGGGGCAAGATTAAAAAAACTGAGTTTGTTTAGTCTGGGAAAGAGAAGACTGAGAGGGGGTATGGTGACAGTTTTCAAGTACCTAAAATGTTATTACAAGGAGGAGGGAATAAAAATTGTTCTCCTGAATCTCTGAAGATAAGACAAGAAGCAATGGGCTCAAATTGCAGCAAGGGAGGTTTAGGTTGGACTTTAGGAAAAACTTCCTAACCATCATGGTGGTTAAGCCTTGGAATAAATTGCCTAGGGAGGTTGTGGAATCTCCATCATTGGAGATTTTTAAGAGCAGGTTAAACAAACACCTGTCAGGGATGGTCTAGATGGTGTGTTGTGCTGCCATGAATACAGGGGACTGGATTAGATGACCTCTTGAGCAGTGTTCCATCTAATTTTTTCCATCTATGTGCAGAATAAATGTTGTTATGTCCACCGGAGTATGTGCAGATGTGCACCACCAATAGAAACACATGCTGCCTGCTGAGGGTGCTGTGCTAAATAGCTGGGTAGCATTTGATTCTCTCCTGGGTGGCTGCCCAAATGCTCAGCTTACAGGGAACACTACTCTCGAGGTCTCTTCCAGAGTCCTATGATTCTGTGAAGCATCCAGGTCTGAAAAGAAGGTGATATACAATACAATTGATATACAGCCCAGTGAATAAATGTGAATTTATGGGCAATGCCATTTTAAGTAATAAAAGTAAAAGGTGTGTTATCTGGCACTTTCCCATCCAGAAAGCTCTATAAACCTGCATTTCTAATCTTCAAAAGAACACAAGAACATAAGAATGGCCATACTGTGTCAGACCAAAGGTCCATCTAGCTCAGGATCCTGTCTTCCGACAGTGGCCAACGCCAGATGCCCCAGAGGGACAGAACAGAACAGGTAATCATGAAGTGATCCCTCTCCTGTCATCCATTGCCAGCCCCTGACAAACAGAGGCTAGGGACACTAGCCTATCCATTCTGGCTAATAAGTATTGATGGACCTCACTTCCCTGAATTTATCTAGTTCTTTTTTGAACCCTGTTAAAGTCCTGGTCTTCACAACATCCTCTGGCAAGGAGTTCCACAGCTGACTGCGCTGCATGAAGAAAAACTTCCTTTAAACCTGATACCTATTAGGTACTCATAGAAAGTACAGTTTATAGTCCAGTTGTCATGGAGTTAGCAGGCTCCCTGCCTGGCTCCACGTGGTTCCCTGGAACCAGCAACATATGCTTGCTACTCCTAGGTGGAGCATGGGGGGTTCAGAGTGTAGGGTGTGGACTCTGGCAGGAAGTTTGTGTGCAGGAAAGGATAGGGTATTTGGGCACGGGAGGGGGCTCAGGGTGCCAGATCTGGGGGACAGGGTATGCTCGCATAGGGTGGCTTCCCACAAGCAGTGACCTGTCCCTCCTGCTCCTGGCAGCAGTGTTTGGCTAGAAAGCTCTGTGTACGGTCTTGCTTCACCCTGATCCCAAAGGGAGCTGCAGAGCTTGGTGCAGGGGTAGCATGTGAGCCGCCGGCAACTCTGCCTAGGAACAGCAGGGATAGGTTGTTGCTTGCAAGGAACCGCCTGAGGTGAGCATTTTCTGGATCTGGCACCCTGAAATTCCTCCCATGTCTCCACCCCTTGCCCTGAGCCCTCTCCTCTACTCAAACTTCCTCTCAGTGACTATGCTCCGCACAGTTTCCTGGGCCCCAAGCCCTGCAACCCTCCCACACCCAAACTCCCTCCCTCTTAGTTAATTGGAATTTTTCACTTACTGGCACACTCCATTCCCCCAACATGCTAGATAGAAAGCTTTTACTGTATTGCCAAATTTGGAAGGTAGTTCAAGGAAAACAATTAACTTTGTACTGCCTTATATGTTTGAAGGTTTACATAGTACATACTTTGGCTGGATTTCATATTGTAGGATGTTTAGCTAGTGTTAATGGCTTTTTTTTAATTTAATCCTTAGATCTGTGTGTGTTTATGCTGAACACACCTATTACAGCCAGTGGTTGCAGAAGTATTCACTAACTTTGTGTGCCTCTATATTGAGCTGTCAAGTAGAGACACCTTGGGTGCAATCCTAACTTTGCTGAAGTCAATAGCAAAACTCTGTGGTTTCAGTGGGGCTGGGATTTTACCGCTTGGTGCCTGATTGTTAGAGGTGCTGAGGAGAGAATCCTCAGCATCTCTGGAACAGTGATATCTCCCAGGGGAGTCTCCACCTGAGAACTAACCAGCTGAGGCCCATAAAGTTAGTGAAAGCTTCTGAAATGGTGGCTTGGGTTTCCTCACAAAGTTGCCAGAGAGACTGACTGGGTTTGTGCAGCTCCAGCAGGAATCTGCCACTCCTGGCTCTAAAGTGGAGCAGTCAGCTGCAAGCACTGTGGGACTTGTGGGATTGAATAAGCACACACACTCCTGGCAACTGAGAGTAGACGGACACAGCCCTGTTATTGACCCCATCAATCCAAGCCACCAACTATGAGGCCATTTTTGTGAGGGGAACATCACAGCTCTCCATGGGTATGTCTACACTACAGAGTTTTTTTTCAGAAAAACAGCCACTTTTCCGAAAAAGCTTCACTTACGTCCATGCTGCAATCACGTTCTTTTGAAAAAAAATCGAAAGAACAGAGGGTTTTTCTGACATTGGTAAACCTCTTTCTACGAGGAAGAAGCCTTTTTCCAAAAGAGCTCTTTGGAAAAAAGGCATGTGTGGATGGGGGAGAGGGAGTTCTTTCAATAGAAGAGGAAAGAGGAAAAAGCACAGGTGCCCTGGTGGCCACTCCTTCCATAGTAATCACAGCTTAAATGCGAGATAGTGTCCATTCAGTGTGGATGCTATCTTTCGAAAAAGCAGATCGCTTTTTCGATGCGCTTTGGCAGTGTGGAACCTCTCTTTCAGGAGAAGGTTTTTTTGGAAGATCTCGTCTGGAAAAGCTTCTTCCGAAAGAAGCCTGCAGTCTAGACATAGCCCTTGACTATTGAGGGGAGTTGTGGGGCAGAGAGTCAGTACCCAAAAAGGGTATTTGTCCTGTCAGGAAGGAGCTCATTTGAATGAGTTCCCTGACGTCCAGCTTGGCCTGCACCTCAGATATGTATCAAACCAAATCTTTCTATGCCTAGAGTATCATAGAATCATAGAAGATTACAGATGGAAGAGACCTCAGGAGGTCATCTAGTCCCACTCCCCTGCTCACACAACCCCAACTAAAGTTAGGGCAATGTTTAGCAATGGCTATTTAGGAAGCCATTCAGGGAATACATGTTCTGAGCAGTTGCATAGACAGGATCAAAGACAAGGTTTATGATTACCACAATGTTATTAGAAATCTTGATGTCTGCGGGTATATCTCAGTCACCTATTTTGTAACCTGCATATATTTATTGTATTTTTTAAAATATTTCATTCAATTATCATCGGCTGTAAGAGGCATCATAGGACACAATAATGTATTTTTGTAACAGTAGATTTTAAAAGCCCCAAACCAGACACTTGGTTACTATTCATGATAAGACATATTGTACATTCAGAAAACAACATGGCCAGGAGAACACACTCATCCTTCCTCTAGGAAGCCTGCGGTCACATTCTGCCTCTGCTAGTTTTCTCATACAGGAGCTAGCAACAAGCAAAGGCTTGTCTAGTTGGTTTGTCTAATTAATTTCCTTGCCCATTTTGGGAAAAAAACAGATAAATTAAATCCTGAGTTTCTTTTCTCAAGAACATTTATCTTCCCTTAATATTACTAGATTTCAAACGGGCATGAGATTTGTCAACTCCATTTCTCAAGCAGAATAATTCATCTGAAATACTGATTTACTTAGGAAACAATTATTTTGCACTTTCTTCTAAATTATTTGCATAAAAATAATATTACATAATTGTAGAGTAATAGACCAAAGCACTGAAGGATCACTACTGAAAGTTGTATCATGACTACAGTATTTTTCTTTACCGGGATAGTTCTATATGATAAACACAAATGCATCTATAACTGTTGTTATGCAAGGAGAAACTCCTAGGAAATGCTTTTTCCAAGAGAGCATATCTTTAGGTTTATATAGATATCTGCTTACCTCCGTCAAAACATGTAAAGTATAGGCATAAAATGGTCTGGAGTAAACAAAAACAGGCAAAACATAGTCTTTTCTAGCAATTGAGGCAATACGTATTGCTTCCTTAACTCGGTAGTGAACAAACTTCAGAGCATTTGGACTTGACTTCAATATGTAATCCAGGTATATGGAAGGATAAAGAGCAGTACTTTCTTTCCACAGCCAAAGCAGGAGATCATTGCGGGAAGATTCAATGGCTGGGCATTTACCTGTGTATGCTTTTGGGTGGTCTTTGTAATCATAATTGTAGCAGTCTGGGTAAAGATAGTAACCCCACAGACCATTCGGTCTCATGTGCTGAGCCAGAAGGATAGTGTTGTTCATAAAATTCTTGCCAGCATTTTCAAATTCTTCCTTAGCAACTTTTCTAATTTTGTCCTCTGACCACTGAGGATGGCGTCTCTTAACCAGTTCGAAAGACTTATTTCTATAAATGGTTTTATTGCCCCAGTTCCTGTCCCACTGGGGCCTCCAGTTTTCCCAGTCAATGACTGCAAGTCCTTGAAATTTCTTCATGGGTATGGAATGGTCAATATCAGACTTAGCTTTGTTAAGGTGCTTTATCAGACTCTCATTCTGTGGAACACCTCCATTAACAGGGACTCCATTGTCTAAGTAATAGGGATAATGTCCCAAATGAGTGTGATAAAAAATTGTCACATTGGAGCCACTCAAAGATTCATTGATGTTTGAAGCAATGTCAAAAACACTGAGATCTAGATCCACATTGTAGCGCAGCCTGCACTGTTCCGTAGGGGCGTTCCAAACAACAAGGAAAGGTTTATGGAGTAGCAGTGGGGCTTGGGCCTGCTTGAGCATTTGACCATCAACCATAATAAACAGCGCTGTGACTGCTATCCATTGACTCCACAGAGAGCACATGGTATTCTGTTTTTGCTGACACTAATGCGATGCTTTCCTTGAAAACAAAATCAAGAAGAGACTTTAAAAAACAATGTTCACAGCAAGGACATCAGTGTGCCAAATAAATGGTTTATTGTGGGTTTCTTTAACCACAACAGCCCATATGGACAGAGACAAAACTATAACCAGGATAAAAGTAAGTCAGTGCCGAAACGCTTTCAAGGATGGGGCATGTATGTGGGGAGACTATTCTACAGATCAATAGAGCTCACTGTCAGGTTAGGAATCACTTTCCAATATTCAGCCTTTTCTTGATTTGCATTCTGTCAAGACACTTTCTCCTTTTCATTAAAATTCCTCTGAAAGACTCACTGCCTTCATAAAGAAACAAGAATTGAGTTAATATAATAATATTAGAATGATTTTTGAACAAAAGCATCATAGTTTTTCAGTATTTCAGTTTCTGCATACTCACCCTCTGTTTTATGTAGGATGTAACCTTTTGAGGTCTAAAATTGTCTTTTGGCATCTCTAGAGCTCACAACAATACAAAGAGTGCAATCTATATAGTATAACAATAATTATTATAATCAAAGCTTCTTACTGCCAGGACTTCGTGAATTTGTATATCAATTCAGCACAAGCACATTGTGAGTAGATTTTTCACTATTTCCACTCACTTTTTCACTCCCTTCTGGCCTTTTTCTCAAAGGAAACAAGTTAATTTTTCACACCAAACTGGACCCTCTCCAAAAAATTGACTCTGGATATTTTTGTTGACAAATGAAAAATGTCACCGAAAACTAAAATGGTTTTGTTTCTTTCAGAGAATATTTTTATTTTTGTTCAACGATAGCTAGATTCATCCTGTATTTCCTATAGCTCTGTTGCTTTATAATATTCTGATACTATGATTTCTATTTCTTACTTCATCCACAGACTTATGGCTCCATGTCAGTTTAACAGATAAAGTATGACGGAAGTGTCTTTATGACTTAAATTAACCAAGACAGCTCAGATATGTGCTCAGGAAAGAATAAGGCCCATGTTTTATTATTATCTATTGCTGTACAAAATCATCATTTTTCTAAAGGAGTGGGTGGAAAACTTCTAATCACATCAGAAAGATGACATTATTAATGACTCTGGAAAGTGTAAAGACTAGTTGTTATACTGAATTTAATTTTAACTTAAGTTAAAGAGGATTAATTGTGTTAAACTCAGCAAATCATCCATGAATGTGTCAAGTACCTATGAAAAAGGGGAACTGATTTTTGGTTAAAATGTTGACAGAAGTGAGTGAAAATTGTGAGACTAGATCTGCCATCAGGCTGCAAGTGCTCCCTCCCCAAATACCCACAAAGTACGCTGAAGTAGAAGGATACCCCATTTTTACGTTGTCTGAGAAAATGTTGCATCTTGAAAGTGACATATTTGAGACTGTGACTACATTTAGACTGCAGGCTTCTTTCAGAAGAAGCTTTTCCAGAAGAGATCTTCCAAAAAAACATCTTCCAAAAGAGAGCATCCACACTGCCAAAGTGCATCGAAAAAGTGATTTGCTTTTTCGAAAGATAGCGTCCACACTGAATGGACTCCATCTCACATGTAAGCTGTGATTACTATGGATGGAGTGGCCACCAGGGCACCTGTGCTTTTTCCTCTTTCCTCTTCTATCAAAAGAACTCTCTCCCCCCCATCCACACATGCCTTTTTCCCAAAGAGCTCTTTTGGATAAAGGCTTCTTCCTTGTAGAAAGAGGTTTACCAATGTTGGAAAAAACCCTCTGTTCTTTCCATTTTTTTTCAAAAGAACGCAATTGCAGTGTGGACGTAAGTGAAGTTTTTTCGGAAAAACAGCCGTTTTTCTGAAAAAAGCTCTGTAGTGTAGACATAGCCTGGGTCTCACCTGGTCTTCTGTGCCTCCCTTCCATTCCATCCTCTAACTTCTGGTATGGTGTCTCTTCCTCTTCACCAGCCTCCTCTTCTTTTGCTTTTCCTCCTGATTCCACTCCCTTGGCCTTCTGTTTCCCATATAGCGACTATTCCCCTCTCTGGCCTACCCCAGCCCTTATATCTCTCCTTTCCTGCCCCCTCCCCAACTCTTTTCCTTTCCTTAGCCAATTGTTACAGTGAGGAAAATTGGAAAGATGAGAGACAACTTGACGAGATCAGTACTAGGCCGTCAGCCTGTTGACAGAGGATGACAAGAAGGAGCCCCTTCAAGATGACAGTCAAACTTCCTTCTCTTCCCTTCATATGGAAGCAGCCAAAGTGTTGAACAGGCACATAAAAATAAATGGAATGTACCTTTCATTCTACTCTGAGCTCCCTTCTCCACCTGCCCTCTGCCCTGCAACTTTCCTGCTGCCTTCTCCCTCTCTTTATCTGAAATCCTGTCACCATTCAGCTCTTAGGTTCTATGGTACTGTGATAAGTATTTTATTGATGCTCTAGGGATGGTGTGACCTGTAAAACTCAAGCCAATCAATCCAGTGGAATTTGAGTTCCATCTTTAATATGTCAATTGGCAGAGAAACTGCCAAAGAACCACCCAACCCCCATCTGATAGGAAAGGCTATATTTTGTGCCCTGAGCATGTCCCCTTACGCACCAGTGGCAGCAGAAGAGCAGTGTATAATTTACAACAGCATTCTTACTGGGCTATTGATACAAGGCAAAGCTGTCAAATGTAAGTACCTAAAATAGCCAACATAGCTATACCTTTTTGGGGGCATAAGGATCTTGTGGAAAAAGGGAGTTTTGCGCAAAAAGAAAACATTCACACTGCTTGTTTTTGCGCAAAAGCCACTAGTGCAAAAACAGATCCGCAGAAAATATGCAAATGAGATAGCGACTCATGCAAAGGAATCCCTCATTAGCGTATTTTTTGCTGAGAAAACTCATAGTGTAGACATAGCTTGAGAGTGCAGCTTTACTGGTATAAATCTACCCCAGGAGCACTGTGCTGATATGGTATATTGGCATAGCTACGCTGGCAAATTTCTCCCAGTGTAGACCTGGTCCTAGATTCTAGACTGTCTGGGCAGTAATTGTCTTGGTGTTGATTCTTTATAGAGTGCCTACACAATGGGGCCTTGATCCTTGATTGGGATCCTTAGGCAATACCAGAACATAAATATTGTTCAAGCCCCATTATAACCATATTTTCTCCTTATAGCTAGAAAAAAAAGTTACATTTGAACAGAAACATGTAGGAAAGCAAGCAATTCTCTCTCCCAAATGTCCTCATCTGTTCGCAGTCAACATATGTTGAATACTATAAAAGGTTTATTCATGCATACTGTGGTCACAGGCATTGTTTACTGAACACCACTTACCATTAGACACTGAAGGATAATACTTTGTTTATGAACAGAGAGCATTCCTAAAATTCTGTGTATTGTGAACAAGAACCAATATAGATCTATTGAGCTAAAATTGGTTTTTTTTTTTCAAATTGTTATTTTATTGCAGATGTTATTTTTCACTTCAGAATGATTGAGGCCAAGGGGAGCAAGCCTTTGCAAAAACAAATAAGGTTCATCTTTGATGCTGAAAAAGGTAGGAAAAATACAATTCCCTACTGTTTCACAAATGCCTCACACAATCTCTGAAACATGAACAAAACATCTTTTATTACTGGAGCCACTGATGTTTATCTGGACTGTGAGTTTATTGGTCTTGTGCATAAGCACTAATTGGACTGCCTCAATGCCTACCTCTATAATGAGCACAGGCACTAATGATTCCACTTTGCCACTCATTATCAATCTTGGTTCAAATTGGCCTGTTTTTCTCATTTGATGACACATTGTCATAGTTAATTTAACTTTCAAAGAACGTGCCTATCTTTCTTTGTCCCTAGAGTGTTCTCAGAACAGAATCTGCTTTCAATGTTTCTGCTCTATATTCTAAATACAAAAACTGTTCCTCGTAAATACAAGGGTTAAGGGTCTGATCCAAAACACATGGAAGTCAATGAGAGTCTTTCCATTGACTTCAAGTGGGATTCGAATCAGGGGCTCAAGGCATAAAATTAAGTGCAATTTGATATTTATGACTGTATATGCTATTGAAATTTAGGAATGTGAAGCTGCTAGATGGATTACAGTATATCTTTTAATCATTGATAATTGCTTGTCAACAAATTTAAAAAAGAGTTGATCCATTTCTGTGAGTTTCCTTCACTATTTATGTAACAAAAATGTACAGACTACTGTTTCGCTGCTTTTCCCAACCAAATTCTGCTAATTTAAACTAAACTTTTCTCTCCACTGTGCCTAAATGGCCTTCTATTTATTTTCCATTAAATATGCAACTCACCAAGGGTTGGGAGGCACTGAAATTGAGAGGGGGGAGTTGTACTGAAATTTTTCATTAAAAGAAACTCCTTTATACCTAATAAAGAAAATTTAGACTCCCACAAAATTAATTGAGCTACACTTTAAATACAAATAAAGCAATACTCAGGTAATGTGTAACTACATCTAACCTGTTTTCTTCCATGGCTGCGGTGATGTTGCAGCCATGTTAGTTCCAGCATATTAGAGATACCTGGTGGGTGAGGTAATATATTTTATTAAACTAAGTTCTGTTAGGAAGAGAGACAAGCTTTCAAACTTCTCAGAGACCTAAATAAGCAAGTGTTCTGTCAAAAGCTTGTCTTGCTCACCAACAGTAATTTGTCCAATAAAAGATATCTCATTCACCCGGTCTCTTTGATCTCTTCCAGACAACCAGCAGCTACTGTGTCTCTTTTGTTGATTATTTGAGCTACATGGACTCCAATACGCCTTATGAGAGTTGATATTTCAATGTGTGATTTATAATATAATAGCCCCCTGATGTCATCTCCAATGTTATAGTCCATCATCTGTCTACTGACTTCTTGGGAAACTATTATCTTTCTCGGGGTGCCTAATAAAATGGCAGCAGTTCCCCTGGGTTAGCCCCTGATGGGCCGATGCCGATATATATTCTTCCATTATTCCTCATGTGTTTGCAGCCCCCATTGTCCAGGAACAGTGATCTGTGGCCAACAGGAGCTGTGATCTCCCTTACTTTCAGAGGTGCAGGCAAATATGGTGGTGTGGAGGACCGGCAGGCGCTTACCCTGGTGGACTCGATCTGGCCCATGATATTTGGTATTTGCCCACCTCGATCTATAAGTTTAACATTAATACATTTCCATTTTCCATCTTACCGTGCTTGTTTCTAATTGTTCTTGAATCTCAAATGCTTCTATCCTTCCTGAATAAATGAGTCACGTTTATGGACATATTCTCTATTAAAAATAATTCTAAGGAACTCAAATAATTTTTCTCCAACACATATTCATCATGTCAAAGAAACACAAAAATAAAGACTCTTTCTTCATTCAAAGAATTGTCTGCTAAAACTTGAGACCCACCCACCATGTATTTTAGTTAACATTCAGTGTTCTAAGTATAACAGCATGATGTGATTTTATCCCATTATTATTTTTGTCCCTGTAAATTAAGAACATAAGAACATAAGAACAGCCATACTGGGTCAGACCAATGGTCCATCCAGCCCAGTATCCTGTCTGCCGACAGTGGCCAATACCAGATGCCCCAGAGGGAAGGGACACAACAGGTAATCCTCATGTGATCCCTCCCCTGTCGCCCACCTCCGGAGAAACAGAGGCTAGGGACACCATTCCTACCCATCCTGGCTAATAGCCATTGATGGACCTAACCTCCATGAATCTATGTAGCTCTTTTTTGAACCCTGTTAAAGTCCTAGCCTTCACCACATCCTCTGGCAAGGAGTTCCACAGATTGTGCACTGAGTGAAGAAAAACTTCCTTCTGTTTGTTTTAAACCTGCTGCCTCTTAATTTCATTTGGTGATCTCTAGTTCTTATATTGTGAGAATATATAAATAACTTTTCCTTATTCACATTTTCCACACCAGTCATGATTTTAAAATTAAGGACCTTTCTTTCTAAATAACGGCTATCCAGTCCTTTTTTTTAATTGCTTGAGACTATGCTTATTGTTTCTTCATAGCTGTAAGTAGGAGCCGGGCAGGAGAGGACTGGCAAGGTTCAAAGCAGAAGCTTTGCAATGAAGCAGAGAGAGTAGCTTTAGGCAAAGTGTTGACTAGGATTTAAAGGTGTGCTCTTAGGACATCTGTGCTAACATCTACTAACATGTTATAAAACTCTGAGATAGACAAGGCAATGTGTGTTTGAACACATACTGAGCTGATTGATTTAAAGTCAAGGAGAGCTTCAGCTTTATAACAAGCTTAGCAACATAAAGGATGCACTGCCTTGTTTACACTAGATTTAGAACATGTTAGCACGTTAGCTAACACACACCTACACAAAGCCTTGTGCTTGACCTATCCACAGAGTTTATATTGGTGTAACTATTTCAGTTAGAGGTGAGAATTTTTACCAGAATAGTTACACTGGTACAACCCCTAGTAGTGTGTGTGCAGTTATAAATACCAGTTACCAGTATAAAGGTGCTTTATACTTGGATAGGTTATTCTCCTTCCCATAGCTTTGGTCTACATTAAGGACTTTATTTCGAAATAATCCCCCCCCACCACCCCGAGGCTGAATTTGTAAGCAGAGCATTCACATTTCCAAGCCCATTATTTTGAAATACAGGGCTGCGGAATTCAAAATGTGTATTCCTGCTTTTCATCAGGAGTAATGCTAATTCCAAAATACTTATTTTGAAATAATGCTAGTGTAGATGCTACAGTGCCACTAATTTGAAATAATGACTCCCCAGAGTAAAGAGAACTAATTACACCCCAGTGCTTCCTCGAGCTCTAAGTCTGAGATAGCGCATCCAAATTAATGGAGACTGCCTCAGACTAATTTTGAAGCTTCCCTGTAGTGTGGACTTACTAGTTCGAATTTGTTAAATGTGGAGTTATTAAGTCGAATTTAGTAATTTCAAAATACTTTCCTAGTGTAGTCATGGCCATAGGGAATAAGCTATACTGATATAGGTACATTTCTATAACTGCATCTATACTAGGGGTTTGTACAACTTAAACTATACCAGTATAGTTAAAACAGTACAACTTTTGTGCATAGTCAGAAGGAGAGAACACTGAGTTCCTTGCTGCATGTTAAAAGAAAGGGACCTTCTTTACTCTTTACCGGTGTCACATAAAGTCCATCAGTGACAGCTTATTATATGCTTTATTGTTATTAATATTGTGATTTTTGAAACAAAGAGATTGAAATATTGCCAGATCCATATATTTCATGAATCAGACATCAAATAATCATAAAATTCATTTAAAAATCATGAGATTTTAAAAATAACACAGTATGGATTTTTTTTTATTTTGGATTCTTCAGGCATTTGAGACCTGTAAGTATTATGTTCTCAAGATTTTTTCCCCACAAACACAAAGACTAGAAATTTAAGTATCAGAAGGGTAGCCGTGTTAGTCTGGATCTGCAAAAGTGACAAGGAGTCCTGTAGCACCTTATAGACTAACAGAGGTATTGGAGCATAAGCTTTCGTCTTTGCCCACAAAAGCTTATGCTCCAATACATCTGTTAATCTATAAGGTGCTACAGGACTCCTTGTCGCTTTTTCTAGAAATTTACTTTTTTTTAATGAAAGCTGATGTTCCCATGTAATCACAGGCTTGTGGGAGCTTGGACTTTGAAAAAACAGCAAATACTGTGAGACTCATGATAAAATCTCATGAGACTGAAAAAGTAAACATAAAAAAGAGGATTCATGTGTTACTGTTGCCTTGTGAGAGCAGTTTCCTTCATGCCAAAAGCTATCAAGCTATACTATAATTCACTTCATAAATCCAGTTTTGACACCTGGACTCAACTTTCTCACAAATATCCTCATTTCACCTGAAATTTTGTATATGCATTTTGATACCTTATATCTTACTTTCTGCATATGGAACATACACTATTCTTTTCCCATCCATTACCTAGATGTGGTCTGGAAATCCCATGTTACTCCATTCACTGTTCCATTATTGATCAGAGACCCTAACATCCAAATGTAGACAAGAGAGTAGCCTATATTGTGCACTCCTTTCACATGGGAGCAACAGGTTCACCTCTCAAGAGAGGTGTAAATCTTTGCGAAACTGACAATAATTCCCCAGCTGTAGCTGATAAAAGAGTGTGCATGGGTCACATCATCATTCAGTAAGGGTATGTTTACACTTGCTCCCTAGTTCGAACTAGGGAGGCAAATGAAGCATACCGAAGTTGCTAATGAAGTGAGGGATTTAAATATCCCGTGCTTGATTAGCATATTTGCGGCCGGTCACCATTTTAAAAAGCCGGTAGCCCAAATTAACTCGCCACGTATAGACGCAGTAGTCTGATCCAAAACCCTTCCCTCGAATTAACTGTTACTCCTCGTGCAATTAGCAACTTCAATATGCTTCATTTGCCTCCCTAGCTCGAACTAGGGGGCAAGTGTAGAATACCTTAACTGACCTTATGCTTTTGTAATTTATTATTGTAGTTGGGGATGAGAGCACAAAGACGAGGATGGTACAGGAATCTTAACCTTGATGTACATAAGAATGGCCATACTAGGTCAAACCAATGATCCATCTGGCCCAGTATCCTCTCTTCTGACTTTGGGCAAAACCAGGTGGTCAGAGGGAATGAACAGAACAAGCAATCGCTGAGTGATCCATCTCTTGTCATCCACTCCCAGCTTCTGGCAGTCAGAATTCAGGGACACCCAGAATATGGAGGTGCCTCCTTGAATATATTAGCTGGTAGTCATTGATGGACTAATCTTGGTCTTCTCTGCCCTATTAAATGAAAGTAGTCTTAGGGAAAGAATTAATGGACACAAATCAGATATCTGAAAAGGCAACACACATATACCTGTTGGAGAACACTTTAACCTGCCCAGGCACTCATTAATTGATCTCAAAGTCACTGTGTTGTTTCAGGCCAATTCCACAAGCCAAATATACAGGGAAGCATTGGAACTTAACTTCATTTACAAGTTTGGGACCCATCACAAAGGCATGAATAAAGACATTACCTGGCTAGCACACTACTTTCCACATCCTAATGACTTAACCAACCAACCAATGGGTACTTAAGAACAATTTGCACCTTTTCTATCAGCTTCATGTAACATCTAATTCACTATTTTTTCATCTCCCTCCCCACCCCACTTCCCCCTACCCAATGTATTTTGGAACTGGACTTTTAATACTCCATTCATGTGAAGAAGTGGGTTGTACTCACAAAAGCTCATGACCATCTACATGTTTTGTTAGTCTTTAAGATGCTGTTAGACTATTCGTTGTTTTTTAACGCGGTTACCCTTCTGAAGCTTTTGATTTCAGTGGGACTACTCAGATGAGTACATTGAGTGGGATATTGACCCAGTACATTTTTAAACTGTCACGGGTATCACAATTGTTAGTAAACTCATATGGAATATAAGCTGTATTTTCCTGTTCCTTTTTCAGTTGACCTTCCTATTTTTCACACTGAAATTTCACAAAAAGAAAGAAAAAGGGGAAGAGTATACATTATGGAAGAACACTCATTGTATCTACTGGCTACCCTGGTCAGTTATCAGAATGCTTTTCATATTATTCATTTCTACTTTCCATGTTGAATTCTTAGACTCAGCTTTCACTGCCTCTGGAAAACATTGCAGATTTGCAGAGGTTAGGTGTCGACATTTCTAGCTTTCTGTGATTCAGGTTCTCTGTTAATATGAAAAAATATGGTGGCAGAAATTATACATATAACACAGGGCATTCATAAGCTGTGCTATTATTTCTTATTTAATGTATTAAAGACAAAATAATGTTTTGTCAGACTTTAATTTTGACACGTGAAAGAAGAAGTCATAATTATTGAAATGACATTGTCAAATACACATATATTCATTTAAAACCTTTTTTCACTCTTTTTCAGTATTGGTAACTTCCTTTTAGAACTTGGAAATGCAACATATTTTCCTTGTAGTTTTCTCTCGTGTTATATTTGGAAAGCACTAAATTTCTGTCTGTGTTTCTTACAAAGCAAATATGGAAAACAGATACAACTCTCAAAATACTCAGAGATGGGTAGACTAGACTAGAGTAGAATAGAGTAGACTAGAATAGAAAAAGTGTGCTTCCTTTTGTATATAGAGACAATGGGTAAAATCCTGGCTCCACAGAAGCCAGTGCCAGATTTTCCCATTGACTTGAATGGAGCCACAATTAATATACAATACTGTTAATATAGAACTTGGGGTACTGTTTGTTCATGTAAATGCTTACTTTGTCTAACTGCTAGATCTGTAGCTGTCAAATATTAAATACACAATTACACTAATTCTTGCTAAAATATATAGTGTAAGGCAACACTATTTTAGAGGATTGGCTGTCTCAGGTGATAATATACATAACATATGATTTGATGTATGCCAGATGATTGAGACTGTAAGTATTCTTGCTGTACCTGGAACAATAGGTTGGGTTACCAATGAGTATGAATATGGATTTGCTTTTTTGTTATACTTCCTGTGGCATTTATATCGAACCCCTAATACTATTAAGTGCAGCTATTTGTTTACATCATTAGTTTTAATAAAATGAGAAATTCCACAAGAAGCCACAAAACTTAAATTACTGACTAGGGTCATTAAGACTCCAGTCCTTCTGGTGTATTTATATTGTGGGCATGTTCCGGCATAAAGTCAGGGCTCTTCTGTCCTGAAGGTTCTCTTGTGTGGAGTTACGGAGGTCTCCATCTTGTCTCCCTTTTGTTTAGCATGTATTTGGCACTAACAGCAGGGTTAGTGAAGAAGACATGGGCTATAAGGTTTTCGGTTTACTTGAAATAGGTCTAAACCATGATTAGCTCAGTGAACAGAAGCCCCTGGTATAGACCCATGATGTGTCACTGATTGCTGAATCTGGTCTATTCCTGAGAGGAAGCTGCATTAACATTTCACCCTAAACTTCCCTGAAAGGGGTGGGACAAGCAGTAGGCAGATCTATACCTGGCAATGCAGTTTCCTGGGAAGGGGCCATTTCACAAGTTCAGTCTCACAGGCCTCAGTCTGGACGGCTTTCCTCTCAAGTGTAGCCCCTAAATGTTGTACGAATCTCAGCACTGTACTCTCAGCCCATGCGATTGGAAAACAAGTACATACACACATGCAGATTCATGCACAGATGTAATGATGGGGGAAATGGCAAAGGTAATTTAATGGAGTTTATCTCTCTCTTAGCTCCCTCTCATAGGTCTTTCATAGATTCTGGATCTGAATTATTTATTTATTTACTTATTTATTTTGCAGTGTTGTGGGCACATTAGTCCCAATATATGAGAAAGACAAGGTAGGGTAGGTTCTATCTTTTGGCCCAATAAAATATATTACCCATCCTACCTTGTCCCTCTAATAATTATAATACTTTGACCTTCAATAGTGTCTTCAATACAAGGATCTCAAAGGGCTTCACAAATTCTGAAGTAATACTCAATATCTTGTAAGGTAAAGATATATTATTCCCATTGTACATATTGTGAAACTGAGACACAGAAAGGTTAAGTGACAGAGTCAAAAATAAAATGTAAATCTTCCTATTCCCAGTTCTCTGTTTTATCCACATGAGCGTCTTTCCCCTCTTTAATCACCATGAATTATAGATAATAGTTTGAATAATACGGCAAGACAAATGACCTTGAATTACATCAGTCCTCTAATTTATACACAGGTATAAATTAGGGCTGTTGATTAATCGCAGTTATCTCACCAAATTAACTAAAAAAAATGAAATGTGATTAAAAATTAATCACAATTAATTGCTGTTTTAATTAGACAGTTAAACAATAGAATACCAATTGGAATATAGTAAATGTTTTGGATGTTGTTCTACATTTCCAAATGCATTAATTTCAATCACAATACAAAATACAAAGGCTGCATCTAGACTGGCATGATTTTCTGCAAATGCTTTTAATGGAAAAGTTTTTCCGTTAAAGCATTTATGAAAGAGCGTCTAGATTGGCACGGATGCTTTGCGCAAAAAGCTGCGCAAAAGCATCTGTGCCAATCTGAAACGATTTTCTTATAAGAAAGCTCCAGTGGCCATTTTCGCCATCGGGGCTTTTTTGCGCAAAACAGTTTTTACCTGTCTACACTGGCCCTCTTGAGCAAAAGCATTTGTGCAAGAGGGCTTTTTCCCGAGCGGGAGCGTCAGTGTATTTGCGCAAGAACACTGACAATCATACATTAGATCGTCAGTGTTCTTGCGCAAATTCAAGCGGCCAGTGTAGACAGCTTGCCAGTCTAGACACACCCAAAGTGTACAGTGCTCACTTTATATTATTTTATTACAAATATTTGAACTGTAAAAATGATAAACAAAAGAAAGTAATTTTCAATTCACCTCATACAAGTATCATAGTTCAATCTCTTTGTAGTGAAATAACATAAAACTTTAGAGTCTTTAGAGTCCACTCACTCCCACATCTTGTGCAGCCAATTGGTCAGACAAACAAGTTTGTTTACATGTGCAGGAGGTAATGCTACCCATTTATTATTTGGAATGTCACCTGAAAGTGACAATAGGTATTTGCATGGCACTTCTGTAGCCAGTATTGCAAGGTATTTGCATGCCAGATATGCTAACCATTCACATGCCCCTTCATGCTTTGGCAACCATTTCAGAGAACATGCTTCCATGCTGATGACACTCATTAAAAAAATCATTAATTAAATGTATGACTGAACTCCTTGGGGAAGAATTGTATGTTTCCTGCTCTGTGTTTTACTGACTTTCTGCCATATATTTCATGTTATAGCAATTTTGGATGATGACACAACATGTTATTTCTTTTAAGTACACTTTCACTTGCTGATTTAACAAAACACAAAGAAGGCAACAATTTAAGATTTGCAAAGATAACTACAGCACTCAACCCAAGATTTAAAAATATGAAGTGTCTTCCAAAATCTGAGAGAGATGAGGTGTGGAGCATGGTTTCAAAGTCTTAAAAGAGCAACACTCCCATGCATAAACTACAGAACCCAAACCACCAAAAAAGACAATCAACTTCTGCTGGTGGCATCTGACTCAGATGATGAAAATGAATGTGTGTTGGTCTGCTCTGCTTTGAATCATTATTGAGCAGAATCTGTCATCAGCATGGATTCATGTCCTCTGAAATGGTGGTTGAAGCATGAAAGAACATATGAATCTTAAGCAAATCTGACACACAAATATCTTGTAATGCCAGCTACAACAGTGCCATGCAAACACCCATTCTCATTTTCAGTTGACATTGTAAACAAGAAGCAGACAGCATTGTCTCCTGCACATGTAAATATACTTGTTTGTCTGAGAGATTGACTCAACAAGAAGTAGGCTTTAATGGACTTGTAGGGTCTACAGTTTGACATAGTTTCATATTTTAATGTCGTTATTTTGTTCATAATCCCACATTTATATATTAAACTTTCATTATAAAGAGATTGCACTATGGTACTTGAATGAAGTGAATTGAAAAATGCTATTTCTTTTATTTTTACAATGCAAATATTTATAATAAACTAAATATAAAGTGAGTACTGTGCAGTTTGCATTCTATTTTGAAACTGAAATTAATATATTTGAAAATGTAGAAAACATCAAAAATATTTAAATAAATGGCATTCTATTATTAACGGAGCTATTGATTTTTTGATGCCTTAACAGCCTTAGTATATATGCCATGTCCCATCTTTCCATTGCTTCTGGCTGACAAAATGAACGTTTTTTGGATGGAGGAGATGGAGAAAAAGCTAGAGTATCTCAGCACTTTGTTTTTTATCTACTACATGAATTAGAAATAAGCGCTAACCTGAATTTCAACTCACAATTCCAATGGAGTGTGTATTAATGTTAGAAAAAGTGTCATGTGTGTTTGTTTTCAGTTTCATCTGCCTCTATACATCTGACTTTGGACACAAACATATTGAAGGTTATTTTATTTTTAATGTATGTATTAAAAGTATAAATATTACCTACAGGCCAAAGATTAACTTGATTTCATTTTTGTGTCCAGTAAAGTATTTTGAAAAAAATAAAGGAAGGTGCCTCTGGTACCCTTATTTCACCTCCCATCTGAAGTGATATTGATGGTCACATTTGTTAGGGCCTTTTTTCCTACTTAGGGAACATCTACACAGTGGGGCTATTTTGGGATACCGGCAGTATCCCGAAATAGCTACCCTGCATCTTTTGAATGTGCCCACTAGATTGAGATAGGTCTCAAAATAGCGGACACGCTATTTCCAAATTTGGCACTATGTAGATGCGCCAAATTTCAAAATGCGCTATTTTGAAATCCAATCAAAATAAGATACGCAATTTGTGGAGCACAAATTGAGCATCTTATTTCAAGTTTAGGGGGCTGTGTAGATGCACCCTTAGTGAAGTAAGTAAGGACTTAGACTTACATGCTAAACTAACTTCAGTGAATGCTGGGCCAAATTCTGTTCTCAGAGGTAGTGCAGAGTTTCCCAAACTTTTTCAGATGCGGAGCCCCTACTGGGACCTGAAAATCTGGCAGAGTCCTTAAAATATCATGATTTCTAATTCAATAGTTACTCAAATAAATAGACAATGTTTTGGAATTCTATTTTTATTTCTTGTATATTTCTTATAATATTTTTTTCAACAAAACCCTATCAGAAAATTAGTAACAAAATAACAGGGTCATACAACTGTCATTAATATTTTCTCACAGAGCCCCTGGACCCATCACGTGGAGCCCAAGGGCTTCATGGACCATACTTTAGTATGCTGTAGTGAAATCATTTGAGAGGAGTAAATCTGGAAATACTCCATTGAGGCTAATGGAGTTATTTGTCTTTTACAATCCTGTAATATGAGAGAATGAGAAAATTTAGCCCATCGTTAACTCATATTTTTTCATATCTTGGTCTAAAATTTAAAATAATCACTCATGTTTACTTCAAAATGAAGAAAAAAATCTATTTTGTAGTCTATAAATGTTTCTCCTTCTGGATACTAGGAAAGGAAATATTCATGCTTTGCTGAAAAAGGATAGGCAATAGCTAGTCAATATGAGAAATAATACATATAAAGTATCCAAAATGAAGTTAAGTTTTATATCTTATTTCCAGGACTGTATATAGATTGTTTGGCATGCCACAACCTGCTTTAACAAAAGAGTTACAAATGTCCCTATGTCTGCAGAGACAAAATACAATGTGTTAACTCAGAGCAGCCATAAGAAGATTTCAGAATACTGTCAAGGAATAATCCAATGAATTCTTTCCTGATGATTTTGGGAAAAATGGTTGCAAACAGGACACTAGGTTTACATCATTAAATGCTATCTTACTTTCAGACTGATAAGAAGGGATTGGTGAAGTTCTTTTCAAGTCAGCAAATGGCATGCTATGCTCAGTTTGAAACCACTACCCTCAGTACTGCTCTCATGATGCTAACAAAGAGGCAAAATATATTTCTTAGTGAATCTTAAATAGATGTCCAATATCCATGGTCTATTTTCTATGTCTCTGATGAATGCACAGCTCTGTGGTTTTAAATAATATATTGACTAACCCTGTTCTAAAAAAATATTTGAAGTCAAAGCACTGTTGTTGTTTCTCAGCTGTGAATTTTATTTCTAACCAGAGGTCTCTGAGGTGCTTGTTCAAGATCAATGTTCTAAGTCAAAGTATTTATTATGCATCAAAGTGTAAAGCATCACACAGTTCCTTGGCTGGAAAATGAGAAAATTAACCCAGAGGTGCCACACTGTACGAGAATGCATTGCAGAGATATTTTCCTGACTATTGGATTATAAACAAGAGTTAAAACATTGTTATTTTTGGTTATTAATTGAGTAAACAATATTGGTACTCACCTCTATAAAGCCAATGAGTGGAAGAAAACTTTGACAGAGCAAGTTACAGTTGCTGCTGTGTTTGTATTGCAAGTTTGCTCCTCCTAATGGGTGTGCTTTAACTATTGAGATACTGCCAGGATCTGGAGGGAAGAGATTTTACCTACGAAGTTTCATGTAATTTCAAAATACACACATAATCAAAATGTTAGCCAAGGCTGCTCTTTTCTGATCACTATGGTCCTCACAGCTCCCCACGTGGACTTTCATTGTGTGTTTCCTATTGCAGAATACAAAATCAGAGAGGGTTATAAAAGGGTACAGTGCTAACCTGATCAATACTGATGAAGAATTTATTTATGTTTTGATAGTTACAGATGCTCAGTTGAATGGGTGAAAGAATTAACAGTAGTGACATCATCACCCCTCCCTATAATGGAGCTCTGAGCCATAGTGGGATGTGAAGCCATTTGGAAAACAAAACAAGTAACATAGTTTAGGAACTTATTGGAATGCTGCTTTTAAGAAAGTTGCTTGAGCATGTGATTGCAGGCTAACTAGGATGCCTTCCCACCTTTTTCTGAATTAGTATATTCTGAATTGGCTAGGGCATACACTTCACAATTCAGGGAACCCATCTCTTGAGCTCCCTAAGGATGGCACCTGTTATAGCAGGTAACAGTCACTGTTGAACAATGCCATCTGAAAGGAATATAACATTGTGTAATCCTGACCCATGTCATGTGACCAAGAACATATAATAATGACAAGTCTCTTACTAGCATTCCTGTGTGTCACCCTTTGAGTCCAATGAGAACAAAATTATCCAACCGTATAAAAACTTGAGAGCAATTCTAGTTATATGGTCACTAGAAAAAGTGAGGCACCTCCAACCATAAAAATACATTGGGATTTTATAAATGGAGTGGTTATGTATGGAATAATTATATTCATAGGCATTTGTGTATCATACTACTGCAGAGACTGACAATATATCATGTCAGTCTGTGGCACTAGTGGCAGCTAGTGGAAAACCTTAGAAAGAAAAGGAAAATTATTCATATAGGCTGTGTCTACACTGGCACCCTTTTTCGGAAAAGGGATGCTAATGAGACACAGCGCAATTGCAAATCCGCGGGGGATTTAAATATCCCCGCGGCATTTCATGAACATAACTGCCGCTTTTTCCGGCTCGGGGTTTTGCCGGAGAAAAGCGCCAGTCTAGACGCGATCTTGTGGAAAATAAACCCTTTTCCGCAAGATCTCTTATTCCTACTTTCAAAGTAGGGTTACAGGAAGGGTTACAGTAGGGTTCAAAGTAGGAATAAGAGATTCCTTATTATTCCACATCTACACTGCAACACTATTTTGAAATAACTAGCACTATTCTGAAAGAACTTAGGCCACATCTACACAGCAGGCAGTTATTTTGAAAGCATGTCAAAATACAGTCAAGCTGGAGGAGCTTTACTCCAACTCCTGTAACCCTCATTGTACGAGGAGTAAGGAAAGTCGGAGGAAGAGTGCTCTATTTCGAAATAAGTGCTGTGTAGACACTCCCTATTTCAAAATAAGTTATTTTGTAATAAGATACGCAATTGACATAGCTCAATTTGCATAGCTTATTTCAAGTTAAGCCCTGCAGTATAGATGCACCCTTAGGCTATGTCTACACTGCACGCTTCTTGCGCAAGAACTGTTTTGTGCAAGAGTTCTTGTGCAAAAGGTCTTGCGCAAGAGCACATCCACACTGCCATGTGCTTTTGTGCAAGAGCGTCTATGGCAGTGTGGATGCTGTCTTGCGCAAGAAAGCTCTGATGGCCATTTTAGCCATAGGGGTTTCTTGCGCAAGAAACCCCTGTTGCCTGTCCACACTGTCTTCTTGCACAAGAGCTCTTGTGCAAGAGGGCTTATCCGTGGGGAGAGGAATAACTCTTGTGCAAGAAGCCCTCTGTTCCAATGCCTTACTGTAAATTTACTTGCGCAAGAACGCGCGTGCAGTGTAGATGCTCCACAAGTTTTTGCGCAAGAACGTTCTTGCGCAAAAAGCCTGCAGTATAGACGTAGCCTTAGTGTTCCTTGTTCTGGAAAAGACCTTTAACCAAGTTTCAAGGAAAGTTGTCTTGTGATGGGTGAAGGAGAAAATGGTACCAGAATTTTATGTGTGGCTTGTTCAAGCTATGTGTGCAGGTGTAATGTCAATAGTCAGAAGAAATTGTGTAAGTGAAACAGATGAACTATCATAAAGGTGGGAGTACATCAGAAATAAGCACTGGGCTCATTCTTGTTTATCTGCATCATGGGCACCTTTATAAAGCACAGAAGGAGGCACTTTGGTACATGCCGTTTGCAGATGATATTTTATGCAGTGATGGGAAAGATAGTCTATTAGAGTAACTTGATAAAAGGGCAAGTATGTTGGTGGGATATCGGCTCAAAATAAGCAGAGAAAAACAGAGTATGTGGTGTGTAATTTCAATAACACGCTGAAGAATTATTCTTGAAGCTAGATGGCAGACAATACCAAAACCACAAAATTTCAAATATCCAAGTTCAGAAATTAGAGCATAATAAAAGTCTGGCTCAAATGGAGACAGATGAGTGGTGCAGTATGTTTCAGAAAGATATCTGTAAGATTAAAAGGGAAAGTCTATAAAACAATTGGCCATTCAGTTTTAGTGTCTAATGTTGAGTGTTGGACAATGAAGGAAAATCAAGACCACATGATCTGCTTCAGAGAAATGCAAATGTTGAGATGGCTGAGGAAGAAAGAGCATGTGAGGAATGTGTATGTCAATGACACACTCAATGGAACACTCAGAAAAGAAAAAATGATGGCTTGTAGGCTCAGACATAAAAGTCAGTAAAGTACAGTTCAGATAATTATGTGAATAAGAGAGCCATAAGAATGGCCATGTTGGGTCAGACCAATGGTCCATCCAGATAAATATCCTGTCTTCTGACAATGGCCAGTGCTCAGAGAGAATGAACAGAAAAGGGCAATTATCAAGTAACTTCAACCCCAGCTGCTAGCAGTCAGAGATAAGAGACACCCAGGCTATGTCTACACTGCAGGGTTTTTGTGCAAAAATGGCTGGTTTTGCACAAAAACCCGTGGAAGGTCTACACCTCAAGCGCGCTTTTGCACAAGTAAATCAACAGTAAAACAGCAGAACAGAGGGCTTTTTGTGGTGTAGGCAAACCTCCTTCTACGAGGTTTTTGTGCTACAGCTGTTGCACAAAACTCCTTTTTGCGCTACAGCTGTTGCGCAAAACTCCTTTTTCTGCTACAGCTGTTGCCCAAAAAGGCGTGTGTGGATGCTCCACAGGGGTTTCTTGTGCAAATAGAGCCTATCTGAAAAAACACAGGTGCTCTGATGGCCATTTTGTGAATGGCCATCAGAGCTTTCTTGCGCAAGAGCGTCCATGCAGTGTGGATGCTCTCTTGTGCAAAAGCGCATCGTGATGCGCTTTGAGGTGTGGACACGCTTTTGCACAAGAAGTTTTTGTGCAAGAACTCTTCCACAAAAGACTTCTTGCGCAAAAACCCTGCAGTGTAGACATAGCCCCAGAGCATGGGGTTGCATCACTGACTATCTTGGCTAATAGTTCTTTCATGAACTTATCTAATTCTTTTTTAAAATCCATTTATACTCTTGGCTTATATAACATCTCTTGGCAATGAATTTCACAAGTTGACTATGCTCTGTATGAAAAAGTACTTCTTTATGTTTGTTTTAAACCTACCGCCTATTAATTTTATTGGGTGATCCCAGGTCCTTGTGTTACTTCCTCATTCCACACCATTCCTGATTGTATAGACCTGTATAACATCCCCCTTTCATCATCTCTTTTCTAAGCTGAATAGTGCCAATCTTTTAAATCTTCTTTCATATGGAAGCTGTTCCATACCACTAAACATTTTTGTTGTCTTTCTCTGTCCTTTTTCCAATTCTAATATTTCTTTTTTGAGACTGGTCCACCAGAATTGAGTGAATGGATTTATATAATGGCATTATGAAATTTTGTTTGATTATTTATCCATTTCCTAATGTTTCCTAACATTGTTAGCTTTTTTGAGTGCAGCTGCACATTGAACAAATGTTTTTAGAGAACTATCCACAATGACTTTAAGATCTCTTTCTTGAGTGATAACAACTAACGTAGACCCTACTGTTTTGTATGTACAGTTGGGATTGTGTTTTTCAATGTACTTTACGATTAATTTAGCACCATTGAATTTCAACTGCCATTTTGTTGCCTAGTCACTCAGTTTTGAGAGACCTTTTTGTAACAGATCTCACAATATGTTGAACACCACAGGTCCCAATACATACTGGCTGCATCTAGACTGGCATGATTTTGCGCAAATACTTTTAACGGAAAAGTTTTTCCATTAAAAGTATTTGCGCAAAAGAGCGTCTAGATTGGTCCCGGAGTTATCGTTAGAACAATGTGCTTTTGTGCAAAAGCGCGTCTACATTGGCGGGACGCTTTTGCGCAAAAGCAGAAGCCTGGAACCATTTTGAAGAGGACAAAAGGGTACCAGTCCTTTCCAGGGGTGGGGGTGGAGCTCCTTTGAGACACGTGCTTAAAGGGATCGCCCCGGACAGCCGTTTCTCTCCTGCTGCGTGCTATAGGACCTCTTGCAGGGACTGACAGCCGTAGCAGTTTTTGTGGTTGCCCTCTGCCTTTTTGGACACCACTGCCTTGTGCCTTTTAGTGCCTTTGCCTGTTTTTTTTTCATCTCGCTTGTTTTTTGTGCCATGGAGCCAGGGGTGGCCATGTGCCTGCTCTGGCCCCTTCCAGCCATTTTGGAGTGCCTGCAGCTGGTGCTCCAGGCTGGTGCACTCCTCCTCCAGGACCAGGAGGTGCTGATCGCTCTGGACTCCCTCACCAGGGAGGCCATGGTGTCCCTGTGGCATCCCCACCCCACCGTGGAGAGGCCACTGTGGAGACTGGACACCAGTACCGACTGGTGGAACCGGCTGGTCCTGGGGCAATGGGACGACCAGCAATGGCTCAGGAACTTTCGCATGCAAAAGCGGACGTTCCTGAAGCTATGTGCCTGGCTCACCCCTGCACTCCAGAGAACCACCAGCTGCGGGCACCCATCCCCATCGACAAGAGGGTTGCCATCGCGTTATGGAAGCTGGCCACCCCGGACAGCTACCAATCGGTGGCACCAGTTCGGGGTGGGCAGATCCACCGTTGGTGCCGTCGTGATAGAGGTAAGTCCCAGGGGGAGTGGGGAGTGGGGTGGGGGGAGGGTGCCACACTCCATGCCCGGGGCAGCCAAGACTCCAGGCTGGGTCACCCAGGGGTTTGGGCCGTCCCTCCCTTGCACAGGCCTGCTGGTGGGGGAGGGGGCCGTGGGGTGAGGGAGCCCTGGTGTGTGTGTGTGCGTGAGCACAGAGGGCATCACGGGGGAGGGGCCAAGGGAGCGCACACTCACCCTGCCTTATGTGATATGTTCCCCTGTGTTTATCTGCACCCTTCTGCAGGTCATCCGTGCCATCAATGACGTCCTGCTCCCAAGAGTCATCCTCCTGCGCGATGTGGAGGCTACGGTGGCCAGCTTCGCTGCCCTCGGGTTCCCCAACTGCGGGAGCCCTGGATGCAACCCACATCCCCGTCCGTGCCCCAGAGCATCGAGCGGCCCATTTTATGAACAGAAAGGGGTACTTCTCTATTGTACTCCAGGCCCTCGTGGCCCACCGTGGCCGCTTCCTGGACGTTTATGCGAGCTGATCCGGCAGGGCACACGACTCCCGCATCCTACGCAACTCTGGCCTGTTTCGCAGGCTGGAGGCGGGCACTTACTTCCCCCGGTGGGAATTTTCTGTCAGGATGTGCCCATGACCATCTGTGTTGTGGGGGATGCGGCCTACCCCCTGCTGCCCTGGCTAATGCGGCCCTACACGGGGCGGCCGGACCATAACCGGGCCCGGTTCAATGACTGCCTCAACCGGGCCTGCAACCAAGTGGAGTGCGCCTTCGGGTGGTTGAAAGCCCGGTTCCATTGCTTGCTCACCTGTCTCGGGATGGGTGAGCGGAATGTCCCGGAGGTAGTGGCCACGTGCTGCGTGCTCCACAATCTTGTGGAGCGGAGGGGGGAGGTCTTCCTCCCGGCATGGATGGCAGGCGAGGGCCAGGCCTACGAACAGCCCCGCACAGCTGCCATCCGCCAGGTGCACCAGGATGGGGTGCGCATCCAGGAGGCCCTGACGGACGTGTTCTCCCAGGCCCCATAGTAGGGTCGCTTCGGTCTCCCTTTACAACTCCCTCCCATCCCCTCCCGTCTTCCCCTCCCCTTCCCTTACCTCCCAATAAACAACAACACCGTTTTTTTGGAACACAAACTTGGAACATTTTATTTACAATGGGGAGGGGGGAGATGTAGGATGGGAGGGGGAGGAGACTTTGAACTGGGAGCAGGAGGAGCTACTGCTGGGAGGGGTGGCCTCTGCAACTGCTTCTGCGGGGGCAGCCCTGCACATGGGGGTCAGGCCGCGTTGGGGCAGGCAGCACGGGGAGGTGGGCAGGAGGGCCATTGCAGGAGGGGCCATTGCAGGAGGGGCCGGGACAGGTGCAGGAGGGACAGGAGCAGGAGGGGCCATTGCAGGAGGGGCAGAGACAGGAGCAGGAGGGGCCATTGCAGGAGGGGGCAGGGGCAGTGCTAGGGGAGGGATGGCGGGGGCATGGGGCAAGGCCATGCCATAGTGAATGGCATGGCCAATGTGCACGGTGAGCGTTGATATGGCATCCGCCATGCGGACACACTGGGCCTGGAAGGAGCCCCAGACCTCCTGGTGCCACTGCAGGTCCGCCTCCACACGCCACGTGATGGCTGCCTCGACACGTTCGACGGCCTGCACGTGGCGCCGAAGGAGCTGGTCCCGGTGCCGGACCCGCCGCCTTGGTGGTTGGGCGGCTGGGGGTGCTGCTGCTGCTGCCGCTGCCGCAGGGCTGGAGGGTCCCCGGCTTGTGCTTGGTCCCGCTGCAGGGAACAGAAGAAAGGATGGGTCAGTCAGGCAGCCCGGCCACTGTCCCCACACCCCATGCCCTCCACCCCTGAGCCCAGGTGACACCACAGTAGTGTGGCTTGGGCTCACTCGGTTGCCCCCCTTCTCCCCGTGTTGTATGTTTGCATACAGGACCGCCCCTGGAGTAGGGTCCTCCTCCATGTATTGTAACCACCGGTCTGTGTCCTGGCCCCATGGAGGGTGGGAGGGCGCTTGTGTTGTGTTAACCTGTGGAACTCCCTGCCGGTGGAGGCTGTGAGGCTTTGGGCTAATCAATGGTGTTTGACAGGGAGCGAGATGAATCCCCACAAAGTGCCTGGGAGCACATATGGCAGACATGGTCTGGGCTCTAAGATCCCCATCACATGGGATGTCTCCTGGACGGAACCAGGAGAGTGACTGGGGAGTGTACCATCCTTGCAGCAAAACTCAGGTGGCCCTAGGGCTGACCCGAACGCTTCCCCCCTTCCCCTCCCACTAGCCCTCACACATGGTAGCCCAGGGACATGTGTGGCTGCAGTGGGGACTTCCCTCGGGGGGCCAGCCAAGGCACCGGGAGCAGGCGAGGGGCTCAGTGGGGGCCACGCTCACAGGCTGTGACGCTGTGGTTTTCCCAGGAACAGCTGGCTGTGCCTCACAGCCAGGCATGGGACAGTGTGCCGTTCTGTGTGCTGCACCCTTGCGGAGGTGTGGGCTCTGGCCTGAGCCCCTGGGGCCCTGGCTGGTTCCAGCCGGCATCCACCCTTCCCCCCTTGTCCCGCCGGTTGTGTGTGAGCAGCACAGTCACAGGCGTGCCCTGGAGCTGCCTGCCGTGGCCACATGCCGCTCAGTCACCAGGCTGCACGTGGGTGCACGTGCTGCATACTGCCTAATGCTACACAGCATGTGCAGCTCACGTGGCCTGAGTGACGTGCTCTCCCCCTGTCAGCCGATGGTCAGGGCAGTGCATGTGTGTGTGTTACACCCGAGTCTTCAACTGCTGAGACACAAGGCCCCATCGCAGTGGGCAGTCTAGGTGAGACTGACGGGCGCCCCGAGGAGTTTAACGTCCGTGGCTTTACCGCTAGGACCGGGGCCCCGTCGCGGAGGGCAGCCAACAGGCTGACAGATGCCCCAGAGTTTATAGGAAGAGTTTATTACACCTCAGATTTTGACTGCTAGGATACACGATCCCTTCGCAGCGGGCAGCCTGGGGAGGCTGAGAGATGCCCCAACGGATCTGTCCCCTGGAAGTGACACGATCCAACGCTCAAGCTCTCCCTATATCTGTCCCTTATGACCGGCTGGAGTTCTTTTTAAGATTGTGCTTGGTTCTGTTACAGCAACTGAAGGAGTCAGGTCACAGCTTAAACAGTTACTATTTTATTGTTACAGGGTAAACTTAGCTGTTAAATGCTACTACTGTGTTACAGATAACACAGCCACTACAAAGGACAGGACAGAAATTACACTAATAAGTCACTTACAGGTACCATGAAACCCTTTGGTTCTCTGAGCTCTTATTAAATGCATGCAAAATAGACACCTAGCAGGTATATATTCTCACCCCTGCGTTCCAGACTTGGCGTGGCCAGCGTCTTTCTCTCAATCCCTCGGGAAGAAGTAGGGCGAGGTTGGGCGTCCCACAGACCTCGGGAGTCAATCAATACCTGCCAGCAGGTGTAGATGATTGGAGCTCAAATGGGGTGGGGTACTAAACCCCTCTTTATACCCCTTGGGTCACGTAGGCTTCTTCCTGGTCTCAAGTGGCCAATTAGGAAAAATGGCTTTGAACGCCAAGTTTCCCACGAAGGGTGCAAAGCATAATTCACACCTGGGAAAATGCAGACAATGGGCACCTCTGGTATGTGATGGGCCAAGATTCCTCTCCTGGGACAGTGCAGGCGTGTCAATTACTGGTACTAGCCATCAGGGCGGCGGGGAGACCCCAGGTCATCAGCTAGCCCATTTATTGTCTAGTTTCTGTTTATGGTAGAGTCAGGGACAGGCAGCACACCTGCGTTCCCAGGGCATCAAAGGCTGACTGCCTTTCTCTTGCTCTCTGGGGGGGGGGCAGGGGAAAAACAAGGGGTTCATGTCTGGCTACATTCCACCCCTTTGACACGCCTCACTATGTCCCAGAATGCAAGGCGGTGGTGATGCCAGCACGGTTTTGCCCTCCTTGGAGGAAGCTAAAATCGCCCTATCGGCAGGGTCTGATCAGATAATTTTGGATCAAGGGATTGATTAGGATCGCTTCCCAACGCCATATACCGGATTTGTGCAGAGGAGGTAGCAGTGTACACAAAACGCCTAACAATACATAGAAGTATGCAGCAAGCAATTACAACAAGTAAAATGGTTAATATAGTATTTACAATAGAGTGAAGGAATGTAGTTAACGAAAGTCCTAGGTGTTGGACTAGCCAATCTAGCCATGAGGCTTTTTCGTTCTCAGTTACAGCGTGTATTATTTTAACAGCGCCCTTTATAGCGAATGCATCTTGTTTAATTTGTAAGCAGCAAGATTGGTTAATTATCGCACATACTCTCCCCTGCTGGGCTAAAACTGCGTCTAAGGCTATTCACTAATGCCTTCTCCAGCTCAGCTACTCCAAGCCAGGGCAGGAATGCGCGGGTGAACTGGTGAAAAATCTGTAGGGCGTTCTATAAGGGGGTTCAGGGTGAATCTTCTTGGCATCCGGTGCAGGAAACTTCCAAGGTTAGTGAGACCAGGAGCCATGATGTGGGGGTGTACAGTGAGCCCCCCAGGGGCAGCGTGCCCCAGTGAGCAGCACCCTATTTAATTCAGTGGCAGATACTTGTAGGCTTTCTGCCTGCAAATGAAAAAGAGTCCTGGCTCTTCCTTTAGAATAGGGGAGTAGGGTCCCTTATACCACCCTGTTCCAGTGGGTCCTTTCTTTGGGGTATGGTGGGTAGCACAGTAACTATCATTAGCAGCTGTGCAATGCAAGGCAAGCAGCAAGTCCTGTAGGACCTGATCCGCTGCAAAAAAGCTCTGCCCTAGCACACTGGTTTGGGATTAGGGTGTTACTGGTTACCAGTGTGGGGTTGTATATTTGACCGGTGTTAGGAATAATGAATAATGACTGATTGTACCAGGCTTTTCCTTCCGGGTATTGGCTGAAGTTTAGGGGAATAATGGTAACATTGCTAGATAGTGGTGTGCCACCTTGGGAGATGTTATATCCCCAGCACCTTAAGGGTTTTTGGTGGGTTGCACTGGGATAGACATCCCAGACTTTTAATTTCTCATTAAAACTTACAGTGTGGGTACACTGCTGATCCCCTAACCACCCGAGGTGGGGTCCGGTACCATTTTTGTTCTCAAGGCAGATGGGGTACGCTTCCCTGGAGGTTCCTGTTATATACTCCAGAGGTTGACCCCATAGTGTAGGTTGCCACTGTCCATGCCACCCCCAAGTTCCTTTCCCAGAGCCATTCCGAAGATCCTGGTGGTCGGGGTCGCTGTTGTTGAACCAGGCTGGTCCCCATCTGAGGATGTCGCTCTTGTTCCACTAGCTGTTCAAGTTTAGAGGAACAAATTCAATCCCTAGTCCTGTGGAAAAGTTCAGCAGTGTACACGTCCAACAGTCCGTGGCGCCAGTTTGGATGGCATTCTGGAAAGGGTGTCTGGGAACAGCGGAGGCTGCTGTGGCCACAAGGAATGTTACAACGAGTCCAAACATCATGCTGTCGCTCGGATCGGGGTCTGCCACACAACCAAGTTTGATTCTAAAAGAAAGCACAAAGTCAACCGGTCTTGGATACAATCCAAGCCTTAGTTATAGTTATTGGCATCCTTACAGAACTTGTGGTGGTCCACATCCCTTTTCCTTTATAAGTTTGGAGAACGTGTGTCTGTGTTCCAAGGCTGGGGTGTTTAATTACAATGGTGTTCCCAGGAGCATATTTGGGAGCCATTATCTGATTGTATTACTTGGGGTGTTGGGACGAGTTCTGTTGAGTGGTTTAGTCCCGTGATGGTTGACAACCCCGTTGCTAATCGGGTCGGGTAGGCAAAGCCGATTCCCGAGACAATCTCTACTCCAGTCAAAACATATTTCCTTCTCTGTCTGGTGGAGGGTAATGGGCCAATGTAATCAATTTCCCAGGTTGCCCATTACCAGTTTTAGCAAGGAGGGTGGCCTTGTTCACTAAGCCCCATACCTCCTGGTCCTTTTCTTAAGCATATTCCTGAAAAAAAATCTGAGAGTTGCTTTAACTCTCAGTACCCATCCTTAAGGGAATCTAGCTCTGTCTGGGTACTGAGGGACATGCATTTCTACCTCTCCACTTCTGCAGCAGAGGCTTTTAAATTTTTGCAGTTTCATATTTGCATTCTTATATTCAGTCAATTTGAAGAACTCCTCATTACAGGTTTTCCATAGAAGTCAAGCTGCAGCTGCTTCCCTCTTCATTGGAGCCAAGGGTTTACATATCCACAAGTAGTTAGCCAATTTGTCTTCTAGGTCTGAAATTGTATGGACAGCAGCTAACACTTGATCAAACCAAGGGCTGTGCCGAACCTTTGCAAGATTTTGTTCAAAAGGGTAACATCTTTTACAAATGCCAATTTCTCAGTCTTCTCTCTGGGAGCCTTCTTAAAAGACTGCTTACATTTAAACATTTTCTAGTATACCCAACCTCCTATTGGGACTAAAATAGCAATACCAATACCTCCTTTTTTTTTTCTCTCTTTCTTTCAGGGGATAAGGCAACACGCCACATTTATTGAACATACATAGATCAATCAATACTTATCATATGCATATGATACATTACACTCATGTACTCTTACACACCCACAAGCACACTCCGTCTTGTTGTTACCAAAGATTGCTCCCCCTTTTGTATCTGTTCTCACATTTAGCATTGTGCAAACATAAATCCTTTTAGATTCTCATTTTTATGTTTGACTTCTTTTTCCCATCTTTCTTTCTGGAGGGCTACAATTTGAACTTTCTGATCTCAGATAGTTTGCTGATCAAACTTAGCTATTACCTGCAAAGCTTCTTTGTGCTGCCAGCTAGGGCATTTGCATCCCAAAGGAAATTACAACCTGTTGTGGCTCCTGGAGCCTCCACAGCATTTTAATTTGTTTGCAGTTTTTACCCCTTCTACAATATGCATGGCATGTCACAGGAAAATGTGCATTCTTTGTTTACAACACTACTTAGCCACATTAAACTTTGCATAGGGTGTAACTCTTTCTTTATGCTTACAGTTTTCCTGTACTTTCATTAAACAACTTGAACTGAAATGGTCTTACTGAAAGTAAACCAAACCAATTTGTTTTAAACCTACAAACAAGATTACTGGACCTTGAAAACCTAATTTATTTACATTATATATATGTATATTTACACACAGATACACATACATTCTCTCTGAACCTTTCTTACACTATTTCTACATAGCTGTACAACAATTACATTCCCTTTTTATTCATTGGGGTAGTTAAGTTCCAATAGAACCCCCTCCCTTTAGAGTTCTTTTAGCAGTATCTATAATCAAATGTACAGATTTGAGTCAAATTTGCCTGGATTATTTACAGACATTCCTTTGGAAAAAGGGCCCATTTTTCCTTCAGGATGGCTGCAAAGAAACCACAATTTTCTATCTACACCATTTTAGCATTTGCACAACTGCTCAATTCTCTCCATTCTCTGTAGAGTTAAATTCTCTGTGGGTTTTTCTTTTCTTAAAACACTTTCTTATCTCTAAAAATAAAATAAAAAAACTGGCCTTGTTTCAGATATTACTCTTGTCAGTATTGTTTTAAGGATTTAGATTTCCAGTACATGTACTTACTGCCTTTTTCTCAGTTCTACCACAAGGCCTTCAATCTATCTGTTACCTGCCTGCTTGTCTGGGCCTGATCCTGTTTTCCTTGCTAAATGGAAAGTGGCTCTTTTCCACAGACTCAGGCTTTGTCCCATTCTTTAACTTGCAGGCAGTTCTATACTTACAGAACTGCACCCACAACTCCTCAGGATTTCCCCAATCCTTTTCTAACATTTCTCTATCCCATTTTGGGTTGCCCCAACCTTCCTGGGCAAAATTCTTTTCTACTTTACTGAAATCAGTATTTACCATGACTAGTTTCATGTTGCTGTATTTAAACCTATAACACAATCCTGCTGACTACGCCAATTCTGTCAGCCGATGGTCAGGGCAGTGCATGTGTGTGTGTTACACCCGAGTCTTCAACTGCTGAGACACAAGGCCCCATCGCAGTGGGCAGTCTAGGTGAGACTGACGGGCGCCCCGAGGAGTTTAATGTCCGTGGCTTTACCGCTAGGACCGGGGCCCCGTTGCGGAGGGCAGCCAACAGGCTGACAGACGCCCCAGAGTTTATAGGAAGAGCTTATTACACCTCAGATTTTGACTGCTAGGATACACGATCCCTTCGCAGCGGGCAGCCTGGGGAGGCTGAGAGATGCCCCAACGGATCTGTCCCCTGGAAGTGACACGATCCAACGCTCAAGCTCTCCCTATATCTGTCCCTTATGACTGGCTGGAGTTCTTTTTAAGATTGTGCTTGGTTCTGTTACAGCAACTGAAGGAGTCAGGTCACAGCTTAAACAGTTACTATTTTATTGTTACAGGAGTAAACTTAGCTGTTAAATGCTACTACTGTGTTACAGATAACACAGTCACTACAAAGGACAGGACAGAAATTACACTAATAAGTCACTTACAGGTACCATGAAACCCTTTCGGTTCTCTGAGCTCTTATTAAATGCATGCAAAATAGACACCTAGCAGGTATATATTCTCACCCCTGCGTTCCAGACTTGGCGTGGCCAGCGTCTTTCTCTCAATCCCTCGGGAAGAAGTAGGCGAGGTTGGGCATCCCACAGACCTCGAGTCAATCAATACCTGCCAGCAGGTGTAGATGATTGGAGCTCAAATGGGGTGAGGCTACTAAACCCCTCTTTATACCCCTTGGGTCACGTAGGCTTCTTCCTGGTCTCAAGTGGCCAATTAGGAAAAATGGCTTTGAACGCCAAGTTTCCCACGAAGGGTGCAAAGCATAATTCACACCTGGGAAAATGCAGACAATGGGCACCTCTGGTATTTGATGGGCGAAGATTCCTCTCCTGGGACAGTGCAGGCGTGTCAATTACTGGTACTAGCCATCAGGGCGGCGGGAGACCCCAGGTCATCAGCTAGCCCATTTACTGTCTAGTTTCTGTTTATGGTAGAGTCAGGGACACGCAGCATACCTGCATTCCCAGGGCATCAAAGGCTGACTGCCTTTCTCTTGCTCTCTGGGGGGGGGGCAGGGGAAAAACAAGGGGTTCATGTCTGGCTACACCCCCTCCGGGTGCCTGGCTCCCCCCCGCCCTTGTGAGTGCAAAGTGCAACACTCACCGGTGGATCCTTCCCCGCCCTCCGAGGACGCACAGGAGACATCGGGGCTGCCGGAGGGGGCCTGGAGGGTGACGGTGCTGGCCTTGTCCTCTGACCTGCTGGCGGTGTCTCCTTCCCCCGCTTCGCTGGTCCTGGTGACGGGGGGGCGCACACTGGTGTCCACAGGGACGGATGGTTCCTGGGGTGCTGGCTGGCCCAGGATGCGGTGGAGCCGTTGGTAGTGGGGGCAGGTGTCGGCTCCTGCCCCCTGGCCCTCGCTGGCCCGGACATAGCCTGGGCGAGCGCCTGGGCCATGCGGTGAAAAATGTCTGCATTGCGGCGCCGGGAGTGGGTGCTGTGCAGGGTCTCCTCCTCCTGCCAGAGGTCCAGGAGGGCCTCCAGCTCCCCCAGGGACCAGGATGGGGCCCTCCATTTCCAGCCCCTTGGGGCCTCCTGTGCTGGGGGTGCGGGTGGTTGTTTCCCCCCTGGAGCTGCCATCATGCTCTGGGTGGCTGTTGGGGATGGCAGGGGCCACGTGGCAGAGCTCTCTGCAGAGCGTGGCAAAGCTGCTTCTGCCTCGTGGCCTCTGCAGGCTGCGTCTGCCTTGAGGGGGCTCGGGTTACCAGGAAGTCCGGGAGCTGCTTGCAGGTACGGAGCGTCCAAGCGGCCACTAGGGCTTTTTTCCATTTAGCCTGCTTTTGCGCAAAATGTCTTAGCTGCCTGTCTACATTGGCCTCTTGCACAAGAACACTTGCGCAAGAGGGCTTATTCCTGAGCAGGAGCATCAGAGTATTTGCGCAAGAAGCACTGATTTCATACATTAGAAGGTCAGTGTTCTTGCGCAAATACCCGTGGCCAGTGTAGAAAGGCGGCAAGTTTTTGCGCAAAATCTTGCCAGTCTAGACGCAGCCATTGTGACAAAGTCAGGTGAGAGAGCAGCATTAGAGTGGGGAAAAAGTCAACCTTGGAGGGGGGCCGGAAAGCCAACTCCCTTGTTATCAAGGAGTGGGCCAATTAGGAGCATCTGACAAGAAGCTGTCTAGAGCAGATTAGGGATCAGCTGAGACTGAGCTACCTTGACCAGCTGACTCCACTTCAGGCCTGCTGGAGACCTTTTAAAAGACTCCCCTGTTAGGTGGAGGGGAGAGTGAGAGTGATGCATATAGCCATCCTCACAGTTACAGAGTGAGAAATAGGAGGAGAGGCTGGGCTCCCTACTCTCCCCTCAGGGACAGACTACTAGGCTAACCCTGGTTCTGAGAGGAAGGCTGATTGCCATGTCAGACAGGGGGTACTTTGCCTGAGGTCCTTCTCACCAAGAGGAGAAGAATAGAGGCTGGCAAGAGTAAGAGGGGCCCTTACCACAATATTGATGCAGGATTTGCAATTTATCTTTTTCTACTGTGACAATGGACCAATTATTCCTATTCTTTGTTTCCTACCATTTAACCAGTAACTGATCCATGAGAGAATGTTCCCTCTAATCCTATGACTGCCTCTTCGTTTGTGTGTAGTTTTGCTTTTTCTAAATTAAATGCCACCATGGTACTGTAGTTACTTTGGTATTTTTCCCTTACAAGGCTGTTTGTTTACATTATTATTGCTATTACTGAGTGGTTCAGCTATATTCATCTCTTGCAGCAGATTCTCTGTATCATGTAGGACTAGATCAAGAATTTCCTCTCTCTTCATGGGTTCCATAACTAGCTCTTCTGTATCCTATCCTGTTTTAGTATTTTTCTCTGATCTCCCTGAGCATTTCACTGTCACCATCCAGGCCAGACAGTTGGTAGTATATTTCCACTGCCTAAGAATCCTAGGCATGGTTTAAACTGCCCTTCCCCTCTTTAGGAGTCTTTGTTTACTAGAGCTGCATTCACCTGTTGTGGAACAGCATTTCCACACAGCCTGCTTCCCCCACTGAAAGCTGGGTGGAACTTCAAGAGACTAACCCACAGTGAGTAGAGACAGCAATAGCAGCAGAAGCTGATGGTGTGCATTGCTGATAACTGGCAGAACAGCCAATGGAGTGGAGCAGCTGGCAGAGTGACCAGGGGAATGACTGGCAGAGTGGAGCACTTGTCAGGACAGCCAGCAAGGTGGTGCAGTGGCTGGCAGCAGGGTGGCGATGTCAGAGCAAGTGCTCAGACAGCAGAGCAACAAAGGTCCTTCTTCCCCCAGGTTGGGAGGTGACTTCATGCAAATGCATGGCTAAACTCTGGGTCTTCACTAAACAAGGGCAATGACTGTGACTGAGGTGTGATAGAGGGAAATAAGGGGGACACTTTAAATAAACTTTTGGTTGTTGGAATCAAGAACCTGAAGCAAAAACCACTGTCCAGCTTACTTGGAGGTGGGTGTTTTGTTTACAGTAGTATGTTTATGAATCCTGCTTGCAGCATTTCCCCAAACGAATACTGGATTATATCCCTCCTATCATTAAAAAACTATCTGCTACACTCAGACTCTGTGCTTGTGAGAGGCGAGGTATTGTGTCTTACAGGTGCCTTGGGGTGGAGTGTAATTTTTCAAGGTCGCTGGTGAGGAGGAGGAGGGGGCTTCAGATGGTTCTATGTTATATTATTGAAAATGAGTCCCCAGATATTGAACCTGCCCAGTTGCTCCTGACTCCACGGCTGTGTCTAGACTGGCCAGTTTTTCCGGAAAATCAGCCACTTTTCCGGAAAAACTGGCCAGCTGTCTACACTGGCTGCTTGAATTTCCGCAAAAGCACTGACTTCCTCCTGTAAGAAATCAGTGCTTTTTGGAAATACTATGCTGCTCCGTTCGCAAAGTCCTTTGCAAAAACTTTTGCGCAAAAGGGCCAGTGTAGACAGCTGAGATTTGTTTTGCGCAAAAAAGCCCCGATCGTGAAAATGGCGATCGGGGCTTTTTTGCGCAAAAGTGCGTCTAGATTGGCCACGAACGCTTTTCTGCAAAAAGTGCTTTTGCGGAAAAGCGTCCGTGCCAATCTAGATGCTCTTTTCTGAAAATGCTTTTAACGGAAAACTTTTCCGTTAAAAGCATTTCCGGAAAATCATGCCAGTCTAGACGTAGCCCTCCTGGCAGAAGGGTTATACCTATTTATGTATGTATTAATAAGTGGGGGGTAATAATTTGTGATTATTACTTTTAGTTTGGTGCTGTTATGTTTGCATTTGACTTTTAAAAATCAGCCATGAGGTTGGAAATGTGACAGTAGCCATCTGAATCAGTAGATACTGAAACCTGCCATGTGACAAAGGTGTATGTGTAACCTTTGGTAACTCTGACATATACTATATGACTGGAACTAGGCAATAAAGGCCAGTCCCTTGCCAGCATTCATGTCTGTCATACATTTGTTACAACATTCAAAAGCCTGTGACGTCTTAAAGCAGTTTCTGGTGACTCAGAATAAGAGTCCTGCATTCCAAAGAAAGTCAGGTGTTAATACTCAGATGAGAAAAACATAGTAATTTCAGCTAGCTCATAGTGGTGGGTGGAACTTCTGGGCCCAGTCATCCTATAAAAGAGGCTAATGCCTCTTTTTGAACAAGAGAGAATTAGGGGCTGCTGCAGAAGCAGTTCTCCAGGGACAAATGAATATGGTGTAATAATTTAGACTGAGGTTTATGTGTTGTTTATATTTGAGTCATCAATAAAAGCAAACCCTTTGAGGGGCTAACTTTGGACTACATATGATAGTGGTGAAATCTGATCAGAGCGTCTGCTGTTTACAGGCTCTCTACAAATTGAAGAGGTATAAAATAAATAGTGATGGAAGATCATTTGTTTTAAAGTGTCATTCTTTATAAATGCAATCTGCCCCCTTCAGAATGCCTAAGGATATCTGTTGATTGTAGGAAGGAAATGATCTGCTACTTGAATAAAAAATTAGACTGCTTTAAATTATTGGGCCCCTAGCTGCCTGACAAATGAATTTAAAATGCTAAAGTATGTCTCCTTCATCAATACAATTAGTTAATTACTAATTCTCCTAAGGATTTAAGACTTTAAATAAAATAAGAAAACACGATGTATGAAAGTCCAGGTTCCAACCTGAATCTCTCACATGTCTTGTACAACAAATATGGATACAAATTCATCATTTGTGAGATTACCTGCATTGTCTACATGGTGCATAATACCCTTCTAATGTGGAAATTCTCATTTCTTTTCCTAAGACAAAACTCAACTCATCCTTTATATGAAGCTCCATCTGGCAGCTCCATATAATTTGGAAATCCATTACTGAATATATAGAAGAGAGCGCAGACTTATGAGATCTAGGAACTCCTCAGTTCTAATTCTAAATCTGATAATGGCTCTCTCTCTCTTTTAATCCGCATTCCACATATTAAATGAAGATAATACATAGAAATTTCTTTGGAGACATTAAAAGAGGTAATTAATGAAGGTTTGAAAAGCACTTTGAAAATGAAAAGTGCATCATAGATGTTAAATATTAATATATGGTGCAAAAATAAATGAGGATTAAATTCAGGAAATTGGTAATGGGATACAAAGCCTTTCAAATCAAGGTTGCTTTAAATCTAGCTCAATACAATAGTCACCAAAATTTGCCACAATCCAACAGTTATTCTGTGAGTTGTACAAAATGAATTAGGGTGCATCTGGACAGCACCCTTCTGTAGGAATAAGCTACGCAATTTGTGCTATGCAAATTGCGTAGCTTATTCTAAATCTAGGTTGTAAGAGCTTATTTTGAAACTTGGCGCTGTGTAGACAATGCCAAATTTCAAAATAAGGCACTATTCTGACAAATCCCTTAACCTTCATTGAGCTAGGATTACAGGGATGCTGGAATAGTGAGCCTGCTATTTCAGGAAATAGTGGGAGTGTCTAAAGACACGGCATTGCTATTTCGGGATACTTCCAGTATCCCAAAATAGCACCACAGTCTAGACATACTCCTAGTTATCAGACCACCTCCTGTAGCTCCATGTGCAAAACCTCACATAAACGGAAGAAAAAACCAGGCTATATTAATTATTGTCATTAACACATGCAGCTCTTGTGATTATATTTTAGTGGTGAATTTTACTTAGTATAGTCTGAAATAGTCCAAGTCTACAGACCATCAGAGCATATCATTTACATGGGCTGCTACAAGGTAGGCTTTTGAGGGAAATCAGCTTTGAATGTTAAGGAAGGGGCTTTCTGGGATGCTTCATACTTGGTTTTGCTGTTTCTGCCAGGAACACCTGTGGCCAGATTTTCAAAGATATTTGGGTATCGAGTGGAATTTTCAAAAATTCCTAAACAGGCTTTTAACCTGCTTTACCTCCTGGAATGCTTTTGAAAATCCCGGTAGGTGCTTATCTTGAGGCAACAGAATATCTTTGCAAATAGAACACTGGGCAGGTGCCTTTTTTAATAGAAAACATGAATCCAGGGTTAGATATCCACAAAGCAACATGAATCCTAAACATATCTAGGTAACTGTAAGACAAAATATATTCCTTTTACTCTGTGGGAAATATCATTCCATTGTGATCCTGCAGGAGTCCAGGATGTTCACATCTATTGTCATTCTTCTACCAGCAAAGCATTCTCACTTATTAGCAGGCCTACAACACAGTCTCCACTGCGTGTGTCCTACCTCCATCGCTGAACAGGCTCACATCTAACTTGTCTCCACTGTCTTATCTTTGCCAACTTCCTGTTTTTGGACTGTTTCCTACTCTTTCTAGAACTTAGTCCAAAAGTTCCAGAATTGCATCCCAGTGAATTACCAAAACTGCTCCTGAATGTTATGCCTTATAACAGGGCTGAAGTTCTACCAGAGTTGAGGTTCACATATGGGAGTAACTTTGAATAACTGGCACAGAGATACTATGTGTGACTGGCAGTTTTCCTGTGGAACAATATGGATAAATAGGGTGAGCCAAAACAAAGCTGCTCCAGGGAACACACTGGATTGCATTAAGATGAGGATGATAATTAATGCACACTATCTCTGATCTAACACTTTTTGCCAGTAGATTAGGAAGTCAACATAATTATCACTATTTTACAGATGGAGAAACAGAGGCACCTATCTGGGATCAGCAGTCAGAGATCAGATTCAGTAGTGCATCTGAACAGCTAGTAGCAATGTAGTGCTTGTGTTCATTAAGTTGCTTTATATGGAAGAAGGTCAAGAATTCAAAGGTGGGAAAGAAGATATTATCTGAAGGGAACACTGAGTCTGCACACAGGATACTACTCTATTCCATTTAGCCTTTAGCCATCTCTAGCAATAAAGAATTAAAGGATAAAAACATTATCTTAACTTTCCTTGTGTTTTCTATAGAACCTAAGATATATTTGAGACAGCACCTAATGTTAATTGTGCTTAGGTTAATACCTTTTTTTCTGAAAGAATTTATTTTTACCATCTGAATGTTTGATTTTGTGAATATCTGTAAACATAAAAGCACTTTTATTTTAATTAGATTCTTCTGGTTTGATCTTGAGGTTTCTTTAATCCTAGTCACCTCACTTTGGAGGAGAAAGATCTGGAATGTAAGAGATATATCATGTCTTTGAACCCAGGCTATGTCTACACTGCACAGTTATTTCGGAATAAGCTTATTCCGGAATAGTTATTCCGAAATAGCTTATTTCAAAATAGCATGTCTATGTGGCAGGGAAGTCTCAAAATTAGTCTGAGGCAGGGTTTCCTAATGTAGATGTGCTATCTCAATTTACAGCCCCAGGAGGAATAACTTAGAATGGCCCTGGTGAGGGGCTATTTTGAAATAGCAGAAGTGGAGCATCTACACATGCTCTATTTCAGAATAGCTATTTCAGAATAGGTGTTATTCTTTGCAGAATGAGGTTTACAGAAGTCAGAATAAGCTGTCCATTATTTCAAAATAATTTCAAAATAATGAAATTGCTGTGTAGACATTTGCATAGTCGGAATAACGGCCGTAATTCCGAAATAACTTTGCTGTGTAGACACACCTTGGTGATCTAATTTTACACTGATTAAGAGAGAATGTGTTTGGGGAATAGGCAATGCAAGATGGCATTTCCAAGCTTAACTGGCATAGAGTGTGCATCTGGGAAAGGATAGCTAGTTATGTAAGCACTCACATTACATTTGAAAGTATCCATGGCTCCTCAGATCCCAGTAAAACGCCAGAAGTGGAAGACATAATATGACTTCCTCTTCCAGAGTAAGTGTCTTTGGAGCTGAGGATTCTCTACACAGTCTGCTCAATTATCTCTTTCCTTTGGCACCTATGTCACCATTTTGCAACAGTAAAAAGTTGTAAATTAATTTTCCCTGCAGTCTGTTGAATTTTCATTGTCATGTGAAAACTGCTTTGAAGTATTAACTTTCAGCTAAGGGAATCCATAACAATCATTCTCTTTTATATTAGGATTGTGTTGGCAGAGCCAGAAAAGTATGCACATTCATCATCACTGAGTAACTTGTGATATTTAAATCGGTAAACCTTGTCCGAGCTCTGCCCTTCTCCTCCTTTTTGACCATTGAGGATCCTGCACCTGTCAAGTCCTGCATGAACTTTTCCAGAATAGGATGATTCCAAGCCAATTGGAGCAGTGGGGGGGAAAGCATGCAGGCAAGTGCTAGCTTCCCTGTGCTGTCCTTTCCCCAGCTCTGGAGGGCGTTGCGGGGGGAGAATGAGGAGGAATGGCAGAGCGCAGAACCATTTCCATTTCCCATGGGCCACAGGATTTGTAACTATCTGTCACAGCTATCTTATTATTAGCAATCCTTCACTTTTATATTTCAATGTTCTATCAGTCTGTATTATCCTACTTTACCCCCCCTTAGGGAAGCAGGAAGGGCTGGAGGGCATGCTAGGATTCTTTAATGTCAACTACTCTTTATCTTCAGCAAATATGGACTTGTCAGGGGATTTTTGTTCAAAGCCCAAAGCCTTATATTTGTAATTATTATCAAATCTTGTCAATGATTTTCCTGTTACAAATGTTGAAGTGCTTCTGTTTAAAAGCCTTCATATATAGTTGCTTTTAATAGTACTCCAACAGCTGAATGAAATTTTAGTTATTGTTTTTTTAAACCGAAAAATACTCTACCAATTTTGAGAATTTGAGTCTTCAATTTACATTTCACAAACAACATGTATTTTCAGTGGGCCTATGGCATGTTCAGGAGAAGCTGGAATTATCATAAAGCTGGAATATTTGGAAGGTACAGAATCACCCCCTGTGACTTAGATTGGGAAACATCCCTGTGACCGCAGCAAACCTAATCAAAATAAGTGTCCAGCTACAGTGCTGCTGTGAGTCATATAAAAGAGAGCAGTTGACACAAATACTTGAAAAATAAGTCAACTGAACTTCATTCAACACACATTGGGATGGAAATGTAGTTACATAATAAGCCCCATGTTTTGAATGGGTTCACTGTAAAATTAGATATGCAAAGATTAAAATACAGATGAGACTTTCTGCATCACTGAAACAAGAAGAATTCAGGTGTGTGGGTAGTTAATTACCACAAGACAATAAGTTGCCTCATATTTGGAGTCACCGACATTTTTTAATCACATAACCTCTCCCTGTTCTGTTTTTCTGATGTGTCATTATGCGACAGTATCCCTGATACCATTTCAGTCACTCTTTGCCTCTTTAGTTTTTCAATTATAGATAATTATTAGCCATGTGAGTAGAAGCAATCTGGAGTTTATTCTCGGGTAAATTTTCTAAGCACCTATGTGTCATAGGTGCTTAAATCATGGTGACTTGCAATATAATTTAGCCTCCAAAGTCATTAAAGGACTTATGAAAATGTTTCCCTTCTAGCTTCAATACACATAAGTTTCTCAATGGTAAAAAGTGAATGCATTCTCCAGTAGCCTTACCAGACCTAATCAGTGTTGTTGTTATAGGCAGAGCAAGCAACAATGCCTAGAATTAAGTTTTCCTTACACTTTTCCCTTATAGGACCCTTATAACATTTCCAGACTTGAACCATTCATGCTGAAAATTTCCTTGCGAGGACTGGAGTCTGCCTCAGGATGCTTATTTCTGGAAAGTTTCTTCTAAAACCATTCAACCAAGAAGAAGATCGAAGGAGGGAAAGGGGGACTATGGGGCTTGTTTTTTGTTGATTTTTTTTTCTCATATTAAGAAAATTCTTTCTACCATTTCACTGACAAGTTTTAGCATCTCCATGCTTGAAATGTGGCAAGAAGGAAACGTTCCTTTATCAGGAATGAGCCTTTTGCAATCCCCATGAAAATTCATCCAGATTTGGCCAAGGTCCAAAAAAAAATCTGTTTGCACATACTCAAAAAAGTTTTGTTGGATTTGGCAGCTAAATTCTCTAAAGATCCCAGTATCCATCCACACTGAGCATGTGCCATATTATACAAGATGCTCCCTGCAATTGCTGACATACAAGGCACCACAGCTGAGAGCAGAGAGACTCTCCCTCCTGTGCTTTTAGTGCTCCCCTACCCTGGATGTGGCCCAGACCCCTTCTGGGAGGAAGCAGTTACACTAGAATGAAGTTTGAGAAAGGTCAGGCATAGGGAGAGAGGGTTGTAGAAGCCAGTGGGTAAGGAGGATTGGAAGGGGGGAGAGTGGAAGAAGCAAAGGGAGAAAGGGACACTGGAGCTCATGGATGATGAACAAGAACTAAGGTCGTTGAAACCAAAGGGAATAGACTGGCACAGAGGAAGGGGAACAGGAGCCAGGAAGATGTGGCATGGATAGGAGCAGAGGCATAGGTGCTGACTTTGTGGATGTTCTGGGGCTAGGGCACCCAAGACAGCAAGCCCCCCCATGCTTCTTGCCCACTGATGGCTCTGCCAACTAATTCCACCCCCTCCCTTCCAGTGCCTCCAGTTTGCTGCAATCAGATGTATTACAGCATCTGTGATGCTTTGGAAGGGAGGGGAAAAGTTCGGATGGGATGTACTCAGGGGAAGAGGCAGGAAAGAGGTAGGGTGGGGGTTGGGAGTTGGGGGAAGGGATGAGGTGGGAGTGGGGCCTAAGACAGTGCAGGGACAGGAAAAGGTAGAACATTGGGGGTTTGAGTGATGGGGTCATATGGGAGGGCCTGAGGCGGAGCAAGGGGTTGAGCACCTCCTGGGCCTGGAGGAAGTTGGCAGCAAAGGTGAAAGAGGGCAGAAGCAATGAGCAGTTTGTGTGAACAGGTAGAGGGGCACTAGAGTTTTGGCATTTCCTAACTTTGCAACCTTAATGTGCTTTTCACATATTTTAAATGGATATAGTATTGTCTACAATGAAATGGAAGCATTTGACCATTTTTAAAATCTTACAGCTTTTTGTCTTTAATAACAAACTCATGTGCAACCATGGCCAGCACTTAGCACCCCAAAAGATCAAAATGTGGATTTCATTTGAAAAATGACTAAAAATGGCATTGTGGTCTTATTTCCTTTCAATTATTTCCATTTTGTATGTACTCAATTTATAAGTAAACATCTTTTCTAACAGCCAGCCTTGAAAACCCAGTAGGGATCAGAAGATAAAGCTGGGTTCTTTCTACCTTATTCATCATCACTAGTATGACAGTTCTATAAAACAAACTATTCTCTCAGTTACACATATGCAATTTTTTAAAATTAAACCGTCCATAATAACGGTACAGATTGTGTCTTCAATATATTTGCACAGATATATTCCTTAATTTGGTTAATGATTTTGGTGATCCACAGAAAGGAACAGAATCCATACTTTTAGTTATCTCCAGAAGGGTAGCCAAGTTAGTCTGTAACAGGAAAAACTTAAAAAACAACAAATAGTCTAGTAGCACCTTAAAGACTAATAAAACATGTGGATGGTATCATGAGCTTTCGTGGGCACAACCCACTTCTTCAGATGACAGGAGTATTAGAAGTCCAGATCCAAGAAAAAATAAGGGAAGAGGGAAGGGGGGGAGGGAGAAGGGAAAAAAGAGAAAAAAGGAAGGGAGGGAAAAAAAGGAGAGACAGTGAGTAGATGGTTCAAATAGTTACAAGAGGCTGATAAGAACAATTAGCACCTCCATTGGTTGGTTGGTTGGTTGGTTAAGTCATTAGGATGTGGAAGGTAGTGTGGGAGCCAGCCGATGTCCCTATTCATATCATTTGTATAAGAATTAAACTTGTGAATGAAGTTAAGTTCCAACCCTTCTCTGTGTATTTGGCTTGTGGAATTGGCCTGAAATAAAATGGTGACTTGGAGATTCATTAATGAGTGTCCAGGCAGATTAAAGTGTTCTCCAACAGGTTTTTGTGTATTGCCATATTGGATATCTGATTTGTGTCCATTAATTCTTTCCGGTAGAGATTGTCTAGTTTGGCCAATATACATTGCAGTGTATACATATTTGTTGTTTTTTATGTTTTTACTTTTAGTTATGTTAGCTCTGCAAGGCTAATAGGGACACAATGTAGTGAAAGATGATTTTTGTCACTCACCTCAACAAATAGGACTAAATGCACACAGGATGAAATTCACTCTTTTTGCAGAGGTCCAGCACAAGGCCCACACATTATTTAAATCCCTCTTAAACCCTATTCTGAAAGCTTACATGGGATTTATGTTGGCCATAGCCCTTTTCACAGGGATTAATTTAATAAAAGTGTCATTTTTACATAGTTTTTGGAGTAAAATTGCATTGTAAAATAAGGAAGTGGCACCATCTTGTGGATGAAAGTAAAAAAAATTCTTAAAGTGAATTTAGACAATATTTCATTTTACTCTTCCTCATTTCTCTCTAGAATTCAAGGATCCACAGAATTCTACAGAGATGACTAACACATGTTAAACATTAAATTTGTCAGAAACCTTTAGAGCACAGCCATCCAAAAACAGATCAGATGTATTCCATGTTGGTAAAATGAACATACTCTGTTCACTTATATGGGATGCTTTGGCTGATACTCAAAATAATCTGTGAAAATCCATTGTGAAGCTAAACCCACTCTTACCAAAATATTTAATGACTGAGGTTTAATATGTGACAAACTTGATCTTCTGCTGTGTTTTATAAATGCTATCAGTTGAAGAATGCTTATCAAACTGTTAGCAATCACACTAAGCCTAATTAAAATATAATTATGAAGTTTTTCTGATCACCTATTCCACTCACTTTTTCACACACTTCAGTGCTTCCTGGCATAAAGTAAGATTGAAACCATATGGCTGCTCCTGTGGTATTTTCCAGACTAACCACAAACATGAACCAGTAGAAATTGTTCCATAAAACCTGTTCTCAAATGATTTCCAGCCCAATTTAGTACACACAAGAGGTCTGAATAGCTCAGAAAATTCTTAGGTAACCATCGAGGCTTCCAAATTTTGTCTAAATCAGTTTGAATGAAAGAAAAATTGACCCATGTGAACCTTCATCCAGAATTCAAAGTTAATCAAATCCAAGCTTGTTTTGAAGTTCCAACTCACTTGGTTAACTTGATTTGTCACCCTGCTTGTCATGTGTGTTAATTTTCATATTAATTACCAGGTGTTTTATATGTCTTCCTTTTGAATTACCTGAGAACTGACTCTGATAAAATACAGTTTCTTGTGCAATATTTTTGACCTTGCTTAAATCAGAAAGCAGCAGAAACTCTGGGAGAAAATCTGTTCTTGTGATACTACTGAGACAAAAGATACCTAAAAGCTACACACTATTATTTGAATAAACTTTGCATATGCCTCCAAAGCTTTTGAGGCTTTTGAGGTTTTTCCTTAATTTGTTACTATATTTAAAAGGATCTTTATTATTTAAAATGAATCCATGGACTGCCATTTGTCTGCCATTCAGCTCTTATGCCATCCCCCGATCTAACAGATGGACAACTTGATTGGATCTGCAAGGTACTGGATATCTTTAAGATAAAGAGGAGGGAGTGTGTGCAGGGATAGGCCCCTACTCTCCAAGTGCCCCATTGCTATTGGTCAGCCTGAGAGAGATGAGACAATTTGCTCTGGCTTCCCAAAGTCATTTATTAAAATGCAGTGTTGGGTTTTTCCAGGCCTTTTGCCACACATCTAGCTGAATCCACCCTACCTCCCTGTAATTATGTAGTATATTATTGTATTGTCAGGTTGCTGTGGCTCTGACTGATTGCTTGTTCAAGGAATTTGGGAAGCTGAGGAAATAGTGCCCTTTCTAATATGAAATCTTTATAATGTTGTAGCCTGCTGTTTAAAATCTACCGTGTCTGTCCTCATTGACCTGCATGTCCTGATCAAAGGAGCAGTACACCTTTTCTTTAATCTTCAGTATAATGGAATTGCTAGGAGTTTTAGATTTTTTAACAGGCAGCAGTAGAGCAAATTGGTAGTGAGTGATCTTCAAGCATGGTTACCTGGACAACAGCATAGATTTCTACGGGCCAAGCCTTTCCACTCAATTCAATAGTAAACATCCCATTATTTCAATGGAATCAAGATTAGATGGTTTGGGACAGATTCTCTGCTCATGTAAATTGTCCTGTCTCCACTGAAGTCAATTTATGCCAGTTGAGGGATCTGCCCCTTTCTGTGCTACATTTTGAATGATGTGTCTTGCTTGATGAGTGGTGACTTGCAACATGCTGTTGTAGTTGTCATTTAATACGTGATTAAGCATTACTCAAAATTAACAACATCATTCTTCCTGCATGCGTCTCTGGGTGGTATAATAATCTTCCAGAAGGAAACAGTGTAGTTGTTTGTTGCTGTTTCCCATACTGTAGTCCAAAGAATTTATCCAACTCCCATTGAAGCCAGTCTTTCCATTAATTAAAACAGGCTCTAAGGCACCAAATTATCCTCTTTGGAATTTATGATCTAATGTCTTATTAGTGCATCCTTATTAGGATTCCCTTCCCTCCCTCTCCTGATTTATCTTCAGCTAAACTCGAACAGATACTTATTAAATACAGGAAGTGAAATGGTATGCTGAGTCACTACACAGAAATCAATAGAAAGAAGCTGCTATGCCTGCATACATACTGTAACAAAACAGGACTATGGAATGGTGTCTTCAAACTTTTATGGACACAGTGAAGAAGACTACATTTCTTCTTCAGATCATAAATTTAATCATACAACCTAAGCCAAAAACACTCGATTGAAACATTATGCTATTGCTAAAGCAGTCATTAAAGTGAAGGATGGGCTTTCATTAGTCTCCTAGTTTTTAGCTGTTTTCACGTTTTTCTCAGCCACATCCTTTCTTTTTTAATTTTTTTAAATATAAAATATAAATGAAAAACAAGGAAACAAGGGGGAAATGTTGATACTGGCACAGGACATCAAATTCTAGAGTCCAGATTTAAAATTCAGATTGAAATCCATGCTTTTCAAAATTCAGTCTTTTCCAGATCTATTGTTCCAAGTGACTGCTAAGGTGTGCTGTTTAGATTCACATCTAAACTTGAACTTCCTCAACATTCTCAGGAATACAGATCCACTGTTCTAGACTTGACTCAACTTTGATTACAGTAACAAAAAGTTATTGATTGAGAATCTGAATATTTCAAAGTCAAGAAACGCAAAGCCTCAGAGGAGTAACTGTACTAGTTTATTTCAGCAAAAATAACAAGTCCCGTGGCATTTTAAAGACTAACAAATGTCTTTGGGGTAGTGATAGAGATGCAGCCGTGTTAGTCTGGTCTAGCTGAAACAAAAGACAGAACTATGTAGCACTTTAAAGACTAATCTTGTTAGTCTTTAAAGTGCTACATAGTTCTGTCTTTTGTTTCAAATGTATTTGGGCATATGCTTGCATCTGACAAAGTGGGCTCCAGTCCATAAAATCCTATGCCCAAATAAACTTGTTAGTCTTTAAGATGTCACAGTATTCCTTAAAGAAACTCATAGTTATGGTTTCGTCTTTCAGCAACTCAGTCACATTGCACATGTATTTTAAGAGTTTATCGTTAACAATCTGAGCAGAGGGACAAGCTACTGCCTATTAGGGATGTAAAGTATCCATTTAATTTGTTGAGCAGTTAAATGTAGTATTTAACCATTTAACTGATTAAAAGGGGGAAGCAGGGGACCTAGAATGCCTCCCCCATCACAGACAGGGGCTGCTCTGGCCGGGCTGAAGCACCACCCCCCTCCTGTGGTGGGCCCATGGGGCTGTACCAGCCCCCTGCCTGTGGCGGGGGGGAGGGCTGCTCCAGCCCTCACTGGCTAACCAGAACCAGTAAGCCGCACCCTAAGGATGAGGCTTACTGGTTAACCATTCACATCCCTATTACATATGGGCAGAGGGATGCCTTAAGTTTGCAGTGGAAACCTGGAGCCAAATTCTGATCACAGCTTCGCTCCTAATTTACACAAGTGTACCTAACTTCAGCAGAGTTACACCAACAACTGCCAAATCTGCAAGCTGAATTTGGCCTGAGTATCTATGAATTTCCCAACTTCTGTACATTTAAATTACAATGATGCATTAACATAGATATTTGTATTTTATTTATACATATTTATTGAAATGAAACTTTCAAAGACCATTTAGGAAAAAAAACCCACTTTTTTTTACTTGTCTTGTGAGGCTGCTTTACCCATTATTCCCATAGGCAAATGTTATTTCAGTAACTCGAATGTGTTGGCTTGTTCTGAACTATATCACATCTTTTTGGTTAGATATTGACATGTTCTAATCCAACAACTCCTGACAGTATTAAATTTGCATATGGTTATATAGAATGTACAAAGGCTATCCACTAATGCACTGCAGCTTAGTGCCCACACATCCATAAAATTCCCTGTCCATCAGTCTTTATAGGGTAAATGTGTTAGGATTTTACATTTAATCTACTATATATTTGAGAGAGTTTGTTCATCTGTCTCTCTGGGTGTCCATCTGTCTGTGAGTCTGTTCAAGAACTCATCCTAAATGGTAAAAGCTAGGACCACCAAATTCAGTATACAGCTTCCTCTTACCAGAAGTTAAAGCAAGGCAGAGGTTTGGTTGTACCAGGAAAATTGGATGCGTCTGGAATGGGATTGCTAAAATATCTCATATGGGATTGCCTCTCATAAAAACCATATACAAAAGAGACAGAATCACAAAGGGGCTGACTCATGGCATGTTCCCCCCACCATCAAATCCGGGACTGTTCCAGCTCCCAGCCTCTCACCCCTCTGAGCACCCTTTAATGGGGAAGGGGATGAAGCTCCTCCCACCCCATTCATACGAGATAGCTGGCTGTTCCACTTTGTGAGGGAGTGAGGGGGAAAGTGCACAGTTTGCTGCATTATTCATGCTGGCTGGGGAGCGCAGGGGGCAGACAAACCTGGACCTCCCCCAGCATGAGGATGTGCATCTCTCCCCAGCTGTGCCCGCTGGAGCTGCAGTGGCCATGGAGAGGTGTTTCTCATGTGAGTCCAAGCTGCTTTGATGAGAAAGGGCTGAAAAGTCCTGTCTCCACAGGGCAGCCTGCATACTGAACCCAGCCCCACCCCAGAACAATGATTTAATTTCATTTTATTTTCCAAAAAACAAAAATTGAGTTAAGGACACGAGCAACACTGGGTAAATCTAGTCTGTCATATTTATTTATCAATATATTTTGACATTCTATTACGTGCTTTCCAAGGGTATGGCTATACTGGCTTATTTTTTTCGGAAGAGGTATGCAAATAGCGCTCACATTTGCATACCTTCTTCTGATTTTTTTCCAGATGAGGCTTTTCTGCCATTTGGCCCCATCTAAACGGGGCCAATTGTTGAGAAAAAAACCCTCTTTCAAAATCCCCTGTAAACCTTGTTTCACAAGGAATAAGGGGGCTTTCAAAAGAGGGTTTTTTCCGACATTTGGCCCTGGGTAGACGGGGCCAAATGGTGGAAAAGCCTCTTCCAGAAAAAAAACGGAAGAAGGTATGCAAATGCAAGCACTATTTGCATACCTCTTCCGAAAAACAACAACAGAATAACCATACCCCAATAGTGTCAGTTGTCCCACTGTAGCAGCTAAAGTCTTAATGAACATAAACATTTGAAACATTTGTTCAGAGACTAATTTTTCTCCAGAAGATACAAAATCACTGAGTATTCCGTATAATTGAAAAATGAGACTCTGGACTCTTCCGCCCTCACTCCCAGCTGGTAAATTAGAGACTGTTGTTATTAATACTTTTCGAACAACAACAAAAAATCTAAAGATAAATAACAATATGACATGGTGCATAAAGGCACATTGGTTAATTTTTCATTTAAATGTACAGACACTGCAGATAATGGATTTCATAATTATCTGATTTAATAATTTGATTAAATAAAAACATTGTCATATAAAGACTTATCAAGGCAAATGTTTAGGTTTATGCAAGTAACATTATAAATTGAGAATGAGTTATCACTTATTTCAGCAGATACTTTTTTCAGTGTAAATGTGATATGATTTTTATCAGCTACATATGCAGAAATGTCTGTGTGTGGGGGGTGGACTGTGGGAGGGGCTGGTGGCTTCCCCGCCCCCATGGCCCAGCCCTGCTCCCAGCCTCACCCTTCTCCCAGCCAGCCGGGGCATGGGGGAAGGAAGCTGGGGCAATGCACCTCTCTTGCCTTCCTCCAGCCGGCCAGAGTACAGGGAAGGCATGGGCATTGAGTGAAAGCCCAGCTGGGGAAGGCAAGACCCAGCCCCGCCCCTTCCATCCAAGGCCCCACCCCTGGAGCCAAGCCCCACCCATTCCTAGCCCAATTCTGCCTGGCTACATGGAGAGCTGGGGCTGCTGTGATGCAGCCCCTGTCCAGCCCTCCCCAGTGGCCAGGAAAAGCCATGCATCCCTACCATGGCCCCATGACCCCTGGTGGCCAGGCTGCTGAGCTGGACTGCCTTGCCTGGGGTCCTGGGCTACCATGCAGCCATCCAAGCCTTCCCTGGCAGCCAGGGGAGCCAGGCTGCTGTGCCGTGGTCCCAGCCTTCCCCGGGGGCTGGACAGAGCTGGGCTGCCGCGCTGCGGTTCCAGCCTTCCCCGTCGGCAGCCTCAGCCTTAAGCAGTCGGGTATGTAAGCAGTTTTGGGAAGGCTGTGCCTTCCCTTACCTACATTACCGACCACTCATGGGGGGAGGGAGGCTCGGGCAATGCACTGTCCCTGCCTTCCCCCAGCCAGTCAGAGCACAGGGAAGGAAGGCTTGGGCAATGTGGCTCCCCTGCCTTCCCCTGGTTGGCCAGAGCACTGGGGAGGGAGACTGAGGCAATGCCCCACCGCAGCTTCATGCTTACTTGGAGGACCATGGAGCGGGGGGTGCATTCACACCCGTAGCACGCACACCCTGCATACGGGCCTGTATATGTTCTTTCCGGAAAACTGGAGATTACAGTGTTAGGATTTGTGGGCCAGGTCCTTATCCCTTGTTTGCATTCTATCTGCTTTGCTCCAGTCAGCAGACAATCTGCTATCCTGCTATTGTGAGGAATGTTCCCAGATGGCATAGAGCTGGTGTAATAATCTTCTACAGCCTAGTTTTGTAGCCCTGGCCTAGCATATTGACATGGTCCAGGAAAAGGGAGGCATGGATGTAACACCACTCCAATCCAGCAACACTGGGCTGTCAATATGGCCATTTGAGGCCCAATACAGTTAGACATTATTTAAGCCTGTCTTGAGGCATCTTTAAATTACAACAATGGACAAATGACCCTCTGTCTGACCGCAACAGTGTTGGGTGGAAATGTGGCATAAAGATGGCATGAAGCTACTTTAGTCTCCTACCACATCTATGCTAGACATGTCAGTTATGGAGATGAGGATATGATCAATGTCATGTACATTCTACCACATAACTCTGAGCTAGACATTAGAAACATATATCTTTATTTCAGCAAAGTACCACACTCAAAACTCTGCAAGAATGTATTTTGCATTGGCTGTATTTTACTCTCCAGGTGGCAGTCAATGGCACAAGCAAATGACAGTTGGCTAGAGACATAGAGCTGCCAACTTTTTTCTTCTGCTGCTGTTGATATTCAATTTCTTCCTCAGTGTCTGAGACACATCGAAGTCGGTCAATGGAACCAGCAGGAATCAGTGGACAACTCTCATATGTCCAAAATCATTCTCTTAGGCTATGACTAGACTGCACCCTCTTGCACAAAAAATATGCAAATGAGGCAAAGCATGGAATATCGCTGCATCTCATTTGCATAATTAATCATAGAATCATAGAATACTAGGACTGGAAGGGACCTTGAGAGGTCATCGAGTCCAGTCCCCTGCCCTCATGGCAGGACCCAGTACAGTCTAGACCATCACTGAAAAAAAGAGGAAGAATGGCTCTTGTGCAAGAGGGGGTTTTTGCACAAAAAGGAGCCGTATAGACGGCTCCTTTTTGCGCAAAAGCCTCTTGCACAAAAACGGAACCTCATTAATTATGCAAATGAGGTGCAGCAATATTCCACGCTTTACCTCGTTTGCATATTTTTTTATGCAAGAGGGGGCAGTCTAGGCATAGCTTTAAGGTATAGAAACATCTGTGTCTCTAACCTAAGAATGATCCTCTCTCTCCCATATAAATACCAAGTTACTAGTTCTCAGTCCTGGCTAACTAAATTTGGGAAATATGTTTCTATTTCCAAGATTAAATGTTTACACCTGGTATTTTCTTTTGATATTACCATCTACTTTAGCTGGATGCATGACTGCACTTTTTACTCCATCTCACATTCTCACTAATGTTACTTTCCCTCCCTTGTGACTTTTTTTGTGTGTAACTGCTGGTCTCTCTTCTTTCCTTTTCTGCTACTTTGTGAATAAAAATATTTGGCAAACACAAATCTAAGAATACCTTTCCCAACATACAACTGTGAGAATGATTCTTTTGTCTTGTGTGGGAAATTTTAGCAAGTTGCTTTTTCATATCTAGTAGTATTCAGTTCAGAATACTCCTTGTTCTTGTAGTAACAGACTCTTTTAAATCCCCAAGTCCAGGAACAAACTTGCTGACATAGTTGAAATCCCATTAACCCTTATTTCATCAGTTTTGAGCAAATGATCCCACACATATAGAAACTAAATCATTACATTCTAGGAGGTTTATTGAACAAACAAACTCCTCTTCAACAAATGCCACACAGTCTATACTTAAGGAAAATTATTCACACAGTAATCAGCTATAAATGCTGACAAACTGGTTCTCTGCTGGTTTTCCTATTTGTCTATCAAACCTCCCTCTGGCTCATTGCACTGACCTCTATGAAAAAGCAATATAGCAGCATTGATGTATTCCCAGATAGCCTCATTGTCTGTTCTATATGTTTCTAGTCTCCAAGCAACTGCTTGTTTTAGTCTAATGAATTTAAAAATATTTTAAGTCAGCAATTTGTTGTTATCTGTTATACAGATGTGGAAAAATCCAAGGCCACACCACATCACTGAACAAGTAAATTCAGGCTACGGCTACACTGCCGGATTTTCATGGAAGAAGATATGCAAATTGCACTCACATTTGCATATCTTCTTCTGATTCTTTTTGCAGAAGAGGTTTTGCTGCTATTTGGCCCTATGTAGACGGGACAAATGTCAGAACCCCCCCTTCCCCTCTTTCGCAAGACCCCTTACTCCTCATAAATTGAGGTTTACAAGGTCTTGAGAAAGAAGGGGTTTTTTTCTGACATTTGACCCCATCCACACAGGGCCAAATAGCGGCAAAACCTCTTTCGCATAAAGAATCAGAAGAAGATATGCAAATGGAAGTGCGATTTGCATATCTTCTTCTGCAAAAAATTGGCAGTGTAGCTGTAGCCTCACTGTACATATTATGGAGTAGTAGCAAACAGTCCATTACTAATGTTCCAGAAGAGTTTCCATGATAAATCCAATTCTGACACTCTTGTAAAATCTATAAGCACGTCAGCCCAAAATTAGTAGGTGAGATCTGGGGCTGAGTTAGAATTTCGGTCAGATTTGATGTTATTAAGGCTTTTTCTACACTGGCAATTGAGGGACAAAGATTTTGTTGTTTACGGGTGCTTAACTCCTTTCCCCCCAAAGACAAAAGCTTTGCCCCAGCATATACCAGTGTAAGCAATGCTTTGTCAAACAAATGCCACCGGTGGGGTGGAAGCTTTTTGTCAGCAGAAGTGCCAACAGCATTTACATTGCCCAAGTTTTAGCAACATGGCCGTGTTGACACGACTGTGTAGCTAAAAGCTGTATACTTTTATCCACAGTATTCTTTTAACTGTATACTTTTATCCACAGTATAGACAAAGGGACAGTGATTTTATGAATTCTGGTGCCCTTAAAACAGGGACTTTCACCAGAGCTCAAAACTCTTGTAGCATTTAATAGGGATGTTAAATCCCATTTCATTGGTTAACCGGTTAAACATTATACAGTAAAACTCCAATAGTCCGGCATCCAATTGTCCGGCTTCCCGATAGTCTGGCATCAAAATGGCAAGAGCCTAGTGAAGGGCTGGCCAACCCGAGGATCCTGACAGAAAAAAATTGCAGCTCCTGACGGAACACAGAACCGCTCAGGTCAGCCGCTCTCACAGCCGGGTCACTGTGAGCTGCATGCGCGCTCACAGCCTGCACCGTTCTGCTTACGGCCCCCAGTGCACTGCGTCATACCCTGCACGTGCACACCGGGTTGCACACAGTGTCCCAGCCTGCACGTGCTAGCAGCTGGCCGCTGAGCGCAGGCAGCTACTTTGGGACCCGAACTTAAGGTTGGGGGGGAGAGATGCCTGGCTCTGGAGAAGGGGAAGGGGATGGGAGGCGAGCGGTGCGCATGGTGTCCCAGATGCGGCGCAGTGGCTCTGGCTCCAAGACCGGAGCATAAGGTTGGGGGGGGAGGGGGATTGGGTTACTGCAGGGAGGGGAGGTGTTTGGCTCTGGGGAAGGGAAGGGGAGGGCGATTGGGTTATACACGGCATCCTGGCCAGCTCATGCTCAAAGCCGGCCACTCAGCGCACATGCCTGGAGGGACAGTGCTTGGAGGGACACGCACAGCTGTAGCAGTGGCTCCGGGACCTGAGAATTAGGTTAGAGCGGGAGGAGGGGGACTGGGTTGGGAGAATGCCCCCTCATAGTACCTCCTGATAGTCCGGCATATCCAATAATCCGGCACCACCTAGGTCCCAAAGATGCCGGATTATTGGAAGTCTACTGTATCATGTTTAACTGGTTAACCGATTAAAAGGAAGGTTGGGGGAGGGGGTGCTCCAGTCCCATTGGGCTGGAGCGGCCTCCTGCCCACCACAGCCGGGCTAGAGTGGCCCCCCTGCCATGGACAAGGGCTGTCCCTGCTGGCCAGTCGGAGCAGCCCTTTCCCTGCAGTGAGCCCTGCTGGACTGGAACAGCTCCCTGCCATGGCGGGTGGAGAGCTGCTCCAGCCCGTACTGGTTAACTGGAACCAGTAAGCCTCACTCATTGAGAGTGAGGCTTAACAGTTAACCATTCACATCCCCAGCATTTATTAGCCAATTTTTGGGAGAGGGATGAAGACAGAGAGAAGCTAGTTGACTAGTCTGTCTGACTCAAAGCACCAATAATTACTTAATTACAAGCAGTCTTGAGAAGTTAACATTTTAATAGGAAAATTACTGTGGATGTTTACCTACAGCAAGCATATTTAGAGCTTCTTGGGATGAGCCCTGGCTCTTCTATGTATGTGTTTGTGATCTTTAGACACTATTGTAATACAAATAACAAATAAGAGGACAAAATAGTCAGTTTCTAGGGAATCAAAAAGCCCCTTCTCCACCCCTCCTTCATGCTGTTTTAAATTAATTTGCAAGCATGTGAAGTAGCCCTCTGCACACCACATCTGTTTATGTGTCATCTCATAAAAATTGGTTATAATAGGAGAGACTACTTAATTAGTGTAGTGATAAGGTACCCATGAAAATACCTGTTAAAATAATTTGGCTCTTTGTGTTAACATTCTTCTAGAGATATGCATTAAGATCTTTAAAAAAACCTGTATAATCTTTAAGAATCTACTCTCTTTTGGAATCTAAACAAAGTACTTCAGAAAATACCAATGTCTCAGATTCACTAAGGCTTTGGGATTTAACAATAGGACTGATCGTTGATCTTCTTGCCTCCAGCCCACTCATCACTAGTACCTACAAATCAGCATAACATTTTGCAAGTGATTTTTTTATATGTAACTTTCATCTCCCTTTTTAAGGTAGATAATAATGTGTTTACTTTTTTCTTTTATCCACAGACAACAAGCTGCCATACTGGTTAAACATTCTCTTTTTTCTACAAAAAACAAAAACAGAGAAAAATATATTTTCCCAGGCAAATTGTCTCTCCTAAAAATGGATGGGAACATTTTATCCAATCTCTTGGAAAATAAAGCATAGAAGGTAATGCAAATCTGGCCATAGGTAGACAATTATTAAAAACTCTTACACAAATATTTGAGCTAATGCCTCTGTTATTTTATCAACAGTTCAGGAAAATGTATGCCTTTTTAAAAGATAAACATTAAAAAGTGTTATAGTGACTGAAATGAATCATAGAACTGAAGGAACCTTGAGAGGTCCTCAAGTCCAGTCCCTGCACTCATGGCAGGACCAAGCACCATCTAGAGCAGCGGTTCCCAACCTTTTTTATACCACGGACTGGCAAACACATTCACAAACTTTTAGTGGACTAGATATGCAAATAACGAATATGTAAATATGCAAATAAAACATTACCTGTCCACCAAATTTACCCACACCCCCGCTGATCCCGTCAGTGAACAATGAACATCCCTTTACCTCCCACCCCAGAACCCTCTGACCCCGTCCAGCCAACCCTGGTACTCTGTGTCTCTGTTTTATTAAACCTGCCAAACTCATCATCTGACATAGCTCCATTATGTCACAATTCTGTCTTGCCAAGCCTGTCACCCCAGTGCCCACCATCTCCTGCTTCCCAACACCCCCTGTTGCCAACTTCCTTCTGTCAACCACCTTTGTCTTGCCTGGAGCCTGTCCTGCATCTGCAGTTACTACCAATCTTGGCACTCTGAGGACCAGTGACCCCCTGATTTAAATTAACAACCTCCCCTTTCCCCAGATCCTGCCCCACCATTCCTAGTGCTCCCTGATCCCGTCCCACTACCACTGGTACTTCTTGCTCCACAAACTCCATGACTGCCTGTTGTGCCAAACCCTGATCCTGCCCCACTGACCCTGCAACTGCCTGCTCCACAAGCTCTACAGCCCCCCCCGACTCTGCTCAGACACCCTCAGATCTGCTGCCTCCTGAGACAGAAACATGAGCTATGTCGCACCTGGCTCCATAACCACTGACCCACTGCAACCCACCCCTCTTGCCCTTTGACCTCTAATCCCTGTCCTCCCTCAGCCCCCCCCGACTTAACCCCTAGCCCCAACCCAGCCCCTTGCTCCCCAGTGCCTAACACCCTTTGACCCACACCTCTACGCCCCGTGCCCTCTGACCCTTTAACCTCTGACCCCTAAAGCCCATGCCAGCACCCTCTTGCCCCATGATCGCACCACACCCTCACTCAACACCCCTTTGCCCTTAGACCCCACTCCACCGCTGCACTACCTAGAGTGAGGCTGCCCCCCTCTAGGAAGCATGGACATTACTGCCTCACCGACAGGGGAAGTGGCTGTTGGCAATGCACGCACTCCCTCCTCCTTCGCATCCTCTCCTTCGCTAAGCGTGTCTTGCACACCCATAGGTAGAGGCAGGGTGGGGGAGCAAGAAGCCCCAGCCCGGCCACCATCTTACCTTGGTGGGAGGGGTGAGGCCACTTCTGGGCAAAATCAGACGCCACAGCTGCCGGAGCTGAAGCTGGCTGCTGAGCCCAGCTCCCAGAGCTGCTGTGAACAGCTGGCTTCAGTTCGGCAGCCACCAGTTCGCAACCTGGCACCAGTCCATGGCCTGGTGGTTGAGAACCGCTGATCTAGAGCATCTAGAACATCTTTGGTGTTTGTCTATCTTGCTCTTAAAAATCTCCAATGATGAAGATTCTACTACCTCCCCAGAGGTTAAGGAGAATATTTTTTTCTCCCTGCTCCTTGTAATATCCTTTTATATTCTTGTAATCTGCTATCATGTCGCCTCTCAGTCTTCTCTTTTCCAAATTAAACAAATCCAGTTTTTCAATTTTCCCTCATAGGTCATGTTTTCTAGATCTTAAATCATTTTTGTTCTTCTCTGGACCTTCTTCAATTTTCTGCACACCTTTGTTGAAATACGTTGCTCAGAACTGGACACAATACTCCAGCTGAGGCCTAATCAGAGCAGAGTGGAGCAGAATTACTTCTCTGTCTTGCTTACAACACTCCTGTTAATGCAGCCAAGAATCATGTTTTCTTTTTTTGCAACAGTGTCACACTATTGACTCTTTGGGTATGTCTACACTTATTCCTCCTGCAAGGAGGTTTAACGGTAGTTCGAAGTAGGAGCTTCAATTCGAACTACCTAGTCCGTGCCACGTGTAGCCGCGGGCAGGTATTTCGAACTACGGGGCATTTAAAAATGGCGGTGCCCGGGAACATGCAAATAAAGCCCGGGATATTTAAATCCCGGGCTTCATTTGCAAGTTCGAATGCCTACATTAGCCACCCTAGTTCGAACTAGGGTCGCAGTGTAGACATACCCATAGTTAGCTTGTGGTCCACTATAACCCCTAGATCCCTTTCTGTAGTACTCCTTCCTACAGAGTCATTTCCCATTTTGTATGTATTAAACTGATTTTTCCTTCCTAAAGGGAATACTTTGCATTAGTCCTTTTTGAATTTCATACTATTTATCTCAGACTCTTTCTTCAGCAGAAGGAAAGTCTATTTCATTTCTGTATTACATGTCATTCTTTTTCACAGATGTGTGTGTGTATATACATTAAAATAAATACATACAATCAAGTATATAGATATTGTTTCCTGGTTTAAAATCAGAAGGAATGAACCAACTAAACAAAATAAACTTAGAATTCAAACAATATCCCATCTGTCTAGAACAGTGTTTCTTAAACTTTTTAAAACCGAGGAACACCAAACAATAATTTGTTTTTATGAGGAACACCAAGGATTTTTTGTTGAGGAAAAAAAAAAGGTTGGGGGGAAAGTTATTGAGCAAAAATAAAGGTCGCCTGCCCTTTAAGGGCAGCCATTTTGAACTCTGTTGTTCTCCGTGGCGCACCTGTGTGCCCGGAACACAGTTTAAGAAACACTGGTCTAGAAAATCCTATCAATGGTGGTGAGCTCATGTTGGTGGGACAGAGAAATTAAAATCCTCTCCTCCACTTTGTAGAATGCCAGTTGAACTGCTCTGCAAAGACTATTGCAGCCCAATGGCCAGGACACTTTTGCAGTTCCTATGTAGGAAGGGTACAGGAGCAGAGAGGGGAGGTTCCCTGTAACACCACATATTCTGGCCTATCCTCTCTTTGTCACTGAACAGGGGAATCATGCAGATCAAGGCTCCATGTCACTCATGGACTGCACATGGACTCTCCTTAGCTATGAAGAAGTGGGCTGGTTTTCCTCTTTAGTAATTCTATGGTGAAATCATTATCCCCACTAGGTTTATCTTTCCCTAGTACATTCCAAATGAGTGAAGTTTTCTGGTTTAATAGCTGAAATTAAATTGGCATTGTCTTCTGATGAGCAAATTGGAATAGGTACAAACATGGAAGTTCTTCTTTCTTTATCTGAAAGTAAACAGATCAAGGTTTTAAGTCTATAAAAAGATATAATGCACAGGAAGCAATGAAAAGCAGGCACAATTGAAACAGCTCTAGTTGGCACCCTAGCCGTGTTAATGACAGGTATGGAAAAACCCCATTGTCTCACCACACTGAATCTTAGGCTTTGTCTACACTGCACGGTTTTTGCACAAGAAGCTTTTTGCGGACGAGATCTTCCGCAAAAACTTCTTGTGCAAAAGTGCGTCCACACCTCAAAAGCACATTGCAAAAGCAATGTGCTTTTGCGCAAGAGAGCGTCCACACTGCATGGACATTCTTGTGCAGGAAAGCTCTGATTGCCATTAACAGAATGGCCATCACAGCACCTGTGCTTTTTCTGATAGGCTTTCTTTGCACAAGAAATCCCTGCGGAGTGTCCACATGTGCATTTTTGCGCAAGAGCTGTAGCGCAAAAAGGAGTTATTCCTTGTGGGGAGAGGAATAACTCTATCGGCAAAAGCCCTCTGTCCTGTCGATTTACTGTATTTTTTTTTTTTGCGCAAAAATGCGCTTGAAGTGTGGATGCTCTGCCAGTTTTTGTGCAAAAACCTTGTAGTGTAGACAAAGCCTTGGACTCTGGTGGCTAGGGATGCATTTCCATGTGGTCTGCAGATCTGTCACTGTTCAAGAAGAGATGCTTCCTACAAATAGTAATCCAGTCTGGGATTCCCAGAATTATCAGTGGCATTATTAACTCATTAAAATAAAATATGGCATGTATGTATAATGTATGGCAATGTCATGTCTTTTTATGGCAGAGGTTTCTTTGGTGTAAATTCAATAAAGAGCAAAATATGCATACCACAATCTATCCAACTTTTATTTGAAAGAAAAAGAAAGAAATAGTCTCTGTAGGATAAAGAATACAGTGATTATATCTGAATGGAACAATAACATTGTAGATGCTTCAGAGTTGCTACTGCAACAAGCTGGCATTTCCTCAGTATCCAGAGAGTAAATGAGTCAATCTCCTTACAGTAAACTAACTATATACACATCTATTCCTTATTGATTTAATAGCAATTTAAACAACTAGCTGTGTCAGACAAATTCTCTCTTGGGGGAAAAAGGATACTGTTTTCTTAAAAAGAGAAGTGCTCGTTGTCACAGCTCAAACCCTACCGTCAACCACAACCCGAGTTTTTTCTTGGTTACCACAATTGGTTATTGAGGAAATGGAGTAACACACTCCACAAGGACAATGAGGGAAAGATGGTCTCCCTTACACACTCCCATTTTCTTATTATCTTGTTGATGTTCTCTTTTTTGATCTGGCTACAATAATCATACACTTTCACTTCTAGTCTCACCCAATCATATTTATATGGTAGCAATGTTCTTTCTCTTGATATGCTGTGTCACTTAGACTACATCTACACTGCATGGCTATTTTGGGATACTTGAGGTATTCCGAAATAGCTACCCCACATCTACACAAGCCTCCCATTATTTCGAAATATTTTTCTAAATAGCGGGCACGCTATTTCACCATCCTGGTAACTCTCGTTGCACGAGGGATGAGGAATAGCTCAAAATAGCATGTTATTTAGAAATTTGGCACTGTGTAGACACACCAAATTTCAAAATAAGCCATTTCAAAATAGAATTGAAATAAGATATGCAATTTGCATAGTGCGAATGGAGTATCTTACTTCGAGATTAGGGTGCTGTGTAGATGCACCTTGACACTTTATCTTCTCTGAGATCTGAAAATGTGAGATCTGAACCACAATACTTTTATATTAAGATCTGCATGGGACTTTGGTTTTATTTGTTCTTGTGGCCAAATGACTTTTCTCTTGGCCTGATGGAAAAATTAGAATGTTACTCTGCCACATGCAGCAATTACCTTGAATTCTTGCTTTAAAAAAATTGCACTGTCCTTTAGGGCTTTCACACACTTTGATAACATATACTTTATCATTAGATATCAGAGGGGTAGCCGTGTTAGTCTGGATCTACAAAAGCGACAAGGAGTCCTGTAGCAACTTATAGACTAACAGATGTATTGGAGCATAAGCTTTCGTGGGCAAAGACCCACTTTGTCAGATGCATGGGACATCTTACGAAGTGGGTCTTTGCCCACGAAAGCTTATGCTCCAATACATCTGTTAGTCTATAAGGTGCTACAGGATTCCTTGTCACTTTATCATTAGAGTAAAGTGAAAAAATTAAGTGAAGGGAAATTTGGCTGAATAAAAAAAAATAATCCTAAATGAGTTTCCAAAGCAAGGTAATGGAAGTCACTTGGCCATTAAAGACAGACTTGACAAAGCATTTTAAATATTTTATAAGAAGGGTCCTGTCGAATTCCTGGTCTATTTTAATAAATGTCATGGATTTAACATTTTAAAAATCTTTTAATTTCACAATTTCAGATATTTAAATCTTAAATTGCTGTAAGAAATATGTATATCTTTAAAATGTCAAAATATAACATGTAAAGTCCTTAAGACTCGGCGTTTCTCAAATTGTGGGTCTATTTCCAAAAGGGTACTGCAAAGCTATTATAGGCAGGTCATTGTATAGCCGCCCTTAGTTCTGCGCCACCTTCGGAGCTGGTTGGCCAGAGAGCAGTGTCCCAGCTCTGAAAGAAGTGCTTCCATCAGCACAGAAGGAGGGCAATTGTGTGCCCCCCTAGAAATAGCCTTGCAACCCTCTTTTGGATCAGGACCCCCAGTTTTGAGAACTGCTGTGCTTTTTTGTATACTTTTACCCCATACTATATGGAAAAAGTACATACAATACCAGATTTCACGGAGAAAACCAGATTTCATGGTCCATGATGTATTTTTCATTGTGTAAATCTGGTAGTGCTCCATCTATGAGACAACGCACTGCAGGTGGACTAATATTAAACAGGCTTTTCCATCTCTATTCTCTATATATGTTTTCTTTCATTTTATTTATTATTTCAAGTAAAATATACCTTTAATGCACAACCAATTACAAGTCATAAAAGATTTTGTGGGGATTAATAATCAGATTCATAGAATCATTGAAATGTAAGGCTGGAACAGATTGTGAGAAGTCATCGAGTGCAGTTCCCTTCACTAAGACAGGGCTGTAGTGGTAAACTGAGGCAGTCCATGGAACCCCTATCCAATCCCAAATCTGAGACAGGACTGGGAACACACAGCACAAGCAGTTAACATAACTTTGGTCGCCCTGGCAACCACATTCCAAGAGGGCCTCACTCCGATTAGATGCTGGCTGGTACCAAAACAATTTCTGTGGAAACTGTTCTCACTGTCTTCCTTTAACCCTAGATAATAAGCCTGAAACCCAAGGACTACGCCAACACAAGGCAGTATCACCCCGCAGTAGACGCATCATCATTTCAGCAGACAAAGTTTCCAATAACATGTCTGTTTTGTTTACGTTGGCTTCTTTAGCTTGTTAGGAATAACTACCTGCATTATTGATAAGATGTTTAATTGGCAATGGGTGGAGCTGCTGTGTAACTTTTGTAGTTGATTGGCTTACGTGCTCATTCTGTCTTGCCATCAGACCCTATCAAATTGCTTCTCCTCCATCCATCTGCTGCCTATGTAATGTATTGTAATGTTTTGTTTAACCAGTGTTCACCAGCCTAAAAGCTGAGGGACACTCCACCAACTATGTGTAATAAATCCTCTACTTGTTTTTACCCGCATCCAGAGTTGTCCAGAATTATTCCCTACAAGGGCCAAGTAAATCTAGATCATCCCTGAAAGGTGTTTGTCCAGTTTTTTCTCAAAAACCTCCAATGATGTGGATGCTACTTAGAAGACTAATCCAGAAGGCTGCACAAAGGGTGAAGTACTTGGCCTAAATTCCACATCCATAGAGAAACCATAGGCTTTCAGATGCTAGTTAGTCTTTGAAGGATCAGAGCCTAAGTTGTTTTCCCTTTTTTAAATAAATTGCTTTCTCACAACCAAGGCCTAGGTCATTTCCTCTTATCCCAGAGATATGCATATCTCAAACATTGATATCAATCTCTCCACACTGGAGGCTCAGGACTTTCTACAATACAGTTCCTCCCCTTCCTCACATTCCTAGACACTATCTGATAGACTCTCTTCAGTTTGAGCATATACATTTTTGTGGACTCATTTCTAATGTAAGATTTAGCAGCTCTTACATTATTATTAGGAAGGGCTGATTTAGCATTTTTGAAGCAGGTGCCAAATTCTACAGAAGGCGAAGCTGAACAATATTCCCTTTAAAATGCTGAAAGAATTCTAGCCAATGGCTCTCACTGACACCTGTTTTCACCTCAACCCTGATGGAGGCTTCACTGTTTCCCTTTTGCAGTCATGGGCTATAAGAATTGCTCTGAAGAAGCCCTATTGCTGTTTAATGCCTACATTTTACCACCCCTGCTACAGGGAGAGATGACCAAAGTCCAACTTATAAAATTAGATTTTGTGTATCTGATCCTGCTCTCCAGAGGCATGTGATTTTTTATGAAGTTGTAATAGCCTCAGCACACTAAGGCTACTTCTAGACAGTGGCACTATTTCAGGATACGGAAGTATCTCCAAATAGCTATTCCATGTATTTAAACACACCTGTTATTTCTAAATAGATTTTGAAATAACAGGTGCGCTATTCTGGCATCCCTGTAACCCTCGTTCCATGAGGGCTAAGGGACGTTTTGGAACAGTGCTCTACTTAGAAATTAGATTGAAATAAAATACACAATTTGTGAAACAGTGCAGTTCCCTCCATTAGGGTTGTATACATTCCCCATGAAAAAGCCCTGTTTTACCCACACTGCAACTTTGGTTTGGAAAATTAAATTAGCTGGAAATTTTGCCAGCCCAGATATACTCCAAAAAGAGATTTTTCCTACAATGAAAAAAATAGGATTTTAAGTTAGTTTATTACAAAATTACCCTGAATTCAGTTTTTTACTTCTAATTGTTCCTTTTCTCCCTTTCAGACAAAACCAATACCTCTTTAAATACTCCATAAAATAAAAACTCATTGAAAAGTCATACATCAATTACAGCGAAAATCGGCTATAACTAAGAAAATGTATCAATGAATTTTTTTTAGTGGATAGCTCTTGACCCAATCACGTTCCAGTTAATTTGAATGGGTCTTACAGATCAATTTTTCCCCCTTGATCTTGTAAGTTGGGTTTTGTTGTTTTGTGTACCATTCACATCACTGGGAACAGGATCAGACACAGAGATGCTGCACATCCCCAACGCTCACTGATTTGAGAGGGAGCTGCTAAATCAGGCCTCTAACCTGTGTGTGAATGTCGCTTGATGACTGTCACATTGCAGATTAAAGCCTGTCAATAGCTGAGAGCTCGTACAGAGTTCCATTAGCAACTCAGGCCCCAAGCCATTTGCAACCTAGGGTCCACATCCCCCGCCCTCTCACAGGGCCAGTCCCCAACGCAGGCTCTTCCCCCATCCCCTGCTGCCTCTACTCCCCAAGCCACTCACAACTCAGGGCTCCCCCTCCCAGCCGACATCTGTGCCCCCACCCAGGCATTAGCAGACCTCGAGGGCTCCCCTTTCCCCAGCGGGGCACATTTGCAGCCCTGCAAGCTCCTTGCCCCCCGCGGCAGGAGCCCAGCAGCGCCCGGGCGCTCCCGCCCGGCGAACTGGGAGAGCAGGTCGGACCAAGCGGGGCAGGTATTTAAGGGAAAGGCGAGGGCGGCGCTGCTCACTAGCGGCACCAGCTCCCAGTCAGCCAAGCGCGGCCCAGCACAGGGGCAGCAGGCGGGGCCCTGCTCCGGAGCGCGGGGGGGTCCCCTCAGCGTGTGGCGGCAGCAGCGGCGGCGCAAGTCCCGGCCTCCCCTCTGGCTCCGGTGCCGTGTGGTCTCGCCCGCCCCCGCTGCCATGTTGGATTGTGCGGCCGTGGGAGCCGGGGAGAAGTTGGAAGTTTAGTGCTGGTCCGAGGGGTGGGGGCGATCGGCCGGCGGGCAGCGGGAGCCGGTGCCGCCTCGCCCCGTCCCTGGGCTGCCGGGCGCCGCCAGCTGCCCCCAGACGAGAGGAGGAGGCTCCGCTATGCAGCCGCTGTGAGGCCGCTGGGCCAGGGGAGGCGGACGGCGAGTTGCGGGAGGCGAGGGCACCGCGGCGCCCCGGGAGCCGGCCCCGGCCATGAGCAGCAACCAGCAGCCGGCCCCGCGGAGGGTCAGCAACGTGGGCTCGCTGCTCCTCACGCCGCAGGAGAACGAGAGCCTCTTCGGCTTCCTGGGCAAGAAATGCGTGGTGAGCCCCGGGCGGAGCGCGGCGGGGAGCGGCCCGGGCAGCGGCCGCGGCCCCGGGGAGGAGCCCGGCGCAGCGCGGGGGGCCCAGGGCTGGGGAGGCCCGCTCCGGTGGGTTCCCTGGGCTGGGCGGGGGCAGTTCCCTTCCCAGGCCTTTCCCTGGGGGCGCTGGCAGCTGCGGTGCCCCCGTGGCCCAGGGAGCTGCCCCGCGGGGGCGCCGGGACAGCTCGCTCCCTGGGCGGCTGGGAGTTTCGCAGGGGGAAGGGGCGTGAGCAATGAATGAAGCTCGGGAGAGGGCAGCCGCCGCCCCTGCGCTCCCCGCCTCCGTCCTAGCGCTCTGGCGCTGCGGAGGTGCTGAGCGCAGGTGACTGGGCGCCCCTTGCCTCTCTCCCGGGGCTCCTGAAGCAGGAAATGCCGCTGCTGCTTTCCCGAGCACAGCACGGTGGGCTCGCTTCTCCCGAAATTCTCCGCTAGGCCTCGCCCTCTCCCCCCCTGTTGGCTCCTGGGATGCTGCCATGCGCAATGGAGCCAGCGTCTACGCCTGCTGGTTCTGGAGGGCTCGGAAGTTGGGCCTGATTGAGGGACTTCAGCTGCAGAGGAGCTGGGAATGTTGTTAGAGGGCAGGGGTACTAATTACACTGCTCTTTATTGGGCTGGATGGTGCAAGTCGGCCCAGACCTGCTCTTTCAGCTAGCCCCTGCCTGATCTCGGAATGCTGTTGGTATCTCTGTTGCTCCTCCCTTCTCCCTGTACCTGCTGCTGAGTACTTCTGTAGGTATGTCTGACCAGGGCTTGTCCATTATGCAGTGCAGGTAAACTATGACTTACTATGGGAAGTAGTCAACTATAGCGCTATTGCAGCATCCGGTAGAAAAGTTTAATCCGTTCACAAGGTTGAACAAATCTGGGCAGATTGCACCTGCAGTAAATCAGTAGAATTCACAAAGCTACAGGAAAACGGTTAGGAGAGCTGGGTCTGACTTGTTTTTAGGTTGTTATATCCATGTGAGTTTGTTATCCTTAACAGTGGATTGAAACTTGCAGATGTACTGATTCCCTTGCTGCATTCATCCTTGCAGGAAAACAAATATAATGCAATGATTTTTAAAAGGCTTTCATAGACCTGATCCTAGTTACCTTAGTTTCAGGATTCCTAAATGACCTCTTGTATTTTAAAGGTAGAGGGTAAGTTGTTTTGGGACCGCAAAAATGGAAAGAGATTCATATGTTTGCCAAAGAGGAATCAGGGTTATGGAATACTCCTCATAATTTTTTAAGTTCGTGTTTTTTTGTTTGTTTGTTTGTTTTTTGTTTTTTGGTTTTTTTAAAAGAATCAGCCCTTGTTAATATGATATAAACCACATTGTGTATAGGCTACAATATAGGTACATTGACTTGATGCTATTCTTTGTATGTCATGTACCTAGAACATCAGTAATAGGTACATAATATTTTTATAATTTTATTGTATGTGTGTTTGTATTGTGCAAGAGATCCTGTTTAAAAGTAAGTGTTAAATTACAAGTTTCAGCAGAAGTCACAATGGTCACACATTTTAAACGAGGTTTGATCAAACTGAATAATTTCTAAATTGTAATGGAAGTATGGGAAATTCTGAGATTGAACAGGAAGTACAGTATGCAATATTTGCATGAACTCAGACCACATAAAATTATGTTACTGTGATTTGGTTACTTAAAGATAATTTTATCATCTCATTCTGGGTGTTTAGGTGGCTCAAACTAATCTATATTCATAAAGCCTGAACTGGTAGAGAAAAGACAACATTTTTAGGGTAAATTTAGAGCCAGCTTCACTCAACTACTTGAGCTACTGACTGACTCTTGTTATAGTAAATTATGCCTATACATGTTTCAGAGGTCTAGAAATAAGATATGATCATGCTGGTGAATTCATATGATTAATTCGATTACAGAAGAAAACTTAAGTGCTTATCTTGAAATATGAATTGCTCTTTTAAAAACAAAATAAATCAGATATTTCTTGGGAGAATTTTTGGTTTGCAAGCCATTCTACTGCCCAACTAACAGTTGTTACGGCATCTGGTAGTGTAATCATTAATATTTTGCTCTCCTAAAATGCTTTCTCTGAGGCACTCAGAATTCATTATAAACACTGATAAATTAAGCCAACCCCAGTGGTAAATGCTACTAGTCAGATTTTATAGACAAGGAAACAGAAACACGCAGTTGTTTGGTTGTCTCAGGATGTCATTACAGATGACTGGTCTTCTGGGTTGACCTTGTAAACCATGGTGGCCAAACAATGGATTTATCCTATCTTTTCTTAGACACGTGGTATTCAACACACTAGCCAGTAGCCACATGTGGCTATTTGGCTGGTTGAGTGTGGCTATTTCACTATAGCAATAACCAAAATAGTGGCTACTGCTTCAGAACTGGTTGGACACCACTGTCTTAGATTCTATGCATATTTGTGGCCTATTCTGAATCTTGGGTTTGTTTGTTTTTTTTCAATTTGTTTGAAGATTTTAGGAATTCAAGAAAGATCATGCTTTTATTATGGTTTAACTAGTAGGGCTGCCTAGAAAATAAGGGCTCCATTTTGCAAAAAACATCTGAGCTGTCAGCATTTGTTTTTTGTTCTGTCAAAAAATGAAAACTGGGCTTAAGAATTTTTTTGTATGCAGAAAAAATCAGACTCCATCCTGGAATAGCCAATAAATAATTAAGTTGTTAGGACACTCTTCAGGGATATAGGAACTATATCAGAATGTAATATTTTTTTAAACCTGTTCAGTTATGTAGGTAACTTGTCCCTTTGGAGGGTGAGGGAGTGCAGGTGGATGAACCAGACTAAGATGCTTGGAACTTCCAATTACCATCCACCAGTTATTGATAGGAACCATTTACACTCAGCCAAATAGTTCCCATTATTTAGAAGTGATGGATAGCATATTGGGTTTGTTTCGCTGCTGATAACTTCAGCATAGAAATAGTTAAACATTTTAATTTACTTTAAATTTCAGAGTTAACCCATTTAGATGAATTTTGAACCCCTCTAATCTAGCACTGTATGGTCCAGCAACATCCATGATCCAGCATGCTTTTAGTTATCTGGATGACCACTTATCATGGGCGTGAACAAGTCTCCCGTGGTCCTGTAGGTTTGTTTATAGCCACCAGTCCTGGCCTTATGTTCTGTGCTGTCATTTAGCTGTGAATTGCCCCTAAATGTCTTCTAAGAACCCAGTAAACAGTGGATTTGTTCGTAATGTTGCTAGACAATATTGACCTCCCGTAGTCTGGCAAATAACGGGTCAGGTCCCAAGGCAGCTGGACTAGAGAGATGCAACCTCCTAAATCCAGGACTCTCTGGTCCAGTGGGACCATGGATGTTGCTGGGCCAGCGAGCCCTGGCCCCCGGGAGTGTGAGCCGCCTGGGAATCCAGCAGCGGGGAGCCCCACCAGCAGAGCCAGTGTTGGCTGGTGAGCCCCATTTCCAGGAGCCCCAGGCAGGTGGGGCAGCAGAGGGGCTGGTGAGCCTGAACCAGAGACAGCAATGCAGGAAGGGGAAGGGGGGCTTGTGTGTAACTGTGAAGGTTAACCGATGAGCCCAGGCTCATTGGTTAACTGTTTAAATATGTATGCTAACACATTCCTAGTATCAATCATGCTTACCTACCAAATCAAACTGGTTTGGCACTTGCATTTCTTCCCTTTGGGAATAGTGAATACAGTGACCAAGCAGCAATCTTTAAGCCAAAGGATCTAATTTTAATAGCAGAAACAAAGTACTTAACAGCAAAAGGATTTTAGAACAATTAATAACCACACCTGCGTTTTACCTCAAACCCTACCATCTTGTGAACATAAGAATGGCCATACTGGATCAGACCAAAGGTCCATCTTAGGGATGTAAAGGAGTTGTTGACTACTCAACTACCTGCTAAGCCTATGGTTATCGAGTAGTTGAGTAGACTACTCGCATATTTCCCCCCAGCTTCCTCTGTGTCAGAGGCAGCAAGGAGTGGGGGAAGCAGGAGCTGGTGCTGCCCATCCCCTCTTCTCCCCACTGCTGCTTCTGTCAAAGGTGGGGGTGGCAAGGGCTGCTGCCGCAAATAGCCCCTGTCTGCAGCGATCCGGCCTCAGGCAGAGGCTGCTTTGTAGCAGTAGTTCCTGTGTGCGGAAGGTCCCAAATCTCCACTAAGATCCCCATGCACAGGGGCTGCTGCCAGCTAGGCAGGCAGCCCGGCTCAGTTCCGGCTTGCGCCAGGTGCGGGACAAAACCCTGCTGCGTCTCTGCAATTTAAAATGCAGTAGAAACCAGGTGTCAGTCTGTGTGGCTCTTACTGCATTTTAAATTGCAGAGCTGCAAGTGGGGTTTTGTCCCACACCTGGCGTGAGCCAGAACTGAGCTGGGCTACATCGACTATTTGAGTAATTAAATACCTGCATTTTAACATCCCTACTCCATCTAGCCCATTATCCTTTACCCTGACAGTGGCCAATGACATGCCCCAGAGGAACAGAATAGGTAATCAAGTGATTTCTCCCATTACCCATTCCAGCTTCTGAGAAACAGGCTAGGGACACCAGTCCTACCCATCCTAGCTAATAGCCATTGATAGACTTATTCTCCATGAATTTATCTAGCTCTTTTTTAGAACCCTGATAGTTCTGGTCTTCACAACATCCTCTGGCAAGGATTTCCACAGGTTAACTGTTACGTGAAGAAATACTTTCTTTTGTTTGTTTTAAACCTGATACCTATTAATTTCATTTGGTGACCCTTAGTTCTTGTGTTATGGGAAAAAGCTATTTACTTGGCCTTATTTCCTTTCTCCACAATGATCATGATTTTATAGACATCTATCATATCCCCCTTTAATTGCCTCATTTCTGAGTTGAAAAGTCCCATGTTTATTAATCTCTTAAATGGCAGACATTCCAAACCTTTAATCATTTTTGTTGCTCTTTTCTGAACTTTTTCCAGTGCCAACACATCTTTTTAGTTATGGCGGTCTTTGCAGCTTAACTTCTTTAGACACCCTCATGGAACCCCGGCTTTCCATAACTAACAGTCTTCTTTAGAGGGCGGCCCTCTTGTTAGTTCCTAGGCTTTGGCTTGGTTTTCCAAAACCAGGTCAATAGGCTCAATGAGAGGGAGACAGCCAAGCTCCTCTGAGGCCCTGGCTTGGTTATTGTCCTATGACTACCCTCAAATGCTTGCTAAGGAGTAGTAACTTATTCTTAGCTTATCCTTCATCCTTCCTGCTTGTTTTCCTTACAGCCTTCTAGCAAACTAAACCAGTATACTTGTACAGTAAACATCCAAATTACCAGGTCCGCACATGGTGTTAATGCAGTATTTCAGAGGAGTCCCACGTGTGTCACAGCATTTCTATTAAAATTTCTCTAGGTTTTGACCCAGGGTTCATCAGTCTTGTATTCTCTTCTGATGAGTTAAAAGCAGTGTGGACAGACTCTGGACAGGACTGAGCGTGATTCATTCCAAAGGAGAGTCACTGCTGTGGCTGGGATGAAAAGTGGAAATATGAGAAACTGGGCTCTCTGTCCCTCACTCCCAGGCCTCCCTGTGCTCTCTGGGTCTGCATGCGTAGATATGGCTGTGCGGAATCTGCTGTGAGGGCAGTGAGTGGGAGCCAACCCCCACAACTGCCCTGGGATTCCTTATCCCTGCCTCCCAGAGCGCATCAGGGTCAGAGATAAGGGATCCCTGGTTGGTTCTGGAGCACACTGCACTTCAAGTCCTAGAGGCACAATTCATTGTCCCGCAGCTGGCAGGGGAATGTGTATGTGTGCTTTTTCCAATGAAACCTTTCTTTTACGTCAAATTTCAAATGAGACAGTAGTTCAATAAAGGAGTTTTTGTTTTGTATTGTCTTTTTATTTAACATTCCTGCTGGCTCTTGTACATTTCAAAAGCAGGGAGCGCAGGGCCAGCAGAGGATTGTTTGAGTCCCCAGGCTCCCCCCAGGCTCCCCGCAGTGCTTCTGCTTTTGGAAAGCTCTTACCACATTTCAAAGGCAGAAGTGCCACCAGTTCCCTGCTGTGTCCCTGCCCTTCTCCTCACAGAGACTGTGCTGGTGACCGGATTTTAAGCCGGCTCCTCCCAGCACTGGATCCTGCTCCCTCGCTTGCTGCCTCTCTCTGATCGAGGCAACAAAGTGACAGGTGGAAGCGACTAGTCAAGTCACTAGTCAACTGTCCAATAAGCATTTGCTTATCGGATAGTCAACTAATCGCTTACATCCCTAAGCTAGTCCGGTATATCAAGCAGTCTCTGTCCGTGGCGAGCCATGCCTGTTTTGGAATAGACGGGTGGGAGGGGAGCCTGCCCTTTAATCAGTTAAACAATGCTTTTCAAGATGAGATTTCAAAGCACAGAATTTTGTAGTATTGCTTTGAATGTACTTTTGTTTCTTTCTCTAAAATATAGTAATACTTTTGTATGTAAACATTCTTCCTTAGCTCACTCTTGCCTCGAGCAAAAGCCAAGAGAAATATCATTTGGTATGTGAACATATTTGGAAGGATGTTGATTTTACCATACACATTCCAATCCAGACAAAACATTTCCATAGGTGGTTATTGAAATATACAGATGAGCAAAGAAAGAAAAATACTACTTGAGAATGTAATATATTTTGATTTAAGCATATTTGTATATTTTGCAATGTAATGCTTAAAAATAGTTTCAACTGTTGTAAGCTTTAACTTTTTGAATCTTAAAATCTGTCTTTAACTAATTGTCTAATCTTCTACCCATTGACTGAATCCATCGTAATTTCATGCATTTGTGCAACAAAACCAAAAAATGCTTAACTAGACATTGGCATATCAATGATAAAATAGGGGATGTAGGCGACTAGTCAACTAATCGCTCCCCCCCTTGCTGCCTCTATCAGAAAGAAGCAGCAAGTGGGGGAGAGAGGAAGGGCTGCCAGTGGGAGCTGGTTTAAAAGCTGGTTTCTCCCAGTTCCAGCTCCGTGGGAGGGGGCAGGGGTTCAGCGGTGTCCCTGCTGGGGCTCCTGTGCATTTCAAAGATTAGAACATAAGAACAAAAGAACGGCCGTACTGGGTCAGACCAAAGGTCCATCTAGCCCAGTAGCCTGTCTGCCGACAGTGGCCAGCACCAGGTGCCCCAGAGAGGGTGGACCAAAGACAATGATCAAGCGATTTGTCTCCTGCCATCCTTCTCCAGCCACTGACAAACAGAGGCCAGGGACACCATTTCTATCCCCTGGTTAATAGCCTTTTATGGACCTAACCTCCATGAAATTATCTAGCTTCTCTTTAAACTCTGTTATAGTCCTAGTCTTCACAGCCTCCTCTGGCAAGGAGTTCCACAGGTTGACCACACGCTGTGTGAAGAAGAACTTTCGCTTATTAGTTTTAAACCTGCTACCCATTATTTTCATTTGGTGTCCTCTAGTTCTTCTATTATGGGAACTAATAAATAAGTTTTCTTTATCCGTCCTCTCTACACCACTCATGATTTTATATACCTCTATCATATCCCCCCCCTCTGTCTCCTCTTTTCTAAACTGAAAAGTCCCAGTCGCTTTAACCTCTCTTCATACGGGACCCGTTCCAAACCCCTAATCATTTTAGTTGCCCTTTTCTGAACCCTTTCTAAGGCCAAAATATCTTTTTTGAGGTGAGGAGACCACATCTGTACACAGTATTCAAGATGTGGGCATACCATAGTTTTATACAGGGGCAGTAAGATATTCTGGGTCTTATTTTCTATCCCTTTCTTAATAATTCCTAGCATCCTATTTGCCTTTTTGACCGCCCGCTGCACGCTATGTGGAAGTTTTCAGAGAACTATCCACGATAACTCCAAGATCTCTTTCCTGATTTGTCGTAGCCAAATTAGCCCCCATCATACTGTACGTATAGTTGGGGTTATTTTTCCCGATGTGCATTACTTTACACTTATCCACATTAAATTTCATTTGCCATTTTGTTGCCCAATCACTCAGTTTGGTGAGATCTTTTTGGAGTCCCTCACAGTCTGCTTCTGTCTTGACTATCCTAAACAGTTTGGTATCATCCAGACTTTACCACCTCACTGCTTACCCCTTTCTCCAGATCATTTATGAATAAGTTGAACAGGATTGGTCCCAGGACTGACCCTTGGGGGACACCACTAGTTACCCCCTCCATTCTGAAAATTTACCATTTATTCCTACCCTTTGTTTCCTGTCTTTTAACCAGTTCTCAATCCAAGAAAGGACCTTCCCTCTTATCCCATGGCCATGTAATTTACACAAGAGCCTTTGGTGAGGGACCTTGTCAAAGGCTTTCTGAAAATCTAAGTATACTAGATCTACTGGATCCCCCTTGTCTGCATGTTTGTTAACCCCTTCAAAGAACTCTAATAGATTAGTAAGACATGATTTCCCTTTACAGAAACCATATTGACTTTTGTCCAACAAATTATGTTCTTCTACATGTCTCTCAATTTTATTCTTTACTATTGTTTCGACTAATTTGCCCGGTACTGAAGTTAGACTGACCGGTCTGTAATTGCCAGGATTGCCTCTAGAGCCCTTTTTAAATATTGGTGTCACGTTGGCTACCTTCCAGTCATTAGGTACGGAAGCCGATTTAAAGGATAGGTTACAAATCACAGATAATAGTTCAGCAATTTCCCATTTGAGTTCTTTTAGAACCCTCAGATGAATGCCATCCGGTCCCGGAGATTTGTTAACATTAAGTTTTTCTATTTGTTCCAAAACCTCCTCTAATGACACTTCAATCCGGGACAGTTCCTCAGATTCATCACCCACAAAGGACGGTGCAGATTTGGGAATCTCCCTAACTTCCTCAGCCGTGAAGACTGAAGCAAAGAAATCATTTAGTTTCTCCGCAACGGCTTTATCGTCCTTGATTGCTTCTTTTATATTTTGATCGTCTAGGGGATCCACAGGTTTTTTAGAAGGCTTCCTGCTTCTAATATACTTAAAAAACATTTTGTTATTTCTCTGAGTTTTTGGCTAGCTGTTCCTCAAAATCTTTTTTTGCTTTTCTTATTACATTTTTACACTTGATTTGACAGTGTTTATGTTCCTTCTATTTATCTCACTAGGATTGGACTTCCACTTCTTAAAAGATGCCTTTTTGTCCCTTTTGTCCCACCATTCTTTTACATGGTGGTTAAGCCACTGTGACTCTTTTAGGTCTCTTGCTATGTTTTTTAATTTGGGGTATACATTTAAGTTGGGCCTCTATTATGGTGTCTTTAAAAAGTTTCCATGCAGCTTTCAGGGATTTGGCTCTAGTCATTGTGCCTTTTAATTTCTGTTTAACTAACCTCCTCATTTTTGCGTAATTTTGCGTAATTTCCCTTTTTGAAATTAAATGCCAGAGTGCTGGACTGCTGAGGTGTTCTTCCCACCACAGGAATGTTAAATGTTGTTATATTATGGTCACTATTCCCAAGCGGTCCTGCAACCGTTATCTCCTGGACCTGATCCTGTGCTCCACTCAGGACTAAATGGAGAATTGCCTCTCCCCTTGTGGGTTCCTGTACCAGCTGCTCCAAGAAGCAGTCATTTAAGCTATTGAGAAATTTTATCTCGGCTTCTCTTCCTGAGGTGACATGTATCCAGTCAATATGGGGATAATTAAAATCCCCCATTATTATAGAGTTCTTTATTTTGGTAGCCTCTCTAATCTCCCTCAGCATTTCAATGTCCGTATCGCTGTCCTGGTCAGGTGGTCGGTAATATGTCCCTACTGCTAACTTCTTATTATTGGAGCATGGAATTACTATCCATAGCGATTCTAATGAACATGTTGATTCATTTAATATTTTTATTTCATTTGATTCTACATTATCTTTCACATACAGTGCCACTCCGCCACCCACCCGGCCTGCTCTATCCTTTCGATATATTTTATATCCCGGTATGATTGTGTCCCACAGATTTTCCTCATTCCACCAGGTTTCAGTGATGCCTATTATGTCAATCTCCTCCTTTAATACGAGTACTCTAGTTCACCCATCTTATTAGTCAGACTCCTAGCATTTGTGTAGAAGCACTTTAAAATTTGCCACTGCTTGTTTGTCTGCCCTTCCTGATGCATTGGATTCCTTTATGCAGTTGTTTGTCTGCTCTGGCCCATGGTTTGTCCTCTCCCTCCTCTCTTCTGACTACAGCTTAGAGAATCTCTATCAATGGATTCTCCTCTAAGAGAAGTCTCCATCCGATTTACGTGCATCTCTGCACCAATCGGCTTTTCCCCCATCTCTTAGTTTAAAAACTGCTCTACGGCCTTTTTAATGTTTTGTGCCAGCAGTCTGGTACCACCCTGGTTTAGGTGGAGCCCATCCTTCCTGTATAGGCTCCTCCTCTCCCAAAAGTGTCCCCAGTTCCTAATAAATCCGAACCCCTCTTCCCTACTCTGAAGCTCTGCCTGCCTACCTGGCCCTGCGCGTGGAACTGGAAGCATTTCCGAGAATGCCACCATAGAGGTCCTGGATTTCAGTCTCTTTCCTAGTAACCTAAATTTGGCCTCCAGGACATCTCTCCTACCCTTCCCTACGTCATTGGTACCTACATGTACCATGACCACCGGCTCCTCCCCAGCACTACACATAAGTCTATCTAGATGCCTCGAGAGATCTGCAACCTTCGCACCAGGCAGGCAAGTGACCATATGGTTCTCCCGGTCATCACAAGCCCAACTATCTATGTTTCTAACGATCGAATCACCCACTACTAACACCTTCCTCTTCCTAACAACTGGCATTCCCTCCCCCTCAGAGGTATCCTCAGTGCAAGAGGATACCGCAACATCCTCGGGAAGGAGGGTCCCAACTACGGGATAGTTTCCTTCTGTTCCCATTGAATGCTCTGTTCCCCTTGAGACTTTCATCCTCTTTAAGAGCACTGAAAGTCTCACCAACATATCTCTCTATCTCCCTTAGCTCCTCCAGTTCAGCCACCCTGGCCTCCAAAGCCCGAACTCGGTCTCCGAGGGCCAGGAGCTCCTTGCAACGGGTGCACACATACACCACCCGCCCACAGGGCAGGTAATCATACATGTTACACTCGACGCAATAAACAGGAAAACCCCCACTCTGCTGCTGGGCTTCTGTCTCCATTTTTTTAATGAATAAGTTTAAGTATAAACTGGGCTTATTAAATGTCTGGAATATAGATTATTATAGAAGTTAGGTTTAAAGATGGTCAGGAGTCACTAGCACCCTCTAACCTCCCCCTCTAAACTCCCTCTCCAAACTCCGTTAGCTGCTCCTGTTCGCAAGCTCCCTGGTTGCTGACTCACCGGCCTATCAAGCCTCGGTAGCCCCTCCCCCGACTGAGGCTCAGCCAATTAACAGAGGCTTCTAGATTTCAAACCTTTTAGAAGCTCCTTCAAACAAACAAACCAAACAGACAAACACAAGCTCAGCACACAGCAAATACCCCCCCACACACCCCCACAGATTGAAAGCCTGTGTGGAACCTGGGGCCAGCAGGGAGTCCGCTGACCCCAAGCTCCATGTGGGCGCTGCTTCTCTAAAATGTACAAGAGCCCCAGCAGGCATTTCAGTCTTTGAAATGTACAAGAGCCCCTTCTGGGCTTAGTTCTTATCAACTAATCCAATAGTCGGTGGAAATCCCATTGACTATTCAATTAGTTATTTCAAAATTCAACATCCCTATTATAAAACATAAAAATTAAATTGATTCAGCCTATTTATAATACTAAATATGCATAAAGACATCTGTGGAAGCTCCTCTCTATATAAAGACAGAATTGCTTTTTTGGTTAATTGAAAACAGGAAGGAAGTGATGAGCCTCCTATAATAATGTGGTTTTGTGGGTTTTTTTAAGTAAAATACCACAGATTAGGTTCCTCCTTCATTTGTTAGAAGGAAGCAACAGGATCAGTAAAAAGAAACTACTCAAATGTCTTAACTATCAATTAAATTCAACAGTAAAGTGTATATATCAGTGATGGGCAACCAAGGCTAGTGAGTGGGCTGCATGAGTGGCCCTCCTTCATTTCAGTGGACCGCAAGATTGAAATTGTTCATAAGCACTTACCATGACTCCAAGAGTAAGATTCAGTACATAAACTCTGCCATACCTGGCATTAAACTGAATAACTGGTTAACCGATAAGATGATGCTTATTGGTTAATGCTATTGGTTAAACTGTGGAACCACTTCCCCAGGAGCAGAGCCGCAGCCTGTGTAACTGCTGAGCTTTGTACTGCAGCGCCTATAGGGCATGTAACCACTAAGATTTTCAGCAGTTACATGGTTACTGTTTTAACTGACTTTTTACATCCGTAATGAATACGTGGCATACTGGATATTTTAAAACAAGAAGAAATGCTGTAATCGTGCCTATATTAATAGACTGTAGTCAACTTCAAATTAAAAACCATTTATGCTTACTTTACAATACAGGTTTAACTTCTAAAATCTGGGAGACTCTGATCCAGCAACATTGGACCAGAGAGCCCCAGTTGGCCAAGTTCAGAAGCGCAGCCTGGGCTGGGCTGGCAGTGGGGAGTACAGCCCCTGCAGTCATTTCAGTTGTCAGTTAAACTTATTATTTTGTATACTTAGGAATTGTCTTGTATCTATTTTGGGAAGGGAAAAGTTGAGGTGATAAATTTACAAATTAGTTCCTGTTCTACACTAATCATACTCTTTAGGAATAAAGGATTTCAGGCCTACAGTAGAAGGATATGCCGTGTGGTTTGACCTTTCTTGGACGATGGTAACCTTGGCCTGCACCTTTTCCATTATATTCCACCATTCATCATCTTTTCATTTTGTGAATCTGTATTCTATCACAAGCCAAAGTTCCAGTTGGCATTTAAAAAGCCTACATTGCAGCTATAGAAATATGGATTGCAGTTTTCTCAATTTAGTTTCTCGATTATTGGCAGAGAGGCCAATGCTTTCTTAGTTGATTAAACTAGTGATGCAGATTGCTGCAAACTTGAGATAAAATTGTTGACTTGTAATTGGTATGTCTACCACAGAGTCATAAAATGTATTTCTAAATTCCTGCATTGTTGTAAGAAGTGACAAACCCTTGACCTGTCACCAGTACTGCTGCTGTATTTTCTATAGCATCAGAGCCATTAACCACTGGACATTCATCAATTTCAGAAAAGTAAGAAAAGATTGCAGTTATTTGCACAAATGGATATCGAAGTATATAACACTTCATATGTAAAACGTGATTAGGATTCATTGATATTTTTTGGACTTATGATACTTGCTGTCTAAATTTCCATTTAACTTCAGATTGAAAATTTTGTTTTCATATTTCATTTTAACTGTAGTACAGAAAAGAGAATACTCCCTAAGAGTTATTTGGCTGTAGAACTGAAACCACAACACTAACACTCAGCATTTCTGCATCAAGCAGTAGTCCAAATTAACTAAAAAAGTCACAAGACTAGCCAAAAGGAGTAGTAATAGCAAAGTGTAAATGGAAATCTTCCCTTAATGCAAAAAAAGTGTGGTTTTGAGGTTTGTTGGTTGGTTGAAGGTATTGAGTGTATTTTGTCTTCAGAACTTCTTGTTTTTCCCTAAGTTAAGTAAACTTCAAATGGTTATTATGGATCAGAATAGTAAAAATTGGAAACTTTTTGTGGCTTGTTTGCTTGCTTGTTTCTATGAAGTCTTGGGTTACAAATACAAACCTGAGTGGCACTATTGAAACCTTAAAAGCTGTAATGGTATCTGTTATGGAAAATTCACTTGTGGACAAAACTTAAATCCAGATTGGTTGTGTGTTTTATGGCATAATGTACACTTGTAACTCATTTTGCACAAAGTTGCAAAGGCTCATGAATAGGTTCACTGGAAAACTGCAGAGGCTGATAACTGCAGAAGCATTTTCCTGTTCTTGAATGGTTAACCTTAATTCTATATTTCCAAACTATTGAAAGCTTGACTTTGAACTAGAATTTTCTTTTAACATAGTTTATATAATATCAGTATATTCACAGCTACTCAAACTAGTAGTCTGAACCTAGGATGCAGATTTGATTGGTAGTTTGCTACAGTAATAAAGTGTACATAGTATCAAAGTAATGATAAACTGCTGTCTGGAAAACTATTCTCAATAGAAGTATTGGGATGGGTTCTGGAAGAACAGACTCATCTGGATGGGAAAGAGAGGAAAGCGTTTTTCCCCTTTGATGTCAGCTTGTGGTTAGTAGATGTCAGATTAAAAAAGCAAATACTGTCAAGAATAACAATACAATTGAGTAATTGTGCCTTCTCCTTCATCCCATATTTGCATTTTTTCATAATAGTCCAACTTGTCAGCTTGTGAGCCTGCATTCTTCTGTTTCTGAAAAATTCATTGCTTGGCAAGTTGCATCTCAAGATTTCAATTTTCTTTATATTACTATCAATAAAATAACTGCATCCAAATAATATCCTGGTATGACTTCATTCAGTAAGCATTCTACTGAGAGAGGAGCCTAATACATTCCTCTTATCAGAAGCACACAAAATAACAAATGGCAAATGAAAGAATTACTCATTTGCAACCCTCATTCTTCCTCGTATCAACAAAGCAGAAGCTGATAGTGTTTGGCTTAAGCTTCTTTTGACAGATTTTTTTCATAATTCTCCATTTGATTCCTGATCTTCGCTGCTGTTGGATAGATGTAGAGAAGTAGTAGTAGAGATGTAGCGTTCAGTCTAGTTTAGCTGAAACAAAAAACAGGACTATGTAGCACTTTAAAGACTAACAAGATGGTTATTAGGTGATGAGCTTTCATGGGCCAGACCCACTTCCTCAGATCAAATTGTGGAAGAAAATAGGCATGACCATATATACCAAAGGGATACAATCAAAAAAAAAAGTGAACACATATAGAAAGGACAAACCTCCCCTTATCCCCTCTGTTCTGAAATTTGATTTGTCCTTTCTATATGTGTTCACTTTTTTTATTGTATCCCTTTGGTATATATGGTCATGCCTATTTTCTTCCACAATTTGATCTGAGGAAGTGGGTCTGGCCCACTAAAGCTCATCACCTAATAAACCATCTTGTTAGTCTTTAAAGTGCTACATAGTCCTGTTTTTTGTTGGATAGATGGACTATCACGTGAATGTGGGTGGCAGTTCCTAGAAGTTGTTCATCAGACCTCTGGGTTTCCTTTCTAACTTTGCTCTTCCTTTCAGAGCTCTGCTTTAGTTTTTGTTGTGTTGAAAACATTCCCCTGTGGGCGTGTTTAGAAAGGTCTGTTTTTTGTAAGGAAGGTTAAGGGTGACTTCCGGTCCTGTGGTAATTTTCTGCCTTTCATTACTTGGTTTTGAAAGTCTCCTCCCTAATTTTCCTGTTCCTCTGTCTTCAGAAAAACTACCAAAAGGATTAGAGTAGGGCTATAAAATCCTGTTTAAAATGTTAATCAGTTAAACTGTATATTTAACTGGTTAACCAGCCTGATGCAGTGCAGGGAGGGGGCTGCTCCGGCCAGGTGGGGCACCAGTTAACTGGTTACCCCTGTAAGCATACTGGTAAGGCAATACTTACCAAGGAACTGGTTAACCAGTTGCCCCTTTACATCTCTAGTGATAGGTGACCTACAGACTGCAAGCCACATGTGTCCCATCAGGGTTCCATGTGTGGCCCATGAGACATTTTGTTTACCATTGCCCATGCGCAGGGTTGCCAGATTGCTCTGGTTTCCATCCACGTAGCTTTTTTCCTACTGGTATTACTAAAGAGACACACATGTAAAGCAAGAGCATGTAAAGAGAGGTGCGTGCTGATGGCACACAACATTGGCTGCGAGAACCATGTACTCCCCCTTCATCCTGTCAAGAAGCTGCTACAATTCAATTGGCACACCCCACAAATTCTAGGTATGCAAGCCCAGTTATTAAAATGACCTTATCCTGGAAAGCCATCTTGGTTATGGCAATCTTGAGGCCCACTTACTAGTCTAGGTTGCCCATGACTGGATTAAAGTGAAAATGTATAGCGTGGAGGGAATTAATGAACACTATAACAAAATTCAAAACCAAGCATTAAGCAGGGATGTAAAAAAGGAAAAAATTAACCGTGTAACTGATAGAAATTTTATTGGTTACACAATTAACTGCCCGGGGCTGCAGTGGTTCCCTGCCCCGCATGGGTTTCCTATTAAGAGTTTAACCGGTAGGATTAAGTGGCAAGGTATCAGTTAAACTCTTACATCTACAGCAGTAAGTAAACCACCAGTCTGTACAAAGAATTTACATATGTAGTACGTATTACTTGAAAAAGTTATAGTACTTTTCAGACTTGTATAAGAACAACCACAAACAAAGGGCTTGTCTTCACTGTACACAATAACTTTTGAATCTAGCCAATGATGATGTAACTCTAGCCACTACATTTTCTGTGCCACTATTTCCAAAAGCACAGCTGCCCTTCAAAAGTTGGCCTTCGGGAGTAGGTACCATCTTAAAATTCAGAGATTTTCACATAATTTACTCTATATACATTTACAGGGCAACCCTGCTATAAGTCCAAGATACATTCCAAAAACGGCGACGACGAAAAGTGAAATGTCGTAAAGCGGGGAATCTGTTTTTCCTGTTGCCATTTTTTTGTTGTTGTTGTCTTCCTCAATATAAGAGCGGGGAAGAGGAGCACTTATACTGCAACAGTCCCTACAAGTGTCAACGACATTAGTGCGGAACCAATGTATGACATAGTGGGGATGCCCTGTACTGACTTGCTTATCTATGATTTCAGTTGGTAACAAAGTCTGAGGGGTAGCCATGTTAGGGTATGTCTACACTACAGCGTTATTTCGAAATATCTTGTTTTGAGAGAGTTAATCTGAAATAACTTATTTAGAAATAACACGTCTACACACAATACATTTCAAAATAGCGTTTTGCTATTTCAAAATAGTGCGTCCACACTGAGTGGACGCTGAATCGCATTTAAGGCTGGCCGGAACCATGTCAGTCAGGGCATCAGGTCAGGAGTTACTTTGTGTGGCTGCTGCCTGAGGCTATCTGAGGCCTGTGCTTAAAGGGATCCCCCCCGAACAGCCGGTTCTCAGCTTGCCCTGCTTGCTTGCCTACCTTGATGAGGGACAGCAAAGTATTTTGTCTCTGCGTGCTCTGGTTGCCCTCACTCGGGACACGACAGCACTCTGCAACATGGAGCCAGAGCTGTCCCGGGCACTCTGGTGCTTCTCATGGACACGTTGCTGTGAACCTGGCTGCACTTTTTGCAGGCTGCCATCCAGGAGGTCCATCGGGGGGCTGTCCGTATCCAGGAGGCCCTGCGGGAGAGCTTCCACCCTGAGGAGCACTAAGAGCCTCCCTGGTCTGCCCCACTGGGGGCTTGTGCCTCATTCCTCCCTCATGTTCTTCCACTTACCCCTCCCTAACCCCCCTTCCTGATGTCAAATAAAATACATGTATTTTCATGAACACAAACTCTCTTTATTTAACAAAACTGGGCGGGGGAATGAAACTCTGAGACTAGGGAAAGGAGGCAGGAGAGGGGAGGGGGAAACCTGGGAGGAGGGAGCTGGAAGGGGGAAACAAGGGGAAGCTCAGGGTCTCGCCGGACCAACTTGATTTTCATGAAAACCTGCTCCTGGGTTCGCATGTGGCCTTTGGTGGCCAGGCTGGCAGCTATCCTGCCATAGACAGCCGTGTTCCTCCATCTAGTACGGAGATCATGGAAGTTGGGGACCACCAGGGCACCCTGGGAAGGCTGGAGGCCCCCTATTTCGAAATAAGTGTCTACACAACACTTATTTCAAAATAGCTATTTCAAATATTTGGCTGTGTAGACGCTAGTAAAGTTATTTCGAAATAATGGCTGTTATTTTTGAAATAACTTCGCTGTGTAGACATACCCTTAGTTTGTAATTTAGCTCTTGCTCCACTCCTCTGAAGTGAGGTGTGCCCACAAAAGCTCATGATACTATCGGTATTTTTTGTTAGTCTCTATGGTGCTACTGGACTACTCATTTTTTTTAAGTTGTTACCAAAGCAATTGTACATCTTTTTATTTCAGTGTTATCAGAGTCTGTAGTGTCAGAACTCTTCGTGTTCCAAGCCCCATAGGAATATTAATCATTTTAGACACTCTGCTGTAAGATCATCATAAAGCAGCTAATGAGTACCTTATTTTTTGATGTAATCATCACCACTTTTTATGTGAGAAAATGAATAAATGTTAAGTAGCATCACACAGGCAGTCTCCAGAGCTAGGATTCTGAGTCAGGAATTCTCACCACCTTCCACCTAGATCAGCTGTGGCCAACCCGTGGCTTGCGAGCCTCATGCAGCTCTCCCCTCCTCCCCTCCCCCTCCCCCCCAAGTGTGGCTCGTGAAGTTGCTCCTGCGTGTCTCTCTTCCCCAAACGGCTCCCGCTGGCTCCCCTGTGTTCACCAGGTCGGCGATTCAAAATAATGGTGCCCAAGCAAGATGGCAGCCGCTGATGGCCTGATATTGCCAAAAAGCCTAAGCTAGCTTGCTCCTTGAAGGCTTTCCTTTCCCTTTTTTGCTTGACGATTCTGGTGCGGCTTTTTTTCCGACGCTGTTTCGGCTCTTTGTTAAATGGGTTGGCCACCCCGCACTAGATAATTAACAAATATATTGTTGCTCTGCACCCTTAACCTATTTATTTTTACTTACATTAGTATAACCAAGTATGCTAATATAGAATAGGCCTAAGAACTCGTGTCTTCTCTTAATTGTGTTGTAAGTTTTTAAAATAACTTGTCTGCCTATTTCGCTTTGATACACAAGGATGGTATAAGATGTGTATTTTTTCCTAAAAGGTCTCTTCTATGTCTCTTTAAATTCTGGCAGACTCCAGAGTGAATGGGAAACTAGTGAAAGGTATTTGGAGAGTGATACATTCCAGTGAAAGGGAAGGATTTGTTGGAGACACTGAGGAAAATAAAGCGCTTCCTGGGAAAAGGATAAACTGAATGCTTGGCAAAAGGAAAGGGCCAGCCTGGCCTGAGCAGCCGACTGCACTGTGGGTGGGCTCAGGCCTGCTCCAGCCTGGCCTAAGGAGCCCTCCCCACACACCCGTGGGCTCCTGGTTAAATGGTTAACCAGTTAAACATAACATTGTTAACCAGTATTTTACATCCCTACTCTCTATTGCTTTCTTATCAAATACAACCCAGTTAAAATGTTGATATAGCAACCTTATTCAAAGCTCTGCACAGTACTCTTTTAACTATAGAGAGAGAATGTCTGTTATGACAACGACCTCATATGACATTGGTTTTTCACTAGAACAACCAAGTTGTACTCTGTCTCCTGCTGACATACATAGCAGTTGGACTAGGAGAATGAAACTTGCTAAGGTGCAATTAAAATGACCACTCTTTCTTTGTGTCCTGACCTAAATGCAAACCCAAATGTGTTTGACTTATCATTGGAAAGCTAGTACTTTAAAAAACATCAGCAACTTCATATCATGTGCAGTTTATAGAATTCTTTAAAAAAACTACTGTATAATAATATTCAGGGGTTTTTTTTGAGTGGTGTCCCTTATGGGTGCTCCACTGTAGGTATGTCTGTATCCTTGTACTGTCAATCAGAAAATGTCAATAGCAGTCCATCCTGCCTATGTGGAACTCCTTCATCCACAAGGCTAGCTGATGTGTACTAGCATTCCCTCCTCAGTTTCTTCTCAACTGCCTTAGCTCCATCTCTAGTGTAACAGCTGTCTGTTCACTTTTGTCGTTCTGCAAATATTTGCTTCTTTGAAGCACCTTATTTCATACTACTTAAGAGGTTTTTTAGTTGTGCTTAAAAAAAAGAAGGAAAAGAAATGAATAAATAAAGGCTTCTCTTCCCGCCAATCCTAGTTGGGAGGGGGATTCTCTAGACAAGGGTATGTCTGGCTTACCAGGCTTAAAGTGTTTTACCTGCACAGAGTTGATCCCAGTAATGGTGAGCATTTGCAGTATAGTCACTGTCTCTAGGAGAAGCACAATCCACTGAAGTGTGGTCTCTGCCAGCATCTAAAATCCAGGTACAGGAAGAACCTGACTAAAACTGCTGCTCATGGAGTTGGCCTTTCAATCTGTGGCATCCCAGCCAAAGCTATCACCGCAACTTTCGACACTGAAAGCAGGAGATGGAGAAGATGAGCCACTTAAAGACCTCCTAAGAAAAGGTCTGAGGGTCCCCATAGCAAGCCCAGATCAAGCTGGAAACTATCTCCAGTATAGTCAGCATCTTTGGTACTGACAGCATGTTCCCTGTAAGCTGCAAGACCATGAAGCAGACTATCAAGGCCTAGTTTAAGCAAGTCCTAGTTGAGTCAATTAACTAATTCTCTAAATTGGGTGTTCTAGCTTTCCTATTGACTTTTACATGGGTGCATTGCAAGTAGACGCTAACACCATCACCTATGCAATCACCCCAGTTAACTGTCTTGCCTCTTGTTTGATTTAGTTGTAGAATCATGGTATTCAACCAGTCACTCAGCTGGCCAAATAGTCACATATGGCTAGTGTGTTGGATACCACAGTTCTAGAAGCTGGTGTCTGGTTAAGAATTCTCAAAATGTGTGATTTGTTGCTTCTGCTTAATGTATAGAATCAAAGTAGGTGTAGGTTTTTCTAGAAGAAGGAATGTGGAACTCTTAATTTTAAGCTTTAACCAATGTGATTTTTTTTTTTTTTTTTTTTAAGACAATGTCTTCCGCAGTTGTCCAGATATATGTAGCAGATCGCAATGCCATGTGGTCCAAAAAATGCTGTGGGGTAGCCTGCCTTGTAAAAGACAATCCACAGAGGTCTTATTTTATCAGAATATTTGATATCAAGGTGAGAAACCTTTCTCTAATTTTTTACTTGAAAAGATAAATTCATTCTATAGTAAATGTGAAGTTTCCCTGAATTGTTTGCATGAATTTCATAAAGGGCTGATATAAAGTGAGTAATGCAAGAATTATGCCGATTAGATTTTAATAAGACTTTGATAAAGTCCCATGTGACATTTGGCTAACAAACTAGGAAAACATGGTCAAGAGGAAATTGCTAAGAATGGTGTGCATAACTGACTGACAAACTGTATTCAAACAATGGCTTATTGTCAAAGTAGGAGGACCTCTCAAGTAGGATCTCATAGGAGTCTGTTCTGGGTCCAGTACTAGTAAATATTATGGATGTCAGCGTGTAGAGATGACTACATGCTTATTGGTTAATCTTGGCAACTACATGCATTTCCCCCCCATCCCTCTTGCCGCTTCTGATACAGAGACAGCAAGGGGCAAAGTGGGAGAAGCGGGAGCCAGTGCCTGTGAGGAGCTGGCTTAAAAGCCTGGGCCTGCCGGGGACAGAGGCTGCTCCGGAACAGCAGCCCCTGTCTGTGGGGGCTCTGAGCTCCTTGTGGGCAGGGGCTGCTCCTGCATCCCATGGAGCAGCCTCTGTCTGTGGGGAGCTTGGACTCCCCACGGGCAGAGGTTGCTGTCACTCCACGCTGCTGCCTCTGCATTAGAGGCAGCAGCAGGGAGCCGGTTTTTAAACTGGCTCCCCTTGTGGACTAGCTTCTGCTTGCCACCCCAAGCTGCTGCCTCTGATAGAGAGGCAGTAGCGTGGCGTGGCAGGGGACTCCCTGGGAGTGGGGCTGGGAACACACTGGCCTCACCCCCGGGGACTATTGAATTGTCATGTAATTGCTTACATTTTGTGTGGTTACACTACTATTCAGTTACACCCTATGTAAGCACTATGGAGGACAGGATTGGAATTTCAAGTTATTTTGATAAATTGCAGAATTGATCTGAAATTCAGTGAAGACAAATGCAGAGTAGTTCACTTACGATTTGAAAATCAAATGCCCGGGTACAAAATGGGGAGTAACTGGCTAAGCCAGTGTTTCTTAAACTGTGTTCTGTGGCACACTGGTGTGCCGTGAGGCAGTTGGAGGTGTGCTGCGGAGAACAGAATTCAAAATGGCCACCCTGAAAGAGGCAGGCGACTTTTATTGAGCAAAAAAACCAACAACTTTCCCTCGACCCTTTTTTCACAATAACTCCCCACCCCCTTTTTTTTTGCACTCCACAAAAAATCCTTGGTGTTTCTCATAAAAAACAAACAAACAAAAACCAAAAACATTGGTTTTTTTGGACAGTGATCAGTTGTTCTTTGAGTGATTGCTTGTGTCCATTCCATGCGCCCCTCATGCACAATTGTTGGACGATTTTTCCCTCAGCGGTACCCATTGGGCTGGCAGGGGAGTCCCCTGGAGTGGTGCCTTCTTGGTAGTACATATATATACCTCGGCTGCCCCTCCACCCCCTCAGTTCCTTCTTACCACCCATGATGGTTGTTGGAACACTCTGTCCTTTACTATGAGTGCTTTCTTAGCAGTTTTCCTGTAGATAGTTTCTTAGTTGTAGTTAAATTCATGGTTGTAGTTGTTAAATAACATTTGTGGCGTTTCCCACCACATATTAGCTTCCCTGAGGCTTATGCCCTTCAGTGACCCTCACAACTTGTGCCTAAAGTGCCTGGGAGAGGGTTACCAGGCAGATAGGTACAAGATCTGCCAGGGAATCATGCCTTCCATGAAAAAGGGGAGAGACATGCAGCTAAAATTTCCCCTTATGTAGGCAGGTCTTCAGCCCCAGTTGGCCTCAGAGTTGGCACCAGTGCCTATGATACACAGTGCACTGGTATCAATACTGGGACTATCTCCAGCACCGAGATACAGCATCAGTGGATGGCAGCAATCTTAGTTCCCAGTGCTGCATAAGAAAGAGAGGACGGGGGGGAGTATCTCCATCCCAGCATGCAGCCCAACCACATCTCCAGTTGGGACACTCTGAAGTGACTGCCCTCTCAGCACCAGTGATCACTCCGGTCGCCTCAGGACCTCATTCAATCCCAGTGCATGTTGACTCCCCAGAATTAGAGACCGTAGTAGAGGACACCAACCAGCCCTCCATCCCAGAGACTTCGAGGGGCAGGTCAGCTTTAGACACACACAGCCTGTATCCTCCCCGCATGAGGCAGTGGCAGGCAAATCATTCTTACTACCTGCTATGGACTTGAGGGTCCATCAGGAACTGCTGAAAAGAATGGCCCAAAATGTGGGGGTGCAAGTTGAGGTATCAGAGGTGTCTAGCCCAGTGGTGGCCACTCTGACAGCTGAGGGTCTATCTAGAGTGACCCTACCACTCATTAAGTTAGTGACTAATGCCACCAAGGTGGTGTGATGGACTCTAGCTTCTATCTTCCTCCCCACCCCCATGCCAGGATTTTGTTCCCCAAAGGGACCATGTACACCTCTTCACACACCCTTCCCCAGATACTCTAGTGGTGCAAGCTGCTAACCACAGGGAGAGGCATGAGCAACCAAACCCAACCCCAAAAGCCAAGGAGCCCAAGAGGCTTGACTTACTAGGCCTGAAAGTCTATGCTACTAGTGGCCTACAGCTTCACATTGCAAACCAGCAGTCAGTGCTAAGCAAGTAAGCCTATAGCTCCTCAGTGGCCTTGGGAAAAATTCAAGGAACTCCTCCTTTCTCTGCCACTGCCCCAAACTCTTGTCTAGCATCAGAAAAGGCAAGGTGGGCCCCTTTAGATTCTGAGGTGGGCCCAAGAATGAGGTGTGCAGTGTGTGGGAGGGGGCTTCCAGGGGATAGTCTGGGATTAGGGGTGCAGGGTCTGGGCATGTGGTAAGGTTCAGGAGTGGGCTGGGGTTGGTGTGTGTGGGGGGGTGTCTGGACAGGAGATATGGTACAGGAGCAGGGGATGGGGGCACTTACCTAGCACAGTTCCCAAGGGCGGAGGTCATGTTACAGGAGCTTCTAGGAATGGCCAGGAATCATCTGATTTAGATTGTAAACTGTGTGGGAGAAGATACTCTCTCTTCTTTGTGACTGTACAGTGTATATAGCAAAATAGAGCTGCAGTATCCAGTTGTGCCCTCTGAGTACTACTGCCATAAAAGTTTGTCTAATCAGTCTTATTTTTTTATTTATATCTTCAGTTTTCAATATCTGAATTTTTTTCCTTTCCAGGATGGAAAACTATTGTGGGAGCAGGAACTGTACAATAATTTTGTATATAATAGTCCAAAAGGATATTTTCATACCTTTGCTGGAGATGTAAGTCTAGTATTTACTTAATTCTTGAACAGGTATTTTAAAAATGTTTGCCCTGCTAGTATTTTTCTTTGTACAAAAGTTTATTTTAATATCTTATAAGTTTTCACCTTTCACTTTGTAAATCCAGTAATTTTATAAATTACACTAGAAGACTTACCCAGCATTGCGCAGGGGTGGGCCACACAGGCCTCCCACCGGTGCTTCCTGGGCCTGGCCCAAAGCCCAGAGGTTGGGTTGGCCTGGGAGAAGTGTGAAGAGCAGCACAGATGCCTCCCTCCAGTGCTTCTTGGACCTGGGGCAGAGTGAGGAGCAGTGTCAACTCCTCCTGCCTGGGCCTGCAGGGGGGGGGAGCGAATGCGCAGGCATGGTGGCACGGCTATGCTGGGCAGCTTGACAGTCCAGGGAGGGCAGCACCTATGGGTCTTGCAGGGGGCAAGGGCTGCAGTATCTGGACCTGGTGGTGCTCTTGGGAGTTGTGGGTGGGGAGGGAGGTGCACTGGTGGGGCCAGTGGGGCTTCTCCCCTTTTCTCCCCCCCCCCCCTCCTCCCCCCAGTCTGGGGCTGAGGGTTGGGAAGGAGAGGGTTTTAAGGTAGGGTAGGCCACTTACCTGAGCCAGTGGCCAGCAAGATGGTGAGCCAGGTCCCCAGCCTGGCTCCCCTCCCTTCTTGATGAGTGGTTGATGCGGCTTCCCCCCCAGTGGTCACTCTGCAGTATAGTTGACCTCCGGTGCTCACTACCCCTGGGGTGACTGCAGTACCACATCCCTCCAATCAGCTCCCTCCCTTTCCATGTTATGGAAAACAATCTTTCTAGGCAAACCCCATTTTCCTCATGCAACCTGACCTTGCTTTAGGTTAGAATAAGAGGAAGCTGCATACCAGATTTGGCAGCTGTAGCTGTTATCATTTAGGTGGAGTTATTGAACGAATAGACTCAGTCAGATGCGCGCGCGTGCGTACACACACACCCACCCTTCTATTTCATCTTTCTAGCAGCTAGTTGCAGATTTTATTATAAATAAGATTTTTTTCTAGTGTCAGTGCTAAAATAGAAAACCTGAATTACAAATGAATCAGGAGCACAAAAAATACCTCTTTAAAGTGCTCTTTCTCTGGTAAAGAAATTACCACCGCAGTTGTAACTGACAGTTGCTTCATTAGTGTTACCAAATGAGCATTTCAAATACATAAGCAATTTTTATGTATCTTTAACATAACATTTTCATTTTTATCATTGTGTACTTGAAATATTGCTCAGATCTGACAAAATGTGGACCTATCATATCTTAGGGAAAAATTCCACAATTTGAATGTATTTTTAAATTTGACATTAATATTTGCTTCCAAATTGTTCACTAACAACTATAAGGTGATAAGTCTTATTTATTTCCAGCTTATTCCTTCAGAAACAAAATGTGTTCACTTAATTTTTAGAATATTTTACAGTTTAAGCTGAAAAAAACTTTAACTTTCTTGGCCTTTATGGTGGGGGGGAAACTGATGTTGTTGTCTTCTTTCAGGCATGTCAGGTTGGTCTTAATTTTGCTAATGAAGAAGAAGCTAAAAAATTCCGAAAAACAGTAACTGATTTGCTTGGACGACGGCAAAGAAAGTCTGGTAAATATTCAATTTAACATGTCATTAATTAGAGTCTAGACGTGGCCAGGGATAGTGGTTAGTTGACACTTACATATCTGAAAGCTATTAAGAACTTAGTGCCATATTTAGACATTAATTTCCGTTTGTAACTGTGTGATGCAGAAAAATATACAGTACAAATTTCCTGAAGGTAACACAAAAATTGGTTCATCTTTAAAGTTTCTTTTTGCAATATGAGGCTTTTCTAATATGTGGTATTTGAAAGAACAAACAGGAAGAAGTAAAAGAAAGTTTACTTGTGAATTGGAAATCTTTGTGTAACTTGCACGTAAGCTAGATTAACTAGCTGTTCAGTTCTGGGTTTCTCTTAACTAACCCTGCTGTTTCAATGTGGCCCAATTGAGTAGTAACTGAAATCTTTTACTGTCTGGTATGTCCAGGTGAAATTAATTGTTGGCATCAATCCAATTAATAGAGAAATGTCTTATTCACAATTAGTAAGGCAGCATGTGTGTTGCAGCATGAAAAACAATCACAGAATTTGATTCCTCTTCCCCCCCAGTTTGAGATCTTAGTCCATGTCTCACCCCACAGTGGTAGCTTCTGCAGCTCCTGTGTCCTGTGGGGTTGAGGCTGGTTTCCTGCTCCAGTTGTGCCTTCAGCACTAGGTCACAGCACTGTCAGATTTGGCTCTAGCCATCCCTTCCATCATGACAAAGGGTTGAGTGAGTGAAACCTGGAGGGTGTAGTAAACTGGTGCAGAGGGTTGCAACACCTACCACAGAGTGCTAGGTCCAACCCCATGGGATACTGGAACCAAGTTTTGGGTTGTGGCTCCAGAGATGGATGGTGCTGCAGTAGATGGGTGATTGTTGTCCATTTGACATCAAGAGGATATTTATCTCAAATCACGTAGCAGTCACAGTAAAGTTAGTAGCCAGTGACCATTACTAAATTTAGTGTGATTATACTATTTCTGTTTTGTTTTGGTTTTTTTTGGTTTTTGTTTTAAAGCCATGATACATCTGCTGCCCTAACAATTGGTAATCAAATCAGAGGCCAACACCTTTAGATGCTAGGGAGCTGATCCTGAAATGCATTCCTCAGTGAATTCTGATCTTCATTGGGCCTCCGTGCAGGCAGAGCTCATTGCAGGACTGGAGTCTATTTCTTTGGATGGGATTTCCTAAATTGTCTAGGGTCTTAAATGTGAGTTTAAGGACCTAAATCTCAGTTCCAGGCTGGGCTGCAACTCACAAAACTCCCACCAAACTCTGTAGGGATCTAAACTTTGGTACCTGAATTTTCTGAAAGTTCCCTAGGCATATAAGTTTCTGCCTCTGGATATGTGCACTGTGGCCTCGGTGTCAGTGTCTGGATACCTTGTCCCATCTAAGCTCCAGAGGGATTCACAAACTGAAGGAAAATAGGTGGGAGGACACTAAGGATGCAACAGCGCAACCGGCTAAACGGTTAACCAATAAGCATGAGCTTATCTATTGCCTTAGCGGTTACATGCCAGCTCCTGGTGCTGGCCAATTCCTGGAAAGCCAGCTGCAGCCCTCTCCCCACCCAGAGTGGGACAGTAGGCAGGAGCCGATGCATGCCAGGAGCCTGCTTAAAAGCCAGCTTCCAGTGCGCACAAACTGCTGGGGAGCTAGCTGTTGCTCCGTGCTGCGGTCTCTGCAGTATAAAGGTTATACTGCAGAGCCCACAGCGCGGCTGGCTCCCTGGGAGTGGGGCTGGGAGCTGGCTCCCAGCACACACTGGCTGCTGGTCCTGGTCCCTAGGAGCCTGCAGTATGTAACCACTAAGATGTTTAACAATTACATGGTTACCTAATTAACTGCTTAACATCATTAGTGGATGTCAATCTTGTGTGCAGGGTGTGCTCAGAAGCCACCTATCAGGTTGGGTCCTGTTCAGAGTCTGACTGAAGGAGATGGTGGTGGTGCCCCTATCAACTTCCAGCTTTTGCAGTTAGAACACTCACTTGGAGTGTGGTTGATGAGATCCAGGTTCAATCCCCTCTGTCTAAGGCAGAGAGAGGATTTGGAGCAAGGGGTCTGGCCTGCATCTTAAACCAAGCTCCAGAGTTATTTTCACACGAGCATGTGCCTAATAATTCTGACTATTTTATTGCTAATTATAAATAAATAACGAGGTAAAAATGATAATATGGGCACCCCCACCCTCCTATTTTGTGCAAAGTGAGTCAGGCTTCTAGTTCCTTTTCACAACAAACATCTTGGATGTTTTTGCCTCCTGACTCCAGAAGAGAGGTTCCCAGCTGTGAATCACTGGTAGAAATGAGCACCTGTCTCAAGGAGACTAAGACTTAGAACACACCCATTTCATTGGCATCTCCCATTGCTAGCTTAAGTGGCTCCCCTCTGACTGTGCTGGCTTTTGTGAATCACTATCCATGGTACCTGTCCCAACTCATGCATTTTATAGGAAGTCTACGTACCTAATTCAGTCTTTGTGAAGGGCTGTGTGTTTCCTGTGATTATCTAGGCACCTGAAAGTTAGGCATTGTAACACTTGGCATCAGAACACTTAAGTCCCTTTGAGAATCTTGCCCTTTATCTCTGAGATTTTTGTCTGTACAAAGTTGGAACATGTTAGTGAAGAACAATAATGAAAGTATGCAAGAATGGTTTCTGTGCTTTAACTGCTCATTAAGAAAATACATTCTCCAAGGCTATCAGCCTTCCAGTTTTCACAAGCCTGAAGTTTTACTCTCCTAAAGGTACTACTACTAGCAAAGCCAAGTTTTAAAACACTAAAAGTTCATGACTGTAGAACAATCTTCTGCATGGTGTTGGCCATGGTAAAATTTCTTTAGAAATACAGGGGAAAATGATTTCTTAAAAATAACATTCCAGTTTTAATTCAATATTTCTTTTATGTAAAGACACTTGTACTTTACAACAAGCATGCCATTAATAACCTGTATTGCTTTGCGTGCTTGAACATCGTGTTTTATGCACCATAATAACACTGACTTATTCATCTTTTTTGTAAAATTACTGTTTTAATTTAAAAGGTTAAATAATAAAGAAACAACTAGTTAATTATATAGTTCAGTTGATTGCTGTTCTTTATAATTCATTTCTAGGGTTTTTTTTTCTTTCATGCACAGAACTCCATGAAGTTCTGTGATTAAGCCACCAGATGGAGTTCTGCATTTATATACCTCAGACAGGATTTTATCTAATTGTGGGTATATCTGAGGACTAAATAGCGGAGCTCAGTTAGCAAATTGATGTGCTTATGTAAGGCTTCTTATGAGTCTCAACCTTGATTCATCAGATGTAGAAATAATGTATTCTAATGTTCTTAGTGCTGTCTCCACACATAGTATTAGAATAGTTCTAAAAATTGAGCAATCTTGGTAATGGGAGATGCTCTATGCTCCCAAGAAATTACCTTGATAATGTCAAACATTAGACTGTTAATCTTTTTACAAGAATCCTACCGCTCTAGAATCTCTCAGAAGAAACTTCACCTGAAACAGGAGCCACCTGACATATTAGCAAGGGGTCATAGGCAGGCTCTAATGGTGTCATAAGGCTAATGTGAATGTTTCCACATGTCCCTTGGGGCTTTTCATCATCAGAAGGGGCTGGGTAGAACCATTCTGTAATCATGTGAACTAGGTCTTGGAGCTAAGGCTGTCACATAAAATGTTTTGTGTGTGGTTTCCAGATAGCAAGAAAAGCAACTGTAGCTTCCTGCTCTTCCTTCTTTTTTTTTTTTTTCCTTCCAATCCCTTTCAGATGTGCTGATAGATAAGGACACTGATTCTTGAACAGAGGTGCCCAGAGGCAGCAGCAACAACTGAAGTGTCTGAGGAGCTCTTCTGGCAAGGCTAAAATAGAGATGCCCCTGGTGTTCTTGAAAGGGGAAAGTACAGTGTGTAGCAGAATGGTCTGGCAGGGCTGGATGCAGGCAAATCAGGAAAAGAGGGAAGGATTGACTGGATAGTAAACAAGAGGAGGAAGAAATTGAGCTGGAGGAGGAATGGATGAATAGAAAGAGAATCTTGGGTGAAGGAAGGAGAGAATTAAAATGAGGGGAGAGAGGAAAAGTATTGATTACCAAACATACTTTGATGGGATGACTAGAGGCTTTTGGCAGTACATGGCTGATTGACCCCGAAGTGAGCACAATTGAGAACTCCCCAAAAAGTCTTAAGCCTATGTAGCTAAATGGATAAAACAAAAGGAAATAGAAGCAAAGATTCTCCTATCTTCCACTCCATCCTCAAGTAGTATTGGTTTATGGGGTTAGGGGTTTTTTTGTTCCAAAATGCTGTAGATCTTGCAGACCTGCATCTGTGCCCTTCACTTCTTGTCGGCCTCTTCCTCCCCAGAAAAATATCCTTGCCTGCCCTCACTTTAAATTCTGAAATAACAGAACTAGATGTCTTACCACCGCTCCCAATACAAGTCCATAAGGTCATCTTAAAAACAGAGTAACAGCTGGCAACTTTTTTGAACATCTTCAGGAGGAAAGCTGCCACTTTCCCTGCCATCCTGTTGCTACTCACCAGAGCTTTTATGATGAACTTCAGTTGTCTTACTGGAAAATAGGTAGCCATGAAGATTGTAATTAAGCACTCTGCTTTGAAGAAGTTAGTCATCTTTAATCTATATTTAATCAAAAATGCTGAGTACGTGTTGCTTCTGTTGAGTTCATTTGTAGTGTGGTTGCTCAGTGCCTTTAACAACAAGGTTGCTTTCATTTAGATGGCTAATTGTAAATCTGAAACTTAGCTGCCTGCTGCACTAGGCGGGCAGATAAGAAAATTAATATCGATGAATAAAAACACACATCCATTAGTGCAATGCAGTAAATCTGAAAGCTGCCTATTTTAATTCTAAAAAAAGAAATGAGTTGATCCCAACTATGTCTCTCACCAAGTATAAACAGAAGAGTGCATATGAAGAGAAAAATACTGTTGCAGGGAAAGCCATCTTCAGTGGTAGAGTTAAACATCATAGCTGACCCTCTGCCTGCCAGATAAAGCTGAGGGTTGATGGCCAAGTTGACTGTATTGGCTTGTTCAGCTTTAGACCTATATGAAATACTTGCAATTAAATTAGAAAATTTCTAAATATATTTTTTGCATTGGGGGAGAGGGAAAGTGTTTCCTAGCAGGTAGAGCACCAGAATATGTCTTGGAGGACTTGCATTGCTGAGCCACTCACCTGCTGAGGCCAATTGCTGCACCTCTGTCTCTATTTCTCCATCTAAAAAATGGGGATGATACCTCGTTTGTAAAGTGCTGAGAGATCTACTGATGGAAAGGGCTATAAAAGTGCTTCAGATTGAGACTTGTTGCACATATAGGATGACTGAAGTTACATGGTGCCTGTTCAGAGAGGACTTTAGAGCAGGGCTGGGGAACATTTTTTGAGTTGAGGGCTGCTGACCCACAAAATTCAGTTGAGGGCTGCACAAAAGTGAGAAGCAGAACAAAACCACATAATTGATGTGGCCCCCAACTGAGAAGCAGAGTCCACATTCCCCTCGCACACAGCCTAGGGGGGGTGGGCTAGTTGATTTTGTGGGCCCACCTAGGCTCTGGGGTGGAGCCAAAAATGAGGGATTCAGTACGAGAGGGACTGCTGGGAAGCAGACCTGGAGTGTGAGATCTGGGAGTGGGCTGTGGGCAGGAGTGGAGTAGGAATTGGAGTTAGTGTTGAATAGGGGAGTGCAGGAGTGGGCTGGGAGTGGGGGATCTGGATGGGAGGTAGGATGCTGGTGCTCCATCCAGATCCCCCAGATCTAGCATGGTGGGGCCGCAGGGCTAGAGCACCAGCATGGGAGCCCTGAGGTTCAGAGGCCAGATCCAGGGAAGCCAGGAGCTTGATGCAGCCCCCAGGCCGTATGTTCCCCACCTCTGCTGTAGAGAGTATAATACATTCTCTTTCGAAGTTCTGCTTCAACAGTCATTGCATCAAAACACTTTTATTTTTCATTTGAAAACTGCCATTATGTGAACACTTCACGCTACAAAAATGTTGTAAAGGCCTCAAATTGGACTGAATCAAATTTTCAACTGGAAAAATAAGTTAGCTAATTTCACACAGTCCTTCTCAATTTAAACTGTTCAAACACCTGATTGTTTTCTTATTGTGGGTTCTGTAGTTTTGTGACTTCTAATTTTGCTGTGATGATTAGGCTTTCTTTGGCATATAATCTGCAGCCCTTCTAAGAACGAGAAGTCCCAACTGCAAACTTTTACAGATGGGATGCTTTTGTGATGTATAAATGATTTCACTGATCTGTTGTGCCAAACTTTGTGTTTCAGATTTCAGTTTATACAATAGATTAAATTTAGTATTTTCCCTCTGTTCTTAGATGAAAAATCTGACTGTTAAAATAAATACAAATGCCTATTGGGGTAATTTGTATATTACTAAAAGAATACAATTCAGATGTAGGAAGCATATATAATTTGTAAAACTACAAGTTACGGAGATGTGTGTAATGTTGAAGAGTTCAGTTTAACCTTTTGAATAAATACTTCTGTTTTATCTTTTTTAACAGAAAAAAGACGAGACCCACCAAATGGTAAGCATTTGCATAGGATTGCTGTTTCATTTTTTGTACCCATTTGTTTAGATGTAATTTATTTTTGGCTTTTTTTAATTTAAGCATAATGCTTATAATTAAACAGTCCTGAAAGTATCCATTCCAGTAAATCAGGATTTTAATGTGTATCTGTTGGTTTACATGTATGGTAGTTCATGACCACTTCTAGTGAAGAAGAGAGGCCTCTGAATGATATCAAACCTCAGATTTGGAATTGTCTACAAGTAAGGCAGACGATAGATTGCTGAAATTAGAATCAGTTTGTATATCAATCAAGTTGCAAACAAAGTCAGAGAGGGTGGGCATTATATTTTGAAAACAGAAGTGCTCAAGTCTTATTAGGCAGTGATTTTAAACAGCATAAAATTGACATACTCGCCTTTCACAGATATCCACAGGGGTTGGAAGTGCAGCAGTGAAATTGATCCAACTCTTGTCAGTTTTGTGCTGCTGTTTGTCAAAGTAGAACAGACATTGGAACTACTTTTTAACTTAGGAAGACAAAACTGCTTGAGCTTACTTTGTAAAGTTCACTGCCTTTTCAGCTCATAGTGCTGCTAGAAACTTGAGGCAACATGATCAGCCTGAGCTTCCAAAAAATTGTTTGCAGCTCTTTGCAGCATATAAGATTACCATTACTGGAAAGCCAGCAAACATCTCCTTTTTCAGTGTGTTTTTATGCATTTGACAGCACTTTGTGTATACAGGTTGCACCTCTGAAAACTGTTACTCTCTGGTCTGGCGATATCCATGATCCGGCAGGACCATGGGTGCTCCTGGACCAGAGAGCCTGGGAGCCTAATGGCAGGAGGACGAGCAGCCCAGCCAGGGCTGGGGACAGCGGGGCTGGGCCGGAGCCTCACAGCAGTGCTGGGGACATAGAACCCAGCAACCCGTGGCAGTGTGGGGCTGGAGAACCTTGGCTGCCAGAAGCAGCACAGGGCTGGGGGATAGAGAAGCCCAGCAGTATGCAACAGCGCAAAGCCAGGGAACCTGGCCTCCCATGACAGCATGGGGCCAGGGGCTGGAGAAGCCCAGCAGCATGCAGCAGTGTGGGAACAGGGAACCTTAGCTGCCTGCGCAGTGTGGGGCCGAGGGGGAAGAAACCTGGCCACCCATAGCAGCGCAAAACTGGGGGCTGGAGAATCCTAGGTGCCTGCGGCAGCGTGGAGCCGGGGAATCCTGGCCATCTGCAGCATTGCAGGGCTAGAGCGAGGGGCCGGAGAACCCCAGCCACCCATGGCAGCCCAAGGCCGGGGGACAGCAGCAGCAGGACAGACTGCCCACCTGGGGTAGGGTTCCAGAGGCAGGAGGCCGGCTGGCTTGTGACGGGACACATTCCCTATTCCAGCAAATTCTCTTGTTTGGGACCAATCCGGTTCCGACGGTGCCAGACCAAAGAGGTTCAACCTGTAGTTGGCTTCTCTATTATTCTGGTTGTTAACATGAAGACAAAAGAGCATGCAAAGTACTTGTGAGACATCACTTTTGGTCCTGGTCTGGATGGGATACATGCACAATTTTCTGCAGGCACTAGAGTTCCTGTTTCTGCATTTTAAGAGCAGAAGAGGGTCTCCTCCCAGAATCTCTGTATGGCACCAGGAAGCAATGGACAGCCAGGATAAATCTTTTTTGCTTCCTGAGCCCCTGCACTGGGTTGATATGCGAAGTTCCTCTTCATTTCCACAAAGGGATGGCATTGGGGAGAGATGGGGGCTTGCCCTTTCATGCCCAAATATTTTTCCAAGGGTTTGGAGTGAATCCAGCACTAAATGAGGTATACATAACAACCCTAGACTGCTCCATGGGGTCTGGGGATGAATCTTGAACAGTCAGGTCAGGAAAGATGCTTCCCTTTTCATTTCTATTGCTACCATGGACTGCAAAAGAAGGAAGAAAGGCTGATGTGTGAGGGTGGAATCCTCCGTCAATACGGAGAAGGAAGTCATGCATTAAGCATGCCTCCTTGCTCCTTGCAGCCATTTCCACCAGAAAGACTTCAAGACATAAAGGGTGGTAGCCTTCAGTTTCTCCAGGATTTGAGGAAACAACCAGTTGCATAAGGGGTGGATCTTTCTACCAGATGGGAGGAGGCACAAATGTGTGCATGTGCACAGGTACAGGTGAGGGAGGGGTTTACCCCACTTCTGATACCAGGCATATTAACAGCTCACTGGGATGGAAGCTGGAAAGTAGTGATTCCTGGAAAATGATTCTCCAAGGGTCTCATGGAGTAGAGGCTGCTGTTGTGCAAAGGGGAAGCAGTGGAAGCCCTCTACAAGACCTGGGGAGGAATGTGTAAGCTGGTTTGTCTCATTCCAATGCTGCTGCTGAAGAGGATGCCACAGAACAGCATCCGCCTGGGGAAGAGCCTGAGAAGGAATGTTTGTCTTAGACCTGCCCACTCTTCCCTGTTGAAGAAACAAAAACATCAACAGGGAAGAACTGTTCCTTCTTCTTTTAAAAGACTAGGGGGCAGTGCCCCTTGCTCTCTATGCTTGCCAACTCAGTCTCTGGGGGCAGGCAGCTTTCTTCCTCCTGGCCACTAGAACCCCTGGAGGCCAGGCTAGCCCCAGCCCCAGCTCTTCTTGCAAGCCCCTTCCCCTGGCTGTTGGGGGAGGGAGGCGGCGGTTGGGCTGGGCCCAGGCTGCAGCTGGCCCGCCTCATTCCCTCCGGCTGCCAGGGGGTTGGGCCGAACCTGTTCCAGACCCAGCTCTGCCCCTGGCTTCCAGGGAAGCCCTGGGACCGAGGCGACCCTGACCCCAGCTCTTCCTCCACCCCCTGGCTTCTGGGGAGGGTTCAAGGCTGCCCCGTCTCTTCTCTCCCCCACCTCTGCCTGCTGGGAGGGGAGCTGAGGTCTAGCCATGCCTCCGACCCCGAGAGTGGAAGCCTCGCAGCTCCTGCATTCCTCCTCCCACCCCCACCCATGAGGGGAGAGAGTGCACGGCTCCTGGCCCCCTTCCCTCCCCCCCCCCCCATGATGGTGGAGGCCTCGTGGCTGCTACCCCTGGAGCGCCTGGTAAACTGGGGAAGCTGCGTGGCTGCTGCCCGCCCCAGTTCCAGAGAGGCCAGGGCCCTCAGCACTGGGGAGGGAGATGGGGGAAGGGGAGGACGAGTGACATAATGATGTCACTCTGTCATCGTGTACCAAAACTTTATTTATATAAGAAAATGTTTTGAACTGAGACACTGGCATGTTTTGTTACCAGAATTTTAAAGTAGCTGGTACCACAAATATCACATTCATTTCATTCCAAAAAAGTTTTCTGCAAAATTTGTTGGCTTAAGCCCCTTGTTAATTTCACAGCTGTCCATGTATCATGCAGAGAACTCAGTAAGACCAAATCAAACTCAAGACTTGGACACTCAAGGAGACTTAACCCTTGCTACACATAAAAGTTCTGGAGCTATTTGATTAACCCGTATAGCTTTCATACTCATGATACCAAGACCTGTCGAACAATATTCTACATGAACAAGCAGCAACTTGATTGTCTCTTTCTCTATTGGGAATTGGCGTGTTAGTCTATTGTATCACTTTAGTAGCTGTGCTCTGCCAAAATCTGACACCCTAGTAGATCTCTAAGCAGATAGTTCTTGTGAGCTCTCAGCTGTTCAGTCAGGGATTCCATCATACAGAACACTTCCACCAGTGAAGTCTCCCACTAGTGGACTTGTTAGAGGCAAAGTGTCAATTTCTGTTCCAGGGGAGGTCTGAGCCCTGAATCAGAAGCAGTAGTTTTCCTCATCCCAGGAACCTTGAGGGTAATGTATGACTACCCATCAACCCCCTTAACTCACAGGGTTTTTGAGAGAGCTTAGGAAACACCTTGCAGTAATGATCATGGAAGCATCAACTTGGCCCAGGAAACTTAGGTAGGCAGATCTGATAACCGTTAGTTCAGCCACTAGTGATGTTACTGTTAATTTCAGTTTCCCAGAACAATGAAATGCCCTGATGGTCTAAACCAGTCGCAAGAGGCATCTTTTGTGGCACCCCATGGAATGAATTAACATTAACCAGCACTTTTATCGACTCATGATTGGTCGATAAGGGAAGGCTTCCTCAGTCCCGCCGGGTCCAGGAGCTACCCCTGCTGTGGCTCTGCAGTTTAAATCTAGTAAGAACCAGATCTTACTACATTAAAATGCAGAGTTGCTGCAGAGATAGCTCCCGGTCCCAGCGTGAGCCAGGACTGAGCTGGGATTGTTGCAACTACAGGCCTTTAGCATTACTTATCTATGGAAGGTGTTTGTTCATATTCTGTTTGGTAGGATGCAGGTGCTCCTTAATATATATTGTTTGTACACAGCAATCCGGTTTCTCTGTTGGTCAATGATGTAGGCTGTTCTTACTCTCTGGCTTTTGGTGAAGCTGCACCAAGATTTTAACCACCACCTTCACCTGACATCTATGAACATTACAATGGCTTTTGATTCAATCAACAGGTCAGCACTTTGGCTCACACTAATTAGCATTCCAGATATCCTGGGAAAACTTGTTCAAAATCTTCACACCAGTACCAGTGCAAGGGTACACATTGGTCCTCAGTTTTCACCACTTTTTTTGCACAACCTCAGGTGCGTGACATGGATGCATTCTCACCCTGCTGCTGTTGACGGGATATTGGGACTTTCTGATCCATACATTAGTATCAAGCTTGGTCAGGAAACATTCACCAACCAAGACTACATTGATGATGATGCCTTGCTTGTGGAGAAGACTGCCCATACTGTGGGGTTGAGCATTTCATGGCAGAAGACCAAGGTACAGAACTTGGAGTTGTGCCATCAGTCCTGAGTACTGTGGAGAGAGCTAATTAGCTCATCTACTGAGGCTACAAGCAGAAATCAAACAGTTGCAGAAAACCAGGTCTCTTTCTGACTAGGTCTGTCTTACGGATGCAAAAAAGTCTGTGCTAAGACAAAGATCTGTCAAATCTGCATTCTGCTTGCAATGCTTTGCACAAAGGTGGACTCTTACAGGTATACTTAGATACATGCTGTGAGTGCAAAATTATGAGCATAGAATGGTTTGACTTCATGTGAAACATCATGATACTGCTCCTTATATTTGAAATGTTGCATGCATCTTGCTGCAATGGACAATATCATCTCAGCCACTGGTCTCAAACTCCACACTTTTCCATGCTAATGAGGACGTCCTATCCCCAGTTGTTGCCATCTGCAGTGCCATCCTAGAGATTTGTGGATTTGCAGGGAACTTCACTACATAATGTGACACCATCAACCCTGATTGCTGTGGCTGGCACAGTCATCGGCAGACTATAATTGTTGAATCTCCCAATACAAAGGCACATTGCATTTTCATTCCCAGCGCTAAATAAATTCCTGAGGCCTCATCCACTCATTTCTGCACTGGTCCCCTTCCTTCCTGGGATCTTATTGCATTCAGTGCCCTCTCTTTGGGGAAAATGGTCTTCCTAGTGACAGTTATGTCAGTCTGCTGAGTAGGGAAATGCAGCCATTTTTGAGTGGGCCATCATACACTCTTTCATAATAATGAAGTTCTCCTTAGGCCATTCTCCATTTTTACTAAAGATGTTCAGTTCTCTATCTGAACCAGATCATTCATTAACCTTCAGTTTACCCTTGTCCCCCATGCCAACCAAAGATAGGACATACTGCATGGCTTGGATATATTTGGGGCCCTTTCCTTTTGCCTTAATGGAACTAAATGTTTTGGAACCTCCCCAGATTGGTTGAGATGTTTTTGCATAGGATGACTAGTCAGGCAATATCCACCCAGAGACTTTAAGTGGATAGATAATTATTTTAGGCCATGTTATGAGTTACCTAAATTAGACCTTACCTATTCTGCCACATCTTGGGCATCCTCTGCAGCTTTTTTGAGAAGTGTACCCATTTCCGATACTTGTAGGGCAGCTGCGTGGGGATCATTATATGCATTTTTGAGGCATCAAGGTCAGATGTCCATTTTGGCAAAGCTGTTCTACAGTGACTGTTCCGATATACTTCAAGAAGCCACCTCCTTTACATCAATTCACTGTTGAGCTACCAAAGTGGAATATACACAGACAAGCACTGAAAGAAGAAACAACAGTGATTTACTCTGCAGTAAGTGTGGTTCTTTGACATGTTGTGCATATGTATTCCATAACTGCTCTCCTTCCTGCTGCTACAGTCTGATAATACCTGGATTCTGTATTGGTGAAGGAACTGAAGGATAATTGACTCCCCTCCACACTTTGTTCTCAGAAGAAGGTACTAGGGAATATAAAGTACAGGGATGAACCAAACAGTGCTGGTCAAAATGTACTCAACTTGAGAGATGCAGTGGGTGCATGTGCACCAGAAAGGAATACCACTGGAGAGCATGTTTCTAAGAACCACAGGTACTGTAGATTAAGTAAACTGTTCTTTCATATAACTTCCTCAGGTCATAGTCTAGTAAAACAAAAATATTCTTTTTTTTTTCTTGAACAAACTTTACTTTCAATATTCTCTCAATGCCTGAATGTTTTCTATAAAAGATTTTGTGAACTAGAATATAACCATTCTATATATTTTTAATATACTTAGTTTGAAATCCTGGATTTGTTAAAGTTAGGCCTTGTCTACACTGGCATGTTTTGTCACCAAAAACTGCCTTTTGCTGACAAAACAATGAGAGCCTACATGCTACAATGCAACTTTGTTGGGAAAAATACCCCATTTTGGCGACAACTGACTTTCACCTCTGTGAGAGACTTTTCCCTTTATTGTGGACAGAGAGCCAGTGTGGACTCTGTTGTTGGTTTTTTGTCCTGAGAACTGGCTTCTGCCAGTATCCTACAATGCCTGCCCTGATGACTATGCTCATCTGTGTTTTGTGATCTCTGTTGTGCTGCAGGCGTGCATTCCTCCTCTTTCAAAGCTCCAGGAAGTATGTGACAGCTGAGTGAGCTGTTCCGTTTGGGGAACAAACAAAAGGAGCAAATCATCGGTATGTTCCTGTTCTGTCCTGCTGGAAACACAGCAGCAGGCAGACTGGTGCTGCAGGGGGACAGATGGAGAAACTGCTGTGCTGTTTTGACATTCTTCAGCACAGAGAGCTCAGAGCAACTTATGATGCTGCTCACAGCAGCTGAGAATGCTGTGGGAAAACACTGAGAGAGTTCCAGGAAGCACAGGGATCAGCACTGCCTTCCTGCAACACTGTACTGTGGGATGCTTACCCACATTGCTTTGCTCTATCTGTCCACAGGGTGATAGCAATGAGACTGTGAAATGTTGACAATGGGAGGCAGAAAAACCAGTTTGACTGGTTCTCACTTTTGCCAACTTTTGCACGTCCATAGCACTTTTGTCACCAAACTTTCCCAGGGTAGACATAGCCTTAGTGACCATTGTTTTTACTGGGGCCCATCATCTCGCCCATAATGTTTAAGTCTGAATTTTTCTGCACATGTAGGGCAGGCTGGCTGTAGAGCTACACTTCACATAGAGGATTTTTTTATGTTTGGATGACCTTTTGATGTTAAGGATCTAAGATTTTGAACAGAATTGTAGGATTAAAACTAAATAGCATTAATGGTTATGTAAAATGCATTAGCCTGTAATTTCCTGGGATTTGTTTTACTCTGATTGGTAATAGCAAAGTCTCTTCATAAAAACTAAAGGAGTTACCATGGTTATACTGACCTCATGGTAAAATTCTGGGCGAAAAAAGAAAGGGATTTGTCAGAATTATGTTTTGAGATTCTAAGAACCATGTGGTACTACTGTATTTTTATTTCAGCTGTAATACTAGAACCATTTAGATTTATTCTTGAGCTGTCTGCACTTGGACAGGTGACATTCAAAGCTTTAAAATACAGAGGATTCTAAATAAAATACAAAATACTGAAATGTTTTGTACTACATTTTCTGGAGCTGCTTCTGAGGATGTCACTGATATTAATATGAGTGGATGCTTAGAGCCACTGTATTGTCAAGTACTTCCAAATGATGAGCTCTATTTGCCCCTCTCATCTTCGTTTATTGAGTTGTCTACAGCTGGTGGGGAAGGTGCATGTGTTATGATGGGGAAATTTTTGTTGGATATAAATATGGCAGTCTTAGAAGAAAATGATAGCTCGTGCAGAGGTTCTTGTATTCCTCGTGGACAACTAAGATCTAAAACTAATGGTAAGCAGTCTCATTTGGCTTAAAGTTATTCTGTGAATTTTAGAATAGGGAACCTGATTTACATTTCAAATTTTTATAGCTGAATAAATATAAATTATGAAATTAACTCTTTGAATAGATAATCATTTATATTTACTATAACAATAGAATTTCACATTCAGGGTATAGGCAGCAAATATTCAACATACTGAGTGTTTGATGATTTAGTCTTTCTGTCAGAAAAGATGAGTGTGAAATATTCTGATCTCCAAAGTAAATGCAGTACTACACTATCACCCCAAAACAAAGTTACAAGTTTCATTTGATTTTTGGAAATATTTTTGAAGGGTAATACGTTGAAACTACTGCCATCATGTAGATGCATACCCTTGCCTAGGCTTATTGAGTAGTCCGAATCGACTACTCACACTCTCTTTTCCCCCCCCGGCCTCTATATCAGAGGCAGCCAGGGAGGGGAGCAGGAGCCAATCCTAGGGGGAGCCTGCTTAAAAGCTGGTTCCCCCACATCATCGCCTCCACAGTGCCACCTCTTCCCTCCTCTGTGCCCTGCTGCTGCTTTTATCTGAGGCAGTAGTGTGGGGGGGGCCAAGGGAGGCTGCTTTGTCTGCTGCAGCTTCTGCGGACAGGGGCTGCTTTGCCGCAGCAGCTCCTGTCCGTGGGGGGTCCCAACTCCCCACTTGGACCCCCCCACAGACGGGCTCCTGCAGGCTGGACACGTAGCCCAGCTCAGTCCCGGCTTGTGCCGGGACCAATCCCCACTGTGGTTCTGCGATTTAAAAGCCAGTAGGAGCCAGGCAGCCTTACCCCCTCCTACTGTGTTTTAAATTGCAGAGCTGCAGCAGGGTTTGGTCGCAGACCTGGCGTGAGCAGAGACTGAGCCCGCTGTCTTCCCCATCGACTAATGGAATAGTCGATAGAATTTTATCAACTAGTCAATTATTAAAATAACCTTGTTTTAACATACCTAGTCACCTCTTTATTAAGCTGAAAAGTCCTAGTTTTATTAATCTCTCCTCATATGGCAGCTGTTCCAAACCCCTAATACTTTTTGTTACCCTTTTCTGAACTTTTCTTCCAAGCCATTATGTCCCTTTTTAAGATGGGGCAGCCACATCTGCATGTAGTATTGAAGATGTGGGCATACTGTGGATTTATACAGAGGCAATAAGATAGTCTCGGTCTTCTTCTCTCCCTTTCTTAATGATTCCTAACACTTTATTTGCTTTTTTACTGCTGCTGTGCATTGAGTGGATGTTTTCAAAGAACTATCCCCAATGATTCAAAGGACTGTGGTAACCGCTAAATTAGTTCCCATCATTGTATACATATAGTTGAGATTGTTTTCCAATACGTGTTACTTTGCATTTTATTAACATTGAAATTCTTCTGGCTTTTTGTTGCCTGGTCGCTTAGTGGTGTGAGGTCCTTTTTGAAGCTCTTCAGTCTGCTTTGGTCTTAACTATCTTCAGCAGTTTTGTATCATCTGCAAATTTTGGCACCTTCTTTTACCCCATTCTCCAGATCATTTATCAATATGTTGAATAGGATTGGTCTCAGTACAGACCCTATGGGAAACCACTAGTTCCCACTCTCCATTCTGAAAACTGACAGTTATCCTTTGTTTCCTATCTTTTAACCAGTTATCAGTACATGAGTGAATCTTCCTCCTTATCCCATGACAGTTTACTTTGCTTAACAGGGACTTTGGTGATGGACCTTGTCAAAGGCTTTCTGGAAATCTAAGTACACTATATCCACTGGATCCCACTTGTCCACATGCTTCTTGACTCCTTAGAGAATTCTAGTAGATTAGTGAGGCATGATTTCCCTTTACAGAAATAGGGTTGCCAGATGGCTTCAACAAAAATACCGAACACGCCGCCCCCCCCCCAAAAAAAAAAAAAAAACACCGGGGGAAAAAAATTCTGTTGAGGGGGGGAAGATAAGGGGGGGGGGGAGAGACCAAAGTTGTTGAGCCAAAAAAAGTACCCCAAGAGTTATTAAGCAAAAAAAATAAATAAATAAAATAAAACAGCATTAAAACAGCATGGCCCCTTTAATTGCGTGCAGAGTCAGAATAGGGATAGGAAGAGAAGGGGTTGAGCACAAAGACCCAGGGAAGGCATTGCTTCCCCTTGCTCAGTTCTTTAGGTTTTTTGCCGGTAGCCATCTTGTTTTCTTGGTCGAGCCAGAAGGGAGCTTCCCTACGGAACCAGGTAAGCAGGAGGTCCAGGGGCGGGGGGTCAGGGGTTGGGCCCAGTTGCTGAGTGTGTCGGAGGGTTGCCAGGTATCCAGTGTTTTCACTTCCTGGCAGGGAAGAAATCAGAAAATACCAGACACTTCAGGTGTCCGGTATTTTCTGAATTTTTTACCGGACTGGAGGCGAAAATACCGGACTGGAGGCGAAAATACCGGACTGGAGGCGAAAATACCGGACTGGAGGCGAAAATACCGGACACCTGGCAACCCTATACAGAAACTACGTTGACTTTCCCTAACAAATTTTGTTTGTCTGACAATTTTGTTCATTACTATAGTTTCAACCAATTTGACCAGTACTGAAGTTAGGTTTATTGGTCTGTAATTGCCAGGATCACCTCTAGAGCCCTTTTTGAAAACTGGTTTCACATTTGCTATCTTCTTGTCACTTGGTACAGAAGCTAATTTAAAGGATAGGATGCAAACCACAACTAATATTTCTGCAGTTTCACATTTGAATGCCAACTGGTCCTGTTGACTCCTTACTCTTTAGTTGATCAGTTCCAGAACCTCCTCTAATGACACCTCAATGTGGAACAGTTCCTCAGATTTGTCACCTAAAAAGAATCTCAGGTTTCGAAATCTCACTAACATCCTCAGCCATGAAGACAGATGCAAATAATTCATGTAGTTTTTCTGCAATGACCATATCTTCTTTGAGTGTTCTTGTATCATCTCGATTGTCCAAGAGCCCCACTGGTTTTTAGCACGCTTCCTGCTTCTGTTGTACTTAAGAAAATTATTATTTAGTTTACTACTACTTTTTGAGTTTTTGGCTAGCTGTTCTTCAAATTTCTTTTTGTACTTCCTTATATTTTTACACTTCACGTGAAAGAGTTTGCTCCTTTCTATTTTCCTCATTAGGCTTTAACTTCCACGTTTTAAACAATGCCTTTTTCTCTCTCGTTGCTTCTTTTACTTGGTTGTTAAGCCAAAGTGGCATTGTGTGTGTGTGTGTTTGTTGTATACATTTAAGTTGAACATCTATTATAGTGTCTTTGAAAAGTTTCCATGCAGCTTGCAGGGATTTTACTTTTGGCTCTGCACCTTTTAATCTTAATTTAACTAGCCTTCTCATTTTTATGTAGCTCCCCTTTCTGAAATTAAATGCCATGGTGTTGGGGTGCTGTGGTGGTTTTCCCACCACAGGGATGCTGAACTGGAAATAGTGACCATAATATATAAATTGGTCTAGTTTTATTCACCTCTTGGACCAGATTCTGTCCTAAGCAGAGCACTAAATCAAGAATTGCCTTTCCTCTTGTGGGTTCTGGAACCAGCTGCTCCAAGAATCTGTGATTTAAAGTGTCTGCTTTATCTCTACATCCTATCCTGAGGTGATAGTTAAAATTCCCCCATTATTATTGAGGGTTTTTATAGCCTCTCTAATCTTTCTTAGCATTTTTCACAGTCACTATCACCATCCTGGTTAGGATAATATATCCTTATTGCCAGGGCTCGCCAAGCCGCGACGAGCCCCTCTCGCTAGCTGTGCAGTTCAGCATGCTGCGCATGTGCAGACCGCTCTGCGCGTGCGCTGATTGCACTGCGGCGCTGTGCCGGGCTATAATCTACTCGCCCGTGGCGAGTAGATTATCTAAATTGTCGAGCCCTGCCTATTGCTATATTCATATTAGAGCATGGAATTACTGTACATAAAGATTCTTTGGAACAGTTTTGATTAAGATTTGTACTTCGTTTGATACTAGGGTCTCTTTAACATATATTGCCACTCCCCCCCTGCATGACCCATTCTGCCTTTCTGATATATTTTGTACCCTGATATTACTGTGTCCCACTGATTATCCTCATTCCATCACATTTCTGTGGTGTTTATTAGATCAATATCCTCATTCAGTATGAGGCCCTGTAGTTCATCTATCTTATTATTTAGACTTCTAAGATTTGTATATTAGCACTTTTTTAAAAATAATTATTTAAATATGATCTGCAATGCTACTACATACTACTACAGCTGACAGGATTTTGTACTCCCTGCTCCAGTAACCAAGCACTGAGCATATGCTTACTTTGAATCCTATAACTTTTTTCATTTTATGTATTGTAAGTCTCTGAAACAGTAATACATAAGCATTATTTCAAAGGACTAATTTCAAGAGTCAAACAATATTTCAATATATGCAAGACTGTAAAAAGAAAAATCTCTTCCTGCCAAGGCAAGTTCACTAAAAAGCAGGCAACTGAAAAAGGAGACCTATTAGCTAATACTACCAAAATACATTTGAATAACCTTTAGATTAAGAAATAAGTAAGATGAATAATTCTTGAATATTGTTAGTATCAGGATTATTTGTATAAGAATATAGTCATTTGCCTTCAGAAAAAAATTCTAGTTAATACTCCATATTCTATTTTCTAGTTTATCAAAGTCCAGTGTTCAATTTATATTTAATATTACATCCAAAATAACTTTTGGGTACTTGAATTGCAATTTTTGTTTAACAGTTAAGAAATGTTAGAATTAAAGTTTCTTGTACAGATTTAATTGATCATCTTGTGGTTATGCATTATGTCTTGAACTGATTGTATTTGCTGGATAGCCAAGGACTGTTGAGACTAGTGATCCTAGGTTCAATGCTAAATTTCTGAGGGGAACATCCTGTAGTGGCTACACACCTTTGTATCTGTGTGTCTCCTCTTCTTCTTCTTCTTACCTGGCTCTTTCTATCCTCCTTCTTCCCAACTTGTCCAATCCTGTTTCTGTTTTCCCCACCTTCTTTCCTAATCCGTCTGCATTTCAGTGAGGCTGCTTCTTTCTCTATGCAGTGTGGGAGCTAGCAGGCGGGTCACTGAGTACAAGAAAGTCTTACTATCGTTTCTGGTGCCAGAAACCTCAGTTGTTGTTGTGAAGTCCTCAGTTGCTGAGAGAGTTTTATTCAGCCATGCAGCCGGAGGGTGGAACGTGCTCAAATGCTCTGGAGATGGCCTGTATGCATCCTGGTCAGAACTAGGAGCTACTTCGCTATGTAGATTTAGTGTTCCCTATTCCAAACACCTAAACTATGTACAAGCATATCTTACTGTTCTACATAAATGAACGTAATGGAATGAACAATTTTTCTTACTCTTGCTTTGATTTCTTCTGTACAGAAAATGGCATAAAACAAATGTCCAATTTGTGAAATTATGGTAGTACCTCAGATCAGACTTAAGTTCACTTCTGTATAGTAAATAATTTATCAGTTGCTAACGTGGTTACACTGAGGTCTTGTTTACGCTACTGCTGTGGGAATTGATCTCCCAGGGTTTTGTAAGGAGTAAAGACCTGCTCTCTTGACTGCTGATCACACCCCCGTTGACTCCAGTATTTCTTCAGAGCGAGAAGAGTTTCTCCTGTTGACACTCTCACAGTGGGGACACTGTGGTAAGTCAAATTAAGGTACATTGACTCCAGCTATGCAGTTGACGTAGCTGGAGTTGTGCATCTTTAGTTTGACATTGATCCCTACTGTAGACCTGGCCTGAGAATTCAGAAAGAGTACCACATGAGTTGGGGAACAAATGGGCATAATATGCATGTGTCAGCAGTATAAAAATGATCCAGGTAGAAGGTTAAATGTGTAACCCACTTTAGTTAAGTATAGTAGTGAAATCCATGTCCTCTCTTCATAGGTCCAAATCTACCAATGGCAACTGTTGATATCAAAAATCCAGAAATTACAACTAACAGATTTTATAGTTCGCAAGTCAACAATATTTCATATACCAAAGAGAAGAAAAAGGGAAAAGTGAAAAAGAAGAGATTGACAAAGGCAGATATTGGAACTCCAAGCAACTTCCAGTAAGGACACTTATATTACTGTTTGTTTCGCGCTTAGGAAAAAGTTCATTCACATAAATATGGCTTGTTTAAATGGTCATTAGCAAATTAGCCCTAAATTTCATATTGATATCTTAATCAACAAAGAATGGGCAGAGGAGAGGGAATATAGTGAGCTCAATAAAGTTGAGGAAAAACAGGATAAAATGTATCCTTTTACCAAATGTGATGCTTAAATTCTTTGAGGTAGGAATCATTTTCTGTTTGTTCAGTGCCTTGTACAGTGGGGTCTTAGCCTGTGACTGGGGCTTCTAGGCCCCACCACAATACAAATAATAAAAAGAAGCACTCCCTCCAGAAATAGGGAAAAGCTGAATTGTCACCTAAAGGAAGGAAAAACTCAGTGATCATCAGGCTTAGTCTGTTAGGGTACGTCTACACTTGCTCCCTAGTTCAAGCTAGGGATGCAAATGTAGGCGACCGAAATCGCTAATGAAGCAGGGATTTAAATATCCCGCGCTTCATTAGCATGATCTCGCCGACGCGTTTGAATCAGCTGTTGAGTGGAGTAACGTGCCGGTGAGATCATGCTAATGAAGTGCGGGATATTTAAATCCCCGCTTCATTAGCAATTTCGGTCACCTACATTTGCATCCCTAGCTCGAACTAGGGAGCAAATGTAGATGTACCCTTAGGGATTTCAGCTACTTGTGGCCCAGTAGTGGTGGAGCTCCATGGGGACAGATACCTAGCATAAATACAAGTTAACAATAATTTATCAGTTGCACTAGCGGAGTTTACCTTTGCTTAAACTTACACTAGTGTGCACTGTTATAGTCACACCAATGGCTAATTACATACTACTGTAACAAGGGCAAAATTCCTATTGGGGGGGGAAAAAAATAATTTATAAAATGTTTCCTCTATTTTTTACTTTGATGGAGCATGGTCTGTGTGTGTGTGTGTGTGTGTGTGTGTGTGTGTGTATATAAATATTTTTTAACTGTGAGACTGTCATCTCTATGACATGAATTAAATGGATTTCTTTCCATTTACTTTTTTAGACACAGTTAACACACACAAACTTTGAAAAAAACTGAGAATTGAGAGTCTGATAAAATACTTAAGTTCAGACAAAGGCTACTTGCTGTTTCATGCCAGATACACATTTACTGTGTCCTGTCTTCATCAATATAAAGTGGAAACAACTTTGCAATTGCTGGTTAGTTTTCCAGTAGAAATAACCTAGTATTCTGGGATAAATCTATAATACATGCTTTTGTTACAAACATAAGGCAGTTCTAATGCTTGATACTATCAAGACAAGCATGGCAGATTTTGCATAATTGATTTACTGTAGATATAAGTATTGTGGTTAAAGTACTGAGTTACTGAGGATCATAATTAGAGTTAGTTGGGAAAAATTCCAGTAAAACATTTTTTTCATCATAATTGGCTGATTCATCAAAAATGAAACCTTATTACTTGTCTACCTAACCAGAATCTGGTCAGTTTCAACACTGCTGTTTGATGATGGTGGGCAACAGTGAAGTGACAAGAGTCACGTCTGTTTCAGTCAACACCTGCAAAGGCTTTCAGGGTCCTTGGTTCTACTTCAGTTTGTCGTGCAGGCAGCTAGAGAGCTCAGCTAATAGTTTGTTTTGAAAGTCACATTTTTATCAGGACAAAAAATATTTCCTGAAACTCAAATTTCACAAACCTAAAATTTGGCTTCTCTGCTAGCTCTAAACATAATACATGTCACACATACCTACTGTAAATCCAAGATGAACCTGCCTTAACTGAAGATGTAGTTTTCAAACCAATCTACTTAATGCATGTGTACACAGCTAACTAAACTGGTTTCAAAGAGAACACCTGTTAGTTACACAAGTGCAACTTTCTTGTGTAGACAAGGCCTTACTTTACAGTGTCATGTATATGTGAAATTTTTTTTATTAAAAAAAATATTTATTGGAAAGAATAATGTAGCATTTTCCAAAATAACTTTGGTCAATACATAAAGATGATCTGCATAGTATTTCTCCATGTTTTTGATTAAAGATTTTTTAAACAGTTTTTCATCCCACTAGCAATGACCATGAATACTTAAGAAATAAGTGAACATACAAATGTTGTCATGATCTATCCATCAACTGTAAGACTTTTGAGGAGCAGTATGAAATATACGATTAGCTTAAAGAGATTTTTTTCATTTAATATCTCTGTTAATTTCAGCTAACTACACAAGTATTAGGAGTGAACTATATATGTAATTATATTTGAGAATAGGTTTATGTAAATGCTTGTCAAATGATTTAAGTAGATAGCTCATGCATCCCTTCAGATGAATGTTTAGAGTAATAACATGATTAGTAAGGAGTCTTTTTAGTATAGCCTTCTGTTCATTTTGCCCTTATCTAAAAGACTTCTAATTAAGCTGCTTACTTTTTGGTCTTAAAGACCTTTAAGTCAATTTGTATCATTCTTGAAAGGAAATATTGGTATTATGATAGCACCTAGACCCCAGTGTCCTAATATACATATGAAGGCAGTCCGGCCTTGATGAACTTAATCTGAAGTATAATGTGTGCCATCTGGATATGCCATCTGATGTATTTTTATGACTGTCCTGAGTTACTGAGGTTGGGTGGAATCTCAGCTTCATTTTTAAAAAGATGTCTTTAGTCTTTGTTTCTGTCAGAAGATGTTCCAAATACAAAATGCATGTAAACTAATGTAATGTTGCCTTCCTGATTCTGCAGGCAGCCTGAAACAATGACTAGGAGAGGTGTGAACTCTTGTTTCCTATTAATCTCATGGGAATATCAAATAAAATGCTGGCATTTAAATGTCAACACTAAGGGTTCGTCTACACAGCAATGCTATTTTGGGATAACGTTTGTTATTCCAAAATAGTGTTCTGCGTGTCTTCACAGTACGCCCATTATTTCGAGATACACTTGAAATAATGGGCTTCTTAGTCCGTCTTTCTGTAACCCTCATTGCATGAGGATTAAGGGAGATGCCAGAATGGCGATTTATTGCAAAATTAGTGCTGTGTAGACAGCACCAAATTTCAAAATAAGCTATTTTGAAATATGCTACGCAATTTACATAGCTCAAATTGCATAGCTCAATTTGAGGTACACGCTACTGTGTAGATGTACCCTAACTGTTTTAGGCTGTGTCTAGACTACATTCCTCTTTCGACAGATGGATGTAAATTAGCCACTTCGAAACTGCAAATGAAGCGGGGATTTAAATATCCCGCGCTTCACTTGCATAATTACGTAATGGCACTCTTTTGAAAGAGCACCATTTCAAAAGTAAAACCACGGTCTTGACACAGTTCTTTCAAAAACGGCAGGCTTTTTCAAAAACTCCTGTACTCCTCCATGGTTTTACTTTTGAAATAATGGTGCCCTTTCGAAAGAGCACCATTACGCGATTATGCAAATGAACTGCGGGATATTTAAATCCCTGCTTCATTCGCCGTTTCAAAGTGGCTAATTTACATCCATCTGTCGAAAGAGGGATGTAGTCTAGACACAGCCTTAGTGTCTAGATGGGAGTGGGAGAGAAACCTTTGCAGATGGGAACTGGTAATTGCTTAAGAAAGGAAATGCAGAGAGTAGAACAAAAACACTAAGACAAGGAAAAGGAGGAAAAATGGAGAAAGTAGCAGTTGGTAAGGGATGAACATAAATGGTGGTGCCCAAAGAAGGGCCAGCGCATTTTCCCACTGTGTGTGATTAAATGTGACTATAAAGAACTTTAATAGGAGCCAGAAGTGTTACTATATAAACACCAAAATCTATCCTTGAGCTTTGTGCAAGTCTCCAGTTAACATCAGTGTATTATGGTGTGGTATGAAGTCATACATTTATACCACACCCCATAACAGAAAGCACTGGAATTTGGACCTCTCCACCAAATGGGTGACTCTTGTGATCTGGAACTCCTGGAGTCCTAGTGCAGTTTAATCGCAAGACTCATTATTTCTCTGACATGGATTCAATTAATTTCTTTAATTTTTGGTTTTTTTTAGGCACATTGGACATGTTGGTTGGGATCCAAACACAGGTTTTGATGTAAGTAAATTCCGTATTCTCCATAACATATCAGATGGTTAAAGGCAGTGCTTTTGACTAAGTTGTCAAGAATGGCATCAAACCCCAGAAGTTTCAATTCATGGTTACTGTGATGCTACAGAATCGTGCACTCTGGAACAGTTATAGGGGGAGGAAAGATATTAAAAGGATTTGATTGAGGGAAATATTTGTAGAATGCTAGTTAAACTTTTTTTTTTAAATTAAAAATGTCATCTAACTATGAGGAACAGGTAAACTAAAAATGAGACAAGCACAGATTTCTGTGCTGAATTCCTTAATAGGGACAGAACTTTCTTGGTGGGGAAATATTAAGCACAAAATAAGGATTAAGTAAAATAAGAATCTTTCTTCTGTTTGTTTACTTCAGATGAGAAAGCAGTATCCATAAATAAATTATAGTACTAACGTATATGACTTACAGGTGAACAACTTGGACCCGGAACTGAAAAAACTATTTGATTTGTGTGGAATTTCAGAGGCTCAATTAAAAGACAAAGAAACATCGAAGGTGATATATGATTTCATTGAAAAAACAGGAGGAGTAGAAGCTGTTAAAAATGAGCTGCGTAGGCAAGGTGAGTCTTCTGCTACCAATGCATCAAACTGAGCTATTTGATTTTTAAAGTACTTTCCATTGAATATTTTATTTATGGTTTTGTGAAATCATGAATATTTAAAGAGATTGAACTGACAGCAGCAATGGATTTTTTTCAAAGTAAAGAACATGGTTGAGACAACAAATATAAGAGGGACAGCAGCACTTTAAGCTACTAGTACTTTAGGTAATGAACCTTCCAATATACAGAGGCCTACAAAATGTTCTCTTAACTCGGTAGCAGAAGTATGGCTTGTTAATCAAAGGATCTCAGAGTTAAATTTCTACTGGAACCTCATTCATAATGAGCCATTTTCATGATAACACAATATATATTTAAGAACATAAAATGGGCCATACAGGGTAAACCAAAGGTCTGTCTAGCCCAGTATCCTGGCTTCTGACAGTGGCCAGTACCATGTGCTTCAGAGGGAATAAACAGAACAAATAATCATCTAATAATCCAGCCCCTATTGCCCCATTCCAGCTTCTGGTAAACAGAGACTAGGGGCACCATCCCTGCCTATCTTGGCTAATAGTCATAGATGGACCTATTCTCCATAAACCTAGGGGTTTTTTTGAACCCTGTTATAGTCTTAGCCTTCACAATATCCTCTGGCAAGGAGTTCCCTGGGTTGGCAGTGCATAGTGTAAAGAAGTACTTTCTTTTGTTTATTTTTAAACCTGCTGCCTGTGAATTTATTTGATGATCCCTAGTTCTTGTGGTGTTAGCAGTAAATAGCAATTCCTTATCTATTTTCTCTACACCAGTCATGATTTTATAGACCTCAATCATATTCCCCCTTAGTCATCTCTTTTCCAAGCTGAAAAATCAGTTTTACTAATCTCTTGCTGTACAGAAGCCGTTCCATACCGTTAATAATTTTGTTGCCATTTTCTGAACTTTTTCTTATTGTAATACATCTTTTTGAGAAGGGCTGACCGTATCTGCACAATAATAAAAATGTGAGCAAATCATGGATTTGGTATAGAGGCAATAATTATATTTTCAGTTGTCTTATCCTTTCCCAACGTTGTGTTCACTTTTTTTAACTGCCGCCATACACGGAGTAGATGTTTTTAGAGAACTGTCCACCTTGAGTCCAAGTTTTCTCTCTTGAGTGGTTAACGGCTAATTTATACCCAGTCGTTTTATATTAATTGTTGGGATTGTTTTCCATGTGCATCACTTTGCATTTATCAACCTTGCCCAGTCACCCAGTTTTGTGAGATCCTTTTGTCACATCAGTCTGCTTGAGACTTAACTATCTTGAATAGTTTTATATCATTTGCAAACTTTGCCACCTCACTGTTTACCCCTTTTTTCTGGATCATTTATGAATATGTTGACTAGGACTTGTCCCAGTACAGACACTTTGAGGACACCACTATTTACATTTCTCCATTCAAATATTTGTTGCCATTGTATTTATCTGCTGTTTTTCATTATGTCCGGATGTAACTATAGTGGTAGGATGGTATCTGCTAAAAATACACTGATATTATCAGAAGTCAAAAAATGTCCTGATGAATGCTGTTGCAGTTATAATAGTTTCAGTCTGCTTGGCAAATTGCTTCGGTGAACAAATACAGTTACAAGGTTTCAGAGTATGGTAACTTGTTACATTTATTCTCTAGGTCCCCCACGTTGGAGTGGTATGTATTGAGCTGTCATTTAAGCATAAATCACTAAACACGTATGTTGTGACTGTGTGACCCTTTCTTAATGGATAAGTGGTAGGCCATTTATTAACAATTGCACAGTAATTGTGACACTAAAACAAATCTAATAATAAAAAACCCACCATTCTGTTTTGGTTTACCATTGAAATTTGGCTTGAATTAGGACTTTTTGTAAAATATTGGGTCTGCAAATTTTCAGTTGTATTTGTCTCCTTTTAAAGTTTGGCTGTTTTAAACTTAAAATGCATATTGTATACCAGATTTTGAAACTATTGACCATGTTAGTCTTTGCGTTGCTTCTTTACCTGTCTTCGGTGTTTTACAGATAACATATAATGCTAACTTTTACTCTGTGTGCATTAACTTAATTTCCAACACTTTGCATGGGTGTAGTTAAACAGAAAGATGCTGCTTCATGTTAGCATGCATGAGAAATACAATGGGGCATCTCCTTTATGTTAGAAGTAGCTCAGTAGTCCTAAAGGCCTTAATTTTGGCCACTAGGTTGCTTTTTAATTTACAGCTTTTGTATATAATGTACAAGTTAACGTTCAATCTTGACTGCTGTTTGTAGTACCCTCTGATTTTTCAATAGAAAACCACTCTTAACCTCCCTTGTGTTTTTCATTTTCTGTTTTACTGCAAAATTCTCTGCTTATAGATGTCATTAGGCCTGATAGGATGCTGGGTAGAGGTTTGAGTCCTTTGCCGGTTGTAAGGATGTCATTATGTGGATCATAAGCCTGGTCTTATCAGGTAATCTTGTCGACTACATGCATTCCCCCCAGCTCCCTCTGTATCAGGCCTCAAGGGAGGGAAGTGGGAGCTGATGCCCGTGGGAAGCACAGAGAGGCAGCAGCGCAAAGGGTGAGCGGGATAGGCTGGAGCCATTATGCGTGGGGAGCCAGCTTTCAAGCCAGTTCCCTGTGTGTAGCAGCTCCCGCAGACCCACCTGCCGCCCCCCACCCCTTGCTACCTCATACAGAGGCAGGGGCAGGGTGGCACTAGACAGGAGCTTTTAAGCCAGCCCCTCCCCCCAGCACCAACTCCCTGGTGCTGCCTGTCTCCGCCCTCCCCACCCTGTGCTGCTGCTTCTGTCAGTAACAGCAGCTGGGGGAGGTGCAGGGGAGGCTGCTGTGAAAGGGGTCTCCCTGTGGACAGAGGCTGGGGCTGCTGCCACCTTGTATCAGACACAGCAGCACAGGACAGCAGGCAGCTGGTCTGCACGAGGAGCTGGTTTTTAAACTGGCTTCCCTTGTGGACCATCTCCCGCCTGCCACCCCATGCTGCTGCTCCCCGAGAGTGGGGCTGGAGGTACATTGGTTGTGTAACTGCTAAGATATCATGTGGTTACACAGCTATTCAATTACATGATATCTAACATCCCTAACAGTTGAACCTCTGGGTCTTGCATCATCCGTGGTCCGGCATGATTTAAGTTAACTGGATGTCCACTTACTATGGATGTGTCCAAGTTTCCCGCAGTCCCATAAAGTTTGTTTACAGCCAGCCATCCTGGCTCTCAGTGTTCTGTGCTGTTTAGCTCTAATGTATCCCTAAATATCTTCTAACAGCCCAATAAGCAGAGAGAAGTGTTGCTAATGCTGCTAGTCAATATTGACCACCTGTGGGTTGGCAAATTCTCTGGTTTGCACCGGTCAGGTCCTGAGAGTGCTAGACTGGAGAAGTTTAGTCTGTTGCTGATTTTGAAATAGTGGAAATAGAAGTAATTTTTTGGAGATTTTTCCCCTAACTCTTGCAGAATTGATTTTTTTTGTTTTTGTTTTTGAAAGCAAGGTTCTCATTAGAAGGCTTTAAGAAACTTAAAGAAGAGTTGCCCTGTGGCACCTTAGAGAAGGGGTGGGCAATAATTTTAGATGGGAGGAACAGTTCACTAATTTTTGAAGTGGGCCTGGACTATCCCAGAAGGGGTGGGGCCTCTGTCGGAAGGGGCGGGGTCAGGACATTTCCGTGCTCTTCACCCCTCCCCACCACAGATCCGGATAGGCTTGGAGGCGGGGGAGCGTATGAAGTCTTTACCCTTGCCCTCCCCCCACCTAGAGAGAACTGCCAGCTGTTCTGAACAGCTGGCAGTCCCCTCTAGGCACCTGTCCCCTTGCAGGGCAGGAGGAGACTTTGCGTGCTCTCCTGCCTCCAAGCCCTGATTGGCCTGGCAGCGGGGGAGTGGCAGGGCGTCCGAGGGCCAGATCTGGCCCAAGGAGGTCTCTTTGCCCACCCCTGCCTTAGAGACTAACAAAAAATGTAGATCATGAGCTTTTGTGGAGAAAACCTACTTCTTCAGATGAGCCGAACACTTAATTTTTGCCAATAAACAGAGTAGTTTGGTTTCATTATAATCAGGCTTTGATAGCTTTTATCTCTTCCTCAGAATGTTTCACTTTGCTTTTTTTTTCGATAAAATTCTAAGATACTCTATCAGTTTATTTTTCTGATGTAAGGTTTCTCCAAGTTAATACAGTTTGAAAATCCGTAAGTTATTCAGCCATTCCTTTGGTGATCTTTGTTCAGAAAATTTTTCTTTGCATGCAAGTGAGCCTCATAAAACCTCAAACTTCTATTTCCCATCAGATTGGCTGTTTCGCTATGTTGGGGGTATGGAATGTTTTTTCCCTTTTAAATATCAATCTAATGCACATGGTAAATAAACATTTTCTCTGTCAGAGTGAGATTTTAATACTATTCTGTCAAGCAAGTGGATTACAACAAGCTACGGAGGCACATGCCGTCTGAGCCATGGAAAAGTTGTATATTTTTTCCACTAATGCAGAAAAATGTGCATAACTCTTACTGAAGATGTTATATATGGTGATCGTGACCTCTAGCGGCCAGAGGGAAAAGAGCAGCCTGTTCAGCATTACCACAGTATCAGAGTGGTAACCGTGTTAGTCTGAATCTGCAAAAGCGATGAGTCCTGTGGCACTTTATAGACTAACAGATTTATTGGAGCATAAGCTCTCATGGGCAAAGACCCACTTCGTCAGATGCATGTCATCACGAAAGCTTATGCGTCAATAAATCTGTTAGTCTATAAGGTGCCACAGGACTCCTCGTCGCATTCCCACAGTACCACACATACTCTTAATACCAAGAATGTTGTCAACATTGATTTCTGATGCAAAAAAAAATCTATGAAGTTGAGATGTGGGCAGGGATTGGAATAACCTCCTCCTCTTTTGCAAGGAAGGGAGAGATAATGGCAAGGAGAGACCAGCCCTCCTTTAGAGGGGAGGAAGTGAATGTTGAACCCTGTTGGCACACAAACCTTTTCTTTGCAATGCTATTCCTGCTTCACTTACAGGAGGAATGGTTGGAAATGCCACAATCTCCTCACTGAGGCACCAGTGCCTCTTGCAGCCCCTGATTCAAATTCCTTTTCCTAATGATTTAACTGTAATCAAACCTTTTTCTTCAGGGCATCAGACAGTGACAGGTCAGAGAGCCTCCTCCCTATCCCTGGTGCATAATTGACCAGATGGGTTCTCGTAATTTTTCCTTTGAAGCATTGGGAATTGGCCTTATCTGGACTCTGGAGACCAGATGGGATGGACCAGTGCTCTGAGGTGGTACAGATTAGGGATATAAGCAAGTAAAGGAGTTGACTACTCGTATTCCCCCCTCCTTGCTGCCTCTGTATCAGAGGCAACAAGGAATGGGGGGAAGCAGGAGTCAATGCTGGGGGAGCCAGCTTAAAAGCTAGTTCTCCCCAGCATCCGCTCCGCAGTGCCACCTGCCCCGCCCCTCACTCTGCTCAATCAGAGGCAGCAGTGTGAGGGTAGTGCAGGGGAGGCTGCCCTGAAGCAGCCAGCTCTGGACCCTCCCCCGCCCCTCTCCACAGACGAGCTGCTGGACCTGGCACAGTCCAGATCTGAGCAAGCCCGGCTTAGTCCCAGCTCACACCAGGTCTGGTAGCTACCCCCATTGTGGCTCTGCAGTTTAAATGTAATATGAGCCAGGCTACACAAAATTGTATAAACTATACTGTTAGCCAGTTACCCGCCTTTTAACATCCTTAGTACAGATGATAATCTGTCTTAGATGCGTGGCTCATGTGTCTTGCTCACATGCTCAGTGGCAAATAATCAGCAGATATGGAATCTGGAAAGAATTTCCCCCAGCTCATATTGGCAAGGAATTTAATTTTTTTTTTTTTCATCTTTTCTTGTAATATAGATGGCTGGTAGTTTTTATGTGGATTTTTCTGACCTCTTCAGTTTTCTGACATTGCTGGCACTGCAGACATTGGCAGCATCTGGTTTTCTCCTGTTCTTTGCCTGTGGCACACCACAGCTTGCTCTCTTGAGGATTGAAATGTTTTATTGTTAATTTAGATTACTGACTTAGGTATAGGGGCATCTGAATGAAATCTAATGGTCTGTGATGCGCAAACAAATAATCCATATTATTCTCAAACAATTAAATATGATCCATATAGCTAAGTATTTAAATAAAGTAAGCAAACTGTAATATCACACAAGTCATTAAAAGAAGTCTAGCTGAAAGTAAAGTGAAACTGATACGGAAGGTAATAATTGTCCAAATAACTGAATTTTATATTGAAATAAGTTTAAGCTAAAGAGTTATCAAAAATGTATATAGGCAGACCTCTAAAGTTGTTTTCTTCTGTCATTCTTTCACATAAGGATGTTACAAAAAATACATTTTTCATGATCTGCACAATATGAAAGAGTTCAAAAAAACAAATTGGTATCTACAAGTTCATTGTATCTTCAGATTAACTTAGTATGGTGAAACTCCAAGAATAAAACTTCACATAGGCAATAGAGCTTTTTTTTCTACTGGGTAAATGGAAAAGCATCAAAACTAAATTTTCTGTAATTGTGTGTCATCTGGGACTAATGTTCATCCATTCAAGAATCTATGGAGAGCTTAGGGCAAACAGTTTCACATTGGGACGATCTTTTTTTTTTTTTTTTTTTTTTTCCTGTGACTATTTGGACATCCAGTATTAACTCTCAGACCTGTCTCAGAAAAAGCCGAAGTCCAACGTGGGTTACCAAATCACACAAAATGTGCTGAATTATCAATGCACTTACTGTGTCTCTAGGGCAGTGTATTTTCAAATATGGAAATTAGAAGCATTAAAATACTTAATTAAAGCATAGACTAACGTATTTGTACACATAAGCTATGTGGGGTATAGGGAAGATTCTGAGACACTAATTTTGCGAAGTGTATTACATGCCCTATTAAAAACTGTTATTCAAAAGGCATTGCCTGTAAGTTGAGATGCTATTTCTGCAGCACTGTTTAATGTGTGTTGCTGTGAGTTAATTCTTAAGATTGCAGTTGTTTGCTGTTGGCCTGCACAACAACATAACTGTACATGCAATATTTGTGTGCCATCATGTCTTAGCAAGAAAGTAATTTTGGTCACTCTCTTCAGTGTTATCAGAAACATGTTACAGAATTACCAGCAAGCCATTCTTTTTAAAATATACTTTTCCTTTTAAAAAAAAAAAGTAACTATTCTCCCCATATTTAAGATAAATATTAGGATTCCATTCAATAAGTATTAACTTCTTAAAATATTTCCCTATACAAAAAATAGAATGGATATTCTGGGAAGTTCTTACCCAATGATACCTAACACCATAAGACCCAGGTTATGGTTTATGGCTGGCTTGTTTTGGGGTTTTTTGCAAACATAGTGCAGGTCTGATAGTTGGTATTATATCTGTTCTTGTAAAATACACGAGAAAGATGATACATGGACACTCTTCTCAGCATACAGATATCTTTGTAAAATACTTGGCAGACGTGGTTTGGCATTATGTTCTACCTCTTCATATGCAGCTCAGATGGAATGACTTGGGTAAGAATTTTGTGTAACATCTAACTAGGCTCTATCTTGTGCTTTGTTTCAGCTCCACCACCCCCGGCGCCATCCAGAGGAGGACCTCCTCCTCCACCTCCACCGCCTCCACATAGCTCAGGGCCACCGCCTCCTCCTGCAAGGGGCAGAGGAGCTCCTCCTCCTCCTCCTTCAAGAGCTCCCACAGCAGCACCTCCACCCCCACCTCCATCTAGACCAGGTGCAGCAGTGCCCCCTCCTCCTCCAAATAGAATGTATCCTCCTCCACCTCCATTGCATTCATCATCTGCACCATCTGGCCCGCCTCCACCACCTCCACCACCATCAAGTGGGTCAGGTGTGCCGCCACCACCTCCTCCACCACCTCCCCCTCCTGGTCCTCCTCCGCCACCTGGCTTTACTTCAGAGGTTGATCACCAAATTCCAGCTCCTGCAGGAAACAAGGCAGCACTCTTAGATCAAATCAGAGAAGGTGCTCAGTTAAAGAAAGTAGAACAGAACAGTCGACCTGTGTCCTGCTCAGGAAGAGATGCGCTGTTAGACCAGATACGACAGGGTATACAGCTGAAGTCTGTAAGTATCTGTCTTCTAAGTTAGTTTTGGAAATTTGGAGCAATAGCAAGTGGGGTTTTTTTGGGGGGGAGGGGCTTCTTGGGAGTTTTAGGGTATTGGTATGTTTTTATTTTTTGATAAATCTTAGGCCATCTCGCTTTATTGTTATGGCTGTTGCCACATAAATTAAAATTGATTCTCCATTTCCCATATTTGACTTTTGGCCCACCTCTGAAATCCTTGAGAGATTTTTTTGCTATAAAACTCTGGTATGGTCTATAGTTGGTTGTGTCCTTCAGTGAATTTTTCCATTAATTTTTGGGCAAATCAAATAATAATAAAAATGAATAATTCTTAGTGCACCTTCTAGATTTTAGTTTGAAAAACAGATTAAGTTTTATTTCTATTGTAATTATTTAGTACACAGGTAATGTTCAATTCCATACTTCTGACATTGCAGTCAAATGATGGTTTTTTTTTTAAATGTTGGTTTAGTTATGCCAGCATGACGCATCAGATTATACTGACCTTTGGAAGGAAAATCCATGCTTTATTAAAGTCTTTAATAAAGAGTTGAGTTTCATGGGAGACAACACCTAGATTCCACCTTATTTTCCTAAGGCAAATGGAAGAAGAACTCCTGATAACATAAATCTTTAGGAGATTGGTAAGAGTAGGACTTCCTTTCTGCAAAACTTGGAAATCCTGAAGGAGCGAGGAGGAGTCTATGGAATGCATTTCCTGTTCTTGCCGCTCTTCAAATTATTACTTGTTCTGTTCTTGCAGACTACTCTATATCCATAGGATAACATTTCCTTCTTGCAGAGTAAGGATCAACAGTGAGGTGACTTACCTTTTAGGTGGTATTAAAATGTACCTACCGTAATGTTAGCCAAACAGCCTTATGGCAGGCTCAGTTGGGTGGGGATGAGATTAAGTAGATTCAATCTTGGAGGCAGCACAGAAAGAAATTACCAGACAGAAGTCTAAAGATGAAGATTGTAAGTTGTAAGTTTAAGACTGTTCTTAAAGTGAGGAAAAGGGGATCTTAGCTGTCAATTTTCTTGATTTAAAAAAAAAAAAAGCAAAACAAAAAACAACTAAACTACCCCAATCATCCCTTATCCATAAAGGTTCTTGCAAGATTTTTAAGAATAGAGTTTACTCAGGCAAACCTGCTCATGGGCTTGGATCACTATTCTAGTATTTATGAGGAAAAAGCAGAAGTTGCTGTAGTAAGGAAGCATCCTTTATGTATGGCAGTACTTGTGAACTAGACTATTAGTTAATATTTTTGAAACTCTGTCAGGAAGCTAGTCCCTGGTCATCTTATCCCAATTTGATGCCTCTGGCTGGAGATTTTATACTCTTAGAGAACTCTTTGAATATAGTTACTACACAGTACATATGAAGAGAATAGAGTCAGTTGGTATAGTTGTGGAGGGGCAGAAGTAAGGCTATATGGAAGACTTTAACTGTGAATTTCCATGCTTTCAAATGTGACTCTTAAGGGATGGGGTTGAATAGAATACTAACCTGATTTTATAATCTCTTGTATATTTTTGGTTTTTGAAAATTTGAAATGCTCTCATGTTTGTCACACTCCATCACTGAGGGTATTTCCCGTCTTCAGCCTTTCTCTGGGATTAGGCTATTTTCTTTTTTAACTTCATCCTCTTTTCTGGCCTTCCTGACTCTGCCCCCTCTCCAATCAATCCAGTATTCTACAGTTAAACTTTTTTCCTGACACTTGACCTCTCCACTTCTCTTCACTGTTTCCTGGTCTTTACTAGTGAGTTTGACTGCATCCTCATCTCTGCTCTAGCTTTCAACTTCTCTCCTAATGCATGTGTAGGAACAGCATACATTCTGACCACTTTTCTCAATCTGCAACTCCCAGTCTTTTTCATTGCAGCAGGCATACTCATTCTTGTCAGATATCTTCTCACTACTGTCTCCCAACTTGCTGTCAGTCTTTCATTTAAAAAACAAAACAAAAACAAAACACCTTAACACTTGTTGATAGTGCAATCCTCAAATTATTTTTCTTTCCTTGCACTAGATCTTTGACTAGGTCTTTCTGTAAAGCACTATGCAACAGTATGAAGATGTATAAAGACTAATAAACTTAGTAATAAATATGTGGGTGCAGTACCCAATTGTATAAATCTCTACTAGAAGGATTCGGGATTTATCTGCCTAGACTAGGACCTAGTTAAGAAACTGACGCAAAATTTTTTCATGAGTTTTTCGTTATCTATAGGATAGGCCATTATCATGCCAGAGTCTCATTCGTTATCAGAATTAACCAGACATATCACTCCACCAACTAAGAACGGCCATGCATCACCACCCACAGAATTGAGAATTGGTCAATCCTTTCCGTGTCCGGGCCAGTCAGGTTTCCCATTTTGGAGTCAAATTAAGCGGTAGGCTCCCCTCCTGTTGGTGGCCTTCCATCAATTTCTTAGTTTCAGCTTTGCAACCATACACTCAGTATGTATTTTTTTAGGGTTGCCTATTAAGATACAGTACGGAACTTTCCTTCAGCCATGGGGTCTCTTGCTGAGTTGTAATGTGTATATATTTAATCACCACTGTGTCAGAGCATTGATTAACTGGAACTGTGGTAGTATGCAAAAACAGTGGGAGAACTTGTATTTAGAAAATGGGGAGTTTCTGAGTTTTTAATCATCTTTTTTTAGCTCTAGCTATGTCTGACGTTGTCAGCAAATTTACAATCTTCCTCTAACTGAAACATTTTTTTCAGTTTTATAAAAGAGGATTTTCTTGGAAATAAAAAGGTTCTCCTTTTAATTAAGTCATAATATTGTATTCTTCTTTCAAGGTATCTGATGGCCAAGAGCCTGTGCCACCTCCATCTGCACCCACCTCAGGAATTGTGGGTGCATTAATGGAGGTTATGCAGAAAAGGAGCAAAGCCATTCATTCTTCAGGTAAGTTTGTGGGAACTTTTGCATTGGGGTGTAATGTAGTGTTAACATACAGTGGAACATGAAATGTTTTCTTAATATTGAATTCTCTATGTATAATGAAGCAGAAAATGCCAAACCTAGCCACTAGCCCATCTGAAATAGTTAAGCATACTTTGTCAGGCAGTGGCCAGTGTATTGTATTTTCCAGTAATGCTGTATTAAAAATTACCAGTTAAGACTAGCAAACACCTGATCTAAAATCTTAGAATATACAAAGTGAATACTAATTATGTATGATCTTAAATATCATTATTTTGACCTTCTCAATGTTTGGTGCAATACCAGATTAATGAACACTGCATACTGGAGTTCTTCCTTCAGAAAAATCTTTTCTAATTGCCAGAGGAGCTGTTTCTAACTGAAGATGCATGTGTTAGACCTGTGACTATGCTCTTTGAATGTCATCTGCTAGCCAGCCAATAAGGCTACATTTACGCTGCAGCACTATTTCGGGATACTGGAAGTATGCTGAAATAGCTATTCTGCATCTTTTGAGCAAGCCCATTATTTCGAAATATGACGACTTTATTCTGACGTCCCTGTAAACCTCGTTATGAGGATTAAGGGACATTTTGGAATTGTGCTCTATTTCGAAATTAACTCAAAATAAGATATGCCATTTGAGCTGTTCAAATTGTGTAGCTTATTTCGAGATGAGGGAGCAGTGTAGATCTACCCTAAGTGGATACCATCACTTGCTCATGCTTTCTGTGTTGTAATTGTTAATGCTTGGGTATATGCAAAAATAAGTTTGGGATAGTAGCGAGAAAACTACCTGAAAACTAACTTCTTAATACTGTGGCTACAAGCTGTTTTACTATATCTCCATTTTGCCCCTTGTTACTTTTTTCTCCCAGGATTTTATGCAGTATAAATACCAAATCTTCCCTTGTTGGCTACCAATACCCTTACTTTCATATCCACAGGACACTTTGTAGTTTGGTTCTAGCCTTCTGTGTGAGAATATTTTGATTAGTTTGGTTCTGTCTTTGTTTGGGAGCCTTTTAATTTAGATGTCCTCTGCAAATTTGATTTACTATTGAATTTACTCCATAGAAACACCACAAGGACATTTAATACAATGCCATGCCCTCCAAAGGTGATCTTTTGTTTTTTAAACTTCAGCTGGTCAAAAATAATTCTAGACATTTTAACTATCTGGATTACACCAAATAGTAAACAATACTGCATGAACACTGATACATACGTCTCTGCTTAGGCAGAAATAGCGCCACACACAAGTCAAAAGTATTTCATGAACCACAAGTGCTCTGTTGACATGATAGGAGTACTTTATTTCTGAAGGGAAAAGAAACTCCTATGGTAGGAGTTTAAATTTGGAAAGGCAAAAATCTAACTTTGAGACTTTTTTCCCTCTTTGCAAAAGTAGATAAACCTAATTTAGAATGCTTTTCTCCCTGCCTCACTCAAAGAAAAGCAGGTGGTCAGGAGTATTAGAAAATACATTTTAACACTATATCTAACAATCAGAACTGGAACTTGTATATTACGCAATGATAGTAAGAGCAGTTTAGTGTTATGAATTTTGTTTCTTGTGATGCTAGTAACTATACTTCAGTTATACAGCTACTTCGATTTATAAGGAAAAGGTAATATATTTGTCATGTAAAGTCTATATACTCAGCTGACTGTCACTTTTTTCCTAGATGAAGATGAGGATGAAGATGATGAAGAAGACTTTGAGGATGATGATGAATGGGACGATTGATCAATATATTATATATATATATATATATATATATTTTTAAGGTGATTGAAATACTAAACACTACTTTCTGTCTGGATTCTGTAAAATTATCATGTAAATGTTCTACCAATTTGCTGTATATTTTTGTTGCCTTTTGCTTTTTTATTAATCTGTGCAATACCTCATTTAATCGGTAAAGGTTTGTCAAAATCCTCTACAAAGCTACTCCCTATTAATATGTGCAAGTTTACATCTGGATGCTCAGTGTACATGTGAATATTTTCCATTCCATCAATAAGGGAGTTTAAATGTAATATGTGAGACTGACAAAAACCTTAATGTAATTTAGTTATAATGCAAGAAGGAAAACACTATTTTCATACCCTACTTTTCTGTATCTAAATTTTCTTATTAAAACCTAGTATAGTACTACATTCTTTAAGTGATGCAGCTCTTAGTTTATTTAGCCCCTTCATTTCAAATACAATGCTATATGAATGTTGAGGCTGATGATTGCACGGTTTTCAATACATCACAATATTGCAGTTGTTCAAATCTTTACAGTATGCATTTTGTAAACTACCAAAATACACAGCTAGCTATGAAAATTAGTAACTTACCATTATACTGTAGCAAAATTGTCTGCTACTGGATAGCAGTGATATTTGAAGGCTTTAATTAGGGAACTCTCTGCCTGAGATTAAACAGGATTGCTTTTACTATAGCAATGGTGAGGGCATCTTTGATGCAAACCAGTTTAGTCCTTGTTGCCAGCTCTTTCAGAATGAGGAAGAGCCTAAATTGCTGGGGCTATACTGTAATCTGGCTGTTGCTACAGTCATTTGATTTATTTTTTTAAATCAGTTTTATGTATTTTTGGGCTAAAGGGCTGTGTTCAATGCTTGCTTCAATAATGTTGGGTTTAAATTCATTTTAAAATGTGTAGGGCACTGGTATACTAATAAAGTAAACTTATATGCTGTTACTTTGCAGTCTTTATGGATTATGGTAATACCAAACACAAAGACTCCTGTCCTGCATTTTAAAGAAAGTTGGAAAGCATATAAATACACTTTAAATATGTACTGAACATTATTATTGTAATAGTCTGCATATGATGGCTTTAAGACCAAGAGTTGTTAGATCAGTAGCCCTATTCATAAAATAGAGTTTGACTACATAATTGGAAAAATGGGTTTCTTGTTTCACAGCTTTCACCTTTAAATCAGATATACTTAATAGTGAGGTAAAAATACACTACTCTGCTCTAGGATGGGTATTTAATATCTGCAGCACTAATTATTGAACTTGCAGTAAGATTTAGGTAGAAAATCTTTTTAAACAAACACATTATCTCACTGATACAGAATGTTTAGTTGAATCAATCATATTTGGAGTATAGTTAACACATAGTATATTTGAGTCTTTCTGACTGTAGTCAGGATATCAAACTAAATTTAAGTTATCCAGAGTTTATTGACTGAAACCCAGTGTTGGCTTTATCTTGACAGGCTGGACCTGCATGATGTGGCTTGGGATTTCTAACCCAGTTATCTAGTCTGTACTGATCAAGTACTTAATTGGGTGAGAAGAAAACAGTTTAAAAGGTTATGTTGCTGAAAACTGATGTGAGAGGTAGTTAAATTATTCCAGTAATGCTAACTCTCTTCCAAGTGTAACTTAAGCATGTAACTTGGGAAATCTCTTCCAAGGGGTCTCATTTTCTTGCAGGAATATCCACATTGCCCTCTGCTGCTAGAAACACTTCTACTGGCTTTGCTGCTGTAATGGCTTGAGCATTGTGAGTTGACTATGGGTGAGGCCTGGGGAAACTACTGTCCAGAGGGTTTAAGAATGTGCACATGAAAAATATTCTATGGATTTGATGTAATGTCTAGCATTGTTTCATTTTTATAACACTATGGGCATTTTAAAATTAAGTGAACAACCTGATTGCTCTCCTAATACGCTGCTTAATAGTGTATGTTTAACCCCTATAGAGCTGAGATTTCTGTTCTTTAATACATAATTAGCATTCACAAAGAAATCTCCATTCCCGGTGTCGGAAGAGCTAGAAGTTGAACACGATATACGTGGGATAACTGTTTGATCCATGGATCGCTTAGCAAAGAAGGCATTTGATTTTGTTTTTCTCTTTAAAAAAAAAAAAAAAATCAACTTTATTGCACAAAGCCTAAATTAATATTTGCTTAAAGTAACATATGTATGGTTAAATCCTGGCATGAAGACTGCGATTGCAATTAAGCTAAAATAATGTCATGGCTGCATGTTACAGTGTTCCACCACTTGCACTATGGGCAGAAGATAGTGTTTCATGGCATTGATTTACTATCGCTAAACATTGTAATGAAGGCCTCTCTATATACTCCAGTTAAATGACTGTGTCTGGATAGCCTTAGCAATTAACAAACTAGCATGAGGCTTTTAGTATCTTGACACTATGTGCATAGACAATATCAGCTAGCCACTTATTGTACGTATGGCATTCATAAGAACGTCTCAATCATTCAGTTTTCCATTAATCAAATTGAAATTTTTAGTATGTGAATTTTTTTTGAAATGTACAGTGAATAGGATGTTGCACTGGTGGCAATTCATCATTGAGCATAATAAAATTAATTTGACCCAAATTGTGTAAAATCGTGTAGTTTTTTTTAAGTGCTAATTGTAGCACAGCTTTTTAAAATAGCTCTACATATTGTTTACACACTTTGAAAATCATTTTAACTGCTGAGGCAAGACTACAAAGCAGTAAATAGTGCCCTCAAATCTGAATAGTTCTCATGTCTGGAAAGTTGGATTGTGCCACTGAATAAACACATTCTCTTACTCATCGTAACACACTGTCCTGCTGGCAAATGTGACAGCTGCTCAGCAGCTCCCCTGGAAACAAGTGCTGCTACAGGCAAGTGCAATAATGCATTAACACATCAAGGTCAAACAAGTGCGGCCGACTAGTCAATGTTCCCAAATAAACACCAAATGTTTGAGCTTTTGGTCGCAAATATTGTATGTAGTTTGACGCACTTTTTTCTAGATATAAATCTGAACCCTGTACTGAATATTTCAATGTTTGAATTTCAGAAGATCTCTTCTTACCCAAAAAGAAGTGTTTGGAAGGAACCATTTATGAATCTATTGAATCCTTCTCCATTTAGGTTTTACAAAGTCTTGTACCTTTTTCTGCTGTAATCTGAACATCTCCGTTACTGAACTTGGTGATCCAAAATATCTCCCAACAATCCTAAATATCTGGCATGGTACATTCAAATTATTTAATGTGTGTATTTTAAAAATGCCATACTAATGTTGACATTTTTCTCAATTTGGCTAATACTCAGGGTTTTTTTAATTAAATGACAATATTCACTAGGACTACATTCAAATGTGTGTGGGAATCTTGGGTTTTATACTGTTGCCTTTTCATCACAACAGCTCTTATCTAATCATTAGAGGAATTCCTGGTCTAGTTAAAGTTCCTGAAGTTCAAGTACATTGATAAAGTCTTATTTATAGTACAGCGAAAAAATGTTTAAGGAATGTTTGGGAGAGATTAACACTCTTTAATTTTTTTTTTTCACAATAGAACACTGTCATGTTACAACATCATAATAAAGGTTAAGTTAATATATATTAAACTTCCTATTTGAGGTCTGTAATAGGATGATAGGAGAAAGGCGAGAATTGAGACTAAGAAAGTAAAGAATAGAATTTGAACTTGGTGAAACACTGGCATCAACCTTGCTTTATACTTTGGCCTTGTGTAGTATTTCTAAACATGTTTATCTAGTTAGAGGAGGCTTTTAAAATAAAGCTCTTCACTAAGGAGAAGTAACATACTCAATCAGTATGTTATATTCCAATATAATCAGCAGTTGACTGAATACAGTAGGGTTGCTTCATGGATATTTAAGCACAGAGTGGACAGTAACAAGAAAATGGACAGTAAAATAGAAACATTGCACAATCTGCTTATTTCACTGCTTCATTGTCAAGAAATTTAGCATAGCTGGAGTGTCCTTTCTCTATAAAAGATCCTTCTGAATTCACAGCCATTTGCAGAGTAACCTAGTAGGTAGAGCACCTACATGGTGGGTCAGGACACTTACTTTCACCTCAGCTCACTTTTACCTATCCCTAAAATGGGGAATATGTACCTTTTAGACAAATTGAGACTTAATGTGTATAAGGTGCTTATTCAATAAGTGCTGCAACTATGTTAGTAATGGCTAATGTTGACTCTTTTCTTTCAAAGCCACTATGGTCAATGGTGTATAACTTTCAATCCAAGATGTATTTTGGGGGAAATTGCTCAGCAAAGCAGTAACTGTGTAGAAGTCTTAAAATCCATTTGCTCTCCTTTCCCCCCAGTTTTGACTGCCTGTTTGGGTAGTCTTGAATCAAGTTGCTCAAATGCTGAACTTGCAGTTGGGCAGGGGCTGGGGAGATGGGAGGCTTTCCTTGCTAATTTTGGAAAATGAGGAAGTTTTGGTGGCTACTCACTGCAATTTTCTGCTTGCAAGATGCAGCATGGTCTGGAGTGTGTAGCTTCAGAAGGATAAAGGTGATGAGAATATGTAGTAGTGTACAAGCTATTGACATCTATCCCCTAGTCCCCAAATACTCTGAAAGTGATCCTAAGGGCCTACACCCTCTACTTGCTACACTTGCCAATCCCTTCTGTCTGCCACAGCTGGAATGTAGCCTTTCCTCCTACCCTATCTGTGCTGTAGCAGGAGGGGAAGCTGCCACCAGCCCTTTCTGTGGCCAGATGGGGGCTGGACCATGGGGCCTGCCCCAGAATCAGCGGGGGACAGGACAGTGTGGCTAGGTGGGGGCTGGCTCCCAACTGGGGCCTTGTTGGCCAGGTTTCATTTTAAATAAAGTAAAATATGTCTAACACAAAGTTTTAACATTGTCTTTATTTATGGCAGGGGTGGGGAACCTTTTTTGAGTCAGAACCACTGACCCACAGAAAAATCAGGTGGGGACCAAACTCCCAACCCTCACTGATGTGGCCCCCAACTGAAACACCTCACTCCCCTGGTGCTCCAGCCCCATGGCAGGGGCAGGGCTGAGGTTCAAGGCCCCAGTCTGAATTAACTCTTCTGGGGTTCTAGAGTTAGTGGATTTTGTGCCCCTCCAGACTCTGGGGTGAGGCCAAAAATGAGGGGTTCAGTGTGTGGGACAAGGCTACCAGTGAATGAGACTGAGATGGTGAGTGCAGGATCTGGGCAGGAGGTGGAGTGCAGGAGGAGCTGAGGTTGCAAGAAGTGGATGGGAGGTAGGGTGCAGTAGTAGGCGGGGGGTACAGGTCTGGCCAGGAGGGAGAATGTTGCAGCAGGGGATGGGGGGGCAGGAGCAGGCTTAGAGGCAGGGTGTCTGGTGGGGAGAGGGGGTAGGAGTAGGCTGGGAGGCAGGGTGTTTGGCCGGGGAGGGAGAGGTGCAGCAATGGGCTGGGGATGCAGAGTCTTGGGGGGGGGGTAAGTGAGGGGGCTAGAGGGGCAGGGGTAGGGGATGGAGGGCACTAGTGTTTGGGCTGTTCTCCTCCCTGCCTCAGCCTGGGAGGGGGAGCATTTCTTCCCCACACAGGGAGGCTTGGGGCTTTCTCCCCCCTCCCTGTGCAGCAGGAAGCCAGCCCTGGTGCTCCAACCACGCCAGGGAGGAGGGAAAGCAAAGGGCTGCTCAGGTCAGTGCTGCTGGGTGCTTCCTCACCCACCTTGTAGAAGCACTGCTTGCTGTTGCAGTCCCACATGTGGCTGGGCGGAAGCCAGTCTCAGCTTGGGAGATGGGCTGTGTGTGTCTCGCCAGAGCAGCTCGGCTAAGGATGCAGCTGCTCAGGGTGTGGCGGAGGATGGGGCAGCTGGGGAGGGGCCTTGCCTTGTGCCTGGCAGGTCTCCTGAAAGTGCCAAGAACAACAGCGGCAGAAGCAAGCAGCCCTTGATCAATGGGAATGGGCTGTCCAAAAGGCCAGGGCCAGAGCTGAGTGGGCAGGACCCTTGGGAGGCAGAATCTGCCCAGGCTGGGCTGCCAGGCAGCTTTGCTGTCCCCAGACAGTGTCCTGGCGGGGAGCCCATGAAAGGGCAGAGCCTGTGGACACAGTGATGTGATGTCACTGTCGTACCACGGGGAAAAAAAGTTGTATAGAGATTCAATGCAGAAGCAATTCATTCCTGAAAGGGTTTTGGGAGATGCCTGCCAGCTTCACAACAGCTTGGTGCAATGCTACACAATAGTTTATAAATAGATGGTATTGTATATAACTGAAATTGTAAGTAGACCATTTCTTACCAAACTGCAATTTAGCTAGAACATTAAGGGGGGTGCTTTCAAATCAAAGTTCTGTAATGAATAGGCATCTCAGAGACTTGCATCACAAGTTTTACATCATATCTGAACAATGGCATTTTCAAGTGTTCACTTCCCGGCCTGCTTGATAGGCAGGGTAATAGTTAAGTAGAAATCAGGAGAATACCACCTCTTGAAATACCAGTAAAGCAAAATCTCCTGCAGCATTTAGAGTTTTCCTTCAGGTGCTGATCACTTTTTTTTGTACCAACATTTCTTTTTCTCCACCATAAAGAAAATGCAAACAGCCACATGTTGTTTATTTCAGTACATAGAAAAATGGAGCAGTTTGACTGCTTGTGCATATATATATATATTCCATTGTATCCACATGTCCAGTATGCTCATGTTTGGGTTCTTGTGGCCAGCAGTGTCTATTGGGGGACCTCAGCTTTACCTTGATTGTTCTCAATCTTCAGCCAAGGGCATATAGGGCCAGCTGATTCCAACTGCTCTCAGTTCCTGCTCACTGCCAGTGTCTGAGTTGAAACTTGCAGTTTCCAACCCTCTTCTGCTGTGTAATTACCTATTGTTTTGTAACATGAGACTTAAAAGTTAATTTCCTTTTAAGTGGAAATCTTATTTATTTTCCCTGAAAGTCTGCTCTAATAATAGATAAGTCACAACTGAACACAGATCTCCAGACTTTAAGAATTATTCTAAGGTTCAGTCAATAGCACTTCTTAACATAACTGAAATATGCCATCTGTAAATCCTTTTGTAAGAACTGAAAGGTTTAGGCAGTCTATTGTGAAAATGTTTCTTCTACTGGAGAGGTAATTGCAGATTTCAGAATGCCTTGGCAGAAATTTCTGAGCAAGAGGCATTCCTGCTCTGGGAGAAGAACAAGAGGTACCCAGACCAGAAGGAGAGATCAGTGTCTCCTTCAAAGGTTCCTTCTGTGAAGAGCCATGAATCCTCTCAATCCATGGTTGACAAATGTAGCACAAGGCCCAGCATAGGTCACTCAGGCAGTCAGTCAGGTGACTGGACCTCTACACCATGTCCCATGATGCTACAAAAATCACCTCTTTGTTCCAAGGCTTCCAGTACACTTTACTCTTGTACTCAACTGACTTACACACAGACATGTTCAGCACGAAATTCCCCAAAAATCTACTGACTTGTTGAGTAACAGCTTCCCCACTGCTGGCAGTAGCTAAAGTATCTTCTTTCAGCCAACATAAGTGACACCAGAAAACAGTTTGAGGTGTTCCCATCACACCATCTGGTTTCATGCCTAGTGAGAAGGACTGTTCATTCTCATTTCTAGTCTGAGGCCAGTATGGAGATTGCATCAGTTGACACCTCAGAAGCAATCATGAACTGAGGCTGAGTTTTTGTTGGTGCTGGTGAGGTAATCAGGGTGGGGTCCCATAGTATTACAGAGACAAGGTGGGTGAAGTAATCTCTTTTACTGGGCCAACTTCTGTTGGTGACAGAGAAACTTCTGATCAACACAGAACTCCTTTTCCAGTCTGAGAAAAGTATTCAGAGTCCCAGCTCAAATACAAGTTGGAACAGATTAGTCAGTATAAGTAAGTAACACACATTGGGCATGACCATTCAAAATGAAGTGACCCTCTAAATACCTCTGCAGTCATAAGACACAAAAGGGGAGTTGGTGGGTTAGATTGTTGTGATAAGCTGTAACTCCAGTGTCTTTAATATGATTTTTAGTGCTTAGCAGAGCGAATAATTTAAAGCAGTGTTTTTTAAACTGTGTTCTGTGGCACACCGAGGCAGTTAGAGGTGTGCCGTGGAGAACAACAGTTTAAAATGGCCACCCTTAAAGGGGGCAGGTGACCTTTTTTTTTTCTTCTCAATAACTTTCCCCTGGACCCCCACTTTTTTTTTTTTTTTGTCAATAACTTTTCCCCGTCTCTTCTCTCCCCCCGCCTTTTTTTTCCTCAACAAAAAATCCTTGGTGTTCCTCATTTTAAAAAAAATATTGTTTGGTGTTCCTTGGTCTCAAAAAGTTTAAGAAACACTGATTTAAAGCTGTTTTGAAGATACTGTGCAAGTTTCCTTTGGGGACAAGGACTGAGGTCACATATGGGGTGATTGTTTGCCCACTAGTGATATGGTGGTTTTGTCTTTTATTATGTCTCTATGTGAGTTTATATAAGTGCACAGAGATTGATTGGCTTCACTCCTCAGCAGGAGTGAGAAATAATTTTTGATGGGCATGAGGATGGCATTCTAAAAATTTGGAAAGTGGTCAAAAGCTGAACTTTTCTATTAATGAAGGGAGTTGGGGTCTGGGATGGATGTTGGGTGCAGAAAAGACCTTGCGATAGAGGATTATGGGGCAGGACAATGTTCCCTCTAATCTTTTCCATCCAGGTGTGGAATATATTTTTATGTGCACTGAGGCATGTGTGGATATGCACCAGCAGTAAAAACAAAAAACCTGCCTGTGGACTACACAAGCTCACAGCTTACAGGGAACACTGGTGCAGGAGGGGATGTGGAGTCTGGAAGGGAATTTGGGTTTGTGACCTGGAGCCATGGATTGGTGTGTAGATGTGGGATCTAGGACAGGGTTTGGTGTAGGAGAGGATTCTAACCTGGGGGAGGAGTGTAGAAAGGATGCAAGGGAGCTGTGACCAGGGACAGGAATGCAAGAGAGGGTGCAGAGGGTGTGGGTTGTGACCTGGTACAGGAGGGAATTATGACCTGTGTGGGTACAGAGGGTTTGGATATGGGAGGGACTTGTGACCTGGAGCATGGAGTTGGGGTTCAGAAAGGAGTGGGATGCCTGATGCAGGCTCTGACCACAAGGTTCTTAAGTGGATCCCAGCTAGCAACCCTTATCTAGTTTTTTTTTTTGTTAAAACTCTGAGGGCATGTCTACACTAGGAAATTATTTCAAAATAACGTATTTCAAATAAATAACTCCCCAAATAACTTTTGAAATACGTGTTATTCCCCAAAGAAAGCAGGAGTGCAGCTTTTGAAACAACCAGCCCCTTATTTCCAAACAACAGACTTGGTAGTGTGGACGCGCCAATTATTATTGCAAAATAAGGGTGGTTATTTCAAAATAACTCCTTAGTGTAGACCAGGGCTTATAGTCCTAGCCTTCACAGCACACATCCTTGGCAAGGAGTTCTACAGATTGACTGTGCATTGTGTTAAAAAAAACAAACAAAAACCCACCATCTTTCCTTTTGTTTGTTTTAATTTCATGTGTGACCCCTAATTCTGGAGTTATGTGAAGGAGTAAATAGCACTTCCTGGTCTACTTTCTCCACACCAGTCATGATTTTATAGGTCTCTATGATATCCCATGTTGGGCTACGTCTATTCTGCAGCCTTCTTCCACAAAAGCTTATGCAAATGAAGCACGGAGTAGAACATCGCTGTGCTTCATTTGCATAATTAATTAGCAGCCATTTGTGCGCAAGAAGCAGCTGTGTAGATGGCTCCTTTTTGTGCAAAAACTCCCTCTTGCACAAGAGCTGTTTTTCCTCATTTTTTTCAACCTGTAGAACCTGTTTACACAGCTCCTTTTTGGGCAAAAGCCTCTTGTGCAAAAACGGTACCTAATTACTTATGCAAATGAAGTACGGCGATATTCTACTCCACGCTTCATTTGCATAAGCTTTTGTGGAAGAAGGGTGCAGTATGGACATAGTCTTAGTTATCTCTTTTCCAGGCTGAAAAGTCCCAGTATTATTCAGCTCTCTTCATATGACAGCCATTCCATACCCCTAATAGTTTTTGTTGCCCTTTTCTGAGCTTTTTCCAATTCCTATATCTTTTACAAGATGCAGCATCTACATCTGCACACACTATTCAAGATGTGGGCATACCATTGATTTATATGGAGGCAATATATTTTCTGTCATACAATCCCTTTCTTAATGCTTCCCAACTTTCTATTCTGGTTGGTTTGTTTTGGTTTGGTTTTTTATTTTTGTTTTTTGTTGTTGTTTTTCCCTGCCACTACATACTGAATGGATGTTTTCAGAGAACCAGCTATAATAACCCTTGCTTGCAGAGATTTTACTTTTGGCACTGTATCTATTACTTTCTGTTTAACTAACTTTATTTTTGTGTAACACCCCTTTCTGAAATTAAATGCTATAGTGTTGGGCTGTTGTGTAACTTAGTAGTAGTATTATTCATTTGAATTACCAACGCTTGGTCATGGCTTTGGGGCAAACATAAGAATGGCCATACTGGATCAGACAAAAGGTTTATCTAGCCCAGTATCATGTCTCTCAACAGTGGCCAATGCCAAATGCCCCAGAGGGAGTGAAAAGAACAGGTATCATCAAGTGATCCCTCTCTTGATATCCATTTCCAGCATCTGACAAACGGAGGTTAGGGACACCATTCCTACTCTCCTGGCAAATAGCCATTGATGGACCTAACCTCCATGAATTTATCTAGTTCTTTTCTGAACCCTGTTAAAGTCCTGGTCTTTACAACATCCTCTGGCAAGAAGTTCCACAGGTTGACTGTGTGCTGCATGAAGAAAAACTTCCTTTGTTTTATACCTGCTACCTATTAATTTAATTTGGTGATCCCTAGTTCTTACTTTAGGGGAACAATAACTTTTCCTTATTCACTTTCACCATAGTTGTCATGATTTTATAGACCTCTATCAAATCCCCCCTTAGTCTCCTCTTTTCTAAGCTGAAAAATCCAAGTCTTTTTAATCTCTCTTCATATGGGATCCGTTCCAAACTCCAACTCATTTTTTTGCCCTTTTCTCAACTCTTTCCAATGCCAATGTATCTTTTTTGAGATGAGGCTATCACATCTGTACATAGTATTCAAGATGTGGGCATAACATTAATTTATATAGAGGCAATTGATATTCTCTGTCTTATTCTCTATCCCCTTTTTAATGATTCCTAACATTCTGCATGGTGTTTTGACTGCTGCTGCACACTGAGTGGATGTTTTCGGAGAACTATCCACAATGACTCCAAGATCTCTATTGAGTGGCTATTACTAAATTAATCTCCATCGTTTTGTATGTATATAAAATAGGTAAATGCATAAATAAGTGACCAATTGGTTAAGATGGAAGTCAGAGATTCCCTTTGGAAAAAAATGCAGATAAGATCCCAAGGCCATCCTTTCTTTATCAAAACATATATCTGGGGGAAGTAAGACGAAGATACTACAGGAGTGTCACTATTCCTGACCAAGGAGTCAAATCTGCTGCTTTGATAATCCTAAAAGGCTGGTCAGCAGCCAAGATGGTGGATGCAGATGTGGAATGTTCGGTGCTTTCTTGTGTAGACCTGTGGGTGATATGGAATGGTGTTTTGTGAAAAACGTTTGTCCAGCAATAACACTGTGTTTTTTTCTTTTATTATTTTTTGTGCAAGTTCATTTGCAAGCATAGGAATTGTCTTGTTTCACCCAGAGTTGTTACTGGGGCAATGAGTGTGCTGAATGAGGTAAACCACAGATAATAGGCTCTTGAAAGGTGTGTTGTGGAGGGGTGGGAGGAGTGTTGATCATCACAGGAGTGGAGATATGTCTGCAGGTTTTTCATCTGTTATGAGAAGGTTGGTGGGGCCACTTTGAGTTGTCTCTGGGCAATTTGTTTTGGATGATGAGTTTGTCAAGATTTGACCAGTGGATATGTGAAGGCCAGAAAAGGGGGTTCAGGAAACATTTCTTTCAGAATGCAGTCCCCATTAAGAATACAGTGTATTTGTTTAATGATAACGGTTGACATAATTGTGTACATTTACTTTGGAAAAGTGGAGATTAAGGGAGGACATAAGAGTCTGTGACTACTTGAAAGGCTACCATAAAAAAATGGAGAAAAAATGTTCTCTCTTGCCACAGAGGGCAGGACAAAAGCAGTGGGTTCTATCTACAGCATAACAAATTTAGATCTCAGGAAAAACATCCCAATGATGAGAACAGTGGAACAGACTACCAAGGGAGGTTGTGAAAGCTCCTTCAGCGGAGGTTTTCCCAAAAGAGGATGGATAGTTGTCCGTCGTGGATGGTTAGATACAATAAATCCTTCATCTTGGCAGGGAATTAGGCTAGACAATTGTGGCCTCTAACCCTATGATTCTGTGGTACCCCCAAATGGCTCCCAGTGCAGTGTAGGTGACAACCAGTGATGTGCAGTCAGAGGCACTTTTTCCTCTGAAGCAGGTTCTCTCAGGCTATTTAGGTGGAGCATTCTTGTTGGCAGAAGGCAGTTTTAGGTTTCAAGGCCTGTATCTCAGACTTTCTCTTCAGACCACATCCTAAGGTATCTGTGCCTGCCTGTGAATAACAGATTGCTTGGTGTGTATGGGGTTGTTACTAGATGTGTGAAGAGTAGAGATGTACAGTTACTGAGTGGTAAGTTATCATTTCTTCCCTCAACATGAGACACACATTAAGGGCTAGACTTTGCAAGTCCCTTCTAGGTATATGCAATGTGTGTGGGGTGGGGGACAGAGTCCTAAGGAGACCCTTCCCATCCTGCCCATGTGGCCTGTAAAAATGGCAAGCTGAATTTAACTTTATGCCATGCCTGCCTTTCCTTTCACAATGGCCTGCAGAGCATGGCTGGTATTGGTGTTGAGCTACACTTCAGTGCATTGGCATCAGGTTCATTGCCTCCCTCAAACAGTGTGTCTCCTGGTACAAACTCAGGAGTGGTGCATCTCTGCACAACCCCTTGCCAAGGACTGTGCCTATATGGCACTGTGACCTGGGACTAGGGTTGCCAGGTGTCCGGTTTTGAACCAGACAGTCCAGTATTTGAGCTTTCTGTTCGGGAAACAAATTGAGAAAATATAAATGTCAGGTATTTTCTAAATAAGATGTAATGTAGATAGTGATGTAATGTCAAGTGTGTCCGGTATTTTTGTTGAAACCATCTGGCAACCCTACCTGGGATGACTCACCGCCATTGCACCTCCTGCTGGTCACTCAGGGAATCAGGTCTTTAGCCCTGGAATGCCCCCTTCTGGCTGGTATCATGCCTGCTGTTAGCTTTTATTCTCCACCATTTTGCATTAGGATCCACCATCCCTCCAAGACCATGGCAACCTCCCCTCAGGGTACTGTTCTGACAGTGCCCACACACTCTGAGGTCCTTCCCCTCAGGGACCCCAATCCCCCTATACCCATCTTACCTCAGTGACCCACGGCCAGTCATCATCTAGCCCCTGCCTCAGGGGCAAACTGCAGTCTGAAATGGCCACTCATCATGGGCAAGGGCTGTGGACCTGCTGCCTCCCTGCAGCTCTAGTAGCCTCAGGCCTTGCTTCAGGCCCTGTATCCTAGGAGCTTGCCTGGCCAGAGCTTCCCCAGCTCTGCCTGCCTTTCTTCAGCCCCACTGTAAGTCAGGAAGCCTCTAGCTTCCCTGGCAGACAGGTCCCCTCCTGCTCCACAGCTGGAGTAAGAGTGAGTCAGTCTCCCTGCTCCAGAAGCCCTTATTTATACAGCCCCAGCTGGGCCCTAATTGTCTGTCTCTGCCTTCGCTGCTGGTTCCACTGCTTCAGCCTTTTCTCAGGGTTGGGTTTTAACCCATAAAGGGCCATGTGGGGCAGACACTGTGTCACGAAATAAATGCTTTTAATAGTAATTCCATAATGAATGGAAGTTGAACTGAGCTGCCATAAGCCCCATGTATCAGAATTCACTGACTCCTCTGGCTGTCCTAGAGGAAGGGTGCTCTGGGGGTTAGAGCATTAGTTTAGGACTCAGGAGACCAAAGTTCATGTTTCTTGCTCTGCCACAAATTCACTATGGCTACGTCTAGACTGGCGCGCTTTTGCGCCAGAGCTATGCAAATGAGGCTCAGCGTTGGAATATCACCGAGCCTCATTTGCATAGCTAATGAACCGCCATTTTCGCGGAAGAGACTCTTGCGCAAGATGGGGCTGTCTACACTGCCCCTTCTTGCGCAAGAAAAACTCTTTTGCGCAAAGCCGTTATGCCGATTATTTTCATAATCTGGTGTACATTACAGTTGACACCCCTGCTGGAGCTTGATGAAGCATCATATAGAGAATCCATGAGTCCTTTCTGTGCCTCAGTTTCTCATCTGTAAAATGGTTATAATAGTACTCAATTGGAAGTGATGAGTAAGGAGTGCTGATAAATACATTAGGCTGTAGGACTTTCAGATACTGTGGTAAGGGGATTACATTTAAAAAAATTGATCTGATTTCATTAACCTTACACACATTTATTCAGAGAATGGATCTTATCTAATGTTTTTGTTCTTTCTCCCTGCTGGATCTCATTCTCAGAAGCAGCGTCAGGCCCCTCAGAGCTCCACAGGGTGCCAAACCATGGAGTTAAACTGGGCAGTTACATTATCCATGCCTATAAGTACTATGTCATGCTCAAATCAATTTGTTGGTGTCCAGTAACTTAGAAACCCAAGACTAGATAAGGAAACATTAGTACCCGAGTCAGGCCACTTTGACCTCTTAAACTTTTTTAACTTTCATTTTTTGACATTTTCAAAATCCCTTCATCCTACTTTCCTGCGTAAGCAGAACCCTGCAGAGCCAGTTGCAGTACATTTCTCAGTGCGTTCAGTCTGACTGAATTATATGTAAGAATGTGGAGTTTCTGTGAACCACATTTTTTGGCTTTCAGTTATGGAATCCGTGCTAATCCTGCCTGTTGATAAGTGAAATGGACTCTCTGGATTTTGTAGCAGTTCATGTCCCAACCCACCATACCAGATGTGCTTTGGTGTGATTGACAGTGTCAGAAGTTGAGGTTTAAACTTGTATTGCACCCAAAGTCCTCCGTGAGGATGATTCCCTCCTGCTCAAGGTTGTGATTCTTACAGAGCCAGTAGTTGTCTAACCTGTATCATCTCTTCCCCTGTCACTGAGAGCTGTGTACCTAATAAATCAGATGTTTCATTGTTGGGCTGCCATGAACTATTGCCAAGGTTTTTCTGTCTCAAAGATACAAGAGCAACATTACATTTGACCAGGTCCAAATTACTGAAGGATCAGTTCTATTTCTGAACCTCCCAAACAACTGCAAGACCATAGTACGTGGTAGCAGTGCATCTCAAAACCCAGAGATTCTGAAGGTTTTAAGCACAGAAGGTGGGTTTAGTACTGGCAGCTCTGTTGGATTGGCCCCTACTGGTTTCACCTTACTGCCTTGCCTGTGCCTATCATTCCTGGTAGGAGGGGGCCATCCTGTTCTCTCTTTGCACGCTAAAGCTCTGGCTATATTTCAGTAAGCGCAGCCAATAGCTCTGAAGTGTGTAATAACCTTTTTTTCTGTGTGATGACAGTCGCAATCTATATTCCCCTTACCCTTAGATCATCTTGGGACACTGGAGAAAAATCATTCCAGATAGCTCTGAAATTAGATGGATTTCTTTCTTTTTACATTCCAATATATTTTCCTACCTACATTTGATATATGTAATGTTATAGCAGCATGGTAAAAAGGTACCTGGTCTCTGTTTCAACTGAACCGCTTGATCCATATGGTACTTCAAACTGTCAGACTTGCTATATATTCTGAGAACCAGCTACAGAATTTATTAATCTTGCTGAATAATTTTCTGTGAACAGCTGCACTGTCATTTTAGAGACCGGGAGTTCTTCCAAGAACCACAAGGGCAAACTATATCTAACCTCCCGGTTTTATTATTACTAAGGCAGGGAGGTTCTAATTTAGCAGCGTTCATTTTGAAATACAGGAGAAAGAAGAAAACAAAATCTTTGCTCAGGCCTTCCTTTGGTGCTGCTAAAGTAAGGCAAACTGATAGCATGCTCCTGCCCTGATCAGGAGAGCTTGTGAAAAGGAAGATTACATTTATGCTAGACACAGAATTTTTAACCCATTTTAATTACTGATAAGTCTTTCCACTTATGTGTAACACCTGCCATCTCAGAATCTCTAAAGCATTTTACTAACACTAATCAATTAAGACTCAGATACTCTGTAATCCTGTAAAGTAGCAAAGCATTATACTCCTTGTTTTACAGATGGGAAAACTGAAGCGTAAAGACTAAATGAGTTAACCAAGATCCCAAAGGCAGTCTCTGGCAGAGTCAAGAATCAAGCCAACTGCTCCAGATGCCCCATGCTATGCTTTAACCACTGTGCCATCCATCCATGGAACCTTTCAAAGTAGCACACAATTAAAACTTGCATTAAAATGAAATGCTTGTACTGCCTTGGAAAGTTAAATTCTTGGTCTGTCATACTGATGGAATGAGAATTCCTGTGCAGAAGGAATCCATTGTAGTGCTATATTGAATTTACTATTTTCTTTTTGGTACGTGTGTCTGAATTTCACCATTTGTGCTTAATTGGTGTCCTACTTTATGTACAAGTTTGTCAAAAAGTGGTGATATTACAATGTTGAGAATTCTAGTAGATTTTTCCCTCTGTTCAGTATCTATATTGTTCTGTAAATATCTTTATTATAATTTCTTTGCAAGATAGGGCCTGGGAGCTCCACCAGGGTTTGATTGTGTTAAGCAGTGTACAAATATAGGACCAAAAAATAGTCACTGCCCCCAAAGAGCTTCCAATCAAAGTATAAGACAAGAGACAGCAGAGGGCTACAGGAAGACGGATGGAATACAAGGAAACAATGAGGCTATATTGTGCAGCTTGATATGCAGTGGTCTCCGCACACCAGCAACCTAAGTAGATGTTACATTAGGGTGTGTCTGCTTTTCACCAGCATTTCCTTTCCGCTGTATGTCACCTTATCAGAGGGAGTAGGACCAACACACAGGTTACAAAAGTAAACACAGGAGCAGGGTGAGTATTAGGGAGTCTGAACACTATGTGCAATAAAAACAGCCAAACTTATCTGCAACACATATGAGTATTTGGCAGAATGTGTAAAGCAGAAGCAAAGGCTGGGATTTCAGAAGTGATAAGGGGTTTTGTTGCATTATCTCAGGCAGTGCCCATTACACAAATATGCAGGAATGAAATCAAGGCCTATATACACAACAGTCTCCATTTCATCTGATGAAGTGGGTTTTGCCCACAAAAGTTCATGGTACTATATATATATATATATATATTTGTTAGTCTCTAAGGTGCCACAGGACGACTTGTTTTTAAAATGACAGACTAACACGGCTATTCCTCTGAGAATTCTTGACAAGGATATGTCAGGGGATCCACAAGTTCATATTGCAGTTCTGACAACTCTTTCAAACCACAAAACATTTGCCAGTAAGAGCATTTGTAACTGCCTTTTCCTCTGCCATAGATTTGTGTGTGTCTCTAAAAATCAATTAATCTATCTCTGTGGCATCTAAGTACCATCAAAAGAAAATATACTTTAAAAGAGTAAATCAGCTAAGACTGATTCTGAATGTTGTACACTAGGATGTTGAAAAAATACTGCAGATCTAGAAAGGATTCTTCGGCTTGAAGAAGGACAAAAGAATCATTAGTTTTGGAATAGTTTATTTTATCAAGTTCTTCTCACAGGAGAATTTGTAACAGAGGTAGGGTGTGTGGGTGGGTGTAGGTGTGAGTGTGGGTGTGTCCCTCCTGAACCTTAAATTGTATTGATATATAACATTAATGAGTGGACAGCAAAATATCTCTAATTTCCATCCTCTTTCCTAATAAGACACATTAAAGATAATTGCACTAAAAATAGTTCACTTTCCCCATCACCACTGTGACATCTTACAGAAATTGTTTATGTTTACGCTGTCCACTTCAGTGTCACATCATTTCACTGGCTATGGGAACCTCTTGTTTTTGGTGACAACTATTCTATTTGTCAGAATCAAGATGCTCCACCTCAAACCTACTCCAGGAATTTGAAGATCTTTCACTGTTGTGTATTTTTACCATGAAAAGGCTGCCTTCTAAAACAGTGAAAGGATGCCTGGCTTGCAGATCTATCATCAATAGCTTCACTCTGTGTCTTTATATGTTTCAGATAGGCTACACTGGGGGGAAAAGCACTTTTTGATGGACTTTTGATTTAGTCTCCTTTGGTTAATAGTAAGCAGTTGTGGAAAAAGTACCCAAAAAGGTACTTGAGTAAAAGTACTGCTACTCTGACTTTTACTTAATTACATTTTTTTTCAAAGTACCCTTCTGGAAAACTGCTTGAGTAAAAGTACAAAAGAATCGCATCTTAATTGTACTCAAGTATACGGAAGTAAGAAGTAGCCGTCCTATGAAAATCTATGGTTAACCACCCAAGTTATCATAGGGCACCATTATTTTTCATAATAATGAAAAATACCCCTTCTCTTTGTTTATTTAGTGTGAGCAGAATTCTCTCCACAGCCATGAACATTGAGTTCCACCTTGTCTGTAGCTTGCATTCTGCTTCCACCATTTCTTCTCCAATAGGTGAGTATCCAGTTTCATTCCACAGATTTTATGAGGTTCTCCCCCCCCCCCCCTTCCAGGCTATGGGGTGAAGCCAAAATGAGGAGTTCAATGTGCAGGACAGGGCTGTGGGCAGGGGTGAGGGTGCGGGTCTGGGTGGGAAGTAGGGTGCTGGAACGAGCTGGGAGTGGAGGCCTGGCTGGGAGAGAGGTGCAGGAGTGGGCTGAGGGGTGAGGTTTGGGTGGAAGAGTGCCTTAGTGGACTGGGGCTGGGAGAGCTGGGCAGAAGGAGGTGCAGGGGCTGACCAGAACTGGGAGAACTGTTTGGAAGGGGGAGCATGGGAGAGGGATGGAGGTTGGGGGGCTGGCCATGAAGAGAGTGGGGGAGGGGACTTACCTAGCTCCATGCTCCCTGCTGCTCCCTACTGCTCTCATTGGCCCAAATCTGGCTAAGGGGAGCAGCAGGGAAACCCTCCCATGAGTGATTTCCAGCACCACATTCCCCCCAGCCAGGGGGAGGGGGAGCATCAGCGCACGGCACCACACTTCTTCTCCCTTGCATGCCAGATCTGTCCCTCAAGGCTTGGGGGCTCCCCACCCCTGCCTAGATACTGTTTTTGAATGAAAACGTGTTGATGCGGCTATTAAAAGGCTTCTTTGTTGGCAGGGTCATTGTGCTTGTTGATTGGTTCTTTTTTTTAAAAAAAATTGTCACTGCATGATGATTGGATGCTTTGCACATGTGGCTGTGCTCTAGCCAATCAGAATGCTGGCTTGCACAACTGTCAGTGGGGTGCTGAAAGCAGTGAATAACTAAGTGCTTCAGTAAATGGTAGTGGAGAAAAAAGTACAATATTTTCTAAAAAAACTACTTGAGTAAAAGTCAAAATATCACAAAAATAAATTACTTGAGTAAAGTACAAAATCTGAGAAATGTACCTGAGTAGTGTAACGAAGTATTTCTACTTAGTCACTTTCCACCTCTGAGAGTAAGCCATCTTTTCTTTATCTCAGTGTATTTACTTCTCAGATGACAGGGATAATGACAGGTGAGATTAAAAAACATACGAACTTTTGCAATATGCTTTGCCACCAGACAATGCTAAGCCAAGCACAGACAAAACAAAAAGTGACATAGAGAGCAGTAGTCTGAGCACAAGCCAATAAAGGAAATCTTGCACTTGTCTTGTGCAATGTATTTTTCTGAAAGGAGTTGTTAAATGGGCAAATGTCCCACAGCAAACATTGAGGAAGTAAAGCCTCTTCCATATAAAACAAAAGTATTTATTTCCTGAAATGTAGGGGTAAAATAGAAAGGAGATACTATCAATTGTTGCAAAAATGGAAAGGGAAATAAGGAAAAAATTAGGGCTGTCAAATGATTTAAAAAGTAATCATGATTAATTGCACAGTTGAACAATACTAGAATAGCATTTATTTAAATATTTTCAATGTTTTCTACCTTTTCAAAATGTTTTTATTTCAATTACAACACAGAATACAAAGTGTACAGTGCTCACTTCATATTTATTTTTATTATATGCGGTTAACAAACATGCGGACAAGGGGGATCCAGTAGATATAGTATACTTAGATTTCCAGAAAGCCTTTGACAAGGTCCCTCACAAAAGGCTCTTATGTAAATTACATGGCCATGGGATAAGAGGGAAGGTCCTTTCTTGGATTGAGAACTGGTTAAAAGACAGGAAACAAAGGGTAGGAATAAATGGTAAATTTTCAGAATGGAGAGGGGTAACTAGTGGTGTCCCCAAGGGTCAGTCCTAGGACCAATCCTGTTCAACTTATTCATAAATGATCTGGAGAAAGGGGTAAGCAGTGAGGTGGTAAAGTTTATGGATGATACCAAACTGTTTAGGATAGTCAAGACAGAAGCAGACTGTAAGGGACTCCAAGAAGATCTCACCAAACTGAGTGATTGGGCAACAAAATGGCAAATGAAATTTAATGTGGATAAGTGTAAAGTAATGCACATCGGGAAAAATAACCCCAACTATACGTACAGTATGATGGGGGCTAATTTGGCTACGACAAATCAGGAAAGAGATCTTGGAGTTATCGTGGACAGTTCTCTGAAAACTTCCACACAGTGTGCAGCGGCGGTCAAAAGGCAAATAGGATGCTAGGTATTATTAAGAAAGGGATAGAAAATAAGACCGGAATATCTTACTGCCCCTGTATAAAACTATGGTACGCCCACATCTTGAATACTGTGTACAGATGTGGTCTCCTCACCTCAAAAAAGATATTTTGGCCTTGGAAAGGGTTCAGAAAAGGGCAACTAAAATGATTAGGGGTTTGGAACGGTCCCATATGAGGAGAGGTTAAAGCGACTGGGACTTTTCAGTTTAGAAAAGAGGAGACTGAGGGGATATGATAGAGGTGTATAAAATCATGAGTGGTGTGGAGAGGGCCGATAAAGAAAAGTTATTTATTAGTTCCTAAATAGAAGAACTAGAGGACACCAAATGAAATTAATGGGTAGCAGGTTTAAAACTAATAAAAGAAAGTTCTTCTTCACACAGCGTGTAGTCAGCATGTGGAACTCCTTGCCAGAGGAGGCTGTGAAGGCTAGGACTATAACAGAGTTTAAAGAGAAGCTAGATAATTTCATGGAGGTTAGGTCCATAAAAGGCTATTAGCCAGGGGATAAAATGGTGTCCTTGGCCTCTGTTTGACAGAGGCTGGAGAGGGATGGCAGGAGACAAAGCGCTTGATCATTGTCTTCGGTCCACCCCCTCTGGGGCACCTGGTGCTGGCCACTGTCGGCAGACAGGATACTGGGCTAGATGGACCTTTGGTCTGACCCGGTACGGCCGTTCTTATGTTCTTATGTATGTATAAATGTTTGTTAAAAACAAAATAAATCATATTTTTCAATTCCCTCTTACAAGTACTGTAGTGCAATCTCTTTAAGTTGAATTTACAGATGTAGACTTACATACAAAAAAACTGCATTAAAGATTAAAAAAATGTAAAATTTTAGAGCCTGCAAGTCCTCTTGGTCCTACTTCTTGTCCACTCAGACAACATGTTTGTTTACATTTGCAGGAAATAATGCTGCCTGCTTCTCATTTACAATGCCACCTGCAAGTGAAAACAGGTGTTTACATGGCAGTGTTGTAGCCAGCATCACAAAATATTTATATGCCAGATGCACCAAAGATTTGTATGTCCCTCCATACTTCAACCACGGTTCCAGAAGACATGCATCTAGCTGCTAACAGGTTCTACCAGATAACGATCCAAAGCAGTGCAGATCAAGTCCTGTTCGTTTTCATCATCAGATGCCACCAGCAAAGACTGATTTTCTTTTTTGGTGATTCAGGTTCTGTAGTTTCTGCACTGGAGTGTTGCTCTTTTAACATCTGAAAATATGCTCCATACCTCTTCCCTCTCGGATTTTGGAAAGCACTTCAGATTTTTAAACCTTGGATCAAGCACTATAGTTATCTTTAGAAATCTCACATTGATTCTTTGTGTTTTATCAGATCTGCAGTGAAAGTATTCTTAACCCAATACATGTTGTTCATTTTATCAGCCAAGACTCTTATAACATGAAATATATGCCAGAATGTGGGTAAAACACAGAGTAAGAGACATACTATTCTCCTTCCAGGAATTCCGTCACAAATTTATTTTTAATGAGCATTATCAGCATAGAAGCATGTCCTTTGGGATGGTGGCTGAAGCACAAAGGGCATATGAATGTTTAAAATACCTGGCACATAAATACCCTGCAACGTCTGCTAAAAAAGTGCCATGCAAACACCTGTTGTCACTTTCAGGTGACATTGTAAGAAGCATTATCTCCTGCAAATGTAAATAAACTTGTTTCTCTTACTGATTGGCTGAATGGGAATTAGGAATGAATGGTCTTGTAAACTCTAATGTTTTATATTGTTTTTATTTGGGTGGAGTTAATGTAACAATCTACTACATTTACAAATTGCACTTTCATGATAAAGAGATTGCACAACAGTACTTGTATGAAGTAAACTGAAAAATACTATTTCTTTATCATTTTTACAGTTCAAATATTTGTAATAAAAATAAATTGAGCCCTGTGCACTTTGTATTCTGTATTGTAATAGAAAATGTAGAAAAGCATCCAAAATATGTATTAAATTTCAGTGGATATTCTATTGTTTAGCAGTATGACTAAAAGTGCCATTAATTGTGATTACTTTTTAAAATCATGATTACTTTTGGACTTAATCATGTGAGTTAACTGTGATTAATTGACAGCGCTAGGAAAAATTGAAAAGTGCCAGTAGCTAAGCAGGTGCAATCAAAGAACCAATGTGGTAGTAAGGTCAATGTGAGGATTTGGAGCTTTGAAGTGAGTGATTATTTATTTGTGGTATGTTGCACACTACTTCCTCACTGCTACTTTAAAAAAATCCTTAGGTTGATGCTTTAAAATGTCAACCTTACTATGGTCTTAGGCCTCAAGGAAAGGAATTAATGCCTTTGGCATAGTAAGTAAAGACTATTTTTTTAAAAATTAAAAAGTTATGAACACGCTGAATGCTTACAATGCAACAGCTTATAATGCAGCAGCACCGAGCTGATCTCAATACTTAGAGCAAGTCCTTGGAAATGACATGGCATTTAGTGTATATCTTCATTAATAATTTTTCTAAAATGCAGTGATGGGAGAATCTGAGAGACCTGACAGTTCAGGCAAGATGTGGGAGAGAAGTTCTGGGACAAGCAGAAGCAGATTAGGAGTTTGTGGAGCCCCGGGCCAGAGCAAGTGGAGGCCTCTCTTCATCCCTTCCATCTGTAGTCCCCAATCCATCCCTGGTGCTTCTGCTGAAGAAATGGAGTTGGGGCACAAGGGCTCCTCCTGAACCACAGCAGTAACACCAGATGGGTGAAACAGCCCACACCCTGACCCTTCTTCCCAGAAGCAGGGCTATGTGGGTTGGGCAAGCCCCCACACCCTGACCCTGATCCCAGCAGTAGCACCCAGTGGGCAGAGCAGGTTGGGGTACAGGGGTACCTATTTTTCCAGGACCCTTTTGGCCCAATGGCTAATCCACCATTGGGGACAAGCAATTTCTCAAACCTAGAGACCCTTGGCTGTCCTCCAGCCCAGATATACACCTGCTAATGAGCTTAGACTTGGTACTCCAGTTACTGCACAACCCTTTTCTGAAGTTGCAGCTATATATCTATTCTGGGGTGCAGACATTAGAGGAGTCACAAAGCTGTAACTGAAGCACGGTGGCTGGCTGCTTCAGAACAACTGGTGTTATTTGTCTGATCAAGTCTAATTGCCATGTGTAAAGAGGGTTGGGCCTAGTTATTATTTTCCCTTTTTTATGGGCTTGTTCCGCTCCCACAGTGTCACTTGCACATAACTTTATATGCTCAAAGCACTGCATAGACAGCAAGGCTATGTCTACACTGTGCTCTAAACTCAAAATAAGTACTTATTTCAAGTTTATTTCAAAATAAAGTGCTATTTCGAGACATCCCTTAACCCTCGAGGAATGAGGGTTACAGGGATGCCAAAATTGTGCGCCCATTATTTTGAAAAACATTTCAAAATAACGGGTGGCTTGTGAAGATGTGGGGGAGCTATTTCGGGATAACTCTGGTATTCTGAAATAACTTTCATATCTGGACATACCCCAACTGTTCTCTCCTTCCAAAACCCTGTGTGGAAGGTGGATAAGCATTAGCCCCCATTTACAGATAGGGAAACTAAATCAGAAAGATCAGGTGACTTGCTTAAGGCGATACTAGACAGTGAGCCAATGGCAAAGCCAGGATTAATACTCAGGACTGCCTGATTGTGCACAATCCTTCAGGCCACACATCTGCGCAATGGCATTTTATTGATTTCAATGGGAGTTTGATAGCAGGGGCTGACGGTACAGTAGTGTGAGCTAAACTTCTCATATGTACTGGGCTCTGAGCTTACAGGGTCCTCCCAACAATTGTCATGGTAGCTCAGTGCAGCTGTCGCCCAGAGTAAAGCAGCAGTTATAATGTGACAGTGGTCTGGCCTTCAACTATTGTGCATGATACACCTAGTGAAAGATGCAGCAGGGACTGAAAAGTCCCAGTCAGACATGTTTAGACATATGATGAGACTCACATAAGAAATGATGTCAGAAAGGGAAGTTATACTGGAACTTAGCTGAGAGCTTCAAAACAGCAACAGCATAGTGAACTGAGCACTCCCGCCTGTTCTCTCTGGTTGTGACAGAAAGGAACAAGTGCACAAGCAGAAAACGAAGAGCAGTCAATAGACCCAGTCAAAGGACTAGCCCTTTTTTTGTGCAAGGTATAAAAACTCTTCCCTATAGTGCCTATGAAATTCATTGCGGTTGATGTGGATCATTTTACAGCTGTGAGTACCACATGGGTACATGAGTTAAGATGATGGTAGGGTTCCTCTGTTTCTAAGTGTAAGCTTTATCACCCAACTTGACTAAAAAAATTTTTACCCACTTTTGTACAGCTAACTAAGTGCATTCTATTAAGGCGGAAGAAATGGGCATTTCCCCTTGAAATAGTTTGTCCCTGCAAGATGCAGCAATGGTCTGACCCGGTGTGGAAATGTCTTTGTGCCATGTAGAGGTCCTATCTGGTTAGTCCTACAAAATTATCTGCTGAGCCCATCCTGCTGAATGACCTCAGCCACTCTCAGACAGAACAGCTAAGGAGCCAACAGAGACGACACATGCTGAATCCATGTGACAATGCTCAGTGCAAAGCAAACAGCAAATGGGGAAGGAGCATGTGACCCTGGATGCCCCTCCCCACACATCATCTCTGGGATCTGACTTTGGATTTTGTCATCTCCTAGTGTGTTCTTGTCCACACATTTTCTCTTTCAATGAATGTTCTTCTAGTCTCAACAAGGTAGTTCTCCAATTCCTACCTTGGTGGCTTAAGAATAGTTTACTTTCCTGGAGAACACCTTTCTCCTATTTTTTGCCAGGTGTTTGTTCGGGCCTCTCATAGTTGTGATCCCTAGTGAACTGGATGGTTCATTATTGAGTCTTATGGATTTCTGGCTCTCTGCAGTCTAACTAGGAATTCCTGTGTTTTGTAATGGGCTGTGGCCCTCTAACAGTTAAGAACTGTGCATAAACACACTAATAATTGCACAAAGGTATTCAGCCAATTAGAACACTTGATTAGCCTAATGCTAATACTTATAGTACCTTCCATTTGAGGAGCTCATAAAACATACTTGAATTCACATTACACCACTAAGACAAGTCGATATTAGTATCAGTGGGGAAACTGAGACATATATGTAATTTGTCCAAGAACAGAGGTAAAAATTCCCTAATCTATATTTCCAAAAGATTCCAACCCCACTGTGTCCTATGGCAGAGCACAACGGCTTGTTTATATTTTAATTGCTGTCCTAAAACTCAAATGATGTATAGACATTAGGGGCTTGATTCTGCAGGATACTGAACATTCTGGCAGCAAAGCTTTTAAGTCAGAGCTTAACTTTAAGCATGTATGTATTAAGGGGATTGCTCATGTGCTTAAAGTTAAGCACATGCTTAAGTGCTATGTCAGGATCTAACTGTGTATAAAGAAAATGCATTGCTGGAGGCAAAATATCTTGTAAAGTTTCCACTGGTGGCTCCTTTGAAAATTCTATTGGAAATACAAATTATTCTGATACTGAAGAACTATGTGAGGATGATTTGCTAGTTTTGGTCTTCTCTGGCCTGCAACCAGTTTCATCTGCAGCCTCAGAGATGCTCTAGTTTCAGAGTCTTCCATATGTTTTTTGGCAAATTCCAGGAGGTCCAACTCATGCCCACCCACAACCAGGGTCTGCATGCTATCCTCTGCAAATGTGAAGCAGAATGCAGCACAAAGACCATTATTATTACCCAGAAACTTTAGGTGAGGATATATAGAAAGTGAGATTTCAAAAGCAATGTGAAGTGAAATGTTGTGTACATTATAAGCTGCTTTCCTGTCTATAAACCTTAGGCACCTTTCCTGGACTACCAGGTAACTATGTAAAAGCTAAAGGGCCAGTGTCTGCCAATATTGCTCACACTGTGTAGTACTCTACTTGCCCAGGTTAGAGGGATCTCACTCAGAGAAAGGTACCACTCAGTGTGAGTAAGGCTGGCAGAATCTGGTCCTTACTTTCCTCTTATTCATCCAATTGCAGGATCTCTTCTCTTCAGTGGCTCCGTCATTTCAATGGAGGATTAAGGAAGAAATTAAGCAGGGCATTCCTAATGGGTGTAGTATGTGAGCCAGCAATCCTGCACCTAGATCCTTCTTAGGCCATTACAGCCTGGGCAGAGCAATCTTGGTTACCTTGTCAGCTTTTCACTTCACCTCTTGCTCACGTGGACCACTGAGTTGAATCCAATAAGGAAAGGTTTGCTAGATCAGATCTCTTTTACTATGCACGTACTTGCTTTGCTTCACTTATCTTTGAGTGGCATCAGACACATAGTTCCATAGCACCACCAGCATTCCCTCTAAGCTAACAAATGTAGATCTGTCCACCTCATTTTAAGAGACACACAGCAGCACTCACCACTCACCTTCCCACTGGAATGGAAGGTGAGTGGTGGTGGCAGCAACAGTGATTGGTGGCCTGGTGGATTCCTGGTGGCTGGTGGCTTCCCTTTTGCTCTGCCTGGAGCCGTGGCACATGAGGTGAGGCTGGTCCAGTGAGGCTGCCCCAGCTGAAACAGGCCTCATGCAGCAGCCACTTTACTCCAACTAGAGCCGGGGCTGCCCATGAGGACCAGGATCGCAGTACTAAAAATAGCATCACAGGAGGCCTCTGCTCTAGTCCTAGCATGCAGTGCCGCCCTGGAAGCAGCTGGGGCCAGGGCTGTGGGAGCTTCTGGGGCCAGGACTGCAGTGCTAAAAATAGCTCTGTGGCCCCGGCTCCAGCCCCTGCAAACTGTTTTCCATGTTGAAGGTAAAAAGTTAGGGAAGGGTCAGGGGGAGAACTAAGGGGAAGGCGGTGAGGAGAGGAAGGGGCTTGTGCTGAGGGGAGAGGAGGAGGCCAGGGCAGGAGAAGAAAGGGGCAGGCACCAAGGGGCAGGTTGGAGAAGAGACAAATGCCAGGGGGCCAAGAGGAGACAATGAGGAAAAGGGCAGGAGGGGGGAGGAGAGGGGAGGGAAGATTTCAGTGGGGTGGGAGAAGGGAGGGAACAGGGTGATGCTGGGAGAGGAGAGGGGAGGGACAATGGGGGAGAAGAGGGGTTGGCATGAGGAAGGCAGGTATGGAGCAAGTAATGTGTGAAGGCACAGAGGGGCATGAGGAGACCTGGGGCAGAGGGTGGTGAGGGGTTGGGCAACAGGGAGAAAGAGAGGAAGGGGGAAGTGTAACCCACACACCTAGTGTGAGTCACTGTCCCATGTAGTGGCACTTAAACCACTTACAGCAAGAGATAAGAATAAGGGAGCTCTGTAGCCTAAGCTGAGAGCCTAAGCTGTCTTTTAACTCAGGTGGTAGAGGCTCCTACACTAAACTTCAGAGGTCTCAGGTTCAAATCTGCTCGGTGGCAGTTACAGAAGCCCCGGGAATGTGCAGGTGCCAGGGGTATTGTGGGGGTGAAGCAGAAGGGCAAACACATGGAGGGGAGGGACAGGCACCAGAGGAGAGAGGCCGGGCAGATGGGTAGAGGGAGTTGTTAGGAGAGAGGGGATGGGGAGGGGTAGCTACAGATGATCAGAGTGCTGCTAGTGGAGGAGGGGCACAGGTGGAAGAGAAGGGCAGGCGTAGGGGTCAAGGAGGATGGGGAGGGGGGCAGGTCCCCAAAGGGCTGAGGGGAGTGAGAAGGGCAGGATCCAGGACTGCAGAGGAGGATGAGGGATGGGGGCAGCAGCGAGCACCAGAGGAGCAGATGGGGTGAGGGGAGGGTGGGAGGCATGGCAGCAGAGGGAAAAGGGAGAGGTTTATAAGATATTTATTAATAACTTGGGTGCCACAGTGGCACACATCCAAACAAGTGCACATAAACTCAATACTGGTTCAGAAGACAAAACTCACTTGGCTCATGGGTGGAAAATCTTAGAGGAAACACTGATCACCACTATTTTCTGCAACAAATCTCACAAAATCCGATAAGGAACATATTTGCATTGTTGGACGCCATTGTGAAGGTACTACAATTAGCTTCAAAGACAGCAGATTGCTGGACACAGTACAGTTGACCCAAGCACAACATTCTTTAGAGGTCGAACAAGGAGGCTGTCAGCCTTTAAAAGAAACTATTTGTCTGCCTCGAGGACCCTGGAGAATAGTATAGAATGTGAACTAAGCATACAAGCAGGAAATAGACCCAAGGAAAAATACAGATTTGTGGTGCTGCTTGTTCCCCATGAGATTTTAAACCAGACAGTAATATAACCTTGCCAACATTTCACGTGCGTGAGGCTTTCAGACCTTTACACAAACCCTCATGTCTCATTTTAACCTAAACAACATCTCCCAGAATGTTTTTATGTGCCTCTCATTTGGTGCAAGCGGATCTAATGAAATGCAAACAAATTGCTCTCAAACATCATTTGTAAGCCATCTGTGAAAGGGAGACGTTAGCAACATTAACAGAAAGAGGATACTTTAGCGAGACAGGGAACTCATCCTAATTTTCCCTTCAAGCAATTGGCAAAATATTGATCAAGTCAGTATTTCCCAAAACCTTCTCAAAACCTCCCCCACTAGCACATCTGTGAACAGAAGACAGTATTTGCAGTTTCTCCAACTGAAACTGGGAAATGTAGGTAGGCAGAACGTAATGCCCCGATGAGAATTTGACCTGGGCACAGTATAACATTTCATGAAGAGTGCCACGGGCTCTTGAATGGCCACAAGTGATCAGGACCTTCTTGTTTTTGTAATTTATCGAAAAAACTCACCTCCGTGCGCACAGAGTGCCACAGCACCCTGCAGGAATATTGGACAATTTGTCATCATTTGTCAGTACTTAACTTATACAAGGATACATGTCTGTTCGCTACACCCGCCCCATTATGGCATTTAGAATAAATGAAGTATTTAAAAACACAGATAAATTAAGCAGTGTTTACTGACCTGCAAACTGGGTCTGTTTTCTTGCTTTTTCTTCCCTTTTTCAGATTTTCCATTCCCTTCATACATACCTGCAACTTTCCTTCATTTCCTCTTTTTTATGTTTGTTTTCATTTTCTGTACATTTTTTTCTCCCTTTTTATTTTATTTTCTCCCTCTCCCTGTTGCTTGCCTTTTCCCCGTCTGCCTTCACATATTTCTTTTCCTTCAAATTTCCTGCACTGGCCTTTCCCTGAATCCTGCCTTTGTACTTCAGACCATTCCATGTTTGCCCCTCATTTCACGATACCTCATACTTACTTCAGAAAGGGTTCCTTGTACAAAAGATCTTGGGCTTGCAGGCTTCATCCTTGTTCCGGTCTGTGTTCCAGTGTAAAGTTGCCATATTGCTTCCACCCTGCAAGCATCCTGATTTCAAACCTCCATGGGCTTGACAGAGGCTGTGGATTGTGCCTTGGGCCTCAAAAGCCTAAAGAATTGTAGAGGTTTCCAAAGAATGGATAATCAGACAGACCATATTTATTGTGACAGTGACACAAAAGGGTAAGTCGTGGAAGGCACCTCGGTCCACTATCAATTGCTTTTGATAGGTTATACTTTACAATATAAAAGCAATTGGAAATGGAAAAGATCCATTAGTTTCCTTAGTCTATCCCCCTGCCACTGATGATGAGTATTGTCTACACCATAGTATTGTATGCTTCATCCACTCTGATGTATTAAACTCACAAGCAACCTATGTCTTTCACCTCCCTCCTGAGGACAGGCCATCTCTCAAGAATCTCATAAGTTAATATTTCCAGATCTTTAGCTTATATTTTTTTTTTTCCAGTTTCAGGTAATTATATTTGATGGGGCCAACATAAATTATTATTTTCCAGTTTGGTGTTTATATCCTTTCAATACATAGAAAGAAGTAGAATGTATATTATTTAATGTTGAAACAAAAGAAACATATTTAGCTCTTTTCCTCACAAACTCACATCTCTTTGAATTTCATGACTGGCTAACTTTCTCTGAGTTCTCACCAGATGATCATAGTTTTTCTGACAGCAAAAGTACTCAGAACTATAACTAATATTCTAGAGGGAGACTCACTCATGCTGCATTGAGAGAGACTTTCCACTATGTAGTCTGTGATGTGACACCTCTGTTACATTGATTCCAAAATCTTGTTGGCTCTCACCAAAACATACCCACTTGTAGTTCAGCGCATAGAACCTGGCATTCTTTTTCTGCTTGATCGCTAGCCAGCTTTTCTGGTTTTTCCATCCCATTGAATTTCTTTTGGGGATTATTCCTCTTCTCCCCTCACTCCAAGGCTACGTCTACACTGGCGGCTTCTTGTGCAAGAACAGCTGTTCTTGTGCAAAAACTTGCCCGGTGTCTACACTGCACACACGTTCTTGCGCAAGTAAATTTACAGTCTAGCGTCGGAAAACAGGGCTTCTTCCGGAAGAGTTATTCCTCTCCCCACAAGGAATAAGCCCTCTTGCGCAAGAGGGCAGTGTAGACAGGCAATGTGAATTTCTTGCACAAGAAACCCCTATGGCTAAAATGGCCATCAGAGCTTTCTTACGCAAGAAAGCGTCCACACTGCCATAGACGCTCTTGCGCAAATGCACATGTCAGTGTAGACGTGCTCTTGTGGAAGACTTTTTGCACAAGAACTCTTCTGCAAAACAGTTCTTGTGCAAGAAGCTGCCAGTTTAGACGTAGCCCAAATGTATTGGCTTGCATTTGTATGAGAGAGATGTTTCCAGTGTGTATATTTCAAACATCTTTTTCTCTTTGTATTAATTATCAAGACCTCTTAATTCAACACCATCTTCCAGTTCACCAATTGTAGCTTTGTTTGTTTTGTCACTCCTTGTCATTGTTATGGAAATGGCAAGGTCACTTCCAAGCCATTTTAACAATAGGAATAAGACCAATTTCTTTAATCTTTTGGCATAGTTTATGTTTCTACTACCTGTTATCTTTGCTGCCTTACATTGCACCTTTTCTGGGACTATAACATGATTTCTTTGATGTGTGGCATGGTGATCAGCACTGTACACCGCATTCTAACATTTGCATCTATCTAACATTTGCTTTACAACCTAAGATTACTTCTTTTGTTACATATTAGATTCTAACTGATATTGTAAGAATCTTGTTTGGTTTTTTAATGACTGCTCTGCTTTTGACTATAATTAAAAAGGCATTGAAACTCTAGCTACCTAGGCCTGGGTTATCAAAAGTGCTGAACACCTGCAAATCCTACTGTAGTCAATGGGTGCTGTGCTCACTTAGCAGATCTGCACAGACCTTTAGGCATTTACACCAACCTCTTCAGCCCAGTTACTGGATGTTTAACCAATGACACATTTGACTGGTTTGTACTCACAGAAACCTGGGACTAAAATTGTTTTGGTTGCTTAAAAGCTTCAAACCACATTTATTGTAAATTCATGAAAAAAAGAAAAAAACACTGATCACTAAACAATTACATCTCAATGTAAAGAACATGTCTAGTGATGTGCAAACAACCAGATACTGAAAAGAATATCTAAATAAACCGCTATTTCTCAGTAGAAATCTCATTACATAAAAAATGTTTATTTCCATATTTACAAATTAAAAAGCTTATGTGTTCTTAAAGCATTGTTTAATGTTTAATAGGTCTATCTCTTTAAAAAGAAAAGGTTTCCATTCTAAGAGTGCACTTGGGAAGCAGCTCACAACGTCGTCTATTTATTATCATTGAACAACTCAGTAGCCTTCCCATGACTACTGTAGAGCTTTGGCTCTTCTATATTCCATGCTTTCATCGAAGAGCTTCTGGCACTTCCACCTACAAGAGAGTGGGTTTTTTCTCATTACATTTACAATACTTGCTGGAAAAGAAGAAGCCTCATTGTCTGTCTTTCTGTATGTGTGTATATTATGCTTATTCAGTATGATAGTGATTTACATGCATTTCTAAGTGACTGTTGCCATAGTACATAGATGTCATTACACACATTGAGAAGAAAACTCATTCTCTCTGTGAAGAAAACATTTACACTGGCTCTGGAGGTGTAATTTTCTACCTCAGGTAGACATACCTGTGCTAACTTCCATTGAACAAGCACACTAAAAACAGTAATGTAGCTGTGGCTGCATGGATGGCAGGAGGGGCTAACCAACACGAGTACAATCCTATCTGGAAATCTAGGTATGTGTTTGGACATCTAGGGTATGTCTAGACTACATGGCTCCGTTGACGGAGCCATGTAAACTAGTTTACCCAACATAGTCAATGAAGCGGGGATTTAAATAATCCCCGCTTCATTAAAATAAAAATGGCCACCGCTTTGTGCCGACAATCAGCTGATCTGGCACAGCATGGCAGTCTAGATGAGGATCGGTCAACAAGGGAAGCTTTTGTAGACCGCTCCCTTATGCCTCGTGAAACGAGGTTTACAGGAGCGGTTGACAAAGGCTTCCCTTGTCGACCGAGCCGTGTCTAGACTGCCGCGCTGTGCCGGATCAGCTAATTGTCAGCACAGCGTGGCGGCCATTTTTATTTTAATGAAGCGGGGATTATTTAAATCCCCGCTTTGTTGACTATTCAGGTAAACTAGTTTACATGGCTCCGTCGACGGAGCCATGTAGTCTAGACATACCCCTAGCTAATCCCACTGCTCATGCAGCCATTCCCATCCCTTCCTCCATAGACAGAAGCTATTAAAAGAGGTGTCAGACTGAGATGTTGTGTTTCCTTGACCAAGAAATCAAGCCCATTTCACAATTCAATTCTAAAATGAGGCTTTGCTGAAAAAGATTAGTTATGTCTGAAGGCAGCAAAATTTCACCTCTGGCTCATTGCTTGTTGTATTCACTTCTACAGCAACCCTCTATTGCAAATCCCATGCCCCAAGAAGTCTGAACATGGGTTCAGTCAGCACCCTGGGTTCTGCCAAAACTGAGGTCAAATTAAAATGAAAAGCATAGTCATTAAAGCAGGTTCAAATGTAAATCTGCTCCCAAATATGTACTTACGCTAATATTTCTCAAACTGCAATCTTCTATTAAATACCTACGTTTTAAAATTCATGATGTGTGTTTTGGATTGTGAAGTATTTGATCCGTAATCCATTACTTAAATGTGGCCCTTACTTACCCGCTTTAACTGTTTTATGCTGCTTCCCCGAATTGCTTCCATAAGGCTATCATGAAGAGATATTTGTGGGGTGGAGGGCCGAGTAGAGGGTTGTGATCCTTCTTCTGATTTCTTGTCTGAGACTGATCTCAAGGAATTTTTAATTTCTTTCAATATGCTATTTTCATGCTTTTTGCTTTTTTTGCCTTTTTTCTTTTTGTGTCCATTTTGTAAGGCATTCCTGGAGCTCTCTTGTTGTTTGATGACTTCAGCTATACCCCTAGTTGGTGCCTTCTTCTCTGGAACAATGAGAGGAGGAGGAGGAGGAGGTGGAGGAGGGGGTGAAGGAGGAGCCGGAGGCTGGCTTTTGGCAGGCTGAGCTTTTTTAGGAAGTTTTGGAGAGGACCAAGGTGAGTTCTTAGGGGATGTGTAAGGTGAGGACCCAGGAGTATCTTTCTGCAAGGCTTTGGTCTTTGGATTGATTGCTCCATTACAACCAGACTCTTGCTGTTTTTGCTCCTGCATACGTTTTTGCCGTTGTTTATCCATGTTTCTTGTGAGAATACTAGTCATACTCATTCTTGGTCCAGCAAGCTCAAAATGATACCCTAGCTTCACCAATGTGGTATTGTCTTTTAACAGTTTAACAATGTCCATTTCAACCTGACTGCCCATGATATGCCGTTGGTTGTGGAATCGTAGTTCTGTTAAAATCTTGTTATGCTGCAAAGCTCTCATGATGGACAGTATCCCTTTGCCAGTAATAAAATTTGAATCTACATTCAGACTCGTTATATACTGATTCACTTTTAACATCCCAGCAATAGCAATTGCCGCATTATCATCAGCACGCGTATTGGCCAGATTGAACATCTTAACCACTGTGTTGTTCTTGAGGGCTTGCGCGAAATGTGTAAGCATCTGTATGGTGATGTTTTCAATGTTATTTAAGTTTACTTCAGTGGTGTCAGGGTCATTGTTCCGAACTTTTTCCAAAGTATCCTCAATAACCGTTGGGTTTCCACAAGGGTGGGTGGCACTTGTTTTAAAGCTCATATCTTCTGTGTCATTGCCATTGACGACATTTTCATTTTCCTTTTGGCTGTTGCATTTCTTGTGTTTAGAGTGGTCAGAACTCCTGCCACTTTCACAAGTCACAGTCCTTTCACAAACTGCAGCATTTTCCTTTTTTTCTGAGTCACCTTCATCCCTGTCTCCTTCTTCTTCTTCTTCTTCCTCCTCCTCCTCCTCCTCTTTTTCTTCTTCTTTTTCTTCTGCTTCCTCTTCCTCTTCAGTGTATGCCTCCTCAGAAATTTCACTGTTAGTACCTGTGAAATACTCTTCCTCGGTCTCTTCTGAATTGTTGTCTTCTTGCTTTGAATCCTGAATAGGAATGTAGGTGTCGTTATTAAACATGATAGCAAAATATTGAACTTTACTTTGATTTTCCCCAATAGCAATTATACTGAAACTATACTAAATTAATATTAAAAGTTTAATCTAATCAGACAGAAGCATGAAAATTTTAGAGAACTGAAACATCTCATCTAATCTAATTTTTTAAATTTCTTTCCCTTTCTCTAGACGCCAAATCCTTGGCATCAGTTGGCTTACTCTACTGAAGTCAAAGGGGCTATGTTGATTTATATCAATGGAAGATCTAGCCGATAACACGCCAACACAGATACACATAAAGGGTGTGTCTAGACTACATGGCTCCGTCGACAGAGCCATGTAGATGAGTTTACCAGACATAGCAAAATGAAGCGGCGATTTAAATAATCGCCGCTTCATTTACATAAAAATGGCCGCAGCGCTGTGCCAATCAGCTGATTGTCGGCACAGCACGGTAGTCTAGACAGAGATCAGCCGACCCCAGAACCCTTTGTCGTCAGATCCTGTAAGCCTCGTTTCACGTGCCAGGTACTGTTGCCCTCTTTGCCCTCCTCCCCTCGTCAGCAGACCTGGCTTTATTCTAATTATATTTTAACCTGGTAGACTGATAGATTATAACTCCATAATACTGAATTTTTAGTAAAATTCTGGGTGAAAAACAGTTTTGCTGCAGGACAAAAAATAGGTTTATTATCATTTCCGTGCTCACAGAAGCTTGACTATGGAGGTGAAAAAGGCCTCGGGTTAACAAACTATGGGCCCAGTCTTACAAACCCTTTGTGTGATTCACTAGGAGCTCAAAACATGTAGAATTTGCAGTATTGAGGGGATCCTAAAATGAGCTCTGTGCAGAGAGGCTGTTGACCACCCAGAAAATCCTTCAGCACCACAGCCTCATTGCAAGATCAAGACCTAGATCTATAACTGTCATGCATATACAGGCAAGCTGAAAAGTTGAGAATATGTCTGTGGCACAGAACATCCCCTTTGATTCCTACACATTTATCTGCTTAGGCATTTATAGCACACTCTTCAGCATGGTTGTTGAGCACCTATTCATGCCAGGAACTTTCTAATGTACTAATTGTAACTGATCGGCAATAGTCTTCAGTGACTTTAGAAGATCAGTGTAAAAAGAACCCTGCTAGAATTATGTTTGAAATGGGGGTGGAGGGCAAGGTGATTCAATTCTCTTTCATATGACATCCATACTTTAATTTGATAGCTAGCTATAGGCATTACTGGTGAGCTTAAAATTAAAAACTTCTCTCTCTTAAATTCTTCACTAGCTTGCTCTCTGTCATCATGATCGGATTATATCCCAATGCACAATTGCTACAAACACCTAGAGCGAAACTGTCCTCTCACTGAAATTGAGAGTTTCGCTGTTGCCTTCAATGGGGGCAGGTTTAACCCCCAGATTGCACTTTACAGACATCCTATGGCAGGGTGCAGACATTTATGGATACATTTTATAGCTCTCTTCCCTCCAGAGCAAAAGCTGTGGATTCTACTGACACATTACAGCTTAGGCAATCCATGTATTGCTATTCAGGATGGAGGTTGCTGCCAAGTCAGAAATCCTGCTTTTTGGACAGGATACCAAAACTAGGACTTCTCTGGCCATTTCTCATTCTTGCCTGCATGTAAGTAAAAGATGTAGATGAAAAAAGTAAGGGACTAACTCTGCTGTTTTGTCCAGATGTCCATATCTGACCTAAATAGGTTCTGATGTCTCACACTATTTGATCTGGTGCTTAGTGTTTAACAGTGGTTGTATTTGTTTACACAGATGCTCTGGTCAGCTAACTCACACTCTAGCTAACTCAAGTTAAAATAACAAAGACACACAGTGACTTTTAACTCAGGTTAGCAGCTTGAATTCAAATCCATGCTGCCCCTATAGGCTTTATCTTGAGCTGCTGACCCAAATTAAAAGCCAAATTGCCATGTCTTATCCAAGTTAGTTAGCACAGATTAGCTAACCTGCATTAAGAACACATTTTTTTTTTCAGTGTAGACGTAACTGTAATCCTGAAATCAATGAGACTGCTTGCTGACCTCTGAGCAAGAGTGGCAGTCAGGTCCTTAATCATCAGAGCTCAGTATTGAACTTTAGCTGCAAAATCATTGGCATTTGTGCAGCTAAGACTCCATGCTGTGCTTTGAAAGTTATAGTCCAGGTGTTAATAAAATGTGCCTTTTATAGTGCTTAATCCTAAAAGCAGTTTCTGCAAGGTGTTGGCTGGCCTCAACTCAGGCTGAGACTTAAAGTGGTTGAGTACCTCACAGGACCAAAACCTTAATTATTATTACCCAGTTATAGAGCTCTAGGCAACTAGCATCTATTGTTACTATTTATAAAAAGCTCCCTGAGACAGAGTGCATGATGAGTACTCTATTAATATGTTGATTGACTGAATACCAGCTCCAGGCCTCTATGCTTACAAATTCCTCTCGCGGTGTTCTGATAAGACAACACACACACATACTGGGCAAGATTCTCCCCTGGTGTAAATCAGCTTAATTCCATTGACTGCAATGAAGCTATCCCGAGTTACACCACGTGAAAATTTGGCCAGTTGGTTCTGCTGCACTTTTTTTGCCCAATCTCTTCTCTGCTAAAAATTCAGAATTCTCTTCCTGATGATCACTCATTCAGTCCATAAACCCAATACTGATTATTTATTTTTACAAGAGAAAAAAGCAGTCCCCTAGTATTTTATTTCCAAAAAAATAGTAACTTTTGTGATTGGCTACTTACACCTAATTTTGTAAAATCATTTCAATCATTGCTATATTATGACTTATTTAAAATAACTATTGCCAATTGCTTTTACAGATTTTTTTTCCCAATGGAGTTTTTAAGCCCTTGCAAGACCAAAAACAAAAATTGCTGTTGCCAATTCGCAGCACTCTAGAAAGAGACTGTCACTAGCACCTTTCTTTCAAATGCTGTAGTAGATCAGAAGAAAATAAAAATAGTAAATGATGGAAAATCATTGAAGAGGGAGCCTGAACATTTCCAGGGCTCTGAAAAATCCTACCTGTTCACACGCCCCCAACCTTTCTTTTTCTAGGAGTTTTCTGGTCTCTTTTTCCCAATAGGCCATCAACGCTTCCCTGCTAAAAGTTCCTGTCGGTGTTTTCTCTGTTAAATTCTTTTGTCGTTGCCCCACTGGAAGGTTACGGTCAGGCTCAATATCTTCTAGTTCCCTTTCCAGTTCCTTTAGCTCCTCATCAGTCAGAGACGCGAGGAGTTCATCTTCATCAATGGATTCATATTTACTAAGCTCTCTTCTATAGCCAAAGGTCGACATGGTCCCGTTTGGTCAGGCCGATAGAAAGTTGAAATAATTAGGCATTCAAGAAAGCTGAATCAAGTAGGCTGTATCTCGTTTGGTCAGCAACTGTTTCCCTGACCAGCTGAGGCACCCTTTTAAGAGTTGTCATGGGAGTTACGACAATGCATGAAGGGATGAAAGCATGCTCTGTTTTAAGCATCAGACGTCAGCTAGACATTTGGACAGGAAGAATGTCACATCACTACTGTTTGTGGGTCCCTTAAACAGGGGGATTATTGACACACTGACCATTACCATATTTAGTGTAGCCTGAGAGCAGAAGAGTGTATTAGCCTATGCACTTAGCAGGGGCGAGGGGGAATGGCAGGAAATAAAACAAGCAGAATTACACTGACTTTGTTCTCTAGCAACAATGGAAGGGGAACAGTGAAAATGTACTTTCTGAGTTGCTACTGGTGGTGGAGAATAAAATAACTGCATGGTTGTTAATAGAAGTTCCACTCATTTTCATGATTAGTCGGGGGGCTTATAATATGATGAGGCCAAGGCTTTGCGAAGACTTTGAAATTAGCAGGAATGTAACATGTAGTTGAGCAGGTCAGCATTCCAAAGTTTACAGAAAACACCACTCCGGGGTTTTTTACATAGCACGTAACTGGCTACACAGCAGTGCTGTTTATTTTGATTTCAGTTTTGGAAAAATGATCTGAGGGAGAATTAGAATGACAAGTTTATTTGAAGTTAATATGTTTTATTTAAAGTTCAGGACGACAAAGTGCCACTCATACTAATAGGAATTTCATAGGGCTTAAGTGTAGAAACAGGGCCTGAAGTCCACAACTATCACAACTTCAGCTCTGACAGAATCCAGCAGCTATACATCTATAGCTTTGGGGCACCTGGCACTGGTCTTTGTCGGCAGACAGGCTGATGGGCTAGTTGGACCTTTGGTCTGACCCAGGATGGCCATTCTCATATTCTTTGGTTCTTATAATGGCCATTTTACAACTTGCTGCATCTGCTTCTATTCCAGGAGGCAAGTCCCCATTATGCTTTCCTTTTCTTAATTCTAAGGAGATGGGGCAGTATTATAGCGTTAAAAATGATGACAGTGTGATATTACTTTTACACACTGAGGCACCCAACAGTAAGAAAATACAGCATGAAAGCTGAAAATTCAACCTTCACTCTGCCCCTTCATATGTAGGCACTGCAACATGGGCTTTATATACATGATCATATAGAATCATTCAAATTATACATAGTATGCCACCTCTTTCTATTAAGAGTGAAAGAAACTGAATGCTTAAACCGCAGATGCTGTTCTCAGACATCTAGCCCAGCACTGTGTGGTCTTCACAGCCTGTGCCCTTGTCCATAACCAGGGAAAAGTTGCTGTAGCAAAATAAGACAAGAACAAGCCTATAAAAACAGTGTTTCCATGCTTACCCTTACACCAGCCTTTTTTAGCTCATAGAGTTTTAAGACTATATTCAGTGACAACAGAAGAAGAGATTTGGGACTGCTGGTTTTGTTCAATTCCATCACTGTTTGTCTGCTTTTTAGAATGGTGTCTAGGAGTAAATCTATGATGTTCATCAGTATAGTCTTTATTTATGTGCGGACTGGTTCTTCATTGACACTGTACAGAGGAGATGTAGCCAATGCCGTTCACATTAAGGCTAACAAAACCTAATGTTTTAATTTTTTATTATTTCACTTTTTTATCCGAATTTTAGATTAGTATCCCACCAAAGTGGGATCAAAGCTGGAGAATACAAAATGAATCAATACCTAAAGGATTAATGGAAAAGTCTGAAGTAGTTTGCAAAGCCGTGTGACTAAAGTAATGCACATGGATTGTCATGTAGCCAAATGACCTGTGAGTTCAGATTGCTCATGCTGGCTAAATCTTACCCTAACCTGAAAACAATGTGCCAATCACATTTATTGTTTGTTATGGAGACCAAATTGGAGGGCTACTGTGAAGAAAACGAAACATGTCAAATGTCAGATGATACTTCAGCACAATGGAAGGTGTGCTCATTTTTCTTTTGTTAAAATGATAAATTGCAATCACATAAATTACACACAAATTAGGGATTACCTGATGATATATATGAAAAAAATAGGTACTGTTTATTCTTTAACTTTTGTGTTGAGGAGTTATGGTTTTGATGGCAGAATGGATGAAATGCAATCTCTGCTTAAAATATGTCTATCAGAATTCTCAGTTTAATCCTTCAGTATATTAAGATGGTAGTTTACTTGCTTGCAGTTTGTGAAATAGCAGCCCAATGTAATCTATATATAATGTGCAGAATTTTTACAACAAACATTTTGGGTACAGCTAGGCAAAAAAATTCTCAATGACAAAGTTTCTGTCAGAAAATACTGATCTGATTAAATTGAAACACTGCATGGAAATGTATTGATTTTTTTCCAAAAATTCAAAAGGAAATTATCAATGTTTTTACATTATTGTTTCAGATATAATCTGTGTTATGATGTCATTGAAATGATGAAGTCAAAACAAAATATTTTAATAAGGTTCAAACAAAATATTTTGGAGAATTTTGTCTCACTGAAAATTTAAAAATCTTGGAATATCCTGTGAAATAGAAATTCCACTCATTGACCAGCTCTTATTTGGGGCTAGAATCTGTATTGCATCTCCTGGAAGGTGCAGTTCAGAAGGCTTGGCAAAGAAGAGCAGATGCCAAATGTATCTTTAAGCATCTTCTTTCATTTATGGCAGCCTCCCCATAGTTTATGAATGTAAGTGCTACAGCTATTCCCTCTCCTAAATGTAACAAACTGTCCTAACTCTGGCATGCCCCCTATGTTGGGAGCTGTGAGGATGACCACCATAGGTTAGCACAGGCTTATGCAGCTCCTGGAATGGAGGAATTCTCCTCTGGCCTGTTGTAGACCCCATATACCAAAAACATTTTTTGGGTCCGGGGGGCACTAACCCACAGAAAAATCAGTCAAGGGCTGCACACAAGTGAGAAACAAAAACCCCCACCCCCCACCAGCATGGGCTCTCCAATGCTGGGGGGAACCCCAACTTTCAAGGGACAGATCCAGGCAAGCTGGGAGATGCATCCAGCCTCTGGGCCTTAGATTCCCCACCCCTGCCATATACTATGGGAGTGGCATAATGTGACCACAGTGGTGACAAGAGGCGGGCTAGCTATAGAATTTACTAGCAGATATACATGCTATAACTGAAGGAATTTCTCATTCTTTCTTTCTGAATATACGTGTGTTATTTCAATGATTGTATTTTTCAAAATTTGAAGGAAAATGAAGGCTGGAGTGAGAGCTTGGGGGTGAGGAGGTAAAGGGGGTAGGTGGCTTAGGGCAGAGGGTTGGGAGATGTGGGGGGGTTCAGGAGCAGAGAGGTAGGGGGTTCAGGGCAAGGGAAGAGGGTGCTGAAGTCAAGGCAGGTGGGAAGTGGGCACAGAAGAAGGGGGGTTTACAGGAACTGCCCTTGGCGATGAGGGTGGTGCTGCTCCGGTGATGACTCCTGCCAGGGCAGCGTTCCCCTGCTAGTGTGCCCCTCCCCATTTACCCCTTCCCCATGGCCTGCAGGCTGTCTCAGGGGTCCTGGCTGTAGGCTGTCTGTGGGGATGCCAAGCACCAGGAGCTTCTCCCCTCCAGCTGCACCCCCTCCAGTGTCTGCCCCTCAGCCTGCAAGCTGTTGGGGGGTGGGTGAGGCTCCCCTCTGTCCACCCACAGCCAGTTTGGGGAGGGGCCAGGCTGCTCTCCAGCCCCACCTCCCATAGCCTGCAGGCTCCCCATGGGAGGGCGGGGGGGCAGGATAGGCTCCAGGTTTGGGGCAGGGAACTCCTTACCGGTGTGCTGGCAGGCAAATTGGTGGAGCCCAACCCTGCTGGCCATTCTCTTGGTGCTGTAGCTGCCTCCAGTGGCCACTCTCAGTGTCACATCACTCCCATCTCTGTACCCCTCCCTTTCACATTCCTCCTCTCTCTGCTCCTTCCCTTTCCATGTTATGAGAAATAGCCCCATTCCCGACACTTCTTGTTTTCCAGGCACAACCAAACCCTGACCTTGGTTTAAGTTAGGGTCAGAGGAAGCTGCAGAACAAATTTGGTGGCCTTAGCTCTTACAGTTTAGGAGGAGTTCTTGAACAAACACAAACAGACACACAGTAAAATATATTTGTATATAGTGTTGTGATAGCTTCTAACAAGCCTAATAATCAGAAATGGGGCCCTGCTGTTCTAGGAGTATATTAACCCATGGTAAGAGACAATCCCTGCTGGGAAGAGTTTACAATCTAATAGATAAAACAGAAAGAGACACATCTAGGGTTTCCAGATGGTTTCAACAAAAATACCGGACACACTTGACATTACATCACAATCTACATTACATCTTATTTAGAAAATACCGGACATTTATATTTTCTCAATTTATTTCCCGAACAGAAAGCTCAAATACTGGACTGTCTGGTTCAAAACCGGACACCTGGCAACCCTAGACACATCAAGGCTACATCTAGACTGCAGAGTTTTTGCACAAAACTGACTGTTTTTGCACAAAAACTCATGGAGCGTCCACACCTCAAGCACGTTTTTGCGCAAGTAAATCAACAGAATGGAGGGGGGTTTGTGCAAGAGTTATTCCTCTTTCTATGAGAAATAACTCCTTTTTGCGCAAGAGCTCTTGCACGAAAAGGTGTGTGTGAACAGGGAACTGTCTCTTTTTGCGCAAAAAACCCCTATCGAAAAAAGCACAGATGCAAGCCCTGGTGGCCATTCTGTGAATACCTATCAGTGCTTTCTTCCGAGAGAGCGTCCATGCAGTCTGGATGCTCTCTTCCAAAAAAGCGCATTGCTTTTTCAATGTGCTTTTGTAGTGTGGACGCTCTTGCACAAGAAGTTTTTGCAGAAGATCTCTTCCACAAAAAGCTTCTTGTGCAAGAAGCTTGTAGTCTAGACATAGCCCAAGATTCAAATAAAATAGCTGTCAATGGTCCAAAACCTGAATGGCAATATTTCTTATGGCTCACAGCACTTCTCTGCCCCCCAAAATCTATGCAATACAGACACACACACACACACACGCTGCTAAGGATATAAAAATGAGTTTATTATTCATGTGACGCGGCGCTCTGGCCCCGCACTCTGGAGAGCCGGGGAGGACTTCCCAGAGATGGCGGGGAGCGTGCAGAGGCTGGGCGAGCTGTCGCGCATCCGGCGTCTGTCAACTCTGCCATGCCAGGAGGTAGCACACGGCCAGGGGCACCTTGCGATGATGTCACCGGAGGCGCCGCCGGGGCACGGGCGGATGACGTCACCCGCCGGGCCGGTGGGATAATTGAAAAGCGGTGGATAGGCACCGAGGAGAGAGGATGGGGAGGAACTGGCCAGGGGGTGAGCAGGGGACCACCCGTGGTGGAGGAGGTGGAAGACGGTGCCACAGAGGCGGAGTAGGAAGCGGTCCAGGGCAGGGCCGTGGAACCCAAGAGCGGGTGGGTTTAGGGGGCAACTACCCCAGCTGCTGTGCAGGGAGACTCTCTCCCTGCCTTAGGGCCCTGGGCCAGGGCTCGGAGAGAGGGTGGGCCCGAGCCCCTCTACTCCACCACCGTGGGGAAATTGCGGTGCAGCAGGGGTGGGAGCTTTGAAGCGCGAGTTTCCCACCCTGAGGACTAAAGGGATTTTGTCATGTTGGATTGGTATTGGGGACACAGGAACGGAGAGGGGTGTGGAGACGCCCAATAAATGGTGTCCGTATACGGGGAGGAACCTGTGAGACGAGTCAATTACTTTACAATGCACCTTTGACAACCTCAACGTATCTATTTCCCTGAGACTAATTCTATCATTTCACACCCTGAGCAGATTCAAACAGCTGCCAATTTTTAAAAACAACTTGCCAGAAAAATATTTCTTCCTTCTTCCCAAACTGTGGATTCCCCCCACTAAATATTACTCCTGGCTGGGCAAGATGAAACCCTGGACCAGTGACAGCTTTTTCTATACACATCAATGCTACATCTTTAATATTGAATATCTTGTAGCAGTCTAGTGCTAGGAATAGAACTTTACAAAACATGAAAAGGGCAATTCCCAGCATGAGATTAGTAACTATGGAAGAGCTATTTTATGTTGTTAGCAATGGGGATATGAGTTCAATATAATTGGAGTAGTGACAGCTAGGGCCTCTGACTTTACAAGTTGAGGGATAAGGGAAAAGCCCCAACAAACTTTTAAAAACTGTCTAGAACATTTGTAGAACAGATTTTATGTGAAATACATTCTATATTATATACCAAAATCTACCTTATACTGAACATTATTAAGGTTGCAAAGTCAAGCACTCAGAAGCCTAATTTGTCCCCTTGTGTGTACAGTAATTCCTCATTTAACATTATAGATATGTTTCAGAAAATGATCGTGTTAAGTGAAAACGTGTTATGAGGGGTCAATTTTCCCATTGAAAATAATGGAAAAGGTGAGAGTTGCATTTCAAGCAGTGGTGTCTGTTGGGACCGGGACATAAGGTTGGGAGAGAAAGGGGACTGGGTTACAGCGGGGGGGGAGGTGTTTGGCTTTGGGGAAGGGAAGGGGAGGAGAGGGAAGGAGGATTGGGTTGGGAGTGGTGGTGTCTGCTGGGTGTCCCAGTGGTGTCTGCTGGGACCCGCACTGCGTCTGGCGAGGGGGGTCACCAGGGAACGGCGCGGCAAGCGGCGAACCCTCCGCCGCTTTGCAGGGAGGCGGGGGAAGCTCCGTGCAGCCGCCGGCAACAGGCCAGCTGTGGAAATCATGTTATTCCGGGGATGGTTGTGTAATTAAAAAAACGTTCCCTAAAAAAAAATCGTGCTATCGTGAAAACGTGTTAAGCAGGCACGTGTTAAATGAGGAATTGCTGTATATGTATTATGATATAGGATGTAATTACATAATCACATGATATATTTCCACAGGACTCCTGCCTCATTCAATGTATTAGATCAGTGCTTCCCAAATAGTGTTCTGTGGAACCCTGGGGTTCCGCGAAGTGAAAATAAGGGCTCAGTGAGAAAATTCCATTACAATAACATTTTATGATTTAAAAAATAATAATTAGTATTTAAGCATTTATGAATTTTATTGAAAACAATTTTCATTTGTGTTTGCCACAATAAGTGTCCCTGTGTAATGCCAGCTTAGCTAGAGAGTGGCGACAATGATGTCAATCAGTGGTGCGATCGCCTGTTATATACCACGGTAAATCCCCGTACTCCCTCTCAGGATGACTCAATACGTGGGTGACTCAATACAAATATACTAGTGCCGCGTCGGACAAAGGCGAAGCTTCAGCTGTCAAACCAGTTGCTTGCATGGGAGTGTGCAGGCAGTGCTCTTGCAAATACTTTACATTAGTATAGTCACGTGATATCTTGTATTTAAAAATTTAACCGAGACAAATATAAATTGACTATGATAGATTAATCTACATATCATGACCTTGATTAGCATTTGTTTATTATTAGCCTTACTTATTTGTGGTCTACTTTTTCAGCTCCATATATAAGACTGTTATTAGGGGTTCTGCAAAATTCTTTCGAGTTTAAAAGGGTTCTGTGGCCAAATAAAATTGGGAAACACTGTACTAGATGAACCGGGCTCAATACTTCAGCTGGGAGTGTATCCCCCAGATGGTAGACAGATTCATACAGACGAACCTGAGCGCCCATCCAATTCATTTGCGGCTGTGAGTGCTTACCACTTCTACAAATCAGACACTTGGGTCTACCAACAAATGAGGAACAAACAATTAGTGTGAAAAGTTTGGTTGAAGTGACTTGACTAGCATCCCATAGGAATTCTGTAGAAGAGGCAGGGATGGAAACCAGTTCTCCAGGGCTGCATTCACCAACTGAACTTTGAAAACTTTGAAAATATCACCCATTTTCTTACAACCTTCTGCCTCCGTTACATAAAAACAGCCATACAGTGTGAAGAAGTACTTCTTTTCATTTAAACTTGCTGCCTCTTGATTTCATCAGGTGACCCTAGTTTGTGTATTATGTGCTGGGGTAAATAAGTTCGCTTCATTCACTTTCTTGACACCATTCATGATTTTATAGACCTCTCTCATGACTCCTCGTAGTCGTCTCTTTTCCAAGTTGATCAGTCCTAGTCTTCTTAATATCTCCTTATATAGAAGCTGTTCCAGACAACTAATCATTTTCTTTGCTCTTCTCTGAACCTTTTCCAATTCTAATATACCTTTTTTGAGATGGGGTGACTAGAACTGCACTCTGTATTCAAGGTGTGGGCATGTCATGGATTATAGGAGGGGTAGGCAATACTTTTTGATGGGGGGGGCACACCAAGATTTTGGAAATTGGTCAAGAGCCACACTCTTCCATGATATTAATGGAGGAGATGCAGGGTCTGGGATGGAGGTTAAGTGTAGAAGGGAGCTTGGGGTAAGGCATTGGGGTGCAGAAGAGAGTGTGGAGTCTGGGAGGAGTTTGTGTGAAGGAGGCAGTTGTGATGTAAGGCACTGGACTGAGATACAGGGGTCTGGGTTGTGATCTAGGACAGGAAGGGGTTGTGAACTGGGGCAGGAGATTGGGGTGCAGGATATGGAAGGCGGTATGGGTGAAGGAGGGGAAAGAGAGTTTTGGGTTATGTGAGGTAGGGGAGAAAGAATGGGGGGCAGAGAGTTGAGGGAAGGGGGCTGGGATGCCAGAGGCAGGCTCTGGCTAGGAGACTTACCTGCATGACTCCTGGCCAGCAGCCCAGCATGTTTCTGAGGCAGCCTCCCTGCCTTCCTTCCCCGCCCCTGCACAGGCTGAAGGGACCATGTGAGTGTGTGAATAACTATGAGCCAGAGGTGCGGGGGCATGGTGCTTTGTGTGCTGCCTGTTCTTCAAACAGGCTGCTCCCAGAAATTGGCCAATGGGATTGTGCTGGGGGTGAGTAAAGCATATTAAGCCTTCCCCAGCCCCTCCAGGCTCACAGTTCTGAAATAGAAACGGCTGCGGCAGCCACTTTTCTGAGCAGCATGTGGGTGGGGCGAGGCAAGCAGAGAGCCTACCTGAGGCTTCCCCGTGTCCGCAGGCCAGATCCAGTTGCTTGGTGAACCGGATTCGGACCTCGGGCCATATTTTGCCCAGCTCTGGCTTATAGAATGGCATTATATTTTTTGTTTTCTATCTCTTTCCTAATAGTTCCTAACATTCTGTTAGCTTTTCGTCTGATGCTGCACATTGAGCAGATTTTTCCGGAGAACTATCCACAGTGACTCTAAGATCTCTTTGAGTGGTAACAGCTAAATTCGACTCCATCAGATTATATGTATAGTTGTGATTATTTTTTAATGTAAATTTCTTTGCACTTATTAACCTTGAATTTAATCTGCCATTTTGTCACCTAGTTTACAAAACTAGGTAACTACAAACTCCTTTGTAACTCTTTGCATTTTCATACTCTCATTAACAACTCTGCTATATCCCCGAAACATCCTGTACACTGAGGCTATGTCTACACTGCAGGTATTTGTTGGCAGAGAGTATGCTAATGAAGTGCTCATTAGCATTTGTCATGCTGTCATTTGCATATCTCTGCCCGGTGCTTTTTTGCACAAGAGGTTTTTGCGCAAAAACAAGCAGTGTAGATGGGTCCATTTTGCACCAAAAAACCCTTTTGCGCAAGATCCCTTTTGCCTCAAAAAAGGAGGTGTACGGGATCTTGCGCAAAAGGGTTTTTTTTTTGCACAAAACGGACCCGTTTTCAAAGACTAGTAACTTGGCAATGTTTGGACATAATTCTATGGGGATGGCAAAGTCATCATTCAAAGCTCTCTGCCAGTTTCATGTTCAAGACATAGGTGCTGGTGCCTAATGGTCAGCACCATGGAGGGATCCAGACCTAGAGATTAATGCCAAGCCAAGCTAGAGTCAAGAATCAGGGCTATGGGGCACCTGGGGGCACAGCCGACAGCAGAGCTGGGCCGGGGTAGGCACAGGCAGCAAGATCAATCACAACTGCAGCATAGAACACATTAAGCAGACAGGTTGCTCTGGCTGCTATGGGCTAAGGGTCAGCTATGTGTGGTATGTTGCTCGTAGTCTGACCCTGCTGTAGCTGCTTTCTGGTACTGCTTCCCTTCCTGCCAAATTTCAAATCTTTTGCTCTAAATCTTAAGGAGTGGGCGGTTCAAAGAAAAAAAAAGGCAGGATTTTTAAAATATAGGTAAAATAATGTATTTTTCTCTAGCCTCATTCTTGGAAATGTCTCTTTTGGTGGAAATTTTCCTCAAAACAAGTCAGCCTGAGCCAGCCATCCAGAGGTTAGCTCAATCAAAATTTGGCAAAGTTATAAGCAACTGAAAACAGGCTCTTCTAATGGGAAGTGTCAGGCAACATGTCACCAATACTTCCAATAATAAAGAACCACAATGGTGGTGTGTGATTTTTTAAAGGTTAGATTGGTAGTTACTTAGGGTAAAGTATATCACTCAGTCTGGCTTTAGTAATATAAACTCATGCTGATAAAACCTTTCTAAATGTGCCATATATACAGGGACTGCACTTCTTTCCTTGGTTCACAAGCAATAGAGTAGTTAAGGGTTAAACTGAGTTTCACCACTTCTCACTGGGCAAATGAAAGCATTTAGCTTAATTTACCCACTTCCTTTTTAACCACTGTAGGATGCAGAGTCAAGTTAGGAATTACAGGCATTATTATAAGTGCAAAATTCACTCCCACATTTGAAGATCGTTTTCATACAACTTTCTTTTCATGTGTTTGTTTTTCCATAGTGTTTTTCCACACCTTCTTTAGCTAATGGTAGTAGTAGTTATATAGGGCCTAAACCTCTCTTTAGTAGTTAATATTTAGTGAAGACTTTAATTTTTCTCTCTCTCATAAAATATTTTCCAAGTTTTTGGAAGAGGGTATCCTTCCAGACACTCCCCTCCCTCCATTTCATCCCCATCAATCAACTGTTTCAAGTAATAGTTTGAAATTTGGTCAGGTTTCTAACAAATTTCCAAAGTTTGGGCACTTTGGCCCATTTGTTTGAAAGCCTGTGTGCAATACCCAAAAGGTAAAAATCATGCCTGTGGAGGGGGCCAGTGCACCACAAAGACCCACTTCCATTTTGGTAAGTGGAGAAATAGTGCACAAATGACCAAACTGTTGATCAACCTGTATGACCAAACTATTGACCAAGCAGTATGTGCAACAGTCTGCTGTCACATTGTTATTTAGGTCCATCACAGAGCGTGAGGGAAGTCTGACATTCCAAGCTGAATTGGAATTCCATGCTTCAGGAGTACTGCTCAGTTACTACAGTTCATGTTTTAAACAACATACATTTATGCAAATTAAAAAGGACATCTGGCTGTCCCCTTTGTTTCTCACTCTTTGGGTTATTTTTCATCTTTCTTTACCTTTTGTTGCTTTTCTTTCCCTCTGTTTCTTCCTTTAGACTCTAACTTTCTTCTCCAATTAACATCCTCTATTCTCTGTCCTCCCCCTATAATTTCCTTTCTCCCTCCTCTTCACTCCCTACTGCATGCCTCTTGTGTGTTCCTTCTCCACCACTGGATATCCCCTGCACCTTCTCCCCTTCCTCACTGCATGTTCTCTGTGCTCTTTTCTCCATCTTTACAAAGACTCTCCTAGGTGCTACACCTACAGGTACAGTGGGAATGCACAGTGCAATTTGTACAGTGTACGCAGGTAGCAGTATATTTGCTTTTGCTGTGTGTAGCCACTTAACATTGCATTCAAAAGTGTCTAAACCATCACAAAGTAATTTAGCTTAAATACGCACTTCAAAGGCCTTTCTTTAGAGAGAAAAGATCAAAAAAGGAAAAAAGCCAACCCTATGTGACCTCTAAACATGACTGTAAAACAGACTGATGGGACAAGCTGCATCTGCTGTTTTATCCTAGAGACAAACACAACTGCTGAAAGAAAACTGTGTGTACTGAGCTGTCCTTGGAAGCTATGTGTCATCACCTACATTTAACAGTGGTATCAGCAAAGCAAGCTGGGCAAAGCCTGGGTTGCAGGCATGTGAAGGAATAACTTTTCAGCTGCTTTTCTGTATGCCAGATGATTCCATTGTTCAGATCATCTGTCCTGGTGATTTGTAAACAAGGTATCACATGGTAGAGAAGGTTCCTTCCCTTCTATCCAGGCTGAGGAAAAACAAAGAGATCCGAGTTTAGAGGTGGGCCCAAGCCAAAACTTTCTTCCCTTGCAAATCAGAATTATAATCTGGGCAAGGTTCTAAGGCAGGTTCCAGACTAAAATCATGACTGATGTTTAGTATTTATAAGTGTGAAATGCATCACCCTAATCTTAATGATTAGCCCTAACTACCTCCATTACCCTGACACTATTCTTAATAGCAAATCCTAGTTTAGCCCTAAACTAGGGCTGGACAAGAGCCTGTCAGCGGGCGGGATGTGGCCCACCTAGCTCTTTTATCCAGTGGGCAGGGCAGTTACCTGCCCCATCCCCTAACAAGTTGCCTGGGAGCTGGGGAGGCATGAGCCCTTTCAACTGCTTCTATTTAAAGGGCTTACACCTTCCCTGTGGCTGCTAGGTAATGCATTAGCAGCCACGGGGAAGGCACGAGCCCTTTAAATAGAAGCAGTTGAAAGGGCTTGCAGCTCCTGGCCTCATCACGTTGCCTGGAAGCCACAGGGGAGGTGTGAGCCCTTTCACTTATTTCTATTTAAAGGCCCCACCCCTTCCATGGCAGCCTACAAACACTTCGGAAAAATTTTGAAGTGGCCTCCCCTGAAAAAATTATTGCTCACCCTGCTCTAAACTCTGCTTTTGCCTTAACTCTAAAGATGATCATATTTAGGGTGACCCAGATGTCCTGTTTTCAAAAGGGCAGTCATGTACTTAAGCCCTCCTGCAGGGGCTTTGCATTTTTTAAAAGTACCTTTGCATTTTTTTTTAAAAAAAATGTGTAATTCTCTTGTATTTTCTGTCTCTCCCCTTCCATCAGTACTGGTAGGTCTTACTGCTGGCCACATCCTTGTTCGCTGGAGGTGAATGGGAGGGGGTGTGTCCAGAAGCTGATGAGGGGGGTAGGTGTGCAAGGTTGATGGTTAGGCAAAGTTACAGTGTGTGGGGCTGGCTTGTCCCCCTGCTGGTCCTTCAGTGCAGTCCCTATTAAGTGCTGGCTCTTTTCCAGCAGCCTCTCTCCCCCTCCTCCTGTTGTCAGCCAGCACTGGCTGCTTGTTGTGGTGGCTGGTGAGTACAGGCAGGTGGTGGCCAGTTATGTGTTGCCTCTGCTGTTCTCCCATCCACCCTTTACATTCCTTCTCTCTCATTGTCCTCTCCCTGGTGTGCCTGTTTACCCCACCAGCCCCACTGCTCCTCCATAGCCCTCCAAGCCCCCGCAGGGTGCATCATGTGGAGAACCAGATCCTGGTCAGATCATTCAGTTCACCAACAGCCTGGCCGTTCCTCCCACCACTGCTTCTGGCTGGGATGGAATACATGGAAAGCTCAAGACCCTACAACCCAGTATGCTGGTCAGAAGGGGCCAAAGCCCCACACAGCGCTCTCATGGGGAACTTTTCTGACCCTCAGCTAAGCTTTGGAGTGCTGGGGAGGTAGCCATTTCCAGCCTCTTTGTACCTTGTCTCTGCAGGATCCACAGCAGACCCCCAGGAGATGGTGCTTGGCATACTCTTCATTCACTGGACCCACCCTAAGTCCTACCCCCAGGCAATGTGGGGCTTTTCTGTCCCCTATGACATCTCCACTGCTGAGCCACCTCTCTAGCTGGGTTTAATGAAGCCCCTTCAGTCAGATTTTCTGGGCCTTAGTGCACACTGCATCCTCAGAGCTTAACTCTTTTCTGTCTGTATGATATAGCCAGGGGACAGGAGGTGACTGGGTTATGTTGGTGGCCAGTTCTAGCATGGAGGTGTTAGCTGCCTTTCTACACTGTGGGGATAGAAAGAGACAAGATGATTCTAGCCACAGTGGAGCAGGAGGGTGGAAGGGAAGAGATGATCTCTGCAAAAACACAGGCCAGGTCCACCTCCATCCCCTTCCCCTGAATCTGGAAGCAGCTCTCTTCCCTTTCCTCACATAGTGCTGAAAGGTTGCTGCTGACTACTTTCAGGTATGAATCCTGACAGAAATTGGGGGAGGGTGAGAAGAAATGATCCTGCCTGCCCTGCACACGTGCCTTGAGAAAATATAGCACCAGGGATCAGGTAAAGTGAGTTCATCGCATGGGCTCAGGCAGGCATGGAAGGTGGAGTACACTGGGCAGGGAGGGCTGGGTCAAGTCAATCAGACTCCCCTATCCCCATATGAGAAGGGTGTGTAGGAGTGTGTGTGTGCTACTTCTTCCCATGAAAACCTTAAAGATAAGAAGGTAAACAAAGACTCCAGCTACACAGTATTTCTTCTTAACAGGGGCTCAGTCAACTTGATGTTACTTTGCATGTTTGTACTGCATAGTTATGATTTGAACTTGCTTGAGTGCCAGTAATTTTACCAGGTGTCCTGTATTCAGCATAGGGAAATATGGTCATCCTAATCATATTACCTTACAGTTACCTATAACTGCAAATCTAAACAAAGATCAATCCTAGGCTAAATGTAAGCCCTGAGCCAAATCTAATCATGGTGCTTATTTCTTAAAGGAAATAGGATGTGATGAGGTGTCTACCTTCTCTTATCTGAAAAGGATTAACTGGAACTAAAGAGTTCTATTAAAGTACCTAACTGCACCTGGAGGGTAGGCCAGCTCCAATTACTGATGATTCCTAGGGAGGGGTGGAGATGAGAGTTAAAACGAAGAGAGGAAGTTTACAACTGTAGTAGAGAGGGCTTCAGAGAGAGAGAAAAATAACTCTGTAGTCTCTCCCTGGGCTCAGTGTGTAGGAAGAACTCTAGAAGATATTCAGTTGAAGATCAAGAGTGGGATAAAAGGTCAAGCCATATGAAGGCAAAAGGGGGGCTATGTTTATACTTTTATTCTATAGGATAGCACTGAGAATCCTAGCCCTCCAAAAAAGGCCAGCTTGGTGAGACTATGGAAGGACCTGATAATAGGCACAAAGGACAGAGAGGGCCTGGGGAAAGTTGTATCCCTTAACCTGAGAGGAAAGATGTGAAGATTACAGGGCCCATTGTCAGCACCAACATCCCTGATGTAAAGTCATTGGACTCTGTTGAGCTGGATTTTCTCTCTCCCCAGAAGGAGTAGACTTAAATATGACCTGGTCAGACAGCTGAATCATGGGAAGAGACTGAGCACCTGTCTGAAACCAGAGCACCTATCAGCAGGGAGCTCTACCTTGGACAGACCTGTTAAGCCATGCCCAGCCATGAGAAGGTGCCCCAGTGGTGAGTCCATTCTTCTACAGCATAGTATTACCATTACCATTTTCTCACTGAAACTTAACGTTGTGTTAAGTTCTAAAAGGAAGTGAACATTGGCAACATCCCAGAGAAAGGAACATTCATTGGTTATTTTCCAAAAGAGATATAATGGGGACTAGACTGCTTTCACCCAAATGAGAGGGTCTCTTCATGAAGAATTTAGGTGAGCTTTTCCATTACAGAATGATGCTATGCAGCATAGACCTGTTTCTGGGAGATCTGAGCTGTGCTGTCAGAAGGAAAATGGTGCAGCATTGACTCACACAGAGCAGCAGATAATGGCACGTGATGCCACTGGTTGGCTGAGACTAATTGGGCTGTCTCTGTTGGCAAGAAAATGAAGAACTCATGACAGGCAGGAAGATGAGTCAGTTCTCTGGGGGAGCTGGCAAGAGAGTGAGAACCTGTCTTGTATTTGGCGGGCTGGGATGAGCACTCTCCTCAGAGGATAGCACTGGAAGGAAAAGTTTGGAAAAGGCAGAGGGGATGTTGGGAGGCTTGGAGTGATCCAAGAACCAGCCCACCTTGTTTTGAAGAATCAAAGCTTGTTGCCTGGTGCCCCCGGCCTCAACTTCAAGTGACCCAGATCCTGATGGCCTTGGTTTATTATACAGCAAAGCCTGAATCACGATACAGCAAACTTCCAATATTGTCCTTGAAACAGGCACTAAGCTAATAAAATAAATCAGCCCTTGTACTTCTACTTCCCTATTGAATAAAAATAGAGAAGCCAATGTAGGCAAACAAAAGTTACGTGTACAAAGGTTTTCTCTCCACTCTCCTTTTCTCCCTATACAGTTAACAACTCCTTACCACTCTGTGTTAGTAAAATAAGAATCATGTCCTGTAATGGGAGATGAGCCTGTTGCCTTTGATAGCACAAACTATTTCCATTTGGCTTCTGCTCAAAGCAAGTACTTCTCCACATCTCTGCTGACCATACACTTCCTCAATATCAGTTACTACAGTGCAAAAAAAAAGATAAAATAGCTACATGATTATGATGATCTTATATTCAAATAGTTCCTTTTATCCCTCAGGAGGGTTCTCAACATGCCCTACAGGCATTACCAGCAGGCATTTTCAAACTATATATAGAAAACATTTCACTCACTGCTGAAGTACATACACCCTTCTGGTGAAACATACCAGTTGCTTTGAAACTGCACAGCTACATGCCCAATACTTTAGGACAGGATATGGAAAATACAGTCAGGGTCCACTGAAAATGCAAGAGGCAATATGTTAGGTACATAGAGCATAATTACAAGAAGTGTAATGTGAGGAGAACACTATCATTAACTCCTTCTTTCCTAATAAGTGCCATGAGATAGCTATCAGAGGGATAGTCATGTTAGTCTGAATCTGCATAAACAACGAGAAGTCCTGTGGCACCTTAAGACTAACAGATTTATTGGAGCATAAGCTTTTGTGGGCAAAGACCCACTTTGTCAGATACGTGACATGCCCATGAAATCTTACGCGCCAATACATCTGTTAGTCTATAAGGTGCCACAGGACTTCTCGTTGTTTATGAGATAGCTAGTCCCTGTGACTAAGGCAAGTATGACATACTTCTAGATGTTTGGAAAAAATCTGATCATTTGGATGTTCAGCTGCTAGCTGGTGTTTATTGAATTATTATGTAATTATAGGGAAAAAAAGTTTGGGCTCAGTCCTGTACTGAATTCCTCAGAAGTGGGAAACCTATAAAAAAGTCACCTGTAGTTCCGTGATCCTGGGGACAACTGGAGGCCTACCATCCCGTAGTTTGCATTTCAGACCAAAAGGGTGCTCTACTTTCTATAGCACAAGCAGCAGTACTGTACTATTCATTGATACACCAATCATTTCTTTTGCTCACATATCTCCTAAGTGATTAAAAAGCTGTGTGGTTTTGCTTTTAAAAATGAATAGAAAAAAACCTCAAAACACTTATAATGGAAGATTATAGTACATGGGGACCTAACTACAAATAGATGTACAATATAAGACCAAAACTGACCCCTCTGTTGCATTGTTTTTGTCCCATAAGTAGGGGGCATATTGATATTAATGGGGGTTCTGTGCACCATGGAATATGCTATGGATGTTCTCACTGCAGTGCAGACAAGAGAGAATAATTCTTCCCTGTGGCTGTGTCATAGTCAGGGGTTTTAGTTGAAAACATCAATTATGTATCGACTATGAAAGCTAAATGGATGGCTTTCATATGTCCCTAAAGCTCCACTTTATAAAACCAGCCTTATGAATGGTAACAGTTTGTGTATGTTTTATTATAGCAAATTACACAGCCACAGATGCCTGCAGCACTATTCTTTCTCTGATTTATGTGCACAGCTTCCACTAATGCTAGTGAGATTTCTATGTCTATTTCAAAGGGAGAATACCTTCCCTGCTCTGTGCTGCCCATCCCCAGACATACATTTTAAAATAACTGTTCGACAGTTTTGGTTCATTTACTCAGTGCACTTCTGTGATGAATGCAAATATTTTGGAAACATTTTTATGATGTCAATACATGCCTTGGTTTCCCTCTGTGCTTTGTATTGCTTTTCATGGATAGAATAAAGCAGGACACATGAGCTCTTTTGTAACGTAACTGTGTAGGAAAGATTATTAAGGACTGGCTGGGAACTAGCCCCTATCAGTGGAAGGCACTAAAGACATGGTGGAAATCTCAAGAGCTGAACATTGATACCTGTCCAAGCTGGGAGTCTTGAATTCAGGAAGAAGGTAATAGGGCAAGGTTGCAGTACCCAATAATAACTGGGTACCGATCTCTCTCCCCTGAAACAAAGATAAAGGACAGCGAGAGAGAGCAAGTAAACCACAAATGTGGTTCCTCCGGCAGTAGGTTCAAGTGTATGTCTTAACTTCTGCTGCTCAATGCTAAGCTAAGGATTTCTCGATGTTGCATAGCAGTTGACTAATAAAACTGACTGTGTTTGAAATTCTACTGGTGCCCCTGCAAATTCTCACTGAGGTGATTCCACTTTTTTCTGATACAATTTCTTTGAATGGTAGGACTAGTATTTATAGGATTCATGGAAGAAGCATATTCAAAGACGAGGCTTGGGACAGATTGTGGAAGAAAAGCAGACAAGATCAGAGAGTTCCAGTTGTAGGAGGCTGCATGAAAGAAAGGAGAGAAGGAAACTGAGGGGAATGGTCAGATGTGCAGCATAGCTGGAGTAATAGCGGGAAATGTAAAGAGATGAAAGACACTCTTCTGTAATTAGTTATAATATTGTCTTTACATCATCACACACCAAACCAAAGACACCTGTAAGGTCTACATTCCAGAAAGTTTTTATCTGATTCCAATTTACTGGACAACTAAAGGCCAAAGTAATTTCCCCAAATCAGTACACCCCAGCAATACTTTGTGACCACATTCTGCCCTCCCACTCTTGTTGCTCAAGTAGATTGCTCCTGCTGCTGTAAACAGGAGTAAGCCTAATAAGCCAAGCAAGGAAGGACAATTCTGAAGCACTTGAATTAGAACACATGACCATGCCCTCCAACTGTAAGCTCACCTAGGGTACGTCTACACAGCAGTGTTATTTCGGAATAACTGACGTTATTCTGAAATAATATAGTTCGCCTCTACACTACAAGCAGTTATTTCAACATAATGTCAAAATAATGTTGAGCTGGAGGACTTCTTACTCCAACGCATTTTACAAGGCATAAGGGAAGTCAGAGGAAGAGTGCTCTTTCTTGGACTTCCTGCTGTGTAGACCGCGCCAAAAGCTGAAATAAGCTATTTTAACTTAAGCTACGCAATTGATGTAGCTCAAGATGCGTAGCTTATTTCGGCTTTAGCCCTACTCTGTAGATATGCCCCTAGAGACTTCTTCACAGCTCAGCATAAGGGCCTGCAGTGTCTGGCCTCTAGATTTTGGGGTAGCCACTATCAGAGTACAAGCGTTGCCCCCTTCAGATCCACAGTTCAGAGCTAGAATTTGGTCTTTTGAACCAGGCTATAAATGAGAAAAAAGCAGGATCTCACCTATAACTAAAGATGGCATTGAAAAGCAGGAGCTAAAATAACCACAGCTGAAAGTCTGGCTGCTTTGGGAGCTCACCTGCCCGATGCAGCTGTTTGTCTCTCCCATATAATGTCTCAGATTCTATAAGAAATGGAGATCAAATTATACAGAAATATTTTCTCATGTCACCGTCCAATAAAACCCTTCTTACTCTTTGCGTTTATCCTGTATAATAATATGGCATGCTGTGTGCTTTGGCAGGGAAATGTACACCAGAATAAATTAACTATTTACATTACAGTCATGCTAGCAATGTACTTAGGCCTTGGAGAACATAGTCAAACCACTAAAATCAGTGCTTTGTATTAGGTAAAATAAATCTGTTGCTCAAGACTATAAATCAGATGCCCCACAGGCATTCTATCTGATGTATTTGTGGCCATGTGACATTCAAATTGCATAGGATCTAAGTTCTTATTTACAAGATGTTTCCAGACCTTATGTTTGCAAAGATAACTTTTCACATTTTGGAGGCTAATGCAATCATAACCCTCTTATTGAGCCTGCAGGAAGCCAAAATCAAGGAAACTGAGAGATCTGAATTCTCTTACTTCTGTTCAATCTCATTGGATTATTCTACTTCATAACACAATGAAGACACTTTAACACAAGATGCCATGATAGTAGTTGGAAGGGGTAGAAGAAAAGCCCCTATAGCTGGGGCTTGGGAGGTTCAAGGGCTGAAACCCAAAGGGCAGAACTGAGAAGACACACAAAGGGTGTGTCTAGACTACAGGGTTTTTTCACAAAAAGTAGATTTTTTTCCAAAAAACTTCCCCGCGTCTAGACTGCTGCTGTGTTCTTTCAAAAGTAAATCGATAGAATGCGGCAGTCTTTTTGACCGTGGAAAACCTCGTTTTATGAGGAAGAACGCCTTTTTTCGAAAGTGCTCTTTCGAAAAAAGGCGCTATGTAATGCTAACTGTGCTTTTTCGAAAGAGAGCATCCAGACTTCCTGGGTGCTCTCTTTTGAAAAAGCAGCTTGCTTTTTCTAAAGTACTGGTTGTAGTCTAGATGCTCTTTTTTGAAAGAGGCTTGCAGTCTAAACGTAGCCAAAGTGGGGAAGAGGAAGAACTGAAAAGGGAGGATGGGAAAGGAAAAGAAACAAAGGGCAAGAACTGTGGTGGTTCTGAAAGTAAGTCTGTTACCTCCCTGATGCTGAATGCAGGGCCACTGACAGGGGAAGGATAAAGGGGGAAGTTGCCCCAGGGCCCAGCAAGTCAAAGGACCCTGGGGCTCCCAGTCACCGCTGCTGCTACTTTGGCAGTGGCGGCAGCAGAAGCCCCAGGCCCTTTAAATCATGTGCTCCAGGCAGCTTTGAGGGCTGGGGGAAAGGGGAAGTCTTGCTCTGGGTGGAGTGTAGGGCTGGTTGCCCTAGCCCCACCACTTCTGCCTGAGGCCTGGTCCCTTCCAGGTGCATGGAGCTGCCTCTCCACACCTTAGTCTGAAAGAGTTTGATATTTTGAAATTCAGTTTTATTCTGATTTTGAACAATACCCAAAAGTTTAATTATTGGCAAAAGGAAAAACACCAGGCTCCCTACACTGAAGCAGTCCACCTGCCAGGCTGCTCTGTAGCTATGGCCCTGAGAACCCTGGGGTTCCCTATCTTAGGTAGTATGCCAATTGGCTGCCCTAAAGCTGTGATCCCTGGAATCCCTAGGAAACCCTAGACAATGGGAGCTTGGGAGTTGGTAAGAATATGAGAACGGCCATACTAGGTCAGACCAAAAGTCCATCTAGCCCAGTATTCTGTCTTCTGACAGTGGCCAATGCCATGTGTCCCAGTGGGAATGAACCGAACAATGATTCATCCTCTGTCAACCATTCCCAGCTTCTGACAAACACAGGCTAGGGATGCCATCTCTGCCCATCCTGGCTAATAGCCATTGCTGGACGTATCCTCCATGAACTTGCCTAGTTCTTTATTTCTTGGCCTTCACAGCATCTTCTGCCAAGGAGTTCCACAGGTTGACTGTGCATTGTGTGAAGTACTTCCTTTTGTTTGATTTAAGCCTGCTACCTATTAAATTCATTTGCTAATCCCTAGTTCTTGCATTATAGGAAGGAGTAAATAACGCCTCTTTATTCACTTTCTCCACACCATTCATGATTTTATAGACCTCTATCATATTTCCCTTAGTCATCTCTTTTCCAAGCTGAAAAATCCCAGTCTTATTAATCTCTCCTCATATGACAGCCATTCCATACCTCTAATCATATTTGTTGCCCTTTTCTGAACTTTTTCCAAAGCCAATATGTCTTATTTGAGGTGGGGCAACCACATCTGCACACAGTATCTAAAATGTGAGTGTACTGTGGATTTATATACAGGCAATAAGATATTATTTGTCATAGTCTCTATCTCTTTCTTAATGATTCTCAGCATTCTGCTTGTTTTTTTGACTGTGACTGCATACTGAGTGGATGTTTCCAGAGAACTGTCTACGATGACTCCAAGATCTCTCTCTTGAGTGGTAACACCTAATTTAGTCCCCATCATTTTATAAGTATAGTTGGGATTATGTTTTCCAATATGCATTACTTTGCATTTATCATCATTGAATTTCATCTACTCCCAGGGTTTCCAGTTTCTTGGCTTCTTGTCAGAGAGGAGGGTTGGGCTGCGTGACATTCCCCAGGGTACAAACTGCACCTTAACTCTATAGCCTGGGATGCTGTTTACACTGCTTTGCTGGCAGCATAGCCACACCTGGCTTGCTCACATAGAGCCACTAGCATGCAAAATCACTCTTAGCAATGGTACCATGAATGTTTTCTCAGCCATTCAAGAATTACAGAGCATCAGGGTAACACTTGCATTATTCTTTAGTCCCAGCCTTATTCCCTAGATGGAAAGTCATCCTTTCCATTTAGGAAAGGATGATGTGGAAGTCATCTTATTTTTATACTCTCCTCTTTTCTCTGAGGATTACCCACACACAAACACACACATTAGGATGTGGACGTGCAGATTGAAACATTCCTGTGATGCAATTAAAATTTCTTGTTCATATACCCAAATCCTGCTTGTAAATGGATAGTTAAGTAGGTAATGGCTTTTTAGCACCTAGCTGGCATGCTAGTGTGCCTTTGTCTCTGAAATACTCATTCATCTGCATTACACAGAAGTACAATGCATTTCAGTAACAATCATATAGGAAAAATCTCATAATTTTACATGCAGTGCTATTATAGACATTTAAATGGAATAATGATGTTCAGCAAATTATCAGTTTAGCAATGATTCCTCACAAGGCACTCTTTGTACAAAATATATCATAACCATATAAAGTGTAAAGTGTAATGGTGGGAACTAGGAGCCTGGAAGTCCTACTTGAGCAAGGAAATTGGAAACTGACAATTCCAGGCTGTCTCTCAGCTCTGCAGGTAAGCCTAAATATTTAGGAGCTTGGGCTCCAATAATTCATACGTTATAAAACCAGAAGGGACTACTGTGATAATCTAGTATGATTTCCTTCAAAACACAGGCCATAACATTTCCCTGAATTAACTGCTATTTGAAATATAATATCACTTTTAGAAAAAAAAGTTCAACCTTAGTTAAAAATTGTCAATGTTGAAGAATCTACCATAATCCGTGAGAAGATGTTCTGATGGTTTTGTTATATTTGGACCCAACAGGGAAGAATCCAGACAGAGGGAACTAATGAAAACACAGCTGTTTGCTGAGGAGAGATTATTATTCTTCCAGCAGCAAAACTGAAACCAACATAAAAGTAAAGGTTTGCATGAAGGAAGGGCGAGTGCTGAAACATAAAGGGATAGGACATCACATTCCTCCACCCTACTTTAAAAATGTTCACCTAACTGAAGTTGTGGATGGTTTACTGCAGTCTCTGAGGTTGCAAAGTATTACTCTGTCTGGAATAGCAACTCACAAAGGGCACTAGGAAATTATTTGGAAATGGCTACATTCGAAATAATAACTCCCAAATTAACTATTTTGAAATAGAGTGTCCACTCTATAGGGAAGCCTCAAAGTTAGTTCAAGGCAGGCTCCCTTAATATGGGCACGTTACCTCGACTTAAAGCCCCAGGAAGCACTGGGGAGTAATTACTTCAAATTACTCTGGAGAGTAGTTATTTTGAAATAGCAGCAGCAGAGCGTCCACACTACCACTATTTCAAAATAATTTCAAAAAAAGCTTTCTTCCCTGTGGAAAGCAGGAGTACAGATTTTGAAATAACCAACACACTATTTTGAAATAATGGGCTTAGTAGTATGGATGTTCCGTTTATTATTTCAAAATAAGGGTGGTTATTTCAAAATAACTCCCTACTGTATACCAGGGCCAACTGAATAGCATATAAGTTCAAGCACACATTTTGTTCTTTCCCTCTTGGGATAACATGGTGATGGTGGTGTGGCAGTGCACTGAACAACAGGAATAGTCAGGGTAAGAAATCAACTGGATCTGACATCAAAGTTTCTTTCACCAAGGCATCAAAATTAGGAGTTCTAACTGAAGGAGGTTTGATCTGAGGAATATACCTGGATTCTGGTACTTGTCAAAATTATGAGACCATATGTTTCTTCCATAAAATACCATCAGATAGTTTTGCCACAAACAAAAGAGGTCCTGTGCATTTTACACATTTTTCAGGTATCCATTTCACGTCACAGTCACAGTAGTCAGTCTGCTTTGTTTCCTACTTGAAAAGAGCAATGATGAATCTCACATCATGAATGAGTGTGCATAGCTTGGGATTTGGCTGTATGTGACACAATATCAGGATGCAGCAGGTTTCAACAGGTATGCAAAGATTACTTCAAGAATAGAGTTGCAGGTGACTCCTGGGTTGTTGCATGTATTGTGTTCCTGTAGAAAAGCAAAAACTTGTCCAGTTTCCGTTGATTCAAAATAAGCTCTTAAGAAGCTTAGCTCTCAGAAGTCATTCTGAAAACTTCTGGACATTTCAAATAGGTGTTAACTACAACCAAAAACATAACCTTCTACAGGGTCTGGTAAAGTCCACATGAATAAATGTCCAATGAATCTGAAGCCATGACCAAGGGGATAGATAATCTGGGCCAGGATCATGTTGCGTTTGTTGGCACGTAGTACACTTAGCATTTTTTTCTATATCTTTGTCACTCCCTGGCCATAGAAATGACTCCAGGCTATATAAGGCCTTCATCCACACAATGCCAAAATGTTCTTTGTGAAGAGTTTTCAAAACCTGAAACTGCAATGATCTTGGAATGATCACCTGCATTTTCCAATATATGCAACTGAGATTCACAGATAATTCACATTGACATGACATAAATAGTGTACACTGGGATTTTTTTTTATCCAACACTACTTTGTAATACCACTTCTTTCCTGCGAGAAAGCACATAATCCTTAGCTGTTTCTTTGTTGATGTCTGTGCTAATGATGGGTAACCTATCCATCAAACTGAGAAAAAACACTTTCTCTGAAGTTTCTTTGGGTTGATGGCAGAGCAGGCATGGCAGTCATCACAACCAATGTTCCCTCTAATCTCTTCCATCATCTATGTGTGGATTTTTTCCACCCATGTACAGAATAAAATTTTATGTGCACTGACATATGTGCGAATGTGCACCACCAGTAGAAACAAAAACCTAGCTGTGAGAACTCTGCTAATTAGCTGGACAGCATTTGAATCTCTCCTGGGAGGCTGTACAAGCACCCAGCTTACAGTGAACACAGATCACAACCCATCAGCATTGCTGCGCTGAGTTCCTTTACTGAATTGAAGATTATAGGAATGCATTGAAAGAAGCAATGCTCATTGTTTCATCTGAGTAGCAGCTAATGACAGAATTCCATGTTTCCATCCAAAAAATAAAAGTAATGGTCAATGATCCATCAGTAAGGCATCACAATTTTGACATCAATTACATGTCCATGAAACTGTAAAAAACTCAGTTATCTTGACATACTCTCAGTCCATAGTCTTCCAAACACTGCAAGACAGCGTCCAAATTCTGAAGATGATTCTCTTGATCCTTTCCTGTAACAAGAATGTCATCCAAGTAGAAATGAACTCCATCCTTTCATGATCTCTTTCTCAGCTTTCTGGAAAAGGGAAGTGTTGATGTGATACCAAAAGTCAACTGTTGTAACAACATTTTTGCATATTGATTGAGAGATATTTATGAAATGGCAGATAAATCTCCATTGTAAGTACGCATTGAGCAAATCCAATTGATTGAAACACTGTCCATTACTAAGACTGGCAAAGAAATCTTCAATGTGAGGGTAGTGGTTGTGGTAGTCTGCAAATAAAATTGGATTTAGTGCCACTTTGAAATCTCTACAAATTTAAACTGAACCATGGGTGTAGCCCACTCATTGTGTGAAAGCAGTGACAATATTCCAGTGTTCACTAAATGGTTCAAATCAGTTTCTACCTCAGGCTTAGAGCAAAAGGAACACTCTGGGCTTACAATATTTTCGATGGCTGTCAGACTAATTGTGAACTTCACTGACATGCACAACTGTTGTGAAAGAACACCAAAGCCACAGAAGGCTAAGCCATAATATCATTCCCCTAAAGCTTTACAGTATGAATAAAAATGATGATTGCTGTATCGTGTATTGCTGGATGTGGCATACCTAGACTTTAGTAAGGCATTTGATACTGTCTCACATGATCTTCTTATCAATAAATTAGGCAAATATAACTTAGATGGGGCTAATATAAGGTGGGTTCATAACTGGCTGGATAACCATTCTCAGAGAGAAGTTATTAATGGTTCACAATTCTGCTGGAAGGGCATAAGAAATGGCGTTCCGCAGGGATCTGTTTTGGGACCGGTTCTGTTCAATATCTTCATCAACGATTTAGATATTGGCATAGAGAGTACACTTATTAAGTTTGCATATGATTCCAAGCTGGGAGGGGTTGCAACTGCTTTGGAGGATAGGGTCATAATTCAAAATGATCTGGACAAACTAGAGAAATGGTCTGAGGTAAAAACGATGAAGTTTAATAAGGACAAATGCAAAGTACTCCACTTAGGAAGGAACAATCCATTTCACACATACAGAATAGGAAGGAGTACTGCAGAAAGAGATCTAGGGTCATAGCTGACCTCAAGCTAAATATGAGTCAACACTGTGACGCTGCTGCTGCAAAAAGCAAACATGATTCTGGGACTCATTAACAGGAGTGTTGTGAGCAAGATACGAGAAGTCATTTTTGTGCTCTACTCTGCACTGATCAGGCCTCAATTAGAGTTCTGTGTCCAGTTCTGGGCACCACATTTAAAAAAAGATGTGGAGAAATTGGAGAAGGTCCAGAGAAGAGCAACAAGAATGATTAAAGATCTAGAGAACATGACCTATAAATTAAGACTGAAAGAATGGGGCTTGTTTAGTTTGGAAAGGAGAAGACTGAGGGGGGACATGATAGTGGTCTTCAGGTATCTAAAAGGGTGTCACAAAGAAGAGCGAGAAAAATTGTTCTCAGCCTCTGAGGATAGGACAAGAAGCAATGGGTTTCAACGGCAGCAAGGGAGGTTTAGGCTGAACATTAGGAAAAATGTCCTAACTGTCAGGGTGGTTAAACACTGGAATAAGCTGCCTAGGGAGGTTGTGGAATCTCCATCTCTGGAGATATTTAAGAGCAAGTTAGATAGATATCTATCAGGGATGGTCTAGACCAATGGTTCTTAACCTTACTGCAGCCTGCACCCGTTTGGTTCTCAAAATATGTTCTCACACCCCCAGAAAGGGCATCTCGCACCCCCAAGGGGTGCGTGCACCCCAGGTTAAGAACCACTGGTCTAGACGGTACTGGGTCCTGCTGTGGGGACAGGGACAGGACTTGATGATCTCTCGGGATCCCTTCCAGTTCTAGTGTTCTATGATTCTATGTTTCTTTAAATCTAAATAAAAAGAGAATTGTTTTATTATTTTGGAGCATTTAACAGTAGGACCATGATTTAAAATGGAAAATATATTACATTTCAAGCCAAATACATAAAAGGTTGCTCAGTTAAGTGTTATTATACAAATGAAACAGGGAACATTTTTATTTTCATCGTACATCTAATTTCCACATATACACTTTTTAAAATAAACCAGCATTTTAAACTTGATCTATTATCATATTCCATAGAGAAACCACTAAGACAACTCTGTTTGCAGTAGAAATTAAATATGCTTTTTCCCAGGTTGAAGTGTACGTATTACTCACCTAAAATCCAATTCAAGAGGTCTGGGTTGCACAATGACTATCATCTCCTTCTCCATGCTCTTAAAATATCATATTGCATGACATAATGTTAAGTAAAAACAGAAAAAAACCAAACTGAGTTTTACATGCTATGTTCTTTAAAAAGGATTTTCTCATAAAAGACCTATTAGAGTACGTCTACACAGCAAGCCGTTACTTCAAAATAATGTCGAGATGGAGGACTTCTTATTCCGACTCCTGTAACTCTCATTTCATGAGGAGTAAGGGAAGTTGAAGGAAGCGTGTTCTTCCTTCAACTTCCTGCTGTGTAGACAGAGCCAAAAGCCAAATTAAGCTATTTTGACTTAAGCTACGCAATTGACATAGCTCAAGATGCATAGCTTATTTTACTTTAGCCCTGCAGTGTAGACATGCCCTTCCAGCAAATATCAACTGTTTTGAGTAAATATAACAATACTAAATAATTCTCAATCTAGACAAAAATTCTAAAGAATTTTACAAGTTTTAAACAACTTCTTTAAATCTAGGCTAAATTTAGCCCCTTTCCATAAAGATCATATTCTTTAAATAGGATATAGTCCTTGAGTACAGGTGGAAGAGGAAGTCTTGCCATTGATCTTTGTTTCTGTAGCCTCCTTAGTCCCATCAGTTTACGTATTTTCAGGCGGCACAAATGCTTTAATGGGCGAGGATTCTCTGAAAAATAATGAGAGAAACACATGGGGGATGGAAATCTACTACTTTAAGACAGGCCCAACAAGGATTTCTGGAAATCTACTTCTTCAAGACTGACCAAACACAAATCAGACATAAAAAATGGTAATACACATAAACCTGTAGGGGAACATTTTAACCTTCGTGGTCATTCAGTCATGGATTCAAAAGTAGCCATTCTTCTAAAAAGGAATTTCTCACCAGCCAATTACTTAGAGTGTGGAATTGACCTTTCTATACAAATTTGACAAATTTGTTCCCTGGGCTTGGACAAAGACATTAACTGGATATCACCATATAAAACCAGTCTCCCCATCTCTAACAAATGCATTTTTATATCAAAAGCTAAGAATGGGACACTCTCAGCCCACTTAATTAGCCTCGTTAGCACCGGTCCTACAATAGACAGGTACTTTTTTTCTCTTCCTCCTCGATTATAAATATCTTGATTCTGTTATTTCCACTCCAGCTCATCATCTGATGAAGTGGGTTTTACCCACAAAAGCTCGTGATACTATATATTTTTGTTAATCTCTAAGGGTGTGTCTACACTGCACTCTTATCTCGAAACAAGCTATTCAATTTGGGCTACGCAAATTGTGTAGCTTGTTTCGAGCATATTTTGAAATTGCTTATTTCAAAATTTGGTGCTGTATAGACAGAACCAAATTTTGAAATAAATCACTATTCCAAAACATCCCTTAATCCTCGTGGAGTGAGGTTTACAGGGAGTTCAAAATAGCATGCCTGTTATTTCGAAAGATAATTTGAAATAATGGGCTTGTTCAAAAGATGCAAAATAGCTATTTTGGAATATTGCAAGTATCCCAAAATAGTGCCGCTGTCTAGATGTACCCTAAGGGTACCTCTATACTTCAGAGGAAGATCAAAGCTTCTGCTGTTGATCTTCCAGGGTTCAAATTATCTGGTCTAGTTAAGACAGCTAATTTGAACTGAGGGGCACTCCAGTTGATGCCAGTAGTCTTGCTTTCACAAGGAGTAAGGGAAGTCGAAGGAAGAGTGTTCTCCCTTCGACTTCCTGCAGCGTGGACAGCTCCAAAACCTGAGTTAAGCTACTTCAACTTCAGCCATGCAATTAACATAGCTGAAGTTGCGTATCTTAATTCAACTTTGTCCTGTAGATGTACATTAAGGTGCCACAGGACTACTTGTTGTTTTTAAAGTTACAGACTAACCAGGCTACCTGTTTGAGACTTTTGAAGCAATAGTGACATCCAGTGGCCAATTTTATTGTACTTATTTTCATATGGGATGATCATTATATTTTCCCTGTTTTTAATTGATATGCTTATTTATTTTAGTTAAGTTCTAAATGGTGATCCAGCCCTCTGACAAGGAGTCAAAATTCCTCACTGGCCCAGCAGTTAAAAAGGTCCCAGGGCTCCTGGCCGATGCCAGAGTCCTGGGCCCTTTAAATTGCCAGCAGAGGCCTGCACTGTGTGCTCTGGGCAGCACTGAGGCTGTCTGGAGGAAGCTAGCCCCAGCCCCGCCTCTTCTGCTATGTCCTGTCCAGGGACATGAAGCCATGTCCCCAACCTTGCCCAGGGGCCAGGCGAGACTGTCGGCCGCACTGATTGTGATTTTATGTACTAACATCTTATAATCAGCACTTTTCCTTTAAAATGATGGTAACACTCCGGTCTCCATTTTTCAAATGTAGGCACCTGAATAGCATATCCAAACCCTTCATTTAGTTACTTAGACCAAGACACAAATTAGCAATAAATGGGAACTAAATCCTGGAAGTTGTGAAGCACCTTTGATTCCCACTGACTCAATAACACTTGATAGTGCAGTATTACACCCTGTGTGTTTGAGTTATTGCAAGTTCTAAACAATGACTACAAATATCATAATGAAATAAATAGGGCTTCCCCAGAACAAGATACTGAGTGGGGCAGATCCTCAACTAGTATAAATTGCTAATGCAGTGATGTCAATGGAATTATGTCTCAGATGGGTAGCCATGTTGGTCTGTAACTTTAAAAATTTACAGTCCTGTGGTACCTTGACTGATTATACCCGAGGATCTGCCCCAGTCTGAGAGCAGGAGTTAGGAACTGGCTTTTAGACTTGGTGATTCAAATAGAACATATTAGAATTAAACATAGTCTGGCAATATAGCAATTTTTTTTTTACAAATCTTTCATACTGGATCAAATCATTAAACTAATGTTAGATGTTTACCTAATATCTGACGAATCTCTGGCCATTCTTTCTGTGCTTCTAGGACAACCTTAAGTTTTGAGCACAAAGGAACATAATCCATATAGTCTATCAAAATGCGAATCACTTCTCCAACTAAATGTTTCAACCAAGGAACAGTAATAAAGTCACAGAACTGAAAGGAAAAACAGATTTCTCTTAAAACCCACCTTCAGTACTGACAAAGTGATGCAATTTTAAAGAATGTATTAATAGAAATAACCTGTAAACAACAGTCCTATACTGGTGCCTCATGTGGATGTAATAGATGACTTAAAAAGTCGTCTCCAACCTTCTCTAACTTACGCTTCTTTATTTGGTTGGACAGAAACCTGAAGGCTACTTTTCAAAATGTCAAAGATAACAATATCTTGATAACTTCTATTGTTTTATTCGACTTTGGTTTTAGGAGTAGAGTTAAACATCTCTCTTTAAAAAGTAAGTTTTCATTGCATGTATGCTGACGATTAATGTACAAACAATCTTACACCCAGAGGAAAACCTTGAGTACATTACTTCTTAGGTGTTCCTCATTTTTATCTACTAGTATCATAACTCCACATTTTTGGATATTCTTTGTATTGAAAATTTGCTTGAAGATATCCCTGAAAAATGGGTTTGGGGGAATCTCAAAATAGTCTATGATATAATCTGGTACCCTTGGAAATCTTTGATCAAAAAGCATCCAAATTATAAAATCCTCATGTGTGTGTCACTAATAATAGTTATGTGTGTTACCAATAACAACTTAGTGCCTCCTGATAGCTTTACTGGACCCTGGGCAAAGTGGGGAACTGGGGCACACAGCACCTGCAGAAAAGGCCGGGCCTCAGATGGAGGGGGTGGGGCTGGAGCTGGGCAGTCCTCGGTGCCACCTGGAGAGCACGGCACCTCCCCCAGGCAGCCCTCAGTGCTGTCTGGAGCGCACCATGTGGTGCTCCAGCAGAGATTTAAAGGGCCTGCCCACTGCTGCAGTAGCGGCAGTGGTGGCTAAGAGCTCTGGGCTCTTTTGTTTCACTGAGCCTCGAGGCAGTTGCTCCTTTTGCCTCCCCTGTTAGCAGGCCTAACTCTAATTATGTGGGAATGCCTGCTGGTAGCAGAATCCAAAAAGGCATCTACTTCCACTGAATGGGAATTTCATCATTGACTTCAGTAAAAAAAGGGATTGGTACCAAATGCAATTATATTTTTTTCTTTTAAACCCATCATTTATATACAAAACATATAAATGGTCTAAGAATGGTATGTCATAAGTACTGCATTTAATTGTATTGGCCCCATTTTATATGTCTTGTGCTTACATACTACACAGTCTTTCATCTGAGGATTTCAAAGCTTTATCCAAACATCAATAAAGCGAGTCTCCCAGCCCCCTTGTGACAGGTAGATATTATTATTCTATCTATAGGTGGAAACTGAAGTATAGACAGGTTAATTCTTACTTTTTTATTCCCCTCGCCCCTCCCCCCCACTAACTTTGGGAGTCTGAGTTATTGGGATACCCAAGTTCTGATTTTCAGAAGTGCTCAGTATGCACAGCTGCCACTTGACTTCAGTCAAAGTTGTGGGTTCTCACAGGCTCTGAAAATGAGGCCTTGGACAGCTCAAGCTGGACACCAAAAATCTGGACTTCCATAAATTTGGCCTAACATCTCATTCCTGGCAACTCTGTGAGTAAATCCATTGATTTAGACAGGTTTACCACATGAGTAGATAGTCACATACTTAAGAGTATGCAGGATCACGCCTTAAGTGATCTAACCCAAAACATACTGGCAAATAATTGGCTGAGTTGGGAATAGAACCCATTTTCCTGCCTTCCATCCTCCTCCCTTAAAATTGCTAGTCAATATTTCCTTCTTACTAGCTCCGACACAGTTGCAAAAGTAAAACTATTCTACATGTATTTTCTTTATCCCAGAATAAAAACTGAAGAATGGTTATTTTGTGTGTATGGGAGGGGAGGCGGTGTAGAGTCAACAAGTATGCTAGCATCATGAAATCTTAATGTCTGATTTAAAATATGAAATAAATGTAAAGCAAGGTTACCCTGAAGAGAAAAATGAAAAAGAGTAGAAAATGGGGAATGTGCTTACTGGAGTATCTTTTATTACACAAGATGTCCATCCTGGTAACACCTCCTCTTCTGGAAGTGACCACAGAAAAGAACTTCCAAAGATGTCGCCATGCATACAGTCAAAACACCTCTCTGCCTTATATCCATGATTTAACAAAAGCCTCAGCATTACCTCATCATTCAAAGCATACTGAATAGCACTGGGGAAATGAGTGTCATTCACAAGCATGAAGTAGCAATTGACATTTGCTCCATAAGATAGAAGCAACCGTACGATTTCATGGTTGCCAGCTCTCAGTGCTACAAGAAGACAATTTAGAGGATCCTTGTTTGGGTTTGCACCAGCTTTGAGTAACACTTCTGTGCAGAGAATGTCATTGTTAGAAACAGCAAAATAGAGTGCTGTTTTCCTTTCATCATCGTAGTTTTCAGAAATGTGTTCAGCCAGAAGAGTATTGACATCAAAATCATTTTCAATGAGGAGTTCTAGGCACTGCACATTCTGGCCATCTGCTGCTGAGTGAATGGGGCTTAACCCGCTTTTCTGGATTGCAGCCTTTGATGTAACAGGAATTAGATATTTCAGTGACCTAAAAAGATCATGAAGAAAATTTTCATCTGGCTAAAATCCACCCATGCATCAGTCCCCTTCCCAGACTCCAACTAAAATTCACCCAGACATCAACCCCTTTCCAGCCTCATGAAAAAACAGAATGTCCAGTTGTGACCTAACTAAACATTTCACCTCTGTAGTCAGTCAGAAACTGTGTTTGTTTATTCCCAAACAATTCCAAAAGAAAAATATCTGTGCCAACTTATACCATATGGAACCCTTTTGAAGGAAATGAGTTAAATCAGCACAGATTGTCCCAGTGACTTCCTTTTAGTTCTGCTAGGTTTTTGTTTTATATTTTCTATTGCATATGCTGAAGCCACATATAAGATTTAATTAAAACTAATATACATAGTTGTCAAGTACGACCTTTAAATTTGGACTTTTAAATTAAATCTTCATTACTGTGATGTAGTGCTAGTTGCAGAATTATAGTGGAGTATGTGAAACCTACAATTATACTCACAGATAATGTCCTTCATAAGCTGCTTTGTGTATAGGGAGCTGTCCTGCCTTATTAGGCACATTACCACTTCCTCCATATTCTAAAAGAAGAGCTATACAGTCTGGATTACCTCCTCCAGCTGCTTCAAATAGTACTGATGCACCATCATCTGCTAAAGCATGAACATCACCACCTGGTGGAAGGATATATAGGTAATAGTTATTTTCAAAGGAACTTGGAAGATACCTTTCCTGTACAATATCCTGAATTTCTTTTCTCTTCATGTTCAGTTATTAAAATGATGCCTCTAACTTCATAGAAAAATGTATAGTATTTTTTAGAAATTAAATGTAAAATTCAGCCATTGCAGATACAAATGGATATATACTAGGAGAGTGGAGAGAAATCACTTGAGTGACATTTGCTTTGAGTTGAGATACTTAACTAAGGCTTTGCAGTATTCTGAAATCCTTTTAAAAAACATGCTTAATCTCTGATCTGCATGTTAAAAATGTCTGGGGAAGGAGCAGAAGTAGTTCCTTCTTGACTGGAATGGATTGCTGTCAGTTGTCACTTCTAACATATCATACTAGAAGATTTACCAGGCACTGCTCAGGTTCTTCAGGGCAGGGGGCTGGAGGTGGGGCAGGGGGAGAAGGAGTCAGGGCAGAAGCAAGAGGAAGGGCTCAGGGAAGTAGCAGTGGCTGAGAGTCCCAGGCTCCTTTGCATTGCCAGGTCCCAGGGCAACTGCCCTCTTTTCTCCCCATCAGCAGGCTTGTTTATAAGGCCTAAAATATGTCAAAAATACTTAACAGTTTGGAGAGGCAACCTTCTGCACCAAAGGGAAAGGCATATTCATGTGAATAAGTGAACACTATGCAATTAATTCTTTTACAAAAGCAGGTCTGGCACTGATATTTGCTTGGATATACAGAAAAACTTTTAAAGAGGACAGTGATCAACAGTGGTAGTGTAGATGGCCTGAACACATGGTCAACAATCAAGGAGGAAGGTTGTGGGAAAATGTATTGCTAGAACATAAGACATGCATGTTTGACATTTTCCTTGCTTTCTGTTTATTTGGTCTATTTAGTTTGTGAGGGACCATGTCTATTTATGTGTTTGTACAGCACTTCCCTCAATGGTGCTACACAAATCTTTACCAAAGATTTTCTCAACACACACATTACAGTATAGAAAAAAGATTACATTATTCTCACACTTGTCCACAACATACAATACTTAGCTTAAAAAAATGAGAGCCTGCCATGGCAGTTTCACTGTCAGTTTGTTGAAATAAGAGAGCACAAAATCAGACTACTGTTAGTGCTAAGACTTGCAAAAGATACTTCATGGAAGGATGCAAAAGAACTGCATGAAGCTGCCAAAGTTGAAATGCTGTTGACAGCATCAGCAAAGGCATTTTAAGATTTTAACACAACCCCAGGGTAGCTGGAGCAAATGGAAATTCTTGATGTTGTCTCAGATATCTGTTGATCAAGTTTGCTGAAAGAGTTTGCAGAGAAGAGGTTCAGGACTGTAATTGCCAATCTTCCTGGGAAGAGAAAATATTACCAGGATAGATCAGAACAAAACAACTGTTTGCTCTAACAGAGTAGAATCAAGTGAAGAGTTTTACAGCATATTTGGGAAATGGATGCTTTGCTCACCAGGGAGAAGGGCACAGGCCACACATATAGGTGTATCCAGAAAACAGATGTGTAAATTGCTGCATGTGATAAGCATGAAGATGCCAATCAGCATGATTTTCATGGAATCAAGGGGAGTGCAAGAGGAACAACTAGAAAATATTCAGACAATGGAAATATGGTTGAACATTGGGAAATATTTTAGGACTACGAAGGTTTAAAATACAAATATTTTAAGACAACAAAGGACTTACCCCTTTTTTGTGCTTTTCCCATCTTGTTTTGGCTACAAGAGGTAAGCAAATGACATGGAAACATACATTCCTAATGGTAAGAGATGTATCTGCAGTGTTGGCTTCAACATCAGCATATATTCCTGATTGTTTGTCATGATTCCTGGTAAATTACCCCTTCTGAGACCCTCTTTCAGTCTCTGAGGCTGTGTCTAGACTGGCCAGTTTTTGCGCAAAATCAGCCACTTTTGTGCAAAAACTTGCCAGCTGTCTACACTGTCCGCTCGATTTTCCACAAAAGCACTGACGTTCTCATGTACGAAATCAGTGCTTTTTTGCGGAAAAGCTTTGACGCTCCCGTTCGGGCAAAAGTCCCTTTTGCGCCAAAACTGTTGCGCAAAAGGGCCAGTGTAGACAAGCTAGCTAAGACTTTTGCGCAAAAGCAGGCTACGCGGAAAAAAGCGGTTTGGACGCACCCCGTAGGAGCCCCGGACTTCCTGGTAACCCGAGCTCTTAAAGCACACGCAGGCTGCTGAGCGCACGTGGCAGGAGCGTGCCTCAGACCTCTTGCCTGAGGTCTGCCACGCTGCCCCTGCTGTGCCCAGCAGCCACCTTGCAGCGCAGCATGGCAGCTTCGGCCGAGGAGCCACCCGCACCCCCAGCGCAGGAGGCCCCCAGGGGCCGGAAAAGAAGGGCCCCATCCTGGTTGTCGGGGGAGCTGGAGACCCTCCTGGACTTGTGGCAGGAGGAGGAGGCCCTCCACAAGACCCACTCCCGGCGCCGGAGCGCCGACATCTTCGGCCGCATGGCCCAGGCACTCGCCCAGCAAGGCCATCCCGCCCAGACCCTCGAGCAAGTCCGGGCAAAAGTGAAGGAGCTGCGCCTGGGCTACGTGTGGGCCAGCGAGGGCCAGGGGGCAGGAGCAGACACCTGCCCCCATTACGACCGGCTCCATGCCATCCTTGCCAGCCAGCCAGCCCCGCAAGCCCCAGGCGTGGCCGTGAACAGCAGCGTCGCCCCGTCACCAGGACCACTGAGGCGGGAAAGGAGACAACAGCGCATCCGAGGTGAGGCCAGCATTGCCACCCAGCAGGCCCCTCCAGCAGCCCTGATGTCTCCCGTGCACCCTCCGAGGCCGGGAAGGATCCACCGGTGAGTCTTGCACTTTGCACTCACAAGGGCGGGGCGGGGGAGCCAGGCGCCCGGAGGGGGGAGGGGGAGAGCATGTCACTCAGGCCACGTGTGCTGCACGCTGTGTAGCATTAGGCAGCAAGCAGCCCGTCCAACCACGTGCAGCCTGGTGACCAAGCGGCACGTGGCCGCGGCAGGCAGCTGCAGGGCACGCCTGGGACCATGCTGCTCACACACATTCGGCAGGACCAGGGGGAAGGGTGGATGCCGGCTGGAACCAGCCAGGGCCCCAGGGACTCAGCCCAGAGCCCGCACCGCCGCAAGGGTGCAGCACGGAGAACGGCACACTGTCCCATGCCTGGCTGTGAGGCACAGCCAGCTGCTCCTGGGTAAACCGCAGCGTCACAGCCCTGTGAGCGTGGCCCCCACTGAGCCCCTCACCTGCTCCCGGTGCCTTGGCTGGCTCCCCGAGGGAAGTCCCCACTGCGGCCACACACGTCCCTGGGCTACATGTGTGAGGGATAGTGGGAGGGAGAAGAGTGGAAAGCACTTGGGCCGCCCCTAGGGCCGCCTGAGTTTTGCTGCAAGGATGGGACACTCCCCAGTCACTCTCCTGGTTCTGTCCAGGAGATATCCCACGCGATGGGGATCTGAGAGCCCAGACCACGTCTGCCAGATGTGCTCCCAGGCACTGTGTGGGGATTCATCTCGCTTTCCCTGTCAAATACCATTGATTAGCCCAAAGCCTCACAGCCTCCACCAGCAGGGAGTTCCACAGGTTAACGCAACACAAGCGCCCTCCACGGGGCCAGGACACAGACCGGGGGTTCCAATACATGGAGGAGTACCCTACTCCAGGGCGGTCCTCTATGCAAACATACAACACGGGGGCAGGGAACCGAGGGCCCAAGCCACACCACCCCTGTGGTGTCACCTGGGCTCAGGGTGGGGTGGAAGGCATGAGGTGTGGGGACAGTGGCCGGGCTGCCTGACTGACCCATCCTTTCTTCTGTTCCCTGCAGCGGGACCAACCAGGAGCGGGGGACCCTCCGGTCCGGCAGCAGCAGCACCCCCAGCTGCCCAACCACGGAGGCAGCGCACCCGACAGTGGGACCAGCTCCTGTGGCGCCACGTGCAGGCCGTCGAGCGGGTAGAGGCGGCCATCCAGAGGCGCACAGAGGAGGACCTGCAGTGGCGCCAGGGGGCCTGGGACACCTTCCAGGGACACTGTGCGGTCATGACGAACTCTGTTGCCAGCCTCTCCGCACAGATTGCCCATGCCATCCATTACGGCATGGCCGCGCCCCATGCCTCCGCCATCCCTCCCCTAGTAGTGCCCCCGCCCCCTCCTGTCCCTCCCCTTCCTGCAATAGCCCCTCCTGCCCCTGCTCCTGCCCCTCCCGCTCCTGCCCCTGCTCCTGCCCACCTCCCCATTCAGCCTGCCCCAACGTGGTCCACCCCCCATGTCCAGGTCCACCCCCGCAGGAGCGGTCGCAGGGGCCACTCCTCCCAGGAGTAGCTCTCCTCCCCCTCCCAGTTCAAGGTCTCCTCCCCCTCCCAGTTCAAGGTCTCCTCTCCCTCTCCCCCCTTTGTAAATAAAAACCGAACAAGTGTTTATGGTGAAACCAAACTGTGTTGTTGTGTGTTGGTAGGTAAGGGGAGGGAGGGGAGGGGGAAGGGGAGGAGAGGAGAGGGAGTTGTCCAGGGAAACTGAGGCGACCCTACTCCGGGGCCTGTGAGAACATGTCCATGAGGGCCTCCCGGATGCGCACCCCATCCTGGTGCGCCTGGTGGCTGGCAGCTGTGTGGGGCTGTTCGTAGGCGTGGCCCTCTGCTGCCAGCCATGCGGGAAGGAAGGCCTCCCCGCTCCACTCCACAATATTGTGGAGCACGCAGCACGTGACCACTACCTCCGTTGCATTCTGCTCACCCATCTCGAGGCGGGTGAGCAAACAACGGAAGCGGGCTTTAAACGGCTGAAGGCAAGCTCCACGGTTCGGGCCCGGTTGAGGCGGTCGTTGAACCGGGCCCGGTTCTGGTCCGGCCGCCCGTGTAGGGCCGCGTAGCCAGGGCTGCAGGGTAGGCGCGTCCTGATGACGCAGATGGGCATAGGCACATCCCGACAGTCAACTCCCACCGGGGGAAGTAGGTGCCCGCCTCCAGCCTGCGAAACAGTCCGGAGTTGCGCAGGATGCGGGCGTCGTGTGCCCTGCCGGACCAGCCCGTGTAGACGTCCAGGAAGCGGCCCAGGTGGTCCACAACGGCCTGCAGAACGATGGAGCAGTACCCCTTTCTGTTGATGAAATGGACTGCTCGATGCTCCGGGGCCCGGACGGGGCTGTGGGTTGCATCCAGTGCTCCCCCGCAGTTGGGGAACCCGAGGGCAGCGAAGCCGGCGATGGTAGCGTCCACGTCCCACAGGCGGATCACTCTGGGGAGCAGGACGTCGTTGATGGCGCGGACGACCTGCAGAAGGGTGCAGAGAAACACAGGGGAACACATCACATAAGGCAGGGTGAGTGTGCGCTCCCTTGGGCCCCCCCACCCGTGATGCCCTCTGTGCTCACGCATACACACACACCAGGGCCCCTCGCCCCACGGGCCCCCACCAGCAGGCCTGTGCAAGGGAGGGACGGTCCGAACCCTGGGTGACCCAGCATGGAGTCTTGGCTACCCCCTGGGCATCCCTGGGACTTACCTCCATCATGACGGCGCCGGACGGTGGATCTGCCCACCCGAATTGGTGTGCCACCGATCGGTAGCTGTCCGGGTGGCCAGCTTCCAGACTGCGATGGCGACCCTCTTCTTGACGGGGATGGGTGCCCGCAGCCGGGTGGTGGCTGTCTGGAGCGAGGGTGAGCCAGGCGCAGAGCTCCATGAACGTCCGCTTTCGCATGCGGAAGTTCCGGAGCCATTGCTGGTCGTCCCATTGCCCTAGGACCAGCCGGTCCCACCAGTCGGTGCTGGTGTCCAGTCTCCACACTCGCCTCTGCACCCTGGGGTGGGAGTGCCACAGGGACACCATGGCCTCACTGGTGAGGGGGTCCAAACCGATGGGCCCCTCCTGGTCCAGGAAGAGGAGGGCACCGACCTGGAGCAGCAGCTGCAGGCACTCCAAAATGTCTGACAGGGGCCAGAGCAGGCACATGGCCACCCCGGTTCCATGGCACAAGACAGAGGGCTAGGAAAAAAACCCTGGCAAAAGCAGTAGGTGGCCAAAGGCAGCGGTGTCCCAAAGTCAGAGGGCAACCACCAAACCTGCTTATGGCTGTCAGTCCCTGCAAGGGGCCCTCTAGCACGGAGCGCAGAGAAATGGCTGTCCGGGGAGATCCCTTTAAGCACGTGTCTGAAATGGCCACCAGTCCCGCCCCTGGAAAGGGCTGGTGCCCTTGTGCCCTCCGCAAAATGGTTCTGGGCTTCTGCTTTTGCGGAAAAGTGCGCCACCAATGTAGACGCGCTTTTCTGCAAAAGCGCATCGTTATCACGCGAACTCCGTGCCAGTCTAGACGCGCTTTTGCGCAAATACTTTTAACGGAAAAACTTTTCCGTTAAAAGCATTTGCGGAAAATCATGCCAGTCTAGACGTAGCCTGAGTGCATGCCTATTAAGCGGCAGGCCTATGCCTCTACAGCTCTTTGAGAAAAGTACCTGTGGACCAATAATTCCCTGACTGGATCTCTGAGTTACATGTCATGGGGCAAAGCTGGCTTCCAGCCTGCTCCGTAGGCAACCCAGCAAGCTCAATGGAGCCCAATAAGCCCCCTCCAAATGGTTGTGCTTCCTGATTGGGTAGAGAGGCCAAAAGACTGTTATTTAAGGCTTGCAACAGCAGTAGTACAGCCACTGCTTAATGTGAGCTATGCCTGCAGCAGTGCTTTTTGCCCCAGCCACAGGCTCCCTTATCCATTCTGGTATCAGAGGGGTAGCCGTGTTAGTCTGACGAAGTGGGTCTTTGCCCACGAAAGCTTATGCTCCAACACTTCGGTTAGTCTATAAGGTACCACAGGACTCCTTGTCACTTATCCATTCTGGTTTCTGAGTCCTAGCTCCAACTCCTGGTGACATCCCTGACTAGGACTCTGGTTTACCCTTCTGACTTCTGACTGCAGTTCTGATCTTCAGTTTGGCTCCTAATTCCTGCTTTACCCTTGTGTAGATGCCTGATTCCATGATGCTTGTTATTACCTGAACTGCAACCACAACCACCAGGCAAGATCCTGCTCCAGGTCCTAGGTAGGCCTCACATTACACCCCTCTGGCTGCTAGCCAAATTTTTGAGGAGGCCAGCTGGCTTGGCACCTGCACAAGTTTCCCACAGGGAGCCTTCAGTCAGTAGCAGTATGCAGTAATACATCAGCAGCTTCTCCAGAACAACATATGATTTATTATTTATTTTATCCCTCCTCAAGGATATAAACTTAGCTACTGTGTTTGAGAGCAAGTCCATTTTCTTGGTCACTGCTTTATCTTTCCTGACTAGTTTTGTTACCAGTCCCTTTCATCTAACTGTGCATTCAGGAAGGGTAATATCACCAGGGTACACTGAGAGGCATATAATAGTTATAAAATTATAAATGTTTCCTACTTCACCATGGCCTAATCATTTAAAGACAATGTTTATTTCCTTCCAACCAAATTAGCTGAAATCTGTGAATGAAGTCAAGCAATAGCCAATTTTATAGAGCAGTGTGTTTTAATGGACGGATTTTAGGGATGGAAGCAAGCAGCTCCTGAGTTCTAGTTGTAACCCTTCTGCCAGGTGAAGCCAGCAGCAGCCAGAGCAGGGTTCAATATCTAGGAGTACCTCTCTATCCATCCAACACAGAACTGGCTCGAGCCCCTACTCAATAACCTAGGAAATTCACACATCACCCTTGGGCACCTCTGGGAGGCAATGTTTCCCCACTCGCAAGCACAGAGTCTGAGTTTAGAAAATAAACTTTTAATAAAAGGGATGGAAGTAACTTGACTTTAATGTGGGAAAACACCACAGAGTTCAAAACCATGAGTAAAAGTCCTGTCCCAAGTAGATTGGGCAATGTCCTTTTTCTCTCAGGTTTTTAAGTCCAGCAATGTAAATGTCCCCTTCAAACACCCAACCTTTCTCTGCACCCCACTAACAGTTGCTGCCCTTGGTCAGGGCAAACGTAGTCTTTAGAGATGCATCTGCAGAGTTCGCCTCCCATCTTGAGTTGGGGGTGGGTGGGGGGTGTCATCAGCCTGCTCACTGCTCTCTGCTGGCCACTCATCATGCCGACACCATCCTCTGGCTGCTTGTCATGCCACCTCTGCTCTGCTGGCTGCTCATCATGCTACCATCGCCCTGCCACCCACCCACTGCTCCTGCTAGTCACCCTGCTGGCTGTCCACTGCTCCTGACAGCTGCCTTGCCAGCAGCTTGCTTGCTGCTGCTCCCTCTGGTTCACCAGCCAACCACTCGCTGCTTCTGCCAGCTTGTGATGGATTTGGCTCTAGGCCAAAACCAGTGATTTCAGCTCTTGGCCCAAAGCACAGTCCAGCCACAAGAAATGTCAGCATCCTCTGCAGTAAATTTAAAATAATAAAAGAGACTCCCTGTGGTGCCTATTTTAGCTCTATCATTGAAACAGTGGGGTAAAACAGGTTGAATCAGTCATGTATCCTGCTGATTCAGTCCTGCCCTCCCCACTTAACTTCACAGAGCTCTGGCAGTAGAGCCCTTGTCCATCCAAGTTTTTTTTACACTGACAGTGTCTCTCTCCTTTTGAACTGGGTTAAACAGAGTGTGGCTTTTCTGTACTCCCACAATAATTACAAGCATTGGCGATATTTCACATAGGGTTACCAGATGGTTTCAAAAAAATACCAGACACACTTGATCTCAGATCGGGAGTGGGAACATCTGGGAGGGGAGCGGGGCTGGCCTGGAGGACGTTGTGGGGAGTGGGGCTGGCCGGGGAGATCGGGAGGCAACCAGCTGGCAGGAAGCAGGGCTGGCCGGGAAGGGGTTGGGGGAGCGGGCCTGGCCAGGAGGGAACCGGCCAGCAGGCAGCGGGGCAGGCCAGGAGGTGGTCGGGGGGAATGGGGCTGGCCGGGGACAGGGGGAAGCGGGGGCAGGGGGAACTGGCCGGCAGGGAGCGGGGCTGGCCCGGGCGCACGCAGATCCCGGGGTGCTGCCCGTCCTGCGCACGGTCCCGGCAGGGCGCATGGGCAAGTCCGGCCCCGGGGATTCCATCCCGTCCTGGCCCCGGCCCTGCCCCCCTTCTCTCTACTGTGTAGTTGCGTACTGCCTGGCTGGTAGACATTCTCAAGCAGTGTGAGTGTATCTACTAGCCAGGCAGTACGCAACTATGTACTGATACTCGTGATAATAATAAAACTTACTTAATTAGAAAATACCAGACATTTATATGTCTGGTATTTTCTCAATTTGTTTCCCGGACAGAAAACTCAAATACCGGACTGTCCGGTTCAAAACCGGACACCTGGCAACCCTAATTTCACAATTCCTGCATGTAGTGTTATATACTTTATGTGTTATCATACTTTGTGATCCAACACCAGCCAAGTTGATTACAATGAGAAAAACACTGCTCCATCAGCTGAATATTTAACAAAACTAAACAAAAGCAGAAGTAAACAGTATTTACATAGATACATCCAGGGTCTCTCCTCACTTCTAGCTGTAAGGGACACTTCCTTCAGATCCTGCTTACATCATCTATATTCTGTCATTGTCTCACTTTATGACCTAGTGTGTATTATCCCATCCATAATATGGGTTCATAATACTTACCTGCCTACCTCACAGGCATGTAATGAGGATGTGTGCAAAGTGCACTGATACTGTAAAAAATATTATTCTAAATAGTCAAGCACTTTAGAGAATAAATCCAATGCTACACTGACATGCTACAGTATGCATTCTGCCTGATAAAATGGACATATTTCAGGACCATCTGGGCAGGATGACACTAACCCATTCAGATATCTGAGTCTATGAAAAGAGAAAGAAATCAGGATGGAAGGCACTGTGGATTGCCAAGTTCAAGATACATTTGTACAGTGCTTTGAAAATATAAAGTGCTATGTAATTTCTAAGTACAGTTAGGAATTAATGTGTGATATAAACTGATACACTGTAGCTATGAAACAGCTTGCAGAAGGCAGAGTAAATAGATAAAGCCAATGTTAAATATACTGAAATTTAACTAACTGGGAAAGCCCTGATGAAAGTGGCAACGTAAATTAGTACTTTAATTACATGTTAGAGTAATTTAAAATACAAAAGACTATTCTTTGAGTCTGCAACTAACAAACTTCAATCATTGCTATAAACATAGACTGCTGATAATATGAACTCTAGCAGAAGCTTTAAACACATTACTATAGAACTTTGTTATGTCGGTATTTGGAAAGTAGATCATATGAAGCTCGAATTATTAATTATAACAACTTAACTAATGAAAATTGATTAAGTGAGTATACAGTTGCAGTGCACAGCTGAAAATTGCTCAGTGTCCGTAGAAAAGTATCTATATAAAACACTCATCATGGTTGTCATGTAATTATTTTTTATTTCTGCAACACACTTTCAACTGTTGTCTCTTCTAGCATTTAAACCAATTGTAGCATATTTTAACCCCAAATCCAAAGGTTTCAGTGATCTACAACTCGATATAAAGGGACTGCTGAGGTGGAAATAGGGAAAATGTATGCTATGTCTACACTTAACTGAATGGTTAAGTGAAGAGATTAAAAAGACTTGGACTTTTCAGCTTAGAAAAGAGGATACTAAGGGGCATATGAGAGAGGTCTATAAAATCATGACTGACATGGAAAAAGTGAATAAAGAAAAGTTATTTACTTATTCCCACAATATAAGAACTAGGGTTCAAAAAGTGAAATTAATAGGCAGCAGATTTAAAATGAACAAAAGGAAGTTTTTCTTCACTCAGCGCACAGTCAACCTGTGTAACTCCTTGCCAGAGTATGTTGTGAGGGCTAGAACTTTAACGGGGTTCAAAAAAGAGCGAGATAGATTCATGGAGGTTATGGCCAAAAATGGCTATTAGCCAGGATGGGTAGGAATGGTGTCCCTAGCCTCTGTTTGTCTGGAAATGGATGACAGGAGAGGGATCATGTGATGATTAGCTGTTGTGTTCCCTCCCTGTGGGGCATCTGGTATTGGTCACTGTCAGCAAACAGGATACTGGGCTGGATGGATCTTTGGTCTGACCCAGTATGGCCGTTCTTATGTTAAACCATGACAGTGGTTCAGCTGCAGCATAATAGTGCTTCACTATAGAACAGACACTTGCTATGGTGACGGGAGGGCTTCTCCCTTTATTGTAGTTAATCCAGCAAGAGGACATGGGAGTGTCAGGGTGAGGACTCAGTTTCAAGTCTTTTGTAGGAACCTGGTCTCTGTCTGGGCTCCTGGACACAGGGAGAAGACATTATCAAGTTGCATGTACTGTTTTGCCAACCCCAAGAGATCAAAACTCATAAATCAGTCCTTTGCCCCTTAAAAAGAGAATGGCTTCTTTATCTCACAGATAAACCTACACTTTGGGATATTTTGATTTGGCATTTAGTGTTTGAGGTCTTTGGCTGAACTTGGGGCACATTTTCTAGATTTTCTCCACAAACCATGCGACCAAAAGTCTTCCTTTAAAAAAAAACACAAAAAGAAACCTGGGAATCTCTTCTAATACCATGCACCAACAAAGACACATAATGTACTAAGTCAGAGCAATCAGAGTTGATATTGGTGCCATGAGACATCAGGTAGTGAACTTTACAGATCTGGCTTAATACTAATAATGTGGCGGGGGCTTTCAGGGAAAAAAAACCCCTCCAATTATCAGGAGGCTTGTGATCAAATCAGGGAAGTTGGCATCAGTAATATCTAGTCAGTTTCACAAAATGAGTTAATAGTTTCACAGCTTGCACCTATGGATAGGATGGCTCTGTGCACACCTCCCCCAGGCCACAGGGATGTGCTAGCAGCAGCATGGAGCTAGCAGCAGGAAGCCACTCTAGCCCTGCTGCACTGGTGGATCTGGCAGGTTTTAAATCACTCAGGAGTGGCAGACCACACCAGGGGATGCATATGTGAGAGCATGTGAACCAGCAGGAGGGGCCAGGAGATATGCAGGGGGGCACAGCAGGGTACCTGCTGGCCCACTAGGAGGATTTGAGGACTGGCACTGGCCCTAAGGTAAATTGAGTTTGAGACCCCTAATTATTATAAAGGAGAGTGTAGTGGTGTATGCATTCCCCATAACTGGGGAGACCACATTCCACGGTGCAGACATTGCCTCCTCGGCCACAAGGTAGTTGGCTGTCTCTATAATCCATGAAACTTCCCCAGTCTCCAGGTAACCCCGAGTCCATAAGTGGCCCTGCTCGCCGGGCAGTGTGGCCCAATGGCCAGAGTCAGTACATAGCCCTCAGTGCAGGGTAGTATGGCTTACTAGCCAGAATCAGTAAATGAGCCCCAGTCCAGGGCAGTATGGCCCACTAGCCAGCGTCCATGAATAGCCTTCAATTCAGGGCAGTATGGCCTACTGGCCAGGTCAGTAAATAGTAGCCCTCCATTCAGGGTAGTATGGCCTACAGGCCAGAGTTAGTAAACAACCCTCAGTCCAGGGCAGTATGGCCTACTGGCCAGGTCAGTAAATAGTAGCCCTCCATTCAGGGTAGTATGGCCTACTGGCCAGAGTCAGTAAATAGTAGCCCTCAGTTCAGGGTAGTATGGCCTACTGGCCAGAGTCAGTTTGGTCAGGGGCTAATCCCCTGGTAGGGGGACCCGGGCCCATTCTGCTCCACCGGGTCCCAACCCAGGGCCCTGTGAGCAGTAGCATGGTCTGCCACTCCCCCTGTGGGGAATCCAGCAGAAACACGCCAAGGATACCTGGGTGGAAGAGGCTGCTCTGGCACACGCCCTGGGTTACTTCCTGCCACTTTGGTTGGATCAACATCCCACATGGTAGCTGGGTCTTCCGGCTCTCTGGTAGCCGCTTCTCCCTAGAATTCCACGGGGGTTGCGTTGTGGCTGTCTCCTGGGTCTCTGGTTCCCACCGTTGGGGTTACTAGCTACAGCAGTTCACGAGCTCCGGTGGGAGGTCCTTCTCCTTTGCTGGCCAGCCCAGACAGAGCTGCTCTGCTGTCTTTTGTGCTGCCCCAGCATTTGGAGCATGCCCAGTCTGGGTGGAGGGGCAGGACTTCCTCCGCCCACAGTCTTAGCCCCACCTGCTTTAGTGTGGGGTATGCACTCCATCACAGAGGGCCACGTAAATCTAAGTAGAACCTTGTGTAGGCCACATTCTACATATTGTAATAAGATTTAACATCAGCAATATTAATTTATATTTTAAATTTACTTGTTTCAGAGGTATTTAAACAGCTTGTTTTTCTGTACCGTATTGTCTATTTACATACTTTTATAAATTAAAATGATGTAAGCATGATGACAAAACACTAATGAATCAGCTGTGGGCCTTATGGAATGCTCTGGTGGCCTGTGTATGGCCCATGGGCCATAGGTTGGGCACTCCTAACCTAACTTTTTAGCGTAGACTTGCTCTTTAGTCTTCCTTGTATGTTAACTGGCTAGGTGACTAAACACAAAACATGACACATTTTTCAAACTATCCAAAGAAAAATTATGGAACTAACAAGGTACCTGTTCAATTTCACTGTACAAGCACAACTCTTTTAGTTACACCTTAGATCTTTCATTGGTAAACTATTCATCTAAATGGCAAGGGCTTAAGGGTAAGTATGTTGTCTTTACACCTGTCTGTAAAAGCTTTAGTATACTATGGCACTATAATATAAATTAACAATAATGTTTCAAATTTACTTACATAGCACTTTTACCATTGATCTTAAAGGATCATTGTCCCTGTTTAACAGTTAGGAAAACAAATACAGAGATCTTAATTGATTTGTCAGAGGTCACATAGCAAGTCAGTGGGAGAGACACAGAACTCATGTCTCCTGGTTCCCTATAAAAACAATACCATAACAATAATGCAAATGACAGCTCCTTTGAGATTTCCTGCCTTCCTCCCTCATCTACCTTTATGCTACCGAAAGGAGTAGGAGAAATTGAGGCTTCAGAAAGAGGAGGAACGCAACACACGTGAAAGAGTTGCAGTCCATTGAGGTTAGATATTAATGCTATCTACCCACTGAAATCCAGGGTTTCTGACTTTCTTTGGTGCCAAGCATTGGTTTCCATTCATGGAAAGTCATTAAATAGGCTTCAAAAAGCTGCCTATTGGGATATGTCTACACTTCAGTAAGAAATGTGCGGCAGCAAACCTCAGAGCCTGGGTCAACTGACTTGGGTTTGAGAGGAGAGGGTTAAAAATTGCAGTGTAGACATTTGGGTTTGGGTTTGGGCTGGAACTCAGGTTCTGCAACCCTCCCCTTTTGAGGGGTTTCAGAGCGGAGCTCCAGCCCAAACCCAAACATCTACACTGCTATTTTTTGCCCTGTAATGTAAGCCTGAGTCAGCTGTCCCAGGCTCTGAGACTTGCTGCAGTGGATTTTGATTGCCATGTGAACATGCCCTTGCAGTTTCCTGGTGATCACAGAACAAATAACCCAGCAATGAGAAGGTTATTGTTAGAACCAAGGTGAAGAAATAGAAAATCAAATGGGGAACCAACACTAACAAGCTAAAATTAAAATAGATTTTTAGACCAAAATTGCTCCCCAGCTCATTGTGATCTTCAATATTTATTTTTCTAAAAATATTGCAAGATCAGTGACACCTCCATTTTAATGTGAACAAATATATGTGACCTCACATATGCTATGGTAACCAGACAATTTGTCTGCAGTTGCTGAGGCACAAACGTTTACCTGCCTTCATACCTTTATGAATAAGATGTTCCAGCACATCACAGTGACCATATTCAGCAGCAACTCCTAATGGCGTAACCCCATAACCATCTTTCAAGTGTACATTTCCTCCATTCTTCAGAAGTAGAGAAACAATCTCTTTGCAGCCTTGTTTTGCAGCTTCATGCATTGCTGACCAGCGTTTTACGCATGGCTGGTGGATGCGACAGTTGTATTTAATCAGCATCAGTACCATTTCATAAGAGCCCTGTCTCACAGCTTGAAAATATTGAAAAAGAAGGAAAAAGAAACAGAGAGATCTTGTTACACATGCCGAAAGATGAATTGTCAGGCTTACATTTTTTTTCAGTGTTTGGAGAAAAGTAAGCTGGTCAGCTGGCCTTCTATTCAACACTATGTTGATATAAATTCACTACTTAACTAGTTTGCCCATTCTTCTTTCCAACTTGGTTCTAGTGTATAACATGCACTACCATTTGTCACAGTTGAATAAGGCCCCTTACTTTTAATGCTAAAGAATATTCGGCAGTGTTCCCCCAGTGTTCCAACTGTATCCAACTTAAGTCAGTTTCTAATGTTAATGTCTAAACTGATGTTTGCTGGATGTTGCTAGCCAAGATAATACTGACATCTGTTATACTTGAAGGCCAAACCTGGACTTTCGTGGATCCAGCTGTGAAATTTGAAATGTGAAATTTTAATGGACAACTAATCAACTCAAGACCAGCACAACTTACCTGTCTATGTGAAACTTTTCTATTCATGTATATTTTGCTACCCAGATCAAGAGTGGTTAGATTTTAACATTTAACAGTAATATTTCTACCTTATTTTCATATGGTTCTAGACTTTTTTGTGCTTTGTTTTGACTTTCACATTTAGTATGAGTTTGGTAGTATATCTTTAATCTATAATGGAACTTTCATTGATTTCACCAAGATTCTTGCCTTCACGGGATAGCATGATTTTCACCCTGAATTTTTGGACAAATCTCCATTATTCTGTGAAACTCCAAGGCCTCAGCAATAATAACCTGTCATAAATGTTTGAATACATTTACAAGATTCCCCATCAAAAACATTCTTGGTGATTATTTAGTTTCAGCTGATCTCTATTCTGTGATTATGATAATAACGGGATTTTATGGAATGCACCTAACTTGAGAGTTCTCTAATCTGTAGTTCTCTTGGGGCTTGTCTACACTACAGAGAAGATCAATGCTGCCACAGTCAATCTCCCAGGGTTCAAATTAATGGGCCTAGTAAAGACCCACTAATTCAAACTGAGAGGATGCTCCCATTGGCATTGGTAGTCCTGCTCCTCATGAGAAATAAGGAAAGTCAATGGGAGCATGTGCTCCCATCAACCTCCCACTGTGTGAATAGTGCCAAAATGCAATTTAAGATACTTGGACTCCAGCTATATAATTAACGAAGCTAGAATTGTGTATCTTGACTTTCCCCTTTAGTATAGAGCTGGCCTTATAGAGTAAGTTCAGGAGTCATTAAGTTAAATTAAAAGCAATACTGAGTTTCTTTCTATATTGAATGGTAAGTGCTTGATGATGCTCTCAATGACTTCACTGGGACTAGCACTGAACCGTAAGGTGCAGAGCACCCTACATGCCCATGGACTCAATTGCAAATGACAACAGCCTCATAGGGTAAGAAAACTTCACAGGCAAAATTCCACCTTTCAAAAAATCATAAATAGAAATTTCCAGGAGAGTAAATTTAATGGGGAAGAAATGTTTTTTTCTTGTATTCATCAAACAGCAATGGCTATAAATATCTTACCTTAAAAGTACTATGGATTTGCAATTACTGTACTGTAATACAAAGTAATACATTTTAAAGAAACTTTTACAGAGCTTTTGTGACTCAGGCCTTAACATTTTAATACACTAATTGCTTCATTAGGTATTCTTGGGGGTTAGATTTGGTAAAAGTTAATACCCATCAAATGTAACATTTTAATAAACTAATTATATTTCAGCATGTATGATGATGGGAATGTATTAATTTTACAGATTGATTTTCTTCATAAGACCTTGGGTACTTTCATTTTTAACAACAGCTAGAAGCTGGTAAAGCTAAATTACTAATATATGGTAACGCTTATTTAAATATATCAGTAGAAAAAGTTCCAAAAGAATAATCTGTCTTTGAACTGAATTTTCACTTACTAATTTAGTTGCACACCATTTCCCACATTTTGCTGAAAGTGAAAATAACTAACTACTTCTGACAAAGTCAGCCTATAAATATAATAAATTATACTATATATATTCTCCAGTAGGCCATCCCCAGTCACAGACAACTACTTGTAAAACATCCAAGGTGATAAGCATTTGCTTATCGGATAGTAATGTCGACTAGTCAATTCTCTCCCTTTGCTGCCTCTATGAAATAGAGGCAGCAAAGGGGGGGGAGGAACATTTCAAAGTGGCAGCGCTGCAGGGCGGCACTGCCACTTTGAAACCCCAAGGAGGCAGCTGCACAGCTGATCCTGGGATCAGGTGTGCGGTGGGCTTCCCCTTTAAAACACTGCCTCTGTGGAGATTTAAAGGGGCAGCCCTGGAGCCCGGGGTCAGCTGGGGATTTCTAACAGATCCCGGACTCCCCGCGACACTTTCCCAGGACCCAGGATCAACTAGGGAGTCCTCAGCTGACCCCGGGTTTCCAGGGAAGTGCCCAGGGAATCCAGGGTCAGCTGGGGACTCCCCTGTCTCCCCTCTGCATCACGTGGGCTCCCCTGCCTCCCCTCTGAATCATGTGGAGGGGCAGTTTCAAAGGGGCAGCCGCCGCACAGCTGATAAGCTGTGCAGCCACTGCCCCTCTGAAGCTACTGCCTCCGCACAATTCAAAAGGGCAAGAGAGCCCATAGCATGGACTCACAGTCCCCTGCCTCCATGGCTTTGAAATGCACAAGAGCCCCAGTTGTGGACTCTTGTACATTTCAAAGCAGGCACCTGTGTGCAGCCCAGAGTCAGTGGGACTTCCCACTGGCCCTGGGCTGTACGCGGAATTCTGCATTCCTGCTTTGAAATGTACAAGAGCCTACTGGGGCTCTTGTACATTTCAAAGGAGGAATGCGGAAGTGCCTATTGATTAGTCAATGGAAATTCCATCAACTAGTCGACTAGTCAATTAACCACATTTTAACATCCATAGTCTTTACTAGACCTGCTAAATTGAACACCAGAAGATCAATCTCTGGCACTTAAGTATAGATGTAGCCTCATCTGGGCAGTGAACTTGGAGGACAAGACCACCCCTGGGGGAGTGCAGGGTTCAGGACAACTCAACTCCCACTGGCTTGGAAGGGGATTTAGGGCCTAGGACAAATCAGCCCCCCTGCCCACTTGATGACCCTTCTCTACATTGGTGATTGGATGGGAGGAGGGATCCAGCCTGGTGCTGGGCTGATTGCTGCTGCTATATGAGCCTATTGTTGGCCATAGTGCCAGGATGATTCAGGATTCTGGCTGGGGTGGGGAACTTGCTGCACTGAAATGTGCGTAGCCTAGCTCACCACTGTCTCCACTAACTTCTAATAAGCTAGCAGGCCTTTAGGAAGTGATGGATTCATCTTCCAGAACCAACGGCACTGGCCAGTTGCACCAGCCCATGGGGCCTCCCAAAATGTGGGACCCAGAGTGGTTGCCCTGATTTGCCCTTTCTAAGGGATGACTCTTTTGGAGACTGAATACAGTTCTGTCCACTGAATAAGTTTTTCATATAGTATGAGTGGAAATTCCCCAGGATATCTTGGCAATCTCTTGGTAAAAGGTAGTTGGTAAAACTTCTTAGAGACAACTCCTAATTACTTAAAAGCTATTTTGAAGTACTTTTCCTGAATGTATAAATTTATTCCTTCTGTTTAGTCTATAGATCAACTCCTTTTTATAACCATGTTTTTTTGTGCTTTCTTAGCCCAAACTCTATTTGTTCAACTTAAGAATGTATTTCATTATTTTTGCCTACATTTTATCTGATATTTATAACTCTATGGACATAAATTGATTACTGTGGGAAGAAACCTAACATGAGTGCTTCTGAAACATGCCCCTATAACATCATGCAAGGTCTCCTCCTACACTCACTTCAGTTAGTACCAAAGCTCTCATAGACTTTGACAGTGAGGGGATCAGACTCATATGTCTACATGGCAGGATTAATAGAATTTGAGTTAGTGGGCCCTGGATTTGTTAACATAGGGCTTGAGTGCCTATACTCGTTTGTAGCCATAGGTTAGGAATTGTTGAACCATGGATCCAATCTGGGGCTTCAGTTTCTACACTGTATTATGCAGAGCTAAATACAACCTCCATATCTCAGACTTTCTAGCACCCTCTCAAAATATGGTCCCTAAAATCCCTTTGTTCGTGGCACGATGGGAAAACTTTACTGTTCACCAAATTTGTCTGTCTAGAGCAGTGTTTCTCAAAGTGGTCTGCGAAACCACTTTGAGAAACTTGTTAACTGGCCACTCTGGTGTGTTTACTTACTGGTGCCACGGCCACAGAGCTTCACTGCTCCCATTGCCTCAGTTTCACTGTTTGCAGCCAATGGAAGCTGTGGGGAGTGGTGTAGGCCGGGATGCTACTTCCTGCAGCTCCCCTTGGCTGCAAATGGTGAAATGGAGTCAACAGGAGCAGTGAGGCTCCATGGGCACGGCTCTGGTAAGTAAACACACCAGAGTGGCCAGTTAACAGGTTTTTCAAAGTGGTTTCGCAGACCACTTTGAGAAACACTGGTCTAGAGAACAAAGAAAGTTGGAGCATGGGATTGTGGAATATTTCTTGTAGCTACTCCACTCATGCAGGATCCTAAGACCCTGAGTCTGAGCCCTGCATCACCACAATTTTGTGTTGATGGAAGGGGGGTTAGAGTTGAGCTTTAGGGTACGTCTAGACTACATGCCTCCGTCGACGGAGGCATGTAGATTAGACAGATCGGCATAGGGAAATGAAGCCGTGATTTAAATAACGCTTCATTTAAATTTAAATGGCTGCCCGCTCTGCCGATCAGTTGTTTGTCGGCAGATCGGGCAGTCTGACGCGCCGTCGACAAGGAAGCCTTTGTCGATCGCGCAGGTATGCCTCGTGAAATCAGGTTTACCTGCGCTGATCGACAAAGGCTTCCTTGTCGACCGCGCACGCCCAGACTGCCCCGATCTGCCGACAAACAGCTGATCGGGCAGAGCGGGCAGCTATTTAATTTAAATGAAGCCGCGATTATTTAAATCGCGCTTCATTTCCCTATGCCGATCTGTCTAATCTACATGCCTCCGTCGACGGAGGCATGTAGTCTAGACGTACCCTTAGTTAGAATGCTGGGCATATGCTGCAGTGTAGACATACCTATAGGGACCAGAAAGTCAACAATTAACTCTGAAAACTTACTAAATTAACACAGATTTGTTATGGTTGGCTTGCAGGAAGACAGAAGCTGGACACAATCAAAACTCCGCGAGTTACATTGATTTAACTAATAGAAGGAAGCCATTACCAATGAGAAGGGGAGTTTCTCCTTTATTGTTTGTGGTATTAGGCCAAACTCCCTTTTCCAATAAAGTTCTTACATTTCCAACAAGACCAGCTTTTGCTGCCAAAGTTAATGGTGTTTCTCCATCGCATGTTTTGTATTCCCACATCGATTTATAAGATGCTACAGTTCAGGAAGTAGAAAATAAAACACAAAATTAAAATGACAGACATTTAGGATATAACACAAATGCCATGTTGATAAATATCTGCATGAAAATTAATTTAAACTCTTCTCTGAATAATTGTACTTTTGTGAACAAAGTCATTCAAAATGGACCAACTTCTCTGCTGGTGTACATTGTTGCAGCTTCACTGAAGTTAACAGAGCTATGTCAATTTACACCAGAAGAGAATTTGGCCCATATAACTGACCAAGCCATGCAACAGAGGAGAGTTTTCTCATACATTTTGCAGTTATTGATTCTATTCTTGTCTGTCTATTGTTCCTTGGGTTTTTTTCACCAATCATGTCTTCCATCTTTCCAGTCTCATAGCCCTCTGCGGGGTCTTGAGCTCACTTACCATCCAAAATGATTTCAAGTATTTGCTGAATTGGCTGAGCTGCAGCCTCATGAAGTGGGAACCAGCCTCTTTCATCAGCTTCATCCAAAGCATATTTATGTTTCACATCATTCTGAAGATCTAATATTTGGCCTGAAATAAAATATAGTGCATATGTGAAAAAATAGGACAATCTAAGTGCTTTACAAAATTAATATTTTATTTCAATATTTGTACCTTGTCTTATGGCTGCTACAAGTTTCCTATTTTGATCACTGGGTGGTACAAATCTGTTGAAGGGATGAGAAATGATATCAAGTATACATAATATAGATATATTACATTAAAACACAATTTTTAGTGGTTTTAATCACCTGTTTCCATTGGTTTCAATTTTAGGTTTATATAATCTCAGCTACAAATCTTGATTCACCATGTGACCTTGCAGAATACTCAGGAATGTTATAAAGGGTGAGAATTTGAAGTTACAGACTTGGACCCCAGGCTTCAGGCCAAAGATGACCCAGGCCTGCTGATAGTAGGGTTGGGAGCAGAATGAGGGCAGCCCGCTTCATCAGTGTTACTGAGCATGCTTATCCATGTGAGCATGCCCAGCACAAGCCAAGCGGCAAACCTGGGGAGAAGGGCACATGATCCTATATAGCCCGCTCATCCATTGCCAAGGCTCATCCTCATGCAAGTTATAGACATAACCAAACAGAGCTGTGCTTAGACCTATTCAGAGCAGAGCTCCATGATACAGTGGTAAAAATGCCAGTGGCTGCCAGGACCCTGAGATACTATGACGAGTACAGCAGCATAAGGGTGGGAATCAGCCAAATCATAAATGGAAATGGACAGTGGCACCAGTCACAGGCTTCAGTAAATAAATAGGCTCTCTTGCACAGACAGACCCTTACTTACATAGAGTTCCAGCAATCCCATTATAGGATTAGAGTCATACATTGAATTAGATGGTTAACACCTATCTGTCTTCATCCTCATTTTCAAATACTGTACAGCATTTTACAAAAACTTTTTCAACTTATAGTGATCAGAAACATATGGTGGCCATACAACTCCCTTTAAAGCCAAGTTTTGTTTCAAAAATAGAGGTAGCTAACAGGTAATATTTTCAAAATCATCTTAGTGACATAGAAATTGAAGACCCATTTTCTAGAATAATGTAAGTATTTAGGTGCCAAAGTCTCATTGAAAGCCCATGGGACCTGTGGGCTCTTAAATTATTTAGCACTTTTGAAAATTTTACTCAACATCTATAACTGAAATACTACCTCCATGTTATGTCTGAAGGTAGTTGGCTCAAACAGAAAACAACCTATGCTAATAAGTATGTTAATTATTTTAAAAAATACTAAATATGCCTTTAATGCAAAACTTAGTAGTTTTGTTTTTCACAATTAAAAACATGTAACTGTACTACAGTTCTAACACTTTTGCTGTTTTAGGGTCCAACCCTACATTTCGTCTGTAAGAGTAATTCCCATTGACTTCAGTAAGCATTTTGGGAGTGGAAGTGCTATGAGATCAGATAGTTAAATACAATTTCTTGAGTTACTATAATTGGGTGAAATTTTGACAGGCATTGCACAACTATCCATCAGAAAATCCATGGAGAGTCATGAGACAGAAATGTCTTCCTGTATTCTGGCTCTTCCCAATGTCTGGTACAGACCATTCTGCAAGACCTCTGCTGTGAGGTGGAATCTATGAATCAGAGGTGTGTTCTGCATGTTTGGGTTTATGTCCAATACTCTTGCACAGAGCTTTTCCTCCCCCACTCTTGCCCCCACCTACACAGACATGTATTTTGCCTTGGGTTTCTCAGCTCTAGATTCTGGAGGCTCATTAAGGACACAACCCTGAAATCAATGGGATTACTCACATCCACAAAGTTAGTCGTATGCATGAATCTTTGTTCCATCCAGGCCTAAAGCTTCTTTTACAAAATATACATGTGTCAGTGTGGCTACTATGTCATTTTCTGCACACTGGCCAGTATTCTCCCCAGAAAGCCTTTTAAATGTAGTTATAACTACAGAATACTTAGGGTAATGTCTACATTGCAATATAATCCTATGCTTTGAATTCAGACTCAAGTCTACCCTCCTTCCATCAAGCCACACTAATCCCAGGGCCCAGACCCATGCCCACAACAGGGTACAGAGTCTGAGCCTGAGTCACTCAGGGTTCAAGTGCACTGCACTTGCGCTCTGGAAGTCCACCAAAAGTATTCTACAATCCCATGGATGACTTTCTTTGTCCTCTGGCCAGACAAGTTTGGTGGACAGTCATGTTTTCTTACGATTGCACTACACAGAAAGGGCTAGAGCAATCACATTTTGAGAAGGGAGTTAGGAAGTCTGGTGGGGTATGTCTACACAGCAAAGTTATTTTGAAATAACAGCCCTTATTTTGAAATAACTTTACTAGAGTCTACACAGCCAAACTGCTATTTCAAAATTAAATCAAAATAGCAGAGTGTTTATTTCGAATTTGGTAAACCTCATTCTACGAGGAATAATGCCAAATTCGAAATAGTTAATTCGAAATAAGTGCTGTGTAGACACTTATTTCAAAATAGAAGGCCTCCAGCCTTCCCAGGTGCCCTGGTGGCCACTCTCTCTCCTTCCCCCCATCCCCGGAGCCCTTAAAGGGGTAGAGTCTGGTCACAGTGCCTGTGCCAGCTCCAAACCTGCCAGCCCAGAGCAGTCACTGCCCCTGACCCAGTGGCCCCAAAATATGAGCCAGCAAGCCACTGGCAGCCAGCCCTCCACTACTCTCCAGGAGCAGTCTGCCAGCTCCCAGGAGCCTGCCAGGACCCGGAGAAGGTGGGCGCCTTCCTGGTCCAGGGTGGAGATCATGGACCTTATTCAGGTTTGGGGGGAATGCCCCCAATGTCCATGATCTCTGCACTAGATGGAGGAACGTGGCCGTCTATGTCAGGATAGCTGCCAGCCTGGCCACCAAAGGCCACATGCGAACCCAGGAGCAGGTTCGCATGAAAATCAAGTTGGTCTGGCAAGACCCGCAACCCTGAGCCCTGAGCTTCCCCTCCCCCTTCTTCCCCTTGCTTCCCCCTTCCAGCTCCCTCCTCCCAGGTTCTCCCCTCCCCTCTCACACCCTCTCTCCTGCCTCCTTTCCCCAGTCTCACCAGAGTTTCATTCCTTTCCCCACCACCGTTTTGTTAAATAAAGAGAGTTTGTGTTTATGAAAATATGAGTATTTTATTTTACATCAGGAAGGGGGGTTAGGGAGGGGTAAGTGGAAGGACGTGAGGGAGGAATGAGGCACAAGCCCCCAGTGAGGCAGACCAGGGAGGCTCTTAGTGTCTCCTCAGGGTGGAAGCTCTCCCGCAGGGCCTCCTGGATCCTGACAGCCCCGCGATGGACCTCCCAGATAGCACCCTGCAGCAAGTGCAGCCAGGCTCGCAGCAATGTCTCCATGAGAAGCATCAGAGTGCCCAACGGCTCAGTCCAAGAAGCCAACGTTGAAGACAATCTCCTCCTCCCAGGATGTCTTGCAGGCAGGTACTGATTCTACGGAGGGCACTTCTGGTGAGTTCACATTTTTTATCATGCTACAAGTAGGTTAAGGCAATTGGGTGTGATCTGTGCCAGCCACAGTTACTACACAGCAGGGAGACCCCAGAATAGCTTGTTAAGGTGTCTGGAGATGGAGTGGGAATCCTCCTTGCATATCTCCATAAAGCTGTCATAAAGGGACTCTTTAATCCTTCTCACAAGGTTTCTGGGAAGGCCTTCCTTATTCCATCTTCCATGGTAGGATACCTTTCTACGCCAAGCCAGCAGTAAGTGGTCTGGCATCATTGCAGCAGAAAGCATTGCAGCATAAGGCCCAGATTTCTGGCCAAAATCTGTCACCATCTGCTCCCATCACTCTGCGTGATTCGAAGACTGATATCTTGCATGGCAACCTGGATGAAGCACGGGAAGAAATTAGCTGATGCCTCTGCAGCAAAACTCCATTTGCTTGTCTCCAGTGAAGCATGGCTTGAGACCCTGCCCTGCCCCCATGCCAGGACCCCCATTTCCCCCACAGGATTGAGTCCTGGCCTGTTCCTTATCATGCTCCCCTACTCGCCAACTGCTCCCCAAAGAAGTCTGTGCATATTGGTCACTTAAAAGCATAACTGTGGCCTTGTACATAACACATTTCCATTGTCTTAAGACAGACCTCCCTTTTATGATAACAGATTAGGTTTTACACTTGATGGTATCTCTTGTAAAGTCTGCCCTTTACTTTTCATTACAGTGGGAACAATAGCAAGCATGCTGCACACTCCCCACTGGCTCTGCTAGCTGTCTGGCTGGCACAAATCCATAGGTGAAAACAGACTAGGGATGACATGTTCAAGGAGCAAATGCAATTCACCCATTTGGACAGGGAGAGATTAAGGGAGTGGAGGAATACGCTGCTGCTGGAGGTGTGAGTGGAGCATGAGCGCAGGAGAATATGCTGAGAGCTGGAAGTGAAGAACCAGGATAGAGTCTTGATGACCATAGAGATGTGATGTGATGAACCACATGCTGACCTTCTAGGACAGCTACATGCACAGACACCCTCTCCAGCCCCTGCAGAACCACATTCCCTCCTCACCAAGTTCCATAGCCTCCTCTCCCAGTGACTCTGCAATGTGGGGGAAGAGGGGAGTAAAGGGCAGCCTCACACTCAACCCCCAGGGATGCATTCTGAAGCAAAGGCTGTGCTTCTCACCTGTGATCAACTCCCTCACAAAATTCCCACCTCCTGCTGTGTTCCCTAAATAAAAATGCATGATTTCTGAACAACAGACTCTTTATGCTTGTGTTGAAGGGGGAAGGGGAGTGTCAGGCAAGCACACTGAATTCATGAACACCTCATTAAGAACAAAGTGCATGACTCTCAAATCGCTGTCTGGCCAGTCACAAAGCTGTCTTTCAAAGCCTCTCTGATTTTCAGTGCCCCTCCCTGTGCTCTCCTTATTACCCTGGGGTCTGGCTACTCATAATTAATGGCCAGGCACTATGCCTTGACCCTCCCGTCCTGCCATATAACTTTCCCCCTTACTCTCACAAATATTATAGCACACACAGCAGGCTGCCACAACAATGGGAATGTTGCTGTCGCTGAGGTCTAACGTAGTCAGTAGACTGCATAACATTCCCTTTAAATGTCCCAAAACACATTGTGCCACCATTCTGCAGTTGCTCAGTCTGTAGGTGAACTGCTCCTTACTGCAGTCCTGGCTGCCAGTGTAGGATTTCATGATCCATGGGAGCAAGTTGTAGACTGGGTCTCCAAGGATCACTATTGGCATTTCAATGTCTCCAATGGTAATTTTCTGGTCTGTGAAGAAAGTTACAGCTTGCAGCTTTCTGAAGAGGCAGGTGTTCCTAAAGATATGCGTGTCATGCACCTTTCTCAACCATCCTACATTGATGTCAGTGAAACAGCCCTCATGATCCACCAGCACCATTAAGAAGTACCCCTTGTAGTTTATGTACTCTTTGGCAAGGTGGCTGGTTGCCAAGATATGGTGTGTGTTCTGTCTATTGTCTCACCATGGTTAGGGAACCCCAGCATGGCAAAGCCCTCCACTATGTTCTCCATGTTTCTCAGAATCACTACTCTCCACAGCAGAAAGGTGTTGATTGCCTTGATTACTTGGATCACAACAGTTTCACTGTAGATTTCCCCACTCCATTGATTCCCAACTGACCGGTAGCTATCTGGCATTGCAGACTTCCACAGGGCAATCACCACTCACTTCTCCACTGTCAGAGTGGGTCTCATTCGGGTATTCTCGCACATCAGGGTGGGGGAAAGCAAGTGGCAAACTTCCATGAAAGTGACCTTATGCATGCGAAAGTTTTGCAGTCACTGCTGATCATCCCATAGCTGCATCACTATGAAGTCCCATCAGTATGTGCTTGTCTCACAGCACCAGAACCAGCATTCCACTGTGTCCAAAGAATTGAATGCCAGAGGCATTTGCCAATCACTCAGAGTCTGTTCATGGCTTCCCAAGATTCTTCCTCATTCTGGCAGACCCTCAATTCACTCTAGATATACTCAAGCTTAAGGCGCACCATGGTTAATATGACTGCCATAATGCATTGATGCTCAATGGGATTCACAATGGTTCCATGCTTACTCGGCTATGGCATCTACATGAATAAACAGGGTAGAAAAGGGCACAAAAAGACTGTTTGCTGTTGCTTTCAAGCTGGGGGGAGGGAGGAGAGGAGTGCATTATTCCTACTGGGGATGCACTACTTTGAATTGCATCAAATTCTTACGCATATACACCTTTGACTTTACAAAATCAGGTGCTAAAAAAATTGACCTTAATAAATTCGACCTTATCTCTGGACATGGTCTGAGTGTAGATGCTTAAGTACTAGGTTAACAAAGGCAGCGTCTGCTAATTTGAGTTTCCTGGGCTTACAATGCAGTGTTGGCAAACCGAGTGACTACAAACAAAGCACTGTCCATTTTTTTTTCAAAGAAAGAATTATTTATTAGCATGTAAGTAATGAAGAAAGTTATATTGCAATTTTCCATTCATAGTCATTTCTTCACACAGTGCCTAGTTGACAAACCGGTAAACACAGATGATAGCCAAACTAAAATTAAAATTAAAAAATATTTAAATATTAAATATTAAGTGTCCAGAACACTTAAAAAACTTGCTATGTTCTCATCACATGTATGTGCTTTCTGACTTACTAAAGTACCTGTCATGGTAATAGGAAGATGTTGATTGACTGGCTTCAACTGATTCTTGAATACTAAGCTGAATTGCATAAGCAGTGAGATGGTCTTCAATAGAGTCCTCATTTTCTTCCATCATCTTATATGAAAAGCTCAGCTATTATCAAGAAAGAAAAAAGAAAAATGTACTGTTGGGATCCATATTCTACCACTCATATTTATGGTGAATGATACTTCACTCTAAGGCTTGTATAACATGGCAAATTATTGTGCAGCAGTCTAAAATTTGAGTGTATCATCTTGCAGTACAGTGACATCCTATTTAGACACTACTGCAGATACATCATAGTTAAGCCCCTTTGTTCTTGGTTTAAACCAATTTTTAACCAAAAATATTCCCGATTTTACAAAAAGCATTATTTTAATTTTTTCCTGATTTTTACTCAACTTTTGTCAAAGATATAATTTTTTTTAAATTCAGAAAGTACAATGCATTGAATGGGATACATTTATTTCAATAACACATTTGTCTGTGTGCATATGAAAAGCTGCCCATTGAAGTAAGGCTATATCTTAGTCTAGACAAGTGGTGGGCACAATAAACAAACAGGCATGCATGCAAGGCCTGAAATGCATGCACATCTGAACATACTGATGAATCTCATGCCCACCATGTGCACATTTCAAACTGTTAGAGGATAATGATTTAATGATCTGACACACTAAATGGGAAGGAAACAAAAATCTGTATAAGAATATATTTTCAGAACCCAAGGAAGCATTTGAAAAAAATCAACAACCCAATATAGGAGAAAAAGACAAAGTTGATTGTAGGCACTGCAAATGGTGTGGCCTAAGAATTAAATGTAAATATTTATAGGCTAATATTTCTAAGTCTACAACAGTAAATAGTTTATTCAAATGAAAAGTTTTATCTGAGGATTAGAAATATATTGTTTTCTTAAACTCAGAGATGGAATTGTGTTTTGAGTTCTGTTTTATTTCTGCAGAAAACTGGTGATTGGAATTCAAAGCAGTATTCTATTGAATACTTTCTCCCCATCTTTCCAGACACCAAAATAAACCTAAATGCTTACCCAAAAAGTATTAATAGTTTTTTTGGCATTAATCATCATCTGATTTTTGTAGTATTAACAAACACTGATATATTCCCGTAAAATTAATTAAAATAAAAACTGTAAATGATCATAGTGAAAATTCACAAGCACAGCTTGGTATAGTATGTTAAGCCACACTCTGAGACTTTAACTGCACTGTACCACTATTCACATGGGATATTACTGTGCAGCAAGCTGGTGCGCTATAGATTCTCACCTTAGGGAGCCATGTAGACAAGCCCTAAGAGTAACTGCATTTAAATAAATAGGATTGTTGGTGGAGTAAAGCACTATGCAGTGTGAGCAAAGGTATCCAAATTTCACCACGTGATTAGAGATAGCCAAATAAATCATATACATATTTGTGAATATTCTTGAGAATAAAAACTCATGTTCATAAGCAAGGGTCCCAGTGAAAGGAGTGGGGTCCCTTGTATAGAGACTGGAATCTATACCCCCTTTTCCCTCACTTCATCACCTTTTCCAAAGGCAAAATTGGGACAAATGCAGGAGCTCTGCCCCTTCTCTGTGGCCCAGCTGCTGCCCCTCTTCTTCCCCAGAGGCACCACCCCAATTTCCGGCCAATGGGAGCTTCAAGATTGTGCTGGGGGCAGGGACAGTGCACAAAGCTTACCCTTCCCTTCCCCTCCAGGGTTCACAGTGCTCAGAGAAGCACATAGCCTCTGCATCCTCTCTGAGTGGTGTGCAGGGATAGGGCAGACAGAGAGCCTGTCCAAGGTTCCCACTGGGCCGCAGGTTGGATCTGGCATCTTGGTGGATTGGATCCAGCCCATGGGCTGTGTTTTGCTTGCCTCTGCTTTAGAGAGTTAGGTAGGTATATTTATTTGGTATAGAGTTTTATTTTGCAAAGTATTTAATATTTACATTTTAAACCTTTTAAGATATCAAATACCACATTACAAAACTGCAGAATATAGTAAAAAGAGCATTTATGTGACTCCCTGCAGAAGGACAATTTTGTAATTGTTATTTACTGGCTGTCTGAGTGGTGTTTACAGGGCAGGAAGTGTGCAAACAACCCTTCTCCCCCTGGGACTTGTGGTACTCGGAGAAGCTCATTGTACCACAGGTGGCTGTTCTGAGCAGCATGTGGCAGCATGGAAGGCAGGGATTCTGCCCGGGAGCCACCTATGGCCACTGGCACCCCAACCCTTGTTCCCTTTTGTACCCTCACCCCACGTAACCCAAACCCTCTGCACCCCATTCCTGCACCCCAACCTCCTGACCCAGGTCACAGCTCCTTCCTTCACTCAAACAGCCTCCCAGACCCCACACCTCCTCCTGTATCCTTGTCCCCTACCCTGATCTCCCTTCTGCACCCAACCTCCATCCCAGACCCTGCATCTCCTTCATTAATATTATGGAAGAGTACGGCCCTTGACCACTTACCAAATTCTTGGAGTGCCCCCCCTCAAAAATTATTGCCCACCCATACTTTAAAGGCCAGCTCTGTGTTCCATCAAGGTCTCTGTGACTGAAGTGACATCAACAGCTTAGGACATTTTTGGTCTTTATCTAGTGGTGCCTACCTACAAGGGACTGTGGAACTTAAACTACTGTGCCTGCCAATTAGCACTCTTCATAGTGCTTTACTTTTGTTAGTGCTGCACAGATATTAATCAATTGAATTAAATGAGCATAATGTTGACAAACTCTCATAGAATGGCCACCAGAATGGCATCCAGCATATTGGTAATGCTGCTGGAATTTTGTCAGAAGGATTTGCAGATCACTTAAGCAGTTCTTCACACATGAAGTGCTAACCTGACTTTTGTGAATCAGGTATTTTGCATTGTAGCACTAAACTAAAAATTGATTTTAAAACGTCATACACAAGTGCTATAATCCCATACAAAAATGCTTAACTATTTATCATATTGTGATACCCTATAAAACAAAAACTGATCAATAATGGCACAGAGTCAGGATGACTCAGATGCTGAAAGTGTCACTGCAGCACTCCGGTTTCAGACTTTTGCAATATTATCAACGCTAGCCTTGCGCATGAATTCACATTTCTCCCAATGCTCAGATATAGGACTCTTGGTCAACATTGTCACCCATAAGGTTTCACTCTTTGAAGGCAAATGAAAACACCCTCACCATCCCATTGCCTTTAAAGGTAAACATACACATCTTTTGCTTTGACTATCAGCTCTGACAGTAATAACTTCCAGAAATAAAAAATAGCTTTTGTGGACACATAAATCTTTTTTTTCCTGCTTAGCAGAACAGGATTCTATCTAGCTCATAATAGACAGGGAGATTCTAATGCAGCCTCCTGCCTCTACTTTTGTATCTTCGAGCCAGGCTTCAACATAGTTATCCAAAAAAAGATTTCACACACCAGCTTGATGAACTGGTCAGCAGGGTACAGAATCATGTTCCAAGGCTCTTCACACCATTGCACAGACTTAACCAGGGACAAAAGGTACTGTCTGTAACATTTCTGTTCAAGCAGTCAAATCCTATAGTCCGAGCAAACTCCCTGTGGAAACAAGGATGACTGTAAAGACTCGAGGATTTTGACCAGAATTCTAGGAAGAATCTAAAGCACTATAAAACATTTCCATACTGTAAATAACAGAAGAATTTCAGAGAAAAGTTGTGAAACTCCTCACAGTGCAAAAAAGGTTTATCAAAGACTTTGGAGTTTGATCCTGCTCAAAAGAAAAAGGCAGACAAATACTTTTCCTGACATTTTCCATGCTTTGTTAAGCAAAAGAGGAAGAAATTCAATGTTGAACTTTGAAAGAGATTAGTACAAAGGATTCTTTTTAATCCTACAAAGTAAAGTGACTGACAGTGTATTTTCCAAATCTCTTTCTAAGGGTCTTATTAAGAAATCCATAAATATGTCAACATGAGGACGATCACCTCAAGGTAAATGCATTGCAGATTAAACCACATAAACACTTTCAAATAGCATTAAAAGTTGGCAGCCTGACTTAAATCCACAAAAGCAAGAATATTTAAAGTAAAAGGACTGAACTTCTGCCTTTCATCCCATTCTGTTGGAAGTACACTTGGGTAGCCTGTAAGAGAATCCTTGGTTTGAAGTTCTCTCCTGAGTTTATTTTTCTCCCTATCTTAATATTTACTTCTATAATTTCAATCTCAGTATCTACTTCTATAATTTCAATGGCGTCTAAAAAAATCTGTTTTGCTTCATTGAAATGTGTTAACTTGATACAAAGAAGCCAATAAATGTATGCTGTTACACAAAGGACAGCTATACTTTTCAAGAAGTATAGGTAGAGTGGTCATTCATCCTCTTTATTAGACAGTCCTGTTTTTTGCTGCTCTGTCCTCTGTACTCTATTGATACAAAAGAGGACGTCTTTATGTCCTCTATTTTTCTTTTGAGACCAAATATGAAAGTAAGCCAGTGCGACCCGGTACGGCACTTCAGCAGGAAACCAGCCAGCGGGGGTGCTCGGTTGTAGCTGTTCCCAGCTGGGCTCCCAGGGCTCTCTTGCAGGCTGCCTTGCTAAGCAGCAGTTAGCCAGGCTGGTGAAAGGGGCTGGCTGGGGGGATGTGGTCCCCACTTCCTGGGCTGCCCCATCCCCTAGCCCCCGACAGTGCCTTTTTGAGAGGGCGGAGGATGGCAGTAGTTGTGCACCGGGTTCTTATTCCTCGGCCCTGACTATCAGGGAGTGAGGAAAAAGCACTCATCTTGTGGCTTCCTGTTGCTCCTGGCTGCAGAGGGGAAGAGAGAGGAGGAAAGCAGCAGGCTCACTTGGAATATTCACAATGAAGCCACATAGTAATTTAGCACAGTGTTTCTATAGATGTAAAATGAGAAACAGAATAGCATCCATCTGTTCTGGCTTCCAACTAAAACAGTTCAGTGGTGCTATATGTACACTAGGCTGTAATGTAAAACATTGTGCCTTCCTTCACACTTTCCCCTACACTTGGAATAAACTCCACCGTGGATAGGTAGGCTTCATGTATATCAAGTGCTTTCCTTTCTCCTTCAGGAAACTTTTGAAAATCCACTTGCCTATGAAGGGTGCATCTATACAGCACCCTAAACTTGAAATAAGATACGCAATTTGCGCTATGCAAATTGCCTATCTTATTTTGATTGTATTTCGAAATAGCTTATTTTGAAATTTGGTGCATCTACACAGTGCCAAATTTCAAAATAACATGCTATTTCGACACATCCCTTATCCCTCATGGAATGAGGGTTACAGGTATGCTGAAACAGCGTGCCCATTATTTAAAAAAATATTTCGAAATAGCAGGTGCGTTTAAAAGATGCAGGGTAGCTATTTTGGGATACCTCCCAAAATAGCCCCACTGTCTAGACGTACCCCAAGTGAATGCCCTAGGCTACGGTGAAGTGGTGGAGGGAGGAGGTCTCTAAAGGTACATTTAGACTGCGGGTACATTTACCTCATGTCATTTAAATGCATCCGTTATTTTGAAATATTTTTTGAAATAACGAGAGCGGTATTTTGGCATCCCTGCAACCCTCGTTCCACAAAGGTTAAGGGATGTGTCAAAATAGTGTGTTATTTCGAAATACAATTGAAATAAGATATGCAATTTGCGTAGTGCAAATTGTGTCTTATTTCAAGTTTAGGGTGCTGGGTAGGCACCCTTAGTTTCCTTTCTTGCTTACAAACACAGAAATTCTATCCTGGAGCTGAGAAACCTTTTTGTCAAAGCTGATCCATTGCCTTGAAAAGTTTGTTTTGATTAATTGGCATTTTTTTTCAATTAAAAAAAATTCTGATCACGTTTACTCCCTTATACTTTTAGGGTGCGTCTACACAGTGCCAAATTTCAAAATAACATGCCCAGTCAAAATAACGTGGAACGAGGGTTACAGGGATGCCGAAATAGCACACCTGTTATTTTGAAAAATATTTCAAAATAACGGGCATGTTTAAAAGACGTGGGGTAGCCTCCGGTACCCGAAATAGCCCCGTTGTCTAGACGTACCTTTAAAGCCTGAATCAAAGTCCACTGAAGTTAATGGAAAAAACTCCCATTGACTTCAGTGGGCCTCAAATTGCAAGTACCTTGAATAAGGCCCCTGTTAGTGGTTTGGTACAATTTACATATGGCAGAAGTTCATGTAGGGCTCACTCCTGCAAGGTACTGAGTTCCCTCAACTGCCATTGACTCCAGAGGGAGCTGAAGCCACTCACTACCTGGCAGGATCAAGATCTTCACAGAATGTAGCAATACATGTAATTCAATAAAACATGACATCATAAATTCAATTCACTTCAGAAAAAATACGATACATTTCCAACCCCACCTCAGCACTAAAAGAAAAGCTAAGTGAACACTTAACAAATTATTATAAAATTATGTTTTTCTTTCTGGTCCCACAAGGTCAATACCTGCTGGAACAACAAATCCCTCCTCTGCTTGGTTTCTCAGATTTCACTAGGTCACAGTTACTTAGAACTCTGCTAGAGCACAGACTCAGCCAATGTGGGGTGGGGTGAGGTAAGTAGTGGTTTTGGTATCTATTTTCTCCAAAGTGTCTTTCTAGACATTACCACATATTCTGCATGAGAGTATAAGCATAATTAATAATACAATGGAAAAAGTGAATAAAGGAGCCAAGAGACTGTGACATGGTGGAATAAGTATGATAAAATAAATAACTCACATGCACATAGTAGACATTGATTGAAGTTTATAAATGCTTTGTGTGCCTGCTTTGCTATATCACTGCTGGTCAGATGCTGTGTGGGTGTGATAATGATTTGTTGAAGTGTGGATATGCCACTAAGATTACAATGGGATATGGCAGAAGACTGGTACATTGGCAACATGAGAAGCATATTTTGTCTGACATACTTGTGTATAAAGTAGCAGTGAGGTCATTAAAAGATGCAGCTGCAAAATTCCTTTTCCTTTACCCATGGAAAACTTATTCATCATTTTTTCAGACCAAGCTCATTGCTAGATGAAATACTGGTTGCTTTTTCTAAAAAATATTGATGTTTGTGTACAGATACAGTAATGTTCACATGACCAAGAATATTTCCGTATTTTAATAGACTGAACAATTTTTTAAATTTTTATTCTGAAAAAATAAATTCCCAAGAAACTATTGATTACTGTAGATTTTTTAATTTTTGAGTTTTTATGCATCCTAAACCTAAAGAATCAATTTTCATAGAAAATAACTTATTCTGCTTTAAGCTACTTTCTTTCAATCCAAAAGATTTGAAATACTCACAAAATATGGAAATTTAGTCTTTGCTTAGAAACAGATGTATCAAAGGTTTATTACTATTAAGCATATCAAGCAGATGTTTAGTGCTATGTGAACAAGATGTGTTAATCTGATTTCCCATTTTCAAATTAAACTACACAATCCTAATTTTGTTTTCTATAATCGGAAGGCCTTTAGGTATCCAAGCCTGAAGAAATTATTCAAAGCAATATAGGGATTAATAGCAGTTTAAATCTGGATACAATCTGTTACAAATTATCCACATTTTTAATCTACTTCACCATTAGGTTAAATGGCAAGCTACAGATAAAACATATCATATTCTCACCTTTTCCACCCATCATCTTGTCACTGTTACTGTGGGGCCTGTATTTTGAACAGACAGGAATAGTACTCTGCACGATGATCTGTCTTGTGCTATTTCTAAAATTAAGTAAGCAGTTGGAAGTTATATTAAGGACTGACCTCGTACAACTGTAATATAAGCAGACTCCACCCCACTGGCAGTATTGTGCATGACTTCTCTAGAATCTCATAAAAAGTTACATCAGATGTGACTGGTACAATAAAATTAGCTGTGCTTCGATTGGTTTAAACAGCTCTTTTTAAAGAAAATAAATAATATTAGCAACAAAATATAGTAACACGCTGACATATATAAAGAACTAAAATCAAGAAAAGTTTAGCTGTTATACAAATATGTAGTCTTCTATGTAACAGAGCCTGTCATATTACTATATGTCATAAAACAACTTCAATTTCTCACTATTCAAACTTTTGTAGATGTGGTAAGATGATGTGATGCCAAGCTTTAAAGATTCAGTGACAGCCAATCCTAGTTCTTAACTAGATTTTAATAATTTCCATTTTAACACAGAAGCAGGAGACAAAGCATCATAGTCAATGTGGACAAGTCTGATAAAAAAGCTCTGAGTAAGACCATCAAGGACATTAATATCTATCACAGCCATAGGGTGAGTGGGAAACTGGATTTTTTTCTTCACTTAATTTATTTACCTACAAAAACAAAACTCAGATACAGAATAAGTTAAGACCTGTTTTTTTTAATCTATTTATCCAGCTATAGTGATTGAGGCACAAGTAAATTCAAGTATACTAAACTCATCAAAGATTAGAAATGAGAACCATAAGCCAATTTTCACTGTCTCTGCCTTTGCTTTGACTACTCTAATCAAATTAATTTTATTAGACTGTAAGCCAGAGGTGAGCAACCTGCAGCCTGAGTGCCATATGCAGCACATCCTCCACCTGTGGCCTGTGCATCCCTCTCTGCCTCCTTCTCCCACGCCTCTCGTGCACTAAGGCACTGGTGCCCTGCACTTACTTACTCCAACTCCTCCTTCCCAGCACTTTTGGAGTCCTGTGAATCGGCTTATTCGCAGCATTCAAGCTCTGAGAGGGAGAAGGAGAAACAGGGATGGTGCACAAATGGGTTTGCAGGTCACAGGTTGCCCACCCCAACTGGACTTCAATTTTGGCAGTCCACTGAGATGAAGGAGGGTTACCCATGTGGTCTAGTCACTGGTGTTCGTTGCCATTGTTGCTGTAAGCTCTCCGAAGCTGAGACAAATTGTCATAGATCCAAACACAATAGAGTCCAAATTCTAAAAAGGAACTCTGGGCACACTGCAATATACATACATTCATAGTAATAAATTTTGTTCACAGAGACATACCTTTGCTAATGTTACTTGACCAAGTGTGGTGCTCTTCCACAGACACCATTCAGTATGATGGACAAGACTAGTATAGAGAACCTTCTCTACAATGGACATAGAACAAACTGATAATAAGAATTAAAATTCCTCATTTGAGAATTTAGAAATGTTATTATTGCTGACCCATGAATCCAAGAATTCCCTTCATCTCACATAACCATATCAGTACTAGTACATATGCTTAATATAAGAATAATGCAGACCCTTTCTCTTTTAAATTGAAAAAAATCACACCACCTTGCACTGTTATGTACACACTTGGAGTCTGAGTCCGATTTCACACTTGTTTAAATTAGGAGAAATTTCATTAAAGTTAATTCATTAAAATACATTGGATGTATTACCAGTATAAGTGAGGCCAGAATCTCAGCCACAGAGTCCAGCATTGGTGAATATAAGTTGAGGTAGCTTGTAAGAATTTAAAACAAAAAGGCTACGCTCAGGCCTCGTTATGATTCTGTCAATTTATTGTTCATTAAGAATGTATAAGACAATTTACACAGACAATTCATTGTTGAGACAACCGAGAATAAATTATAAAGTAATCTAGAAGCTTTTTAAAGTAATTATTGCATGTACTTCACTCATTTGCTATATTTACTTGCTGTACTCATTGCTATATTGTTAAAATATGTTTATTTTGGTGAAACATTTTGGTAGAAATTTGGTAGAAAATGTCAGCAGTTACACATTTACCCATGAAGGGAAGGTGGCAGCAGCATGGGGAGGAGCAAACAGCTTGGTGGGAGATGGTATGCACGGGGAGCCAGCTTGAAAGCTGGCTCCCCATACATATCAGCTCTTCTCCACGCCCAGCACTGATGCCTCTGTGTCAGAGGCAGCAGCAAGGGGAGGAGGGCAGGAGCAGAGCAGGCAGGTGGCTCTGTGGGAGCCAGCATGCATGGGGAGCTGGGTTTATTCATTTCCATGTTTGTTTCAGTGTTACAAAGGATGAGTCTTGCAAATCGCCAAAAATGCATTACATAAATTACAGACAGCCCCAGACGCCAGTGGCACGTGATAAGGAGCAACCCAATGGAAGATCGCTCCACTGAATGCCCTGTAGACAGCCCTAGCTACCTAGATACCCAGCAGCAGATGCACTGCAGTGGGTCTCCAGTGACAATGACTAGTGGCAGGGGGACACAAGCCTGGCTGGTTAAAGAACCACATACTCACTTTTCTCTCATGAACATTTAGAATGTTGGTGCAGTGTTTTGGATAATGTAGAGCATCCTGGAGATGAGTGCAAGTAGAGATTCCCCTGTCCTGTAGCATATCTGTGGAGATGTGGGCTGAGCTCCTCTATTATGCCCATGTCTACGGTGACCATACGTCCCTTTTTTTCCAGGACAGTCCTGGATTTAAGTGTTCTGTCCCAGTGTCACGATAAAGGCAGCAAATGTCCCGGAAAACCCGTTGGGATCTGGCTACAAACAGCACTGCCATTTCTCCCCGGCCTCTCCGGGAAGGGTAGACACCTGCAGGGGAGGGACCAGAAACAGAGGAGAGAGGCAGGGCAGGTATGTAGAGGGAGCTGTTAGGAGAAGGGATGAGGAGGGGTAGCTCACATGATCAGAGTGGGGCTACTGGAGGAGTGAGCACAGGGGGGAGAGAAGGGCTGGTTCCACGAGGGCTGAGGGCAGTGAGAAGGGCAGGAGTCACGACAGCAGAGGAGGGTGAGGAGTGGGGGAAGGGAGCAGCAGGCACCAGGGGAGCTGATGGAGCAAGGGGAGGAGACAGGTCAGCAGAGGGAAAAGGTAGAGGTTTATAAGATATTTATTAATAACTTGGGTGCCACAGTGGTACATCCAAATAAGCCACATGAACTCAGTACTAGTGCACAACACAAAATTCATTCAGCTCATGGGAGGAAACTCTTAGAGGGAACACTTCCCCCAGCCTTCCCTCCCACCCCCCGAGTTAATGTGACACAAATTGGGTTAATGCAATTGCAGGATAGTTGCATGAGAGGGGTTCGGTGGGGCCCAAACTCATCCCTATTGGTAGAAGGATGGTGGGAAAAGTTCTTAGAGGGGATCATATGACACCTTTTACTTCTGGTCATGTGTCCATCTTGACCCTGAGAGTGTTACCTCCAGAGGCATGGCTAATGGGGGTCAGGAGCGTGGCTAATGGGGGCCAGGGGCATGGCTACTGGGGCCAGGGTGTGTGGCTAATATGTCCCTAGTTTTGGTTCAGAAAATATGGTCACCTTACGGGCCATGTCCCTCTGTGGCTCAGATATCCTGACATGTGGCATGTCCAGGGCTGGCAGAAGCAGGCTCACTCAAGAGAAAGGATGTGGACACATTGGACGAGGTCCAAGGGGGGGGGGATTAGGGGGCTGGAGCACGTGATTTATGAGGGATATGGGTTTATTTATTCTACAGAAGAGTGAAGGAGGGGGATTTGATAGCAGATTTCAACTACCTGAAGGGAATTCCAAAGAGGATGGTGAGAGGCTCTGGTGGCAGAACAAGGAACAATGGTCCAAGCTGCAGAGGGAGAGGTCTAGGCTGGCTATTCGGAAAAATTATTCCACTAGGATGGGGGTGAAGCACTGGAATGGGTTACCTAGGGAGGTGGTGGAATCTCCATCCCTAGAGGTTTTTAAGTCCCAGCTTGACAAAGGCCTGGCTGGGTGGCTTTAGTGGGGGTTGGTCCTGCTTTGAGCAGGGGATAGGACTGGATGACCTCCTCAGGTCTCTTTCAACCCTAGGATTCTAGCTTCATGACCCATTCATACTGCGATTTCCTGAGAGTTCAGCCCTCCTGCCGTTAGAACCCCCTTCCGCCAGAGGGCGCTAGACAGGCACAGGCACAGGCGCTGCGCTGAACAAGCCGCTCATGGACTCCTCACTGAGCTCAGGCAGCGCCTGTTCATTTTGCTCCCGAGGCTCTTGCGCAGAGCGCATGCCCGCCCCGCTCAGCAGCAGCGCGTGCGAGCAACTACCTTGCCGCACACGCACGCGCACTGGGAGATAGCCCTCCTCCCAGCCTCGTTCTCAGGCCTTGCCTCATCGATGCCTGCGGCCTTCAGTCGTCATTGGCTTGTCCTCTAACCAACGGCTCACGGTTATCGCGGCGCCTGCGCACTGTTCCGCCGGTGGCGGCGGGAGTGAGCGCTGCCGTGCCCGGGCCGCAGTGCAGCGCGTCTCGCGCACCATGGCTGGGGTGCTGAAGAAGGTGAGAGCCGGGGTCGCTCCCGGGTGGAAGCTTCCCAGTTCCCCTCCCGTAAGGGGCTCCCAGGCTGCGGGGCTGCTTGCCTGGGTCACTGGGGATGCTCCCTCCTCCCCTGGGGACGGGCAGGCCTGGCTGGCGGCCTGGCAAATCTCCCCCCGCCGCGTCAGATTGCAGCCAAGGCGCCTGGTTACACGCCGGGGCCAATGGCCGAGTCTGGCCGCGGCGCGTTTCGCTTTGGGAGCGGAGCAGGGAAGAGGAAAGCTGGGGAAGGGCCTGAATGCTAGTGGCTGCCGAACGCCCGCCGGGCCCCAGTCCTCTCTGCGCGTGTCCACGCACCCATCGCGGTGCTGCGCGCGGCCAGGTTGCTGCTGCCCGGGGCGCGGCTGCGAGTGACAGTTACCGGTCTAACTCTGTGTTACCCTCTCTTGGAGGCGGATGTGTGGATGGGAGACGCTGTCCTACCCTGAAGTGCTACCGCACTGCTGTATCTGAAGGCAAGACCAGACAGAGGGGATGGAGGCTCTGCGCCCCCAGCTCTCCTGATATGTGTGACCCTTTTGTTTGTGTGACATCATTTGGAGTCAATTGCCAAGATATGCTTTGCTTCAGCTGGAGTTAGGTGTAAGTGTTGTTTATTACCAGACGTGACATTAATGCTTTGATTTGCTCAATATATTCTGTTTGTGCAGACCACTGGGCTCATGGGACTAGCTGTGTCTGAGACTCCTCATGAGGTATGCATTTTTTATATCTAATTGACGTGGACTTCAAATCAGAGTATTCACTTGTTTTGCATGATTTTTTTATGTATATTTTAAGTGTCTTATGATCTTACAGGAAGAAGAGTTTAAAATCCAAAATTTGACCAGCTCTGAAACTTTGTTTGATAAAGAATATTGGCTTTGGTCTAGGAAGATTTGCTCTTAAAATAAAGAAAGTTCTCTTGTATTTTTTTTGTTATATAAATATAAAAAAATTGACTTGATAGTTGCTTCTTAGAATTAAATTCCAAAATCACATACAATAAGGTTTGTGGTCCCCCATCTCCAGCAAACATGAAGTGGTAATGCTTTTTTATATAGGAGCCTGAAGAGGTGAAAAGAACTGTGTAACCTATCAGATGGCATGCAGTTACTTAGATTTGGTAGCTAGTAAATTTAATTACTATTTCACATGCACAGATTTTCCCACAACATGTAATAGATTCTGCAGCCCCCTGTTAATGTTGCTGTTATATTGGGAGTGGCAGGGCTGGATTGGTGTCTAGATTGTAAACTCTTTGGGGCAGGGACCCACAGTGCTAGGTTTATATAGCGTTTAGTGCAGTGGGGCCTTGGCCCAAGACTGGAGCACATAAGACATTACTGCAATACAAATAATATATATCTTCACAATTCTCATTTGCACTCCTAAAGGAGGCAGTATTTTGCTAGTTCATCTAAGACAGAGGTCCCCAGTCTGTGAGGTGTGCTCACCTTGGTGGTGCGGAGGAACATTCAGGGGTGGGACGCAGTGTTTCTCTAATATTTTCCGTCCATGTGTAAAATACACTTTTATGTGCACCAAGGCACGTGTGACTGTGCAATACCAGCAGAAACAAAAACCCAGCATTTGAATCTCTCCTAAGTGGCCGCACGAGCACTCAGCTTACCGAGAACACTGGTAGAAAGAGAGCATCACCAAGTTGCTCCTGGCTCCTCCTTCCCCTCCCCTCTTACACCTGTCCATGTTGCACCTTCCTGGAGCAGCAACTCTGCTTCCAGCTGGCGTGGGGAGGAAAGATAAGGGTAATGGGTGTGGCAAGGTAAAAATTGGGACCCACTGATATCGAACATAAGATTGTCCACTAACAAATTTGAAAGGACAGTTTAATACTGTACTTCTCTGAAATATTGAAATTTTTCAACTGTGCAATAATCCCACTAGGGAGAGATAACGCCAGTGCCACTACTACTTGGAAAGAGTTAGTCGTGTCTACAGTTATGTATGTTAAATATTGAATAATTTACTAGTGACATAGTCGATGGAAGTTCCCTTGACTAGTCGATAGGCACTTCTGCATTCTTCCTTTGAAATGTACAAGAGCCCCCACTCTGACTCTTACACATTTCAAAGAAGGAATGTGGAACTCTGCGTGCAGCCCGGGGCCAGCGGGAAGTCCAGCTAACTTTGGGCTGCACCTGGGCATGCCAGCTTTGAAATGTACAAGAGTCCCCAGCGGGGGCTCTGGTGCATTTCAAAGCAAACCCCGCTGACCCCAGGCTCTATCTGATAGAGGCAGCAAGCGGGTGAGGGGGGGAAATCGACTAGTCGGCTCAACTATCTAATAAGCATTTGCTTATTGGATAGTCAACTAGTCCTTAACATCCTTAATCTACAGGATTGTTTTACGACTTTAGGAGAGTACATTTATTTCAGAGCTTAATTTATAACAGTTTGGGGTCCTAAACCATAAACTCATCAGGGCTGCAATTAAACCCTTAGTCTTAACACACTATTTTTCTTCTCTCATCCTGCTGTTGTGTATATAATTCTGCTTATGCTTTTTGCCCTTAACCTTTCACATCCCTAGTGTGAAACTGGAATTAACTGGAGCAGCCCCAGCTGCTGTGAATTTTTTTGCTAACCCCTGAAATTTCTTCAAAACATACTTAGGGTATTTATCCACAAACTTTTCTACAGATGAATGTAAATGAATTTCCCCTAATGTTGGCACCTGTTCCAGGTGCCCTTTTTAGTAAGCATTGGGAGAGAGGGTAGCTATATCTTTTGGTTTTGATTATTTGCTTTTTTACTTTAAGGCTCTGTGCTGGCTAACATCTGAGATAAATTAAAGTGCAGATCTTGAGAGCAGGTTAAAATATTCACAGCACAGTTTGTGAAGAAAGTAGTTAAGAAGATTAGCAAGGTAGTTTTTACTTTACAGATGAGTCCAAATAGAAAGCCCAAATTGAAATACATTCTGGCCCAAACTGAAGTCAGAATTCTGCGCTCATACCAAGCTATTTTATTGATATAGCTACTGTGAATTTGAATGCAGTAGTTTTCTGTATTTTACTTTGAGCTCATAGATTATTTAAATATTTCTGTTAACATTCATTTACTGTTTGTATGCATTCACATGTCTTCCAATCATTTCAGCACCTGAGGATACTGTATACAAAAATTCTTACTGCACTGCAGGACATCCCCAAAGATGCAGCATATAGGAAATACACTGAACAGATTGTAAATGAACGGTTTAACATGGTAAAAACAGTAAGTATAGAACAAATATTTTATATGCTTAGTTTGCACAATATTTTCCTTCTCACTTGATCTTCAAAGAACATATAGAAGATGTGTTTCAGAGAGATGATCAAGGTCACATTGTTTTCTGATTACATAAGCTATTACATTTTGTTTATTTAACTAGGAAACAGCAATTGTTTCTCATCACTGATTTCTGCTAAAAATAGAAAGTAGTTAGCTGAAGATTTGCAGACTCCCAGATATTTCTTTAAATTTTTAGGTAATATATACATATGCATGTTTACCAAATTAATTATTTTAGCTCTTTACCATTCAACATTTTTGAAACAACCACTTCATTGGGTAGGGTCAAATAGCTCATTCCAGTTTTGCATTCTTGCTTTTGTCTGTCTACAGTGACTTATTAAAAGGATGAGTATCTTATTTGTCCGGAAAGCTATGACCACACTTCCCTTCCACAGTTTGATACAGCAGAATGCTATTTTTTGCTTCTGTGTACATCTGAGTTGCAAGGAAATACACCCCCAAAGTTATTTCTCTTTACATTTTCAGTGAGAAATTGAAAGAACAGTATAGGTATTGTTTTTCCTATAGTGTAAAATAGGTCATCTTGACGTTAACTCATTTGAATGGGTACATTCAGAAAGAACTGGACACTGATCAATTGTCAATTTTTTTTAGTTCTGCACTTGACATTTTAAAAAAACCTAAACGCTTATTTTTACCTGTATTCACAGGAACCTAATGTGCAAAAACTGGAAGACAAACTGAAAAGTGGTCAGATAGAAGAAGTTATTAGACAGGTAAGTTGAATACTGTTTAAAAACACCTTTGCTAAAAGGAAGCAACAAGATATGATAGCTTTTAAAATGATGGGCATTAAGAGTATATTAAATATATAATAAGCAGCATGTGTTTTCTAAATATTTTAATCACAGAAAAGTGAATGTCCTCTGCCTGGTCCACATGCATGGAAATAAAAAGTGCTTTTATCTATTTAAAGTTCAGTCCATGCACTGTATTAACCCTTGTATCTGCGAGGATGACTTCCAAAGGAGATTACACATGACTAACCACAGAAAGAAGCCATTAGAGGAAGCGGTGGGTCTCTTGATAGTGTCAAAACAAGATTGGATGCCTTTCTGGAAAAGAGTCATTAGCCAAACAAAACTATTGGGCATGGTGTGATGATATGCAGGAGGTCAGACAAACTGATTTTGTGGTCTCTGTTAGCCTTAAACTCTGAATAAAAATGACATTTTCTATCAAGCTTTGGTTCAAGTAAGGTCAAGAAAACTAAAAACTTCAAGATATGGCATAATCAGATCTTAATATTGAACATCAGATATTAAGTACTGAATAATAAAGATTGCATTTTTTAACCCTAAGACAGGAATGATGCAACTGAAAGGAAAAACTAGTAAGTTTAGCACTGATCCAACATTAACATACTATTCCCTTATCAACTCTTTCAACAATAAAGATCCTTTGCACTGCAACATATTTGACAAAGCTTACATTGGTGAAAATCAGAGTACTTTATCTTATGGGAAATATGCATTAATAATTGTATTTTCTTCTCATTTTCAAGCAGAATTCCTATTGATTGGGAATTGTGTGTATTTAGGACTAAATATTGTTTTCAGGTGTGGGAAATCCTACTCCAGAAATAGCAGTTTGACATAAAAATGCTGAATAATTAGTACATTGATTTCAGTCATAAATGCGACTTGAAACTATATATTTTTTTAAAAATTAACTAGTTACAGGGTTGTTGAATGTCTAAACAGTGAATGAGAACACAGTTTAGTAACAATGTACTGTAAAACTGTCCTGACCTCTGTACTGTAAAACTCTCCTGACCTCTGGGTCTGTTGAAGCTGCAGAAAAGCAGTCCTTTCTTGCTTAATTCTTAGGGAGGATTTGAGTCAAGAAAGTTGTGAAATTCTTGAATTGTTCAACACTAGGACAAAAAGTAATTGTATAACTGTTATCCTTTTGATGGTATATTTGAATAAAACTGTGAGATACAGTAATAAAATACGTTTGTTTAACCACCCCTAACCAACTATGGGGCCACCACGGCCAAGATACCCACATCCCTATCCTCTAAAGCAGGCCTGGGCAAAATCCGGCCTGAGGAGGCAGCAGGGAGCTCAGGCAGGCTTCTCAGCTTGCCCTGCAGCCTTGCACGCTATGCAGAAATGTGGCTGGCTGGGCTCCATTTCTGTTTTAAAACTGAAGAGGAGGGGGGAAGTTTTAGGAGCTGCCCCACCCCCTACCACATTCCCATTGGCCAGTTTCTGGCAGAAACCGGCCAATGGGAGCTGCTTGTTGGAATAACAGGCAGCTAAGAAGAATCATGCCCCCTCTCCTAGGCTTAATTATTCATGAAGCACATGGCCAGGCAGGCTGGCTGGGAAACATTTTAAACTGGGCAAGCAGGCTAGTTTGGCAGCTGGCAAGTAAGTCTCCTGCTTCTGGCATCCCTGCCATTTCCTGTCCCAACTCTCTGCAACCGCCCCCCCCTCAACATATTCAAACTTTCTGTTCCCCTCTTACACTCCTCCCAGATCTGACACCCCAGTCCTCCTGTCCCAGATCACAGTCCCCTCCTACCCTAGGTCACATCCAAAACCCCTGCACTCCTGTCCCCTGCCGTAGATCACAAACGCTTGCTTCATCCCAACTCCCTCCCAGACTCCAAGCTCCCTTCTGCACCCAACCTCCATCCCAGACCCCGCATCTCCTCCATTGATATCATGGAAAAGTGAGGGCCTCGACCACTTTTCAAAATCTTGGCATGCCCCCCGTCAAAAATTATTGCCCACCCCTGCTCTACAGCACAGCTGTGGGGAGGGTCCCACTACATACTTACACACAAGTACTTGTCCAGAGCCCAGCTGCAGAGTCCAGCACCTCAGACACACTTGCAACTTCCCCACAGATCCCAGCTATGGGGTAGAGCTTGGAATGAGTTGCTTGGGGTTCAGGGGTGGGCTCCAGGCTGGGGCCAAAGAGAGTAGGCTCAAGGCAGAAGGTTGGGGATTGGGGTGAGAGACTGGAGAGAGGGTTGGAGTGCAGGGCACTTACCTGGAGCAGCTGCTCCTATTTTGTGTGGGGGGCCTGCAGTTCCCATTGGCCAGGAATCATGGACAATGGGAGCTGAGGGGTAGCACCTGCAGGCAAGTGCAGCTCAGGGGACAGAGCTTCTCTTGGTGCTCATGGCGATGCAGCTCCAATCTGGGGAGGCAGAGGAATGGCAGTGTGTGGGGCTGCCTTCCCCCTCCAGGAAGGGCTTGCCTGGAACACAAGGGCTTTAGTGGCTACAGTCCAGGGCCCTGAGCCAAGAGGGCTCCCAATCGCTGGCTTAGCGGAACAATGTTAGTGCTCATGAACTCCTATTGGGACCAGAGAGGAAAAGTGTGGTGCTTGAACAACTTTTCCTGCTTGTTATGTTCTCAGACTGCATGAGCATGATCGGAGAGGGAGGAAAGACTGGTGGGTGGGTAGTTTAAGAAGAGCTGTCAGTCCTTCTTCTTCTTCAGTTAGGAAGCACATTTACAGTGTGGTTGGGAGTATGGGTCTTTGCTGACTCCCTCTTATGCAGAGGTGGGGCCTCTCAGCCTCCTCACCAGAATCCTTACTACACAGCAGTTCATGCTGCTTTAAACAGCTGGCTGCTAATTTCTCTGAATGCTGGGGAGGGATGGGGTTGCTTCACGTGCTGTCCCTGCCTCCTAGCAAAATCCATCAGCTCCCATTTGCCAGTTTCCAGAAGGAAGCCTCCTTCTTCGCTCACTCCCCTTTCCCTGTGGTGGAGCAGAGCCACATGGAGCAGCTAGCCCAGCAGCCAGGCATGGAGCCATTATCAGATTCCTGCAGGGCTTCTGGCTGGGAGCTGCCTAGGTAAGTGCCTCCCAGCCAGAGCCTGCCTCTGACACCCCACCTCCTCACCCCCCAACTTTCTGTCCCAGGTCACAACCCAAACTCTCTGCACCTCCTTTCCCCAGGTTACAACTCCCTCCCAGACCTTGTACCTTCTCCTATACCCCTCCCCTAAGACAGAATCCTCCCCTGCCCAAGATCATAACCTCGTCCTTCACTCAAACTTCCTTTCAGATACCACATCCCCAATGCACCCCAGCTCCCTTCTATACCCCATCTGCTGTCCCAGACCCAGCACCCCTGCCACAGAAGTGTGGCTTTTGACGATTTACCAAAATCTTAATCCCATTAATCCCCCTGATTAATAATTATTGCCCACCCCTGCTCTTATGGGTGCCTGCCAGAGATAGGATAGGTTACAGAGCATCCCTTGGAGCCTGGAATTTCTTTGAATTATTTTCTCACAGATGTGGGTTGAGTCGCCCTTGTGGTTACATGGAGCTAAGACATTTCTGCCCTTGGAATGTTCTTGAACTCCTTTTAGGCAATCTGATTCATAGTTTGGGAACCAGTATGCTGTAATATCACTTGGAGTGGGCGTTGACGAATCTGATCTAGGGTTGGCAGGGTTTGTAATGAATGTTTGTAATGAATGATCTCATTTGTGTTATATGGGGTTATATAACATGATTCTACGATTTGTTTTACTTTAGTTGTAAATCAAGTCTTAATTCAGCACCTGATTAATCTTCTTTCAACAAATGGATAGTAAGCTCTTTATGGCAAAGGCACTCTTTGTGTAGCACTTATCTTGGAGCCCCCTAGCAATTACTGCAATACAAATAAGAATTTATGTTTTATGCTTGCTGTGATGGGTTTCATCACAGGAGTCCTGTTGGGATTGTTACCTGATGTGGTGTTTGTTCCACTGAATCTGCCTGCTTGCCCTCTAGGGTGCCCTACTACCCTGTCCTGCTGGGCCAGAAGCTCTTATCTCCCCTAGCCAAAGCACAAAGCTGCAGTAACAACCACTTAGGAGAGCAATATAGATGCTGAGCCAGTTCCATTCTGGGAAGGCTCACCTATAAGACTGTTGATAGCATCCAGGAACAGAGCCCCAGATAAATCCATCTTACTCTTTATAAAAGTTTTCCACAGAGAAAGCTCATGAGATCAGCCCTGTTTATTAATGAAGGGAAGATCTGCACGGTGGTTACCTCTGTCAGGTAACAATTACTTATACTGAGCTTGATAATACAAACATTTTATTAAGTATAAAAAGGTAGAATGTAAGTGACTGAAAGTGACAACAGGCACACCAAAATAAACAAAACATGCCAGCTAATACACTAAGAAAATTGTTACATGCAAATTCTTACCCTAACAACAGTTCTAATCTTTTTCACAAGCTAGACAGCCTCCTAACTTGAGCCCAGTCCTTCCCATTGTTCAGTCTTAGATGTTTCCAGCAGCATCTTGGATGGTAAGAAGGGGATTCCTGGGCTACGTCTACACTACAGAGTTTTTGCGCAAAAGCTCATGGAGCGTCCACACTACAAGTGCGTTTTTGCACAAGAATTATTCCTCTTTCTATGAGGAATAAGTCTTTTTGCACAAGAGCTCTTGCACAAAAAGGCATGTGTGGCTGGACAACGGGTTTCTTGCGCAAGAAACCCCTATCAGAAAAAGCACAGGTGCTCTGCTGGCCATTCTGTGAATAGCAATCAGAGCTTTCTTGTGCAAGAGAGTCCATGACCATGTGGATGCTCTCTTGCGCAAAAGCACATCTCTTGCGCAAAAGCACATGGCAGTGTGGACGCGCTCTTGCGCAAGAACTGTTTGCGGAAGAAATCTTCCGCAGAAAGTTCTTGCACAAGAAGCCTGCAGTGTAGATGTAGCTTTGGTGTCTGGCCATTTTAAAAGCAAGAAACCAAATCCTTTTTGCCCAAGGTGGGAATTCTTTGTGTGCAGTTCAAACTTTTCTCACCTTGAATAGAAAAGTACAAGACCCAAAATGGGTTCCAGCATTAGGTGTCTGGGGCACATATCTTTGTAGGACCAACTGTAGTTTGAGCTTACAGGAAAAACAAACCCATTTACAGATCACTGTCTTGAGTACTGGGCCTTTGTCTCCAGGGTATTACCCTGGCCCTCACTGGCACATCTAGAATTATAAACAGATTCACGCTTCATATTTCTAACTTTACATAAAAGAATGATACATGCACAAAATATACACATTATGTTGCAACTTTTAAAATGTCACATGATGCATTTTGCCTAAAGTATCTTAAGCCAGTTTTCATAACACATGGGGAGGTTGTGACACTTGCATTTAAAACAAGTTGAGTTGCTGCTATTCTGTTTTTAGTCAGTTTTTTCTCACTCATGTTCAACTAATCAAATTATTAATTTGCAAATTAAAAAAGCTAGAAAATAAGAGGTTATGTCCCAACTAAGGAACTCTTGTAATAATGTATTGCTCATGACATAATTGTAGCTATAGTTAAGTAGAGATGCAAATTTCCACAGTTTCTAAATATACCTGCAGTGCTGTTTCACATACTCCTGTAAATTTGAACTTTTACCATGATTAGAGTGGGCTTCATGTCTGAAGTCAGTGAGAATAAAATGTATGGCTTTGCATTGTGATCCATAGCCCAATGACTAAATTGCTTGTAAATCACTCTAGATGGAACTTTGGTATCTGAATGCTTTTTAAATTCATAAGCTGTGTTCTCCAATTATAGATTAGTCAGTATCTCAAAATATAATTAACATATTTTGTATGTTTTCATCAACAGGCTGAAAATGAGCTCTCTCTATTAAAAAAAATGGCCCAATGGAAACCATGGGAACCATTAGTTGAAGAACCTCCTACTGACCAATGGCGATGGCCAGTGTAATAGTTTTATGTCTGTAACTATTTGAGAACTGAAAAAAACCCTTAATTAAATATTGATATCATGTTAATAAAAATGTCTTTAATTTAAAGAAAATGGCTTATGTCATGTGTATAATTTATTTTGCTTCAATAGCTATTCAAATGTAGCAGGATGTAAAAGTCCAGTCCGACTTTCTTATGGCTTTACTAAAACTTTGTTTAACTATTAGGCAATCTGATTTTTTTCCCTAGCTTGCTGATTTGATTAACAATATATTTAAGTAGAAACAAACTTTCTTCTTATTCTTTTCTGATTCATCTAATTTTCACATACCACTTCTTGACACTTTATTACCATGGATGCCATTTTCACGTCTCAGACTGTGGTTTAACCAAAAAGAGGAAGGGGAGAACTACATTTTACACACAGTTGATCAGCCACGGTGAGATAAATACAGATAAAACTGTGTGTTTGATACTTTTGACTAAAATGGCACATTTGCAAAGTTTTGTTAGCCACTCTGAGGGGAAAAGCTAAGAATGAAGTCTGCAAACAAAATTATATAACTATTGGAGACAAAGTACTGAAGTGCCAGTACTGTTCCACACATTTAAATTTAATTTGATAGTGTGCTGGTAATTTTTAAGGACTTTAAGAATCAGGATTATACTAGATAGAGCATACAAATGCATCTGTACCTCAAATGCAAATAATACTTAAAATTTGAAAAGTAACAGTCCTTTACCTAAGCAAAGACTTAAAACTAAGATCCCAAAATACACAACTTGGAGTAAGCTATATGGAACTTATTTCATGTTAATTGTATATTCTAAGGCGGTTGACTTCTTGGGGGAGGGGGTAACAAGCCCAAAGAGAGTCAGTGATAGAGGAATTTTCAGTATGACTTTGGACGTGGAAAAATCTAGAACTGTGCACACAGTATGTTTCATTTGCTAAGCCGACTTGATTAAACTTTTATTCCAATTAAAAAAAAACATAAACAGCCTTGGTAATACAGAGGTGCAAACTAGTGCATTTGGGAAAAACAAACTGATGTTTTAGCACTGCTATTAGAAGAGAATTATTACAAAGTGTGGGAATCCCTGCTATGAAAACTGATTGCTTATAAATGCTATTATACTTAAAAGTTGAAGTAAAAGGATTGTCTACACATGGCTGGCTAGTGCACATGTGCATTGTAATATTTTCCGGTAAGGAGTAGCCAACAGCATATGTGAATTTATTATTTTAAGCAAATTATCGGATTATACTGCTAAACTGATATTGACTGGGACTCTGTTTTTGAGTTGATACTCCTACAGAAATAAAAACTCCAGAATGTTGAGGATTCCAGACTGTGGCTGAGGAGGTAACAGTTTATTTGGTGTTGCCCAATACTTTTTACATGCGTTTTCAACATGAGATGTAAAACATACTTTCCATACAAAATTTCAACAACTTTTTGATGAAAAATCATACAATATAAGAGTCTGTCTGTTTTTTTTTGTGACTAAAGAGTAGCTATTCACCTTTCAGGCAGGATTTGATTTGAATCAAGCCTGTGTAAATATAGCATCAGGTTTTTTGATATGTAAACGTGCAGAAACATGAAAATAGAGCTTCAGCTACTGCCTGGGATTTTCAGTGACATTATACAACTGTCCTATACAATAATTGGATCTGATATTCAAAATGTGTGAACAGCACACATGGCTCTGTGTTGTGTGCATTCAGCATGCACCTCATTTAATGTGCCCTTGATTCCCATGCATGTCATGGTAGTAATAGGTAGTAATACTGGTAGGAAAAAATATTTGGTTGGAAATCAACAGAATCTGAAAGTCAAATGGTATTGTGGTGGTTTGTAATGAATATGGGATAATTCAAGTGTTAATTTAAAAGACTTCATAAATTAATAGATCACAACATTCACATCATAATGCCCACTAGTCTATCTTTACAGAATAACTTGCATACTGCAGTCAAGATAAACAGAATTCTTACGATATTGTTAGGGACAAGTAGGGTTCAGTTCTGCTTCGCCTGTAAAAAGTACAGCACTGCTAGGCATAATGCAACCACTACCTTATGGCATCTGAACACTGGGTATAACTGCACTCACTGGTATTTCTGGCTCACTCCGATAATGTACTTAATTATTTAATGAGCATCACAATGATTACGACCGATGAACGGTCGCATTTTCAAAAATGTGCACGCACAATGCCGTTACCATGGGGTTTGCACCCACAAGTCAGGTGGGCGCTTGCATCTGTGTGTTCTGCAACGGTGCCGCTAGAATCTAAGCTGCCTAACTAATCACGAATACGCTCTCAGCACCCCCGGCTCACGGGTCAGTGCGGTGGTGACCAGTCTAGGATTTAGCGAGAGGCCCGCTGGAGGGCGCGCCAGGGTTTTTGTTTTTGGCAGGCCCTTGGTCTCCCCCTTGCGGTAGGGAACAGATGCGTAAGCTGCGGAGAGGCTAGAGCAGAGCCTGGACTACAGCGCTCACACCCGCGCTAGGGAGCCCTTGTCTCAAACACAGAACGCCACTACGACTCCGCTCTGTTCTCAAACCTTTGGTCCAGCATGGCCCATAACGCGCATGCTCCTACTCTCAGCCCCCTCCCTTCCCTGATCTCGCGAGAATGTGTGAAAAAGTTCGAGGTTGCCATGGCTACAACCACAACGCACCGGCGCTCGAGACTGAGAGGGGACAGCAGTGCCTTGCCCGGGAAGCGGCGCTGACGCCTTGGGGCTGAGGTAAAGGGGGCTCGAGCGGGAGTATAAACCGGTCCCGCATGAAGGAATTACAAGGCGCCGGCCGGCTCAAAGGACCGGAGTCACCTCGGGGAAACGCTACGTCTCCCAGCATGCACAGCGCCGCTCTCGCTGCAGGGTTAAGGAGGCGGGGGCGGCGCGGCGCCATGAATGCCGGGAGTGAGAGTCTGACGGCTGCATCTATAGAATGGGCTCGGTGGGCTGTGGTGCATTCTGGGTGTTGTAGGCCCGTTGGTGCATTTTGGGGTCCTTACCAAGCCGCAGTCCCAGTGCCCAGATAAAACCACGGTAGGGGTTTAGTGGGACAGCCTCCCCATGTTGCTGCTCACCCAAACCCTACCTGCCCTCCTCCGTCCTCCCCGTGTGTGAGTCTGGAGCTGGTATCGCTGCTTGCTTGAGTCTTGCCTGCCCCTCACCAGAGCTCTGTCTCTCCCACTCCCAAGCAGGGGGCTGGCATCACCACTTGCACCCCACACATTCGTCCACACATGACTTTTTTGACAAAAGTAGGCAGTTGTCCCATTTGCTCTTGCCAACTTGATTAGTTGGCAAAAACAAAAGGGACAAATTCCAGTTTTTGCCAAAAAAGTCTGGAAGGCCAGAGCAGTGCTTAATAAAGGGACTGTTGTGGCCAAAACAGGATATAATGTCACCCTATGCGTTGGCATCTTTCGTGAGCTTGGTATAGTGACTGCCCATAAAGGTACCATGATACTGTATCAAAATGTCATCAGGTTCCTCAGAGGGAACCCGAGACATCCCTACAGATCCACTGAAGTTGATAGTGAGACTAGAACACTGATAGTTGAAAAGTCACTCTGAGATCCTTCAATGTATCTCAGAATTTTCCTGTGCTGTGTACATGACAGATACACAGAAACAATGTTCTTTTGCCCTTAGGTGCGTCAGCAAGGTCTCATTGATTGGATGCTCTTCAAAAGGACAACAATGTGATGATTCCAGTGTGCATTAGTTCCATTGTCTGTGTTACCATAATATCCGAGCAGGTAATTATAAGAGGCCCTGATCTCTAATGGAATTTTCTCAGTGAAGTCTTAACTGTATCAGGGGAAAATTTTAGCAAATAATGGCTAGGCTATTGTGTCCCATGGTTAGTGAAAACAGTTGGGAAGGACTTGAGGCCACTGTTGCAAGGATTAATAATACTTTACTTTTTGAACCAAAGATCCAAGCCACCATTAAACAGGCAGTATTGTGATAGACATGGCAAAGTATGTTTGGTGATGTAAATGATTGGGGATAGGTACCACTATGCAATTCTAAAATAAAAAACTGTGAATTATTCAAGCAGCAAACTTAAAAATATGTAATCTTAAATTTCAGGAAAATGGCTGATCCAAAGGAGGTGGTTGATAGCCACAGTGAAGCAGATAAAACTGAAGCATCAGACACTGAAAAGCAAATGATAGATCACACACACAGAAAGCCACCAGAAGAAGATGATACAGAGACCGATCACATTAGCACTGCAGAGCCATCGGTTCTTCTGAAAGCAAGAGCAGATGTATCACAGTCAAATGAGGATGGACTACAGAAGGAACAGGAACCAGCTCCAGAGACTTGTGGGGAGGAACCGGAGCAGGAACCCACTTCAGAGGCTCATGAGCAGGAACCAGGTCTTGAGGAACTAGGGCAGACAACGGTAGAAGGGCAGAAACCAGGTCTTGAGGAACATGAGCAGCCAAGGGTAGAAAGGCAGGAACAAGGTCTTGAGGAAGAAGAGCAGGCAAGGGTGGAAGGGCAAGAACCAGGTCTTGAGGTACAAGAGCAGGCAAGGGTAGAAGGGCAGGAACCAAGTCTTGAAGAACAAGAGCAGGCAAAGCTAGAAGGGCAGGAACCAAGTCTTGAAGAACAAGAGCAAGCAAAGGTAGGAGAGCAGGAACTGGGTCTTGAGGAACAAGAGCAGGCAAGCATAGAAGGGCAGAAACCAGGCCTTGAAAAGGATAATGATCTTGCTGTGAGCAATAAAGAATTGCTTGAAAAAGGTGAACAAGGTGCATCTGAGCAAACAGCTCCATTAACTGAAGTAACTGAAGAAATTTCTCAAATTACTACAGAAACATTTGTTAAATTGTTAGCAGCTGAAATATACAACTTAGGTAGGATGCAGCTGGATGATTTGGAATCTGAGAGGTCCTTACCAGAAGCAACAACAAACGCTACAGCAACAGGTATAAAATTTGCTGCACGTAAAAATTGGTTGTTCCAGCCATATTTTTACAAATGCTGTGTTATATTTATTCACAACTTGCCAATGGTTTCTTGGCTTTTGCTCATTACCTGATTGAGGAAACATGGACTCCAGCCAATATTTGATATTTTTGATGTAAAAATAAACTTTAAACCATATTGCATTAATAAAAATTGTGTTACACCATATCTACCTGCTGAAACACCAGATAGATCAAAGTGATATTTTATTCCTAACCTGGTAGCAAAAATGTTTTATATATCAAACCCTATTTCTCTGTTGAGAATTTTCTCTTCATTGAGAACTACAAAATAAACTGTTATTATATTGGCATGCCAGGTCACACAGCACTGCTGCTATTGGTATGTTTTACATTCTGATTTGTTTTCATTTTGTAATTTTGGTGTAAATTGTTTTAAATGTAACATTTATAATATAAATTTTATTTTCTATATATAGACAGGGCTCGACAAATAATGTAATCTACTCACCCGTGGCGAGTAGATTACAACCCGGAAGAGCCGGTGCAGAACGATCTGCGCATGCGCAGAATGATCTGCGCATGCGCAGAGCGCAGAACCGCGCGAAACCGCGCGGCTGGCGAGCAGGGCTCGCCGCCGCTTGGCGAGCCCTGTATATAGATATATGTACACACTATTATGCACATCTACTATATATTTAAGAGAGTTTGTTGTGTGTCAGTCTGTGTGAGTGTCTGTCTGTTTGTTCAAGAACTCCTAAACAGTAAGAGCTATGACAACAAATTCAATATATAGCTTCCTCTTATCATAACTTAAAGCCAGATAATGGTTTGGTTGTGCTAGGACAATGGGATGTACATATAATGGGATTGCTTCTCATAAACCATATAGAAAAGATCCAGAATCATCAGTCAGGTGAAAGGAACTGTCTGGGGGAGCGGAGGGGGTGCACTCCAGGACTGCCCTAACTTTAAGCCTCACCCCAGCATCCTTTACAGAGGGCGGGGGGTACTGAAGCTCCTCCCTTCCCCAATTTGTATGGGAACATTGCTGACTTTTCCTCTTTGTCAGGGAATGAGGGGGAAAATGCACAGTTTGCTGCATTCCTCACTCTGGCTGGGGAGCTCAGGGGACAGATAAACCTGAACCTGCCCTAGCCAGGGGACATGCATCCCTCCCCTGACTGTGCCCACTGGACCTGCAGCAGCCATAGAAATACACTTCTCACCAAGCCCCAAGGTGCTGTGATGAAAGAGGGCTTGGGTAGTCCCTCTCCCCAGGGCAGCCTGCATATTGAACTTTTCATCCCCAACCCCACCCCAGAGCAATAATCTAAATGAATCATGTACATTTTCATTTTATTTTCCAAAAAAAAACCCCAAAATTAATTTAGGTAAGGACCCGAGCAATGCTGGGTAAATCATCTAGTGAAGCATATTTGGAAAGGGGGAAAAGTGCCTTATGAATATTGGAAGAGCTGAAATTCAGTTCTTCAATCTAAATCAGTGTTTCTCAAAGTGATCCGCAAGACCACTTTGAGAAAACTGTTAAATGACCGCTCCAGTGTGTTTACTTACCGACACCATGGCCATGGAGTCTCGGGGGCTCCTATTGGCTCCATTTCACCGTTTGCAGCCGAGGGGAACCACAGGAAGCGGTGTGAACCAGGCCACAGGTTCCTGCAGCTCTTCTTGGCTGCAAATGGTGAAACGGAGCCAATAGGAGCCACGAGGCTCTGTGGCTGTGGTGCCAGTAGGTAAACATACCTGAGCAGCCAGTTAAAAGGTTTCTCAAAGTGGTTTCATGGACAACTGTGAGAAACACTGGTCTAAATAAAAGGATTTATCATCTATTCAATTAATGTAACAGGAATTGGTATCTCTGTTTATTTTCCTCAGTTAAAATCATGTTGGTTCCTGATATCCAGATGATCACAATGGCTTTTAACATTAACCAATCCGTAGGGAAGCTGAAGCAATACTTTGCATCACAGCTAAAAGTACCCCAGGATGTCTTACAGGTTGTGTTTCAAGGTACGGAGCAAAGATTTAGTAAAAACCTTCCTTTGTTTTTCAGCCCTATTAAAAACCATAAATGATTAGGCCCTGATACTGAAATTGGATTGTCAGAGGCAGACTTTGGGGGAGGTCCACAAGAATAAAGGAGTCTGTTCATGTGGATCCAATGGCAGGATCATGACCTTACTTTGTACTTTTTGAAAGAATATATTTCTGGCATATATTATATAGTAAATGTAATAGACCTGGTGTCAGACCACTGAACAGGTCCATTGAATAAAATTTTGCATTTGTACGTCAACTACTTCCAGAAGAACCATACTTCAAATATTTTAGTTGGTGAACCAAACACAATCTTAATATTTTTCTAATACTGAAAATATATTTGTATTATTATACTCCAAAGATTTTCCTCTAACATTTCATTAAAATATCATGTCTGGGCTGACCCCAAATTTCAGAATTCCAGACACTTTTTTTCTTCTTTAGAAAACATTACAGTAAATGAAATCTTAGAGCGTATCTGATTTAATAGCAGAGAGCACGTCTACACAGCAGGGCTAAAGTCAAAATAAGCTACGCATCTTGAACTATGTCAATTGCATAGCTTAAGTTGAAATAGTTTATTCTGGCTTTTGGCACTGTCTACACAGCAGGAAGTCTGAGGTAGAGCACTCTTCCTCTGACTTCTCTTGCTCCTCCTGAAATGAGAGTTACAGGAGTCGGAGTAAGAAGTCCTCCAGCTCAACATTGTTTTGACATTATGTCGAATAATTGCTTGTAGTGTAGATGTGAACTATGTTATTTTGGAATAACGTAAGTTATTCCGAAATAACACTGTTGTGTAAATGTACCCAGAGAGCTAGGTAGGACTGGAAAAGAAATAGTTGGTGTTTTGTGGTTAAGGGCACTAGAAAATGAGTAAGATCCAAGTGGTAGTAGAGGCTGCTCTGGAAAATTACTAATTGTAATATTTTTCCTTTGTGGCAATAACACAGAGTAGGCACTTTTCCTGGCATCTATTTCGCAAAACTTGCTGCTTGAGTCAATTTTCTCTTTTTTCTTTTCCTGGAAGAACTGCAGGACAGACCAGAGATGACCAAAAAGTGACACAGAGTGGCTCCGTGCTGGGAGACAATGGAATTGGCAGGCTAGGCTTTTCAAACCTGTTAAAGTTATATTGGGATACTTTATCAAAACCAACTGAGATCTAGCAGACCCAGGACTCAACTTTATATATTTTAGTACCATCTTTCCATTAAGCAAGATGTATTTGAAATATTTCATTAAAATTAAAGACAGTTTGTATCAATCTGAGTTAGTGTTTAAACCACAGGTCTGCATCAGATTATGCATTTCAGCTTTCTGGCCATTTTTTTTATTGTGCACCCACATCAAGTTTGTAAATAGAAATATTACATTTACTAATACACTAAATCTTCAAGGAGGACAAAAAAGTAACTAATGTAAAAGCTAGAATTTTAAAGAGCTATTTAACAAATAAGGTAAGTAGATACTTTAATTTCTGTGCCTTTTTTCTTGAAAGTGAATATGATTTTTTTTTCTCTTTGTGTGATGGTGGCAGTGCTACCTAGAATATCTTTTGGGCAGAAGTAACACAGACTTTCCTTAAACTGAGTTTAAACTGACTCAACACTCATGTTTCACTAAAATAATCTGTAGTTTTGATTTCTTCCTGAGGAAAATGCTTAACAGTATCCTCATTTATTAGGGAAGAATACCTTACTTTGTTTGTTTTGTTTTGTTTTAAAGGGAGGCTGATTGAGGATGGTGAAACTCTAATGCATATTGGAGTTAGGCCTCATGGAACTATCCAGATTGAAATGTTTTCTCTTGATCCAGAACAGTACCCAATCAAAACAATTAAACTGCAGCAAGACTACAACATGCCTGATGTCATAACTGTGAGAGTACAAACAGGTCAACAGTATTTTTCAAATATGCATTAATATTAATATTTGTGCCATATTGTAATCAGATTACTTACAGAATAGTATATAATTGTATCTGATTATTATATCTGAACAGATTCTGACACATTCCAGGATGTAGCAGTAGAGATCGAAAGGCCTACCTATCGTAAACCATTTCTGGGTGGATTTAAACATAGGGTAACAGGCGTGGAATTTCATAATGCAGGATCACAAACAGTACCCAAAAAACGACGTGACAAAGGAATTGAAGTATTTTGCAGGGAGACACAGGTAATCTTTTAATGGTCTTTCATTTAGAACATTTTAAACAAAATAGAATATTGACATGGTTGTCAGAAATTAAGCTGACTGGAGAAATAATTGAGCATAAATAAGTACAAGGAGTCCTGTGGCACCTTATAGACTAACAGATGTATTGGAGCATAAGCTTTCGTGGGCAAAGACCCACTTCGTGACATGCATCTGATAAAGTGGGTCTTTGCCCGCGACAGCTTATGCTCCAATACATCTGTTAGTCTATAAGGTGCCACAGGACTCCTTGTCGCTTTTGCAGATCCAGACTAACATGGCTACCCCTCTGATACATAAATAAGTAGATAGACTTAAAAACAAATAGTTAATAAGATGAATTTGCATGATTTTAAGTAACTGAATTTCATTCATTTTAATTTGAAAAAATACTAAAATCTGCAGCATAGGTTGTTATGTCATATTTTAACATGAATTATGTTTTTATTCCAGACCGTTGTGGAGAAGAATAAACACCAACAGACTATAAATACAACCTCCACACAGATGACTAAAATTGGCCTCTATGTGTCAAACATGACTGACAAGTTAAGAAGACCAAGAACATATCTTACTGCAGAAGAATATCATAAACATAGACTAGATGCAGTAAGTTCTTCTCCATATATCTATAAAGTGGCACATTAAAGAGATGATTGGATAAGTGTTCAAAGAATGTGTTTAAAGATGAATGGCAAAAATCCTGTTAATTTTTAAAGTTTGTTTTTATGATTGTTAGTGGGATAAAGGGAAAGCATGTATCTGCTAATTTACAATGTTATCAGTGTTGTATTTTAACAACATTGAGATAATAATTAGTTACTGCACATCTTGAGAAATGTGATCAGTGGACTTTGTGGCTTCTTTCTCAGAATGAGTGACACCCTGATTGCTGTGTATGGAAGTTTGTCTAAACAAGTTTTCATTGTGTCAGCTTTCTCATAAAGTTTTGTTAGTTAGGCATATTGTATGCATAAGTGTGTGACTACATAAGTTGATCCATGGCAGCACCGTAATATTTAAATATGCCATTCATCTTTAAACTTGGTGCACTGGACTGAAATTTTGGAGATCTGGGTTTAGTTCCTGGGTCTGTTACTGAGTGACCTTGGACATGTGGCTTCCCTGTTCTGAGCTTCCGTTTCTCCACTGATCTCTTTTTTTGTAAAGTGCTTTAGGATATACTGATGAAAAGTGTTATATAAGATCTATACAGTATTATGATTTTGGTTAATGAGAGTAGTGAACATCTTGTGGAATTAGGCATTGAATACGATTGCCCCTTAGGCCTGCAGTTTGTTTTAGTATGCTCTTTAATAGCCCTTACAGAAATTATTAAAGAGTGTGCAAATGGTGTTATGTAGACAATTTTAGTTGCATTTTCCAGTTTTCCCTTGAAAGAAAGGCACACATTTTTGAAGATTTCTTCCATAATATTACAAGACAGTTTCAATGCTGTTATGGCTTTTTACACTAAGTCTGAATTTTTGGCCCAATAATTTATTACATTTTTAAAACTTGCAGCTGGTATATAGAATATTGCATCTTGCTTTTTGTTAATGTAATTGAGATATATTATCTGAATGTTTCTAGAACATGTATTTCTACAAGGTCCAGTGTGCTTTCTTATGATCTTGTTGATAATTGTTTGACTTCTGCATGTCTATGTTCATTCATCCTTGAAGCAGACCAAGTGCATTTACTGGAGAGAAAAAATTCTATTCTTTGTTTCCGTTTTCTGATAAACGCCATTCAATCAACCTTTTAAAAACAAACAAAAGATAGCACACTGTTGTAATTGAAAATTTTTTATAGTATATTAATTTTCCATAAATGTAGTTTATTATTGAAGGAGAGCTGAAATGGGTGAGCAGTCCTGTGGAGTTACAAGATGTTGTGGAATCTCCTGAGAATCTCTTGGGATCATTCTCCAGGTCGCCTGCTGCTGCAAGTACTTGTCATCTATCCACAAGCTAATTACTGCATTTGGAGCCAAATCCCATGCCCATTCATTTTCTCAGGCTGTCTGTCTGTTTCCTTAAGGTCACAGATGGCGAGCTTCAATTTGCAGGTTTTTGCCTCCTCGGATCTACTTAAAGGTCTCCTTAAAGGTCTCCGTAGGCTGATATTTGCATCAAGAACTTCTTTACTTTTAGAGATCTTCAGCAGAAAGCTCTTTACTGTCTGTCCGCATCTGTCATGGCAAATCTGAGACACCAAAACTCATGGTGGTGTCTGTATTGTGGGATTCTTTTGCATGAAGTAATGAAGTAAATTAACAGACAAGGAGAGAAGTTTAAAAGATTATGAATCAACAAACAGGATTATGCTCTTACTTTCATAACCTCACTTCTTTTTTTTTAAATATAGTGCTGTACTGAATGGTAGTCTCACCTTAACCACTAGATCACAAACAAAATATAGCTGATTTTCCATTACATTTTCACTTTCTTTCTAAGAGTAAAAGGACAAAATTTCAAGTATATTTGTCAAAATTTATCCATTATACATGCTATTGCACATTTTTATCTACAGGGTGGACCTCCCTGGTTCGGCACCCTTGGGGCCTGACCTGTCCCGAACAAGAGAATTTGCTGGATCAGGGAAGGTCCACTGGCCCTGGCCCAATCTCCATCCCTCTCCATCCGACCTCCCTACCTTTGGTCCGACTGCACTGCCGGCCCTGGCCGGGTTTGCCAGACATTGGCCCCCCTTCCTGCAGCCCCGGCCAGGCGGCTGGATACTAGGCTCGCCCACTTCCACCAGCCCTGGCCCTGCTACTGCTGGTCTTGACAGGGGGCCCAGCCCTCCTGCCACTGGGTTCCTGGCCCCAGGGTTCTCTGGTCAAGGCAGGATCACAGATGTTGCTGGACCAAAGAGTCCCCGTTTAGGGAGGTACAACCTGTATTATTATTTATATTATCGTAGCACCTAGGAGCCATAGTAATGGACCAGAATCTCATTGTGCTACGTGCTGTACAAATACAGAACAAAAAAACAATCCTTGTCCCAGAACTTACAATCTATGTATAAGACAAGAGACAATAGTTAGATGGGGAAGTACAAGAAAACAATGAGGTAGTTCTGGTCAATATAATAGGCCGAAGTGTCATCAGGCCTGCAGCCTAATCCTTGGCAAGTTTTGTGGAGGCACCACGGCAAAAGAGTTTTGAGGAGGACTTTGAAGGAAGATAATGAGGTTACCATATTTTATAATCACAAGTCAGGCATACATTTGATAACTTGAAGCTATATGGTCAGTGGTACATGTGGGCCCAATTCTACTCTCACTGAAGTCAACAACAAAACTACCATCTAGTTTGATAGGAGTACAATGACGGTCATGATTTAGTTTATTGTACATTTTAAACAAAATTGTAATTTCTAACAAATTTATGTGCTACTTAAAACAAAATTTCTGGCATGGTACTTTAAGCTGATATTATTTTTCTGTTTTATACTCCATTTAGGTAATAGTATTACAGACATATTTCCGACGATGGCATGCCATAAATGTTGTACAGAAATTAAGAGAAGAAAAAAGGTTGCGGTTAGAATGGGAGGCACAAGAAGAGTTAAGGAAAAAAAGAGAGAAGGAAGAAAGATTGAGAAGGGAGCATGAACGAAGATTGAATCCTAAAACAAAGGAAGACTTTGAACTACTTTACCATGCTTTAGAATGTAAGTTTTTCTTATAGGCATTCTCAATTTGTCTCGGACTTCAAATGTAGGAGTTGTTTAAGAAAAAAAAACTTTCAGAGAACCCTCATGTCGATGGAAATGTTTCCATTGCTTTTTTCAATTTGCAATGGAAGTACTTTAAAAATGAAGTATTTTCAAAAGTAAAATACTATCTAACAAACAAATATTTTCTGTTTCATATTAGGAAGTAATTAGCTTACCAAATACAGCTGATAATTGTGCTAGCTGACAAATTTATTGTTGGCTTCATCCATTTCTAATGCTAACTCTAGTTGGAGGAACAGAATATAATTTTTGTTTGTAATGTAATACTGTGATACTTAAATAGCTGAAATAAATCCATACAAAATGCAGCTTTAATGTCCATAGTTCAGAATTTTAACCATCTAAATTGCAACAGAGATTTGTGGTATTTTATCCAAAACTCAAAAGACCACATCCAAATTTTCTTAATTCTCTCATTCTCTTATGCCCTTTTCCCCTCTCCTCTCCAAAATCACAAGTCAGTTTGAAAATCTTGGCCATTTTATTAGTGCTGATGTTTGGAATCTGGATCACTATAGCATTTATTTGAAAACCTTTTTCATAATTAGCAGTGAATTAGCAGTCTGTTTGACCCAGTCCAAATCATTTTTAAAAGAAATTTATTTGAGGTAGAATCAACAAAGATCAGAGTTGAAATCCTGAGTGAGTCTTGCTATTTTTAAATTTGAAACTTATGGTTATATACATAGTTCTTTTGTTTAGTTAAATACCATCTGGTTCACAGGCACAATAAAATTCTTAGTTGTGCAAGTTCAGAAATGTAATATCTAGTCAACACAATAAATTTGTGCCAGTTCAACAGTGTAAAAGAAAATTCTATTATTTGAAATCTCTTTAACACCTTATGATGAAAAAATCAGTCATTATATAAATTATTGACAGTTTGCTTTTGTTTTGGTTTTGTTTGACTAGTTGCTTCTCTAGTCTATACAATGACCTGCAGTCATGCTCATTATAACAGAGTAGTACTTTCACATTCTTACAGTGTCAACAGAGGACACAAGCTAAATCACTGTGACAGAAATAGAATGAGATTATTGTCCTCTCCAGAGATTTGTGAAGGGCATTACTGGTAATCACAACAGGAACAGGGTCAGCCAGAACTAGCTAGAATATTTTTCAGTTTTTTGGTTAAGGAAGTTGAGCATGAATAGTAAACTCTCTTTTTTATATAATGAATATAATATTTTAATATGGCAATTTTATTAATAAAATGTAAAATGAGTACATGGGAATAGTTGAAGTCTGGAGCGAGAATAAATATTGTGCCAAAGAAGATTCTTCTGGTTCTATAAAGCATTTGTTCTACAAGGTACATTTTTAAGCTGGTTGCCTATTTTCAGTGAATCAGTAAGTGAATCTAGACAATTCCAATATCTCTGTCTAAACACCTTTTAGCCCCGTAAATAAAACCTTGCTTACTATATTTATTAGCTTTGTCTTTGAAATTGCTGCCTCCTTGTGGTATATGAAGCTTTCAGCTATGCAATGCTATTGTTGACTAAAATGGCTGCTCTTGGAAGTTTCATGAGATACTGTGAACTAGGCAGGAAGCTTAGTATTAAAACCATAGCAAAGGAGCCTTAAAGAAATGAGTTGAAATATTCTAAAATAAAAACACTTAAGGTACTGGAGATAAGAAGTGAATAAAACTTTTCTTTGTGTAGCTATTTCCTGGGATAACGTACCGTATTATAGATTTTCCCCCTTAAGTATGCATTATATATTGTTTCCTTGATATGTATGCTTTGCTATGTAATTGTTTTGGAAAAGTCACTGTCTCGTTTTAATATTGTTAGGAACAGAAAAAATGTCATATGTGTATGTATGTATATATCAGCATCTATGGTCTGGTAATGGCCAGTACAAAACAAGCCAAGATAGGTGTGCGTATGCATATTACACCTACCATGGGACCTAAAAGGCAATAAAAGAGGTTCTATAAATACATTAGGAGTAAGAAAAAGGGAAAGGAGAGTATAGGTCCACTACTCAATAGGAAAGGAGAGCTAAGTAGATGATATCAAGAAGGCTGAGATTATGAATGCCTATTTTGCTTCAGCCTTGATTAAAAAGGTTAACTGTGATCACATATTGAACACAGTTAATATTAACAACAAAGGGAAAGGATTGCAAACCAGAATAAGGAAAGAACCAGTTAAAGAATATTTAGATAAATTAGAAGAATTAAAGCCAGCATGGTCTGATTAAATTAATCCAAAACTACTTTAAGGAACTATCTGAAACAGTTTTGGAACCATTAGCAGTTATATTTGAGATCTCATGGAAAACTGTAAGGGTCTCGGAGAAGAGAAGCGCAAACTTAGTACCTGTGTTTAAAAAGAAGAACAAAGAGGACCCAGGGAATTCTACATCAGCCTACCCAACTTCAATGACTGGAAAGATCCCAGAACAGATTATTATTCTTGTGGATAAGACAGAAGCGGTGGACGTGGTATACCTAGACTTTAGTAAGGCATTTGATACGGTCTTGCATGAACTTCTTATCAATAGACTAGGCAAATACAACTTAGATGGGGCTACTGTAAAGTGGGTGCATAACTGGCTGGATAACTGTTCTCAGAGAGTAGTTATTAACGGTTCACAATCCTGCTGGAAGGGCATAACAATTGGGGTTCCGCAGGGGTCTGTTTGGGATCAGTTCTGTTCAATATCTTCATCAATGATTTAGATATTGGCATAGAGAGTACTCTTATTAAGTTCCCAGCTGGGAAGGGTTGCCACTGCTTTGGAGGATAAGATCATAATTCAAAATGATCTGGACAAACTGGAGAAATGGTCTGAGGTAAATAGGATGAAGTTTAATAAAGACAAATGCAAAGTACTCTACTAGGAAGGAACAATCAGTTTCACTCATACAGAATGGAAAGCGACTGTCTAGGAAGGAGTACAGCAGAAAGGGATATAGGGATCATAGTGGATCACAAGCTAAATATGAGTCAACAGTGTGACGCTGTTGCAAAAAAACCAAACATGATTCTGGGGTGCATTAACAGGACTATTGTGAGCAAGGCATGAGAAGTCATTCTTCCTCTCTACTCTGTGCTGATTAGGCCTCAATTGAAGTATTATGTCCAGTTCTGGGCACCACATTTCAAGAAAGATGTGGAGAAACTGGAGAAGGTCCAGAGAAGAGCAACAAGAATGATTAAAGATCTAGAGAACATGACTTATGAAGGACGACTGAAAGAATTGGGCTTTTTTAGTTTGGAAAGGAGAAGACTGAGAGGGGACATGATAGCGGTTTTCTCATATCTAAAAGGGTGTCACAAGGAGGAGGGAGACAAATTGTTCTCCTTAGCCTCTGAAGATAGGACAAGAAATAATGGGCTTAAACTGCAGCAAGGGAGGTTTAGGTTGGATATTAGGAAAAACTTCCTAACTGTCAGGGTGGTTAAACACTGGAATAAGTTGCCTAGGGAGGTTGTGGAATCTCCATCGCTAGAAATATTTAAGAGCAGGTTAGATAGACATCTATCAGGGATGGTCTCGATACTGGGTCCTTCCGTGAGGGCAGGGGATTGGACTCGATGACCTCTCGAGGTCCCTTCCAGTTCTAGTGTTCTATGATTCTATGATTAAACAATCAATTAGTAAGCACCTAGAGGATAATAAAATTGATAAGCAATAGCCAGCATGGATTTGTCAAGAACAATGCCAAAGCAACAAGTTTCCCTCTAAGTTGTGCAGTGCCAGGGCCCTGCAACTGCTTAATGAGCCCCTCCCAGCCAGGGGCTTAGGGCTCTACACACGGAGCTACCTGGCTGAGGCTCAGGGCTTGACGCAGGGAGCTGCCTGGCTGAGAGAGGGGCACTTCTCCTCAGCTACAGCAGCAGCTCCCTGCTGAGGATGGAGTAGCGAGTCTCTCCCAGCTGGTAGGGAGGGGACAGGCTGCATCCCTCCAGATGTGGTTGGTGTCGGTCTATTCCCCAATCAGACATCACCTAGACAAGGTCATTATGATTCCACCGTAAATACGTAACTCTCTGCTGTGGTAGTCTGACACAGTTATGGTGTTGGAAGGTGTGCTGTTTGTAAGCCTGCAGCCCATGATCTTCCTCATCTCAGATGTGTCTGATCTCGGTTGGGGAGTTCATCTTGGTACACCATGGATTCAGGGGTTATGGTCTCAAGAGGTGCTTGCATTACACATAAATGTCAGGGAGCTCGGAGCCGTCTATCTGGCTTGCTGCGTCTTCCTTCCCAACTGGTCCGTTGGGTGGTATGGGTGGTGCAGGTGCTGACAATGTTCTATGTTAGCAAACAGGGGAGCTCATTTGTTGGCTCTGTGCCTGGAAATTCTTCATCTGAGGGACTTCTGAATTCAGCATGTAATCCACCTGAAAGCCTTGCATTTCTCTGGAGTCTGGAACATGCTGACACATTGTCTTAGGAGGTCCTTCTTCTCTCACCACAAGTGTCCCTTTACTTGTAGTTTATCAGAATGTCAGAACTGGGGAGATCCCGAGTGATTCTGTTCACCACCAGGCTGAACAGATAGTGTCCTCAGTTCTGTTCTTTCCAGGTCTCAGCAGAGGCTCAGTTTGCAATGCCTTTCTCCTGTCATGGTCAGGAGACCTGATGTACTCTTTTCTGCCAAGTCTGCTTATCAGCAAAGTGTTCTCAAAAATCAAGTAGGACAAGACACAGTCACTATGATTGCCTTGGCATGGTCTCATCAGCATTGGTTTGAAATGCTCATGGACCTGGCTGTAGCATCCCTGAGGCCACTTCCCAGCTGCCTAGACTTAATCTCATATGATGCTAGTCAGGTCTTGTGCCCATACCTCCCCTTCTCCACCTCACAGTTTGGATGCTGTGTGGCTGAATCCAGAGGAACAAGTCTGCTCTAGTCTGGTACAGCAGGTTCTCTTGGGCCATGTCTACACTAGGCCATGTCTACTACTTGATCTTCCAGAGTTCAAATTAGTGGGTCTAGTGAAAACCCACTAATTCAAATTTAGAGGGTTCACCCGTTGGTGCCAGTAGTCTGTTCCTCACAAGGAGTAAAGGAAGCCGACTGGAATGTTTGCTCCTATCGACCTCCCGCAGTGTTGCTGGTGCAAAAACACTATTTAAGATCCGTCGACTCCAACTATGTAATTAACATAGCTGGAGTTGCATCTCTTAAGTCAACCTTCCCCTTTAATGTAGACCAGGACTTGGAGAGCAGAAAGCACTCCACCAGAGCAATTTACCTGGCTAAGCTTTTCTCTTGTGGGCATCAGCACAGAATATCCCAACCCAGCTGTCTCTGCAGTCCATTCTGGGTGACCTTCTTCACTTATGGCACTAGGGCCTTGCCTTCTCTTCAGTCAAGGTGCACCTGGCAGCAGTATTGTCCTTTCATACTTGCATCCATGGTCAATTGGTATTCTTGCATGAGATGTGAATCAGGTTGCATAAGGGCCGTGAAAGACTCTTTCCACTTATATGGGACCCCGTTTCCCAATGGGACATCTGCTTGGTCCTCAATGGGTCTGCCCTTTGATTGGACAGAAATGGTAGGTCTCTAAGCACCAACCACTAGTGGGGTACCAAAATGAGATATCACTTTTAGTAGCTTAGACAGATGTTAATAATAGGCTTCTTTTCATTTCTTATATGCTTTGATCAGCAATGAAATAGTTAATACAGGTTTTTTAACTGCCCTTGGACATCAGAGTTAATACCTCATTGAAATGAACTGGAACTGTTCACGTCTTTCAGCACTATTATTTCAAGCTCTCTGCAAACTCACGGAGCATACATTTTTTCAGTTACATCTGATTAATATTTTGAAGATTTTTTTCATAACCACAAGGCCTAGGCAGGGATGAAAGTAACATACATTTCTTACACGTACTGTTGTATTCCACCCAGGGGCTCAGGGCAGAAAGTAGGGGATGGATTTGATAGTAATTGTAAGTGTGGGGTGGAGGGCAGGGGGTTGGGCTGGGTTTGTGGGGGTCAGGGCAGGCAGTGGGGATGTGGAGAGTGCAGGAGTCAGGGCTGGGTGTGTGGTAGAGTGAAGGAGTCAGGGTTGGGGGTTTGAGGCATGGCTGAGAGCAGAGGGTTGAGGTGTGTGTGGAGGGGTGCAGAAATTGGGGCATGAGGCTGAGGGCATGGGCAGCTCAGGGCAGGGGGTTGGTTTGTGGGGGGTAATGCGGGAGGGCAAGGGTCCCCTTTAGGGAAGGGGGACCTGAAGTCCCCCTGTTCCTTGCTCTTCCCCTTCCTTCACTGTCAGGGAGCGAGGGGAAAGCTCACAGCATAGGTAATTCATTCCTCTGTAGCCAAGTGCCCCAGTAAGTCCTTACTGGAGCGGCACACTGGGCTTGCTTCCTCCTCTGGGCCTAGGGATCTTTTCTTAATAAAATTTTAGATTGAGGAGCACAAAATGGCAGCTTGGAGGAGGTGAATGCTCATAGAATATCTATGTAACCCCCATAATTTGATTAATCTCTGTGCTGTTTTTATATGCTTGGAAAAATATGTATAACTAACTTAAAATGTACAAGTGATTTGTTAGGAAGATGAAAGTTTGGTGTTAAACACTGAAAAATAAATACACACTGACAATGTGAAAGCAAAAATGTCCAGCTGGTAAACTTTGATAAGTTTTTAAATCCAGATTTTTTTAAATTAATATAGTATGGAGACAGGAGGAGATTGAGCACATTAACAGCACTTTCACGGGAGCAGAAAGAAAGGCAGCCCTCTGTGCACTTCTAGAACAAGAGACACAGTTGATTGCTTCCATTGGGAGACACAAACTAAATGCTGATGAAGAGAACCAGCAAAAAGCAATACTGTTCTTTTTGGATAAGGTCAGTGAAGTAATTGCAGTCTGAACATGACTGGTACCCAAAGTTCAAAACATAATATAATTTACAAACAAGCAGACAAAAGTAAACCACTGTAATTAGGTTGACCTGTTATGTATAGTACACATTCCCAGTAGTTGCAGGTTTTAAGTCTTTATTTATGTTGGTACAATTTAATGAACACTTCTTTTTTCCCAAGCACAGAGTTCAAGCTGCCACTTACTTCATAACCTATCTAGTTATTTGAAGAGATATGAGAACAATGCATCATATAACCTACCATCTGTGCTTCACTCTAGGCACAGCAGGATATAAGTATATTATAATAATGACATTAAGACTGAGTTGATGAATTTTGCCTAAAAGAATATTCTGCATAAAGGGCCCAGTTCTGCTCTGAGACATCAGCGATACAAAGTCAGGCCCTAACAAAATGCATATCATTTTAGAGCTAGCATAGTATGTCAGAATAACGTGCTATTTTCATTTTTATAAAGCATAAGTTATTATCATATAGAAACCCATACATGAAAAATAGTTACTTTAAATGCATTATCTATTTTTGAAATTTTAAATAACTCTTTGAATTAATCTCTCTCTCCAAAATACCCAATGTCACTAATAAAAACAAATAAGCACTTGATTCTGCCCTCTGATATGCTGTATATGCTGTTGTGTAGTTTGAAAAATCAGTTACTGTAGTATGTCAAAACATGCCTTAGATTCCTGTAAAATTCATTGTTTGAGTGCGTGAAAGACAAAAATGAGCCATCTCAATTTAAATGAAATGTTCTGTGGGGAGGGGAACAAATAACAAAAACTTATTTGGAAGTAGAGCAGTGAATGGCAAATTTCAGTATCAAGCACATTAAAATGACAAAGTTATAAATGCCTCAAAACAAGGTTGATAGTGGAACTGGAAACTACAGACTTAACTATACACTCCTTTCAAAAATGATTATTGGATACATTTAACAATCAGCGAATGTGCACATATAGAGATGTCACCGCTTTCTCTTCATTTAGGCTCCCATTAAGGATGTTAAAACGCGCTTATGTGGCTAATCGTATAGTCGATGCAATTTGTATCGACTGTATGATTAGTCAGTAAGTGCCATTCTGCAGAACCACAGCAGGGGTAGCTCCAGGAGCCGACTCGAGCCAGGACTGAGCAGTCCTGGCTAATGCCAGGTCCGGAGCCACTCACACTGTGCCTCTGCATTTAAAATGCAGAGGCGCAGTGATCAGTGGGATCCGGCACTGCTCAGTCCCAGCTCACACTGAATCCAGCAGCCCCTGTTTGCCGCAAACAGAGGCTGGTGCTGGAGCAGCCTCCATTTGCAGCGTCCAGGGCTGGCCACAGTCGGGGGCTGCTCACGCAGCAGCCCCTATCCATGGCCAGCCCTGTCAGCCATGAACAGGGTCTGGTGCCGGAACAGCCTCTGTTCACAGCAGCCAGAGCTAGTCGCATACAGGGGATGCTGCTTGTAGCCAGCCCTGTCCACCACAAACAGGGGGTTGCTTTGCGGTAACAGCCCCTGGGGCAGGCCTGCTCCCTGCTGGGAGCCCTGTAGACAGGGGCTGCTTCACAGCAGCGTCCCCTAGCCACCTCCTGCTGCCTTTGAGGAGGGGAGACAGCACCCCAGGGACAGTGGTGGAGGGCACAGGCTTTTAAGCCAGCTCACCCGAGCACCGGCTCCTGCTGCAGAGAGCACAGGGTGAGCGGAACTACGTGAGTCACTGCTCATCCTGTGGTCCCTGCTCCACTTCTGCTTTTGAAATGTAAAAGAGCCCCGTAGGGCTCTTGTACATTTTAAAACCAGAAGTGCCCACGGTGGGAACTGTTGCAAGTGGGGACTGAAGCAGACCCTGCTCACGCCGTTAAGTTTCTCCGCTGTGCCTCTGCCTCCCCTGCCCCCCGCAGAGATGGCTCCCCCTCAGCACTGGCTCCTGCTCCCTCCTCTTGCTGTCTCTCTCTGATAGAGGCAGCAAGGGGGGGAAAGTGACTAGTCGAGTCGCTATTTGACTATCCAATAAGCATTTGCTTATTGGATAGTCGACTAGTCACTTTCACCCCTAGTTCCCATAATGTTATTTAACTAAATAAAAAAACAAATTTACTTCATATAAGAGACTTGGTTCTGAGCTGTTCACAGTATCTGTAAGTCTTCTTGAAGTAACTAGTAAATTCTTGTAACCACAGATTACCTAATACAGGTTGAAACTCTCTTAACTGGGATTCTCTGGTCAGTCTACATCCATAATCTGGCACAGATCTTGTAGGACCAGAGTCCCGGTGGAGGTCCAGCAGCAAGGATCCCTGCAGGGCTGGCAGGCAGTGGGCTACCTGCAGCGAGCTGACAATGGAGCTACCTGGAGCGTGTCAATGAGGCTGCCCGGAGAGATTGGGAGGCCCAGTGCTTGGCTGCCCAGTGGGGCTGGGAGCTGCAGTAACTCAGTGGGGCAGGTAGCCATGGCGTGTGCAGTTGTCTTGTGGGTTCTGGAGCCCCAGCGCGGCATGCACAGCTTCCCAGCAGGTCCCGGAGCTCCATCACAGCAAGCACAACTGCCCAGGAGGTCCTGGAACTCCAGCATGGCGCATGTGATTGCCCAGCATATCCCAGAGCTCCAGTAATCTGGCGGCGCACAGCTGCCCAGCATGTCCCGGAGCCCCAGTGCGCCATGCACAGCTGCACGGTGTATCCTGGATCCATGGCAGCAATGGCTGCCCAGTGGGGTTGGCAGGGCAGCAGTGCCATCAGGAGGCAGGGAGCCAGCTGAGAGGCTAGCGGTCGGACCGGGGGGCTGGTGGCAGGGGTCCAGAAATGACCTCCCCTGGTCTGGCAAAATCCCTCTTCCGGAACTGATCAGGTCCTGAGGGTGCCATACCAGGGAGGTCCAACCTGTAGATTTCACTCGGAGCAGAATGACTTGATCTTTGCTCAGTCTAAACATTTTATTTTGTAGAAACAAACATCACAGACATAGCAGTGATTCCCAATGCAGCACAGGCCTCAACTGCCAGACATTCCTGCCTCTTAGTTGGGAGGAAGGATTTACTTGTGGTTCAGTGCACAGGACAGAAAGTTGGAAGACCTTTGGTGAAATCTTTGCCTCATTGAAATCAGTATCAAAACTCTCACAGATATCAATGGAGGCAGGACTTTACCCCTAGATTTCATTCCTGTCTAACTTTAGGTGGGTAACTTAACCACTCTGTGCCTCAGTTTTCTCATTTATAATGAGGATGCTACTTACCTAACAGAGATAATGTAAAGGTATGTTATTATCAGATACACAGATGAATATAATTTTGGGGGAAAAGTCAACATGGTTTCTGTAAAGGAAAATCATTTCTTCTTCGAGTGGTTGCTCATGTCCATTCGAATCAGGTGTGCGCACTGCGTGCACCGCGTCTTCTGGAGCGTTTTCCCTAGCGGTACCCGTAGCGCCGGCAGGGCGCCCCCTGGAGTGGCGCCGCTATGGCGGGGCATAAGTACCCCTGCCGGCGCTCCCCCACCTCAGTTCCTTCTTACCGCCCGTGACGGTCGTTGGAGCGTGTCTCTCTCTTACATTAGTTAATGGTTCCCGTTTCTCTTAGCATTGTAAATAGTTCAGTTAGTTAGGTAGTTAGTGTTTACTTCGTTCTTGGTTTTCCCCGCCCCTTGGGGTGAGGAATGCCAGGGCCGCAAGGCTTCAAGGCGTGTGCTGTCTGTGCGAAGTTCATGCCCAAAGGAGACCCTCACGACAGCTGTCTGAAGTGTCTGGGTGAGAGCCATCTTACGGACGCCTGTAAGATCTGTAAGTCTTTCAAGCCGCACACTAAAAGGGAGAGAGTTTCTCGCGTAAAACTTCTCCTCATGGAGACGGCTTTACAGCTGGCACCGGCAGGGCACCCTGCGGTGCACAGTGCACCGGCGTCCACGCACGATGCTCCGCCCCGGGCCCGGGCCCAGGCGTCAAAGACTCGGCACCGGTCTCACTCTCCGGCATCGAAGAGGCCGAAAAAGAGGACCTCGCGGGAGGTCCCCGTCTCGAAAAATCACGCCGGACCTGCACCGCGGTACCGACGTACCGGTGCACACATCCTCTATGGTGTGCTGTAGGCGATTGGAACGTCCCTCTAGTCCAGGGCAATTGCCCCCGCACTGCCCGTCCACTCCGGACACCTTTGAGGCGGCGCAGGACCTTATCAGCCTCACCATCTCCCCTCCATCGTCGGTTGAGGCGGAAGGGTCGAGGTCGCTTTCACCAGAGGCCGTGTTGGCTCTGGCGTTGCCGCTGCACCGGCAAGACCGGCAGGCTCAGGCTACTTATGCGATGGGACCGTCCCTCGTGGGGCCAGTACCGCTTGCCTCGGCATCGACGCCGTTCTCGATGCCGGCCCCCAAGTCTTACTTGGCACCCGACTGGGCCCGGCCTACCTCGGTGTTGGGATCTCTCCCGGCCCCCCTTATGGCTGCACCGGTGCCGTACCACCCTAGCCTTGTGGCAACGTCTGCGGCACTGGCATCTTCGACACCGGCTCAAAGTACTCTTCCGGGACTGTCCCTTCTTGCGTTGGCACTGGGCTCTTCAGCACCGACGCACGTCATGGCACCGTCGCAAGCACTGGCACCGACCATGTGGACCTTGCCGGTGCCCCAGCCAACGGTGATGTCAACCTCTTCGGGGTTCGTCTCGGCACCGTCATGCTCCGCACCGGAGATGCAACCGGCACTGGGACCTCCGGCACTGGGTCCACCGCCACCTCTTTCTGGGCCAATAGCGCTTTCGGCACCGGGACTGGGTCCCCCGGTGCCGCAACAGCCCTCGGTGCTCTCTGTACCGCAGCAGGTTTTTGTTCCCCCGGTGCCGCAGCAGGCACCGGCACCGGCACGTCCCCACCGTGCCCATGCAGGCAAGCCTGAGTCCATGGCCAGGCTTGCTCCTCCGTCGGCTACAGGTCACTCCTCGTCGGCACCTCCCTGGTCCGAATCCGATTATTCGTCGGATTCCGATGCGACATCCCTCAGGTCCGGATCCTCGGGAGCCTCTTCGGCCCACAGATCCCGTTCCCGGCACCGACGTGACTGTTCACAGGTGCAGCAGACATGGCCGCCTCATCCGCAGTGGCCTTTCTGGACACCGTGGGCTTACCACCAGTGGCAAGGGCCCGTGCCCCCCTCTGTGGTGTCAGGAGCTTCGGGTCGCCGATCGCAACCATCAGCGTAGTTGTCGCGACCTCCTCCTTCCCCCCAGAGGCTGCGCACGTCGGACCCCGTGGCACAGGGACAGGCCTCAGTGCCGGAGCCATGTCCGCCGGCGGTACCGTGTGCCCAACCTGTGCCGCACACGGCTCCTGCGCTCCATCCGGCACCCATACAGGAGTCGTCGTCATCATCGTCTCCTGATGAAGCCCTGGCGGATCCTGCACCGGCGCTGCCTACTATGGATGCCCGAGCGCATCAGGAGCTGCTCAGGCATCTGGCTTCCAACCTGGGTGTCCCGGTGGAGCCAGTCGTGGAGGACACGGATCCTATGATCGATATCCTTTCAGATGATGCACCCGCCCGTTTGGCTTTACTGCTTAATAACATGGTGGCAAAAATTACCAATGCCCTGTGGCGAACACCGGCAACCCTGACCCCTACCTTAAAGGGTGTCGAGAGGTGCTACTATGTTCCCCAGTTGGGGCACGAGCACTTGTACTCCCAACCTGTCCCCGGGTCCTTGGTCGTCCAGGCAGCAGCCCAAAGGGAAAAACTCCCCCAGCCGGGGCCGTCCCCGAAAGCTAGGGAGCCCAAGCGCCTTGACTTAATGGGCCAAAAAGTGTATGCCACTGGTGGGGTGCAACTCCGCATCGCTAACCAACAAGCGATGCTAAGTCGTTATGCTTTTAATACATGGCAGGCCATGGATAAGTTCAAAGATAAGCTCCCTGCCGAGACCCATCAGGAGTTTCTGGCCATGACCTCTGAGGGTAAGGCCATCGCCCACACAGCCCTCCAGGCTTCCCTCGATGCGGTCGACTCTGCAGCCCGCACCATGGCGTCAGGTTTAGTTATGCGCCGTGGTGCATGGCTACAAGTCTCTGGAATACCTCCTGATGTCCAGTCTACTATCCAAGATCTGCCTTTCGACGGCAAGGCGTTATTCTCGGAGCATACGGACTCGAGGCTCCATACTCTCAAGGACACGAGGTCTACCCTTCGATCCTTGGGGATCCACACACCGGCTCCTCAGCGTCGTCAGCTGCCCTACAGACAGCAGGGGAGACCGCAGTCCCAGATTCCCGTGGGGATTACTGGAGACACCGTCCTCATGCTTCCGGTGGGGATACGGGGGCAGCTGCGGGTCTATCATCCTCAAGGGGGCATAGGCGTCGCCCGAGAGGAGACAACCCCCGTGGGGTTGGCCAAGATCCCTCCCAACAGCAAAAACATCAGTTTTGACAGGCTCCCAGAGAGTTGCGCACCAGCCTCCCACCCTGGCCCCCCGTTTGGGGCCAGGTTATCCCAGTTGCTCAAGCCTGGGCAAAAATCACAAATACGCCTGGGTCCTAAACATAGTCAGGAGTGGCTATACCATCCCTTTTTTGGGCTCGCCTTCCAACCCACCTTCCCCGTCCCTTTTCAGGGACACCTCTCACGAAGGCACCCTCTGCCAGGAGGTACGGGCGCTCCTCCAAAAGGGAGCGGTAGAGAGGGTTCCTTCGCACCTGGAGGGCAAGGGTTTTTACTCCCGATATTTCATAGTCCCCAAACCCAAGGGCGGTGTCCGTCCCATCTTAGACCTAAGGGATCTCAACAAGGCGGTCGTAAAATCCAAATTCAGAATGGTAACCCTGGCTTCTGTCATTCCTCTTCTACAGTTAGGAGACTGGTACGCCACTCTCGATCTCAGGGATGCTTACTTCCATGTGGCAATAAGACCCTGCCACAGGAGGTTCCTCCGTTTCATTGTCTCCCGGTGCCATTTCCAATTTACTGTGCTCCCATTTGGCCTTTCTACAGCACCCAGGGTTTTTACGAAATGCATGGCAGTCGTGGCGGCTTTCCTCCGCAAATCAGGGGTGCACGTGTTCCCGTACCTGGACGATTGACTAATCCATGGTCGGTCCTACGAACAAGTAGAGGCCCACGTGTCCCTCACAAGGGCCCTCTTCATAAGGCTGGGACTCATGCTGAATGAGGAAAAGTCATCGTTGACCCCCTCTCAGCGCATCGAATTCGTGGGTGCCCTCCTGGACGGCAGGTTGGCAAGGGCGTTTCTCCCCAGAGCCAGGTTCCTGGCCATAGTGGAGCTGGTCTCTGAACTGACCCGGTTCCCTATCACGACCGCCCGGGTCTGCTCAAGGTTGCTGGGGCACATGGTGGCGTGCACGTATGTGGTACGCCATGCTCGAATGAGACTCAGAACTCTGCAGGTTTGGTTGGGAAGGGCATTCAACCAATCCAGGGGCCTCTGGGACACGGTTCTTACGGTGCCCCCAGAAGTAATAGTGTCGCTACAATGGTGGACTCAGGAGTCTGTGGTGTGCAGCGGGATCCCCTTCTCCGTGCCTCCCCCCTCGCTCACTCTGGCCACAGATGCTTCGGACCTGGGTTGGGGAGCTCACCTGGGCTGCCACAGGACCCAGGGTCTCTGGTCCCCTGCAGAGCGGGCCCTTCACATAAATGTACGGGAGCTCAGAGCAGTCAGGAGAGCGTGTGAGACCTTCCTGTCCAAGCTCTCTCACTGCTCCGTTCTAGTCCGCCTGGACAACACGGCAGCTGTATTTTACATCAACAGGCAGGGGGGTGCTTGGTCGCCTCCCCTCTGTCGCGAGGCCCTACGCCTCTGGGAACTGTGTGTGCAGTACAACATAGCTTTGCAGGCAGAATACCTACCGGGGTGCAAAAATTTGCTGACCGATGCTCTGAGCAGGTCCTTCGGAGCCCACGAGTGGTCTCTCAAGGACTCCGTTCTTCACCAGGTCTTTCGCAGGTGGGGCTGTCCCTTACTAGACCTGTTTGCCTCGGAACGCAATACCAAGTGCCAGAATTATTGCTCCCTGCTGGGGCTCGGGGAACACTCCTGGGGGGATGCCATGACAGTGCCATGGCCGGCGGGCACCCTTTATGCTTTCCCTCCGTCTCCCCTAATTCCCAGGGTCCTGACCAGGACCAGGACATTCGGGTCCACACTTGTCCTGATAGCCCCCTGCTGGCCCAGGCAATTCTGGTTCCCTATACTGGTGGACATGCTCGCCAAGGAGCCTATAACGCTCCCACCGGCCCGAGATCTCTTGACCCAACCGTGGGACGGGGGGACCATGGTTCACCCGAATCTCCAGTCTCTACACCTAACGGCCTGGTTTATCCGTGGTTCCCAGGAGGTACAGATGGTGCTACTAAGTAGTAGAAAGCCTTCTACCAGACGGTCGTACACTGCCAAGTGCCGGCGCTTCTCATCTTGGGCGTCCCGAAGGGGAGTGCACCCGTCCTGTGCACCGGTCCCGTCCATTCTAGACTACCTTTTTGAACTTAGGTCCAGTGGCCTCTCTACCTCCTCTATCAAAGTCCATGTGGCATCTCTCTCTGCCTTCCATGTTGGTTTGGCAGGAGTTTCTCTGTTCTCTGACCCTGTGGTCAAAAGGTTCCTTAAGGGTTTGGATAAGTTGTATCCCTCGGTTAGACCCCCTCTCCCCGCGTGGGACCTTAACCTCGTTTTGTCTAGACTTGTGTTGCCCCCCTTTGAGCCGCTGGCCACTTGTTCCTTGAAGCACCTCTCCATGAAGGTTGCGTTCATTGTGGCCATTACATCGGCTCGCAGGGTCTCTGGGCTGAGGGCCTTAACGGTAAATCCGCCCTACCTGGTGTTCTCCGATCATAATGTGAGGCTCCGCCCTCACCCGGCTTTCCTCCCTAAGGTGGTGTCACCCTTTCATTTGTCCCAGGAGATCTACCTCCCGGTATTCTTCCCTAAGCCCCATGCCTCCCCTAAGGAGCAAGTGCTACATTCCCTGGATGCTAGGCGTGCACTAGCTTTTATATCGACAGGACTAAACCCTTTCGCAAATCCACACAACTGTTTATTGCTGTCGCTGACAGAATGAAAGGGCTCCCCATATCGACCCAGAGGTTGTCCAATTGGGTCACGGGATGTATCAGGGAGTGTTATGCCTTGGCCGGGAAGGTCCCGCCCCGGGTTACAGCACATTCCACCAGGGCGCAGGCGTCCTCTGTAGCTTTTGGGGCACAGGTTCCAATTACTGAAATCTGCAGGGCAGCCACGTGGTCATCATTCCATACCTTTATGGCGCACTACACGCTGGCACAGCAGGCTAGGGAGGATGCAAGCGTGGGCGCTGCAGTCTTCAGCTCTATATTGTAAATATGTTCGTTTATTTGTACACATTGCACTTTTCTACAGTTTTTTTTCCTGTCTTGGGTTAGTTGAATAAATATTTTTGAATTGTTCAACTTTCGTGGACTTCTGTTTCTGAGTGCTCCGACCCCTCCTCCTTGAAGTGGGGTTGGCTTGGAAGTCACCTGATTCGAATGGACATGAGCAACCACTCGAAGAAGAAAAGAACGATTTACTTACCTGTAACTGTTGTTCTTGAGATGTGTTGCTCATGTCCATTCGATTCCCCCCCTACCTCCCCTTCGTCAGAGCATCTGGCAAGAAGGAACTGAGGTGGGGGAGCGCTGGCAGGGGTACTTATGCCCCGCCATAGCGGCGCCACTCCAGAGGGCGCCCTGCCGGCGCTACGGGTACCGCTAGGGAAAACGCTCCGGAAGACGCGGTGCACGCGGTGCGCACACCTGATTCGAATGGACATGAGCAACACATCTCGAAGAACAACAGTTACAGGTAAGTAACCGTTCTTTTCTTACTAATTTACTAGAGTTCTCTCAGGGGATCAAAAAGCATGTGGACAAGCGGGATCCAGAGGATATAGTGTACTTAGATTCCCAGAAAGCCTTTGACAAAGTCCCTCACCAATGGCTCTTAAGTAAATTTAAGATGTCATGGGATAAGAGGGGAGGTCCTCTCATGGCTTAAAAGACAGGAAACAAAGGATAGGAATAAATGGCCCATGGGTCCGTACTGGGACCATTCCTGATCAACATATTTATAAATCATCTGGAGAAGGGTAAATAGTGAGATAGGAAAATTTGCAGATGACACTAAACTGCTCATGATAGTTAAGAATAAATGAGACTGTGAAGAGCTTCAAAAGGATCACACAAAACTAGGTGATTGGGCAACAAAATGGAAAATGAATTTTAATGTTGATAAATGCAAAGTAATGCACATTGGAAAAAATAATCCCAATTATATGTATAAAATGATAGGGACTAATTTAGATATTGCCACTCAAGAGAGAGATCTTGGAGTCGTGGATAGTTCTCTGAAAACATCCACTCAATGTGCAGCAGCAGTCAAAAAAGAAAACAGAATGTTAGGAATCATTAAAAGGGGTAGAGAATATCTTACTACATACAGCTGTATTTACTTCATCTCAAAAAAACGTCTTGGCACTGGAAAAGGTTCAGAAAAGGCAAAAAAATTGTTAGGTGTTTGGAATAGGAGACGTATGAAGAGAGATTAAAAAGACTGGGACTTTTCATCTTAGAAAAGAGACTAAGGGCATATCTACACTACAGAGAAGATCAAAGCTGCCACTGTCAATCTTTCAGGGTTCGAATTACTGGGTCTAGTTAAGACAGCTAATTTGAACTGAGAGGGGCACTCTGATCCTACTTCCACGAGGAGTAAGGGAAGTTGAAGGGAGAGTGTTTTTCCTTCGACTTCCTGCAGTATAGACAGCACCAAAAGCTGACTTAAGGTACTTCAACTTCAGCTATGCAATTAACATAGCTGAAGTTGCGTTTCTTAATTCGATCTTGTCCTGTAGTGTAGACATACCCTTAGTGGGGATATGATAGAGGTCTATAAAGTTGTGTCAGGTATGGAGATAAGGAAAAGTTATTTAATTATTCTCATCAAAAAAGAACTAGAGGTCACCAAACAAAATTAATAGATAGCAGGTTAAAAACAAACAAAAGGCAGTATTTCTTCACACGGTGCACAGTCAACTTGTGGAACTCATTGCCAGAGGATGTTGTGAAGACCAGGACTTTAACAGGGTTCAAAAAAGAATTGGATAAATTCATGGAGGATAGGTCCATCAATACTTATTAGCCAGGATGGATAGGAATGGTGTCCCTAACCTCTGTTTGTCAGAGGCTGAAAATGGGTAACAGTAGAGAGTTCACTTGATTACCTGTTCTGTTCACTCCCTCTGGGGCATCTGGCATTGGCCACTGTCAGAAGACTGGATACTAGGCTATATGGACCTTTGGTCTGACCCAGTATGCCAGTATGGCCGTTCTTATGTTAAAGCTCAGCCTGAAGCTCTTAGAAGTCTTCTTTACTCTTAGCTAGGAGTAATATCCTATTCCTTATTGCAAGTAGCTCAGAAAATCTGAAACAGCTGTGAAGGACCGAGAAATACTAAGAGTAGTGTGACAACCGTAATATTGCATGAAGCTGGCAGACTCTCTTTAGTATTTTCCTGACTCTGTCAATTTGGGGTGACTTCATCCCTGTTACATGAACAGGAGAGAATGTTTGGGCCAAGTGAAAATCTATTGAAACCAAAAGCTACCTCTGAAGTGAATGTGCTAAGGAAAGAAATATGAAAAAGGGAGAAAAAGATTTTTAGTGGAATTTCAACAAATGAAGAGATGAGTGGAAGGAACAAAGTATACCTGAAATGTATAATAGACCGTGCTGATAGAAGATGTAGACAGGAAAGAGAAAAATAATATCAAAAGTGGGACAGAATCAGAAGAAAGAATCTGAGAAAGAACAGATGAAAAAATAAATGGAAAACCTAAAAAAACAGAAAAATTAATCTGTTGGGGTACATCTATGCTACAGAGGAAGATCAAAGTTGCCACTCTCAGTCTTCCAGGGTTCGAATTAGTAGTCTAGGTAAGACAGCTAATTCCAAGTAAGAGGGGCACTCTGGTCGATGCCGGTAATTCTGCTTTCACGAGGAGTAAGGGAATTGAAGGAAGAGTGTTCTTCCTTTGACTTCCTGCAGTATAGACAGTGCCAAAAGCTGAGTTAAGGTACTTCGACTTCACCTGTGCAATCAACATAGCTGAAGTTGTGTATCTTAATTCAACTTTGTCCTGTAGCGTAGACATACCCTTGCAAACCTGTATGTGGGGAAAACAGATTTAAGACTATAAAAAGGGTGGAGAGTACAACAAAGAAATCAAGCAGTGAGAGAGAGAGAGACATGTCATTAATCTTGAAGTTTTTATACAACATTTGCAGCTAAAATTTTGTAGTAAATTTTATCAAACAATTGTTTTATGTAAATGTTATCGATACTTTATGGAAAATTATGTAGTATGGTGTTTGTGGTATCTGATCCTATCAGACAGATTAATTTGCATTTTGTTATATGTAAAGCATATTGAAAAGATGGAAATAAATAATTTGCTGGGAGACATGAAGATTGTCAGTAGCCATAAATGGATTGCAGGCCACACACAAGTAAAAAGCAATTTAATTTTGTGATTTTTCTAGAGCAAGCGGGATAGCCAGAGTACAACTATTTTTCTACATGAAACCCTAAAGAAAAGGGACCCAACTCAAAAGAAATAGTAATATGCTGAGTTAATAAGTCTACTTTCAGATGTTACTAGTCTCCTAACAAACAAATATTTCAATATAGCTTAAATTTTGGTTACAGTTTAACATTTTGACAGAAAATAAGGCATAACAGTATTGTATGAAGCAAATACTTAATGCTATTTAATGTCTTTTTTTTTTTTTTTGCTGAATGTAGAATTCTTTTGAGCACTCAAGTTAACATCTGTGAGCTGAAGTAAGAGAACTGTTCAACTGAGACTGATCAGATAATCTATTTGCTCTTTCTCATGAACAGCTCATCTGAAATGTTGATGGGAGGATTAGTAGGTGGGTTTATAACTGTGCTACATTAGAATCATAGAATCATAGAATACTAGGACTGGAATTAGTGGATACTCTCCCAGTATTAGTATTAGTATTAGTGGATACTCTCCCAGTATTGTTCTTTTCCATGAGTACAAAAATAAGGAGACTTGGTAAAATCATGGAATTGGTATCAAAATCGAATTTTTATCATTTAATCTTCTATCTGAGCATAAATACTGCTAAAAAAAGAGTGATCTATATTGTTCCTGCTTTTTAATGTCACGTCTGTTTAATGCTCAGACAGTGGTTCTCTTTCAAAATATTACACTACTTCTTCCCCCCAGCTGAGTTTATAACCACTCTGGAACATAGGCTTTCAATCTGAACCCAGTATATTCTCCCCTTCACACCACTCTTTTTTTAAACCCCTCTTTTTTTAAGTGTAAGGAGACTGTTCCCCAATATCATCTTGTGTATTTTAGTTTCAACTTGTATACTGAAGAGCTCCATAGTTAACTTGGGAGAGCAAAGTACCGTGATTTGCCAGGAAGTAGGGAGCAAAGGTCAGGAAATGCATTTTATTTCCCATTTCCTGTCCCTTTCTCCCTTCTCCTCCAAAATGGTTATGTTTCTGGAGCATCTTCATGTGCGATTGAGATTATGAATAACTTTTTGTAACTGAAGAATTAGTGAGGTTTTCCACACATTTGTTATACTTTTCTGGGGTTTGTTTGTTTGTTTGTTTGTTTGTTTGTTTGTTTGTTTGGAATGTCTGGAGAGTATGAGTTGTCTTCATTGTTGTTTCCCTTGTGATGTATACAGCTTAGGATGTTAAATATTGGTTAATTGAAGAGTCGAGTAACCTCATTAATTCTTATCAGTTAGTCAACTATTCTATAGTCCCTGGGGGCAGGACCGGCAGCCAGTGCACTCCGGCCTCACTCTGAAGGAGCCCTCTGCCACTCTGCGTTGCTGCCTCTCTGCCTCAGTGTGCCAGGCGGGAGCTGGTTTGTGAGGGGAGCCAGTTTAAAAACCAGCTCCCCTCACAGACCGGCTGCCTGTCACTCTGTACTGCTGCCTCTGATAAAAAGACAGCAGTGTGGGGTGGCAGCAGCTCCTGTCGGGGGAGGGGAGGGGCATCTGAGCTCCCAGACCCAGTGCAAGCCAGAACTGAGCTGGGCTGCCTGCCCACCTGGCTCCTACTACACTTCAAATGCAGAGCCGCATCCAGGACCCATCACAAGCCAGGACTGAGCCAGGTTGCTGGCCAGCCTGCTAAAAAATTTACTGGTGGGGGGAGGGAAATGCGTGTAGTCTATAGCTTTAATCTATAAGCTTTTGCTTATCGGATAATTGACTACACTGTTGCATCCCTAATACATCTGTTATACACTGAGGTAAGGAGAATGAGAATTACTGCCTTTTTTTGTTTTTAGCGTTGGTGTATATGAAAGATGGTTCCTTGTGGGGAAAATGAGATGTATGAGGGAGTTAGCAGGTAAGAGAAGCCCACGTCACTTCCTGCAGCTCTCCTTGGCTGAAAATGGCAAGCTGCAGCTAATGGGAGGTGCAAGGCTCTGTGCCTATGGACGCTTAGATAAATAAAGCATCTCACGGCCCTCCAGTGGCTTATCTGGGCGGTCCTGCAACCCAAGTTTGAAAACCTCTGGGTTAGAATAGCCTAGGAACCTGCAGCTTTAGTTTCTGTTGTGGGAGAATGCTTGATATTGCCAGATGGATGCTTCTCCTCCTTAGACTGGGAAGGCCACAGTCTTGCTGTTTTTGGAGAGGCTTGTTCTTTTGTGTCCTCACTTGTTGAAGAAATTCCTTGAGAGAAAGTGACTGAGGTTTAGAATGTTGGCAATCACTGTCATGCTCTTTCTGAGGAAAGCAATGTGGTTACAATGATGCAAAAATGTTTCTTTCTTTAATTTCAGAACTTGTGTGGGTTACATATTTATGTCATGGTAACCAAAGTGTCCTGGTGAGGAACTGTATATAAGCATGAAAGTTTGTCTCTCTCAACAATAGAAGTTAGTCCAATAGAAGACTCACCTTGTCTCTATAATAAAGTATTAACAGTAATAAATACCCTTGGAAACAAGGGGCTTGATTATTTTAATTCCTTCTTTGTAGGGCTGTCACTGGAGCTTCTTCATAACTTTTGCTTATTCACACTTAAGTGATATCATTAGCCACAGTGTTATTTTGATACTGCTGTTTTGTTTTGTTTTTCACATTTGTCTGCCTTTAAAGAATTAGGCCCAGACTCCATTAGAGGCCTGGAACTTGAACCTTGTACTGACATGTAACTGTAGTCACCCCACTTGCGATTTAAAGATAACACCATCATATTTGAAGTCTTCAGGTGACTGCACTTTTGCTGCAGTTGTCTTGTGTGAAACTTGCTCCGATATGGAATGTTTCTCATGTCATCCCTTATTACTTCCAAATTTTAGTTATTATATCTTTTTAGTGTGTTTTTGGAATGACAACTCTTGGCCCTCTGTTTATTACCTTTCCTTCCAAATACTTTCTTTCTCTTTTTAATTCCTCATTTGTTGTGTGTGTTGTGTTTTAAAAGGGTACTACTTTACCACAATTAAAACCATAGGGTTGCAATGAGAGTGTTTCGTGGAGGAACTATATGACTATTGTTATTTATTGTTGTTCACGGTGTTCATATTTTTCAGGTTTTGTACTGTTTCTCACCTGCCTTTTCTATGCCCAATCTATGTTGTCTTCCTTTTCCTTTCTTCTCTCTCTTCATTACTATGTTCTTGTATTGCTCCCCTCTGGTGCTCTGCTCTGCTTTTATGAGTGCAATTACAGTAGTCCTGCTCTGTGAAGCAATTCAGATAACAAGATTATTGTAAATTCCACTTTGCTGCCAAGAAACTAAAAGGCAGGAGAGAGTTGGGAAAAAAAAACATGCAGTTTTAAATTTCTTGCATCAATCTTGAGAACATGAATAGTCCTGAAATCAGAGAGCTTGAGATTCATTCTCAGGCATTAGTAGTCTTGCTTTTCATACTTGATGACATTAATATTTCTTAAGTGAAGAGCTGCATGTTACTTTTAGGTGCATCATTTTGTTTTTATAGTACCATGTTACAATATCATCAGAAATTTAAAAAAAAAAAAATTGTACCAAGATTTTCATACTTTCTAGCTCTGCTGCTATAGATTTGGTGACCCAGTTTTAGAGACCTGCACATTATAAGACTAAAACTGCTAAGTCACTTCAGTGTTTTATAAATTTGTCTTTCTAGCTGTAGTTAGCATTTCATAAAGTGAACCTTGGACTTTAACTTTTCCTGACACAAGCCACAAATTAAGAGAGTCAAAGATCATGATTTTTAATGGGGGAGGGGAGAATAGGGGGTAGGAACGAAAAATTGAATGCATATACCCACTGGGAAATTATGTCAGAGGATTTTAACTGTTTTAGTGTGATATTAGAGAACTGACTGATTTTTTTTTTCTTTTGGCATTGGAATCTAATGATGGAGGGTAACGTAACCCTTAAAACATTCTTTAAAGGATTTTTCATACCATGCATTCATGAGAAAACAAAATATTCCTCTTCGAGTGGTCCCCGTGGGTGCTCCACTCATGGTGTCGGGCTCGTCCCGCACCGCAGCTCGGATGCTTTGTACAGCTGTTTCCAGCCGGGTGCGCATGCGCAGGATACAGCTCGCGCCGTTCGCGCTCTTTGATCTTCGCGCGCACCCGGCTTCCCCTGTCAGTTCCTCTCACCGTCCCTGAAGGCAGACGGAGCTTCTGATCTCTCTCCTCACAGTAGTTCTCCTTCCCTCAGGGAACCTGTAGTTAGTTAGTTAATTGTATATAGTTAGAGTTCTTTTGTTGTCGTTTGATCTTATACACACACAAAAAGGGGGGGGGGGAAGCAAAGCCTCTTAACACCTCATCAAAGCCGCGGCTTACAGCGGCTCCCCGCTGTTACCAACTGCGGATAAGTTTAAAAACCAAAAAACAAACAAAAAAAACCTCTCAGAAAGAAACTGACAATCATGCCTGGGTCTCCGGGCTTTAAGAAATGTAGCCTCTGTAGTGAGCCAATGCCTATTTCAGATGGGCATTCGCTCTGTGTACGTTGCCTGGGGGAGAGCCACACTCTCCATAAGTGCGGGCATTGTTCGAAAATGACAGCCCGTACTCGGCGTGACAGGGAGATGAGGCTCAAGATGTTTCTCCTCGATAAGGCATTGGACCCCAGGGCAGAAACTTTTGAACAGCGGGGGAGAACCTCTAAGAGACGGATTTTGTCCCCGGACTTAAGGGAGAAAAGACTAAGGATCTCCCCAGCTAGATCCCTGCCACCCGATGTATTGGTGGTGGGTGATTGTGGTCCCTCTGAATCTGTCCCACGATCCTCTTCATCGGGATCGGGGACGAGGGAGAATAAGGCTGCGGCGCCACAGAGAGCGCATTCAGGATCGGACGCAGCCTCGGTGCCGGCAAGCGCAGCCTCTGCTAACAAGCTGCCGTCACCGCACCGCTCTTCAGCAAAGCCCAGTGAGAAAGCCGCGTGGACGGCGGCGCCGCCTCAAAGGGCTCTACCGGCACCGGCATCTCAGCCAGCAACATTGCCGGCGCCAAAGTCAGCTGCGGTGCGGGCAGCCGGTGCACGTAGTCAGAGTGCACCGGCACCGCTTTACTCCCCCGCAACAAGCAGCTGCTGACAGGAGCATATCCACCGCTATGCCTCCTGCATCGGGAAAAACCACCCCTCCGGTGCCGTCATCCCTTCAGCCAGCTATGCAGGTGCCGCATGGGTCTTGTCAGTTACAGGCAGCCCCAGCACCGGTGGAGGCAGCGTCCCAGCAACAGCTGACAAGTATACCGGCACCGGAGCAGCAGCCAGATTTAGAGACGCATCCCCAATCAGAGGCACCTTTAACAGTACAGGGACAGAGCATGCATCTTTCTCCTTCCCCAAGATTTTCACCTGGCCCCCTCTCCTCCAGCGGGGCATGGCTCGCCTTGGCATCATGGTTACCGGCATCACAGTCCCCGGCACCATACTTATTACAGAAGGGACTCTCCTTATGGCCGCCCCCCATTATAGGAGTTGCTATAGACGTCCATCCTATTCTCCATCATGTGACTGTTCTTATTATTACGTTCCACAACATGCTAGCAATAGATCATCTAGGTGCTCATCTCCTCGTCCATCAAGGCGTTATTGCAAATGTCATCGCTCTCCTCTGTGCTCACCACGTTCACACTCCCGTCACTATGACTTTCAACGCCCCTCGCGCTACAGTCCAGCATTGGTGAGGCACTCTCCGGCGTATCAGCACTGTGACTGGAACCTGGCTTCCCCCTCACGCAGCCAAGCGGGAACATCACGTCACTCAAACCTGGAAGATGGCCAATTGTCTGAGCGGGACGATCATCAGTCTGAAGACCCAGCTCCTGGCGTTTCACCTTCATCTTCACATGTGGCGGTTTTTCCCCTGGACACGTCCCCACCGGACGATTTTAAGCAGTATCAGGATTTATTTAAGCGGGTGGTGCAATCCCAGGAAATACAGATAACGCAGTCTCAAACGAAACAACACCGCCTGTTGAAGAATTTGCACCCCAGGCAGAGTGCAAAGGTGGCCATTCCTATCGATGAAGCCATTATGGAGGTAGCCGACACTATTTGGCAGACACCAGCTATGGTGGCCCCAACTTGCCGCAGAGCTGATAGACGGTATTTTGTCCCATCCAAGAACTTGGAATTTCTCTTCAACCATCCTCAGCCGAACTCCTTAGTGGTGGACGCGGCGCAGCAACGGGCCAAAGCACCACAGTATAAGACTACACCGGATATCAAAAAGTTGGACACATTTGGCAGAAAAGTTTACTCTTCAGCAACCCTTCTTTGCGATCTCTAATTATGCGGCGCTATTATCGAACCATAATTTTGACAATTATGAGAAAATATCTCAGCTGCTCCAATACGTCCCAGAGAGCAAGCGCCCCCTCTTAAAATCCCTAGTGCAGGAGGGTTTTACGGCATCCAGGGTGAGTCTGCAGATCTCCTTGGATGCGCGGATACAGCAGCTCGAACCACGGCAACTGCAATAACAATGAGGCGCTCCTCTTGGTTGGCTTCCCCAGCAGTCCCAAAGGAGCTCCACGCAAAAGTCGTATACACCTCCCTTTCGGCGCAAGAAGTATTACCCGTATCAGAAGCGGTATAGTTACCCTTATCAGAGGCAACAACAACATCAGCAGTGAGGCCTAGATCAATCACGCCAAAGACAGCGTCCTCAACACAAACGATCCCAACCATTCCGCTCGAACAACCAACAAAATCCCAAGCAGCAACTTTGGTGCTTTGGTCGAGGGCTTGCAACGACTACCTTCTGTGACGGGTCAACAACACCAACAAAACATTCCTCTGTTTCACCATCGACTTCGACCTTTTCGAGACCAATGGACGGCAATTACATCAGACCGTTGGGTATTACAACTGGTGGTATCTGGGCTTACTATCCCCTTCACTACCATACCACCCACAAATCCACCAACCCCGTCCCTTTTCAGGGACCCCTTTCACGAGAGCCGCTTAAAAGAAGAGGCACAGCGTTTGCTCTCCATAGGAGCCATAGAGCCCGTACCCCCCCGGTTCAGAGGAATTTTCTATTTGAGGTATTTTCTCACAGAGAAGAAGACCGGAGGATGGAGGCCGATCCTCGACCTCAGAAAATTGAACAAATACCTCCGCCGACAAAGGTTCAAGATGGTGACCCTTGCCAAGATATTACCGTCACTAGAGAAGGACGATTGGTTTGCAGCCCTCGATCTACAAGACGCCTACTTCCATATAGCCATACACCCAGCTCACAGGCGTTTTCTCCGTTTCACTATTGGCAACGAACATTTCCAGTACCGAGTGCTACCGTTTGGACTTGCGTCTGCCCCCAGGGTGTTTTCAAAAACTCTGGTGGTAGTAGCAGCTCACTTGCGACGCAGAAATGTGATCATATTTCCGTATTTGGACGACTGCCTCATAAAGGACAGAACCAGTCAAGAAGTCCAACACATGGTGATGTTGGTCAGACAGACATTTCTCTCGCTTGGCCTCATAATCAACGAGAAGAAGTCTTCACCGGATCCCACGCAGGCTATACATTTCATAGGCGCACGCCTCGATTCCATCACGGCCCATGCATACTTACCTCAGGAGCGCTTCCAACTTTTACACGATCTGGCCACAGTAGTCATCCAGGCGCCTATGGTTACGGTACTTACCTGTCTCCGCCTTATGGGCCATATGGCCGCTACCACCTTTGTGGTTCAGCACGCCAGACTTCATTTCCGTTGCCTTCAGCATTGGTTGACTTCTGTGTACATCCCGGTGAAGCATTCCATGCACAAAGTAGTAACTCCTACTCCTCTAGTTCGCAGATCTCTGGGTTGGTGGTTGCGCCCAGGAAATCTGCTAGCAGGAGTTCCGTTCAAATGCCAGCAACCGTCGATCCAGTTGACTACGGATGCCTCCCTCTTGGGGTGGGGAGCGCACATCAAAGGTCTGTCCATACAGGGCAGATGGTCCGCACCAGAGGCCCTCTCCCATATCAACCTCCTAGAGCTGAAAGCCGTGTTTCTCGCCTGCAAGCATTTCCATTCACTTATAGCTGGAGCAACCGTCCGCGTACTTACGGACAACATAGCAGCTATGTACTACATCAGTCGGCAGGGAGGAGCACGATCAAGCTGATTATGTGCACAAGCAGTCCGCCTATGGAACTGGTGTATAAGGAACCGTACCACTCTGGTAGCATCATACTTACCGGGTATGAGCAATGTCACGGCAGATGCTTTGAGCAGAATTTTTCCTCAGGATCACGAGTGGGAGATTCGTCCCAACGTCTTGGAAGACATTTTCCGGTCCTGGGGGATACCACAAGTAGACCTCTTCGCGACCTACAAGAACAAAAAATTTCACCTTTGTTGCTCCAGAGGGGGCATGGGAAAGGACTCTCTGGGCAATGCATTACTAGTCCGTTGGATGGCAACTCTACACTATGCATTCCTACCGACAGTGCTGATCCCAAGAGTAATTCAGAAAATCAAAGAGGATTCAGCCCACGTCATTCTTCTAGCACCAGCTTGGGCAAGACAACCGTGGTATCCGTTCCTCCACAGAATGTCCCGATTACCACCACGCCCCTTAGCTCTCCTCCCAGACCTCCTCTCCCAGAACCAGGGATTACTGCTTCACCCCAAACCAGAGAACCTTCACCTGACAGCGTGGTTCATAAGTGGTTCGGGGTAGATGAGCAGCTCTGCTCAGAAGCGGTAAAGACTGTATTGTTGAACAGCAGGAGGCAAACCACAAGAAGCTCTTATGTGGCAAAATGGAAGAGATTTGTGGTTTGGTGTGGCGAGATTGACATTCAACCGCATTCTGCACCAATGCATAGGATCCTTGATTATATTCTGTCTTTGCACCAGTCGGGTCTCTCGATGTCTACCATATACGGGTTCACCTCTCTGCAATTACCGCCTTCCATTCCACCATTGGAGGTCATTCAGTATTTACTCACCCTATGACAAAAAGGCTGCTTAAGGGGATAGCTAATCTTAAACCTCCGCGAAGGCCCATTCCTCCTGCTTGGAGTTTGGATCTGGTACTTGATGCATTAATGTACCCGCCTTTTTGAGCCTCTAGCCACCACTTCGTTACCAATGCTCAATACCAAAGTGGTGTTCTTGTTGGCCATTACATCCGCCCGCAGGGTCAGTGAACTGGCAGCGTTAATGGCAACACCACCTTTCACAGTTTTTACCAAGGACTCAGTTACGCTACGTACTCATCCAGCCTTTATTCCTAAGGTCGCTACGCAATTTCATGTTAACGAACCAGTCGTTTTGCCTGTTTTTTATCCTAAGCCCCATACTTCAAATCGACTCCTACTTCATACCCTAGATGTACGTCGAGCATTGGCATTCTATATAGACAGAACACGAACCTGGCGTAAGACTGATCGATTAATAGTGTCCATAGCAGATCGTTCCAAGGGCAATGCATTGTCCTCTCAACGTCTGTCTAATATCATAGTCTCCTGTATTACCATGTGCCATACAATGCGCAACAAGCCACTCCAGACTGTACCTAGAGCGCATTCAACTAGGGCGGTGGCAACTTCCACTGCTTTTGCCAGAGGAGTTTCTCTGCCAGAAATCTGCAGAGCAGCCACATGATCTTCCAGTTTGACTTTTATGAACCACTACGCAATAGTGCGCAGATGGATACCTGAATCTTCAGTGTCTTCAGCAGTGCTTTCAGTCATTGATAAACCGGAACTTGGGGAACGCAGCGAGAGCACTGCTACAAAGTCACCATGAGTGGAGCACTCACGGGGACCACTCGAAGAGGAACGAGAAGTTACTCACCTTGTGCAGTAACAAGGGTTCCTCGAGATGGGTCTCCGTGGGTGCTCCACGCCCCACCCTTCCTCCCCGTTCCGGAGTTGTTTTTGTTCTTTGTATCCTTACAGATACGGAACGGTGAGAGGAACTGACAGGGAAGCCGGGTGCGCGCGAAGATCAAAGAGTGCGAACGGTGCGAGCTGTATCCTGTGCACGCGCATCCGGCTGGAAACAGCTATACAAAGCATCCGAGCTGCGGTGCAGGACAAGCCCGACACCATGAGTGGAGCACCCACGGGGGACCCATCTCGAGGAACCCTCGTTACTGCACAAGGTGAGTAACTTCTCGATATTCCTTCTGTCATGGTAGAGTAAAAATTGCTTGTTTCCAGTTTTGCAGGATCTTACCATGCAAATGAAAGATTTAGGATTTTACTAGTGGGTTGCACCCTGTGTTTGCTATGTTTGTCCTCCTCCCCCTCCACCCCCCCTCCTCCGGCCACTTTTGCGGCCACAGAGCCTGTTAATCTTGCACTGATTATATAGAAAACTGAACAAACAAAAACTGTTAATTGGTCTATTGCTCACGTACTACATGTTACAGAAGGATCTACAAACAGATCTCAGTTTTGCAGTTGGTTCTGGTTGAAGCCATGTAAGTGAGATGCTGAGATTCCACTTTCAAGTAGGCTGATGATGTCATTCTGACATGCAGCTGGGAAAACTTTTTTAGAGAGAGAGAGATTATAGAGTCTGTCCTGTTTCCTTTCAGATTTCTTAATCAATTTTGGCTCCAAACCATCAGTTCCAATTAGCAGTACTTCATTTAATGATAGCCCTACATGATAACTCATTTAATTATAGTTTTGCACCTAGTGATGATATAGTTAAGAATCAATCAAATTTGCAGTGCTAAAATCCTATTTTCAATTATTTTTGGGGTTTTGTGCTTACATAATTAAAAAAAATCAAACTGTTTCTTAAAGTTTTGCAGGCTTTTAGTTCCTAATGTACACTATTCACACTTGTTATCTGGTCCCTATTGCCTTATCAGAATACCTCACAAACGTTATGAATTTATCCTCCTAGTACCCTTGTGCAGTAGGTGAGAATATGTGTTTACTGCATTATCCATTTAAAGTGCTGCCAAATACTAATTAAATAATAAAAACCTTTTCTGCAGATAGGAAACTATTAATACTGTTATTTTACAGAGAGAGAGACTGAGTCACAGAGTAGGGATGTGAAAGGTTAACCAATTAACATCACCCTTAATTGGTGATGCTTACCGATTCTGGTTAACCATTAACTGGTGGGGGCTGGAGCAGCTCCTTCCTGCTCTGATTGTTCAGAGCAGCCTCTGTCCGCACTTCTCCATAGTTGGGTATCACCCTGTCAGACATCTCCCTGCTCTGGGTAAACAAGGACACCAGGGCACAACTTGTCCAGGCTTATGGCTTTCACTCTGCTCTGTATACAGTCCACCTATGATCCGCTTTGGTTCCTGAACAAGTGATTGGTGAATCGTATGAATTTCTTACAATGGGGGAGAGGACAAAGCTGCACTGCCATGGAATCTGTGGCAGAAAATTAACAAGTACCTCATGAAAAGTTTCAATAGCCTCTCTCTGCAGGATTCCATTGAGATCATGGTGAGCATCAACATCCTGCTTGGCCATATCAATTAACTACGCAGGGATATATGCAGCTCACAGAAACTCAGCCAGCCTTCCACTTTTCCATGCCCTCAGCGCTGTACTCCACAAGCCACAGCCATTTCCCCTTGGTCTTATCTTCTGCTTCGTGGTTCCTGAAAAGCAGTTGCTCAGACTGTCTATGTCTATCAGCAGTGGAGAACATTTCATCAAAAGGCACCTCCTCCACATTGCTAGCTCTGGTAACTGGGAGAGAACAGAACAAAAGGATTGCTTAGCAGGCTGTATTGACAGGCAGTTCAAATTTCTTGTAATGTGCAGAGAAGGCAGTGGAGTTTTCCTTCCAGTGAACCTCATTCCTAGGGCTAGAGCAGTGACATTGGTGGGGTGAAGACGCCACTCTGGGATATGGTTATTTTGACTTAAGTCTGTGCACTGCAGTGTGCAGGCCAGATCCTTAGGTTTCAACACAGGTCAGGAGATTCTTAACTATAGTAAAAATGCAATATAGATACTCAAGCCCAGGGTTCTTTGACACGGAGCCAGCTGATTCAAGTCCCACTAACCCTAACTTACCTTGTTGCATAGACATACCCATAGTCTTATTCTTTTGGAATATGAAAGTGGCACTAACACACTTAGATCTGAGAGACAGAGAAACTTTAGGTCCAGTAATAACAATCCCTGTTACAGGATCTAATCTTCCCCAAATTTATTATTTAAAAAACAAAGAATGCCAAGAAATACTGTTATCAGAATTATGAATGCTTGACTCATTGACTGAGAGAAGATTGCCTGGGCCCAATGTACTTCTAAACTGTACTTCTTTACATTTCAGTGATAACAATATTTCATCTTAAATAACATCTATCAGAAAATATTTCAAAGCACAATAGGCTTTATGGTCTTAAGTCTGCAATCCTTACAGGGAATCCTCCCATTAACTTCAGGATCAGCTCTTGAGCATGTATTCCAGTACCACTTTCAGTACTTTCATTTTAAACTAACAGAGCACTTCTATATAGGAGACTGTCCTTTATTTTTAATATGTTGTAATTATTATGGCTTGCTTTTTTTACAAGTCATATAGGTTTACCTTTATTCTAGGGTAAAATGAATTCATGGCTTAATATATTGTAGAAATACTGATGGTAGAAAGACCCTCTGTATTAGATAAGTGTTAAAGCTGAGTTCTTAATGATTATGGTACATCTTTTTATAACACATTGTGCTTTTTCAGTTGTTGATTAAATTATAACAACTCTGATTGATACAAATTGTTTCTGAAGTGTGCAGAGCCAAAGAGATGGAAAGCATATGATGGAAAAATCACTGAAATGGATACACAATTTACATTACGTGCCAGAGAACTGCTTGAGATCTACCGCAGCATTAGTATGAAAGACCTCCCAAAAGATGAAAGGCTGGATGTGCTGTTAACACTAAAGCATACAGTGAAGGTACATTTTGATCTTCCTCTGAAGTTTAACTTTTGGTTATATCTTCTATACCCAGAGGCATAGTACTTTAATTGGTGCTGATACACCAGCAAGGTTTACATAAGAACATAAAAACGGCCATACTGGGTGCGATCAAAGGTCCATCTAGCCCAGTATCCTGTCTGCTGACAGTGGCCAATGCCAGATGTCCCAGAAGGAGGGATCACAACAGGTATCCTCATGTGATCCCTCCACTGTCACCCACCTCCAGAGAAACAGAGGCTAGGGACACCATTCCTACCCATCCTGGCTAATAGCCATTGATGAACCTAACCTCCATGAATCTATCTAGCTCTTTTTTGAACTCTGTTAAAGTTCTAGCCTTCACCGCATCCTCTGGCAAGGAGTTCCACAGGTTGACTGTGCACTGAGGCTACGTCTACACTACGAGTTTTCTCGGCAAAAAATATGCTAATGAGGGACTTATTTGCATGAGTCACGATCTCATTTGCATATTTTCTGCCAATCGGTTTTTGCGCTGGGGTTTTTGTGCAAAAACAAGCAGTGTGGACGTTTTCTTTTTGTGCAAAAACCCCTTTTTCCACAAGATCCTTATGCCCCCAAAAAAGGAGGTCTACCGAACTTGCAGAAAAAGGGGGTTTTGCGCAAAAAGAAAATGTCCACATTGCTTGTTTTTTGCGCAAAAACCCCAGTGCAAAAATGGACCAGCAGAAAATATGCAAATGAGATCGCGACTCATGCAAATGAGTCCCTCATTAGCATATTTTTTGCTGAGAGAACTCATAGTGTAGACGTAGTCAGAGTGAAGAAAAACTTACTTTTGTTTGTTTCCTTTTGTTTCTCTTAGCAAACATTTGTGGGGATGTGGCGGCATGAATGAAAGCCTGGTGTGCTAACCAGTGCTATTTGTTAAATTAGAAAATGTCAATTTAATATAAATTCATGTTTCACTATCACTTTGTATGATAGGTATTGATTTTAAGGTAATTTAAAAATTATAACTCTCCCCGGTGATATTAAAAGTGTGTTAAATTTTAATACAGATTTATTATTAAATTTAATAATTATATTAACCAGATTAAACTAGGAGAAATACTTTAATGTAATTTATTCATTTATTTTTTATGGTACAGATATTTTATATTTGAAATGTCTTTTCAGAAACTTGTCTATAAAATATGTATTGGTTTGGATTGTTATTTTTACATCTCACAAACACTGATTTCCTCTCCCATTTTTAGTGGAGAAAAAAATTAACAGGATTTATTAAAAGTGAAGTTCCTTGTTTGAGCATCATGATGGCACTCAGATACTTTGATATAATGGTATTTTGCACATAAATGGAATAGAAGAGCCTGATCTAAATTAAACCAATGTGAGGATTTTGCTTTGGCTTTGATGGAATCAGAATTGGATCCAAAGTCAGAACATCTATAGAAATAGAAATCTATAGAATTCTAGAAATAGCTCTAGAAATCAACTACTCCAGTCTGAGCCAGCAGAAGGAGCTTATAGTTTTTGTTTATTGATGGTTTCACAATAGTAATGATCCAGATCAAATTCTGCATTTTAGAGAAATCTGGAATTGCTGTAAAATCAGGATTTTTATTGGAGTAAAGAAGGCTGAATTTAAGCAACATCATTCACCTGTCACCTTCCATCTCCACAGCAGTTTCTTTATGTATTTTTGAGATAATGGTAGAAGAATGTTGGTAGCATCAGAAGATAGTGTTTTTTTATGCCTGGGGAGGCATAAGGATCTTGCGCAAAAAGGGGTTTTTGAGCAAAAAGGAAACATCCACACTGGTTTTTTTTGTGCAAAAACCCCTTGCGCAAAAATGGCTCAAATAGATTATGCAAATGAAGCGTGACAAAATGCTAATCAGAGCTTCATTTGCATACTCTCTGCCAGCAAAAGCTGGCAGTGTAGACAAAGCCTTAGAGCAGGGGTTCTCAAACTTTGTGATACTCTGACCCCCCTCTAAGTTGCTTGCGACCCCCCTCTAAGTTGCTGCAACTCCCCTCTAAGTTGCTCACAACCCCCCTCTATGTTGCTCTGGACCCCCTGGGGGATCAGGACCCACAGTTTGAGAAATGCGGCCTTAGAGTATTGAATGATATATAGAATATACACTGCATGCTTTGTTTTAATATCAGTTTGTTGTAAATCTAATGGTTTATAGCAAGTATCCATGTTGTAACTTGATTTTGTTTTTTTATATAGGAACATGGGTGTAAACTCACCCATGAAATAGTGGAATTAATTGACAGAGAGGCTGATCTCATGATGCGAGGTGTGAAAGAATGCAATCTAGAAGGACTGAGAAAAAGAATATGTACATTATTTCTTCAATATATTAAAACTCCGCTCTTTAACCCTGAGGTTGCTAGAGTACTTAAGGTATTTCTCCCTTCTATTATAATCATGATATTTCTCTATGATAGTACTCACTATATGTTCACTGTTTCCAAGCAGAGAAGCAGAAATAGTCTCTCCACTAAGGAGCTTGCAGTTTTGAGAATGGGCCATTAGGCACAAGGCAACAGAAGAGAGAGGAAATGAAAAACAACATATTCTTTTCTTTAATGTAAGATTAGCCAGAGGCTTCAAGAGGAACTTACATGTCAAAATGGAAGAAACCTCACAGATGAGCTCAGGAAGGTCATACCATAATATGGAAGATGACATGGAGATGGGGTTTTTTTTTGAGAATCTAACCAGTGGGTGTTCTGTGTGGGAGCACTGGTAGAGCTCATGCAGGAGTGAAGTAAGACAAGCTTAGATAGGTAGGAAGTGGAAGAATTATGTAGAACTTTGAAAGGGGTGACAGGACACTTGGATTTTATTCAATAACAAATGGGGAACTACGAGAGAGATTCAACGAGAGAGACTTGGTTAGCAGGGAGATGACTTTCATTGCAGCATTTTGTTTGGATTGGAGGAGGAAAACAAAGAATTTTAGGGTGACCAAGGTATAAAGAGGCTGCAGTAGTGAAGTGGAATATAATGAAAGCCTGACCAAGAGACTTAGTTGTGAACTTCTATAATAGTAGAAGTTGTACCTCACTTGTCTAGCACCCTCAGGACCTGAGCAGTCCCAGATGAGGGAATTTGCCGGACCAGGGAAGGTCCACTGCTTCCAGCCCTCTCAGCCTGTCACCCCTCCCCGCCGCCGACTCCTTTGGCCCCACTGCCGGCTAGGTGACGTGGCTGCCCCAGCCCTGCTGCCATAGCTGTTGCTCTAGCCCCACTGCCAGCTGGCACATGTCCCCAGTCAGGCTGCCGACCTGCTGCGGCCCCAGCTGGGTTGCCACAGTCCCAACCCCGCTGCCATAACTGCTGTTCCAGCCCCACTGCTGGCATGGCAGCATGCAGCCTTGGCCCCACTGCTACAGCACCAGCCCTACTGCCGGCTGGCACGTGGCCCTGATCAGGCTGTCGACCTGCCAGAGCCCAAGATGGGCTTTCCCTGCTGGGCTGCTGCAGCCCGACGTTACTGCCAGGCAGGCTGCCATGACTCTGTCTCCACTGCAGGACCAGCATGCAGCCCTGTTCGGGTTGCCGCAGCACAACCCCGCTGCTGGGCCGGCACGCGTGGGCTGCCCCTGTCCCTCTCTGTCATGGCCCCACTACTGTCGCTGGTCTGCTGAGTGCTTGGCCCCACTAACACCAGCCTTGCCTTTCGCAGGGCTCTCAGCTGCTGGCCCTCCTGCCCCAGGGCTCTCTCGTTCAGCAACATCCACAGTCCTACCAGACCACGGATGTTGCTCGACAAGAGAGTCCCAGTTGAGGGGAAGTGCAACCTGTACTCTCAAAAACTGATTATTGTATAAAATTAAATATGTTTGATAAGGCTTATGACCACACAAATATATATACACATTACTATACTTATCATGCCATTAGAGGCAATACTAATTCAGTGACACAACTGATTCATTAAACAACCAGACATAGTCTAATATCCTTATCTCGTAGGCTCCTTGGTAAATAGCTTATAGCGGAGCAGTGCTATGGAAATACTATTGTTGGATGCTCAAGTGGGAAAGTGTTTTTACTGGATAGTTCCAACACCACACATCCACATCCACCCCTCTGTTGAAACTGTATGGCCCATAATTTCTCCATGAAAAGGAGCCACAGATATGGAGTGAGAAAGAAGCTAGTGAACAATCAATCTAAGCAACATGCTCCACTTCCTATTTAGATTAAAATCTAGATAAAAAACTTCAATCATTTACACAGATGCTTCACTGAAATGGCTTCTCCCTAGTGGGTCCTGATTCCCCCTAGGCTTCATTAGGCTCAGCGTGCCTTGTGGAGGGCATTATGCTTCATTGGGCCTGGCATGGTCACCTTCCCCTGAGTGGAGATCAGGCTGCTGCCTATATAATTGCTCCTTCTATGCTTCTAAAGTGGTATTGCTGCTGCTGTTCTATACATCTGCTTTTTCCCTTCTTGGAAGCATACAGACAGACTTGCGTTACCTAGCAACCAGTAATGACCAATAGCAGCTAGTGGAGTCTCCCATCCTTTGGGAATGTGTTGGCATCCAGGGTAGGGGGACCCAAAAAGCTGTGTTTGGGTATCAGTAAACCCACATGTGGTGGTTGTGAAGCAACAGGGAGTAGGGACAGGGATCCTGGAGGCAATAGCTTCATGGTAATCAAGGCAGATGACATCTCATTCATAGTCAAGTCTTAGAGAGGGAGGGTTGAAATCTGTCTCCTCTGATGCATCAGGTTATCTGCAGGTGGGTTAAACATTACAGGTGGAATTTTGTTTGTATTTGGTGCCATGGGCCTTCTCATTGACCTGTAGTGCAGGCAACATCACAAACAAGATGGCTGTTAAGTGGCAGCAGGCAGTGGAGACAAGCAGAGAAGTACATTCAAAAAGACAGTTGGCCAGATACGGGGACTGACTTACCAAGTTGATGAAAGTAGCCCAATTAGAGATTGGCTTGGTCCCTGTCCACATAATATCTCTACTGGTTCTGTTGAGCATGGTAAGAGTGAAAAAGCACATAAGAAATCTTTATTTTCTTAAGTCCTTATTCATATCATCCTTTGGAGTCCTGCAGCCATGCATTGGGATTTAGGCACAGCTGGCCCTACACTGAGTTCCTTCTTATTGCCCATGACAATTGGTCATAATGCCTTATCTTGCATTGCAAGAACATTGTAAGAACAGTTCTTGAAAGCCCATTGGATCTTCTTTCTATATAATTCTTAGGTACTTAGCCATTTAGTTAAGTGTTAGTTGTAAGTTTAATTCTTCTTCGAGGATGTCCCCGTGGGTGCTCCAGTGTTGGTGCTGGGCTTGCCCTAGCGCCACAGAACAGAGATTTTGCTAGAAGCAATACCCCACTGACTGCATGCGCGGCGGCGTTCGTGCTCTTTTACCTGAGTGCACGGTCTGATCCCCGCCAGTTCCTCTCGACCGCCTCAGGCTGCACATGGAGGGAACTGCGTTCTTCTCCTCATCGACTTGTTCTGTCGTGAGATCGCCCTGTTTTTACTTCTTAGCTTAGTTAATAGTTATCCTCTGCAGTTCGTTGTACCCCGTTTTTCTGCCCTTCCCATCCACATTTGTACATAGTTAGACCACTACCGTTCTAAAAAAAAAGAAAAGAAAAAGAAAGAGAAACCTCTCCTGTAGCATATTAGTCACCATGCCGTCGTCCCCCGGCTTCAAGAAATGCAACACTTGCTGGGAGGCAATGCCTGCCTTGGACAGTCACCCATCCTGTATTAGGTGTCTGGGAGAATCTCACATTCCCCAGAAATGCCCGCACTGCAGTAAACTCACTGCAAGGGCCAGGAAGGACAGGGAGATGCAGATAGAATGCTGCTTTTTGATAAAGCCTTGCAGCCCCCGTGGCCTGCTTCTGACTCGGAGACTCTGCCGCCGAGGTGCAGAACTTCATCTCCCTCGCCGGTATCGCCCAAGCGGCCGCGACCATCTCCTACAAGGTCTCTGCTGGCACACCAAGCCAGAATGAGCTCTGGGGACAAACCGGGCTCCTCCGGCATGCAGAAGCCGCGTAGTAAATCAACCGCGGCACCTAAGCCGGTGAAGACGGGGCACGCGTTACAGCCCGTGGCACTAAGGGTTGCATCGGCACCCCCTGCACCTGATCCTTTGGCACCAACGGATAAACTGGCACCGAGAGCGTCCTCGGCACCAGCAAAAGCAACAGCGCCAGCGCCGGAAAACCAACCGACACCGCCGGCACCAACAATAAAAATGGCACCGACAATAACAACGGCTCCGACAGTAACAACGGCACCGACAGCAACAACGGCACCGGCATCGCACCGGTCTACAGCCCGCGCCGACAGAATGATGTCGGACACTCCTCCTTCCCGGAGCCGTTCTCCCTCTCTGGTCTTCTCACCAGCGTCATCTCCATCTCCGCTGGCACCGTGCTCCCCATCTTACCACCACAGCTGCCATAGACCTCACCAATCTCCAGAACGCTTATCATCTCCTTTTCTCGCATCCTATCCCGACCACAGGAGACAACATCACCGTTGTTGGTCCATCTCACCTGCTTCCTCTGGAGTGCCATACTACTGCTCCCACTCACCGCACTCTCCTTACAGACACCATTGGGACAATACCAGACCTGCTTACTTGGAAAGACGCTCGCCATTCGACAGGCTCTACCACCATGATCAACCACGTAGCTATGACTCTCGAAGCGGGTCTTCATATCATCATAGATCTAGATCTCACAGATGATCCTGCTGCGATTGTGCCTCTTCTAGGCGATCACCTACTCTGGCTCCTCCTACTCCAGCAGGGCGAGCCACATCTCCACCCCAACCCCCTTCGGAATTGGAGTTCATTCACCAAGATGAGCCGTCAGAAGTTTCCCCTGTCGATTCCTCTTCTCCAGATGAAGCTGTCATTCCAGGGGACACTTCCCCGCCCGACGACCTTCGGCAGTTTCAGGATTCGTTTAAACGCGTCGCGGCAAGTCAGGAAATACCTCTAGAGGAAACGAAGGACAAACAACATCACCTCTTTAAGAATCTTCAACCACAACACAGATCCAGATTGGCCATTCCGCTAGATGAAGCCATCTTAGAGATAGCTGAGGAGATTTGGCATACGCCAGCGTCTGCGCCCCCAATGAACAAGAGAGCTGACAGAAAATATTTTGTTCCCCCCAAGGGAATGGAATTTCTTTTTAACCATCCTCAGCTGAATTCTTTAGTTGTTGACGCGGCACAACAGAGGTCGAAGACTCCCCAATACAAACAAGTGGGTTCTGACAAGGATGTCAAGAGATTAGATTTGTTGGAAAGGAAAGTTTATACATCGGTAACATTGAGGCTGCGAATTGCCAACTACGCAGCCCACCTTTCCAACCACATCTTTGACGTATTCTCAAAACTAACCCCTCTGATGGACCATCTACCCGACACCAAGAGGCCTATATTAAAATCACAAATTCAGGAAGGCTTCACCTCGACTAGGACAGCCCTTCAGATAGCGAGCGATGTGGCGGATACAGCAGCCCGCTCTACCGCTACCAGGGTTGTTATGTGAAGGGCATCTTACCTTCAAGCAGCCGGAGTCCCTAAAGAACTACAAAGCAAAGTTGAGGATCTGCCCTTTGACCGAGAGAAGCTGTTCACCGAGAAGACAGACAGCGTTCTGCATTCATCAAAAGACTCCCGCACTACTCTCAGGACACTAGGCATATACACGCCCCCGTTTAGAAGGCGAAGGTATGCTCCATTCCAACAACGTTATGACTATTCATACGTTAGGCAACAATGGCAACAGCAGCAGCAAAGGAATTTCGACCACCAACGCTTGCGCCAGAAACCCCAGAGACGTCGGAACATAAGCAACCATGCACAGACCTCATCCAATAACAAGCAGCAAGTTTGAGGTTTTGGTCGGGGGCCCGCAAACAGTCCTCCACAGCAGCGACGGTCATCACACCCTACTTTTCCACCAACGTTTAAAGCCATTCTACCATCAGTGGCTCAACATCACTACGGACAAATGGGTGCTGGAAATTGTTCAGTCAGGTTACGCCATCCCTCTCATCTCCACTCCTCCCACCACCCCTCCTACCCTGTCACTTTTCAGGAACCCATCTCATGAGGCACTCTTACACGTCGAGGTCAGTCGTCTCCTATTGTTGGGAGCAATAGAACCAGTCCCAACCGAATTCAAGGGCAAGGGATTTTACTCCCACTATTTCCTCACCCAGAAAAAGTCGGGAGGATGGCGCCCCATACTAGACCTCCGCTCTCTGAACAAATTCCTACGCAAGCAGCGATTCCGGATGATCACGCTAGCAGCTATAATTCCTGCGCTAGATCGCAACGACTGGTTCGCAGCCCTCAATCTCCAAGATGCTTACTTTCATGTGTCAATCCACCCGGCACACAGAAGATTCTTAAGATTCGTTGTCGGCACGGACCACTATCAGTACAAAGTCCTGCCATTTGGCCTCTCCTCCGCCCCCAGGGTATTCTAAAAAATCCTGGCGGTGGTTGCGGCCTACCTCCGTCGTCAGGGAGTGATTATCTACCCATATCTCGACGACTGCCTTCTAAAAGGCCGGACGGCAGCCAAAACCCTTCATATGATCAACTTTACGAGATGAGTTTTCAAGACTTAGGACTTCTCGTCAACAAACAAAAGTCCACTTTGAAACCGACGCAAGACCTGGAATTCATAGGAGCTCGGCTGGATTCGACAACGGCAAGGGCCTACTTACCTCTACAGAGATTCCAGGCTATCCAAGATCTCATTCATATCATCCAAGACAGCCCCACGGTGCAGGTTATCACCTGCCTGAGACTTATGGGACACATGGCTGCCATCACCTGTGTCGTTCACTACGCCAGACTACATTTCCGTGCTCTTCAACACTGGCTGACACTGGTATACAATCACACCAGACACGACCTACACAGACCCGTGACTCCTCCGCAATCCGTACTTCTATCACTTCTTTGGTGGACGAGCCATACGAACCTTCTCTCTGGCATTCCGTTCCAACAACAGCAGCCACAACACCACATCACCACCGATGCTTCTCTTTTCAGTTGGGGAGCACATATGGACTCAATCTCTGTGCAGGGTCAATGGTCAGCGTCAGAAGCCTGCCTCCACATAAACTTTCTAGAACTGCGGGCCATCTTCAATGCTTGCAAGCGTCTCCGCGCACACATTCAGGGCACGATGGTGAAAACCGTCACAGACAACGTCACAGCCATGTACTATGTGAACCGCCAGGGCGGCGCTTGATCTCGCTCCCTCTGTGTGGAATCAATCCGATTTTGGAATTGGTGCATTCGCCACAGCATAACACCTGAGGCGTCCTACTTACCTGGAACCACGAATGTTATAGCGGACTTTCTCAGCAGACACTTCACTATGGAACACGAGTAGGAATTACACGACGACATTCTCCATGCCCTTTTTCAACGATGGGGGTTTCCCACGATAGATCTCTTTGCGACCTACCGCAACAGGAAGTGCCGCAAGTACTGCTTCCGAGTGGGTTTAGGTCCTGGATCTCTAGGAGATGCCTTGCTTACCCGTTGGAAAGGGCCTCTCCTATATGCATTTCCCCCCACAATCCTCATTCCCAAGGTTCTACAGAAAGTGCAATCAGATGGAGCCACACTCATACTGATCGCCCCAGCATGGGCTCGCCAGCATTGGTTCCCACTCCTCCATCGCATGTCCATATGCAGACCGTTCCAGCTCCCACTTTGTCCGGATCTCCTCACCCAGAACTACGGCTCTCTCCGACACCCCCAGCTTCGCACCCTGAAACTAACGGCATGCCTCCTAACTGGCTGAACCCGTCCGAATCCCTGTGCTCTGAACAGGTGAAATGTATCCTCATCCACAGTAGATGATTAACAAGTAGGAAAACTTATCTCTCCAAATGGCACAGATTTGCAGCCTGGTGTGCCACTAGACGACAGCTCCTGGACTCGATGCCTCTTCTAAACATTCTTGATTACTTAATCCACCTGAAACAAACAGGACTTTCATTAGCATCCCTCAGAGTCCATCTGGCAGCTATCTCTGCATTCAGACAACCGATCGACAGCATCTCCCTCTTCGCCCATCCACAAAGCGTTTCCTTAGGGGCCTTACAAACATTAGTCCACCGCGTAATCCCACCCCTCCGGTATGGAACCTAGACACCATCCTCAAAGCCTTAATGGCCCCACCATTTGAACCGTTCACTACCATACCTTTAATATTACTGACGATGAAAATGGTCTTCCTATTAGCCATTACATCAGCTCGTCGGGTCAGTGAGTTATCTGCCATAATGGCAACACCCCCATATACTGTTTTCAATAAGGAGGGGGTAGTTCTCAGGCTCCACCCTACATTTGTCCTAAGATAGCATCTAGCTTCCATGTTAATGAGCCAATTGTTCTTCCGGTCTTCCACCCTAAGCCTCACGTTTCTCCACGAGACATGGCTCTCCACACGCTTGACGTTCGACGGGCATTGGCTTTCTACTTAGACCGTATCAGATCATTTCGACAAACTGATCGGCTAATTCTCTCCTTAGCTGATAGATCCAAAGGCCAACCCATATCTTCCCAACGAATTTCTAAATTGATAACTGACTGCATAACAGAGGCCTATGTCTCCAAGAACATTCCGCTCCCGACTCACCCTCGTGCACACTCTACAAGGGCTATGGCTACCTGCATGGCCTTCTTCAGGGGAGTTCCCCTGATAGATATTTGCAGAGCAGCAACATGGTCCTCACATGACACCTTTATGAAGCGTTATGTTATCCCTCTCAGGAGGCGATTGGACTCTGCGGTGGCATCAGCAGTGCTTTCCACAGCGGACAAATAGTGACTCCGTTTTTCCTGCCTTCCATTTTTGGCAACTACTGCTGTTCAGTCACCAACAGTGGAGCACCCATGGGGACAGCCTCGAAGAAGAAAGCGAAGTTACTCACCTTGGTGCAGTAACTGTCGTTCTTTGAGATGGTGTCCCCATGGGTACTCCACTACCCGCCCTCCTCCCCACTTCGGAGTCCGTTTTTCTCTTGTATATAACAGATTCCGAGGTGATCTCGAGGAACTGGAGGGGACCGGACCGTGCATTCAGGCAAAAGAGCACAAACGACGCGAGACACCGCGGCGCACGCACGGTCCAGCGGGGTACTGCTTCGAGAGAAAAATCTCCGTTCTGCGGTGCCAGGGCAAGCCCAGCACCAACAGTGGAGCACCCACGGGGATACCATGTCGAAGAACAACAGTTACTGCACCAAGGTGAGTAACTTCGCTTTGTTAGACTCTCAACTGGGCCTTTGCCCTGGAGTAGGGCATGCCCTGTTCCCCAGATTTCAAACCATTTGAAGTGCATGGGGAAATCCCATATAAAGGGCAAGTGTAGGATTTTCAAGAACTTTTATTATAGAACCCAGAAGGAACAGGATATCTTCTTGAAGGCCCTCTTCATGTAGGTGTCATTTCATCTGGTGTCAGAACCCTCCCAACCAGACTTTGCTTCTAGCACCTCTGCCCAGCACCATTCTCCCTCGCTGATGCCCAAAAAGTGTCAAAAGAAAAGAGGCCCAGGGGCACCATCTAAGGAGGGGACGGGGCCCTGGGCAAAGGACCTAGTTTCAGGTATGTGCTCCCCCTAGAACTACAAGGCATACTGCTGTGGTTGAACCTTCTAATCCAACCAGGGATCCATCTCTGATCTTTTGAGAGTGGCAGGGGACTCCAGGTACAGCTGGGACCTTCAATGCTTGAAGCTGCCCAGGCAGCAAAAAAACCTTATAGGCTTGTCAGTACCTAGACTCCATGCCAGGAGCCAGATGTAGCTAAGGCCCTGCAATCCAAGGACAAGCCAGCCATGGTACCCTGCCCAGAGACTGGTGGAATGCCTTCAGTCCCAAGAGCATGAGCATATGTCTCCACCCAAAAGACTGAGGTCTCCAGTACTGTGCTTTCCTTCCATGAGGCACGGAACACTGGAATTGAGGTACCGGTCTCCATACTCTAGTACCCACAAGCCCCTCACAAGAGATCATCCTATCACTTAGACTATCTCCCAGGCATTGGTAGCATTGGTACTTACCCTCACAGCATCACTCATCATGGCAGCACCAGTCTCCACTGTCTCGGTACCATTCAATGGATGGACACTGATCTCACAGCCTTGCTTTTGTTACCAGAAAAGGAATGGTCTGAGTTGGAAACAGAATTCAGCCCCTCACTGAGAAAGCATGGATCCCTGAATTCCCAGAAGTTGGCACAATATCTGCAGCAGCAGCGTGGTAGCAGGGCCAGTGGCTTTCTCGCTAGCCTTGTTGGACTCCTCGGAGCATGCTATTGATGATGTTTCATATTCCTACCACTCTTCCCTGCCTGCCTCAGATAAAGCTCTGCCCGCACCACTGCCACCAGTTTCAGAACTGGTGTGGAACCTGATGTGAGGGCAGTACATCAGGCACTAACACCTAGAGAACCACCCGTGGAAGGAGAACCCACCTCTTCCCTTGTGAAGCCCTCATCATTTTCCACAATGGATGAATCAGTGGCTGGCCTCTTTCAGACTGATAGTTCCCTGACAATTTAAAAGTGCCTCCGGTTCTAAAAGTATGGCTACCAACCTAAATTGGGAAATAGAGGTATTGGAGGAGCCTCTTCAATGTCATCTCTCCCAACATCCCGCATTCTCCAGTGCCTGCATTCTCCAATGACTCCTGTTGTTCTCTTCCTCTTAATCTTTTTGTCTGACAGATAAGTAATTCAGAGTGTCAACACCTTCTTCGGCGAGTAGTGTCCCTTAGGGTGCTCCACTCGAGGTGCTGGGCTCGTTCCCGGCGCCACAAATGGAGAATCTTCCTTAGTAGTAGCCCTGCCAGCCCGCGCATGCGCTCCTGCTGCCTCGCGCCATTCGCGCCGTTACAGCTGAGCGCGGGCCGGCTTGTCAGTTTCCTTCAAACGTCTGCGGCCGCAGACGGACTTTACATACGCTCCCCCTCCTGTCAGGAGAAAGGGAGATTAGTGTTAGATAGTTACTTGTTCTTCTTAGATTGTTAGTGTTAGAGTAGTTGTTCTTAGTAGTATAGTTCCGCTTGTTTAAAAAAAAACACAAAACTTTTTTTTCCTTGAGTTGTTCACCAAGTCTGAACAAAGAATTATGCCGGGATTACCCGGTTTTAAAAGGTGTACCCAGTGCCAGGTTGCCATGCCAGTATCAGACGGGCACTCACGATGCATTAAATGTTTCGGGGACGGACATGTCCCTCTCAAGTGCATTCATTGCACGAAATTGACTGCGCGCACCAGGCGTGACCAGGAGCTGAGGCTGAGGGTCCTGTTGTTTAATAAAGCCCTCCAGACCTCCGACATGCCTGAGCCACACTCTGCTGCTTCGGGGCCGCACGAGACTCATCCTACAGAGACTCCCCACAGAGCTGTTAAACCCTCTGCGAGGGTTAGTGTGGGTTACAGACCGGGAACCTCTGGCGTTCTGCCGAGGCATCCCACGGAGAAAAAGGGCAAGAGCCGTAGCTCTTCTGCCCCTACCCTAGCCCTCACTAAGGATCCGATATGGGCTTCTACAAAAGGGTCCAGGGCTGAGTCGGCACCGACAACGGCTCCAACGGCTGGTTCGAAGCCGGCAATGGCTGCCCCGGCACCGGGTTTCTCGGCGCATGAGCGAACGAGCGCAGCTGTGTCGGCACCCACAGCAGCGGCGCCGGCGGCTTTATCTCCGCTCTCTTTGGTGCCGGACGCTCTGGCACCGGTGCCGCAGGAGGGCACCATCAATTTGCAGCCCTCGGCACCGGCATTACCTCCCTCGGCCCCGCAATCCGCTGAGCCAGCGGCACTGGCTCTTCAATCAAACTGCGGTCAGGCTATGCAGGTTGCTTCACTGCCTGCTAGCCCATTGCAGATGGCACCGTCCTCTCCTCTGAATTGCTCGGTGCCGTCCAACGCACAATGCAAGTCAGGAAGGGTTCGGACACCATCTCTTACCCCAGACCGCGCTGTGTTTTCACCTCCACCTTTGTCACCCGACTCGTCCTATGCAGACAGCCATCACCGTGCTCATCACTCGACCAGGGACCGTCATTACAGATCGCCTTGTCATTCACCACAGTGTTATCAAGCGCATTATTCTAGATCTCCCTCCCGCTACTCCACGAGGTCTATTTCACCACGGTCTTCAAGACCTTCACAATATTCATGTCGGTATGGAACACCAAGGTGCTATTCTCCGAGATGTTCACCAGGGTCATACCGTCACAGTAGGTACTATGACCATTACTATGATGATCATCATTACTCTCTCCATCGAAGGTACCTGCGCTCACGGTCTCCGCGCTCCAGCGGACCGGTGTCTCCACGTCTTGCACCATTGGAACCCCACCCTCCGGCGGCATCACCAACCCCCGTGGAGGACACGGCTTCAATCCAGACCCATGAGGGACAGCAGGACAACCACACTCCAACTCAGGAACTTCAGAGTCCTGATTCTCCTGCCAGCCACTCGTCTTCATCACCAGATGACGCAGTCTTTCCCGGGGATCTATCTCCAACAGAAGACCATAATCAGTTTCAAGAACTTTTTAAGAGGGTTGCTCAATCTCAGAGTATTCAGACTACGGATGTTCAACAAAAACATCATCCGTTACTTAAGAACTTGCAACATTCGCAAAAATCAAAGTTGGCACTCCCCTTTGACAACGCCATTTTGGAAATTGCCGATGACATCTGGCAGACTCCAGCTACTTTCTTGTCGACCAACAAGCGATCTGACAAGAAATACTTTATAAACCAGAATGGCATGGAGTTTTTGTTTACTCACCCTCTGCCTAATTCCCTTGTCATGGACGCCGCACAACAAAGTTTCAAGACAGCACAAACTAAAAATACCGTAAATGACAAGGAGGCCAAATGCCTAGACATTTTAGGCAGAAAAGTGTACTCCGCCGCCACTTCAGCTTTGAGAATGTGCAATTACGCAGCTCCCCTGGCGAATCATGATTTCGATAATTACTCAAAATTAATTCCTCTTTTAGAACATCTGCCGGACTCAAAATGTCAAATTCTGAAGGTGGTAATACAGGAGGGCTATACAACAGCCCGAACAGCATTGCAGATCGCTCTGGACACTGCCGATGCAGCAGCTCGAGCCACAGCAACGGCTGTAGTCATGCGTCGTGCGTCCTGGTTGCATCAAGCTGCTGCCCCAAAAGATTTGCTGAATAAGGTAGAGGACTTGCCCTTTGATCGTCAGTCACTCTTCGCTCAATCCACGGATCAGGTGTTCCACTCAGGCAAAGACTCCCGTACAACATTGAGAACGCTAGGGATGTATACACCTCCGTATAAGCGTAAGAGATTTATGCCCTATAACAAGCAAAGACCTTTCTCTTACGCGTCATTCCGTGCCAAACCATACGAGCAGCAAAGGCCAAGACAGCGCCAATAGAAACGGAGACAACAACCTAACAAGGTGCCTGGCCACCAGCAGGGGTGGCAGCAAGTTTGACGTGTTGGTCGAGGGACTGCGCATCACCCCTTTGACAGAGGCTCCACACAATCCGCAAGCTTTATTCCATCATCGGTTGAGACCTTATCAACACCATTAGTCTTTGATTTCCACCAACCATTGGGTCAACAACTTAGTCGCTGCAGAATATGCCATTCCTTTCAACTCAATCCCCCCCCCATCCCCACCCTCCCCGTACCTTTTCAGGGACCCCTCTCACGAGACTCTTCTACAGCAAGAGGTTTCTTGTCTACTGACAATAGGAGCAGTGGAGAGGGTACCTGCTCAGTTCCGGGGGAGAGGGTTTTACTCTCAGTACTTCCTCACCCAGAAGAAATCGGGGTTGGAGACCTATCCTGGACCTGCGTCAACTCAACCGTCACTTGTGGAAACAGAAATTCAAGATGGTTACGTTGGCCTCTATCATCCTTGCTCTCGACAAAGGGGATTGGTTCGCGTCCCTCGACTTGAAAGACGCCTATTTCCATATAATGATCCATCCGGCCCACAGGCACTTCCTTCGTTTTGTAGTGGGCACAGAACATTACCAATATCGTGTGTTACCCTTCGGCCTCTCAGCAGCTCTGCGAGTGTTCTCCAAGACCCTAGCAGCGGTGGCTGCTTACCTTTGATGTCTCAATATCACGATTTTCCCGTATCTCGACGACTGCCTATTAAAGGCCCCTACCTTCGACGAAGCTGCCCGGGCAGTTGCCACTACCACGACGGTATTCAACGCTTTGGGTCTCATAATCAACTTCGACAAGTCGTCCCTGATGCCGAGTCACGACCTGGAATTTATTGGCGCGAGGCTCGATGCTCTGAGTGCAAGAGTATACTTACCCACAGCAAGATTTGAGTTGATTCGGGATTTGCTTCAAACTGTGTCAATTGCTCCCAGATCCCGCATACTTACCTGCCTGCAGCTGCTCGGGCATTTGGCCGCCACCACATATGTGGTGTCACATGCAAGACTCCACCTGCGCAGTCTCCAGCACTGGCTTTTCACTGTTTACACACCGGGTGTACACAGCATGAACAAAACAGTGTCTATTCCCAAGCCCGTCAGGACTTCGCTAACATGGTGGGACAGCCCCAAAAATCTGCTAGCAGGGGTCCCCTTCCACGGGCAAAAGCCCTCAGTGCAGATCACAACGAATGCTTCTTTGATTGGTTGGGGTGCCCATCTGCAAGAACATCGAGTTCAAGGGCTCTGGACGCCCCAGGAATATCTACAGCACATAAATTTCCTCAAGTTGCGAACTGTATTCAACGCCTGCAGGCACTTCCTCCACATGATCCGAGGTCTTACGGTTTGCATTCTCACCGACAATATATGCACGGTGTACTATATCAACAGGCAAGGCGGTGCGCGCTCACGCCCCCTTTGCGCGGAGGCTATATGACTGTGGAACTGAGCAATTCGGCACGGTATAACCCTTACCGCATCATACCTTCCCGGCAAGAGCAATGTCATCGCCGATGCCCTCAGCAGGCACTTCCTTCCCCAACACGAGTGGGAGTTACACAACAAAGTTGTTCGCAATCTTTTCCATCTCTGGGGGTTCCCGAGTATAGACCTCTTTGCCTCTCGCCACAACAAAAAGTGCCATCGTTACTGTTCGCGGGCGGGCGACGGCATGAACTCCTTGGGAGATGCTTTCCTACTGGACTGGAGTCGTCACCAATTACTCTACGCTTTTCCTCCTCTTCCTCTCATTCCGAGGGCACTGGAGAAGATAGTGATGGAGGGCGCGACAGTGATTTTCATAGCACCCTTTTGGCCCTGACAGACTTGGCTGACGCAGTTGTCGAGAATGTTGGTCGCTCAGCCACGACGACTACCGCTGCTGTCCAACTTGCTGTCTCAACAGCACGGTACAATGCTGCATCCGGGCATTGATCGCATGCACCTCACAGCGTGGCTCCTAACTGGCTCCAACCGCCAGAAATGACCTGCTCTCAGGCAGTGAGACATGTGCTGATAAACAGCAGACGCCAGACCACTCGCAAGACCTACCTCTACAAGTGGTATCGGTTCCAATCGTGGTGTGTGGAGAGGAATCTTGACCCTCTCTCTTTACTGGTGCAGCAAGTCCTGGACTACATCCTCCACCTAAAGACGGGGGGGTTGGCAATTGCTTTGCTGAAAATTCTTCTGGCAGCAATCTCGGCCTTCCGTCTTCCCATCGACGGTCATTCGCTGTTCGCTCATCCGCTCACTAAAAGATTCCTAAAGGGGCTCGGGAACCTGTACCCGACCTACACAATTTCACCAGAGCCGTGGGACTTGGCCTTAGTACTGGACACACTAACTCGTCCCCCCTTTGAGCCGTTAACAACTTGCGACTTGCGCATGCTCACGATGAAAGTGTCATTCTTGCTGGCAATCACTTCAGCACGTTGAGTTAGTGAATTGGCAGCTCTATCTGCCGACCCACCATACACATTATTTTCTGAGCAGGGAGTACTGCTTCGTGTCCATCCTCCCTTCCTCCCGAAGGTGAACTCTCCTTTCCATATAAACGAGCCCATAAGCCTGCCAACATTCTATCCAAAACCTCACTCTTCACCAGAAGATTCACGTCTACATATACGCTCGATGTCAGACGAGCGCTGGCCTTCTACCTGGATAGAACACGTGCTTTCAGGAAGTCTCAGCGTCTTTTTATAGCTACGGCCGAGCGTTCGAAGGGCCAACAGCTCTCCGCACAACGTATTTCCAACTTAATCGCCTCTTGCATCACACGTTGTTACGCCCTACGGCATGAACCTTTACCGGGACGGCTTCACGCTCACTCCACCAGAAGCATGGCCGCATCCACTGCTTACCTTAGAGGTGTGCCCTTGCAGGACATATGCCATGCAGCAACTTGGTCATCTGCTCTTACATTTGCCAGACACTATGCCCTCGCGAAAATATTGAAGAACGATTCAGCGGTGGCGCTAGCAGTTTTGGCCACAGAGGCCATAAGTCCGAAGCACACCGATACCATTGGACCACTGCTGTGTACTCACCTTGAGTGGAGCACCCTCGGGGACACTACTCGACAAAGAAGAGAGAGTTACTCACCCTGTAACGTCTGTTCTTCAAGATGTGTGTCCCCGTGGGTGCTCCACGACCCACCCTCCTCCCTGCTTCGGAGCTTCTGTTTTATCTTTCAGACGCTTCTGGTTGGGAGGAAACTGACAAGCCGGCCCGTGCTCAGCTGTAACGGCGCAAACGGCGTGAGGCAGCAGGAGCGCATGCGCGGGCCGGCAGGGCTACTGCTAAGGAAGATTCTCCGTTTGTGGCGCCGGGACGAGCCCAGCACCTCGAGTGGAGCACCCACGGGGACACACATCTCGAAGAACAGACGTTACTGCACAGGGTGAGTAACTCTCTCTTACATTATTGGGAGGATAAACAGAAATGAGATAGAAGTGTTGTTGGAAGGTGTTAATGGGTGCCACCACTCAGTTGTTTGATCTGTAGATAGTTGCAAAATTTCTTAAAGTTGTGAATGGGCCAATCTCCATGTGTCTCCCCGTTTTCCCATTTAGTTTTTTTGATTCTCTCCCAGATCAGTAGGATTTTGGCCTGTGATGTCTAGAACATTCCCTGATATTTGGGAATTGATCAGGTGTGACATTCTAAAGTTATATTTTGCACTATAGACAGACAGACAGACAGACAGAGAGAAATGCCATCAAGCTGCTAGTAAAGCCTTAGCAAACTTAGCCAATAGGTGCATTGTGTAAGATATTATATGTTCTTGGTAATGTTAAAACCTTACTCATTTAATAGGAGAACATTCGGTCTTATATGTATTAATCAGAGCATCATTCTTGTCATCCTTCTGCAGGTTCCACCAGATCCATTAAAGCTTTATACAAATATTTACTTTTGTCATGGTTGTAAAAGTTACTTGCCATCTACAGAATTCTCTGTGCCTGCTAATTCACGCACTGTCGGCAGGTGTCGCCGTTGTTGCAAGCTTGATAATGAGGCCCGACGTCGAGAAGCCTTTTTGAAATACAAATTTATGCTAAAAAATCTCAGAAAATCTGAAGCAGATTACGAGGATGATGCCAAAATTGCTTACATAGTTCAGGTACTATGTGAAAGGATGGTACTGATTGTGAAATTAATGTTTTTGTGTTGAGCACCATTTTTCCTGTTTCTGTGTCTGTATCAGAGATGTTAATGGCAACTGGTCTAAATTGTTACATAGAGTGGTAGTTCTAATTTTAGATAGTGAAAACCAAAAATTACATAAACTTTTTCTAATATGGAACAAATGGTTCTCTCTTGAATAAATAAACACCAAAAACAGAGTTGCTCTTAGTTTAATAAAATGTGGTTAGATTTTTTAAAATGTGTCTGTAAAATAATTAAAAAAGCAAAGAGAAAGGAGGGCCTAAGAACAGGACCAGGAATAAACAGATCTGAATTTAATCCTACCTCTGCAATATACTTCCTATGTGATACCAATCACATAATTTAATCTACTGTGCCACTGTATCTATCTACAGGGCTCGCCAAGCGGCGGCGAAGCCCGCGCCAGCCACATGTTCGCACACTGGAAGACAAGACTGGCTTGCACGTAAGTTGTGTTGGCTTAGAATTCATTTGCCACAGGCGAGTACATTACACTAATTGTCGAGCCCTGTCTATCTATCTATATATATATATATTAGAGTGCCTGTGTATGTGAGTCCGTCTGTTTGCAAGTCCATTTTTTCAAAAACTCCTAGATGGTAAGAAGGTAATCACATTTTGGTATGCAGCTTTTTCTTATCTTAGCTTAAAGCAAGGTCAGGGTTTGGTTGTGCAAGGAAAACAGGAAGTGCCTAGAATGGGAATGTTTTCCTTAACATGGAGAGAGAGGGGGCAGAGAGCAGGGGATGCGCGACTCACAGGGATCACTGGGGGCAGCAAGTGCAGGGAAGTGATATACTGCAGAGTGACCACCGGGGCAGCTACACCAAAAGGAGAGTGGCCAGTTGGAGCTGCCACTAGATGTGGGAAATAGTTCCCCTACCCCAAACCCGCCCCCCCCAGTCCTTGGCTGCAGGGCCAGTGGGGAGGAGAAAGGCTCCTGCTAGCTGAGAGGTGTGGGGTGTGGGAAGTGAGAAGGAATCTGCTAGGTAAGGGATCAATGGGAAGAGAGAAGTCCCCTGCTGACCGGAAGGACTGTGGGGGAGGGGCGAGAAAAGGCACTTGCTGGCTGGGAGGAGGGGAGAAATAAGGTGGCTGTGGGTGCTAGGGGGAGAGAAAAAGTCCCAGTTGGCTGTGAGGGGTGAGAAAAGGACTCTGCTGGTTGGGGGAGGCGTGAGCTTGGGGGAGAGACAGAAGGCCCCTGCCAGTCTGGGGTGGGGAGCCTAGGGAGGTGCGAGAAGGCCCCTGCAGGGTGGGGAGGGAGCCTAGGGGGTAAGAGAGAAGGTCCCTTCCAGTTGTGAGGAGGAGCCTGGGGGTGGGGGAGAGAAAGCTCCTGCTGGGTGTGGGTGGAACTTGGGGGGGGAGAAGAGAAGGCTCCTGCTGGGTGAGGAGGGAGCCTGGGCGGGTGCGGGGGGGGAGGGGTAGACGCCTCCTGCCAGGAATAGGGAAGCCTGTGGGGGAAGAGAGAAGGCCCTGCCAGGTGGGGAGGGAGCCTGGGTGGAAAGAGGGAAGGTCCCTGCTGCATGTGGAGGAGTCTAGGGGGGAGAGAAGGCTCCTGTCGGGTGAGAAGAGCCCGTGGGAGAGAAGGTCCCTGACTTGTTGGAGAAGCCTCGAGGGGAGATAGAAGATCCCTACCATGTAGGAGGGGAGCCTGAGCAGAGGCAGAATGCTCCTACTGGGCGGCAGAGGAGGGCTAGGGGAAGAGAGAAGGCTCCTGCCAGGTGAAGGAAAGCTATGCAGGGGAAGAGAGAAAGCCTGTCCTGGGTGGGGAGGAATCCTGGGGGAGGAGGGAGAGAAGGCCCCTACTAAGTGGAGGGGAACTGGGGGGAAAAAAGAAGGCACCTACTGGTCAGGAGTCTGGGGGGTAGAAAAGGACCACATGGTGAGGCCCCCTGCCCTGAGCCCCTTCTTGCCCCCCCCCCCCACATTCCCAGCCCCCTGCTCTGAGCCCCTTCTCAAGCCCCATCCTGACTCCTGCAGCCTCCATTCCCCCAGCCTCCTGCCCTGCCCACTCCACATCCCCAAGACTATGCCCTGACTCCTGTCCCCTCCCCCCACATTGCTATCCCCCTGCCCTGAAGGATCCAGGCAATGCTAGGTATGTTTTCTAGTCCAGTGTTTCTCAACCTTTTTTTATAAAGTACCCCCTTTAAAAAAAAATACAAGTACCCTTGTACAGGTCCCTGGACGATCGAGATACAAAAGGAGCACTTAAAGATGATAAAGTCATTCCAGAGAAACTAAATGAATTCTTTGCTTCAGTCTTCACGGCTGAGGATGTTAGGGAGATTCCCAAACCTGACCAGTCCTTTGTAGGTGACAAATCTGAGGAATTGCCCCAGATGGAGGTATCATTAGAAGAGGTTTTGGAACAAGCTGATAAACTTAACACCAACAAGTCACTGGGACCAGAGGGCATTCACCCAAGAGTTCTGAAAGAACTCAAATGTCAAATTGCGGAACTATTAACTGTAGTTTGTAACCGATCCTTTAAATCAGCTTCTGTACCCAATGACTGGAAGATAGCCCCCAGTACCTACAGTTTTCAGACACACAATTTTTTTTTCTATCATTGCAACACATTTGTTTAAACAACTTAATTGTAGCCGGGCAAGCAATGAAATTTTTGGGTGTAAAAAGTACAAAAATAATAAAGCGCTGTAAAACTTAAAACAAAAATTCAGTTTTCTCCGAATTTCAGTTGTGTTGATGTTCCCCCCAGACTCCTCTCAAGTACCCCTAAGGGTACTCATACCACTGGTTGAGAAACACTGTTCTAGCCATTTTTAAATAAAGATAACTTGCAACGGTGTCCTGAGAATTAATATTTGTAAAGCACTTTGAGATCCTTGGATGGAAGATGCTAAAGAAGTACAAAGTATTGTTTAATTTTTTAAAATTACTGAAGTCTTGCATTGAGTTCTTAAGTAAGAAAAAAAAGCAGAGAAGTCCTGTTTTAAACCTTCAGTCTTACAGTTTGCAGAAGATTTGTATCTAGAGGTTCCCTTTTTAATTTTGCAAATGTTTGTTAGAATTAATATTTACTAAATGTTAGTTTTACTTTTCCAAGGCTGTGTCTAAACTACATCCCTTTTCTCGAAAAAGGGATGTAAATTAGACACATTGAAATTGCAAATGAAGCCGGGATTTAAATTTCCCATGCTTCATTTGCATAATGGCGGCCATGGTTTTTTTCCAAAAGGGGCTTTTTGAAAGAAAAACGTCTGGTTAGACGGGGATCATTTGAAAATAAAACCCTTTTTCGAAAGATCCTGTACTCATTTTTTCAGGAGTACATGATCTTTTGATCTTCTATAATCCTTGGAAATTTTGTATTTGACAAATTGATATGTTACCATTTTTTAAACAACCTCCTCATTCACACACTTTTAACCTTTTTTTAAAAAAAATCTTAGTTTTCAGTTTTTAAATGATTAGGTACTTTCAAAGCACAGTTTATCTGAAGTAATCCAACAGCACTAGATTAGCAGAACTTTCTTAGGGATTTAGCAGTAAGAAGCTACAAGTACCGAAAACAGAAGCACACTTTCTGACTATGTTCAGTGTGTAAAACATATCTCCTATCTTATTGTGGTGTTCTACCAAAAAACTAGAATAAAAGAGGATTAGGCTTTTAGTATTATCCATGCCTATGTTAAGAAATATTATAAAAGTAAGTAGATTATACAGTTTCTATTTGTTCTTATTAAATAGTTTTCTTGTTTAAAAATATTAAAAAGAGATTTATTTCTTTTTATTGGTGCTAAGTTACTGCTTGATTTAAAACTGGTCTGTTTTCCAAAACCCTGTAACAAATTCTCAAACTTGGATCTTTAGTTTATGCATCAGACTAGTGGAATTTTCCCACCTAAAGTCTTTGTCTGACTAGCAGTAATAAACAGATAGATGTTTACCTCTGTCTGGAACGCTGAAGGCCACTAATGCCTGCACTCATCATTTCCCTTTTAATGGCTGACAGCGAAGAACTTGCCTCAGCTGTTCCAACTGAAGTTGTGCTATTGCAACCTAAGTGTTTTCATTACAATCAGGTTTATTTATTTTCAGCTGAGTTAGCTATACGATAAGGGTGTTTTGGTCTGGTCTTGATGTCTTAATTCACTGAACTTATTTTAAAATCTCACACATTCTGAATTTTTTGTGCCTTTCGCACTTTCTTACTTTTTTATCCTAAACTTACAGTTCTATATTTCTGGTAGCTATACAAATAGCAGCTGTGGGGCTTCAAAAACAGTCAAACTTTTTATAACAATCATCACAGTTACCTTTATTGCTTAGGGCAGGACCATGACTGGTTTTGGCTGTACTATCTGTGAAGAGCTGCAAGCAGTTAGGTCCCATTGTAGGATTCTCCTCTGGTCTCTCCCCACTGATTTCATATATGTCTGAGCACAGCAACATAGCGAAGTACTGAGAAGATACAGGGGCAGATGCTTAGCTGGGGTAAATTGTCACAACTCCAGCTTTGGTGGAGCTGTGACATTTTACTATAGCTGAGGATCTGTCACTTAGCATCAAAACTAGCCAATTTAATAGATATGTCAAGAGAAGTCCTGAAGCTGCCTTTAAGTCCCTTCAAAACATTCAGCTGTGCCAAATTCTTTGGATGGGACATATTAAAGGATTTATGCTTATGGTACTTGGTACTAACTCAGATAAAGCAGTTACACAGCCTTCTTTAAAACATACTCAGCTCCTCTGACAGTACCATGTGTGCCCTCAATTCCAAGTCAGAAATGCTCAGCTCCTGCACTGACAGTTCTGATATCTATGGACCATGATCTGAGTAGAGGGTACATCAGCTATAGTTTTATCCTACTGTGATTATACCATATCTTCCAAGTAGGATGGTTACTCCTAGTTGTAAATTCACATAGAGATCTCATAGCTGGCAATGGAAGTCCAGCCCTAGGACCTTCACGGTGATATTTATAGATATGGAGTCAATGCTTTCTCTACTACTATTTGTGAAGCTTCCATCCATATGTTTAATATTCTGAACATGGATCAAGGAGATGATGTTAACAATGAGTCTTGTTAACTGAACAAATACAATTATTCAGAGGAATCTCCAAAATAATTCCAAATTTCCAAATGGGGCTGAGCAGGAGAAAAAACACCAGCTTCTCTCCCTCTAATGCCAGGATGGATAAGAGAGTCTTGTTTATTTTAGAAGTAAGCACTACGCTTATCTTTCATTTCCATTCTTCTAAAAAACTTCAGCCCTTCCTACCTGAAAAAGGCGATTGATGCAGTTGTCAACTTGAGACCGGATTGCTATGAATTGTTATATGTTAATTGTTAAGCATTAAACCAGTGGAAAGAATTCTAGCTACTATAAAATTGGTTGTCCACGTCTTCCATGGTTTCAGCTACCATGAACACATCAAAGGTATGTACATGGCCCTCCAATGTAAAAAATCTTTCTGGTTATGATTCAGTCAACTTCCACTGTCAGTTTAAAACCTTGATCTTAATCTTCAAAGCAATTAATGGGTCAGTTCCTAGCTACATTCAAGATTGAATTTCCATTTGTGAATCACAAAGGCAGTTGCACTTCTTTGGGACAATGAAAATCACAGAGCATTTCAAAGTAGTAGTCAAAGCAATCTGTTGAGGGGATCCAGCTTTAGAATGGACTCCAAGAGAAGATGTACATGAAGATGTAGATGAATCCATAATCAAATCACCTTCAGGAAATACAGCAAAACCATCCTGTCAGATAAAACTTTTCCACCATAATCAGAATGATTTTTCTTCAAAACATCAAATACCTCTCTTCTGAAGGGCAGAACTATATGTAGCACAATTTTTTTAATCTGACAAGGTAGAAGAGCAAGGCACTATTGCAAACTGAATTATTTGAAAGGTCCTCGTATAATATGGAAAGGAGTAGCACTATAATGACTGTAAGTTCAGTAAATTTTTTTGACGTTCAATGTAGTTCAAAAGAAAGTACAGCAATAGCTCAAAGACTTATGATGAAATGGAGGAAACATATTTTGAAAGTGCAGGTGGAGATGAGGCCAACCTTAAGAAGGCTAAAGAAATGGAAGGCTGTGGGACCAGCTTTAACGAGACTCTGTAATGTGGGAACTAGGATGTATAACCTTAGAACAACAGAGGCAAAAAGGTTCTACCCAACAAATTCAAGAAACCGTTTTAGTTTTCCCCAAGTCAAAATTCTCAGTGGGAGCGGACCAGCTTCAGCATTTGGAAGTAATCTTCATGGCAGTATAGAATGTCACATTTTTGCAAGAGTATTGACTTGGAATGCTTCCAGTCATCCTTTGTGAGGAGTCTGATTTAATAACATGTACATGCCATTAATTAAAGTAAAGTGATTTCTTTTTGGGAAAAGGGACCTACTTCAAGTGCTTGGTAAAAAGGAAGCCATATCTCAAAGTCTGTTGGCCTAGTAAAGAATCCTTTTGACTAAATCCTTCCATCATTTTTCCTTTAATACGAAGAAAACTTGGTGATGGAGTATTAGAGAAAAGCTTGGCAAACTTCAGCATTAACGATGGGCCAAAACCACTTTATGCTTCATAGACTATTTAAAAAATAGTGATTTCAGATGACTAGTGATAAATGAAACATGAGATCAGTATAGGTGAGTCATGACTTTAAGGAGGAAAATATCAGCTGTAAGGCCTTTATATAAAGAATTTACAGTACAAATTATCCAACCACTAGCTATTTTTAAATCCCACAGCACCACCGCAAGATGTCACAATCCCATGGGGGCGAATGAGTAACAATATCGCTACACAATAATTAACTCTTTGTAGGATAGAAGCAGAGGGTGGGAAGGGAGAAGCACAAAACCTGTCATGGTTATCCAAGGGATGACCCTTTTGATATTGTACATCTTGAGTTACTTCAGTTTTGCCCCCTCCCACAGTCCTCCAGCCCGGTTTAGTCCTTGCTGCATGCTGAATTTGACTTCAGTAACAGCACAGTACCATAACTTATTAAATTTAAACTAATTATGATCTCTATAAAATACAAATATAAAGGAAACTGATAAAGGGCAAGGATAAGTTATCTTTATTAATGATCAAGGACCAAACAAGTAGGGATGAACATACAAAGGAGCAAGGAAAATATAGATTAAATAAAAGAAACTTTAAAATTATAAGCAAGTAAGTAATCTCTCAAGAGAAGATATAGAATTACCATTGTGAGAAAAAAATCCAGAGTACATTAGAATTTGATTTTCAGGGATGATCTGAGAAGAATTAAATAAATCCTACCACACCACACTGTGGTAGGGTGGACTAAATGACTCAGATGTTCACCCTTCTCTACCCAAACTGATTTTGTGGTATGTACACAAATTCCAAGCATTTTCTAAGTGCTGGATAGATGAGATTACTTTGCTGGTGGAATTAAGCATTCTGTTTTTTTCTCAATCCTGCTTTCAATTACAGCAACAAGATCTGCAGTACATGGTGGAGAACATTTGGGGTTGTCAGTCAGCTCTTAGTGCCTGGAATGATCTTTATGATTTGGTCATGGTCAGATGGGATAAGCACTGTGAATGGTCTCCCTGGAACACAGTCCTTCTCACTAAAGATGAGGCAAAAGCGCATCTCAAGCTGCATAGCCTTCAGGAGGTAAAATGGAACTAATGCATTTCTTTTTATATGATATTTTGTATTTTATAGAATTTTGTGACTAAATTGACCATGTTTTGGGTTTAGATCCTCTGCATCTCAATTGGTCCATTATAACTGTTTCATAAAAATATTCCTGTATATAACCACTACCCCTTTGTTGATATCCTACTAAGCTTATCCACATCTGCTTTTTCAGAAGGATAACATTTAAGTTTCACTGACACTAATTTGATTATGATCACCTGTAATTAGACTATAAAAGGTTACATGTTACTCTGAATAGTAATAGAGATGTAGCCGTGTTAGTCTAGTCTGGCTGAAACAAAAAACAGGACTATGTAGCACTTTAAAGACTAACAAGATGGTTTATTAGGTGATGAGCTTTCGTGGGCCAGACTCACTTCCTCAGATCAAATTGTGGAAGAAAATTGGCATGACCATATATACCAAAGGGATGCAATCCAAAAAAGTGAACACATATAAAAAGGACAAATCAAATTTCAGAACAGAGGGGGGATGGGGAGGTTAATGTCTGTGAGCTAATGATATTAGAGGTGATAATTGGGGAAGCTATTACAAAGATAGCTTATCACCTCTAATATCATTAGCTCACAGACATTAACCTCCCCCCCCCCCCCATTCCCCCTCTGTTCTGAACTTTGATTTGTCCTTTTTATATATGTTCACTTTTTTTGATTGCATCCCTTTGGTATATATGGTCATGCCAATTTTCTTCCACAATTTGATCTGAGGAAGTGGGTCTGGCCCACGAAAGCTCATCACCTAATAAACCATCTTGTTAGTCTTTAAAGTGCTACATAGTCCTGTTTTTTGTTTCATGTTACTCTGAGTTAGTGATGTCACAAAATCTACTATATTCTGTTTCAGGTTGGACCTCCCTGGTCTGGCACCCTCGGGACATGACTAGCAGCAAACAAAGGAATTTGCCGAACCAGGGGAGGTCCCCTGCCACTAGTCCCCCAGCCAGCACACCCTCCAAGCTGCCGGCCCCGCTTTAGGCCAGGCACCACTTGTCTCTGTCACTGCTGCCTGGCCCCTGATGCCTAACATTACATTTAATATCATAGTTAATTTGTTAACGATTGTGTGGATTAGGGATGTTAAAATATGTTTATTTGTGTAAACATGTAACCACTGAATTTTTTAGTGGTTACACATTTACACGTGGGGAGGGCAGGCTTTCCATGTGTACCAGCTCCCACCTGCCTTCCCCCCCACGCTGCTGCCTCTCCATCCTAGAGAGCCCAGTACTGGCTCCCACCTGCCCCCACCCACGCTGCTGCCTCTGTGGGAGGCAGTGGGTAGGGGAGAGGTGGCTCTGTGGGAGCTGGCATGCATGCGGAGCTAACTTAAATGCTGGCTCCCCGTGCATACCGGCTCCTGCATGCTCCCCTGCACCCCCTGCCTCTGTATCAGAGGCAGAGTGCAGGGGAGCAAGCAGATCTGTGAGAGCTGGAGCACATGGGGAGGCAGCTTTTAAGATGGCTCCCTGCAAGCACCGGCTCCCACCTGCCCCCTGCTCTCCCAGCAGCCTCTGTGGTAAGTAGCAGCATGGGGGGGGGAGTGGCTCCGTGGGAGCTCCTGCCTCCCCCCTCCCCCCTCCCCACTCTGATATAGAGATAGCAGCAGGAAGGGGTGAATGTAACCATGAGGGTTAACTGATAAGACAGGAATTATTCGTTAACCGTGTTCACAGATACATGTTAACATCCCTGGTGTGAATTGCTAATCACCAGAAATTTAGTAAAAAAAGTGAAAGTGATTTCATTAATATGAGTAGACTAAATTGAACTGCAGTCTGAAAACTGAAATTCTAGCGCTGCTTCAATTAACCCACAGTGCCCTTTGTGTATTTAATCTGATTATTTGAATCTCATATTAAACATAGTAGTTTGTACACGTCTGCCTTGCAGAATGTTAGGTAATTGATTGATCTTCTAGAAATAGAACACTGGATCAAAACCAAGGTTGCATAAATGCTACAAGAATGGATTTAAATTGTATGCCCTGATGAGCATTTATACAAGCTTCAGTCCAGTTTCCTTACACATTAACTTAAAAACACACAAGTTTAACACACACGTCTCCTCTTGATTTTCAAAATTTTAAAATAATAAAAAATAAAAATTCACATTGCACAAAAGATAATAAGGAAGTGTAGAGCAACCAAATCTGGGGAGATGCTGAATGCTTCAAACTCCAATTGATTTTAATAGGAGTTTCAGGTAGTCATTACTTCAGACAGGTACTCAGTACCTTCCAGACTGAGGCCTTAAAAGACTCTGCTATACAGGACCACCTTCTGCTGTATTTTGCTGTATTAAGTAACAGGGCTGGATTTGAATGTTATGGTTTGGTTTGTTAAACAGTGTGTAGTTCACTAGTGCAGTGCTTATACTGTGCAGGATATATAGCAACATGTAGATAAGAAATTTTGATTGCATTGAATAGAATTTGGATTTTCTTACCTTTCAGGCATATGAAATGGTATTTATTCATAGGATAAAGCACAAGCATATCCTGGCAAAGAACTACTTTTCTCAGATTCCAGAGATGGCATCATTTTTGCATAAAGGTGATGATCAGACTCATGCAAAAGAACTGTTAATAACTAAGCCTATTCCTGCTGGTTCAAAAGCATAACTCTTCAGACATAAAACTGTCATCTGAATTATTAACATGACTAATTTAATTGTCCTGTTTAATATATAGATTAATTGTACTTGGGGAATATGTATGAAGATTAACTTCCAAGGAACCAATATTCTAATCCTGATCACTTATTGTAATAATTGCATTTCATGTTCTGTGAATGCAAGTGTGTTAAGCTTCTAAACATAAAATAAAACATTTTTAGGACACAATTTGTAAAATTTATCATAATTCCATGGGCTCTTCAAACCTGAGATTATGTTCTTGTATTCTCAAGGGCCTAAGTCATTTTGCAATATAAATACTATTGAGGAGATTTAGTGAGTTTCCTTTATACACAGTTTTCATATTAAACAATATTACACTGCTAATAAACTTTTTTGTAATATTTTAATTAATTTCTCATGTGTTTCAAAGAGCTGAGGCCGTTTAGTCTAAATATAGGCCCTTTATTTGAAAACCTTTGCACACAGGAATAACTTAACACATGCGAGTAGTCCCAAGTGAGTTTAATGGGATTACTTATATGTCAGTGTTTGTAAAATTGTGGCTGTATTTTGTAATACTAAAAATAGGTTATTTGGGATTTGTTTCTCTCTTAGTTCAGGGGTTTTCAAAGTTGGGTTGCACACCTGCCAGGGAAAGCAAGCCCCTGGTGAGCCCATGATGTTTTGTTTACTCTAAAGTGCTACAGCCACAGAGCCTCGGAGCTCCCATTGGCTATGATTTGCCGTTTCCAACCAACGGGAGCTGTGGGAAGCGATGTCCTGGTCCGTGCTAGGACCCTAACCCGAGGCCAATGTGCTTCAGCAGCAGTTATGGAAACTACACGTTGTGGTTACAAACTATGACATGCTGGGAGAACTTCCTGGTTCTTGCCAAGAAGTACTCTTTTCCCTCGCAGTGGGAAGTTTCAGACTGACTAAAGCTGTGAGCACAAAACAAGCAAGTTGAAAGGAGTCTGTTACTCTGTTCTGCGTTTCAGGTAGGAACAAAAAGGACTTAACCAACATCCTGAGTGGAGTTTAAATGACACAAAATAAGAACATTGGCTTGTTTTTGTTGGGATTTAGTTATTGTGGGAATTAGAACATGTTTGTTAGAGGGATGTGTTATACAAAGTCCCCTCTGTCCTCCCAGCAGGAATTTTCAACACTGACTGAAGCTGGGAGCAAAAGGCAAAAAAGCAAAGAGGAAGCTGCTAGCCTGTTATCCTGTTCTGTGTTTCTTTGCAAAACTAAACATTGTTCCTAGTGGTTTGTCTGAGAGAGTTTGGTCTGAGGTGATACACATTGACACACAATGCAGGCCCAGTTTCCTAAAGTTGTGTAAAAAGCCCCAAAGCATGTTGAACAACCTAATACTCGACCCGTGTATGAAAACAAGGCTACAAGTGAAAGGGAAAACATGAATGTTGTAGATACCATTCCATCCTTTGATAAATGAATGTATTATTTTTCTTAAAAAGTGGCCATTAAAAAAACCAGACTCTCATATTTGGTCCCCCATGAATATGAGGGAATTAGTTCAGGGAAATCTTAGATCTCATAATTTGTGTGTGCCATTCATTTTTGAAGATTATAGAATTCACAAGAAAACAAATGTTTTGGTTCAGTGTAGGGAAGCTCATTTACACAAATGCTTTGCCTCCTGGTCTTTTGTATATCTCTGAGTCTTTAACGATGCTTTCTGTAGCATCTGTTTAGGCATGCTGTTTAGGCTTCCCATGTTTGTAAATTGCTACTAAATTCTCTTGAAACTGAACTGAATTGGATATTTGACTGTTATCCGTAACAGCTGCTGGTTGATGGACTCAGTGAGAATGAAATTTCTAGCCTTACAGAGAGAAAAGAGTAGGAAATTACATTTGTACAAGGTCAAAGCATCAGTCTTTCGCTGGAGTAGCATTATAGGATGGCTATTGAGAGCCCATTCTGGGCTCTATAGGATTGAATGATTTGGAGGACATGAGACATCAATACAGGACTTAATGAAAAAAATCTGACAAAGGTGCTGATGAGTTTGAAATCCTGATTAAATCACATCATTAGGAGGGAGCAAAATATAGCCAACATAATTCTGAAATTGAACAACATGCATTAGTGTCATTTAAGCAGTCAGCTAGGACTGTAATAAGTATAGTACACAAACCTAGTTAAATATGGTCTTTATTATTGTTCTTTTAGAACAAATTGTTTTAGTTTTTCTCTATTGCTGCTTTCATTGTCTTCCACATTTTAAAATGTTTTCCCATACAATTACTGAAATTACCATAGTAAGAAGAAAGATTTTCACCTTTTTATGTCTATAACATTGTTCACAATTACATGTATGTTACAGAAAGGATTTTTACTTTTGGATTTTTCTCTAATCTAGCTAATCTATTTGTACAGTTTTTGGCTGTTAATGTAAGTAAATTCATAGATGCCATCTAAATGAAACAAAAGCCAACCTGATGAACAAGTATTAAGAACAAAAGAACTTTTTCATATCCAACAACAGTTGGGACAAAAAGAGCTAGTGTAAGCCAGGTTCAAGTTATTGTGCTCTCCAGGAGTGAGATCACTACTCTTTAATATCTTATTTTGTTCCATATAATAATGCATAACCTACATCCACCATAACACATTATTTAGTAGTTCATTAAATGGCCTCTGCGTATTCCCCCTCTTCAATGCTCCAACAGCATAGTTAATTTAGGGTTTGTCTACATGGGGATGTGATAAAATGGGGATTGTATTCACTCTGTTTGCTTTGTTATGTTGTGTGTGATTTTGACTGTCCTATAGTAACCGTGTGTGTGTGGGATGTGTTTGCGCACGTGTGCGCCTCAGTTTCCCTGGGCACTGCACTATTATCTAGATGGGGATGGGGATTTGAGGTGTGACTCACTGAGGGAGCATGCTAAACCCATCATGTTCCCAATGGCCTAGGCTCACTGTAACCTGAGCCTGGAAGGGGTGTGTGCCCAAGTGGCACCTTTGCCCCGGGAAGCTCAACAAAGGCTGGAGGCAGGGCTGGAGGGACAGAGATGTGCTGCTGGGTGTGTGTGAGTGAGTCTCGCTGGCTTGGGGTCAGAGATGGGGGGCAGGGCTCAGGGGTCTATGCCCCCTTCTCCGCAAGATGGGTTGTATTGACTGCTTCTGGTTCCTGTGCTAACAAATCTGTTCTATGATGTGTCCCTGTGAACTAATAAACCTTCTGTTCTACCTGCTGGCTGAGACTCACATCTGGCTGTGGATGGGGGTACAGGGCCTAGTGGCTCCCCACACCTTGGTAATATTGGTGGCAGAGGTGGGACATACTGCTCCCCGGGACTGGGGCTCCGTAGACAAAAGGGGGGCTAACAAAAGCCAGGTGTGCTGAAGGCCAGTGAGGAGCTGTTCCAGGAAGTGTAGGGGCCTACAGTCTAACCCAATTGTGATCCTCGAAGAGGGTGTCACCCCAAAGAGGGGTTCCTTCTGAGGGCCATGGGAAGTGATTCTAGGAGGTGGAGGAGCGCGAATCCCGGCAGTTCCTTTTCTACCGTCCTTGGCTGAAGACAGAATCAGAGCAGTGCTTTTCTTCCTGACAGGAAAACAAGATTAATAGAATTTGTTTTAATCTTTACCTCATAGTTTAGTCAGTTATCACCAGTTTCAACGTTCATTACGCTTTAAAAGGAAAAAAAAAGAAGACAATGGCCGCGCCTCTTTTCTTCAATATGCCGGGTTCCCCCGGCTTTAAAAGCTGTGAGTCATGCAGAGACTTGATGCCGATCTCGGATGGCCAAGCTTCCTGTGTCAAATGCCTGAGGGAGTCTCATGCAGCACATAAGTGCCCTCACTGCCTGTATGATGGCCAGGGCCAGGAAAGACCGCTAAATTAGGCTTAAAACTCTCCTATGGACAGGGCTCGCCAAGCTGCAGCGAGCCCCGCTCGCCAGCCACTCTGTCCGGTGTTCTGCACATGCGCAGATCGTTCTGCGCATCCACAGATCGCCCGAACCCAGGTCTTCCAGGATGTAATCTACTCGCCACAGGCAAGTAGATTACATAGATTGTCGAGCCCTGCCTATGGGTATGTCTACACTTGCACCCTCTTTCAAGAGAGGGATGCAAATGAAGACATTCGAAATTGCAAATGAAGCCAGGATTTAAATATCCCTCGCTTCATTTGCATATTCTCGTTATGGCACTATTTCAAAATAGCGCTATTTCAAAATAACAGACACTGTTAAGACACGGTTGTTTTGAGAGAAAACCCTTCTCTCGAAATAACTCGTAAACCTCATTGTACGAGGAATAAGGGTTATTTCGAGAGAAGGGTTTTCTTTCGAAATAACCGCGTCTTAACAGCGTCTGTTATTTTGAAATAGCGCTATTTCGAAATAGCGCCATAACGCAACTATGCAAATGAAGCGCAGGATATTTAAATCCGAGCTTCATTTGCAATTTTGAATGTCTTCATTTGCATCCCCTCTCTCGAAAGAGGGTGCAAGTGTAGACATACCCTTTGGGAGAAGTCCCTTCAACCCTCACGGGACAAACCAGAGGACTCACAGGGACAGCAAAAGCCCGCTGACAGGGCAGCTTCATCACCTTGCAAAAGCTCTCAAGCCGTGTGGGCTTCCCTAGCACACTCGCTATCAGCGTTGCCCAGAGCCTCTCGTTCCCCGGTGCCGTCAGTCTCCAGCACTGTGGAGAAACGCAATCCTGCACCAGCCAGGAGAGCTGAGGCAGAATCTAAACTGGCCGCAATGGTCGGTGCTACAGAAACAGTGGCACCAATGAAGCCGCATATGCCCCCACCATTAGCTCTTGCAAGCTCTCCCTCCGTACCTGAACAGACCGCACAGAATGACCTTGACTGCCTCCCGGCACCACAGCAACAAAAAGTGCTGCGTAAAACGTGGCACCTACAAAAATCTCCTCAACCAGACACAAGAGCGGGAGCTTGTTCACCGTGCTCCGCAGTAGTGTCTTACTCCCAGAGGCACAGTAATATGCCACAAGGTGCTCCCCACTCTCCTACACCACTCTCCCCAGAACTGATTATGGAAGTGGACATAGGAGTGGGTTCTCATCGTGCCATTCCTCTCCTTCTCCATCACTGACTTCATGGCATTCATACAGGGATAATTCCCTCCAACAGCATCCCATGTGGTCTAACCAACCGTGAATATATTCCCCACAACAGTTCCAGCCTCAGTGGGCCCCCTGGGATACATGGAAGGCTACCAACCACGCTCGTCCCATGCCTACCATTCAAGACATACAGCTTCTACATCGCAACAACAGCACATCTCCAGGTACTCGCCCCCCCCCCATCTCTGTGCATTCCTTGCCTGCTCATCCGCCTTCAGTAATATCTTAAATGGGTTCTAATGATCACGATGACTTACCTCACTCAGACTTGGAGAGCTCCTCACATGAACCCAGATCCACTAGACAGGACGAAGCAGTATTCCTGATATCGCCTTCCCCACCGGCAGATGATCTGAAACAGTGTCAAGAACTGTTTAGGCATGTAGCCCAATCACAAGATATTACACTCCAAGAGCTACAAGATAAACAATACAAATTACTGACAATACTACAACCCATGGCATCCTTGAAGATAGATAAACAAAGCTATCCTTGAACCTTCAGATGCTCTGTGGCAAAATCCAGCCTCTATTCTGCCTACAAACTGTAGAGCGGATAGAAAATATTTTGTCTCTTCAAAAGATATGGACTTTCTCTTTGCACACCCCCAGCCGAACTCACTGGTGCTGAACTCTGTTAATCATAAGGCTAAGAACCCATAATTTAAGTCTACACCCTGCGACAAGGAGCACAAGTGGCTAGACACCTTTGGCCACAAGGTGTACTCTTCTGCTATGCTCCAGTTCTGCATATCAAATTACAAAGCCCTTCTGTCCAATTACGATCATGCCAACTATGCCAAATTACAGGACCTACTACAGGGACCTTCCTGACAGTAAGCGACCTCACCTCCAGTCCATTATTAAGGAGGGTTTATCAATAGCCAAAACGGCTCTCCAGGCTGCTATGGATGTCGTGGTCACCGCAGCTAGAGCCACAGCCACAGCCATTGTAATGCGTAGAGCCTCGTGGCTACAATCATCAGGGGTCCCAAAGGAACTGCAGTCAAGGGTGGAGGACCTCCCCTTTAATAGAAAACAGCTATTTGCCAACAACACAAACGAAGTCCTGCACTTGATGAACTCTCGCACAACACTTCGTACTCTGGGGATATTTTCATGTAACCATCCACCCGTCCCACAGAAGATTTCTCAGATTTGTCATAGGCCAAGACCATTATCAGTACAGAGTCCTTCCCTTTGGTCTCTCTACGGCCCCTCGAGTGTTCTCAAACTCTGGCCATAGTCACGGCCTTTCTCAGAAGACAAAATGTCATCATTTTCCCTTACTTAGATGATTGTCTCATCAAAGGCCACATCTGTCAACAGTCTATGATCATGACAACCGTTACCAGGGAATGTTTTTCCTGACTTGGCCTGCTTATCAATAGACAAAAGTCCACCATACAGCCCACACACTACTGGACTCAGTCATAGCAAGAACCTACCTCCCTTCACAAAGATTCAAGACAATCTGTGACCTCGTTCAGGGGGTCAGGCAGGCTCCCTTTTTCACGGTCCGGATGTACCTCCAATTACTGGGGCATATGGTGGCCACAACATTTGTAGTCCTATTCGCAAGGCTGCACAGGCGTTGCCTACAATATTGGCTCGCAACCAACTACATCCCAAACCGACACAGCCTCGCAAAGTGCCTCACGCTTCCTCCACCGGTACTGCAATCTCTCGAATGGTGGATGTCTCCAACCAACCTGCTCACCAGCATACCCTTCCACCATCCAGACCCGTCAGTAACTATAATGACGGATGCATCACTTATGGGCTGGGGTACACATTATAGCGCAACATCAATACAGGGTACTTGGGCCCAACATGAAAGACTCTTTCACATCAACATCCTGGAGCTCAGGGCCATTTGCAATGAATGCGCCCATTTCCTGCCCCGATAAAGGGTAGAACTATCCATGTCTTTATGGACAACACACCATCTATGTTCTATGTCAATCGATGAGGAAGCCTGATCATGCTCACTATGTGCAGAAGCAGTCAGATTTTGGAATTGGTGTATCAGGAACCAAATAACCCCAACAGCCATGTATCTACTGGGACAGCAGAACGTGAGGGCTGACAAACTGAGCAGACATTTCTCAGACCAGCACGAATGGGAGATCAATATAAATATTCTCCTCTCAGTCTTCCGCAAATGAGGCTTTCCAGCTATAAACTTCTTTGCAACACCTCACAACCGCAAATGCCACAGGTTCTGTTCCCGGGCAGGGCTAGGCAAGAGGTTGGAAGGGAATGCCTTCACCATTCATTGGACAGCTCCCCTACTCTATGCCTTTCCACCAATTCTGCTTCTTGCCAGAGTGATCAGCAAGATTCGATTTGATCGGGCCACAGTAATTTTAATAGCCCCAGCCTATCTGAGGCAACCTTGATTCCCTTACCTACATTACCTATCGATAGATCAACCCATTCCTCTCCCCGCGGTGCTGAACCTCCTGATGCAGCACCACGGCGCACATGCCACCTCAACATCAAAACTCTAAAACTCATGGCATGGCTTCTCCATGGTTCCAGAATGAAGAACTCACCTGTTCGGACAGAGTCAAACACGTCCTGCTAAACAGCAGACGTCCTTCCACAGGAAACACCTACCAAAACAAATAGACATGCTTTCAACAATGGTGCACGACGCGCAATTTACATCCCACTACTATCCCTATACCTACCTTGCTGGAGTACCTCATGGACCTCAGCAACACGGGCCTTTCCATCAGCTCTATCCAAGTCCACCTGGTGGTGATCACAGCTTTCCATGATCCGGTAGACGGCTTCTCTCTCTTTGCGCATTCCATGGTGAAGCAATTTCTCACAGGCATGCAGAAAACGTACCCTAACCTGCACCCCCCAGTGCCACTGTGGGACCTGAATTTGGTCCTTGACACACTCACCAGGTCACCTTTTGAGCCACTAGCCACTACATCACCACAATACCTATCCATGAAGGTGGCCTTCATAGTGGCAATAACATCTGCAAGAAGTGTAGGCAAAATTGCAGCCTTCATGGCAGACCCACCTTTTACCACCTTTACCGGGGACAAGGTAATACTCAGGCCCTATCCGAAGTTCCTCCTGAAGGTCATATCCGACTTCCACTTGAACTCATTTAGTTACCTGCTTACTTCCCTAAACCTCATACCTCCTCCAAGGAGGCTATATTACACACGCTAGATGCAAGGCGGGCAATTGCATTCTACCTCGATAGAACTAGAGCAGCGGTTCCCAATCTTTTCCAAATGGGGACCCATTTTGACAATTCAGGAAGACTTGGTGACCCAAGGCAATTCAAAAATGGGGGAAGGAGGGAGGGCAGAGCCACCTGGGGAGACACTTGGCAACCCTTTTGAAATGTAATGGCAACCCATATTTGGGTCCCGACCCATAGGTTGGGAAACCCTGAACTAGAGCAATCAGAAAATCAGACAGACTCTTTGTAGCGCGGTCAGGACCACACACAGGAACAGCTGTTTCAGCACAGTGCCTATCCAAATGGATTGCAAGCTGCATACATACAGCTTATAAACTCCGGGGCAAGCAGCCACCTCATACTATCAGGGCTCACTCCATGCGTGCGATGGCCACAGCAACGGCCTTCCTGAACAACATACCATTAGTGGACATTTGTAGAGCAGCCACATGGTTGTCACACCACACTTTCGCAGAGCACTACACCCTACAGAAGGGGCCAATACCCTCAGCATCTCTAGCAGATGTGGTCCTTCCTTCCAATACCCACCACTATCTGGCTGGTATTACTACTGAGTCACCTGAGTGGAGCATCCACTCACTGAAGAAGAAGTTACTCACCAGGTACAGTAATGATGGTTCTTTGAGATGTATGTCCCTGTAGGTGCTCCACTATCCTCCCATCCTCCTCTCTGCTTGGAGTCTTAGTGGACCTGAGATAGAAAAGGAACAGACAGGGCTCACGCTGTGTGCGCACTCCACAAACGGCAGGGGTGCGAGACGCTAGGTGTGCATGCGTAGCGCGAGGGGCACTGCTCAGCAAAATTCTCCGATCCCCAGTGTGAGGACGCACCAAGACCTAAGTGGAGCACCCATAGGGACACACATCTTGAAAAACCATTGTTACTGTACCTGTTGAGTAACTTCTTCTCGGGGGGCCTAATGTTCCAGAGGCAAATTTCTCAGTTTACGGGGGCAGGGCTGCCCCTATGAAGCGAGTGCCTCGTTCCCTTAGAGGTGGAAGGGAGGAAGGTCATGGGATACTGGGACATGGGCGCTGAGGTAACAGCACCAGATTGGGTGATGCCCAACACTCACCTGACCCTGACAGACATAGACAGGACCTCATTCAAGTTACCCATAGCCTTCACTGGGATGGCAGGGTACTACCAGAGGTTCATGCCCCACTTCAGTTCCATCACCGCCCCCATCACTGAGCTGTGTGAGAAGGGGAAGCCAGACAAGGTGGTATGGACTGAGCAGTACCAGAGGGCTCTCTGCACACTGAAGGAGACCCTGGTCAGGGCCCCAGTGCTAGTCAACCCAGACTTTGACAAGTTCTTCATGGTGTTCACCGACGTCTCAGACACAGGGGTAGGAGCGGTGCTAATGCAGGTGGACGAAAAGGGAAAGTGACGCCCCGTTGTGTACTTAAACAAAAAGCTGCTGCCCTGGGAACAGAACTGCATGGCCATAAAGAAAGAATGCCTGGCCCTGGTGAGGGTCCTTAGAAAGCTGCAGCTCTATTTGTTTGGGCAGCATTACACAGTGTGCACTGACCACTCTCCCCTGACCTGGCAGCACCAAATGAAAGGAGCCAATGCCAAACTGCTAAGATGGAGTCTGTCCCTACAGGATTATGTCATGGAGATAGTCCATGTTAAGGGGAGTGCTAATGTCATCGCCAATGCTTTATCCTGGAGTGAAGGCGTCTGAACTTTCCCAGGCCACTGGCTAAGTGAACCTGCTCAGTTCAGTCTCAAAGTGGAGAGAGATGTGACAAAGTGGGGATTGTATTCACTCTGTTTGATTTGTTATGTTGCATGTGATTTCAACTGTCCTCTAGTAACCCTGTGTGTATGCCTCAGTTTCCAGGAGCACTGCATTATCTAGATGGGGATGGAGATTTCCGGTGTGACTCACTGAGGGACCATGCTCAGCCCATCATATTCACAATAGCCCAGGCTCACTGTAACCTGAGCCTGGGAGGAGGGAGGGTGACCTGGTGACACCTTTGCTACCCGGTGGCTCCCCACACCTTAGTGACAGGGGACACTCAGGAAAATTAATCCAAATTAACTAAAGATGTGAATTTAAAGCGGATTAGCTAAACTATTAAATCCCTGTGAGGATTCTCATTCAGAATTAAAATGGCCTTTATTTGGCTTAACTTGATTAACTTTGGATTTGAAACTCCTACATTTCAGTGTACCAACATGGTTTACCTGTTAATACAGGGGTGAGAAACTTTTTTTGGGTCATGGGCCGCTGACCCACAGAAAAATCAGTTGGGGGTTGCACACAAGTGAGAAGCAAAAAAATCCCAAAACAAACACTCACTGACATGGTTCCTGAATGAGAAGGAGAAAGACACTCCTCACATTCCCAATGTACACGAGAGCCTACGGGTGCCCAGGCTAGTAGATTTTGTGTGCTCCAGCCCCTCAGGAAGGTGGGAAGGGGCCTGAAGTGCCAGCCCAGGGTTCCCAATGCTGGGGGGAGCCCTGAGCTTGGGGGCTGGATCCAGGACTGAGGATTCCCCACTCTTGTGTTAATGCATGTTTTGGAAATCACACCTGTGTAGTGTATATTATCCCACCACATAGAAAAGCCCTAAACTTAATCCAAGTTTACATGAGTCACAAGGAGGTGTGTGTATAAACTGAGGATCTGTATCCGTATTTCAAACAAGGAATTCATTTTAAATGTGTTTTAGGAAAAATTGATATTACCTTTATATTTTCTGTTTTGTCACTTTTAGCTGTTGAGGTCTAAGCTCTGAAGCACAGCTGCTTGAAATACTACAATATTTGTAATATACTTACTTGTACATTGAAAACTGTTACAAGCATTAACTTGCTAGCTAATGAATTCTTACAACACTTTATCAAAAAGGAAACTGAGGCAGAGATCTGGAGACTTTGTCAAGGACACAAAGTGAGTCAGTGGTACAACTGGAATTATAGCTCAGGATTTTTTGCCTTTTAATCCTCCCGGAGGACAAACAAAAGGAAATTTTTCTTCACTCAGTGCACAGTCAACCTGTGGAACTCCTTGCCAGAGGATGCAGTGAAGGCTAGAACTTTAACAGGGTTCAAAAAAGAGCTAGATAGATTCATGGAGGTTAGATCCCTCACTGGCTATTAGCCAGGACGGGTAGGAATGGTGTCCCTAGCCTCTGTTTCTCTGGAAGTGAGAGATGGGGGGGGATCATGTGAGGATTACCTGTTGAGAGCCCTCCCTCTGGGGCATCTGGTATTGGCCACTGTCAGCAGACAGGATACTGAGCTAGATGGACCTTTGGTCTGATCCAATATGGCCGTTCTTATGTTCTGAATATTAACTCCTTTTTGCCTCATCTCCTTTTACTTACTTCTCCCCAGGCCTTTCTTGCTCAGTTAAGTCACTTGTTTCAGTACCCTGTGTCCTTTTTCCAAACCTATCCCTGTGTCGTCTCTTATGTCTCCCTGAATACTAAGGGCTCCTTCCCTGACCCCACTTGCCATGCCTCTTTTCTACCCTTCTCTAAATTCACTTCTTCAGAGAGGTTTATGCTTTGAAAAATAAATTTTGAGAAGAGTAATTAAATGAACCTTTGTTACTTTCTAGCCTGCCATATGAGTGTATAATCATAGTCCTCTTCCTTCTCCTTCCACTGTCCTATGTCTTGGTATATTACCTGTTCTTCCTGTTTATTTTCATCGTAGTCCAGTTGGTAAGCTGTTCGGTGTAGGAAATCTTACCTGCTTTGTAGAGTTTTCCACCTTTCTGACACGACCTAAGTGTAACAATAGCTCAGTGCTTATTACTTCTGACTAGAGTGGCTAGACCTCCTGTTTTTAAAGGGGCAGTCCCATATTTAAGCCCTCCTGCAGATGTCTCAACCTTTTAAAAAAAATGGACAAACTGTTCCATATTTTTTGTCTCCCGCCCCCTACCCTCCACCCATCAATACTGATGGGTCCTGCTGCTGGCCAGATCTCTGCTCACCAGCCACCTGCTCACCAGCAGTGAGGGAGAGTCCAGTGTCTGACAATGGGTGGGTGTGCAAGGTTGGTGGTGGGGCAAAGATGCAGTGCACGAGCCTGGCTTCTTTACTAGCTGGTCTGTCAGCGCAGCCCCCACTGTGTGCAGGGCCCCAGTCCTGTTTCTGGACAGCACTGGCAGTGCACTGCAAGCTGCAGTGTTTGATAAGAGCAGGCAGGTGCAGAGCTGTGGCTAGTTGCATGTTGTCTATGCAGGCTACACAGCAGACACCAGGGCAGGGGCATAGCACCCTCTCCTCACTCTGGGGCCTGTTCCCAAGGAACTTGGGGCTGCTTCATCCCCTAGGGACCCTCTCCTGCTGAGCCACCTCTCTGGCCAGGTTCACGGAAGCCCATACAGTGAGGTTTCTTGGACCTCAGTGCAAAATGCTCCCTTAGGACTTAATCCTTACCTGCCAGTGCTATAGCTGGAGGTAGCTGAGTTACGTCAGTAGCCAGCAATAGCCTGGAGGTGTTTGCTGCTTTTCAACACTGTGCAGGCAGGAAGGGACAAACTGCTTCCAGCCACATGGGGGAGAGGAGAGAAGAGATGAGCTCTGCAAAGACATAGGCCAGATCATCCCATCCATCCCTTCTCTTCCCTTTCTGTGGCTGGAAGCAGCTTTGATCCCTTCCCTCCCACAGTGCTCAAGGGCTGGTGCTGCACACAATCTAGTATGAACCCTGGCAGAAATTGTGTGTGTGTGACCCTGCATGCCCTCTCCCCACACGTTGCCTCAGAAAGATGCAGCACAAAGTAGTAGGAGAGGCAAGTCTGACCTGGAAGTCTAGCCAAGCATGAAGGACAGAGAGCACTGGGCAGGGAGAATCAGATAAGTCAGTCACCAGCTCTGTGTAGGAAAAATGTATATGTGTACATGAGTATTGGTGGGGTGGGGAGATAGGGGTGTGTGTGTCGCCGCTCCCTGTGTGAACTCCAAAGCCTTAAACATAAGGTAAATAAAAGAATCCAACAACACAGTATTTCTTTTAAACACGGGCTCAGTCAACTAGATGTTAATTTGGATGTACTGTATATTTCTGATCGATTGCCATTATTTATTTAGCGTGTGCATAGTCATCTAGCCAAGTGATAGCATCTGCAGTGGTGTGATGCAATTCTTCTAGATCACCACTCAACCTAGTCATCAGGCACTCACTGACAATGCGGGTCATCGTGTCTATTGTGCCACAGCTGCACATAGGGCTATCACAAAGGCCCCAGTGATACTAGTTGGCTGCACAGAGACCTTGCCCAGTATGGAACCTGTTCAACAGGGTTCCACTGATGGTGGAGCAGGTCAAAGCCAGGTGGGCAGATTGTGGCGACAAGGGACTGCTTGGGAATTACCAGTTGATTGCCATTGAACTCACTTGAATGCAAGTAATTTTCCAGGTGTTCCATATTCAGCATGGGGAAATATGGTCACCCTCCTCCAGCCTGTGCAGCTGGTGTAACACAGAACCAGATCAGGGGTAACTGGTAAGAAAAGACACAGAGGGGGTATTGGCCACTTGACACTCCCCCTCCCCTGCAACACACACACACACACACACACAACTCTTCCACACACTACCCCTAGCCCAAGGGAGGGCCAAAACAACCTCACCTCTCCCTACCCTGCCTCTTCTCCCCAAGTTCTCCCCAGTCATGCCATTCAAGGGACTAGTGGAGGGTCTGGCACTGGCAGCAGGGGTTGGCTCCCCTGTACTCACTGGCAGCAGAGGGGACTGGGGAAGCAAAGTGACAGCCTGCTCCACTCCCCCAGCTGCTGGCCGTATTGCTCCACTTCCCCCCATTACTACCAGTAAGTGCGGCAGGGGGAGGGGCTAACCTCAGGCTGCCCAAAGGCTCTGGACTCTTGCCCCTCCCAGCTATAGCATGTGGGGGAGGGGTCATGTGCCCCCTCAGTTCCCCATCACATGTTGACCCTGGCCCAGATGGTAACCCTGAGAACAGTGAAAATCACTCTTTCCATGTGGAACGGTCAGCCAGCTTGGCAGTGGTGTTCTCAGCACTTCCCCCAGAAACGACGATCTGTAGGGTCAGGAATCCATATGCAATTCCTACCCTCCCTTGCACCTAAATCTCCAGGAAGGTCCTCTCGGATATTACCAGTTTGAATTTCAACATTAAAAGAGCTGGGGAAGAGGGAAGAAAAGTATGCTCTTCCTGAGGTCATCACAACAGACAGCTGACGCTCCTTTTTTCTCTGAGCTGGTCCCAAGGAAACACCACAGACCAGCCAATTGGCTGGGGGAAACAACATCCATTAGTGTGATGGTATCTCATCCAAAAGACATTGTGTAGTTCTCCAGAACACAATCCCTGATTGGCTGTAAAGTTCTACAGACCCAGCAAGCAGAAAAGCTGTTTCCTTTTCTTTTCCTGAGTAATTTCTCCTTGTTGGGTTTCTTTAACAGAACACGCAGGCACAAATGCCTGTCAGGAAAGACTTGTCGTAGCTTTTTGGAGTGTTTCTGGCCAATATAGCACATGCATATAAGCTAATAGTGCAAGATACAATTGGACATCTATTAAACAATGTTCCAAACAAATCTTAAGCACCAGTCACTAAAAGTGCTCTGATATATGTAAAGATTCTTCAAGGAATGTCCCTGTGGGTGCTCCACCTTAAGTGACTGGAGCGCCACTGTGTCTCTAGTCAGAGAATTTAGCTAGCAGTACCCTTGGCAGGCTGCACACGTGGGCAGCCAGCACACATTGCTGTCGCTACTCCAGCTGCGCAACCAACCGTCCCTCCAGTTCCTTCTCTGCCACCGCCAGCTTCAGTCAGACCCGATAGCTGCCCTCCAGATATTTTTCAGATTTTATTAGATAGAGTTAGATAGTGGTGTTAGTTGTTGTTGTTAGTTAGACTGTTTAACTGTTCTAGTTAATTTTTTTAAGTTTTTTCTTCATTAGTTTGGACCTTTTCCCCTTTTTTCTGTTTTTTCTTCCTGGGATGCCTGGTTCCCCAGGTTTCAAATGCTGCCTGTCCTGCAAGCTTTCCATACCCATTTCAGACAGCCACTCACAGTGCGTCTGGTGCCTGGGACAGGCACACTCCACTAGTCAGTGTGAACATTGTAAGCAGCTCACAGCACATGCAAGAAAGGGCCAGGGAGCTCCAGGTGGAGTTGCTCCTATTGGAAAACACTATACGACCAGCATCTGATCCTGAACACTCAACACTACCCAGGCAGCCATCCCCATTGGCAGTGTCAGAAAAACCAGCTCCCTCAGGATTAAGCACCAGGGACTCTGCATTGGAGCAGCAATCCAAGAAGCCAGCCCATTCAACTTCCAGAGGTGACTCCCCCTCAAAAAAGTGGGCATCACCTCAGAAAATGCCTTTGGTACCAGCAGAACCTAAGGCTCCGGAGTGAGAGGCACCAGGACCATCAGGCACTGACATGTCCCAAGGGGCTAAGAACCCTACTAGGGCCAGGTCTAAGGTACCGAGCAAGTCAAAGTTTAAGTTGGCACCACCGGTACCTTAGTAATCTTCATGGGCACCAAAAAAGCTATGCTCCAGCTCAGCACCAAGCACTTTCATGCTGCCCCTAGCAGTGAAGAAACACAAGCACTCAGCACCAATGGCATAGCAAGCCCCACCAGCACTGGCACCATCTCCGGCATTGTCAACTGCAGGACCGCAACTCTTTAGGACCAGCAAGGAACTACAAGTCACCTCGGTACCGAGCACACTGGTATGACTTTGTCAAAGTCATTCTCTGTCCATATCCCAAATTCCTCATGAAGGTCCCAACTCCTTTGCATTGTAATGAACCCATTTACTTACATGTCTTCTTCCCGAAACCCCATGCAGATACAGGTAGCGCCCAAGGTACGAATGCATCGATTTATGACCATTTGTCCTTATGACCAATCTCCCATTAAGTGCGGCCCCGAGTTACGAACGCGATCCGTGCTTACGAACAGCGCGGTCCCATTGAAATGAATGGGGTCCTACATACGAACAGATCAAGTTACAACCAAGTGCTTGGTATGTAACTCGTTCATAAGTCGGGGACTATCGGTAGCAGAGAGACACACACTGGATGTCCGCAGGGCAGTCATTTTATTTAGATAGAACTAGACAGATATGCAACTCACCAAGATTATTTGTATCAATTATGGAAAGATCCAAGGGGCATGCCAGTTTCCAAAAAGAGGCTGTGCAGATGGAGCTCAGACTGTATAAGAGTGGCTTACCGTACCTTCAGGCAGGACCCTCCACTACAGCTACATGCTCTTTCCACAAGAGCAATGGCAACCTCTACAGCATACCTGAACAACACATCTCTGACAGACATTTGTAGAGCTGCCACTTGAAACTTACCTGTCACATGGCACTCACTTCAGCCAGACAATACTAGCCACCGTGCATGATAGCGATGAACTGAAGCTCCCTCCTCCGAGTACGAGTACTGCTTCATAGTGATGTAACCCCCTTTTCCCTCCCCGGGTTATTAGGGAGCAGGTCACACTCACAGGTGTGCCTGGACGCCGGATGTTTTAACCCAAAAGAGATCCTGAGTACCCCAGTGGTGATGGTGTTTAGTTGGGGAAAAGCCCTATCCACCCCCTTGCTGCAGTCCCTTGCTGGTAATGAATGTAAAGTGGCGGTGCCTCCACCTGGCTGGCCTTGTACACATTCTTACAATACTTTACAATTACAATTCTTACAATTACAATTACAATTCTTACAATACTGCTCAACATCAGCCTTCATTCGTGGCCAGTAGAATCGTTCTCGTACAAGTCCATAGGTTTTATCAAACCCGAGGTGTCCACGGTCATCATGTAAGGACTGTAGTACAATTTTGTGAAATCGTTTAGGTAAAACCAGTTGTTTCTTTGTGTATTGCCCGGGCTGTTTAGTGATTCTATACAAGAAGCCATCGTCCAGAGTAAGTCGATCCCATTCCCTCATTAGGAGTGGAATATTAGGGTGTCTGCCTCTATTCACGGCAGCTGGATTCCCCATATCAACTGCCAACCAGATCTCTCCAATAAAGGCATCATTCTGTTGTGCAGCCTGAAGTTCAGAACGAGTCAAATGGGGAAGATGGGAAGTATCCAAAGAAGCAACATTGCAGTACGCTTGAGGAATAGCGTGGCCTGACACTCCCACAAGATCTATAAAGCGAGCAGGAGGCATGTTAGTCGGCTTCCCATAAACTGTAGAAACATGACACAAAGCTCGAACCCCAAGGGCAGATACCTCTTCCCACTCATCTTCAGGAGCTGATATACTATGTGGTCGTCTAGATAGTGCATCAGCATCGATGTTCTTGCTTCCTGGGCGGTACTTTAGGCTGAAGTTGTATGTGGACAATGCTGCTAACCACCGGTGACCAGTAGCATCCAGTTTGGCTGATGTCAAAATATATGTTAGCGGATTGTTATCCGTATGAACCTCAAATCGTGCTCCATACAGATAATCATGCAACTTATCTACTACAGCCCATTTTAAAGCCAGAAATTCAAGTTTGTGCACAGGGTAGTTTCTTTCAGAGGGTGACAAACTTCGACTGATGAAAGCTACTGGCCTCAATCCCTCAGGGTATTCTTGATATAATACCCCTCCTAAGCCATCCATGCTGGCATCCACATGCAGAACATACAGCTTTTGAGGATCAGCAAATGCTAATACAGGAGCTTTGGAGAAGCATTCCTTAATATTCTGAAAAGCCTCTTCACAGTGTTCATTCCATCGGTCCCCAAAGGGCTCAGAAGGTTGGAAATAGGTTTTGTCTGTTGGAATATCTTTAGGTCTTGAGCCATTTTTGTAAGGTGGTAGAGGGTAGCCTTGCAACAACTCGTTTAGTGGTCTTATCAATCTGGAGTATCCTTTCACAAAACGTCTATAATAGCCACAGAATCCCAAAAATGAACGTAGGGCAGTTAAATTCTGAGGCCTGGGCCAACTGGAAACAGCCTCAATTTTTGATGGGTCCGTGGCAATACCTTGTTCTGATACTATGTGTCCCACATAGGAGACTGAAGGGCGGCAGAATTTACACTTATCCAAGGATAGTTTCAAGCCTTCTTCTTTCAAACGATTCAGGACTTCAAGCAGCCGCTCTTCATGCTCTTCAGGAGTTCGCCCAAAAACAATTAGGTCATCCAAATAAACGAGAACTTCCATGAGATTCATGTCCCCAACTGTTCGCTCCATTAATCTTTGAAACGTGGCAGGAGCTCCACAAATGCCTTGGGGCATTCTCTCAAACTGATAAAATCCAAGTGGGCAGATAAAAGCAGTTTTTTCTTTATCCGCCTTATTCATGGGTATTTGGTAATAACCACTGCGAAGGTCTAATACGGTAAACCACTTACTCCCATGTAAGCAGTTAAGGACATCCTCAATCCGCGGCATTGTATATTGGTCAGGTACAGTGCGCTTAGTGAGAGTTCTATAATCTACACACATTCTGACAGACCCATTTTTCTTCCTCACCACGACAATTGGAGAGGCATATGGGCTTCATGACTCAGAAATTATTCCAGCAGCCATTAAATCTATGTGGCGCTAACATCTTCCATATCAGCTGGAGCCAGGCGACGAGATCGTTTCTCAAAAGGTCGAGAGTCATTTAGATGGATCTCATGCTGAGTACTTTTTGCAAAGCCCACATCCCATTCATGTTGGGAGAAGACATCAGCATGCTCTAACATTTTCTTTCAGAGACACTGTTTCCATTCCTCAGGGATAGGGGAATCTCCAAAATCAAAACAATCTGATGTCAAGTCCTTAGTGTTGTTCTTGACAGCTACTGCATGCATCCGAGGTTCTACATCAACTGGGAACAACTGAGCAATTCTTGTCCCACGTCGAATGATCACCTCGTGAGCAGATACATTTCTAACAGTAACTGTGACTCTCCTAGAAGACACAACTGTAGTGCTTGTACCTCAGGTCGTACCATAAATCCTCCAGGTGTAGTCATTTCTTCCGGTGTATCCACTAACAACAGCTTATCTGTAGGCCGAACAGAAAACTTTGGGATACCAGTGACTTGACAGGCACTGCCAGGTGGTATGTGTAATGTTCTTTTCTGTGTATACCATACATTGCCATACCTGGTAGCATCTTTATCAGAAACGGAGAGAGACCTTCTGTGGAAACCTGTATAGGCCTCGCGGATCTTAGGGTGAATAGGCAAGGTACTGATGCATCCTTCCCAACAGTGTCTTTGCATAGTTTAAAAATCGCTGGACCAGACTACTATTGGTGCCAACCAATACTGCAACATTACTTTTGACACAAGGATCCGGCACACTAAAACTAAAGTATCCAGCTTCTCAGGAACTCCCATGATGGATGGCGGAACTCAGTTTGAAGGGATAAATAATTTCATATGGGTATTTTTGATTACTCAACCCCAGATTTCCAAATTGTCCAAGGGTTGAATAGGCAAATGGCGAAGGTATTGTAAAATGTCTTGTACAAAATGGTGACTTGTGAACCACTGTCCAGGAGAGCATGATATAAATGCCTTCTATTTGAACAGGCACAACCGGAGCTGGGCCTACCAGTCCACGGGGCAAATCATTCCAGGTATTTGCACCCTGTTGGTAGCACTTAGTGGAGCGTATCTTCCTCGAAACACCAATTCGCTCCTTTACTGGGCTTCTCTGAAGTTTTCCCAAATTCTTTCTTGCTTGGATGAGCTTGCGGTTAACTTTCCGTACATCCTCTTCTGCAACACAGTCTCGTTTCGTGTGACCATTCTCCCCACACTTGTAGCAGATGATGTCACTCCTACCCTTAGTTTCAACAGAAACTCTTGATAGGTGAGTAGTACCACCAGATACTGTGTCATTGCTTCTCACAGGGGCACTCCCCCTTTGGACATGAGAAGGTCTTTCAGGCTTTTCCACTCTAGTATTCAGCTGAAGTAGCTGATTAACTTGCTCAGTTAGACTCCGCAGAGCTTCCTTGAGGTTGGCTATTTCACCAGAGGGAGCAACAGAGGTGACAGTGCATGCTGAAGCCATGGGAATGTGACGAGCTTCACGAGCAGCCAGTCGATCTTCATCTTCCCTGATATCCCGTACCAGTTTGGAGAAGGAGGGAGGATTCTGGCGTGAGTCAGAAAGCTGCAGCTTCAGGGCTATTAGGTTGCCAGAACAAGCACCCTTCAGTATTTGTTCCATTCTCACCTGATCCAAGCGGCTGGCAAGTATCCCCTTCTTTACCAGTACCTTATGTAGGAGCTTCTCTAGACGGCATATGTACTGGGACAGTTTTTCACCCTCTTCTTGATAGGTGGTGCGAAAGCGCAGATACAAATCTTCTCCACTCTCTGTAGTCCCATATATATCATCCAAAGCATGGAGATACTCCATAGCACCAGCAGAGGGTTTACTCATCCGTAAGGATCTAATGACATCAGAGGCTGGTCCCCTCAGACTTTCAGCTAGTTGTTGCCGTTTCATAGTATCTGAGCATTGCCATTCCTCCATCATCTGGACAGCTTGGTCCATCCAAGATTCAAAGTCATCCTCTCCAACAGGGGTAGGCTGAATCCCAGAGAAAAATCTCAGCTTCCGATATCCAACTCCTTCATAGGAGGGAGGGGTATATCGTTCCATCATTTGTCCTAAAGCAGCTATCAAACCTTCATTTGTGACAGCTGAGGAAGTAGATGCTGGAGTAACAATGGTCCTCACATCTTCCACTGACTTTCCCTCTTCTTGCAGAAAAACATTCAATTTAGCTGCAAAGTCAGAGCTCACAGCTTCAGTGGTCTCCTCCTCTGGGACATTCCCAGGCAGAAACACAGGCCAGGGGCCAACTTCACCCACAATACCAACTTCCGGGGGTACACACCGTGGGTCAAGGTCAGCAGCCACTTTCACCAGTACTGACACAGTCTGGGTGTTAGAGTCACCTCGGCGACCACAGATAGTGGTTTTCCCAAAGATTTTTACAGTTCCTAATGCCTGGTAGATAATAGCATCCTCAGTGTCTATAGGCACTTTACCCAGCATAAGCACTCAGCTGGGTGGCACTCCTACATCTCTACACCAGGACAATAACTTAAGGGGTTCCATGATGTACTCAATAACAGGTTTAGTAACACAAACAAAGGTTTAAATACCAGCAGATCTCAGAAAACAATCATAACTCCAACACCATTTAAAGAAAGCAGGGACAATTTTTCTTGCAGCAAAATTAGAGGTGGTAAAGGAGAGATCACAGCGGTGCCTCCAAAATGTAACCCCCTTTTCCCTCCCCGGGTTACTGGGGAGCAGGTCACACTCACAGGTGTGCCTGGACACCGGATGTTTTAACCCAAAAGAGATCCTGAGTACCCCAGTGGTGATGGTGTTTAGTTGGGGAAAAGCCCTATCCACCCCCTTGCTGCAGTCCCTTGCTGGTAATGAATGTAAAGTGGCGGTGCCTCCACCTAGCTGGCCTTGTACACATTCACTGGTGTGCCTTGAGAGCCTCCAGGAACATACTCATTCCAACATAAACCTGGATCTAATTCCAGAACAACTACAAATCATATACATCTAATAGAATACTTTAAAATAAACACACTTTACTTAACTTAAATAAACAGGGATTAACAGATTTAGCAATGAATAGCATTACAAAACACATAACAATAATTGAAGCTTATATAGCTAACATTTGTACTCCCAGTGACCCCACCCCAGAGTGTGCACACCCCTGGACTCACAGTCCCAGACACTTGCTTGCGTTGGCGCACTGATGTTGCAGCTGTAGTGGAGATTTGGTCCAGGCTAGACAGCAGCTCTGTCCCAGGCAGCACTTTTTCAACAAGGCCCAAAACTTACTGCCTCATGCTGTGCCTATTGGAAGCAGCCTGCTAAATCCCAGTTCCACACAGGCATCTAGTTCCGGTCTGCAGCTGCCCTCCAACAGCCCCTGGACAGGATCAATGTCCTTGGCAGCAGCCTGGCTCCCCCCTCGGTTCCAAACTCCAAGGCCAAGGCCCAGACTGCTAGGCCTCTTTTCTTCAGGCACATGGAGAGAGTCTCTCTCACACCAGAGTCCTTCCTTCCTGTTTTTCCCAAGGGCTCATGGGAATTGTAGTCTGGATTGCAGCACAGAGTCTTTCTAGGAAAAAAACAGAGGCCCCTTTAGTAAGGGGACTACAGTGATATCAGGTGGAGCTCCCACAGGGACATTCCTCAAAGAAAAACTGAAGTTCTTCAAGATGGTTGTCTTTGTGGGTGCTCCATAACCTGCCCTTCTTCCCCTCTGCTGCAGAGTCACCAATTTCTGTGGCAGAGAGGGAACTGAAGGGACAGTTGGCCGCGCATGCAGAGTAGCTGTACTAGTGCATGCTGGGTGCCCTGCATGAACAGCCTACCAAGGGCACTGCTACTTAAATTCTCCATCTAAAGGTACAGAGGCACCCCAGACACCTAAGGTGGAACATCCACAGAGACAACCATCTTAAAGAACCTTAGTTACTATACAAGGTGAGTAACTCTCTCTTCTGGCCTTAATCCATTCATTCTACAAGGAAGAGCATAAACTGATAAGTAAGATGCATAGACATAGAATTAAGTAAACTACAGCTGCTCCCCGAGTTACGAACAAGTTACGGACCAACACTTGGTCTGTAACTCGAAGTGTTTGTAACTCGGATCCCATAGAGTTACATGGCGACCGCGCTGTTCATAAGTGCGGATCGCCATTCGTAACTCGGATCCGCATTTACGACCGCTTTGGCCGTAAGTGCGGATGGTCGTAAGTGGAGGTGGTCGTAACTCGGGGAGTGTCTGTATTCAATAATTTGTATTTATATTAGTTTTCTGGTGTAATTATTGATTGTGCTAAAGTAATAATTTGATCTATTGTTAATCAATTTTTGTTAATCAGTTTTAATTTATTAACTCTTTGAATTAATTAATTTGGTTAACTTTGTAACCTTAATCTGATTCTTATTTATTTAATACTTTGGTAAAGTATAATAAATTAGTCTTAGTTGTTTATGCTTTTAAAGGCCATACAAATACACAAATTGTTTTTCTCAAATGATGATGAAGCAAAAATACTCTTAATTAAAGGGACTTTGATGAAGCATTAACAAATCATTTGACTCAGGTTTGGGAAGCCCTTTTGTTATTTCAAATTTGGCAAACCAGGCAAGAAGCCCATGTTAGTCACTTGAAGAGAAATCTTTTTAAAAAGTGTAGAGGTATTTTTGAATAGCATATTTGTGTCCCATCTCTCTAAGATAAAAAGGTTCATAAAGAGTTAACAAGCTGAAAAAGGGAAAAGAAAGTTCCTTTCTGATCACTGTGCGCACAGGCTGAAAAAGTGAGGTGGAGTTTCCTGCTGAAAAAATTAGGGAAGTACAGTGAAACATACTATTTCAACAAGCCAGAAGCAGAAGTCTAGAGCAGAGAATTCACGTAAGAGTTTTGGTAAAGCTGCAAGATAAAAAGCTTCACATTTTCATGTTGCCTTCAAGAAAGCTTTCAGGCGTCACGGAAAGAGCAAACTATCTCCCCTTTTCCCTGTAGAAAATCTGCTTCCTGAAGCATGGAAGAAGACTGCTAGTCACCACTCTTGGAAATATCAAATTGTGAGTGTTATTTCTTTCACTTTTACTTCCACTTAGGCCTGGTCTACACTATAGTGGGAGTTCAAATTAGGATACTCAATTCCAGCTATGTTAACTACATAGCTGGAGTTGATGTATTTTAAATCACGTTTCCACACCATTCACACAGCAGGAGGCCAATGAGAGCAAGTGTTCCCATCCGCTAGAGGCGTAGCGAAGGAAGTCAGGGGGGGCAGTTGCCCCCGGGTGCCACACTAGAGGGGCGCCGGGGTGGGCTGGGAGCGAAGCGCACAGCTGCTCTGGCCCACGTGATGCTTTTGAACAGAGACCGAGAGTTGGCTAAGTGCTTCCGGCTCTCTACACTCTGCGAACTGAGGCAGAAGGGCCGGGTGGCAGCAGCGGCCACTTTAAAGGTTAGATTCCCTTACCCGGCCTTTCCGTTCCTCCTGTGCCTGGCTCTGAAGCGGCGGGGGGAAGGATTTGATGAGGGGGTGGGTGTGCTCCCGGCACTGGGGGGGAAGGGCTCGTTCAGGGGAAGGGGTGAGTGCATACGGATGGGGGCACTGGGAGGTCTGGCTCAGAGGGAAGGGTGAGTGCTTTGGGATGGGGGGCTGGCTCTGTGGGAGGCATGAGTGCACTGGGATGGGGGGACGTTGGTGAGGGGCTGGCTCTGGGGGGAGAGGTGGGCCACTTTAAAGGTTAGATTCCCTTACCCGGCCTTTCCGTTCCTCCTGTGCCTGGCTCTGAAGCGGCGGGGGGAAGGATTTGATGAGGGGGTGGGTGTGCTCCCGGCACTGGGGGGCAGGGGTTACTTATAATTTTTTTAAATAAAAGATACTTTATAGCAAAAGGAAGAACTTAAAAAAATAATAATCTGGTTACATTTTAAAGACTAACAACCATATAGATCAGGCATGTCAAACTTGAAGCCCACTGAGGGCCACAAATGAAAACGGATAGCTTTCAGGGACACCAAAGAAAATGTACTTCCATTGTAAAGTTGTAATTATTCTTTATTATAAATTATGTTTTAGGTATATTTTATAATATTTTTCAGGTCTTGTTTGAATATAATACAATAATTTGATAAGTAAAATTGTTATTCACCATAAAATAATTTTTAATTTAAATATAAATTTAAGGTACTTTTAAATTTTGTATATAATACATAACTTGTTTTGTTGAAATAAAAACAAGTATAGACCATGGCCAATCAAATAGAACAGGCTTCTGTGAAAATTTCAGATACTTTGTAAGTTTGAGATTTTGCATAAACATATAATTATTTGTGCAACTGCAAAAAATTGACATATATTTGATATAAAATTAATATACATTTTGTGATTTTATTTGGAAATAAATAAATAAAAACCAAAACATTAACAAAATATCCCCCCTCCATTGCCCCAGAGCCAGGCACTCCCATATCCCCGTTCTAACCCAATTTCCCTCTGCTCCCCCAGAGAACCCCCCTCTAACCCAACGCCTCCTCCCTCCCCCACACCCAGGCACTCCCAGCCCCTCCCCCCGATACCTAATGCCTGGGTCCCAGAGCCAGTGTCACTGCCGCCACACATTTCTTCCTCAGGCATTGGGGAGGTGTGAGCACAGCAGCCAGCTGTGAGCAGGCACTTGATGCCTATGCAGAGCAGCGCAGCCAGCCGTGATCTGCACTCAGCCACGTGCTCCGAGCAGGCAGCGGCTTGCAAGTTATTTTTTTATAAAATGTAGTGGCAGGCCACAAAAAATTGTGATTGGGCCACATGTAGCCCGTCAGAAGCCTGTTTGACATGCCTAATGTAGATGGTATCATGAGCTTTTGTGGGCACAACCCACTTCCACCCACGAAAGCTCATGATACCATCTACATAAAGGGTGGGCAATAATTTTTGCCTGGGAGCCACTTCAAAAATTTTTGAAGTAGCCCTGGGTCACCACAGAAGGGGCGGGGACTAAACAGGAAGGGGTGGGGCTACCCAGACCATGATTGGTCTGGGGTGGGGGAGCCCCTTTGCCTCCTCCTTCCCTCTAGGCACCCATGTCTCTGGTAGGGCAGGAGGAGGCTTCGTGCACTCCCCCAACCCCAGGCCAATCAAGACTTGAGGGGGGGAGTGCAGGAAGCCTCCTCCTGCCTTGTGAGGAGTACGTGGTGCTTGGAAGTTCCGTATGCTGCTCGCTGTGTGGGGGCAGAGCAGAGAAAGTTTCACGTGCTCTCCCGCCCCAAGCCCTAATTGGCCTGGGGGCAGGGGAGCAGCAGGATGGCCACAGACCGGATATGACCCATGGAGGCCTTTTTGCCTACCTCTGATCTACATGTTTTGTTAGTCTTTAAAGTACTACTAGACTGTTTTGTTGTTTTTTAAGTTTTTCCTGTTACAGACTAACTCAGCTACCCCTCTGAAGCTTATAAAAAAAGGTTCTATACTAAACCATTCCTTTTTGCCTCCCTGTTTCCTTTCCCCTTTGGTGAGTTGGGCAGGCAGGAGTTTTGGTAAAAATGTATCAGACATGCACACAATGCCTGCTCTACCTCAGCCAGTGCTGGATAATCAGAGCCTCAATTCTAAAGGAGTTGGCATTACTGAAGTGATAGATCACCCCACATTTTGTTGCCAATTTTCCATCTCCCGGTCATAGCAGAGACTTGGGATTAACTGGCTTTCTCAACTGAAAGTCTTATACATGTTTGGATGTTGTGATTGTGAACACCTGGAGAGGTAGTCTGCTCAAGGCAAAGTTGGCCTTGAATCTTGATATCTATGGCTTCAGTTGAATGGCTTGTGTGAAATTTGGAAGAGCAGCTCAGAGAGACCTCTCTCCTTTACTTAAGGATAGAATCTCATGGCAGCCTGAAGGAAAAAGTCCTCATGGCAAACAGAAAGCCACGCTTGCAGGGTATCCTCAGCCTTAGGCTACTTACTGCTTCAAGTGGCTTCAAGAAAGCGAGGGTGATTCTTGTGTTGTGCATTAGTTTTATTTAAAAGTTTTTCAGAGCGTTATTTTAACAGGTAAGTTAATCTCTAACATTCATAACTCTCATGTAGTTTTTCGCTGTGCAATAATGTGAAAAACAATTAAGTTAACTAGGTAAGTAAATGGGCAGTTAGGAAGCATTACAGATTGCTTACAATAAATTTATTAGGTATCTTGTTAGTCCTTAAAGTGCTACATAACTTTTTTTCCTTTTGTTTTACCAAGGTCAGACTAACACGGCTACTTCTCTATTACAATAAATTTGATATATCTTCACTAGACCACCAATTCGAACCCTGGAGTATCAACAGCGGCAGCTTTGATCTTCTCTTTAGTATAGACATACCCGAAGAGACCTCAGGAAGTCATCTAGCCCAGTCCCCCGCATTTGTGGCAGAACTAAGTATTATCTGTTCTAGAACATCCCTGACAGGTGTTTGTCTAACCTGCTGTCCAATAATAGAGATTCCATAGCCTCCCTAGGCAATTTATTACAGTGCTTTACCACCCTGACAGGAAGTTTTCCTAATGTCCACCTAAACTGCCCTTGCTGCAGTTTAAATCAAATGCTTCTTCTACTATCCTTAGAGGTTAAAGAGAACAATTTTTCTTCCTCCTCCTTGCAACAACCTTTTATGTACTTCTAAACTGATATAATATCCCATTGCAGTCTTCTCTTCTCCAGTCTAAACAAATCCAATTTTTTCAGTCTTTTTTTACAGTCATATTTTACATACCTTTAATAATTTTGGTTGTTTTTCTATGGACTTTCTCCAATTTATCCACATTTATCCTGAAATATGGCACCCAGAACTGGACACAATACTCTCCAGTTGAGGCCATATCAGTGCAGAGTAGAGATGAAGAATTTCTTCTCGTCTCTTGCTTACAACATTTCTGCTAATATATCACAGAATTATATTGGCTTTTTTTGCAACAGTGTTACACTGTTGACTCATACTTAGCTTGTGATCCACTGTGACCTCCAGATCTCTTTCTGCAATATTCCTTCCTAGGCAGTCATTTCCCATTTTGAATGTGTGCAATTAATTGTTTCTTCCTAAATTGAGTACTTTGCTTTTGTCCTTATTAAATTTCATCCTATTTACTTGAGACCATTTCTCCAGTTTGTCCAGATCATTTATATTTTAATCCAACCTGGTACAGCAGTTATGAGCCAGTTTGGCATCATCTATAAACTTTATAAATTAATTCTCTATGTCATTTTCTAAACCATTGATGAAGATATTGACCAGCATCAGAACTGATCCTTGTAGGACCCTGTAGATATGCCCTTCTGTCTAGTTATACACACATAAGAACATAAGAACACAATAATTGCCATAGTGAGTCAGACCAAAGGACCTTCTACTCCAGTAGCCTGTCTCCTGACAATGGCTAATGCCAGGTGCCCCAAAGGAAATGCACAGAACAGGTAATCATCAAGTGATCCACCCATTCCCAGCTTCTGACAAACAGAGGGTAGGGGCACCATTTCTGCGTATCCTAGCTAATAGCCATTGCTGGACCTACCTTCTATGAGTTCATCTTGTTCTTTTTTAACCCTGTTAAAGTCCTGGCCTTCACCACCTCCTCTGGCAATGACTTCCACATTTTTCCCCTTTTCTGAACTTTTTACAGTGCCAAGATATCTTTTTTGAGATGCGGTAACTACATCTGCATGCAATATTCAAGATATGGACATATCATGGATGTATATAGAGTCAATAAAAATATTCTCTGTCTTATTTTCTAACCCTTTTAAAATTATTCCTAACATTCTGTTTGCTTTTTTGACTGCAGCTGCACATTAAGTCGATATTTTCAGAAAATTACAATGACTCCAAGATCTCTCTCTTGAGTGGTAACAACTAAATTAGTCCCTATCATTTTATACATATAGTTGCAGTTATGTTTTCCAATATGCATTACTTTGAATTATCAACATTAAAATTCATCGACAATTTTCTTGCCCAGTCAGTTAGTATTGTGTGATCCTTTTGAAGAGCTTCACAATCTCCTTTGGAGTTAACTGTCTTGAGCAGTTTAGTATCATCTGCAAATTTTGCCACTTCACTCATTATCCCATTCTTCAGATCATTTATGAATATGTTGAATAGGATTGGTCCCAGTATGGACCCCTGCAGGACACCACTAGTTATCTCTCTCCATTCTGAAAACTGACCATTTATTTCTACCCTTTGTTTCCTATCCTTTAACCAGATATGAACTCATGAGATGACCTCTCCTCTCATCCCATGACAGATTACTTTGCTTAAGAGCCTTTGGTTAGGGACCTTGTCAAAGACTTTCTGGAAGTCTAGGGCTCCCCTTGTGGACCAGTTCCCACCTGCAATCCCGCACTGCCTCTGATAGTGAGTCAGTAGCAGGGAGTGACAGGGGGCTCCCTGGGAGTGGGGTTGGGATTGTACTGGCTGCCTGCCCCACCCCCAGGGACTAGTGAATAGTCGTGTAACTGCTAAAATTTCATGCAATTACATGACTATTCAATTACACACTAACATCTCTAAGTGTTATGCTCTGGACCCTGGGAGAGCTGAGCTAGAGCTGAAGGCAGAGACATAATCTCCAACAAGAAGCCATTCTCCATAAAATGTGGGGGTCAAGGTTTGGGTGGGGGTGGGAGTGGGGGTGGAGGGGAGTCTTAGCCAGTAGGGTTTGTGTGCCCGACATGGCCACAGAAAGTTTAGACTGTAGATGGTAGGACTCTGAAAAGACAAAATAAACTGGCCAAGATCAAGGGTGTAGGTGATTGACACCAAGCTAGAACAATTTATGGCCTTATTACAAGGAGTGCAAGAGGGGAAGCACAAGAAGGTCCCAGGTTCCTGGCAGCCACATGGGAGCCACTTCCTCCAGCTAGCTGACTAGGACCCAGTAACACATTAGGTTGGGTCCTCAGTATTTGTCAGGCTGAAGTAAAATATTTGACCTATGAAAGCAACCCTCTTGTAATTTAGAATGAAAAGTCATTCTGCTAGCAGGAGGGTTTTGTGTCAGGAAAATCCTTTGATTCTGAATTATCTACTCTTAATATGGAGTTCAGGGAACATCTGTCTAGAAGAGTTTATCCTGAATGGTCCTGCCAGAAGATTGTCTTTTCAGATTAAAGTGCAAGATACCCTGATAAGAACACCTTGATTTGGCAGCAGAAGTAACTCTTGTGACGGAGAAAATATTTGAGTCACTTAGCCTAGAATCAGTGGGGAAAATCATAATCCTTTTGTACAGTCAGCATCACCAGTTATACCCAGAATAAAGTGATCTTGGGATTTGCTGGCTGAAATTAGGTGTTGGTGACATGATTGTAGCACACTCGGTTTGTCACCTGTGTTAAGAATGAGAGCCTACTAGGTTGTCTATAACGCTATTAAAAATCTGCAGCTGACTCAGACTAAGTGGCTATTTAATTGTGGTGTAGAATTTGGATTCAGGCTTCAGCCCATGCTCTGGGACTCCACAAAATAGGAGGATTCCAGAGCTTGGGCTGCAGTCTGAGCCCAAATGTCTATAACATCTACTACTCTGTGTCCCTTTTTAATATGTATCAGAAAACTGAAAAGCCTGAGATGAGAACTCCCACACTATCTTGTGGTCTCAGGTTTCCTTGGCTCTGGTTAATGTAGATACTGAATTGGTTATTGGACAGACAATGCATTGATTGCCCTGGTAGATGATTTTCTGGCAACAGATGAAAACTGAGTGCCTATGCTGTTTGTGGGGATCTCTGTTGCTGATTCACCTCAACAAAGCTGTGATGGAGTGACGAAGCAAGCCCTTTGTCCCCAGTCCTGTTGGGGTAGTGTCAGTAGGACTCCCAGAGTCGCAGGTTACACAGTTAACTCAGTATCAGTATGGTGAATAGGCAGTCCATACTTCTCAGAGTGAATTCAGGTTGTTTACATATTTAAGCAGATATTGCATCATTTACACTCAGATCACATTTCCAAGCTGTATTTCAAAATCAGGAGTGCTAGAAATACTTTTAAAAAATGAAAGCTGAGGTTTTGATACTTTTGATTCCAAGAATCAAAACCTGAGGCTGATGCCCATAGAACCTATATCGTATTCTGGGCCATTGAGGGATTTACTCTATGAGGAGTTCCTCTCCACAGCCACAGAAAGGAGTTTTGCCACAATTGGTTCCAGCCCACACATGCTTATTTTGACATGGGAAGGAGCTTAGAGTCTGGAGGGCAGGTGTGGACCTTTATTTCATGACCTTCCTCCCACCAGATCCCCTCCATAGGAGTAGATCAGTCATCTTCAGTACCGGGGCCTCACCAAGATGGACCTTTCTCTCCAGACAGGGCTTCTTTGGTAGTACTGTCCCCTCCCCCCATCACCAGGCACCACAGCTCAACTTTCTAAAGGGAAAAGCTCCAATTTTCTGCCCACGTGCTTAAGTGGATAATCAGTTAACTTGGCAAGGATTCTCATGCTTTCTAAGTCTCCTTCCTTTCAACAGAAGGCTGTGTGCTCTTACAGGGATTTACCCTCTTATTACATCTCAGTGGGTGAGGAACAAAGGGTCTCCAAGTAACCTTTTCCCCTGCCTCCTACAGGCTGAATCGCAATTAAGAAAACACACATTCCTAGCTTGTGCCGAAAGTAGTTGTAAATACAATGATAAAATAGGAATACGGATTAAATAGTTGATGGTAGCAAAGATATTGGTTACTAATATTTGGTATCCAGCAGATACTTTCTTCAAAAGAGAATATAGTAACAGCTGGGATAAGTTACAATCTCTTACTAATTTTTAAAAATCAAAGCCCAGAATAAACACATCTGCTTTTGTTATTCCAGGTTGTTGAAGGATCCCCTTAATATGCAATGCCACCATCGATATGTCAGTTTCTTGGGTCATTTTCACACATAATTGATGACAGTCTCTTTTCTCTTGGCTACAGACATTCTGTTCACTAATGTTAGCTTATCATACCCATAAATTGTCCCTTTTTATGAAAGACATCCCCTCTCTTCCTAATTTAGGGTGCTATATTTAACATCATCCCACACAAATCTGGCATTCACGCTTTTGCTGTTCAGAATTATTTGGATCTGGAATGCAAAATTATAAACGTGGATTTTTTTAAAAAAAGAAACATTTAGCTGCAAAAAAAAGATTATGTCCACATCACTTCAATCTACCTTGCTTACTATTTTTTTGTGTGTGTCCTACATTTGAGCTTTGGCTGGTTGAGGTAGGTGGGTTACAGAGTCTACATAGAATTAAAAAAGAAAACATATATATCTGGAGAAATGGGTGGGTGTGGATTTCTAAGTAGAAACTAAATATGGTCTTAGGAAATTAGCCTTGGTGTTCTTTTCATGTAATAAACCAATTGTAGCTAGAGAGCTGATGAAGGTAACATTCTGTCCTCTTTCCTCATTATAAAACTAATACTTTAAAATAACTTAGTCTGAGTCTCAGAATTTGAAACACATTCTGAATTTCAAACACCCCAGTGTTCAAAGGTGTCTAAATATCGTGTTTATGTGCAATTCAGGAAGTATCCTAGGAAAATAAAGCAGTAAATCATACATTTTCATATTAGGTAGCATCAATCTAGATATCAAGGCTCCTGTTTGTGCTCAGTCTAGCCAAATAAATGAACTTGTGAGCTCTCATCATGTTAAGTTCAAGTTTGGTAAGTCATCTTTTGTACAAACTCTCTCTCCCCAGTTTTATGTCTCTCTTACACCTGGCCATATCCTTCTTTATTATTCATGTCAGGAACATTTTTTTTAGGAATGAAAAATCAAAGTAAGGAAAGGGAGCAAATGTATTTACAGTAGTATACAAGCCAGATTTGTAAGGACAGCAAAATACAGTTCCAACTATCGTTTTCTTCACATTCCTTTTTTCAGGGCTTCATTTAAAACAAAGCTCCAACTCAAACTGTTGGGCAGTCAGCACTCCAGCTCTTAATGGCAGGGTGGGAATGGGAAGAAAGACATAACACACTCATTCTCCCCTTATGATTACATCCATCGTACTAGTTTCTCCTTTCCTTTTATGACCCCACCGAGATCAGAAATATTTTAGGCAGCAAGCTTCAGTGCCTATGAACCTTGTCTCAGTAATTTCTTCTCTCTCTTCTGTTTGTAGTAAGGACTCATCACAGAACACACCTCACAGTGTGTGGGCTGACATGACTCTTCTGGCTAGGTTAAAATGGGGATTTGACACATTAGTTGTTTACATTTGTTATTGTTGTTTTGCCTAGGTTCCAAAAGCCCAGCCATTTTCAGCGTGCTGAATGCTGCATTGAGGTGGAGCCCTGCAGGAACTAGCTTTTGATACACAGAGAAAAGGGGTTCTAGGTAAATTATGTTTTCTTTTCTTTCTTTCCTGTTATGTAGTTTTGCAAAGAGCTTGTGGTCTGCACTTTGCAAACCAATGATGTCTCTTCTGAGCATGAACTCCCAATCTGGGAAGGAATGGGTGTGATAAGAATCTAAGAAGCGTCAATGTCATAATTTGCTGACTGTTCCTCTTAGAGTGGCCACACAGGACATTTGAAATATGTCACTAAAATTGAAAGAATTTTGCCTATTTTTCTTGCATTTCACCTGTAACAATAAAGGGCTCTAAGAAGGACTCTCAAAGACAACATCCTGAACTCTGGACAATAACATTTTTGTACCTTAAATATCCCCCCATCACATGGTCTCTGATTGTAAGTCTTTTGACCTTTCTTCTTGTGCTCTAGCTGCAGAATAGCTGTAATCCGGGGAATTTTTTTAAAGATTCTAATAGATTTTTGGGCAGTAGGCACATGCATGCACAATTTAAGAACATTCTGGAATTGCTGTCCATGCCAATCAAAACCATGGCTCTGTAGGCCGGTAAAGAGTGGTAGAGAGCTGACTGAGGATTTTTTTTTACATTAAAAAAGTGTGTTTTGTGGATCCTTAGTCCTATTAGTTAAATTCATTTTGAATGAAGCAAAAGGTTTCAGTTGGGAAAGAGGGGGAATTATTTCACAAGAATAAAAATATTTCATTTCAACAGTTTTGTTTAGAAAAAGTCAAAACATTTTGTTTCAATTTTCAAACTAATATTTCAAATTTACATCTGGTTAATTTTTAAAAAGTAAAAAACATCCAAATGCCAGAATCAGTACAAAAACTCAAAAACGAGAGAGAAAAAACCCCCCTTGGTTTGAGCTGGCTTCCAAAGAGATTTTTTTCATGTTTTTGTTTTGATAAAAACTTTAAAAAATAGATTTTGGTTCAAATCAAACTGGATTTTTCCCCCCAGATATTTCAGTTTGACCATACAATCCAGAAAATCCATTATTTGCTCAGCATAGTTATAAGTCATTCCCTAGAGCCAACTAGTATTTAACTTGCTTTGACTGAACTTTTTGAGTTTGTACTAAATTCTTCTCTGGAGGCTCCAGTTCTTCCCTCTCTCCAATTTCGTCTTCTATTAGCTCACTTGTTCTGCCTTACCCTGATCTTCACTGTTCTGTTGTTATCATTCACAGCCAATCCAGCACTTCAGGAAATCGTGGGTGTTAATAGCTGGCTGGGGGGTAAAGGCATAAAAGACACAACTAAGAGGATATAAAGAGTAAGGGAAGAGGAGGACTGCAGTTTTTCTAATGCGGCTCTCCTCTTGTATCACAGCTGATTTTATATTAGCTTATGAACAACTGCTCAAGTTATACATAAACTGCAACAATAAACAGTACACTAAATGAAGTGAGTCACATGAATTCAAGACACTGGTGCTTACCTTTAGAGCTCTGTAAAATGTCAGTTCACGTTCTGATCCGACCTCATTCACTTCACTCAAGCTTCCCGTCTTCTCCCTGATAGTTTCCCTCAGAATCACACTCCTACCTTTTCATGCTGTTTCTTATATTTGGGGCTTATTCTTCCTCCTGATTTTTTCTCTTCCCAACCTGCTTTCCATTCAATCCCCTCCTTCTTAGAAGCCGTTCATAAATAATCCACCCAAGCCAGTATTTAAAGTAAATATTATGTGAATGTTTAAACTATCAATCCATAAGGAGCTTAGATAACTACCATGATTTGCTCCCCATGGCACAAATTGTCCTTCTCCAAGAGTAATTCTTTCTTTCTTGCATTTACTAATAACTTGCCCTCTCCCTCCTGCCCCGCCATCCTTTTCTCCATAGCTGCTCTCTGTGGTCTGTTCTCATTTTCTGCTATGTCTTTGATGTAATTGCCTTCATCGCCTCCTAAATTCTGGGACCACATCTTTTACTCTGATTGGAAAGTCCCTTGCATGGCTATAGTGAACATGATACTACCTAACCAGGTGACTCTCAAATGCAGAAACATGGCTTGGCTGAAACTCTGTCCTTGAAGGGGGCAGGGGCACCATTTTAAAAAGAAAGAAATCAGAGTCTCATGCTGATAGGGTAGAAAAAATTCCATAACCATTCATATCTTCTATTACATTTTAAGGTATTTAAGTCACATCAGGTCCTGAGAACATTGTAATTTGGTTTGACTTTTGCCATTCTTGATTTATGGGTCAAGCATCTTGATAATTGAACAATCCCATGTTTTAATTAAGTTCCAACCTTATCACTTTCATACTCTCTCCCTCCTTGTTGGAGGCTGCTAAGTCCAGATATACTGCAGCTTTCAAACCTACCAACATCGAAGGATGACACCAGCTTCTACAATCTGTGAGAAGCTTAGGGACATAGTGATAAATAGCAGAGGAAGAAAATGGAAATATCTGGGGGTGGGGTTTCTTCAGTGCGAGGAAAGTTTTCTATAAACTCCATTTCAGGGTTTAACAATTCAGTTGTTAATAAATTACAGTAATAGTGAGTGAGAAAAAAGTGGGTCTGGAATAAATGTGGGCCACATAAGCAATGTTCTGGGGAATGCTCTGTTAAGAGGTCTGTGCATGGATTCAAGGCATGAACAGTTCTTGAGTCATTTGCACAACTGCACTAAAAGTTATTGGCAAATTCTAGCACTGTTGCTTGACTTAATCACATGGTTGTTTTGAATGTTTATATTTTGATATAAAACAGCCCCAACCAGTTTCCTAGCTGTATCCAGTTACTTCAGATTAAACCGGAAAATCCAGCTTCCTTCATCTTATATTCAGTTTCATTCTTTAGAGCTAGTCAGTCATTTACTAACCTGAGTGGGATCATGGCCCTCATCCGGCTGTTCTGCTCCCTTGGAATGCTGATCAAATTGACTCTGGCTGTGGACCATGTACCTGTGCTGCTCTGGTCAACTCATAGGTGAGAATTTGAAACATCTAGCAATCTTATGCAGTTGCTTTACCAGAACAAATTGTGTGTGTGTATGTGTGTATGTAATAAATCACATATGATTATGACTTCTCTACCCTTAGTCCAATATAGAGACACTATGGTCTAGATCATACCTAGTCCTACCTTGAGTTCAGGGGACTAGACTAAAAGACTCTTGGGATGGTTTCCAGTCCTATGATTCTATGTAATGAAAAGGGGGAAGGGGGACATGGATCAGCATTCACATTGTACTCTGTCAGTACCCAACCTGAAACGGGGAAGCTAATGATCTAATCAGTGGACCAAATTCAGTGATAAATCCTGGTCATTTGCCAGCTGAGGTACATTGCACATCCACTGAGACAAAGATGCAATTAAAGACTGTATCACAATGCATACCCATAAGGAGGTTGAATTTAGGTTTCACAGGCAATTATAATTCTGGTATTTACTAATTTTTGAGTGCCTGATTTTGCACCATAATGTTCTTTTTAATATAGCTTTTTCACATATAAAAGAACATATTTCTGGGCACATTATGTCAGAGGGTTAGTAGAACTTATGGTATCATATTGGTTTGGTTTTGAAAGTGCATGGAAGATGCTTAAATGTGAAGAATTTGAATGTATTTAGGAGGTCATGAGACTTTTGAACCTGACACATGAGAGACTTCAATGTAAAGGATCCAAAATGACCTGCAAGCTACTATTGAACCAGATTTGGAAGGACTCTAAGCAAGGGTGGAGGAAGCTAGTTAGAAGATAAAGGTAACAATAGGCCTGTGGTACCCTAGACAGACCTGTTGTCTGACCTTAGGCCTATGTAAGTCATTTAATCTCTGTGCCTTACCTCCTTTGTCTGTCTTATCTATAGAGATTGCAAATTCTCTGGGGCAGACTTTTATTGTATGTACATATGTATGTATGATTCCTAGCAAAACAGGGCCCTTGGACTCAGTTGTGGCCTCTAGGCATTGTGATGAAAATAGTAATATCCATCCATCTGACCACACTTGAAAGTTCACCCAAGTTACTTTTGAGCAATTTCCTAATGACTTTCTTTGCCTGGCACTTAGTAGCTTCATAACATCACTGATCTGCATTGCTGTTAGTGGCAGGGCCTGGAATCCTTGGAAGCAATTTAGTTATCTCCTTCACAGCCATGAGTTCTTGAACTCTTCTTGGAGATGGAACAGCCCTTCCCAAGTACATTTTACTACCTTTGTGGTCTGTGAGAAAGTACAGGGCTGACTCAAGATGTGACAGATTGAATAAGGGAAGTTTCAGAAAATGTTTAGTGAGGATTTAAATGTCCAATTTCATCAACAGACTCCCTTACCATTACAGAGGAGGGTGAGATTTCAAAAACTGTATTTCATCATGAGGGTATGTCCCTTTAACTAATGCAAATTTGATAAGTCTGGATTTATGGGCTCTGATCCTTTTACACCTGTATCACTCTATTAACTTCAGTGGAGTTACCTTTGATTTACTGCTATGTAAAATGAGAAAAGAATCAGACCAATTGTTTCTGGGAAGAAGTCATCTCACAGCTAGTTGTACTGGGTCTGCTCTGCCCCTCCTGAGACCTTGATTCAATGTACAGTATATGAGACACTATAGAGTATCTATCATAGAAGGATATCCGGACTAAATTCTGCAGAACAGTTCTGTTGACTTCAGGGCAGATAATTTGGATTTAAATCAGCATATCTAAGATAAGAATCTGGTCCTTTGTGGAAAAGTATCTTAATTTTATTTGCCTCTTAATTTACTTTCACTTTGAGGAAGGACTAAGTTTATGCAGAAATAGTATAAAATATTAATTCAGGATTTAAATTACAAGCTTTTCAATGCAATGAATATGCTCGCTATGTGAAATGTCATTTCAATTTAGAGTTCTTTGATGCCCTTTTATTCTGTTAAATGTGATACTGTAGTGATGAAAGTAGTAGAGGGATTGCATGGAAGACAGATGTGAGTGTGTGAAATTTGTGATGTATTTCTCTTAAATGTGTTTTGGTCAATGTGTCTTTTATAACATCACTGATTATCACCACACTCGACAAATGTCGGTACTATGCTAAGGCATCTGTGGAAATTGCACCTTTGGTCCCTGAGGAATAGAGGTGTAGAAAAAATGCAGGCACAATTACAGAGAATGATTTAAATTAGTTAGCTTTGAGTTTTTCTTCCTGAAGAAAAGTAAAAGATGAATCTTCAATTTCAGGAGCTGGTACTACATTAGCGGTAATAGAGGTTAATTTATGAATCTCTAAAATAGACAACTGGAAGAGGTCTATAGTTGTGTATTGGAAAACAAATAGGTTTGGGCAATAGTTTCATTTTTAAGACAAAAATTATTCCTGAATGACTGAAAAATGAATCCATGTCTCCTTTGTCCTGCTTTTTATTTCTTGTAAATACTGTGTCTGTTGTCAGTACAAATAAAGTGTGCTGCTGTTGTGCTTAAACAAAAGTTATTGCAAGGTAAGGTGTGTTCATAGTACTAATGAAAACAAACTTTTCACTAGCAAGCTGTTGGCAACTTGTTCCATACAGTTTATTCAGGATCAGCAGCAAGAAAATGAGGCAGACAATGTAGTGATACTAGCTTCATGTTTATATGCCTACAATTTTTTCAGGAGCAAATGTACCTTTATCTATGACCTTGTGCATTTTGAAAATGCAATGTTTAGTGTGAGAGAAATTATTTCTTGGAGAATGTAAATGAAGTAAATAAGATATGTATATTAGTTTAAAAAATAAAGTAGACGTATCAGTAACTTCAGCCACGTCAATTGTGTAGCTGAAGTTGAAATAGCTTAACTCACCTTTTGGCGCTGTCTATGCAGCAGGAAATTGAAGGAAGAACACTCTTCCTTCGACTTCCCTTACTACTTGTGAAATGAGGGTTACCATGAGCTGGAGTAAGAAGTCCTCCAGCTCAACATTAGTTCAAAATAAAGGCATGGGGTATAAACACATACTATGTTATTTCAGAACAACGTTAGTTATTCCTAAATAATGCTGCTGCATAGACATACCCAAAGAGACAGAAAAGCAAATGTTTGTAATGTTAAATAAAACCCTTTAAATCTTAACTTAGTTTTAAAATATCACATTTTAGGGAAGGAAGGGTGGGCACACAGCGATGGTGGCTAAAACATGGAGATGTAAAAAGTTGTTCCGGTAATTTTCTGCTGTCCTAATGTCTCTCCCTCCACCATTAGAATGAGTGACTATTCCATGATAGGAATTGGACCCATTTACAACCATTCTGCCAAATACAAATTTGGAAAGACTAATTAAGTATTTATCCTGGCTCCATATATTCTTTTATATGGTCAACTGTGCCTGTAGTTAACATTAAAATTGAACCTCTGTGTGTTACCTCTCTCTAGATTATTCTTCTCTTCTGTAATAATCTTTCTGTGCAGCTCATTAGTTTTAAATTTTGGCAGTGAGTAATTCTTTTTTTGAGGGTCGGTTGGGGGGAGAGTGTTAATTTTAATTGTTCCTAAATTTCATCATCTAAAGTGCTCTCTGAAAGACCAGGGGATTGTAGCCAGACATGAACCCCATCTTGTTTCCCCCCCCCACCCCGAGAGCAAGAGAAAGGCAGTCAGCCTTTGATGCCCTGGGAACGCAGGTGTGCTGCCTGTCCCTGACTCTACCATAAACAGAAACTAGACAGTAAATGGGCTAGCTGACGACCCGAGGCCTCCCGCCGCCCCTGATGGCTAGTACCAGTAATTGACACGCCTGCACTGTCCCAGGAGAGGAATCTTCGCCCATCACATACTAGAAGTGCCCATTGTCTGCATTTTCCCAGGTGTGAATTATGCTTTGCACCCTTCGTGGGAAACTTGGCATTCAAAGCCATTTTTCCTAATTGGCCACTTGAGACCAGGAAGAAGCCTACGTGACCCAAGGGTATAAAGAGGGGTTTAGTAGCCCACCCCATTTGAGCTAATCATCTATACCTGCTGGCAGGTATTGATTGTCTCCCGAGGTCTGTGGGACGCCCAACCTCGCCCCTACTTCTTCCCGAGGGATTGAGAGAAAGACGCTGGCCACGCCAAGTCTGGAACGCAGGGGTGAGAATATATACCTGCTATGTGTCTATTTTGCATGCATTTAATAAGAGCTCAGAGAACCAAAAGGGTTTCATGGTACCTGTAAGTGACTTTTGTTTTAAGTGTAATTTCTGTCCTGTCCTTTGTAGTGGCTGTGTTATCTGTAACACAGCAGTAGCATTTAACAGCTAAGTTTACCCTGTAACAATAAAATAGTAACTGTTTAAGCTTTAACCTGACTCCTTCAGTTGCTGTAACAGAACCAAGCACAATTTAAAAGAACTCCAGCCGGTCATAAGAGCGCCTGGCTCAACCTCTTCCAGGTTGCCCGCTGCTAAGGACCCCGGTCCTGGCAGCTGAAGTCTCGGTATAAGCCCTGTAAACTTATTGGGGCGCCTGTCAACCTCCTCCAGGTTGCCCACTGCTAAGGGACCCCGGTCCTGGCAGTTGAAGTCTCGGGTGTATAATACACACACACACACCACTCACTGCCCTGACCATCGGCTGACAGGGATTCACCTCCCTCTGCTAGTGAGTAATCTCTGCAAAAGTCATGAGCCCTTAAAATGAGTGAGAGCCAAATTTCTATCAGAGGCAGCGGGGGGCGAGGGGAGGAGGAAGAGGAGGCTGCCATGAAGCAGCCTCTGCCTGCAGGGGGTCCGAGCTCCCACAGACAGGGGCTGCTGCTGGAGCTGCAGACAGAGGCTGCTTTGCAGCAACCTTCCCCCACACCCTCCCCCCCAGCAGCCTCTGTCCACAGGGAGCTTGGACCCCCCTCCACACACAGGGGCTGCTGCCGCCCTACGCTGCTGCCTGTATCAGAGGCACCAGCACAGGGTGGCAGGCAGCGGTCCATGAGGGGACCTGGTTTTTAAACTGGTTCCCCTTGCAGACTGGCTCATGCTGTCTCTGTCCCCAGGGACTATAGAATAGTTGACTAACCGCTAAGAATTCATGTGGATAGTCGGCTATTCTATTACTCGCTATCTAACATTACTACTCTGGATCAGAGGCAGCAGATAGGGTGGGAGAGAGCTAGTGCATGCGGGGAGCAGGCTGAAAGCTGGCTCCCTTTGAGCACTAGGTCCCACCTGCCCCCTGCATGTAAATGTCTAACTGCTACAAATTTCAGCGATTACGCATTTATACAAATAGACATATTTAAACATCCCTAGTGTATCGATTAAGAATTCAAGTATTTTTAAACTGGGAACTAACCATGTAGATGCCTCCAACTATTTACAAATAAAAACATCAAAACAAATAAAATATAGCCATGTTAGTCTATAACTTTAAAAACAATGAGTAGTTCTGTGGCACCTTAGAGACTAACAAATATATATATACTAGTATCATGAGCTTTCATGGACAAAACGCAATTCTTCAGATGTGCTTGAGTGGAACAAAACAGGGAGACACAGAATTTATAACAGAAAAAGAAGGGAGAGGGGAAAAAAGTATCTATCAATTATAGTGCCAGTGTTAATCAGGCTAATTGAGTGGGCTGGAAATGTCCCATACTTAGCTTTTGATGTCAATGAGGTGTTAAATGTATGGAAGGCTGGTTTTATAATGGGACATTCAGTTAATTGTCTTTGTTCAGGGCCAGGGAAACAGTGTCAAATTTGCATATGAAGTTCAATTCCACATGCTCTCTCTCTCTTTCTCTCTCTCTCTCTCTCTCTGTAATTGGCTTGTGAAATTCCTTTGTAGAAGAGTGACTATTTTTAAATCCTTGATTGAGTGCCCAGGCAGGTTAAAATGTTCCACTACAGGTTTATGTGTGTTACCATTTCTGATATCTTACTTGTGTTCATTTATCCTTTGTCATAGAGACTGGCCAGTTGAGTAAATATGTTGAGTTATGGTCAGCATCCCTACAAATACCGTTTGATAAAAGCTACATTTAAAAGAATACTAGGATATATACCATCAAGTAAGAAAGATTAGGAGGCAGCAATGTGAATTTAGCATTGACAATGAATCTTTCTGTGCTCTTGATGAAGCCACTTCTCTCTGCCTTAGGGCATGTCTATGCTAGGAAATAATTTTGAAATAAATAAAATCAAAATAATAACTCCCAAAATAACAAAACCAAAATAGCGTGCCCCCACTATAGGGGAGCATTGAAATTAGTCAGAATTGTTTCAAAATAGCGCATCCACACTGATTGACCCTGCCTTGGAATTAGAGCCCCCGGAAGCACTCTGGGAGGGCACCAGGAGGATGGATAAATCTGTGACACGTGCTTTCAGGGTCCCCTCTCTACAGCCTCCTCTCACATGACACTCCTCCACTGCCTCACCCCTCGTGGGACATAAAAGGGACGCAGTGTGCTCTGGTTGCCCTCATGGATGCCACAGCACTCAAAGCATAGAGCCATAGCTGCTGCAAAGCAGTGCCAGGTTCATGGGCATCATGCTTCACCTCATGGCACAGTTCATCCAGACTGCCCACATGCTGCTCCAGCAGGACAAGGACCAGCCCAGACCTCAGGCCCTCCTCACCCAGGTCCTGGCACTCCTGCTGCTGAATATGCCCCTCAATACCCTGGACACCGTGTAACACCGCTTTCTGGTGACAGGAGACCAGTTTGGACTGGTGGGATTGCATTGTCCTGTAACAATGGGATGACCAGCAGTGGCTCCAGAACTTCTGCATGTGGAAGGCCACCTTCCTGGAGCTTTGCAAGTAGCTCGCCTCTGCCCCCAGGCTACAGAACACCCAACTGAGACCAGCCATCCCTGTGCAGAAGTGCGCCTTCACATGTTCAAAAGGGGGAAGCCCATGTGCAGAGTCCAGAGTCCAGTGCGTTGCCATCTGCCTGTGGAAGCTTGCCACGCTGAACAGCTACTGCTCCATTGGGAACCAGTTCAACATGGGGAAATCCACAGTCGGGGCCGTGCTTCTGCAGGTAGCCAAGACCATACACCATGTGCTGCTATTGAGGGTCATCAATCTGGGGAAGATGGGCAGCATCGTTGATGGCTTTGTCGCCATGGGCTTCCCCAACTGTCGGCATGACCCTATGCCGTGTGTGGCACTGCTGTGTGGTTCAATGACCCCAGACTCCTTAGCGGTGGCTTGTTATGGGAAGTTGTCCCACCACAGAGGCTGGAGTAAGGCAGGCCTCTCCAGTAACCTTGTGAGAAGGATTGAGGGAGTTCCTATGTAAGAACGTCATGGGGCCGAGTGCTCCGGACTGTCACTCCATGTGCACCCACATGCACAGTCTGATGTGCAACCCCCCCAAGCTGAGACGGCTAAGCAAGGAGCTTGAAGCCCCTTGCGGTGCACCCCATGTCCCAGCATGTAGATAGGGAAAGTTATAGAGCTCACCTGAAGTGCCTTCCCCGGGATTGTACGAGACCTGGGAGACATCCTGGAAGGGGGGACTGGCTCCAGGGTGAGGAGCAGGCCCTGTCTGGTGGGCATGGTTGCCTGGATGGCCTCCTCCTCTTCCTCTTTCTTGTTTGCAACCCCACCTTCATGGAAGCTGACTCTGGAAGTGTCCTGACCAGACTCAACAATGATGGGGAGGGGAAGGTGACTGGAATCCAGTCCAGGATGGCATCCAGCTGGTCATAGTAGCAGCAGGTGTGTGGTGCCACCCTGGAGTGTCCGCTCTGCTCCCTGGCCTTGTGTTAGGGCTGCCAGAGCTCCTTCACCTTCATCTGGATCTGGTCCAGGGTCCGGGTGTGGCCTTTGTCGGCCAGGCTGGCAGCGATCTGGCCGTAGACATCCACATTCCTTTTTCTGGTGCAGAGATCCTGGAGGTTGGTCTCCTCACCCCAGACCTCAACGAGGTCCAGGATCTCTGCACCAGACTAGGGTGGAGCTCTCTTGCATCCCTGGCCAGTGGCAGTCGAAGTTGCAGCAGGAGTTCTGGCAGCTGGGGAGGCTCTGAGGGAGTGTTGGGTTCTGCCATGGCTCCTTAGATGCTGCTGTGTGGCATGGGGGTAGCAAAGCTCACCATGAGGTACAAGCCTTTCTCCTGCTGCCTGTAGTTTTAAACTCTGCAGGAGAAGGGAAGCAGTGGAGATGGCAGGTGTGGCCAGAGCGGTCACAAGCACAGCTGAGAGAAGCCTCTGGAGGCCAATTATTTCGACTTAGAAGCAGCGGAGCAGTCACACTAATGCTATTTCAAAATAACAGTTTTGAAATAAGTGTTATTCCCCAAGGAAAGTAGGAGTACAGATTTCAAAATAACCAGCCCTTTATTTCAAAATAACAGGCTTGGTAGGTGGACGCTCCACTTATTATTTTAAAATAAGACCTGGGCTCAGTTTCCTCACCTGTAAAATGGTGATAGCGGGTCAATTTCTTATTCTTATTGAAATAAATGGCAAAATTATCCTTGCCTTCACCTGGAGTAGGATTGAGCCTAATAAGACTTGAATCCCTTTCTCATGGAAGTTTTGAAAAATAGTTAATCATTGTAAAGCACTTGTGAGGTAAAAGTTAACTTACAAATAGTAGTAACACATTTCAAAATCTCTCTCACGCTATATTATATGGAAGCCTTTCATGAAAACTATTATAATGTGAAACTCTGTACAGTGATATGAGAAACCTGAAATTGCAAATGTACAATGAGCAAAGTATAAAATGCATATAACACCAATCCTTGCTGTAAATATGGTACACTAAAATGGTCTCTTCTGTAATGTATATAAACAATATGACAACATCCTAATATTTCTAACAACCTTAGAGAAAGGAATAGCTTAGGATGCTGCAATGACAAGGTTTTCACAAAAGGTGACCCAAAATTGTAAAGTCAAGTGCATCTTGTCATTGGAATGTTCTTTGCTTACAGTCAGTGAAAACATTTCACACTTTCCAATAACTACCCAGCATTATGCTAAGACCAGAGGTGACTCTTTGTATATTGAATGTAGATTATAAGTGATTTTGAGCAAGAGTTAAAGCTAAACACTAAGGCTACGTCTACACTGCCCAATCTTGTGCAAGAACATATGCAATGAGGCCCGGCAATGAATATCGCCGCACCTCATTTGCATACTTAATGAGCCGCCATTTTTGCGCAAGAGGCTTTTGCTCAAAAAGGAGCAGTCTACACTGCTCTTTCTTGCATAAAAAAACCCCTCTTGTGCAAGAGCTGTTCTGCCGCTTATTTTCAGGCAGAAAGGCTCTTGTGCAAAAGGGGTTTTTTGTGGAAAAGCCTCTTGTACAAAATGGTGGCTCATTAAGTATGCAAATGAGGCACAGCAATATTCATTGCTGCGCCTCATTTGCATATGTTCCTGCACAAGACTGGGCAGTGTAGACGTAGCCTTACTAAAATAATAATTTTTCTCTTAGTTGTGAAAATTGTAAAGGGAAATCTATTTTGACTTATAGGCATAGAGAACTGATACAGGTTGAACCTCTCTGATCTGCCACACAACGGATGTTGCTGGACCAGAGAACCTTGGTGACTTGTAGGAGGGGCTGGCTGGGGATCCAGGGGAGGCAGTTGGGAGCCTGGCCAGGGCCAGGAATGCAGCCACTCTGGTGGCAGGGAGTCCAGCTGGGACTGGGAGCAGAGCTTGGGAGCCAGGGCTGGCAGCATGATTGGTGGCCATAAGAAGAACCTGGAAGATGGGGCCAGCAGCCAGGAGGAAGGCAGGCTGGCAGCAATGGAGCTGGAATTGACCTCCCCTGGTCCAGCAAACTCCCTGATTCCGGACAGGTCAGGTCCCGAGAGTCCCAGACCAAAGAGGTCCAACCAGTACTATGAATACAAAGAAGTTGAAAAATCCCTTAGCTTCTTTGGGGATGTTTTTCTCAGAAGAGTTAAATATACTCCACTGTAAGATTACATTTTATATCAGGCCGTTGTTGGGTTGCCACTCCAAATGTATTCTTTCACCTATAAATGTATCCAGCTGTCATGGTGATATCATACAATACGATGCTTCAGTACCTTTTTGAAATTCAGGTCCATTAGTCATTAATTTTCATTCTGCAGCTGCCACTAGCACTGGTGACATGTGAATTTCATATCTAGTGGCTGTGATTTCAGGTACCTAGTGAAATTATATTAACTACCTATGGGCTTGCTTATGTCTGTTGTACAGGGCAAAAATATCATTATTTGTCTAGTAATCTCCTGCTGATTGAAAAACACAAATGAAAAAGTTAAATCCCAAAATGATTTTGTCTGCACGCTAGAAAGAGTACAGAGGATCATAAGTCACAGATGTAAAAGCCTTATTAAATCAGAGTTTGTCCTCCTCCTGGACCGAGATACAGGGTTTATTGAAATTTTTGCTTCTATTAGAAATCACTGTCCAAATTTAAGCTGGCCCTCAAGAGAAGACAGATTGGATAATATCCTTGTATACCTTACTGACGGACCACAGAACCAGACTATTCATTCAGCTGTTCAGGATGTCTGTGGGACGGGGAAACAAACTGCCAGGTTCCTGTACCTATCTCCCACAGGCTTGTGCTATACGCTGGTGGTAGAAGCAAAGCATCTGAGCCTTATTCCCACCCCTTCTTTAACCAGACAGTAAAATATGTAAACACACACAGCCAACTGCAATTAAGAGATTTAAAATAAACAGGCAAATTATATGGTTAATGTGAATATTAAACAAATGTTCCCATTAAAGTCTGAACTAATGTTGCTCATTTAGCACTTGAAGTGGATGACAGTCTCTCTGTTGGCTTCAGTGTGCCCTTAAATAGCTTTTTAGTCTACTTGTAAAGTTCCCGGAGCTACAGTTTTTAAAGTCTCTGTTTTTGAGACAGTCCGGGTATACACACACACACACACTGTAAGTGAAAAATACACATCATAAGAGATAAGAACCTATCTATGTAGACTGTATTTGCAGCAATGACGCTGGGAGTCAACAACGTTCCATGTTCAGAATAAAAATCATCTTAGAAAAGATAGCCCACCAACTCATAGTCAGTGATTCCTAAGAATGGTAAGCCTTTCCAAGGCTGCCATATTTTTAAATGGCCTTATTAACTTCCAAAATCTTTGTACTTTTCCTGTGTTGAGCTAAACAAAAACATAAACCCACCAATTTTTTACCATGATGATTTAGAATCTAATTTAATTCCGTTTCCTGTGTCATATATTTTTCTATTAATTGCAGATGTAAAACCTCTGGAATAATCCTGGGAATATTTATTTTGTATATTTTTGCCAGTGCTGCTCGGGAAACTGCTTTTAAATTACTGTTTGATTTGCTATCAGGTAATTGTTAAAACATATGCCATTTACTAACTTTGCTTAAATTAATCAGTAATCAATGTCTTTAATATTTTAATGATGTGTCTTGCTGATGCAAACATGAAACATTCAGAGGTTCAGCATGGAGATGAGGCACTGAAAACTCTATATGAATAATGATTGTGAATCCTTGAGGTTTTCCCTGATGTTTTAAAATTTTAGGATGAGATCATGGGGTTCCCTTGCTATTTTAAAGTCTGATGCTGAGATCGTGAGGTTTCCCTGCTCTCAAATTTCAAGCCTATCTCTGAAGCAATTTCTACGTTCTTAGGCTTTCTAATAATATGAATTTCAAAATATAAATGAAGAGGTTTAACAAACATGCATATGACAACAGCAAATGTTAAGATCACTCAAAAGCAAATATACTGCCTCCACTGCAGGATTCGACCCTAAATTCAGTAAGTGGCTCCACCAGTTTTTAATGTTAACATTCTTGAAGCCTTTTCCTGAAAGTGTCCCCAACACCTACTACTTGATGTAATATTGAGAATCTACGGTATTGAGAATCTAGATATTTTATCTTTCTAAACAGCTTTCATGTCAACTCAGGGTGCAAACTGAGACCCCGAGGTGATTCCCCACAAATCTTTGAGAAGTCTTGCAGAGGAACATAGTTTGCTTTCAACTGGCAATTAGCAGTGAAATATATCCTCAACTGACTATTATTCTCCCTGGATGCCAACATCACAGCTCCATTCTGGCAGAACACCCAAAGTATTTTCACCCATGAAAGGTTGTGACTCAGAAATCATGAACTTGTATTCACATGTGACTTAGATTACAATCAGTAATAGCTGGCTGAATAAATACTCAATTGTGTATCTGTTGTCCTTTACAATGGAACTCATTTGATTCAGGCTTAGAAAAGTAATTTATCATGGTTCAGAGGTTAAAGCACATGACTGGAAGATGCAAGATTGAGGTTCTACTCCTGTTTCTCCAGGGTTGCCGTATTACCCTAGTCAACTCTTTTAGGGCTGGATTTTCCATAAAGTTCTGCACCCAAGCAGAACAATGTGAAGTACTGGAGTATTAAAACAGCAAGGTGTCATCATTACCTAAGTATTGAAAATATACTTTTGTAATATGTATAACATTTTACTAAATAGCCTTCTAAATACCTACCTATGATTATTCTATGAAACAGTTTCAGTAAATATTATGATCTGAAGATAGGCAAATCTAGGATAATTTATCCAAACCTCCCCCCTACAAATGTTTTAATACAATGTGAAAGATCTAAGCTGTTCCTAGTTCTAGTTTTGCAAAACCAAGTGATAAATAATGTGTTGAAAATATAATGCCACCTCCAATTTTGTCAATTTCTATGCTTACTATTTAAAAACTTAATAGGCAGCCACCTTTGTCTGTCTCTCTCTCTCTCTCTCTCTGTGTGTTATTTCAATATTGAAGAACCTATGAGAAAACACATTTATGCCTTTTATCATTGCGAAGTTACCTTCACTTTAGAAGATCTTATCTCATGAGTGCTCATGTGATGACAAAATAGTAGTAACTTAGCATGAAGTCTATCAATTGTATAACATCATGGTGTCTGACTGCACTATGCTGGTAGTTTAGTAGGAATTTGATAAGGGAATCTCCAGCTGAAAATTTTCAGCATATTCTTACTGATTCCAGTTGGCAACCACATTTTGGCACAAAACAATTGAATCTATTTGTCGAGTGGTTCTTTGGTGTGATGGGTTCTCCAGCAGAAATCCACAGAGACCAGACAAAAGATTCTAATAGAGGATGCTACTACAGGGAAATTGGTCTTTCAATGGCAGCCTTTTAGCCTTAGCTACAATAAGTCAACTTATTGCTTCACCTCCTGGTCACAAATCTATTGTCAACCTTTCCTCATCAGCTTCCCTATATTCATGATCCTCCTCATATCTCTTTAGTAATGGGCTATAAGACTGTGTGAAGTGGCAAGGGCAGTGGGATTGATGAGTGGGACACATTTTCTGTATCCTCTTCTGAAAAATTGCCATCATCATCACCACAATAACACCCTCTCTATCGATTTGCATTTCTTCCTCTCGGTCTGGTTGCTCTTTGTTCCCAGCTAAGTATGGTTAATTCAAGAAGAAACCTGGCACCAAAGAACAGTTGTTTTCATTTTGCTTCACAAGTTGAATCTTAGCAGCCTTTTTTTGTCGCCAGTGTGTTGTTCTCTGCCACATTATTAATTTTACTAAGGCCATTTTTGAACACTTGTAATGGCTAATCTATTTCCATTTAGAACATAGGACAGCTTGCAGCCATGTCTCTAGAGGATGAAAGGACCATTACAAGAATCCAAAGGAAGCAAATGGAAAATGTCTCTTGAATTCTAAACAATCAAACAATACTTCCTGCCAACTTTTAAAGTATGTTTTATATAAAAGAAAGTTAGCATGAGGTTTTTCCCCCAAATGCATTATGAGAATTGGCTTCTGAATATGAATATACATAATGCAAAGATGCTTTATGCAAAACAAGCCATGTAACATATACATTTTATAGTAACAATCTGCTGGATCTATATATGCTTTTTTGTGCATATATCATTCTTGTATGTGAAGTTAGAAATAAAAAGTATGAATCTGTGTATAGTTCTAAATGTGTTAATGGGAGCCATTATTGGTGCCCCAGAAACTTAATGACTCAGTGATCAGCTCAATGACCTATAAACAGCCTTTTTTGTCCTGTAAGTCCAAAGGTGGTTGATCTAGAAAGACATGTTCTTCTTCGGGGATGTCCCCGCGGGTGCTCCACTATGGGTGCTGGGCTTGCCCCGGCACTGCAGACGGAGACTTGTCATTAGCAGTGTCTGGCCGGACCACGCATGTGCCACAGGCTCGCGGCTTTCGCGCTCTTTCTGTCGCACGGTCCGGCCCCTCCGCCAGTTCCTCTTCACCGCCTCAGGCTGCAGACCTTAGAATCGCCAACTACTCGGCGCATCTCTCCAATCATACCTTCGATACATTTTCACGCCTCACTCCTCTCATGGATCATCTCCCCGACTCAAAAAGATCGATCCTGAGATCAGTCATCCAAGAGGGCTACACATCAGCGAGAACGTCCCTCCAGATGGCCATGGACGTGGCTGATACTGCTGCTCGTTCTGCCGCTACGGCTATTGTTATGCGTAGAGCTTCTTTCCTCCAAGCGGCAGGAGTTCCAAAGGAACTACAGACAAAAGTCGAGGACTTACCCTTCGACAAGGTTAAGCTCTTTGCAGAGACCACGGACGCAATCCTGCACTCCTCTAAAGACTCACGTTCAACCCTGTGAACTTTGGGGATGTATACGCCCCCCTTTAAGAGACGTCGGTACTCACCCTATCAGCGCAGATATGATTACCCCTACATTAGACACCAGTGGCAACAACAGCACCAACAACAGAGGCCTTTTGACAATCAGCGTTCTCGCCAGAGGCCTCAACGACGCCGAAACCCAAACGGCAGAATGAACATGCCGTCCAACAGCAAGCAACAGATTTGATGTGTTGGTCGAGGGCGAGCAGACAGCCACAGGCAGCACCGTGAATCGTTCAACCCAGCTATTCCACCACCGTCTAAGACCCTTTCTACATCAGTGGGAAAAAATCACCACGGACAAATGGGTCCTCGAGATCGTTCAGTTCGGCTATCCTATCCCTCTCATAGCCGTCCCACCAACCACCCCTCCCACCCCGTCCCTCTTCAGGGACCCCTCTCACGAAACCCTCCTCAGACTAGAAGTCGACCGCCTTCTTTCTCTGGGTGCCATAGAGCCAGTTCCGAAGGACTTCAGGAACAGGGGCTTTTACTCTCACTATTTCCTCACCCAGAAAAGATCCGGAGGCTGGCGCCCTATCCTAGACCTCCGTCGTCTGAACAAATATCTCAGGAAGCAACGATTCAAAATGACAACACTAGCTGCCATAATCCCTATTTTAAATCCACAGGACTGGTTTGCTGCCCTCGACCTCCAGGACGCTTATTTCCATGTCCCTATCCACCCTGCTCACAGAAGGTTCTTGCGCTTCATCGTGGCGAAGGACCATTTCCAATACAAGGTCCTCCCCTTCGGGCTATCCTCAGCCCCCAGGGTGTTCTCAAAGGTCCTATCCGTGGTCACGGCCTTTCTCCGACGCCAAGGGGTGCTCATCTTCCCTTATCTGGATGACTGCCTGCTCAAAGGCGCTTCGGCACATGAGGTCTCCCACATGGTTCACCTCACGATGCAAGTCTTTCAATCGCTCGGACGCCTCCTCAACGAGCAGAAGTCCGTCTTGCATCCCACTCAGGACATCAAGTTCATTGGGGCCCGTCTGGACTCACTCGCCGGCAGAGCATTCCTACCTTTGCAGAGGTTTCAAGCCATCAAGGACCTCATTTGCACCATCACCGTGAGCCCCACCGTCCCACTCATCACATGTCTTAGATTCATGGGCCACATGGCCGCCACAACGTACATGGTGAAATACGCCAGACTACGCCTGCGTGCCCTTCAGCACTGGCTGACCCTCGTATACCACCACACCAGATACGATCTCCACAGGCCCGTTACACCCGCCACCTGGCGTTCTTCAATCACTCCGATGGTGGGCCAGCCACACAAACCTGCTGTCGGGCGTACCATTTCACCCGCAGCAGCCTCTCCACCAAATCACAACAGACGCTTCCCTACTAGGCTGGGGAGCCCACATGGGCTCCCTCTCGGTACAAGGCCAATGGTCCCCACAAGAAGCAAGGTTACACATAAAACCTCCTAGAGCTTCGTGCTATTTTCAACGCATGCAAATCCTTCCTCGTCTACATTCGCAATACCACTGTGACGATACTTACAGACAACATCGCAGCCATGTACTACGTGAATCGCCAGGGCGGCGCTCGCTCCCGTTCGCTATGCACGGAAGCTATCCGCTTTTGGAACTGGTGCATTCGCCACGGGGTGACTCCTTTGGCATCCTACTTACCTGGCATCACAAATGTGACGGCAGACTTCCTGAGCAGACACTTCCACTCGAAACACGAATGGGAAATGCACAACAGTGTATTACACGACATCTTCCAACGTTGGGGGACTCCCCGAGTGGACCTCTTCGCAACTCCCGCCAACACAAAATGCCGCAAGTTCTGCACCAGAGCGGGCCTGGGCCGCGCATCTCTAGAGGATGCCTTCCTCGTGACTTGGCGCGGACCCCTCCTCTATGCATTTCCCCCCATACCTCTCATTCCCAAGGTCCTTCAGAAGCTGAAGGCGGACAGGGCTACGCTAATCCTCATAGCCCCAGATTGGCCTCGCCAGCACTGGTTTCCATTCCTGCACCGCCTCTCTCTGCGGACACCGATCCGCCTTCCGCCTCTCCACGACCTCCTCACACAAGACTGAGGACGCCTGAAACATCCCCAGATACAAATGCTGAACCTAACAGCATGGTTCCTAACTGGCTGAACCCATGTGAATCTCTCTGCTCTGCCGCAGTCCAACACGTCCTGGTACAGAGTAGACAACAAACCACGAGGAAAACTTACCTTCACAAGTGGCGCAGATACTCCACCTGGTGTACCTCAAACCACCACGATCCGACACGTCCGTCCATTTCCTCCATACTGGACTATGCACCGCACCTAAAAAAACAAGGGTCTTGCATTAGCCTCCATCAGGGTGCACCTCGCAGCAATATCAGCATTCACACCACCGATAGATGGCGTTTCTATCTTCGCCCATCCTACGAACGACTAAACGATTTCTCATGGACCCACCACGCAACCCAGTCCCTCCTGTGTGGAGCCTGGACGTGGTACTCGACGCCCTAATGAGGCCACCGTTTGAGCCTCTGGCGACCATATCCTTACAATTCCTCACTCTGAAAACGGTTTTCCTGCTCGCAATAACCTCTGCATGCAGGGTTAGCGAGCTTTCCGCCATGATGGCCATTCCACCATATACGATTTTCTGTAGCGATGGGGTAGTCTTGAGATTACATCCGAGGTTCCTACCCAAGATTGTCTCCAATTTCCATGTTAATGAACCAGTCATCTTGCCAACCTTTTTCCCGAAGCCCCATGCCTCGCCACGAGATGCAGCCCTACATTCCTTGGACATCCACAGGACATAGATCGTACTAAATCATTCAGGCTTACGGACCATTTATTCGTCTCCCTGGCACACAGGTCAAAGGGTCAACGTCTATCTTCCCAGAGAATCTCCAATCTCGTAACCGCATGCATAGTGCAATCGTACGCAATGAGAGAGTTGCCCCTTCTGTCCCAACCACACGATCATTCCACTAGAGCCATGGCCACATCTACAGCGTTCTACAGAGGCGTATCTCTGAAGGACATTTGCAGAACGGCGACCTGGTCTTCTCATGGGACCTTCGCTAAGCATTATTCTATCTCTCTCTCTCACTCAGATGGGGCAGTGGCGACTGCGGTGCTCTCCACGGCGGATAAATAGGGTCTCCTTGCCCTCCTTCCATTTTTGGCGACTACCGCTACGCAGTCACCCATAGTGGAGCACCTGCAGGGACATCCCCGAAGAAGAAAGCGAAGTTACTCACCTCCGGTGCAGTAACTGTCGTTCTTCGAGGTGGTGTCCCCGCGGGTGCTCCACTACCCACCCTCCTCCCCGCTTCCGAGTCCTCTCTCTCTCTCTCTGCTTGTCTCTTACAGACTCCGAGGCAGTTTCGAGGAACTGGCGGAGGGACCAGACCGCGCGACAGAAAGAGCGCGAAAGCCGCAAGCCTGCGGCACATGCGTGGTCCGGCCAGACACTGCTAATGACAAGTCTCCGTCTGTGGCGCCGGGGCAAGCCCAGCACCCATACTGGAGCACCCGCGGGGACACCACCTCGAAGAACAACAGTTACTGCACCGGAGGTGAGTAACTTCGCTTAACCATGCCACCTGGTACTGAAATCTATTTTGAACCTGGTATTTTTCCATTGGATGGTGGGATGCAAAACAAAGGATTCCTTCCCTGGGGAAAGTGTTTAAGCAATGGTAAGCCATCGGCTTTGGTCTTCAATGAAAACTGCGTGACGTCCTAAGAGGATACAAAGAACTTTGAAGAGGGTTGGCAATCCACGTCAGAGTAAAAAAAACAACTGTGGTTTGAAGCTTATACCTGAAAAAAGAATAGCTGTTTAGGGTAAAAATTTCTTAATGGATTAGAAAACTTCTTAATGGATTAGAACTAGGTATGTGTATTCTATTCATTTTCATTTAGAAATGTATTTTGATCTGTCTGTTTTCACTTGCAACCACTTAAATCCTACTTTTAGTACTTAATAAAATTATGTTTGTTTACTATCAGGCCCAATGTGAATAATTGTTATCTGGGAGGAGCAACCATTGTGCATATATCTCTTTCATTGATAAAGAGAACTTACCTATGAGCCTTCTCTGTGTAAAACTTTTACACAGGAAAAGATGGATTTGTTTGGGGCTTTGATCCCTTTTGGGGGTTGGTTTCCTAGGTGCTGAGCCCTAGTCCTCTTGAAGTAATTCAGCGTCTGCATTGCTCTGAAGGGAGGTGGTAACCCCAACTCTGTGCCTTGTCTGGGGGAAGACCAGAGGATCTGGCCCAGCAGGACAGGTGGTAGGGAGCCCCAGAGAGCAAGAAGGTTGCATCAGGGGCTTAATTGGCACATTAGGGAACAATCCCAAGGTGACTTCTATGATCACTCCCATCACAGGTAGTATGCATCATCAACTTTCTTTTTAAAATATGCTATGTCTATTACAATAATATGCCAATATAGATGCTTAAATCAATCCCGATTCCATAAACTGCTTAAGTATGTACTTAAGTCCCATTAAGGTCTAGTTAAGCATAGATTTTGCTGAACACTGATGGTTTGCTGAATTGGATCCACAGTGTTTATTACCATTAGCAGTGTCACTGACTTCTGTGGAATCATCCACAGTGGAAAGCATATTGTTTAGTAATATGTGATATGTGATGATTACCTGTTGTGTTCACTCCCTCTGGGGCATCTGGTATTGGCCACTGTCAGCAGACAGGATACTGGGCTAGATGGAACGTTGGTCTGACCCAGTATGGCCGTTCTTATGTTCTTATGTGTTTGCAGGATTGGGCACTGAGAACGTAAATTCTTCATGTGAGGGTCATCAGTTTACACATGTCAATAAAACATCTAGCATATTATTGACACTCCACAAATCATAATAAATACTAATGGCAGGTGGTAGTAGTAATAAATAATAATCATTCATGCCCCAGTTCATCCTTAGCTTAACTCAACTGACTTCATATAATTTGTCCTATTGAATTCACATCTAGAATAGACTGTCGGATATTACACCCAATTTTTACCCAAAGGTTACGATATCATTATCATCATTTGTATATTGATGTGAAACAAAATGTCAATCTTTGCAACAAGTATAAAGGAAAATATTTAACTTTAATTTTAGCTCACTGTGGAATTCTGAAGCTACTTTACATGAAGGACATATTATCTCAAAGCAGGAGCTGCATATGCTATTGCAACCTGTGTTTACCCAGGATTCCAAGAACCTTGTCTTGTTCCTTCAAGATACGGTATGTACTGGTAATTTGTTTCATCTTGTCAATGCAGAGTACAGCTTGTGTGTAATGAGCTGAGATGACACAGTGTGACCTATCCCATTCTTCTGTTTTTCAGCTTAGCATCGATGACTTCACACGTAACAGTGAATCTTATGAAAATGAGAAGCCATTTCACAATGTTCAGGCAAGCCTTTCTATTCCATATGTTGCCTCCGGGCGGCATTTGAAAAACAAACAAAAATAGATGTTAGAAAGATGTGACAGACAATTGTTAATAGAATGACACTCAAAGCAGTTTGATAGTTACATTTAAGACTAGATCAGAATGCATACTAACAAGTGGGACAAATTAAGGTTGCATGAGAGATCTTAATTATGGCATTACCTAAACTTTTAAGAGCTCAATGTTCCAATCCAGACTTTTAATATTTTGTGTGTGTGTAGAGAGAGAGAGCAAAGAAGATACAATACAATGTAGCAAAACGGATCTGCAAGAAATGGGATTTTTCTATAATGTATTTACAATCCTACTGATGGCACATTACATTGAAATATATATTGTTTAAGCTAAACCATTTTCTTTCACTTGGGTGTCCATATATATATGACTTTAGCAATACTTGTGCACTTGAGAACAGAGTCATAGATTTGACGTTCAGGAAAGGTCATTGACTCTGACCTATAGAATATAGGCCATAAAACTTCACCCAGGAATCCCTGAATCAATCTCATAGCTTGCATTTGAGCAAAAGCATATTTTTAGAAAGAAATACAGTTTTGAACATTTGACAAAAGACTCTATCATACTATATACATAATAGGGGACAAAGGGAAAATCAGCTATGAATTTTCTCATCTTAGGGAAATTGAGATCTTTAACATTGTATGATCACAAACTTTTATATCTCAATAAACATACTGTGTGGTATAAGCAATTAAGAAATAATAGCTGTGCTATGTCACCTAAGCAGTTTCCTCTTGAACTTCAGAGATGCAAATGTATTCACAGACTTAAACAAGAGATCTCATTTACTATGAATGTATGCATGTAGCAGCATGTGTAATACAAGGAAAAAATGTAACTTGCAAAGAGAGTTATAGGGCTATAAGCCTCAGAGACATTTGCAGTTATTAGATTTGTTCAGCTACATTAACAGCTGTTTTGAGCTTTTGAGATGAATGGGTATGTATGCAATTAGAAGCTTCCATTTCCAGTTAATACAGAAAAAGATGTTACAAGTACACCATTTGTCCTAAAGGTTCAAATAATTTTTTATTAAATAATAAAATACAAAGATTAGCATTCAGGGAGAAATCTTGTCAAGCAAATTATATTCCACAAACTATTTTCTAAAGTATTAACTTTGGCTTTCCCTCCACTGATGCTTAACTCTGTGGAATTACAATGTAAAATAAAACAATCTAATTAGCTGCCAGCTGTGCAGTTGTGTAATTACTATTGTAAGTCAGAACTTTTTGCTAACTATTGTATGTGTATGTAAATGTACCTATGCCCAGCTACATGACTTCTCATTATAGGCACTCCTTAATAGCCAAATATAATCTAAATGGCCAGAACAGCCATATGTATGTAACTGAAAATAATTGCAATCATCATTGGTAATAATAACTATTGATCATTTTACCAACTATCTGAACAAGATCATATAATCCTATTTCAACATGATTGCTGAACAGGAATACACTATATTGCTGTAAGCATCTTTATATCTGTATAACTGCACCAGTTTAAGTCTATTAGTTTCTAAACCAAAGTAATTATAGCAGTAGAAAACTGTGTAGACCAGGCTTCAGTTAGCTATTCTGTTTAAATAGGCTGAAATATTATCTCCTACTCTACCAGGAGACCTATTGCTATAGACTTTTGAACTGACTTAAACAAAATTGATACTAGCTAGTTTTAAACCAATTACCAATTTAATTAAACTGCCCAGAATAGAGACGGTCTTAGACTCTTAATTTTGTTTTACAGTTATTTAACTTCAGTGACTAACTAACTTTTTAGATAAAGGTTGTCTTTGTTAAAGATTCAAACTTTCCCCTTCAACTATGGTGTGAGAATACATGGTAAGCCTGCTTTCAGACATTGCTTTCTACTATTAGTAGGTCTTCAAGCAAATGCAGGGATGCCCAGAATTGGCATTCCTGATATCTATATGGTTTTTTAAAGTAAAAAATAAACATAAATAAATAAAATCAGGTCCTCTTTATACATCACAACATTAGCTAAGAAACTGCAATTGAATGAAAAACTACTTATTTACAAATACTTTCAGTAGTTGAAATAACTATTATCTGCTAAAGTATAGTACATCAATTTTTCCTAGAACTATAATGTATTATTTCAAGTTGCATTCTGGAAGTTGTGGTATTAATCTAAAACTATAAAATACATTATGTAAGTGGAAAGCTTCAACAACAGTGACAAAACTAATTTTCCATGTGATTGTCACTGATTTTCAAAAGACTATTACCTGAGTAGAAACAGATGGTTCTTCCAACTCTGTGTTCTTTGCTTTGAATATGTGACACTAATTGATCAGTATGTTAGAAAATAAGTTCACAACTTTGATATTTTACAGTAGACTTCCGATAATCCGGAACCTATGGGATTTAGGTGGTGCCGGATTATCAGATATGCCGGACTATCAAGAGGTACTATAAGCAGGTTATATATATACTGTATACATTATATACTGTATATAAAGTGTTCTTAACCCTTTTTATTGTACATACTGTATACAGTATACTGTAATGTTTTAGTTTTTTTAAGCCTTTTTACCCTTTTGCTCAGTTCAGCTGCCGCTGTTACCTTGTGACTCATTTTTTGCCGAAGCTCACTCACTAGGCTCTTGCCATTTTGATGCCGGACTATCAGGAGTGCCGGACTATTGGATGCCGGACTATTGGAGTTTTACTGTAAATGGCATTTTTGAAGATGAAAGACTTCAAGGATCTCTCATTTATATGAAGAAGACTTCCTACTTCTGGTTTGTTTTTGTCCTGGAAAATCTGGAAACATAAGAATTGTTTCCCAAAAATACATTTTGTTACGAAATTGACAGAAAAGTATCTAAACATAATCTATATCTAAGAACAAATGAGAGCAATTAACATTCTCTTTCTGGAAACCATTGAAATCAGTTTAAAAAGTTCCTCTAATGTTTGATTTAGAAGAGGCAACTTGTAAAAAAAAGATAAAAGAAGTTTTTCCAGATAATAATTTGACATAGCCAGTAGAAATTCCTTTTACAAATATTTACACTCCAAGTTCTATGCAGAAGTTTGTCACTCTGTATGCTTAGGGAGAAGACTTCTCTTCCTTCTCACCTAAGATCTCCCCAACATCCAGTTTGATTACTCAGAAATGGATTTGCCTCTTCTTGACTGGGTCCTTCATTGCAATGCAAAATCAGGCCCATTTTGGTAGCTCTATGCATGTTCAGTCCCATTTAAAGTGTGCAGAATTCGGACATGCTGATAATACACGCTAATCTGAATATATACTAAACAGCTTGTATCATAAGGGTTCCTTAATGATAAGTGTACAGTGGGGCTGACAACCATTGCGGGCCCTGGCGTAAGGTGGGGTGGGACAGCTCTGCACCCCCAGAAGGGGCAGGGCCTAGGGTGGAAGGGGCAAGGCAAAAGACAGTCTGTCCTTAGCACTGTCCAGACTGAGGTGCCACCTCCCCCCACCCCAGCCTTCAGAGTCACACATAGCTGCAGTCCGGCAGCAATACAAAAGGGTCTGGGACTCCAGCTGCTGCCGCTGCTGCAGTAGTGTCAGCATTGGCTGGGAGCAAGGAGTTAATAGATTATAAGGCCAGAAGAGACCACTATGATCATCTAATCTGGCTTCCTACATAATACAATTCATAGATTTCTCTGAATTAAAGTAGCAAAACTGTTGGCATTAAATATAACATCATAATTTTCTCAGGCAACATGTTAACTATCTTCAGGTTCATTAACCAAAACAAACAAGGCAAGATCTGACACTGATTTCCTGTAAAGATTTCCTGATTTCCTGAAAATAGCTGAGAGCCGTTTTCAGAGGCCTATGAACCAAGGCAGCCCTAGCCCTGTTTTCATTCCTGTAGTTATTTTTCTACCATCCTGGCTAATTGGACAATACAACCAAGGTATCTTTGATTTGCAGTTAGACAAACTGTGACAATGTCTAACCTTAGCTTGGGATTTCCTCCTTTAAAATTAACACCATCAGGAAACATAAGCAACAGCAAAAAATTTGAGCAACCAAAAAGACAGAAAAGGGTCAGGAATGTGATAGAGATCAGAAAGAAGGAGTAGGAAGAGAAAAGCTTTAGCAACACCATAACACTTGCACTAATTAAGAGAGAATTTGTAACAAGTTTAATATCAGAACACTAGATATAGTGGCAATTAGCCCTAAATTTAGAAATGCAAAAGAGAACATACTATGAACCAGGTGTCACAGTCACACGGCATCGTCTTAGACCTAATTAAAACAAAAGACAGGACTATGCAGCACTTTAAAGACTAACAAGATGGTTTATTAGGTGATGAGTTTTCGTGGGCCAGACCCACTTCCTCAGATCAATATGTGGAAGAAAACTGGCACAACCATATATACCAAAGTGATACAATCCAAAAAAAGTGAACACATATAAAAATAACGAATCAGGTTTAATATTTTTATATGTGTTCACTTTTTTTGGATTGTATCACTTTGGTATATATGGTCATGCCAATTTTCTTCCACATATTGATCTGAAGAAGTGGGTCTGGCCCACGAAAACTCATCACCTAATAAACCATCTTGTTAGTCTTTAAAGTACTGCATAGTCCTGTCTTTTGTTTCAGCTAGACCAGACTAACACGGCTGCATCTCTATCACTATTAGACCTAATTAGTCCCTCTCAAGTGCACCCTTCGGCTACCATTACACTTCTCCAGAAGTACCCACATGGTTCAGCCATTCTAGAACTGGATTTCTGCATGGCAGTCCCCTCCAGTTCCCATCAGGCCTGAATGAGCTTAGTACTTGTCAGAATCTCCATTTGAGAGCTTGTGACAGGATAGGTTTGCAGTGACACAGCAACAGCATCTTCAGAACATTAGCATTATTTATTCATTCTTGCAGAAAGAGATTTAAAAAAAAATCACTTTCCATGAGAGTTTGGCTCAGAAGCCCAAGTAAAAGAATTATGCTCACCTGATCAAATAGCAGATATTATACCATTTGATCAATCCCAACTGAGCCAGCTCATTTCAAATTGTGTGATTCAGGTTTTGAGTAGCAAACCAAGAAGTAATTTTGATATTACTCATTTAAAAATTAAATACCATCAACATGACATCATGTGACCCCAAAATAGACATAATTCATCAAATTATTTGTTACAAGAATGAATATTCAAGATGCAAAGTGTATAGACATGATAGGGTGGCTGTCTGATATTGAATTGTTCTGTTGTAACTTGTGCTTACCATATTGATTAATTTCAGTTAAAAGAGCATTAATTTCCTGTCTGACAGTAGTCTGATGCCCTTTATGTATTAGACTGGTAGCATCAAAGCACTTCTTCATGATGTAGTAGCCATAAAGATGTAATAACTGCATCAAAACACATTGGTATAAAAGTGTGAGGAAACTAGCACTGTATATATTCTGGGGATACAGGCCAAGAGCTGTCAGTGTAGCCCCTTTGAGTAGCATGCTTACAAGGCTTCACATGGAGTATGTGCTAAATAAAAAAGCCTGTTGGCAAAAATATTAATACATTACTGGTTGAAAAATGCAGAATTATCTTTGTGAAAATATTCAACAGAAAAAGCAGATCAAAAAATTGTATTTTTGATATTTCAGTAATTTTATAATATGGTGAAAAAATAGAAAAAATAAGCTTTGCAAACCTTTAATGATACTGAGTTTTTTTTCAGTCATTTCTACCAATGCTTATTGCTTTTCATAATTTTGAAATTGCATTGTTGGATTTGTGTGCAGATTTGAATATTATACTTGAGAATATAAAAAAGCAATCAGCTTGTGTCTTAACTATGAAGCAGATGACTAAATTCTGCACATACTTATTACAGGACCTCCTTCATTCTTCATCCTCCTCCTTAGTTTTATCAGCGGTTGACAGTCAGGCAATCAGTCATCTTCTGGATTATCTTCAAGAATCAGTGGATTGGAAGCTAACCAACATAGATGAGGTTGAGATATCTAAGCTGGAAGTGGACACATCCAAGCCCAACATATTTGTGGTAAAGCTACAGCCAATCAACAGGTATTGTGTGTGTTGCAGTAAAGAATGGAATGGACATTTCTGTATACAGGATTTTCAAGCCTTCTTGCAAATGCCATGTGCATTAACCATGGCTACGTCTAGACTGCAAGCCTCTTTCGAAAGAGGCTTTTTCGAAAGATACTTTCACAAAAGCCTCTTTCGAAAAAGAGCGTCTAGACTACAACCAGTACTTTTGAAAAAGCAAGCCCCTTTTTCAAAAGAGAGCACCCAGGCAGTCTGGATGCTCTCTTTTGAAAAAGCACAGTTTGCATTACATAGTAACTTTTTTCAAAAGAGCACTTTCGAAAAAAGGCGTTATTCCTCGTAAAACGAGGTTTTCTGTGGTCGAAAAAACTGCCATGTTCTTTCGATTTGCTTTCGAAAGAATGCAGCAGTCTAGACACAGGGGACTTTTTTCGAAAAAACCCTGTAGTCTAGACACACCCTATGTGTATTAAGGCCCAGATTTTTAAAGGTATTTAGACATTACTGTGCTCTGTGTTGCAACACCTTTGGAATCCTAAATGTTATTTTCAAAAGGGATTTAGGCACTTAGGAGTCTGAATCACATTGGCAATGAAGTAATTGAGTGCCTGAATCCCTTTTGAAAATTGGATTTAGGATCCTAAATCAGTTAGGTGTTATAATGTTGAGCACAGCAATGCTCAAAAACCTTTAAAAAACTGTGCCTATGAACATGGGATTATAGGAGTAAGAAAGTTATCAAATATGTTGCCCTAAATATACACTCTGTATTATTTCACATTTACCAATGACAATATTTGAATGGTGTAGTGAAGGTCAGTCCAGTTTTATCTGTGTCACCTGGAACATCTAATGGAATTAAATGGCAACATTTTTATAACTTATAAAGGGAATTATTTTATGCAACACATAACTAACTTTGGATTCACTTCCATAAGGTTTTCTAATGTTTAAGAACCTAGCAGAATTATAAAAAGAATGGGATGTTGAGATCAATCTTAGATACATTAGACAGGATAATGAAATTATAAATATTAAATAAAATATAAATTATACAATGTTAAAGGAAATTATACAATTATTCATACTTCTGAACCTACGCCGTCTTGTTTCTACTGGGACTAGGGAGAAAGTCTCTTCATAGGCATGTTATTGCATGATTGATAGTCTGGATAGTTTTACTCCTCTCTCTGGTATAGAGCACTATTGGAAATAGGATACTGAACTATATGGACCATTCTCCTGAGCTGGAATGGCAATCTATATATTTCTATGTTTCTGTTTCAACAAAAAGCCACAAAGTTTATGGACAGTCCTATCAGGTGCTGTCAGCATTCCTGTTAGGTGCTTTATTTCAATATAGTTATACAAATCATTGAGTTTGACAGGACTTTGATTATTTATTTAATCTGATAACTTTTTCTATTGTCAACTTCACCACCACTTGACATGTCTCTAACTAGCATTTCCATTCTCTTTCAAGTGTCAGCAGTGATAAATTACTGTAAAAATTTCTGTCATTGGTGTCATGAGAGGAAAGAGCACATGGAAATGCTTTTAAACATAAAAGTAAATTGTGCAGGTGAAAAATCAAATGTTACATTGAAATGTATTTTGTGGGAGTGGCTATTTTGCATCTGAGCTCATTGGAATCTACCCTGTAATATTTTCAAACCTTTGAGCATTTGCTTTTACATTTATAGCTCTTGGAATTGCGTACAATCAAGCAACTAGTTTGAAACTGATGCTAAAATGTTGCAAACCACATTGAAAGACATTGAGGTCACCATGAAGCAACTTTAAAATTATTCAAGAAAGCTAATGGCACAGTAGGGTGCATTAGGAGGAGCATTGCCAGCAGATCTAGAGAAGTGATTATTCCCCTTTATTCAGTGCTAGTAAGCTCACATCTAGAGCATTGTGTCCAATACTCCTTTCTCCCATTACAGAAAGGATGTGGATGCACTGGAGAAGGTCCAGTGGAGGGCAACAAAAATGATTAAGGGGTTGGAACACATGATTTATGAGCAGAGGATGAGGGATTTGGGCTTATTTTGTCTACAGAAGAGAAGAGTGAGGGGGGATTTGATAGCAGCCTTCAACTACCTGAAGGGGGGTTCCAAAGAGGATGGAGAGAGATTGTTCTCAGTAGTGGCAGATGACAGAATGAGGAGCAATGGTCTCAAGTTACAGTGGGAAAGGTCTAGGTTGGATATTAGGACTATTTCACTAGGAGGGTGATGAAGTACTGGAACAAGTTACCTAGGGAGGTGGTGGAATCTCCATCCCTAGAGGTTTTTAAGTCCTGGCTTGACAAAGCCCTGGCTGGGATGATTTAGTTGGGGTTAGTCCTGCTTTGGGGTTGGACTCAATAACCTCCTGAGGTCTCTTCCAACCCTGTGATTCTGTGCTTCTATGATTCACTTCTTATTTGTGATGTGGAATTTTGCTTATTGCTGTGCCCTAAAGGACAATTTTTGCCTGCCCTGTGTAAAGGGGGGAAGCAGATGCTGGGTAGTCCCTTCTCACCTTAGTGGACCTGCAAAGAAAGCAGCTATAATTCAGTTTGCTACACTGAGGAGCACTGCCAGCAGCATTAGGGACCTTAGAAGAAGCATGTTTAGGCACAGTGAAGATACCTGTCCTGCTTGCAACATAAATCATCAAGCACTGTCCCACAGACTACAGCCAGAGATTATGCCACACTCTTGCAAAGAAACTCAGGAACCACCTTATCAGCATTCTATATGTAACCCTTCTGCCAGGTAGCGCTGGCAGCAGCCAGGGCTGAGTTCAATATCTAGGGGTTCCTTTTCATCCATCTCACACAGAACTGGCTCAAGCCTCCAGCCAGTAGCTCTGGGAAATTCATACAGTCCTGGGCGCCTCTGAGAGGCAATGCTTCCCCACTCACAAGCACAGAGTCTGAGCACAGAAAAGAAACTTTTAATGAAAGAGGGAGAGAAGTAACATGGCATTAGCTTGAGAAAATACCACAAACAAGAGTTCATAACCAAACCATGAGTAAACATCCCAGCTCAAATGGATTGAGCAATGTCCTTTGCCTCTCAGGCCCATAAGTCCAGCAATGTACGTGTCCCATTCACGTGCCCAAACTTTTTCTGTACCCTACTCACAGTTGCTGCCCTTGATCAGGGCAGATAAGAGCTCAGGGATGATTTTCAGAGCTCATCTCCCACCCTTGGGCAGGTGGGGATAGGAGGCATCTCACCCACTCTGTTGGCCACTCACCATTGCTCCTGCCAGCCGCTCCCACCAGCCACCCTGCTGGCCACCTGCTCTTGCCAGCTGCCTTGCTGGCTGCCTGCTCCTGCCAGCCACCCCGCTGATGACCTGCTGCTGCTTTTACCAGCCTTCTCCAGCTGCTCCCGCCAGCCGCCCTGCTGGCTGCCTGCCGCTGTTCCTGCTGGCCGCTCACTGGCCGCCCTGCTGGCCACCTGCTCCTGCTTCCACGATGGGTCTAGTTCTGGGCCAAACCTAGTGATTTCAGCTCTTTGTCAGTTTCTCAGTGAGTTCAGCTCTTGGCCTGCCACCTAGGCTGGCCAAAAGATTCCAGCTCCCACTGGAGTAATATTTCAAAATAACAAAGAAACTCCTTATGGAGTCTGTTTTAGGTCCTAAGGAGCTTACGTCAGGCATGACATAATGAAAGGGATAAAATTTAATCTACTGACAAGAGGAGGGTAGGATCAGGTTAATACCAATAGCGTGGCTTGTTGGTCTGGGGAATTCAGCAGCTTGCTGGAGCAAAGAAGTTTGGGTTTTTCAGTTGACTAGCTTCTTGTGGGCTTTGCAGAAGAAAGACATGGACTTTAATGATGGATTGAATAAGGAAGGAGTAGTGGCTTTTCAGAGCAGCATAGGAAGGGCTCTCCAAAATGGTCCTTAACTCATTACATTTCTTGACACTATTATTCTGGTCTATGCAATATCTTAATTATCTTTCCTTTTTTGTATAGATTAAATGGAATTTCTACTGCAAAGGCTTTCACTGAAAATGGTAAGCAAGCTATCACTGTATCCAGTGTTTCATGATTTTGCCCTATTTTCCTGAGGGTGCATGCTATATCTTGTAGTGACTCCCAACAGTTGATATGATACTATTACTAGTTCTTTAGGATTCTATCAATCTGTGTGCACCTATATTACATGTCTGTAGCCAATCATCCTAGCATTTAGGTACTGACAATCTGATCTAATGTCTACCTGAATCAATGGAAGTCTGCCAATTGACTTCACTGAATCAAGACCTAACAGTGACTGGTCTTTTTGTGATTGATATTGTGAATTCCATCCGTGCTTCAGCGATAAGCCTCTGCTCACAATGCCACCCATTTACTTCTATAAATTTTAGCCCCCCCTCCGCCTCGATCCATATGTTTGTACATTACAGTGCACACATCTAAATAGGTGGGGTCTGGCTCAAGAGGGTAAGAGTGAGGTAAAATGGAACATATGATTGAAAAGATTGGAATATACTTCTCTAGCCTCTGCAAAAAGATAGTGGGGCAGCTCAAAGAGTGCTTGATTTTAAGTTTAATTTTTATTGGTTCTGTAGACAACACACAGAGTGAATGTTAAGGGGGGCATCAGTGCACACATTTTTCTATTAAAACCCTTTTTTTCTGCAGTATGTAAGCTAGCTGTAAAAATTACTACATGCAAATAGACAGTCTTCTTTTTCTCGGGATTTTAACTTGGGCTCCAAATTATTTGTATTATGAGACTTACAAATAATTGTTGGGGCAACCTCATGGTCACCAGTAATTGCACACACAAACAAGTCATTACTGTTGGTGGCTAAGTGGCTATACAATGTGCTTGCAATTATATGTGACCCAGGTACTGCAGCTCTACAATCAGGGGCAGCTTTTTGAAAACCAGAACACCTTAGTCCTGGAGTTAATGTTGCTTTGTTTTTTCATAGAACAAAGTGAATTTGGTTTTTAAATAGAAATTAACTGGCTCTCTGTCTCTGAATTCTCTGAGAGGCTATGGTAGCATCACCAGCTGAAAAAAGCACAAAACATGAGACAGCTAGGAGCTTGACAATCTGCCAAGTGGGGACTGTCAGAGTGTAGCACTCACTGGTTACACCCCTTGCAATCATTCCTATTCTGGAACTGCAGTGGTGATGTAGGAGTTTGCTATGCCCAGTCTATGTGTATTAGGGATTCACTGGTCCAGGGAAGGAATGGCCAGTTCCTGCTCGCTTTATGTAGATGACCAGCAGAAGCTAGGCCTTGGCCTGCATTTCAATTGTGCCATCAGCTATATAAAAGTAGAAATAGGTGCTGGCTCCTCCATTCTTGACACCACTTCAGCCCTTTTGGTTCTTTTGTCAGCCAGGGTGATACCAAAGTGCTGCTGAGTAAGTCCTGAAAATGTCAGTAACAGTGAATTTAAACTTGAAAAAATCAAGTTACTGAACTGCTGATTTAAAAAGGGGGGGAGGGGAAATCCCCACTGAAGGTCTGTAGAATTGATGGGACAAAATCATATCGGAATCTTGCTTTGCTGTTCCATCAACTGCTTTAGATAAAGCATCCCCATTACAGCTTTCTAAATAATGCATTCCATGATCCAGCAAATCTGTTTAGTATTGGCAGCACAACACTACCCATTTGCCAGCTATTACTGCTGTCGGGAGACCTCTAGAGGTCACAGTTCCTTGCAAGGTCATTAATTATTTGTATATATTATTCACTGACAATTGATAGCTACTATTTGGTGTTTGGACCAATAACAAAAAATACCATTTGTCTCATCTCTGTAACATGACAAGAATGTTGTAACCCAATTAATATCGTGTATTGTTTCTGACAACGCCAACAGTAAAATGAGAAAAAATGCTGCAGTCCTGTAGCAGTGGTTAGCAACTCTATCTAAAAGCCTTGTATGCATGTCACAGTAAATTCTTTAGTTTCCTTCCAGAGGCATACACAGAAAGGTCTGCTGACAAAAGGAGGGGAAAAGGGGCAATTGCCCTAGGGCCAATGATTCAAAAGGGCCTGGTGTTCTCAGCTATTGCTATCACAACTGGGGCAGCAACTGTGGCAGCAGCTGAAGCCACGGGCCCTTTAAATTGCTGCCGGAGTGCCATGGAAGGTGTGGTGGGTAGAGGGGCCAGCCCTCGGTACTGCCTGGAGTGTGTCAGGCCCCCCTACCCACCAAGCCTTCCATGGCACTCCGGCAGCAATTTAAAGGGCTTGTGGCTTCAGCTGGGTCCTGCCTTTTTCAGGAACTCAGAGCCACACCTCCCTCCCCCAAGTTGCCCAGGGGTCAGACAATTCTGTTGGTCCCACGATGCACAGGAATAAAAATGTGGCTGCTTTTGGAGTGATACTTTCTGTGGTCCCCATGGCTGGAGGATCTCACTCTCTCCTGGCAGCCAGAGATGCTGATTCTCCCTGCAGTAGCCCCAGGGCCACTGGAGCTGGCTCTTCTCCCCACCCCCCAGCTTCTGGGAGAGCTCAATTTCTCCTTCCCCCCACCAGGGCCAGAGGAGCTGTCATCTCCTATCCCGGCCTGGAGCTGAAGGAACTTGCTCTTTCCTACCCAGCTACAAGGTAGTTCTGTGCCCCCACTGATTGACCCGCACTGCTCATGGCACGGTTTCCTCTCTACTGCACATAGTTTTAAAATGTGACATAACAAAATGTCAGAAGGCTCTCACACAGTTTTATTTACTAGAGATACCATATTTTGCGTAATACAAGATAAAAGTCAGGTCTGGAATTCAAAAACCCCAAAGTTTGACTTCAAGTAACAAGATGATGGAGGTGGTGTTTGGCATGTTATAGAAGTAAGATCATCTGTGAAATTTGGGTTTAGGTATCAGATTCCAGACCTTCCCAAAATTCCAAGTATACAGACTTATGGTTTAGGTTAAGAGTTCATGTTCTCTTGCTCTGTGTATAATAAGTGTGGAAAGATTACCTTTGACTATGTCTCACATTTTTAATTATAATTTTTCTCTCTTAGACTATTCTTCTTCATCTCTTGAAGATACTGTGTTTGTTTTCTTCTGATTTTTACCTTTATCTTTTGTTCCTTCAGTTTCCTTTCAGTGTTTTTTCTTTTCCTCTTATCTGAGGCAGAATTTATGATACTCACTTGGGATTTTTCTACCATTTTCCCTTTTGCTAAGATTCTTCCTTTCTCAGTAGAACCTTTCTTCTGTATAACTGTCAGATAGATTCTTCTCCCATAAGTGCCTGTTCCTACAAAACTCCCAGATTATGTCTACACTGCTGGCTTTTGCCAGCAGAGAGTATGCAAATGAAGTGCTGATAAGCATTCTGTCGTGCTTCATTTGCATAATCTATTCGAGCCATTTTTGCACAAGGGTTTTTTGTGCAAAAACAAGCAGTGTGGACATTTCCTTTTTGCACAAAAACCCCTTTTTGTGCAAGATCCTCATGCCTCTCCGGGGGGAACTTAATCATGACTTTTGAACACTTGGGATCAGTGGTATAGTAATGAGTGGAGTGGATCATTCACTACTGCACCAGCTCTACTGAGTGAGTCTGCGCAGGGCAGACATGATTTTCCACACCCACCTCTGCCCTGTTGAGGCAGTCACTCTCCAGGAGAGGCATAAGGATCTTGCCTCTCCAGGAGAGGCAAAAGGGGTTTTTGCGCAAAAAGGAAATGTCCACACTGCTTGTTTTTGCGCAAAAACCCCTTGTGCAAAAATGGCTCAAATTATGCAAATGAAGTGCGACAAAATGCTAATCAGCACTTCATTTGCATAATCTGTGCTGGCAAAAGCCGGAAGGGTAGACATAGCCCCATTGACTTTTATGGTGTAAGACGAGACCCTTACTAGCTTCCTCTTTTATTCCTCCTTTCCTTCTTATTCTCAATCTATTCCTCTGAGTCGTAAGCCCTATGTTTTACCTGTTACTTTTCTCCATTTCACATCTTTCTCCTTGATTCCCTTTCCTATTCACCTCTCTTTCTCTTTTTTGCTGCCCCTCTCATTCTTTGGACTTGTCTCCGTCCATTTCCCCTTCCCTCTGCTCCTCCCCGTTCTTTTCTTCCTTCCTCTCCAATGGTGCTAGTCCAGTAGTTCTCATTTAAATAAAGTGTTTACTGAAATTAATGGGAACCTCAGTAAAAACTGCAGGTTCTGGACCTTCCAGAGGGGAAGAGGAGCAGGGAATTATTTTCTGTTGCCAGTTTTGGCAGAGGTTCTTAATTTAGATGACTTTTATATATTTGTTCGGTACTAAAGATTTGGGATGCAGGATTCTAGATGAATTGCTACCAGCTATTTTGAGTTTTAACTTATTATTATTTAATTTAATAGCAAATAAGGGTTGTATTGTTCTGGGTGCTATCTAAACATAGAGCTAGACACTGTGGTTGCCTTGAAGAGTTTATCATCTAAGAAACATTCATAAAGATTGTTTAGAAGAAATGGATATTGTGTGTTGTTTTTTTCTTTTTTGTATAAGGTGAATTGTAGTCTTTATCAAACATTCTGGCCTGAGTATGTTCACGTGACAACATCTCTGAATAAACAGAATGCCTCTAGACTTTTCTGAAAGGCAAAAGTCATTGATATTCTTGGTAGCTATAGCTACGCTTGTCTCCTTGTTCAGTGAAATACTAAATAATAGGTTATTATCTCAGAAGTTCTTTGATTATCTTAAATGAGACAAATACACATGCATTTATCTAGTATTATACCTGCTGCAAATGGGAACTAAAACTGTTGGGTTTTTTTAAAGTGAAACTGCTGCCTGTGCCTACTGCATATAAATCATCAGGATGTAATTTTTCAGATCTCCTAGATCAAATATATGGAATGTAAATAGTCATTAATGTTGCTGGTAAAAGTCTGTGTGTGTGTGTGTGTGTGTGTGTGTGTGTGTGTGTTTATAGGAGATAAAGTTTGGTCATCATTTTAAAAATAACACCTTTTAATAACCACCATTCTTGATTGAAATCTTTATTGTCTTAGCTGTACAAACTTGACAAAATCCAGCTGAAAAACAGTTACTTCCATTTTCACCAAAGCTGCTAAGTGTGAGGGCACAATTTCACTAAATAGAAGACATTGAAAAGGTAATAAAATGGGAGCAAATGCTGATAAATGAAAATTAAACTCAGTTACTGTAGCTTCTCCACTTTGAATCCATATGAGAAGCCTGTTTGGCTGCGTTGTGAAATATTCATTTATCAGAAGGGTTTGCTTGGTAGATATGAAGTAGCAAAGGTACTGAGACAGGAAATGTTAGCCCACTGACTGACTTCTCTGTCAATCACACCGAAAAAGCTAATTTTTTACTGAGATCCACCACTAGTATCCTTTGTCTTATGTAGTTTTTTCTTAGCATTTTCAGCTACATGTTGGTAAATCTTAGATAAACTGTAAATTATCATAATTATGTATGATTGTATGAATATGAATGTTCCATAAGAAAATTCTTTGAATTTCTTTACTGAAAATGTCTGCAAAACTATGACAAGACACTGACTTTGGAAAACTAGGTAAAGGTTGGACTTCCCAAAACCGGGACTCTGTCATCCGGCAACATTCATGTTCCAGCAGGGCCATGGGTGTTCCTGGACCAGGGAGTCCTGGCTGGGAGCTCTAGTGGCAAGAGGGCTGACAGCTTTGAGTCTGGCAGTGCTGGGACCAGCGCCAGAGCCCCAGTAGTGCAGCAGGGGCCATGGCAGGCCCAGTAACAGGGCTGGGGATGTGGCATTCACATCAGCCACAGTAGCGTGGCCAGAGCTAAACACACAGCAGCCTCGGCAGCCCCGATAGAGGGCTCAGGGGGCCAGAGACGCAGCAGCTCTGATAGCAGGGCTGGGGCCAGGACAGTTCAGGTTGCCAAGGCTGCAGCAGCATGACAGCCTGAAAGGGGGGGTGTAATTGGGGCTGGCAGCGGGGAGGGAAGCTAGTCTAGTCTATCCTCCTGTGGTTTGGCAAATTCCCTCATTAGGGATTGGTCAGGTCCTGAGGGTGCTGGACCAGAGAGGTTCAGCCTGTTCTTTGTAATGATTCCTCCATGTATAACCATACATGACTTGACTTATCTTCTTTTCTCAAAAATATTAACAGCAGTGCTAATTAATGGCCTGCTTTTGCTCCTATTGAAGTCAATAAAAAAGCTTCCATTGACTTCATACTTAATACAATCAGGCCCAAAATTCACAAAGGCAAGTAGAATTTTTACTCTCCGTATAGTACATATTGTGCACGTATTTTAGGTATACTAATCCTTTGATCTCTGGTGGTAAGTTTCCAATAATCATATGCTCTGAATGTTCTGGAGTACATGATATAATTTCTCCTTATAAACATGGTTTACTAATTATTCAGCTTTATTTTCAATTAGCTGGTAATTTAACTAGCAGCTTTAGAGATCTTTTCCTCATTTGCTGGTGATCTTTTCTTCCTTTACTTTCCTAAAACACCCTCTCACAGGTATCCTTCCTATTGTACTTTCTTCTCAATTTCAAAATTCCTCTCTTATCTGATTTGTTATCTTGTCTTGTATGGACTGTAGCTTCCTTGGGGCAGTAAATGTGTCTTACTCTCTTTTTGTAAATCCAGACTCAGCTGGAGTAAGGTGTCCAATTCAGGGCACCACACAACTTTTGGAAAGATGTAGACAAGTGGGAGAGAATCCAAGGAAGAGCAAGACAATAGTAAAAGCTTTAGAAAGCCTGACATGTGAGGAAAGGTTGAAAAAACTAAACCTCTTTAGAATTGAGAAGACTGAAGGGGTGGAAAATCTGATAGATATAAAGAGGACAAGGATCAATTGTAGCCAGGGAGATTCAGGTTAGACGTTAGGAAAAACTTGTAAACTGTAAAGACATTTAAGCTCTGGAATAAGCTTCCAAGGGAGGTTGTGGAATCCCCATTACTGGAGGTTTTTAAGAACAGGTTCATAAAACATCTGTCAGGGATGGTCTGGGTTACTGAGTCCCAAGGGGCCTGGACTTCATGACATTTTGAGGTCCGTTCCCACTTTATATTTCTGTTATTCTAAATTGTCATGAAACTTGGGGGTCACATAGCTGATTTTAAATAATAGTACTTATAAGTTTAAATACTCATCTCTGTTGTTACTTGTATTATGATCATAGCTTTTTAGATCTCAACTTAGAGTTTGGTAAGCTATATAAATGTGTATTTACAGACAAAATAATTGGAAGACTGACTACGATTCTGCAAGAACAAGGAATTCAGTTTTCAGCAATTTATACTGCAATGAGACCTTCAAGCGTGAGTAGTCTTCCGTGTCTAGAGCTGTCAATTTTATGGCGTATAACAATACTTGCTAATGAATGTTTTATGAGACTTTTAGGATTGCACAAGTAAGCAGTTAGGCCTGTACAAGACTTTGTGCAGAAAAATTGTCTGGATTTTCAGTTATAGCCCTGTACTTTTAATAGATAGTTAAGAATTTGTTATTTTAGTGGTCATAACTTGTAATTTAAAAAAAAAACATGTTTGGATTCCCCTCCCCATTTAATTCTTGTCTTTGCATAAGAAGAATCTTAATGAAACACTGGTTGGCTCAGGATTATCAAGTTATTCATCTCTAGATGGTTCAGCTCTAGATCAGGTCATTATTAGCCACACGTTGGTAGTTGTAAATTGTCCAGAGAACTGAGTTGGTGGTCTAAATCTAGTTCAAATAGATGAAGTTCAGCAAAACTGATTTGCTCTTTTTGGTGGTAGTCTGAGGAGAAGGAACAGTAATCAAATAGATACAGACACTGGACTACCATCTGGTCATGTTTGCAAATAACACACAGCTTAGTAGAGAGGTATATAATGATGAGGGCAAGTCACTTTCCTCAGTGTGACCTGTTTCTCTTGGCTAGCTGGTTGAAAACAAACAACATAAACTTTAATGCAAGGTCATACAACTATAGCAACAAAGAACAGAGGACACACTGAAAAGATTGTGCACTGTAACCTGAAAAGCACTGTATTCTGAAAAGCAGGACTTTGAAAAGGACCTCAGTGTCTTAGGGTACATCTATATAAGGATCCCACGGCTGTCCTAGGTCAGCTGACTTGGGCTTGCAGAGCTCAGGTCTCAGTTTAAGATATAGTGGTAAACCAATATGAGGAAGCTTTCATTGCTGTTGCCTCTGCTGCTGTCCATGTCCTGTGAATAGAGTGAACTTAAGTCTCCAGAGCTTTCCGACAGTCTCTTTTCATCAGTAATAAATTCTGTGTTTTACAGAAGGTCCACAGTAATAATGACACTGAGTTATCACTGTTCTTTTCTGTATGAAATGGAAGGAAGACAGTCATTCTCAAATTGTAGAGATCCATTTGTTAGATTTTGAAAGGAAAATTGGGATTGGCCACAGGAATGCAAGGAATGTTGAGAGTAATTTAAAAGGATTATTAAAATCTGCAACGATTTTAGTGACTCAGTTTAGGCAACTTTATTCAATAATTAAGTAATGCAGTCATTTTTAATTCTTCAGTATTCCACAAACTGAACCCACTTCTAATTATTTGCAAAGTACAAGTGATCTTAAATTACTGCAGCAGTTTCAAGGTTTATCAGCTGCCATACAGGGCTATGGGAGTCAGCTAGTGAAGCACCTGTTGGACATTCACCTATCCGTATTTCTATGTGTAAATATGTGTTATGTTTCTCCATCTATACTTGGTCCAGTGAAGATATGAATGTACCCAACTATCATCCAAAGCCAAATTTATTCCTTCCCCTCATGCTGTAGCGGTTTAGGTCCTACATTAATGCAATTGGTTCAATACCCAGTGGCAATCAAGAAGCTGATCATGATATATAGCAAAAATATTGGTTGTGTGAAAGGGAATTTTACATTATTTTTTACTTCTGAAGAATTCCACCAGCCTCTATCTTTAAATTAAACTCTTTACACTATATCCAGCATAATGTTTTTGGCATTCACTTCTATTTATAAGCTAATATCTCAGTGTACTTTTCCTTGGATGGTCTAATCATATATAGCATTTATCCTTCAGACAGCTCATTTGAAAAAGTTTTGTTGCAAAGGAATGGGAAAATGCTTCTGTTTCTAATTACTATTCAGTTTTAAGCGATTCAGTATGAGAGATTTGCTGTTACCAAGTTGGCCTTCTCCATTGATAAAGGAAAGTGACTTTAATCATGATGCTTTTCTTATAAAAAGGGTTGGTATTGTATTTGTAAATGCACTTTCTACCAAGGGGATTCTTACTCCAGAGCTAGCAGTTGTTCCTCTTAGCTCCCTTGCAGGTGATTTTGCTTCATAGCAGTTGCTAAGCAATTTATGACTAGTGGTAATGCCTCCTTGCACCAGCCCTCTCTCTCCAGTGGAAGCTTCCATAGCCTCAAGCACTACTAAAACAATTATAAGAAATGCTTATCAACGACAGAACCTGGGCAGGATTCCAGACTCAAGTCTTTCTCAGAGAAAATGAATTAACATGGTAGAAATCAAAATCCTCTTATAATTAAAGTCCTTTTTCTCTATTGATGGAGAAGACCAGTTTTAGTCAGAGAGGCCAGAGTGCTCTCTTGTGGCTGAGAGGCAGTTAGTGAGTGGGCCTAGGTGACCACAGCCTAGGAAACAACATAAAGAAAATCAACCAGGAGATAGAGATTTATCCAGTTTTTCCTCTCTCTGCTTGTTTCTGCCATAGCTTCTGGGCTACAAGCTTGGAGTTAGATGGCTAATACCTTAGAGCAGCAGGTCTATGCTGAACTAATTGAACTGATTTTGGTAACCAGTTCAAGATTCCTCTGGATATTAGATTCTGTCACATGTAATATGATAGGTTGTCACCCCCAGGGCAGTTTGAAATCTGTGAGAACCACGGCACTCCTCTTAAGAAATACATCTGGGTTGGCCTTGTTTTCACATTGCTTGCTTGGAGACACAGCCAGCCTCACCTCATCCTGTTACCACCCAACACAACAGCAGGTGACACCATTCACCCAAACTGAGTTACTTGAGTGCAAACAGCAGACACAATCCAATTTCCCAGTGCCCTAGGCACACACTTCCCATTCAAATGTAAGCCCAAAATTATACTGTCTTGCACTGCAAAGGGATCTATACAGCATAACCTCATAAATAGTTTGTTCTCCCTTTGATGTGGAAAAGACAAACCTGTGTTAACCAAGCCGAGATTATTCATCAGATACTTCACGCAAAGGCACACCGGTTTAGATAAAACAAAAAACAGGTTTATTAATTTAAAGAAATGGATTTTAAGTGATCATAAGTGACACCAAACAGATCAAAGCAGGTTACCTAGTAAATAAGCAAAACTATGTGCTTAAAAGATTGGATATGAATTAGCAAGTTCTCAACCTGGCTGATGATACTAGGAACTCCCCAGATTTCTACACACAGGTTAGAAATCCTTTTAGCTTGGGACCAGCACTGCCTCCAGTTCAGTCTTTGTTCCTGAAGTGTTTCCAGGAGCGCCCGTGTGTGGGGAGTGAGATCCCTAGATGATATCACACCCCACCTTTATAGCTTTAACATGTGGTGGGAACCCTTTGTCTCAAAAACAGTTCCCAGCCTAGTTTTGTGGAAAAGTACAGGTACTAAAAATGGAGCTCTTTATCATGCAGTCTGGTTACATGCCCTTAGTGAATCATAGCAGCCATTACATATAGGCTGGCTGAAATGTTTATAGGAATACCTTAGCTTTTCTATAACCCATTTTTCTTGTTGATGAGCCATTAGCGCTATCCAGCTTCATCATCATTGTGGTACCTGAAAGTCTAGGGGTATGTCTACAATATAGAGTTTTGTTGGAAAAACAACCGTTTTCTGACAAAACCTGAGTTACAGCCACACTGCAATCGCGTTCTTCCAAAAGTAAATAGAAAGAACAGAGGAGGTTTTCCAGCATTGATAATCCTCTTTCTATGAGGAAGAAGCCTTTTTCCAAAAGAGCTCTTTCAGAAAAACGCGTGTGTGGATGGGGAAGAGGGAGTTCTTTCGAAAGAAGAGGAAAGAGGAAAAAGCACAGGTGCCCTGATGGCCACTCCGTCCATAGTAATCACAGCTTAAATGTGAGATAGCGTCCATTCAGTGTGGTCGCTATCTTTCCAAAAAGCAGATTGCTTTTTTGATGCACTTTTGTGTGTGGACGTTCTCTTTCAGAAGAAGTTTTTTTGGAAGATCTCTTCTGAGAAAAGATTCTTCCAAAAGAAGTCTGCAGTCTAGACATAGCAAATAGGTGTTTTCCAGAGTAAGTACATTAGAAATACAGACCCTTAGTCAATATTAATATCTTCAGATACAAAAATGATACATGCATATAAATAGGATAATTGTATTCAGCAAAACTTTTCCAAAGATACCTCACATGACCCATCTTATACAACATGCAAAATGCACCATAATTACAAAATGCAATTACAAAATGCATCATAATTATTCCATGCTCATATCACAGTAATTTTACTGTGAAGAAAAATTACTGTGATACTGGCAGTATCACAGAGTTATCCTTCAGTCACTGCTTCTGCAGGGGAGTCAGTCCTCAGCAGCAAATTTGGTGGTTTATTTTTGCATCAGGAAATGGAATCCCAGTCTTTCCTGTGTGACTGAACAATTCTTAGTGTTCCTACCTAGGTCCTGATATCTTCCATATTGGAGGCCAGTATGTGCCTAACTAGAATAGGGCAGCTGTGTCTTTTTGGAGTCTCCCTGTCCTCTCAGGGGAGCATGAAGGTCCCAAGAAGCTAGGGAGGTCTGTGGCACCAGGCCCAGTCTATGGGTGCTCAATACTTAGTTCATCTCTTGAAGGCATGGCTCTTGCCATTTCAGTTGTCTGCTTTGGCCAGAAGCTCCTTCACAAGGTACAAGGTAGCTAGAGAATAGAGAGAAGGGACTGCAATTGACACATATTGCCTAGCAACAGCTAAAGGATGGAGCTACCTAAAAAAGAGTCAAGAAGAGCAGCTTCTTCACAGAAAGTTGTATTTGTAGTAATTTGAGAGTTTCAATCCAAGTTATACAATTCATTTTCTATTAGAACATGTAAACTTCTGATAGAGCTACACTTCCTCACCTTTGTGACCCACATGAAAATCAGAGCCACACTACAATTCCTATGATATGTAATGAGAAAAATTCCAAGAAGCTTGTTGTTCAGACTTTGTGGTTTTGTATGTCAGCCTGATCCTAGTTAGTTGTTTCTACTGGTGTCAATAGGCATTTTGTATGTGTCAGGACTGTCGATTCAAGATGCAATTCCTCATTGACCTATATGACATATAAGGCATTTCAAAAACTTCCATATGGTGAATGTGATACTCTTGGCTAAGAAAACATACAGGAAATGCCGGGGTGCCGACATCCTCTGCAGGCCCCTGGGCAAGGTGGGTGGGGGCTTGGCTCAGCATTCCTGGAAGGGGCAGGGCCTCAGATGGAAGGGGTGGGTCCAGGGGCAACTAGCCCTCAGCACCACCCAGAATGCACCACACCAGCTCCCCAGCCCTGAGAGTTGCCCAGAGTGCCTGGTGTGGCACTCCCAGCTGGCACACTAGCAGTGATTTAAAGGACCCATAGCTCTGGCTGCCTCTGCTGCTGCAATAGCAGCAGTGGCAGCTGGGATCCCCATGCCCCTTTTAATCACTGGGCCCTGAAGCAACTGGCCCTTTGGTCCTCCCTGTCAGTGGGCCTGGAGAATATGACTTTGAATTCAGAATAGTAACAGCTGCTTATTTGTCTATAAAATAATTGTAACATCTGTGGCTAGTGACAAGGTTGAAAAATTCCATTTATATGGAAACTTTTTTAATTGATTGTACATGCATTACAACTGCTGCCTCCTGCACTTGCAGTTGGCACCCTCACCTTGTCTCTCTCTGGTTAAACTGATACTATTTACTATCCAACTTAATAATCTCTGACATCACAATAATGGGCATTTTGCCAGGAACCAAGGACAATAAATGTCAGGAAAACAGCCCAAAGGCCTTTTCCTGGGCTGAGAGGGTGCATGTGCATGTGCGTGTGCGTGTGTGTGCGTGCGTGTGTGCGTGCGTGTGTGCGCACGCGCGTGCACACATAGTACTAGCGGATTCATTCACTCATTTACTCTCTTATAGTCTTCAAACCTGGAAGAAGGATACACAAGCCATATTGAGACAAACAGCTGTTAGCTACAAGGAGGAAGAAATAGTTGTGTTTTCCCAACCCTTCCCCCCAAGCTTTGAACACTCCTTTACATTTAAAAAAATAAATTTTAACTTGTAGCTGTAGAATGTATACTTAATTATTTCCCAGTTAACTCAGCCAGATTTCTCCATATTCTATTCAATGTTATTTAAAATAATCACCAAAGAACTGCCCTAGGGGGAGGGGGGAAATCAGCCTGGTTATTTTGGAAACTGAATGGAAAAAGGAGTATGAAATATTTTTAGCAATATCCCATGATGTGTTTCATGTTCTAATGTGCGATCCAGGTAAATAAATTCAAGCCAATATTTTAACCTTTAACACTAGATGTTGAAGTGCTGCTTTTCTCAGCAAAGACATTTATGTGTCTAGTGCTTTATCAGTTCATGTGCTTTATACCCTCTCTGAAGTTCATCTTTTGTTTAATAATTTCCTACTGACTTCACTTGGAAATGAAGAAATGAACCTCCTCTTATCGGATGAGGACAGTAACTCACCTTTAATTATTCACATCTTCAGTGTCTGAGGCCCAGGATGTTTGCATATGTATAGAATATCTCTCTGAGCCAAGAACTTGAAAGGGTCACAGTACTGACAGAGGGCCAAAAGCAGAACACTACACAAAGGAAAGTTCATAGAATTCCCTCCACTTTTTTCCATTTGGGTTGGGTGGGAATTTTCCCTTCTCCCCACAGAGTAAGATAATTCCAGTAGCAAACTTATGGATTCTTTAGGAACACTGAACCCCAAGGAAATCAACATGGAGCCTCTGCATCAGCTTTGAATCTCTCTACTGACTCAGGGCCACCAATACTTATAGGATTGTGCCTTTTAAAAGGAGTGGGAGAGGGGAATGGGAGATAGAAGCACAGGAAATGACCCTCTGGCTCACTTAGAGGATAATAGCATGCTTCACTTCTCTGAGTTGCTCCTATGGCTGAAAGTCTCAGAGGGGTAGCCATATTAGTCTGTAACTTTAAAAACAAAGAGTAGTCCTGTGGCACATTAGAAACTATATTATATCATGAGCTATATCAAGTACCAGCAATGCCCCTCTGCCATGTATATTGGCCAAAATGGAGACAGTCTCTGCAACAAAGGATAAATGGACACAAATCAGACATCAGTAATGGTAACGCCCATAAACCTATATAGGGGGACATTTTAACCTCCTTGGACATTCAATAATGGATTTATAAGTAGCCATTCTTCAACAAAGGAATTTTATCACGCAGTTACACAGGGAGACTGCTGAACTGGAATTCATTTACAAGTTTGACACCATCAGCTTGGGCTTGAATAAATATATTAACTGGGTAATGCACTACAAAGGCAATTTCCCATGCCTTTGATATTTGTATTTACACAACAAAAGCTATGAATGGGACACATCCAGCCTGATTCAATAATCATCATTAATATTAGTCCTACAATTAACAAGTAACCGCTTTTGCTGTTATATATACTCTGGATTCTGTAATTTCCACTTCAGCTCACCTGATAAAGTGGGGTTTTCCATGAAAGCTCATGATATAATATATTTGTTATTCTCAAAGGTGCCACAGGACTGTTCACTGTTCCTATGGCTAAAGTGAAAGAAGAGCTCTGCTGTGGAACTGAAGATTGTGGGTTCAGTTCTGCTGATAGCCATTATATGTGTGAAAGAAGAAATATATAGGTATGGAAATAAATGTAAAGACACTGAAGTAATTACTGGAAAGGCTGCCCATTGCAAAAAATGTATTTAGAAGTGAATTAGTCTCTTGAGTTAATATTTGTTTGATTATATTTTTTGTGTTTATAATCTACATAATGAGAGTTGAGAGCTGGCTGAGGTCTTCTATTGAAGAGTGTGTTTGAATCCCAGCCCAGTTCAGCAAAGATTAAAAATTGTTTCCATCTTAATGGAAGTTAGTGGCCCTCACATGAAATGAGTGTGGTGGGTTTCAGCTCCTGTGTCACAAACTCGTCACTGTTTTTGCATTGAATTTTGAGCTCTTGAGGGCAGGGACTGTCTCTGTGCTACATGCAGCATCTAGTATAATAGGACCCTGCTCTTGGTTGGGCCTTGTAACAGAGTGGCTTGGCCTTAAGGGCTGGAGGGCAAGGACTAGCCAACCCCGATTAAGACGTTAGGTTGGGTCAGGCATTTCTACTATAAGAAGCAGCAGGGAACTGCAGTGACTGCCTGAGATAGAGGAGCTATGTGGTAAGCTGTAGAAGAGAAACTCCCGAGGACAGATCTCAAGACTAGCAGAGTTAATGTTATGTTGTTGTTTTCAGTTGTGGTTTTTTGTACTGGGGAAATGAAAAAGGGTAAGCAGCTAGCTAGAAGGTCCTGTGAGACTATGTTTAGCTGAATGGAACAGGAGAGCCTTGAAGAAGGGGGGAATTGTTAACAAGGCACAACAGAAGTACCCCTAGCCAACCTAACGTCTTAATCGGGGTTGGCTAGTCCTTGCCCTCCAGCCCTTAAGGCCAAGCCACTCTATTACAAAGCCCAACCAAGATCAGGGTCCTATTATACTAGACGCTGCATGTAGTACAGAGACAGTCCCTGCCCTCAAGAGCTCAAAATTCAATGCAAAGAACAGTCAGGCATTGACTGTTCAGAACAGTCAGGGTACAGAAGTACCCCTAGCCATGAGAGGTGGCAGACCCAGTTGTAGTCCCTCCACCATTAGCTCTGACAGCAGGGGCCATAATCACATCACTTGAATATATTGACAAGAGTTGGGAATGCTGTAATTGTCACATATACATTGCAAGCATCAAGGTCTTGCAAGGAGGTCTCAAGCGGTGGGTCTGGCTTTTGTAAAGCAGAGTCGTATGTGCTTCTCTCTCTGGAGTGTTAAACAAAAGTTTTATTTGTACTTCCCCATGTTGGAATAAAATATGCACAGATGTTCCAACTGTAGAACCCCAAAGTCAAAATTTGAGTTTCCCAGCAGGGGTGTTCAGCCTGCTGTCCTCAAAGGGTTCTCCCCTCCACATGAATCTTGGCTATTCCTCCCCCTCCACCTTGAGTTTCTAGGTTCAGAAGCCTGCAGTGTTTTAACTGCCCATGATCAGACTCCTCAAGTCTTACCTGGCATTTCATGATTAGATCAAGGCATTATCTCTGGCCTTTTCTTCCTAGTTGTTGTTAAGACAACCCAACAGATTCCCAAGTGGCAATGTTCTCATTAGAAAGAAAATAAAGTAGGAAATGAGTGGGAACAGAAAAATGCTTCAGCACAAATAAACCTAATACTGGTGAGGGGCGTGGGCAGGGAACAAGATAAAACTATATTTCATACTCCATTCATATCACATTCACTCATTTAATGAGCCCATAGGCATCATAAGAGTTTTATAAAATACAGAAACCTGCTGTAATGCATCCAGCTCCACAAAGCACTAGGCCACCCTTGACACACAGAGGTATTTTAAAAAATTACAAAAACAGACATTATCCCCAAATAATGTCATGACTGAAGGGATCTATTTCAATACTTTTGGGATTTGCAGTGTACTTTTGGCAAAGTGAATGGTTGGGTGCAAGTGCCCAGATACTGCTGCCTAGGAGGGGTGATAGCTACTCCAATTGATAGGCTAAAGCAAATCACTTGTGTTGACAGAACAGTGCTGTAACCTTGCTTAAGCAGCCACTTTCAGGGCCTTGTCTGTGGTGAGGGGTTGCCCTGCGCCTGGAACACTCGGTGGAGGGGCGGGGGGGGGGGGGTTGCCCCAGGCTCTGCATCTCCCGCAGGACTGCCCTGCCTGGCTTTTGGGGGGGAGTGGGTGATCTGGTGGTTAGAAACAGGTTAGCCAAACACACATATTTGGCATGCTCATTCTGCAACACATTGTGGCTCATTAGATGAGGCCTTATTTTTACTTTACGGTTAGGTTTAATAATTATATTTTTATGTTTTACTTTATCCTAGAAAATAATTACAATATAAAAGTAAAGTGCTTCATTTCAATCTTTAAAACAAAATTTCATCACAATCGACATAGTTCCACAGACTGTTCCAATTTTGACAAATAGGCATTTTCTGATGGAAAAAACCTACTTATTCAAGAAAAATATCAGTTGGAAATACTATCAGCTAACACTATCTACTGGTTACTATCTAAAATAAACTAGGCGAAGACTAAATGTGAGGTTGTGAGACTACAACCACACAGAGCTCTGACTCTTGCCACTGGTGATGAGAAGAAACTGAAGGGGTTCAGAGTGGTTCCTTTTCATATAACTTGGGGGAGGGGGGGAGGAGCACAGCCACAGGGTGCATGTGCTGCCGCTCTACAGGTACTGCTAGCCAAAAGGCTCTGGTGCACTGGGCATGCACACACCTCAGTGGAATACATATCTGCATGCAAAGTGAAGAAGAACTGGACTGCTTCATAGACTTTCAGCCAAGCCACTGAGAAGGCCACAGAATGGGAGAGGATTCCTTGTCTCAGAGTTGGGCTGGACTCTTGGAAGTTGTGTTCAGACAAAGCCTTTACCTCCTTATTGCTGGCAATGCCTCTTTTCTCCCAATCTATTATTTTCTTAAGATTATGTTTTCTCTGCTACTGTTCCTGACCTTTCTGTCAGGCTGAGAATCAACATATTGGGATGCTCACACCGGGGGCCAGGCTTAGTGCTGTCCAGAGTGGGAAGGCTGGACTGGGTACAGGAGTGAAAAATAACAGTAGACACAACATTTTTTGGTGTAGTGAAGATGTGACACAAGGGTATACTGGCAAGAAATTTGACTTTATTTTCTGGCCTCAGTCACCTGGCATCAATTAGGTTTTCAAAGTTTAATGCTGCTGTTAGAAGACAGGGATCAATAGCCATAAACTCCAGCAGCCTACAGTTATGGTCAGCTTGTTAGTAAGGGGTACATGCTTTGGCACTAAATAGTGGGGTACAGGGAACAGAGACCTCAGAAGTGCGTGGAGACTAATTTGATTGAGATCATGGCTCAGGAGCTGACAAGAAAGTGGATTAACTCTCTGATGAGACAGGAGATGAGTTTATACATTTGGACCTGTGTTGCTGGAAGGGTTAATTGAACTTCAGTGCACTTACAGTCATCATGTGAGAAATGTGGGGTGGGGCAAGTTTGTCAAGTAGAAAGAAATTCTGAATAGTCTCCTTCCAAAGAGCACATCTGTTAGTTATACGATTATCTTTGCGAAACATGCTCTCTCTTGTGTATTGGGTTGGGTTTTATGCTTACCCTTTAACTTACATAATTCCACTATATTGTCAGTAAACTCATCTGTGCTACTGAATAGACAAAAACAGAACAGAAGGCAAGCATCTTTCTATTTACATTCTTCTGTGGCAAAAGACATGCTTTATTTAAGTTCCCTTGAAAGACCTAGTCACAGAGGTCCTGTTTATTAACAATATTGTCCTTTGTCCTATGATTCACCAGTACTGTGAAGGACAGAAGCCCAGATTCTCCTTACAGTCATATGGGTATATGACCCAGGGAATGTCAATAGCCTAATTACATCTAGTCAGTCTACCATGTATAATTATGAATGGTCCCAAGACATGGAAGATGGTGGTGTATGATATACAGAGGTTTCAAATAACATTCCATAAAAAGGATAATTTTTTAAATAAAAATTGAAATAGATGGTATTGTGAACCTCCAAATCTGAAAAACAAACATGAAACTGGCCTAAAAAATCATGTTCTAAAAAGATTAAAGAGTGATTTTTGAACTTCCCCTGTCCTAATAAATGTGCCTTTGATAATTAGTGGTGGAAACTCACTGGTTTATAATGAGTATTTCAGTTTGGTTCATGCACACCTACATCAGTTATCAGAGTTAGTCTGTTTCAGCAAAAACAAAAAGGAGTCAGGTGGCACTTGACTAATGAATTTATTAGGGTAATAAGGCATAACATTCTACTAACTATAAGTCGCTTCATCAGATGCTGAAGAAGAAAAAAAAAGGATACAGAAAAGTCAGTGTGACATCAATGCTAATTAAATCAGAGTGGCTCACCTTCGGAGTGATGAGAAGGTGAAAGTGCTTCATTGGGAAATTACTTATTGTAATTTTGGGGGGTTTTGTTTTTGTTTTTTGTTTTTGTTTTTGTTTTGTTTTGCTAGAAAGTGGCAGCATGCAAGTCAGAATCCCCCTGGTCACACTGTTTCAAACATTTACCATTACCAGGCCAAAAAACCAAAAACAACCTTCCCCCCCCCCCCCCCCCAACCCCAGACAGCAACAGGAAAACTACTGAGCTGGAATTCATATGCAAATTTAATACCCTAAACCAAGATTTAAATACAATGAACAGTCCTGTGGCACCTTAGAGACTAACAAATATATTGTATCATGAAGACATGTTGAGTGGTTCTCACATTACAATAGCTAATTTTCCTATCAGGCACTATCATCACTGTTGGAGATGAGTCACATCAATTCTGATTTAATTAGCACTGATGTCACACTGCCATCTCTGTATTCTCTTTTTTTCTTCCATGTCTGATAAAGTGAGTTGTAGCTGATGAAAGCTTATGCTTTAATATCCTAATAAATTCATTAATCTTTAAAGTGCCACTGGACTCCTTGTTTCTACATCAGTTAATTATGTGTCTCCCAGTGATGTGCTGCAATCAATACTGCATCCCTCCAGCTGAAAATCTACTCCTTTCTCTGGTACATTTCTCCAGTAGCTGCAGAGACTCTTCCCTCTCTACCAGAACTGGGAAGGGGGACCTCCAGGTGCGCTGTACCCATTTTTCCAGGTGAGGGATAAGTGAGCAGTTACAATAGGAGTGGCTGTCAATACCCTCCCAGGCCTGATGGTGTAGCACTAGAGTATGTCTTCATTGCAGAATTAGCCTGGAGGATTGGCACCTGGTTTAGCCTAGCCGGGACATGAACATCCATGCTGCAAAGTCATACCCATGACTGTGTGCCAACTGGGGCTGCACTTCCTCATTTGTTTCAGTAGGATTTCTGGGGACATGTCCCCTGGTTCTCTGCATTGCAGTGTGTGCATGCTTTCCTAGTGAATTGTGGAAGAATGTCTCTCCTGGGCATAGAGGGAAGACACTGGTGGGGAGGAGGGAGATTATTTAACTTGCATTTTCCCTGCAAAGTGTGTAGGTTATTGCCCCAGGGAGCTCTACTTTCATTCTGGCTCTAACACATAAACTCATCTATGTCCACTAACTGGGTTTGGAAGCACCATCAAACTACTGAAAAGGAATTTTGTGTGGAGGAAGTGGGGACAGGGGCAGCACCTGGGCTAGAGCCTGCATCTGTAGTGAAGATAAACCTTCAAAGAGGGGAAGAGAAGATGGGAAGAGCAGAAAATTTTACACTGTATTGTGATGGAGAAGTGGGTGTGGGGCTCCCCTGACCTGCAGTGCTTTTACTGCCCCCTCTTCCCTATGAAAATAGTATTTGTAATTCCTTCAGCTTCTGCCCTATTTAAAAAACAACACTTTTCTCAATTCCTAAGGGGAAGGATTTTACTCCCTGTCTATTTCCTCCCACAGCTCTGATTGACAGCTCTTCATTAGGAGGTGAGGAAGCAGGGAGCCAGTCAGAGCATGTTTTCCCTGAGAGTTCTGAAAACAGTATGAAGGTTACAGTTTCCCTAATTGTTTTGGGAAGATTACCTACAGCAGGTCGAGATTCCATTACTTGCAATAAAATTGAGGCAGGATTCACAAAGTCCAAAGCTATTGTGATCTAGTCTGACCTCCTGCGTAACACAGGCCATAGAACTTCCCCAAAACAATTCTTAGAAGATAAAACCTCCAGTCTTCATTTTAAAATGGCCAGTGATGGAGAATCCATCATGATCCCTGATAAATGGTTCCAGTGGTTAATTATTATGAGAATAATTATTCTCATTAGTTAAAAGGTAGCAACAGGGAACACCTACATATTGACCAATATATGTTGTTTAAATATTCCATCCAACAGCACTTTGGTTTTCCAGTGCAATATCTTAAAAACAATTAAACCCATTAATATTAGTTTTAAACATTCTGATTTGAATAACAGGACAAACCTGAGTTTTAAAAATGAGATAGAAAACCAAAACACTGTCTGTTCTGAGTAGAACAGTTAACATTTATTTTCTTTGTTTGTCCCAGAGTTGAGAAATGTAGGATAAAACAACCCTCTCACAAAATGAATCCTTAGTATCATTCAGTTCCTCAAAGCAATCTTTTTATTTTGAGGGTCCTATCCTGGTTGCATTATAGTCAGCTGCAAACCTCTGATATAATAAACTGGTGGCTAAACTATATAGGATGACTGAGATTTAAGCCTTCTTTGCAAAACTGAATACTGTAGGAAGAAAATAACAGAAAACTTCACAATTTTTCTTCAAAAATTGAGGGGAATTCTGCAATTCTTTGTGAGGTACTGTAAAGATATCTCATAGGCCCCAGTCAGCAAAAAGATCTGCTGGGGTGAAACCTTGTACCCATGAAGTTTCTGTGAGGTACACATCAAACTGTAGAGAAGTGAGCTGACACTCCAAAGTCATTTCACATTGGTCACTAAACAGCCACCATATTGTTACTTGTATTTTTCCATCTGAAGATCTCAGAGTGCTATATAGGCATTGCTTCACATCCCTGTATTGTTTCAGCTATTTATAGCTGAAGAAACTTAAGATGTTAAAGTCAAAATTCTAGCCTTAATAATGTGAGAGTCAGTAGGACATGGAAGCACAACAGATGCTGACAAAGAACCCTGAGCCATTTTATTTGTTGATGGGAGTGTGTGTGTTTGAGACTAGGGTGACAAGTGGGGGACTGGAAGTATGGTAATGTCAGCAGGCCCATGTTTTGTTGGAGGCTTGAAGCAAGCATTAGCAAGGCCTCTTCTTTAGTGATTAAGAAAATGCTAGGTCCACATTATTCCCTGCTTCTTTGCAGGTGTACTCACACACTTTTTTCATTCTTACACATCCAGGATAGCTACTTAAGAAGAACAGATTTTTCTGCCTTGAGTGACTTGTCTTAACTCAAAAGGGAAGAACAGGGGATAGAGTGTGATGAGAGTGGCAGGTAGGGATGGGAAAAAAGGTAGAAGAGCCTCATCCTGAGCGTCTACAAGGTGAAGTGACATGAATTCATTGCAATTGCAGTTATTACACCTGCTTTACACAGATGTAAAATAAATGTGATCCACTTCACAATGCTAGTGAGGAAGCTTCTAATGATTTATTACCAACTGTGCTTAAAGCAACAACAAATGCAAGAAGTGTACTCTCAGAAGCAGTACATTTTCTGAAAGTTTCGTTTCATCTGTGTGAGGAGCTAAAGTGCCCGTTTCAATTTCAGCAAGTGAAACTAAATCCTATTTTGAAAATTCATTTCCTGCTGTGCACTTGTAAATAGGATTCCTACCTGAATTCTCTCTCCTTCTGGTGAATGCACTCAAGTCCACTGCCCTACAATGTACAGCTGGGTCACAGATCCACACAGACTGCTGAGTGAAGCACGAGTTTATTCATTCGTTCTTTGGTACAATTTGTCCTCTTCTGAGGATCTTTGCACTCATCGAAATGCCACGTGTTAGTGAATTCCTATATACCACTGTATTCTGGTGACTGGTGATTTGTGCCAAGTATTGTCAGTATTTAAACTATCCATAAGTCATATAGAAGATCTAATTATGTGGGGTTTTAACCAGGGACTTCTTTCTGATTGTCTAATTCAGAACTGGCTTTCTAGTCATTACTTCTGTGGACACAGAAAACATCAGTACAGTATAATTGTGGGAGGGGGAGTTGTTTTATTTCTCACACAATGGCAATTAGAGCTAAAATTTGCAGTTTTCACCCATTAAAGCCACCCATTAAAGCACCCATTAAAGCCACTGGAAATGTTGTCTGAGTAAGAACTGAGGCTTGGTCCCACAGTTGAAACAGCTTAGTCAAATTGTGCAATACATTTTCACATTGATTTTTCTAAAGCCTAAATTTCTGAAGTGACCTAAATCCACATGAAGTACATGTTTCTCCCTAGCCTGTCCTCTCACGAAATAGCATTTTTGCTAATCCTAATGCCGCCTATATTCCAGAGGGTTAGTTCAGAAGGAAAAGAGAATATTTCTATCCCCATTTGAAGAGATTGGCTTCTGGCAGCAACCGTGGGTCTGAGAACACATGTGAGTGCAGATCATCTAGGATGCATATGTTCTCAGATCCACAGTACCCCTTTTTTATAACCCGCACATACTAACTGATCTCAGGTTGAGATTTTCAAGTTTTGTTAATTTATATGGAAACTTTATAGGGCTAAATCCCATCTTCAGCTTTGAGAAATCTCAGTCTTATATACTATTACAATTAAATAATTTCTGGGTGCCAAATAGTTAAATAAATTAATGAATAATTAGAGTATCATAGTGCGTGCTGCTGGGGGAAGGAGCAGGAACTACACTTCCCATTGAAATTCTGGTCAGCACTTGTGCAGAAGTTCTGGGGATATGGCAGGGCAGCTTAGTTACAGGGGCAGCCAGAATCTCATCCAGATGATGCACAATGAAAGGGGCCAGTATATTGCTAACTTTTACTTTATAAGCCATTTCTTCATGAGTGTCATACTCGTTCCTATGCCACCAGGACCTTTCCTTATTGCCATTGTTATGTGGATCATAAAACAACCAAAGAAAAAAGAATATGGAGAAACTTCTCTTTGGGGAAGAAAAAGTAGTATTGCCTTTTGGACAAATACCCCCAAGCTCCCGATCCTTAGCTACAATGGAAAATTTTCATCCTGTTACAACGCTGTGTTCATTTTTTGTCGTACTAGTAGCTGAAAGCCTGTGTTGCGTGAGTGTTGTGGCTGAACCAGGTAATCTTTGATCAGTGCAGTCTCCCTCAGCTACCCAAAAGAAACTGCTGCATGGAAATTAGTTGTTGAATAAGGGTAGTAATTGGCTATCTCTGAGATCAGAATGCTCTAGGGCTCTTGGCATGGCGTTAGATAGAACTTACTGCAGCTGTAAATGGCACAGATATCATTTGTAAAGTCACATGGCTGAGAACTTTAATAACTGGATGGAAACAGACTGTGAATCCCAGTAACAATTCAACCTGCTGATATCCTGAATCAAAAGACTCCTCCACTCTGCTGGTTTCCATTGCTCCTCACTGACTCAGACATTCTTGACTTCAAAGTGACGCACATAATGACTATCCTGGAATCGTATACAGCTATTTTTCCCACTATTTTTGTACTTCTTCATTACATTTATTATAACCAGTTTCCATTCTGTCATATTCTCTTGCACACGCATAATACGTGTAATAGCACTTTGGCCCCAAATCTCTGTTTTGAGTATTTGTTATTTGTAGCACCACAGTGCTTAGGAGCGTAGACCAGGATCCCACTGCACTAGCTCTATGAACCACACTGTTTTGGGAGCACCATCAGAAAAATACCAGTTATGTTCATCCGAGGATCTGCTCCATTCAGAAAGAGAGAGGAATGTCAGTGGGTCAAAACATTGGCAATCAAGGCTCTTTCATTTGTTCACAAAACAAAACTACCCAGATTGTTTGAATTAGGAGTCAAACGGTGTGGCTCAAAGGGAAGAATTAGGTCCTTTCTAACTTTAAGTCCTACCATGTCAGCCCAATTTTGATCTAAGACAATGTGAAGTGCACCCCTTCATTATGTCTCTTGTTCTCTCAGCAACAGTGATTGATCACTGTAGATCTGAGATCAAAACTGTTATTGGTAAGCCCACTAGAAAGACAAAGGGTAAGAAAAATAATAATATCCTTTAAAGAGTTAGAACATGGAGACTATATTGTATTCTCTTAATGAAATTTAAACTTCATGCATTTCCAAGTAAGGAAATTTGTTGTTTGTAGTTCTTATTATATGTATACGTTGGGTGGGATGGTTCTAAGAAGAGAAATTAATGTTTGTTGCAGCAGACTATAGATCATCAAATTAAAAAACAAAGGATCACTAAATGCATGTTTGAAATAGAAATAGGCAGTGATGTGCCGGAGGGGCCCTTTGTTTAAAATTCCAGCATCAACTTGAAGGAAGGGCTGGATTGATTCTCCTGCCTTTGAAGGAATTCATTCCCTCTTTTGGTCCTGCTAAATCTTTCCTGCCACAGATAGATGATTTATCCCTGGGGATCATAAAAATATTACTTAAGAGTAGGTATTTTCAAATCTTTCCTGAGACGGGGTACTTCCAGGTTACTGTAAAAGTTATTTGTGCCCTCCTTTAAATAGCACAAACAGTTGAATACAGTGTTATAGTATCAATATACTTTCTCTATTTTCAGCAACAAAATGTAAAGCATTCCAGCAGAGTGCATTGAAAAGACTAAAGGTGTAGCCTCCTTTCTTGGACATGAGATAGGGAAACAAATGGATAGATTCTGCAGGCAAATGCAGCCTTGATATATGGACTTTTTCAGAGGATAAAAGGAAAAATCTCTGTGAGACCTCCTTGTTAAAGTATTGGCAGTAGTGGAAATAAAGCTTTAGTTTCTGAAAATGTATCATTTTTATTTTTTTCCAAACATACTCATCTAATCCCCATAGCTTAGTTATTTTCTCGTATAGTCTTGTTTTTGTTCATTAGCAAGTAGTTTGAAAAACTCTTTTAGGTGGTATGCTGGGCCCATTCCCCATAATGTGCAGTCAGTTATTAGACAAAACACAATTTAGTCTTTTGATCTTTTTCTCAATACAAAAATAAAATAATAACATTTTGGGGGGAGGGCCTAGGGAGAGATTCAAAGTTTTATTTTACCATTGAATATTTTCCTTTGTAAAATTATCTTCTTAGGGGAGAGATATTTCTATGTTTAAAATATGTGGGTTAATACATTATTATGACCTGGGTGAAATGTTATAGATTGAGTTAATTCAAACTGATGTGTGTAGGTTAATGCACCCTTCACTTAAGATAGTTTAAGAAACATTCAAGAGGCATCCACCTAAAACAAGGCCAAAGAGTGCCTGTCCAGAAGCTATCACTATGCAGGCAGAAGGGGACCCCACTGAGGATGTGAGCAGGTGAATGTGTGTGTGTGAGAGAGAGAGAGAGAGAGAGAGAGTGAGCAGAACACATAGAGACAGGGAGAAAGGCAGAGGCAAAAAACAAGAAAGCCAAGCAGTGACTGGTAAGGACAGTGTGGTGTTGGAAAAAGCTAGCCAGTGAGCTTTTGGGCCTGTTGGCTGACAAGGGGTGGTGGTGGGGTTGTAAGCTAAGAAACTGCTCCCTTTGTTCTTGGGTCTTCCTGCATTCCTAGAATCCTTTAAAATAAACAAGATGACATCAAAGAAAACCAGACTCTAGCAATTTCTGTTTCAAACTGGAACATCCCCATGGCCATAGCTGCTCCGCTCACAAAGGATCGCCTTTACATTTTAAAAGCCAGTACTCTGTATTAAGATGGGAGGGGGAATCTAATATAATTGAGTACATGATTTAGATTAATATTATGCAAAGCTTTTTAATTTAGCACATTATGCTTGTGTCTTTTGAGCGAAATAATCCTCTCCCTGCACAAAGACAATTACAATGGGGCTAGGCTTACTGATGCTTCCTAGTGGTTAGGTCACTGAGTCCCAGCTCTACCCCATATCCCATGTCCCTTGCCAGCAATCACTCCAATGCTGTAGCAGTCCCCATTTTTGGGTGGGTAGTGACTTAGTCCTTCGCCATATCACTAGTTAAGTATTCCCTTTGCAGTAACGAAGTCCAACAAAATATATGTAGAATGAAAAGGAAGTGTCTTCAACCCACTTCCATACTGCTGTGGGTACTGCATCCTTGACTCAGACCTTACCGTGTCTCCTTCCCCCTTATTTCTGAAGGGGCTTGTGCTTTCTTCACAAAAGGTGGTAGAGGAGCCCAGGCCCTCCCTATCCATGGGGCTCAGACCTAGGGGCATACAAGAGGCAGCAATAGCACACACTCAGGAGTGCCTTCCTGGGCCACTTCCTACCACATACTTTCCCTATCCAAGGTGTGATTAAAAGCCCCATAAATGATCCACCAGAAATGGGAATGAAGAGTTCCCTAGTTCTAGGGAAAGGCTAGTTCCTCCAGTAGAGCCTCTCTTTGCAGCTGTATCCTTCTTAAGGGGGACACCCAAAATATGTTTTTCCTGTCTGCCCCTTTCTGAGCTGACCTGGCTCTCTTTTAAGTTCAGAAGCAGTGGAGCGAAGTCACCTGTGCCCAGGATGGCTCCTTAACCCTTTCTTTGCCAGTTTGGGGTATAAACACACCAGTGTATACTTTATGTATTAATTGTTTTGAAGGGAGCTGTTAGGATATAGATATTTCAGCCTGCCTGTTATGGCCTATACTTTAAGAATTTGGGTGCATTTTTACAGGGGTATAAAAACAAAAAATTAAATTACAGTTTATTTCTATATGATACAGGTTGAACTTCTCTAGTCTGGCACTTTCTGGTCCAGCATCATCTGTGCTCCAGCATGATTTTAGTTAGCCAGATGTCCACTTATCATGGGTGTGGCCAAGTTTACAGCAGTCCCATAAAGTTTGTTTACAGCCACCAGTCCTGGCTTTCAGAGTTCTGTGCTGTTATTTAACTCTAATTTACCCATAAATATCTTCTAAGAGACCAGTGAGCAGTGGAACTTTTGGTAACACTGCTAGACAATATTAACCTCCTGTGGTTCAGCAAATTCTCTGGTTCAAGATGTTCAACCTGTAGTCTGAGGCCTTGTTCTTAAGCTAAGGCGTTTAGCTAAGCAGCAGGGGCATCCATAAGATGGGAAATGTACAGTCATGTACTGACATATTCCAAACCAGTTATATTAAAATAAGCCAATTTGGGGCTGTTAGAAAGATGATCCAACCTATTGCCTCCAGATAAAGGGAAGGACCTAGATGATTTGAAGGAAACTTAGGCTGATAGCTTTCTGTTTGGCAAGGACCCATTTATTCATAGTTGGGCTTGTGACATTTTTATTTTGTGTTATTATGCCTCCTTTGTGTTGTTTATTTGTATTGATTTTGTTTGGTTTTTAAATTGTTTTTGTTTTCTGTATAATTAATTTTGCTGGATGTAAACCAGTTAAGGTGATGGAATATAACTGGTTAAATAATTAAATTACTGTAATCCTTGTGCCACATAGTGCCAGCAGCAGCAAGGTCTGGGTTCACTATCTAGAAGCTCTTCTCCATCCATCCAACACATAACTGGCTTGAGCACCCACCCAGTAACCTGGGAAATTCACACAACATCCCTGGGCGTCTCTGGGAGGCAATGCTTCTCCACTCATAATCACAGAGTCTGAATGTAGAAAAGAAACCTTTAACAAAAGGGGAGGGAAGTAACGTGGCATTAATTTGGGAAACCACCACAAACAAAGTTCATAACCAAAACTACGAGTAAACATCCCAGCTCAAATAGGTTGGGCAATGTCCTTTTCCTCTCAAGCTCTCAAGTACAGCAATGTAAATGTCCCATTCACATGCCCTTGTCCATACCCTTTACACAAGGGAGCCTTGTCCATCTGAGGTTCTTTACACTGACAGTCTGTCTCCTTTTGAACTGAGTTAAACACAGTCTGACTTTTCTGCATTCCCACACTAACTGCAAGCATTGAGGATCATATCTCACAATTCCTGCATTTAGTGTTAACACAGTTTGTGACCCCACAACATCCAAATTGGTTACAATGGGCAAAACACTATTCTAACAGTTGAATATCTAGCAGGCCTAAGCAAACTGAGTGAACTATGTGTATATCCACAGACCCAAACTCTCATTCTTTAAACTGAGAGTTTGTGCCAGGTTAAGCCCAGACTTTCTTCTTTTTGTATTCCTCCCAAAATTACAGACATTGCAATTAATATTGCCACACTTTGTGACCCAATACCAGCCAAGTTGATTACAATGAGCAAAACATCACTCCATCAGCTGAATATCTAACACATCCAAGCAAAGCAAGGGCAAACTGTATTTACATAGACATACCCAGGGTTTATCTCCCATTCCAGCTGGCTGTAATGGAAGCATTCATTCACTCAGACACTGCTTACATTACAATAAGTTAAAATTGGTTAGTTAAATTTCAATAGAATAATTAGTTAGGATATACCTAAAAATATTACTATAGACATTAAAACAAACAAAAAGTAAATAAAAGCCCCCCAAAACAAATAAATCCTGAATTCTTACTTGTTGGAAGCTAATGCCAATAAATATAGAGTTGTTTGCATCTCTGGACTTCAGGTATTGCTGTTCTCTGGTCACGCGAGAAAGACAAGGGAAGTGGGAGTGAGAAGAGATATGCCCTCCAATATCTTGGTGCCATTTCTCAGATACATCACATCAGACAGATGAATAACAGCCTGTAAATCCCCCTCCCACAAATCTGCACAGCTGGTTGGAAGAGGTTACTATGTTGGACTCTCATGATGGTAGTTATGGGTTCTGGCAAGCCAGGGTAAAGGCATATGGAAGAATCAGGGCCTATTTCAGGCATGGGGGTCAACCTGACATTAAAAGGGAAATGGAGGTAGTGTTAGTGGATCCAGAGGATGGATGTGGGCAGAGACACTCTCCTCGGTATTTGGGTAGCGGAAGAAGGTCTATGACTATGGGGACAGGGTGCCTTCCAGGGAAAGGAGGCACTGCAGCCTACAGGTAAGAGGTTTGAAGTAAAGGCAGCATGGGAAGCTGCCTTTCAAGTTCTAGGGCTGCTGAAGGATAGTGGATTAAAGTTGGGTGTCATTAAAATAATTTGGCACAACAGAATTTGGAGTCAAAAGCAAAGTTAACAGACCATATAAAGAGATAGGAGCTGGCACTTGGTCCTAGAGAAATAAAAAAAGTTTCAAAGTAAAAAAGTCAGGATTTGCAGGAGAAGATAACAACCTCCACTCTTTTCCCAGAGCTGGGACAAAAACCTGGGGGTAAGAATTCCTGACTGTTCAACACAGAGGGTCCTACTCTTGGTGCTGAGCTAACTGCATCTTTCACCAATAAATATCAAATTGTTTGCATCTCTAGAATTTGAGTATTGCTGTTCTCTGTTGACAGGAGAAGAACCACGGAAGTGGAAGGGTGAAGGAATAAGCCCTCATACAGGAGCTAAGTAGTAATTTAGGGAGACCGAATTCTCTGAGGTGTCAGTCCACATAGGGTATAGATCTGTAATGAAACCCCCAGTCCAATCAATAAGCTGTAATAATGGCCTTGATACTCCTTTGAGAAGGGCTTTCAACTAATGGAACCATGGAAATAGTGGTCTCTGTCCTACCCCTATGTTTTTCCTTTGTACCTTCATATATGGTACTAGCACAGAGACCACTTCCTTGATGTGCAGGGCTGTAAAATAACTTTACATTAATAGAACAAGATTTGGCCATCGATAGTCTGCAGCCACAGTCATGTCATGTGGATTGCCTAACAACAAGGAATGAAGTCACAGTCCCACTGATGTCAGTGGAAGTTCTGCTATTGACTTAAGTGAGCTAGGATTTCACCCAGGATGCCTATGGCACAGCTATTATAAGATATTATCTATCACATGGAATCCTGGGGTGCCTCTTATTAAGGAGCTACTACTATGCATGTGCAGTGAACATATATACTTTTAAACTTCAACATCTTGGCCCTCTGAACCCTTTAAAAATAATTGTTCCAGAAAACACCAGAGGAGCCTAATTCTCATTGATTCACTAGCCTATTTTAAAAATAAAAATATAGAAATGTTAAGTAATTTTTAAACTAATAGCATGCCAAAGACAAAATAGAAAAACCCAGCACTTCAGGCTGGCTAACTGAAATTTGTCTGCTCTTTTATAAGAGAAAAGACTGAACTTATAACAACATATTTAAAAAAAATCAAATAATTCTCCCAAGAAATACCACTAGGAACAATACTATTCCAACTGGCTGGTGGAACCATAAGATGTAGCCATTCTTTTTTTTCAGTATGTTGGGCTTTTTCCATTGCACCCCTTCATCATTTTTTTATCATTATTTTAAAGGTTTTCAATAGCATGAAACTAGGATTCATGACATATTCTCAGTCGGGAGTGCATCTTTACCCACATTAGTATAGCAATGGACAGTCATGGAACAAGTGTCTCCACAAATCCCAGCCACTGTGCCTCTGCACTGACCTGAAAAAGCCACCTGGAGAGGTGAGGATAGGATAGGATAAGTGCCATGTCTATATAGTCTTCTGTCATCAAGACTGACACAAGGTTGCTACCTACTATTAGTGGGACTGGTTTTGTGATGTGGCTACCTGCCCACTGGAAACTAGAGTAAGATCTATGGTCTGTATGAAATGAGTTTGGTGACGAGCTGTAAGATAACTATTAGTGATTGCACTCCTTAGCTGGCTTCCAACTGATAATATCAAACTGAAATGTTGTGTTCCTGGCCCAATTTTCTTTTTGTTTAGTAATTTAATTGTTAATGTGCTATTATCCCAGGTTCCCAGAAGACCTGATGTAGTGTTGGAGTCAAGACGACAACTAATGGCCATTGAAGCAACAGTGACAGTTCCAGACCCTCCACTGAATGTGACCAATGGGACCAACACATGCATCCTTTTTTATGCCAGTAATTTCAGCCTCACAGCCAACAAATCAATTCATGTCGATTTGACAAATTTAACATTTGTGTCCCGTAAGGTGAACTTCACTTCATCTGTTTGTTCAGCCACCAATGCAACGTGAGTAGGACAAAGTTCAATACTGTAAAGTGCAAGTGATTCTAACAGCTCATCAGAAATAGTGCAATTTCAACAGGCTAATACTACTTTAATTGTGTATCTGTAGGCCAACTTGACTTGTTGGAAAAGACAGAGACAACACCACAGGAATTCTTTAATTTGGGGTTTTTTTATGCCTGTTTTCCTTTTTGTCTTTTTCCTGATTTGATTATGAGAGTACAGTTAAAATGAGTTTTGGCTAGCACAGATGCCTTTACTTTCCCTAGTGCCTCTGAGCTGCTGTATCTCAGCTTCTGTTCAATGTTGTCTTCTTTCTGCATTACTGAAACAGCAATTTCATTGTAAGATTTCCCAACAGTGAAGCTGTGCAAATACCCGGTATTAATCCCGCTGTGAGTATGTTCATGGAACAAGGTCTCTTGTCAATGCATTCTCTGTTTTCTGTTCCTTTGAAGCACATGCTGGAAGGAGATGAAGCATTTCTGTTAGAAATGTTTGTCATTTTTGTCCAGTTTACTGTATCTTTTTGCTGTTTAATTTTGTTGTATTTATGTATTAATTTGGAAATTTAAGTTTGATTTTAAGAAGCTGCAATGCCCTAATTTAAACTGACACATGGTAACATTTAATTTTTTTTACTCATAGGTTGTCATTGAACTATACTGGGTTACTAGAAGGAATCAACAGCCTAGAAATAAGGTATCCTTATGGGGTTTTTTCAGAAAACCTTTCTGCTTGAGGTATGAGTAATATCTGTAACTTAAAACACAAAACAGAAGAGAATCAAATGTGAATGCCATTTTTAATTCACTATTTCTGCTCTGGAACAAGGTTGTAGTAAGTTGTAGAGTTATCTTGATATCTTTCAAAAATATTATAAGTTAACCAGTGTTTGTTTCTATGCTGACTCTTTTTATATTGTATAGAAGAATCATGAACCAATAGGATAGATAGATATAGATATAGTGTAGGATGCACACAAAACTTTGAAGATCTATAAACCTTTTTGATGTCTACAGATAAGGTCTTCTCTTGATTAAAAAGAATGTGTGGCAAAAAATCACATTTAGAGGACATTGATTCATGAACTCTCTGTTACTAGCAATGTCAAATGTATACACATTTCCCATGCTGATCTTGGGTTTATGAATCATCTACTTACATCTGTTGTAGGACCATCCAGTAAACCAGAATAAATCTAATAGGGATAGTGATGTAGAAGTAAATCTAATATATATACAGTAGTTCTGTATCCATCACTATGCTTGCAGTCTTATTATTCAGTAAACACTATGGCTGTGTCTACACTGGCATGATTTTCCGGAAATGCTTAAAATGGAACAGTTTTCCGTTATAAGTATTTCCGAAAGAGCGTCTACATTGGCAGGATGCTTTTCCGGAAAAGCCCTTTTTCCGAAAAGCGCCGTGGCCAATGTAGACGCTTTCGGAAAAAGCCCCGATCGCCATTTTCGCGATCGGGGCTTTTTTGGCGGAAAAGACTGCTGGGCTGTCTACACTGGTCCTTTTCCGAACAGTTTTCCGGAAAAAGGACTTTTGCCAGCGGGAGCAGCATAGTTTTTCCGGAAAAGCAGCTGATTTCTTACAGTAGATCGTCAGTGCTTTTCCGGAAATTCAAGGCCAGTGTAGACAGCTCACAGCTTATTCCGGAAAAGCGGCTGCTTTTCCGGAATAAGTGGCCCAGTGTAGACACAGTTGGCTGTGTCTACACTAACACCACTGCGGAAAGGGATGCTAATGAGACACAGCGCAACTGCAAATCCACGGGATTTAAATATCCCGGCATTTGCATGAACATAACTGCTTTTTCCGGCTCGGGGTTTTGCCGGAGAAAAGCGCCAGTCTAGACGCGATCTTGCGGAAAATAAACCCTTTTCCGCAAGATCTCTTATTCCTACTTTCAAGGAATTCCTATTCCTACTTTCAAGGAATTCAAGGAATTCCTACTATTCAAGTAGGAATAAGAGATCTTGCGGAAAAGGGTTTATTTTCCACAAGATCGCGTTTAGACTGGCGCTTTTCTCCGCAAAACCCCGAGCCGGAAAAAAGCGCAGTTATGTTCATGAAATGCCGGGGGATATTTAAATCCCCCGCGGATTTGCAGTTGCGCTGTGTCTCATTAGCATCCCTTTTCCGCAAAAGGGTGCCAGTGTAGACACAGCCTATCAGTGTATTCAGCATTCTACAAAATGAAACAAGAGTCTGTAATGGAATGTATAGTCTAATGGTCCAGTTCTTGTGAGAGGGTACCTGCTGTTGCACATTTAAATTTAATACAGGTTGAACCTCCCAAATCGGGGACTCTCTGGTCTGGCAACATCCATGATCCGGCAGGGCCAAAGAGCCTTGGAGACAGGAGCAATGCAGGGGCTGGGGAGCCCTGGCTGGGACAAGTGGCATCTGGGGAGCACCCAGTGTTATTGGAGCAAGGTGGCTGAGGAACCCCTCCCCGGCTGGGGAACCCCTGGCATTAGTTGGGTCAGGCAGCAGCTGGGAGCTCTCACACCAGCTGGGGAACCCCCAGCGTCAGCTGGGCCACATGACTGGTAAGTCCCAGCCCCAGCCGGGGAATCCCTGGTTGCAGTGGGGCTGCCGATGGCCAGCTGGCCCTGGCCAGTCACCCCAAAGTGGCAGCAGGGCCCAGGGTGACTGGGTAGCCTCTGCCTGGGAAGCTCCGGCTGAAGCGGGGCTGGCGGAGGCTGGCGACTCGAATCCCCAGCAGCAGCGGGATGGCCCTTGCAGTGGGGCGGGGTGGTCAGGTGGTGGCCCCAGCTGGGGAACCCTGGTACAATAGGGCTAGCAGCAGCTGGGTGGCCCAAGACAGGAACCCAGGGAACATTGAGGCAGCAGGGCCGGCAGCTGCCAAGCCTCCCCACCTCCCGGGAACCCTGGGAGACCCTGGAACAGCAGGATGGAGAACCTGTGTCAGAGCCTGGGAGTGGTGCAGCCAGCAGGGAGCACTGACCTCCCTTGGTCTGGCAAACTCTCTGATTTGGGACAGTTCAGGTCCAGAGGGTGCCAGAACAGGGGGTCCAACCTGTAATCATTTGTGATGGCAAATAACTGGTTCAGCTGAAATTATTTAGTCAAAGATTAAAACAGCACTATGCGTAATACAGAAGGAAAGTATACTTTACCACCTTTAAGGAATGATGGCACCCGGTTCTCTTCTTTTATAATTGATGGAATTCTGAGACTGGTTCATTTCCAGGCACACTCCTAAAACCTTTTTTTCTTGTATAGGCTGTGAGAAAAAGAAATTCCTTTATGGGGAGGGAAAAGTTACTTTCCCACAAATGATTTCGCTATATTTTCTTTTTGATTAGAGCTGTTGATTAGTTGCAATTAATGCATGTGATTAACTCAAAAAATCAATTGTGATTAAAAAAGTATCACAATCACACTTTTAATCGCACTATTAAAAATACAATACCAATTGAAATTTATTACATATTTTGGATGTTTTTCTATATTTTCAAATATATTTATTTCAGTTACAGCACAGAATACAAAGCACACAACACTCACTAGATATTGGTATTTTTCATTGCAAATATTTGCATTGTCAAAATGATAAACAAAAGCAATAGTATTTTTCAGTTCACCTCATACAAGTACAGTAGTGCAGTCTCTTTATTGTGAAAGCACAATTTACAAGTGTAGAGGTGGGGTTTTTTTTGATTACATAACTGCTCTCAAAAACAAAACAATGTAAAACTTCAGCACAGTGTTTCTCAAAGTGGTCCACGAAACCACTCTGAGAAACCTGCTAACTGGCCGCTATGGTGTGTTTATTTACCAACTTTGCAGCCATGGAGCCTCACGGCTCCCATTTGGCTCCAGTTTGCCAGTTTCAGCCAAGAGGAACTGTGGGAAGTGGCATGAACTGGGCTGCTGCTTCCTGTGACTCTCCTTGGCTGCAAACAGTGAACCAGAGCCAATGGGAGCCACAAGGCTCCGTGGCCACAGAGCTGGTACATAAACACACCGGAGTGGCCAGTTAGCAGGTTTCTCAGGTTTTTCATGGACCACTTTGAGAAACACTGCTTTAGAGCCTACAAATCAGAGATGGGTAACCTAGGCTAGTGAGTGGGCTGCATGAGTGGCCCTCCTTCATTTCAGTGAGCTGCAAGATTGTCATAACCAAGATGGTCCCCTCGGGATAGGGTAGTTTTGCTAAATCCAGTTGTGTGCCTAGAATTTGCAGAGTGTGCTGACTGGCCCATAGCAATGCTTTGACTGGATGCAGAGGGAACACATGGCTCTTACAGTAAATGTTGTGTGTAATCAGCACACACCTCACTTCATGTGCCCTTACTTTAAGTGCATGTCATACAAGTAGGAAAAAAACTACATAGAAGGAAACCAGCGGAATCTAGAAACCCTGTGTGTGGGCAACAGTAAACAGAATGTCTCGCAGACCACAGATAAGAAGCTTGATGGGTCACATGTGGCCTGTGGGCCACAGGATGCCTACCACTGCTACAAGTCCATTCACTCCTACTTCTTGTTCAGCCAATCACTTAGCCTAGGTCTACACTAGACCAGGCAGGTCGGCTTAAGTTACACCATCCAGCTACACAAAATGCATAGCTGGATTTAGCTTACCTTAAGTCAAGCCGCTGCAGCATCTATTCTGCGAGAGGCCAACAGAAGCACACGCTCCCGTTGGCTTCCCTTACACCTCACAGAATGAGGAGTACAGGATGCCAGCAGGGGCTTCCCTTAGCATTCGAATTGGGGGTGTACACTAGATCTGCTAAATCGAACGCTAGAAGATCGACCTCAGGAGGGTTGATCTTCTCTGTAATGTAGACAAACCCTCAGAGAAACAAGCTTATTTACATTTATTGCAGATAATGCTGCCCATGCTGCTTCTTATTTACAGTGTCATCTGAAAGTGAGAATAGGTGTTCACATGGCACGTTTGTAGCAGCATTGCAAGTATTTTACGTGCCAGATATGCTAAACATTTATATCCCCTTTGGTGCTTTGGCCGCCATTCCAAGAGAACACACTTCAATGTTTATAATGCATCTTAATTAAATTTGTGACTGAATTCCTTGGGGAAGAATTGTATGTCTCCTGCTCTGTTTTACCCATATTTTTCCATATATTTCATGTTATAGCAGTCTTGGATGATGACCCAGCACACATTTACTTTAAGAACACTTTCACTGCAGATTTGACAGAACACAAAAAAAGTTATCAAAGTGAATTTTCTAAAAATAGCTATAGCACTCCACCCAAGGCTTAAGAATCTGAAGTGCCTTCCAAAATCTTTGAAAGAGGAAGTGTGGAGCATTCTTTCAGAAATCTCAAAAAAGCAACACTCCAATGCAGAAACTATAGAACCTAAATCACCAGAAAAGAAAATCAACCTTCTGCTAGTGGCATCTGAATCAGTTGATGAAAATGAACATGCATTGGTCTGCACTGCTTTGGACCAATATTGAGTAGAGCTCGTCACTAGCATGGATGCATATATTCTGAAGTGGTGGTTGAAGCATGAAGGGACATATGAATCCTTAGCGCACATGGCATGTAAATATCTTGTGATGCTGGTTACAACAATGCCTTGTGAATGCCTACTCTCAATTTAAAGTGACATTGTAAACAAGAAGTGGGCAGCATTATGTCTTGCAAATGTAAACAAACTTGTTTGCCTGAGCATTTGGATGAACAAGAAGTAGGACTGAGTGGACTAAAGTTTTACATTGTTTTGTTTTTGAAGGCAGTTGTGTTTTATACATAATTCTACATGCGTAAGTTCAGCTCTCATGATAAAGAGATTGCACTACAATACTTGTAATGGGAGAATTAAAATACTATTTATTTTGTTTTTACAGTGGTAATATTTGCAATAAAAAAGAAATATAAAGGAGCACTGTACAATTTGTATTCTGTGTAATTTAAATCAATATATTTGAAGATGTAGAAAACATCCAAAATATTTAAATAAATGGTATTCTTTTATATTTTTAACACTGCACTTAATCATGACTAAATTAATCACAATTAACTTTAATCACTTGAAAGCCCTATATTTGATCTCTCATTTTACCTAATTACTTATGAATTTTTTTCTTTGGTACCTTAGTTTACCTAACTGATAAGCTAAAGAGATTTCTAACCCAGGTTTTATTTATAAGAACACATGTTTCAACAAGCCTTTCTAATGAGTTAAAAAGATATTTCAATGGGTCATTATTTTATAAATCACAGAAAACATCTGTGCTAACAAATGTTGCAGAACATTTGCAGAATGCGGCAGAACATAAATGGATTATAATCATAATCAATTACCTAGTCTTGTTTATTCTAACCCACTTTTGTGGTGATAAACATACTTATTAGTTTACAGAAATTCCTTTCCTGAGCATCAGAACTAGTAGAAAATCGTATGCATTCCTTTATTTGATCACACACTAATTCAGTTTAAGAATGAACACTATGAAGTCTTAGAATTCAGACATGCTTTTGGGCAATACAGCAAGGATTTTGCTATAGTCAATATACAGAGACGGTGCAGGAACAGTTTTTTAGGTTGGCATGCTGAGCTATTGCCACCCAGCCTTACCCCTCTCCTTATCCCTCACCATTCCCTAAAGTTAGGGCTGGCAGCCAAGACCCTACATGCAGGGCTGGCAGGCAGGTGGGACCTAGATGGCAGCAGTGGCTGATGGCCAAGTGGGACCTAGCACTAGCAGCTGAGCTGGACCCTGGGCCATCAGGAGGCCCAGCCTCTGGGACACCTGGGGAGCAGAGGCATGGGACTGGCAGCCAGGACCCATGGTGACAAGGGGGTGTGGGGCTGGGACACCCAAAAACTGAAGGTACTGCAGCTCCCCTGCACCCTTTCTTCCCACATCTATGTACAAAGAATTATGAGAGTTTAACATACAAAAATAATAAAACATTTATATTTACCAATACTCCCTCCAAACTAAGCAAACTAGAGAAATGTGGCTTAGATGACACTACTACAAAGAGTAGTAGTAGAAAGATCATACTCGAAGGGTAGTTACCAATGTTCACTTGTTGTGCTGGAAGGATATATCTAGAGGGGTCACATAGGATACCATTTGCCTGGGACCTGTGCTATTCCATGTTTATTAATGACTAGGGTAATGGAATGGAGAGTATTCTTATAAAGTTTGCAGAAAATATCAAGATGAGTGGTTGCAAGCAATTTGGGGGATTAGATTAGAATTCAACGTAACCTAGATACATTGGATAATTGGTCTGAAATCAAGATGAAATTCAGTAAAGACAGGAGCAAAATATTTCACTTTGGAAGAAAAAAATCAATTACACTGATATAAAATGGGTAATAGCTGGCAAGGCAGCAATACTTAAAAAAAAAAAAATTCAGAGATTGTAATGGACCACAAATTGAATATGGATTAACAATGTTTTGAGGTTATGCAAGTGGCTAATGTCATTCTGTGGTGTATTACAAGAAGTATAATATGTAACAAATGGGAGATGATTGTTCTTCTCTAGTCAGCACTGGTGAATCCTCAGTTGGAGTATTGTGTTCAGTTTTGGCTACCACATTTTAAGAAAGATGTAGGAAAAATTGGAGAGACTCCAGAGAAGAGAGACAAAAATGATAAACCAGTGATCCTTGTATTGCGGAGTGTGCCACCCCACTGGATGCAGAAAAACATCCATGAGTGGGGATAGGGGGACAGGACAGCCCCACAGGCAGCGTGGAGGGAGCATCGCCCAACTCCACTTCAGCCCTATCCCTGGCTGCAGCTCTGTTCCTGACTGCCAGCCCCTGTTCCCAGCCACAGCTCTGCCCCTGGTCCAACTCCCAGCTGCAACTTGGCCACTGGCTCCCACTCTCAGTCCCTGCCCCGCCTCCTGGCTGCAGCCCCCAACACCTCCCATGGAGTTATGTTGCTTGGGGGAGGAGAGCTGAGGAGAATGCAGGAGCTAGCTGTACAGCTCCTTGCAAGACCAGGTGCAGAGTCTATGGCTATGTCTACACTCGAAAGGTTTGGCGATAAAAGTGCTGTCGACATACAAAAGTCACCAAAACTGAAAATTTGCCAGACATGTTTTTCTAATGAAAGGACAAGAAGCAATGGGCTTACATTGCAGCAAGGGAGGTTTAGGTTGCACATTAGGAAAAACTTTCTAACTGTCAGGATGGTAAAACACTGGAATAAATTGCCTAGGGAGGTTGTGAATTCTCCATCACTGGAGATATTTAAGAGCAGGTTGGATAGACATCTATCAGGGATGGTCTAGACTGTGCTTGGCCCTGCCATGAGGGCAGGGGACTGGACTTCATGATCTCTCAAGGTCCCTTCCAGTTCTAGTGTTCTATGATTCTGCCTCCCAGTGTTGACATTTCATGGCTATATTATTAGCTCTCCTGTTGACAATAAGGGTATGTCTACACTACAGCACTAATTCGAACTAACTTAATTCGAATTAGTTAATTCGAACTAAGCTAATTCGAACTAGTGCATCTAGACCTAAACTAATTCGAATTAGCGTTTTGCTAATTCGAACTAGCATGTCCACATTGAGTGGACCCTGAACCGGTTAAGGCTGGCCGGAACCAGTGCCGGCAGGGCATCAGGTTAGGACTTTTGTGGAGCTGCTGCCTCAGGCTAGCCGAGGGCTGTGCTTAAAGGGACCTGACCCCCACCCCGGACAGACAGTTCTCAGGGTTCCCCGCTTGCTTGTCTACCTCGATGAGGGACAGCAAAGCAGTCCTGTCTTGGAGTGCCCTGAGTGCCCACACGCGGCACATCACAGCACTCGGCCATCAGCCCGGCTGCACTTGCCGCAGGCTACCATCCGGAGGGGTCATTTGGGGGGCTGTCAGGATCCAGGAGGCCCTGCAGGAGAGCTTCCACCCCAAGGAGCCCGCAGAGCCACCCCAGTCCTCCCCATCGGGGGCTCATGCCCCATTCCTCCTCACCTCCTTCCACTTACCCTCCCTAGCCCCCTTCCTGATGTAAAAAATAAAGGACACGTGTGTTCAAAAATAGAAACTCTCTTTATTTAACAAAACTGGGTGTGTGGGGGGGGATTAACCTCTGGGGAGACTGGGAAAAGGAGGTGGGAGAGGGGAAGAGAGAGGGTGGGAGAGGGGAGGGAGAAACCTGGGAGGAGGGAGCTGGAAGGAGGAAGCCAGGGGAAGAAGGAGGAGGGGAAGTATAAAACTATGGTACTCCATATCTTCAGTACTGCATACAGATATGGTCTCCTCACCTCAAAAAAGATGTTTTGGCCTTGGAAAGGGTTCAGAAAAGGGCAACTAAAATGATTAGGGGTTTGGAACAGGTCCCGTATGAAGAGAGGCTAAAGAGACTGGGACTTTTCAGCTTAGAAAAGAGGAGATGGAGGGGGGATATGATAGAGGTATATAAAATCATGAGTGGTGTGGAGAGGGTGCATAAAGAAAAGTTCTTCATTAGTTCCCGTAATATAAGGACTAGAGGCCACCAAATGAAATGAATGGGTAGCAGGCTTCAAACTAATAAAAGAAAGTTCTTCACAAAGCAAATAGTCAACCTGTGGAACTCCTTGCCACAGGAGGCTGTGAAGGTGAGAACTATAACAGAGTTTAAAGAGAAGTTAGATAAAGTCATGGAGGTTGGGTCCATGGAGTGCTATTAGCCAGGGGGTAGGAATGGTGTCCCTGGCCTCTGTTTGTGGAAGGCTGGAGATGGATGGCACGAGACAAATGGCTTGGTCATTGTCTTCGGTCCATCCCCTCCGGGGTACCTGGTGTTGGCCGCTGTCAGCAGACAGGCTACTGGGCTAGATGGACTAGATGGACCTTTGGTCTGACCCAGTACGGCCGTTCTTATGTTCTTATGTTCTAAGCTCAGGGCCGGGGATCTCACTGGACCAACTTGATTTTCATGCAAACCTGCTCCTGGGTTTGCATGTGGCCTTTGGTGGCCAGGCTGGCAGCTATCCTGCCCTAGACGGCCACTTTCCTGTGCCTAGTGCGGAGATCGTGGACGTTGGAGGCCTCCCCCCAAACCTGGATGAGGTCCACGATCTCCGCACTAGACCAGGCGGGCGCCCACCTCTTGCGGCCCCGGGCAGGCTCCTGGGAGCCGCCAGCCTGGTCCCGGGAAGAGGCGGAGGGCTGGGTGGCAGCGGGTGGCTGGCTCATGCCGTGCCAGGTGCAGGGTCTGCTGGCTGGGTGCTGGCAGGCTTGCACCTGGCACGGGCACCGTAGCCAGACCGTGGCCCTTTAAGGGCTCCAGGGCTGGGAGGGGGGTAGAAGAGTTTCCCTGGCTTGGCCCAGAGTGGCCACCAGGGCAAGCTGGGAAGGGCTAGCCTCCCACTAGTTCGAATTAAGTGGCTACACAGCCCTTAATTCGAACTACTTAATTCAAACTAGGCGTTAGTCCTCGTAGAATGAGGTTTACCTAGTTCGAATTAAGTGCTCCGCTAGTTCAATTAAGTTCGAACTAGGTAGCGCCTATGAAAGTTAATTCGAACTAATGGCTGTTAGTTCGAATTAACTTTGTAGTGTAGACATACCCTAAGAGTGAAGCAATGTGGGTAAGCATACCATAGTGCCTGGTGTCAAATGCATAATGTAGCACTAGGCATCAGCCACCCCTTTGCTTCCCAGCTCTCCCAGGGCTTTCAGCTCACTTCTGCGCCACTAGAATGACAGACCTTGTTGGTACATGTGCCGGAGTTCCTTGATCTTGGCTTTCCATTGCAGGATGTCCCACTCATACCCCTTCTCATGCAAGGCTCGAGAAATGTGACTGTACGTGTCCCAGTTCCTATAGGTCACTTGCAGCTATGATTGAAGCGATTCTTCACTCCACACACTGATAAGATCCAAAAGCTCTGTGGTGCTCCAAGCAGGAGAGCGACTTGAGCGATGGCCATCCCTGTTTCCCTAAGATGACATGAGGACCACTACACAATGCGCCAGACACCAGGAAATGGATTTTAAATATCCCGGTGTTTGCAGATGGGGGGATTAGTTTACCTGTTTATGTGGCTACAGAGCAGCAGAGTTCAAAGTGCTGGCCAGAGTGGCTAATCAAGCATTGTGGGAAACATGCTGGAGTTCAATAAATTCAACAAAAAACGTACTGTGGTACACACTACATGATTGTCGACAATAAAGGAGGGGGGGAGACAAAAGTTCCTTGTGGAGGTGGAAGTATTTTTGTCACTAAAACTGGGTGTTGTTGCAACTTTTGTCATGTTGTACAGTGTGAACACTCTCTAGGTTTTGTTGCCAAAAAACCCTTTTTGGCAACAACATTTGCTAGTGTAGACGAGGCCTACCCTGGCTCTTTGTTAACAATAAAGAGAGGGGAAAAGAAAAAAGTCTCTGGTAGGGATAGAAGCTTTTTGTCACCAAAGCTGAGTGTTTTTCCCGACAAAAGTCACATTGCAGTGTGAATGCTCTCACTGTTTTGTCATCAAAAGGCAGTGTGTGGCAACAAAATTTGGTAGTGTAGACAAAGTCTACGACGTTTTGTTAAAAAAGTCAGATGTTAGCAAGCAGAGATAGCACAGGGGAGATTATTGGAGTTAAAATTACTTTCCTTTTTGACCCAAGCGATTATGCAGTATATGGAGTTTTGCAGATTGTTTCTGTTAGGGAGAAAAATTAATGCTGGAGTAAAGTATGTCTTTGATTCAATACTGTTTATTTACAAGACATGTATAAAGGGCTGTTTCCCTGAGCACAATGGGAGTCAAACAACAGGAGACAGTTTCTTTGTTCTGAATTCCAAGCCACTTTCAAGTCAGCAGGTTGCCCATAACCTCTCTTTTGGCTTTTTCTTAGGGTCATACTGCAAACACTTCTTTGGCTGTTTCTGGGGCTTCCCTGTTGCTTTATCTGTGTGCATCTGTATTGTTTCTGCCACTTCTGCCTTGGTAGCTTCTTGCATGTGAACATGCGCACACCCTCTCTGCAGCCCTCTCACACAGGCACACCTCAACATGCAAAATAATACCAACTCCCTGCATTTGCATTTAGCTTCTACTGAAAACCCTCTACCCATATAGCTCAGTTTCTGACTAGCCTTGCATGTAGCCTGTGTTTTGGGTGGTGGTTCCTAGTGTTTCAGCTATCATATTCCATACTGTTGCCTACCTGCTTCTTATATTTACCCAGAATGAAGGGCAAGAGGCAAACCCACAACTTCAACAAGGTTTCACTGCCCCCTAGCATAACCATATGTTTCCTAGAATATAGGGGGAATAAAGATTCTTTTTCAAGTGATGTCCCTGTGGGTGCGCCACTCTGGGTGCTGGTGCATCCTTGTGCCGGCCTCCGGAGATTTTTCCTGCAGTGCCCTTCTGTGCGTCACATGAACCGCGGTGTTTCCTCATGCCATTGATGTCAGTTAGGCACGCGCGCGGCACAGCCCCTCTGTTCCTTCTCTACCATCCTCGGCAGTAGATGGAGATCCTCTGACTTGCCCTCTCTTCACCTAAAAAAACACATCAAAATTAATTACATTTCCTCAGTTTTTACCTTATTTCCAAGTTTTGACCCCTTTCCTATCAGTTTGCTTAAAAAAACCCTTTTTCCTCAAAAAACAAAACAGGACAAAACAGTACTTCATTGTTTGTCACCTTGTTTCCCTATGCCTGCGGGCTCCCCAGGCTTTAAACGCTGCGGCTCCTGTCATGAGGCTATGCCAGACTCGGACAGCCATGCCTCCTGTATTAAGTGCCCCAGGGAGGCCCATATGACACAGAAGTATCTGCACTGCTCAGTCCTGACTGCTAGGGTATGGCAAGACCACGCCAATAGGCTGAAGACTTACTTATACAAAAAGTCACTTCAGCCCTCACGAGACAACTCTCCACACAGGAGCAAGGAAGCAGACAAACCAAGAGGTATGGTATGCCAGAAGTATGCCTCGTCTGAGAAGACAAAAGTGAAAACCCGGGTTTCTCTGGTCAAATTTCTGCCTCCGGCACCAACCTCATCTAGAGTGAGTATAGGCGATAAGCCCGGCACCTCTGGCACAGCACCATCTAACCATTTGGTGTCGCACAAGAGAACTCATTCTGAGCCCAGGCAGAAGTTGGCAGCAACGCCAGCACCACCGGAACTGCTTGCCATCGTGCTAACTAGATACCACAAGTCGGTGCTGAAAACAACACAAGAGACGGCACTGGATGCAGCACTTAAGAAACCCCGCACTTACATGGCACCATCTCCGGCACCATCTCCGACTCCATCACTGGCACCATTGGCACCGACCATGGTACAACCCAGCTTGGCACCACCACAGTATCAATATCACCCACCAACAAAAGGGCTGACTAAATATTTGTCACACCCAAAGGAATGGACTTCTTTTCTCACATCCACCATCTAACTCCCTGGTAGTGGACTCCATGGGTGCATCTAGACAGCACCCTTCTGTCGGAATAAGCTACAGAATTTACGCTACACAAATTGCATAGCTTATTCCGAATCTAAGTAGAAAGAGCTTATTTTGAAATTTGGCGTTGTCTAACCAGCGCCAAATTTCAAAATAAGGCAATATTCTGACAAATCCCTTAAACCTCGTGGAACGAGGGTTACAGGGATGCCAGAATAGCACGCCTGCTATTTCGGGAAATAGTCGGTGCTTTTAAAGACCCGGCGTTGCTATTTTGGGATACTTCCAGTGTCCTGAAATAGCAATGCAGTCTAGATCTACCATATCAGACACAAATTGAGGCAGCCTAACATTAGGTCCACTCCCCAGGATAAGGACCATAAGAGACTGGACATCCTGGTTAGAAAGGTGTACTTGTCGGCAACACTGCAACTAAGAGCCGCCAACTATGTTGCCATGCTTGCCAACTATGACTACATTAACTATTCTACATTTTATGAAGGATTCCTGGACAACATGATCATCTCTCTTTTACTCAACTTTGGGTTCCACATAAACTACCAGAAATCTATGCTCTAGCCCACACAAACTCTGGAATTCATAGAAGCACACATTGACACCACGTCAGCCATGGCAACACTACCTAGGCACAGATTCAAGGTCCCTCAAAGTCTCATAACTGCAGCACACACAACCCCAACTACAACAGTACATGAATGCCTCAAAATTCTGGATCATATGGCAACAACCACCTATGAGGTGAGATTGGCCAGACTACTCATGAGGAGCCTGCAAGGTTGGCTGGCTACTGTGTACACCGCCTCAAGGGACCCCCTCCTCAAAACTGTTACCGTACTTCCATGTGTCTGCAAGTCCCTGGACTGGTGGACAGCCCCTCACAATATATTATAGGGGGTATCTTTCCAACAACTGATCCCCATGGGATAACAACAGATGCATCCCTCACGGGATGGGGAACCCATCTGGGCCCCTATATAGTACAAGGTAAGTGATCATTCAATGAGCAAACACTCCACATCAACTTGATCAAACTCAGGGCAGTTCGTTATGCATGCCATCACTTCCTATCATACATAGCACACATGACAATCAACATCATGACAGACAATACCACGTGCATGTACTACATCAATAGGCAGGGTGGAGCCTGGTCTACCTTCCTATGTATAGAAGCATTGAAATTATGAGTTGGTGCATCACACACCATGTCACCCCTATTGCCATGTACCTCCTAGGAGTACTCAATGTGATGGCAGATAACGTCAGCCGCGTCTTCTCCGATCTCCAAGTGGGAGATAGAATATTGAGCTCTCCAAGAAGTATTTTGCAAATGGGGGCAACCAGAAATAGACCTGTTTGCAACCAAAGCCAATCGAAAGTGCCACTTATTCTGCTCCAGAGCAGCCCTGGGAGAGGGATCTCTAGGTTATGATTTTTCCCTGAAATGGGATGCACGCCTCCTATATGCATTCCCACCGCTTCCCTTGATTACAGAATAATTACGAAAATCAGACAGGACCGAGCCCGGATGATTCTCCTTGCACAGCCTGGTCGAGACAAACCTGGTTCCCTTACCTGCACAGATTAGTGATAGTGGATCCTCACATCTTTCCCCCACAATGCAACCTCCTCACTCAACATCACGGCAGAGTTCTCCATCCTGATCTAGAGAGACTTCACCTCCAGTCATGGCTCCAGAATGCCAAAACAGCTGCTCAGAGTAAAATAAATATTGATCAACAGTAGAAGAGAGTCCACTAGAAAAACCTACCTGAACAAGTGGATAAGATTCTCCAAATGGGTGAAACAGAACCACCCCATGCCACCCAACATCACGCCCATACCCATCATACTGGATTACCTTTTGGAATTATGAGAAGTGGGGCTCTCTTTCAGTACAGTAAAGGTTCATGCAGTGATGATAGCATCCTTCCACAGAACCGAAGACGACACTTCAATTTTTTTAAACACTTCCTTACATGTCTCCTGAATACTTTCCCATCGGTATGATCCCCAACTCTCCAACTGAATGACATCCTCAAGAGTTTAACTAAACCCCCCTTTGAGTCTCTAGCCACCTGTTCTTGGTTACACCTCTCCATGAAAGTGACCTTTTGGTAGCCATAACTTCCAGTAGGAGAGTTGGGGAGTTGGCACCACTAATGGTACACCTACCGTATATATTTACCATAGACAGAGTAACACTTCAACCTCATCCCAAATTCCTACCAAAGGTCCCATCGCCTTTCCACATTAAAAAACCTATACACTTACCTGTGTTCTGTCCCAACATACATTCCGATCCATCCCAGGCAGCACTACACACCTTGGACGTTCGGAGGGCACTCACTTTCTACCTAGATCAAACAAAACCATGGAGAAAATCAATGAGACTCTTCTTATCATTCGTAGAGTGATCCAACGGTCAAGCTGTCTCATTGCAGAGAATATCCAAATGGATCTTGTCATGCTACACTATTCACAAGAAACAACCACCAGATACCATCACTGCTCATTCTACTAGAGTGGTTGCCTCCACAACAGCCCTTCTCAAAAATGTGCCTTTAGAGGACATTTGCAAGACAGCCATTTGGTCATTTGATCACACCTTTGCCAAACACTATGCTCTTACCTTCACAATCACTCCATCTATGGCGGTCAGACAAGCGGTACTATCCTCAATCTCAGGGGCAGGGCTCAAAACCCTGAACACTGCTCTGTAGTCATGCATAGTGGAGCACCCACAGGGACATCACTCGAAGAAGAAAAGAGAGTTATTTACCCTGTGCAGTAATGGGGGTTCTTCAAGATGTGTCCCCCCATGGGTGCTCCACTATCCTCCTTCCTTCCCCTGATTTGGAGCCTCTTTCGGGACTAGAGCCAGGATAGAGAAGGAATGGAGGGGCTGTGCCACGCGTGCGCCTCACCAATACCAATGACATGAGGAGATGCCACAGCACATGTGTGGCACGGCAGGGCACTGCTGGAGAAATCTCCGGTTGCTGGTGAGGATGCACCAGCACCCATAGTGGAACACCCACGGGGACACACATCTCAAAGAACCCCTGTTATTGCACAAGGTGAGTAACTCTCTTTTCCTACAAAATACTATAAATCTTAGGCCACTTAAAAGACATACCTGGATTGATATTATGTCAACAAGACAGAAAATTCATTTGAGGAAAACTGAAGTTTTAAAAGACTGTTTTTCTGGGGGCAACAGTTTGGTTAGACCTCACAACAGTAAAGCCAAACTCATGGGAATGCTACTATAGAAACAAAAGACTCTTGAATGTAAACAATTAATCTCAGATATCTTAAATTTCAATGGTGGTGGCTAAGAATATAAGAATATCAAATGTGACATTAATACATGTTTATGGACTATAATGATAGGTTTGAATAATACTCATTATCACCTGTTTGCTAAAACCAGTCCATTTTATTAATTATTGGGAAATAACTGTACTGTGACCATGCATCCCACATTCATCAGGAGAAGAAGAAATCTAAAGCAACTTGGAAAGATTTTAGTGTAAATGAATGGTTGTGTGGAGAACACCCAGAATAGGAGTATGTTTTCTCCCTCAGTCTAGAATATGTTTTTGTGTTCTTGGAACCTGCCATAAAGGAGGCAGACATGCTCCCAGTGGTTATCTTGGATCATGCTCCTATTTAATTAAATATCTAAATTGCAAATGTAAACCCTTCCTAATAATTATGGGAACAGTTAGCCATATGTACTGTACTTACCATCTGTTGTCCTCAAACACTTTCCTAACATTAACTAAGCACTTTTCAGAACATGCTGTGAGCTAATTATCATCATTCCTTTTTTTACTGATAGGGATGGTTAAAAAGAAAGGTTAAATTACTTCCCCCAGCTGATGGAATAAGAGTCTAATTTATGATTAGAACTCAGGTCTTGTCTATACATCAAGCTAGTTCACAGCAAGCCAGGACATGGATCTACAGTGCAATAGCTTGCTGCATACCTACGGCTTGTGTGGACTCTACTACCATCCACTAAATCCTCTTAATTTGCAGTGCACAGTAACATGATCCACATGGCCAGTTAATACATGGGAAGCTAGTGTGCTGTAGATTCACATCCTGCACTGCCGTGCACTCATTCACTGTGTAGACAAGCCCTAAGGCTTCCTTATTTATACTTATACTACAAATTCACTGCCCTGTATAAGACAACCACTTTGTTCAAGCCCACACTCCTCCCTCAGCCTCCCCCATTCAGCATGGCTACCCGAGTCCTGGGGATGGCTGGGTTTCATCCCCTGGAGAAGCTGGGATCGTAGGCTGTCCACACTCTGGGGCCAACAGGGCTGCACACCACACATCTTCCAGAGCTGGGGGAGAGCCACCCTCCCATGCTTTGGGGAAAGCTGGGGCCATGTGCCATCCAGAGAACCCTGTAAATCGGAGTGGGGAACCTCAGGCCTGGGGGCTGGATTTGGTCCCCAGCTTGCCTGGATCCAGCCCCTGAGGCTCAGGTCCTTCCCCCAGCATTCGGGAGCCTGCATTGGCACTCCAGCTTTCTCCTCCTCCCCCTTCCCCCCACTGCCCTACTGCAGGGCTGGAGCACATAAAATCTACTAGGCTGGGGGCCCCCCAAGCTTTGGTGTGCGAGGGTAATGTGGGGAGTGTCTTTTCTCCTTTTCTGTCAGGGGCCACATCAGTGAGGGGTCCTTTTTTTGTTTTGTGTTTTTTTGCGGGAGGGAGGGGTTGTTTTCATTTGTGTGCAATCCCCAACTGATTTTTCTGTGGGTGAGTGGCCCCTGACTAAAAAAAGGTTCCCCACCCCTGCTGTAAATCCATGGATATCCGCTTTTTACTCGCAGGTATCCACATCTGCAAATACAGATGCAGATAGTTGTGGCTCATTTTTGCAGATATGGATGCAGATACAAATTTTGTATCTAGAACCCTGCAAATTTGCGGATAGCCGCTCTATAGCCGCATGTATCTGCATCTTGGATATGGATTTGGATAAAAGCAGGTCATTTTTGCAGATACAGATGCAGATGTGGATACAAAATTTTGTATCCATGCAGGGCTCTTGCCATCTGCCCTCCCCATGCTCCAGGGACTGGGGAAGGTTGAGACTCCATGCCTCCTATAGGGTGTGGTTCACCTTGATTAGTGATGAGAAGGTGAGAGTACCTGAAGGGGAAATGATTTATTGTAATGAGAGAGTCATGGCAGACCTTAGGTATTCTCACCTTTTCATCACTAGTCAAGGTGAGCCACATCCATCATGATTTAATTAGTACTGATGTTACATTTCCATCTCTGTATCCCTGTTTTTCTTTCACTTCAAGCATCTGAGGAAGTGATTTGTATTTCACAAAAGCTTTACAAAGCCCTGGCTGGGTTGATTTAGTTGGGATTGGTCCTGCTTTGGGCGGGGGGCTGGACTTGATGACCTCCTGAGGTCTCTTCCAGCCCTATGATTCTAAAGTTTATGCCCTAATAAACTGGTTCATCTGTAAGGTGCCAAAATCCATAGATATATCTATAAAACGTCCTCCCCTTCCTCTCCATTCTGCATCACTTTAGTTCATTTGATTTTCAATTGTGACTCCTAAAGGAGGGCTACATTCTGCCTAGCCTTGGGTGGGAGCAAACAGTAGCAGAAGGAACAAGAAACTTGCTCCATTTTATGCACAGCCCTTGCAAAGACTGGATAGAATTGCAATACCTGTGCCCACAGGGGCACAGGGACTGCTTCCTTGCTATTCCCACAGGGTGCACATTTTCCCCAGTGGGTGGGGTATGGCAGAGCTGTAAGTAGGCAGAGTCATGACTGCAACTTCATTCATGCACAGGCCAGCAGAACTGACAGGCCTTTCAGGGTTGATAGAGGATGCTGCAAACCTTGAAGGTACATCAGAGGTGGGCAAAGGGGCCTTCGTGGGTCAAATCCAGCCTGCCATGCCAGTGGATCCAGCCCGAGGCCACCCTGCCACTTCCCCGCCTCCAGGCCAATCGAGACCTGGGGACGGGGGAGCGTGTGAAGTCTCCTCTCCTCTGCCAAGGGCGCACGGCAGCTAGAGAGAAATGCTGGCTGTTTTAAAACTGCCAGCGTTTCTCTCTAGCTGCCTTGTGCCCCTGGCAGGTCGGGGGTAGGAGGTGAGAGACTTTGCATGCTCCCCCAACCCCAGGTCCTGATTGGCCTGGGGGCAAGGGGAGCACATGAGGTCTCCTCCCATTGCAGCACCTAGAGGGAACTGCTATCTGTTTAAAAACAGCTGGCGATTCTCTCTGGGCAGCGGGAGGGGGGAAGACTTCATGCGCTTGCCCACCCCCAGGCCAATCAGGGTCTGTGGGGGTGGGAGGGAAGGGGAAGGAAGCCCGAGAAGTCTCCTGGCCCCGCCCTTCCACCAAAGGTCCTGCCCCTTCTGGAGTGGCCTGGGGCTACTTCAGAAATTTATGAAGTGGCCCCTTTTTAAAAATTATTGCCCATCCCTGAGGTACGTAGTAGTGTGAGGACTCCACCATGCAGCTCTGTTACTTGGCCATGTCCAAATGGTTCAGCTGATCCCTTAGCCTTTACCCATTGATAAATATGGCTTAGTTATTGCTGGTGTTGGAAAAGTAGAATTAACAGTTCAAGTATTGTGTGTTAATTAAAACGAGGCTATGTTTTATTGAAAGTTCAGGACATTCTGTAGCACAATGGGGTCTCTGTATGTGACTGGAACCCTTCGATGCTACTGTAATACAAATCACACATATTAAAAGTAAAATTGTGAGGAAAGTCAATAACCTGAAGCTCTACTATAATGAGACGTTTCCTGCTCAAACTAAGGACTGTTTTTGGCTTTCAGACACTTCAGTTATATCATCTTTGTTAGTCAGACAATTGATACATTGTGTCCATTCTACTTGCTACCTAGTCATCTAGTAAATTATTACCTATTGTATTTTAAAAGTGTGTTGTTGTTGTTTTGTAATATGTATTTACAGATTTTGTTTAGCACCTATTACAGCAGCACCTAAACAAGCACCCAAAATTTTCAAAGTCTACATCTAATACTCATGAATCAGACAACTTAAAATGCCTACATTTATAGTCACCAGAACATCAGGACTCAGACTGTGATTGCAAGTTACTAGAAAAAGTCTTCAGCTAGCACTAGACATACAAAATTAGTTTAAACTAGGTAGAATTAAAATACTGAGCATGGCAAAATAAGGAGAAAAGTTTGTAATCTCTGATAGCAACCCTCTTAACTGACACAGAATAGCTGAATACAGCATGGTATAAGTTTGCAATAAGATAGAGGTTCACCTAAGGAGGGAAACTTTCATATTATCTCAATATTTTTCTATTTTTAAATACTTGGAATGTGCTCGTATTTCAATGATGGTAGTTATATACATACCTAGAGTGAGAGAATTGTGTTTTCAGCTATAAATTCAGGTATTTGCACATAAATCAAAGTGGTTCTCATACCTGTACCCTTCATGAAAATACTTTTATTAAAAACAATTCCATAACAATATTTATTGCAAATACTGCAGCTTCTGCTTCAGTGATTATAAACTGCCAGTCACTTATGAAATACAGTACTATAACAGTCCCTTGCAGAACGAAACAATACATTCAAATTATGAAAACTTTGTTTATTCTACAAAGCTGCAACAAGTGCTTAAACGAGATTCACAAAGTCACTTCACTCATGACCTGTCCTCCTGCAGGAAAAGATACTAACTGCAGTTTTATGGGCAAAGAGCTAGTGATGGTTAATCTTGTCTGTTCTTCTTTGAGTGATGGTCCCTATTGTATTCTACTGTGGGTCAAGAATGCACACCACTGAATATTATAACTTTTCCTATGCCAGTTTGACTCTATTTATTCTGTTTTTCTTCTCTCTAGATTTCTAATGACCAACAAGTTCTATACAGGCTCTGCTCGAAACTGGTTTACTTTAGATTCTGTTGAGATTGTGCACGACAACCAAAAGACCGCTAAATTTAATGTCTCTATCATCTCTGCTCCTGCGGAGTATTCATTTCACTGTCAGCTGGTGGGGACCAGCAGTCTCTATGGTGCAAAGCTGATTCCAGCCAACAATGAAGCAAAGAGCTGGGATGTTTACCTTTCAGAGTTCCAAGTGAGTACATATTGCCATTTCAGAGGCAGTTCTGGGAATGGTTACTTGCTAGAGTAGGTGTTGAACAGCATGAATTCATAACACCTGCACTTATATTTCAACTTTAAGGAAAAATAAGAAGTATGGTATTTGCTCACTACAGGTGCTATTCAACTGGGGAACGAGAGAGCAGGCAGCTTTTGAACACTAACATGAGAACAGCTGAAAAACAAACCTTATAAAGCCATCCCCAGAAAGGGAGAAAAACTAATAAACACTAACACATTCAATTGGTGTGAAGGGACTCGGGGAAGATATATTGTAAAATGAGGCCCTACACCACCCTAAATTATCTGGGTGGGACAAAAAAGCAATCTATCTCTCACTGCCTCCAGCATCACCCCGGGGAACAGCCTAGGTGTGGTTCCCCACTTGTAGGAAGGGGTGGGACATCAGTAACTCAAGGAGACTCATCTAGAGAGGCTACATCAGCATGGCTTTTCCTGCTGAGTCCCTAGAAAACTCTGGGATGGGCTCTAAGGCTGCTACTAAGTTACTCTCCCTCTTGAGGGACATCACAGCTACCAGTGAGACCCCACGACTGAGCCTCAACACTGGGGATTATGGCAATGAAGTTTCTAAATTGCCTCGTCCTCTCGTCATGGTGCCTCCTCCCCAGTTGTTTCATTTATCCATGTCAGATCTGTTTGCGAGGTGCAGTGCTACCACCCAGCTACCAGAGAAACTCCCAATAAGTAGGGTTGTCAATGGCCTAATCACACAAACCCAAACATCCCAGCCCTGTCTCTGCTCAACCCCTTCTCCAAGGCCCTCCCCACCCCCTCCATCACTCATTCTCTCTCACCCTTGCTCTCACTGGGCTGCAGCAGGGGGTTGGTAAGCAGGAAGACATGTGGGCTCTCAGCTGGGACCAAGGGGTTTGGAGTGTGGGAAGGGGCTCTGGGCTGAGCCTGGGCATGGGGTTAAGTGGCTCAGGGCTAGGGCACAGGGTACTTTGTGAAATGAAAGCTCTTTGTTGTTTTTAAAGCTGCATTCAGGCTTCTCATTTTTCTTCAGTGTCTGTCATACTGGTTAGTACAGGTTGCACCTCCCTGGTCTGGCACCACTGGGACCTGACCAGTCCCGAATGAGGGGATTTGCCAGACCAGGGGAGATTCCCTGCCACTGGCTCCCCAGCTTGCTGCTGGCTACACTTCCTGCCCCCTCAGGTCACCCTGCCACCAGTCCTGGCCAGGATGCCTGCCACTAGCCCTACCTTGGCTGGCTGCTAGGCAGCCCCATTCCCCCTGGCTGGGCTGTTACAATCCTGGGTTCCCCTGTCAGTCTGCTGTGACCCCGGATTCCTTGCCCGTCTGCTGATTTGCCACAGCACTGGGTCCTCTGCTGAGGTGCCATGGCCCCAGCCCTGGCTCCACTGCCGTGCTGCTGCCAACCCCACCAGGCTCCCAGCCCAGCAGTGTTCCCAGCTGCTGGCCCTTCTGCTGCCTGACTCCTAGCCACAGGGGCTCTCTGGCCCAGGAACACAGATTTTGCCAGATCAGAAAGTCCCGGTTTATGGAGGTGCAACCTGGAGCCCTTTTTGCTGCTCAGGGCAAATGTCCAAAAACCCCAAAACCAGGACTTTTAAGATTTACAAGGCTAAACTATTTCAAGCCTCAGCATTTATAAGTTACTCTCGAGGGTATCCATCCCTAGTCTTTGTGAAGGATTTGATAAAGGTCAAATGATTAGGAAACTCCATTTAAAATACACAATACACTGCACACAATACAATTTCATTTTAAAAATAAAAATCAGTAAATAGAGAATAGGCAACCCTGTAACAATGATACTAACTGAAGCACTAGAATTAAAGCCTACAGAGGGTTGGAATCCTTATAAAAAGATTTATATAAAAACAACTAACTAAGGATTATATATATATGTATTTTTAACTTCTACACAGGTGGCAAATCTGCAGGGAGTAGCATCTTTATTTGCCAGCTGGGATCCAACAACACCCCCATCATAAAGATCAAATATCAGAAAAGCAATAAGAGAATCTGGACTAAACTACAGTAGTTTCCTAAGTAAACATAGCATTTCAAGAATGTATAATTAAAGCTCCCACCTAAAGGTTTGCTAGGCATAATCCTGGTTGAATAAGGAATACTACTATCACATAAAATAAAATTCAGTCTTCCTGGCTGTTGCTCCAACGAACATAATTGTCCTAATAAAAGCAGATCCCTCCATTAAGTATTTCCAATTGTCCTGTGAAAATGGCAACTAGCATGTGTTGTTTCACAGAAACTCAATCAGTTAAGAACCAAAATGACATGAAGGCTCATCTGTGGGTGTTTTTTTCAATGAACCTTTCAAATCGTGTTTCATGGCTCCCATTCCAGCTTTGGTGTGATGTCTAAACAGTGGCTTAATGGTGAAATGCCCTAGCAAATGCATCATTTACTAAAGCTGTGTACAAACTCAGCCTCCCAACCCAAATGTTTGTTTCCCATAATCCTGCTTGAGTCAGAAACATATAATTGGATATAGCGCAAAGCAGTCAGTATTATAACTACTGTGGTAAAAACACATAAAAAGGCCCAAGTACACTGGTACCTCCAAAAATGTCTTTACCTCCATAGCAGACAAAACACTCCTTGCCTGCTCTAATTTTGCAGATCATGCAGAACTGCACTAACCAGCATTTTGGCAAGTCATTGTAGTAGCTGAATGAGAAACAGCACATACGCATTTCCAAATAGTCTGGGTTGCAAAGGCTTGCAATTCAAGCTGTCTCTTAAAGTTGTGAACTATTTTATTTATTTTCACTAAGTAATTCTTTTATACATTTGTGCAATTTCATTAACAATTAATAAAGAGGGTCATGGGAAAAATAAAGCAGAAATGGTTTCTCTAGGGGACACTCCACTCTGATTAACTGGGGACACAAAAGGCAAACGGACAAAAAGGACAAAGACTTCATTCTTACTAGCTGGAAATCCAACTGATGTCTTCATATGAAAACCTAGGTATTTCCAGTACAAACACCATGTTACTACCACAACATCACACCATAGCTCATGGTAGTTCAATGAATGGTAGGATGTGTTTCCCCCTGTAATGTCCTTTTTGCTATTTCTGTGGTAAGTTTGTACCTCAGAATTACAAACATAGAGAGCTAAGGAGCAAAATATATTTGGAATTCTGCTTTCTTGGTATATGTGCCTAGTGGGAAAAGGTGATTCCAACAATTAACTTTCACAAGTAGTGCCAGCTCTTGTGATTTTTATTACAAACCTCATGATATTTGGTGTTTTCCTTAAAGGCCTATCTCTGGGTATGTCTACACTAGCCCCCTAGTTCGAACTAGGGAGGCTAATGTAGGCATTCGAAGTTGCAAATCAAACCTGGGATTTAAATATCCCACGCTTGATTTGCATCTTCCCGGACAGTCGCCATTTTTGAAATTTACAAGTCCGGACTAACTGCCCGCGTCTACATGCGGCAGGGACCCGGTATTTCCAATTAAAGCCCTAAATCGAACTACCTGTTATTCCTCCTGCAAGGAGGTTTACCAGGTAGTTCGATTTAGGGCTTTAATTCGAAATACCGGGTCCCAGCCGCTGTAGACGGCAGTTAGTCCGACTTGTAAATTTCAAAAATGGCGACCAATCGGAAAGATGCAATCAGCGCGGGATATTTAAATCCCGGGCTTGATTTGCAAGTTCGAATGCCTACATTAGCCTCCCTAGTTCGAACTAGGGGGCTAGTGTAGACATTCCCTCCCAGAGTCACGTGAGAACCTCAGCTCTTTCTTTTTTTTCTCCCCTTCTCATCAAGTAAGTTAATAGCTTTCAGAATTGAGGGCAAAAGCTTAAAACACTCTTTAATACTCAAACACTGAAAAGATAAATAGAAAGAATAATAATATATTATTTTTTAAATGTCATAATTTTTAAGCCAATTTCATGGTTTTGGGAGCCAGACTTATGATTTTTGAACATTTAGGTTGGCAGATCTGAAATAGTTAAGTTACATTGGTCTCATGCCTTCCTTGGAATTTTACCTTTACAATATTCCCAAGTCTCTGAAGTTTGGAAGCAGAGCGTCCTTTTTGTAAAACAAGTAACTGTCATGCATCTAAAACTTCCTGGAAGGACAGAGAAATTGAAAAAATCTTGCTGAAAAGGAGTTGGTGTTCACTCCTCTTCAATGGGAATTAAAGGCACACAGTATTTTGCAGGCCTGGATTTTGTAGTGAATATACAGATCTTAAAAGTAGGTTTTGTTGGATAAATTCATTTGGGATCACCTATTTTTGTTCTTGTTCTCAGATTCAAGGCTTCAATATTAAAAGTAACCTGTTTTCCTATGCAAGTGACTGTACATCTTTCTTCTCTCCGGGAATCTGGATGGGCTTGGTGACATCAATAGTTTTATTATGGATCTTGACCTATGGAATCCACATGATCATGCAGCTCACAACAAACAGTAGATTTGATGATCCCAAAAGCCAACCTCTGTCAGTTCCTCAAACAGAATAGCAGTGCATTGTTTTGCCATTGCTTAAATGTTCCTTCTTTGTAAGGTTAAGATTTTGTTACTATTTTTAGTGAAAGTCAGGGACAAGTCATAGGCAATAAACAAACAATCACAGAAGCCCACGACCTGGCTGTGACTTCTACTAAAAATAAGGGGTGGGGACTGACTGCCTGGGAGGTGGAGGGGAGGAACAGATAATCCAAGCCACATGGAGGTGGGGGCTGAAGCTGAAGAAGTCGTGGAGGTTCATTAAAATCATGGAATGTGAGAACCTCCATGACTAAAGTATACCTTACTTAGTAGTGATGTGTGATTTTTATGTTCTTTTCACTTTATAGAGAATGTACACTGAGCAGTTAGGGTGATGGAAAGGGCTAGTAAAACTCCTGAAATCTGGACAAATGGAATCCTTCATGAACAAGGGGACCTTACTCTTGGCAACACCATTCTGCCAGCTGTTATCTGTTTGTTCACAGCTGTCTGAGTCTACACTGTGCATTAAAAAACACCAGCATAGAGTCTCACAGCTCAGATCAGCTGACTCTGGCTTGCAGGGTTTGAGCTACAGGGCTAAAAGTTGCAGTGTAGATTAGTGGACTTGGGGCAGGAGCCCATGCTCGAGGCCTTACTAGGTGGAGCCCAGGCTCCAACCCAAGCCCCAGCGTCCACATTGCAGTTTTATAGCCTCATAGCCCAAGACGCATAAGCTTGAGTCAGCTAACCCAGGCCAGCCACGGGTCTTTTATCCCACTGTGAACGTATCTATAGGGACTTGAGGTGAAGCCAGTGGCAGTCATGACTCTAACCAACCATTAGAAAAATCAGTAAAAACATCCAGCAGAGTCATTAAATTATGACATTAAAAAGAAATTAGTGGATTAGCACCATCATTCTTTGTGGTGGTTTTGATGTCACTTGTATAATAGTAAATGCTGATTCCCCATTATATGTAAACTTTTGTAACCCTGGACTATGTCATATGATGGAAGCCAAGAAATAAAGAACAATCTCTTACTAGCATTTCTGTGTTTCACACCTTTATTATATTGACTAAGAAGTAAGCTAAATTTCTGGCAAAAGAGTGGAAAATGAATACAAGGAAATGAAAGAAGAAGTTGCAGTGCTTACAGATTTTCTTAGAAACAAATGGCATTGGAGAAAAATTGAAGAGGGTGAGATTCTCCACACTGGCTCATCAACTCAGAGACCTACAATAAATTCTCACAGGAGCAAAAGGGGACTGACTGTAAATTGTCATTCAAAATTTAGGAGTATAATATGCTTTGTTTCAGGAGATTATCCCTTGAGGAATGGACATTTTCTTTGCAAGAAACAGGCTCCCTGGTGACACCTCTGAAAATTGAAAGTAACTTTTTTTAAAGCAAATTCATATGAATTTGGACTATTTAGAGACAAAATTATTGACGATATAACAGGCATGGTGAAGCAAGATTATTATGAAAATAGACAATGTGCGCAAACAAGTTTGTTGTGCTTTTTACCTAAAATCAACAAGAGGTTGGCATAGACTGCTCTGCCCAGGTCAGTTATTATGGGGGCCTATGCAGCAGTGTAGAGTATGTCTACACAGCAGGGCAATTGCGTAAAAAACTTTTCCGTTAAAAGTATTTGCGCAAAATCATGCCAGTCTAGACGCAGCCATGGAGAAAACATACAGCTTCCAGTGATATGAGAATTCATCCCTAAGGGAACAAGTACTGCACTTCAAGCCCTTCAGTTTCTTCAATCACTAGGTGGTGCCTTCCCAAACACAGCAATGGCACACAGGATCTTCCTGACAATCCCAGGCACTGTGACTTCAGGGAAGCAAAGTTTTTCCAAATTAAAAATTATTAAAAACTACATACAGACAACCATGTCTTGAGAGAGCCTGGGTGGACTAGCCATTCTGTCCATTGAGAAGGAAATAGCATCAAACCTGGATTATCATGATCTGACAGCAGAATTTGCTGCAAGAAAGTCCTGGAAGGTGGATTTCAGAATGTAGACGGTGTGACGCTGATCTTGGTCTGTTTTTAATTATATGCACTGTGTTATAATTATAAAAAGAACTACAATATAACATTATCATTATATAGCTGGGTGTTCTCAATATTTAACCTGCCTTGGATGTTCACTGTAACCAGATTTCATCTGTATAAAAAATATTAAGGGGGGGTCTCACACAGATTACTTGCCCCAGGCCCTATACCCTACTAGGTCAGTTATTATGGGGACCTATGCATTCACAGTTCCCTGGAACATCTCCGAGGCTGGCATAGGTAATAAGAAAATTGCAGCAATATAGTATATCTGATGGCAACATTAATCATAGAATCATAGAACACTAGAACTGGAAGGGAACTTGAGAGATCATCAAGTCCAGTTCCCTGCCCTCACGGCAGGACCAAACATGAAGAAGCAACTTTTTTTTGCCAACTGACTATCAGGTCAGTAAAATCAGAGGCATGTTAGGTACATCCCAGGCTTACGCATTTCTGGTTGCGTAAAACAGCTTAGCGCTGATTCATGCTGTTTCCACTTACTTGTCAAAACATGTCCATTTTGGCATGCCTCCAAGAAATGAAAAAGGTTAGACATGTCTGGACGACAAGAGCACTTGAAACACGATCCAAAGCTCATTGAAGTCAATGGAAGTTTTTCTGCAGATATTAATAAGTACTAAATCAAATCATTAGAAAGTTTGAAAGATAAAGGTGGAATATAAACAGGTAACTTTTTAAAAAATAATAGAAATGAGTTTGTCTTTAAAATTTGTAAATAGTTGAAGTTGAAGTAAAAAAGTTAGAAAGCAGAAGAATATTTTAATTATAAAAAGATAATTATACTAATAATCCATTTTTTAAAATTACAGTATCAAAAGAAGTCAACGAATAAAAATATTAAAGGAGAAGGCAGTGTGTCCTATTGGCTAGAGCGCATGCTAAAACTCAGGAGAACTACATTCTTTTCTTGGCTCTGCCACTGGCTTTCGCTAATCATTATTTCTGTTTTGTAGATGGGAAGCCAAGCCAGAGAAGTGAAATGTCTTAACACTTCTCTGTCTTGACCTTCCCATCTGTAAAACAGAAATAATTATACTGGCCTATTTTGAGAGCCATGGATGACAAATGCCATATTTATGATTAAAAATAAAACAGAGGGCTCTGATTCTAACACTAAGCTAGGAGGAGAGGTAGATACGCTGGAGGGCAGGGATAGAGTTCAGACTGACTTAGACAAATTGGAGGATTGGGCCACAAGAAATCTGATGAGGTTCAACAAGGACAAGTGTAGAGTCCTGCACTTGGGATGGAAGAATCCCAAGCATTGTTACAGGCTGGGGACCAACTGGCTAAGTAGCAGTTCTGTAGAAAAGGACCTGGGGGTTACAGTGGATGAGAAGCTGGACATGAGTCAACAGTGTGCCCTTGTAGCCAAGAAGGCTAATGGCATATTAGGTTGCATTAAGAGGAGCATTGCCAGTCGATCCAGAGATGTAATTATTCCTCTTTACTCGGCTCTGGTGAGGCCACATCTGGAGTATTGTGTCCAGTTCTGGGCCCCCAATTACAGGAAGGATGTGGATGCATTGGAGAGGGTCCAGCAGAGGGCAACCAAAATGATTAGGGGGGCTGGAGCATATGACCTATGAGGAGAGGCTGAGGGAGTTGGGTCTATTTAGTCTCCAGAAGAGAAGAGTGAGGGGGGATTTGATAGCAGCCTTCAACTTCCTGAAGGGAGGTTCCAAAGAGGCTGGAGAAAGGCTGTTCACAGTAGTGATGGATGGCAGAACAAGGAACAATGGTCTCAAGTTGCGGTGGGAGAGGTCCAGGTTGGATATTAGGACAAACTATTTCACTAGGAGGGTGTTGAAGCACTAGAATGGGTTTTGCTAGGGAAGTAGTGGAGTCTCCATCCCTAGAGGTGTTTAAATCTCGGCTTGACAAAGCTCTGGCTGGGTTGATTTAATTGGGATTAGCCCTGCCTTGGGCAGGGGGCTGGACTTGATGGTTTTCTAAGATCTCTTTCAGCTCTATGATTCTATGATTCTAGAAATAGAGTTAAATTTTTTGAAAAATAGCAGTTAAGAGTAGGGAAGATCCACAGTCTTGATCCTCTGCTAGATTCTATGTATGTTTCCTTGATCTCCTGCCTGACAAGAGTCTTGACATGTTAAAGTCACTTGCAAAGGCCACCCTTCCTTTTATGCTCAGGAAAGGCCTAACATCAATTAAACCAGGAAGAAATGCCACACCATGTTCCAATTACTAGCCAATTTCATATTAAGAATGATGTGAAATTACTGTCAGGTGTTCTGGCAATGAAACCGGAGAAAGCTTTAGGCTCTATCCTGCATTCAGATCAAGCAGGGTTTGCCAGAGACCACTGTGGCTTTGATAGCCTTTGACAACTTATTGATAGTGTAGCAGTGAAATAGCATCATCCCAAACCAACAGGCCATTTTGACCTTGGTTAGAAAAGGCCTTTGATAGGATGAACTGGAAGTATATGTTTTAAACCCTCCCAAAAAAATGGATTTGGATCCAACTTCAATCCCTTATCCAAATGTAATATTCACATCCAGCCTCCCACAGCCAACAATGTAACCTTTGAAACTTTCAGTGTCTTCAGGGGTACAAAGCAAGAGTGCCTGCTGTCTCCATTACATTTTGATTTGGCTCTTGAGCCCTGGCAGTAGCTGTACTGGTTCCTCCAGATATTAGAGGCATATTTGCTGGTTCCACACACTATAAAGTGGTGACCAGAGGCCCTTTTCTGTATGTCCAAACTAGAAACCACTATTCCAAGCCTTTTATCACTGTTTCAAAAATTCAGCACAGCATCTGGTTACAAAATACATTGGGGAAAAAATCAGAACTTTGGAAATTGCACAGTTGTCATGTAGTAGGGCTTTTTGGGGGGTAATTTCCATAAGCAAACTGAAGTTATTAAGTACCTAGGTAGAAAAGTACCAAGAAACATTAACAAACTAGTGAAGATAAACTTAGATCCTATACTCTCACAAATAACCAAATAGGTGGCATCCTCTCACACTGAACCTCTGGGGAAGGGCTAATACAATAAAAATGAATATTTTACTTAGGCTCCTCTATAATCTAAGCAATCTATCTCTTCATATCTCTCCATCACATTTTTAGACAAGAATAGAGACGAGGTATTCTGACCTGTCTGAATTAGCAACAGAAGAAGGAATAACATATCATCAAAGGGAGTAATTATGTCACTTCAAAGAAATTTGGACCCTATTTCTTGATATATTTATCTAAAGAATGCAGAGAGAGCTCAAATATCAGAGGGGTAGCCGTGTTAGTCTGAATCTGCAAAAGCGGCGAGGAGTCCTGTGGCACCTTATAGACTAACAGAAGTGTTGGAGCATAAGCTTTCGTGGGCAAAGACCCACTTCGTCAGATGCATGTAGTGGAAATTTCCAGAGGCAGGTATAAATATGCAGGCCAGAATCAGGCTAGAGATAACAAGGTGACTCCAATCAGGGAGGATGAGGCCCACTTCTAGTAGCTGATCTAGAGGTGTGAATACCAAGAGAGGTACTGAGATAGCTCAAATAATGCCAGACTTCCATGTCACCTGACCTTTCTGCCTTTTCCCTCCTTTCTTCTTCCGCCCTGCCTCCTCTTCATTTTTAGCCCCACACTACTATGTTACCTCTGTTTAATAGTGTTTGATTTTGCATTTTCTAGTCTTGCATATGACAAGTTGTAAAGTTGTGTAACTGTATAATCTGATAGGTGCAATGTGTGATACCCCACACAAGAACTGCAGAGGTAAATTAGGCCAATTAGCTTATAGGAACCACTTGAAAGAAAGCTAGGATGTGCTAATGCCTAACTGGATGAAGTCCGGTGGGGGTTGGGGAGGTAGGGAGTCACCGCAAATTTGCGAGGGACTGGGTTTATGAAGTCAGAAAGTTGGCAACAGAAAGAGGACTGCGGGGAAGTAGTCAGCACTAACAGGGAGGTGTATTTAAGACTACAGGATTGAAAGGTCTGTAGTTATTCCCTAGCAGGAGGGAGTTTGAGTTGGTATACCTGGGAGGGAACCAGAAGCTATAAGGAGACTAGAGAAGGAGCAACAGAATCTGAGGAAGTTGCCAGGCAGAAGGTCCTTGGACTGGAACCCATGGTAATAGGTAGGCCTGGTTCCCCTACTGGCCACATTGTCAGTGCTGTGCTGGAGAAAACTATCTGAGGGTACGTCTACACAGCAGTGTTATTTTGGAATGACTGACGTTATTTTGAAATAACAAAATGCGTGTCTACACTGCAAGCCATTATTTTGAAATAATGTCAAGATGGAGGACTTCTTACTCTGACTCCCGTAACCCTCATTTCATGAGGAGTAAGGGCAGTCGAAGGAAGCGTATTCTTTCTTTGACTTCCTGCTGTGAAGACAGCGCCAAAAGCAGAATTAAACTATTTCGATTTCAGCTATGCAATTGACGTAGCTGAAGTTGCGTATTTTAATTTGATTTTTGCCCTGCTGTGTACACATACCCTGAGACTATCTGTGCAGAAGGACTTTGGTACCTTGTGGAAAAGCAAAGCACATAGCTCTGGTCCATTCTAGGAAGTTATTTCAAAATAACTCCCCTTATTTCAAAATAACAAGCGGCACATCCACACTACCACACACAGTTGGTGCAGTCCTAGCAGTGTCCCTGTCACAGTAACATAGACATGCTGTAATTCACTTCCTTTTTTTGGCACTTTTTATTGTTTTTTCCTTATGAAAGTCAATAAAAAATAGAACTAAAATAGTAACTGAGTAGGATTACTCGCACGCTGAAAGTTAAGCACATGGTAGAGGAAGACCTGTCAGCTCATCGGCTTCCCATCTTTTCTGGCAAGAGGACTCTCATTGCAGCTGTAAGTTCCCCTTTTCCCTCTGGGTGGAGTGTGAGATAAATAATATTGAAATGAACAAGCTAGCTTATTGGTGGGCATCACTAAGCTATGACAGGACAGTCAAGACACGGTCAACGCCCATCCTGTTTCTGACTGGAGGCCAGTAGTCACTTCAGTGAGAAGATACCGGGCAGCAGCTTGCATGCAGATGGTCAGTGTTACTGTAGGTCAGTGTTTCCCAAATGGTGTTGTGCAGAACCCCGGGGTTCCGCAAAGTGAAAATAAGGGTTCAGCGGAAGTTTCTCGGATTACATTTTGGGGCAGCTTATGTCAAGAATATTCAGCTTTATCAAGATGTGCAATTAATCAGTTGTTACCCTTTGCCAGCACATACTTGTGCAAAACTAGGTTCTCAAACTGTGCAGCAACAAAAACGAAATACAGAAAGCGACTGAATGCCGCGCCAGATATGTTAATCCAACTTTCCAGTATTAAACCAAATATAAAAAGAATTTGCCAAGAAAAGAAAAACCACTCCTTGCATTGAAAACTGCCAATATAATCCATATTAGTCTGAGCTTTATTTTTGTACAAATGTGATTTGTTTTAAAATATGTGCAATTAAATTAAATGTTGATCTCATGTCCTTGTTTAGTATTTGTTTAGTATCCTTACTTATTTGTGGTCTACTTTTTCAGCTCCACATATAAGACTGTTATTAGGAGTTCCGCAAAATTCTTTTGCGTTTAAAAGGGTCCTGTGGCCAAATAAAATTGGGAAACACTGCTGTAGATATTACATAGAGTGTAGTTCTTTGAGGGCAGGGGCTTTCTTTGTTCTGTGTTCGCACAGTGCCTAGCACAGTGGGTTTCTAGTCCAAAACTGGAGCTCGTGGATGCTTGAGTAATACAAATCATAGTATGTGTCTAGGGATTAAACATCAGACTTCTTTATATTCTCACCCCTGGACTGGACTGCCTTTAGGCAGGGACCAGCCTAGCCATTTTGCCAGATGGGATAGAAAATATTTTCAGGGCTCCCCTGCAGTTGCTGAGCCAAAAACCCCCCACAAAAACCTTTTTTTTCTGGCATTCCTAGAAATAGAGTTGTATTGCTTCCTTGGATGTTCATAGGCTGAAGTCTGTGGAGCCTAATGCTTAGAGTGTACAGTGCTGGCCTCCTAACACAGAGCATACTCTGTTAAGTCCTGACATGTCACAGTCCTCACAGCCATTCCTTGCAGCAGGGAAGATTACAGTACAAACTAAGGATGTTAAAATGAGGTTAATTGACTAGTCGGCTAATCGATGGAATTTTCATCGACTAGATGACTAGTCGATAGGGACTTCCACGTTCCTCCTTTGAAATGTACAAAAGCCCCCGCTGGGTCTCCTGTACATTTCAAAGGAGGAATGCAGAACTCCACATACAGCCAAGGGCCAGTGGGAAGTCCTGCTGACTCCGGGCTGCACGTGGGTGCCTGCTTTGAAATGCAGAAGAGTCCCCAGCGGGGTCTCTTGTGAATTTCAAAACCATGGAGCCCGGAGTCAGTGGGGGACTCAGAGTCTCCTGCTGACCCCACGGTCCATGCTACACTGCATGCTGCTAGGAGCCTGGGGTGCTACACTGCATGCTGCTAGGAGCCCTGAGCTGACCTGGGCTCTGTGCGGCACTTCCCCGGAACCCGCCCCAGGTTCCGGGGAAGTGCCACACAAAGCCCAGGATCATCTGGGGAGTCCCCAGCTGACCCTGGGCTCCACTGCTCCTTTGAAACGCCGCCTCCACGCATTTCAAAGGGGCAGTGGAGCCAGGGTCAGCTGGGACTCCCAGCTGATCCTGGGTTCTGGGGAAATGCCACAGGGAGCCTGGGATTAGCTGGGAGTTCCCAGCTGATCCTGGGCACCACAGCAGCTGCTCCTTTAAAATGCCACCTCTGGCGTTTCAAAGGAGCAGCTGCCATGGAGCCCGGTGTCAGCTGGGGAGTCCCCAACTGACCCCAGGTTCTGGGGAAATGCTGTGCAGGGCCCGGAATCAGCTGGGGAGTCCCCGGCTGACCCCGGGCTCCACTGCTGCTACTTGAAACATGTGGAGGCAGTGTTTTATAAGTGTAACCCTTCTGCCGGGTAGGCCTGGCAGTAACTAGGGCTGGGTTCAATATCTTGGGGTCCATCTCACATAGAACCGGCTCGAGCCCCCACCCAGTAATCTGGGAAATTCACGCACCCCTGGGTGCCTCTGAGAGGCAATGCTTCCCCACTCGCAAGCACTGAATCTGAGTGTAGGAAAGAAAAATTTTATGAAACAGAGAGAGAAGTCATACGGCATTAACTTGGGGAAAACACCACAAACAGAGTTCATAACCCAAACATGAGCCAAGCCCCCCCCCCAGCCAAGAATCGCCTGAAGTCCAAAGAGTCCGACACCCCAAAAGTCTCTGTCCCTGGTCCGTGCCACCCAGAGTCTCAAAGTTCACCCGCAGGGTTTCACCTCCCAACCTGGGTAGAAATGGGGGTGGGGGGATAGATAGGGGGCACCTTATACGAAACTCCGCCACGCTCCACCAGCTGTCTCGTCCCACGCCACTGGACGCTCCGCTGGGTGCCTGCCACCACTCCTTGTCTGCTGCCGCCGCTGGTTGCCGCTCCTCGCCTGCCGCCGCTCTGCGCCACGCCGCTGGTCGCCGCTCCTCGCCTGCCGCCGCTCCGCGCCACGCCGCCGCTCCTACCGGCCACGTTACGCCACCAGCCAGTGATTCCCACCAGCCACTCTGCTGGTCACCGCCACTTTACTGGCTGCAATAGGTCTGGCTCTCAGCCACACCAGTGATTTCAGCTCTCAGTGATTTCAACTCTTTAGCCACCAGCTGGACTGGCAAAGGAATCCAGCTTTCACTGGACTAGAAAAGACTCCTCAGGGAGTCTGCTTTAGGTCTGTCCTTAAAACAAAGGGGGAAAGGTGCAGGCTGGGCCAGGCTTACAGCTCACACCTGGCAGGTGTGAAGCAGGCTGACTCAAACCCTTTAACCCTTTCCCCAGATCAGTCCACTCAACTCTGGAAGGGGGGAGGCTTGTTCTTCTGAGACCTCTTACCATGATGGTGGTGTCTCTCCTCCAAACACTGGTGGCATGTTTTACAGTTCCCACATTTAGGGGTAGCATGATTAGTGACCCCCACAACTGTCCCAAATTATTTACAATTCTCCACATTCCATTCTAACACTCACCTTCCATCAGCCTTGGCTGAATGGGATTTACATAGCCACACCTCGGATTCTCTCCTGAGCTGTATTTACATATCAACAGTTAACAGTTAATTACCTTGCAGAGCTAAACAATTGTAGTGGGCACACCCACCCCTCCTTTTAGCTGGCTGATAGCAAGCAGCAGTTCAGCAGTTCAGCCCCTGCTTACATAAGGGAAACCACCACACAGCTGATCTTTGAAGTACCCATTCCCCCCACCCCCTTTGCTACTTCTATATTATAGATGCAGCAAAGAGGGGGGAAATCGACTAGTCAACATTCCTATCCAATAAGCAAATGCTTATCAGATAGTCGACTAGTCGACTAATCTTTAACATCCCTAGTACAAACTAGATTTCATGCAACTGCTTTCTTGGAATAGCTGAAAAACAAAACACATTTTTTGCATTTTTGGGGGGTTTGGTTTTTTGGGGTTTCTTTGGTCAATAAACTTGGAAATGTTTCAATCAGCTAAACGGCAGGAGATGTTTCAAAATCTTCCAAGAAAGGAATGTGGGCCCCTTTGTTATTATGCTGATAACAATTCTCCATTCAGAACAATTCATTCCACACTAGAACCTGCTATTAACCTGGGCAGAGATGAAAGGGCTAATTTTCCAGAACTGATTTCTTAAGATGAGAAGCTTGAAAGAAATAACCGGAAAAGAGTAGCAAGACTTTGCCAAGAGGTGGTTCCATACTCTTCTGGTATGTAATTATAGTCTCTCTCACTTTACCTGTGTAGGGGAGCCCATTGTTTTCTTCTTATCCCTCCCCTGTGTGTAGGAGGAAGTTTTACATCAGGCAGAGTCCAAGAATGAAGCACCGGCTCTTGATTTCCTGTAGATAAAGTAGCTTGCAGCTTAGAACCCCTACATACTGGAATTTTACAACTTCACTGAGACTTTCAGCCTGCCTCCTGTTTGAATATAAGTTCCTAACTTTTGATTGGATAGATGTCTCTATGGATCCAGGTTCTGGTATGTTTTTGCATTCTGACTGTTAAAAGTACTGTAGCTGGAGCTTTAAGAATTCACAAACGTTTTTTTATTTGTCAAAAATTATTTACCTGAATCTTTAACTTTTTTCCCTTTTGCAAAGCAGTGCATGGCAATAGGGGAGAACAGTGGAAGCAAGCTAACCAATTTCCAGCCTGTTTTAATACTTTTTTTTAAACTAATCAAAGAGCAGCGACATTGATTAACAGCATAAGACTTGATGTTGCTCTTGAGCTACTTGTGCAATTCTCATTGACGTAAATAGGAATTCAGTGGGCAGCATAAACAGTTATGTAAAATACTTTCTTAAATTAAGGGGGAGTTAAAATATATTCTATTTTCTTATGCAATAATAATGCATAATCTTTATATACTATGGTTTATTAATAGCTCTCAAACCAATACCTAGGCATTATTGTTTCTAGCATATGGATGAGATAACCAAAGATTCAGGCAAGTGACAGCAAAGCACAGAGCCAGGAATGGAGCCTGAACTCCCGCATCAGCACCCTTTCTTCTCACTTGTTGAACAACATAGTTAGCTATACCTTCAAAGGGAATCTTGATGGAACAAAGATTTCAGGTTCAGAACGTTTAGACTGTACATGAGTAGAATACATTTCTGTTGCCATTGTAATTTAGAGCAGTCTCCAGGCTGCTCTACTTGATGCTTAGCTGTAAAGACCCTTTGAGCCCTTCACAGCTGAGACTATCCAGAAGGTAATGGTAACTCAAACTATGGTCCTCTTCCACCCCCGAATAGCTTCTGCCATGTGCTACAAGAAATGGAAGCAGCATAGATCCATGGCTTTTAGGGTTTCAACCCTCTTTTACTCCTAAAACAGTGTAAATGGCTTGGATATAACCAGGATGAGATTAAGGCAGCCTACATCTCTAAAGGCATGGACATCTCCCATCCCCATTCTTCACTTTCTAGCTTATAATTATAGTGGCAGAAGATCCCATCCCCTCAGAGTGAGTTAGTAGCATTATGTAATCCCCTTTCCTCCAAGGACGGGGAGCAAGAGCTCTCCCCTTCATAGGTGGTATCTGGAGGGTCCCTCTCCCTTTCTTGAAAGGCAAGTGTGGTAACAAAGGAGCAATGTGCCTTCGGTGTCACTTCAGTGAGAGAGAAATTCACACGTCTTGGAGCAATTGTTTCAAGATGTCTGCAGATATCTCTACATTGATTACTGTGCAGGTGTGAGTGAAAGCACCACTGTATTCACTCTCAATACAATACTACAGTAATCTTTGTGCAGAATATGCTTTCTATCCTCTAAAACTAACACCAACCACACTGATCATCGATATTGTGAAATGCACAGTAAGTTATGAACATAAACTGAAATTATGACTAGTCTGGGGAATGAGTAAACCAGTTTCGCAAAGACAAAGGACAAGCTGAAGCCTCTTGCCAGGTGTCTGGAAAAATTACAGGCAATCATGTGTCAAGTGGCCATTCTTTGGCAAGGCTGAGGAGCAGGAAAAGAGTGATTTGCATTTTAGCAAACAACAGCACAGAACCTGTTTTACCAGGAGACTTCTGTCTCCCTCCTCAATGCTGGAATGAACTTAATTTAGTGGCCATTCATATGAAAAATGCATTTTTAAGGGTTACTTAAATTATAAAAAAAAGGAGAAGTCCTGTGGCACCTTGGATACTAACAAAAATGCACACAGGTTGAACATCTCTCAATCACGACTCCTTGGTCCAACAACATCCGAGGTCCAGTAGGACCCCAGATGTTGCTGGACCAAAGAGATACAGTGGAGGGCCAGAGGCAGGAGCCCTGCAGGAGCTGGGAACCCAGCCGCACTGGCTGCAGGGAGGCCAGTGGATGAAAACCCTGCCGCAGGAGTCTGTCTGAGACTGTGGCAGGGTGGCCTGAATGCCAGTGGGCTTCAGCAGGGCAGCGGTCTGCTGCAGTGGGGTCAGGAGCCCTGGTGGCAGGACCACGGGGCTGCCACAGCAGGGCTAGCAGCACCAGGAGCCCCAGCAGTGGGGCTGGTGCTGCCCTGGTAGAGCTGACAGTCAGGAGCCCCGGTGGCTGAGCAGCAGTCTGCCCCGGGGAGAGAAGGGGAGCAGGAGTCCAGGCGGCAGCTGGCAGGGCTGGTGTTGCCACGGCATGGCTGGCAGGGCTGGGAGCACCGGTGGGGGGGGAGGGCAGTGGTTGGGAGTGGGAGGGCAGAAATGACCTCCCCTGGTCTGGCAAAATCCCTCCTTCAGGACCACTCAGGTCTCAAGGGTGCCAGACCAGGGAGGTGCAACCTGTAGTATCATGAGCTTTCGTGGGTAAAACCCACTTTCACATCTGATGAGGTGGGTTTTACCCACGAAAGCTCATGATACTATCAATTTTTGTTAGTCTCTAAGGTGCCACAGGACTTCTCATTGTTGTTAAAGTTACAGACTAACACAGCTACCCCTCTGAGACTTTTTAAATTATAAAAGTGGAGGACCAAAACCATCCGAATTCATCTCTTTCTCCTAAGAAAGCAAAGGAACCAGACCTGTGACTTTGGGGAAAGATCTTGGCTTGAGAATTTGGTTAGTCACATTGCTGGGAACTTGTAGTAAGGATTTAAGCTTGAACCAAGTCTAGCTTGTTAAGTTTTAGATGCTAGGAAATATTTTATTTTCTCTTGTACCTGCTTCTGACTTTAATATCTGATACTTGTACACACTTAAAATCTATCACTTTTTAGATAAACTGTTTTTTTTTAATCTAACCTAATTCAATATGGTGTTTAAACAGAACTACTTAGTAACTCCATGTAAACTAGCAAACTGTTGTATATTGACTGTTTCAAAGAGCAACACACTTTTACTATCCAAACCTTCCAGGGGAGGGCTGGAGAGTGAAGAGCACGTGTTTCTGGGAATACGAAGATCTGGGGAGAGTGTAGAGCAGGAGTCTCAAACCTGCAGGTTATCTACAGCCAGAGCATTTTTGTGATCAAGTCCAGGAGTCCTTGTGGTCTGGAGGGAACATGTTTGTCTCCATCCCCCAGGCCTGCCCTTTCCCACACGTGTCCCACTTTCCCCCCACCTCCCATAGCATCCATTCCCCCAAGCTCCCTCCCCTGGCAATTACTGGGGGGAAGGGGTGGCGCAGGTTAGCATCAGAGATTAGGCCCCACGCACTCACTGAGGTGGTGGGAGCTGCAGTGAGTGCAGGGGGCCTGAATTCTGCTGCCACACCATGCCAGACTGTCCCCTGGCAATCCCCAAGACTGTGCCCCTCAGGGGAAGGGGTGCAAAGGAGGAGAGGAGGGGGTTTGGGGGACAGGGATGGACACATTCCCCTCAGGCTGCAGGGACTCCTGGGCCAGATTGCAAAAATACTCCCAAGGGCTGTGAGTTTAAGACCCCTGTTGTAGAGTCACCTTACCAGTGGTTAACCATGGCTGATAGAAACTAGTGGAAGAAGGCTGGTGTTGCAGACAGGCTCTGAATCCAACGCATTGAACCAGGGCTGTCTATAGAGACATTAAGGACATGCTTATTGCTGCCTGTGGACAGCCCAGGAGGAGAGCCGCAGTTGTTGTGAGGCATCATATGGAACTGAGCATAAAAGGTGATGCAACTCTTTACCCATCTGGGTTGCACCGGAAACTTGGCAATGCAGGTTGTGGTTTTTAAATTCTCTCTAGCTCTCATGGTTATGAATTTACTTTTTACATAAAAGCTGAGCTACTGGTGTCATCAGACTGCAGAAGTGGGGGACCTTACCATGGGCCTAAAATGCCTATGCCAGGGTGGGCAATAATTTTTGGTGGGGGGCCACTCCAAGATTTTGGAAAGTGGTCAAGGGCCTCACTTTTCTGTGTCAGAGATGCGGGGTCTAGGGTGGAGGTTGGGTGGAGAAGAGCACATGGGTAAGGGACTGGGGTGCAGGAGACAGTGTGAGGTCTGAGAGGGAGTTTGGGTGAAGGAGGGGATTGTGACCTGGGGCAGTGGATTGGGGTGGAGGGTCAGAGAGGAAGTAAGAGTGCAAGAGAGGATTCTGGCCTGGGTGAGGGGCTCTAGGAAGAGGTGCAAAGTCTGGGAGGGAATTGTGACCTGGGCCAGAGGGGTGCAAAAGGTTTGGGTGGTGACCTGGGGGAGGAGCAGGGGTGCCAGGTTCTGAATGGGAGGCACTTACCTAAGCCAGCAGCCCTGCAGCACCTCCAAGGCAGGCTGGGCTCCCTGCCTGCTTCAGCCCCAAATCACTTTATACTGCAGGCTTGTTCCCTCCACATGGCTCTCAGCTCCAGGAAGGGAAAGAGGCTTGTGCTGCCCCCATCCCCCAGGCCAATCTCTCAGCTCCTATTGTCTGGTTGTTTCCAGCCAATAGGAGCTGAGAGATTGGGCTGGGGGCTCGGAGATCACAGGATGCCTCCCCCTCCCAGAAAAGCAGAGAGCCGACTGCACTTTAAATCACAGCAGTAGTGTGCCTGAGGGTCCCGGCAGGGTGGTCCACAGGCCAGATCCAGTGGCTTGGCAGGCCAGATCCGGTGGCTTGGCAGGCCAGATCCAGCTCCCGGGCCATATTTTGCCCAGCCATGGCCTATGCCTTACTCCATGCATGGAACAGAATCAGTCCCAAAACAGTGTGAAAAAAAGCAAATCAATTCTATTTTTTGGAATGAATATTTATAGGGGGGAAGGGGAAAATATGACACATTCACCCAGCTCTAATCATAACCAACCAGTATGGAAGGTACCAGCTAGACAGGGTAGGGTTTTTTCCACCTTGTGTAGCTGTTTCCAACATGCAGGAGTGAAGTGTTTCACTGAGTGGGTTTTGGGTGTTATGTCTGATGGCAAAATTTAGCTCTTTGTTTTATTGCCTTCTACTGAATTACATATAGTGCTTCAACTAAATGTAGGTGTATCAATACTTAACGGGGAGCAAATGCTTTTTTATTTCAATAGAGAGAGAGAGGGGCCTTACCTTACTAGCTTTATCTGGGAACAGAAGCCTTCCACCTGTTTCTATATTAGTCTGGGACAGATTCTGCTATAGGTGCACATGCAGCTCTCCCACTCAAAGGAAACTGAATGGAGCTTGATGGCAGGACTAAGCCTGGATAAGAACTAAGGCATGACTAATAAGGGTTCTGCAGTGGAAATTTGACACTGGATTAAGAGATCACATTAATCACTGTGTGTGGCTTACAGAAGATACAGCCTATGCCTAATGCATGCCCAGACATGTCTCACCTGCTGTTTGTTGTTAAACCACTGATTAACTCCAGTGAGCTAATTACTCTTATCACACAATCAGACAGGAGAATGACTCTGTCAGTGACAGCTCTGCCTTTACCTGGGATAGACAAAGGCTTCACTTCAAGGAGTAGGCAAGATTGTGCATGTCGTTCATTAAGCAAAATTTGCATCTCATCTAATGAGCAATGACATACTAGTTGCATAACTAGGAGTGAATTTCACTGCTGTGCTACTTGATTGTCATTTGGAAAACTTATTGCAACAGCACTGCTATGATTAAAAAGCACATGACCATCAAAATTACTGCCAAAAATGTAAGCTAAAAATGGTATTGTATTATATTGGATCCAAATCAGAGGACCTTGCTACAGACCCTTGTCTGAGATAATTGTATAAATTATATATGGATATACAAGGGGGAGAGAAGGAATGAAGTGTGCATGTTAGAGTTTTAAGCAAAAATATTATTACTTTTTTTGTTAAGCAACTGTGCTTAACAAACTTGGTGCTGTACCAGACATGGGAAGATCCAATCTCCACCTCAAGGAGCTTTCAGTTTCCAACTATCTTAAATATACTTAATGGTTTGAAACAACAAAATACTTATGTAGGAACCGGTATGGTGACACATTGCTGGGTGAGATGACAATTGTGTTATAATACCTTTCTTTAATACAGGATCTTTCACAAAGAAAGATCCCAAAATGCTTTGCAAACCCTGAGGAATCACTTCACTGGAGTGCAGCTACTTCTTGGGTGGGACGTAACATTGTTTGTCAGCATGCACTAACACACAGCAGTTGTTTAGGACAGAGGGTGAATGCAGAATGCTGCTGAAACCATATTGGAAATGTAGGCAGGAAGAATTTGACCAAGATAACAGGACTGACACCCAATACAGGCGACCTAGGCGGTCGCCTAGGGCACCAAGATAAACGGCCGTTGAGGGCTTTGGAGGCGGGGGCGCCGATCGCGCGCCGATCGCACATTTCGCCTAGTGCGCCAGTTGCCGGCAGCTCGTCTAGGGCTGCTCCTGCTGACACCCCTTTGAAAATGCCATAGTTCTTCAGTAAGAAGAAATTTGGTTTTATGTCTGTATCTCAGTAGCTTCAGCAGCCAATGCAAAGCCTCATAAACACTATTCTGAGGCAATGGTTCAGCAATGACTCAGGGAGAAGTGCCAATCCCCAGCACCCTTTTCTACACCACCTACTTTTTTCTGAAGAGACCTCCCGTGAAATCACTAAGTCCAACTCTGCTTAACTTGTAAATTCCTAGCAGTACCTCTGATGGCAGGACACCATCAAATTAAGGCCTGACTTTAGCTTTTAGGCTCAACGCATAAGGAAGCCCTAGTAACCATTGCTCATTTGTCAACAATTCAGCATTGTAACTGAAGGGAGGAGTGGCTGGATCTAGGTCTAATTCACTGTCTTATAGGGTATGTCTACACTTGCACCCTAGTTCGAACTAGGGATGCAAATGCAGGCATTCGAAATAGTCAATGAAGCGGGGATTTAAATATCCCACGCTTCATTAGCATGATCTCGCCGGCGCCCCAGGAAGTGTGCGCCGGGACGTGGTAGTTCGAACCAAAGCCCTCATTTTTTGAGGAGTAACGTTAGTTCAAACCAAGGGCTTTGATTCGAACTACCGCGTCCCGGCGCGCACTTCCTGGTTCGAATCAGCTGTGATTCGAACTAGGGCGCCGGCGAGATCATGCTAATGAAGCATGGGATATTTAAATCCCCGCTTCATTGACTATTTCGAATGCCTGCATTTGCATCCCTAGTTCGAACTAGGGTGTAAGTGTAGACATATCCACAGAAATTGCTACGCCTCTTATTTGCATGCATGTTAGAGGCATTATGACACTGAAAACAGCACAATTCCAACTTCCTTTTAAAGCCACATCTACCTGGCTAAAATGAAAAGCACTAACACTGCACAATATGCAGGGAAGGAAGGACATGTTTGATCTTCATATTACATGCAAAATGATAAGACAATGGGTTATTATTAAGTAGCCTCCTATGGAAAGAGAAGAGGAAAAGCAATAACCATTTATTCGTGCCCATTTTCCATTCCCTTTCTATAGGAGTATAGTAGCTGTCTGCTTTCAGCTCATATACATCGGGAAAACATAGCTGTTTTCAAACACAAGGCATGTTTCTGGCCTTGAAAATGTAGGTCTGTTGGGATGTGTTTGGTGTTAAATGGAGCCCAAAATAAAGTCATGCTTTTCTAACAGCTCATTTTCGTTCTGCATGAAGCATCTGCTTTCACAGGAAAGTATCATGGTTGTGGGAAAACCATTATCTTTAGCTCACCACGAGGAATCTGTGATGTCCTGCCTTGCATTTATCTTGCTGCTCATGTGCATGAGGAACAAGGTGCCCTTCTCTAGGCACATAGTAGCCGTCTGCTCAAAGTGTATTCTAGGTAAACACTTCCAATGACACTAATGTCTTTAGAGGAGATGAGGCCCACCCTATTCCATGCTAGACAAGAGAACTGGACCTGTAGCTGGATGTGGAAGGTTCTCGTGCTTTATATTTTCCTCCTTTCTGTTCATGAAGGCATGATGCCAGCCAGAAGCTGTGGTGTTAAGCCGCAGCCATGCGTAATGCTCAGATTCTGCTTCTCTTCTTTATTGCCTAGCCAATTAGCCCCTCATAAGACGGGATTTTCAGGTTTCTCCTCCACGTTGGTTTTCTCTCCTGATGCAGAGAGACACAGCAAACCGCAAATCACTGGGGCGCCCGGGTGGCTGGGAGTGTTCGTTCCCTGGCACTGCCCCGTGCCCTACTCCCGGAAGCAACCCCGCTGCGATCCTGGCCACCGTGGGCGGCGTGTAGTATGGCCGGGACAGAACGAACCCTCCCGTGAGGGGCACTTTCGCCTCCTCCCCCACCCCGTTTTCCCTGGGGTGGCCCATTCCCTCCTTGCAGCCCCCCTTCCCCGCGGCCCAGTGGCCGGTGAGTGCCATACCTGCATGAGCACTGCTCCAATGGTGGATTTCCCTACGCCGAACTGTTTGCCGACGGATCGGTAGCTGTCCGGCGTGGAGAGCTTCCACAGGGCGATGACCACACGCTTCTGGAGGGGGATGGCTGGCCTCATGCGAGTGTCCCATCACCACAGAGTAGGGGCGAGCCACTCGCAGAGCTCCAGGAAGGTGTCCTTCTTCATCCTGAAGTTCTGGGTCCACTGTTGGTCTCCCCAGCACTCCAGGACGATGCGGTCTCACCAGTCGCTGCTGGTGTCCAGACGCCAGATGCAGCGGGGCACGCTGGCATCCGGGCACTGCTGCGGCTCCTCCACAGCCCCCAGGGAGGCCAGGGGGAGAGGCAGGGGGCTGACGTGCACCAGATGGTGCCAGGCAGCCTCCAGCCATTGCTGGCAGGCTTGCAGCAGCAAGTCCAAAAACTGGAGCAGCATGCCCAGGGTGAGCTCTGGCTCCATGGTGCCAGCTGCGGCGGCGGCCCCAATGGGAACCACCGACACAGGCAGGCGGAGAGAAAAACGCTTTGCTGTCCCTCGGTGAGGTAGGCAAGCAAGCGGAAAAGCTGAGAACCGGCTGTCCAGGGGAGTCCCTTTAAGCACGAGCCTCAGATAGCCTCAGGCAGCAGCCACACAAAGCAACTACTGACCTGATGCCCTGCCGGAACCGGTTTCAGCTGCCCTTAAATGCGACCCAGCATCCAATCAGTGTGGATGCGCTATTTTGAATTAGCAAAACGCTAATTCGAATTAGTTTTTGGGTCTAGATGCATTATTTCGAATTAGCTTATTTCGAATTAACTAATTCGAAATAAGTTAGTTCGAATTAGCGCTGTAGTGTAGACATACCCTGTATGACTAGCCAATTAGCCCGTCATAAGACGGGATTTTCAGGTCTCTCCTCCACGTCGGTTTTCTCTCCTGAGCCTCCGGTCTCTCACTCCGTCTCTCTCTCTCTCTCTCGCTCTCTCTCCTCCTACTACTGCCTTCTCCCCTCTCTCTCAGCTCTCTTCCGCCTTCTGCCTCTCTCTCCTTCACTCTCCCCATGGAGCATGGGGAGTGCGGACCCCAAACGGCTGCTTGCGCCGCTTGCTCCCATGCGGCGGCCCGGCTGAGCGGCACAGAAGTCAGCCGAGCGCCAGGGCGGGAGGCAACAGTGCTGCCCAGAGGGAACAGCCAGCATTTCAGCATTACAGAGTCACAGACATTGGGCTACTATATATATGATTCCCATGTGGCAACTACATGGCATGTGTTAAGAGTGGCAGAATCAGGCTCCAAGTGACTGTAATGGCCAAAACTCCAAATTCTTTATATAAAAGGCTCCACCTTCAAGCTTGTGTTTCCTGTTTATTTCAACTCTAAACACATTGCTCAGAGCAGTTAGAAAATGCACAGCCAATCTGAGAGCCGCCTAAGTACCATTTGCAGTCCCTTTGCACAGGGAAAAGCTGCTTATTTGTTTGGGAAATAGAGGTCATAATGCTTAACTTGTGGTATTTCAGTCATTTCTATGGTAACAGACTGATAACAAACAGGACTTTGCAAATAATAGGTTGCAAAATGGAAAAAATACTATTCAGAAAGTCACCAGCAACATTTTAAAAGAGGAGTTTTATAATGTGCTTATTGCTGTGGCTCTTAACAATCAGATTGTGTCTCCATTAATTTCTTCAGTGCAGTAGTTGTTGCTCTGGTGAGTGATTAGAAATAAATCAGCACAGATTTTTTGCAGTTCCCAAGGTAAAGAAGATGTGCACATGTTCTATGACTAGCGACTATACAGGCATTGCTTCCCTCGTGCCCCTCAGCATAACAATATCCAAAAAGGTGCCAATATTTTGTGATGCCTCTAACACAAGGGCTAGTCAGAGACCAGTGTACAGGTAAATCACATCATTCCCCTAGGTGATACTGCAAAAGCGAAACTTCTGGGAAAGACATCATGGCAGTGGACAAAACTCATTTGGGGTAGAGAGGCAGCATTATGGAATAGTTTGCAGAACATTTTCTTCTTGGATGCTAAGTGTTGTGGAGGCTGTAACCCAGTGTGGCTATCAGGCAGTGTTAGTATTTATGAGGCACAATATGTAAAAGAAAGTCAAGTGTTTCAAGCTGCTGGCTTCCCATGCACACTTACTCCCTCCCTAAGGTGAGCATCTCTGCCACGTGTTGCTACCATCGTAAGCGGAAGAGAGGAGCTGTTGTGGCCGTGCCTAGGGAAACTGAAATCTTGGCATTTTGCTTTGTTTGGAATGAAAATAATTTCAATTTTTTTGTGTGACGTTGGTATTTGTGTGGGGCAGCTGTGTTTGGGTTTGCCCAGCTGTGTTAATAATGAATGCTATATGGAGCTAGTGCAGGTTCTAGCATTTGGGGGCCATGACAGAAAAAGGGAAAGAGATCCAAATTTCACATTGGTGATCTCTCATTAAGAAGTTGAAAGGTCCCTTGTCCAAGGCAACTTTTTATGAGTGTGACATGTCTGTGAGCATGAAGAACTAGCTGTCCACAGGTGGGCATGATAAATGGATGTGCTGTCACATCATACATAAAGGAGGAAGACTATTTCTTGCAGCCCTGGGCCTGGTCCAAAACAAATTGATGTCGATGGGAATCTTACTATTGGCTTCCATGGGCTCTGGATCAGGCCTGTACAAGAAGAGTAGCATAGCGCATTGTAGGACAGACTGAGCTGTGGGTTGCAAAATACACAGCTCATTAACAATTCCATAAATGCTGCTCTGTTTAAAGGTACTCTTCACATTCTCTCTGAACTCTTACGTTTTGTTTGAGTCTTTCTAAAACAGCCAGGGGGCAGGGTGTGACACTAATGTATACCTACAGGTGTTGTCTTACTCTCTGTGACACTTGCTCTGTTTCACTAGGTATGCAGAGAAAAAAGAAACTTGGACCAGATGTCTAAATCCTTCAATCCTGTAAAATAAAGCAGGGAAGGGATAAAGTGGGGCTGCTTCTCTAGACACAGACAAATGGTTCTTCTGATTTGCTCTTCTTTTCACGAATTACCCAGACATTTTCTCCCACGTTATCTGCAACACAATATGTTAAAGGAAGGAAAATGGAGTTCCTTTTAAAGCATAAACAGCTTGCAAATGGCAGAACAGTGAGTGAATTTCCAGTGCAGGCATCTGGGCAAGCAGCTCACTGAAAGAAACTGATCCTTTTTAAAGTTTAATTAAGTGCCTAGGCTTATCAACTATTACTACCTGGAGAGTAGTATTTTTCCTATCTTCTGCTCCCATCACCCTCACCCCACTGCATACTGAATAGCTAACCAGCTCTTTTCATCTTTTTTTACACTTCCCATTTTGTCTCTTAATTTCAGGATATCTCTGTCCATTTTGAAGCCTGCCAGTGAAAATGAGTGAAATGATCCTTCTATGTCTCTGTTCCCATTAGGCAAGTCCAGAGCATGTTAATAGAAACTCTTTCATTCTCTCCTTCATTCAATGGCTGCAGCACATTGATAATAAGAGATTCCAATTCCCTCATTTGTGCTTCTGTACATTTTCCCACTCGTTCCTTGGAGAGCTCTGCCTCCCCCCTTTTGGGCCTTAATCCTTGTGTAGGGTGGCTGCAGCAATATGGAGATGAACTTGCTGTTGTTCATAACAATAATTGTGACGCCGTATGCAATCTCATTCTCTGTCTTGAGTAGCCACAGTTTATACAGTAGGGCTGTGTCTACACTGGGCCACTTATTCCAGAAAAGCAGCCGCTTTTCCGGAATAAGCTGTGAGCTGTCTACACTGGCCCCTTGAATTTCCAGAAAAGCACTGACGATCTACTGTAAGAAATCAGCTGCTTTTCCGGAAAAACTATTCTGCTCCCGCTCGGGCAAAAGTCCTTTTTCCGGAAAAGCTTTTCTGGAAAAGGGCCAGTGTAGACAGCTTTTCCGGAAAAGCAGAAGAAATGGAAAAAAGCGCTTTGGATGGCGCGAGACCCCGTAGGAGCCCTGGACTTCCTGGTAGGGAGGCTGCTAGGTGCACGGGGCAGGACCGTGCCGCAGACCCTGCTGCCTGAGCTCTGCCACGTGCCCCTGTGCTGCCCAGCCACCCATCTCACCACACCATGGCAGCTCCAGCCGGTGAGCCCCCTGCACCGCCAGCGGAGGAGGCCCCCAGGGGCCGCAAAAGGCGGGCTCCCTCCTGGACCCCCAAGGAGCTGGAGACCCTCCTGGACCTCTGGCAGGAGGAGGAGGGTCTCCACGACCTACACTCCAGGCGCCGGAACGTGGATATATACACGCGGCTGGCCGACAACCTGGCGCAGCAGGGACACCCCGCCCGTAATTGTGAGCAGGTCCGCTCCAAGGTCAAGAAGCTGCGGCTGGGGTACGTCCGGGCCAGCAAGGGCAGGGGGGCAGGACCAGACGCCTGCCTGTACTATGAGCGGATGAACGCCTTTCTGGGCCAGCCAGCCCCGCAAGCCCCGGGTGTCCCTGTGGACACGTGCCAGCGCCCCCCCCATCATCCGACCCACCGAGCCGGAGGAGGGAGAGGACAGCGGCAGCACGTCCGGTGGAGAGGAGGCCAGCGTTGCCACCACCCAGCAGGCCCCCTCCAGCAGCTCCTCTGAGGCCGAGGCCGGGGAGGAACCCACTGGTGAGTCTTTGCAGTTTGCACTCCCAAAGGGCAGGGGGCGGAGGGCGGGGAGCCAGGTGCCCGGAGGAGGAGGGGAGAGCATGTCACTCAGGCCACGTGAGCTGCACGCTGCGTTGCATGAGGCAGCAAGCAGCATGTGCAACCTCGTGCAGCCTAGTGACCGAGCGGCACGTGGCCGTGGCAGGCAGCTGCAGGGCACGCCTGGGACCATGCTGCTCACACACATTCGGCGGGACCAGGGGGAAGGGTGGATGCCGGCTGGAACCGGCCAGGGCCCCAGGGACTCAGCCCAGAGCCCCACACCTCCGCCAAGGGTGCAGCACGGAGAACGGCACACTGTCCCATGCCTGGCTGTGAGGCACAGCCAACTGCTCCTGGGAAAACCGCAGCGTCACAGTCCTGTGATGGTGGCCCCCTACCGAGCCCCTTGGCTGGTTCCCCGAGGGAAGTCCCCACTGTGGCCACACATGTCCCTGGGCTACCGGCCTTGTGGGAGGGATAGTGGGAGGGACAAGGGCCCCTGAGTTTTGCTGCAAGGATGGGACACCCCCCCACCCAGTCACTCTTCTGGTTCCGTCCAGGAGATATCCCATGCGAGGGGATCTGAGAGCCCAGACCACCTCTGCCAGATGTGCTCCCAGGCACTGTGTGGGGATGCATCTCGCTCCTGTCAAACACCAGTGATTAGCCCAAAGCTTTTCACAGTCTCCACCGGCAGGGAGTTCCACAGGTGAACACAGCAAGCACCCTCCCGCCTCCACGGGCCAGGATACAGACCGGTGCTTACAATACTGGAGGGAGGACCCTACTCAGGGGCGGTCCTCCTTGCCAACATACAACACGGGGGCAGGAGGGGAACCGAGTGGGCCCAAGCCACACAACTGTGGGGTCACCTGGGCTCAGGGGTGGAGGGCATGAGGTGTGGGGACAGTGGCCGGGCTGCCTGACTGACCCATCCTTTCTTCTCTTCCCTGCAGCGGGACCCAGCACCAGACCCTCCACTGCGGCAGCAGCGGCTCCCCCAGCTGGCCAACCCCGGAGGCGCAGGCTGCGTCAGAGGGACCAGCTTCTGCGCCGCCATGTGAATGCCGTGGAGGCCATCCAGGCCTCCATTGCTGAGCGGGTGCAGGGGGACCTGCAGTGGCGGCAGGAGGGCTGGGCTGCCTTCCTAAGAGAGTGCAGAGGGATGCGCACCTCTATGGACATGCTCACGGCACATTTAGTGCACGCCATCCATTATGGCATGGCCGGACCCCATGCCCCCGCCATCCCTCCCGGAGCACAGCCCATGCCCCTTCCTATCCCTGCTCCTATCCCAGCTCCTGCCCCTGTTCCTGCCCCTGCCCTATCCCAGCTCCTGCTCCTGCCCCAGCTCCTGCTCCTGCTCCTGCCCCTGCCCCAGCTCCTGCTCCTGCTCCTGCTCCTGCTCCTGCTCCTGCCCCAGCTCCTGCTCCTGCTCCTGCCCCAGCTGCTCCTGCTCCTGCTCCTGCTCCTGCTCCTGCTCCTGCCCACCTCCTGCAGCCTGCCCGGACGCGGTCTGCCCGCTGCAGCCGCCCTGCAGTAACTGCCCCCTTCCCTGTCCCAGTTGAAGGTCTCCCTCCCCTTGTAAATAAAAAGTTTTCTATTTTTCTGTTCATTCTTGTGTTGGTTATCGTTACTCTAGTAACTGTAAGAAATGATTTGAGATGCCAATTAGCCACTTAAATTTAACAGGGTTACAAACTGTGGACAACAAATTCTTTACTCTATCACCAGGGGGGCCCTTTGTAAGTGGTCATTGGTTTGTGGCGCATAAAGAAATACTGAGACTTTTCAGTAAAATGTAAACCACAAACTATATTTACATAGCTAACAAACAAGCAAGAACGGTTAGAAGATGCACACTACAGATTATTAAACATAGTCTAGGCTCAGGGAGGACAATTGGGTAGTGTTGCTGGCCACCTCAATCCTTTGGTCCTTCCGGGCCTCAGGAGAGGAACAGCCAGGAGATCCTCGACGGAAGATGACGCGGCTAGCCACCTCAATCCTTTGGTGCTTCCGGGCCTCGGAGAGGAACAGCCAGGAGATCCTCGACGGAAGATGACGGGCTAAGCTGGCCTCCTCAATCCTTTGGTCCTTCCGGGCCTCGGGAGAGGAACAGCCAGGAGATCCTCAAGACGACTGGAATCAGGTCACGCTGACTTGAGCCTTCCGCACGACCCCGAATCCTCTTCGCTGTTCTTCGGGACAGGCGATGGTGGCCTAAACCCTAGCCTAAACTAAAAGAAAAACCCTAACTACGCCCGACGACCCGACGAACAGTCACGATGACGGCCGATGTGCTTTGACCCGACGCTTTACAATTGGGGGAGGCAAGGAGGGGTGGGGAAGGGTAGGGGATGGGAGGGAGTAGTCTGGGAGACCCAGGCGACCCTACTACGGGGCTTGGGCAAACATGTCCACCAGGGCCTCTCTGATGCGCATCACATCCTGGCGCGCCTGGCGGACGGCAGCTGTGTCGGGCTGTTCCCACGCCTGTGCCTCGGCTGCCATCCATGCAGGAGGAAGGCCTCCCACTGCGCTCCACAATGTTGTGGAGCACGCAGCACGCGTGGCCAGTACCTCCGTTGCATTCTGCTCACCCATCTCGAGACGGGTGAGCAAACAACGGAAGCGGCTTTAAACGCCCAAAGGCGAGCTCCACTGGGTTTCGGGCCCGGTTGAGGCGGTCGTTGAACCGGGCCCGGTTCTGGTCCGGCTGCCCCGTGTAAGGCCGCATTAGCCAGGGCATCAGGGGGTAGGCCGCGTCCCCGACCACGCAGATGGGCATAGGCACATCCCCGACAGTCAAGTCCCGCCGGGGGAAGTAGGTGCCCGCCTCCAACCTGCGAAACAGTCCAGAGTTGTGGAGGATGCGGGCGTCATGTGCCCGGCCGGACCAGCCCCCGTAAATGTCCAGGAAGCGGCCCCGGTGGTCCACGAGGGCCTGCAGAACAATGGAGCAGTACCCCTTGCGGTTCATGAAATGGGCCGCTCGATGCTCCGGGCCCGGATGGGGATGTGGGTGGCGTCCCAGGGCTCCCCGCAGTTGGGGAACCCGAGGGCAGCGGCCGGCCATGGTATCATCCACGCCGTGCAGGCGGATGACTCGGGAGCAGGACGTCCGTTGATGGCGTGGACGACCTGCAGAAGGGTGCAGAGAAACACAAGGGAACACATCACATACGGCAGGGGTGAGTGTGCGCTCCTTGGGCCCCCGCCTTGATTCCTCTGTCCTCACACACGCACACACACACACACACACGCACACACACCAGGGCTCCCCGACAGCCCTCCCCACCACCACCACCGGGCCTGTGCAAGGGAGGGACGGCTCAAACCCCTGGGCGACCCAGCCTGGAGTCTTGGCTGTCCCTGGGCCTGGAGTGCAGCACCTCCCCATCCCACTCCCCTGGGACTTACCTCCACGACGATCACTCCGACGGTTGATCTTCCCACCCCGAACTGCTGTGCCATCGAGCGGTAGCTGTCCGGTGTGGCCAGCTTCCACAGCGCGATGGCAACCCTCTTCTTGATGGGGATGGGTGCCCGCAGCCGGGTGGTGGCTCTCTGCAGCGCGGGGGTGAGCCAGGTGCACAGCTGCAGGAAGATCCGCTTTCTCATCCAGAAATTCCTGATCCATTGCTGGTCGTCCCATAGTCCGAGGACCAGCCGCTCCCACCAGTCGGTGCTGCTCGAAACTCCAGACGGGCCTCACCACGGTGGGGTGCTGATGCCACAGGGTTGCCAGGGCCTCCTGGTGAGGGAGTCCAATGCGATCTCTGCCTCCTGGTCCATGAACAGCAGGGCACCGGCCTGCAGCACGAGCTGCAGGCACTTGTACAGCTGCAACAGGGGCCCGAGCAGGCACACGGCCACCCACGGCTCCATGGCAGACAGAGCAGGGCAGAAAAAACAAAACTCAGGGAAAAGCAGTTGGGGGCCAAAGGGTGGTGTCCCCAAAACTCAGAGGGCAACCACCGAACCTGCTAAGGGTGCCAGTCCCTGGCAGAGGTCCCAAGGCACGGGAGCAGGAGACCAACGGCTGTCCGGGGAGACCCCTTTAAGCACGTGTCTGAACGGCGCTCTGGCCCCGCCCCCGGAAAGGTCTGGTGGCCTTTGCCCTCTTCAAAATGGCTCCGGGCTTCTGCTTTTCCAGAAAAGCGCATCGTTATAACGGTAACTCCGGGACCAATGTAGACGCTCCTTTTCTGGAAATACTTAAAACGGAAAACTGTTCCGTTTTAAGCATTTCCGGAAAAAGGTGCCAATGTAGACACAGCCTAGGTGTATAGGAGAGGCTTTGATCTCATTTACAATGCTGTGGTATTGTAGAAATCATTACAACAACATAAGAAGTGGTTGGTGCGGTGTGGGCCACTGTCTCATATTCATAGCTCTGTTTTATGTGGGTTTTTTTCCTTTACATTATTATTGTTACTGTTCTAATTTACTGCATGCATGAATCAGTGACAAAAGAACAAAAGATGTACCTAGGCTTTTTCACCTCTCAAAAAGTTAGTCTTTTAGGCTACATCTACACTGCACACTTATTTTGGAATTCGCTATTCCAGAAGAAATATTCCGAAATAGCTTATTTCTAAATAGCACATCTACTCTAGTGGGAAGCCTCAAAATTAGTCCGAGGCAGGCTTCCCTAATGTGGATGTGCTACCTCGAATTAGAGCCCCAGGAGGCACTGGGGAGTAATGACTTTGAATGGCCTGGGAGAAGAGCTATTTTGAAATAGCAGCAGTGGAACGTCCACACTACTGTTCTTCCGAAATAGCTATTTCGGAAGAGGTGTTATTCCTCATGGATTGAGGTTTACGGAATCCAGAATAAGCCACCCATTATTTAGATATTATTTCGAAATAACAGAATTGCTGTGTAGACACTTGCATATAGTCCATTATTCTGAAATGACGTTACTGTGTAGACGCATGCTTGGGTATAACTTTTCAAAATAGCAAGAATTTGAGAACACCAGGGTCATGTTGGGACAAGGGAGACAGTATTCTCTGAAGTTAGAACTGGGAGTCAGGAGATCAGGACTATATTCCCTACAAACAATCTAGTGTGTGATTTTTGGGCAAGAAACTTCGGGTCAAATTTTCAAGTGATCTCTAATTTTGGGTGTAGTTTTCAACATGAAGGGCTTGATTTTAGGTAGCACCCACCAGCCCTGTGGAAGCCTACAAGAACTGCAGATGCTCAGCTCCTTTGACAAGCAGGCTACTTGGGCTTGACTTAGGCACTCCCGTGTAACTTGGCTTCAATATGAGTTGGGGGGTGTATAGTCCCTCTGAAAATCAAGTCGTAAATATCGAATGTTGGCAGGATGGCCAACTTTCAAATGTGTGAAAGATTGAGGTCCCTCCCCGCCTCATTCCTCTTCTTATCCTCACTGTTAGTTACTTCTCTCTCCATGTTCTTCCCACTGCTAATTGTGCAGGGCTGTAGGGGCTGGGGGATGCTTTGGGGAGGAGAAGCCATACTCTGGGTGTGTGTGGATGAGTGGGGGAGAAGGGGCTGTGCTTGGGGTAAGAGGAGTTGTCATGTCTCAATTTCCCAACCTGGCACTTTGAGTGTAGATATGGGGGCTGGCTAGCAGAATAAACTCTGTAAGAACCTGTCTCTGTAACTCCCCAGAGACAAACTTGTCCAGTCTCAGTTTTCCTGAGACTCAACAGGAAGACGATCTATCGCTGCCACCACCCAAGTGAAGTTAAAAAAATATAAAATAAACCCTTTTTCAGGGAAGAGATCACTTGGGAATCCCCTCCCTAAGGCAAAGCTCTCCCCTGTACCCTAACCTCCATTTTACTTGGAGCTGGGAAAACAAACAGAAGGAATCTGCACAGAAAAATGGGGCTCTGCTTCTCCCGGGCAACTTAAGCACATAGGATTAAGGACACAACAATCAACCAAAACTGGATAATCAAAACAAAAAGGAAAACACTTTTATTATCAAAGCAAAACTACTGTTGCAAGCATTGTAAATGACTGGGTGTTAAAAGACGTGGAGCGAAATAGACTCAGGGGAAATCCCTGGGTTGTAATTCTTAGTTACAAAAGAGAAAAACAATTAACCAACTCAGACATGATTTCAAAACCCCAAACAAGGAAAACAATAAAACCTGATGGACTATATAAACTTTTCCCTACTTACACATTTCAAGGAGTCCATTCCTGGGAGAGCCCAACTCCCTTGTTACCTGGGGAAAAAACTGCTCTGATCTCAAACAAAAGAAGAGAGAGAGAGAAAAAAAAATCCTCTCTTGGTTTGAAATTCCTATCTGCATTTCATTGGCTGACTGCCTGAAGCCCCCTCCCACAGGTGCATTTCCAGAGTTGCTTAACCCTTTCCTCACTCTTCAGGTAAGTCAGACTCTCCTTAGCAGCTCCTATTCATTACAGGAGTCATCAGTGCCTCTCTCTGTTGGAGCCATTTCTGAATGCTCCTCCAGGCTCCAATTCCCATCTCCCCGTGGAAGAGGAGAGTCATTGCAGGTAATCAGACTTTTAGCATTTGGTCAGCATTGCTGTCCAGATTCTGACAGATTCTGTTTCCGACCAGATTTTCCAATACACTGGAAAACTGGACACCTGGCAACCCTGCATGTGGGATACCCCAAGTTAAAGCAATTACAAGCTGCTTTTGAAAATGTGTTTCCTCCTCTCCCTCTTTGTCCTGGGGCACATCTACACAGCAGGGCTAACCTCAAAATAAGCTATGCAACTTGAGCTACGCTAATTGCATTTGTTTTGTTTTTTTAAGTTTGTCTTGATACCCTTCTCATGTTGGCAACAAAGTGGGAGTACTTTACTTGAAGTCAATAGAGTTACAGTCTTCTAAAACTGGTTAGTGTCAGAGGAGTATCAGACCTGAGATGCCCAGTTTTGCTGCACCTCCAGCAATATGTGGTGGATTGCAAATGCCTCATACAGTGAAGATGAAATGTCGGAGGGGTTAGGTGCTAAGTAATTCATGAGGGGAGGAGCGGAATGGGAAAGTAGTCAATTCAAAAGTGACATAGGCTCAAATTTTGCATGCCTGACTGAGATGAATAACTTCAGTGGGACTGCAGGTGTGAGTGTGATGAGCAAGATTTGATCCTTATGGCTGCTCGCAGACTGCACACTAGGCATGAGTTTGCAATGTGGAAAATAGCAACCCAAAGGCCAGTGTAATTTTGGGCTGGAGACACTGGACACCAAGTCACTGGATCAGACAGATTAAGTCTCTCTGTTTACAGTTTTGGTGAAACTGCACCAATAGTGAAGAGCTATCTGTAGAAACAAGAACTGCTTGTATTGGTAGAAGTAAAACATTTTAACAGATAACTTCCAGTAGTCTAAATGGCTCGTGTACAAATGAATTTGAAAATGTTATTTATATTCACTCACTTTTGCGTGACATGCATAATTATGGGGAATTTGCATAGCAGTGCATAGGATTTAGAAACCCATATACTATCATTCAACTATAGGTCTGCTAAGCGTTTTGCTGATAGGAAGAAATCTTACTATTTGTCCATTTATGCCAGGATGGGGTCCTCGGCTTGCCTGGATCTGGCTGCCAAAGCTCAGGGCTCCTCCCTCCCAGCATTGGGGAGCTCGCAGGGCTGGAGAGCACATGATCTACTAGCCTGGGCCCTCCTAGGATCTGGTATGCAAGGGGAGAGTGGGGAGTGTCTGTGGGTCAGCGGCCCCTGACCCCAAAATGGTTCCCCACCCCTGATTTATGCAATGATAGGAAAAGTTAAATAGCCGAAAAATAACATTTATTTTCTTTTCCAAAATCCAAGTTGTTTTGTTGAAAGCAGTGTCCTTATTTGTGTAAGGATTTTTTTTTAAAAAGTCCATTTGCATGGAAAAAAATAAAAGTATTTGGTAGTGACATATTTAGCACTTTTTATTTTTGTCTGCTCTTGAGAAAACCTGAAGCAAACCTTGCAAGTTCTTTGTAAGATTAATTGTTGTGTGCCTTTTATTTGCTGAAGGTTCCACATGGCTGCATCTGTGAAGCATCTGGGAAAGGCAGGTGTCCTGACATTTAAGATGGTTGGCAAAGTGCTGGCATTTTATCATCTTAGCTTGTCACTTCATCACTTTGCATAATAGCAGCAGCATGATGATAGGCACCCAAAGGACAAATTGCCAGATTTGTGTCCTCCTATTATCTGCTGCTGTCTTCCAGTTCACATGGCAGTTTTCTTAGTGAAATTAATGCTGAGAACTAATGCGGAAATGAGGTTTTATAACAGTCACCAAGAGACATTCAATGACCTGGATTCCCTTACCTATCAGTTAGTGATGAAACAAACGGGGAGGCCCAGATTTTCACAAAGAGGTGTCATAACCTCAGCTCCTGAGTCTGTATTCAGGCCTATTTTGCAGAGGTTCTGAGCACTCAGCAGCTCCAGTTTCAGTCATTGCACTCCTAAAGGCCAGCAGCTTCGCATTGGCACAGTGAGTTAGACATACTCGCTTGTGGACATGATCCAGCCAGCTGCAAAATGCTGTCTGTGATGTCACTTTGTCTCTATCTCGGCTCTAGTGGTTCTCTTCCTATGTGGGGCCATTAGCCATATCTACACTGCAGTGGAGAGGCTATCTGCTGTCAAAAAGAGCAAGTGAGGATGTTATGGCACAAACTGTTCTGTGGGCTCTGATCCGTTCTATTCTGAGAACTCAAGCAGCAGTTTTCACAACACTAATCCACTGTTTTTCTAGTCTCATCTTGTCTAATGCACCCCTGCCTCCATTGCCTCACTGACTTTGCTATTGGAAACATTTTTTGTTATGTCGGATACTAGGTACATATTTTTATGTTAAAATTCAAGGCTATGTCTACACTGCAGTTATTTCGGAATAAGCTATTCTGGAATAGTTATTCCAAAATAGCTTATTTCGAAATAGCACATCTACACTGCAGGGAAGCCTCAAAATTAGTCCGAGGCAGGCTTCCCTAAGGTAGACGTGCTATCTTGATTCACAGCCCCAGGAGAAATAACTCAAAATGGCCCTAATGAGGAGCTGTTTTGAAATACCATCTACACACGCCTTATTTCAAAATAGCTATTTTGGAATAGGCGTTATTCTTCATAGAATGAGGTTTACAGAAGGCGGAATAAGCCATCTGTTATTTTGAAATTATTTCAAAATAATGGAATTGCCTTGTAGACACTTGCATAGTTATTTCAGAATAACAGCCATTATTCCGAAATAACTTTGCTGTGTAGACTCACCCCAGGTGTCCCTCCTTAGACCATGTTAATGTAATCACTGTACATGCACTAATTCCCAGTAACGGTACCAAATTCTCAAACATCTCAGGCCCACTCCTGTTCTCCATAATCTAAAAATTGTTAGACAGAGAGATGCTACCTGAACTTAAAAATGGAGAGCAAGAGAGAACCTGCGTAACCTGGTTGATGAAAAGATTTTTAAAACTCCACATGGTAAAAATAGAACCTCCAAAGTCTGGGGCTCTCAGGTCTGACAACATCCGTGGTCTGGCAAGGCCACAGATGTTGCTGGGCCAAACAGCCCCAGAGGCGGAGTGGGAGCAGCTGAGAGAATATGGGGGCTGGGGAACCCAGGCTGGGCCAGCAGTGGTTGGGCCAGATAGAAGCTGAGGTGCCCCTGATCTGCCTGGGGGGAACCCCCAGCCTCAATGGGGCAAGGAGTGGCTGGGGAGCCACTGCCCTGGCTGGGGGACCCCTGGTGTCAGCAGGCCCAGGTAGCCAGGGAGTCCTGGCCCCAGCTGGGGAACCCCTGGCTGCTGTGGGGCCTCTGGTGGCGGGTGGCCCACCCAGGGAATCCCTGGTTCAGGACACCTCAGGTCCCGAGGGTGCCAGGCCAGGGTGGTCCAACATTTAAAGTGTCCTCCAAAGAGTAATTGCAACTTAAATATGTATAATGCTGCTTTTTCCTCATGTCTGAGGGATGGATGAAAATTATCAGGGTGGATGTTTTTATTTAAATCTGCATAAAAAACTAATGAGCCAGGGCATGCACGTTTTGTAAAGTCTAGTTCATTTGCACACATCGGTGAAGGGGGAGAGGTGTTTAAAGGCTGGTGAACACAACCCATAGGCCTCCTACTTTAAAATTATACTGATCTATGTGTCTATCTTGATGATGCACAATTACACTGAAGGGAGATTAAATCAATTGGAAACACCACCTTCTGCCAGCCAGACAAAGGAATTCTGCTTTGAATTTCTGTGCAGGGACACCACTGCTGTGTGTCTACACTGTGCTCTTCGTGATGGGGGAGCACATCCACATTAGCAGCTGTTGCACTGGCACAGAGAGCAGGGCCAGTTGCAATGTAGCTAACAATAGTAGTTACTATGCTGGCACTGCGGTGCTGTAGCCACTGTGCAGAAAGTTCTATGCTTCTTAGCAAGGTGGTTTACCTAGAGCCAGGGCTGGTGACAGACTTTGCCAGGCCTGGCAATGTATATGTGTGTGGGAAGGGGGAGGCTGGCTACAGATCCCCAGAAGGGATGGGGTTATAGGCAGCCAGCCCTTAGTGCTGCACCTCCTACTGCCAGCCCTCAGCTCTGTTTGATGCGCCGGCGGTGATTTAAAGGGTTTGGGGCTCTGGCTGCTGCTGTTACAGGTTTGGAGCTCCGGGCAATTTAAAATCAATGGGCCCCAGGACAAAAGCCCCCTTCTCCCTCCACCTCCCCACCATGGCAGCCCTGCCTAGAGCACAGCAATAGAGTTAGAGCACACTAAGTGCTTTGCAGATGTGGACACCTCAGGAATTACAGTGCTGGGAGCTGATTTCCTGCACTGTAAATGTGCCAGATTAGACAAAGCCTGACTTGCATACATGTGAGCAGAGGAAGTCTGAAGTGAATTACCTCCCAGGATCCTGTATCCCGTTCCCTGCTCTGTACCACAAGTCCTCAAGATCAGCATGAAGCCAGGGGTAAGGCAGCCTCCAGAGAATGGAGGAACGTCAGCTCCACAGGTAGTCTGCAGTGGTGACTCGATGTGCGGCACTATGTAGTCTACAGCACATACCTGATAGTTGTAATATTATTCTCTAGCATCTAATGACCAGCCCCCCTTGAATTTAATGAGAACAACTCTCAGTACCTCGGGAACAAAAATATTTAGGAAAAAATAGACTCAGGGTCAGAACCTGATCTCCTTTAATTTAATGGCAAAATCTCATTGATTTCAGTGGAGCCATGATTTAACCCTAAGGCTCCAGTCTTGCAGCATTCAGGTCCAAGGGAGTTTTCCCACTGATTTCCAAAGGATGCTTGATCAGTGATGTGCTCTGGTACAAAACCAGCCTGACTTTCCCTGATTTCAAAGTAACCTAACTGCTCTGTATGAAGGTCAATGCTGCTGAGGGTTCCTGTCCCAACAGTTCATAGCAAAACTGGTATAACTTATTAAAGTTACTCAGTACTGGAGAACTCCAAGCCACTATTGTGCCATGTGCACCGAACCTTGGAGGCAGTCACTCTGGATGCTTCAGCAGCATGGCCTTGTAGGTTTTAGCCTTGGGAGGGACCCAATAACCACTCAGATGCATGGCTGAGGAAAAGGGCACTTTACTAGGGTTGTCAGGAAAAGGACGGTTGCAAATACCCTAGGTACTGAGATTTTAAACAGTTAGGGTACGTCTACACTGCATGCTTATTTCAAAATAAGCTATTCTGGAAGAAATACTCCATCTACATTACAGGAAAGCCTCAAAATTAGTCTGAGGCAGGCTCCCCTAATGTGGACATGCTACCTCAATTTAGAGCCCCAGGAGGCACTGGGGAGTAATTACTTTGAATGGCCCTGGGGAGTAGCTCTTTCGAAATAGCAGCAGTGGAGCATCCACACAACTGCTATTCCAAAATAGTTATTTTGGAATAGGCATTATTCCTCGTGGAATGAGGTTTACAGAAGTCGGAATAAGCCATCTGTTATTCTGAAATAACGGAATTGCTGTGTAGATGCTCACGTTGTTTATTTCAGAAAAACAGCTATTATTCTGAAATAACGCTGCTGTGTAGACACACCTTTAACTGTTCACAGTGAGTAAGGGCAGTTGCTGTTTGATTCCCTAGTCCATAGTCCATTTGAGAGCCAGGCTCTTCAGGGTCCTAGTCAAACATACATGAATTTGTGAGTTTCAGGTAAGGGCTCACTTCATGTCTCTCATTGTGAAACCTCCACACTGGTTCCTTGCCTTGCTGCTGATGCACATGTCCCTCACATACTTTCATCCAGTGCCATGTCTGGCAGCCACAGCCTGTCCCACACAGTTCCTGGAGAATCTACTTTGCATCCAGCTTCTCTTCAGCTCTTGGCTTGCCATGTAGCTACCACTCAGAAACAGAGCCCAGCCACTTTCTGATGTGGGACCTTTCTCTTTACCTGGCCTGAAATAAGGGCTCTACAATGGGGCGAGGGCTTAAGGGAGTTTTAGTCCCCTGCTTAGCTATTGCAGTATGCTGGAACTCCTTTTAGGATTTTGTACAATTGTGCAATTGTATTGCAGACTCTCAGGCAGTCTCACTGAAACCTCGGCCATTCTGCAAGGCAAGGAACAAAGATCACAAAAGGCCCTGACTCTTTCCCCACTTTTACAAAGTAGAAAGAAATTAGAGACAGACTCTTGAAACTGAGGTGGTGGTGAATGAGTTAGGAGTTTTTATTTTCACAATGCCAACATAAACTCAGTTCCCTTTATGTACAAAATGTATGCGTACTTGTGCTTCACTTTTGCTATTATACAAAATAACTAGTCCGTTAGGCAAATATGACTTGGATCCCAAAACTCAGACACATTTATGTAATACTTTTGACACCTAAAGCCTATACTGGGATAAGTGTGATGCTAAGACCATTTATTCACTAGTCTCTTTCCATTTTCAAAATTCACCTGATTTCAAATTATTAGTTGAATGAAATCACCCTTTTGTATTCCCTGTAGTGAGAAACAATAAAAGAAATCCATTCATTTTCCAATTGTTTTTGGCATTTCAAATGAATACTACTTTAGGAAAATTGAGGCAGAGACCAGTACAATGTTTTTGTGTTCATTCATTGTGACAGCAACAGAAACAATTCAATTGCAAATAAGACTATCAGCTTTCAATATGCATAGTCCTGAATTTTCACTTACAGTGCCAGCTTGTTTGCACAATAGCTTAGATTGGTTTAGACAACACATTATATTTCTCCTATTATCAGTCTAATAGGAATCTAAAATTAGAAACAGACCTCTAATCTGATGGTTTGTATAATGGTGTTGTGAGGATTTTCATTATTCTTTGACATGTTTTCCCAGTCAGGGGAAACTGTGATTTCTAAAAATGATTCTGAAATCAGAGGCACCACTGAAATTTCTCACCACCTCCACTAGTGGCTATAAAGCAGAGACTGGTCAGGTATAACAATCAAAATGCATTCATACCAACACTGTTATTGCAGAATCCTAAGGTACTTTATCAAGCTAAGTACTTTTACCCCCATTTTATACATGGATGGAAATGAGATACAGGCTCGTTTTGTGATTTTAGGTGATAACTCTGATACCAATACCATTTTTTAGATAAAGCATTTGAGATTCTTTGGTGATGGGTTGCTGTAGAAGAATCAGTCCTGTTATTAAGGTTCCATTTTATAAATAGTTTTATAAGGGATTGATGATGATCTTTTAATGAATTGTTTATAGCTTGTTAGAGTCCAGTAGGCCAATAGCTGGGTTTATAACAGTAACACACAGGCCTCAGTGGTTCATGAGCCAAATTAATGATCAACATTACCTAAAAGAGCCACATTAGTCTGAATTCATTATTTTATTGACTATAGTATTCATATTTAACTAAATATTTCCTCTGTCATACATATATATGAAAAACAGTATCTTATTCTCACAGCAAAATGAATGACCAAATATTATTTTATCAATTACAATTGTTTAATCATAAAGTGAAAGCATCCTGTTTGGTTGTTAATATATCACAGTGTTTTACTGTCATGTGCTGCAAAGAGCCACAGGAGACACATTAAAGAATCATTTGCTGAGTCAGAATATCACTGGTTTACAACTATCAATAACATCTTCTGTTGATGTGTTTATAACCCTCTGTAACACATACTTCTCCTGCTTATAACATCTATTAATCAGCAAACTTTGATTAAATATTTAGAAATGGAACCTTAATATAAGCATGACCAAAGACGTGCTTATAGATTAATATTCCTAGATGGTTTATAGTTAATTTCTTTAATATCGTTAATATCTTTAATCATTAGACCACCGTAGAAGGGGAACTGTGAATTAAGAGAGCAATTAAATATTATGTGCCTAATTTTTTAACAATCAGTGTGCTAAAATAGACATGGAGTTGTGTGCTGCTTTTCACACATTGTTCACACAAATGACCAGTTATATCTTATAGAAAATATTATAAAATTGCACCCTATCTAAGCCCTTTAAACTGCATAAAGCTGAGATTAAACCTCGCCTCTGATCCTGAAAATGTTTATGCATGCATTTAATCTTACAACTTTGAGCAGCCTGAGGTGTGTTTTGATGTTAAGAGTTTGATTCACTGTTGTGATGTCAGTCATCTTTGTGACCTTCATCTGAAACTTTTGTGTTCCATTTGTTGCACACAATTCTGAATCCATTTTCTCCTTTTGACATTGGGGTCAGTGCTGATTCTCTACATAAAAGATTATATTTACATTTTTTGGATTTCAACCTTTATCAGCAATTGGTTTTCTCCAGATTTTGATACATAACAAAGAACTGTGCAATCTGACAATTTATCGCATTTGGCAATTGTTGTTCATATGACTCCATGCCTCCTTTTTTAGGTGCATGGGGTCAAAGTCATTGCCAGCATAACTGCTTGTTCATTACTGTCTAAAATGCTCATGATACAATGAAGGACAAGAGAGTCTCTCCAGCTCGTCAAATAAACCAGGATACCGTAATCCATTTGCTGGATCTGTGTTTCCTGCTAGAAAAATACCATTTCAGCATCATTTTTATGGGCTGTACAATTATCCCAGGATTGTCTAGTTTCAGTATAACTGGCAGTCTTAGCATTATTAAATCTGAAAGCCCGAACTCCTGCTGAATTGTTGGATCTTTACAATGATAGGCACTTGCCAGCTTTCTGTCTGGCTAAGCAAATGGAACAAGACTTTCTTCAACCTTACTCATCTAAGGTACTGTCACTCCATTAGTGCTGCAGAAAAAGAGAATTGTGAATTTCTGTGTATTTAGTCAATTTCAATGTACCTGGTCCGAGTTTTGTCACAAAACTAGACAAGTTTTAGGTGATTTCAAATTCCAATGTGAACATTATGCATACATTGGTTTCTAAACTCATAACAATTGCCACCAGTAACTAACCCTTGACTCAGCTCAGGAGGGGAGAAGGTAGGTTTAAACCACTTTAACTTTTCCTAATCTGGGGCTGACTGGAGCCAAGTCAGCCTTTGGCACAATGGAGAGTAGCTTCTGGGTTAATTAGATTAGATTGGGTTACAACACTCACAGAGAGGCTGTCTGCTGTCAGAGATTATCCTGACACCTCTGCTATGCTGATACCTGATTAGGGAAGTGCAAAGGTATGACCCAATATGCCAGAGAAATTCCAAAATGGCAGGTTAAACAGGTGTATGAAAGGCCCCAGATCTAACTCAGACTATCTAATTCCATTAGAATTTCTTATTGCAACTAAAGAAGATGTATATGCCACGTAAGAAAGCAGGAAAAGTAACTGAGAGGGACATGGTCACCAAGCTGCCCATAGCACTCTCATCCTAAGGTGGATACTAATATTCAGAGGTCTCAAGAAATTTAAAAAATTAATTGTGACTAATGGCTCAATTTTAAAAATCACAATTAATGGTCTGATTAATCATGCTGTTAATAGTAATAGAAAACAAATAATTTAAATTTGGAGGGTGTTTTCTACATCTTCAAATATATTGATTTCAGTTACAAAACACAGAATGCAAAGTGTACAGTGCTTATTTTATATTTGAGTAGGCTGACTGGATGTCCTATTTTTAAAGGGATAGTCCCATATGTAAGCCCTCCTGCAGGCGTTCCTACTTTTTTTTCTGAAAAATGGACAAATTGTCCTGTATTTTCTGACTCTCCCTGCCCATCGGTACTGGGTCCTACTGCTGGCCGGATCCTTGCTTACCATCCACTCACTCCCCAGCATGAGTGATGGGGATCCAGAGTCCGGCGATGGAGGTGGGCAGTTGGGCGACGATGTAGCGTATAGAGGCAGTCACTCCCTCTTCTGGTTCATCGGTCGAGTCCCTGCTGCATGCCAGCTCTTGGCCAACAGGCCTCCCTCATCTCCTGCTCCATTTCCAGCAAGCTCTAGCTGCTTCCTGCAGTGGCTAGTGAGTGTGGGTAGACAGTGACCACCCTTTATATGCTCCTCCATATCTGCCCTGGCAGGGTGCTTCCTGCTTCCAGCACTGTGCAGAGAACCAGTCCCTGCTCAGATCGTTCAGCTCACCAACAGCCTAGCTTCCTCTACTGCCTCTGGCTGGACTGGCAGCAATGGAAAGCTCAAGATGATCTGGCTTGGGGATTCTGGCCAGGAGGAGCCAAGCCCTGCATGTGTCAGAGCCCCACACAGCACTGGCACAGCAGGGAAGTGTCTCTGCCCCTCCCTCACTGAACAGTCACATGTCCCTTCGTGCTTCAACCACCTTTCCAGGGGACATGCATCCATGCTGATGACAGGCTCTGCTCAATAACAATCAAAAGCAGAGTGGACCAACACTGGTTCATTTAGGGAAAGAAGCAATGGGCTTAAACTGCAGCAAAAGAGGTTTAGGTTAGACATTAGGAAAAACTTCCTAACTGTCAGGGTGGTTAAACACTAGAATAAATTGCCATGGGAGGTTGTGGAATATCCATCTCTGGAGATATTTAAGAGCAGGTTAGATAGACATCTATCAAGGATGATGTAGATGGTGCTTGGTCCTGCCGTGAGGGCAGGGGACTGGACTCGATAACCTCTCGAGGTCCCTTCCAGGTCTAGTGTTCTATGTTTCTATGATTCACCATCAGAGCCAGATGTCACTAGCTGAAGGTTGATTTTCATTTTTGTTGGTTCAGTTTCTCTAGTTTCAGCATTGGAGTGTTGTTCTTTTAAGACTTCTGAAAACATGCTCCATAGCTCGTCCTTGGCAGATTTTGGACAGCCCTTCAGATTCTTAAACCTTGGGCCAAAGCCTGTAGCTATTTTTAGAAATCTCACATTTGTACCTTCTTTGCATTTTGTCCAATCTGCTGTGAAAATGTTCTTAAAATGAACATGTGCTGAGCCATCACCTGAGACTGACCTAACACAAAATATATGACAGAATGTGGGTAAAACCAAACAAGAGAGTTATAATTCTCCCCCAAGGAATTGAGTCACAAATTCAATTAACAGACTATATTTTAATGAGCATGATCAGCATGGAAGCTTGTGTGATGGGTTGGGTCACACACATCCTCTTGACTCTCACTTGATGGGCTGATCATACCCACCTACATGCCCTCTGGGGTGCCCCACCACCCAAGCCTGCTAGTCTTGCTCCCAACAAAGGTACAGAGTTGTAGTTACAGCCCACATCAGAGTGACACAGACACTGAAATCAGCTCAGCTCTGGGAAGACTTAGTCACAGGAACTTGACACAGCACATGGGTGCACAGCTCCAGTGGGATCTAAACCACCAAATAAATCTGTCTTACTCTTTATAAAAGGTTTACACAGAGAAAGCTCATAAGAAAGCTCAAACAAAAGAAAGCTTTTCTTCACTCAGTGCACAGTCAACCTATGGAACTCCTTGCCTGAGGATGTGGTGAAGACTAGGACTTTAACAGGGTTCAAAAAAGAGCTAGATAGATTCATGGAGGTTAGGTCCATCAATGGCTATTAGCCTGGATGGGCAGGAATGATGTCCCTAGCCTCTGTTTTTAAATGGCTGACAGGAGAGGGATCATGTGAGGATTACCTGTTGTGTTGCCTCCCTCTGGGGCATCTGGTATTGACTACTGTTGGCAGAAAGGATGCTGGGCTAGATGGATCTTGGTCTGACCTAGTATGGCCGTTCTTATGTTTTTATGTTCATCTTCTCATCAATGAAAGAGAGAGATGCACAGCTGTTGTTCTCCCAGGTAACAATTATTTATACTGTGTTTAATAATAAACAAAAGTGATTTTATTAAGTATAAAAAGTAGCTCTACGTGGTTGCGAGTGAGAACAGACAGATCAAAGTAATTTACTAAGCAGCATCACCGTGTTCTTTGAAATTATGGCCAAAGCATGAAGGGGCATATGAATGCATATCTGGCATATAAATACCTTGCAATGTCAGCTACAAAAATGCCATGCAAACATTTGTTCTCATTTTCAGGTAACTTTATAAATAAGAAGCAGGCAGCCTTATCTCCCGTAAATGTAAATAAACTTGTTTGTCTTAGCTATTGGCTGAACAAGAAGTAGGACCCAATTGGCATATAGGCTCTAAAATTTTCCATTGTTTTGTTTATGAGTGCAGTTATGTAACAAAAATATACATTCGTAAGTTAACTTTCACAACAAAGAGATTGCACTGCAGTACTTAGGAGGTGAATTGAAAAATACTTTTTCTTTTGTTTTTTACATTGCAAATATTTGTAATAAAAAGAACAAAGTGAGCACTGTGAACACAGTGAGCTCTATTTTATAACTGAAATCAACATTTTAAAATATAGTAAAATATCCAAAATATTTAATAAATTTCAATTAGCATTCTAGTGCTTAACAGTATGATTAATCATGACTATTTTTAATCATTAATTTTTTGAGTTAACTGCAATTAATTGACAGCCCTACTAATATTTATTATTTGTATTATGCTGTAGCCTGGTGTATACTTTCAGAACTTGGTAGCTTAACTAGTGAAAAGTGGATAACAATTAAAGTAGGACAGCTTGGCTCCAAGTATTACAATTGATCCCAGCTGAGACGGGGGCTCATTTTAGTAAGTGATTGAATACACCTGGTAAAGACATTCCATGTCCCAAAGAGTTTATAAACAAGACAATTAAACAGTGGGGTTTAGCATCTCTGTTTTATATGTGAACAACTGAGGTACAGTGAAATTAAATGGCTTGTACAAAGATCTGCTTAGTCACCTAATAAACCATCTTGTTAGTCTTTAAAGTCCTGCATAATCCTGTCTTTTGTTTTTGCTTAGTCAGTGGCAGAGTTGGAAACTGAATTGTGTTTTCTATATGAATCTGTTGTACTTAGGAGTTACAAACAGACCTTAAAGACTTTGGATCAGGAGGAACAGAACATCTTATAGATCATAAAATGGGAATCATTAGTAAGGAATTTTGTGTGCTGCATGTAAAGGACACTGTCCTGCAGGTAGGACACTGTAAAGTCACAGGGTACCCAGAACTGTTTCCTTGTTACTTCCTCAGCCTACAGCAAAATGAGGATATGCTTGTGCTTAATTGGGTGTTAGATCTGACACCGTCAGCCTATTAGAAACCCTAACAATCTACTTAGCCTCAAAGGGTAACAATATGCACACCCCAGTTTGTCCCTTTATCTGCTGAATACTCATAGAAAAAATGGATCTGCTGTCCCCAAAGGAACACACCAACTTGTCTGATTCAATTGAGAATCAGCAGCTTGCTTGATATCAGAATATATAATGATATTTACAGTGTAAACAACACTAAATTTATTTCCAAAGATACAAAAGATGGTGAGCAAAGATTTGGAAGGGGGTAACATATAAAACAAAATCATAACATGCTTTCTAGAGACTTAACAGGCCAAAGTTTTCTTCAGCATTTTCTACAAAGGTAAGCAAAGATCCCATTTTCATGAATGTACACACACTGACCATTTACTACATAAAAGCAGGATGTCTTCTCTGTTCCCTAAACAGAAGCCAGCCAACTTTTGAAGTGTATCTCCATATAAGGGTTCTCATTCTTCCTCCTCTTCCCCCCAGTGTATTCTTCCTTTTTGACTGTATGTATGTGTGCCACCGTAGTGTTAGCTTACAATGTTTAATTTACCGGCCAATAATAAGGCAGGCGAATAAATGTCTTTAGTCTGACAGGAAACCTGTTTCCTCACTATTGCTATGATAAATAATTTAAACCCCATTTTCAATATACATAAGGAACTTCTTAAATAATAACAGTATACACATTTCACAGTTATATCAATTATCAGCGTGACTCTGGCTTTCATTTAAGACCTCCCATGCCATTCTTTGGTGAACAAGAATATATGTATAAGAATCCAGATATTCTTGAAACTCCTTTGCCAGTAGGTATTACAGACACACACATTAAAAAGTGGAATAGTAATAGACACACTGAAGGAAGGGTTAACTTCAGTATAGTGCGGTGCTAATGTGAAAGCTATAAGTGTATTGACAATCTTTTAAAAAGTACATTCAGATAGGAATTATCCTACCACAGTGCAGCATAACAGGGGCATTTAAAGTATTACTATTGGCTTTCCTCTTTGAGAATCTCAGCATAAGAAGCTGTTGTTCTCCCACACATAGTAATATGGAAATATTTGAAACATCAGTCAGGTTAACATGCCTTTTATTGTTGGATCTAATTTGGTTCTTTTTCTTATACTTGGTTTGTGGAAAGCACAAACATCTGCTATGCCAGTATTTGTAATTAAACCCCTAGATTAACAGCAGAGAATGTCCCTATCTGGGTACATTTGCTCTTTTTTAAAGCTATTATCTGGCATGAATAGCCTGATCAGGAGCATAAGAGGTTGATGCTCTGCATTCATTTTGTTTTCACCAACCGGGATGTAATAGGATCATTTTTTCTATTGTTCACAGTTTGGCTATGGGACAAAATCTATGCAACTTTCCTTTACTTGTGGCTTGCGCCTAACATTTGAAGATGTTAATAAGCTAATGTGCATCAGTTAAAAGACATTAGCTGGCTTCTGAATAAGTCTTTAACACTTAGGCTATGTCTACCCTGCAAGGATTTTGTGCAAAAACGGCTGTTTTTGCACCAAAAAACAGCGGCGTGTCCAGACCTCAAGCATGTTTTTGCGCAAAAAAAACCAACAGTAAATCGACAGGACAACGGGCTTTTTCCAGTAGAGTTATTCCTCTCCCCACAAGGAATAACTCCTTTTTGTGCTACAGCTCTTGCAAAAAAGGCAAGTGTGGACGCTCTGCAGGGGTTTCTTGCGCAAAAAGAGCCTATCCGAAAAATCACAGGCGCTCTGATGGCCATTCTGTTAATGGCAGTCAGAGCTTTCTTGCGCAAGACCATCCATGCAGTGTGGACACTCTCTTGTGGAAAAGCACATTGCTTTTGAGATGCGCTTTGAGGTGTGGATGTGCTTTTGCATAAGAAGTTTTTACAGAAGATCTCTTCCGCAGAAAGTTTCTTGCGCAAAAACCCTGCAGTGTAGACAAAGCCTCAGGGCATGACTACACTGGGGAGGAAAATAACTCCCCTTATCATATATATAGTAGCCCAGTGTCTGAGAGTCTGTAACGCCGAAATGCTGGCTGTTCCCTCTGGGGGGGCGCTGTTGCCTGAAATGCTGGCTGTTCCCTCTGGGTGGCGCTGTTGCTGAAATGCTGGCTGTTCCCTCTGGGCGGCGCTGTTGCTGAAATGCTGGCTGTTCCCTCTGGGCGGCCCGTGCTGCATGGGGAGTGCGGGCCCAAACGGCCGCTTGTACCGCTTGCGCCGCTTGCTCCCCCGCGGCGGCCCGGCTGAGCGGTGCAGAAGTCAGCCAAGCGCCACGGCGGGACGCGAAGGGGGGAGGGGCGGTGATGTTCACGGCCAGGGGGCAGGTCCTGGAGCTGCTGTCACGCCGCACGTCACCGCCCCGCCCCCGGCCGTGAACGTCACCGCCCCTTCCCCCTTCGCGTCCCGCCGTGGTGCTCGGCTGACTTCTGCGCTGCTCAGCCAGGCCACCGCGTGGGAGCAAGTGGCGCAAGTGACCGTTTGGGCTCCACACCCCCCATGCAGCACGGGGAGTGCGTAGCCCAAACGGCCATTTGGGCTCCGCGGTCCCCCGAGTGAGAGGCAGGCGGGGGAGGAGAAGAGAAAGAAAGAGAGAGAGAGAGAGGCAGGAGGCGGAGGAGAGCTGAGAGAGAGGGGGGGGGAGACAGTAGGAGGAGGAGGAGAGAGAGAGAGACGGAGCGAGAGACCGGAGGCTCAGGAGAGAAGACCGATGTGGAGGAGAAACCTGAAAATCCCGGCTTATGACGGGCTAATTGGCTAGTTTCAAAATAACAAGGTGAGCTCCATACAGCAAGCCCATTATTTCAAAATAATTTCAAAATAATGGGCTTGTTATTTCAAAATAATAACCCCTGCTTTTGATGAGAAATAATGCCCATTTTGAAATTATTTCAAAATAGAGTTAGTGTAGATGCTCATCTGCTGTTATTTCAAAATAATTGGCTTCCACAGGCCTCTCACAGATGCCCTGGTGGCCACTCTGGCCACACCCCTGACATTTCTAATGCTTCCCTTCTCCTGCAGTCTTTAAACCTGCAGGCAGAAGAGAAAGGACTTGTGGCACCACACTAGCCCTGCCAACCCCATGCCACACACCACCCTTCACTGCAGCCATGGCAGACACCAGTGCTTCCTCTGAACCCCTCATAGCTGCAGGCATGCCAGCAGCCACCTCAGAAACCATGTGTGGGACATGGAAGGAAGCCAAGCTGCCCCATCCCATGTGCCTTCCTCGACCATCTGATATAAACATGTGTCAACCTGCCCCAGTAATCCACGAGGGCCTGCAGCACCATTGAAAAGTATCTCTTTTTATTTATATAGTTGGAGGCCTTGTGGTCAGGTGCCAGAATGGGTATGTGGGTGCTGTCGATGTCCCCCCCCCCCCCAGTTGGTGAAGTCTATGGCAACAAAGCCAGTGATGACAGGGTCGATGTTGTCCAGGGTCATGACCCTCTACAGCAGGATGGTGTCGATGGCCTTGGCCACCTATAGCATCTTAGAAACTTAGAATCACAGGGTTCAAAGAGCCCTCCGGAGATCACCGAGTTGAAGCCCCTTCCCAATGCAGAACCAATCCCAGCTAAACTATCCCTGGCAGGGCTTTGTGAAGCCAGTACTGAAAAACCTCTAGAGATGGAGATTCCACTCCCTTCCCTAAGGAACTAATTGCAGTACTTCACCACTCTCCTAGTAACATGGTAAAAGAGTGAAACCTGCATGAGCACGGTCCCAACAGTTGATCTCTCCATGCCAAACTGGATCCCAACAGAGTGGTAGCTGTCCGGCGTGGTGAGCTTCCATAGTGTGATGGTGACACACTTCTGGAGGGGGAAGGTGGGTCTCAGCTGGGTGTCCTGATACCAAAGAGTGGGGGAGAGCTACTCGCAGAGCTCCAGGAAGGTGGCCTTCTGCATGTGGAAGTTCTGGCGCCACTGCTGGTTGTCCCATCGCTGCATGACGACGTGGTCCCACCAGCTGGAAATGGTGCCAGAAGCAGTGGTGCACAGTGTACAAGGGGGGATGGAAGGGAATGTGGTGTAGGAAGAGTGCCTGGGCCTGGGTGAGGAGGTCGTTGTCCTCCTGCAGCACCATCTGGGCAGTCTGCATAAACTGAGCCAGGAGGCGCAGCTGGAGGTCAAAGAGCCTGGCACTGCTTTGCAGCCGCTTTGGTCCATGTTGAAAGTACTGTGGCATGCTCGAGGGCAACCAGAGCCTGCAGTGTGAGTTTGCTTTCTCTCGAGGAGGTAGGCAATGGAGGAGTGTGAGCTGCAGTTGTAGAGGGGAGTCCCTTTAAGCATGAGTCTCAGCTAGCCTCAGGAAGCAGCTACAGGGCGTGACTGCTGTCCTGGTGCCCTGCCCAGAGTGCTTCTGGGGGGTCTTTAAATGTGATTGATCCTCCAATCAGTGTTGATGCACTATTTGGATATAATTCTGCACTATTTTGATGGAGACTTGTAGCGTAGATGCGCTATTTCGAAAGAGTTATTCTGGGAGTTATTATTTTGAAATAAGTTATGTTGAAATAATAGCAGAGTGTAAACATAGCCTAAGAGTTCATGTTTTTCAAACTACACAATTTAATATTGTTATGCAAAAAGAGTGACTAGCTGCCAGTAGAGAAGGTCTTGGATCCAAAGACAATCATGGACGTCATGAGTGAACTCAAGTACTTTGTTTCAGACTCAGCTGAAGGGTAGGGTGACCATCCATTCCATTTTAAACAAGACTGTCCTGTATTTAAGCCCTCTTGCAGGTGTCCCACTTTTTTTTTTAAAGGGGCAAATTGTCCCATATTTTCTGCTCCCGCTGGTCAGTCATAAGTCAGTGCAGTCTCAGCCACCTCTGGTTTGTGGCCAGCAGGTGAATGCGGGCAGGCAGTCAGGGAGAGCATGTGTTGGCCTCAGGCAGGGTGGCGAGGAAAGAAGATGCGAGGGCAGGTAGGAGGAGAGGCAGCCCTGTGGGGGAGGGAGGAGTGAATCCCCTTAAGCAGGGATTCTCAATGGGGTTCCACAAGCCTTTTGAGCCTGTGGCCCTCAGTGGGGCTGATGCAGAAGCCACAGGACTGGAGCCTAGATCCTGGGCACGCCACCCCCAACAGGGTTAGGCCTTGATCCCCAGCATTCCCCTCACTAGGCTGAAGCCCTGATCCTTGGCATTCACCCTGAGGGGCTGAGCACCCAAGCCCTGGCCATCCCTGTGGAGCTGAAGATCTGATCCCTGGAGTTCCCCTTCCCTCCCACTGCTGAAGCCAGGAGCTGCAAGACTGAATCCCGAAGCCCTCATGATCCCCACATATCTGAAAGCAGAGCCAAGGGGCTGAAATCCCAGGCTCCACCCCCCTCCTCCACTGAAGCTGGGAGCAGGCAGGCTGAATCCCAAATCCCTGGTGCCTCCCCATGTAGCGGAAGCTCCCTGAGTCCAGGGGCAGAGCTGAGGGGTGCTGGTGATTTTGCTCCCCCAAACTTCAGTGAGAGGGGGCAGTCAGAGGGACAGACCCACACTACCTCCTCACCTCACACCTTCCCAGTTTGCAGGCGGGATGCTGGAGCGGGCAGTGTGAGGCAGCTGCTTCTCAGGCTGGAACCATGGTGTAGGCAGTTGTGATATTCTCTCCTTTCCTGCTGCTGCTGATGAAGGGAGTTTGAAGCTATCCCTCAGCTCCCAACCCCCTTTTCTCACACAGCGAGTAAGAGTTTCAGGGGGGAGGGACCCAGCTCTATGCCTGGCAGAGCCCTCAGGGAACAGGCACTGCAGGGAGATCTCCTGGCATGCAACCTCTAGTTACCCCTCCTTGTACCCTAAGCTACCTCTCCCCACACACTACCCCTACCTACCCCTTCTCTGCACCCTGAGCTACCTGTTGTTGCCCACAGCCCCAGCCAACCCTTCCCTACACCTTCAGGTATCCCATGCCCACACACAGCCCCTTGCTACCCCAACCTTGCACCCTGAACTACCCCTACACCTGCATACAGCCCCTAGCTACCCCTCCCTGCACTCTTATCTAACCCCTGTCTGCACACAGCCCCTAACTACCCCTTCCCTGCACCCTGAGCTACCCCCTGCTCACACACAGCCCTTAGCTACTCCTCTTTCTACACCGTGACCTGTTTTTAAATGTTTTAATCTGAGTCTCCCCCAACTTTGAGTTATAATTTTTGGTTGTGCCTCTGCCATCACAACCAAGACAGCCTGGGTGTCCTGTTGGGGTGAATCGGGGTGAAGGTGGCTCTGTCTTCACAGACCTGTGATATGGAGCTGGCTTGAGCCCTGCTAGCCCCTGCACCCAAAATAGAAGTCATCCTATGCCTATTCCTGAGGCTCCTCCCCTCAGTCCAGACCCCCAGGGCTCTCTCTTCCCCTTCTGGGCCCTGGAGCTTTTATAACATGTTAGGGGAGAACCACATAGTTTGGATTGATTGCCATTGAACTCACTTGAATTCAAGCAATTTTACCAGGTGTCCTGTATTCACCATAGGGAAATATGGTCTCTACCAAAGGGGCAACCAGGCCTCTGAATATGGTCGAAAAAGCTGGAGGCTGTGAGGCTACTGCCTGAGGCACTGGACAGGTCAGAGCTAAGCCATATGGACGCAAGGGTTTCTCTGTTTGTAAAATCAAGAGCTAAGATGGTGGCAGGCTATGTGTGTGCTGGAGGCAGAGAAGGATCTGAATGTGACTCTTGAGAGAAAGAAGCAATGAAATGGAGCTTCTTAGGACAAAAAACAGGACTATGTAGCACTTTAAAGACTAACAAGATGGTTTATTTGGTGATGAGCTTTTGTGGGCCAGACTCACTTCCTCAGATCAAATAGTGGAAGAAAATTGTCACAACCATATATACCAAAGGATACAATTTAAAAAAAATGAACACATATGAAAAGGACAAATCAAATTTCAGAACAGAAGGAGGATGGGGGAAGTAAATGTCTGTGAGCTAATGATATTAGAGGTGATAATTGGGGAAGCTATCTTTGTAATGGGTAAGATAATTAGAGTCTTTATTCAAACTTGAGTGTAAAGTGTCGAATTTAAGCATGAATGATAGTTCAGAGGATTCCCTTTCAAGTGTAGTCTTAAAAGGCCTTTGAAGCAGGATGCAGGTAATCAAGTCATTGAGACAATGTCCCTGCTGGTTGAAATGGCAAGAAACTGTTTTTCCTTTGTGATCCTGTCTAATATCTGTTTTGTGGGCATTGATCCTTGGCGAAGAAGTGTCTGAGACGCTTTGTCCAATGTACATAGCAGACGGACACTTTCGCACATGATAGCATAAATTATATTTCTGGATGCGCAGGAATATGTGTTCTTGATCTTATAACTCACTTGGTTAGGTCCAATAATGGTATCAGCAGAGTGAATATGTGGACAAAGCTGGCAACGGGGTTTGTTGCAAGGGAAGGTACCAGGTTGGTATTAGTGTGGTATGTCCTGTGGTTGTTGGTAAGAATCATCTTGAGGTTAGGTGGTTGTCTATAGGAGACTATGGGTCTGTCTCCCAGAGCCTCTCGGAGTTTAGTATCCTGTTCCAGTATAGGCTGTAGTTTATTGATAATGCGTTGGACAGGTTTAAGTTGGGAGCTGTAGGTGATGACAAGTGGTGTTCTATTGTTGGTTTTCTTGGGTCTGTCTTGAAGTAGTTGGTTTCTAGGTATTCGTCTGGCTCTTTCAATTTGCTTTTTTATTTCTCCGGGGTGGGTAGGTGAGGTTTATAAATACTTGGTAGAGATCCTGAAGTTTCTGGTCTCTGTTAGTGGGATTAGAGCAGATGCGGTTGTATCGGAAGGGCTTGGCTATAGATGATGGATCGTATGGTGTGTTCTGGATGGGAGCTGGAAGCATGTAGGTAACTGTATGAGTCAGTTTTCTGTAGAGAGTGGTGTCTAATTTTCCATTGCTGATTTGTACTGTGGTGTCCAGGAAATGGATCTCTCGTGTAGAATGGTCCAGGCTGGGATTGATGGTGGGGTGTAGCTTGTTAAAATCTCTGTGGAATGTCTCCAGTGTTTCTTGGCCATGCGTCCAGATCATAAAGATGTCATCAATGTAGCATAAGTAGAGAAGGGGTAAAAGGGTACGGGAGTTGAGGAAACATTGTTCTATGGTTGTGACAATTTTCTTCCACTATTTGATCTGAGGAAGTGGGTCTGGCCCACGAAAGCTCATCACCAAATAAACCATCTTGTTAGTCTTTAAAGTGCTACATAGTCCTGTTTTTTGTTTCAGCTACACCAGACTAACACGGCTACATTTCTATCACTATTCTTCTTAGGACAAACTTTGCTGGAATGGCAGTGTAGGGGAATTGAGAGCTCAGAGATCGATTCCTGTTTGTTTCTCTTGTGTTCAAGGGACAGGACTTATACATTTCTGTAACAAAACAAGGCCACACAAATAACATACCTGACTCATCATAATGTTTTCTCATCCTCACAGAAACAACGTAGCCAGGCCTCCAATCTTGGCTAACTACTTGGGTCTAAAGGCCAACAATATGACTTAAAGAAAATTCAGTGATCACGCCTGAGCATCAACAAACAAATCAAAGCAGCAATAAAAACAGATGGCAATTAGGATCTCTCATCCGTGGATATCAAATCATGCTCAAAGTTTGTTGCGAATGGAATCCCTGTGTTTGGGGGTGGGGGCAGAGACTTACTAAGAGAGATTAAAAAACCTGATTGCCAGAGGTGCTGAAGTCAATGGGAGCTGCAAATACTCAACACTTTTGAAAATCAGGCCTTCATTGACTGGCCTAAGGAAACACAAAAAATCAATGGTAGAGCTGGGAATAGATTAAGGCTCCTAGATACATAGTCCACTGGTTTACCCTTCCAACACTCTGTACCTAGTTCTTTACTTACAAAATGTTTATTAAAGATACTCCCTAACATTCTGGTTCACTCATTATACACTGCAGGGCCTTTTAGCAGATCAATACTGAAGTCTGTTACTGTGGAAACTGGGTGTGTATATCCTGAGCTGAATCAGGAATGGCAATACCAGATTGTTAACCAGGTAAAGTTAAATATACACCTGCATTTCATCCATGGAACAACTCCTAAGTTTGTTTCTGACCCCAGGCCTAAAAGACACGGGCATGCTGACACATTTGACCTTCAACAACACAGAACCTAAGCACCTGCCTTTGTCAGCTTCTATGGATAAAATGATGGCTACGCAATCAAGTCACTTGTAAGGAAGGGACTCAGTTCTCAAGTTTGCAATATAATTTTGTTAAGTTAATTATAACTGGAAGCTTTCATACAACATTAATCAATATATTACATAAATTAATTCAGAAGGACCATAAAGATAGGAAACATGGTTGAGATTGTGTACAGTTCTTGCCATGTATATGTCTCTGTAAATCTTTTACAGGATTGTGTAAGGAAGTTGAGGGAATATTAATCTATGCAAATAATAGTGAGTGCCAAACCAAGTTAGAGAGTACACAATTACCATCTAGACAGGACCAAACCTAAGGGCTAATACCAGGCCTTTGTACTTTATTCTCTTTGTTTTATACAGATCTCCTCCAAAAGATGGGGAAATGGTTCTTTTTCTTCATCTTTTCATATTTTGTGGAGAAAGTGAAACACACAAATCAGATCTTGCATACAATAGGAACTAAATATTCAATTTGTTTTACAAAGCATAATACCTGATTGTCTGGTGTGTGAAGTCTGCTTTGTGCAATTTTCCCTAAGCATAAAGCATATTTAACCCCAGACAATCTGAATAGCTGAAGACTTCTTTTAGGTAACGGGCTCTTCAATTGTATAGAATCTCTGTAGCAATTCCTTTGCCATCCCTACCCTCTTCCAAATCAGGAGCCATAATGACTACTATGCTTCCACAACCACAGCTCCTCCAGATAAATTAATTCCCCAACTGCTACAGTCTAGATCGGTGTTTCTAAACTTTTTTTTATAAAATACCTCTTTTCAAAAAAAAAAAAAAAAAAAAAAAAAAAAGGACCACCAGTACCTACAGGTTTTTTTTCTATCATTGCAACATATTTGTTTAAACAACTTAATCTTAGCCGGGCAGGCAATGAAATTTTTGGGTGTAAAAAGTACCAAAATAGTCAAACGCTGTAAAACTTAAAACAAAAATTCAGTTTTCTCCATACTTCAGTTTTGTTGACATACCCCCACAGACTTCTCTGGAGTATCCCTAAGGTACGCCACTGGTTGAAAAACACTGGTCTAGATTAATAGGTTTGTTATTAATTAAAAGCCTGTGGTGCACTCATGGCTTCTATTGACTTCAAAGGAATGCAGGATGAGGCTCTAAATGAACAGGTGCTGAAGGTGAGAAATGTACAGAAAATGTCTTATAGCATGACTTCTTAAGACCCTAAGAACAGGCTCCAAAGCATTCTTACAGAAGTAACAGCAGCTTTCTGTGATTTTTACAAGCCCTCATATATAATTAAGAAGGACACTGAATCGTTCTCTAAAGGCTGCATAGTCTTACAATATTGATTTACTGTTTCCTTTGAAACTGAAAGGCATGATTTGTAAAAGGGAATTCAGGATGGATCCAAATGCAAAATCCTGAACTAGAAACCCTGGCTTTCTAAGCATATTAAAATACAAACCTGGAACCAAACTCAAATGTTTCAAATAAAATCTCTGTGAATCCCTAAAAATTGGATCTGAAATCAGCATTGCATGCCCATTTTTAAAGGAAGTATTAAAAATCAAGTAGTTCCTCTGTATTTCTATTGTATTGTTAAATGTATTATGGAACTTAAAACACATTGATCATTATTACTAGTCTGTCTTAAAAGAAAAGTAACATTATCCACAGCTGTTAATCAATAATTTTGATAGGAACAAGTTCTTATGTTATGAGTCTGCACTCATTGAAAATATGATGGAAACAAGAAAAATCATGCCTGATTTTGACATGAAAAATTGTTCATTGCTTGTTATTGCACTTCAATGGATTTGTTCCAGAAGCTAGTGAGACTTATCGTAAGATGACTGGTTGGAAATATTCTAGTCATGCAAATTAAACTACAGCCTATGTGTTAATAAGTTTGATGTAACTCTGTGAAGATGAGGTTATTTTACATTGCCTGATTTTCATCACTTAAGCATTGGCAATTTGGAAAAGTATTTCATAAGGGTTTTTTTCCCCCACTTGATCTCTCTTTCAACTCCTTTTTGTAGACATTAGAAAATATAATCTGTGCAAATGATTTTTAGCAAGTAGAATTTACCCTTCACAATCAAGTTTCTCACTCAACTAGTGTGGCAGGAATACTGACCATAGAAGCCACAATATTCTATGTGTTAATAATCTGGCAATTTTCAAAAATATCAAATTAATTCCTCTACTATACAGATTTCAAACTTCCTACTCAGTTCCTTGGAATGTTCCAAAGGAATTTTATTAGCAATGTAACCACTCCTAAAGAATTTTTTAGTTGGCCACCACACACACATATGTGCACACACATGCACACAAACTGAGATTTTCAAATCTAACTAGAAGATTTCAGCTACACAATTCCCATTACTTTCAATAGGAATTGTATGAATAGATCCCCTAGCATAAGTTTGAAAAGTACTACCAGTAACTTAAACTTGAACTACCAATGTCTTAGGCCAGTTCTACACAGGGGGAGAAGTTCAAATTAAGATACACAACTCCAGCTATGTTAATTGTGTAGCTGGGGTTGACGTACCTTGATTCAAACTTTGGTGCCATCCCCACAGTGGGAGGTTGATGGGAGAAACTCTACAATTGTCTTCCCTTACTCCTCACAAGGAGTAGGGGTACTGTGCAGATTGGGGTCTTCGATTTACTAGACCTGCTAAATCAAATGTCAGAAGACCAACCTCCAGAGCATCGATAAATATAGGTAAGTGTAGACGTGGTCTTAGTGTTACTAATTTATCCACCAAGAAAGATATAAAGAAAGATATAGTGAGACTCATTTGCTGAAACTTTTTAAATAATTCATTTGATGGAGTGTTGTTACCTGGATTCAATTTTGCTGTTTCACTTTGATCAATTGAGTATTCTTCCCCAAGATTCTTTATCCCTATGGGTTTCCAAGAGAAGAAGCTGATTAACTGATTGTGCTGAATATAAATCATTCTAAGGTATTAGCTCAGAGTTTTCTCCAATTAATATTGTAGCTTGACATAACACAAATTGATCTAACAACTCAGACAAAGAAAATATGGATATATTTGAATTAATCATGAACCTTAGCTTGTCATTAAGATGCCATAATTGATGCTGCCTAAAAGTATGGCTTAGGCTCCCTAAAATTAACTATGATCACTTGAAATGATTGCAATGGTTAAGGGCTCTAACAGTAACAAGAACATATGACGGAGATGCTGTAAATTCCCCTTTTTGGTGATTCATCTCAAAAGACGTTGATCTTATATAATGATACTGACTCACATTCTTGTTGATGGATGATTGTACAAAACAGCTTTCACTTTAATGAAGAAGATCCCACAAACAAACAGCTTTCTAGAATAAATAGTGCCATTCTATACAATCAGAAGCATTTTCTGATATCCATTAAGATTGTAGCAGTAGATGATTTCAAAGCCCTGGTCTACACTAGGGAGTTATTTTGAAATAAGTCACTATTTTGCTAAATAACAAGTGGAGCAGCCACACTACCAAGCCTGTTATTTCAAAATAATGGGCTGGTTATTTCAAAATAATAACTCTTGCTTTCCACGAGGAATAACACTTATTTGGAAATAGTTATTTTGAAAGCGAGAGAGTGTGGACTCTCAAAGGAATTACTCCCCAGTGCTTCCTGGAGCTCTAAGTTGAGGTAGCATGTCTACATTAATGGAGCCTGCCTCAGACTAATTTTGAGGCTTCTCTGTAGTGTGCATATGCTACTTTGAAAAATTAGTAGAACAGAAAGGTATTTGATTAGGATGACTCTGGATTCTGATTTTTGTATTTTACATTCTTGTAGTTCAAGTTTTGCTGCAAAATTATGTACCATTTTGAAAAACAAAATTACAAACAAAAGTTTATTGAAGACTTTTCCTAAGTCAACAACAAACATTATTATCACTCTGAGCTGATAAAAATGGAGGAAGGCATACAAGTTAATATACACTCCACAAAAGTGTGTATCTTATTATACACAGAGCAAACTTGCACCAATTGGTACAAGACTGAACATCTTAGATTGTTTATGCCATGAAAAGTTCAGGCACTGATTCTACAATCACATCTACATATGTAGGCAGATACTTTGGCCTGTAGGGAATCACCGTCACCACAAGAGGCATTTGCACTGCTGTAACGGTCCACTAATGTAGGATAAAAGCCTTAGCTCATAAGGGACTCTTGTATTCACAGAGCACCAGTATATGGTCAATATTAACAAATAATAATTATTAATAAACAGTGAAAATCACATTCTAGGAAAAATGTTATAGGCTGATCTGAACTTGTAAGGGGTTAGAGGTCCATACACTGGTCTGTGCTTGAGTCTAATGACCCAGAGTCTCCTGATGGCAGCCCAGAAATAGTGCCTTGTATGAGATATACTTGGTTGCTTAGACCTTGATGGGGTGCAGCACCATCAAGGAGGGAGTAGAGCACATCTGATCATGTACATGGTCCAGTACTCAAGTATGCGCATCAGCATAGACATAACCTGTATGGCCTCCCTGCTATTAAAATAGCAAGTGTCCACATTATGCTGGTGCTGCACATGGATTTAACGTTCAGTATACCTGCATCCACTTTGCCACTGTTGTTATCACTCTGAAATTGTATTGTGTATCCCAGGTTTCTGTGCAGACAGGGAGACGTTCTAGAAACCAGTTTACTCTGTGGTATTGATGCTGTCCCTCGCAATTAAACATATTCTGATGGCAGTTCCTGGTTCCTTTGCCCCTCATGGCTAAACTAGATAGAAAATATGAGACCATGATCTATTTCTTCAACTGCTTCTTATTGTGCGACAAATGGTTATACAGTGGAGTAAGTGACTGGCTAGATGCTGGATGGAATTTGGGCTGAATTTCTCACACATTGAAGATGAATGAGCACAAGAGTGAATGACAAACCCATGCAGCTCTCAGGGTGCAAATATGGTAAATCTCAGTATTGCCACAGTATGCCAATGGTAGGACTGTAACTTCTGGTGTAGAGAACCAGCATGAGGTGGAGGGATCCCATCATTCTGGAAACTTGGGATGAGCAACAATGGTTTTAGAATGTCCCCATGAGGGAACAGACCTTCCTTCATCATGTGGTGAAGTCCAGCTGGGCTTGCTGAGTAATCACAGTTGGTGGACAGGTGGCCTATAACCTAATAGCTGGAGAATCACATGAATCCCACCCAGAGATATGAAGGCTTAAGACCGGAGCCCTGACAGGGAGGTGTACTCAGACTTACAAAGGGGGTCAGATATACATCTAGCCTTCAACCATGGTGGTATCATCATAGACATTAGGGGGAGTCCATGTGTGTGGAAATTAAAAAGGGTAGGAACAAATAGTCAGCAGTATTCTGAATGAAGAAAAGAATCTAGTGGTGTCCCCCAGGGGTCCATACAGGGACTAGTCCTGTTCAACATATTCATAAATGATCTGGGAAAGGGATCAACAGTGAGGTGCCAACATTTGCAGCTGATACCAAACTGCTCAAGATAGTTAATACTGTGAAGATCTTCAAAAGGATCTCACAAAACTAGGTGACTGGGCAACAAAATGACAGATGAATTTTAATTTTGATAAATGCAAAGTAATGTACATTAGAAAACCTAATCCCAGCTATGTGTACAAAACGATAGGGACTACATTAGCAGTTATCACTCGAGAGAGAGATCTTGGAGTCACGGTGGATAGTTCTCTGAAAACATCCATTCAGCATGCAGCGGTGGTCAAAATAGCAAACAATGTTAAAATCATTAAAAAGGGGATAAAGAATATGTTATTGCCTCTATATAAATCCATGGTGCACCCACATCTTGAATGCTGTGTGTAGATGTGCTCACCTCATCTCAAAAAAGATATTTTGGGATTGGAAAAGATTCAGAAAAGGGCAACAAAAATGGTTAACAGTATGGAACACCTGTTCTAAAGATTAATAAGATTGGGAAAGGAAGTATTTTTTCACACAGTCAACCTGTGGTATTCCGTGTCAGACAATGTTGTGAAGACGAGGACTTTAACAGGGTTAAAAAAAGAACTAGATACATTCATAGAGGTTAAGTCCATCAATGGCTATTAGCCACAATGGGCAGAAATGGTGTCCCTAGCCTCTGTTTGTCAGAAGCTGGGAATGGGCAACAGGGAATAATTCACTTGATGATTACCTGCTCTGTTCATTTCCTCTGGGGCACCTGGCATTGGTTACTGTCAGAAGATAGGATATTGGCCTAGATGGACCTATGATCTGATCCGATATGGCTTTTCTTATGAGTTGTAACACTGTCTGGAATAGCTCACAACCGTGAGTGCCTGCTTCAGGGCAGACTCTCAGAAAACAAGGGCAGATACCCCAAACTTGTGATATGTTCCAGAATTGGATTTCATCAAGTCAGTATCAAATGTGAGCATAAGAATGGCCATATTGCTACCTATTAATTTCATTAGGTGGCCCCTAGTTCTTGTGTTATGGGAACAAGTAAATAACTTTTCTTTATTCACTTTCTCTACACCAATCATGATTTTATAGACTTCTCTCATAGCCCCCCTTAGTCTCCTCTTTTCTAAGCTGACAAGTCCCAGACTTTTTAATCTCCGTTCCAAACCCCTAATCATTCTTATTGCCCTTTTCTGAACTTTTTCCAATGCCAAGATATCTCTTTTTAGATGAGGCTATCACATCTACACACAGTATTCAAGATGTGTGTCATGGATTTATATAGAGGCACTAAGATATTCTCTGTCCTATACTCTAGCCCTTTTTAAATTATTCCCAACTTTCTGTATGTGAACGTGAACTCCTCATTCACTATGTTAGTCTTACCATGGAGCCACAGACTTTCTCCAGCCCATTTTGCCACCAAGACAAACTGGACTTTGTGATTAAAAGGTTACTAAAACTAAAAATCACACCATGTCACGTTTTTCTCCGTCCCAAGAGGCCAGTCACTTACCCCCAGATCACTTGCAAATCCAGATCTATAAGTCAATGTTGGCAGTCAATGCTGTAGTAAACTAATGAGAAGATTATTAGCTAAGAAAAAGAAAGGAGAGTTATTGAGAAGTTAAAGCTAGTAAAATATATGTGCATGTGAGTCATGGCTTATAATTCCAAAAGGTAGCAGAGATGTAACCAAATGTCAAGTTGCCCAAAAGTCTCTTGGGACTATCCACAATAACACGGAGATCTCAGTCTTCTCTCTTCAGTTATTCTGCCATTAGAATCCAAACAGTCCAGAGATAAAGGATCTTTCGTTGAATCTATATGAATATTTTCTCACAGAAGACAAGCTGACGGGTTCTACCCACATGGGCTTTGAGTGCGGAATGCACTTTGAGTTTCTGAGCTCACATCATCACCATAATGGCCATTTGCCTTGGACTTAGCACTTTTTCAGATAAAATCCTTCATTAGTATTTCCCAAGGTTTCTTTAATGTCTCAGTTATTTAGTTATGGGACTATTTACACTGTAGATGTTTACTATTACATTATGAAAGGAAAGATAAGTAAAAAAACAACTTACGTAATATCCCATTAATTGTATGAAGTTTAAACACCCAAAAGACAAATGGCTTTGATCTATGTTAATACACAGGTGATTTGCCCTGACTACACTCTGACATGATCTGGTCAGCCAGCTTCACTGAAGCTATAAAATGTATTGTAATCAATATCTCACAGAGCTTCCACTTTGCTTCCAGCTGCAAGATTTTAAAGGGCAAAATGTTTTGTTAATGAACTATCCTACAAGAATGTTGTTCTGGAAGATATTGGATGCAAGCCACGTTTTTTACAGTCAGAGATAGAGGTCATAGCTAAGCATAAAGTGTAAGTGGTTTCTACCACTGTATGGAGAAGTGGATCACAGGGTCACAGGAGGAAAATGGGGCTTCATGTGGTTTCTATGAGCTGCTTCTTCAAAAGCTGTCAATGGAGTACCCTATGCTGCTATCTCTTTCCTAGCTGCTCTTGAATGTCCATGGAGACACTGAAGTCCTAGAACAGCTGGAAGAAAAAATAGACAATTACAATTCACTAATAGCGCTAAGAAAATCAAACTAAAGAGATCATAGAAACCTATATGAACTAAAAGTTTTTAGCCCCTCTCTGCCAAGACCTAACTCTTCTCCAGATTCTTAAATCACATTTTATGAAAATCCTGTAGAGTTGTTTTTTTCTGGTAGTTCTTCAAGTTGGTTTTTATTTTTATTTGTTTAATTTTATTGTTTTGCATTCTAATGGTGTTCTTCATAATGGAATTTTGCTGGAGTGAGAAGCAGGGGAGGGGGAAGGATAAGAAAAAAAAGAAAATGATAAAAGCACAGGTTTAAAGTGCACCAGATTCCATTCCCCTCGTATGCATATATGTACATACATATTAAATCCTGCAGCTGGTCAGAGAGTCAGTTCTGATGTCGTATTGCTTGTGAGTTCAGAAAGGCTTAAATACATGGACAGGAAGGTGGATAATACTGTCTGCCACTCCAGTGGCTAAACTCAGGAAATGGCTTGGCCTTTTTCCAATGTCTATTGCTTCTGTCCCTTCCACTGCTATTCAGGCTATGTCTACACTACAAAGAAAAGTCAGAAAAAGATACTCAAATTGCCAACTGCAATTTGGGTATCTTTTTCCACTTTTCTTCCAAAAGAGACTTTCCCAACATTTGGCCCATCTACATGGGGCCAAATGTCACCAAAAAAACCCTCTTTCAGAGCATCCCTTCCTCGTGAAATGAGGTTTACAGGGATGCCAACAAAACACGTCTGCTTTTCTGACATTTTTTTTTCAGAAAAGTGGATGCATTCCTTGAATGCGGCAGAGCTTTTCCGGGATACCAAAGATATCCCGGAAAAGCTCTGTAGTGTAGACATACCCTCTGAGAACTCACACCTCAACAAGGCCCAGCACAATCCCATCTCCTCTTTACATCACCCCTCATTTGGTGGGAGGCATCAAGGGTAGCAGTGAAGCAGGAGACATCCTGGCTCTTCTACTAGCTTGCTGTGCAGCCTCAAGTGAGTCCCTCTAGCTCTCTGTTTCCTCCTCTGTAAAAGGGAGATAATGATATTTACCTTCCTTGGTGCTCTGTGGATGAAAAGTGCTATTTAAGGGCTGAGGATTATTAAATTCCAGCTGCCAATCACTCTGTGCAGCAAGTCAAGGACATGAAAATGGATTGGTGGCAGTGGGAGCCTGGCAAAGCTTTTCTGAACCGAGTGCTTTTCTCACAGGATGTATGAGGCCATGGGATGTTAGAGTCACACTCCATTCAACTTTGCATTTTCTATGCATTTATTCTCAATCGTGTCTTTCAAAAATGCCAGTGGATGTCATGCTCATGCCAATGAAGTCTGTGTTTTTCACTAACAGTATAACTGTATTGGAAGTGCCTTTGCTAGATAAAGAATTTTCATCTGCCAGATCACATGTTGTCTGTGGTTCTTGTTAGTTCCTGGGCTCCCTTTAAAACAGAGTAGACTTGAGCTTAACATAAATAAAGAGTCAAACGCAGAGATATAACCTGTCTTTGGGCCTGAACTTACAATGGGCCAAGTGCCTCCTATAAGAATGTGGGGGGAAGAGAGGGTGTCATCAGTTCCTCTCAGATCAGTGCTTTCTTAATAGTTCACATGATCTCATGCTCTATGCCCTATTCCAGTTACAACAATCTATTGCTGGGGGAGGGAGGAAGGGGAAGAAAGTAATGGGAAGACTACTGCACTTCAAATGCAGGGCACCTTTCAAGGCCCGGGGTTTACTGGTGAACACCAGTCTTATCTTCCTACTGTTAGTAAGGACACTAAAACAATAAAAAGTAAGATTTATTTTTAACTCAGTTTGACTAATCAGTCTGTTGCAAAGGCTAAAGGTGATAGTTTAGAGAAATATTAATCAGAGTCAACTATTTATGGGCCATCTGATTTTTTGTTGGTAGTTTCTACCAGAAAACTAAGCCACCAGTTCTCAGCAATGAAGATTTTCAGTCAGCTTTGGGTCTACCGAAGGTTCCTATTGATTCTCTTCACTCCACTGCTTTTACTTCCATTGCCTCTCATCATTCAAACCAAAGTAAGTCAAGTGGTATTAGAGGCAATTGTTATATGCCTATATGTTATGTGAGCTTTCCACAGCCTTTCAAAATGGCTAGATTCTCAATTATGTTTGTGTCAGGGATTATTTTCATCACACTGCAGTGTTTTTACAGCAAAGTGACAATAATTTGTGATACTGTTTACAGCTGTTTTTTCTGCTTAAGCTGAGATGGCTAAGAGATTTTTCACTAACTATAGGAATTGGACTCCAAATCACATTACCTAATCTGAAAAATCCCATACTGATTGTTGTTTTTTAAATTTTGAACACAATGAAGTACCTCAATCTATTTGTAGTGTACTACAGTAGAGAGGAACTAAAACGGGAACAATATGGGGGGTTGCCCTTTATTTTGTCCCTTCAAGATGTACAAAGACAATTTTTGTGTTGTATTTTTAAGAGCAAGGTTTGACTTGCTTTTTACCATAAAAGTCTCTTTGGAAGACTGGAGATCTGGAACAAGGTATTTCTGCATCTCTTATTTGAAAAGAATGAACTTGCAAAAAATTGGTCTGTCTCAAAATGTTATGTGCTTATCTGAGCTATTCCACAAAATCAGTAGAAGACCATGCTCCCCCATCCTTCCTTGCTGCACTCATAACAGACCTTCCCCTAAGCCTCTGTTCCTGGAGCCCATAACCGAGACCAAGTACTCCAGCTCCTCTTGACAGATTTGGCTAACTCATATTTGAGAAGAAATTGGTCTTAAACCTACACAGGCTAGGCATGTCTTTCTATAGAACTGATATAGTCCTTATATTTGTCCATTGCTATAGTTACTTAAAACCTTTTCCTTTCAGCTAGGATCTTTTTCCTTGCTCCACACTTAATCTCAAATGTCTCTGCTCTAATCTCACATATGACATTTGCAGCAAATATTTTTAAAAGGGAAAAAATGCTTTGTGTAATCTAACAGCAAAAGCCAAATTCACACTTTAAAAAATCTTAATTGTTGCACATAAGATCAATACTTTAAATTAAAATCCTTGCATTTACTGAGCATGTAGGACCAAACTGAATCTGTCTTTGTGGAAAATAGTAACATGGTTATTACTGACAAAATGTGGCCATTCTTGTGTATTGTGTTAGAAGTCAATAATAATGTTCCTGAAAAGAGTTTTCCCTGCATGGTAAAGTGAGCTGAATTTTATGGATGTGCTAAATGTACTCTTAATCATCTTAATCTTAATTGTAAAGTGGGACTGTATTGATTTGAATTGCCTCTTGTCCTCCATCAAAGCAACATATTCTAGGGAAGAAAGTATATATTTCGAGGTTAAAAAACCTGAGACACTGCTTTAAAAATGAAAGAGTCAGGGATAGATAATTGGAAATATGGGGCCAATTTCTCTGTCTGTATAAACTGGCCTAGATCCAGTTATTTCAGTGGAGGAGCATCCATTTGCACCAGCAGAGAATTTTGCCCATGACCCAAACCACTTCAAACTAATAAAATGGGTATTACATTGGGTTAAATTAAGAATCACTGTTTGAATATGTCAGCATTAAACATGAGATTATGGCTGGCCCTGTGCAAAGGCATGAGCAATAGAAGGAACCCGAAACCTTCTGTGCTTTGGCTCACTATACCAGAGGCCAGTGGCACTGTGTCTGGAGAATGCAGAGTGTGCGTGCAGGTGCGTAGCATTGCCAGCCAGTAGCTCTGGAACTACGTGTGCTAGAGATAAGGCAACAGCTGAATGCACGGATTCCTTCACATACAGAATTTATAGTTTTAGCATCCCTGCTATAAAAAATGCTCCAGTGTCTCCAGTGTTGCTATCACAGAAAGACAAGGAGGGGGCAGGGTGAAGGTGTGTCCATAGTCCATATTCCCTCTACACCACCCAGTTGAGCTGGCCAGTTGCCATGGGAACTTAAAGCACCTAATGGTCATTGGAAAGACAGCAATTTTCTAGCAACCACTTTTAAAGATTTTTTTTTAATTCACCACCTTTCAGCTAATCTTCACTGCAAGACCTGAGATTTATATTAAAGAAAACATCTAATTGTTGTGTCATCATTGCTAGCTATAATTGGCATCCTTCCTGACAGTCTGTGTGAGGTAGCCAAAGTCTGTCAGAACATGCACAGTCAGACAGCTATGTCTCCGGGTTAGGAGGGCTCCAGGTTAGGAATGGAGTACACTGGTAGGGCAATGTGATGAAGCTAGCAGTGCTGCTGGCTATGCTAGATGTTTTTGGTGGATTAAAAGGAGGGCTTCTAGCAACAGGATCAACAATCTAGGATACCTTTATTTGTAGGTTTTGTTTATGGCATAAGCTTCCCTTTTCTCCCAAGATGACGAGCTTGTGAGGAGGAGGTGGGAGGTTAAACATTTCAAGCAATAAAGTGGATACATGAGTACATGCATCTCATTACCTAATCAATTTCATTTATTTAAAATCTCTGTGATTGAGAGTAGTATAATATGGCTAGGGCACAGAGAACTGATTCTCATGAACTTTTTTTTTTAAGTTTCTTATAAGAAGGCTTCTCTGTAAAGTATTTGGAAAGCAAATATATGAATATTGTTCAAAAGGGTAATTGAGAGTCTATGTCTACAATAGTTTTACTATAACTCAAAAAAACTCTATTAAAAGAACACTTTTAAGATAGCAAAATCATGCACCCAGGTTTTAGAAAATGGAGGGATTTAATGGGGCCCTCTCATGTGTATTTGATTCTGATATAGACTTTACATGATCACATTATTTTTTCCTTAGGAGCCCCCTTCAATCAATAGATGGTGCTCACTAGGGGCGCATAGCTTATTTCAAGTCAACTTTGAAATAGCTTATTTCAAAATTTGGCGCTGTCTACACAGCACTTATTTCAAAATAAATTGTTATTCCAAAACATCCCTTAGTCCTTGTGGAATGATGTTTACAGAGATGTCAGAATAGCAAGCCTGTTATATTTTGAATGGGCTTGCGCAGAAGATGCTTTGGGATTGCACAGAAGATGCAGAATAGCTATTTTGCATCTGGTATCCTGAAATAGCGCTGCAGTGTAGACGTAACCTAGAAGAGCAGGCTTCAAAGTTTTGTTTTCTTCTTATTGTTCAAGATCATATTTACTCCATGCAAACCTTGCTCTGAAAACAGTTTATTACTTTCCCCATGAACTTTTCTGTGGTGTTCATCATTGTGGGATCTGAGCACTTCCATAAATATTAATTAATTCTTTTTCACAGCACCATGCTCAGAACTTACGCAAATTATACCCCTGGGTCCCAAGCCAGTCTCCTGCAAATGAGGAACAGACAGTTAGTGATCAGTTGTGACAAGTATTCTTTAAACACATTCCCAGCCCCATATATGAATGAAGAAGGGATAGACTCCAGTTCTCCAGGGTGGAATTACACTGCCTTGACCATGAGGCATCATTTTTCATTCTGCAATCCCTGCCTCATTCACTGCACACCTTCTGCTACCAGTCAAGCAGAGGTCCTGCAGCAGGCTCTCTGAAGGGGAGGCAAAGGGGACAACTGCCCCGGGGCCTGGCCATTCAAAAGGTTTTGGGGTTATTGGCTGCTGCCACAGCTACTGCAGCAGTGGTGGCATGTGGAGAACCTGGGCCCTTTTAAATCGGCACTGGAGTGCAGTGTGGCACACTCCAGGTGGCTTTGAGGAATGCCTAGGGGTCGCTGTGGTGCAGTATGTGGTGTGGATGATGCTGAGGGCCAGCTGGGCTGGCTGCCCTTAGCCCCATCCCTTCCACCTGAGACCTCACTACTGGGAGCGTGGATCCAAGGCCTCCCCACACGTTTCGCAGGGGCCTAGCAAGGCTGTCGGCCCCACAGTCCCACACCATACTGACACGATTTAGAACTGTTCTGTCCTCTATACTAAATGAGACAGAGGTCCTAAGGAAACCGATGTGATCCTGTAATTAAATGCATATACATGAGTGAGAGACAAACTAATGTTGCATGGGTGACCCTAACTTTGGCACTTTTTAACTTCTTTAATACTTACACTTTGCATCTTTAATAATGTTCTTTTAATGTAGTGTTGTGTGTGTGATTTCCTAGGTTTCTAAAAAAGCAAACTGACCCCCGAAATTCTGTCATATGGAATTACGTTGACATCCACATGGGTCGTTAACAGTGTTAGAATCTTTAGATCCACCACACAGACTTCTCACACTTGAACTGACAGAGCAATAAAAGGTTACTAGAACTTTTTAATATGGCAAAACAATGCATTTTACCATCCTTATTCTTGTGAACAGCTAAACTGCCTTGGCTATAATTATCCAAAAAAAATTAACTTAGCAGGAAAAATTTCAGTGATTAAACTTTGGTAAAGTAATAAGCAACTGAGCACAAAGTCTTATAACAGAAAATGTTGCGCAACCTTAATAAAGAGCAATGATACCAGCCTTACTACAGTAAACAGACTTGTCTATAGTTCATTTCTAAGCAATGTACAAGTTCTTATAAAAAACAGTGGCTTCCTCATTGTAACATGGTGGCATAATGAATTCTGGAAGGTGGCCAGAATTCTCCTTAGTCAATATACACTTTTCTCAGGGCCCAGAGAATAATATGGTTGTGCAGCCACATACATTGATGTATATTTGTCCTTCTTTTGAACTAATCATGTAAGTGTTCTCCAGAATCTATGGTTTTTAAAAATGGCTCTACACCCCATGAATATGAAAAACAACCTTCAGAATATTAAATTAATTTATGTTAAATTAATGAACAGAAGAATTTGCATTGTTTTACTTAAAATAACTCTCTAGAGGTGTGACCTGCCCCATTCATGTCATATCTTGAAATGTGACAGTAAACATGGAATCTCTGCTGAGCAGGTATACTGTAAAATTAGGTTCTTGCCCCTATGCTACTTAACATTTTTATCAGTGAACAGGAAGAAAACATAAAATCATCACTGATAAAGTTGGCAGATCACATAAAAGTTGGGGAAGTGGCACGCAGGGTCATCTGGATCACTTAGTAAAAGTGGCCACAAATTAATATGCATTTGAATAATGCCACATGCAAATGTATACATCTAGGGACAGAGAATGTCGGCTGCACTTAAAAGATGGGGGATTCTATCCTGGGAAGCTGTGACTCTGAAAAAGATTTGGGGGTTGTAGTGGATAATGAGTTGAACTTGAGCATCCAGTGCAACGCAATGGCCAAAGGGATTAATGAAATCCTTGGATGCATGATTAATGGAATCTCACTTACATGTAGAGAGATATTTTACCTCTATATTTGGTACTGGTGCAACTACTGCTGGAATACTGTGTTCAGTTTTGGTGCCCACAATTCAAGAAGGATGTGGATAATAGGCAAGGGTTCAGAAAAGAGCCATGAGATTGATTAAAGTAGGGGTGGCCAACCCGTTCCAGACAAAGAGCCACAATAGCAGTGGAGACAGTGTGAAGAGCCGGGGCAAAGTTGTTGCGCAAAAAAACCCCCAAAACAAAAAAACAAACCTCGCTGGGGGGAAATAGGTGCTGGTACACCATCCCAGGGCATGGCTGCTTTTTTTTGTTTACAACTTTTCCCTGGGTCTTCACTGCCCTGCCCTCTTTCTTTTGGGGGGGGGGGTGGAGGCTCAACAACTTTTCCCCAGCTCTTCATGCTGTCTCCACTGCTATTGTTGCTCACAAAAAAGCACTGGGAAGGGGTGAGAGGTGCAAGCTCTGGGAGGAAATTTGGGTGCAGGAGGAAGTAGAGAAGAGGATGCTGGCTCAGGGAAGGGGCTCCAGACTGGAGAGTGTTGGGGTCAGGTGGAGGGTTGGGATGCTGAGCAAGCCACAGGCTTGTGGCTGTGAGGGTGCAGGAGTTTGGGCTGGGGTGTATGAGGGGCTCAGGGCAAGAAGGTTGTGAGTATGATGGGCTCAGGACACAGATTTGCAGTGTGTGGATGGTGCAGGAGTGTTGTGGCAGAAGACTGGAGATGTGGGGGTGCAGGAGTTTGGGGATGTAAGAGGCTCAGGACAGGGGGGTTCCAGTGTATGATAGGCTCAGGTTTGCAATCTGTGGGGTGCAGGAGTGTTATGATACTGCGGCCAGATGGGGGATTGGCCCAATTGGGGGCTTGTTGGCCAGGCTTCATTTTGAAATAAAATATTATGTCAAACAAAAAATGTTTCAGCGTTGTCTTTATTTATGAGAGGAGCGGGGAGCCTGTTTTGAGTCGAGGTCACTGATCCACAGAAAAGTCAGTCGGGGCCACACAAGTGAGATGCAAAAAAACAACCCCTCCAAAACCCCCCAGGCCTCACAAATGTGGCCCCAATGGTGCTGATGGGGGCAGCAGGACAGGGTGCTGGGGCAGGGTACTCGTGGGGGTGGGGTCTGGCCAGGGGAAGGGGACAGAGACAGCTGGGGCCAGTACCTAGGAATCCCAAGTCTCAGAAAGCATGCAGGCTGCTCTTTCCCTCCCCTAAACAGCTGGTGCACTTCCTGAAATGGCCGGTCTGTCGCTCCGCCGGAGACTTCCTTCCCCCCTGCTGCCTGCCTGTGCAGGGTGTGTGTGTGTGTAGGAGTCGCAGGACTGTATGCCAGCTCCAACTTCTCAGGAAGCGCGTGCTCTTCCTCTGCTTCCCACAACAGCCACGTGCTTCCTGAAAAGTTGGAGCTGGCATGCAGTCCAGGGATTCCTCTTCCCTCTCCCCTCCCCCCCAGAGCAGGCAGACAGCAGGGGGAAAAGTCTCCGGTGGTGCGACAGACCCGGCATTTCATGAAGCACACCAGCTGTTCAGGGAAGGGGAAGAGCAGCCTGCTCTAACCCAGTCCCCCTCCCCTTCCCCAGAGCCAGGACCCCCCCCCCCTTGCTCTACCCCAATCCCCCTCTCCTCCCCTTCCCCAAAGCCAGGCATCTCCCCAACCCAATCTCCTCTCTTCCCTTCCCCAAAGACTGGTACACCCTCCCCCAACCCCCCTCTCCTCCCTTTCCCCAGAGCCAGTCCTCCCCACCAACCTAAATCTCGGGTCCTGGAGCCTCTACCGCCACGCTACAACTGCACATCTCCCTCCAGGCACTGAGGCACATGTGCTGAGCGGACGGCTTTGAAGCTGGCCGGGACACCGTGCACAACCCAATCCCCCTCCCCTCCCTGCTGTAACCCAATCCCCCCCCCAACCTTATGCTCAGGTCCAGGAGCCAGAGCTGCTGCGCCACATCCGGGACACCCCTGCTTCTCCAGAGCCAGGCATCTCCCCCCACCCCTCCACTCCCCACTTGCTCTAACCCAATTCCCTTCCCCCTTATGTCCAGGTCCCAGAGCCACTGCTGCTGCCACCGCCGCCGAAGCCACTGCCTGCGCTCAGCGGCCGGCTGCTAGCATGTGCAGGCTGGGATGCTGTGTGTGACCTAGCCTGCACGTGCAGGATATGACGCAGTGTGCTGGGGGCTGTGAGCGGAATGGCGCGGGCCGTGAGAGTGGGTGACCTGTCTGGTTCCGGGTTCCGTCCCGGTTCCGTTAGGAGCCGCAATTTTTTTCTTCATGAGCCGCATGCAGCTCGTGAGCCTCGGGTTGGCCACCGCTGGATTAAGGGATTAGAAAATCTGCCTTATAGTGATAGACTCAAAAAGTTTGATCAATACAGTGTAACAAAGAGAAAGTTCAGTGGTAACTTGATTACAGTAGATAAGCATCTGCATGGAGAACAAACATAACAATGGGCTCATACTTTTAGCAGAGAAAAGTATAACACAATCCGATGGCTGAAAATTGCAGGTAGACAAATTCAGACTGGAAATAAGGGGTCAGTTTTTAATGGTGAAAGTAATTAATCATTGCAGCCATTTACCAAGGGTCCCAGTGGCTCCTCCATTACTGGAAATGTTAAAATCAGGACTGGATGTTTTTAAAAGACATGCTCCAGGAATTCTTGGAGAAGTTCTATGCAAGGAGTGGGCAAGTTAGGGCCCACAGGCCATGCAGCTGGGACCCTCAGGCACAGAACAGTTCACACCACTTTAAGCAGCTGTCTGCTTCTGGCCAATTAGAGCTGAGAGATTTTGCTGGGGGGGTGGGAAGGGAGAGGACAGCGCACAAAGATCCTGCAGGGCTGCTGGCCAGGAGTCAGCTAGGTAAGCGCTTTCCAGCCAGAGCCTGCCTCTGGCTCCCCAGAACTCCTGGCCCCAGGCTACCACCCCTTTTTCCCCAGGTCACCACCCAAACCCTATGCTTCCTCCCATCCCTGTCCTCCAGGTCACAACTCCCTCCTAGACCCTGCATCTTCTCCTATACCCTTCCCCTAGGCCAAAATCCTCTCCTGCACCAATACTCCCTCCCCTGACCATGCACTCCAAACCCCTGCCCCAGGTCATCACCCAAACCTTCTGTAGCCCCCTTACCCCCCGCAGGTCACAACTCCCAGATCCTGTACTACCTCCTACACCTTTCCCCCAGGCCAGAATCCTCTCCTACACCCAGACCCCATTCCAGACCCTACACCCCAACCCCCTGCCCCAGGTCACAACCCCATCTTTCACCCAAACTCCCCTCTCAGATCCCACACCCTCTCCTGCACCCCAGTTCCTTATCCCTAGCTCCATTCTGCACCCAACCTCTGTCTCAGACCCTGCATCCCCTCCATAAAAAAATGTAGCCTATGACCACTTATCAAAATTATGGAGGGCCCCACATCAAAAATTATTTCCCACCTCTGACCTATGCCCTGGGCTGTACAGGAAGTCAGACTAGATTCACTCCTGGCCTTGGAATCTATGAAGTCTCAGCTCTGAAGTCTATGATGATACTCTGAATGTTAATATTGGTAATGCTCTTGCTGCTGATCCTTTTAGTAGAATAATCCAGCTGGTCCCTCTGTAATGATGTTGGATGAAATAAATTGGGGTGGTGAATGAAGAATTCAACCCTGCATCCACTCTCAAATGTAGGACCCTATTCAACAAAGTGCTTACGAGTATGCTTAACTGTAAGCGTGCAAATAGTCTCATTGATGTCAATGACTTAATTTAACCATGCACTCAATGAAGCCTGCCAATGGTGGGGAAACGGGGGCAAAGGGTGCAGTTGTCCTCAGTCCCTGTGATTCAAAAGGGCCCATGACTTATGGCCACTGTGATCACTGCTACTGCAGGAGTGATGATGGCTGGAGCCCTGGGACCCGTTATATCACCACTGGACTGCTCCAGGCAGCTCTCAGGACAACTAACGGCTGTGGGCAACCAATGCTGTGCGCTCTGGGTGGTGCTGAGGGCTGGTTGCCCCAGCCATGCCCTTCTCTGTGACACTCCACCCCTTCCGAGAGCATTCGCCTCCCCCCCACTTTCCCAGGAGCTTTGGCTTCCCTGCACTCACTTATCTTACTGAATCAGGATTTTAAAGAGCAGATGCATCGCCTCCCCAGGATCAATTACAAAAAACCAAACCTTCCCACATCTCCCTGAGTGTCAGAAGCCCCAACTATCACTTCTCCAGCTATCAAAACCCATAGATTCCCACCTGCACTTGTGATTTGCTGTCATGCACTTCTTCCATACAAAACTCCCGGGATGCAGATATGTGCTAGGCTGTACCTTCAGCCAATTATTATTACCCCATAGTGCTTGGCATAACTTTACAGGATGTTAATTCTCAACATTTTCCTTTTTGACTGCTAATAAACTAAAAAGCAAACTGTACTTGTGTGCAGGACTGAAGTTCTGAGTACATGCGAAGTCCCAGCACTTGCTGAACATATGAGCAATTTAGGGCAAAATCCTGCCCTTATTTGCAGGAACTGAGCACTGTGAGGAAGCAGAGCACTGTTGATCATAATACATCCAATGCAGAGCTACCCTACAGTTCGCAGACAAGATGGCTCAGTGTGGGCTATCATTTCCCCAGTTTTGCTGCTGCCATCCTGTAGGCATCCTGGTTTCTCTATCTCACTCAAGTGAGTTCTCTGGAGTTTCACTTCATTGGTACTACTTATGTAAGCCAAGGAGAGTTAGCCTGATGTGCGTGAGTTGTTAAACTTGCTGTTCAATTGTTAGAATTATGCTGTAAGCTCTTCAAGGCAGGGACTGTGCCTTTACTATATCAGTACAGCACTTGTACATTGCTGGCACTGGTGTAGATTATAGTCATAAAAGAGGAGTGTACTGCTATATCTGAAAGTATTTGCAAGGTGAAAAGACTGACCTAGTCTTATATCCAAGTATCGGGCCAAGTCTAGACCTGAGTATGTAGACTCTGAGTCGGACTGTCATTTTCAGTAAGGCCCTTTTCCACCACTATGTAAAAAGAATCTGAAGAGGGGAGTAAATATAATGATAACATTTGTGTAGCAGTGGCAGACCTTCTGACAGTCCTGGGTTCTGCAGGACTATCCTGCTTTGACCACTCAAACTCTCTGTCCTGGTTGAACCAGAACCTTTTCCACTAGCAGATCCAAATGGGAGGGAATGGAGTAATTTGCTCTGGGTCTGCCCATTAGAAATGACCCCCAAGCCCAGTGGCATTGTGACCTGGTGCACATGGAGCAGCACCACTCCAGTTTGGCTCAGCTGACCTTCCATCTCTGTCTATGGTGAAGTGGATAGGCCAAATCGGCGTAGCACTGTTTCCTGCTTTAGCCCCTTGAAATGTTGAGAGGTATGTAATAGTGAAAAGGTGCCCCCCTCCATTGTTTTAGGGCATAGAATAAGAAGAAACTCCCAGCTCTGAAGAGTTTTCAGTCTAAGCCTCAATAAATACAATTTTTATCCACTTTAAGGCCCCTTTGTACTACCTGTGTAGTGAAAAGGGGCCTACATGTAAACAAGAATCAGGTCCCCTGAGTTCAGTGATTTAAAAAGTTACCATGTCAAACAAAATGCTGATCTGACATGACCCATGTCTTCAAGTTCAGGTCAGGTTACCTACATTTTAATATAAATACATATCATATAAGGACAACATATCAAGCTCTCAAGGTGACCTACAAATATAGTGAAAGGCAGGGATCATTTTTTTATTTTTTATTTTTATTTTTTTTTAACTGAAAATAAATGTACAAAGTCATTTCAGGTCAGTAAATTCTGAGGCTTGAATAGCTCCTGGTATGCCAGTTCCACGTTGGCAGAATAATTATAGGGGATAAGGGTTTTTCTGGTACTTCTTTTTGGCACTGATCTGATCTCAGTAGAAAAAATGATAGCTCGTAAATGTCTAGTTCAGAGGTCACTGAGTCACCATGGAGAACTCCCATTATAAGATTACACAACCAAAAAAGAAAAAAAAATCATTCACTGACTCCTTCAGAAATAGTCTCAGAGGGGTAGCCATATTAGTCTTTAAAACTTTTAAAAAAATATGCAGATGGTATCACAAGCTTTCATGGGCACAACCCACTTCTTCAGATGAATGGATTTGAACCAGCCTTCCTCAGGTAAAAAGATCCATATCTTATCATTTCTCCCCAAAGACACATCTTTTAGTATTAGCCTCTGTGCATACGTATGCCATTTCCTTTTCCTGACCTTGCATGGTAAGAAAGCTCCTATCATCCTGTTTTCAAGGGCAGAAGTGTAAACAAGTGCTATGTGAAATATGACTAAAAGAACTGCAAATGAAACAAAATGCATTTGGTTTCAGTGCATACTTAAAGCAGGTTTGGACAAAGTCCAATTTTGGTAATTTTATTCTACTAACCCCAATTCCTTCTACAACTTCAATAGCTTATGCTGGGTTTGCTTCATTTCTTGCCTTAAAGTGATCTCCTGTGTATGCTTTGGAGCCCAAGTAGTGGCCACATTTTGGAAGTGAAGGTAAAGTGACTCAGAATTTTGAATGAAAGACATGTTAAAACTGCAAGACATAAGGATGACTGTATAAAAGCAGACTAGATGAAATCCTTGCCCCATGTATGTCAATGGCAAAATCTCATTATCTTGAGCAGAGCCAGGATTTCACTCACTGCCTGCATGGGAGTGCTCTAGGCAATCATAAAGATCAAAAGGGTATTTTTAGTTGCTGGGGGTATGATTCAATTTAATTCTTGGGTGAAAGGAGGTTCCTGACATAATCTCCTTGTTTAATTGTAGCTTCAAAATATCTCATGATGTGTCTGGAACAAATGGTAGGCATGTCTTTTTAATGGTGTGTGTTTATAAATAGAGAAAAATAAACAAAATAATTAATGCATAAAATATTATTATTTCATCATAGTGTGTATCTGCTTCTGATGGTAATATTAAGTACAGTTAAGCTTTGGGCCCCAGTGAAGTCAGTGGGAGTCCTCCTGTTGATTTCAGTGGGCTTTAGATTGGTCCCCTATACCATTGTAGGGTTGTGTGTTACATGAAGGCAATCTTGTTTTTAATGATGTCTTGTGTATTCTAGGAAGCAGAATGTGCATACACGCTGTTCATAGTTGCGATCTTTTGGCTCACAGAAGCTCTGCCGCTGGGTGTTTCAGCCTTACTTCCTGCCTTAATGTTCCCAATGTTTGGTATTATGGCATCCAAGGAGGTAACCTTCCTTTTCTTCCCTATCTTTTTATACTGCCCATATTATATACCATAAGCTATGGAGTCCCCAAGAATGGTGTAATGCTGCAGTTTCATCTCCTGTCTCTTACTATGCGTTTCTCTAGCACCTATCACAATGGGGCACCAAGCTCAGTACTACTTGCATGCTCAAAGAGAAGTACTTGGCTTAAGTGTTTTTCTGGACCAAGTTCTATTCAGCTGGTTCCACCTCAGGCTCAAACCTGCAGGAGAAGCCAGCACAAATTATTGTTCAGCACAAAGTTGTCTCATCTGTGGAAGACGCATTTATCTCCCTTTGCAAAGTGCTCTGAGATCAATAGATGAAAAAATGCTGTGGGCGTGCAAAGTGTTATTGTTGCACTACAATACATCTGAAATATAACATACTAAAGGCCCAATAACATCTACCTTGATATCGATGGGAACTGATAGCAGTTGATCTTAAACCAGAAAAACATTTAAACACTTGAATAGTCCATCATTGTGATAGGCGCTGTAGGAACATGTCCTAAATCAGTGGTGGGCAACCTGCGGCCCAAGGGCAGCATGCAGCCCTTTGGGGTTATGCGTGTGGCCCACGAGACATTTTGTTTACTGTTGCCCACATGCAGAGTTGCCAGATTCTGCTGGTTCCCCTCCACGTTGTTCTTTTCCTATCAGAATTACTAAAATGGCACACACTTAAAGCAAGGGCACGTGAAGTGAGGTGAGTGCTGATTGCACACAACATTGACTGTGAGAGCCATGCACTTGCTCTGTATCCAATCAATTGCTGCTATGGTTCAATCAGCACACCCCACAAATTCTAGGTACACAAGCACAATTAGCACAACTATCCTGTCCCAGGATAATATCTTGGTTATGCCAGTCTTGCAGCCACTGAGAGGAAAGAAGGCCACTCATACAGCCCATTCACTAATCTGGGTTGCTCATTGCTACTTAAATCCTTATATCTCAGAGTATTTCCCCTTGAGAGGTCACTGGATGGATTAAAGAATAAATGGGCTATTGTATCAGGCTTTCACCTTTAGTTTAGAATAGTGATAGAAATGTAGCTGTGTTAGTCTGGTGTAGCTGAAACAAAAAACAGGACTATGTAGCACTTTAAAGACTAACAAGATGGTTTATTAGGTGATGAGCTTTCGTGGGCCAGACCCACTTCCTCAGATAAATAGTGGAAGAAAATTGGCATGACCTATATATACCAAAGGGGTACAATCAAAAAAATGAACACACATGAAAAGGACAAATCAAATTTCAGAACAGAAGGGGGATGAAGGGGGGAGGTAAATGTCTGTGAGCTAATGATATTAGCCCGCAGCCTGTTTGTTTGTGGCCGATGGTGTAGTTTGGGTTTACGCAGGGCTCAACACACAGTCCGCAGGTGGGATCCTTTGAACATGGCCTTCCTTGGGAACACACTCCATAATGGTAAGTCAGTATAATGGTCTTCTGTTGAGATGCGTTTTAGTAGTTAAATTCCTGGACTGTCATTGCTCATTAAAAGTGCTGTCATGGGACTGTAAATTGGGTAAATATTGCATGTTATTAATATCAGCAGAACTGACTTAAATGGGGCCTGTGTGTTGTGTAGTCTTGCCTCAATCTTTGTATTCATGACCATCAGTGTGAAAGAAGCTATTTGCATATATATTTGCATGTACATGCAACCACACGTAAGTTGAGGCCCTTGGTATGTGCTGTGAGTATCATTGTGGCTTCCAAAGTTGAGTAGCCCTGGCTTAGGTCATCATATGTGAAATGTGCTTGATGATCTGGTTCACACAGATTTAAGCAATAGCACTGACCTAATTAAAATCAAGTTGTACCTTCCCAGCACATATTATAGTGCATGCCCTAAACTTGTGTCAGTTGAGGCTGATTTTTTTTAATTTACTCTTATTAAAAATGATAGATAAAAAGCATCCATTTCATTAACAAATTGCTTTTGATTTCAGGTGGCATCGGCTTATTTCAAAGATTTTCATTTGCTATTAATTGGAGTAATTTGTTTGGCCACATCAATAGAAAAATGGAATTTGCACAAGAGAATTGCTCTGAAAATGGTGATGATGGTGGGTGTGAACCCTGCATGGTATGTACTAAATGCTACAATGGAATATGGTAATTCTCCAGGGAAACTTAATACTGCAGAAATAATTGCCTACAGAGGAGGGGAATTGTTTTGTTCCTTAGTAGAAATCCAGTCACCTTTTGCTGCTGAAATAAAATGAAAATGTGTGAAATGCTTTGAGTGTACTATAATGGTTAAAACATTATTCTTTTCCTGAAACTCTAATTATAGGAATAGTCAGGATAAGAATGAATCCTATTTCTAATGCTTTTGATATTCACAATAATAGTGTAATATTTGGAACAACTATATGATGAATTTGTGAATTCATTTAAGGATGACATTTCTTAATGATTGATTGTAAAGATCACAACTGAAGAGTCATGTCACATGCTTATTATAGTAATTTGTATTTTAAGTATTTGCCGTGTTCTGGGCACTTTCAAAATATACTGTAAAGCAGTCCTCCCCCCCAATAGTTCACAGTTTAAGGTAGAGAGGACAATAGGAAGGGTGGAGGAAAAAGGACAAAACGTACTTCACAAAAATAAAATTGAGAGCCTCAGTTATCTACAATTAGCCTCTGCTTTGTCATAATCTGGGAAGACAGCAGCTACCCAACAGAATTGAAATTCTCCAACTCATGAGGCTATATCTGCCCTACTGAACTGCTACAGTTATGTCATTGAAATGTCTCCTGTCAGCTTCTCTATGCAATAGGAGAGAGCTCTTCTGCCAGCATAATTAAATCAGCCCCAATAAGTGGCGTTAAGCAACATTGACAGGAAATGCTCTCTCAGCGATATAGCACTGTCCACACTGGCATTTTGGTCAGTGTAACTTTTGTCAGACATGAGGTTTGGCTGACAAAAGTGCCAATGTAGCCATAGCCTCCGCATGATAAGATGATGCAGTGAAGGAACTGAAGATACTCAACATACTTTCATCTCTTGATAATGAGCCAGAGATATTTTATGAAGTGAAAACCCTACTCTTGGCTTCTGAACAAGAAGGCTCTGGGTGAGGTAGAGGCCTCTATCAGCATCCTTGTAAGTGTGGATAGGAAATGTGCTTTGTCAGTCTGGCTCCCCAGAACATGAGATTCTTAGAACCAACTATAAGAAACAACTATTAAAAGCAAGATGTTAAAAGGCCAGACAAAAATAAATCAGATATTAGAGGTGGAAAATGCCTATTACAGCATCTAATCTTTCCTTCTGGTAGTGCAGAATTATCCCTATTCTCCAAAGCTTTGGCTGTCCTAGTGTTCAATAATTTATCTAGTGTGCCTTCCACCACTTCCTTTGATAACTGCTCTCTTCCCTGACAGGCTTCACTATTAGAAAAAAATATTCCTACTATTTTGCATTTTACTGACTATTTTGCATTTTACTGTGTTCAATTTAATCCCATTACTTTTAACTGTCCTCTTTGAGGCCTCTAAACAATTCCATTCCTGCCTTGGCATTCATGCCTTTCAGATATTTGTACCTACCTGTTGTATCTCCCCATCTCATTGGTTAGCCAAGCTTTGCACATTAGCTATTTTAATCTTTTCTAATCACCCACACTCATGAGTCCTTTCATTTGGGTGAAATCTAGTATTGAATGTTGTGCTGAGGATTATGCTGGGTAGCTGCCTGTGCAGTTATGGAGAGAGGAATCCTGCCCTCAAGCCACAGAGTGGATGTAGAGCCCTTCCACAGGCAATACCGAAGCTATGAGGATTGCAGCAGTTCTGCCCTGCCCCCTCCCCATTGCTAAATCACAACCTCCTTATGAGGAGGTTCTGAGTAGTAGAGGTTCCTCAAGCCTCACCCTCATCCCCATCCAGCTCATGCCTAATTCCCAAATGCTCACTGCAGACTGCTACACAAGGACACTCTCTATATATTGAGCTCTCTATTCCTCTAGGCAGCAGCCCTGCCCTGGCATGTAGGAACCACAGCAGTTCCTGTGGGAGACTATAAAGCCACAGAGTTGGAAGCTGGGTTTGCCATATTTTGTTCTTTCCTAAACCCCCTCCTGTTTTGTATTGTGTATTTTACTTCTCAAATACATTATTTTGGATGCAGTGTCACCATTAAATACCGAGAGCCCTACAACCTTGATAGTTTGAGATGTAACCACTACTTTGTATACAGCCCAAATCATATGATCAACCAGTCTATCTGTGTTTTATATGATCAGTTGTCACATCTGTGCATTATCTGACCTGGAGTTCAGGTTACAACTGTGCCTTGACCTCAGCACAGAGAAGGGGTGAAATCCTGGTCTCATTTAAGTTGATGGTAGCTGACATTGACTTCAGTGGAGCCAGGGTTTCATTCAAGAATTTGACAGACTGGACTGACAGTAGGCTCCATCCTCAGGTCTAGCCAAGTTACACTGCTTTGATTTTCTTTGGCAGCCAGAAAAGCTCCTGAGGGCCATGAGCAACTTAGCATGACATATCTTAGAACAGCCTAAAGGCTGCTCTAAATTATCCTAGTGACTGAACCACAGCCCTTGTTGGCCCCAAGATCAGTATGTAACACAGAGATGGCATAAAGCAACCTTTGCTTTGCTATCAACCACACTGTACAGGTTGGATCATCCTGGTCTGACACCCTCAGGGCCTGACCAGTCCCCAAAAAGGGAATTTTCCAGACTAGGGGAGGTCAGGCCTCAGGGCTCTCCAAGGGATTCGCTGGCCTCCAGGCTGGGTTCCCCTTTTGACCGCCAGTCCCGCTGCCAACCCCGGATACTGGGCTCTGCTGCCGCTGGCTGGGCTCTGCTCCTGGCCTCCAGCCTGCTGGTCAGGTTCCCTGCCCGGGCTGCCGGCGGGGCTCTGCTCCTAGCCATTTGCCCCACGGGCTACTGGCCTGCTGGACCATCTCTCATTCTGGCCACTGGCTCTCTGGGTTGCTTGCCTGCCAGTCTGGCTCCACTCCCAGTCTCTGGCAACCTCTGCCACTGGGGCTCTCTGGTCCAGGGCCTTTCTGGTCCAACAATATCCATGGTCCAGGACCACAGATGTTGTTGGACCAGAGAGTCCCAGACAGAGAGATTCAACCTGTATTTCACTTGCAATTCAGGATGTAGCCCAAAGGGATAAATTTGGTGACTCAGGCATGCAGGATTCTCTTCTTGTTGTTTGCAAAAGGAGATTAGCTTTATTGTTAGCCATCAGCCACCATTTCACACAAATGGTATGTCTACACTAGCCCCCTAGTTCGAACTAGGGAGGCTAATGAGGGTGACCGAAATTGCAAATGAAGCGTGGGATTTAAATATCCCGCGCTTCATTAGCATGTTCCCGGGTGGTCACCATTTTGGAAATTGACTAGCCCGGAAGAACTGCCCGCATCTACACGCGGCAGAAAAGGGTGAGTCCGAAATAAACCCCTTACTTGAGGTTTAAACCTGAGGTTTAACTGGTAATTCGAAGTAAGGGGTTTATTTTGGAATCGCCCTTCTCTGCAGCGTGTGGCAAGCAGTTCTTCCGGCTAGTCAATTTCCAAAATGGTGACCGCCGAACATGCTAATGAAGCGCGGGATATTTAAATCCCACGCTTCATTTGCAATTTCGGTCACCCTCATTAGCCTCCCTAGTTCGAACTAGGGGGCTAGTGCAGACATACCCAAAGTGTCATTTGAAATACTAATAGATTAGGAAAAATTGAGGTTGCATAGGTTAGGACATGCCCTATCTAATCTAAAGACCTATCAGGACCATGAGTGTCATTCCAGTGTTTTGGAGCAGACTATAAATTAGCAAGTTCTACAAAAAAGCCAGTAAAACTCTGTATTATCAGTGCTATTAAAAATGGGCAGAGATACCAACAGAGAAAGCATCTACCTGCCCAGGGCCTGAATTTATCTCAATGACTTTTTTATATTTCTATTTTTAAATGAAAATGATGTTGTTAGTCATTCAGGAGAGAAATGCCATTGAAGTCATTTTGAATTTTTTAAAAATACTCATATTATTTTTATATTTAAAATAGAAACTTGCTTCTGCTGAGCTCAGTAAGCCTTTTAATTTAGGTCGCACTTTTCATCCAAGAAAGATCCACAGTGCTTTGCAACCTTTACTAACTGATGACACAAAATTATATTCATTCATTTCAGTTTACCCACTATTGAACTGCTGGTGCCTCTTACCGTGAAACATGTCCACCATTAAACTGGACTCAATAATATGCAACCAGTTAAGACAGGAAGTAAAGCAGGCTCTATTAATTTAAAATTATGAAGAAAATGTAGGTAAACTCTTGATAAATTCCCAATTAAGTTTTGATCATGATGCTGTGTTTAACACATCTGCTGCTACAGAAAGTTACATAAAGCGCCAGTTTCTGATTTACTTTCAGTGGCGGTAAAAGAGGAATAACGCCAATGAAGTCAACAGTTACATCTGTGTAAAACCACTGTAAGTGAGATCAGTGCCAAACCAAGCTTCAGTAACAGCGGATGTGATCTATCTTTATCTTTCCTTTGAAAGACAGAATGTATTGCAAATGAAGTGACCCTTAATCCCTTCTAGGAACACAGGATCAGAGCTGATTTTACGTGTGCATATATACACTGCTCTCAGAAGTGTGACTGCAGCCTATGTAGACATCTTCAAGCTAGCTTGGATCTAGTTAGCTCAAACAGAAATAGCAGTGATGCCACAGCCCCACTGGCTAGCAGCTTGAGTACATATGTAGGGTCCCAGGAAGAATTACACAGTCCATACTGCCTCCAGGCTGCCACAGCATCTAGATGTTTACCTAGAGGACCCCTGTTCTGAGTACTAACCACGTCCAACCTTTCTTAGGCAGCTCATAAAATATGACAAAATAATAGACTGAGGTGGTACAGCCCTTAAAGGTTCCATTTCAGCTTGTAACAGTCTGATGGGTCATGATCTCCTGAATCATGTATTGTACAACTCAATGAGGACACCAGAAGTAAATAACATTGCTCTTGTTTCAATTCTACATTTAATCTGTACACAATGTCACAGATTTGTGTGAATAACTTTTCTTTTATATATTAAAAAATTACAATCAAATTAACAACCCATAACACTGGTGTTTTTACAGTCCCGTCTTTATACTGAAAATGTTTTCCTTTTATATTAAATTGGATGCTGATTATAGAAGTTAATAGAACAGTAGTAGACTGAAGGGTTTTTCATTTCAGGCTTACACTGGGTTTCATGGTTAGCTGTGGCTTCTTGTCTATGTGGCTTAGCAATACCTCTACGGCTGCTATGGTGATGCCAATTGTAGAGGCTGTAGCTCAGCAGATCATGGGTGCTGAAGCAGAAGTTGATGCCTTAGAGATGAATTATGCATCTGGAGCCACCAATGAGGCATTGGAACTTGATGGTATGCCTAGACAGGGGGGTGACAGACTTGCTGGGCCGGTGAGCAAGGGGAGGGATGGCTCCATCCTCCTGTAAGGGGCGAGGCCTTGGCAGAAGGGGAGGAGCTGGAGGCTGCCTCCTGCTCACCACTGTGCTGACCCTACACAGCCCTCAGAGCTGCCTGGAGCATGCCACGCAACACTTTGACAACAATTTAAAGGACCTGTAGATTCAGCTGCCACCACTTCTACGGAAGTGGTGTCAGCTGGGAGCATCAGGTCCTTTTGATTTCCCAGGTCCCGGGGAAACTGCCTCCTTTGCTCCCTGTCAGTGAGCCTGTGCATACAATTTTGATACTCATCTGCCCTCATTCTCAGTTGGCAAGTGACCAGCTAAATTGAAGCACTTATCTTTCCACTAATATTTTACAGAAAGTGTTAGTGAATGTGAAGCTAGTGAGTGGAAAGAGAAAACAAAAGAAGCTAATGGGTAAACATTATGGATTTCATCATTCAGATTTTAATAATTTGTTTAAACAAAATAGTTTTTTTATTACACTAAGGATTTGTTTTCCAGATCCAGCAGTGATGAAGGTCACACTGTCTGCAAGATTGAAAAAGAAAAGGTATTTAAGATATGAATATTTTGAGGAAAAAAATCTTACAATTAGTACATGTTAACGTAATTTTAACCTACACATTTAGTTTAGTTGATTTTTCTTTGTACATATAGATAGCGAGAGAGAGAGATGACGTGCAGTTTTTATTATTGTTACTTCATTTATTTGAATGCACATTGTGCTTGGTTCTACGTAACACTGTCACTATCTCAAGGATCTTATTATAATCTATTTCAAATGCTGACAAATCAGTTCAGAGATATATATTATCTTGGGTTAGGGTACAAACTAGAGCCCCACCCCTGCAAATGTCCATATATTGCTTAACAGTACACACTTGGGTAGTCCCATTGACTTCAGTATAATTACTCCCACACATAAAGATAAGCACATATGCCACCCTTGCTTCTGCACTTCTGCCTTCAGAGCTGGGCATGCAGAGAGTGACAGCTTCTGACTGAAGGCCCAGCTCTTCAGGCAGCAGCGCAGAAGTAAGAGTATCACTACCATAACCTCCCCTACAAAAATCTTGCAAACCCTTCCCCCATTCCTTTTTGGGTAAGGACCCCTACAATTACAATACCACAAAATTTCAGATTTAAATAGCTGAAATCATGACATTTATCATTTTTAAAATCCAATGACTGTGAAACTGACCTAAATAGGCCATGGTTAGGGCCCTAACCAAAGTCCTAGACACCAGCATATACAGCATATTACAATACTCCTAGCAGATAAAACAGTCTTATATAATGCTGGGAAATCCTGAAAGCTGATTGCTTCTTAAAGGCACTGGTTTTTATATATAGTTTATAATGTCAGACGAACCCTTCTTATACATTAATCAATATGTATTCTTATTGAGCAGAATCTGCCCCCAGCTGAGACAGGAAGGAGATACAGAAACCAGAAAGACCACATGATATGCAAAGTGATGTGTTTGTGCATTGCTTATTCTTCTACCATTGGAGGGCTGACTACAATCACTGGAACATCAACGAATCTGATTTTTGCTGAGCAGTTCAATACGTAAGAAGACATATCAAGTTATTTCCATACCTGTTACCCAGAAGCAGGGCCGGATTAAGGGGGGGGGGGCTAGGCGGGCAGCTGCCCGGGTCGCCAACCTATGGGGGGCACCTGATGGCAGCTGTAAGGTGCGCAGTGTGCTAGGGGGCGGGGCCGCGCATGCACCATGCACCTGGGGGCGGAGCTGCGCATGCATCACGCGCCCGCTGCCCGGGGCGCAGGAATGGCTTGAGCCGGTCCTGCCCGGAAGTCAAAATCCTCCTTTTTTGTACTCTTAACTGTGTTATAGGCTGAAGCTTTATATGTACTGTGAATTGGCAATGCCTGGCATTATACATTATACTTATTATAATGCCTGGCATTATACTTTGTTCTTTTCCCATAAGACATACAATGAAATTCCAGAATGATGTCTGAGTTGTATACATGTAGTTGCATTGGGAAAGGTTGCAAAGACTCATCCCACAGAAGCAAAATGATGGCCAGATTCTGCCATCCTTCCTCAAAATGAATAATACTTTACTGTATACATTTTCCCATTGAAACTGATTTATTCAAGGAGTTAGGTACTACTCAATATAAATACCAGAAAGTAATGGCACAATATCTGGCCCTACCAAGCTGTTGCTTATTGCTAAATAGAATTGAAGCTAAGTTTTGATTGCCTTTTAATTCCAAAGCATCATTTTATCCTCCTGATACTATTTGGCATCTCTCTGAGTGATGTCAGTGATCATTTTGTCAGTTTTACTTTGTGTTCTAAATGTCTCTAGTTATCTAATATGATTTGTAAGTACTAGGTATAATGTCCAACTGCCCCTATGTTTTGTAAAAACTGGCATAACTGAAAATCAAACATTTGCAGCAGGAACTATATCATCGGATATGTTTGCCATTACTAAAAATAAATACATAAAAAAATTGTACAATGTTTTAAGAGCAGCTCCAGTACTAAAGCAGGAAGGTAGGTTTGCCATAGAGCATGGGCGGAGAACCTAAGGCCTGGGGGCCGGATGCAGCCCCCGGCTTGCCTAGATCCAGCCCCTGAGGCTCAGGGCTCCCCCCCCAATATTGGGGAGCCCACACTGGCACTCCAGCCCCTCCTCCTCCATATACCCCATGAGGCTGGAGCATACAAAATCTACTAACCTGGGCCCCCCCAGGCTCTGGTGTGAGAGGGGAATGTGGGAAGTGTCTTTCTCCTTCTCAGTCAGGAGCCAAGTGAGTGAGGGCTTGTTTTTGTTTATTTTGCTTCTTACTTGTGTGTGGCCCCCAACTGATTTTTCTGCAGGTTCCCCACCCCTGCCATAGAGCATGTGTGACTTCCAGTCTTCATTGTTCCATCAGCAGCTTTCAGTTACCTGAAGGGGGAGGGGAAGTCCAAAGAGACTGGAGAGAGGCTATTCTCAGTGCTGACAGATGCCAGAAAGAGGAGCAGTGGTCTCAAGTTGCAAGTGGGGGAGGTCTAGGTTGGCTATTAGGAAAAACAACTTCACTAGGAGGGTGGTGAAGCACTGGAAGGGGTTACCTAGGGAGGTGGTGGAATCTCCATCCCTAGAGGTTTTTAAGTCCTGGCTTGACAAAGTCCTGGCTGGGATGATTTAATTGAAGTTGGTCCTGCTTTTAGCAGGGAATTGGACTTGATGACCTCCTGAGGTCTCTTCCAATGATTCTAACAGCATGCATCATACTCCACATATGTGTACTATTTTTCTAACAATAAGAGTTTGTTAAATAATGATCTTCCAGCATTGAAACAGCTCTGAAAGCATGCATAAGTAAGTTGTGTGGAATATAAGATCCAACAAAAATATCTGAAACCCTTCTTATTCGGAACCAGTGTATGACCCTTACTGCATACTCAGGCAAAGAAATAAGGAGGCTTAAAATTCCTTTATTCCCCTGATCTTGCTACTTGTAACACCCATAGCAAAGCAGAGGGGAGAGTAGCCACTCATGGGCGGCTGCTGCGCTTCCTATACCAGTGATCAGGAAAGGGTGGGTGGGGAGGGGAGTGGAGTTTTGGCTCTTACCCCACAATACAGTGGCCACCATAGCTGCACTGGTACCAAGGGGATAGCAAATTGCACTAGGACAAGGCCTGCTGCAGATTACTTCTCCTATGGAGCAATGGGGAAAGCAGGGATCAAATTAAAATGGTATAATAGCTAATTGTGGGGCAGTCTGCTCATAGGGCAAAAAAAATGACATGCTGTCCCATTCGCAGGGTAGATTTTGACATTACAATCTAGCCCTTCATTCACAGAGCTATGCTGAATGTTACTGGGGCATGCAGGAAAGACCTTTGTAAATCTTTAGGCTGGGACTCGTAGCAGTTCCAGAAATCTGTAGGAACTGCTAAATGCATTTAATGGATAATCATTTACTTGATTCAGTGAGGCAACAATTTCTTCCAGAAACCTAACAGGTCCCCAAGACTCTGGGAGCTAGGGACAGGCATTATCCTCTTTCATCTCCTTGGGAAACTAGAAGGAATCCAGCTCAAAGTCTCTCTTTCAGCTCCCCCTTAGACTTTTAGTTTTTTCAAGGCTGTAAATAGCGTTGTTCCCCTTCCATCCTAGGACCACACTGTACATAATCCAGTTTTACATCCTTCAGAGTATACTTTTTCCTCAGCATAAGCTTGGCCGTTCCCAGGGTTTTCAGTGCAAACTCTTGTGTCCAAATGCCTAGTTTCCTCTGCGCCAAGAGAGGCTCCAAACGCATTTATATCCTGTTGGGATCTAATTGAATTGCCCCACAAGTATGACCTGCAGATCTTTGCATTATACTGGTGCGGAAAAGTCAAGAACAGGGTGATTCTGCCTTACAAGGAGTCTTACATCCGTATTCAGGGTTCTAGAGTTGGCCACTTCATTACAGTACAGTTAAAATTGTATTGAGGGTTCTATATTCAATGTGTCTCACTGATTACAATATCAAATGCACTGAATTTGCAAGTAAAGAGAACTTTCCACTACCTGCCAGATCCACAGGATGAGTGTGCTGGCGTTGGAGCCCCTCAAATCCCTTGGCTCCCAAATGCAAGGAATCCTCAGCTGGTGACTGTCCCAAGACTCACTTTTAAGGCAGGTTTCCAAATGCAGAAGAAAGCCACAGAAAGGGTGATGCAGCTGGGGTTGATGTTACTTCTTACCCAACTGCAAATATCACATCCTATGTAAGGGGCAGCTGGAAATGGTGCTATAGGGGGGTTGATTCTTGCCCCTATAACTGGACAGGAATGATCCTGAAGAGGGGAACCTCTATTTTCCTTCAGTGGAGCCCACTAAAAATTCCCTAGATTATCAAAAACCTATTGAGGTAATTAACTTTGACCCATATCTAAACTCCACAGGGCAGAGTTAAGCCTTATTCAGAATTAATCATATAAATACTTTAAAATATTTAAAAAATAACAAAAGCACATCATATATATAGTAGCCCAGTGTCTGAGAGTCTGTAATGCCGAAATGCTGGCTGTTCCCTCTGGGGGGCGCTGTTGCCTGAAATGCTGGCTGTTCCCTCTGGGCGGCGCTGTTGCTGAAATGCTGGCTGTTCCCTCTGGGCAGCCCGTGCTGCATGGGGAGTGTGGGGCCCAAACGGCTGTTGCGCCACTTGCTCCCCCGCGGCGGCCCGGCTGAGCGGCGCAGAAGTCAGCCAAGTGCCATGGTGGGAGGGGAAGGGGGTGGGGCGGTGGCGTGCGGCATGACAGCGGCTCCAGGCCTCGCCCCCTGGCCATGAACATCACTGCCCCGCCCCCCTTCACCTCCTGCCGTGGCGCTCGGCTGACTTCTGCGCCGCTTAGCCGGGCCGCTGCGTGGGAGCAAGTGGCACAAGCGACCGTTTGGGCTCTGCGCTCCCCATGCAGCACGGGGAGTGCGGAACCCAAATGGCCATTTGGGCTCCGCGGTCCCCCGAGTGAGAGGCAGGAGGGGGAGAAGAAGAGAAGGAGAGAGACAGAGAGAGAGGCAGGAGGGGGAGAAGAAGAGAAGGAGAGAGACAGAGAGAGAGGCAGGAGGTGGAGGAGAACTGAGAAGGGGGGGGGAGGAAGTAGGAGGAGGAGACAGAGAGAGAGAGAGACAGAGAGAGAGAGAGAGACGGAGCGAGAGACCTGAGGCTCAGGAGAGAAGACCGACGTGGAGGAGAGACCTGAAAATCCTGTCTTATGACGGGCTAATTGGCTAGTCATATATATAGTAGCCCAGTGTCTGAGAGTCTGTAATGCCGAAATGCTGGCTGTTCCCTCTGGGGGGCACAGTTGCCTGAAATGCTGGCTGTTCCCTATGGGGGATGCTGTTGCTTGAAATGCTGGCTGTTCCCTATGGGCAGCCCGTGCTGCATGGGGAGTGCGGGGCCCAAACGGCCGCTTGCGCCACTTGCTCCCCCGCGGCGGCCCGGCTGAGTGGCGCAGAAGTCAGCCAAGTGCCACGGTGGGAGGTGAAGGGGGGCAGGGTGGTGACGTGCGGCGTGACAGAGGCTCCAGGCCCTGCCCCCTGGCCGTGAACATCATTGCCCCGCCCCCCTTCGCCTCCCGGCTCCGCGCCCCCCATGCAGCATGGGAGGCGGAGCCCAAATGGCCATTTGGGCTCTATGTCCCCGAGTGAGAGGCAGGAGGGGGAGGAGAAGTGAAAGAGAGAGACAGAGAGAGAGGCAGGAGGCGGAGGAGAGCTGAGAGAGAGAGAGAGAGGGGGAGGAAGTAGGAGGAGGAGAGAGAGAGCGAGAGAGAGAGACGGAACGAGAGACTGGAGGCTCAGGAGAGAAGACCGATGGTGAGGAGAGACCTGAAAATCCTGTCTTATGACAGGCTAATTGGCTAGTTACTAAGTAATAGCCTGTCCTTGGAAGGAAGGGAATTTTGTTTTCTAAACTGAGGGCATAGGTCATTTTAATATAGGATCCCTATTACAGCGTATCACAGAAGTTAGAGATGGAAAAAAGCTATTATAAAAGGTTATCTAGTCCATCTTTGTGCAAAGGCAAAATTCTATCAATGGGTCAATCCAACCTATGTCATTGCTAAGGTCAACATATTAAATTAATTAGCATAATTTTAAAATTCTAATTCGTCAAACAGTCTTTCTGAGCAATACTTGACAGAGGACTAATGATTAGGTAACTTAATTTTCAGGTTACTAGAACTACATAAATATTCGCTCAAATATCCCCAAAGTCACACTGCAATTTGACCCCAGTAAATTAATAACCAAGAGCAGAACTTGTCCTGTAATATAAGGTTAAGAACTTGTTCTTCCTGGCAAAAATTGCTAACTAATGTGAGCATAAAGGTACCAGGGTGATAAGTGCTACATCAAAACATTGGAGAAATTGTGAAACAGTCATTGTAATAGTAAAGTCACTTACATACTGTCTAAGAATTAGGTATGTTTTAGAGAGTGTATTCAATCATTTAATAAGAAATAAACAGCCATTTAGTCAAAAGAGTATGTATAATAATGTATTATCTTTTCTTGTCTGATTTTAATTCATGTTCCATGACAGCAATGAGTTCAGACATCGCTCTCCCAGCACTAGTTACAGTTTAAGATTGGAACTTTAATCTCAAGAAGCAGTCAGACATTTTGGATTACTCCCAGATGGCATTATAATGACAGGATCTATTTTTTATTATTACTATTATAATGAAATGAAATTAAAATTATAATTAAAAAGACATGGTCCTCTAAATTTGCACAGCACTATAGATAATGTTTCCTGCCCCAAAGACCAATTTTAACATTTCCAGAGGCTTTCCTTTAAAATGATTGGAATACAGCAGATTCAAGTGTAAAGAATTGTTATAGCCTCTGACTGAATTTTCTAATGTCCTTTCCCTCTCACCCTTGTAACAAGAAACTACCCCTGTAGTGCACAGTCTGCTCCATATGGAGTTAAAGGTTCTGTAGATAGAACTTGAGGGGGCAAAAAATGTTGTTCGCAAGGGAAAAGGTTTAAAATAACATTTGCTCTTTTACCCCTTTCCCAAGTTTCTCTCCATCTCCTTGTCTTCCAGAAAATCCCACCATAATTTTACTTTCCTTATATGTCTACAGGCTGGGTGTCCCTTTTACCTGAAAATCTGCATGGAGAACTCAGATAAAATAGGGCCCCAATCAGGTCATGAGCATCACCTATATTCCCCAGAGGCTCCAACCCAGCAAATGTTTTTGGATGTTTTATGAGGCATTATCATCTCTCTATATATATATAAAAATTCCTGCACTATGACAGAGTGACATCATCACGTCACTCTGTGTCCACTGGAATGAAGCCCCACCTACTGCCAGCCTGGCCCTTCCCAGGGGCCACGTGGAGAGCTGGGATGCCCCGGCCCAGTCCTCCCCTCCCCAGCAGCCAGGGGGAGAACCATAGCTGTCACAGCCTCAGCCTGGCCCTCTCCAGCGACCAGAAGGAAGAGTGGGGGTTGGCTCTGCCTCAGCCCAGGCCCTCCCCAACCCAGTGGACAGGGGGAGAGCTATAGCTGCTCCAGCACTGGCCAGGCCCTCCCCAGTGGTTGGGGTGAAGGGAGAAAGAGACTGGGACTGGCCCTCCCCCGGCCCTGGCCCTTCCCAGCAGTTGGAGGGAGGAGCGAGAGACCAGGGCTAGTGTGACCCCAGCCCTGGCCCTCCCCAGCGGCCAGGGGGAGAGCCAGGGCTGCCTACCCCCAAAGAGAGGGGGCTTGGTAAGTGTAGCAAGCAGGGGGTGCAGCCCCCTAGTTGATACTAAATGTGCATTGGCCATTTTCTCTCCAATCCATGCCTTCCCATCTTAATTGCTCATCTTAGAGGCCTAAAATCCTCCATCACTACCCTTTCTCAGAGGAAGGCCCTTCTCCTCCTCTACTTCCCCAGAGTCCTAATGGCCCTTCCTCCTCCACCACCATCATCACCCACAGTCATGAGGAGCCTCCTTCTCCTTTATCCCAGATTAGATTCTTACTCCTTTTAACCCAGGGAGCAACGGGGTTTTCAGTGGCTGCTCTCATATTTAGTGTGCATGACATGAGGGTTGGACGCAGAGGTACAAGCAGCGCATTACTTTAATGGCTATCAACATCATGAGATGAGATGGGATAGTGAGATCAGAGCAGGCCATTGACAGCCTCTGGCTGAAGTCTCCTGCTGTACTAGAAACAGCTGAAAGCAGCAGCCTTCCCTGAGTATTCCTGATGTGGCAGACACTAGTGATACTTCATCTATGGCTTGGTTCCTTGTGCAATACCTAACCTAAGTCTATTTTATTTTCATTCAGACGCTACCCAGATTGCCAGTGCATCAATTTTGGATCCTGGTTTATACTTTGCATCCCCATCACTATTATCATTATGCTGCTCTCCTGGGTCTGGCTCCAATGGCTTTTCCTTGGTTTCAAGTGAGTAAATGTTAAAAGCAATTAATTAAATTACAGGTTAATAATGCATGAGATATTCTATGACAGATCATATAGGACATCATATCTATATCTCATGCGCATGTATTTCTAATATAGAATGGTGAAAAATTATTGTCCTTTAATTGCCAAAGAGCACAAATGAGTTCTCTGGAAGTGCAGGGAATTCACACTACTAGTCATTATGGGAATTCACATTACTAGTCACACTACTAGTCTCTAGATTGTCTAACAGGACCTCCCCCAGGAAAATTTATTCAAGGATCCATTTTGTAAAATATATTGCACATTTCTATAGAATATACACACATCATTATTAGAAAGTATGTGACAGAAGAATGCAGATTTTACAGTTTGTGGCCCAAATCTTGTTATTTAAATTAACGGTAGTTTTGTGGCTGACTTCACTATTGGATCCTATTTTTGAATAATATTTATCTAATAAACTAAATGAGCAAATTTTTATATTATATTTAAAGAAAAAATACAATGATTCCTATTTACAGTAATTCCTTTGTATTCTTGGGTGGTGGGTTTACTTCACCCCGCCACTGTGCTTCAAGTTTTGAATAGAATGATAGTCTTAGAGCCGAACTCTACACTGTGTTGCACCCTGAATACTTATTTACAGCTGTATGAAATAGGTGTTCAAAAGAGTGAAAAATGAATTCGGGCTAATTTAGTGTAAAATTATTCCCACGCAGCCTTTGCTTTCCATAGATGTAAATGGCTGCCTATGGTGCAGACAGTGGAAAATTAGATCCTCTGTACTTAATCTTAAATAGACGCATCTTAAGTTTTCTTCTCACTCCACTGACAATTTGAAACTTTAACATTTCATTTTTCAAGGCCCTTTTGACAGTGTTCATTAGCTCTGTGGAGTGGCTCACCTCAAGAGTGTGAACTGAGATCCAAACTTGCTAATCTTGCCCGCTGTGAGAGATGCTGCAGAACACCCTGATCAATGTGCTGGCTAGCTGCAAACTAAAAACTTTCCCATTAGAAAAGAAAGCAGTGAATTAAGAGGAGAGACTCTGATTTGGCAAAGCCATGGATGACTTCCCTTAATTAGATGGATATGTTGTGCCTCGTTTGTTCCTTTGTGAAAATGCCCCCTTCATGGGCAAATAAACCAATGTGGTTTTTAAGATCTTTTTTCCTTTTGACATAAATACTATGATGAATAATACTGTTCTGTCTTAATAATGATTGTCTAAAACATGTCCTTCCTGTGTTCTGACATGAGGTGACTTTGAGCTATGCATATGTATTGGTAGACACAACCATACTTCAGTTTCATGGGCTTGTTGTTATTAATATAATTTCTTAGATAGCAGTGCCCTACTTGTGCTGGGTTCTACATAGGAACGTAGCAAGATACAGTGCCTGCTCAAGTAATTTATAATCTAAATAGAATAACAAAGAGTGGAGTGGGACAAAGAGAGAGAGAAGTAAAGTGTCTTGCCTAAGATCACACCTTAGCCTACTGGCAGAACTAGGTATGGTTAGATTTGGACTTAGCAGAGAAGGAGACAGACACAGACAAACAGGGAACTGACTGAAGCACAGATTTCAGATGTGGGGGCTTTAATGTTCAAGCTGCAAAACTGAAACTAACATGAAAGTGAGGCTTTGCACTAGGGAAGGGAGAGTGCTCAAACTTTTAAAGGGACAGGTCCTCACATTTTGTCCATCTATTGTAAAAACTTTCAAAACACACATACATTATCCTTTACATGGCTAAAATAAACACTACATAACTTAACTAAGTTAAAAAGTGAGTGGACTACAGCAGACTCTTGAAATGCAAGAGATTATTCTGCCCTGGAATAGGAACTCCATAACTAATCTGTTTGTAAGTTCAAGGGCACAACTGGTTTTTGCTCTCTCTTGGGACAACGTGGTGATGGTGGTGCAGAAGTGTTGTGAACAACAGGAACAGTTAGTGGTAAGGAATCAACTGCATCTAGTATGGAATCAATTGGATCAGTGACCAAATGTTTTCCCCACAAGTCATTGCAAGTAAGAGTTGCAAGAGAAGTAGGTCCAATTAGAGGATCATCCCTGGATTCTGGTACTCATCAGCACTCAAACTGGTCCCCGCTATTTCCATAAAATAACATTGGATAGTTCTACCATGAACAAAACAGGTCCTGTGCATTTTATGAGTTCTCCAGGTACCTATTTCACTCCACAACTGTTGTTGCAAATCTACATATAGTCTCCAACTTCAAAAGAATGGTGAGGAGCAGGTGCTAATGTGATACCAAAAGGTAACCAGCTGCAATAAATAAGACTTTTTGTGTGTTGATTGTGAGATATTTGTGAGATGCTGGATCAATCTTCATTTGATTGGTATACACTGAGCAAATCCAATTTACTGAAACATTGTCCACCACTAAGTACAGCAAACAGCTTTTCAGTACAAGGATACTGGTCTGTCTATAAAACTGGAATCAGCGTCACTTTGAGATCGTCACAAATTTGGACTGAGCCTTCCTTCTTGAACACTGGTACAAAAGATATAGCCCAATCACAGTGTGAACCAGACTAAAAGATGCCAGTGTTCACTGAACAGTACCAATCAGCTTCTGCCAGAGGCTTAAGAGCATAAGATATGACTGGGGTTGCAATATTATGGCTGGCTGTCAGACTTTAACAGTGAGCCTCACTGACATATTGCTCTGTCCAAGCTGTTTCCAAATCTTTGAAGTGTCTGGCCAGTATTTCTTGAAGATTTTGAGGTGTTTTGTAATGTGTGTGGCTTTGGTTTACCTTGAGCTTCTCAACCTAAGACCTGCTCAATAAGGGTGGATAATTATGTTCCATCACATATAAGGGTAAAACAACAGATAGTCTATCTAGTTGAACTTTTACCCAGAGTATCCCTTATAGGACTAACATTTCAAAACTATGGAGACTCCTTCTTGCAGAACTTGTGACAAAGTCTGGTTGTAGGAGATTTCAGAAATCAATGAGATGGCATCTCCCCAGCATCAAGCTCAAGTCTTGTAGGAACCTCTTCAATCAAGGGCGTGAGCCAGATATCATCTGTGACTCAGTCTTCTGATAACACATACAGTCTTGCACAGTGTCATTAGAGCTCTTGTCTTTTTCTACATTATGAATTCCCAACTTCCATCCTTTCTTACAGGTGTCTTTTGTATATGGTTACTCTGTTACTGATTGTTGAACTATGCAACAGGTCATGGTGATGTGTGCTTTCTTCTGCAAATGACCTGGTGTATCCCACAAGTTAGTGCAAACTGCCACATGGAAATTCCTTATGTTTCTGTAGTCCTATGTCTTGCAGATTAATGAGATGAATTTTTCAGTGCACACTAAATTGCAGAGAATCCTACTCTGTGGTTTCCATTGCAACTGCTACAGCAACAGTCATTCTGAATGGAACCTCTGTTGCAGTCTATAACTTCATTCCAATGTGGTCATTCTGTATGACCAGAGACTAACTGGTCATGCTGGTCATGCAGGGCATCACTTAACATTTTTCCAAACTAACACTGCTCTGGCAACTTCTTGAGATTGGCAACAAATTGTGCTACCGATTCTCCACTTCCCTGATGTCACTGATGGAACCACTACCATTCAGCTATTGTCGATAGAATAGGAGAAAAATATTCCTGCATTGCTGGAATATTTACATTATTTGAGGCAGTTCTGGGTACGGTTGGAGACACAGCAGTCCATATGCCTTCAAACCCATCACCGTGAGCAAGGTTGAAATTCTTTGTTCATCAGGAATGATGTTGCAGGTTACAAATTGTTCAAAATGGCTGAGGTGCACAGACACCATTCATAGTCACCAACATTGCCCATAAAAGATGCCATTTTACTCCTCTCCTGTTGTCACCTTGTGACTCTAGTGAACTCTGTCCCCCTTTTATAGTACTATCTGCTTACTCTTTTCTCTTGGGCCTGGTCTATGCTAAAGAAGAAAGTCAGCTTAAGATACGCAACTCCAGCTATGTTAATTACGTAACTGGGGTTGAAGTATCTTAAATAGCATTTTGGCGCTGTCCACACAGCTGGAGGTCGACAGGAGCACATTCTCCTATCGACTTCCCTTACTCCTCCTAGGAGCAGGACTATCAGCATCGAGGGAGGCACCCTCTCAGTTCAAATTAGCATGTCTTCACTAGTCCCACTAATTTGAACTCCGGAAGATTGACTGCGGCATCTTTGATCTTCTCTGTAGTGTAGACAAGCTCTTGTTGTTCAGGTACAAGAGCACTGGATGTTCTTGGTGTATAAATCCTGCATTGTCAGTGTTAGATTTCTGGACCCAGTGAGAAGGAGAGCGCCACGGACACAGAGAGAGCGGATAGAAAGACAGTTGTCTGGAGCGCTTGCAAAATTGAAACTAACACACAAAAAAGGCTTTGCACTGCAGAGGGTAGAGTGCTCAAACATTTAAAGGGACAGGACATCAGAGAAATCGATCTCAGAGTTCTTCATTTTCCAGTCCTATGCCTTAGTCACTAGACCAGAGCGCTTTACTATTTTGACACTCTTCAAAACAAACAATTTTGGGGGGAAAATCCCTTCAATGTGAGACCCACATCAAATACTAAATTAACACATTGCTTTCTACTCCTTAATGATGTAATGTTACAGAGCCACTTGTGTAACTAAAACAAAGTCTACTTGGACAATAAAATAATACTCCTTTTATAAAATATTAACTAGAGAAAATATATGGAATCAAAAAGGCATTTATGAAAGTACATTTTTAAAGAGCAGAATAATGCAAAGCTTATTTTAAAACACCGGATGAGTGAAAGTGTGACTGTTCCTTCTTCACTTTGTTCATGCAGTACGTGTAATCTGTTGCCACAATCCTAGTAAGGCTATGGGGGGAGAGGCTTTCTCTACCCCTGCTGGCAGACAGCATGGAGCTCCAGGGGAAGGGGCTTCTCTCTTTCTACTCTGGAATCAGGGAGCTCCAGAGCCAGGGGAAAGGCACACAGCAGCCTTGCAAGCCCCAACTTGCTTCCCTTCCCAGTTCCTGCTTCCCCCTTCCCATCTCCAGGTTCATGCTGTGTGGTCCTTTAGAGCTGCTGCCCAGCTATTTATAGCCTGCCACACATCTGCGCAGCTTAAAGAGAACTGGAGCTGCACTTAGGGTCTATGGGAGCTGCCAAGCAGCTCCCAGGCATTGCAATGAAGAACACTGCATTAGATCATGCTGCATCCCTAGAGAAACCAGTGATGTAAGTTGCCTCTGCTATTGTAATGATGTGCAAGCCTGAATATTGGGTCGTATTTTGCTGCTACCTCTGCCAGTCTCCCATTCATGTGGGTAGATTCCAGCCTGCTCGGGTTACTCCAAATCAGTATTATAAAGTTCAGAGTGTGCACAATTACATGGGAGATTGTGAGCACTGGCTGGTAGAACTGAAATCTTAGCCTAGTAAATTGGTGCAATTACTCAGAAAGGTTGGCGTCTGGGACTATATTGTACAGGTAACACTCCATTATTATTGACTTACCTTCCAGTTTCAAAGAAATGTTCCAATGTGGCAAGGAAAAGTCCACCAGAGAACAGGTCTCAGCACAGGTGATTAAGGAGGAGTACACAAAGCTTGGACCAATAAGGTAACACAGACTGCAAAGCACTAGGTGATTTCAAAACAAGCAAACACATCTTTAAATGTAAGAAAACCAGACACTAACAAACTGTGCCTTTGCTGCAGCTACCCAGAAATCATTACCCTTGTCCTGTTCATTTTAATGGCCCTCTTATGGTTTACCAGAGAACCTGGATTCATCCCTGGATGGTCTTCTCTTTTTCCTCAGTAAGTAAAACAGCTTGAAATACTGACAGTGACTGAACTGTATTTAATTGTTTTCATTTTCTCTTAGATTTAAAGCAAACTTTAAAATGTAATAGTATTAAAATGCTTTATTTTTATAGAACAAATTCAAGGTTGTAGTGGACATTTAAGTCTAATTTTAGACATGCCCAATGAGTGAGAACTACTGACAAGCAGGGATGGATGAGAGTGGGTATTATGTAGTTATCAGGGAACTGAGATTAATTATAAATGTGCATATTGTGGTGGCTCTTTTGAGTATATTGAAAATGTGCTGTATTTACATTAACTTGCTGCTTGTCAGCATTGCAGAGAAATGAGTTTTTAGATGGATTTGAATGGAGAGAGGGCTTGTGGTTTGTGAGATGATCAAACCAAACACATACATCGAGGTTCTCCAGACTGTTTCCATCCACTGCAATGTGCCTCCAGTTGCACCTGGAGAAAACGCCTCCAGGTGGAAAAGGTATTTCAATTTCCATGTCCTTAGTCCTTAGTCTCTCTGCTGAATCTCCAAATAGTGGTGCCAGATGTGATTTAGACAACCACGTTGTCTCAATTCAATTCAATTCCAATGAAAGCACCACCTTGTTTCAGTTGAAACTGAAAACAACCAGCTTGAACCATCATTACTGGTTTTATCTAAATGGAATAACCACATAATCACATGTCCATAACCTGTGCCCCTTTCTCATCTTTCCCTTCCTTTTTGCCTGTTTGCAGTGTTCTTTTAGCACTGATATTAGAGAGTCAAGGTGGGTGAGTTAATATCTTTCATTGGACCAACTTCTATCAGTGAGAGAGACAGACTTTCAAGCTTACACAGTGCTCTTCCTCACACTTGTTAACTAACTCAGGGCAGGTATACACTTAAATTACTGCATCTTCACAGAAGCATTTGTACCCCTGTGGCACTTTGGTGAAGATGCTCCTATGCAGATGATTTTCTCCCATTGGCATAGATAGGCCACCTCCCTAAGAGGTGGTAGCCATGTCATTAGTAGAAGCTCTCCTATCGACATAGTGCTGTCTACATATAGAGCTGGGGGTGGGTTAGGTCAGTATAACTACATCACTCAGGGGTATGGATTTTTCACACCTCTGATTGATGTAGTTATACCGATACAGGTCTGTAACGGAGACCGGACCACAGGATGGCACAACTAAAAAAAAGGTTAGCAGATACTTCAAGGGACCATTCAAGGAGAAGTGGACTGTTAATGCTCCTCCGATTAGGGACGGTGTTGTCTATGCAGGATTCTCTCTAGAGGGGTGGGGGAACTGCCCCGAGCCGCACCACTTCTCCATCTCCTCCCCACCCTCATTGCAGCCCTTCCCCCAAGTCCTCCCCCCAGAGTGATGTGGCCCAGCGATTAGCGGAGGGCCTTGGGACTGGCAGCTGGTGTCCCTACTGCACTCAGCGGTAAGAAGTGCAGTGGCCCAGCCCCTGCCCACTGCTGGCCCAGCTCCCAGCCGTGATGCTCAGAGGAGCAGAGGAGATTTGGGGTGGGCTGCTTCACTTCTCACCACAGTGGTGAAGCTGAGCGACCCAGCTGGGAGATGGTGGAATGGGTTGTTCCACTTCTCACAGCTCTCGCTACCGCTCATGATTGCAGGGGCAGGCCTGGTCCCTGCTGTAGGTGCCAGACCCCCAGTAACTGTGGGCACCAGGCCCCCCTCTAGACCATCTCGCAACTGCCCTGAACCATCCAATGGATGAGATGGCTCCGTGTCTATGGCTTATTACAACAATCTATAATCCATTAAGAATTCCCCCCAGCTGCTTTGTTCCCCCCTTCCTTTCTTCCCTGTGACTGGAAGGGTGTTAACCACCTTGTTTTTCTTTTTGCCTGTTATATCTGCCATTTAGATTCTAAGGTCTTGTGGCAAGGATGTGTCCTTCTGGAGTTTTCCTGTGAAGCAACTAGCATAATTTTGTGTCATAAAATAATAAATATCAGTAAGTTCAAGCAGACCATAATGTAGCCACCAAATAGTGCCTCTTTTGATTATTTCTGGGCTTGGAAGGAATCCATCTGGTGACCTACAGTAAAATGTCCCAGAACCCTTTAACTCCCATTGCTCTAATGCTCTTCAGACTTTCCTCCCTGTTCTACTTCACTCTTATCCTTTGAATCCAGGGTTTCCACATGCAACTCCATCCTTTCACCCATTCTCAGCTTTTTTGCACTTCTCTAAAACAGTCATGTTTATATCATGCATATCCAGCCTTGACTTATTCCTTTTCATCTGCTTTTCTCCTCCCCCAGCTTATAAGTCTCTCACCTCTTCTGCGTTCTAGTCTTACCACCCTAAGGGCACATCTATACTTACCGGAAGATTGAGGCTCTGGAGGTCAATCTTCTGATGTTCGATTTAGCAGGTCTAGTATAGTTCCGTAAATCGAATGCTGAGGGCAGCCCCCGCTGGCATCCAGTATTCCTAATTCAGCAAGGAGTAAGGGAAGCCAACGGGAGCATTTGCTTCCATCGGCCTCCTGCTGTGTGGATGCCACCAAGGCTTGCCTTAAGGTAAGGCATATCCTCTTATAGTTCCTTCTCCTCTTCTGCTCTTCTGCTGTCTGTTGTCATGCCTCCAGGGAGGCTGTCCTTGGCCCCATTTGCCTCTTTATAGCCTGTCCTTGGGCAACTTCATTCACTTTACTAGCTTTAAGTACTATCTATAATGACTCCCAGATCTATATCTCTGTCTCAGATGGGCAGCACATACACATGTTCTCTCCTAATTATCTATACACATGCGTGCGCACACATATACAGAGTCAGCTGCTTTCCCAAAACATACACGGGGTGGGGGGAAGAGTGGGTGTCACAAGTAATAATTGGTTAACAGTCACAGCTCTTTGAGGAAGTAAAGTGCTAAATAGAGCAATTTCGTGACACCCAAAGATCAGTTTCTACTGATCAATGTAAAGCATCTTGGAGTTGTATAATTGTTTTTATTTTTGAAACATGTTTCTCCAAATAACATCAAAAATGCAAAATAAATAAATAAATAAATACATGAACCTACTCTCCCCAGCAACAATGGAAGAGCTTCTTATTTTGTTCTTGTATGAAGCAACATCTTTTTAAAGAAGATTTAAAACTGCTGGGCTAATCACGCAATCGGCCAATCAAGCAATCAGACTGACTTGAACATGCCTCTGTGCTTTAAAATAGCATTTATTGTTCATGTGGCACCACTTAATAAGTATCCTGTGATACTTAAAAAAAGCAACTGTTATCAGCATTTAAAGGTGAGTCTTATTAGCGGAGATTATTTCAATGCACAGCCTGCTCTGTTATCTTCTCTGTTTATTGTTTATTGTTTATCAAAATATCTTGGTATTAAAAAGAGAATGAGTGGAATGTTCTTGCAGTAACTATACAATTTACAGGCACTACAAAGGTGTGTTACTTGTGGATGTCTAATGTTTTCATTTGGAATGGAAAGCAAACATGTGCCATTTCACATTGGCCTATATTATCTTGTATTGCATGATGGCTGACCCAACACATGGAAATACAAAGCCTGTACAGCTTTATAATCAAAGCATAAGAAACAAAATGTCCTGCTATTGGGTATGCTTATAGTTATGGTTAATTGATTATATAGTAATTTCCATAAAAAGTGAGCAGTTATATTCTTATTCTTAGGGTACATCTACACTGCACACTTATTTCAAAATAAGATATTCCAGAATAGTTATTCCAAAATAGCTTATTTTGAAATAGCACGTCTACAAGCTTCCTTAATGTAGACGTGCTAGCTCAATTTAGAGCCCCAGGAGGCACTGGGGAAGAATAACTTAGAATGGCCCTGGTGAGGGGCTATTTTGAAATAGCAGCAGTGGAGCGTCTACACACACCTTATTTTGAAATAGCTATTTCGGAATAGGCATTATTCCTCATAGAATGAGGTTTACGGATTTCGAATAAGCTGTCATTTCAAAATTATTTTGAAATAATGGAATGACTGTGTAGACGCTCGCATTGTTATTTCAAAAGAACACTAGTTATCTCAAAATAACAGTGCAGTGTAGATGCACCCTTATAGTCCTCCTTAGACTTAGTTTTGTACATTGCAGTTTCAGCAGGGAGTTGAGAATTTGGCTCTATTAGGGACTGGTGATTCTAATGGGAAAGTTGAACATATTATCACATCAGTATTGTACTTGTAGCCATAAGGGTATTGCAGTAGCAGGAGCATGAATGTGTCCTACATATTTCTAAAAATGATAGTCTGAAAAAAATGAACCAATCTTCTTCAGGGGAGCAGACAACAGAATAAAAATATCTTGAAAGCACACTCCCAGCCTTTATGGACCATTCCTTAGGAAGCTGGCAATGTTCCTTTCACATGAGACCTTGTGGAACAAAATTAGTTTTAGAACAGCTATGGGGTAGTTTCAGTGCAATCTTCATATTGAAATGTCTCAGTTTCACTTAGCATTGTTAATAAATCTAGGATACTCTAAATTGCCATGTTGGATTATATGTTATGAAGTGTAACAAACAGTGATGGTTTATTCCAGGAAATAGCTAGCAGGATATAAAACCTAAGGGCCAAATTATGCCTAGAACATATTAAACTAGGATAGGACCAAAATACATGGAAATGTGGCATGATGTGGGAAAGAAAAATATTCTGTAGCTATCCCAAAATAAGGAGATCCCAGAGGCCCTTTGAAAAAAAAATATTAAAAACACATTGGCTTGGATCCTTCTTGCTCAAGCAAAATTCTCATTCTACTCAATGGGACTTATGGACGTGTAAGAAACGCAGAATTGGACACAATGTACTAGATCCTTGCCTATGACTGAGAAGCACACAGCATACATTGGGTGAGCATTTGTGTATTAAGGTGGCATAAAGCTCATCTTTTCGTTCCTCTGACCCTGGGCCTGCTCTGTGCTGAGCTGATCCCCAGGAGTACAAGCACAGAAAAAGGGTTACTCTCCTTTGTACCATTTGCAAACAGTTCCAAGGAGCTGATAATGCACCAGGAGATCAGTACAGCATAGGGGCACTCCAGACTCTGTGGTTATACCTCTGACAGTGGCAGCAGGGAGAGGTTGTCCTAAAAGGCTCCATGTCATCTCTCAATCATGAGAGGACTCCCTTTGGACAGGAATGATCTTCGTGGGACTAGTTATGTTAGCTCTGTTGCTAGATTCTACCATCTATATTACCCTCTAGAATCTGGCCATTTTGTGTGTGGAAGTGGGAACATTTATCATATAACTGCAGATTTACAAACTCTATAGAATGAGATAAATTATTGGACAGTCACAGACAGACCAGAACTTTCGTATTTATAATATGCTTATTCTGTAATTTTTCTGGAGCAGTATATATCCTTTATTCTTTGTTTACTTAATATACATTTAATCTCTCTTTAGATACCCAGGTTTTGCTACAGATTCAACAGCTGCCTTGATAATTGGTCTCCTCTTCTTCATTATTCCAGCAAAATCTTTGTCTAGGACTTCAAATGGAGAAAACAGTTGGGTATATTTGTATTGGAGCTTTGCTAGAGCAGGGATTGTAGATGACCCTTTGTGAATATAATTCAGTGTTTGGTCTAGGAACTCTACTAGGTATTTAAGCCTAACCAGGACAGTGTATTTTGTTAAAATAAAAAGAAAAGTGGATGGAGGTTGTTAGCAAAACCTGATAGAAATAGAAAAATGGTCATGAGAATCAACTGAAATAGTTTTTGTTCCCATTTAAACATCACTCCTGCAGTGCTAGAAACTGGAACCCAAGAGCACTGAGTTAGTTCCTGAGAATCAGAATACAAAATTGACCAAGGAAGAGAAAGTGATATTCAGTTTCATTTCAGTGTTCAAACCAAGTGAAGACCAAAATAGAATAAATTAAAAATAGCTGGATAAGTGATGAGAAGTATATTCGATTGTTAAAATTCTTTGGGCCAGATTTTTTTGTTTCACTTGTGTAAATCCAGATTAACTTCATGTAACATGGAATGTTACTTTGTATAATATTTTTGCTGTGGTACATAGACCAGCTACATGTGTTCATAAAAATGATTCACTCATATGTGCATATGTGAGCCTGTTTCTCATTTATACTAAGGTAGCTTTATATAGATCTGGCAGTGGAAAGAAGTTTTTAAAAGAGCATAAATGGAAAGGGGCCTTGAAATTTACATTTGCTTTAACACTGGTAGAATTATGTGAAGTGTCTGTAGTATAAATGAGAATCAGAATTGTATATGTATATTTTTCCTAGGTAACAAGTGTGGGATTTGGGGGATGGGGGTTGTTAATGGTTCGGGTGGGGGTTGTTGTTGTTTTTTGTTTATGTTTTGTTACTTTTCTCACTAGGGCTATGTCTACACTGCACATTGATTTCAAAATAAGCTATTCCGAAATAGTTATCCCGAAATAGCTTATTTCAAAATAGCATGTCTACACTACAGGGAAGCCTCAAAATTACTTCAAGGCAGGCTTCCCGAATGTAGATGTAGATTTAGAGCCCTAGGAGGCAGTGGTGTCAATCTATTTCAAAATAGCCGCAGTGGAGCATCTACACATGCCTTATTCCGAAATAGCTATTTCAGAATAGGCATTATTCTTCATAGAATGAGGTTTACAGAAGTCGGAATAAGCTGTCCATTATTTTGAAATAATGGAATGGCTGTGTAGATGCTCACATAGTTATTTCAGAATAACGGCCGTTATTCCAAAATAACTTTGATGTGTACACATACCCTAGGAGGCTAATTCTACCACCTTTACACTTGAGTAGTACCTTAGGAGGAAATTAATTCCTTGCCTTAAATGGTAATGCTTTCAGAGTAAGAACACAGACTCAGTGTCAGGGCAGCAATAGTTCACTCTAAGTAGGCACATGATCCAAAGACCATTGACTTCAATGGAAACCTTCTATTGACTTCAGTGAGCTTTGGATAAGACACTAGAGTTTGCCTGAATAACAAATAGTAATGATTTTATTTTTGTTCCATTCTCCTGTTTTAGAAATGAGTTTGCCTAGATTAGAATATGACCAGAACTTGAATTGTGTGTGTACTCAGAACTCCTAATGAAATCAGTGGATTTCTTATATCAACAAGGAATATACGATCAGACTCTGTGTCTCAATGAAGCCCAGACCTTGCACTGCAATCTGTTTAAATAGAGTAGCCATCTTGATGCATTAATCCCATCAATAGCTATCTTTCATAAGGGGGCAGTTTTTCAGCCAGTGCAAAGTATCATGACTCCACTGAGGTCAGTGGTGTAATGACAATTCACAGCGAGGACAGGTCTGCTTCAGAAAGTTCAAATGGTCAGAAGAAAAGCCTTCCTAATTTGTTGATAAAGATTTGCCTTTAAATATTGTATTTCTGGAGAGAAGTTTTATCAAGAGATTTTTTTTAAACTTTTTTTTCCCCTTTAGCTGTTTTTGATTACACTCCGCTGATTACTTGGAAGGAATTTCAGTCATGCATGCCCTGGGAGATAACGATTCTTGTTGGTGGAGGTTTTGCACTGGCAGAGGGCTGTGAGGTAATGCAGTTTCTACAAGATTCTGAACAATGAACATGGCATGCACCAAGAAAAACAAACAAATGGCACAGTCAAGGTTATTCTGTCATTTTATCAGTGTATCATGGTAACAATTAAGCCTAAAACATGGAAATGCAGACAAGATTCAAGAATATTCAGAGAGGATGCTTAAAAAACAGAGTCAAGCCTCCATTAACAGACTTTATAAATGATATGCCTGAAGCTAGCAGCATCTAAGTCTTTGTGAACAGAAATTTGACATACTTACTTGCTGAAGTTCACTATATGCAAATGATTCCCAGTTAATCCAAACCTTTTTTTATGAACTGGAGAAAAAATATAAATATTTCAGCCAACGAAGGCATTTCAAAAACCTTTTAATCCTGTCGGATATTTGTATCTCTTGTTAGTACTACTGTCGAAGCTTTTAAGGATCCAAACAGGGATTTAGAATTCCATTGCACTAGAAATAGTACACAAACAAATAACCTGACTCCACAATGCAGGATGGAATTTTAGTCTCCCACCTCTAGGCTGGGCAAGGAAGTGTGTTTGAAGCAGACTCAGTAGCTATGCGCATATTAGGGTATTTACCTAAGATGAGGAAGCCCCAAGTTCAAGCTCTACTCCACTGGTTAGTTAATTAGTAATACACAGTAGAAAAGAAAAAACTGAAAAAACAACAAATGGTCCCGCAGCACCTTAGAAACTAACAAAAAATGTAGGATAGTGTCATGAGTTTTCATGGGCACAACCCATTTCGTCTGAAGATGAAGAAGTGGGTTGTGCCCACCAAAGCTCATGACACTATCTACATTTTTTGTTAGTCTCTAAGGTGCTGCAGGACCATTTGCTGTTTTTTCAGTTTTGTCAGCTATAGACTAACATGGCTACCCCTCTGAGACAGTAGAACAGCTTCCTCGAGAGACTGGTGAAGAATCCCACCCTAGAATAGCTCAGTGGCTAAGGTAGTCTTTTTATAGTATAAGCTAGAGCTGAATTTAAATCTCTTCTCAACATCATATGGAGAGAACTGAATCTGGGTTTCCTAGGCCTGGTCTATACTAAAGGGGAAGATCAACTTAAGATACACAACTCCAGCTATATTAATTACGTAGGTGGAGTCAACGTGACTTAAGTCGCTGTCCACAGAGTGCGAGGTCAATGGGAGCAAACGCTTCTGTCGGCTTCCCTTATTCCGGAAGTTCAACCACAGCAGCGTCAATCTTCCACATAGTGTAGACATGGCCCTAAAGTTTGGGTGAGTGCTGCAATCACTGGGCTAACAGTTAGGAGAGCTCTGACTCCAACTCAAAAAAATGTAAAGGCTTCTCAGCTGAAATTATCTAGTAAACTCAACACAAATTCACCAATAGATTGGGGTTGCTCAAAACTCTATTTTTTAGTGAATAAACTATTTGACAAAAATTTCTCCCAGCGTTAGTCTGCAAGGTTGAGCTCCCATATAGCAAGTCTACACAGCAGGGCTAAAGCTGAAATAAGTTGCACAATTGTGTATCTAAAGTCAAAATAGCTTATTTCAGCTTTTGACATTGTCCACACAGCAGAAGTCAGAGTTAAAGTACTTTGTTAATTCTGTGCTGATTAATGTTTTCATTCAATAATTGTTGTGACATAATATAATCCTATTCCTTATTCAGGTTTCAAAACTATCAGCTTGGATAGGAAGCAAATTAACCCCTCTGGGATCATTACCAATGTGGTTGATTATCCTAATATCATCTCTGATGGTCACCTCAGTAACCGAAGTAGCCAGCAATCCAGCTACCATCACTATATTTTTGCCTATACTAGCACCTCTGGTGAGTACGCTATCTAGGTCTGTTTTAACCTTCATGTTCATTGCTCTAACCAAGAACTATACACTATATACTTGGAATGGTGTCTACAAACTCCACACTGAGCATAGAAGCTGGCATTCACAGCTCCAACAGAGAAAATAAAGCCTACTATAAAGGGTAGAGAAGGGCAGAAGGGGAAACAGAAAGATCTGGGTTAGCAAAAGGGTGGCAGTTCTGTGCCAGGCTGCCTTCAAGAAAAAGTAAGAAGCCTGCAAGCCCTAAAATTAAAGGACTGATAGACCTAATGGAGATGAGGGTCCAGGAACCAATTTGACTGAGAAACAAAGGTGGGTCAGGTAGGAGAAACTGAGACAGACCACCCTAAGAGGCAGTGACAATCACATACAATAAAGTCTCAATGCCTGGGTACCGTCAGTCTAAAAACGGAGCTGATCAAAGATAATAGTAAAAAAAATTGTTGCAGGATCAACAACAGATAAGCATATAAGATAATTTATAAACAGATAAGTTGTTCTTTCAGAAGGTTGTTCCTTTGCATTTGAAATTATTCAGTTCATTCATGCACTTGTATTATTGTAGCAAGGAAATATTTGTAGGTATATGTCCCTGGAAACCTGTTATTTTTCATTATCTTTACCATCTGGCAGGCTGAAGCTATTTATGTGAACCCACTTTATGTTTTGATACCTGCTACATTGTGTACTTCATTTGCATTCCTGCTTCCTGTAGCAAATCCACCCAATGCCATTGTATTTTCATATGGTCATCTGAGCGTTATTGACATGGTGAGTTAACAAAAAATCCATAACATCCAGTATTCCTCTCTGTTAATCAGGCTAATGCTGATGTCTGATTTTGCAATTTTTGAAATTTTCTTCAAAATTGCTTAGTTGTTATGTTTCCTGATACAAACTTTTTATTTTTATTATTACCCTAGGTGAAAGCTGGCTTGGGTGTTAATATCATCGGAGTTGCTGTAGTTATGCTTGCTGTCACAACATGGGCAGTGCCCCTGTTTGATCTCCAAACATATCCAAGTTGGGCACCAGATCTTTCCATTGTGAATAACACCGGGCTGTAAAAATGAACTGGCAGGGTTTTGGTGGGTTTTTACTATTATTTGGAGAGTTAGTAGAAATGCAAAATGCACCACAATAATGAGAGTGATCCAGGTTACTGTAAAATCCATATTTCCCAATCCCAGGGATCAATAATCTGATGATCCTAATCAGGAATAATGTTATCCAAATATGGACTTTACAAATACCATCAAGCTTGAATGTGTTTCTTATCCAGATTGTCTTATTCAGACTTTACTTGTACATGTTGTCAGTACCATCCGTGAATGTGCACATGCATTATGAATGACAATTTGACCCTGTTCTTAGGGTCATAAAATAACAGGTGTCTATTTTAACATTTTCCATGTAGGAACATTTATTGCTGGTCTATAGAACACACTATTATTGTTGCTTTTTTCAAGTCATAACCAATTAGACATTGATGATTACACCTGAAAGGTCATAATGGGGGGTTGTTTAAACAATCCATTCACAGATCTGACCATGAATCTGATCTTGTTGGAAAAGTACAACCCATGGGAAGGTGCTTGAGTATTTATATAACCCCTTTTCTGTCAACATTACTCTGACCACCGTCCTACCTCTATATGCAGAGAGGATAATTCAGAGCCCAGTTCCAGAAGGCAATTAACTGTTTAAATCTGTCCTTATCTAGCATTGCACTGAAGCATTTGCTTAAAGTTAAGGACATATTGTAGAGCTGTCCTGGATAGAAATTCTTGCCTGAATTGGAAGCTTTAAGAGTGAACAATAAATTATCAGAATAATTCTCTGCTCTGTACCTGTCAAAACAATAGATGCATTCTTTAGATCGGAGGTGGGGAACCTAAGGCCCAGGGGCTAGATGCAGCCCCCAGTTTGCCTGGATCCAGCCCCCAAGTCTCAGGGATCCCCCCCAGGCATTGAGGAGCCTGCACTGGCACTCCAACCCTCCAGCCCCCACTCCCAACCCATGATGCTGAAGAACACAATACCTACTAGGCTGGGCCCTCCTAGGCTCTGGTGTGTGAGGGGAATGTAGGGAATGTCTTTCTCCTTCTCAGTCAGGGCCCACATCAGTGAGGATTTGGGAGTTTTCCCCTTCTTACTTGTGTGCAGCCCCCAATTGATTTTAATGTGGGCCAGCAGCCCCGACCCAAAAAAGGTTCCCCAACCCTGCTTTAGATTAATGCACAGTATACAGTCCTAGAGAGTTAAAATTCAACCCTCTTTAACAAATCGTAACCTCCTTCAATGACAGGTAAAATTTTAAGCTTCCAAACAGCATTAAAGTTAGAAACACTAAAAAAGCCAATATAGTTGAAGAGAAATTTTATTCAGACTTAAAAGCTGTTCAGAGATCATTTATATTGTTATAATGTGTTTTACAGATTAAGAGCTATAACAGTCTCCTTTTAATGTGTTATTGTAGCTAAAGAGTTATGTGTACCATCATCCCAAATGGTAGACAGATTTAAGTTCACATACTTTAGATCAGGAGTTGGGGCTCTCTTACAAACCTCTTAAATTCTAGTGGGATGAGACAATAGAAGTGTTTCCCCCTGGGGAACCTCACAAAAAGAAGATTGGTATCTCTTCATGCATCCCAGGGAGAAAAATTTTGCAAAGATATTTTCTTGGCAAGTTTGGAGAAAGGGGGCATATTGTTTTCTGCGATGGAAGATATGAAGTAAGCAAACTTCTTATGCCCTTGCATTTACTACACACGATGAATGTAATATCCTTAAGTCTCAGAGGGGTAGCCGTGTTAGTCTGTAACTTTAAAAGAAGCAAGCCTGTGGCACCTTAGAGAATATACATATCTTGGATTCTATTATTTTCACTCCAACTCATCTGATGAAGTGGGTCTTACCCACTGAAGCTCATGATAGTCTCTAAGGTGCCTTGGACTACTTGTTGTTTTGTAATGTCTTTAGCTGTCCACAGCTTGCAATCCTAAGGATATCTATTGTCTTACTTCTGGGGCAGCTAAATATTGGCCAACCAAGGCAATTTGCTTGTTGTCTAAGACTCACTCCCAGTGTGTTGTAATGTTGATACAGAAGCACTGATTGAAATTGTCATCTTGTATATGGCATTGTTGTCTACTGAGTTTGTGGGTCCTGGCCAAATCAGAATGTCAAATCAGAATGGAGCTCCTTGCATTCTAGGTTGCCCATATTCTGCCCTTCATTATTAAAGAAAATGCTGCATAGATTACATTTTGCCAGCCTCTTTAACAGTTAATAGGACTGTTTCATTATAAAACTGAGGTGTAGTTTGTACAGCAGAACTGTCAGTTAGCTTTACTGCTGTTTTATTTAGAGCCTTTTAATGATCCCATTGACAGCATAAAAAAAGTATACAAGTAAACTGGAGATAGGTTTAAGCATTTCAAGACAGGATGCACTCTTAAAAGTTATTTTTACCAGTGGATTTCATTTGAAGTGAATAGTTTGCAGGAGGCAAAGAGGAGTGAATTGTACAGAAAATATAAGTTGCTGTGATTTGCTCCATCTATTTTATACACTAGATGTACCCAGAGTTTCTTGGGTCCTTCAAGGCAGGGGGATGGGGATGTGGGGGTGCAGGAGGTAGAGCAGGGGCTTGAGGATGTGGGGAGTGCAGGGTAGGGGATTGGAGGTGTGGGGGTGCAGGCATCAGAGCAAGTTGCGGGTGTGTATGGGGTCCTGAAGTCAGGGTTTCGGGATGAGGAGGGGCTCAGGGAAGGAGATTGGGACATGAGGGGTGCAGGAGCTGGTGGGTGCTAGCTGGCTGCTGTGGGGACCATGCTTGTCAGGCAACGACTCCCTGTCTATTTATATATATATATAAAAGCATGTCACAGAGGACATTTCCCAATGCCTCCTGACATGTGTTCCTCCTACCCTACCGTGTTGTGACTTCTGCTTCGAAGGGCCTTCAGAGAGTCCATCATGTCCTTTATGATTAGGCTTGAAAAGATGAGATTTTTACTTGCAACTGTCAGTAAATGTCAATTTCATTTTACATTCAAACTAAGGGAAAATATTTCTATCAATGATGATTGAAATTTACAAATAGCAAAGTAACAAAAATGCTGCTTGAGAACTTATTAGAGTTTGATTTAAAGATCTTTACCTTGTATAGTTTGACATGTGATGTAAACAATTTGTGTTTTAATGGTTATAAAGCTTTAACTTTTTGAATTTCTATGTCTACTGTCATTCATTGTCTGACCTTCCTCCCCTAATATTTTCTGATCTCCAATATTTTCCTCTAGGTACAAAAATTTAAACAAACATTTAAAAAATTAAAGGCTATAATTTTTCAGCAACTGAAAATTGTAATTGATAAAAAATGTAAATCTATATTTATTTGATGCATTTTTACCTGTCAAAAAATATAAAAGAGCAATCAAATTCTGACAAACTTATTTAAGATAAGTGCTTTCTTTACATGCTCACTAACCATGAGGAAATACCATATTTTCAGTGATATGGAAGAGATATTAGGTGCATTAAAAATATAGTCCTTATTTAAACTTATAAAACAAAAACATTTGCTGTAAATGTATATGACTATTATCAAGATGAAATGCAATAATATGAGTTTATTTTTATTTTGACTAATATTTTAATTATGATATCATGACAGCAATGATAGCTAAAATGAGCACACTTTTCATTAATTGTTTTTATCCTTTTATGAGTAAAAGGAGTGTATGAATGAGTGAATGTGGGATTCCTGTGACTGAAACACTGTTAAACTTTTTTTTAAAAACTAAGGAAATTCCCACACACAAAAAACTTTGTTGATGTGGAGCTAATGATTGTTCAGATATAATCTTATTTTTTAAGAATTTTAGTTATAAGCTGGGGACACATCAGTTGGAAGTAACGGAGGAGAAGAAGGACCTCGGAGTCCTGGTTGATTATAGGATGACTATGAGCCGCCATTGTGACATGGCCGTGAAAAAGGCTAATACGGTCTTGGGATGTATTAGGCAGGTATTTCCAGTAGGGATAAGGAGGTGTTAGTGCCGTTATACAAGGCATTGGTGAGACCCCATTTGGAATACTGTGTGCAGTTCTGGTCTCCCATGTTTAAGAAGGATGAATTCAAACTAGAACAGGTACAAAGAAGGGCCACTAGGATGATCCGAGGAATGGAAAACCTGTCTTATGAAAGGAGACTCAAGGAGCTTGGCTTGTTTACCTTAACCAAAAGAAGGCTGAGGGGGGACATGATTGCACTCTTTAAATATCTTAGAGGGATAAATACCAGGGAGGGAGAGGAATTATTTAAGCTTAATACCAATGTGGACACAAGAACAAATGGATATAAGCTGGCTAGTAGGAAGTTTAGATTTGAGATTAGATGAAGATTTCTAACCATTAGAGGAGTGAGGTTCTGGAACGGCCTTCCAAGTGAAGCAGTGGGGGCAAAAGATCTATCTGGCTTCAAGATTAAACTAGATGGGTTTATGAAGGGGATGGTTTGATGAGATAACATGATCTTGGTAACTAATTGACCATTCATTATCAGTGGTAAATAGGTCAATGGAGGGATGATAGGAGTTACTATAGAGAACTTTCTGGGTCTGGCTGGTGAGTCTTGCCCACATGCTCAGGGTTTAGCTGATCGCCATATTTGGGGTCGGGAAGGAATTTTCCTCCAGGGTAGATTGGCAGAGGCCCTGAGGTTTTTCGCCTTCCTCTGGCATGGGGTACAGATCACAGCTGGACTGCATTCTCTGCATCTTGGGGTCGAACTATTTGAAGGCTTCAATATCTGAGATATAGGTGAGAGGATTATTCTAGGAGAGGGTGGGTGAGATTCTGTGGCCTGCATTGTGCAGGGGGTCAGACTAGATGATCATAATGGTCCCTTCTGACCTTAAAGTCTATGAGTCTATGAGATATTAGGTGCATTAAAAATATAGTCCTTATTTAAACTTATAAAACAAAAACATTTGCTGTAAATGTATATGACTATTATCAAGATGAAATGCAATAATGTGAGTTTATTTTTATTTTGACTAATATTTTAATTATGATATCATGACAGCAATGATAGCTAAAATGAGCACACTTTTCATTAATTGTTTTTATCCTTTTATGAGTAAAGGAGTGTATGAATGAGTGAATGTGGGATTCCTGTGACTGAAACACTGTTAAACTTTTTTTAAAAACTAAGGAAATTCCCACACACAAAAACTTTGTTGATGTGGAGCTAATGATTGTTCAGATATAATCTTATTTTTTAAAAAAGTTTTTAAACAAAATTGTAGTTAAAATATATCAGCATATCTGCCCAGCCATTTGTTTGGCAACAACCTCAGTCAGGCGGAGAGCTGGTAGCACGCTGTCAAAATAAGTTAGTGTGAACTCATCATAGATGTGCAGCAGTTTGTATTGACTGCAGCTGCGTGCAGATCATTAGAAAATAACGGTTTAAAGAGATTAGCTGCACGGTGGCCCTGTCCGGTCCAAACCAGTTCAGGCATGATTACAGGTGCTTTGGCAGATCAAAACCATATGTGGACAGATCACTCATTGCAGCAAGCATATTCCACCATCATCTGCCATGGCAGCATAAATGACCATAAGGGCATCTAAAAGACAGGTGAGTTGGTGGGTAGTTGAAGAAGTCTGCAAAGGCAGGTTGCTATTCTCATGGATCCTGGCCAGCAGCATGACAGAGGCCTTTGCATGGCAAATATGGGGCGGTACTAGGTTATTCAATACCAGTAGCCACTGCAATGGACGTGTCCATAAAGTCCTGATAACACACATAGCTTTGTTTAGTTTCATGTTGACCAGCCGCGTGAGGCAAGTAACACCATACAAGAGCACAGTACTCCACTGTGTCATCCAGGCCAATGGTTCTCAACACAAGGGCTGCTTGCAGTCCAATAAACACAGAGCTGCAGCCCATGTGACGTCTCCAGGCCATACAGGTAGTAGTATATATATTGTAGAGATGCAGCCCACATAACACCGAGAGAGCTGCATATGAGGTCCTAAAGGTAAATAGATTGAAAACCACTGGTCCAGGTGCTCACACTCCAGGTTGACTAGACCCATTTTCTGAGCAGATAGGTTCCGAGTACTGAATCTGGCTGCTTCCTCGGGTGGTTGTGGTACATTAATCATCAGTGTCACACTGAGGTAAACCAGGTTCCAAAAAATGTTCAACTTGTGACTTGTGCCTACATTGTGCAGATGAAATACACTAGAAACTAGTGTAGAAAATCTTGGCTGTAGATATCATTAATTACAATAGTCTGCTATGAGCTTCATATAAACATGATACAACAAGGAATCCTGTGGCATCTTAAAGATTAACAGATTTATTTGGGCATGAGCTTTTGTGGGTAAAAACCACTTTGTTGCATGCATCTCCTTGTTTTTGCAGATACAGACTAATACGACTTATAAACCTGATTGTTAGTTGTCAGATAAAATGACTAATGCTTAAATGCATGGAAATTCAAAAATGTTTTACACTAAAACCAAAACCTCAGAAATAACAGCAAAGCATAATTAGGTTTATCCTAGCAGTCTTTACTAACATTTGGAAAACAAACTATAGTTTGCAGGTTTAGAACTGATAATGTTAACAACAAAGCATTAGTTCTAAAGAGTTTAGAATAGAGGGAAAATAGAAGAATAAAATGTTAGGCTCTACAGGTTGGATTGATTCTTCTCAGACAGGTTGCATGGAGCATTATGCCAACTGCCAAATGAAAATGTGCTCTTTATTTGTCACTAGTGCATTAGTTATATGGCTTTATCTGGAGAATGTATAGCTGTGACAAATGGTAGATTTTTTTTTAATGCTTGGCCAATATGATGAATATATTAACTATTTTTAATAGTTCAGGTAGCTTCAGGCATAAATCAATATAAATTGAATGCGTTTTCCTTAAGTCTAATGTACATAACTATAATCTATTAGTTTAGACTATATTAGTTTAGACTATATTAGACTATATTAGACTCTATTAGTTTAGACTATATTAGACTATATTAGTAAATAAGTAACATGATATGTACTATGAAATTTACTATTTATTAGTGGCCCTAGTCCTACAGCTGAGTCATTCAGTAGGAAATTTGCCTTTTGCTTCAACAGAAGTAGGATCAGGCCTTTGATTTGCTATTTTTTATTAATGTTCTGTATTTAGTTTATCCTTCTCTCACTGTATTTCTTGGAGGCATGTGTTCAAAACATCAGAAAATGCAAATCAAATACTTCAAGGGGCTTCAACTCATCTTGACTTTACATTCACCTATGACATACCCTGAGTTGCAGCTAAGGAGTATAATACAATGGCTCAGAATGGAGAGAGGGTGCAAAGCTGCCTTTTACATTCCCTCAGTTTTTGAGTATCCAAATGCCAAGCTGATCCCATTGTCAACTACAACAGTCTGAAGGCTGCTGCAACTTATGCCCAATTGCCAATGGCCCCCAGATACCCAGTTGGTGATTGCTGGTGTTCATGGTCACTCACCACACCCCTGTTTCCCTGGCTATCTTCTTGCGCTAGTAGCCACGGGTAAGAAGTGTAGCAGTGACTATAGCAGCTCTAGGCCACGCAAGAATTCTCCTTTGTAGACCCTGGCTGACCCTAATCCAATCCCATTTGGTCTGATACATGCGTCTCTCCATCACCACTCAGACATCCACTCCCCACATCCACATATATTCTTGCACCCCCATACATGTGCCCCTGTGCTTCCATTCATATACCTACTCTGTCCATCACTCTGTTGCCCTGCTCTCTCTCCTCATGTGTCTCTGTGACCTCACTTAGCAACTCCCCTGTTCCTCAGTGTCCCATGCATCCCTTCCGCCCATGTGGCCCTTAACCACTCTCTCCACCCTGTGGCCCTGCACCTCTACTCCCAGTCAGGTCCTGCCCCACTCTGTCCTCCCCTATTAGCACTTATGAGCCCCTGCCTGACCCCCAGCATCCCCAAACTGTCTGTCTCCACCTAGCCCCTGTCTCCTGACCCGGCTGGACAGGCACAGTGAAGAAGTCTCTGATGAAGCTTTCTTTTCCCTAGCTGGCTGCTGTGTTCTAGCACCATGGCGCCGTCTGGTGGGCAAAATTAAAAAATGTGACAATATTCCAGCAGAAACTGTTTTCCTGCACAAAAAATTTTAAAAATATGCTTGGCTCCTCAATTATGTATGTGCACAATAGTGCAGAATTTGCCCAAGCATAACATAAACCTGTGTGAAGATCAGGGCTCTGTGCTCTGGGCCCCTGAGCCACTGCCCACTGCAGTCATGGACAATCTTTCCAGAGAGCTGTTGCTTGAGGTCCCTGGATCAAGTCCACAATGTGTCAGGTACATGGAAGTCAGTTCACCGGGTCTCACAGGAGCTGCTCTATCTGGTCCCAATTCTGAATGGCTTTAGAGAGGTTGTCAATATAAGTAACTTAACATGCATAGCCATCAATCCACTGGTGAATCCAAGATTTCTAAGCTAATGAAAATCCTATTATAAGAATACACATTTTAGATAAGACCAAACAAGACTAGAGTAAAGTACTTAGGTTGATCACTTAGGACAAGTGATCTCTTAAGAAAGGTGGATTTTAACACAGGTTTCAATGTGGTTTGTCACCTTGAAGAACTCATTTTCTCCAGTACACAAAGTATTACTGAGATTCATGGAGTTTTTAACATGGAATATTATATATCGTGCTATGTGACACCCATCTCCACAAGTCATAACTGCAGCTGAAAAGTGAGACATGGGAGAAGTATACACAATATAAGCATTCTTGACACATTTAACTGAGTCACCGCCCTTTGCTACTTAGCACTGAATGGAATAAGTGCCCAAATGTATTGCAATACTTCGACATATGTAAAACTGTGTGAAAAAAGTTCTTGCTCCCCTAAATAAGCTGTTTGAATAACTGTCTTTTAGCATCCATAGCATCTTGCAAGAAGCTACTTTTACCGCCATGCACTTAAAGCATATAAAAAGATTTGATAAGCTAAAGCTGGCAGTTTGCAGCTTTGTTGCCCTCTGAAAGTGGCAGTGATCCAGATACAAGATTGAGACACTTTTTGTTGACATCCTTGATTGACTTGAGAAGATTGGTTTGCATAGTATTAGAAAAACCATATGCTTGTCTCTTTCCTTTTTCAGGTGTCACTTGCTTTGTTCAGGTGCTATTATAATGCATCAAAGGAGAAAATGGATGGCATAGAAAATAACATAATTTGCCCTGATCATACCGCACAAGCAGATGGAGCTTTGTGCTTGTTGTGAACCATTCATCCATTCCAACCAGCTGTTAACCCTTTACAGTTTGCTTTATACAATCCCAGTGAAGCAGTTATAGTTTGCAAAACACTGGCTTAGGATTCCTTCCAATGTTCCATGTGTGATCTATTAAAAACACTGATCCAGAAAGAGCTGGGCATGAGGCCTTTTCTGTACAATACTCTTCATATCCAGTTCCTTATAACCCAAAGCAGAGCAGCCAGGGGCACTACCCCTACAACTGCACTGGCCATCACTCACAAGCTTTGCTTGTCCCACCAGACTAGTTTGATGTGTTATGCTTCCTTCACCAGTGCTGCATTGGAGGAGGAATAGAGTGCATGATTCTGACACAACTCTGTGGGGAGTTGCAGGAGAATGGGATTTCTCTTCCTTCATCAAAGCTCTGACTGGACATATGCAGGCACCCTACAGCATCTTCCCTTTAATGTGAAACTTCCATCTACTATCTAACTCCCTCCCAACTCTGCATAGCACAGGAGTTTTGAACGGATAAAGCACAAGAAAGCTCATAGTGAAACTAGGATCATCTAGTGTATTCTCTTGTATGTCAGAGTGAGAAATGCAAGCTGTTTCACCAGAATATGTGTTTTTGCTCTTGGATGTACATACAAATATGGAATACTAGAACTGGAAGGAACCTTGAGAGGGCATCAAGTCCAGTCTTCTGCACTTATGGCAGCACCAAGCCCCATCTAGATTATCCCTGACAGGTATTTGTCTAACCTGCTCTTAAAAATCTCCAATGGTGGAGATTCCACAACCTCCCTGAGCAATTTATTTCAGTGCTTCACCAACCTGACAGAAAAGTTTTTTGTAATGTCCAACCTAAACCTTCTTTGCTGCAATTTAAGCCTGTTGCTTCTTATCCTATCATCAGAGGTTAAGGAGAATAATTTTTCCCTCCTCCTTCTAACAACCTTTAGGTACTTGAAAGCTGTTATCATGTCCCCTCTCAGTTTTCTCTTTTCCAGATTAAACAAACCATGCTAGTCCAAGGGGGCAGGTCTCTGGAGGTCAGCCCTGGCCTCCCGCTGCTCCCCCTCTCCGCCCTGCAGTTCGTCTGGTGGGACAGGGCTCCAGGGGCTGGCCTCAACTTCCACATTCCCAACACCACACTGCAACTGATCCAGTGGGGGCAAGCTCCAGGGGTTGGCCCTAGCTTCCAGCTGCCTCTCCAGCCTGCCCTCCCTTCCTACAGCTGGTCAGGGAGAGATGCCCCCACCAGGCAAGTGATCCAGTTCATGGCCTCTCCTCTGGGGAGGTGTCTCCTCCAGGGGAAACTGGACCACGGGTCCCAGCCTCTCTTGGGGAGGCCTTTCCTGGGTGGGTCCAGGCTACGGTGCCTGGCCCCATGTGTGGTCTCGGGGGGCCTGCAGCAAGGGGGCTGGTGGGCCACTGCTGGTCCTGGCACTGTTTGGGGAAGGGGGCACTTACCTGGTTTGGTGGCTGGCCATGTGGAGCCCTGTCCCCAGCTGGCCACTCTACTGCTGGTATTACTGCCCCCAGTGGTCACTCTGTAGTATAGCTATCTCCGTGCTTGCTGCTCCCAGTGGTCACTCTTCAATATCTCTGTCCTCTGATCAACCATGTTATGGACATTCCAGGCACTTCCCATTTTCCTAGCACAGCCAAATCCTGAACTTGCTTTAACTTATGATAAGAGGAAGCTGCATACTGCATTTGGTGATTCTAGCTCTTACCATTTAGGAGGAGTTCTTGAACAAATGAACTCACAGACAGACAGATTGACAGACAGACACACTCTAATCGATAGATAGCTAGATAGCCAGACAGAGACAGATATAAATTGTCTTTCTATAGATTGTGGCCATATGGCCAAGGTTGTTGCTTTGCTTTACCTGGCTTCCTTTCCTTTGGGGCTTCTGCATGGGAGGAATTTGGCTGAAATGAAAACTAAGAGGATACATTTCCTGAGCACAGATGTATGTTCACATGTACAGAGACCTTTTTCCCTTGCTTGATGCTTTTCTGCTTCAGCATGCATCTCTTTATTGTAATGTTTATCTGAGTGAGTACAGAGGAAGCCCTTTGAGTAGCTGAGCAGAAACTAAAAGGTAATCCACCTAAAATACAATAAAGGGGTAATTTTGTGTATTTTACTTCTGAAGAATTTCCATATTTATGCTTGCTTTGTGAGCTTTAATAGAACTTGATGAAGTGCCCACAGTCTCCAAGAGGCAGCCAACAGTACCTGAATTATTTAAGAGAGCATCCACAGCATTATAATGACTACTAACCCATCTCCAGGAATAAAGGTCAGAAAATATATTAGGGTCTTTGTGCATTGCCTTACTGACATTTTCCAATGCCTTCCCCACAGCTTTTTAAAAAAAGAGAACAGACTAAAATGCAAACACTAATTTAATGGCAACCTCTGCCCCAATTGCATGCTTAGAGTTGCTTAGTGATATTCAAGAATTGTTGTTGCTAAATGATAAGAATGTAATGAAGGTTGGTAAATGGGAGAAAGGTTTTTTTTTTTTAATTAAATTTGTGATGGTGTTATCTAATAGCGCTATGCAATTAAAACATGCAATGTTATTCAGTTAGCCATTAATAAATGAAACTCCAGAAATTACTTATTGAATTACTGGCCAGTTCACATTCAACTAACTTTTTTTTAAAAAAGCTCATATAATAAAATGGCATCAGTTGGTTAGCAAGATAGCCCATTAATGATTGTGCCATATAGTGGTTAGAGGAAAAGCAGAGAGCAAGGAAATTTGGCATTCTCTTCTCTACCCCCTCAGTGATTCACTGTGTAAGTCTTTAGGGAACTAAGGCTGAGGGAAGCTATCTGCACCAACTCTGAATCTGATCCTGCTGCCTCTGATGACAATGGCTAAACTCCCACTCTGTTTCTCCAAAGGTGAGTCCAGAGATGAACAGAAAAAGGTAAGTATTACTAGTATTAGAATTAATGTCTTCATGTTGTTGATGGAAGGAAGTCCAGGAGAAAGAATTATAAATTTCTGGAATTTATAAAGCATTTAGGCAAGTGACCAAAACCTCCATTGCAAACATTTGTTAAAGCTAGTAACATACATATATTTAATATAATTCTTGGCTGCTGGAATAGTGCAAGTCATTAGTAGAGCTGAGCAAATAATGGATTTCAGTTCAAGGGCCAAATGGAAAATTAAAACATAAGGTTTGGTTCATTCAAATTGAAACAACTATTTTCATCTAATAGAAAAATACGCACACAAAAACCTATATTTTCAGTTGTCTGAAATTTTTTTTAATTGCTTGAAAATGTGACCCTAAATCACAAGATGGCCTCTGTATTTTTATTTACCATTCTCTTTCTATGGATTGTGGCCATATGGCAAAGACTGTTGCTTTGCTTTACCTGGCTTCCTTTCCTTTGCTGAAGTGAAAACCATTTCCTAAGCAAAGATACATGTTTGCAGATACAGAGACTTGAAGAAAGGGTTGGCCTTTTGGGTATTTTCCACCTTTTTTTTTTCAGGTGGAAATTGAAATTGAAATGCCATTTCAAACCAAAAAGTCAAAATAAATATGTCAAAATGGGGGAAAAATGAAATGTTTTGAACTGGTTAAAACAAAATGTTTTGATTCTTCTCAACATTTTTCCTACTGCCATTATTTGCCAGGAGATTTGTGTGGGCCTCCAAAATGCATTTTTGGCAAAAAAACAAAAGCAATTTGTAGAAAAAAATGCCCCCCTGTAGCCATAGGTCCAAATATAGTGAAGTGGTCACTTTACCCAGAAATGAAATGCAGTCAGTGTGTAGGTGGGACATGGTAATTTCTTACCAGCAAAGACTAACACATAATTGATTAAAGCAGAGAGAATACCAGTGAGACTGTTGATGAGCAAAGGGTAACTACTCAAACTGAACTTGGGCTGGATACTAGAGATGAAACTCTTACACCTGCGAGACCTTAAGAAGATGCAAATCACCAGACAATTGCTAAGAAGCAGCAAGTGGGGGCTGTTTTTCTAAAAGGCAGATCTGTGCTGTTTCCATGAGATCAAAGCTGTACAGTGTTGGATGTGATTACATAGCTGTTCTGGAATCAGTAAGTCAAAATACAGGTTCCAACAGTCACTGCTCAAAATCCTAGACACCCCAGAAATGTTAGGTGTTCAAAATACAAACACAGATCTTAATGACATTATTTCAGTCCATAAATGCCACCATTTTAAATCATAGAATTCCTGAAAATGCAGTCCTAGAAAGGACCATGAGAGATCATCTAGTCTATTCTCCTCCACTGAGGCAGGGCCAAGTAAACCTAGCCCATCCCAGACAGATGTTTCCACTACTGTGGGCCATCAATCTAAATTACACATCTTCAGCTATGTAAATAACATAGCTGAATTCGACGTCCTTAATCTACTTACCACGTTGTCTTCACTGCAGTAAGTAAATGGCAGATATTCTTCCTGAAATTCTGCCTATGCTTCTTGTTCTGGTGGAGTACTGGAGTTGATGGGGGAGTGCTAAATTAGATGTGATAAATTGACCCCTGCTGGATCAATCACTGCCCAGTGATCCGGCCAGTAGTGTAGACATGCTCTTAGAGAGCTTTTCCTAACCTAAATCTCCCTTGCTGCAAATTAAGCTAAATACATCTTGTCCTACTTTCAGGGACGTGAAGAACAATTACTTTTTGTCCTCTTTATAACAGCTCTTAAGAGACAGATTGTTTGTTATCTGTTCCCCACTCAGCCTTCTCAATACTGAACACTGTTTTTTAACCTTTCCTCATAGTGTACGTTTTCTAAAACTTTTATTACTTTTGTTGCTCAACTCCAATTTGTCTGCATCTTTCCTAAGAATGGCACCCAGAATGTGAACCAGTACATCAGAGCTGAGTAGAGCAAGACAAATGCATCCCATGTCTTGTATTCAACACTCTTGTTGTTATACTCCAAAATATTAGTCTTTATAGCACCTGTATCACATTGTTCAATTTGTGATCCACTGTAACACTTAGATCCTTTTCAGAAGTACTATCATCTAGCTAGTTACTCCCCATTTTGTAGATGTGTATTTGATTTTTTCTTTCTTAAGTGTAGTAACTACACACTATTGAGTATCATACCAGAAACAAATAACTACCAGTAAAAAACTCTGTGGTACTTCACTAACCAGCAAGCTCAATAAACTGGCATTTCTGATCTGCACAAGTCTGATTTCTGGTGTGGGGCTGGCAGCAGTGTGGGGCAAGAAAGGGGCTGTGGGGCACTCTCTTAGAGGGAGTTTGGGTCTGAGAGGGGTCTTGGGGCAGGGCTTAGGGCACGGGAGTGGTTTGGGGTATTGGATGGGAGGACACTCAACTGTAGTGGCCCCCCGCAAGTAGCTCCCCATCCCTGATGGTGCTGGCAGAGTTTGGCCAGGTGGATCCGCAGCATGCTCCCTCCACCTCCTCCCCTCCGTGAGTGCTGACTCCACAGCTCTCAGCTCATTGGCCAGGAACTGCAGCCACTGGGAGCTGCAGGGAATGGGACCTACAGACAGAGGCAGTGTGCCTGCTTGCTGGCTGCACCTCTGCCAGGAGCTGAAGGAAAAGGAAACTGCTTGTGGGGGTCACCATAGGTGAGCACCAGCCCCCTATCTGGCACCTTAAGCTCCTCCCGCCAGGTGAGGAGCAGCCTGGGGGGCCACCAGCCACATGACTGTCTCCACAGCTCAGGGAAAGGTCAGGAGAACCCCACTTCATACCAGGCCCCACCTCTCCCACTCCTTTTCTGCCCCCACCCCACCTTTCAGCTTGTAAGGTTAAAATTACTTATACCAGCTTTGACTGAGGCCACCATCGGTTTTTTTAATTGCATTTGCATGTTTTCATAGCATCAGCTGTTTGGAGTATTCTCTCCCACTCCCAAAAAAAGGGTCTCTTCATCTGTCAAATTCACTTTTTAGATTCACATCATGTGAGAAGACCTTGAATTATTCAGGGTTGATGTACGGTGTAGAACACGCAATATGAAAAATGCACACACAAAGGTGAAACTCCTCTTATGATTGTACCCTGCCCAGGACCTGAGATTTCCTGGTCAGTGTTAGAAGATGCTGAATCAGTAACATAATGTCCCAAAAGCACATTTTGAAATCAGGCGTTGCTGGTTATTAACAAAGGGTAAAGTTTGTTTAAAATCCCAATTTGGATATGAAGAAGGACATGCCTCAGCAGCGGGGAGGCAGGAGGAGGCTATAGAGCTAAAAATAGAAGCATAGAGTGGGCGTGGCTTCAGTGATTAGAGAGCCATGTGAGATATGTATTTGAGTGAATAACCATATCTTATGAGTATGTCTTAATTCTATGCACCTAAGCCATGCCTCCGGATCTGCACTGCTATATGTATAGCTGTGCTGGAGTCAGCAGTGTGGGCTAGACATGTACATACACCACATGCCACCAGAAGAAGCATATGCTATGGGTACAGCTACACTGCACAGTTCTTTTGGTTGCATCATATATGGCTTAGGTAAGTAAAGAAAAGACATGCCTTGAGTACATATACTACACAGCTGTCTAGTCAACCAAGCTCTGACTCTTCATCTATGCTGCTGTTTTTAGCAGTGTAATGTCTTTCTGTCTCCTACAGCTGGAGCCTTTCCCTGCCATGGAGAAAGACTTCAGGTTCATTTTATTTCCCTCGCTTGCTCTGTTCCTCTTCAACTTTCTATCTGGGCTTGTCGCCACTACACTAGGGATTGATGCTGTAGTGAGTGATCCACTGGCCTTCGGTTTATCTCATCTGCTTTGACATGATAAATCAATCTCCGAACATCTCCCATCAACACCAGCACTCCACCAGGACAACAAGAATCCCTGGAATCAACAGGAGAGCAGACCTCGCCAACCTTACCAAACACATGACAGAGAAACACACACTTTGATCTCAGCTAGTCACGTAGATTAGATCAATGACAAGAGATAATGTAGGCCTGCCCTTTGTACGTCTTTCATTCTACTCCCTCTCTGCTCCATTTTTGGGGTCCTATCTATTAGTTTGACTTTTTCCTCTCTGCTCTTTTTTCTGCAGTTCTCGTCTAGTCACTCAACAAACCCAGTATTATTTCATATTTTCAATTTTATTTCATTTCATATGCATGTATGAGTTGTACGTTGAATGTTATTTTAGTTATAAAATCAAACACTCAAAAGTTAGAAAAATGCCAGATTTATGGTTGCCTGTGCAAAAGTAATTTGGCCTATTTGTGTGTTCATCCTCTGTGCAGAGAGAGGAGCGATCCGAGGGAAAAAGTATTTTGTGATCATATAATTAAAGACTATATCATTATGCATATGGATGAGAGTGAATTGAGATTGCACCCCACCAGCACACAAGTGGGATTTGGGCTGTGGGCGGGCAGGTTACAGCTGCTGGGGTTTGCAGACACATGGTGGGCGAGTTGCTGCCACTGGGGTTTTGGCCGCAGGTGGGCAGGGTGCTGCCACCAGGGTTTGGGCCGTGAGCAAGCAAGTTGCTGCCGCCAGGGATTGGAACACGAGTGGGCGGGATGCTGCTGCCAGGGTTTGCAGCCATGTAGTGGGCAGGCAAGTTGCTGCCGCTGGGTTTTAGGCTGCAGGCGGGTGGGATGCTGCCACTGGTGTTTGGGCTGCAGGCAGGCGAGTGGGGTGCTGCCACCGGGGTTTGGGCTCACAGGTTGGTGAGTTGCTACCACCGGGGTTTGGGCCCACAGGTGGGCGAATTGCTGCCGCCGGGGTTTGGGTTGCGGGCTGACGGGCTGGTGGCTGCCACCAGGGTTTGTGGCCATGTGGCGGGCGGGCAAGTTGCTGCTGCTGGAGTTTGGGCGGCAGGCTGGTGGCTGGGGTGCTGACTCCAGAGCTTGGGGCCGCGGGAGGATTGCTGCCCATGGCTTGAGGCAACGGCTGCGGGGCCGGAGGGCAGCTGCTCTGGGGCCAGGGCTGTGTGGCTCAAACACTGGGAGGAGGGGGGGCCGGGACAGAATCAGATATACTATGAGCAAAATCAGCATTTCTTCAGTCTTGAAGGGATGGATTCTGCTCTCACACAGCGGTAAATCAGCAATAGTGATAAAACACGGTATGCGAATACATGTTCACACTTCTAAAAAAAGAACAGATGAACACAATAACATTTTGGGAGCTGTTTTACTACAGCACTAGTTTTGGAGCTTACTCTGTACATTTATATTCTGATGAATTAAAAATGGAATCACTCTGTTTTGAACTGTCCTTGAAGACTAAAATGTAGGGGTTTTACAGCTGTTGGTGGTATGCTCAATGTACTTGATATTAAACTTCTTTTTTCCATACTTGTACTGAAATAAAAGAATCTTTAAAAATGGAAGGAAAAAGAGATTTTCTGTAGTAATTGTATGCAGTGGAATATGGAAAATCTAAACATTCTTCAGTATTGCACAAAGCAAAGCCATGGTCCATCTAAAATATACATCTCTGTATTACTCTTAGCTTTAAAAAGGGTGTTGGGGTGAGGGTAAAGGTTGTCTGATTTTCAACCAGAAATCAGAAGCTGCTGGTTGTGCTTCTAATAGTAACACTAAGGATATGTCTACACTACAGCGTTATTTCGAAATATCTTATTTCGAAAGAGTTAATTCAAAATAAGTTCTTTCAAAATAACACGTCTACACACAAAATGCATTTTGAAATAGCGTTTTGCTATTTTGAAATAGTGCGTCCACACCGAGTGGACGCTGAATCACATTTAAGGCTGTCCGGAACCAGGTCCGGCAGGGCATCAGCTCAGAAGTTACTTTGTGTGGCTGCTGCCTGAGGCTATCTGAGGCCTGTGCTTAAAGAGACCCTCCCCCCGGCCCGGACAGCCAGTTCTCAGGTTTCCCTGCTTGCTTGCCTACCTCGATGAGGGACAGCAAAGCATTTTGTCTCTGCGTGCTCTGGTTGCCCTCACTCAGGACACCACAGCACTCTGCAACATGGAGCTGTAGTAAGTTGAGGGTCAGTAACATAGAGTCAGCAGGCCTAAGGCCTGTAACATGAAAACAGCAACAGGCCTGCAATCTAGTGAGCAAGACTTTGGTTCAGTAACTCAGATACTCATAACTGTGTAATTGTGTGTTAGGACATAGGAGGCACGGAGAACAGACTGTAAGCCGAAAGGGAGTAACGGAACATCTTAAGGAATGTCCTGGTACAAAAACTCCCTAAACATGAATGCACATACCGACCTAGGTTCAGGACCAGGTCGGAATTGACAGCATGAGGGATAGTAAGTAAGCCCCCCTTCCATAAGGTATGGGGTGGTATCTAGGCAACAGAGGGTGGTAACCTGTACGTAAAGAAATGATGTAAGTTGTTTGTACCTGTCTATAAAAGGACACCGCAGAGGGTGCTCTCCGGCCGACCTTGGGGGGGGGGGCGCACTAGGTGCCTGAACGGCAGGTGTCATTGCCTGAACTTACAGAACGCACAGTAGCTTAACTTTGACTAACTGCTGTTAATATCTGTTATATGGCAATAGGCCTGCCTGCTATTGGTACCTTGTCAACGCGGGCCATAGTGCCCAGTGGTGTAACATTGTACTGATCGCTGTTACCAACTGGTAGAGCTTCGCATTTGACAATAAACCTGCTCAATTGATTTCAAACCTTGCCTGCATCTGTCGTTTCCGGGGCCTCTCAGAGATCTCTTGTGTTGACCCAAGTGCACGGGGTCTAACACTCTAGATAAAGGGAGTACCGATTGTTACGCACGCAGCCGAAAGTTTATCATCACCGACGGAGTAGAGGTCCTGTCAGGAGCGTGCCAGGACGACCCTGAACAGACGACGCTGACACTGACAGTCCAGACCACCAAAGGTACCGAGGTAAGACAGGAGCCAGAGCTGCCCCTGGGCACTATGGTGCTTCTCGTGGACGTGTTGCTGCAAGCCTGGCTGCACTTTCTGCAGGCTGCCATCCGGGAGGTCCATCGGGGGGCTGTCAGCATGCAGGAGGCCCTGTGGGAGAGCTTCCACCCTGAGGAGCACTAAGAGCCTCCCTGGTCTGCCCCACTGAGGCTTGTGCCTCATTCCTCCCTCACGTCCTTCCACTTACTCCTCCCTAACCCCCCTTCCTGATGTCAAATAAAATACACGTATTTTCATGAACACAAACTCTCTTTATTTAACAAAACTGGGGGGGGGGGATGAAACTCTGGTGAGACTGGGGAAAGGAGGCGGGAGAGGGGAGAAGAGAGGGTGGGAGAGGGAAGGGGGAAACCTGGGAGGAGGGAGCTGGAAGGGGGAAGCTAGGGGAAGAAGGGGTTGGGGGTCTCGCCGGATCAACTTGATTTTCATGCAAACCTGCTCCTGGGTTAACAAGTGGCCTTTGGTGGCCAGGCTGGCAGCTATCCTGCCATAGACAGCCGCGTTCCTCTGTCTAGTGTGGAGATCATGGACGTTGGGGGCATCCCCCCCAAACCTGAATAAGGTCCATGATCTCCACCCTGGAGCAGGAAGGCACCCGCCTTCTCCGGGCCTTGGCAGGCTCCTGGGAGCTGGCAGACTGCTCCTGGGGAGCGGTGGAGGGCTGGCTGCCAGTGGCTTGCTGGCTCATGTTTTGGGGCCACTGGGTCAGGGATAGTGACTGCTGGCTCTGGGCTGGCAGGCTTGGAGCTGGCACAGGCACTGTGGCCAGAGTCAATCCCTTTAACGGCTCCGGGATGGGGGAGGGAGAAGAGTGTTCTTGGTTGAGGCTGGAGTGGCCACCAGGGCACCCTGGGAAGGCTGGAGGCCTCCTATTTCGAAATAAGTGTCTACACAGCACTTATTTCAAAATAGCTATTTTGAATTTGGCGTTATTTCTCGTGGAATGAGGTTTACCAAATTCAAAATATTTTGAATTAATTTCAAAATAGCGGTTTGGCTGTGTAGACGCTAGTAAAGTTATTTCAAAATAATGGCTGTTATTTTGAAATAACTTTGCTTTGTAGACATACCCTAACAGTGAAGCGGGGAGGAATGCTGTGCAACTCTTCCTTTGTATCCTTCCTTTGTATCCTTCTGGGTGTCTGGCTGGTGAGTCTTGCCCACATGCTCAGGGTTTAGCTGATCGCCATATTTGGGGTCGGGAAGGAATTTTCCTCCAGGGTAGATTGGCAGAGGCCCTGGAGGTTTTTCGCCTTCCTCTGTAGCATGGGGTACAGATCACAGCTGGAGGATTCTCTGCATCTTGGGGTCTTCAAACTATTTGAAGGCTTCAATATCTGAGATATAGGTGAGAGGATTATTCTAGGAGAGGGTGGGTGAGATACTGTGGCCTGCATTGTGCAGGGGGTCAGACTAGATGATCATAATGGTCCCTTCTGACCTTAAAGTCTATGAGTCTATGAGAAACATTAATTAATCTGAAATTATTACTTGCTTGGTGCTCTCTGTGAAACTACTCACAGTGAAATTTCTACTAAATGCAACTAAAACTGTTGTCAAATGCATTCTTCATCTCCTAGTACTGGTACAAACATTATTTACCAGCCTACCATAAGCTTCTTGTGCTTTTGCCATAAATTACATGTAATTAATAGTACCCATTTCCGGTTACTCTTCCCAATACAGTCCAGAAGACACATTCCACTTTCCTCTATAGCTATAGTAAGTAAAAGAAGTCCTGTTATACATTAGTGTAATTTTGAGTCTGCATGTTCCTTTGGAAGACCCAATGAATTAACTCTAGATGCACACTGATAATAAATAGTTTTCCTCAACTGGTGATTTATCTGTCTAGGATACTGTAGTAGTGTCTTTAACTATACACTGAAGACATGTGTATAAATATCAAGTTTGATTTTGCCCAGTGATGGCTCAAGTACATGTGATTCTGTTACTGTCAGTGTGTGCACACAGGGTTCTGAAAAGCTGCAATTTTCATGCTGCTGCAGTTCAGCTGTCTATCAGCAAACTTGGCTATGTCTACACTGGCTACTGAATGACAAAGCTTAAGTCCTTCAGAGGTGTTACCCGTCACCTCCCAAGACAAAAGTTTTGTGGCAGCAAGTACCAGTGTGATCAGTGTGTGATAAGCAGGAGTACTCTCCTGCTGACAATGTGAATGCTGCTCATTGGGGGTAGAAGTATTTTCTCAGCAAAAGAGCTGATAAACAGCAGCTATACTGCCTGACTTTTAGTGGCATGCATGCATTGCTGCCAATCCCAGGAGCTAGTGCCCTGCCAGGCCTGCTAATGGGGAGGGTAGGGAGGGAAGTTTCCCTGGGACTCAGTGATTCTAAAGGGCCTGGGGCTCTAGAGGCTGCTGCCACAGTATGTACAGTATTAATTTTCTTTTTATTTGACTTCATATTAAATAAACATTTAAAGTCTTGCTAATTAACCCTTGTTTTAGTATTCTTTTTTCCATAATATTTAAACATATAAATATATATAAATAACTTGGGTGCCACAGTGGCACACATCCGAGCAAGCGCACATGACCTCAATATTGGTGCACAAGACAAAACTCACTCCGCTCATGGATGAAAAATCTTGGAGGGAGCACTGGTTACGACCCCTGGCACTCACCAGCAGCAGCGGGGGGAAGCAGAGCAATGCCATTCCACTCCCCTAGGCTGCCAACTGTGCCACTCTGCTTACCATCGATGAGTGTGGAGGGGCAGTTCCACTCCTCACCTGAGTGATGCAGTTGACAGCCAAGGGAGTGGAGTCATGTTGCTCCACTCCCCCCCCCATGACTACCAGTGAATAAAAGGGATCCAACCCCTTCTGTGGGCACCAGTACACCCGCTAGCCTCAGACCACCCAGAGTCTCTGGCCCCACTGACTGTTGGCCCCTTGCCTCTCCTGCCTATGGTGTTGGGGGTCACGTGCCCCCAAAGATCCCCCTTACACATTAGCCCCACATGCATAGACAATCACAAATTACCCAGCAACCCTGCTGCACTAGTCTATCTGTGAAGTCTGTAGAAAGCCTATCTGAGCCTACCACAGCAGAGAAATTAATCAAGAACAGTTCACCCATGTGAACATATTATTCCTGTCATGCAGCTAGGAACCATGCCATCTACTGTATAGTGAGCAATTCAATAGGCTCTATTCTGGCAAATTAAAACTGCCTTCAGACAGCTATTATTAATGCATATCATTTTTTCATGATTTCATACAAGATATAGGGAATAAAATATGTGCAACCTGCTGCTTTTTGGCTCAGTTCCCTCCTCCCCACTTTCTCCAGGTTTGCAGCCTTTGCGGACCTGGACCCCTTCCCTTCATGTATCTGACAGGTTTCTAGATTTATTCACAGAATCTCAGAGGTAAAATACTTATTCAGAGTACTTTGAATAAAAAAGCCACATGGTGCAAATTTATTGTTCAATGGAAATAAAAAAATTGAAGTCGACAAGGCAAAAGTAAGGGCTGAAAATGTACCTGGAATATTTAAAAGCCTGTTGTTAGAAAGGAATAATCATATCTAACTATATATCTATGTATAGCTATATCGCTATATGTTGTTATAAAGTAATAATAATATATATATGACTATTCCTTTCTAACAATATATAGCATATTAATATCCACTATCACTGCAGCCAAAGAAATGTCCGGCACACTTTTTCCAGATCACTAGCTTTATTATACACAGACTAGTAAAGGAAAGCAATGCAGAGTTACATAAATCTATTCCAATATATGGGATAGGTAGCAACATTATAACATCTACCCCTAGGACAATACACAAGATATTTAACTTTAAGAATATGAATATACATGTACTTATTTCTATAAATAACACACAGTTCCACTGTTAGCAACTCACAGTTGTTGGATGGAAGGTCATGGCCTCTCTCTTTCCCCATGCACAGAGGCATCCTCAATGCATTTACCAGTAGGAACAGGCACAACTCTAAATGCAGCGAGTAAAGTAGTGGGGACCCCTTACTCAAACCCTTCCACTAATTGTTTTATATACCTATATTTAAACTTGACTTGGTCATTCTAATCATATCTACCAATTGATTACATATTGTGTAAGATACCTATTATGCCCATATATGAGGTACATCCTGCTACTCAGGATGTTGCAAAAACTATGTGCTTGGTTAATAGTTTTATGGCTGTATCTTGAATTTTTGCTTATCAGAAATAGAATGTACCAGTACAAGGTTCCTCCCGATGTTCTTGACATGGTCTCACTGTTCCATGATAAATCTGCTTGATTGTACAAAAACATTCCTGCCTCCCAAAGTTCCCCCTACCCCCAGTCTTGCCTGCGTGCTTATGTGCACCAGACTTAAGACAGGCCTGGGTTTTGCTTTGTTAGAAATCCGTACTGTGGGCAAGGCAGACATTATTATTAGTCAAGGTAGGGCCGTCCAGGCTCCCCTACACATGCATGTTGAGAAGAACAGGGAGGAGAAGTGGCTGCAGTGCTCTCTGCTCTCTGGCAGTTTTCAACTGGCATATGGTCCCTTACAAGGCCCTTGCCAGCTGGTGCAAATTAGAGTGCCCTGAGCCAGGGATGTACAGAGAATCAGGGAGACCCTTTCTGCTGCACCCAAAGGGAAGCAGCAGACAAAATTATGACTATAGGTTTGCAATGTGGTTGAGTAATGTTGTTCATCTAAATGATGTGTCATGGTCATCCATATAGGAAATCTTTTTAGTGTGCTGCAGTGCCAGAAATCAGACAAGAGAAATGTACTAAATGGACAACATTCAAAACCACGTTATGGCATCTGGTTCTGAACATCACTCAACTGATTCTAATTTGTAAGGGCATTTGAACAGAAGGAGGGCGAAGATTCATTACTGATTTCTCTATAAGTAAAAGATAAAATAATGTTTTGCCTGCAGTCACAGCAGCTATGTAATCATATTTTAGTATTTTGGTGACATTAAAAGAGAATATTAAAATGCTTTTATACAATTGTCAGTCTGAGAGATCTCATTTGGTCTTAATACAATTGTGAAACTATCTCATTTCCCTAATATTTACTCTACAATTTATTTAACTGTAAACCTAAAATATGCTCCTAACTGAAGAGTTCTTTATAAGTGAAAGTGACACAGACAGGGAGACTAGCTCACCAGTTCTTTTCTCCCCAGAACTCAGGGTTCTCATTTTAAGTCATATCATATTAATTTATTTTTCTTTTGCAAATTATTTTTAGTCTGAGTTCTTTCAGACTGATGTGTGAAGATATAAAACAGGACAGGTGCTTGAACTCCGTCCCTTACTTTTTGGTGTTATGTCTGAAAATTTTACCAGTGGAGAAAACTGCCAACAATGAGATTTCTGCAGCCGGATTTTGCATCACCGCTTAGGAAGGATGTTTGTACAATTAATAATGGTTGATGAAAATTCAGGATATGAATCAGCCTCCCTATCCTGTTGATTGGCTCTGATTCATTACACCAAGAAAAAATGTAGTCTTGAAAAATCACTAGTGTTAATTTAAAGCCACATTCTTGCTGATAGGTTGTAACTATAATCTAAGAGAAAGGAAGCTTTTGTTTGGAGCTGATTAGCTATATTAACTGATAATTGTAATCTTTGGACAAGCTACTTCTGTTTCTTATGCGTATGCCAATTGAACTGTTAAATGACAGGTGTAATCACTGTGACTGAAATATTCCTGATGAGAAAAACCTCTCATTGTGGCGATGTGCAACCTGGTATAAACACAGAGACTGCCTGAAAAATAGATGCTGCCTTTATGCTGAATTACCCCGGGGTCAGTAATAGATCTGTGACTGCACTCCACAAAATAGGTATTTTTGAGCAGTCTTTCCCCACAGCAATTTATGGCTGTTTTTTCCATTGGAAACAGGATTTATTTGGAGTAAAAGTAGGATATAAGCATTCCATTAGCCATCTAAAACACAATATCGTTGTCCCTTTCTCTTACCTTTTTATCCATGGAAACTTTCCTAATCATTTTTAGCTACTGACTCCTGTGGCTTGTGTAGCATACATGCTGACTCCTTAATTAAAATTGCATGCCAGGAAGTAACTGCCAGCTGAATCCATCCCTCCTACTGTTGCATTCTGTCAGCTTAAGGATAATTTTTTTCCAGGGGGGAAGGGGTTGAGACAATGGTAGTTGCTGTCTGTGAAACTAAATTTGGGGAACTAGAAAATGCATGTGCGGGTGGAGATTAAATTAAAAAAAAAGATGGTTTATTACAAAACACAAATTACTATTGTGAAAGAACAGAGTATTTTCTGAGTATGAATATGCAAAAGAGCATCAGGAGAAAAATATAAGGAAGATGCTAACCTGGAGGCTGTTCCTGTTAAACTTCCTACTGCCCATGCCAGGAGCAGTGCTATAACTTTTCCTAAATCCTTTCATTGACCATCCTGTATATTAGTCATATCTTTTTGAGACTGGGTCAAACTTTCATCCCAGAGGAGAGCATGCAGTTGATTTATATGAAGGCATTAGAGTATTTTCTGTCCTGTTGTGTAGCCACCCTAATGTCTGTTTTCTCTCCTTTTCTTTGATCTTCATTGCACACTGAGAAGAGGTTTTCATCTCAAGTTTGTGACTATGTACAGGTCTTATCCTGAGTGTCTACAGGTAAGTTAGAACTGAGCAATTTGTTTAAGAAGATCAAATTACTCCTTCCACTCTGACCTACCTTTCATTCTGCCTCTGTTAACCTATTTAGTCCGTAGTCCCCATTCCATTCTCTACATTCCTTCCATTTTGCTCTGTGAAACCGACTCATGCCCTCTCTTCCCCATTCTCTCCCCCTCATTATATCTTGACCAGCATCACCTGATGAGAAAGTTGGATAAATGGATTCTTCAGCCTCCACCTCCCTCATCTGCTGGAAGCTCTGCTTGCTTGGTTTGGGTCTAGCTAATACCCTGTCTGAGAACATAATGGAGTAAAACCTCATTTGGTAGGCAAGATAGTGCTTGAAAGGTAAGAGAGGTGTCATCTGATTTGTAATAATCTACAGAATCATAATTTCAATGATATCCCCTTATGTGGTAAGGCAGAGAGGGGGATTCACTGTTCCCAGCTCTATGTCCTCTAGTTGGCTGAAATTTTGATAATGCCCAACAGGTCCATCCTTACCCATATGCAGGATACAGAGCTGCTAAGGTGTGACGGATGAGGCCGGGTCTGGGCATCGCTGAGGGCATCCGCTCAGGGTGAATTGCTCAAACTCAGGGCTCCTTATAGCCCCTGACTGGAGACAGTCCCCAATTAGGTCACAAACTAGTCACACTGAGCAAAACCCCTCAGACACTCCAGTTCTCCCTGTGCCACAATCAGCCCCGGGCCTAACACACAGGTGAGGGATTATAGAACCCAATCTCACCTACCCCAAACGGGTTCTCCCGGTCCCAAAAGACCAGCCACAGTTCCCAATCAATTTACACTTTGGATCTTACCCACAAGATCACACTGGGCCAATCCTTTAGAATCTAAAATCTAAAGGTTTATTAATAAAAGAAAAGCATGAGAATAAGGTTGTTAAGGAAAACACATTACATGCATCGAATCACCAAGTTCTCGATGCAGGCTCTTAGCAGAGATGTTATAAACTGCTATCTTAAAAGTCTCTGGTGTACATCCTATGTCAGGATGGGCCCACGATTCTTCCCGGCTCACTGTTCCTCACAAGGCTGCATCTGGAATCAGTAGCAAAATTGAAGGCAAGATGGAGTATGCCTCATGGCATTTTATATCCATGCCTGGTCTCTTCCAAGCTGGAGCAGGTCACATGGCCCAGTGACCTATCCAGATGTTCCAAGTCAACAATCACAATTCTGGATGGTTTGCAGGTTCCAGGCACATTCCTCAGGTGTGTATTCACCTCTCTGAGAGCCTTGTTAATTAGCATAGTCACTGACTGAAGATTCCTGGCACATTGCTCTGTCTCAGACAGAGACTCTTCCAGCATCAATACAGAGTACATATTTATAACTCCACATACAGATACCACACAAGTACATGAGTAACATACATAAAATCAGTAGAACATAAGCTTTTATTTGACATCTCACATGGCCCCCCTTTGTACAGACTTTTGGGGCAAACACCCTGTCCCCCACCCCCCCATTGGTGCAGCAATGATCTTTAAAATCCAGTAATGTGACACAGGATACAGAGCTGCTAAGGGCATCCAAAAATTTGGGGCACCATTCGGTCTTAATGTCCACTCATCCATCTCTTCTTATGCTTGCTCTGTGGCTCTGATTCCTCTGGAAAGGGTCTAATTAACTTAAAAGTAGAAAAGACTACCAGACCTATTAGCAGAACATTGAACCTGTGAAAGAGCCATTCAAGTGGTAATGAAGCCATTTAACAGGCATTTGCCAGCCCAAGGTACATATTGTCAGTTTCTGAATTTAGTGTTAGGCAATAGGACCATAGTTTAAAATTTGCTTTACAAATATTTCATTAGTGTGCTGCTGAAGTTCATAAAATCACATCTCTAAAAAATCATCATCCTTTCCCTGGCTGCCATTGGGCATAGAGGCACCAGTTTAATAATACTGCATAGGGCCCCATATATCCTAAAGATGCCCCTGGTGCCCAATTCAACCCATATCCAATATTGTATCATTTGAAAGCCCTTTCTTCCACAAACACAATGGTACCAAATATGACAAACTCAGAACAATTTTGTTGCTGTGTATTTGAGAAAATGTTGAAATCATTTTTAAATAAACTTTAGCACAGAGATGCATGTCTTAAATAAAAAAAAGGCATTGATCTTCTATAATCCAAGGGAACTTAGCCTTGACACGCAGGACAGAAAACATTTATTCATCAAAGTTATCCGTGTCATCTCCATCTAGGAAAGGACTACTATGCATATTGTCCCTTATCCTTGCTTGTGTTGCAGTCTCACGTATCTGTACCAGGCACACAGCTGGCCAAATATTGGCATGGTGGTGAGCATCTGGTCTTTGTGCATAAGCATTTGATTAGCTGAAGGATTGATCTGGGAGCACATGGTATCTCAAACATTCCAAGACCCATGCATTCCTAATAGGGGAAGGTAGTTTGGATGTGCTTGATCATCCCAGGGACATTCTATTGCTTGATAATTTACCCTCTTGACAGGTACAAATGCATCCCTTGTTGGTGGCTATTTTTCTCCATTTGTCTGCTTTTTGGAAAACATCCACCAGCATAGCTCTACAAGTGTCATAATGTTGGTCTTCAAATAGTAAACTTGGCATGTGATTGCCTCCAGTGTATTAATGACCCCATCAATGATTGTATCAGCCATTCTGGGCACCTTCAGATTGAAAACAGAGTCTTCTGAGACTGGAACAAATGCTTTCCAGAAAGATACTTTTGGTCTTACCAGCCAATCTATCGGTAGTGGCACATTCTAAAAGGGTACGGAAATCTGGCAGCACAGCAATATTTAACGGTCCAAGTAATAGGAACACATCTCTTAGGGCTAAACAGCAATACTGTTTCCGAGCAGCAGGCACAAAAAGAACTTCCTTCTTGAGGAAGTCTTGGGTAATGTTTCATAGGATATGTCTAGACTTCATTGTTTTTTTGAAAAAACTGCCCTTTTTTTGAAAAAACTTCACCTGTCTACACTGCAATTGCATTCTTTCAAAATTAAATCAAAAGAACACGCTGGTTTTTGGCGTTGGTAAACCTCAAATTACGAGGAAGAACACTTTTTTCCAAAGAGCACTTTCGAAAAAAGGTGTGTGTGAATGCAGAACAGGGACATTTTTCGAAAAAAGAGGCAATCGAAAAAAGCACAGGTGCCCTGGTGGCCATTATGTGAATAGCAATTCCTGATCCACAGTTTGCAATGTGTTCTCTTCTCTCCTAATGAATGGATGTTCTGTGTTCTCTTCTATGTTAACTAGCAGCTTTGGATTAAAGCTTACTTCAGGATAGTGTGGGGTTCCTACTAGATTCCTGCAGGAGCTATGAGGGTAGTTCTGCTCCATGGCAACAATTGCCTGACAGAACTGAATTGTGCTCTGTTAAGCTCCCCTTTCATTTAGTACACATCCAGTAGGGGTAGCTGGACAGTGCCCCTTGTGGCCAGGCCAACTCTTTAGCCCTCTGTTGCCCAGTGAGAAGTTTGTATACCCCATCACAGGAAGTCATCCCAGATGTGTTTAATGGTCTGTTTGAAATTCAAAGGAGTTCCGGGCTGTTAGGGAACATTAAGGAAGACATTTGGATGTGGTGTTATGTCCACTATCCCCTTCTGGCCCCGTCCTTTCTCCCCAACAACAACTTTTACCGCTCTGTTTGTGTGTTTTAGTATATCTGCTGAACCAAGTTCACAGAAGGGAACGGGTAACTTTTTAACAAGCCATTTTCTTTTGGAAATTCAACCCATGTGTCAGGGTCAGACTTTTTCATGCCTCTTATTTCTGAGAGGCACTAAGCAATCATCACAGAAGAGTTAGTGCCATACATTTTTTTACTTTAGATTTCACCAAGTCTTCACGTACTGAAAAAGGAGTACATTCCAGTCCACACAGATTGAATAAAGAGCAGCAAAGATCCAACCATTATCATCTTCAGCCATTGCTGTACCATCCTGAAAGTTTGTTTTGTGGCAGATTCACACTCATCAAATTGCTTAGTCTGTACTGTGATACTGCAGTTCTTCATCGTAGGCAACAGGTCAGTGAGAGTGGAATGGATACTGGATGTGTGGAACTGTTCTTGGGGAAATAACTTCAAACATGTCAGTATGCTGCTGAAAGAAGAAATATTGTGGTGTGATAAACAAAGCTGATAATCAATACTGTTGCCCTGTTTCTTTTCTGACAACAATGGCAAATTATCTTGAGGCATTCCTTCCATTTACAGTAATCTGCAACATTCAAAACATTAATCAGGTACCATGTTGTGAGCATTAACTGACAGCACAGTACTGTCAGTCGCAGGTCACAATTTAACTTTGCAAGGGCTGTATGTTTCACTTGCCTGTTTTTAAAATAGTCAACATTTTTATTGTACATTTTATACTTTTTTGAACATATAGCCATGTAATTATTGTAGGTTCATCATGTTTGGTACCATGGTATTTGTAGGAGAAAGGGCTTTCAAATGATACCCAACTCAACTCATTTCTGATGGCATATTATCAACATTTCCTTCAAATGACAGACGTGTGAGCTTGAGGGAAAAGAGGGAGTCCCCGTGCCATACCATGGAAGGTGCCATCATTGCAATTATGAGTCCTTGATTTTTACAAATCAAATGATACCTGACTTACCAATCACTAACTTGCCTACAGAGTTACATATGCTCCGAGACTGATTGCTAGCATAAAATGCAGTAGGCTGGTTGTAATCCATCAATATTGAGCCCTGGTGGTGAAGAGATGGAAGTGTGAGGTGAACCCAAATGCAGGTAGCTTCAATGGATACATAAGATTATAGCATGCATGTGAGAAGATGCGGAGCATAAGAGTTGTTGAAAAGTGGGCAACACTTCAGGTCTAGGAAGTGGGAAGGGGAAGAAAGTCCCAGCTGTCAATTGAGCCTAATATTTTGTGTGTGTGTGTGTGTGTGTGTGTGTGTGTGTGTGTGTGTGTGACATTATGCTATCTTAAAATCTGTCAGTGAGCCCGTTGCTGCATAAATGCTTCACCTAGCCCTCAATCTTTGTGTACTAGCAAATCCACAGAATAGCAGAGAAATAGGGGAATCCTGGAAGACAAAGGGAAAAGTAGAGTGACCATTCTTGAGCAAAGCTTTCTGATCTCTATCCATACGTTGCTTGCCAGCTCGTACCATTATGCCTGTCCACAGCTTTATTTTGAAAATATGCTCAACCTATCTTTGGGGATCTACTTAGAAGGGGTGAAGGAGTCAGGATCTATATCTAGAAAGGGAAGTCAAGAGATTGGGAGAGGAGAGGAGAGTTAAGGCAGTTGGGAGTGGGAAGGAGAATGAAGAATTCTAGTCTTCCACCAGAGAAAGAAAAGGGCAAGCAGACAAAAGCTCCTCTTGTCCTTTCAGGAAACTAGTTAAAATATCTGTATTCCCCTACTCGTCTATTTCCCTTTATAAGTCATGTACTGTATGAAGCTCTCCAAAGAGTTGTGAGGCTCCAAGAGAGGCAGGTACTTTCTGCTCTGATGCTTTGAATCTCTTCTGTCTTAGTGCTGCCTGTATGGTCCCAAAAGTCATCTTGGGTGAAAAGAAAGCAAAGCATTAGTGGCTTAGTTGTAAAATGAAGAAAAGAGAAAAAAGGAGTAGTGGGGGGAGGAAGAGAGATGGGGATTTTTATTTTCTATATTATGTTTTGTAAATGAACAGGCAGAGGAAGGACTTTTCGTCAAGGTTGTGTCAAGTAGCCTTGATCACGTGAAGGCTTTGTTGTCTTGAGGAAAATTGAGTCTTTGAAACCTGTGTAGCCTTGACATAACAAAACCTCATGTTTTACAGCTCTCTAACAATTCCACCAATGATTCATTTTAAAAGCAACATTGTTTCCTGTAGCTGATTTCTTGGGTTTTGTGGGGGTTTTTACAAAACTGGAGAGAAGCTACACGGATGTACTTGTCATTGGGGCTACATCTAGACTGCAAGCCTCTTTTGAAAGAGGCTTTTTCCAAAGATACTTTTGAAAAAGCCTCTTTCGAAAAAGAGCATCTAGACTACAACCAGTACTTTCGAAAAAGCAAGCCACTTTTTCAAAAGAGAGCACCCAGGCAGTCTGCATGCTCTCTTTCAAAAAAGCACAGTTTGCATTACATAGCGCCTTTTTTCAAAAGAGCACTTTGATTTACTTTCGAAAGAACGCGGCAGCAGTCTAGACGCAGGGGAAGTTTTTTTCGCAAAAACCCTGTAGTTTAGACACACCCTTATAAACAAAAAAAATCAACTTTAAGAATCCAGCTGTTCTAAGACCATATTCAATTCATGTATCCTATTCAAAACTGACATGGAGGAATGTGAGAGAACCATCGATCAGGCAATGGTTAAAGGTCAGTGCTAATACTGTGACATTTTGGAGATTTACTCAGACCCAGCAAAAGCTTGTCCCTCACCCTGCCCTGAAACTGTGTATTCTTCTGCGCTGTGGCTCAGAGTTCTGCCACCAGCATAATGATCTCACATTCTACCAACCCCTTCAGTTCTGAATGTACCCAAAACCATCTCCTTTACAATGCTCAGTCCCTTGAACTGTAGCATTCTCAAAAGCCTAGGATGCTTCTTTCTTTAGAGAAGTACACAGCACTGGCCAATTTGTTTGAACGAGGATTTTAATCTTCAGTTTGCAACAATTGTCCTCAGATAGTAGTGTAACAAATAGGGGCAAAATGATAATAAAGAACACATATTCAGGTGATTTGAAGTAGAAGGAATTGGGTTAGAAATGGTTACAGACAAACAAATACAAGTGTGCTTCTAAGACTAAAATCTAACTTAACACACTAAAGTCTTTTGTTCAGATTAATTTTCTCACCACAGTTGTTCTTCCAGTGTGGCTGGCCAATCTTTGGCCAGCATCCAATACAGAGCTCAAAGCAGTCGATTTCTTTGTCTCCTCAGATGAAAGATGCCAAAGTAGCTTTCCCTCTACTTGTACTGTCAAAGTTTCTTTGTTTTCAAAGTCAAGGATGCCCCCCTGGAGCTCAGCTTGTCATATCCACCAGGGAGCAGATGCAACATTAATATTTTCAGTCTCCTCCCCACATCATGATAGATAGGAGGTGAGACACTGGGCCTGAAAGGATTGCACAACTTGCAGGCTAATTAATCCAGGTTCAACCTTTAGAAACATTAGGAGATAATGTGTGTGTTTTTGTGTATTTAAATATATATATTTAGAGGTTGACAATGTAACCAAACAGTTCCTGTCTATCCCTGTATTCTGTTAATTCAAAGATCAAAGGGGAATATTAAAATGTAAGTGACCCGTAGTAATATCATTGTCTTCATTTTATTTTGAGGTACCTAGCAAACTGCCTGTAAATGGCAAGAGAATTGGCAATTGTTTTATGTTAATCCATATAGTTACCAGTGATTACCTGTGTATACATAGGAAACACGTCTACTTCAAAGCTAGGATAATTGTCTATTGTTCACCCCAGGACTGCATTCTGACAAGAGGCTACTGGGAACTGTACAAAGGGCTCTTGGCACATGATCCTTTCATCTCAAATCTGCTTATGCTTCATCAGAGGAAGTTTGAGTCACAAAACTGGGGTCTCAAGTCCTATTCTGGATCACCCTGATATTTAAAATTGGACTGAACCTATGGACCAATTCTGAAAGCACTCTTTGTGACTCTTAAAGGGTACGTCTAGACTACAGGTTTTTGTCGACAGAGGCTTTGTCGACAGATACTGTCGACAAAGCCTCTGTCGACAAAGAGCATCTAGACTACTTCCAGTTCTGTCGACAAAGCAAGCCGCTTTGTTGACATGAGAGTGTAGATGCAAAGGACAGTGTAGATGCAATAACGCCTTCTGTCGACAGAACTCTGTCAACAAAAGGCATTATTCCTCGTATGTCATTATGTCGACTGAACTTGGCGGCAGTGTAGATGCAGGTATAGTTTTGTCGACAAAAGTGGACTTTTGTCGACAAGACCCTGTAATCTAGACAAACCAAAGAGTCCTGTGGCACCTTGATGGCAAACAAATGTATTAGGGCATAAACTTTCTTGGGCTTCATCAGATGCATGAAGTGAAAGAATCAGATAGCAGGGATATATACAGACATACAGAGAAGGGAGTGTTACACCAGTGCTAATGAGATTAAATCAGTCAGGGTGGCCCACTTCCAACATTGATAAGGTCAGAATACCTACAGAGAAAAATTGAAAATTGTAATGAGAAAGCCATTCCCAGTCTCTATTCAGACCTATTTTAATGGTGTCAATTTTGCATAAGAACTCCAACTCAGCAGTTTCATGTTGCAGTCTGTTTTTGAAGTTGTTTTTGCTCAAATATGGCAACTTTTAAGTCTGTACCTGAGTCTCCAGGGTTGTTAAAATATTCTTCTACTGGTTTTTGTATATTACTGTTCTTAATGTCTAATTTGTGTCCATTTTTTCATTTGCGTGGATGCAGTCTATTTTGTCCAATATACGTGGCAGAGGGGCATTGCTGGCACACTGATAGCGTTTATCACATTAGTAGATGTGCAGATGAATGAGCCCCAATGGTGTGGCTGATGTGATTCGGTCCTATGATGATGTCATTAGGGTAGATATGTGGACAGAGTTGGCAACTGAGTTTGTTGCAGGGATTGGTTCCTGGGTTAGTGTTTCTGTTGTGGGGTGCGTAATTGTGGGGTGTGAAGTGAAGGAATCAGATGGCAGGGATATATGCATACATACAAAGATGGGAGTTTTTGTTTCATGTTGGGGGGGATGTCTGTAAACAAGGGCTGGCCTGCCTCCCAAGGTCTGTGAGAGCAAGGGATCATCATCTAGGATAGATTGTAGATCTTTGATGATGTATTGAAGAGGTTTTAGCTGGGGCATATAGGTAATGGTCAGTGGCATTCTGTTGTTTTCTTTTTGGGCCTGTTCTGTAACAGGTGACTTCTGGGTACCCACCTAGCTCCATCAATGTTTCTTTATTTTGCCAGGTGGGTATTGTAGTTTTAAGAATGCTTGATAGAAATCCTGTATATGTTTGTCTCTGTTTGAGGGAGTAGAGCAAATGTGGCTGTATCTTAGGGGTTGGCTATAGATAATAGAATAGATCATGTGATGTGTTCTGGATGAAAGTTGGAGGTATGTAGGTAATAATAGTGATCAGTAGGTTTCTGGTATAGGGTGGTATTTATATGACCATCATTTATTTGCACTGTAGTGTCCAGGAAGTGAACCTTATATATAGCCTGGTCCAGGCTAAGATTGATGATGTGGTGGAAATTGTTGAAATCCCGGTGGAATTCTTCAAGGACCTCCTTCCCATTGGTCCAGATGATGAAGATGTCAGCATTGTAGCATAACTAGAGGAGAGTCATGTGAGGATGAGAGCTGAGGAAATGTTGTTCTAAGTCAGCCATAAAAATGTTGGCGTACTGTGGGGCCACGCAGGATTGTCTGTACCACTCTTTTCAGTTTGCTCTAATTGAACAATGTCAGTGTGGCCTCCCTGGGATCCTAGTCACATGTGCCTATGTTCCTCACTCTCTAGTGTGATGGGTTTGTTTGCCCTGCACATATGTGGGTTTAAAGTATATTATCAGTGAGCATCTATAATTCCTCAGGGTATTCATATTTCACAATTACATTTATAATCAGTGTATTACTGGCTTTCATAAAAAACTCTATTCAATATAGTTTTATAGTACAGTAATAGTGTAGGTAATCAGTTAATTCAATTGCTTATTCTCTGGGGATCAGAGCCTTGTTTCCCTCTTTGGGAGCAAGAAAGGTCTGGACTTTGTCAAATACATTGAATGCTCTTACTATAGTATCTGTTTTTTTCTGTTCATCAACTTCAAAGTACTATGGAAGCAAATAGATGCAGCTTCAAAGCCACACAGCTTCTACGCCCAAGAGTTATCAATATTTAAATGACAGAAGCATCCCTTCTGTTTCATCCTGCTTCGAGAAGCAGAAGAAGATATATTGTTAGCAGAACTCCGACCAGTGATAATTCTAAAATAAATAGCACCGTATTGCAAGCTATTATAAATGCATTTACAGTTAGATGGAACACCTTGAACTCAGAACTAGAACTCCCTGCTTTCAGGTAATTTCTGATCTGCCATGTCCTCAGATTAGCACACTAAAGACACCAGCATTTTACTGCTCAGTCTTTGATGTCAAATTCCTGACTCTTAACAAGAAGCGACATTGTTGTCAAACATGTATGGAAAGCATAGGACGTGCAATTGATGTACTTATCCCCATTGTTTCATATTTCCAGATTATGAACCTCTTTGGATCTAAATTCCTGTTTCTTCAAACATAGAGTGAAAGCCCGAACCCACTGAAGTCAATGGTAAAACTCTCTTTGACATTAGCAAAGCCAAGATTTCACCTGAATTTTGGTTCCGATTTGTCTTTGGTTAATTATTCATCTAATAATAAAATATGCATGATCATAAAATCAACACAACAGCACAGCTATTTTTAAGCAATACCCATATTAATTACACTTTTCAGGTATTAATAGTTCAAATTCAGTTAGGCCTTCTGTTTTGAAATCAAAACTAAAAAAGTCCTACCATCCAAAATATGAGACTACAGGATAAATATAAACAAATATGAAAATAATCTTAGAACTTGCTTTTGTATTTTTTCCCCCTCAGAGGGCATCCAGGACCATTGAAATGGAAATTCAAAACATGCTGGAAACTGATCTGTTTATACAAACCAACAACACTATCTCTGTCTCGTATCTGTATTTTTGCTCTGATTTTCTATGATTAGTCTTCATTGTAAACAGGTATGGTTAATTATATTCAATCTACTTTTGGATCCGCTCCAAGATTCTGGGTTCAAAAGTCTGACTAGACATGTGTTGAAATGTCAGTGAGGAAAAAAGGAGCAGAATGCAGGGAAAGAAAAATTCTGATAAATAATTAAATACATTGATGTATTTTAAAATGTTTTGAAAACTAATCATGGTTGCTAAGTAACCACAATGTACTTAGCCTTTTACATCACTGACACAATTCAAACACTCAAAAGCAAGGAAGTGAATAGAGGTGGATTTCTGAAAGCAGTTATTTTGTTTTGGGAATTTCCGAGGCCTGTGTGTGTATGTTTGCTGGTTGTTTGGATCCTTATTAAGCACTTTCACTTTTTCTTTTATAAAGCTTTTAATATATGGGCTGGAGAAAACAACCAGATGATTAAATTAAAGGTGGTGATGCTGGCCAAACTGACCATGACGGGGATTCAACATCCATGTTCACATATGAGCTTTGAAATTGCCAATTAATACTTACTTTCTACAGGTATACATCGCCCCTGGATTCCCTAGACACTCACCAGGCTGCTGTGCTTGTGGTTTGACCAATGTGCTTTTAAGTTCCCTAAAATTGAGCAGAGTTTAGACACTCCCTCCAGCTTTGGATTTCTAGGCATTCTCTTGGGCTACATCTAGACTACAGGCTTCTTGCACAAGAAGCTTTTTTCGAAAGACATCTTCAAAAAAAACTTCCTCCGAAAGAGAGCGTCCACATTGCAAAAGTCCATCGAAAAAGCAATGTGCTTTTTCGAAAGATAGAGTCCAGACTGCCTGGACACTATCTCGCATGTAAGCGGTGATTGCTATGGACATTAGAATGGCCGCCATGGCACCTGTGCTTTTTCCTCTTCCTTCTTCTTCCAAAAAAACCTCCCTCTTCCCTGTCCACACACGCCTTTTTGCAAAAGAGCTCTTTTGCAAAAAGGATTCTTCCTCTTAGAAAGAGGATTACCAATTGTGCAAAAACTCCTCTGTTCTTTTGATTTACTTTTGAAAGAACATGCTTGCAGTGTGGACGTTCCGCGAATTTTGTCGGAAAAACAGTCGACAAAACTCTGTAGTCTAGACATACCCTTGGTGTGCAGAACCACCATCTAGCATTCCCTTCAGAGAACTGAGACTCTGAGACTAGTGCCAGTTCCCCCAATAGTTTAAACACACTCTTTAAGAGTTCCAACCTTGTTTCGGCCTTGGTCTACAGCCTGATCAACATTTCAAGGGCACATGACAGCTAAAACATCTACCACAGAGACTTTCTAGAATTTCTAAAACAATTACTTTAGATAGCATGAAAGATATAGAAAATCAAGGTTAAAACAACAAAACATTTATATGCCATCCCTGCCTCCATTTCCTCATATTCTGGTGTATTCTTAGGGATTCAGGAAAGTGTCTTTTAAGGAGTCCAAATCCTTCTTCTTCCCCTACCTATCTCATATGGCTTAGTCTATGGAATATATAGTGTCTTTTGTCTTTTCTCCCTGGGTGTGTCTAGACTACATGGCTCCGTCGACGGAGCCAGAGGCTTACAGCAGCGGTCGACAAAGGTTTCCCTTGTCAACTGCGCCACGTCTAGACTGCTGCGGTGTGCCAGATCAGCTGATTGTCGGCACAGCGCAGCAGCCATTTTTATTTTAAAGAAGCAGGGATTATTTAAATTCCCGCTTCATTGACTATGTCGAGTAAACTACTTTACATGGTTCTGTCAATGGAGCCATGTAGTCTAGACACACCCTCTCTGGTGAGATAACTTACCTATTATAACTTACAAGTCCATTGTGTCAAGTGACCCTCTAATGCTTGGTAATCCATTGCTTAGTGACTAGTCTGCCTGGATAGGCTGTTTTTTTCTGATGGTGCCACAGTGCTTCCCTTAAAACAGGAGATACACCTCTACATCACGAGCCTTGGAATTTCATCCCAAACTGGAGGTAAAAAAAGACAGCAGAAAAAGCAGATAAATCCCACATTCAAAATGGCATTTCCAGTCTGACACAGGTACTTGTAAAGTCTCCAGTATGAAACTGAAGGAATAAGTTCTACATCAATTCCCCCATCTATGACGTCAGTACTTCAAATGCATTCAACACCATATGTTTGTCTGTAAAAATCTCAGGGCATTGCACACCCAATCCATTCAGAATGAAGAATTAGATCCTTTACATCAACTATCTTTTTGCCTACCTTGTGAACCCTAAATTCTACAGTGTAGGTTCACTGTTTTATCAAGACTTTTCCAAGCATGCTCTGTGCTGGCATCTGGATTTTTCAGCATGGGAGAGGCAACCAGCTGCTGTCAAAAAGGTGGCAATTTTCCAGCTTGCTGTGTCTTTTGCTTTCTGTACAACACTGCTACAGGATCCCTTGTCCCCTTTGTTTCTTTCACCAAGGGCCCATCTACACTGCAGCATTATTTCCAAATAACTAACATTATTTTGAAATAACAAGGTGAGCATCTACACAGCAAGCCCACTATTTCGAAATAATTTCAAAATAATGGGCTTCTTATTCCGGAATAATAAATCCTCATTTCACGAGGAATAACGCCTATTTTGAAATAGTTATTTCAAAATAAGGTTAGTGTGGATGGGGCAGCTGTGCTTATTTTGAAATAAATGGTCTCCAAGGCTTCTCAAAGCTGCCCTGGTGGCCACTCTGTCCACAGTCCCTTAGAACTCTATAGCTTCTCTTCCCCTGCATCCATTAAAGCTGCAGACACAGGGGAAAGTGCTTGTGGGAAAACGCAGGCCTGACAGCCCTGTGCCACACTACAGCACCCTGCTCTGCTTTCCCTGCTGCCATGGCAGATCCCCGTGCTCCCACTGAGCCCCCCACGGTTGCAAGCCAGCCAGCAGCCAGGTCTGAAGCCCCTTCCAAGGGGCAGAAGAGGTGGGACCCTTCCTGGTCTGGTGAGGAGATCCTGGATCTCATTGAGGTCTAGAGAGAGGAGGCAAACTTCCAGGATCTCTGCACCAGAAGTAGGAATTCAGATATCGATGGCCATCGAGTTTTCAAAGCTAATGGCCAAAGGCTCTGCAATGACATTTGCCAATTTCCTCAGTAACCTCCGATGCATTAAATGTGGGCCCATGAACTTGTGTATGTTTAGCTTTTCTAAATAGTTCCTAACGTGTTCTTTCCCCACCAAGGGCTGTCCACCTTCATCCCATACTGTGTTGCCTAGTGCATTTGTCTGGGAGCTGACCTCTTCCGTGAAGACAGAGGCAAAGAAAGCACTGAGTACTTCAGCTTTTCCCACATCATCTGTCACTAGGTTACCTCCCTCATCCAGTAAGGGTCCCACACCCTCTCTGATCACCCTCTTATTGCTAACATGCCTGTAGAAACCTTTCTTGTTACCCTTCACATCCCTTGCCAGCTGCAATTCCAATTGCGCTTTCGCCTTCATGATAACTCCCCTGCATTCTCGAGCAATATATTTATAGACCTCCCTAGTCATCTGTCCAAGTTTCCACTTCTTGTAAGCTTCCTTTTTGTGTTTAAGCTCACCATGGATGTCCCTGGTAAGCCAAGCTGGTCACCTACCATATTTGCTTTTCATGCTGCACATCGGGATGGTTTCTTCCTGTCCCTTTAATAAGGTGTCTTTAAAATACTGCCAGCTATCCTGGACTCCTTTCCTCTTCATGTAAGCATCCCAGGGAATCCTGCCCATCAGTTCTCTGAGGGTATGTCTACACTACAAAGTTAATTCGAACTAACAGCCATTAGTTCGAATTAACTTTCATAGGCGCTACACTTACAAACCGCTAGTTCGAACTTAATTCGAACTAGCGGAGCGCTTAATTCAAACTAGGTAAACCTCATTCTACGACGGACTAACGCCTAGTTCGAATTAAGTAGTTCGAATTAAGGGCTGTGTAGCCACTTAATGAACTAGTGGAGGCTAGCCCTTCCCAGCTTGCCCTGGTGGCCACTCTGGGCCAAGCCAGGGAAACTCTTCTGCCCCCCTCCTGGCCCCAGAGCCCTTAAAGGGCCACGGTCTGGCTACGGTGCCCGTGCCAGGTGCAAGCCTGCCAGCACCCAGCCAGCAGACCCTGTACCTGGCACGGCATGAGCCAACCACCCGCTGCCACCCAGCCCTCCACCTCTTCCCGGGACCAGGCTGGCGGCTCCCAGGAGCCTGCCCGGGGCTGCAAGAGGCGGGCGCCCGCCTGGTCTAGTGCGGAGATTGTGGACCTCATCCAGGTTTGGGGGGAGGCCTCCAACGTCCACGATCTCCGCACTAGGCACAGGAAAGTGGCCGTCTAGGGCAGGATAGCTGCCAGCCTGGCCACCAAAGGCCACATGCGAACCCAGGAGCAGGTTTGCATGAAAATCAAGTTGGTCCAGTGAGACCCCCGACCCTGAGCTTAGAACATAAGAACATAAGAACTGCCATACTGGGTCAGACCAAAGGTCCATCTAGCCCAGTAGCCTGTCTGCTGACAGCGGCCAACACCAGGTACCCCGGAGGGGATGGACCGAAGACAATGACCAAGCCATTTGTCTCGTGCCATCCATCTCCAGCCTTCCACAAACAGAGGCCAAGGACACCATTCCTACCCCCTGGCTAATAGCACTCCATGGACCCAACCTCCATGAATTTATCTAACTTCTCTTAAACTCTGTTATAGTTCTCACCTTCACAGCCTCCTGTGGCAAGGAGTTCCACAGGTTGACTATTTGCTTAGTGAAGAAGAACTTTCTTTTATTAGTTTGAAGCCTGCTACCCATTCATTTCATCTGGTGTCCTCTAGTCCTTATATTATGGGAACTAATGAAGAACTTTTCTTTATGCACCCTCTCCACACCACTCATGATTTTATAGACCTCTATCATATCCCCCCTCCGTCTCCTCTTTTCTAAGCTGAAAAGTCCCAGTCTCTTTAGCCTCTCTTCATATGGGACCTGTTCCAAACCCCTAATCATTTTAATTGCCCTTTTCTGAACCCTTTCCAAGGCCAAAATATCTTTTTTGAGGTGAGGAGACCACATCTGTACACAGTACTGAAGATATAGAGTACCATAGTTTTATACTTCCCTCCTCCTTCTTCCCCTGGCTTCCCCTTCCAGCTCCCTCCTCCCAGGTTTCCTCCTCTTCCACCCTCTCTCTTCCCCTCTCCCACCTCCTTTTCCCAGTCTCTCCCCCCCCCCAGTTTTGTTAAATAAAGAGTTTCTATTTTTGAACACACGTGTCCTTTATTTTTTACATCAGGAAGAGGGGCTAGGGAAGGGTAAGTGGAAGGAGGTGAGGGAGGAATGGGGCATGAGCCCCCGATGGGAAGGACTGGGGTGGCTCTGCGGGCTCCTTGGGGTGAAAGCTCTCCTGCAGGGCCTCCTGGATCCTGACAGCCCCCCGAATGACCCCTCCAGATGGTAGCCTGCGGCAAGTGCAGCCGAGCTGATGGTCGAGTGCTGTGATGTGCCGAGTGTGGGCACTCAGGGCACTCCAAGACAGGACTGCTTTGCTGTCCCTCATCGAGGTAGACAAGCAAGCGGGGAACCCTGAGAACTGTCTGTCCGGGGTGGGAGTCGGGTCCCTTTAAGCACAGCCCTCGGCCAGCCTGAGGCAGCAGCTCCACACTCTAAGTCCTGGTTCCGCCAGCCTTAATCTCAGTTCAGGGTCCACTCAATGTGGACATGCTAGTTCAAATTAGCAAAACGCTAATTCGAATGAGTTTTAGGTCTAGATGCACTAGTTTGAATTAGCTTAGTTCGAATTAACTAATTCGAATTAAGTTAGTTTGAATTAGTGCTGTAGTGTAGACATACCCTGAGGGAGTCAAAGTCTGCTCTTCTGAAGTCCAGGGTGTGTATTTTGCTACTCTCCTTTCTTCCTTTGGTCAGGATCCTGAAATCTACCATCTCATGATCACTGCTTCCCAGGTTGTCACCCACCTCCGTTATTCCAATCAAATCATAGTTCTTTAACTGGGCCAGGGCTTCTAATTCTTCCTATTTGTTTCCCAGGCTTCTTGCATTGGTGTACAAACACCTTAGATAACCAGTTGATCACCCTGCCTTCTCCATCCGAATCAGGGGTCCTCCTTTGTTGCTCGTTCCTCCTTGTGATTCTTCCCGGTGTCTGACTTCCTCACTTACCTCAGGTCTTTGGTCACCGTCCCCCAACGAATCTAGTTTAAAGCCCTCCTCATTAAGTTTGCAAGCCTGCTCATGAAGATGCTCTTTCCTCTCTTGGTTAGGTGGATCCCATCTCTTCCTAACAATCCTTGTGCCTGGAACAGAGTCCCATGGTCAAAGAAACCAAAGCCCTCTCTCTGACACCACCTGCGCAGCCACACATTTACTTCCTCAATTCGATGATCCCTACCTGGACCTTTTCTTTCAACCAGAAGGATGGACGAGAACACCATTTGCACTTCAAATTCCTTGATCCTTCTTCCCAGCGCTACATAATCTGCTGTGACCCGCTCAAGGTCATTCTTGGCTGTATCGTTAGTTCCTACATGGAGAAGTAAGAAGGGGTAGCAATCCGAAGGTTTAATCACTTTCGGAAGACTCTCGGACACATCCTGAATGTGAGCTCCCGGTAAACAGCACACTTCTTGAGATTGCAGGTCTGGATGGCAGATGGATGACTCAGTCCCTCTGAGGAGGTAGTCCCCGAAAACCACAACCCGTCTTCTTTTGGGAGTGGTGGTTGTGGAACCCCTATCCCTAGGACTGCGCATCCCATGCCTTCCGGTAGATGCCTTCTGATTTCTTCCCTGAGAGGTCCCTTCCAAAGCATTCTCCACCGCAGTGTCTGTGGAGAGAGACTGAAAGTGGTTACTTACCTCTACAGGAATGGGAGATACCTGAGTTGGCCTTCTTCTCCTTCTAGAGGTTACATGCTGCCAGAGATTGGTTGCTGACCTGGAGCTGCACGCCACCTTGCAAGAATTGTTGCAGCAGGCCCGGAGCATGTGCCTGGTATACACTGCCACCATCAACAGCCTGGTCGCCGCCATTGAGCAGTCCAGCCACTCTTCCCCCCACCCCCCACCTGCTCCTTCCCAAGTCCCCCTTGTACCTACTCCCGCCCCTGCTCCTCCAGCTTCTCTCCCAGCCCCACCATGGCCACTAAGGGCCCCGCACATGAGGCGGTGGGACTACCCAAAAGCAGATACCATCCCCATCCCTGATCCCCACCTCCCCCTTTCTACCTCCCTCCTCCCCCACCACTCCATGACAATCCAGTCCCACCAGTCAGAACAGGTGTCATGATGCCAGAAGCAGAGGTGCACAGTGTGCAGGGGGAGGGTGGAAGTGGCTGTGCTGCATGAGCAGCATGTGGAGTGGGGTGAAGAAGTGCCCCAGAGTGAGCTGTGAATCACGGTTCTGCACCAGGAGGTGCAGCATGAGGTCTGAGAACTGTCAAGTTCAGAATATCCACATCCTGGAGCAACACACCGTTATGCTGACATAAGTCTGTAACACAGGCCAGGGCTGCACTGTTCACAAATGGGAAATAATTTAACAATTTCTAAGTAGTACAAGTCTGACTCCTCTCAAGACTTCCAACTCAGGTGGTTGCAATATACATGTTTACCATAGGAGGGGGAAATGGTGAAAGTAGAGCTGCAAGGGAATTGAATATGGGAATTTTTTTATATTGGGAACATTTTTGCAGAAAGGAAAACCATTTCTCACCCAGCTCTAAATGAAAACCTGATGGCAAATACCTTTTCTCGCAGATAAGCTATAATGATAATAATTCATAATGCTATATATGTCTTCAATGCTGTGGCACCATCTCCTTAAACACTGGGTCAGCTCCGTATCTAATGGCTTTGTATTATAGAGAGAGGTGATTTAAATTGCCCTGTTGACCCAATGCTGTAGAGATATTCACCCTACAAGTTTAAAGCTATGAGAAAAGTCCATCTTTTGAAGATGATTTGAGGAGGCAGACTTGGTGAATGTGTAGTGCAGCAGGCACCCAGATATCAAACAGTTTTTTCTTAACTCTCTGTTCAGTAAAATTATCTTCTTCTTATCAACTGCTTTGATAAATCCCAAGGATTTATGTCTAGATGATGACATGTAGCTTGAGAATGGTGTGACTACTCAAATTGCCCTTCCACATCTACCTATTTTATCCATAGTGAAGTTCCTGCACTAGCCTCTGCAGAGATAGACAGGCCCTTATATGCACAGAAGGGTAGCTCCAGCCACAATTACTGACAAGAACAAGAGTTTATGAGAATTAAAATACTTCCAACACAAACTGAAATTAATCCAAGATTATAGATGGGAATCCTTTAAGTAATTGTGCTCTTCATGTTATTGCTAGTCTTAAAAGCACTAAGAGTCTAATTGATTCTATTTGGATCTGGATTCAAGAACCAAAAATTATACCAATTTGTTACACACAGATATCTGGGAATTCAGAGAATACCAGAGCATAACTACCTACTAGTTGCCTTCTATTTAGTAAACTTTACATTAGAGCAAAACAGAATTGATATTAAACAGAGACAAAAATGACCATCTGATATGGTTAATAAAGCAGACAGAAATGCAAGGGTAACACTTCAAACTGAATTAGAAAATGGACACTTTACTTCAGACCCCAAGGCATCAAAGAATGAGTTTTCCATTATTCTGAAATCTATACACAATACTCACTGCTCAAGTTGAGGTTTTGTTACAATCACTGGATCTTCCCAGTGCTGACAGAGCTGGCCTTGCAGCTAGAGGGGATCATAGCAAGCAAAAATCCAGGCAGTTAACAATTTATACAGAACGATAAATCTCCAAAGCTGAAGCACTGCACTGTCCACATTTTCATTAGAAAATTATCAAGGCACTGCTTGAGATAGCCAGCTTTGCACTACAGAAATTAATTCCATAAAGGTACATCTACACTAGCCCCCTAGTTCAAACTAGGGAGGCTAATGAGGGCAACCGAAATTGCAAATGAAGTGCGGGATTTAAATATCCCGTGCTTCATTAACATGTTCGAGCGATGCGCCATTTTGGAAACTGACTAGCCGAATAACTGCCACATCTACATGCGGCAGTGAGGAGTTCAGTAAACCCCTAACTCAGATTAGCTGTTACTCCTCGTGGAATGAGGTTTAACAGCTAATTCGAGTTAAGGGATTTACTTCGAACTCCCGTTTCACTGCCGCATGTAGACACAGGCAGTTATTCGAGCTAGTCAGTTTCCAAAATGGCGACCGCCCGGGAACATGCTAATGAAGCGCAGGATATTTAAATCCCGCGCTTCATTTGCAATTTTGGTCGCCCTCATTAGCCTCCCTAGTTCAAACTAGGGGGCTAGTGTAGTCGTACCCTAAGTGCCTAAATACTGCACGTAGCTCCTTATTCTATTAACCTAATAAAGATAATTGGAAATGCTTTGCTGACTGGTGAGAGATGTTCAGAGTCTAGTTAAATAGAATTTGTTATATCGTGTGGAGTGCCACAGTTTAGGAAGAAATCAGTGGAAATACAGAGCGCTTGAGCAGTTGCAAGTGTCCATTTTATTTCATAACACAGAACTAACAAGAACCAGCCTAAACTGGCTGATCTGACCCTAGTGACCTAACTCAGTTACTGTAACAACAAGATCTATATCTACAACCCAATACATAACAGAACTACTCTCATATATTCTCAGTTTGAACCTCCCCACTAATACAGGTTTGATTGTTTTGTGGGTGTGAATGCTTAGGATATTTAGGTTTGGCCCCAGGTTCCTGTCTCAAATGCAATTGCAGCTCCTTTCTCAACTCAAGAATTGGCTTATGTCCATTTATATTTTTAATGCTATCTTTACAAGGAAAAGGGCCAGCAAATCACTTTTTTAAAGGCCAATCCTCCTTTTTATTTTTAGTTCCCCTAAAGTCAAGAGGACCCAAGGCACTGGGTTTCACAGCCAGCTTTGTGTTTAATTAATGCTCAATTTTATATTCACATGACAGTGAACAAGACTTCTACTGGCATGGTTAAGGATAATTTGATTTTTTTCATTTTTGCCATTTTAACGGGAGTAACTTATAGTCCCTTTCACAAGTTCAGTTTATCATTATTGTCATTATTTCACATGTAGCAACATAGTTGAGGGAAGAGATCAAGGACACCATGCAACATACAAAGAAGAGTTACTGTCTAATGGGGAGTGGTATTCCACACACTATGCTGGATCCAAGTGTATACCAATCAAAATTATTCATAGTGCACTGAGAAATGTGTGCTCACAAACACCAGTGATATACTGAGTGAGACTTGCATACCACCAGGTGGGGGAGAGGGGGAGAGGGGAAACGTATCTACAGAACAGTTTTATCTTTTCCCTTGAATATGTAAACTCAAGTTGCCTACCTGTTTTGTTACACTTACTACACTGTACCTATTCCATGTCTATATGTAAACTAAAATGTAGAGCTTTATACAGATCTGTAACAGAGAAGGGTCCCATATGACCAGATGTGTAAATAACATTTGATTTCATTGACAGAACATCATGGCTATTAGGCGGCTCAAGCAGAAGCCAGAAGATGGGGTAGACAGGCTGTTTTAATCATTTACCCATGGCCTGTCAGAACAGAAGAGAAGCCTTCAGTTCTGTATCTATTAGCATTTCAATAGCGCATGTGGCAGCATTTTAGAAATGACCAAAAGTTAATTAAGAGAGCATTGCATATAACTTACTGATACACACAGACACAAACCCCTATAACCCTAATGCAAGGTCCATTAATAAACCCACTTATAGCTCAATTCAATTTCAGACATTTGCAGTTTTAATAATAAATAATAATAATAATAATAATAACAGTTTTGACTGGAGCTGTGTGATATCTTTATGTACACAAGGCCATGGCATCCAGGCTTTTATGTTAATGTCTGCCTAAGTCTTCAGAAGATCTCTATAAAGACTCCTCGACAGTGCAATAGATAAATGAATGTGCCCAGACAGAGTAATGTTTTTTTGCATAAATCTGCCCTTTGGCTTTACAAATGCCTTTTCAGGATAAATGGCTTTGTACATTTCTATGCATCAAAGTCAAAGGGACTAGTCAACTCTTCCAAGGAGAAAAATCATATTCTTTATTCTTGAATGCATGAAAAATGAAATTGTATAATGACTCAAAAGTACTGTGTGATCCAGGCTTTTTATTTGCCTCTATTAGTGCTAAATAACTAATTATTCTTGATCTAAACCTATGTCACGTTTGCTCAAAGCACAAAAGAGATCCTTTGCTCTGTGGATTCACAGGATAATGTTAATCTTTCTGCACACGTGCTGATTCTTTCAGAGGTTTGAGGAGGCTATTTGTGTTCATACATCAATCAATATTTTTCTCACAGAAATTTCAATCCAGGTTTAAGTATTATTACATTGAGCATTCAAACGAGATACCTGGTGGTATTTTCAGAAGAAGAATTTGAGTTCTTATTCCTAGAATCTACATTACTGCGGAATGTCTTTGGAAAACTTCCAGTAATTTCCTGTCATTAGCTCAATTCAGTACATCATCTCTGTTCTCAGTTATGATTATCCCTTGCAGGTAGGCCTAGCATTGTACATCCCTGTTTGCCAGGTGATGAGCATTGTTCCCTATCAACAGCTGAGCAAACAAGAGCTATGTAAGACTGGCCATCTTTCTATAAGTATTCTCTTTCTGGTTTGACTATCTAAACAGTTTCATATTTTCCTTTATGTAAATTCTGCATAAGCTTACTCCTACCAATTAAAATCAATGGGATTATGCTTATGAAGGTAGGCAATGTTCCCTCTAATCTTTTCCATCCAGGTACAGATTTTTTTTTCCATCCATGGTGGAATAAATTTTACATGCACTGAAGCATGCACAAATGTGCACCACAAGTAGAAACAAAACCTGCTATGGGTGCTCTGCTAATCAGCTGGACAGCATTTGAATCTCTCCTGAGTGGCCACACAAATGTGCAATTTACAGGAAACAGTGAAGGTGAGTGTGGAGTGAAATTTGGCCCTATGTCCCAATACTGTCAAAGGGTGAATTATTAATGATTGGTATCAGAATGCATCTCTGGATCTTATGAGAGGCTGTTTGGTCCAGTGGAGAGGGCAAAGGACTAGGCTACATCTGTATTTGCTGCTGAGGGTGTGATTCCCAGCTTGAGTAGACATACTTAGTAGACATACTCTCATTGAGCTAGTGGCTTACAATAGCATAGGTGTGGTAACACAGGCAGTGGCAAATGGCGATATGGGACACCGCCATTATTTATCCATAGGATCTAGGAGGGTTCGCACTCAGGCTACGTCTACACTGCCTTTTTTTGCGGCAGAAGATATACAAATCGGACTCTCATTTGCATATCTTCTGCTGATCCTTTTTGAGGAAGAGGTTTTGCCACTAAAAAACCCTGTGTAGACGGGGCCATTTGTCAGAAAAAAACCCTTTTGCACAAGATCCCTTATTTCTCAACAAATGAGGTTTACAGGATCTTGCACAAAAGGGTTTTTTTCTAACAAATGGCCCTGTCTACACAGGGCTTTTTAGCAGCAAAACCTCTTCCGCAAAAAGGATCGGCAGAAGATATGCAAATGAGAGTGCAATATGCATATCTTCTGCCGCAAAAAACCGGCAGCGTAGACATAACTTCAAGGTAACTAGCCTGTGCCATCTCTCACCACTACCTGTGCTAGTGCAGCTACATTGCTATGTTAAGTGTGCAAGCTCAATGACAGCTGCCAGGAGTATGTTTACTTGGGCTGGGAATCATACCCCTAGCTCCAAATGCAGACCCAATCTAAGAGTTGGGAGACATGGGGCTTCTATTCTAAACCTTGCTTGTGAGCTTAGGCTCGTCATCTCCCTGGACCTCAGTTTCCCTGTGTGTAAACCAGAGATATTCTAACCTTCCTTTGTAAAGCATTTTAGTGCTTTTCACCCATAGATCTCAGGGGCAGCTAAGAAGTTTTTATTATTGTAGCTCATCTTCTTCTCCAAACTGCATTTTATGCTAAACCAAAAACCTAATCAGATGTTCAGCATTATTATTATGGCCCATCATGTTTCTATGGTTACAAAGTATGTATCTTTCATCTTCAGAGCCCAGCAAGAATTCACCCCTTCTAACACTGCCTTGCTTGCCTCCATGACCTACCCTTACCAAGGATTGATTAGCAATTCCTGTTTTGCAAGCCTTACTCTGTCATGCACTGACATCATTTTTGAATTAGCCTAAAATGCCTGTTAGCCAGAAAATTTAAGTACAAAGTAATATTTTTTCAGAAGTAGGAAGACTTGCCATCATTCATGATAAAATGTTGGAAGAAATATCAAACCTTGGATTTCAGAGTTAAAGCCAGTATCTATTGAAGGAGACCAATTGTGCAGGGACAGTTTTCCCCCATATGCTTATTGTGGGGCTCTTGCACCTTCCTTTGAAGCAACTTGTGTGGGCTACTGTCACACACAGTGGCGCTGTGTCTACATTGGCACCCTTTTCCGGAAAAGGGATGCTAATGAGACAAGTCGAATTAATGCAACGGGATTTAAATTTTCCCGTCATTTGCATGAACATTTTTGGCTCGGGCTTTGACGGAAAGCGCCAGTCGACGCAGCTCTTGCGGAAAATAAAGTTTTTCTCGGAAGATCCCTTATTCCTGATTTTAAGAGGAATAAGGGATCTTCTGGAAAAGGCTTTATTTTCCGCAAGAGTCTAGACTGGCGCTTTTTCCACAAAGCCCGAGCCGGAAAAAGTGGCAGTTATGTTCATGCAAATGCCGATGGGAAAATTTAAATCCCCGCTGCATTTGCAATTCCGACTTGTCTCATTAGCATCCCTTTTCCGGAAAAGGGTGCCTATGTAGACACAGCCAGGATGTTGGACTATATAGATGGCCCTCAAGTCCAATCCTGTATAGAAACTCTTAAGTTCCCATATTACCTAATTATTCTGTATAAAATTGTGTATATCATTAGAAGAGAGAAAAGCTGCTCTCTGGCACCCATTACTGTGAACACCTGTCTGTGAAAGATCTGGTCAAGGCTTTAATTTTAAGCTTCCCTTAACATTTTTCTGGTATTGAAATTAGAAAAAGGCAAATGTTTAGACATTGTTTATTCACAAATTCACAGAATAATTTTTGCCAAAAAAAAAATTCAGCCTAGATTCACAAGGGGACTCGGGTTTGTCTTCACAGCACAGCTTTTAGTGACACAGTTCTGTTGACACAGCCATGTTGCTAAACGTCAGGGGCTACATCTACACCTTGTTATGTAGACAAAGCCTTACACTGCCTGGCTACGTCTACACTACGAGTTTTCTCGGAACAAATATGCTAATGAGGGACTCATTTGCATGAGTCGCTATCTCATTTGAATATTTCCTGCCGATCCGTTTTTGCGCTGGGGTTTTTGCACAAAAACAAGCAGTGTGGTCTTTTTCTTTTTGTGCAAAAACCCCTTTTCCTGCAACACCCCAGCGCAAAAACGGATCAGCAGGAAATATGCAAATGAGATCACGACTCATGCAAATGAGTCCCTTGTTAGCATATTTTTTGCCAAGAAAACTCGTAGTGTAGATGTAGCCAGGCAGTGTAAGGCTTTGTCTACATAACAAGGTTTTGTTGCCAAAAACTGCCATTTGGCAACAAAAGTTGGAGTGTATACACTGCAATGAAACTTTTTCAGGAAAAATGCCCAGTTTTGTCAACAAACTTCTAGTCCTATGAAAGATTTCCCTCCCCTCCCCCCATTTATTGTTGACAAAGAGCCAGTATAGACACTGCTTTTTGTTTTGTCAACATAACTGGCTTCCCCCAGTATCCCACAATGCCTGGCCTGAGTGCTCTGCTCAGTTTTTGATCTCTGCTGCTCTGCCTGCATGCCCCCCTCCCCTTTCAAAGCTCCAGGAAGTATTTGGCAGCTGAGTTAACTTCTGTGTTGGGGAACAAACAAACAATAAATCATTGGAATGTTCCTGTTCTACCCTGCACTAGGAACACAGCAGCAGGCAAACTGGTGCTACAGATGCTGTTCTGATTTGATGGAGAGCTGCTGATGGTGCCCACATGATGGACATGATCTGTTGGCTAAGACAGCAAGTGTGAACACCCTCTGGTGATTTTTGTTTTGTCAACTTTTGGGTGTTGACATAACTTTTGTTAACAAAAGTTGGTGGCATAGACATACCCTAAAACAAAAAAACTTCCACCACCCCCCATCGTCCCCTATGAGCAACATTTGCTTTGTTAGCAGGAGAGCACTCCTGCCACTGGTACTTGCTGTGGGTAAAGCTTTTGTCATGGGGGGTGAGGATGTAAGCACCTGTGAATGACAAAAGCAGAGCACTCATTTGCATATGTTGCGCTCTCATTTGTATTTCTTCCTCGGATCCCTTTAGCGCAACAGGTTTTTGCGCAAAAAAGCGCAGTGTAGACGGCTCCTTTTTGCACAAAAAAACCCTTTTTTAGTATAGACATAGCCTCAGCTGCCAGTGTAAACAAAGCCTTAAGCACTGTACACAAAATACGAAGGGGAGATTTCCCCATTTCAGCTCACAATGGACTTTTGTTGACTTTTCTGATTCACTGAAAATGGAAAAGAAAAGAGGCAACTGGTGGAGGGGATCAGAGGAAGCCACTGCCCAAGTGACTCCCTACCCCAGCCCAGGGAAGGGCCAGGACAACCCCCTCTGCCCAAACCCCTCTTCCTACCCCCGCCCTACCCTCTCCCCATCACTCTCTCTCCACCTCTCCCTGCCCTTTCTCCACCCAACCCCACCTCTTCCCTCTCCCTGGAGCAATGAGGCCCAGGGGACTAGCAGGGCTGAGGGATGATGCTAGTAGCAGGGATCTGCCTCCCTGTCCCACACTCACTGGCAGTGGCAGGGCAAGTAGAGCAATACGACCCCAGCTTGCTTTGTTTCCCCAGACCCATCACATGGGATGGAAAGTAGGTTGAGAATGGGTTGAGCTGTCACTCTGCCTTCTCTACCCAATGCCTGTGACAGAAGTTAGTCACAGCAGTTAACACTATTAGACATGCTCAGATGTTGTGGTGATGAGGGCTGTGTACAAATCTAAATAGAACACATGTGTCAGAGTCTCTGAGCCAGCATGCCAGGGGATATAATCTGAGTAGAAACAGAACTTACTCAGATTACTTCCACACACACACCCAATATCAGGGCTGTCCTTAGGGGTTCCCCGCCCCTTGACTGTAAAGGATTATAGCATGTGTGAGGGACAGGAGGAATGCTAGCCAGCACCTGGTGACTAAGGGGTTAAACTCACATAGCTAGAAAGGGTGTTGGCAGGGAGCCAGAAGAACTAATGGGGATACGGTGCTGAAATTTGAATTGCATAAGATACCTCACCTGCTTTCTTTGTGGGGAAGTTAAGCCAGGAGTTGACACACACAAAATTATTTAAACCCAGGAAGGATTGCCATGCCTCCAAGGAATTTGGGGCATGGAAGTAAACTGAACCAGGAAGAGATAGTGAGTAAATAAAGGGAAACGTGTATTTAGTCACGATTAGGGTATTTTTCTTTATTTTTGTGGTTTGGTTTGAACTGCTCTGTGTGAATCTATGCCTCTCCTTCCCCATTCACAATCTAAGGCTACATCTAGACTGCAGGCTTCTTTTGGAAGAAGCTTTTCTGGAAGAGATCTTCCAAAAAAACTTCTTCCAAAAGAAAGCATCTACTCTGCCAAAGCACTTGAAAAAAGCGATCTGCTTTTTCAAAAGATAGCATCCACACTGAATGGACACTATCTTGCATTTAAACTGTGATTACTATGGACGGAGTGGCCATCAGGGCACCTGTACTTTTTCCTCTTTCCTCTTCTTTTGAAAGAACTCCCTCTTCCCCGTCCACACACACCTTTTTCCGAAAGAGCTCTTCCTCGTAGAAAGAGGTTTACCAATGTCAGAAAAACCCCTCTGTTTTCAATTTTTTTCTGAAAGAACATGATTGCAGTGTGAATGTAAGTGGAGTGTTCGGAAAAATGGCCGTTTTTCAAAAAAAAACCCTGTAGTGTAGACATAACTTAAGAGTTGTTCCCAGAGATTTTATCTGTGTTTTAATTTGTTTTACTTAGTTGCTCTGTAACACCTAACAAGTATGTTTTATCAAGTATATCTTTTGTTTTGTTAATAAATATCACTTTAAGGTGATGATTTGATTTTTGTGTTTTGGAAAGTAACAGGGGGGCTGTGTGTATTTGCCTGCCTGAGGCTGGGTGGTTAGCTACCAGAGACAGCAGCTTGTTTCTCTATTTTCTTTTTTTCAAGCTCTTTGGGTCAAAAGAATTTGGGGTACCCCTGGGGGAGGAATTCAAGTGTCCTCTCCTCCCCCCATTTTTTTAGGGTAAATCACTTAATGGTGGCTCTTTCATTTTTTCTCAGGGCCATGACAGACCCCACCACTTCCTCTGAGCCTCCCACAGCTGCCAGCACTCCTACAGCATCCTCGGCTGCTCTTGGCCAGGGACACGCAAGTGAGCACCAGCCTGGACTGGTGCAAAGATCCTGGATCTCATTGAGGTCTAGGGCAAGAAGACCAACCTCCAGGATCTCCGCATCAGAAGGCACAATGCTCATGTTTATGGGCAGATAGCCTGGCCAAGAAGGGACATACATAGGAGCTCCAGCAAGCCTACAATAAGGCCAGAGAGCAGAGTGGGAGCTCTGGGGTGGCACTGCACACGTGTCAGTACTACAAACAGTTCAATCCCATCCTGGGAGAATGGCCAGTTATCTCCCTCCCAGTCATTATTGAGTCCAGCCAGGACATGCCCAGTGTCAGCCGCAACAAGGGTGGGGTTGTGGAGGATGACGATGAGGGGGAGGAGGTGGAGCAGGCCATCCAGGCAATCATGCCGACCAGTTAGGAGCTGCTCCTAACCCTTGAGCTGGTCCTCCTTCCCAAGATGTTTCCCAGGTGTCAGATGAACCTGGGGAAGGCACTTCAGGTGAATTCTATAACTTTCCCTATCTACATGTGGGGGCACAGGGTGGGCTGCAATGGGCTGTACGCTCCTCACTCAGCCGACTTGGCCCAGAGGTTGTACAACAGCCTGTGCACCTGAAGCACCAGTCTGGAGCACTCAGGTCCATGATGGTCTCACTCAGGAACTCCTCAGTCCTTCTCACAAGGACTGCTTTGTGGGGAGGTCTACCTTACTCCCGACTCTGTGGTGGGACACCTTCCCACGCCAAGCCACCACTGCAAAAATCATGGAACTACATGGTACAAACTCATGCCCTCACTTGTGCAGGATCTGCTTCTGGTCAAGTGTGGCAATGAGGAGGAGACTGACCCCCTGCATGGGAACCTGCCAGGGGAAAGAGAGGAGGGGACCCCAGTAGCACTCTCTCCAGCAAGCAGCCCCTGCTGCTCACACACAACTCCCGCAACACTCCCCTTCTCTCCTCCAGCATGCACACGTGCACACAGAAGTTCTTTCTCTCCAGGATGCCACCTGTGCCAGACCCAGCATGTCCGGGACACAGAAGAAGGCCAAGCGACCCCCTTCCCCTGCAGACTCCTGGCTTGGCTGGCACCTTCCCATTCCTGCTTGTCCCCAGGCAGTGGGTGTAGCCTAGAATGTCCATGCCCTTGCAGGAAAGTGCCCGCTGTCTAGGTAACATATCGCCTTGCTTGAAGCACATTGTCATCATCTGAACTGAGACCTTCAGTGTAGGCTCAGAGTTTAGGGCTAGGCTTCATCCACAGTGTCTCCTGGGGTGACTGCCCTTGTAACTTTTCTTCACAGCTGGGCCAGCTGCGAGCTTGGTGCATCTCCCACCTCCCATGCTATCTATCCAACTCAGCGGGATCCACTGGAGGAAACACACCCAGGAAGACCTGCTATGGGAGCAGATGACTTGCCTCCAGTCCCTCATCCAGCGGCTTGATGATGAATGCCAGAAGTGGGCCACAGGAGTGAGGATGCCGGGCTGACTGGGAGCAGCAGAAGGTCACCTGGGACCAGCCATCGAGCCAGCATGAGGCCATGTGCTCCTCCCTCACCTCAGTGATGGAGCACATGGCCTTGTGCATGGAGTGGGCCACCAGCCACCTCCCCGCCCCTGTGCCTGCCCCCATTGGCTTCTCCACTTAACCCTCCAGGGGCCACCAGGGCCCCCAAACATGGGACAGTGGGGCCTTAAGAGCAGCCAAAGCCTCACAAGCTGACCAAGGTAGGCACCAGTCCCAATCCCAGCCCCATGTCTGAGCACCTCTCCCCTCTCCTCCTTCTCCCGCACTCCAGGTTCTTTCCCCAGTTCCTCCCCTGTTTTATATCCTCCAAATAAAGAGACTTGTTTGTTTGTTAAAAAAAAAAAGACTTTTTTATTTGCTCTGCAGGGGAAGGGGGAAGGTGGGAAGGTATTGCAGGGGAAGGATGGGGTGGGGGAGAAAAGGCACATATGGACAATGCAGGGACCCCTTGTGTAGAGGCCCATGGCTGAAACTCCCTCAAGGTGGCCTTGGCTGAAACTCCCTCAAGGCCTCCTGGATGAGCACTGCTCCCTGATGTGCTCGTCGAATTGCACTGGTGTCTGTCTGCCCATAAGCCCAGCTAGCTGTACAGCCTCTACCCCTCACCCTGGCAGGAAAGTTCTCCCCCTTGCTCTCGCAAAGGTTGTGGAGTAAACAGCAAGCTGCCATCACGAAGGGGATGTATCTGTCACTGAGGTCCAGGCAGGTGAGGAGACTCCTGAAACTCCCCTTCAACTGGACAAATGCACACTCCACGACCATGCAGCACCCCTTCAGCCTGGCGTTGAAGTTCTCCTTGAAGTGGGATCCAGGCTGCACATGTAGGGTTTCATCAACCAGAGGAGCAAGAGGTAATCCTTGTTGCCCAGGATGCACTTGGGCATGTCTATGCCCCCACCCCAATAGTGCGGACGTGGAAAAAAGTGTTGGCATGCATCTTCTGGAACAGGCAGGAAAGCCTGTTCCCTCTTCCTCTTTATATTGTCTGAGGCATTGTGGTCAGGTGCCAGGTTGGGGATGTAGGTGCAATCTATGCCCCCCAGGCAGTTGGGGAAGCCCATGGTGGCAAAACCATCAACGAAGGTGTTGAGGTTGCCCAGATTGATGACCCCCTGTAGCAGCATGTTTGTTGATGGCCTTGACTACCTGCAGAAGCACAGCCCTGACTGTGGATTTCCCTACACCGAACTGGTTCCCAATGGAACAGTAGCTGTCCGGCGTGGTGAGCTTCCACAGGGTGAGGACAATGTGCTTCTGCAGGGGGTTGGCAGGTTGCAGTCAGGTGTCCTGTCACCTGAGGGCAGGTGCGAGCCAGTCACAGAGCTCCAGGAAGGTGGCCTTCTGCATGCAGAAGTTCTGTAGCCACTGCTGGTCATCCCATCGCTGCAGGATGATGCGGTCCCACCAGTCAGAACTGGTATCCCTCTGCCAGAAGTGGCATTTGACGGTGTCCAGTAAGTTTATGGGCATTTGCAACAGCAGGAATGTCAGGAACTGAGCGAAGAGATCCTCCAGTTCGGGCTGATAGTCGTCTTGCTGGAGCAGCATGTGGGCAGTCTGAATGAACTGCACCATGAGGCACAACACAAGGCCCATGAGCCAGTCACCGCTTTGCAGCAGCTCCAGCTCCATGATGTCAGCACTATGGTGTCCGCAAGGGCAACCAGAGCACACTGCATCCATGAGAGATGGTAAGCAGTGGAGGAGTGACATGTGAGGCGTGGCCATAGAGAAGAGACCTGAAAGCACATGTCTCGGCTTGCCTGACGAAGCAGTCACAGGAAGTGTGTGCTCTGCTGGGGCCCTCCCCAAGTGCTTCTGGGGGCTCTAAATCTGAGGCAAGCTCCAATCAGTGTGGACACGCTATTTTGAAATAATTCTGAGCTATTTTGATGCTCCCCTGTGGTGCGAGGCGCTATTTTGATTGTGTTATTTTGGGAGTTGTTATTTTGATTTTACTTATTTCAAAATTATTTCCTCATGCCCAAAATGAACTACATCTAGCAGGGGACAGGAAAAGCACCTCTATTTTATAATAACATTAGGAACAAGAGGAAAAGTGAAAGTGCAACACATTTGCAAATTTGACACCTGGAATGGCTATCTCATTACAATAGGTAATTTCCTCTTCAGGCACTCTCACCTTCTCTTTACTGTTGAAAGTGAGCCACATCCACTCTGATTTAATTAGCCCTGATGTTATACTCCCATCTTCGTATCCCTGCCTTGTTTCTTTTCTTTTCTCTTCAAGCCTCTGAGGAAGTAAGTTGTATCTCACAAAACCTTATGCCCTAATAAATTTGTTAGTCTTTAAAGTGCCACCGGACTCCTTGTTGTTTTTTCTGAAAGAGACTAACACGGCTACATCTCTGAAACCTGTGGGTGCAACATTCTTTAGTAGAGAAGATGTGCTAATAATGGATGACATGAAGAAGGCTGAGGTGTTCACTAAGCAGTCTTGCAGCAGTCTTCATTAAAAAAGTGGTTTGTGACCAGATGCTTAACATAAAAAACATCCACAAGGGGGAAAAAACCCACATACCAGAATGGGAAAAGGAACAAAATAAAGACTATTTAGATATGTAAGATGTATTCAAGTCAGCAGGGTCTGATGAAATTTGTCTTAGGGCACTTAAGGAAATTGCTTTAGCTATCTCAGAAAGATTAGCAATTATATGTGAGAAATCCTGGAGGCTGGATGACCTCCCAAAGAGAAGGAGAAGGACAAACATAGTACCTTCTTTAAGAACAGGAACAAAGCAGATCTGGGGAACTGTCAGGAGCTACTGGCACAAACATAGTAACTAAAGCCTTGCTCTTATCATTACTATATATGTAAAGAGCCCTGAAGACCTTAGAAATGCTGCAGCAGGTCAGGTGAGGAATTCCATTGCTGCACACTTTAAGATGCATGCAGGAGAGAAACTTCACTTTCACTGGTTTCCTACTGTCAGCAGGAAAAAAGCTGTCCTCTTGCATGCCTTCGGACAAGGGCATGGGGCAGACATCAGCCATGTTGCGCTCCGAAGTTCCAGCAAAACCGAAACTTTTGCACAGTTTGGCTCTACAAGTTCCAGGCACCTTAATTTCTCCATTGAAAGTGGTGATAACCAAAATGTACATCATCACTGTTTTGATGCATAAAATGTTAAATTATTTGACAGATGCTGATATCTAACTGTAATCATCCCCAGCATAATTAAAATTACTTGGTTATTTTTTTTAATTTAAGCTAGGTTCTATATGCCTTTATTTAGCTCCAAGTCTGTCTAAAAGATCAAGTGCTGAAACAAAACCCTTTGAAAATTACAGGGGCCTGAAAAAAATTAGGCACTGGGCCTAAAATTTTATGTAGAAAGAGACCCAGGTGGGTGAGTTAAAATCTTTCATTGTACCAACTTCTGCCGGTGAGAGAGCCAAACTTTCGAGCTTACAAAGAGCTCTTTTTCAGGTCTGGGACATGTGCTCAGTGTAACTGCTAAATGCACAGTGCAATGGACTGTTTTGCATGAAGAGCTCACACATTTTAAGGAGCCTATTCAAGGCGATGACAAGTATGTTTCCCAGACCAGGAGGAGAATCCTGTGTAAGCTCAAAAGCTTGTCTCTCTCTCCAAAACAAATTGACCCAATAAGAGATATCAGTCCACCCACCTTGTGTCTATAATATCCTGGAACCAGCTCATCTACAACACTGTGTATTAATAAGAGTAATTTTTAACTCCTTTGGATTCTTGAAGTAGTGAGACATTTTCTCAGAACATTGCAGAAAAATGTGGGCTACATCCTCAACTGGTGTAAATCAGCATTGCTCTATTGGCTTGACACTGATTTACACCACTCAGAATAAATGGTGTAATTTTGGTTACGGTTAAGATTTGTTTTTATGCTTTACAAAAGGTTTAAATAAGCTTTTAACTGGAAAAACTGAACCAAGTTTAATCATGAAGTACTTGTCAGTTCGTCCATAATTAACATATTCACCAAATATTTCAGGACTGGCTTCTCAGCATTTTGAATTTTCTAAGTACAAAAGAAGGAGATGCAACAGATAACTGGATGCCAATTATAGTAAATTGCAATTAAGATTATTGGAAGATGAAGACCCTCAGGGAACTACAGTCCCACTTAACTGTAAATCTGATAATCAGATAATTCAACCTTCTTCTAAAGAAATGAATCATCTTAGACTATAAAAATTAATGTAAAAGAAAAGTTACTTGTTCAAGGAAATAGGCTATTGAAACAACACATACAAAATCTTTCAAACATCAGGTCTTTTCTCTTCAAAGAAGCAAAAATTAATCTCTGACCCCCATAGCCATTCTTCAGGCCCACTATTCCCTCACTATCCTCTCCCTGAAAAATATCACGACACCCAAACCTTTCAAAATGTTCTATGAAGGCATCTTTGTGTCTGAATGGAATCCCTTTGACATCAGTGGTCTATCGAGGCAGATCATTTGCAGGATCAGGGACATAGCAACTATGTCATCTCTATTTCCTTGGTAAATGGCAAAAGTCATGAAACACACAATATGAACAGCTAGAAGTTCTAAGGACCAAATCCTTTTTGGTCTCATACACCGGATTATCTTACTGACAGCAGGAAAACAACATTTGGCCTAAAGCAGGGTTAGTCAATAGGCAGCCCACAGTCCAAATCTAGACTGCCAGGGGCTTTTCAGTGAACCATGGTGTGTGCGGGGGGACTTGGTGCTGCAGCCCCTCATGGTGTCTGGATGCTGTGTGCATTTGTTATTGGAAATACTTTAATCATGAAACATACAGAGTTCATGCGTACTGTTATTTTCTTCCAAACTCTGATACTTATGTTAAACCACAAAAGACTAAAGAGTTCTGAGTATATTTATGTAAATATGTGCCTACAATAATTTTATTTCACAAAACGTACTAAAAACTTAGAATAGTTGTCTGACATTGTTTTGATTCTAATGCTGTTTTCCTATTTCTCCCATTAGTATGACTCCACATTAAATCTAGAGCAGAAGAGGGCAATAATTTTTGAAGGGTCACTTCAAAACTTATTGAAGTGATTGCAGGCTGCCCTGGAAGGGGCAGGGTCTCAGACAGAAGGGGCAGAGCCTCAGGCGGAAGGGGCAGGCCTTTAAATAGCAGGAGTTGAAAGGACTTGTGCCTCCCCTGTGGCTCCCAGGCATCATGTTAACAGAGGACAGGTGCTGCAAGCCATTTCAATTGCTGCTATTTAAATGGCTCACTGCTCCTGGCCTCGCTGCTAGCGTGTTGCCTGGGAGCCTGAGACATGTGAGCCCTTTCAACTGCTTCTATTTAAAGGGCTTGTGCCTTATCCCTGGCTTCTAAGCAACGGGCTAGCATGGGGCTGGGGAGCCCTTTCAATTGTTTCTATTTAAAGGGCTTGCAGCTGCTTGACGGCTGCCAAGCAACACAGCCACCTGGCAAGTGCCAGCCCTTTAAACAGAAACAGTTAAAAGGGCTCGCAGATCCAGGCACTGCTAGCACATTGCCAGGGAGCCAGGACTTGCGAGCCCTTTTAACTGCTTCTATTTAAAGGGCTCGCACCTTCCCCGCACATCTCTGACTCCCAGGTAATGTGCTGGGGAGGGCCTGGAACAGCCGTGTGGGCCGGATCCAGCCCACTGAGAGGCTTTTGCCCACCCCAGGTCTTTAGAGGCAAATAGTGTCCCATAAAGCCTACTGAGACAGGTAGTACAGTCAAGGGTTTTCTAATAACTGTATTCTAAGGTGTAAAGTTTTCTAATTCCAAGCCTAAAATTGCCAGGACTTAGGATGCATTATCTCTCCCTATAACGCAGTCCACAGATGGTTTCAGTGGAAGAGGGAAAGCCATCCTTTCCCATTGTTATGTATGATTGGATGGAGGTAGGCAGTTTCCTGGCCTTCTCAAAAGATATTGTAGAACTGAAGAGTTGGGGTGGGGACAACCATTTTGTTCAGCAGCTTATACAAGCTTCAAAAATGGGGAAAACACAGCTAGCCAGAACAACACAAGATGGCAGCCAGAGAAGAAAAGTCAGGTGGAGGAGCAATGATCAGGGTCCCAGTACTAGAGAAGTTGGACCCAGGTGGTGAGAAAGAACATGATGTTCCTTTGACCATTTTTGTAACTCAAACATCCAAGCAAATTTGAAGTGGCACATTCTGCCTACAGGATTGGCGTGACTCTAGCACAGAGGTTATTTCAAAGAACTTGTCACTTGCAGGCTTCTCAAAAAGGATAACTTGCAACTCACTAAAACAAAAGACAGAACTATGTAGCACTTTAAGGACTAACAAGACCCACTTCCTCGGATCAATTTGTGGAAGAAAATTGGCACGACCATATATACCAAAGTGATACAATCAAAAAAAGTGAACACACATAAAATTGACAAATCAAATTTTAGAACAGAGTGGGGGTGAGGGGGGAAGGTTAGTGTCTGTGAGGTAATGACATTAGGGGTGATAATTGGGGAAGCTATCTTTGTAATGGGTGAGATAATTAGCATCTTTGTTGAGACCCATACATAAAGTGTCAAATTTAAGCATGAATGACAATTCTGAAGCTTCTCTTTGAAGTCTGGAGTTAAAATCTCTCTGAAGCAATATGCATATTTTAAGGTCATTGAGAGAATGGTCAGTCTGGCTGAAATGGCAAGCAACAGCTTTCTCTCTGTGAGAGAGCCTGATGTCTGTTTTATGTGCATTGATTCTTTGGCGAAGTGTCTGAGAAGTTTGTCCAATGTACATAGCAGACGGACACTTTAGGCACATGATGGCATAAATTATATTTCTGGATGAACAGGAATATGTGTTCTTGATCTTGTAATAGGCATGGTAGAGTCCAATAATGGTGTCAGCAGAGTAAATATGTGGACAAAGCTGGCACTGGGGTTTGTTGCAAGGGAAAGTTCCAGGGTTGGTATTAGAGTGGTACGTCCTGTAGTTGTAGGTAAGAATCATTCTGAGGTTAGGTGGTTGTCTATAGGAGACTATGGGTCTCCCAGAGCCTCTCGGAGGGTAGTATCCTGTTCCAGTATAGGTTGTAGTTTATTGATAATGCGTTGGACGGGTTTAAGTTGGGGGCTATAGGTGATGACAAGTGGTGTTCTATTGTTGGTTTTCTTGGGTCTGTCTTGAAGTAGATGCTTTCTGGGTCTGGCTCTTTCAATTTGTTTTTTTATTTCTCCAGGTGGGTAATTGAGGTTTATAAATGCTTGGTAGAGATCCTGAAGTTTCTGGTCTCTGTCAGTGGGATTAGAGCAGATGTGATTGTATCTAAGGGCTTGGCTATAGACGATGGATCGTATGGTCTGACTATGGGCAAGTCCTTGGATGTCTTTACTCTGACATCAATAGAACTTTATAACTCCGTATAATAGCTTTCATTTAACAAAAAAACATAAGAACAGCCATAGTGGGTCAGACCGAAGGTCCATCTAGCCCAGTATCTTGTCTTCTGACAGTAGCCAATGACAGGTGCCTCAGAGAGAACCAACAGACCAGGTAATCACCAAGTGATCCATCCCCTGTTGCCCAGTCACAGTTTCTGACAAACAGAGGCATGGGACACCATTCCTACCCTTCTGACTAATAGCCATTGATGGACCTATCCTCCATGTATTTATCTAGTTCTTTTTGAATTCTTTAAAAATCCTGGTCTTCATAACAGCCTCCGGTAATTTGTTCCACAAGTTGACTGCATGTTGTGTGGAAAAAATACTTCCTTTGTTTGTTTTAAATCTGCTACCTATTAATTTCATTTGGTGATCCCTAGTACTTGTATTATGTGAACAAGTAAATTATGTTTGTTTATTTACCTTCTCAACACCAGTCATAGTTTTATAGACTCCTATCATATCCCTCCTTAAAGATGAAAAGTCCCAATATTCTTATTCTCTCCTCATGTGACAGCTGTTCCAAATCCTTAATCATTTTTGTTGCCGTTTTCTGAACTTTTTCCAATGCCAATATATCTTTTTTGAGATGAGATGACCACATCTGCATGCAGTATTCAAGATGTGGGCATCCAAAGGAATGAAGCGAGACCACAGCTAAAAATTCCAACAAACTTTCACAACTCTCACACAGCAGCACCTGCTTCTCCTCAAGCTGACAGCACTTTGTTTCAGTTCCCATTACCCAATATTCCTCCCAAACCATGCCCATGAGCAATCCAACTAATGAGACAGGGCAAGCCAGTTACTCTATTGATGATTATTAAAATATTTTTGTAAAGCTGAGGATTAAAATAGATGAAAATTCTTAAAATTTGAAATGGGATCTCCTTTACCTCCTTCCTCCAACTCTGTTCTACATCCCTAGCTATCATGCAAAAGACAAGTTGAACTTCCTTTTGAATTTTTTCAAGTGTCTGTAAAAATACAAGTATCAGAGGGGTATCCGTGTTAGTCTGAATCTGCATAAACAATGAGCAGTCCTGTGGCACCTTATAGACTAACGGATTTATTGGAGCATAAGCTTTTGTGGGCAAAGACCCACTGCATCTGACGAAGTGGGTCTTTGCCCATGAAAGTTTATGCTCCAATAAATCTGTTAGTCAAGGTGCCACAGGACTTCTCATTGTTTATGTAAAAATACAGCATCTTTATACTCCATAGATTTCCCCACTCTGAATATAGTATATATACCAGCTTACTTTGGAGCTAGAAGCAAGTTTTTACTCTATTTTACTTCAATTAGCTGTGCAGAATAGTCCAGCTGTGGGAGAATTAGTTGGATTCTGTTCTGACTCCTGCATCATTAGCATATTATCTGCATTCTAACTGGAGAGAGAAATTCTGCCCTTCAATCCCCATTGATGACACTAGAGTGGCAGGAACTATGGAAGCAAATGGAATGAATGGACAGATTAGCCTGTATAACCCCATTACTAGGAAACAGAGTAGAATCTAGCTCACTCTCTCATGCAGAACTGTTTATTAAATTCTAACAGCAAAAGTTTTATTTTTAATTATGAATAAACCAGAAGGAACCTAACCGAATTTCAGAACACAGACCATTTATAGGTTTAGCAGTTATCAAAATATTAGTTTTTGTAAGTCATCATTGAGAAGTAGCACTTTTTTCAGAGGTATCACTGTTCCATAAGTTGTTTGGCACGGTGGGGAGTTGAAAGAGCTGGAAATGAGTAGTTACTGTTAATCACCAGCCATTAAAAATGTATGTGCATGTGAGTATATAGATGCATATTCCAGTGTACTTTGATCTTTGCAACACCTCACCCAGGAAATTGAAATCTTCAGGTTACCCCTACATTTGGTTTTTGGTGAGCCACAATCAGAGTGTCATAACACATCATTGATGCTAACTGGCAACTCAGAGAGGCACCTTACGAGCTTGTTCTTTATAGCAAAACCATATAATCAAGGTTCATCTTAAGATTATCCCTTCCAGAAGAAGGTGTATTCTCACCTGTCCTTCATCAGCTATTCTAGTTTCGGACAAAGCAGCAATATCGATGTTAAACCAACGCAATTCACGAGCAATGATAGCTTTGCGTTGCTCTGGTTGGTCACTGTCTGAGTTGTCCATCAGGGTATGTATTTTTCCAGGTTCCAAAGTTGAAAATTTTCTGACATTTTCAACCTCTGGGGTCGTGATCCTGCTAGATGCGTCTATCCAGTCAAAAGGAAATGAGGCAAAACTATTTTTAGGGTTCTTTTTCTAGCCCCCTCTCCCTATGTGGGGTGAACAGAGTGGGTCCTAAAGAGGACTGCTCAGTCATGGGTGCAGTTGCCAAGATGCTCGACCTGCTTCAGTCCTCGAGCAAGATGACAATGACACACCCACCCCCTCTCCATGGATCATTGCCTCTCCATGAATCATCACCTTGAGAGGCTTGTGTGTTCCAATGACCCTCAAGAGCAATGCTGCCTGGAGTCATGTACTCCCTTAGGGTCACCCATGGCAGAATGGTCAAGGGTGAGATTCCAGACAAAGTGTGATCCAAGAAGTCCTCAAGAGCAGAGCAGACAGAGGATAACTGCACAATGGAGGTGAAGCTGTTGTGTCATGTTACAATGGCTGTAAGGCAGTTAAAGGCTGGAGCATACAGAGGATCTCCAATTGTCGTAGTGTCCATGCCATTGGTTTCAAGCCCTCTGTCTGTCAAGGACAGTCTGGTGACTGTTGTGCACCAGTCTTCCCACTTTAAAAGAAGTCCCACACTGGCATCTTCCAGTTTTGGGGAAAACAACACCTGTACAAGTCAAAAGTCTGGTGGTGATCAGTAAGTGGCGATGGGATCAGGACAGTGAGATCCTGAAGTTCCTAGTCACGGAGCTGTCAATATCCTCCTTCTGACAGCCAGTGAGAAGATATCTGTTTCCTGTGGCTAGAGGGAAAAGTTTTGAAGCCAAATAAATCTCATTCTGCTTATTCTGAGAGCCAACAACATAAAATTATTTAAACTCTATCTTATTATTAACACTTTTAAAAATATTTTTGCTTCTTGAAAGAAGAAATTGACCCTTTTTGTTTAAAAACATTTTATGGGCCTATCCATTCAATTAGTATATGTCCCAAACTCCCCAGGTAACTTTTCCATTATATATTTTTTCTTTTTAATAAAACTCATGAACTAGGTCCATCTTGGGAGTTAACATTTCTGCCTGCCCTCATGCTGCTGATATATTACAATAATACACTATAGACGTTACCAGCTCAGTTAAAATAGTATTGGAATGAAATATAACAGCAAAGGCTAGCTGGCTAGCAAGAGATCACTTGTTTCTGAGGTTTCATTTTTAAAAAGTTATAGGCTGCATGGATTTTTTTTAAATAAACCCAACATTGGAAAATAGAGAACCTGAAATAGATAAGTTAAAAAGCAGTGTAAGTTTTCCCAATACCAATAAATGTAATTTTTAAGAAATAAAAATTATCTTCCCTTTAAACAACATAAATGAAAGATGAAATTTAATGTTGATAATTGTAAAGTAATGCATATTGGAAAAAATAATCCCAACTATATATACAATATGATGGGGACTAATTTGGCTACAACTACTCAAGAGAGAGATCTTGGAGTCATTGTGGATAGTGCTCTGAAAACTTCCACTCAGTGTGCAGTGGCAGTCAAAAAAACTAATAGAATGTTAGGAATCATTTAAAAAGGGATAGAGAATAAGACAGAAAATATCTTCTTGTCTCTATATAAAACCATGGTACGCCCACATCTTGAATATTGCATACAGATGTGGTCGGTCACCTCATCTCAAAAAAAGATATATTGGCATTGGAAAAGGTTCAGAAAAGGGCAACAAAAATGATTAGGGGTTTGTAATGGGTCCCATATGAAGAGAGATTAAAAGGACTGGGACTTTTCAATTTAGAAAAGAGATTAAGGAGCGATATGATAGAGGTCTATAACATGATGACTGGTGTGGAAAAAGTGAATAAGGAAATGATATTTACTTATTCCCACAATATAAGAACTAGGGGTCACCAAATGAAATTAATAAGCAACAGGTTTAAAACAAACAAAAAGGAAGTTTTTCTTCACTCAGTGCACAGTCAACCTGTGGAACTCCTTGCCAGAGGATGTGGTGAAGGCTAGGACTTTAACAGGGTTCAAAAAAGAGCTAGATAGATTCATGGAGGTTAGGTCCCTCAATGGCTATTAGCCAGGATGGGTAGGAATGGTGTCCCTAGCTTCTGTTTGTCTGGAAATGAGTGACAGGGGAGAAATCATGTGAGGATTACCTGTTGTGTTCCCTCCCTCTGGGGCATCTGGTATTGGCCACTGTTGGAAGACAGGATACTGGGCTAGATGGACCATTGGTCTGACCCAATATAGCTGTTCTTATGTTCTTATGATATTAGTGACTGAGAGAATCATAGAATAATGTGTAATTAACCATTAGAACAAGTTATTAAGGAATACTGTGGATACCACAGCACTTGAAATCCTCAGATCTGAACTGGATGACTTTCTCAGGCCATGTCTAAAGTATCACTTATACTGGTAAAACTTTTGCCACACAGGGGTGTGAAAGACATAAATTGTGCCAGAATAAATGCTGGTGTGCACAGCCCTATGTTCGCAAGAGATACTCTATCAGCAATATAACGAGACGCGCTAGCTGATCTGGTTTTATGATGTCAATAGCAGAGCTCTCGCCTGTCTGCATAACGTATCTTCATGAACTCTCTGACAGCAGCTCAGCTGTATCACTGCAGCTGTAAGCTTGTAAGTTTAGACACAGCCTAAAAGATATCCTGTAGCACAACCAGAAGTTAGTTGGTATAGTGCAGGAATTACTAGGTGCAGTTTTAAGGTCTGTTCTGTACAGGAAGTTGGATTAGTTGATCAGACCTTTGTGACCTTTAAAATGTATGAATCTCTGAATAGAGCTCACTAAATAAAGATATAGTGTGGGCAGAGTTTCTGAAAGTTTAATCACAAACCTCTTCTGGTAATGAACATCAATCCTTACCTGCAGGAGCTCTGATATTCTTGTCCCTGATATCATCAAGTCCATTATGCTTGGTCATGACATGGTTATGGATTTGTATATAGGAATTCAAGTGAGATTGCCAGTGTCACACAAATATCAAAAAATGCCTCAGTTCTAATATGGATATAGCGCACTCATCTTGGTTTTGACCTAAAAAGGAATTAAAGGCAGAAGTCTGAAGATGAAAAAAAAATGTGTATTAACTGCATTGCCCATCTTTTCCCAAACTTTTTCTATTTAATGCCCACTACTAGTCTGGCATGAGTCATTTCTGAGAAATCTCAATTTTAAGCATCAAGAAAACTAATGTAGATGAAGGTTTTATACTTAAATCTAGGTGCAGTGGTTGATGCAACAGTAAGTCATGGAGGAATAAAGACTCCTTCTGAGTAAGAGACCTTAAGGGACTTTTATAGGAGGGGCACAAGAAGGGGTATTGTGTTAATGGGAAGAAATGGACTTTGTGAAAGAGATGATTGGGGATCCTGAGGAAGGAAGATCAAGGGCTATGTCTACACTCACGGCTTCTTGCGCGAGAAATATGCAAATGAGGCTGAGCGTGGAATATCTCCGAGCCTCATTTGCATACCTAATGAGCCACCATTTTTGCAGAAGAGGCTCTTGCGCCAGAAGAAGCTATCTACACTGCCCCTTCTTGCAGAAAAATCCTCTTGCGCAATGCCGTTATTCCTGAAAATAATCGGTGTAGTGGCATTGCGCAAGAGGATTTTTCTTGCGCAAGAAGGGGCAGTGTAGATAGCTTCTTCTGGCGCAAGAGCCTCTTCTGCAAAAATGGTGGCTCATTAGGTATGCAAATGAGGCTTGGCGATATTCCACGCTTAGCCTCATTTGCATATTTCTCGCGCAAGAAGCCGCGGAGTGTAGATATAGCTAAGGAGTCTTGCAGATAAACTGGTAATAAGATTTTCTATGAGAGATAGAGTATCTATCTTTGGTTGATCTGAGTCTAATTTAATATTAATCCATTCTTGACCCAACATAGGAGGGAAAACCAACTGAATTTTTAACTAAATTGTCAGTACATTTATTTGAATGAGGCCAGAGAGGTTTTGGTTGTGCAATTGTAACTGATTGGGAGATTGTATGGACTAAATCATTGAACAGTCTATCAAAAGATTAGATTTGAATATAATTATAGTGGTGGTAGCCACTCCATAGTTAAGATTGAATGCAGCTTTGATATAAGCCCAGTTTTCTGTACCCTGGTAATTTCCATCAAAAGAAAGGAATTTCCTTGAAATTTTACAAGTCGTATCTCATCCCAAGATAGAAATTTTTGCAAAGTTCGGGGTGGGGGGAGGGAATCTGAAAAGGAACTGTGGTGCTTAAAAAAATGTCTTAGGTAAATCTTTTAATATTTTTGCTATATCCAAATTGGCTGTGGAAGACAGCATTTTAAATAACTAAGATTTTTTTTTGAGTGGGAGGGAATTTCTTTAGTAAGCTTGAATTCAATTAACAGCAAAGAATATAATCCAACATGACCTTCTCTGCTATCCTGGACTCTCATTCGAAAATGGTTCACAAATTTGTCATTTGTCTAAAAATTGGATTAGAAGGCTCACAGGTTCAGAAATGGGACAGAGAGTCATTTAATTCAGGACATTAGTCCAAATCCTGCCTGTAAGAGGCCAAGAGTCATTGTCATCCCTTGGCTATAAGTTAAATTAGTCGATAGCCTCCGTCCAGTTGTGAACATACCTGACATTTGCTGGCAATTCCAAAAGAAAGGCTAAAGACTGAATTGATTAAGCTACTGTCATGTCCTTGGCGTCAATCTCTTCAAAATAGGGTGGACAGAGACACACTGGCAATGTGGGGAAGTCCACAGAATAGTTACAACATAAAATATTTCACTTCCCCAACCTGTAAATCTGATTCCTTTAGACACAGCACTAAGTTCACCTGGAAAGACAAAAACTGGGCTTCAAAATAAATATACTGTTTGAAAGAAAAGATGGGTTGTTACTACTCTGTAGCCACAAAATGTTAACCCCTTACTACTGGATTTTCTTAATCTAGAAAGTTATCTTGTAGGGATAAACATACCTCTGTTAACCAGACTCTGGCATCCCATCAGCCACAGAATTATAAACTGGAGCAAAATCAGGCATTTCAGCATTTAATAAATTTAAAGATTCAAATCTCTGCAGCTGATTGTAATACAGTAAATAAAAGGGAGATACCCACCAAAGTTTTGTCTCTATTTTTCAAATTACGTTCATGTAATGACCATATATAAAATTAAGAGAGGGGCACAAATGCCACTTTTCGTAGTTACATCATGGAACTTGTCACAGAATTGATATACTGTGCAGAAAATAATCCAACAAATGTGTTTATTTGAACACAAAATGTCAATTCGGATAAATTCAAGAAACTCCAAAAGCGTGAATTATTGTCCTTTAAATGCTTGAGACTGCTTTTACAGCTCATGCAATCTGTAAAGCTTCTGTAATAAATAGTTTTGCCAAATTCTTATTACAATTTTTCCCTCTCAGCTTAGAAAGAGAGCTTTGCTCAACTAGTTCCCAAGGTTTTGAAAAACAAATCCAGAATTTTCAACAATAAAGACCTTAGACCAGTGGTGGATCCTGGAGCTTATGTGGCTGTGGACTGCTGTCTGGTCAAATGGTGCTGGCTGTCTTCCTTGTTTCCAGTTGTTGAATTATATTAAAAGTATCTAGATATACATTAAATACATCCCCAATTTAACTTTCCATGTAATTGATGGGTGTACTTACCAGAGAGGTTATGTGATCATGACTCAGAGGGGAGATGATCCAAAAGACACACATTAAAATGTGATCTATGCTAGGGAAACACTGGAACAGCCTAGTCTTAGACTAACATCATTGATGTTCTGTGAAAGAGCACTTTAAATATACTGCCTTCGGTATCTTTCACAAAATGAGCAAATTAGTCATTTTTACAAGGTCTTTGGCATAGTTTAATGGGGACAGTGACAAAAGCATTCCCAATGCAATATTCAGTGATAGATGATAAAACAAACCTTTATCTTGTGATTTTAATCTTCTGGCAAGATGGGGTACTATTTTCCCACACAGTAATCTTCCTGTAGGAGCTGTTGACAGTGAGGATGGCAAATAATCGGTACAAAATTAACACTCAAACTGGGGTACATCTACACAGCACCCTAAACTCGAAAAAAGATACGCAACTGGCGCCACGCTAATTGCGTATCTTATTTTGATTGAATTTTGAAATAGGCTATTTCAAAATTTGGCACATCTATACAGAGCCAAATATAATGCACTATTTCAAACTATCCCTTGTGGAACGAGGGTTACCGGGATGTCAAAATAGCACGCCCATTATTTTGAAAAATATTTCAAAATAATGGGGGGCTTGTGAAAATGCAGGGTAGCTATTTCGAGATACCGGAGGTATCCCGAAATAGCCGTGCAGTGCAGACTTACTCTTGGTGTTAGCAAGCACTGTGTTGTTGCGGATACTTTTTTCAGATATCAGACCAAAGTCATGACTGCTTTTAAGATTTTTCTGGAACTCTTTGCGGACCTGATCCAAACCTCAGTGAAACGAATAGAAAGTCTACCATTCTTTGACTTCATATGGGATTGTTTCACTCATCTGGACTTGTAAGAAGAGCAGTACCAGTTCCCTTTTTCTGGCCTAGTTCCATCTGGAACTTCTGCCATAGGTATGGAATAGACTTGATATAAGTACCTAAAGAGAGTTTAAATTCCCCATACTGGTTCAACTGGCAAAGATGTCATTCACTTCCTATCCTAAACTCCATAACTGTGTTACTTGCTCTGTGCTCTTTCATTGGTAAAGGAGTGACCCTGATGCTTACTTTGGTGAGTTTATTTATAATATATGTTGGGGGTCAAAGGTGCTCTACAAAATATATCATTAATAATAGTGCTTGAAGGCAGATCTGGGACTGGGTCCTGAGACATGTTGAGCACTCTGTCCTTCATCCAGCAAAGCACTTAAGCATATGCTTAAAATTAAACAGCAGAGTAACCCTATTAACTTCAATGAGACTATTCAGATGTTTAAAGTTAAGCCCCTGCTTAAGTATTCTGCTGGATCAGAACTAAAATGCTCAGAAATTTGCAAAATCAAGCCCTTTATGCTTAATTTTCTTTCATTTGAGAATGTTTCCATTTTGGTAGATTCTCCACAGACCTGGCAATGTCAGAGCAGCACTCTCATACTGTTAGTTATGGTCTGCAACTGTGTTCTGTCATCCAAAATAAGCTTAAGGGATCCTGTGTCTTCAGGCTGTTATTTTGGCAGGAGTATGGTGCTGTCACACAGGAATCCTTCCTATCACATTCAGAATATTGGGGATGGCCAATTGACCCTCTGATTGGAGTTTAAACATTAGGGATAAACCACCTTTCTTTTCATGCAACAAAAAGGTTATTTCAGCTTCTATGTATGTCTTGCAAGCAGCTTTATAACTATGAGCTAATTTAAACTTCTTATGTTTTGGCTAAGATTAGCTCATGCAGTGACATTTACATTTCATTTGCTTGCTGTAATTTTGCTGTGCAGAATGTTGCAGATAAGAGAAATGGCAGATTATGTAAATAACCATTTATAAAAACAGCAGCTTTTTTTCATTCCATTGTCTTGAACATCCTACCCAAATTGCCTTATGCATGTTTTTCATTCTAAAGATGCACTACTAATAGTGGAGCTACTAATACAGAGGCTTTGCTGTAACAAATATTTCCAAGTTGCCCCCTTATACCAATCAGAAAAGTTATCTTAAAATAAAAGGTTACAGAAATCGAACCATTTGACCAGACTCCAGGTAAATAGTCTTTCCAAATGAAGGACATAAAATACAAAAAAAGCCATCTGCTACATGTGGCAATAGCTTTAAAAAGGTGCAAGAAGCAAAACTACTGGCCAACATAGACCAAAGCAGTCAAAAATTTTGCTTATCAGATCATTTATGTGACTTTTCAATTTAAGGAAGTGAGACCTTGACATGGATAGTCTGTCTGAAGCTTCATAAAAGCCCTAGTCCTAAGATGTGCCTCATTTCATACTGCAAAAAAAATCACAGCTTGACTATTTTTCTGTAAGGACTGTGCTTACATACAAATAAGCATTGTCATTTAGTAGAAGCACTACAAGAACTGGAAAAGCATTCATTCTCTGTCAAGGACAAGGCTTTTCAAATCATGTTTGAAGAAAAACCTATGAAGGATAACTAAATATGATTTCCTTCTTGTTAATAAAGTCCTCTGAGATTTTTTTTTTAAAGAAGATGGATGTGATGTAGCTGAAAGATGAAGATGAAATCCAAAGACGGAAGCAGAGAGCTAGAGAGATACTGAAGAAGAGGAAAAAAAGATTTAAAGAGGCAGTAACTGAAACCAGTTGGTTTGGTAAGGGTGGAGTATCTTTCTGGTTTAAACCCTGGTGCTCCATTTCTAGCATTAGCCTTATGAGGCCTATTTGAATGTGTGAGACATTGCTCTTCTAGAAGCACCAAGTCATACTTGCATGCTAACCCTGCCAGGCAGAATTGCATCCCTGACTCCTGTTGTAGGGCAGGATAAATATTGTTAGTCCTATTGTGGCCTGATCTGTAGCCCACTGAAGTCAGTGGGGAGTCCAGAGAAATTAGTAATGAGCCCAGGAAGTTGAATGGCACATACCATCTCTTCAGCTGCCCTGGGACCTGAATGGAGCAAAATAAAACCAAATTTACACTGCTAAACACGCAATGGGGTCTGGTGGCAGTGGCTGTGCTAGGGGAGGCTAAGCCTCCCCTGGCCTATTATAGTCATCACCCGTGGTGCCCTGGAACAATTTTGCCTGTAACAGAGTGACATTCCTAGAATTTTATTATATAGATGACATGCAGAGTTTTTCCAAGACACCTTCTCTTCAAAATGTTCAGAGCTAAGATATACAGGTAAGTTAGTTTAGCTCATATTTTATTAGAATTTTGCACGAACATTGCATTTAAATATATATATGTATATTATATAAACATATATAAATTTTAGATAAAATAATTTTATGAACACACTATCAGTGTAGAAGGGCAGATGCAGAACAACAAAGTAGTTTAAAACCAGCATAAAATCATATGATTGAGTGTTGTACAGAAACCTACATAACAGAACAGTTTTGGTGAGTCTGTGCTCTGTAAAAGAATTTGATTTGGGCTGTAACGTATAAACAAATATTCATTTAACAGGGAATGTGATGAGCCTGATTAGAGAATATGTATGTGTGTGTGTGTGCTCGCATGCCTGATTAAAGAGAGAGAGAGAGAGAGAGAGAGTGTGTGTGTGTGGAGAAGGGGTTGAAAGAGTCAGTATGAGATGCATTAAAATAGGGATGTGCATAGAGTGCATCCTAGTTTGTATGGAAATGAATATTCTGAAAGGAGCACATAAGCTTCCTACAGGCAAACAGATTAATGTTATTAGAATGGTTTCTTACAATCTTTGAGTAACTCCTGTTCTAAAAGTGTGATCTGCTCAAGAATGTAAGGGCCAAATCGTAGGGCCTTATTCAGAGTAGTGCTGGGTAGCTATTTGGATTCTGCAGCTGTGGAAGACTATGTGGATCCTGACTATAGAACTGCTACATACATATTCAGTATTTATAAGCACCTCCTAAGTCAGAAAGAAAAAAAAGATCTCTGCTCCAACAAGTTTCCAAACCCAGTTACGCTGGATATAATGAGGAGGAAAAGAGGCAGTTGGGAGGAGGAGAAAATGGAGGCATCCTCAATAAGATTATATGATCACTGATTGAGGGCTAGTAAAGGGAACAGTTTAGTAAAAGGATGGACCTCTTTCTTTTGTCAGAGGATAGATGGATATCTTAAATGAAGCTAATTAGTTTTCACTAGATGTGGTAGGAGAAATGGGTCTTGAAGGACCAAAGTGAGATGGGGTGTCTTGCTGATCAGCCCAGGGAAGTTATCCTAGGTGTCACAGTTTGTGTGGGGGAAAAACTGAAAGATGTTTGTGAGAGACTTGGTAGAATGAGATATTTAGGTTGGCATTGTTGATGGAGCAGGAGGAACATGGGGCAATGTGGAAAGAGAACATCAGTTAAGTATAGGAAGGCAGAGTTAGGCAGGGCCTTCAAGGTGAGGACAATAAATTTAAACTTGATGCAGAAAGAAAAAAAAAAACAGTGAATCAAAGATGGGGAAATGTCAGCTTGATAGGCAGAGAATATGACTTCACTATCGGCATTTTGAATTGCCTGAAGAAGGCAGTATGAGTGTCTGGGAACCAGGAAGGAAGGTGGTTGCAGTATTCAGGACAGGAAATGGTGAGGACATGATAATTGCTGTCTATTGCTATCTGAATAGAAAGAAATGGTTGGATATGAAAGGTGCTGTGGAGGAAGAAGCAGAAAGATTTGGCCACCACCAGGATGTGCGAGATCAGGGGTGGCCAATCTGTGGCTCGCGAGCCGCATGTGGCTCTTCAAAGAAAAAATTGCGGCTCTTGCACCCACGGCTCGCGGCTCTTAAAGGGGCATGCGTGGCGAAGCAAAAGGAAGGGTTCTGTGAAGAGCTGACACTCTCCCGCCCCCTCTGAAAGAGACAGACCCGGAGTCACAGCGTTGTGTGCAGACTTCAAAATGGCCACCTTAAAAGGGCAATGCCTACTCTGCTCTTTAAAGGGCAAACTGTTTGGGGCTTTTTTATCAACAACTTTTCCCCTTGGGTCTTTGCACTGTATCCACCACTATTTTGGCTCTTCATCTGTAATGGTTGGCCACCCTGTGCTAGATGATAAGCCAGTGATAACATGCACAAATACTTGAAGTATCGAGAAAAAATGACCAAAAAGATGGGAGAACCAGGAGAGGAGAAAAACACAAAAGCCAAAGGAAGACAAAACTTCTAGAATGGAAATGTAATCAGCCATGTCAAAAACAACTGAGACCCCAAGGAGAATGAGGATGGCATACAGGCTCTCACATGGGCAGTGGATGAAGCTGCTGCTTGGGGAGACAAGCTCCCCAGCATGTGGCCCTGCCCAGACCCGAGCCCTGCTTCGACCAGGGCCTACCCTCTCCCCACTCTTTCCTTCTCTATGCTTACCCATTCCAGCCAAATCCCTGAACCCAAATGTAGCAAATGACATTTGGATAAAAAACACTCTTCTAAAATTTCTTTCTAAAGAAAATGAAGAGTATTTTCCTCTGTACGCCTGAATGTGAAAATTGGACATGCAGAAGGTACCTATTTAAAAGCATTAAATGTCAGTCACAGATTTTTTATATACCCTGAAATTTGTCAGAGATTTATTTGCAAAAACTTTGTAATAAGGGCAATCAGCTGTCCTGCTGAATACAGAATTGAATATTATGGAATATATGATACTGCCCTTCTCTGTATTACAATTTCTTCATCAGTATTTTTAAGCTGATTTTATATTTTAAATATACTCGTATGCCTTCATAAAATACTAATTCCATATTACAACATATGTAAACTCAGTGAAACAAAGACTTCAGAGGGGGAGCCGAGTTAGTCTGTAACTGGAAAAACTTAAAAAACAACGAATAGTCTAGCAGCACCTTAAAGACTAACAAAACATGTAGATGGTATCATGAGCTTTCGTGGGTACAACCCACTTCTTCAGATAACTGCAGTATTAGAAGTCCAGATCCAAGAATAAATAAGGGAAGGTGGGGGTGAGGGGAGGAGAAGGAAAGGGGAAAAGAAAAAGAGAAAAAAATAGTGAATTGGATTGTTCAAGTTACAAGAGGCTGATAAGAACAATAAGAATAAAAACAAAGACATTATTTTAAATGAATCAGTCAAAGTGGTTTACTATGTTCATAACAAAGTTCATTGCTTTTAGAAAAAGGGAACACTAATTTATTTTGTGTGATTATCGTAAGACATGTTTATGAAATTTCACTATATGTTTATGTTAAAATGTTTCAAAACATTTTAGGGATACCAAATGATTTTATATCTTAGTAAGTTACTGATTTTGGTGGAGGGTACTTTTAAAACTAGTTCATCAAATAGTCAGAAATAAAAGGGAAACTAATTTGTCCAGATATCTGGAATAAACTGAATGTTGTCCTTTCAAGGGCTCTCTTGGACAGGTGAGTGTGTATAAAAGGACAGTAGGGATGGATAGAAAGGACAGGAAATCTTTGGAAGCAAGTTTTTGTTCTATAGTAATTAAAACTATGTATTTTAGATAAGGCTGATCTTTTGAAAAATGTATTTAAAAAACTATATATCTGAAGATCCAAGCATATAAGGCTAAAGCTGAATGCTCAAATTGTGCATCTGAATATCTATGCATGGATTTTTTTTAGAGATGTGATTTTATAGTCATCAGCAACAAACTAATGAAATATTTCAAGCAAATTTTAAACAGAAGTCCTGTAGACATAGTAATGCACAACTGTTTTTCAGGATTGGCACATGCCTGTTAAATGGTTTCATTACCATTTAATGGCTCTTTCACATATTCAATTTTATGTTAATAGGTCTAGCAAGTTGGAAGGCTTTTCACTTTTAAGTTAACAGATCAACTTTGGGGGAAGAGTCGCCAGTCTGCAACCTTCAATAGTCTGTTGTGGGAGTCTTCAGGAACAGTCAGAATGGGAATGGGAAGAGGGGAGAGGTTAAGCACTAAGATCCAGGGAAAGTATTGTCTCCCTTTGACTCTTATACCACTGCCCCTGGGCTCTGAGATTTACCCAGAAGATGCCAGTAGAACCTGCTAGTAAGAATGGTTTCAGTGGACAGCATAGGAAGTAGATAGATAAAAGGGGACTCAGGACAGAGCTGCAGGAGAAAATTAGGGCTAGATTTTGAGAAGTGCTGAGCTCCATCATACTTAATTTTTTTAAATAATTTTTCTGCACCTCTGAACATCAGGTCTGAGATGTCTCAAGTTGGGCACTCAGAACTAATAATCAGTTTTGAACATTTGAGCCCAAACACTTCTTCAATGGAGTCTTACTATGACCAAATAAAAGTGTAGCAAGAAAAAGTATGGAGTAGACTGAAATAAATAGTTTTAAATGGTGTTTTAGGAGGAAACTGATTTTAAAGCTACCATTTTGGACTGTTTCCTGCATTTCTGTGCACCTGTATTTATACAATGTTATTCATGCAGCAATTGATTACAATGTCAAGAAATAAAGATGTGTTTATTGTTTAACAATCAACACAGATCTCTTTAGTAAAAACACCACTACATTACATTTCTAATTTCTGCTCTTCTTTGCCATGAGGGGCAGACCCAGATTAAGGCCTGATTCTGACTTCACATTGGCTTTACCCTAGGGTAATCCTGTTGTCTTTTGTCCTGATTTACACTGATGTAAATCTGCAAAGAATCATGTCACTTGTCTTTCACCCCAGAATGGGGTGACCCATTTGTTGCAAATAAATAAGCCCTGCAGCCACTGTAAAGCAATCTCTGAAGTGGGGTCCAATTTCATTAGCTTCTCAACTGGAAGCTATAGAGATTTCAAGGGTAAGGTCAATAAAATGAAGGAAGGCAGGAATCCTAATAGCTCTGACAGATCTGCAGAGGACACCTGATGATCTTGTCTGCTCTCTACACCTTTCAGGTCTAGCAAGAGTAAGTTGTTGTGATAATAACTGTTAAAGGAATGGTATAAATCAGAGGGAAAGTACAAGAAATTATAGTCTTCCTTTTGACTGCAGATTTATTACATTTTATTGAATTGCAGTACAACATAAAGCTATCTGAATGGTGCTGGCTTATTAAGTCATCTAAAATTTGTACGTGGTTAGTGCTTTCTTCATTATATACTAATGCTAGAAAGCACTTAAATATGCTTGGATGCATATAGGAATCCTTGTGTTGCTTTGTTGCAATAAATAGAGGTATGTACCTGTCTTTTTGTCAAGATTCGCTAATGCAATGGACCCCATGCAATGAAGAATTATAGCTGGGGCTGCCATTGCTTTAAAAAGCATTCAGATCTAACGGGAATTTGAATCCAAAGCATCTCTGAAATGTTTGTGGTGACTCACTGTGATAGTTATCATGGTGCAAGTGGCGCGTTCATGCCAGGGCTCATGAACCAGAGGAGCAGGACGTGGTCCCCAGCCAGGCTGCTAAGGAAGTGCTCCCAGCATTTCTCCAGGCACTGGTAAGATTGTAGCCACACTCAGGCTCTGCACTGCCCATGGACTCACACACGACCCAGCCCAGCTGGCCAGGACTCACACTGCAACAGCAAGGAGTTCATGTGGAAAGCTGTGAGGGGCAGCCTGAGGGATGCAGTGACTCTTGGCGGGTGTAGGGGCCAGGCAGGGTGTGGGGGCTAGGCTGGAATGGGGGCATGAAGTACAGGGACCAAGTGAGGGGTTTCTGAGTCCATAGGCCACTAGAAGGAGGGAAATAAAAGGAGCATCGTCTAGGGGGTGAATGTGCCTCCCCAACTTTTTCCCGCATCCAAACCGGGGCCCCTCACGCTCCCCCTATTACCACCTCATGACACATTACCTGGAGCTCTACCTCTAGCATGAGTAAGATTGTGGCCATACTCAGTCTCCAGCCATGCTGCCTGTCTGGGTTGCTGTTCAGTGCAACACAGCAGCTGCCTGAGAGAGTGCAGCCTCTGTACTGCACCGGGCAGCGTCCCAGGCAGACAGCATGGCTGGAACCTGAACAGGAAAGGTTCTGGCCCCTCCTCTTTACTTCCAGCTCAGCTGCTGATCTCTTGCCCCCCAACCCCCATGGCATTTTAAGGAGGGGCATGTGACCATATATGCCCCTCCCATGCATCTCCCTGCCTGAGTCCCATTGTGATTGAACTGAATGTGTGGTTTGGTCTCCAGCCCTGGAGAGTGGAGGACAAGAAAGCTGGGAGAGGGGATCCTTAACCTATTCTTGCATCAGGGCCCTCTGAGGCCTTGTTATGTCACTGTGGGTGGCTGTTCACAAATGCATAGTAGCGATCTAACTCAACCTCACTGGAAAAGAAATTCACATGTATAAGAAAACCTATGTGAGGTCTAAAGTGAAGGAGTAATACACAAGCTAAATGCTACATTTTAATTCTGATATTTTTAGCTCCTGCCAACTGGATCAGCAGATAGCAGAAGATGAACTTGAATCTCCCACTGAAGAGCTTGACACTTTGAGAAATGAAAAGCGAGCTAAACAGTCATTATAGAAATCCCACTGGTAAATTTACAGGGCAGGGGGGAGGTTGAAGCCAGATGCTTCTATTAACTGGCTTGTCCAATGCAGAGAGTGAGAACTAGTTCCTAATCTAATTTTCAGCTGTGAAAATGTTAATAGTAGTCAACAACAGTGGAGTGACTCCAGATTTGCACCATTGTTCCTGAGATCAGACTCTATTTTTGAGCTCTCAATTGTCTATAAGGTGAAAAGAAACTTTTAATGAAATATACTGAATTAGGTGCAATGACAACAGATTTGACAACATTTGTGAGGTGCTTTTGATGTTGTTTTTAATATTCCAGGCAAACAGGTAGATTTTATAATGTTCTGTGTGGGTGCTGCCAAAACCTGTCCCTATTTTGCATTCACCGAACAGGTGTTGCTTTTATATGTCTGCAGATGGCAAAACTGATATCAAAGCACCAGGTAAACAGTATTTTCCAGTAATATGGTACCAAGTGTATTGACCAGATCAAGGCTAACTTCTCCAGGAGCATTCCTCAGTGTGAAAGCCTAGACTTAGCATGGACTTCACAGGAGTAGTCTAATGGTTTTCAGAGAGTGAGGAACTGTGTTCTAATAAGGTGGTGTGGAGAGAAATATCCCTTACATTCTCAGAATACACATAGTGGACTTTCTAAAGAAATTTCTCTCAAACTGAAGGACATTTTTGGTATAGCTATTTTTCTTGATGTTATTCTTTGATACTTTTCTTTTTATATTTATATATATAAAAGCTTCTCAGCAGTGGCCCCAAGATGCTCCACTTCCTACTGCCATAGAGAAGCAAGGCACAGCAGGCCACGAGGACGGCATGGCAGGGCAAAGCAGGCTGCTGGGCCACTCCAGTTCCCACTGCCCTAATGGAGGAGGAGGGCGGAGGCAAATCCTGCTGATTCTGTTCTAGGCCCCTGTAATCCCCTGGGATGCATTGTTTGGAGGAGAGGAGGAGAGGGTGGGGCACAACAGGGGCTGGGTTTGGGGGAGGGTGACAATGAGGGAGAGGATGCTCCAGCACTGGAGTGGGGGTGCTCCAGTCCCCACAATCCCCTCAGGATGGCCCTGCCAGAGTAGATCTAGTTAATTTAAGAGTGAGAAAGCCTTCCAGGCCTATTAGCAGAACATTGGATCTGTGAAAGAAGCAGTCATTTAACAGTCAACTGCGGATATACACACTCTAGGGTTGCCAGATGGTTTCAACAAAAATACCGGACACACTTGACATTACATCACAATCTACATTACATCTTATTTAGAAAATACCGGATATTTATATTTTCTCAATTTGTTTCTTGAACAGAAAGCTCAAATACTGGACTGTCCGGTTCAAAACTGGACACTTGGCAACCCTAACACTCTCAGTTTCTGAATTTACTGTTTCAGAGGGGTAGCCAAGTTAATCTGCAACAGGAAAAACTTAAAACAACAACAAATAGTCTAGTAGCACCTTAAAGACTAACAAAACATATAGATTGTATCATGAGCTTTTGTGGGTACAACCCACTTCCTAGTTTAAAATTTTCTTTACAAATATTTCATTACTGTGGAAGATCATAGACTCACATTTCTCAAAAATGCCTCCCCCCGCACTCCAACTTTCTTCCCCTAGTTGTTCTTTTCTCAGGAGTAGAGGTAGTAGCTACTGCAGTCCTTTACAGGGTACAAGCTACTTCCTCTGCCTTGTATTGACTCAGTATTGCCAAACTGACTTTAATACATTTGGAATGGAGCCAAAACGCCATCCACTTAATACACTCTTCCATTCACTACATGCTTTAAACCTCCATAAATCCCTGAAAACCCATGTAAAAGCAAGTGACCATTTTGTCCTAGGGGACTTTTAAGTCTAATTTTGAGACTGACAAGAACTCTTATATACAGTAGTGTGTTTTAATTATTGTTTGCAACTAAAGAAATAAGAATAAGTTCCAACATGAAGTGTCCATTCAGTGTTGCACAAACATGAGAACAAAAATACATTTCTGTCATAATAACCAAGGCATGGATGACAATAATTCAAACTAAGTGCAGGAGAAAGGAGGAGGATGAATTCAAGCTAACGGTGGTTTAGAGATATTATCTGCCTGTATAGAAGACTGAAAACAGTTACGAAATAATTTGGCATTCATAGATTTGCTAAGGGACTAAATAGAATGAAGAACAGTATGTTTCTAAGCAAAATAAAATAAAACATAAGTCAATTTGCAATTAAGAAAGATTATAGTTTTGTCATATTGTAAACAACTGGAACACTGCACTTAACCACACTCTGCACTTTGGATTAGTGAACATTTGACAATATTACATTAACAAATTCTACCTCTTGAACTAAACACTAGTAACCTTCATGATATTGGTCATTATGTCCTGGATTGCATTTCCACAGCAAAGCCTGGGGACATTAACAAGGCCTTTAAATGTGTAAACAAATTAAAATATAATTTTAAAAATCCATTATGCAAATCTAGAAAGGTTTAAGGTCATGGGCCTGAGATGTGTTGAGCACTCACAGCAGTCATTGACATAAATTACTCAGGATCAGTCACTAAGAAACTAAGTTTTCTTATCTCTAGAACTCCCCGGTGCTATATCTATTCCATGCACAACAATGCAACAAAATATTACTTTAAAATGGCCTAATTCTTTTCCCATTGCAAAATTCCCATTGATTTTAATGGCATAGGGTAAGATCCCTATAACACTGTTGCAAACTACACTATAAGCAGTCACTTCATCCATTTTTCTTTCAGCCAAATCTGAAATACTACCCAGCAACAGTTTAACAGCAGATACAACTACACAACAGTTGGGGACAAGAAGCAAGACAAATACCATAGCCAACTAAAACTGCAGGAGAAATTTATAAGTTCAACATATAATTACCCAAACTGGAACACGGTTGTTAAAATGCTTGGTTTTGAGAAAGTGCAATGGTGTATTTTGTAAGGAGAATAATAGTACCGGACTATTATTAAAATAGTATCCTTTAATTCTGAACATATTTGCATAATCAGCTGTTGCTCAAAGTTGATTTCTATTTATGAACCTGTTGTGATGTACTCAAACATAGATTTAGTCTGTGAGCTTTGCTTAAAGCCAAACACAAACTTTATTGTTCTATCTAAATATCCATGAACATTCTGGATTTGCTGCTCACTGGTGTATAGTATGTACATATAGTTTTTGTCCAAGAAACCAGATGAGAATTTTCAGTTGGTTCCAATTGGGCCAGATTGATTATGAAGCAAAATCATGATCTATAACTCTGCTAGTTTCTGGAGTTATTCCTCTCCCAGTTTAAACCAACAGCAACCAGTAGAAACTACCTGAAAAAATTGTAATGGCATCCAGGATTTTCAACAAATAAGCTAACTGATGGGAACACATGGGGAATTGAATTTTTCCTGTTGTTTCTTTCACAATTTGGCAGATAAGAGCCAATTTCATTCAAACTCAAACCTTCAGGATCTGCAAACTGCTGTTATTCATGCCAGTTCTTAATAGAAATGTTTCTGAATCAGACCTCTGATCTGCTCACCTGAAACTTTGAAGAAGTTGGGCTCTCAACTTAAATCAGCATTCTAATTCCTTCTGGACATATCTACACTACAGCATTATTAAGGTGAACATCCACACAGCAAGTCCATTACTTCAAAATTATTTTGAAATAACAGGCTTCTTATTCCAGAATAATAAACCCTCATTTCATTAGGAATAACACTATTTGGCTGTGTCTACACTGGCACCCTTTTCCTACTTGAAAGTAGGAATAAGAGATCTTCCGGAAAAGGGTTTATTTTCCGCAAGATCGCGTCTGGACTGGCGCTTTTCTCGCAAAAACCGAGCCGGAAAAAGCGGCAGCCATGTTCATGCAAATGCCGCGGGGGATATTTAAATCCCCCGCGGATTTGCAATTCCGAAGTGTCTCATTAGCATCCCTTTTCCGGAAAGGGGTGCCAATGTAGACACAGCCTTTCAAAATAGGAGTAGTGTGGATGCTCCATTGCTGCTATTTCGAAATAACTCCTGCCCAGGGTCAATCAAAGTAATTACTCCCCAGTGCTTCCTGGGACTCTAAATCGAGGTAGCTCATCCACATTAGGGGATCCTGGCTTGGCCTAATTTTAGGCTTTCCTGTAGTGTGGACGTGCTATTTCAAAATAGTTATTTTGGGAGTTATTCTGAAATAACTTATTTTGAAATACCATTGTAGTGTAGACATACCCTCTGGCTACGTCTACACTGCCCAGACTTGCACAAGAACATATGCAAATGAGCCGCCATTTTTGCACAAGCGGCTTTTTGCGCAAGAAGGAGCAGCGTACACTGAAAATAAGTAGCAGAACAGCTCTTGCGCAAGAGGGGTTTTTTCCGCAAGAAGGAGCAGAGTAAACTGTTCCTTCTTGCGCAAAAGCCGCTTGCGCAAAAATGGTGGCTCATTAAGTATGCAAATGAGGCATGGCGATGAATATCGCCGCGCCTCATTTGCATATGTTCTTTGCGCAAGACTGGGCAGTGTAGACGTAGCCTCTATGTATAATGGGCAGAGGTGAAAGTAAGCCAGTGTGCTGTAGTGCACCACTCCAGCAAGAAAGAGTTGGCCAGTTATTGTGTCTAGACTACAGGGTTTTGTCGACCAAAGTGGACTTTCTTCGACAAAACTATACCTGTGTCTACACTACGGCTGAGTTCTGTCAACAGTAAGTCGACAGAATGCGGCAGTTTTGTCGATGGCGGCAAACCTCATTCTACGAGCAATAATGCCTTCTTTCGACAGAGTTATGTCGAAAAAAGGTGCTATTGCATCCACACTGTGCTTTTTCAAAAGAGAGCGTCTAGACTCTGTCGAAAAAGTGGCTTGCTTTGTCGACAGAACTGGCTGTAGTCTAGACACTCTTTTTCGACAGAGGCTTTGTCGACAGTATCTTTCAACAAAGCCTCTGTCAACAAAAGCCTGTAGCCTAGATGTACCCTAAAGGGTGCTCATCTGCAACAGGAGGCTCAATGTGCTCCCCGTCAGAATACCAGAGCTCTCTGCAAGTTGCTGTGCTAAGCAGGCAGCCTGGCAGATGAAAGGGGCTGTCTTGGGGGTTGGCATCCCCCAACAGTCCAGGACAGTCCCAGCTTCAAGTCCCACACCCTGAGTGCCATTTAGGGAAGGCAGCCACAAATTCATATCAGGAAGTTACTTGTTCTCCTTCCTGTCAGAGAGCGAGGGGAAAGAGCACAATTTGCTGCATTCCTCTCACTCTGGCTGGTAAGGACAGGGGCAGATGAGCTGTGCATGTTCCTCTTGTTTCCTGACAGTGACTGAAAGGGGAAGAGCAAGCAGCATCCTGGAACAACTCCCTGGAGGGTGGGGGGCTTTAGCTCCCCAGCTCTCTCTGCCCACCTCCCTACACACACACACACCCCTGGCTCTGAGCCCCCCATGTTCCCTGCCTTCATCTTGCACCCCTCCATATACACCCCAACCCTCTGTCCTCTTCAACCCGAACTCCTGCATCCCCACACACATTTCCTCATCCCCTTCCCTGGGCCACCCGACACCCTGACACTCCCCAGCTCCCTGCTTTGAGCCACACTCAACTCCACACTTATATTTCTTACAAGAACTGTCATATCACAACTGCCCCCCAACATCCTGAGGGCAGGGGAATTGCAGTATGACAATACCTGTGTGAAATTTAAATTATTTTTATCCAATAATGGGATTGTATATTTCTAATGGGGCCTGAATGTGAACAGCCCTGAACTTTGGTAAGACTGAAATCTGCCTTTATTATTATTAAATTATTATTACGGTTGTGCCTACAGAACTCAGTCGGGCCCAGGCCCCATTATGCTAGGCATTGTATAAAACACATGGAGGTGAGCCATAAATTGAAGATCTCATACTTAAAACAAGGAAGACAAAGGACAGGAGAAAGTAAGCATTATTCTCCCCATTACAGAAAGTGTCTTCTCTGATGTTACACAGAAAATCTCTGGCACAATCAGGAACTGCACTCAGGTATCCTGCATCCCAATGCTTTAACCACAAGACTATCCTTCTGAGGCTAAGCCAGGTTCTGGCATGAAACAAATGTGAAAGTTCCAAATCAACCCTTGAAGGACTTGCACAGCAATAATAGCCAGTGTTCACAAGAGGTAAAGTCTCTTGCTTAATCTATTATCCAAGGGACAGCACCTCCAGCAGCATAATGCCCTTTCATACTGTGCTTGGGCATTGGTTCAGTACCAAATCGGAGGGGAGAATGCTACCTATTAAATTTCCAGTACCACTTCAAACAACTGTGCATTCCTTAGAGGATCTGCATCTAAACCTGACCTTCCTAAACATGTGAGATCTGATAAGCTCACAGACTGAGGTGACCCGACAGAATAAAAAAGCAATGTACAATATTACAGAAATAGAAATTGGAACATATTATAGTCAGATCAGCCACTCTTTTATAGAGAGTACAAAAATAATTCAACAGTACTTTCTAATCAGCTTGAAGTATTTAGGTCTATAATGTGAAACACTATTAGATTGTTTGCCAACACAGAGAGGAGCAGCCCCTGCTTCAGCACAGATCTGAGTGCACTTCCTTGCTTTTGATTATGATTATTCTCTACCAGAAACAGTATTCTCTACCAGAAACTGGTTTCTTATGAAATCTTTGTAAGATTCATCCACTGCACTTTCCGTGGGAGATTGCAACCAAAATATGCTCAGTAAAAATATCAAGTATAGTTTAGCATCTGAAAAGTATTATTTCTGAATTTTCTTCCTTAGGATTATATGTTTTTGCTGTCAGATGAACAAACTTTAACTGCGACAAGAAAAATGAACGTTACAATATATTCAGTTATATTTTCTAAGAACTATATTTGACAGCAGTTGAAATACATTTCTAGTTGACACTGTAGAACAAGACTAGACATATGTCTCATTAAGATAAGGGCTTAGATTATTTTAGGTATTTAGGAATAGAGAAACCACACACGTACTTTTTCCATCAACACAGGCAGCTTCCATTTCATTAATGATTTGTCCCTAGCCATTCTTCACCCAGGTCACTGAGGCATGTGACAGGTGACACTAAGAAGAATGAGGTCCTTACCACGAAATGATCAGTCATGAAATGTTAAACACAAGGGGCTATATTATCTGTTAGTGTAAATGTCTGTAGCTCAGCTGATGTCAATGTTGCTGCACTGATTTACACCAACTGATGATCTGGCCCCCTGAGAACAAGATACAGAAGCTCAGTTTTCCTATTGATATGAACATGGAGATAGTCTATATGAGCATTTTCTAATCTGTTCCCTTATGTAGAATACAGGGAGTCCTCAGACTTACAACGTCCGACTTATGTTGGACACTACTTATGACGCTTTTCAACTGATAGTTCGTTTTCTCCCTAAGATGCTTGTTTCACATTTATGACACTTGATTTGTATAAAGTTTGCTTAAAAATCACTTCCTGGTTCCATTCTACTAATATGGAACTAGGAGGAGTTGCTTCCGATTGGCTTTGAGCAGCAGGATACCTTGTTGCCAGGTAGGGTTGCCACTTGTTATTGATTGATTTATAGTCCCGGGATCTGTCAATCATAAAGTTTGAACAGTGATTGGCTGAGGCTCAACATGTATGCCATTCTCCCTGGCTTTCTGAGCCTGTGTTGCCTGAATTCTGAGCAAAGCATATGTGAGTTTATATGTTTATTTGAATGCTGTTTACAAAATACAGTGTACAGTAAATACTTCGATGTTGCAACATTAGTCTTCTATAATTCATTTAGCACAAAAATCTGGGTTATTATGGTGAAAATAGTATATCAAGCCTTATTTCAGGAACCAGTCCCCTCTGTATGCCTCTGATTCCTATGGGAAATGCGGTTTTGATTTACAACATTTTGACTTACAACACAATTCTGAGGAACAAATTGTGTCATAAATCCAAAGATTCCCTATAGTACATTATCTCCTCAGTTATTACACACACTTTGAGGGGGAAATGGTGGGTTTCTCAGGGTTTTACATCCTTTGATTTTAGGGACTCTCTCTTTCCTATTCTTTACTGTGAAGAAATACCAGTCTTTCGGAAGATTTAAACTTCTAGGGTCCTACACTGCAAAGCCCTCCAGACAAGAAATCTCCCCTGAAGTCAACAAGTTCTGCTAGCAACGTCAGATCTTCAGTTTAATTTGATTTTGTATGAAATCAAAAGAGATCTCACGAGAAGAGATCTGGTGAGCATTCATTTTCTGTATATGTAGAATATTTCATTTTACCACAAGGTTCAGTAGTACTTAAAAAAATCTATTTTTTTCTTTAGCTGCTTTTCTGGTTTTTTATATCCTATGTTCTTTACTTGTGCAGAACTGTCAGATCTCTTGCTCCCCATCTCACCTGCTCATCAGACACTCTTAGGTTATGTCTACACAGCAATATTATTTTGAAGTAGCGTTATTCCAAAATAACATAGTCCATGTCTACATACAAACAGTTATTTTGACATTATGTCAAAATAGTGTTGAGCTGGAGGACTGTTTACTCCCAACTCCTGTAGCACCTCATTGTACTGGGAGTAAGGGAATTCAGGGGAAGAGTGTTCTCTCTCAAAATAACTGCTGGCTAGACATCTCCAAAAGTCGAAATAAGCTATTTCGACTCAAGTTACGCAATTAGCATAGCTCAAGTTGCATAGCTTATTTTGAGTTTAGCCCTGCTATGCAGATGTGCCCTTACTGTCTTTAGTTATGCAAACTACCTAATTGGCAATTATTAGCTGCCACTCAGTGACCTTCCCATTATGACATCCCATATGTTAGAAGGAATATTCTAGATTGATGGCTAGCTTGTTAAAATTCTATTTGTCTTATCTAAACAGCATCCTATACCGCTTACCAGACTTCAGGTATGTTGAATTTTAGCAGATTCTCAGTATTATAATGTAAGTCCTTAAAGTAACCTCAATCTCCAACTCCCATCCTCTGGGACTTCATTTTCCATGTTTATGATGCATCCGGTGACTCAGCTATATGCTTTCTTGTCCTCAGCTCTTCATTCAGTCTCACCAAAAGAGCTGCTCACCAGACTTGATATTCACCAAGCACTACACTCTCTGAGCAATCTGTTCATGAGATCTCACTCTCTGACTATCACCTGTTTTCATTCAACATTGCCTAGTCCCCTCTTCCCCATCTCATACCCTGTCATCACTTGGCCTTTCCATGACCTCCAGTCCATCAAAATTGATGACTTCTCATCTTCTCTCAACCTTCTCCTCCTTATCCTCTCTTCCATCTTTATGGCTGTAATTCTTTCCTTGATTCATTCTCCTTCACCCTTTGCCATTTTTGACCCTTTCTCCCACTGCAGGGTCTGTCCTACTAACCCCTATCCAAGCACACTCCCAACATCTGTTTCTGATGTTTCAGTTCTCATGATGTGGAGTGTCTCTGGTGGAAACCCCATGACAAGGTTGAATTTCTCCATTACAAATTTGTTCTCCCTTCCTTCAATTCTGTCATGTTCCTAGCTAAGCAACTCTACTACTCCAGCTTAATTGAATCCCCTAGGCCATGATCCCAGCCACCTTTTTGACACCTCTGACGCAAACCCTGCCTCCTCCTGCCTCTGCTTATAATCTCACTAATTTCTTCCAAGAGAATATTGACAAAATGTGACTAACCTTACCCCTCCCCTCTTACTGCTTTCCCTCCAGCAATTTTCTCCCTCCTTCCCTGCAGATGCTGAAGTTTCTAATCTGCTCCACTCTTCTAACTCCTCCTTTTGCCCCAATGACCACATCCCATCTTCTGATTTCCGTCACGTGCATTCTCATCTCTACTATTATTCTTCTCTTCAATCTCTCACTCTCTTCTGGCTCTTCCCCCTCACAATACAAACAGTCTTTAGTCTCTCCCATCTTAAAAAACCCCACACACACTTTGATCCTGCTTGCTTCTCCAGTTGCTGCCACATCTCTTCGTTTCATTTAAAAGCTCATTGAACATTCTGTCTTCTATCACTGCCTAGAATACCTTTCCTCCAATTCCACCCTAGACCCCCTTCATTATGGCATCTACCCCCTGCACTCTATTGAACACCATTTTCTCAGTCTCTTATGATCCCTTTCTAGCCAAAGCTCACCATCCTCCATCCTTGACCTGTTAGCTGTCTTTACTAGGAATGTGAATGGTTAACTGAGCTGTGGGCCTGGCCTGGGCAGAGCAGCATGCCTCAGTAGGGGGAGCTCCAGCCCAGCCAGAGCAGCCTCCACCATTGTGGGTAGGGGGAGGTGCCCCAGCCCAGCCATTCTGGAGTGGTCCCACCCAACCCCTGTTTAAGTGGTTAACCGGTTAAACATAACATTTAACTGGTTAACTGATTAAACAGGACTTTACATCCCTGGTCTTTACACAGTCAGTCATGCTCTTCTTTGAGATCTTGTCCTCCCTTGTCTGCTGGAAATCTGGTCTCTCCCAGTTCACCTTCTGCCTCTTTAATCACTCTCTCTCTCCCCGATCCTTTGGAGGATCCCCCTCTTCTCCTCTTCAGCTTTCTGTAGGAGTATCACAGTGCTCTGTCCTTGTTTCCCCCCTCTTTTTCCCCCTGTACACCTTCTCTCTGGGTGACCACAGCCACAAACACAAATTCAGCTGCCATCTCTGGGCTGATGACTCACAGAACTACCTCTCTGCTCCACACCTGTCTCTTTCCTTCCAAACAATAATCTTGACCCACCACTCTGACATCTCCTCATGGAAGTCTAGCTTCTAAATCAAGTTTACTGTGACTAAAACAGAGTTGTTAACGTTTCCATCCTACCCTCACCCATGATTAACTCTTTCAGTCACTATGCACACCACCACCATCCTGCCTGTCATTCAGGCCCATAACCTGGGCTTCGTCTTTGGCTCCAACCTCTCTAAGTCCTCACATCCAGACTCTCTCTAAATCTTGCAGATGCTTTGTGAATAAAATCTAGAAGGTATAAACCTTCCTGTCTCCCCACACAGCTAAAACTCTTCTTTGGCCTGTCATCACTTCATGTCTCCAAGGCCTTCTTGCTGGTGTTAATAATTTCAGTCTTGTCTTGCTCATACACTGTCAGAATGCCATTGCAAAGATCATTTTTCTTGCTCATAGTTTTGACCATGTCACCCCTCTCTTCAAATCCCTCCAATGGCTCCCTCTATTCTAATGTCAAGGAACTCCAGGCCTTTCCACACCCCATCTATAATCTCAACCTATGTATTGAAAAGCAATCTGCTACCTCCAATCAGTCCATGATGCTACCTTTGTTAAATTTTCAAACAAGTTCCTTCATTCTTTCTCCTATGCTGCCCCTCATTCTTGCAAAAAGCTTACCATAAACATCCTCAAAACAACTTCAGTATCCTCCCTGTAAACCCTCCTTAAAATTCTGTTTTGCTTACCAAAAATTTGACAGTGATTAAGCTGCCAGCATGCAGAGACTATTGCCTTTCTTCCACTACCACACAAGCACACTGTCCATCTGTTGTCTCTTCTTTTATACCTATTCTAAACTTCATTGTCCATCTGTTGTCTCTTCTTTTATACCTATTCTAAACTCTTTGGGACAGGGCCTGGGTAATGAATGAAGGCTCACTTGGGAAAGGCACCTAAAGCCCCACCCCTTTCACCCACAGTTATACCCCTTCCCTTGAGACTATGCCCCTTCACAACCTTCCCCCCTTCCCCGCCAAGCCCTACCCAACCCCAGCTGGGACCAGAGCCGCCGTGCGTCAAGGCCCCAGCCTTCCCAAGCAGCCAGGAAGCTGGGCTGTCATGCGGCACAGCCCCGCTCCACCTGGGGAGCGTAGGCAATTTTGGGAAGCCAATGCCTTCCCTTGCCTGTATTACCCACAGCCCATGGGGCAGGGATTGCCTAGCACAAAGGAATCCTGGTCAATAAATAGGACACCTATATTTTATGGTAATACAAATAGTATTGAAAACACCTGTTTGAAGAAATGAAGCCAAATTTGCTCTATTATATTGTTTAATTTTAGAGTAATGACTGGCTTCCATAGAATTATGTTTGATTTACACCAGTGGAAAAAAGCAGGATTCAGCCTTTATACAGTAGCTCACTTTTTCACAGAACTGATGAAAATATGGTTTTGTACCATGCAAGATGATTATAGTAGATCCTTATGTTTTCTTAAGGTGTATTATTTAACTGAGGAAAAATGAAAAGCTATTAAGTAAGTACAGGTATCTTTCCTTACTTAGATAAAATTCCTAATAAAATGAGCTGTATTGTTTAACAATATAGTTATCTGTGCTGATGATCTCGCATTGTTAACTGATATGATCCTAGCTCTGTGGTTCTTTCATAAACTCTTCTACTCTCAACACCTCAGACTTTGTAGAGTTATCAGCGTAGCTTTGCTTAGTGCCTTTCACAGAGCCCTGTTCCATGGTCTATTAAAGCACTTATGACAATCATCATTGGATGCTCTTAAATGAAATTACAAAACAAAGTAACAAACTAGGGCAAGAAAACAACAAGTTTGTGTGTGATATACCACAAGAAATGCAATCGTGCCCAAATCTATTTTCCACTCTGGATATAAACAAAAACAACAAATATAAAAATTCCTTCACCTGTGGATAAAAAGAATACATGATTTTGCCAGGGATCGTTCTTTCACAGTAGGGTCAAGGAGGAAGAGACTACTTTATACAACTTGGAAGAGTAAATTTCCATTGTGTTTTGCAGGGTTGCAGCTAGTGACATTGACTGAGTCGTATGTTTAAAAGCCTCTGTAACCTTGTAACTTTACTTTCATTAGTGTCATGGTGGTAGGTTTAGGTTGAAATGGTTGAAAAAGAAAACCACACACACACACACATATACCTGAAGCCAACTCCATCCTAAAAACGGCAGTTTCAAAAGGATCCTACATGTGATCAATTTATAACAGCAACAAAGTGGCAATGTTGAAAAGATTGTAACATGTATTTATACAACTAGTCCAAATATGAAATATTCATGAAATATTCATCCAACAAGTTACTAGATGGCACTATTGCTCAGTACAGATGCAGCAAGGGCTACATTTCCTTGTCAATAAAAAACCTGAGTCCTCAGCAGGCAGTCTGAGTTTGGATTCATCCTAACTAAAAGTCAATTGAACCTCTGTTTGCTCTGTTATACTGTTTAATTTTAGAATAGTGCCACTAGCTTCCACAGAATTATGCTTCATTTATATCAGTGGAAAGAAAAGCAGGACTCAGCCCTTACACAGTAGCTCACTTTTTCACAGAAATTATATGGTTTCACACCATTCAAGATGGTTATAGCAGGTCCCTATGTTTTCTTAATGTGTATTATTTAACTAAGGAAAAATGAAAAGCTATCAATTAAGCACAGGTATCCTTTATTACTTAAATAAAATTCCTAATAAAATGAGCTGTATTGTTTAACAATATAAATAGTTTTCTGCTGATGAATGCATGTAAGAGAAAGTCATTTTGAACATGTGTTTAAATAAGAAAACTTTGACTCTTTTTCCAGAAGTGTTTTAACAACTTTATTTTTTGGTCTAAGTATATTTTTGGGTAACTATACATGAAAACTACAAAGATAGGCCGTGGTATGGTTTTATGTACAGGCAAATATACAGCAGGATAGGACTGGTGCATTAGTGCTCAATAACAAAGCATATTTTTAATATATTTAAATAGATTCTGTGCCATATTTATTATTCTGATAGATCTCTTGGAAATGTTCTCATCAGCTAACTGCTTTAATTCATCACAGATTTTGAGCTAAAGCCAAGTTGCGGTAGTGATGACGGTTATATTAAAAATGCTTTTTTCATGTAAATGTCAATTTTTTAGACAACCGATAAGTTAATTTTAATATGACTAACTGTCCAAGAGAATTCTATCCGAGTGTTCATGGCCTATGGAAGGATACCAGTCAGATTGTGAATGTGACCAAAGGAAAACCACAGGATTGTAGGTGCAGACAGATACACCAGTGACAAAGATTTGATTATTAAAATGATGAGCTTTTAGGGACCTGCTTGAAAAAGAACAATGCTTTCTGGCAGCAGTATGGCTAGGACTTAGTTCTGCAGCGATAATGACCTTGACTAAGGTTCTGTGCAACATTTCAGATATGTGCAGCATGGAGCTCCCAGACCACATAAGGTGCTGAGATGGATTTAAGATGCCTTAGTACAGTGTTTCTCAAACTGTGCTCCGCGGAGCCCTCCAGGGGCTCCACAAGGTTGACAAACTGGAAACATGGATAGGTACAACACATACAATCAGTGGACCGCTGGGGCGCCGCATAAATTTTTATGCATATAAAGGGCTACGGAGCCCAAAAAGTTTGAGAACCACTGCCTTAGTACACTTTCCATCTTTTGGGAACTAGAAGGGCTCTGGCATAATTTAGACTCTGCTGGGGGCCAGTCCAAGATACAACAGCTATTCCCTGAGCTGTACTCTGTGTTCCAAGACTTTCTAGAATCTCATAGCACTGCAAGCTGCAGTCCATCCCCTTTGCCAGAATTGGGTAGGGGGTCCTCAGAAGGTAGATTTATAGCTGTCTTCCACTGTTCCTGCAGCAGCGAACTCCTTCCCTGGACTGATATTGGGCTTCTGGGGCCCTTTTTTGCCTCTTCATTCTTTTTGCCTGGCATAAACAGCCAGGGCTGGCCCAAGGCACATGTAGAATATGTATTTGGGGCACCCCTGGGTCTTAGGGTACATCTTTATTGCTACCCCACATCTACACAAGCCACCTGTTATTTCAAAATATTTTTTGAAATAACAGGCACGCTATTTTGACATCTGGTAAACCTCATTGCAGAAGGGATAAGGGATGGCTCGAAATAGCATGTTATTTTGAAATTTGGTGCTGTTTAGACATGCCAAATTTCAAAATAAGCTATTCTGAAATAGATTCAAAATAAGATGTGCAAATTGAGTATCTTATTTTGAGTTTAGGGTACTGTGTAGATGCACCCTTAGTGTCCAACCGTCCACTTCTTTCTTTCCCTGTTCTGACCCTTCCTGCATGTTGTCACCACTGCTGACTGCTGCAGCTCCTAGAGTCTTCCTTTGGAGGGGCTCTAGTAACTTAGGCTTTGTCTACACTGGCAATTTTTTTTGAGAAAAAGTGCCTTTTGTCAACAAAACTGCATGAGCATTTACACTTGGAGACTTTTGTTGCAAAAAACCAGCCACCCTCATCAACAAAAATCTTCCAGCTCCACAAGGGAGTTTTTCCCCTCACTGTGTCACTGACAAACATCCACCATAGCCACCTCAAAGGCATTTTGTCTTTGATTCTGGCCTCCCAGAAGAGGCCCACAATTCCCAATCAGTCACTCTGGTCAGCATTCTGAACTCCACTGCCCTGTAGCCAGTTGACCAGCTACCTGCCCTGCCTCCTTGCAAGCCCTTTGAAATTGAAATCCCATTTCCTGCTGCCTGAAACCTGGACTCTTTCCCTCTCCTTCCCACAGGCTGACTCTGGCTATGTCTAGACTGCAAGCATCTTTCGAAAGAGGCTTTTTTGAAAGATACTTTCGAAAAAGCCTCTTTTGAAAAAGTGTCAAGACGACAACCAGTCATTTCGAAAAAGCAAGCTGCTTTCTCGAAAGAGAGCACCGAGGCAGTCGGGATGCTCTCTTTCAAAAAAGCACAGTTTGCATTACATAGCGCCTTTTTTCAAAAGAGCACTTTCGAAAAAAGGCATCATTCCTTGTAAAAGGTTCCATAGACACTTTAGAGGGTACAGAGGCAGTATATGGTGGACCTAACCCAGACGATGAGGTGGAGGTAAACGAAGACCAGGGGCTCCCCACAGGGTTGCTGAGCATGACTGGCAGCCAGAAATTGTTCTCCAATGCTGATGGACACAGCCAATCTGACCAGCCACTTTCCAGGAACCAGAGTAAGTGTCTGTAGCTTGTGGAGTGCAGGGGTGAGGGCATGGAAAAGTGGGAGGCTGGCTGCATTTCTATGAGCTGCGTGTATCCCTGTGTAGCTAATTAATATGGCTAAGCAGTATGTTGTTGCTCACCATGATCTCCATGGAATCCTGCAGAGAGAGGCTATCAAAACTTTTTCTGCCACAGATTCCATGACAGTGCATCTATGTCCCTTTTTGCCATTGCAGGACACTAGCCAGTACCATTCATCCATCACTTGTGCAGGAATCAAAGTGGACTGCATATGAGCAGGGCATAACCCACAAGTCTGAAGAAGTTATGCTCTGGTTTCCTTGAATACCCTGAGCAAGGAGATGTCTGCCAGGGTGATACCCATCTGTGGGTAAGTGTGACATAATTAGAACTATGTTCCTGCAAAGGGAATTTTTTAGCCCCCAACCACCCTGATGTGTTCCTTGAAAGAGTCAGCAGGAAAAGGAGTAAAAATGTTGGAAGAAGGGTTTGTCAGTGAAATGTTACCATGTAGGGCTGAATGTTAACATCTCCTTCTGCATTGTGCTGAACAGAGACACCACCACACACTGCCTTGGAAAAGTTGCAACAGATAAGGAAACATCGGGGAGGGGGGAAGAGAAGGTGTTTTTGGTTTGTGAAGCGCTAAATCAATGAGTGGAATGAGTGAGTGGAGATGTAGGGAACAATGTTTGGAAAAAGAGATGAGGAACCGCAAGGACAACCAGGCCTTCGCCATGCATGATCAGGTGACAAAGGAACAGAATGATTTGCCTCAAGAGTTTAGTGAAGCAGCACATTTAGCCAACATGGGTTCATCCCTCCCCCACAGCAGAATTCTGTGTCCAGCAACCCCCTCCCCTCACATTCCTTTTGCCCCTCTAGGAGTACTCATTTTCCCCATGCACTCCACTCCCTCTCCCAACTTTGACTATGATACCTGGACGTACACACATTTGTCAGGTGTAACCCTTCAATCTCCCAAAGGCACAGTTGATCACCATGTGGCACCTGCACATCCTGATGTTAAAATGCTCCTTACTGTTCTCCAGGGGCCCTGTGTACAGTTTCAGGAACCAGGGCTGCAAGGGGCTTCCCAGCAATGGGCATTTCCATATCCCCTATTTTAATTTTGTGGACTGTAAAGAAAGTCCCGCCTGCAGCACCTGTTCAGTTCCTGAAGATGTGTATGTCATGCAGCTTTCCAGGCTACTCCATGTTGGTGCCTGAAATGCTCATGGTGATCCACAAGTGCCTGAAGCACCATTGAGAAGTATCTCTTCCTGCTGATGTACTTGGTGGCAAGGTGGGCAGGGCTAAAATTGGAATGCGTGTCATCTACTAACCCTCCCCCACACACACACTCATTTGGTAAACTCCATGTCCACAAAGCCAGACACTATATCATGTACACATGGGCAGTGGGTATGCCAGGGTGGGGGGGAAGGGATTGCCTTCCCAAACCTCCCGCCCTCCATCCTCCCCATTCTCTAGGCCAGCTAGGGTGGGGTGATGTGCTGCCCCACCTTCCTGTGATGCTGGGAGTTGGGGCTTGGACAGAAGGGGCAAGGGTGGGGCTGGGAGCTTGCCTCCCACAGCCCTGCCTTCACCCACCACCCCTGCATATACATTTCCCAGTGTCACAATCCTCCCTAGCAGAATATAATTTATTGCCCTGTACACTTGCAGCAGTGCAGCTACAACAATAGACTCCCACTCCAAAGTTATTTGCAGCTGACCAGTAGCAAGCAGGAATCGCCAGCTTCCACACAGCAATGGTAACACGCTTCTCCACCCAGAGGGCAGCTTTCATTCTGGTGGTTTGGCCCCCTTGTTTGGGGGTCAGTTTAGCAGCAGCGAGATAGCTCTAAGAAGCTTGCTTTACACATCCTAAAGTTCTGTAGTTACTGATCTTCATCCCACACCTGCATGACGATGAAATCCCACCAGTCAGTGCTGGTTTCCTTAGTCCAAAAGTGCTGATCTACTCTGTATAGCTGCCAAATGCAATGACAGGTTGCCACTGTCCATATCATGCACACTTGTCAGCCGATGGTCAGGGCAGTGCATGGTGTGTGTTATACACCTGAGTCTTCAACTGCTAGGACAGGGTCCCTTCGCAGCGGGCAGCTGAAAGGCTGACGGGTGCCCCAAGAGTTTGCAGGGAGAGCTTATTACATCCAAGTCTTTGACTGCTAGGACACAAGGTCCCTCTGCAGTGGGCAGCCTAAGGAAGGCTGACGGATGCCCCAAGGGTCTGCCCCGTGGAGGCAGCAGAGCCCAAACACCTAACTCTCACTGCATCTGCCCCTATGACCAGCTGGAGTTTTTAATTGTTTGGCTCTATTACAGCAACAGGAGGAGTCAGGTTAAAGCTTAAACAGTTACAGGTTTATTAAAAGGCTTATAAAGCATGTGGTTACAACAGCTATTGTTTTACTTCTTAGCTGCTAGCAAATACAGATCTTAAAATGGTTACAAAGGAAAAACAAAAGGAAGATAGAAAGTAACAGTACCAAGTGACAGCTTAATCTTTAAAGAGCTCTATTTTATGCATGCACTAAAACAAAAGGACACATACAGGTACAATTTTTACCCCCTTCTGTGTCCCTCGATTCCAGTGTGTCAGGCCAGGATCGGTCCCTCAATTCCCCGGGAAAGACGAATACAAGGCTGGGCGTCCCCATGTGGACCTTGGGAGACAATTACCTAACCCGACCAGGCAGGTAGATGGTAGATTGACGCTCAGAGTGAGTGTGCTGCTGGACCCATCTTTATACCCGTGGGGTCACATTCTCTTTCTTATCTATGGTGCCAAATGGTGCTGGTTCATCTTTGTGATGCCAGTTTTTACAAGGGAGTTGTGAACTTAATTTACACTTGTAAGAGAGATAACTAAATTGGGAGTACTGGGCATTCTTTTCTCAGCAGGAGATTCCCCTCCCAGGGACAGCTGTGTGTGATCGTATCAATTTCAGTGCTAGCCAAGGGCAGTTCTCGCAGCCTCTTGCAGGTCAACAATTGGCGTATCTCTGTTTACAGCCATCCAGGGTCACAGCAGCCAGCATATCCGGGCCTTCTGTTAAGGCTTCAAAGACTATGCTGATTTTTTTGCTCTCTGTGCGCTCTGAGGCACCTAAAAGGGGCAAGCAAGATGGATGTTGCGGGGGGGGGTTTCCTATCTGGCTACAACACTGTTAGGCTTCTCTGGTCTTCTTCCTCGGTCAGTAATTTCAAGATGATCTCTGCTGCCATGCACAGGTCCTTATGACAGTTAACGAACATATGCAAGAAGTATGGGATCCATTCTTTCTTGCTGAAGATGCCCAAGTACACAGAAGAGAATGGCAGAAAAAAAAAAAAAAAAAGCATGAAAGGATGCCGGAAGCCCCTGAATAGTAATAGAGAGGTAGCCGTGTTAGTCTGATCTTGCAAAAACAAAAGGAAAAACTATGTAGCCCCTGAACAGAGTGATGCCTGATGTGACTCTTAGGACTGTGCAAAATGTCCCAACACCTAGCAACAGATGGTGTTTCCAGGATTTGTGGGATACATACCCACAGTGCATGGCTCCTGCCATCAATATGGGAACTAAAGATATTGTCACAATCTATTAACAGGGAGAAAGTTTAAACATGATAGCCATAAGTTGCCAAAAAAGTCACCCTGTCAACATTACTTTCCTCAACAAAATGTGGTAGTATAGACATACCTTTAAAAGTGAAAAGCCTTCCAACTTGGCAGACATTAACACATTGAAACTGTTCAAGAGCTATTAAAGAGGTAATGAAGCCATTTAATAGGCATTTGCTAACTTCCCCTCCTCCATATATTCAATCAGTTTCTGAATTTACTGATGAAAACAGTTGTGCAATACTGTAATATTTTCCCAGAACATGTTAGTCTACAGAATCTTAGTTTAAAATATTTCATTTGTCTGTTGCTGAAGATTATGATATCACAGCTCTAAAAATATCCTAGGATAGATTTTTAGATGCACTGAGTATTCATCTTTAGGCTTAGATGCTTGTATCCTCAGATGTATAATTTTGCAGTGTTAATAAATCCTTCAAAAGACCACCTTTATCTAAAATAAAGATGTGAGCCTGGACTGCCATCGGGCATAGAGGTATCAGTTTAATAATACTATGTAGGGCTGCATACATTTCAAGGATGGCCCTGTAAAGGAGACAGGGCAGTGGGTGAGTCTTTCCTCCTGCATTTATATATCACTTTCCACCCAAACAGAGCTGGAGGCACTGTACAACTTTTTCTATACTGATGTTTAAAGATCTCCCCCTACTTTGTCCCCCATTGAAGTGCAGCTACCTCTGAGAAGAAATTTTGGCAATAGTGTAATAGAGCAAATCAGCACCACATGAAAATATAGGATTGTTAAAGAATATCATATCCAGTGGAAATTGGAAGTGGGATTAAGAGGCTCAGTTTGCAGTTAGTGCTAATCTTGAGATTGTTCCAGACAGCTTTGTTAACCCCCTTACTTTTTCTCAAACATAGGATTTGTCATGACAAGTGGTCAGTGTTATGAATTGGGAGCTGCCTATACAAATTTGACTACTGTATCTTGACTGGGTTATTGGATGTTTATTGTATGCATATATTGAATTCGTTTAACAGGATTGTCAGGAATTACACCCAGAAAGGGGGAGGTGGCTCTTACGTCACAGCAAACATATGCAGCAAAGCAAGAGTTCTTCACCTTGATGTCCTGGCTCAGCCTCTGTTCAGAGCTCACAAAATGAGTTTTGGGCATTAATTCCAGGCCCTGGAAATTGAAAAGAAAGAATTTTAGCTGAATTTAAAGACAGGGACTCAAGAATATGTGGAGAGAACATTAAAGGGAATAGACTGAGAGCCAGCCCCACAATGGATGGGGATGTAGGGTGAGAGTTATAGATAGGCCTAAGTTAGATGGAAATGCATGAAGTTTTCTATAAATTCTTATATTACCCTTTGTTCCAACTCAAAACTCTTTGGGTTAATTGTAATATCTTGCTCATGGAAGGGAATAATTACAAGTACCTGAATCCAGTCCAACCTGTAGCATAAGGACAATATACAGGATACTATAGGGTAGGCCCCAGTCTGAAAGTAGAGAACCGCATTGTTCCACCCCATACATGAAAAGTAATAGCTTGAGGCCTGAGAGCAAAGGAGGTGCACTGGAAAGATCAGAGAGGCATCAAAGGTGTCATGGCTACAGAGCTACAATCAGAATCTGGTTGTATGTTTCACTGAAAAGTTAGAACCTGCATCAGCACAATGCTCAATATTGCCAACCCCCAGGCTCCAAACATCATGAGGTTAGATCAATACTCATGAGGGGTTTTTTGATCGATAAATGCAGAGGTTTTTTTCCTGTTTGCTTTGAGCCTTTAGACTGCATGTAGGTCATGTTTTCAAGACATTTCTGCAATCACCAGGGTTAGAAATGTATTTAAAAAAATGAAATGTGAAATTCTCACTTAATCACATGAATCTAGGCACCAGGACTTTATAAACACTGAACAGCATGACACAATGAAACTGTCATCACTGAGTGCAAGGAAGCTGGTTCAGTACAGGTTTCAGGGAATGAATGTTACACTTTGAATTATCAACTCAGCTTTTCTTCTGCTTTAGTTTTCTCTAGAGAACTTCCATCTATGTTCTGCTGCATCCCAACCCTGCTTTCCTACTAGCAGTGACAAGAGCAGCTTGAGGTTATATGATCTCAAACAATAGGCAAAACAAAGTTGCGATTGTGATGATTGGCTGAAACACCCAGGGCTATAATTGGGGTCTTCTCCATGGCAGTTGTGTTAAGTAAAGTTGTCTCACTGCTTTTTTCAATAAGAGGCAGTATGCGCAAGCCAAAGCAAAGCTGTAGCAAACTTATGCAAAGAATACAAAAGCAATTAGGAGATGCAGAAAGCTTCAGCACATGGAAAGCAATGGCCATGCAAGACATTGCAGCAAAGAAAAATAAGCCTTTGAGCATGTGATCTGATTAAAATATGATAATCTAGATTGTTATACAATTTCAACAAAATGCGTACAGAATGTGTCAAGTTGTCGATAGAAAAGTTACGATTTGCTGAATATGATTTTGCTATTTGTGTGCATGAATTGTTCTGCATCTGAAGGTATGAATGTGATGGGTTAGATCACAAAAATCCCCTTGAGGTTATCCCCCAGTTTGCTGATTAAGCCACTGAGACCCACCTATCTGGGACTTCCCACCACCCTGTCCTGCTGGGCCTGAAGCTCAGACCTCCCAAGGCACAGAATTGGGTTTATCCTCCCACTGCACAGCAGCACAGATGCTGAACCAGTTCAGCTTAACTACAAGGGCTCAGCACCAAGGAAATCAACCCCAAAGGAGCCAAAACCCCAAATAAATCCATCTTGCCCTGTGTAAAAGTTTTACACTGAGAAAGCTCATGAGGTCCACCCCCTTTATCAGTGGAAGAGATATGCACAGTGGTTGCTTCCCCCTTGATGTAACAATTTACACTGGGCTTGATAAGAAAAGCATTTGATTATAGGAGTAGGATTTAAGTAGTTGCGAGTGAAAAAACAAATAAACTTAAAAACAACCAATGGTCTGGTAGCACATTATAGACTAACAAAACATGTAGATGGCATTATGAGCTTTCGTGGGCACAGCCCATGTTTTGTTAGTCTATAAAGTGCTCTCAGACCATTGATTGTTTAAGTTAGCCTGTACAGGCTAACTCGGCTATCCCCTGAAGCTTCCAATCATATCAAAGTCACTAAGTTAAAATAAATGAAAGACTACAAGCTAATTCTAATATACTAAGAAACTTGTTACATACCAATTTTTACCCTAAAATTGTTTTTACCCCCAAACATCTTTCACAAGCTAAGCAGCCTCCTACCTTGGGCCCGATCCTTCCCCTGTTCAATCTTATATGTTTCCAGCAGGGAAGTGGGGGTGGGGGAGGGGGTGTCTCCTGGTATCTGGCAACTGCCCCTATTGTTTGTTTTCCTCCTTATATGCCTTTTGCCCAAGATAGGAATTTTGGGCTCAGTTTAAAAACTTCTCACCTTCAGTGAGAAAGTACAAGATCCAATATGGGTTTCAGCATTAGATGGCTTGGCCATGTGTCTTTATACAATTAACCATAGTTTGGGCTTCAAGACAAACAAGACTATTCATAGGTTGTTGGTTTGAGTACTGAGTCATCAAAATCCTACAGTATCCCTAATTGCCCACATTAGGGCATTGAGAATTAAAACCTGATTCACACTTCATATGTCTAACTTCACATACAAGAATGATAGAAGTGATGAAAATAGGATATGCAGATTCAGCAGATTACAACCTTTAAAATGACATCACATGATTTACTTTACATAAAGTGTCTTCAAGTTATGCATATTCATATGCTAATTTTCATAAAGCATGGGGAGGGACCATGACAATGAATGTTAACTACATACCTATATTTCAAAAGCTTGCTCACATCTTGAAGGGACTCAAGTTAAATAGCCTATGAAGATACACTTAACTCAGAACGGGCCATGGAAGATGCCCATCCACACCTGATGGACTTTCCTATAAATGTTCTAACTAATTACTAGAGTGTGGGTAATGGTCTCTGCTATGTCTAAGAAGCAGGCATAGACAGGTGACTTGACCATGTGATTCCAAATTCCATCTTATCACTTGTAATTTTTCCAGACTAGAGTATGGGTTTCCCTCCCCATGGCAGAAACTGTAGAAGGCACTGGAAGAATCTCTGGACTCTAAGCTTATGCTAATGGAAGCATTCTGAGCAAGGGACTGAGGGACCTTCCAATGAATTGGAAGCTACCAGAAACTTAACAAGCCAGTAGTTTATTCCATCACTACTACAAGCCTGAACTAAGAACTTTTCAATTATTGTATGTATTTGATTTCTTTAGCTAATTTTAACTCACCTTTCATTCTTTTATAAATATAGCTTTAGATAGATAAGAAAGGATGGCAGTGAGATTATTGGGCAAGGTCTAACATTGAGCTGGGTATGTGGCTGGTCCTTTCATCAAAGGGACCTTCTGATTCTAAACTGGTTTTAAATAACTACTCATCATTAAGTTAAGTGTTTTTGGTGGCAAAACAAAGTCCGCAATACCTATGCAGGCCACATTTCTGACTTCTTGCTAGCCAGTGTGGTGAGACAGATGTTTACTTTTGCTGCTGGAGTGGTATTATCTTATGGGAGATTAACCACTAACTATGGGTTGTCTCTCTCCTGTTTACCAAATTCAGGATAAAATGCTGAGATTCTCATCTGTGACCCACTAAGACAGGGGTTTTCACTGCACCATGACTCCCTTCTGGCAACAAAACAATTTCATGACTCAGGAAGAGGACCGAAGCCTGAGCTTGCCCAAGCCCCACTGCTTCTGGCAAGGGGGCCAAAGCTCAAACCCAAGCCCTTTGGCTTTGGCTTCAGCCCTGGGTCCCAGCAAGTCTTAGCCAGCCCTGGAAACCTCATTCAAAGGGGTCCACAAGCCATTTTAGGCTCCTAATCCACATCTAGACTAGACTACGGGGCTTTTCCAAGATACCAGAGGTATCCTGGGAATGCGTCTGCTCTTCTGCTTTTTTTTTTTTTAAATGGATGAGCAGACATGCTCTTTCCAAAGCCCTTTCTTCCTCCTTCCACAAGGAAGAGCTCTTCCAAAAGGAGGATTTTCTGAAATTTGGCCCACTGCAGACGGGCCAAGTTTTGGAAAAGCCTCTTTCGAAAAAACCTATCAGAAAAAGGTATGCAAATTGCAGAGCACATTTTGCATACCTTCTTCTGATAGATCACTGTAGTCTAGACAGTCTTGAGAATCGCTGCACTGAGGCACAGTAACAGGGCATTTGCATTTAAGAGCCGACCAAACTCTGACTTGCTCTTCTAGCATTTGCTAAAATGCCATTAGGGAAAAGTGGAGGTAAATGACTGATACACAATACTTTCTGGCTGATCTTAAAAGCAAGAGATTTCAGTACAGAGTATACCAATTTGCAAGTATGACCTCACATTTTGGTCACTTGACTGATGGTCAGAAGGGGAACTCCCCTGCCCCTCCACACCCACTGGAAGGGCTCTCCAAAGCCAGGCCTACTGACATCAGGGGGGACAAAGAACAATTACCCAGAGCACCACATGGCACCCTCCAGATGGCTTTGAGGGCTGGGGAGGGAATGTCATGGTGCGCTCTGGGCAGCAAAGAGAGCTAGCTGCCCCCATCCCTGTCCCTTCCACCAAAGGCCTCACCCCTTCTAGGAACATGGAGCTAGCACTCTCCACCTTGCCCAGGGGTCTGGCAAGTCTATTAGCCTCCCTGTCCAGAGCATATTCAGTGGTATGTCCTGATGTCAGCCTCACCATGGCAAATGGGCTGAGCCTAAGCAGGAACTCTGCTTCGCAGGAAGGGTTGGTGAGGAGCACCTAATAAGATATCCCTCACTGATAGGAAAGAAAATATTTGACCCCATTAAGAACAATGTTTTTTCTGGACACGGTTCTGTGGACCAACTGCTATAGAAGCTAATTTTAGCTAGAGCAAGCCCTCAGGATGTTGGAGAAATTTCTCTTTGTAGAAGAAAATTCAGGTGGGAAACAGGCTGCCGAGCGTACAGATTGTATCCATCATGAACACCATGTATGTTCATGAGATATATAAATTGGACAAGCTGTAGAGGAAAATGACAGTACAGCTATAAATGTTATAGACAGGTAGTTTCTCAAGAAATATCTTTTATCTGCCTGCTGCACTAAAATTTTACAATACCAAGCTTCTAACCTTAGGCAATATTCACAGAAAATATATAAATTACAGTGCTATACAATGTATTTTTGTACAGTGACTTTTCATCCAAACTGTCCAAAACAGCTTTTTCCACAATAAACACCATTATAAAGTCAATAAACGAAGTGAGAAAAAACCAGAGGGAGTGATTAAGTGGTAGATGTATTGTCACAAACTATGTGCGGATAGGAAATATTGTAAAATTATACAGTTAATATCCTTATTGAAGATACTATGCACACAGAGTCATAATTTTTAATAACTATCAAAGATGGAAACTCAGAAGTGGATAACCATCACTGTGTGCCCTGACAACTCACAGATGAGTTAGATTAACAGCTAAATGCTTGAAGGTATGTACGTGAAAACAAACAGAGGCTTCAAAACTAGATGAGCTTTTATTCCTGGTTGAGAGGAAGGAATCCTGAAACCAGATGTGTTTCCTTTTGCAGAGCAAAACAGCTATCGTTAGGGATGGCACCCTGCCACAGGGCAGACTCACCACCATGGCACCTCCTGCTGGTAGCACTGGGAATTAGCTCTTGTCTGCTCGCTGAATGCCTCCCTCTGCCTGATGTCTCCCCGGGGCCTCACTTCACTCTCCAGGCCAGACTCGCATCACTCTTGAACCATGGTGTCATCTCCAGGACACTGCTCTGAAGGCAATGCCCACTCCAGTGTCTCAATCCCCTTCTGAGGGTGGTGTTTATCAGTCTTTGTACTCCAGGGTCCTCCCTCCCAGGTAACACCCAGTTCCCCTGTACCCTCCTTGTCTCAGTGACCCACTATCAGTCTTCATCTAGCCCCTGCCTCAGGGGCAAACTGCAGTCAGTAATGGCCACTCATCATTAGCAAGGCGGTGTGGACCTGCTGCCTTTGCCTCCCCTGTCTGCCTCTCTGCAGCCTTCCTGCATAGGGTTGCCAGGTGTCCAGTTTTCTACTGGACAGTCCGGTATTTGCACCATCTGTCCGGTAGAAAAATTCAGAAAATACCAGACATCTGCAATGTCCGGTATTTTGTGAATTTCCAGCTGAGCACCAGAGGGAAGCCTGGCGGGGTTGCGGGAGCGACTGGGAGGTGGGCCACGATTGGCTTTGGGAGCCCTGTGGTCACATGCAAAAGCCGGGTAGGGTGGGGTGGGGCGGGGCGGGGCTGGGACTCCCAACCATTCCCCTGACCAGCTTTTGCACGCGACCAGAGGCTCCCAGCACCAATCGCTGCCCACCTCCCAGCTGGGAGCCTCTGGCTGCGAGCAGAAGCCGGGCAAGGGGAGTGGTTCCCAACCCTGCCCCCACCCAGATTCTGCTGGCAAGTAAAGGGAGCGCCTACCAGGGGCACAGCTGGAAGGACTCCAGCTGCAGCCAGTGGCTGCACCCCCAGGTCTGCTTCCCGCCCCCCTTCCTATGCCCCTCCATCCTGCCCCACAGCCCCGAGCTCTCCCCCAGCTCTGCTTCCCACCCCTCTTCTTGCCAGCCAGCCCCGCAGCTCCCAGACACCCTCCACCCCCTCCCAAGCCAGCCCTGCCCCCCTCCCAGCCAGTCCTCCCCCCGGACAAGCATGTCCGGTTTTTTAGCGGGGTCTACCTGGCAACCTATTCCTGCAGCAGGCTAGCCTTAGGCTCTGCAGCCTGGGAGTTTGCCAGGCCAGAGCCTCTCCTGCTCTACCTCCAGGAAGCCTCCTGCTTTCCAGCCAAAGTAAGTGCTTGCTGTAGGAGCCCTTCTTTATATAGTCCCCAGCTGGGCCCTAATTAGCAATAACTGTCTCAGCTGGGGCTTCACGCTCAGCTCAGAGCTGGGTTTTGCCCTTAAAGGGCCAGTGCATGGCAGACTCCCTGTCATACACCCCTAACATGGATCCTCCAGACAAATCCTCAGCACCAGAGTGTTTTTAATTCACACCTGGATATGGTGGTTATGGAATACATGTGGAGAAGTAAAGACTTAGAACCTCATCTACAGTACCTTGCAACTTGTGTAGTGATTTATACCTGTGCAAAGTGAATGTATAATAATAAAATCAGAATTCTCCACTAATTTACACCTGTGATAATTTTATGCTAACTTTGCCCAAACATAAATAACTACACAAGGTTTAAAGTAACAGAGAATTAGAACCAGACTCTCACAGCAGTTGGTACATGGAAGAATGGAAGAATCAGTCAAAGGAAAATTGGCTGGCTCAGGGTTGAACACAGCTGTTAGATTTAGTGTTGTTCTATATTTGTGAGTTGTAAATTGCACATTGCTCATGCTGTCTAATATCCCTATTCAAGAGTGTACCTACTTATCAACCAAATAGCCTAGGATACAAGTGGCCTATATTTGTGGCAATTTACTTTATTTCCTTCCAGTGAGGAAATAACCCATACCTGAAGTCATTTGTGATGGCTTGGAAACTGAGATATGTAAGAAAGAAACAAAAAGTCAAAGAAAGCCTAGAAGAACATAAGAACAGCCATACTGGGTCAGACCAAAGATCCATCTAGCCAAGTATCCTGTCCTCTGACAGTGGCCAATGCCAGATGCCCCAGAGGGAGTGAATAGAACAGGAAATTATCAAGTGATCCCTATCCTGTCATCCATTTCCAGCCCCTGACAAACAGAGGCTAGGGACACCATTCCTACCCATTCTGGCTAATAAATATTGATGGATGTAACCTCTATGAATTTATCTAGTTAGTTTTTGAGCCCTGTTAAAGTCCTGGTCTTCACAACATCCTCTGGCAAGGAGTTCTACAGGTTGATTTGCACTGCGTGAAGAATACCTTCCTTTTGTTTGTTTTAAACCTGCTACCTATTAATTTTATTTGGTGACCCTTAGGTCTTATGGGAACAAGTACATAATTTTTCCTTATTCATTTTCATCATACCTGTCATGATCTGATAGACCTCAATCATAGATCCCGCCCTCCCTTAGTCTCTTTTCTAAGATGAAAAGTCACAGTCTTTATAATCTCTCTTCATATGGCATGCATTCCAAACCCCTAGCCATTTTTGTTGTCCTTTTCTGAACCTTTTCCCAATGCCAAGATATCTTTTTTGAGACATGGCTTTTTTTAGATGAGGCAGGTGGTGGTGGTAAGGGACTCTCTCCTAAGAGAGATGGAGTCATCCATCTGCCATCCAGACCAGGAATCTTGAGAAGTGAGCTGCTTACTTGGAGCTAGAATTCAGGATGTGACCAAGAGTCTTCTGAGACTGATCAAACCTTTGGATCGCTACCCCTTCCTACTTCTCCATGTAGGAACTAACGATACTGCCAAGAATAATCTTAAATTGGTCACTGCAGATAATGTAATGCTGGGAAGAAGGATCCTAGGAGTTTGAGGTGCAAGTGGTGTTCTCATCCATCCTCCCTGTTGAAGGAAAAGGTCCAGGTAGGGATCATCAAATCTTGGAAGTAAATGTGTGGTTGCGCAGGTGGCTTTGGTTTCTTCAACCATGGGATGCTGTTCCAGGTACAAGGATTGCTAGGAAGAGATTGGCTCCACCTAACAAAGAGAAGGAAGAGCATCTTCGCAGGCAGGCTTGCAAAGCTACTGAGGAGGGCTTTAAATTAGGTTCATCGGAGGATGGTGACCTAAGCCCTGAGGTTAGTGGGGAAGTGGGATACCAGGAAGAAACACAAGGAAAAAGGTGCAACAAAGCAGGACCCCTGATTCATGTGGAGAATGTAGGGAAATCAACTAAGTATTTAGGGTGTCTGTACACAAATGCAAGAAGCCTTGGAAACAAACAGGATGAATTAGAAGTCCTGGCACAGTCAAATAACTATGAATGGATTGGAATTATGGAGACTTGGTGGGATGACTCACATGTCTGGAGCACTGTCATGAAAAAGTATAAATTGTTCAGGAAGGACAGGCATGTGAGAAAAGGTGGAGGAGTTGCACTGTATATAAGAGAGCAGAATGATTCCTCAGAGTTCCAGTATATAGAGGGAGAAAAACCTGTTGAGAGTCTTTGGGTTAACCTTAGAGGTGGGAGAAACAGGGGTGATGTTGTGGTTGGTGTCTGCTATACACCACCAGATCAGGTGGATGAGGTAGGTGAGGCTTTATTCAGACAACTAAGAGAAGCTTCCAGATCATAGTACCTGGTTCTCATGGGGGATTTTAATCACCCTGACATCTGTTGGGAGACCAATACAGCAGAAAACTGATGAGCAGGATCCCCTGGGATACTAACATGAAGGTAAAAGGAGTCCAGGAGAGCTGGAGGTATTTTAAAGAAGTTTTATCAAAGGCACAGGAACAAACCATCCCGACGAGCAGTAAGAAAAGCAAATGTGGTAGGTCACCAGATTGGCTTAACAGTGAAATCCTTAGCGACCTTAAACACAAAAGGGAAGCTTATAAGAAGTAGAAATTTGGACAGATGAATAGGGAAGAGTATAAATATATTGCTTGAGAATGCAGGTGTATGACCAGGAAGGCCAAAGTACAACTGGAATTGCAGCTAGCAAGGGATGTGAAGGGTAACAACAGGTTTCTACAGGCATGTTAGCAATAAGAGGGTAATCAGGCAGGGTGTGGGGTCTTACTGGATGAGGGAGGTAACCTAGGCTATGTCTAGACTACAGGGTTTTTTAAAAAAGTGGCCCTTTTTCTAAAAAACTTCACCTGCGTCTAGACTGCCGCCGCAAACTTTCTAAATTAAATCCAAGCAACACGGCAGTTTTTTCGACAGCGGTAAACCTCATTTTAGGAGGAAGAATGCCTTTTTTCAAAAGAGCTCTTTTGAAAAAAGGCGTTCTTGAACACAAACAGGGCTTTTTCAAAAGAGAGCATCCAGATTGCCTGGGTGCTCTCTTTTGAAAAAATGGGTCGCTTTTTCAAAAAAAGTTGTGTCTGTCTAGACGATCTCTTTCGAAAGAAGCTTTTTCAAAAGATTCTTTTGAAAAAGCTTCTTTCAAAAGAAGCATGTAGTCTAGACGTACCCTAAGTGACATATGATGTGGGAAAAGCTGAAGTACTCAATGCTTTTTTTGCCTCTGTCTTCACAGACAAGGTCAGGCCCCAGACTTCGGCACTAGGCAACACAGTATGGGAAGGAGGTGGGCAGCTCTCGGTGGAGAAAGAACAGGTTAAGAACTATTTAGAAAAGTTAGACATAAACAAATCCATGAGACCGGATTTAATGCATCCGAGGGTGCTGAGGGAGTTGGCAGATGTCGTTGCAGAGCCTTTGGCCATTATCTTTGAGAACTCATGGAGATCGGGGGAGGCCCCGGAATACTGGAAAAGGGCAAATGTAGTGCCCCATTTTTCAAAAAGAGAAGAAGGACAATCCAGGGAACTAGAGACCAGTCACCCTCACCTCAGTCCCTGGAAAAATCATGGTGGGGGATCCTCATGAAATCCATTTGAAGCACTTGGAAGAGAAAAAAAGTGATCAGGAATAGTCAACATTGATTCAACAAGGACAAGTCATGCCTGACCAACCTGATTACCTTCTATTATGAGGTAACTGGCTCTGTGGACATGGGGAAGTCGGTGGATGAGATATACCTTGACTTTAGCAAAGTTTTTCATAGGGTCTCCCACATAAATTCTTGCCAGCAAGTTAAGAGAGTATAGCTTGGATAAATTGACTGTAAGGTAGATAAAAAGCTGGCTAGATTGTCGGGCTCAACAGATAATGATCAATGGCTCAATGTCTGGTTGGTGGTTGGTTTCATGCAGTTTCAAGTGGAGTGTCCCAAGGACTGGTTCTAGGGCCAGTTTTGTTCAACATCTTTATTAATGACCTCAATGAGGAGATGGATTGCGCTCTTAGCAAATTTGTGGATGACACTAAACTAGGGGGAGAAGTAGATACATTGTAGGGTAAGGATAGGGTCCAGAGTGACCTAGACAAATTGGAGGATTGAGCCAAAAATATCTGATGAGTTTCAACAAGGACAAAAAGAGTACCACAGGAGTTGGGGCGCAAATGGGCATAATATGCACGTGTCAGCATTATAAAAATGATCCAGGTAGAAGGTTAAATGTGTAACCCACTTTAGTTAAGTATAGTAGTGAAATCCATGTCCTTTCTTCGTAGGTCCAAATCTACCAATGGCTACTGTTGATATAAAAAAATCCAGAAATTACAACTGATAGATTTTATAGTTCTCAAGTCAACAATATTTCATATATCAAAGAGACGAAAAAGAGATGAAAAAATCCCAAGCTCTGATACAGGCTGGGTGGGGACTGACTATCTAAGCAGCAATTCGGTAGAAAAGGACCTGGGGATTACAAGTATCAGAGGGGTAGCCATGTTAGTCTGGATCTGCAAAAGCGACAAGGAGTACAGTGGCACCTTATAGACTAACAGATGTATTGGAGCATAAGCTTTCGTGGGCAAAGACCCACTTTGTCAGATGAATGTGACGAAGTGGGTCTTTGTCCACGAAAGCTTATGCTTCCAATACATCTGTTAGTCTATAAGGTGCCACAGGACTCCTTGTCGCTTCTGGGGATTACCGTGGATGAAAAGATGGATATGAGTCAACTGTGTGCCCTTGTAGCCAAGAAGGCTAATGGCATATTAGGGTGCAGTAGGAGGACCATTTCCAGCAGATGTAGAGAAGTGATTATTCCCCTTTATTCGGCACTGGTGAGGCCACATCTGGAGTATTGCATCCAATTCTCGACCCCCATTTCAGAAAGGATGTGGATGCATTGGAGAAGGTCCAGAGGAGGGCAACAAAAATGCTTAGGGGATTGGAGCACATGACCTGTGAGGAGAGACTGAGGGATTTGGGCTTGTTTATTCTGCAGAAACAAAGAGTGAGGGTGGGTTTGAAAGCAGCCTTTAACTATATGAAAGGAGGTTCCAAAGAGGATGGAGAGAGGCTATTCTCAGTAGTGATGGATGGCAGAACGAGGAGCAATGGGCTCAAGTTGCAGTGGGGAGGTCTAGGTTGGATATTAGGAAAAACTGTTTCACTAGGAAGGTGATGAAGTACTGGAATGGGTTACCTAGGGAGGTGGTAGAATCTCCATCCCTAGAGGTTTTTAAGTCCCAGCTTGACAAAATCCTGACAGGGATAATTTAGTTAGGTTGCTTTGGGCAGGGGGCTAGACTCGATGACCTCCTGAGGTCTCTTCCAGCCCTGATTCTATGAGGTGACCACATCTGTATGAAGTATTCAAGATGTGGACATACCATGGATTTATATAGAGGCAATAAGATATTCTCTGTCTTATTCTCTTTCCCTTTTTAAATGATTCCTAACATTCTGTTTGCTTTTTTGACTGCCGCTGCACGTCATTGAGGGTGCATCTACACAGCACCCTAAACTTGAAATAAGATACGGAATTTGTGCTAAACAAATTGTGTATCTTATCTTGAATCTATTTGAAATAGCTTATTTTGAAATTTGGTGCATCTACTCAGCACCAAATTTTGAAATAATGCGCTATTTTGAGCCATTTTTTATCCCTCATGCAACAAGGTTTACCGGGATGGCAAAATAGCGTGCCTATTATTTCAAAAAATGAAATAACAGGTGGCTTGTGTAGACACGGGGCAGCTATTTCGGGATACCTCTGGTATCCCAAAATAGTGATGCAGTGTAGATATACCATGAGTCGATGTTTTCAGAGAACTATCTACAATGACTCCAAGATCTCTCTCTTGAGTAGTTATAGTTAAATTAGTCCCCATCATTCTGTACGTATAGTTGGGATTATTTTTTTCAATGTGCATTACTTTACATTTATCAACATTAAATTTCATTGGCATTTTGTTGCCTAGTCGCCTAGTTTTTGAGAACCTTTTGAAGTGCTTCACAGTCTGATTTGTTCTTAACTATCTTGAGCAGTTTTGTATCATCTTCAAATTTTGCAACTTCACTGTTTACCCCTTTCTCCAGATCATTTATAAATAAGTTAAATAGGATTGGTCTCAGTATGGACCCTTAGGGACACCATTAGCTACCTTTTTCCATTCTGAAAACTGACCATTTAGTCCTACCCTTTGTTTCCTGTCTTTTAACCTGTTATCAGCCCATGAGAGGACCTTCCATCTTATCCCATGACAACTAACTTCACTTAAGAGCCTTTAATGAGGGACCTTGTCAAAGGCTTTCTAGAAATCTAAGTACACTATGCCCACTGGATCTCTCTTGTCCACATACTTATTGACCCCCTCAAAGAACTCGAGCAGATTAGTAAGGCATGATTCCCCTTTACAGAACCATGTTGACTTTTTCCCAACAAATTATGTTCCTCTATGCGTCTGACAATTCTATTCTTAACAATAGTTTCAACTTATTTGACCAGTACTGATGTTTGACTTACTGGTCTGTAGTTGCCAGGATGACCTCTAGAGACCTTTTTTTAAATATTGGCTATCTTCCAGTCATTAGGTACAGAAGCTGATTTAAAGGATAGGTTACAAACTACAGTTAATAGTTCCGCAATTTGACATTTGAGTTCTTTCAGAACTCACGTGAATGCCAGCTGGTCCCGGTGACTTGTTGGTGTTAAGTTTATCAATTTGTTCCAAAACCTCTTCTAATGATACCTCCATCTGGTGCAATTCCTCAGATTTGTTACCTAAAAAGAATGACTCAGGTTTGGGAATCTCCCTAACATCCTCAGCCGTGAAGACCAAAGCAAAGAATTAATTTAGTTTTTCTGCAATGACCTTACTGTCTGTACGCGTGGGGCGCTGAGTCGCTCTGCCTGGGCATGGGCTCAGCCGCCCGCGCGCGCTCCCCCGGTTGTTGTCTCAGTTTCTCGTCCCACTCGCTGTTCCCCTTCCTGGCGTCTGTGGTTTGGCTCTGCACCTGACACCAGGATGCGGGGTAGGGGGGGGCCCGGTCCCGCCCTCTCTCATGGGCCCCAGCCCAGGACCCTAAGGACAGGTTCGGTTGCCCCTGTCCAGCCAGCGGGGCTAGCGCCCGAAACTCGCCGGCTCACCGGCTCCACACCCTGTTCTGGGCTGCTTCCTACCGCTCAATCCTCACCCCCCTTTGGTCCCAGCCCTAACTGGGCTCGCTTCTCTGCAGGGGAGGCCGCCCTGCTGCTGGGCCGCCTCCCTTTTTAAACGCTGCGCCGGCGCTTTGCTGGCGTGACGTCACTGGCCGTTCCGTCATGCCCCCGTCACTCCCCCCGGCGTTCACCCTGCCAGCCCCTCCCCCACCACACAGGGGCTGCACACCGCTCGCGTCTCCTGGTGCGCTCCCAGGAGCGCGAACGTGACTGCTGGTTCGGTGCAGGGCGGATCTGTCTCTGCAGGGCGGGGGCAGTCCGCCCCCGTCACACCATCTTTGAGTGCTCTTTCAGCATCCTGATTCTCCAGTGGTCTCACTGGTTATTTAGCAGGCTTCTTGCTTCTGATCTACTTACTTTTTGAGGTTTTAGCTAGCTGTTCTTCAAACTCCTTTTTGGGTTTCCTTGTTATATTTTTACACTTAATATGACAGAAGTCTTGCTAGTGTTTTTATGTTCTACTCGTGTTATTACAGTGTCTTCCTAACTCAAACTGAGAACATAAGAACATAAGAATGTCCATACTGGGTCAGACCAAAGGTCCATTTAGCCCAGTATCCTGTCTGCCAACAGTGGCCAGTGCCAGGTGCTTCAGAGGGGGTGGACTGAAAACAATGATTAAACAATTTGTTTCCTGCCATTTTTCTCCAGCCTTTGACAAACAGGCCAGGGGCACCATTACTTAACCCCTGGCTAATAGCCTTTTATGGACCTAACCTCCATGAATTTATCTTGCTCGTGGAATGAGGAGTAACGGTAGTTCGAATTAGGATCTTTAATTCGAACTACCTACTCCGTGCCGCGTGTAGCCGCGGGCATGGAGTTCGGACTAAGGGGGATTTAAAAATGGCGACGCCTGGGAACATGCAAATGAAGCCCGGGATATTTAAATCCTGGGCTTCATTTGCAACTCCACTTGCCCTCATTACCCTACCCAACTCGAACTAATGAGCTAGTGTAGACGTACCCAAGGAGTTCCAAGGAGTTCCACAGGTTGACTGTGCACTGTGTGAAGAAGAACTTTCTTTTATTAGTTTTTAAACCTGATACCCATTACTTTCATTTGGTGTCCTCTAGTTCTTATATTATGGGAACAAGTAAATAACTTTTCTTTATTCATGCTCTCCACACCACTCATGATTTTATATACCTCTATCATATCCCCCCTCAGTCTCCTCTTTTCTAAACTGAAAAGTCCCAGTCTCTTTAGCCTCTCCTCATATGGGACCTGTTTCAAACCCCTAATCATTTTAGTTGCTCTTTTCTGAACCTTTTCTAATGCCAAAATATCTTTTTTGACGTGAGGAGACCACATCTGTATGCAGTATTCAGCATGTGGGCATACTATAGTTTTATATAGGGGCAGTAAGATATTCTTTGTCTTATTTTCTATCCCTTTTTTAATAATTCCTAGCATTCTATTTGCTTTTTTGACTGCCGCTGCACACTTTAATATAAAATATATATTTTATATTATATTTATATTAAATATATATTTTATATTATATTATATTTCGGTATAAAATATATCGGAAGGATAGAGCAGGCCGGGTGGGTGGCGGAGTGGCACTGTATGTGAAAGATAATGTAGAATCAAATGAAATAAAAATATTAAGTGAATCAACATGTTCAATAGAATCGCTATGGATAGTAATTCCATGCTCCAATAATAAGAAATTAGCAGTAGGGATATATTACCGACCACCTGACCAGGACAGCGATACTGACATTGAAATGCTGAGGGAGATTAGAGAGGCTACCAAAATAAAGAACTCTATAATAATGGGGATTTTAATTACCCCCTATTGCCTGGATACATGTCACCTCAGGAAGAGAAGCGGAGATAAAATTTCTCAATGGCTTAAATGACTGCTTCTTGGAGCAGCTGGTGCAGGAACCCACAAGGGGAGAGGCAATTCTCAATTTAGTCGTGAGTGGAGCGCAGGATCAGGTCCAGGAAATAACCGTTACAGGACCGCTTGGGAATAGTGACCATAATATAATAACATTCAACATTCCTGTGGTGGGAAGAACACCTCAGCAGTCCAGCACCCTGGCATTTAATTTCAAAAGGGAATTACACAAAAATGAGGAGGTTAGTTAAACAGAAATTAAAAGGCACAGTGACTAGAGCCAAATCCCTGCAAGCTGCATGGAAACTTTTAAAGACACCATAATAGAGGCCCAACTTAAATGTATACCCCAAATTAAAAACATAGCAAGAGACCTAAAAAGAGTCACTGTGTCTTAACCACCATGTAAAAGAAGCAGTGAGGGACAAAAGGCATCTTTTAAGAAGTGGAAGTCCAATCCTAGTGAGATAAATAGAAAGGAACATAAACACTGTCAAATCAAGTGTAAAATGTAATAAGAAAAGCAAAAAGATTTTGAGGAACAGCTAGCCAAAAACTCAAAAAGAAATAACAAAATGTTTTTTAAGTACATTAGAAGCAGGAAGCCTGCTAAAAAACCTGTGGGTCCCCTAGACAATCGAACTATAAAAGGCGCAATCAAGGACGATAAAGCCGTTGCAGAGAAACTAAATGATTTCTTTGCTTCAGTCTTCACGGCTGAGGACGTTGGGGAGATTCCCAAATCTGCACCGTCCTTTGTGGGTGATGAATCTGAGGAACTGTCCCGGATTGAAGTGTCATTAGAGGACTGGATGGCATTCATCCAAGGGTTCTAAAAGAACTCAAATGGGAAATTGCTGAACTATTATCTGTGGTTTGTAACCTATCCCTTAAATCGGCTTCCGTACCTAATGACTGGAAGGTAGCCAACGTGACACCAATATTTAAAAAGGGCTCTAGAGGCGATCTGGGCAATTACAGACCGGTAAGTCTAACTTCAGTACCGGCAAATTAGTCGAAACAATAGTAAAGAATAAAATTGTGAAGCATGTAGAAGAACATAATTTGTTGGACAAAAGTCAACATGGTTTCTGTAAAGGGAAATCCTGTCTTACTAATCTATTAGAGTTCTTTGAAGGGGTTAACAAACATGCGGACAAGGGGGATCCAGTAGATCTAGTATACTTAGATTTTCAGAAAGCCTTTGACAAGGTCCCTCACCAAAGGCTCTTGTGTAAATTACATGGCCATGGGATAAGAGGGAAGGTCCTTTCTTGGATTGAGAACTGGTTAAAAGACAGGAAACAAAGGGTAGGAATAAATGGTAAATTTTCAGAATGGAGAGGGGTAACTAGTGGTGTCCCCCAAGGGTCAGTCCTAGGACCAATCCTGTTCAACTTATTCATAAATGATCTGGAGAAAGGGGTAAGCAGTGAGGTGGTAAAGTTTGCAGATGATACCAAACTGTTTAGGATAGTCAAGACAGAAGCAGACTATGAGGGACTCCAAGAAGATCTCACCAAACTGAGTGATTGGGCAACAAAATGGCAAATGAAATTTAATGTGGATAAGTGTAAAGTAATGCACATCGGGAAAAATAACCCCAACTATACGTACAGTATGATGGGGGCTAATTTGGCTATGACAAATCAGGAAAGAGATCTTGGAGTTATCGTGGACAGTTCTCTGAAAACTTCCACACAGTGTGCAGCGGCGGTCAAAAAGGCAAATAGGATGCTAGGAATTATTAAGAAAGGGATAGAAAATAAGACACAGAATATCTTACTGCCCCTGTATAAAACTATGGTATGCCCACATCTTGAATACTGTGTACAGATGTGGTCTCCTCACCTCAAAAAAGATATTTTGGTCTTGGAAAGGGTTCAGAAAAGGGCAACTAAAATGATTAGGGGTTTGGAACGGGTCCCATATGAGGAGAGGTTAAAGCGACTGGGACTTTTCAGTTTAGAAAAGAGGAGACTGAGGGGGATATGATAGGAGGTATATAAAATCATGAGTGGTGTGAGAGGGCCGACAAAGAAAAGTTATTTATTAGTCCCTAAATAGAAGAACTAGAGGACACCAAATGAAATTAATGGGTAGCAGGTTTAAAACTAATAAAAGAAAGTTCTTCTTCACACAGCGTGTAGTCAGCCTGTGGAACTCCTTGCCAGAGGAGGCTGTGAAGGCTAGGACTATAATAGAGTTTAAAGAGAAGCTAGATAATTTCATGGAGGTTAGGTCCATAAAAGGCTATTAGCCAGGGGATAAAATGGTGTCCTTGGCCTCTGTTTGTCAGAGGCCGGAGAGGGATGGCAGGAGACAAATCGCTTGATCATTGTCTTCGGTCCACCCTCTCTGGGGCACCTGGTGCTGGCCACTGTCGGCAGACAGGATACTGGGCTAGATGGACCTTTGGTCTGACCCAGTACGGCCGTTCTTATGTTCACTGCGTGGACATTTTCAGAGAACTATCCATGATAACTCCAAGATCTCTTTCCTGATTAGTTGTAGCTAAATTAGCCCCCATCATATTGTATGTATAGTTGGGGTTATTTTTTCCAATGTGCATTACTTTACACTTATCCTCATTAAATTTCATTTGCCATTTTGTTGCCCAATCACTCTGTTTGGTGAGATCTTTTTGAAGTTCTTCACAGTCTGCTTTTCTCTTGACTATCTTGAACAGTTTAGTATCGTCCGCAAACTTTGCCACCTCACTGCTTACCCCTTTCTCTAGATCATTTATGAATAAGTTGAATAGGATTGGTCCTAGGACTGATCCTTGGGGAACACCACTAGTTCCACCTCTCCATTCTGAAAATTTACCATTTATTCCTACCCTTTGTTTCCTGTCTTTTAACCAGTTTTCACTCCATGAAAGGCTCTTCCCTCTTATACCATGACAATCTAATTTACACAAGAGCCTTTGGTGAGGGACCTTGTCAAAGACTTTCTGGAAATCTAAGTATACTATATCTACTGGATCCCCCTTGTCCACATGTTTGTTAACCCCTTCAAAGAACTCTAAGGGTATGTCTAGACTACATGGCTCCGTTGACGGAGCCATGTAGATGAGTTTACTAGACATAGGAAAATGAAGCAGTGATTTAAATAATTGCCGCTTCATTTACATCAAAATGGCCACCGCGCGCTGTGCCGATCAGCTGTTTGGCGGCACAGCGGGGCAGTCTGGACGCACCACGGTGAACAAGGGAAGCCTTTCTCGACCTCTCCAGCAAACCTCATTTCACGAGCATAATGGAGCGGTCGACAAAGGCACGTCCAGACTGCCCTGCTGTGCCACCAAACAGCTGATTGGCACAGCACGGTGGCCATTTTGATGTAAATGAAGCGGTGATTATTTAAATCGCCGCTTCATTTTCCTATGTCTAGTAAACTCATCTACATGGCTCCGTCAACGGAGCCATGTAGTCTAGACATACCCTAATAGACTAGTAAAACATGATTTCCCTTTACAGAAACCATGTTGACTTTTGCCCAACAAATTATGTTCTTCTATGTCTCTGACAATTTTATTCTTTACTATTGTTTCAACTAATTTGCCTGGTACTGACGTTAAACTTACTGGTCTGTAATTGCCAGAGTCGCCTCTAGAGCCCTTTTTAAATACTGGCATTATGTTAGCTGTCTTCTAGTCCTTGGGTACAGAAGCTGATTTAAAGGATAGGTTACAGTTAATAGTTCCGCAATTTCACATTTGAGTTCTTTCAGAACCCTTGGGTGAATGCCATCCAGTCCCAGTGATTTGTTACTGTGAAGTTTTTCAATTTGTTCCAAAAGCTCCTCTAATGACACTTCAATCCGGGACAGTTCCTCAGATTCATCACCCACAAAGGACGGTGCAGGTTTGGGAATCGCCTTAACATCCTCAACCGTGAAGACTGAAGCAAAGAAATCATTTAGTCTCTCCGCAATGGCTTTATCATCCTTGATTGCTCCTTTTGTATCTCGATTGTCCAGGGGCCCCACTGGTTTTTTAGCAGGTTTCCTGCTTCTAATGTACTTAAAAAACATTTTGCTATTACTTTTTGAGTTTTTGGCTAGCTTTTCCTCAAAATCTTTTTTTGCTTTTCTTATTACATTTTTACACTTAATTTGGCAGTGTTTATGTTCCTTTCTATTTACCACACTAGCATTGGACTTCCACTTTTTAAAAGATGCCTTTTTATCTCTCACTGTTTCTTCTACATTGTTGTTAAACCACAGTGGCTCTTTTTTAGGTCTCTTACTATGTTTTTTAATTTGGGGTATACATTTAAGTTGGGCCTCTATTATGGTGTCTTTAAAAAGTTTCCATGCAGCTTGCAGGGATTTTACTCTAGTCACTGTACCTTTTAATTTCTGTTTAACTAACCTCCTCATTTTTGCATAATTCCCCTTTTTGAAATTATATGCCAGAGTGTTGGACTGCTGAGGTGTTCTTCCCACCACAGGAATGTTAAATGTTATATTATGGTCACTATTCCCAAGCGGTCCTGTAATAGTTACCTCCTGGACCAGATCCAGTCAGGACTAAATTGAGAATTGCCTCTCCCCTTGTAGATTCCTGTACCAGATGCTCCAAGAAGCAGTCATTTAAGGCATCGAGAAATTTTATCTCTGCATCTCATCCTGAGGTGACATGTCAATACCCAGTCAATATGGGAATAATTGAAATCCCCCATTATTATTGAGTTTTTTATTTTGATAGCCTTTCTAATATCCCTTAGCATTTCAACATCACTATCACTGTCCTGGTCAGGTGGTCGATAATATATCCCTACTGCTATATTCTTATTAGAGCATGGAATTACTATCCATAGTGATTCTACAGAACATGTTGATTCATTTAAGATTTTTACTTCATTTGATTCTACATTATCTTTCACATATAGTGCCACTCCACCACCCACACGACCTATTCTGTCCTTCCAATATATTTTATATCCCGGTATGATTGCCCCACTAATTGTCCTCATTCCACCAGGTTTCTGTGATGCCTATTATGTCAATCTCCTCCTTTAATACGAGGTACTCTAGTTCACCCATCTTATTATTTAGACTTCTAGCATTTGTGTAGAAGCACTTTAAAGAACCTCATCTTTAAATCCTTTGTGTAAACAAATATTAGACTTGAGTTTGTTTGTTTTGTTTGTTGTTAAACTGAAAATATATTCAAGCTGAAAACCCTGGGGATTCCATAATTGTACAAAACTTCAATAACTTTTCAAAAAGTTGTGTTTCCAAAGCCTGTTTGGATGTAAACAGCATGCAAAATTAAAAATTCATGAAGCCATGCAAAAATTTTGAAATTGGATTCTCCACCCAATTAATGGGAAAAATCCATGTATTTGTTATAGAAATTTTTAGCATGCATCAATGTAAAAAACTAAGCGCTGGTCCACCTGCTGCACTTAAACTTAATATTTCCCTTTAAGGTTCTGATTCAGGAAAACAAAGCATGTGCTTAAATCCATCCTCTTCACAACCACATTTAAGTATATTCTTAACTTTAGGTATGTGCTTTATGTCCCACTAAAGTCAAAGGGATTTAATTACATGCATAAGTGGCAACCAGAATAGAGATCATGGCTTATAATAGCATTTTTCTTGTGTGTCTTAACTTCTATAATTGTGTCATATGCATTTAAAGGTCACCGATTAGTCTTTCAAATACAGACAATCTCATTTTAGCCAAATTACATAGACAAACAACTGTTTTCAACTACAGATCCTTGCAAAATAATGAGTTTTTAATGGCCTTTAATAACAATCTTGCAGATTCAAACTATGCCTGCTATTGCCCAATTTTAATAGTTGCCAGGGGTGGAGAGATTAAATTTAGACATACTGGCAGTTCATGAATCACAGGCCATTCTTATCTAATTCTGCATTAAAAGAAAGGCCTGACTACCTCCAGTTTACTATTAAATCACCAGAAATGCATTTTCCTTAGCAAAATACATAATGAAATACAATATATTACCAGTTTATCATTTCAACAACTAAACTATGTTTTACAATGAAAATGTAATTTAATCTCATCAGGTTTCATAGTGCAGAAATATTACACTTATCAATAGTTGATACGATATGCTTCAAATTAAATTGGACTGCTGCAAACAATGGGTTTATTCAAAGGTTGGCCATAACTAAATATGTTTTCCATTTCAGTTTGACCATGATATTATTCATTATATTGCAGAGAAATCATTAAGTCTGATGACTTCAAGCAACCTCAGTAATGTGCGGGTTAAATTAAAAAATAATCAACTTAACTTTTTTTGTTTTGTTTAATTAAGGTACTTATTTAAGTTAACACACAAGAAACTTCTGCTGAAGTCAAGGAGACAGACCCAGAGCCACAGAAGTCAATGACAAGACATCTATTGACTTCATTTGCATTTGGATCAGACCCAAGGTCCTACGTATTTTGAATGAAGGTTAAATAGCTCTCAGAGCAACTGGTTATCTTGCATATCATCATGTGTGCTGGAAAGGCTAGATACAAAGGAATGATTTTAAGTTAATGATCAAGGGCTAAATGTTGCTCACTGCAGCAGTGCAGAAGAGAGTGAAGGAACAGAAATACTAGCAGACAGGAGGATGTATGTGCATCCTTTCCCTAGATTGCACTATTTCTGACCTATAGGATTCTGTGGGATTTTAGGGGTGGTGGGCCTGGCAATGGAGTATCCAGCTTTGGATGTTTAATAAGCTCCATGCAGTCCCATACCTCTTCTGACTCACAGAGGGGATGCAGGCAGTGTGTGGTTAGCATACTAGGAGCACTCTTGAGCTGGCAGAGGTGCCATGTGTATGACAAGTAAGAAGTATGGAGGAAGCATGTCATCTGGGGCTCCTGAGAGCCACAATCTAGGACTTTTATGCAGTGCTGTTCTACCTGTGGTGGTTCCTGAATATCAGAGAGACAGTGTGGGTGAGGTAATACCTTTCTCTGTTAGGAAGAATGACTAGCTTTTGAGCTTACACAGAGCTCTTCTTCAGGTCTTCAGGAAACATTTCCCAACCTGAAGAAGAGTTCTGTGTAGCTTCAAAGCTTGTCTTTCTCACCGACAGAAGTTAGTCTAATAAAAGATATTATCTCACCCACCTTGTCTCTCTCCTAAGTCTTTTTCCTGCTTCACAAAGTGACTAGTCCCACCCCTCTTAGAGGAAATGCAGCCATTTCTTCTGTGAAGTCAATCTCACAAGTCTGCTTTAGTCTGCTTTTTCCAGGAGAGGGGGAACACATGGCTGAGATATATAGCCACTCTGTAGTAAAAATGACAGATACAAGTCACTGAGATACACAGTGACCATATTAATGTTTTAATTAACTGTTTCATTTTACTTCCAATTATAATTAAAAATAAAACGAGACATCTCAATCTGCAATCAATATTACATGCTTGTAAATTTCCATTCTGTTGGTGTACTTGGCAAGTTTTGTTATTTACAATTTTTAAAAAACTCCGCAATGCTGGAGAAAATTACCCAACATTGTTTTTTTCCTTTCAGAGCTTGACTACTAGCCAATTCCTCCTTACAAAGACTTCCAGATGGCTTTGAGTTAATTCCAATGCCAACAGTCCAATTCCTACATATCTCTTTTGAGAATATTGTTGATCTTCATTTGTTTACTTTTGGAGTATCCCTGTGGTGAAATTTATGGCCTAGACCATCCCATCCCATGGGAAAACCTATGTGAGCAAGCAAAGGCTGAAAGAAGGATATCAGAAGTTCACCTCATGGGGTTTTCCCTACTTCTTCACTCAGAGGAGTGGAGTTGGACGGCTGGATGGGATTTGCCACCCATATGACAGAAGGAAAAGATTCAGTTCCTGAGCCCACAGATTTCAGCACATTTCAGAATTCAGTGGAGGCAAACCAAGTGAAGGTCCTACCTCTGTCTTGACACTACAACATAACCTCTGGCTTTTGAGTGTCCTTGGACTGTCCATTGTTCCAATAAGGTCTCAGCTCAGAAGTTAATACAAGTTCAGAATATATTAACTTCTGAGCAGATTCCCCACAGACATTAGTGGGGGAATGATGTGAGTTCCTTTCACATAATTCACCACATAGGGACCCAGGGAGAGCAAGCTGATGCCAGATTGCAACTGGTTGAAGAGGGGTCCTATACTTACTTAAAGAAATACCATTATATTTCTTTGTCCTGGGGGAATTCTGCAATTGTTGCATTTGGAGCGATAGTCTAATTGCAGAATTCCTCCAGGACTGATTTATAGTTTTAGGCCATGCTATTTAAAGTGGGCTTGGCTTGGCCTCCCTTTTTTGTGTGTGTAATAGCATCTTCAATTGATACAAGGTGCAAATCCTACTATTTTTCAATCTAAAAGGATGTCCACAATGCACACTTCTTACAGGTACAAATAGAGTACATTAGTTGTACATCCATCTGGTAGGGATAAAAAACATAGGTGTTGACTCCATGAATGCGCTGGTGCTGGATAAAAACCTAATGGGCACTCAGCACCCACCAGCCATGGCTGTTTGGTGACACTACCACCAATCATCTCTTTAGCAGCACCCCAATGAGCTAATCAGGTGCTGCCAAACAGCTCTTTGGCCCCACAACCAAAAACTTATTTGGTAACTAGAGGAAGGACTTGGAAGAGGGCAAAGAGCAGAAGGCAAGCAGGCACCTCAGGATAGGTCTATGTCTAGACTACACACCTTTTTCGAACGAGGCTTTTTCGAAAGATACTTTCGAAAAAGCCTCTTTTGAAAAAGAGCATCTAGATTGCACTAAGCGGATCGAAAAAGCAATCTGCTTTTTCGAAAAAGAGCATCCAGACTGACAGGAGACTGTCGAAAAAAGGGCACCTGGAACCACTTCTGCCAGGGCATGCGGGTAGCCTTTACTTCCAGGTTCTGCAGCATGCTCTTTGCAGAGACACGTGCTTAAATGAACCCCCATGAACAGCCGTTCCTCTGCTCCTGCAGCTGGTTTGCCTACCTCCTAGAGGGACAGCAAAGCTTCTGCAGTGCTTGCTTTGGGTGCCCTGCTTTCTGGGACATCACAGCAGTTTGGTTTTTTGTTGTTTTTTGTGCTTTCAATTGTTTATTTTGCCATGGAGCCAGAGCTGTCCCTGGGCAGGTGATGGCCCCACACTGTAGTGCTTCAAGTTCTGCTGCATCTACATGAGACCTTCATGATGCTCATGCCAGGTCTGGATCCAGAACCCAGCCTTGAGCCCCTCCCTTGGGCTGCAGCCACACTGTTCTTGCAACTGAACTTCTTCCAGGAGAGGCGATTTTGGAGGCTGAAGACAAGTTCAGACTGGTGGGAGCGGTGTACCTGGCTCGCCCCTGTTCTGCAATGACAGGACACCCACCTGCGCCCTGCCATCCCCCTGGAGAAGAGGGTGGCTATTGCCCTCTGGAAGCTGGCCACCCCTGACAGCTACCGTTCGGTAGGACACCAGTTTGGCGTGGGGAGATCTACTGTTGGCGCCATGTTGATGGAGGTAACAACCTCTCAGGGGACAGCCCATGTGGGGTAGGGGAGTATAACAGGAAAGGGCGGGTGGGGGGGGAGGGCTCCTGGCCTCACCCTCCCCTACTGTTGGGAGGGGCCGCCTGAGAGGGGGGCTCCTGGAGTCTTGGGGGGGAGGAATGGGGGGACACCTCCCAAGGACTCGAGCAACCCCTCTAACTTCCTATTCTGTGTGTTTCTATGTGTGTATTTCTGCAGGTGGTGAGGGCCAACAACTTGGAGCTGCTGAACAGGATTGTCCTCCTCAGAGACCTGGACACCATCATGGCCGGCTTTGCTGGGCTGGGATTCCCGAACTGTGGAGAGTGCTCGATGGAACTCACATCCCAAACCGTGCACTGCCCCATTGAGCAGCCCAATACATCAACGGAAAAGGCTACTTCTCTGTGGTGCTGCAGGCCTTGGTCGACCACCGTGGACAATTCACTGACATTTGTGTGGGGTGATCGGGCCGGGCACATGATGCCCGGATCTTCAGAAATTCATACCTTTAATGCAGGCTGCAAGCTGGAACATTCTTCCCGCAGCGAAGCTTTGCTGTTGGGGACGTGGAGATGCCAATCTGCATTGTGGCTGATGCGGCATATCCCCTTATGCCCTAGCTCATGAAGCCATACACTGGGCATCTGAATGTGGGCAGGGAACAATTTAATGTGCACTTGCCCGGGTGCACTTGCAGGTGGAATTCACCTTTGGCCGACTGAAGGGAAGGTTTAGGAGCCTGATCACTCGCCTCAACATGGGGGAACTCAATATCCCTGAGGTGGTAGCTGCGTGTTGCGTGCTCCACAACCTGGTGGAGAGCAAAGGGGAGGCCTTTCTCCTAGGGTGCGGGACACGGGCTGATGTTGAGGGGAGGCAGTTCGAGCAGCCCCAGACAGCTGCCATCCGCCAGGCCCATCAGGTGGGAGTCCTCATCTGGGAAGCCCTGCGTGAGAGATTCTCAGCAAGAGCCCAATGACTCTCCCCAGGGCCTCCCCAATGGGGCCTGTGGCCTGGGCCCCCCCAACACCTTTCCTCCCACAACCCATCCCTGCACCAGTCTCGGACAGTTAACATACACACACCAAGTTTTATGTAAAAAATATTATGTTTATTACCAAACCATCAAACAATGTGCAAAGAATAACTTTTTGTAACAAAATAAAACTGTGTGCAAAATGTTTTCAAAAATAAACTTTCTTGTTAAAATAGCAAAGTCTCTTTAACTGGAGAGGAGGGGGGATGTAGACCTGGAGGAGGGAGGGAGGTTTAGGGCTGAGGGTGTCACTCTGTAGCTGGGAAGGAGGGGGGATATAAACCTGGAGGACGGAGGGAGGGAAGTAGGTTTAAGGCTGAGGGTGTCACCTGGCCCGCAAAAGTCTGCCACCTCAGGGTCCGTGGCCCTAAACATGCTTGGGGTCGAGTGGGGCCTGAGACAGTAGGGAGGGCTGCAGCTGGATCTGAGATGGCAGGAGGTGAAGGGAGGCAGGGGTTGAGTGGGAGCAGGGGGTGAGGGGGAGGAAGGGGAGCAGAGGGGGCCAGAGCAGGTTGAGCAGGAGGATCAGCAATGGGGGCAGGACCTGGGACACCCATGGCTTCCCGGATAGTCCCACATATTGCTGTCTGCTGCTGGAGGAGCTCCTCCAGCAAGCGGTCGTGCCACCGAGCCTCTTCCCGTGTCCTTTCTGACATGGTCTCCTCCATCCTTTTGAGGGCCTCAATGTGCCTGCACATGAGGTCATTGTAGACCCACGAGAGCCTGCGGGTTCCATGGGATGAGGTGGGTTGTGGCACGGGTGTTGCACGTTAGTCTGATCTGGCAAGTCCGGCTGTGGTGGAGAAGAGGGAGAAGTGATCAGTGTTATGAATGCACACACTGTCCCTGCTTGTGATCAGTGAGTAAGTCCTTGGAATGAGGGATGGCAATGTTCTCACTGCAAGCCCACGTCTGGCCTGGCCAGCAGCCCCGGCCTCACAGGGCCCCAAGGTGGCTAGGGCAACATCCCCCCTCCCATCACCTCCACCATGGCCATACAGCCCAGGGAAGTGTCCAGACACAGTGAATCACAAGACGTAGGACAGGGGCCTGGAGTAGCTTGGGTCTCCCAGGGCCCCCTCCCACCCACCCACCACCTTCCCATGGCAGCACTGTCTGCGGGAGCGATTGTTGTGTCGCTTGTGCATACATGCCCAAGTGCTATGTGTGACATTTGCAGTGGTCTGTGTGGTGTTGTGCATGCGCCCTCGTAACCAGCCTGGTTCCCGCAGTTCCTGGTGGGGGGAGGACAGCCCTCCCTTGGGTCAGACATGTGTGGGGCCCTCCCCGAGCTGTGAGTAGCTGCCTATGTGTGCCCTGGGACTGAACATGCTTGCACATGCACAGAGAGGTGCAAGCTGTCCAGGAAGAGCATGATATGTGAAGACTGGCCCGCATCCCCTGTGCTCCCACCTCCCCTGTTCTGTGTGTGTGAACCTAACCACACTCACCTGATGTTCCTTCACCAGCATCAGCAGATGCCTGCGAGGCCTCCTGGGTCTGGTGGACTGGCTCCAGGGTGAGGGTGACCAGACTCCAATTGGGGTCCTCCTCTTCCTCCTGCAGCTGCTGCTCTGGGTTGTCCTCAGCCACCTCCTGGCAGTGCTGCACCGGTGTCTGCAAGCTGGACTGCACAAGAACTGGGGCAGAGAGGGGTTCCCCACCACCCAGGATTCTGTCCAGCTCCTGGAAGTATGTGCAGTAGTGTGATGCTTCCCCAGAGGTGGGGCTGCACTCACGGGCCCTGGCATAACCCTGCCTGAGTTCTTTTACCTTGGCCTGCACCTGGTCCAAGGTACTGGGGTGATGGCCTTTCTTTGCCAGCCCCTTGGCCATGCGGCCGTAAATGTCTGCATTGTGGTGTCAGGAATGCAGAGCCTGCAGCAATTCCTCCTCTCCCCAAAGTTCCAAAAGTGTCAGGACCTCAGGTCCTGACCAGGCTGGAGCTCACCTATATGTGCCCCTGGATGGGTCATGGGATGGCTCCCTGGAAGGTCCTTGGGGGCCTTGGGGGTCTTGGGTTTGTGGCATGCTGACTTCTCACAGAGAGGCAGGGAGAGTCATGTGGTCAGTGGCTTCCTCTGGCTGCCTTCCTGCCACAATGGCTGCCCAGGGTTTCTGTGCCTTTAAGACATGGTTCCAGACAGGAACAATAGAGGTTTTTCCTGCTGATGGATTGTCCACCAGGGCTTTTCCCCTGGAGGTCTGTTTTTTTGAAAAAAAAAACCCCCGCGTCCACACACGCCTTTTTTCGACAGATCTCTGTCAAAAAAGGCGTTCTACCTCATAAAAGTAGGTTTACTGCTGTCGACAAAACCGCAGTGTTCTTTCGATTTACTGTTGAAAGAATGCGGCAGCAGTGTAGACGCGGGTGAAGTTTTTTTGAAAAAAGGCAACTTTTTTCGAAAAAACTACGTAGTCTAGACACACCCTAGGAGAGCCGGAGCAAGCTCAAGGCCTTGCGGGAGGGGCAGGAACAAGCAAATTAAGGTCAGGGACTCAAGGGATAAGGTGCAATGAGGGAAGAGCCTCAGGGCAGAGCACCCCCCAGAGAAAACTAGAAGTCAGCACCTATAGTATAAGTAACAGTGGAGATGGTGAAGCACTTCTGCTTAGGTGAATAAAGAAGCATCTGAAACCTGTGTGGGTATCTTACATCAGTTTCTATAGCCCACGCACTGGCTCCCCAATCTAACCTGCTATTTTTAGTAGTGTAGTGTCCCACTTCTGGAGTCTCTCCCCGCTCCTGCAGTCTTTCTTTGCCAGAGGGGGAAAAGGATTCAGCAACAGACAAAGGCTCCCCACTGCTGGATCCTTACCCCACTGCCTCCTGATGCCAGTCTTTCATTGACACAGCACGGATGCAGCTTGCTTTTCACTATGGTGTGTAACTACACCTACCTTACATGTTGCCAACATAGTAGATGTAGCCTACATGACTGATTTGTGGGTGCAATCAGGAATTTAGCTAAATGGCAGAATTGTGTGCATAAGTAATTGCAGGTGCTAAATTGGATGCACTAAAGAGGGGAACCGCACTAAAATTCTGTCCTTATTGTCTCTCTCATTTTATGGCAGTAATTGTAATGCATCCATTAGTGATTTGATTGTATTAGTCTTATGCTCTGAATTCATAAATGATGCCTCAGTAAGCAGAGAGTAGCTAGCGAGGGGGGAATGCATACTGCACACTTATAGCTCCTACTGGTGTAAGCATAATGCCTCTGGAAGCTCATGATGGGGTAGTGCACTGTTCTTCTTCTTCCTACCATGTGGCCATGGCTTAGAACCAAAAACATTTTCTAAGCTATATATTTGAGAGAATTTGTCTATGCATCTATCTGTTCATCTGTCTGTCTGATTGTTCAAGAACTTCTATATGATACGAGCTAGGACCACCAAATTCTGCATGCAGCTTCCTCTTATCAGAACTTAAAGCAAGGTAAGAGTTTGGTTGTGCCAGGAAAATGGGATGTGCCTGGAATGGGATTGCTTAACATAAAACTATATAGAAAAGAGACAGAATCACCAAACAGGTAAAAGGGACAGGCTGGAGCCATCCCTTCAGCCTCCAACACCACAGAGACATTGCCGGCTATTCCCCTTCATCAGGGAGCCAGGAGAAAATGCACATTTTTCTGCATTCCTCACTCTGGTTGGGGAGCAGAGGAGGCAAATGAACCTGGACCTGCCCCAGCCGTGGCTATACACCCCTCTCCCAGTTGTGCCTGATGGAGCTGCAGCAGCCATGCAGAGGCTCTTCTCACCTGGCCCCAAGCTGCTGTGGTGAAAGAAGGCTGGGGTAGTCCTCTCTCCCGGACCAGCCTGCATACTGAATCCCTCCTCGCCAGCCCTACCCTAGAGCAGTGATTCAAATGATGCATGTTCATTTTCAGTTTATTTTCCAAAAAAAACCCAACAAAAATTACTTAAGAACCCAAGCAATGCCAAGTAAATCCTCTAGTTGTCTATAAAATAGAAACGTCTAGCTGTAATGGACATCAGTAAGTCATCAAGTCCAACCTATTAGACAATAACAATAATGCATATTTCTTATAGCCTGATTGCATTTTTTTTATTTCTAAAAGAATCAAAGTGGATTAATCCAATCTGGAAAAGTTAAAGACCTTTCTCTTATTGCTCCTTTCCCTTATGCTGTTGATCTACAGGGCAATGGGTATGTATTAAAAGCCCATCAGGTTACGTACCTCTCTTATGCAAGGTTTGACCATGGTGAAATGATGAATTGAAAGAGCAGTTTTACCAATATTTAACTTTGTGCCAAAAAAGAAATAAATTTTAAAAGTGGTGTCATGGGTTTCCATGATTATCATGTCTCAATGGCTTCCAAATCAAATTTCTCAGTTCACAAGTAAATAGATGGGGGGGGTTTCTATCTGCCAGCCCTAGAAACTCAAGCTGGTATTTGACAATCAAGTTGTGATCCTTTTCGCTTGTGCGTAATTGCTTAATACTACAATTTCTGCTAGCCAAATTCTGACTCAGTTACATATATGCTTCAATGCTTTGGAAGAGTGTAGGTACCAGAAGTAGTGGAAGTGAAATGAAAGCAGAAATGTAATTTGGGGCAAAGTGATGCAGGGTTTTATGAGGCTCAGTTTGATGTACTAAGGCACAGGCGACTACAGTAGGGAATCAGAGGCCCATAATGTGTTTGCCATGTCTAGAGATGAAGATGGTTTTAGAAGCACCATTTTAGACAGATTGGAGTGAGTATAGAAAGTATCAGAGTGAGAAATAACCTTGCTTTGGGCAAAGATATTAATGGAGGGTAAAGATTATATTTTGGCAACACTAAATAGAAAGAAACTACAGAAATTATAAAGAGGTTTTATCTGTCAGAAAACTCAAAGCCAGTAATTAGGGAATAGGACCATAATTTGATATAATACATGAGGAATATTTGCCCTGAACTCAGACATTATGTATTTAATTAGTCATTATTCATCAACGCTTTCTATTATAGCATAGAACTGTATGAACTTTCTCTAGTGATTAACATCTGAAAATGCATAGTTATGGGTTTTTTTAATCAAAGACTTTTAGTGCCTCATGATTAAAAGAAATTGTCTTGAACATAGAGGGCAGTAGTTTTGTTTTGGTTGCTGTGACCCTGGGCAAAGAGGACACACTGTACCATAACTCATATTAGGCCTAACAAACTCATCGCCCCCAACATACTGTTGTCATAATCTGTAGCTAAAAGAGGTTATGTAAAGTGTCAAAATTGGTAATGTGCAGGCCTGGAAAATCATTGTGATGTCTAGCCAGCTTGATCACAATGAAATGTATATTTACGTATGAGGTAAACAAAACACCAAGCTAACAAATAGGGGAGCTGACCACTTAAGCATCCTGATGGGCCTGGAGTCTGCACCCTCAGGAGGTCTTCCTAGTTCTTGAAATGGAAACAATAGCTTTGTAGTAATGTAAGGGAAGCACAGAAACATTTGAGTCATCCATCACTTCGGTTTCATCTATTCTACCGCTGAACCATTAACCTAAAGTTACACAACTTCAGCTATGTGAATAATACAGCTGAAGTCGACATACTTAGTTAGGTCTGCTTACCACGATATCTTCACAGCGATAAGTCAACACCTGACAGTCTCCTATCAATTCACCCTACTCTTCTTATTTTGGTGGAATACCAGAGTCGATGGAAGAGTGCTCGGCAATCGATCTTCACTAGATTGATGGCTGCCTGTCGATCCAGCGGGTAGTGAAGAAATATCCTTAGGGGATTAAGGGGAGAAGCACCCTTTGAGTTCATGAAAAGTGGATCCTCTTGACCTGGGAGGCAAAGGAGACTCACTAGAGGTGAGACATCTACTTATACAAAGATTATAACTTGTTGAAATTAAGTTTTAGTCACAGGAGGGTGCATTTTGTTTTGCTTATTGTAATTATACCTGTCTCATGCTAACCTATTATCACCTAAATATTTGTTCTTTGTTCAAAACTTTATTCTTGTTTTATTATAAAATACCTCAATGCTGTGTATTAAATTGGAGAGCTAATCTAACAGGATGATGTACATCTGGTTTCTCTGGGGCAAGAGAATTTAATTGCTTCTGTAAGTGTCCAGTGATAAGGATTGGACACAGCAGAAAGACACTTTAGGAGAACTCAGGAGTTGGGGGTTCCCTGGATGTTACTTGCAAGACAAGGACTGGCAAACTCCTGTACATTTGCTGGCAGGGCAGACAAGCTGATGTGTCAGGAAGCTTAGCAGCAGCAAAACTCCCAGTTGCTGAGGCTGAGAAGGATAACAGTGGCTCACAATTCTGGGTACCCCAAAAGAAGCATCACAATTGCATCAGGGGTTCATTTAAAATTCAATTTTCAATGTGATCTACTGATAAAAAGCATTAGATAAGACATAGCTATTACTGCTATTATCATCTCAAAGTGATATGAGTGAATAAATCCACCACATGTGGCACCATTTAATTTTAATAACTAATATTTAATGCTAACAAATGCAAGGTAATACACACTGGAAGGAATAAACTGTCCCATTCATCTATTCTGCTGGGTTCTAAATGAACTGTAACCATTCAGAAAAATAGACCTCAGCATCACTGTGGACAGCTCATTGCCGACTTCTCCTCAGTGTGCCACAGCAGTTAAAAAAAGCAAACAAGATTTCAGATAAATAAAAAATGTGATAAAAGTGAGACTGCAAGTAGAATTATGTCATTCTCTGAATTGATGAAATAATACCAATGGTTCTGATCTCCCTATCTCCAAAAAAGATACAGCAGAAATAGAAGAGGTTTAGAGAGAAAGACTGAGAATGATTAGGAAAAGGGAGATAGAAAAGATTAGCACTGTTTACTGAAGAGTCAAGTAAAAGAGCACATAGCCCAAGTATTCAATGTACTGAATGGTACATTTCTTTCTAAATGTATTTATTTATTTATTTACTTATACTATACTTACAACTGAAGTGTACCCACCCCAGACTCTCAGCTCTCTTGACAACGTCCTTACAACATACACTTTAATAGATTCTAATCTACTTCCTAGATCACAGGCCGGCACAGGGAATATGTAATGAAGATTAATTTAAACCAACCCTGTGGCAGTATCTCTATCCAAGTCTCTTTTTAGTACTCATCTCTTACCTGCCTCCTATCCCCTTATGAGCCATTACCATATGGTTGTTGCTTGCTATAGATGTAATTGAAGATCTACACCTAGCATTCTTGAAACTACAATACCCACCTGAGGAAGTAAGGAAGTGAGGAAACAGATCAACAGAGCCAGACGTATACCCAGAAGCCTCCTACTACAAGACAGGCCCAACAAAGAAAATAACAGAACACCACTGGCCATCACCTACAGTCCCCAGCTAAAACCCCCCTCCAATGCATAATCAGCCATCTACAACCCATCCTGGACTCTGATGATCCCCCACTCTCACAGACCTTGGGAGGTAGGCCAGTCCTCGCCCACAGACAACCCACCAACCTGAAGCAAATTCTCACCAGCAACTATACACCACACCACAGTAACTCCCACTCTGGAATCAATCCCTGCAATAAACCTCAGTGCCAATTCTGCCCACATATCTACACCAGTGACACCATCACAGGATCTAACCACATCAGACACACCATTATGGGCTCATTCACCTGCACATCTACCAAGGTAATTTATGCAATCATGTGCCAGCAATGCCCCTCTGCCATATACATTGGCCAAACTGGACAGTCCCTACGTAAAAGAATAAACGGACACAAATCAGATATCAGGAATGACAATACACAAAAACCTGTAGGAGAACATTTCAATCTCCCTGGACACACAGTAGCAGATTTAAAAGTAGCCATCCTGTGCTGCAAGGGGATGTGGATTGCAACTGCTTTAAACACTAAGGAGAGGGGATCACCACATAGGAGTGTAAAGGATTTGTTTATTCAGTTAAAACTGGGAAGGGAGGGGAATCTCACTCATACACTCAACCACACTTACAGTCCCAGGCAGGATGATCAGGTGAGCAGAAGGCAATTCATGTTGTTTGATCTTCCCAAGTTGACTCCTAAGCTGGTCCGCTGGCCAGGTGATCCGAGCAGAGGGCGTTCTGGGAGGCTCCACTTGACGGTCAACCCACTGTGTCTCTGTCCCTCTCTCCTTTAAGGATCAGCCACATGCAGCTTCTAAGTCTCTGGGCCTCTTGGGGCCGGGTGCACTCCCTGCTAGGGGCCGTGTGCATTGTTGTTTACTCCTGCTGTTTACCTCAGAGTTTTCCCGCCTCTGGTGTCCACCTCAGACATTCTTCTGCACTCACTCAGGGAAGGGTTAGGGGGTTAACAGATAACACTTTAACAGTTTAGGGAACCAAATAACATCATTAACAGGTGAGAAAGAGAACAACATCCATTTTAACTCTCCCCTTGCTCCTCCTTTGCCTCCAACATCTTGCAACAAAAAAACTTCAAGAACAGACTTCAAAGAGAAACTGCAGAGCTACAATTCATCTGCAAATTTGATACTTTCAGTTTAGGATCAAACAAAGACTGTGAATGGCTAGCCAACTACAAAAGCAGTTTCTCCCCTCTTGGTGTTCACACCTCCACATCAACTGCTAGAAGTGGGCCTCATCCTCCCTGACTGAATTGACCTCGATATCTCTAGCCTTACTCTTGATTGGAACTCTTTTCTTATGACTGCATATTTATACCTGCCTCTGGAATTTCCATTACATGCATCTGATGAAGTGGGTCTTTGCCCACAAAAGCTTATGCTCCAATAAATCTATTAGTCTCTAAGGTGCCACAGGATTTCTCATCGTTATTGCAGATTCAGACTAACATGGCTACCCCTCTGATACCTATAAAAGGCTTGGTTCATCAAATCAGCAGCATCTACACTGCAACACTATTTCAGGAAACCAGAGTATCCTGAAATAGCTATCTCATGTCTACCCAGCAAGCCCATTATTTCGGGCTCGATATTCTGACATCCCTATGAACCTCATTCCATGAGGAGTAAGGGATGTTTTGGAATAGTGGGTTATTTCAAAATTTGATGCTGTGTAGACAGTGCCAAATTACAAAATAAGCTATTTTATAAGATCGAAATAAGGTATGCAAATTGCATATCTTAAATTGTGTATCTTATTTCGAAGTACAGTGCAGTGTAGACATAGCCTAGGTGAACCAGTGGCATGGACATACAGCTCTACCCACCACTATCACAAAGATAGCTTAGTGGTGGGAGGAGATCAGCTCAGGACACAGAACAATTGGCTCAAGCTGAACCCCAACAACAAGCGTTTGCAGTAACAATGCCGTCTCCTCGAAGGTACTCACCTATAATTGGTTGAAAGTACTCACCTATAATTGGTCAGTTCAGCATGTAGTTCAGGAATGCTCTTGGATTGTCACAAATAATGTTGCTACCACTACAGCTGGCAAAGGGACTTGTCATCTTGATGAGCAAGGACCTGGGGTCCCAATTATTCAAGCCTTCATAACCTCCCGCCTGGCATACAGCAATGCAGTATAGCTGGGCATGAAGCCATTAGCTGTTAGACTATTCCAATTACTACAGTACACTGCAGATTACCATGATCATGTCAAACCTGTTCTTTGCTCTCTACACTGGCTTCCCATATAACACTGAATCAAGATCATAGTCTTAGTCCTTATCTTCAGGGTAAGGATATGTATAAGTCAGGACAAGTGATGGCACAGGGCCCCCAATCAGTGGGGACACAGAACTCCTCCAGGACCAGAGCAGAGAGAGTGAACTCCTCCAGCCCCAGGGCTGAGGAGAGAGGGAGGAAGAGCCAGCTTCACCAGTGCCAGGGCCATGGCAGGGAGAAATAGCTCTTCTGGCTGCCAGTGGAGAACCAGCTCCACCAGCCCTGGGACCATGGGGGTGGGGACAGCCACCTGCACCTGCTATAGTGGAGAAAGCCAACCTCTTGGCCCCAGGTCAGGGCAGCAAATGATAGCTCCTCTCATCAGCAAACTGGCACAGAATAGCTCCAGGACTGGTTGAAGGTGCAAGAGCTGAATACGAGCTTTTGTGTTGTAAGGATGGATTTTATTTTAGGACTTTGAGAACCACTATGAACTGTTCAAGCTTTTTATCTGTCCCTAGACACCAGTGCAGTTAGCTGAAAGAAAGCCTGTGTCACATTTATTAAGGAGCCCTGAGAGAATTTCGCCCTACTCTTCTCATTTTGGTGGAATACCAGAGTCGATGGGAGAGTGCTCGGCAATCAATCTTCACTGGATTGATGGCTGCCTGTCAATCCAACGGGTAGTGAAGAAATATCCTTAGGGGATTCAGGGGAGAAGCACCCTTTGAGTTCATGAAAAGTGGATCCAATCCGGCCAGCAGGAAGCCTCACAAGCAAAACCCCTCAGACACTCCAGCTCTCCCTGTGCCACAATCAGCCCCGGGCCTAACACACAGGTGAGGGGTTATAGAACGCAATCTCACCTACCCTGAATGGGTTCTCCCTGCCACTGTGACAGACCGGGCCAGGTCTGGGCACAGTTGAGGGCATCTGCTCAGGGCGAACTGCTCACGCAGGGCTCCTTACAGCCCCAGACTGGAGACCGTTCCCAAACAGGTCATAAACCAGTCACGCAGAGCGCTTCAGCTGCCAATCCAGCCAGCAAGAAGCCTCACATGCAAAACCCCTCAGACACTCCAGCTCTCCCTATGCCACAATCAGCCCCGGGCATAACACACAGGTGAGGGGTTATAGAACCCAATCTCACCTACCCTGAACGGGTTCTCCCAGTCCCAAAAGACCAGCCACAGTTCCCAGTCAATTTGCACTCTGGATCTTACCCACAAGATCACACTAGGCCAATCCTTTAGAATCTAAAATCTAAAGGTTTATTAATAAAAGAAAGAAAAGCATGACAGTAAGGTTGTTAAGGAGAATACGTTACATGCATTGAATCACCAAGTTCTCAATGCAGGCTCTCAGCAGAGATGTTACAAACTGCTATCTTAAAAGTCTCTGGTGTACATCCTATGTGAGGATGGGTCTACAATTCTTCTCAGCTCTCTGTCCCTCGTAAGGCTGCATCTGGGATCAGAAGCAGAATTGAAGACAAAATGGAGATTGCCACATGGCATTTATATATCTCTCCTGGCATCTTCCTGGCCAGAGTAGGTCACATGGTCCAGTGGCCTATCCCTGTTTCCCATGTCAGCAGCCATTATTTGCAGGTTCCCAGACACATTCCTCAGGTGTGTATTGGGAACCTTGAGAGTCCTTGTCTTTGGAACTGTGCTAATTAGCATAGTCATTGACTGGACATTCCAGGCCCCTTGCTCTGTCTCAGACAGAAAACATTCACAATATAAGCAGAGTCCATATTCATAACCCTACATACAGATATCACACAAGTACATGAATAGCATACAAAGAATCAGTAGAACACAAGCTTTCATTTGAAACCTCACACAGCCCCCTTTGTATAGATTTTGGGGCAAACACCCCCTTGGGGCGCAGCAGTGATCTGGCTGCTCCCTTTAAAATCCAGTAATGGGACCGGGGGATATGGAAGAGCATGAATCTAGTAGGCTAAATGTCCCAGTGAGTTCCAGTTCTTTGGGCCAACTTTTCAATCTGTTTCATTTTGCCTTTGTATAGGAGGTAGGTACCCCCAATTTATACTTATGCTGAGCACAGAGTGGTTGGATGTGGGTGGAGCTGCACCCTGGCTGTTGGCTGGGAGGGGGAGTTGCACCCTGATCACCTGAGGGTGAGGCGAGGGGCTGCAAAAGTGCCTACCACCAGTGCTCCGGGAAAGAGGGGCTACACAGGTCTCCCACTGGAGCTCCCTGGACCTGGCCTAGGAGTGGGGGTGGGGGGTGTGGTGGGGGAAAGGTGGCCATTCAGCCTCTTTTATGGAGGACAAACCTGTTTTTTGCTACTCTGTCCTTTATGTTCTCTATTTTTCTCTTGAGACCAGAGGTATAAGTAAGCCAGTGCGACCCCATGCAGCATTTCAGCAAGAAGCCAATCAGCTGAGGCACTCAGCTGTAGCTGCTCCCAGGCTGGCTGGGCTCCCAGGGCTCTCCTGAAGGCTGCCATGCTAAATAGCAAGTAGACAGGTAAGTGAAAGGGGCTGGCAGGAGGGTTGTGCAACCCCTCCCTCCAGGGCTGCCTCAGCCCCTAACTCAGTGATGTGGCCCCTGACTGAGAAGGAGACACACACTCCTCACATTCACCTCGCACACCAGAGCCTATGAGGGGGCAGCCTAAAAGATTTTATGTGCTCCAGCTCCGAGGTGGGTCAGTGGGTGGGGCTTGAGCACCAGCACGGACTCCCCAATGCTGGGGAGAGGCCCTGAGCCTCAGGGGCCAGATCCAGGCTCCAAGGCCTGAGGTTCCTCACACCTGCTCTAGCCTAACTATTGATATCTATTCAGTGGTACCTATGGGAATCCAGCTTAAAAAAAAAAATTAATTATGTATTCCACTGATCATCGTTCCTGGGCATATAAAGAAAACCAACACTGGAAAACCACTAACATGTTTCAGTGTGTGAAAATTTGGGATATGTGTGTGAGGATCAAAATTTACAAGAAAGGGATGAATTTTTCTATGTAAAAGACAAAGGAACCCAAAGATGTATGTTTGATATATCAGTCCTGTATGCAGGGGGGTGGGGGAGGGAGGGAGGTGTGCGAAGGGTGTGAACACAAACCCCCATGTTCCCCCAAGTAAGTGTGCTCTGGTTGGCTGGGAAAGGCAGAAGTGGTGCACTGCCTGAGCCTTCCTCCCTCATGCTCTGGCTGGCTGGGGGAATGCTGGAGCTGATTTCTCTCCTCCCCCCAGGAGTGAGGCCAGGGCTGGGCCTTGCTCTTGGTGGAGGGGTGGGGGGATCAGCCCCAGCCTTCCCCAAGCCAGCCAGAGCACACTTACTTGGGGGACCATGGAGTGGGGGTGTTCACACTCTTGCAGTCCACATTTACCAAAAAAAGCACCCCCCCCATAGAAATTCTTGTGTACAGACCTGTCTTGCTCCCCAAAAGTCAGAGGAAGAAGAGCAGCAGCAGTCTGGTATGTGTGGCTGCAACTCCCTCCCCCCCCTTCCGAAATGGTGCCCTTCCCCCGCACACACCTTACAGCCCCCCACCCAGGGCCCCTCCATCCCCAGCCCTGATTGCTGAGCCCCCCCACATTCCCCTGCCCTGGGCCCCGTATGAACTAAATGCAACCATCCTCTATTCGTGAGGTACCTTGATGGCCATCTGACACGTAGGCCTCCTGCGGGCACTCTCCGGGCCTGGCCCCCGTGTGGTGGTGGTGGGCCTCACAGGCCTCCCACTCACACTCCCAGGTCTGGCCCTGGGGATGGGGGGACAGTGGGGCTGCACAGCGGCCAGCAGCTCCTCTCCAGGGTAGGCTGGGGTATCGGCTACTGTCAGTCACTTGCTGCCCCTCTGTGGTCATTCTGCAGTATAACTCCCTCCTACCAGGCCCCTCCCTTTCCATTTTATGAAAAACAGTTAAATTCCAGGCACATCCCATTGTCCTCACACAAGCAAACCATAACCTTGCCTTTAGTTAGGATAAGAGGAAACTGCATATCTAATTTGGTGGTCCTAAGTCTTATCATTTAGGAGGAGTTCTTGAACAAATGGACTCAAAGATTGACAGACAGACAGATGCACATTTTTAAAATAGATACATTTTTCATATTGCAAAATGGAAATAATTCACACCACTATACTGTGAAACATTTTAAATACTTACATAGATACTGTGGTAGTAGGTTTGCTAAAAATACAAGTGGATTGAATGCTGCAAAACATATCTCATTTTTCTGTAACTTCCTTATAATCAATTGTTCTAAGTTAGTCATGGAAATTTCTTTCCTTCACATAGTGCTCTTTTTCTTTAAGTATCCCTTTAAACCTCAGTCATAATCAGTCTCCTCACTAAATTTCCAGATGGCAGTTTCATCTGAAACAATCTGCTATTTCAAGTACCTCTCTCTGAAAAGCCGGGTGAGGATCAAGTGCATCTATTACATTCTGACACAACTTCCAGTGCAAATTCTGTTTACTTTTTATCTAATAGTTTAACAAACATTTTACACTGTAAATATTGATGCAGTGATTGCAAAACTACTATGGAACGGGAAACTAGCTATTACAAAACAACAGTGGAGCATTTGACTATATTAATATCTATCATAATACTGACAAACTGACACTATAAATTCTCCTCATGTCTTTGTTCACAAGCAATCCAGCAAAGACACTTTCTGCTGTTTTAGTACTTTGTTACGGTAAAGTTAATGAAAAACAGTTCTCAATTTGGTTTTCAGATGAAACTCATTGTGACTATATAAAACAGCCACCTCCAGTCTGCCCCCTGCACTATCTCTGGCACTTTATTAACATATGCTAAATGTCACTGGATCTTTGTGCTAGTCAGTTTTTATCACAGGCCAACATTGAAAGAAAATGCAGGAGGTGGAAATCCTCTTCTCATTAGTTTTCCTTAATAGCAAAAACTAACCCCTATGTAAGTCATAGGTCCTTTGGGATGCAGCTCCATTGTATTTTATTCTAATTGTTTGCTTCAGAATAGTTTTGCTTTGGATACACAGGATCAGATTCTGCCTTCATATATGCGTATTTATGATGTGGGCAGACCTGCTCCACATTGTACAGAAAGGAGTTAACCTTATACTGTGGGCTGAGGAAACAATACACACACCCTTACCTCTGCTAGTCAGGCACCACTTGGAACCACAATATAAAAAGGAATATTTCAGCTCGGTTGCCTGGACTGATGAGAAGAGATAATGTGCTTTGCAGAATCCTACTGGGAGCTGTTGTAGTCCTGGGGTGTCGAGGCCAGACACACCAAGACCCTGGCAAATAGCTGCATGGCCATGGAAGCCAATGTCGGGAGCTTCACCTGTCTGTTACCCCAGAGAACCCAAGCAACTGCAGTCCACAAAGCAGGAAGACAGGGTAGGAAGTAATTCTAGGGAACCAGACATCGATCTGGCTGTGGAACTGGAAACAAAGTCAGCATGTTTTGGAGGGAGCCCTGCTGACTCAGTAGCAAATACATTTGACACTGCTAGGGCCATGTGCTAGGATCCAGTGAAGTAAAGAGAGCCCAGCTGCCAATCCACCTTCTGTGTGGCCTGCAGGTCATATTAACCCGATCAGAAGGGCAATCCTATAAACTTTGGCTGCTAGGGCCACACCATCTCATCCTGAAGGGTGGTTCTAATGACCCTGGCCAAGAGACCACACTGCCCGGCACAGAAGGACAGCCATATTGACTCTGGCTGTTCAGCCATACTATCATGTACAAAGAAGGGTGGTCCTCTTGGTTCTTGCCACTAGGTTCTACCGTCATGCATTGAAGGGCAGTTCTATTGGCTCCAGCTTTTAGGCCATACTGCCCTGAATCTAAGGCTTGACCTTGGCTATTGTGCTATACCACCCTGAGAGGAGGAGTTGTCCCTAGGGGTCAACAGAGTATACCAGCCCTGTGACAATATGCCATTGAATTCACTAGTGTTAATTTGCATTTAGATTGCAGTAACTGTGGGAAGAATTTGTCCCTAAAACAATTGTTCAACTGTTGAGAGCAGAATTTGGTTCATATGCTTCACTATCTTTCAAATCCTCTGCTTTATACATTACGATTTACATGTTTCCAGTTCAACTGAGGCCCTGTATTCTGCCACTGTATTAAGTACTGTTGTATTAATTTAGATGGAATACATGGGCCCAAAGAGTGAAAGGTATTAACATAATCCAGCTATTATTTAACATTTAATAGTTTTAAACAAGGTTCAGGGATAAAGAGATCTTAACCTGCTTATTACCATGGAAAACACACTATTAACAATTATTTTTGCCTCTTATCAAAAACACAGAAGGGGAAATAGTAAAAGCATTGAAATATCAAGTATTAAGTAAGGTTTATTTTTAACAACATCCCTGCTTCCCTATGCCTGTAGGTGATGAGAGTTTTAGAAGGAAACCCCCTTGTTTGTTTTACATGGTATCAAAGACAGTAATAACTGTCCTTTTCTTGGGGTCTGTGGTGGGGGAGTTAGTTAATAAGAGATGGAGGTGTCGCTGTTGTTGATTTTATTTTCTATAAAACAAAACAAGTCAAAGATACAGCTTCTGTCTCTGGTGTTGATGTTCACTTGCAGCTTTATGGCAGAAAAAACTCAGGCATGTGACAATCATCTCAGGCACTCTGAAACCTGGCAGCCTTGTTAACCAGCATTTAACATTTAATGCTGTTTAGGGAATTGCTTTGAGTTGCCTTTTTTTGGCTACAGGCTTGCATTAGTCTTACAAAATATAGTGTCTTGGCTGACTACGCCAACATCTTGTTACAAGGAAAAGGGGGAGAGGGAAGAGAAAGCAAATATAAAGTGGGGAAGGAAAAGGACCTGGGGTTGGTGGGCAGGAGGGAGGGAATCAGTGTCTCACATCCCAGTCAGTATGAGATTTAGCTGGAGCCAATGGAGATGGTGGTGCCCCAAAGGTCCCAGGCTATGTCTAGACTGCAAAGAAAAGTCAGAAAAAGGTACGCAAATTGAGAACCGCAATTTGTGTATCTTTTTCTGCTTTTCTTTTGGAAGAGGCTTTTCTGAAATTTGGCCCGTCTACACAGGAGGGACTGGGGGCAGTCAGTCCTCAGCTCCGCCTATAGTGCATCATGCTGGTTCTGCCCCCCCTCCTCCCAGCCAGCCCTCAGAGCCACCCAGAATGCGTCATGCGGTGCTCCAACAATGATTGCGAGGGCCTGGGGCTTGAGCCACTGCTGCTCCTGAGGTAGTAGCAGCAGCAGCTGAGAGCCCCGGGCCCTTTTGAATCACTGGGCCCCAGGACAACTGCCCCCTTTGCCCCATCCTGTTGGTAGGCCTGGTTTCAATTGACAGAAGAGAGCTGATATGGGAAATGCTTTCTGTGGCCCTGTCCTCTATACAGCATGGAACTGTAGCACTTCCCTCTGCTCAGTTGCAGCAGGCAGCATGGCTCCCACTGTAAGCCACAACCCCAGGATGACTACTATCTCCATAGGGAAGGAGCCCTGGGACCCTGTTACCTAACTGTATGTCTACACAGCCTGCAGGAGCAACCCTCCATGCCTGGGCTAATAGATTTAGGCTGGTGGGGCTCATGGTAGCACATTATACAAACTGCTGTGTTGAGAAAGCTTTGAAGTTATAGCTCAGCCTGGAGCTTACGCTCTGAAACCCAACCTCTAAGCCCAAGCTACAGCCTCAAGCACAACGTCAAAGCACTATCTACACAATTATTTTTAGCGAGCTTGTGCAAGACCCAGTCTCCTGAGTCTGTCTTCCCAGGCTGGTAGGCCTGTTCCAGTGGGCTGCATAGATGTCCCCTGAGACTCTAAAACTTTGCCTCTCTTTGAGTATGTTTACACTGTATAATAACATCCACAGCAGTGAATCTCATAGCCCAGATTGCAGCTCATGCTACATTGCTAAAAGCTTCAGTATGGATGCTGAGCCTTGGGCTACAACTCCAGCTCTGAAAGCTGGGAAGGGGAATGGGTTTCAGAGCCTGAGCTCCAGCTAAGCCAGGAATGGGCAAGAGAACCTCCGTGAGCTGGATCCAGCCTGCCAAGTGGGTTGATCTGGCCCGCCGATGCCCTCCCGCTCCCCCCACCCCAGACCAATCAACGCCTACAGATGGGGGAGTGTGCAAAGTCTCCTCCCCTACCAGGGCATGCAGTACTTAGAGTGAATCACCAGCTGAACAGCCACTCTGTTGTTTTTGAGTATCATAACACAAGTCCGAATGTGTAGATCCAGGCTCTAAGACTTGCTGCAGTGGGCTTTCAATGTAATGTAGACTTTTTGGGCTCTTGCCACAGGCTATGAGCTCAGCTAAGTCATTTGCTTTTGTAACCCTTTTGCCAGTTAGAGTTGGCAGCAACAAGGCCAGTGGGGGGGGGGGCTAAAAATGCTAGGAAAACATCACCCTTCCCATTTTGCAAGCATGGAGTCTGTGTACAATAAAATAAAGCCTTTAGTAAAAGGGAAAAGGGAAATAACATTAATCTGGGGAAACATTACAGCTCAAAACCAAGGGAAAGTAGACAAATCTCTTCCCCACAGTGCATTTGGCAGTGTTCTTTCCCTTAATTTCTTATCCCAGAGAGGGGAAGACCAACAAATATTTCTTTAAGAAATCACTCCCCTCTCCCTCTGCTGCACAACACTCACAGTTGCTGTCCTTGGTTAGTGATGACCCAGACTCCAGAGGTGTGTTCAGTGGATTCACCTCTCACCTTGTGCATATTGGGCATTGTGTGGCTTTGCAACTGGGAATAAGGAGGGAGGCTGAAGCTAGTTAAGTGGGGATACTGTCACTCTTGTGTGGGTTTGCTAAGGCGGGTACTAGAAGTATGACTTAAGATGACCAGGAGCACCCAAGACTCGCTACAGAACTGGAACTCTGCCTTGGATTCCTGAACTCTAAGTTTAGATGCATCACTCCGTGCCCATGTTGGATGTAACCCTGTTTAACCACTCCCCCATTTCATTATCCCGTTGGTTTTCTCCTTTCATCCCTTTATAAATAAATATTTCCCTTTCTTATAGTCACCATACTATTCCAGATCCCTATGTATCTACACTAAGGATGTTGAAACAGGTGCCCCTGAGGTTGGAAGGGAGTTTTCCTGCTGCATTTCTCTGACCAACTTGTCTTGGCCAGAGCCACCCTCAGCCTAGATTCCATCTTGTCCAGGAGGACACTATAGTTACAAGAAGATGTATTTATAAGGCAATTCAGTAATTCAGATGTGTACTAATTTAAGACTCAACCGTCTCTACCTGATGTCATATAACAGTGGCTGTCACTATGGCTGTGTCTAGACTACATCCCTCTTTCGACAGAGGGATCTAAATTAGACACTTCGAAACTGCAAATGAAGCGGGGATTTAAATATCCCGTGCTTCATTTGCATAATTGTGTAATGGTGCTCTTTTGAAATGTGCCATTTCAAAAGTAAAACCGCGGTCTAGACACGGTTCTGTCAAAAACGGCAGGCTTTTTCGAAAGATCCTGTACTCCTCAAACAATGATCTTTCGAGAAAGCCTGCCGTTTTCGACAGAACCGCGTCTAGACCACGTTTTTACTTTTGAAATGGCACTTTTTCGAAAAAAGCACCATTACGCGATTATGCAAATGAAGCATGGGATATTTAAATCCCCGCTTCATTTGCAATTTCAAAGTGTCTAATTTACATCCCTCTGTCAAAAGAGGGATGTAGTCTAGACACAGCCTTTATGTGAATCCTGAATATTTTTGTTAAATCTGCTTCTGGAATTTTTCAGTGCCATCATTTGAGTAACACTGATTGCTTCTCAGTGTAGTGATGCAAGACATGAATATAGACACAGCTAACTCTGTTGATGTACTGTGTTAGTATAATGGCACTTGATACCTCATTCATTTGATATATTACATAGTGTAACACAGGGGTGGGCATGATATGGTCCCAAGCTGTTTGATCCAGCCTGCAGCCCACCTTGGCAGGGAGGGCAGGGGCAAGAGACTTTGCACACTTCTCAGCCCTCATGCAAGATTGGCTTGGGGGCAGAATAGCATAAAAAGCCTCCTCCCTCCCCCCCAGGAGTATGGTGTGTAGAGGGAGCCGCCAGCTGTTCAAAACAGCTGGCGGTTTCCTCTAGGCACCGCATGACCCTGGGGGGGGGTGGCGGGCAAGAGACTTCACGCACTCCCCCACCACCAGGACTCAATCGGCCTGGAGATGGGGGAGCGTGCACTAAGTCTCTTGCCCCCCAAGGACGCATGGCCCTGAGCAGCACATAGAGGGAACCCATGTGGCTGGGGCTGCTGCTGGAGGGAGCCTGCCTCAGTGACCCTGTTGGACTTCTGGCTGGGAGCCGCCTAATGTAAGTGACTCCCAGCCAGAGTCTGCCTCTGGCACCTCAGCCCCTGCCTCTTGCACCCCAGCCTCTCCCACTTAACTCCCTGCCCCATGTCATCACCCCTCCTCTCCCTCCCCCTAAATCAGCATCCAAATCCTCTGCACATCACCCCATATCACAATTCCCTCCCAGACTCTGCAACCCCTGATGCATCCCTCCCTCAGGTCAAAATTCACTTCTGTACCCCCTATTCCCTCTTGGGCCCAGCACCCCAATTTGCTGGCCCAAGTCACAACCCCCTACTTTACCTAAACTCCCTCTCAGACCCCACACCCTCTCCTGAAGCCTAATCCTCTACCCTGAGCTCCCTTCTGCACCCAATCTCCATCCCAACCCCCACACCTCCTCCATAGAGAAGTGTGACTCTTGACCACTTTCCAAAATTTTGGCCACCCCTAATGTAACATCAACAAAACAAAGTATTCGCATAATTTCTTAGCAAGGGTGAATGCAGGGTAAAAACTATGTCTATGGCAGTGCCAAAATACCCCTTGGTTGTGAGGTTTTCACTTTAACAAATTGTTAGGTTTAGATTATTCAAGTAGACCCATTAAGAAATGAATATGTAGACAAATTCTTTAATGATCCTAAAATGTCTGAGTTTTATTTGGTAAAGGAGGCATTGCATCACCATTTATTATCAACATCAACATTTCAACATCTTTGTTTGCCCTTACCCCCTAACTACCGCCTAACTACAGTAATAACAATAAAAGTAGATTTCATGTTTCCCCTATGTATCTCACCAAAAAAGAACAAGTATTTGCAGGCTGAGACTCAAACCATGCTGTATGCTGGAAAACCCTACCATTGGGCCAGACGTCTTATCTTGCAGAGTTTTCAGTGTATCCTCTCATTAATTGTGGAGTTAATTCTTGGGCTATGTCTAGACTACATCCCTCTGTTGAAAGAGGGATGTAAATGAGCCCGATCAAAAGTGCAAATGAAGTGCAGATTTAAATATCCCGTGCTTCATTTGCATATTCGCGTCCGATCGCTGTTTTGAAAAAGGGTATTTCAAAAGTGAAACTGCAGTCTAGAAATGGTTCTTTCAGGGAAAAAACCCTTTTTTGAAAGAACCCGTACTCCTCATTTTTTCAGGAGTACAGGTTCTTTCGAAAAAGGGTTTTTTTCCCGAAAGAAACGCGTCTAGACTGTTGTTTCACTTTCTAAATACTCTTTTTCTAAACAGCAATCAAATGCAAATATGCAAATGAAGCAATGGGATATTTAAATCTGTGCTTCATTTGCACTTTCGATCATGCTCATTTACAACCCTCTTTCGACAGTAGATGTAGTCTAGACGTGCCCTTGCTCACAGACAAACTAGTCAAGAGGCTTGGCTTTAAAAAGCCATTTAGCAGTAATGTTGTAAGCAAGACATGAGAAGTAATTCTTCCACTGTATTCAGTGCTGAAAAGTCCTCATCTGAAGAATTATGTCCAGTTCTGGATGTCACATTTAGGAAAGATGTGGACATTGGAGAAAATCCAGAGGAGAGCAGCAAAAATGGTGAAAGGTCCAGGAAAATATGACTTATGAAGAAAGATTGAAAAAAAAAAGCATTTGTTTAGTCTGGAGAAAAATGTAGTGGGAAATTAGTTTTTAGGTACATAAAAGGTTGTTATAAAGAGGAATGTGATAAATTGTTCTTCTTAGCCATTGAGGACAGGGCAAGAAGTAATGGGCTTAAATTGCAGCGAGAGAGATTTAGGATACATGTTAGGAAAAACATCCTGATTGTTAGATGGTTAAGCGCTGGAACAAATTGCCTAGGGAGGGCTGTGAAATCTCCATTATTGGAAGATTTTAAGAGCAGGTTAGACAAATACTTGTCAGGGATAGTCTAGAAAATATTTTGTCCTGCCTTGGTGCATGGGGTTCAGCTAGAGGGTTTCCCAACCTATGGGTTGGGACCCAAATATGGGTCACCATTACAGTTCAAAAGTGTCACCAGGTGTCTCCCCAGGTGGCTCTTAAGAAGCCATTCACACATTTTTTGAATTGCCCTGGGTCACCAAATCTTCCTGAATTGTCATAATGGGTCCCCATCTGGAAAAGTTTGAGAACCGCTGTGGACGATCTAGTGAGGTTCCTTTCAATCCTAAATTTCTATAATTCTGTGATTTCTGATACAATATGACACAAGTGTGCTAAATTCCTGATGAGTCACAGGGTTGTGAGGAGGAGGGAAACAATTGGTAAGAATTTATTTTGCATGGGAAATTGCAGTATCAGAGGGGGGTGTTGTTGCATAATGAATGTGATGTGTTTAGCTATGTAAATATGGGGATATTATGACTCTTTTCTGTGTGTACAGCACTACTTTATCTGATGGCAGGTGGTACTCATATGGCTCTTACAGACTAAGCACTCACTCTCACTCTCTTGCATAAAGGATTATTTCTCCCCCTCTCCTTTATCCCAAATAAACTCCACAATAGCCCCAGCTTGCCCCTCCACAGCCCCAAAGCCATGGAAAGTGCTTTTGTAGGTTTTCAGGGGAGGGAGAAGGATGCTCTTTATGCACCTCTCCACACTTCCTTTTCTCATGTACTGGCTATTATTAATCCTGTTCTATGTGTATTCTTATCCTGCACTCATCACTGAAGCCTTCTATTACTGTGCTATGCAACATGAGTACACATCTGTCACACGTTTGTTCTCCATTCTCTCCTGGGGGAAGAAGCATGTGCAGAGGAGTGCCTTGTTTGGGCAGGATTTTGTTTGTTTTGCATTTTATAGAAATATGCCTGTTGATATGTGTTGGTACTAGAGAAGACAAGGACAGAGAAATGCACCCTGTGCTTCGACCAGAAAGTAGTGAGGCTTGTGTCCGCAGCTCATGGGCAGTTCATTCCACAGTCAGGGCTTGCCCCCCAGAAAACGTTGTGGCTCCTATGCAGACAAGCTTTATTCTCATTGCTGAGAGAGCTGGTGGGCCAGAAAAGTGAAGCTGTGAGCTTAAGTCTTCATCCTGGAGCTTTGAATGCTCTTTTAGATGTCCTTAACTCAGGCCCTGGAACCCTTTGATGATAATGATCCACCCCTTGCAGGGGCGGCAGGTTTGTATAATTTTTGGTGGTGCCCCATTAGCCACACCCCCTGACCCTGTTAACCACGCCCCCTGACTCCCATTAACTAGGCCTCTGGAGGTAACACGCTCGGGGCAAGATGGACACATGACCAGAAGTAAAAGGTGTCATGTCACCCCTCTCGAAGGACTTTTCCCACCATCCTCCTACCAACAGGGATTAGTTTGGCCCCCAACAACTCCCCCTCATGCAACTATCCTGCAATTGCATTAACCCAATGTGTGTGACATTATCTCGGGGGCAGAGAGGCTGGGGAAAGTGTTCCCTCTAAGGCTATGTCTACACTGTGGCTTCTTGTGCAAGTACAGCCGTTCTTGCGCAAGAACCCACAGAGTATCCACACTGCCCACCTGCTCTTGTGCAAGGAAATTTACAGTACAGCGTGGTAAGAGAGGGCATCTTGCTCAAGAGCTACGCTCATTTCTAACAGGTGTAAGCTCTCTTGCGCAAGAGGGCAGTGTGGATGCTCGGCAGGGATTTCTTGTGCAAGAAACCTCTATGGCTAAAATGGCCATCGGAGCTTTCTTGAGCAAGAGAGCGTCCACACTGCCATGGATGCTCTTGCACAAAAGCACAGCTCGCACATGGCAGTGTGGATGTGTTCTTGCGCAAGACTTCTTGCACAAGAACCCTTGCGCAAGATGTTCTTGCGCAGAAGCCACCAGTGTAGACATAGCCTAAGAGTTTCCTCCCATGAGCAGAATGAATTTTGTGTTGTGCACCAGTACTGAGTTCATGTGGCTTGTTTGGATGTGCCACTGTGGCACCCAAGTTATTAATAAGTATTTTATAAACCTTTACCTTTTCTCTCTGCTGCCATGTCTCCTTGCCTTGTTCCATCAGCTCCCCTTGTGCCTGCTGCCCCCCAACTCCTCACCCTCCTCTGCTGTCCTGACTCCTGCCCTTCTCACTGCCCTCACCCCTCCTGCGACCTGCCCCCTTCCACCAGCCCTTCTCTCCCCCCTGTGCCCACTCCTTCAGTAGCCCCACTCTGATCATGTGAGCTACCCCTCCTCATCCCATCTTCTAACACCTCCCTCTACACACCTGCCCTGCCTCTCTCCTCTGGTGCTGGTCCCTCCCCTGCAGGTGTCTGCCCTTCTGCTTCACCTCCAGAATCCCCTGGCACCTGTACCTTCCCTTAGCCCTGCACTCTCCTGGTGCCTCCCCTTCCCTTACTGCCCCTGCCCCCTTTGCCCTCTTTTCCCCGGATGCCCACCCCCTCATCACTCTCTGCCCCCATTCCCCTCATGCCCCTCTGTGCCCTCACACATGACTTGCTCCATCCCCACCTTTCTCATGCCCACCCCTTTCAAGCCTTCTCCCAGCACCTCCCCCCCCCTAGCCCTCAATGCCCTTACTCTCTCCTCTCCCAGCATCACCCTCCCATTGACACCTCCCCTCCTGCCCTTTTCCTCATTGTCTGCACTTGGCCCCCTGGCATTTGCCTCTCCTCCACGCTGTCCCTTGGTGCCTTCCCTTTCTTGCCCCTCCCCTGCCACCCCTTCCCTATTTTCTCCTTCCCCCCCTCCCCTCCACACAAGCCCCTTCCTCACCCACCCTTTCCCTATTTTCCCCCTCCCCCTCCGCACAAGCCCCTTCCTCTTCCACCCCTTCCCCTATTTTCCCCCTCCCCTCTGCACAAGCTCCTTCCTGTCCCACCCCTTTCCTCTATTTTCCCCTCCCCTCTGCACAAGCCCCTTTCTCTCCCACCCTTCCCCTAATTTTCCCCCTTCCCCTCCCCTCCCCTCCCCTATCCTATCTTACCTTACCTTCTGCCTTCCACTTTGCAGGGCAGGAGTCTGCGCTCGAGCCCCAGAAGTCCCTGGACTCCCAACCCTGAGGTAGGCTGCGCGGCGCAACGCCGCACTGAGCAGTTTTAAAGTCCCGGGCCGTGACGTCACATCACACCTGGGTGTCTCCCCACTCACCTGTAAACGCTGCGCATGGCAGCAGCAGCCGGCAGTGCGCACTGGCAAGGGGGAGCCGGACTGAAAGCTGCGCACGGCAGGGATGGGACAGGGGGGACGCTCTGGGGCCAGGGTGGGCGGATGCAGGGGCGGTAGGTGGGGGCTGGGGCCCGCTCCAGGCAGGGCTGGGGGAGAGACCCAGCTCCAAATATTGGTGGAGCAGGGCCCCCGGCTCTGAATATTGCTGGAACATGGGCACCACGAGCCCATATAACTCGCCGCCCATGATCCCTTGAACTTTATTTGAAATGCTGTGGGAAGCCAGAGTAAAGAGGGAAGGAAAGAGTGATATGCTGGTGACAGCATGTGCTGCTGGAGAGATGCATTCTGCACTAGTTGGAATTGCCCCACATGCTGAAGGCTTCATGGCCAAGTATGCTGCATTGCTGGAGTCTAGGTGAGAGGAGGTGAAGATGTGAACAACTGAATCCACACCTTCATCCGTGTTTGTGTTCCTTCCCAGCCATATGAGATGATGGCTCTAACTCTGGCTCTAACTCCTTCCCAATGAGATGATTTGGCTCTAACTCTGTTTAAATAAATAATTTCAGAGGTAAAATGCCTAAGTGAACTGAATTCTATTGTGAGCTGGAACCAGGTTATCCAACTGGGGGCTGGGATAAGAGCAAAGGGGACAGTTGCCTGGAGCCTGGTAATTCAAAGGGGCCTGAGGCTCATAGTCTATAGTGGCAGCGGCCAGATCCCCCTGGTCCTTTAAATCATTGCTGGAGCACCATGCTGCATGCTCTGTGTGGTACTGACAGGAGTGCAGCATGCTCTGAGTGGTGCTGAGGGCTTGCTGCCTCCGGCCCCACCCCTTCTGCATGAGGCCTCGCCCCTTCCAGGATCGCAGAGCCATGCCCCCCCCCCCCATTTAGCCCAAAAGAGCCCCACAGTGGCTGTCAGCATCTCTGATTGAAGCCTGAGCTGATCTGAGAGATAGGAAAAAGTGTAAGGAAAACTATACTTACGCATTAGTACATAGGTGCGGGTCATGCTAAGAACATGTTTCCATCCTAAGTGTTTTTTTACAAATGCGTTAGACAGAATACTGATGTTTGGAAAATGTTATCTATATTGATAGTTATTGGCATGGCATTTATGCAGATTTTAATGAAGATGGCAATGTAAAATAGCAATGAGAAAGCAGAATATGTTTAATTATGTTAAACAGGATCGATTTTATATTAATTAAGGGACACTATTATAGTTATAAAAAAAGATAGCATGCTAATTTTAAATTGGGCATGGCCATTTATCATCAAGGTACCTTTAAATAAAGGGTGATATCCATTCTTCTAATCAGGGCTGGCTCGAGCCATTCCTGTGTCCCGGGCAGCAGGCGCGCGATGCATGCGCGGCTCTGCCCCTGGGCGCACGGCACTTGCACAGCCCCGCCCTCCGGCGTGCTGCACACCTTACAGCTGCCATCAGGCGCCCCTCATAGGTTGGCGCACAGGGCAGCTGCCCGGATAGCCCCCCCCCCTTAATCCGGCCCTGCTTCTAATTTAGGGGACAGATCACCCCAAATGCATCATTTCATCTTAGAATATGAATATCAATGCAGTGTATGGTTTTATTGTAGTACCTATTTGCTTCACTAACTATTTCATATTAAATAAAGACAGTTTTTAATTTTAACATTCATCGTGTCATTCATAGTCTTCCACTAAATTAAATGATCTGTAACTGTCTTGGCAGCTCAGACCTTAAATAAATCAGTTTGGTTTTATTCGTTATTTTGACCACTTAATTGGAAACACATTAATCAAAGGTTGCATGGCCCAGAGACATCTGTGTGCTATCCCAGCCAGGGCATTGTGGGGGAAGTTAATTATTGCTAGATATTTCACTGGAAAATATACCAGTATCAAAGGCATAATACTGTAATTTGCTGCCCTTTAAACTCCTTTTAATTGCCTTTTCCTCAACAAATCCCCCCCAAACCATATGTTAGCAGCACAATACATGCTACTGACTTGGGCCTTGTCTACACTACGCAGTGGATCGATGTTGCACCGATTGATTCACCAGCTGTCAATTTATTGTATCTGGTGTAGACATGATAAATTGATCTCTGAGCAAGCACCCATCCACACCGATACTCCACTAAGATGAGAAGAATAGCCAGCATCAACAACAAGGGAGCAGCCCTTGCCAACCTTACTACACTCAAGATGCTGCAGTAGGTATGTCAACTTCAGCTATGCTATTTGTGTAGCTGAAGCAGATCGACAGTGCCACATAGTGTAGACAAAGCCTTGGTATGTGTGTGTGTGGTATTGTGCTAATACTTTAGTTGTGTCTTTCCCACACCTTTTGCAATTCTGAAAGGATTTGGCCATTATCTTTGTCACATCTATCCCCTCTGTGCTTCACACCTTTAAGTAGAACCCCTGGAGTGCAATTTTTTCCTCTTTGCCCAAGCAAATGACTGTCTGAAACTTTAAGATGATCACAAGTCTTTAGCAGAAATGTTTGAAGTAGAACTTAACTATGAAAAGGAAGCTACTGATAGCTCATAGAATGTCAGCTGAAATGAACATTTCAGCTAGTTTTCAGATTTACAGCCTGGCACTAAGTCATGAGCAAAGTTCCTATGACTAATATTCTAATACATTTAAATTAACACATTGGAATGATTTTGAAACCAACATTTGCAATATGCCTGACAAAAAAATTGTCACCAACCTTCAGATTATAACAAGGGCTTTTAGCGACAAATGCAACTTACATTTTATTTTTCAATTTAAATTACTCTGGTCAAATTAAAGATACAGCACCATCTTATGGATATTTCTGTATAAATTAATGAATGCAACAGTTTCTCTATTGGCAAACAAAGTTTAACAGTTTAAACATTCTCTGTCACACAGAATGTAATATCCAATGCTATCAATCGCAAAGCACTTTCTATTTATATTAGAAATCACAATTAACTTCAGGAATGAGAGATGTGAAGTATAATCTTCGAAATTCATACTTGGGCAAATTTCCCATTAGGAGTCATGCAGTCTATGGCAACAGTGTCAATATAACACATTCAAAAATCATAAAACAGGCATCAAATACATGAGTCGGGTTTAGGAATCATGATGTTTTCTTTTTTTTTAAATAATAAGGTTTGGGGTTCATTTTATTTGTCTTCTGGTTTCTGAACTAATCAGATGCACTCGAGCAGGGCTACTCAACATGCACCCCATGGCCCATTTGTTTGTGGCCCGTGGTGCAGTTTGGGTTTACGCGAGACTCAACACACAACCCGTGGGTGGGAGCCAAAACAAAAAAAGTAGTCAATACAATGATCTTCTGTTGATATGCATTTTAGTAGTTAAATTCCTGAACTGTCATTGCTCATTAAAAGTGCTGTCATATGGTTGGAAATCAGGTAAATATTGCATTTTATTAGTATCAGCAGAACTGACTTAAATGGGGCCTGTGTGTTGTGTAGTCTTGCTTTAATCTTTGTATTCATGCCTGTCAGTGTGAAAGAAGCTATTTGCATATATATTTGCATGTATATGCAATCAGACTTAAGTTGCGGCCCTCAGCATGTGCTGTGAGTATCATTGTGGCCCTGGGGCTTCCAAAGTTGAGTAGCCCTGCACTTGGGTCATGTTTCCAAGCTTTTCTCTGTAACCACATGGGCTAGAAACATCCTTTTTATTCCATGAAAAGTTAAAGTTATCTCCTAATCATCTAATTCCAAGAGTTGCTGCTTTAAGAAAAGCACCATGTATCATGAGAATCACAAAAAAAATTGTCAATGTTTTCATCACAGCAATGGGTTTGATTCTCATTTGCATTAAGGTCTTCCCTGTAATTGTGTACATGTAATTTACTTTCACTTTAAAGTCCCTTTAAAGCGCAAAATGTTGTAAATAAGAATCAGGCCCACATTTCTTCTGTTTATTGACTCTGCTAAAATAATGAGTCAAGATAGATATTGTATGAATTACATGTAGAAAGGTAATATATTCATACAGCTTCTTGCCTCACCAACAATACATCAGTTGAGCTTATCTTTGTTTTGCTAAAATAGATTATAGCAAGTCATAAATAAAGAGTAAGAGGCAAATTCAGGCCCCAATCCTGCAACTGACTCTGTGTAGGCTGACCCTTACACTGGCATGGAATTCAATTCAAGTCAATAGGGCTCTGCATGAGCTCAAGGGTCTTCCCATGTAGATCTGATTACAAGGTCAGGTACTAAATCCCACATTCAGGAAAGCATCCATGTTAAAGAAAGCACCTAAGCAGGTGTTTCATTTTAAACTTGTGCTTAACTCTCAGTGAATGCAGAGGGCTTTATGGAACATGCTAAAAGTTAAAATGTATGTAAGTGCTTTCCTAAATAGGGATAAACTTATGCCCATGCTTAAGAAAATATTTTCCTGAGTCAGAACCCAAAGAATTATATTTGTTTATATACATACATAATATTTAGTTTTACAATAACAAAAATACATCTATTCAAGGGATTCCAATAAATCCTTAACAATACAATGAAATCTCAGCATTAAAGTGATCATTTCATTCCAGCCAGACACCTGTAACAAGCTCCTTGTTCTGGGAAGCTTACTTTCAGCCCTTTCCAAACAACCTATTAAACAGATGTCTTTTGTGGTATATCTGGGAGGTCACCATATTTGGGCTATTTTGGACTAGGGCAGGAACCATTCTAGAGTCTTGAAGCCCTCAGAGGGTACATCTACACAGCAACATAATTTTGAAATAACTAGTTATTCGAAATAACTTAGTCCGCATCTACACAGCAGACAGTTATTTTGAAATAATGTTGAGCTGGAGGACGTCTTACTCCGACTCCTGTGACCCTCATTGTATGAGGAGTAAGCGAAGTTGGAGGAAGAGTGCTCTATTTTGAAATAAGTACTGTGTAGACACTCCCAATTTTGAAATAAGCTACACAATTGACGTAGCTTAATTTGCGTAGCTTATTTCGAGTTAACCCCTGCTGTGTAGATGCACCCAGAGAGAACACCCAGCCAGCCCATGCAGGTTCCATGCTGTTTAGGGCTTTGTAGTCATAACCAATACTTTAAACTTCATCCAGGGTATGTCTACACTGCAGTTTTTTTCAGAAAAATGGCCATTTTTCCAAAAACACTTCACTTACATCCGCCACTGAAATCACGTTCTTTTGACAAAAAGTCGAAAGACGGATGGGTTTTTCTGACAGTGGTAAACCTCTTTCTAAGAGGAAGAATGCCTTTTCTGAAAGAGCTCTTTCAGAAAAAGGTGTGTGTGGACGGGGAAGAGGGTTTTCTTACGAAAGAAGAGGCCTCCAGGAAATAACGCAGGTGCCCTGGTGGCCACTCCGTCCAAAGTAATCAGAACTCTATAGTTCCTGCCTCCTGGCACCTCTTAAAGCTGAAGGCACCCTGGACAAGCCTTGTGGCAGGAAGTCAGCCATGGAGCAGTACCTGACCATGCAGCTCTCCCTGCTACTCACACTGTGAGCAATGGCCGAGCCACAAGCCCCCTGAGATCCCCCTTGCCCTTGCAGGGGCCATAACCAGGACTTCCAGGATCCACCAAGGGGTACCTGGTGGCCTGGAGTGGATATCCTGGTCTGGAGTGGATATCCTGTCCCTCCTTGAACAGAGGGAGGAGGAGGAGATCCTACAGGATCTCCGCTCCAGACACTGCAACACTGACATATATGGGTGCATGGCCAAGGCCCTGGCGGAGCGGGGAGACCCACCCCAGATCTTAGAACAGGTCCGGAGTAAGTTAAGGAGCTCCGCCAGGGCTATGCAAGGACCAGAGAGCGCAGCTCGCGCTCCGGGGCAGGACTGTTGCTCGCTGCTCACAGAGGAGGGCATGGCCTCAGGAACAATGTCTGCATGGATGACTGACTGCCTCTTTCTCTTTATTCTCCACAGCCAGACCAGCTGTGACTGAGGGGCAAGTCATGCCACCCATGCCAGCCACCCGACCTCAGGGGACCCGAAAGCATTCCAGGGTCCAGGAAGTTGGGATTGGTCCTGCCTTGGGCAGGGGGCTGGACTTGATGTCCTCCTGAGGTCTCTTCCAGCCCTATGATTCTAAGACCTGATGAGGCAGAATATGGGCATCCTGCATGACATGCAGCAGACCCTGGCGCAGAAGGTCTGGGAGGACGCAGAGTGGCAGACCCGCATGTGGGACTAGCTCGTGCGGCAGGGCAACAACATGTGTGCCATCATGCACAAAATGATGGCACACCCAGCTGCTCTCCCTGTTCCTGCCTAGTACCCTCCTGCTCCCTCCCCCCGCTATGCCCATTCCCCCTCCCTCTGCCTCCCAAGCGATGCCTCTGCTCTCTCCCCCTCGTATGCCCATGCCCCCTCCCCAAATGATGCTCATGCCCCCTCCTCCTGCCCCCGCTGCCATCCCTGCTCCTGCTCCAGCCCCCTCCTGCCCACCTTCCTGTGGTCCCAGGACCCACCCAACCCCAAGTTTGCCACGGTCCCTGCACCCAAGATGGCACTTCCAGCTGCCCCCCCATGCCACTCCCAGCCCTGAGTCCCCCTTCCCTCCTCCAGGTTATAAGCCCCTCTGCTCCCCAGCTTTTTTTATTGAAAGATAAATACAAAGTTCGTTCTGTTGAAATCAAAACAGGTGTGTTTATTGACTGTACAGGGAAGGAGGGAAGGGAGGGTTACTGGGATGCTTGAGAAAAACTCTCCCTCAGGGCCTCACGGATGCGCACCCCCAACTGATGGGCCTGCAGATGGCAGCTGTCCACGGCCTCTGCCGTGTCAAAGTGTCTCCCTTCACAGCTGGCCTCTGCCCCCCACTCAGGTAGGAAGGCCTCCCCCTTCTTCTCCACAATGTTGTGAAAGACAGAACATGCTGAGACGACCTTAGGGATACTGTGCTCCCCCACATCGAGGCAGATCAGGAGGTACCTGAACCATGCCTTGAGGTGGCCAAAGATGCACTCCACCTGCATCCTCGCCTGGCTGAAGTGGGAATTAAATTAGTCCCTACTGGGGGCCAGGTGGCTGCTATATGGTTTCATCAGCCATGGCATCAGGTGGTAGGCCGTGTCCCTTACAATGCACAGTGGCATCTGCACATCCCCAACAGCAACATCATGCCAGGGGAAGAATGTGCCCACCTCCAGCTTCCTGTAGAGGTTGGAGTTGCGAAATATGCGGCGGCGTGCACGCTGCCCGACCACCCAACAAAAATGTCCATGAACTGTCCATGGTGGTTGACCAGAGCCTGCAGCACCATTGAGAAGTAGCCCTTCCTGTTAATATACTGGGCCGCTCGATGTTGTGGTACGCGGATTGGAGTATGGGTTCCATCGATGGCTCCACCGCAGTTCGGGAACCCCGGGGCATAAAATCCTGCAACGATGGGGTCCAGGGCTCCCAGGTGGATGACTCTGCACAGCAGGATGGAGTTGATGGCACTCACAACCTGCAGAAGGATAGAAACAAACACACAAAACAGAGAATGAGAGAGAGTGTCTGAGCCCTTGGGAGGTGCCTGCTCCCCTCCCTTCCCCCCCTCAAACACCCCAGGAGCCACCCCCTATGACGCTGCCCCCCCAGCAGCAGGGTTGTGTGAGGGTGGGATGGCACAACACCCTGGGGACGGGGCTTCCCAGCCCCAGCCCCAGCCCCCTCTCGCCCCAACCTGCTTTCCCTAGGGTCCCCCTTTTCCAGGACTCCCCCCCTGCAGGGACTGCAGTCCCAGAGTGCCTTACCTCCATGAGGAGGGCCCCGACGGTGGACTTCCGCAAACTGGTTGCCTACTGACCGGTGGTGAGCGATTGCAACCCCTTCTCCAGGGGGATGGCGGGCTGCAGGTGGGTGTCATGTCATTGAAGGGCAGGGGTGAGCCAGGCACACAGCTCCAGAAAGGTGGCCTTCTGCATGCGGCAGTTTTGGAGCCAATGCTGGTCATCCCACCCCTCCATGACCAGCTGGTCCCACCAGTTGGAACTGGTGTCCAGCCTCCAGAACCTTCTCTCCACTATGGGGTGCGGTTGCTCCCACACACAGGGAGAGGGTCTCAAGAATGAGCGCCATGCAGGACCATGAAGGCAGCTTGCACAAACTGCTGCAGAAATGCCCAGGGGCAGCTCTGGCTCCATGGCAAAAAGAAAAATGCTGTGGAGTCCAAAAAAGCTGGGCAACCAGAGCAGGCACTGCGAGGCTTTGCTGTCCCTCAGAGAGGTAGGCAAGCACGCAGCAGAAGCAAAGGAACAGCTGTCCAGGGGAGTCCCTCTAAGTGTGTGTCTCAGCTAGGCTTAGGCAACAGCACTCGAAAGCAACTGGTGACCTAATGCCCTGCCTGAACTGGTTCCAAGTAGCCTTATGTGTGAGATAGCCACTTCCTGTCCATATGTAGATGATAAAAAGCTGTAACATGATTAAGAGTCTAAAATCACACCTTATCTGAAAACTCTTGTAAATAATATCAATTGATTTCAATGGGAGTTAGGCATGTTGAGGATCTGGGCCCAAAATCCAAGCTGTCTTTAATAATAATTCATAATCAACAGTGTTTCCTGTAAGCTGAGTGCTTGGGCAGCCACCCAGGAGAGATTCAGGTGCTGCCCAGCTGATTAGGTGAGCGCCCACAGTTGCCCAAAGCTGGTAGCATGGGTTTGTATTGGTGTTGCACATCCACACTTTCCTTGGTGCACAGAACAACATTTATTCTGCCCAGGGATGAGAAAAAAATAGAGGGGACACTGATCATCAATAGAGTATTTATGACAAGCTCCCTACTAGAGCAACTAGGACAGTACAAAAACACTACAACGGAAAGTTCATAAAATGCTAAAGGCTAATGTGGCATCACTGGATAGGAGGACCCCACAAAGGACCAAAAGCAGTACTGCGAACCCCAAGGACTCACAAATCATGAGCCAGGCTCCAAAAATTATGAGATTCGCTTCAGAATCATTAATTAAAAAAAAAACAAAACATTGGGTTATTTGTCTTCGGTTTTCTGAGCCATTAAGGTGCATTTGCTTCATGTTTTCAATATTTTCTTTGTAACTATAAGAGCTAGAAATGTTGAGGGCTTTTTTAAATGAAAGCAGAGATTCTGATTCAATCCATTGATTCTAGCACTTGGGGTGCTAAGAAAAACACCATTTATCATGGTAAAATTGCATGAATTGGGAAAGCTGTAACAGAAGATCATAACCATAGACTTTTGAAAAAGAGATTTTTTTCAATTGCCTCTGAAAAGTAGAACAAGAGTGTCTGAAATATTATGCACCAAAGGAAAGAGAGCTATACAAACTTAAACTTGATCACCAGTTGACCTAAAGCATGCTAATGGAACCTCTAAAATGTGAAGGTTTGATACCTGTCAGGGCAAGGCTCAAGATCTTGAATGCTCGTTCCATTTTAGGGTCTTAGAAACCATTAAGGCCAGTTTAAATAAGACCAGAGGAAACATTTGGACCACAATTGACACAAGTCTTGCCATGAAAAGCATGTGATGAACAGTGACTCCAAGGCCCTTACTTTGGTTTGCCACATCTGAAAATGTTCCCTTCAGTAAGTGGGGCATAAAGGAGAGAAAACAACATCATAATGATGACTCCAGCTACAATCCAGGCTTCTCTCTTCCCCAGGAAAAACTGAGTATAATCTGATGTAGCCAACTAGCAGCTTTGTACCCAACTGCAGGACAGAGCCTATTGAGAAAGGCTCCCATTGACTGTAATAGTCTTTGGAACAGGTCTGCAGTTTGCAGGGTCTACATTCAAAAGATGTGTCATTAGAATGCTGTGAAAAATAGGCAGGGATAAATAGATTAGCATATTGTATTTATCAAGAGCACTATTCATGCATATTGGATTTGTGCCTGTATCCATATTTGTTCTAATCTTTCTTTGGGCAGTAAGACAGGTGAGATGTTTGCATGGTATTCAGATAGAACAAAATCAATTAAAAGCATATCTTGAATACAGCCATCTGAGCAATGTTTGAATGACCAACTACTTAAAATGCAAATTTCCAATATGGCCACAGGGATTCCTTTTGCTTTGACCATATGCTGTAAGAGAACTGCCAAAGTGTGTACAAGCACTTAAATTTCTTTACAAAACAGAAAACGTCATCACTCCGTAATGGTCAGGAACAAGCTGGCTTCCTTGCATATAATGAGAAGATCTGTTCATAGCAGCAGCACTCTTTTTTAGTGCCTGTTCTGATTCTATAGAAGTAGTTGTTCACCATCTGTGGGTTCTGGGCAGGGCCAGCCTTAGAGGTGGATGGGCTGAGCTATAGCTCAGGGTGCCATGCTCATAGGGGCACCATGCTGGTACATCCCACCTACCTGACCTGCTGACAGCCAGCGGGGCTTAGAGGCAGCCAGGCAGGTATAGCAGTGACGGGAGCGGGAAGACTCCAGAGAGGGTGGATGGACTGAGCTGAGGTAACTCTTCCAAAGCAAGGGTGCCTGCCTCACCTGCTCTACTGCTATCTGCAACTGCTACTGCTCCTGCTCCTGCTCCTGCTCCTGCCTGACCCCCCTCCCCTCCCACTTTTGAAGTCTCCCTGGGTCAAGCTGCTCGTGACCTGGAGACTGCCTTCTGTCTGCTGTATACAACAGGATGGGGGTGCTGATGTCAGGGTGCCCTCCCCCCTCACCCATGTACCCAGGCTCTGCTGAGCTGGAATGCGGGTCCTGGGGGAGCATACCTGGGCTGGTGCCTCAAGGTCCAGCCAAAGCTGCTCTTCAGGCTCCTGCTTAAATATAGTGTTCCAACACACTTTCTCAGGTGCACACACATTCTCTCCACACATACTCACACTCCCCCCCAACAACACACACACTCTCACTCACACATAAACACCCTCTCTCAACTGCCTCTCTCACCTTACAGCCAATGAGCACAGGGAAAGGGTGTCTGGGGTGATTGTAGGTTCCTTACCTTCTTTTTCACAGAAATATTCCTAATAGAAATATGGATTCAAATATTTTAAAAAATGTACTGGTGCCACTTTTCCAGTCCTCAACTGTAACCTCATATTGCTTTAATTACCACAACTCAAGGTCCTTAATGGAAACCACCATTTCAGGCAAGGGGAATAAGGAATAGCACCAATTAAAAAGTTTCTAATTCTTTTAAAATAGCTTTTTTTCCATTGCTATTTGATGGTGTGATATACATTTTAATTTGGTCTTCTTGTGGTAACCTGTTAATTGCACCGAGGTTCCACTATTTGTGTGAAGTACAATCATCCTTAAGCTGTGCCTCTAAAAACTTTATACCATCGCACATTATTATGCATTCTTTCATGTATTTATGCCCCTCCTCCACACACACATACCCACAGACACATTATTTCTGTCTCACTGTCACCAACACTAGATATAACTGAGCTGCAAAGTTTGGATCTATGCAGGTCCACTGATAGGGGAGAGGAGGTCGTTGCCCCGGGGCCTAGCAATTCAAAGGGGCTCGGGGCTCTGGCTGCCACCACCACCACCCAAGTAGTAGCAGTGCTGGCCAGACCCCCAAGCCGCTTTAAATCACTGCTGGAGTGCCATGCCTGGCACTCCCAGGAGCACTAAGGGCCGTGGGAGGGGTACACTGCACACCAGGTAACAATCCAGCCAGCTGCCCTCAGCCCTGCCCCTTCCATGCGCGGAGGTCCCCCCAATACCTTGCCCAGAGACCCGCGGAGGCTGTTGGCTCCACTGGATCTGTTTATAGGATTGTTTGTATCCTCTTTAATATATAAAGTCATTCTCTGGTGTGCTGCATGAAAGTGAATTTGGGGCCTAAGAGGTTACTTTTTCTATAAACATGAATTATTCTATGCCACTGGAATACTGAAAAGGAATATTCAAAAAAAAGTTATGAGCATGTGAGAAAAGTCTCTATTTGATATCTGGAAACAGATGCAAAATCCCTACAGGGCACAAATCACAAACAGAAAGTACTATTTTCTTGTATTTCGCACTGAAAGTCAAGAGTGGTTGTACCTCATGCAGCTGAAAAATTGTTTGGGCCTTATAGAAGGGCTAGATGCTTTTCCTCTAGGGAGTGAAAACTTGTAGTACCCAGCTCAGAAGGAATAGAGAGCAAGTGCTGTCTCCAAAGCATTCCCTTGGCTTTGGCCCAAGCTTGTAAAAACTATTCTGTAGGGTTCCAGCTGTACATGTATTCAGTTTACTGCATGGGGATATTCCACTGCAGTATGCAATCTTTTAAAGGAATACCCATAGTTTGCAGCGGTCCAGGGAACACTCCGCAGCATGATTTCTTTAGGATCATGGCTATCAAGGTGTAATAGCAGGCATGGGATGAGGCACCAAATGGCCTCAGCATAAACCTTTTGCCACTTAATTTGATGAAGAAGAGGAAATCCCCTTCCTTTCAACAGAAGGCTTAAGAGAAAGGTCTGTGGGATTTCTACCCCATACTAGACATTCCTGTGAAAAGGAGCTTTGGTCTACAGTTTATTAAGATAAACTAGTGAATAAGAAGACATGCCATTTTAATAATCCAGGAAATCTCTTTGTATTTGATTGTTTTATTGATTTATGTAATTCGCACTGAAGAACTTGCTCCAGCACATTATCCTTGTGCAACCATTATTGTGCCTTGCTGCCGAACCAAGAATGTTAATTCTTTCACACTGGTCACTCCTATTTCTTGGCTCCTTCTCACCACCATCAATTCAGCTTTTTGATTTTGCATAGAAAAACCAAAACCAACTGAAATGTCGATTTCATAATGTTGGTCAGTATGCACTAGCGAGCAAATATATATCTATATCAAATCAATATGGGTTATCCTCACCATATACAGTATAGAGTAGTATGATAATCTTGTTTCTATGTATGTGTCATGTTTGTATCATGGGTTATAAATGTGTGCAATATGACTGTATCTCAAACTTCTGTTGTGTTTCTGGGTGACACTCCCAGACAGATTGGCAAAAGCACTATCCATCCTGCTTAATGGCCCATTCAAGGGCAATCAGCTGTAAAGTGAACCTGCTGAAAGAAGTCAGGGATATGCCCGGGAGTCAGCAGGACATGTAGGTACATGCCTGTGCACAGGGGACTCCAAGTGCTTTTCTATGCCCATTGCTGTGAGCTTGTGTTTGGGACAGAGCAGTGTACAAGTCACATGGCAAAGGATTACAGTTGCCAGGGGTCCAGTTTTGTACCAGAACATCCAGTCAAACAGAGACCAAGACAGGTCTGGTCAGCACTGCTGATGTGGCTATTAAAAGTCTGATGGGCTGGGCTGACAGGCTCCCTTCTGGCTATGCAAGGCTCCCTGGAAGTGGCAATATATCCATTGGCTTCTAAACATAAGAGCCGCCAGGCAGTGTTCCATGTGCTGCCCCCATCTTAAGTGCCAGCTCTGCAGCTCCCAGTAACTGGGAGCCATTGCCAATGGGAGCTGTGAATGCGATGCCTGTGGATGGAGGCAGGGTGCAGAGCCACCTGGCCAAAACTCCATCTTGAAGCTGAGGGACTTGTTGCTTCTTTTGAGGAACCTCCTGAGGTAGATGCTGCCTAGAGCATCCCTCACCCCTCTTGCACCCAAATCCCCTGTCCCATCTTTGAGCCTTTTCCCACACCCAAACTCCCTCCCAGAACCATACCCAAACATCCCAATCCCCTGCCTTAGCCCACAGACAGGGCTGGCCTTACCATGAGGTGAACTGAGGCGGCCGCTTCAGGTGCCAGACTGTGGAGAGGCGCCACTAGGATCCAGAGAATTGAGACCTTTCAAAGTTTTGGCCCAAGCGAGGGGACATGGGGGCATCATTTGAGCTCCCCGCCTCAGGTGCCAAAATGTTGTGGGCCAGCCCTGCCCAGAGATCCTTCCAACACTCCAAAAACCTCAGCCAACCCCCCCAGACTGGAGCGCCCTCCTGTGCCCTATCCCACATCCTGAACCCTTCATTTCTGGCCCTAGCCCAGAGATTGCACCCCTAGCCAGAACGCTTTACTCCAGCCTGATGAAAATAAGCAAGTGAGTAAGGGTGGAGGAGAACAAGCAACCGGGGGAGGTGGGGGTGGGCAGGAGAGAGGCAAGGCCTTAGAAAAGTGGCAGGACAGAGGCAGGGCCTCAGAGAAGGGCAGAACAGGGCAAGTGTGTTCAGTTCTGTGCAATTAGAAAGTTGGCAGCCCTCCAAAGGATATAAAATGGTAGTTGCATCCTCTCCAAGCATCAGGCCTGCTCTCACATCTGGAGCACATTCTTTATAAACTGAAGCATTGAACAAAGGACTGATAGACCTATCAAAGCTTTGGATGTGTTTGACTTTACAAGCCAGCTAAGTCACTAATGTGGTTAAGAAGCTAATATATGGATTCTGAAGTCATATGCATGTACCTAATTGCTTTGACCATTTCACAGTTCTCTTCTTTTTTTTCCTAATAAACTGTTAGTTTTAGATACTAAAGGATTGACTGGCAGCATGATATTTGGGTAAGTTCCAAACTAGTATAGCTCTTGTAATATGACTTGCTCTCTGGGAGTCAGAAGAATATTTGGTATAGTGAGTAGAGTTTAGCATCTTACTTACTGGACCTATGTGCTGATTAGGAGCAAAAGACTGGAATGCAAAAAAGGGGACTGTGTGAATTTTTTAAAGCTTCTTGAGAACCAATGTGAGAACAGAAGCATAGTTTGTGACTGGTTAGTGAAGCTAACTACAGTGTTCACCACTAAGATGTCAACATGTAGACGACTACACGATTAACCAATAAGCCTAGGCTTATCGGTCAATCCTTTTGACTACATGTATTGCCCCCTCCCACATCCTTCCTACCTCTGTTTAAGCCAGCTCCCCACGAGTACCAAATCTGCCAGCCCCTCCCACCCCCATACTGCTGCCTCTGATAGAGAGTGAGGGGGACAAACAGGAACCGATATGCACAGGGAACTGGCTTTTGGCCATCTCTCCATGCGTGCTAACTCCACGTACCCACCTGCCCCCCCACTTGCTGCCTCACACATAGTTGAGACCTAGGAAGTGCCTTCATGCCCTTTGTTACCTGTAATGCCTGTGTTCACAACAAAGAGATAAGGTGTACAGTATGGTACCAGAAAAACAAGCATGGAAAGCTGATTGGTTGAATGTACACAGTTCCTTTTATTTGCAAACAGGTAGGCTATAAAAAGATGGATTTAGGCAAGTAACCTGTAATTACATCTTCTGTGTAAGGTGAATACTGCACGAGACAGCTTCCTGAAGACTGGAAACATATAGAACTTTTTTCCTGGACTGTTTCTCTATTGACTTATAGCCATGAACCCAACTGGCATTGGTTATTTGATCTACTGAGTAAAACTCAAACAACAGATTATACAGTTTATTAACACATATAATATTCCCTGGGGAGAAATGCATTACAGGATAAACCATGCTCCTCTCCTCCTTCTTAGGCAATGCCTATTGAGCACAGAGCTCTCATATACACACTAGATGTGTTCATCATAAGATCCTTTAACACTCTGCAAGGTATGGCTGATACTAGTTCAAATAAGTAGAGCCCTTCAAATCTGCAGATATCTGCTTTATATCCACAGGTATCTTCACCCGCAGATGTAGATGCGGCTAGCCAAGGCTCATTTTTGCAGATACAGATGCGGATATGGGTACAAATTTTGTATTTGTGCAGGGCTTTACAAATAAAGTATTTTACACACCATATTACCTAGTGGCTGAACATATATCACACAGTTTAACATTCCATCTCACCCTTTTAAGTTCTACATTTCTACCATTTACAGTATTCACATTATCACCCTGTCTTTGAAATATGGTATGTATCAGTCTGTTAAGTGTATCTGCATCATACTGTTTTTCTAAGTAAATGACCCAAATGCATAATAACTTGGTCACTTGGATTAGGGACATCAGCAGCTAATTGGGTAATGCATACCAGTTAATCGATGGCCAGGCTGGACTAGGGCAGACCCCTGCCGCACCAAGGGTTGAGGTAGTCCAGCCTGGCGGGCCTGTTGCACCATGGGCGGGGGATGCTCTCACCTGGCCAGGCCTGCCACGCCATGGACAGGGGGCTGGGTGTAGCTCCAGCCTGTCTAGAGCAGCCCCTGCCCATTGGGGGCTCAGTCGAGTCGGAGCAACTGCCCACCCGCGTTGCAGACTGGGGTGCTCCAGCCCAGCTGGGTCCGCTGAAGCATGGGTGGGAGGCCTCTCCAGCCCAACTGGAGCAGCTCCCACCCACAGGATCCCATTTAAGTGGTTAACTGATTAAACACGACATTTAATCGGTTAACTGATACAACGGGATTTTACATCCCTAATTGGGATGTCCATTTGTTGCAGTGACTGGCTGTGGTTGGTTTGGAATTTTTAAGTCTTCTTTTACTGCATCTTCCATCTGTTGATTGTTCTTTCTGAAAAACAAACTGCAGATATTCCTTGTGTTGAACTTTCTATTGTTGATCTCAATCATATAGGATCTGAGCAATTAATTATTTCGCTTTATGATAGCTGGATGTGTCCATCCTTTTTTTCCACCCATTTTAACATGAACACAGTCACCAGGTTTTAGACTCAGCAGTTCTCTTTTTATCTGGTTTGGTTACTCTTTGTTACCTGGCCTCCTTGGAGCTGGACATTTTTCCAAAGTTGGAATGGTAATTGAGTTGTATTCACAGCAGGTGCTGTGCTGAATTACATCCAGTAGCTGTTATTGGTATTAATGTGTAACTCAGAAAAGCAAAGAATGGGTCTTCCTGCCATAGGATTTTCTTGTCTGTCTGTACAGCTCTCTCAGACTTTCCATTCACTTGTGGGTAATGTAGGCTGATAATAATATGATCAAAATCATTTCATTTGAAATTACTTAAATCTGGCTGCAGTGAATTGTGGTCCATTGTCCATCACTAGTTCTTCTAGAATAGCAAATTGAGCAGAAGTGCACTTCATTTTCTGTATATCACTGTATTATGTCTTTCAAGTACATTATTTCTATGGATTGGAAAAGTAGTCCAGTATGACCAGCTAATGATGTCTTGAATTTGCATAAATCTGCAGCTAGATTTTTCCAAAATCTCCCTGGGAGGGGTGTGTGTGTACCATATGGTTCAGCATTGTTTCTCAAGTTTATTTACACTGGATTCCTTTCAATGTCCAATGTTGTAAAATCCTCCATCATGTACTTGTGCCATTCTCTCTAGGGACATCATGGCTGCTACACTGCAGCTGAAGTTGTTGGTCTGTTATCCTTTGATCATATTCAGTCAGCATGCAAAGCTTTTGTCTTTGTAAGTTGTTTTTGTGCTGAACTGGCCCATAAAGTTCAGAATATCTCCAAGGCGTGTCAGGACTGTGTCAGGGGACTTCAAGGACTGAAGGGGATTGTAAGTCCCATCAGCTCCTCAGTGAATTTCAATGTCAATAGCCTTGCCATGAATATTCAGTTTCACTCTCCAGGCAGACTGATGTCATCACCAGTGATAGAGCCCAGAAACAATGGCTCCTGTTTGTAATAGGCATCAATTACCTAATATGGCAAATAACTGCAAAATGTCCATATTTCATGCATGTATTACTCTGTGTGCATCTGGCTGGACATGTGTAATCTCTTAGAATATGATTTTGTCCACACTTGTTTCAAGTAGGCTAGATTTTCACCCCCTTAGCCTGGGGGTTCTGTCTCCATCCGTCAGTAGGTTTACGATAATGACTTTTTACTCTCTAAGGTCTGTTTACAACTTCTAAACTTGTTTCAGGTTTTTCAAGTTGCTCCTGCCTTTTGTTCTGTTTGACTGATTCTGACTGCTTTGCTATCTGTATAGCTGTGTAGAGGATTAAATCTCCTTTCACTTGTAGTTTCTGTGAAAAGCTTTTATTAGGGTCCTACCAAATTCACAGCCATGAAAAATGCACCACAGACTGTGAAATCTGGTCACCTTCCTCCTTCTCCCACCCCATGAAATCTAGTGTTTTGTGTGCTTTTACCCTATACCAGTGGTGTGCAACCTTTTTTCATTCACAACCCCCACAGGGGCCGCTGAATTTGGTGGAGAAAAAAAAAAAGGAAGCGGACCCTTTAATTGTCAGGCTGCGGCCACTCTCCTGCCACTTCCCCCAACCCCGCCATGTCGGACACCGAGCCGAGAAGCCAGGAAAAGCGGCCGGCCGGATCCAAGCGCTGCGACCCCATAGGAAGGCAGCCGCGGGTTGCGTACCTCTGCTCTATACTACACAGATTTCACAGGGAAGACCAGCATTTCTCAAATTCAGGACCCTGACCTAAAAGGGAGTTGTAAGGGGTTAGAAGGTTATTTTAATGGGGTCATGGTATTACCATCCTTATTTCTGTGCTCTCTTAAGAGCTGGGCAGCTGGAGAGCTGTGGCTCTTTGCTGGGCACCCAGCTCTGAAAGCAGCAGCAGAGAAGTAAGGATGGCAATACCATATCACACCACAACATCCTTGCTTCTGTGCTGTTGATGGTGACTCTGTTTTCAGAGCTGGGCTCCTGGCCAGCAGCCACTGCTCTCCAGCTACCCAGCTCTGAAAGCAGCACCATCACCACCAGCAGTACAGAAGTAACAGTACTGGTACCCCTACTATAATAACCTTGCAACTTCCCCTAAATTCCTTTTTGGGTCAGGATCCCTACAATTATAATGTCATGAAATTTTAGATTTAAATAGCTGAAATAATGAAAGCTACAATTTTTAAAAGACGATGACTGAAATTGACCAAAATAGACCGTGAATTTGGTAGGCACCTGGTGTTTATTTCATAAATACAGTAACAAACCCATCTCTGATATTTTCATGTTTTACATTCCCCAAATTACAGTTTTAAGACAAAGAATGAAGAACTCTTATAAAACTTTCAGGATTTTCCTCTGGATCTTGAATTCTCTGATGAAAACACGCTATTTTTTATACCATGTTTTTTTCTGGGGTATAATCTATCCATCAAACATAGCCACAACTCTTTCACAACTATCTTTGTTACTGTCTTTAGTAAAGGATTTAAAATATGCTCTGCTTTCTTCCCTATGACATACATTAAAGGTACCTTCACAGCTCCCATTTTTATGATGTTTGTTTGCAACAGAAAATCTTACAAAATATTGTTTCTAATCTGTCCTTTCTAAAGATTTATCAAAGCAGACATCCTCTGAAGGCATTGAAGAGTGGCATTTTGAAGTCTTGCAACCTTTGTGACTGTTTTTCTTCTATTTATTTAGTTTACTCCTGACATCATGTCATGTTCTTCTGCTTTAGATATGGACTAGCACAGAGCTGTTTATACACACTAGCTGTGTTCATATACTCTAATGCTCTGCCAAATATGGGTAAGGCTAGTTTTTTAAAAGGTATTTTATACACAGTTTGACTATATATCTAGTTTATTATTCCATTAACAATCCCAGCCACATCAGGAACAAAGAGACCTGCTGCACAGGGAAAGGGCAAGGTTTAGGGAACTTTTCATAGGTGTGCAGGAGCACATTACAGTGACTGCATCTATGTGATTTGCATCTATGAAAATCTATTGGTGTTGCCCATCATAGAGTAAGGCACAGGAGATGCAACTTCAGGGTTGTGAAGTTAATAACGTATGCATTGCTGTCATCACCATGTTGGTCCCAGGCTTTTAGAGAGGTAAGTGGGGGAGGGGTAAAGCAATATCTTTTAATGGAACAACTTCTTTTGAGAGAGACAAATTTTCAAGCTTACACAAAGCTCTGTTTCATGTCTGTGAAATGTACTCAGAGTGTTACAGCTAAATAACAAGGTGGAACAGATTGTTAGCATAAGTGGTTGACACATATTTCATAGGACCATTCAAAGTGAAGTGAACCATTAACATGCCTCCAGTCATAGAAGGGAAAGGAAATGGGGAAGAACAAGCAGCTGTGTGTATGTGGAGGGGGGGGAGGGGAGGTTAAGTGGGTTGTAGATTGTGAGTTGTAATATAAGCTATAAATCCAGTGTCTCTATATGGTCCATGATTTTTCATATCTAGCCAAGCTCTGAATGCTCATCTTTTGAAAGCACTATGTGGTTTCCACTGAGGATGAGGTCTAATAGGTCAGATATAGAGTAACTGCTTTGTGGAGTGTTCACCCACAGGTGATGTTTTTGTCTTTGATCGTTTTCCTGTGTGAGTTAATTCAAGAATGTAGTGATTGTCTGGTTTCACCCATATAGCTGTTATTGGGGCATTTAGCTCTACATGTTGTGACAGCAGTGTTAGATCCATGAATCTTCAAAGGTGTGTTGTGGGGGTTGCTAACCACCAAATAATAATTAAACCAGCACAGAATGAGGTGCCATCTTAGTCATCAACTGTGATAACTGCATTAACGAGGCCAACCAACAATTATCCAACATCACCTATTAAAAAGAACTCAAAGAAGATGCCACACCACAATTCACCTAAGAATTTAAGAATACCATCAAATCCTTCCCCAAACAACTCCAAAGGGAATTCTACAACCTCATTCTTTAAGAGCCCAATACAACAATTTTCTACTTGTTTCTGTGACAGCTCAGCTCTTGAACCCAGACCTGAAAATCCCCAGACAGCTGTCACATCCTGGCCTCCACCCAATACCTACTAAAACATGGTGGGCTGAGAAACTAGTAAGACTCTTGCCTCAGCCTAGGCACCACTCGAGGAGCCCTGTTTGAGGCAATCCCCCAGCTCCATCAAAACATTCTCTGGTTATACCTACATCTATACTCTACATCTACACTGCAGGCTTTTTGCGCAAGAATGGCTGTTCTTGCGCAAAAACATGTGAAGCGCCTACACTGCACACGCGTTCTTGCGCAAGTAAATTTACAGTAAGGCATCAGAAAAGAGGGCTTCTTGCACAAGAGTTATTCCTCTCCCCACGAGGAATAAGCCCTCTTGCACAAGAGCTCTTGCGCAAGAAGGCAGTGTGGACGGGCAACAGGCTATGGCTAAAATGTCCATCAGAGCTTTCTTGCGCAAGAGAGTGTCCACACTGCCATGGATGCTCTTGCGCAAAAGCACATGGCAGTGTGGACGCGCTCTTGCACAAGTCCTTTTGCACAAAAACTCTTGCGCAAAACAGTTCTTGAGCAAAAAGCCTGCAGTTTAGATGTAGCCTGAGTCTACAAGGACCAGTGTCTTTTGACTACTTGCTTTTACTGGAATTGTGAGTTTCCCGAGGACATTTTTGGGACCCTATTCTCTCCTGTCCAGACCTGCCTGAAATTACACTCCCTGTAGGGGAAGTAGCAAAACCTGTATCCTTGTTGTTCAGGAGAAACAGGTATCAAATCTTCCCCTTTTCTTCTAGTGGCTGGAATGTCCTCTATCTAAGCTTCACTGGGCCCTTGTTCCTAAGGGCTGGTAGGGTGTTTAAAGTAATGGGCCTACTGTCTTGGGAAAATCTTACTCAGAGAACCTGAGAGGGCTACCTGTACCTACTCAGTCAGTTGCCTGTATTTCCTTGGGGTTAAACCAATAGGGGCCACCACCACTCTTGGGCTACGTCTAGACTGGCATGATTTTCCGGAAATGCTTTTAACGGAAAAGTTTTCCGTTAAAAGCATTTTCGGAAAAGAGCGTCTAGATTGGCATGGACGCTTTTCCACAAAAGCACTTTTTGCGGAAAAGCGTCCGTGGCCAATCTAGACGCGCTTTTGTGCAAAAAAGCCCCAATCGCCATTTTCGCGATCGGGGCCTTTTTGCGCAAAACAAATCTGAGCTGTCTACACTGGCCCTTTTGCACAAAAGTTTTGCGCAAAAGGGACTTTTGCCCGAACGGGAGCAGCATAGTATTTCCGCAAAAGGCACTGATTTCTTACAGCAGGAAGTCAGTGCTTTTGCGGAAATTCAAGTGGCCAGTGTAGACAGCTGGCCAGTTTTTCCGGAAAAGCGGCTGATTTTCCGGAAAAACTGGCCAGTCTAGACACAGCCTTGGGGTATGTCTACACTAGCTCGTTAATTCGAGCTAGGTAGGCAAATGAGGTGACCGGAGTTGCAAATGAAGCCCGGGATTTAAATATCCTGGGCTTTATTTGCATGTTCCCATCTGGTCGCCATTTTGAAATTTCACTAGCCCGAACTCACTGCCTTGCAGCTACACGCGGCAGTGAAACGTTAATTCGAACTAAGTCCTTAGTTCGAATTAACTGTTACTCCTCGTGTAATGACAGGGCTGGCCGGGAGAGATCAGGGGTCGGGGCTGGCTGGGGAGATCGGGGAGGGGGAATCGGCCAGCAGGAAGCAGGGCTGGTCAGGAGGGTCGGTGGGAGCAGGGCTGGCTGGGGAGATTGGGGAGGGGGAACCGGCCGGCAGGAAGCAGGGCTGGTCAGGAGGGGTCAGGGGGAGCGGGGCTGGCCGGAGGTGGGAGCAGGGGGGAAAGAATCGGCTGGCGGGGAGCAGGACTGACCCGGGCATGTGCAGATCCCAGGGCGCTGCCCGTCCTGTGCACTGTCCTGGCGAAGCACGAGCGAGTCTGGCTACGGCTCCACAACGTGCTTGAACAGCGCTCAGGAGCACGGACAGGGCTTCTCCTTCTCCCCAACGCATCACTCCTACGTCAGACGCAGCCAGGGCTCCCAGCGCCGATCGCGCCCCGCCTCCAAGTCACTTCCCCCAACCCCGCCAGGCTTCCATCAGGCGCTCAGCTGGAAAACCAGAAAATACCGGACATTGCACATGTCTGGTATTTTCTGAATATTTTTACCAGACAGAGGGCCCAAAAACCAGACTGTCCGGTTGAATACCGGACACCTGGCAACCCGAGGAGGCTCCATGTGCCTGTTTGCACCTCACTGGGGAGAGGGAGACTTTGTGCACTGACCCTACTCCCAGCACAATCATCACGTTTCCCATTGGCCAGTTTCTAACCAATGGAAGTTGCAATGATTGTGCTGGGAGTGGGGGCAATGCACAAAGCCTCCTCCCTCCCCAAAGGCATATGGCACCTAGAGGCACATGGTCCCAATAGCTGGCTTCTTTGAGGAGTCCAGAGCTGTGGCAGCAGGAAGCCTGCCTGCCTGAGGGTCCTGGCAGGCTGCAGACCAGACCCAAAGGCTTGGTAGGCCATATCTTGCCCACCTCTGATCTATCATCATCTTGCAAAACATCAGGGTCCAAACCATTCCCATAATTATGGAGGATACATTGCTTTTAGGGGCAGGGCCCTGAAGAATAACAGCCGGTATTAACTAACTCTGCCAGCCACTGTAACAACTGTTGCTGATGTGATGCCATTGGCCTAAACAGTTGTAGCTATCTTTTACTGTTGTGCTTGTGAGTCATCCAGCTATTGCAGGAGCTGATTCACCTCCATGGCTCTCCTGTATATATAAAAGAAAGCTTTGTTTGTTTAAAGTCTCCCTTTTCTGCAGGGACAGCTAAATCCACCCTACTTCTTGTACCACATTCTCAACTGCTCTTGCTGCAGTCTCTCTAGGGTTCCTATATTTCTCCTTCAGTTTGTCTGAAAGTTAAACTCTTAACTTCAGTTGACTCCATAGACTGGTCAATCAGCCCTTAAACTCCAGGACTAGATGTTTTCTTTTATTTCCTTGCTGGTTGCTTGCAGGCAGCTTGGCACAGTGCACTTGCCATTGCCTAGTATCCTAATGTCTTCTATCCCTCCCCTTCCTCTTTATTTTCCCTCTTTTATAGCCTGGATTGTTTTCTTTATTGATCACATCTGTGAGTGTATGCCTCACTGACTGGCAATTCTGGCAGCTGATGGGGATGTGGTCAGCTGATTGCCTATAAGCAGGGAAAACTCTTCTGCCTGTGCTCAGTATCGGGTATGTAAAGTCTAGTGCAGTCTCCTTGCTGGTCAGTAGATAGAACCAGAGCTTTAACTAGTGATAATTCTTTAAAGTAAATAAGGATGACTATAACATTTAAAGGGCGGAGTAAGCATGACTTGAAAATAAACCTGCCAGGTCACCAGGAAGTAGAGAACAAAACAGGCCAGGTTAGATTACATTGATAAAAAGCTGCAAGGGTTGTTGCCTTGCCAAGAGCACCTACTCATGCAGCCTAAGGGAAGATTCACTTCATTTTCTAGGTGTTTAAAAAGCATGAAAGAAAACTAAGATATTCTCTCCCCCCTTCCGTCACAAAAGGTATAGGCAGCAAATAGAACAAATGAAACTGTACTACTAAACAAGAAGTGTTGTAATCCACTGTGTGATAATACAGTAAGAACAACCTAGGGTTAATATGGCAGTAGTTGGCATTATAGATTTAGGACTAAATCCTGCAGTGCTGATATAAGTAAGACTCATACTTCAGGATTTGGCCCCTACATTAAAAATACTCAGCAAAAAGGGAACTATTGTGGCTGTTTAGATGCGTGTAACAGCTCTACAGGTGGAAGCAGAATTGCCTGGAATGGGCATGGTCCACTGAGCTGCCATGGTACTCAAAGAGTTAAGAAAACATGTCACCGATTTCTGCAAACCTGAATAGACTAATTGGTGTGTGTATAGCAGACAGGAATGACTTATTTATGACTTTCAAATCTGAAGGTTTCCTGCCAGCTATATATACATTAGACTAATGAAAATTCATAATATTACATATAATTTACTTATCTTTAGATGCCCTGTGGCCTCTCAAGTCAGAGGATGCAACAAGTTTGGTCCTAAAAGCATAGAAGACCAGAATAGGTTAAATTGTAAGCACCTGGGGGCAAGGATCCTCTTTGGTTAGCACCATGCATGTTGATGATGCTTAATCTACCATGCATTCAGAGAGTTTGTCTGTCTAAGAACTTCTCCTAAATGATGAGAGCTGGGGCCACCAAATTTGCTATACAACTTTTTTTTTAAAATCAAAACTTAAAGGAATATAAGGGTGTGGAAAATGGTATGTGCCTGGAATGGGTTTGCTTCTCTTAAAACCAAACAGAAAAGAGGCAGATGCACCAAATCATAGAATCCTAGGGCTGGAAGAGACCTCAGGAGGTCATCGAGTCCAGCCCCCAGCAGGACCAACCCTAACTAAATCACCCCAGGCTTTGTCAAGCCAAATCAAGTACAGTTCTTAAAATAGACAATTGAGTGAATGTTGAAAGAGACTGAACCAAGATGAGCCAGGAAATTGGAAGAACCTGGAATAGGACTGCCTCCCAATAAACCTTACAGAAAAGAGATAAAATGGAAAAATCTGTAGTGGTGCTCTGTTTTGGCAGAGCACAATCAATGCTTACGGTTTGAAAGCTAGAAGACAATGTTATTGGAAATCAAATCGATAGCATTCCCATTTAAAAATATTAAAATTAACAATAAAAATAACACTGTATTTCTGAAAAATACAATTTCAATAAAGCATGTCCATTTTTATTTTATTTAAAAAAATTGAGTTAAGGACTTGAGCAACACTGACTAAATCTGCTAGTAAATAATAAAGTTTCTTGTGTTCCTGTTCCTCCAGCTCTGACTCTGTGCAACCTTTGAGCTGAAAAACACCTCAGACCAGCAATCTGTTAAAAATAACTTAAAGATATTTGTATTTGTAAACATACTTTGTATGGTAGCATGAATAATTTTCTTTTTAAAATGTCATCTGTGGTAAGTAGAGATGGGGCCAAACTGTGAAGTTCAGATTTGGATCCAAATTTTCCCAAAGTTTAAATCTAGGCCTGATCTAGAAATAGACCTCAACCACAATGTTTGAATACAAATTCTCAAAGCTTAAATGGGTTCTGGGTTGGGCCCACTATATTCACAGTGGTACCAATATAGTGCTCGGGAAACACTGTGAATGATAGGTCTTCACCAGCTCCTGTTTCCAACTCTAAGGTTGGATAGGACTCTGGTTTCTGTTCATTTCTTGGCTTAAGTATCTAGAATTCCAGCCACCCAAAGGTAGGCTTATTTCAGAGATGGGAAACTAAGGCACGGAGTTTAAGTGATTTGCCCAAAGTCACATAGGAAGTCTGTAGTGTAGCTGGGGCATGATCCAGTTTCCCATATCCTAGGCTTGTACCCAGACCATCCTCCCTATCAAGAATGACAGATGATAGCCACAAAAGCATATATTGCAAAAATACACCTGCAAATCTGAGTGTGCATATAGTAGTTCCCATGGAGAAAACTCATGTGTACATGAACAAGTATATTCTCTCAGTATTAATAGTTGTGTTTGTCAAGTCCCTGGCTATACTGCCCCTTCTGAGATCCTTTTTCAGTTGCTCATGCCTCCACTCTTTTTTGATTGGATTGTGGGGTGCCATGCCATTCTCCACCTAACTCTCTGAGTTACATGCTCCGGTTGCCAACCATCCTATTTAGAAGGCCCTATACACTTGGTACCTGTGAGAATTTCCCTTTGAGAGCACTGGCACAGTAGCAGTATATCTGGTGAAAGAGAAACAGTTTCTTCAAAACAAAGTATGACATTTTTCCAAAAGGAACATAGCACTCAGACAATTGGATTTAAAATAACAGAGGCATACACATACTATCTTTTCTATGCTTGGCTTCCTTCTCAAGCCACTAACAGACATGATTTAGCTGATGTGCCTCCTATTCTCTTGGGGACCATGAGTTACAACCTACCTGCTGCAGATCCTCCATCAGTTGGCATCAGCCTGCAGCTGCTGACAACTGCCCCTGCCCTCTTTTAGAGGAGATCTTAGTGCCTTGTCTTTGGGTCTACATGTTCTCAACCTTGGCAGAACGGTCATGTAACCAGGATTAGGACTGAAGAGTTGATTCTTCACAGCTGTTAATCTGGCTGTTGTCTCTGAGTATATGTTAGGTTGTTCTTTATCTAGGCCATTGTGTTGCCTTTCTGCCTGGTTCTCTAGCAGCTAACTGTCAATCTAACTCTGTAACAAGCAACTCATTATAAACACAGAGAGGCACAAACAATATTAATAAAAATAATACAAATGTTTCCTAGTTCTCTACAGATGTCTAAAATCTCAAAATCGGAGAATGGAAGAGCCACTTTATCAGTCTATAATACCTGCAGATGCAGGCGCAGATTAATCAATGTGCTCTTGGTGCTCTTACAATTGGCCCCCATCACAGGGGAAGTCCCCCATCAGTTTTTTTGTGGGTGATGTGACCTTGAATACAGGGTTGCCACAATGATCAGTTTTGGTCTGGGCCTGGCTGCCCCTCCATCATGATGGTAGTGGCTGGACCAATTCTGAGTGAATAGCATTGGGACCTGACAAATGGGGTTACAGTGTGCCAGTCAGTTTTGGGCTGGCCACCCACCCCTTTGTCATGATAGTGAAGGAGAGGTGTGTGTGGCCAGGACAAATTTAACAGAAGATTACAGGCTTCCAAGTTTCACAAGCATAGGCTCCATAATTCTTTAATCTGGCATTGTGCAGGGTTTTTTTTAACTTTACTAGTAGCAAAATCAAATTTAATGTAGGCTACAAAAGTCTCTAGCTATTATGGTTGGGAAAAAAACTTCAAAAAATATGAACCATATTACAGCCAGGATGAACAGTGCTGAGAAGAGAACTGCTGCCTTCATCTCAGTGAAATGCTAATGCCCATGTCCAGTAATCATACATTTAAATGTCACCATTGTTAAATATTTTATTCCTCAGCTAAGAGAGAAGATGGAGGGTCACAATTCTACACAGGTTACTATGGGTGATGTGTCCTTTTATCACAAGAAGATAGCTCTTTGTCAGATTTATTATTTCCCCCATTTAAGGAGACAAGCTCTAGGGTGGGAACATATTCAGGCTCCCCAGAAGGCAAGCTTAAGCTCAGGGAACCTAGCAGAGTCCTGGCAGCTGACCAGTGAATGATATCTAGGACATTGCACAAGCTACTGTGCAAGGTGTCTCATTTTGGCTATTTGCCCAGGCAGTTTATTTTGGGGGTGTAGCTTAGAAGAGTGGCATTCCCCCAATCTGGGCCTTCTGGCAGGGCTGTATGTTCAGGAAGTACAGCTTCACCGGGGAAGTCAATTGGATTTCTTCACTACCACTAGATCCACAGTTCAAAACAAAACAAAACAAAAACCTCTATGTTTGTTGTTACAGATCAATTACCGTATTAACCGACTTGCCTATTTCCCCCCTGAAAGTGGTAACACGAAACTGGATCCTCATGCAGGTTCCTGGGCTTGGGGGGACTGCAGGGCACCAGGGGGGTTTCTGTGTTTTGGTGGCGCAGAAGTGGCTGCATTCGCCAGTCGGGCAGCGGCGCGGGGAAGGCGGAAAGTTGGCCTGATCCGTGCTGCTGCTGCTGCTGCTGCGGCGCCGCTGCACCCCCCGCCCGCCGGTGGCAGGGTTCTTCCTGGTGCAATCGGAGCGGCGGGACGGCTCCAGGTGGGGGCCGCTCTGTCGCGTGTTGTTTTCCAGCGGGCGGGAGCGCTCGGGCGGGCGGAGCGCGCGAGCCCCATTAACATTCCGTTCCACGTGCGGCTTGTTGTGGGCGCTACAGGTTCCCCACCTGTGCGGCGCGGCAGCGGGCGCCTCCGGCGGGCGGAGCCCGCGCCCGTCGCGCGGGGAGAAGTGACAGGCTGGCCCGGGCGCTGATAGGAGCCGTCCGGAGCAATTCCCAAGGCAACCCAAGCTCGACCCCCTCGCCAGGCCCCACCCCCTTCCTGGCCGCGGCCGCGGGGAGGAAAGAGTCGGTGTAAACTCGACGTGTCCGGAAAGGTGCGCGCCGCTTTCCCTTTCGCTCCGCGCCTGCAGGCAGGGGCCGCGCGCCGCCCGCACCATGCTGGACCCGTCCTCCAGCGAAGAGGAGTCCGACGAGGTGCTGGAAGAGGAGAGGCGGGAGGTGCTGGTGGCGGCGGCGGCGGCGGCGGCGGCAGCGGGCTGCAGCGGCAGCTTGCCGCGAGCCTTGCCGGCTCCCAACCGGGAGCCCCGCGCTAGGGAGCCGGGGCGTCAGAGCAGCGGCCCCGCCAGACCGGCCAGCCCCAGCCCCTCGGTGCTGAGCGAGGGCCGGGAGGAGCAGGAGAGGCTGCAGAAAGAGGAGCGGGAGAAGCGGCTCCGGCTGCAGCTGTATGTGTTCATCGTGAGGTGCATCGCGTACCCGTTCAACGCCAAGCAGCCCACCGACATGGCCCGGAGGCAGCAGAAGGTGAGTCGCGGCAGGCACCGGCTCTCCGCCCCCCCCCGGGCACTGGCCGCTCCGCCAGCCCCTGCTGCTTCCCTCTGCGCTGCATAGTCCGTCAGCTTTGGGTTTGTTTTCTGCAATGCGACCCCCATCGCATGTGATCATCACTGGCAGCCTCGGCCAGGCGTCAGCCTCGGTCAGTCCCCGGGATCCCGCTGCACGGCTCTCAAGTGCCATAAAGTCTTAAATCGCCCGTAACTTCTTCTGAGCACGCCCCAGAGCGGGATTGCGAGCTAGCCTCTGCCCGCCTTCCCTGCGAGGCGCTGCATCGATCGGTTCAGTGGTGAAGTGTTTTTGTGTCAGTGGGTCACACCACACTGCTGAGAGTAATTTCCAGCTCGCTAGCGGAGCAGGGAGAAGCCTGTTCAGACAATACCGTGCTCTAGGCTAGGTACATCTCTGGTTCCTGCAACAGGTTGATCTCTTTAATAGGCGTTTGTTCAATGAACCCTCCCCACGTTTGGGAGGCAGAAAATGCAGTCGTTCAATAGACTGATCAATTTTCAGTTCTTTCTGCGAAGGGAATCAATTTAGTTTGTATTTTGTGTGTCAGTGTTAACAGGCTTACCTTTGCAGACGGTACTCCAGTGCTTTTATTTATTTAAACAGCATGGTACTAGAAAAAAGCAGAAGAGAATTTCTTCACAAATGATAGGTTTTCAGGGTGATAGTTAAATCAGTCTCCAGTGTCAAATATGAGTATACAGAATTATTTTCTATTTGGGGTATGATAGATGTCTGTCTTTGAGAGGTAAAATAGAGACCGTGCATTCCAAAAGGTATTTCTTGCAAAAAAATAATTTTCTGACAAGGTACACCTAAAGATAAATCATGGAAATAGCACAAAGGGAATTGTCTCATTCACCCAACAATCTGTCTTTTTTGTTTGTGATTATTACTAAATGCAGACTCCAGATACAGAGAAATAGTGTCTCAACAACTCAGGGAATCTGAGGGTGGTTGCTTGTTTTTAATAAAGGTAGAGCAAAGTTTTCTTTGCTCTGCAATATACTTGAGGCAGGCTTCCAAGACAGACTGTTTCTCTGTGCTTTTAGGTTCTTCAGTTGCTCAAAAATACTCAGTTTAAAGGTGTATTTTAAAATTGTTTTTTTTTTTTTTTAAATTTTATGCTTGGTTTTGTAAATATCTCATACTCAATTCCAGGAAGGATATTAAACTCACTCCTGTTAATGATTTGTCTACAGTGTAATGTGGAGGATCTTTTAAAGTTCAGTCTCCAGACAAAATATTTTTGATTCTGACTCTTGATCTTTTTTTAATAGTACAGGCTACAGAAAGAGAGAGGGTTGTCTGGTTATTGTCTTTTATATAGATTCAAATCTTCGTATATTTCAAAATTTATTTGCAGCTACTACACAAAATTGATTGAATTCCATTTGGTTGTTTCTGATATTAGAGCTGTTGCTGTGAAGACTGGTAAATGGTTAGTTTAAGTGTTTACTGTTTTGGGGACATGTATGCTGCCAGCATGAATGGTACATTGTCACAAAAATCCAGTAGGCACCAATGTAATGTAATAGTATCTGCAACAAAATAGCATTTCATAGTAATTCTTCTTTAAACAGAGAAACCAATGGTCAGACTTTTTCAAAACCAAGTGCCTAAAGTTAGGCTCCTAAAACCATATTTAGGACCTAAATAAGAGATCTGAGGGTTTTTTCCAAAAAGTGCTAAGCACCCAGTTGCTCCTACTGAATTTAAGGACTGTAGTCAATTAGTATTTTGATGGCCTTAATAAAGGTGCGTGAAAGATCTTGAGGATTTCTGAGGTCCAGTATAGGGCACTTATTGGTGTTACCACCAATCTAAAAGTATGACCCTTGTTGGATCAATGTAAATCCAACAAGGATCAATGTAAATAGGACCCTTTGAGCTGTAAATCACCCAAACTGACATCTCACCTCCAATCAAACCCTACCTGCCATCTTCACTTGTGACACATGACATTCAGGGTACAGTAACTTAAAATGGAACAAATTTTCATTTGCTTTACAAATTTAACATTGCAACTAGAATGTTTTATGTCTTTAATCAGCCTGAAAAACCTAGTGCTTTTGTGAGAATGAAAAATAGCATGTTATTCTTTGTGTCCATAACTGTGTTAGAAGTAAACAACTATCAGATGTTGTTGTTATAATAATCTAGTAAATGTAGCATACTTAAAAATACTGTATATCTGTTAGGCTTCAGCTGCTCAGCTAGAATGTTTTGTTTATCAGGAATTGTCTGAATTGTAAACACACCTGTTCTCAGTACATGCCTCAAGACCATTTAGAATGCTTTCTGTTACCAGACAGCAATATCCCACTTCATACCAGGCATGAATTTAAGATTTAGTCATACACTCTGTAATTTCAAATTGCAGGTCTACTTAAATTACTCATTACTTGGCTTGCAGCAGGAGCCCTGGTGTTCTAGGTGTTTTCCAAACATAAAAGTTACAGACCCTGTCACAAACCGAACCCATAATTTGAAATCTGAATCTTTTGTATATTTCAACATTAGCCTTTTAAAACATCATATGTATTTACTTTACTCTTTAAGAATATTTAGATATGTTATCTTGGTAATTTTCTTAGACTTATTTCTTGTCCACAAAATGTTTAGATATTTGTTCACAGGAAAAATTAAACATCATCTTGAACTTTGGTTACTGATATTTGATATATTAATCAGTCACTAGACAACTAGGAATGTTGTCACTGTTAAAAGAGAGGATTGGATAACCTATATGAAAATCCCCTACATATTTTATCATTTGGAATATATAGTACATTGAGCATGGGAAGGGGGTTGTTTTGTTTTTAAATGTGAGGCTAATTACTATAGACAGCTCCTGTTGTATGGGTTCCTTTCTCCTCCTGGTACACAAGCTGATGAACCATATTTGTTAACAATAGGTAGCGGTTTGCTTATCTTACTATTTCTCTACCCACTAGGCCCTTTTTCTACCCCTACTGCAACATGCTGTCTTCTTGCTAATGTGTTAAGTGATCTCTCTCTAAGGTAAATTACCCGAAGAAAGCTTCATTTCCAGATATGTGGCTCTGTCTCATGTTTTCTTATCACATTTGGAGGGTCTTTTGATTTCTGGCCTCCTGTATCTTAGATAATGGGGCATCTGAAATCCAAAAATATTTTAAAAAGTTAACATGCTTGTTGAAAGCGCCACAACTTTTATGATTTGGGTAGCAAGTGTGCAAGATCCTGCCAATGTGCTTCAGCCCTGATTAAGGAATTTGTAGGGTTGTTTTTTTTAAGATTAAAAGAAACCAGTGTCACCCCCACTTTACAAATGTGCATATAAAAAAATTTGTGATGTAGTAGAAAAATGAATTAAGATCTTCCAAGTCACAGGACAGTTCCTCCACTGCAAGATCAATCTTCTTTCCTACCACATCTAAGGGTTAGTCTTATTCATGCTTATTTAATCCTTGAAGTTCTGATACATGGACACTTAATGTCTCCTTTAATGATAATTTCTGTGGTCCTGTCCAATGGGAACTGGAATGAGATCATCTTATGTCATATGACACAGACAGACCACTAAATAGTTCATGTGATGTCCACTTGTGGTCACTAATGATTGGGAAAGATTTGAACTAGTTACCTACGTGTGGCAAATCTCCAAATTCTGGCATCTCAGTCTTCCCAAAAACCAGATCTCTCTGTTATCAATAGTGTTTTTGCTTGTAGATTTCTAGCAGTCTTGCTGATCAACTAAATTAACTAATCTCTCTTTATCAGGCCTTGATAATTTTATTTTTTCCTGCTAATTCAGTATTAGTATGTTGCTGAACAAATACTACAAGATGTGCCAGACTGTTTGCTGTGAATATATTATCCAGTAGTGAATGTGATGGAAAGCACATATTGAACTAAGTTTGTACAGAAACAGTATTATGAGATGGGGTTTTTCTTGTAAAAAGCAGTGCATTGAAACCTCTCTGATATTCTGAGACCACAGTGCTTAATTTTATAGACTGAGTTGCATTAATCAACTCAAACTTTTTAAAGTGTGATTAGCATTTATTTCCTCTCTCACAAAAAGGAACTGTATTCAGCTCATTTATGAAGATCAGGAAACAAAGTATTGGAATATTTTTTTTTTTAATAAGAACTGCCATATGGAATTAGATTAGTAGTTCACCTAACTTTGTGTGTGTGTGGACTGAGCTGTCAATCAACAGATTTCATCTTCTGCAATACCTTTGGTGAGTGACTAAACCAATCCTCTACTGGCAAATCCAATCACAGATGACCTACAAATCCACCATCTGCTGGTGATGTACACTCTTTTGAAATCTTGTGCTTTTTCTTGTAACGTCTGGAGATGCTGACTCTCAAAGTGTCCAAGAGCATATGCAATTGTTTGCTGCCAGAGCAATCTGTCCTGAGCTATCCTTTCCAGATCACTAGGAGATATGCCACATAACTTCACAGTGGCATTTAGGATATCTTTATAACCCTTGCACTGATGACCAATAGAGGAGCACTGTCCACAAGCAAGCTGGTAGTAGATCATCAACTTTAGCACTAGCATGTCCTCCATTTGCATAATATGACCAATTCAGCAAAACTGTTTATTCCTAAGCATTGGTTCCATGTCCATGATACCACACAGCTTAAGGACTTCTGTGTTTGGAATTTCATTCCAACAATTCACATGGGCAAGCTTCCTGAGGCAGTACATGTGGAACTGTTCAAATTTCAAAACTATATATGGTCCATGACTTCAAACCATATAGTAGAATGGTTAGGACAACTGCTTGATAAACTGCTACCTTCGCATGAAATTTAACATCATGGTCATTCCACAGGCATTTTGGTCAGTCTTCAGAAGGCAGCACTGGCTTTGGCTAATCGAGCAGTTAGTTACATGGTTGTCAGTGTTTTTACTGAAAGATGGCATGCTTCCAAGGTAGCAGAACTTGTCAACAGCCTTAAAGACCGTATCAGTACCAGTGATCATTAGAGTGCTGGGCTCTTTTTGAACAGGCTGAAACATAAGCTCTGTCTTCTTGAGGAGAGATAGTAAAAATGTTCAAAAAGCTCTTGTGCATCCTTGACTGAATAAGTCAGTGTCAAGGCTGACTTAGAAATACCCTGCCCCTAGATGCTTTTGGTTTTAAAAACTTCCCATGGTCACACAGTTCCTGAACTTGGGAGGTATGCTGCCGCCACCCAAATGAAAAAACACACACACCCTTTCTTCTTGAACCCAGAAAGAAGTTACTTGGGAACTTCTTCCAAAGGGGTACCCCAAGCTCTTTTACCACAAGAGATCTTAAGAAAACAAACTAATCTTTGACAGCTCTCATTTTTAGCCATGCATACACAGATCTCCTATTACCTTCCAGCACACAAAAATCAGATCCTAGGCTTAAAAAGGTGTGTTTTTAATTAACAAAGCAAAAAGATAAACTTGTTAAAGCATACTTGGTTGCTAGGTGTTAGAGCAACTGAGAAAAAACAGATTAAAACACAGAGAATTTATTCCCTGGGATTCAGCTTTTTTGTGCATGTGTGTGCGTGCACAGGGACTTGGCACAGAGGAATTTAATCAAACTACAAAACAAAGAAAATAACCTGATTGGGCCTAAATAAACATTCCCTGCCTACTTACATGTATTCTATCAAGGTTTTGTTTTCCTAGACATGGTTATTACTGTAAACTTCATTTCTACATCCCAGGCTCATTCCATCTCTCTCCCCACACCTCTTTCTTCTCTCACACAAAGGAGACTGAAGCAGATAACCTGTTTTTCAATTCAGAGCTTACCACTTTCTTCCCATTGGTTCTCCTGGCTCCTGCCAATACTTCCTGGATTTTTTTTTCAGGCATTCTCTGAATTTAACCCTTTATAGGCAGTACTCCTCCCATCCATCACAGCCAACAATGCACAGATGTCAGCAAACAGGAAGCCATGGATTAGGGATGTTAACGATTAACTAGTAAGTCTCATCCTTAAGAGATGAGACTTATTAGGTAACTGTTAACTGGTACCCAGAGAGCACATCCCTTCCTCCTCCTCCTACCCCCACAGCCCGGTGTGGGTGGAGGACTGCTCCGGCCCCACTGAACCCCTGCATGGGGCTGGGAGCAGCCAGGCTGTAGCAGCCCCTTCCTCCAGGGTCGGAGCACCTGCCCCAGTTTAATCAGTTAACCTTAACATTGACTGACTGACTAAATGGGATTTTACGTTTCTATCATGGATAGTTGTAGTAGACACTTCTGCAGTCAGTTTGGAACTGAATAGATATGCCTAAATTGTAATCCTTGAAAGAAATGTAGAACAGGAGAGGAGCAAGGACACATCCTTGTTTTGTACCATTTGATACTTTAAAAAGGTACCAAGGACATGATCAAGTGTACCATCATGAAAGTTCCGAATTATATTGATTTTTTTTTTTTCAGGATAGCCAATTTACCCAAGTTACCTTCCAAAGCCCAATTCTGTTAACTGTCTTGAACACTTAGCACTCTATAGACTAACAAAACATGCAGCTACCAGACCATTTGTTGTTTAAGTTTATCTTGAACACTTAGGTCAGGTTGATGAAAATCATGTAGAGATCCTATTGCTGCCCTGCATTTTTCGTGGCTCTTCCTAGCTTGGCTCTTCCTTCATGTTGGCCATGCCTTGAGCGGCACAAAATCCACACTGATTTTTAGTGATAATGCCATTTTGTGCACACATATAACGACAATCAGTTATGGAAGATGCAAGCCAGGATCTTACCAGCTACAGAGAGCAGCAAGATGCTCTGGTGGTCATCATCTGTGTGTGTGTGTGTGTGTGTGTGTGTGTGTGTGTGTGTGTGAGCGAGAGAGAGAGAGCGCGAGAGCGTGGACACACTCAGGACATCTGTAAAGTCCTGTAGAACTTTCTTGCCTTTTTAGTCATCATCATTTGGGAGAAAGAGTGTACCACAACCAGCTTTGTAAATCTGATGGAATTACATCACTGCCAGGTGACTTTCCAGATTTCATCTTTATGACAGCTTTTTGAACTGCATCAAGAATTGGTGGTATAACCAACTGTGAATCACTAGCCTACTGAGGAATCTCTTCAAGAAAGCTGCTGTCAAAATTGGATGTATAATATATGTTGAAAATGTTTAGCTCAGCAATCAAGGATTTTAGTACTATCTGTAATCAGAGTGCTTCCATCTTCATATCCAGCATCATATGGCCCATAGACTGCCTTCAGCCCATCACAGAATGCTTTAAATTCATGTCTGTCAGCTATATCTTGAAGTGTGACTGCTTTACATTTCCACCAATTTTCTCTTGTTGGCTGTAATTTGACCTTAGCCTTCTGCTTAGCTCAAATGTATGCTGATTTCCTGGTGGTATTCTCTTGATCCAAACCATGTATGATGCATGCATCTTATCAAGAAGAACATGGGCTTTGTCCTTGGCATCCAACCAGCCTTTGTATTTGCATATTCCGAAACCCAGTACTCCAACAGCTTTGTAAGTTGTTTCTTTGATGTTGCTCCAGTCCTCCTCAATAGTGACCAGAGCTGATCTTAGGGGCGGGCAAGCTGGGCAGTCGCCTGGGTCCACCATTTCAAGGGGCTACCGACAGAGCCCGATGGGAGCCCGCTTGCGACATGTGACAATTAAAGGGGCCACGACTGCATTTCGTGACCCCCTCTTTTTTTTTTCCTCAACAAATTTTCCCCGGTGGTCACCTGGGGTCGCCAATTGGTTACGACCGGCCCTAATAGTGACTACTTGTTCTGGCCTTTCATTGTCCATTAAGATTGAGTTGAAACAATGCTCTTCTCAGGTATTCAAAGATTACCCGCATCTAACTTCTTCCAGCATACAGAAGAATAAGGCTTCAGTGGGCAGAGGCTCAAAAAGACACTACAGACCAGGAGTCAGCATCAAGCATTGCACAAGTCAATTTTACATTGCAGATGTCTTGATTTTTTTTTTGTAATGATGTAGTCAATCATATGCCAGTGCTTAGACAGAGGATGCATCCAAGCCACTTTGTTTGCCTGTTGAAAGCACGTGATTGCAATAGTAAGCTCATACTGCACACATGTTCGAAGGAGGGTACCATTTGAGTTGTCACTTCCAATACTAGGGATGCTAAATTGTGTGCAATCAGCTAATTGAATAGTCAATGGAATTCCCATCAACTAGTTGATAAGGTGGGAAACAGCAGAGCCGCAGCAGGGTTAGTTCCCAACCCCAAGAGCTAACCCCTCTGCCGCTCTGCCTTTTAAAAGTATTAAGAGTTGCCAGGCTCTGAATACATTTAAAAGGCAGAAGCACAGTGGGGGACCATATGCGAGCTGGGAATCAGCTGATTCCTGGCTCACATCTGGTTCCCTGCTAAGCCTCTGCCTCCTCTGCCCCCCAAGATGGTGCTTGGGGATCCAGTTTGTAAGCCAGCTTCCCCCAGCTCCTGCCTCCCATCCCCGCCTTGCTGCCTCTTTCCAATAGAGGCAGCAAGGAGTTGGGGGGAGGGGAGCAACTAGGCGCTTACATCCCTATCCAATACCATAATATCTAAGCACTTTGCAATATGGTGAAGTCTTGACATCTCTAGCATTAATCGCCAAGTGTGTATATATAGTTTGGAATTAAAAGGTAGTGAACAGATCACTGAATTCAGACTACAGTAGAAAGCCTCCCTTCCATCATCTGTGACAGGCAATGTGTATATGTTAACAAGTATAAGGCACTGTCCATACTTCAGTCTAACCTTTGCAGTCATGAAGCTAGGACTGATGGTATGCGCCTGGAATACATGCCGGGAAACCTGTGATGTCCTTACGGTGAAGCCAACTCCCACTTGTCTTTTATGCCCCTCAGGATGGTCCACACAACAATATGAATAGCTTGCTCTAAATTCTGTGAACTGGTTGGTAGCAGAGATGCATGTTTAGTTTAATGGTGCAACATCCATGTTTATAATTCACAAGCTCTCTAGCTATAATGGCTGATTTGTGTTCATGGCGATCATCGCTTCCATGAATGGTACGTTCAGTCCAGGATACAAAGTGCAGTTTCTATTTAGGTGTCGATTTTCTCTTATGACCGCAAATTAACTATGTGGTGAGTTGTGGCTAACCCACAGGAGTCAGCTGGAACAAGCTATGTTTTAGGGATGTTTTTCCTCCCCCCTCCCCTCCTCTTCTTTTGAAGAAAGGAGTGCTATCCCTAAATAGGGCTGTTTCATCTCCTGAGCAGGATATGAGAGCTGCTGCTATTCCAGTTCAGCAAACAGATGATCATTACACCCAGGCTGCATGCATGCAGGTTTGTGGCTAGATGTGGTATCCTCCACCTGCATTTGACATCACTTGCCCATTCCTATAGGGCTTTCGTCAATGAGAGGTAAAAATTAATGCCAAGAGAGATGCTTTCGTGTGAAACTTGTGAGGTCCATTCCCCACTCTCTCTTCTCATACTGACCATTTTACACTGGTACAGGAACGGTAACATGCACATTGATCTCAAAACCGCGCTTACTCTTTTCCAGTGTCTTCCTTCTCTTAGGGATATGTCTAAAGGAACATCTAGATTTACTTTTACTTTTGAAAAAAAAGATATGCAAATTACCGCTGAATTTGCATATAATCTTCCAATCGTTTTCAAAAGTTTATTTTGAAAAAGCAAGCAGTTTAGATGCCGTTCTTTTGGGGGGAAAACCCCCTTTTTTCGAAAACCTGTAAACCTCAATTTTTGAGGAAGGTTTTTGAAAAAAGGTTGTTTTTTTTTCGAAAGAACCACGTCTAAGCTGCTTGCTTTTTCAAAAGAAACTTTCGAAAAAGCAATCAGAAGAACATAATGTAAATTACTGCTGAATTTGCACATCTTCATTCTAAAGTAAAAGTAAATCTAGATGTACCCTAAGATAGCTTAGCAAGCTCTGTCTACCCAGTTTGAAATCAGTTCTTCTCTTAGATACTGTTGGTCCGCAGTGCCTTAGTACGTGTTATTCGATGCAACCCCCTCATGATTACTCTGTGGAGGACTTTGTCAATCCACCACGTTGAGGACGTGCCTCAGAACCGTAGTACTCCAACACGAGGACCTAATGCAATAAATTGCATTTTTTTTCTTTCATAGCTTGTTCTTAAATAAAATTAAAGGATGAAATTACAGTCCAAAACAGGTTGCCTACTCTAGTAATGGAAAACTACTTCTAGGAGTGGGCCATTTTAAGATGCTGAGACCCTGTACTTCATTCAAGATTAATGAAATCTTTCTTTTGCTTAAGACAAAAGTTAAAACGATCAAATGTGCTAAAATGGTTGAGGTGTTAAATTGGAGGCTATCTAGCACAGACAGGTAAGAAGTCCTCAAAGCTTCAGGGCAGGATTGTACCCTTTGCAAGAAATGCTGTACTCCATAGATGATCTGTCTCGTGAATCCATGTGCTGAGTGATGGAAACCTTCCAAATAAATTTCAGGGTATATCTTGACAAAAGTATTGCTGAAGAGGAAATGGAAATAATGAAAAGCTGCAGCAGTGGTTGCTGCTATTCATTTTGTCTGTCACCGTATATACACCATTATTGTAGCATCTCGGCATCTTCAAGTATTCGTTTTCTCCCCCAAATCCTCTGTAAGGGAGGGCAGTATTTATTACCTTCACTTTACAGATGTGCAACTGAAGAAAAGAGAGATGAAGTGATTTTTCTCAAGTTGACACACCAAGTCTTCTGCAGAAAGAGTTGAATCTAGGCCTCCTGAGTATAATTTGTGCCTGGACCAGCAGTGCATCTTTCCAGTGTATATTTTTGGAATGTTAATGTCACAAGTGTACGTAAGTGCACTGAATGTGGCATTCTGTTTTCTATGAGCAATAAAGCCTAATTTAAAAGAAGTTGTGATCTTGTTCTTTGTTCCTGAGAATCCACTGAAATATGCTGGTATCTTCCTCCCCCCAATACTGCTGAATTGGTTTATATTCATGAAGCTCGTGGAATAAGGTGTGTAGACAGAAATGGATTGTTCAGTAAATTGTGTTCAGTCTAGAAAAATTTGTGAACCTCAGTGAACTGGGAATTTACATTGTGCCCCAATGATTATATATTGAACTACGTGAGTGGTAAAATATTGTGACAATTTATAGTATTAAATTTTATTCATGGACTACATGCCATAGGAACATTCTCTGTCTGGGTGAGACATGGGGGGGTGAAGTAGGGGGTAGGGTTCCTGAGGAAACAAAGGAGAGTAACATGGTAAAATTCAGTACCTGAAAATATATTAAACCACTGGTTTCCCCCCCCCCCCATATCTATAATTTTACTTTAATCAACATTTGCATATAGTAAAAATCCAAAAATGGGGGGAAGAATTTAAAAATCAATAAAATACACTACTAAAACCAGAGAGAACTATTCACAATCATAAGTAGTCATACAATGCCAAGAGTTAATAATCAATCTCTGCCTTTAACTGATTATAAAGAATGAACCCTAATATAGCTGAACTAAATCAGTCTAACATCTGTGTAGTCAGCAGGACATCCTGAGGCTTTACCATTAAAAAGGGGTTGGTCTTTTTCGCAATGAGATTATCCATGGAAGGCCATGCCCCTTTGTTACTCCAGCTCTGTAACTGGCTCAAGAGGGAGAAATTATTGTTGTCCAGACCCAGGACCTTCTCTAGGCTGGAGCCTATATGGTCAGGGGACTGGGTCCTCAGGCCCACTGAGTGCAGGTATGGGGCAAAGTGTTTAGGGTGTGGGACACAGTTGAAACACCCAACCCACTGATGATGAAGAGTAGTTGGGGAGGGCATAGGCCTGCTTGACTCCACCCTCCTCAGCCCAGGGCCCTTTCAGCAACCAAAGGATGTGTCGCTAGGTTGGCAGGAAACCCAATGCAACATGCCGACTACTACACATGGAGGCCCACAGCCTGATGGTAGTAGGGCTCTCCTGGTCTCCTTTCTTGATTGGACAAGGTGTGGATGCACATACTTCTCAGGGTATATGGAAAGTGGTAGCTCCAACAACTTCTCAGCTACAGGCACCCAAAGCAATCTGAGATCCCGGAACACCCCCACCTCATTATCAGAGGCTCCCAGCCTGTTGGCCATGCCCGCAGAGGTGGATGCAGTCACCAATGTTCTCTCTCATCTATTCCATCCATGTGCAGAATAATTTTATGTGCACTGAGGCATATGTGAATGTGCAATACTAATAGAAACAAAAAAACCCCAGGGCTATGTCTACACTGCAGCTTCTTCTGTTTTGTGGAAGAGTTCTTGCACAAAAAGTCTTCCACAAGAGCGCGTCTACACTGGCATGTGCTTTTGCGCAAGAGGTGCTTTTGCGCAAGAGCATCCATGGCAGTGTGGACGCTCTCTTGCGCAAGAAAGGTCTGATGGCCATTTTAACCATAGGGGCTTCTTGCGCAAGAAATTCATGTTGCCTGTCTACACTGTCCTCTTGTGGAATAGCTTTTGCGCAAGAGAGCTTATTCATCGTGGGGAAAGGAATAACTCTTCCGGAAGAAGCCCTGTTTTACAACGCTATACTATAAATTTACTGGCACAAGAACGCGCATGCAGTGTAGAGAGCAGGCAAGTTTTTGCACAAGAATGGCTGTTCTTGCGCAAGAAGCTGCCAGTGTAAACATACACCAGCAGTGGGCGTTCTGATGGGTGGTATTTGAATATCTCCTAAGTGGCTGCACAAGAATGTAGCTTACAGAAAACATTAGCAGTCATCCCACTCCAGAGCAGCTGGGAGGGTTGTCTCCTCCAATGGCTCGGCCCAGTCTGAGCCTCAAGGCCCGCCTCTTAGATTTGTTGTTTCTCCAGAGGCTCTGCCCTTCTGGTGGGGTGGCAAAGGCTTTCCTGGTTCCTGCCAACAGAAGGTATTTGGCTCTTCCATGCCGGGGGCTTCTGTTGAAGGTCACAATCCAAAGCCAAAGAAACAAAAAAACCTATTTGAAATAGTTTTTGATTGACATTTTGCATTTTTTCACTTTAAAATAGGAATGTGAGGATATAATGGAATAACCTACAAATGAGTACATCAGAATCATTACTACTCACAACTGGGAATAATGGACTTCAATCATTCATTTTCATCTGAATTCCATGAACTTTTCTCCTGTTGCATTTTTCTAGGATTTTATTGTTAATAGAAAAGTTTCTCATAAATTATAATAAATCTCCAAGCAACCACCAGGAAAAACAAAACAAAACATGGAGTCCATCCTCAGGGAACAAACTGTGTTGTCATATTTTTCTTTTGCTCAAGCAATGTCTGTAAATGCAACAATTTTTCTCCCCTGATACAAACTATCTCCTGGCTGCTTTAAGGCAGTGGTCTCCAACCTTTTTACACCTAAGATCACTTTTTAAATGTCGGGATAAGCCAAGATCTACCCCCATCCCTTCCCCAATACCCCACCCCTTCCTTGAGGCCCCGCCCTCTCTGTTCCCCTCCTCTCCATCACTTGCTATCCCCAGCCCTTATACACTCTCAGGGTATGGCTACACTGCCGCTTTTTTGGCACCTTCTGTCGGAAGAGGTTTTTTCCAACACTTGGCCCATCTAGACTGGGCCAAATGTCGGAAAACCTCCTTCTTTCGGAAGCCCCCTTATTCCTCGTGGAATGAGGAATACAGAGGCTGCCGAAAGAGTGTGTTTACTCTTCTGCTAAAAAAAGCGTAAGATCAAACGCATCCCTGGTATCCCAGAAAAACTCTTGTAGTCTAGATTTACCCTCACTGGGTTGAGACAGGAGGTGCGGGCTCTGGGGTGGGAATGAGGGATTTAGGTGTGGGAAAGGGTGAGAGGTGCAAGCTTTGAGAGGGAATTTGGATGCAGGAGGATGTGGAGAAGGGGATGCTAGCTCAGGGAGGGGGCTCCAGGCTGGGGTCAGGTGGAGGGTTGGGGTGCTGAGCAAGCCACAGGCTTGTGGATGTGAGGGTGCAGGAGTTTGGGTGGGGGTGTTTGAGGGGCTCAGGGCAGGGAGGTTGGGAGTATGATGGGCTCAGGACACAGATTTGTGGTGTGTAGATGGTGCAGGAGTGTTGTGGCAGAAGACTGAGGATGTGGGGGTACAGGAGTTTGGGGGATGAGAGGCTCAGGACAGGGGGTTCCAGTGTATGATAGGCTCAGGTTTGGGGTTGGGGGAGGGGGTGTACAGGAGTGTTATGATGCTGTTGCCAGATGGGGGGGAGGGTTGGCCCCAACTGGGGGCTTGTTGGCCAGGCTTCATTTTTAAATAAAATATTATGTCAAATACAAAAGGTTTCAGCACTTTATTTATGAGAGGGGTAGGGAACCTGTTTTGAGTTAGGGGTCACTGACCCACAGAAAAGTCAGTCAGGCCACACAAGTGAGATGCAAAAAAAACAAGCCCTCCAGAGCCCCCCAAGCCTCACTGCTGGGGCAGGGTGCCGGTGGGTGCTGGGGTAGGGGGCAGGAGGCAGGGTGCTGGTGGGGGCTGGGGCAAAGTACTCATGGGGGGTGGTCTGGCTGGGGGAAGGGACAGGGTCAGCTCGGGCCAGTACCTGGGGATCCTGCAGCCGGGTCTCAGGAAGCACATGCACTGCTGCCCCCTTCCCCAAACAGCTGGCATGTGTCCTGAAACAACAGGTCTATGGCATGCCCCAGGGACTTCCTTCTCCCTGCTGCCTTCCGGGGGCGAACCTGGGACCGTGCCAGCTCCAACTGCTCTGCCTGGAAACGCAGAGGCTGTTTGGGGGAGGGGGGAGCAGCCCGCTCACTTCCTGAAACCCCGGAAGTGGTGCACAGCTCTGGGACTCCCTGACCCCTGAAGGAAGCCCGCACTACCTCCATTGTCACTGGAGGTAGCGTCAGTGAGGGCTTTTTCTTGAGGGTGTGGGGAAATGGGGGGGCCCAAACATCTCGTGATTGGGGGAGCTCGACCAATCAATCGACCAGTGAATCGCGATAGATGGGTTAAGGCCTCCTTCATATCATGTGATGGTCTCAGACCAAAGCGAAGATAAAGGTGAAAGTACCCACAAAGCTAATTTTGATGATGATTCAGGAGGTCTTTCAGAGGAAGAAGTACATTGCCAAGAATTCTCATGCTCCCTGCAAAGGCAGATCAAACTTAATCAGAAATGGTTTGTAAAAAAAAAAAAGCGGTAAAAAGTAACATTGATCTGCTCCCTCAGTACCCTCAGGGAGATCTAACATTCCCAAATTACAGCTCTTAAAGTGATTTTCCACCATGTCTTTATTTTTGATAAAACTCAGCTTTATCCTTTTACAAGCAACCCAAGGCCCTGTCTTGATGGGCAAATTGTTTACTTTACTTTCAGTCCTGTTAGATAGATCCAGTTAACATACCATGATTTGATAAGCCCTGTGAATGCCCAAGATATAGATTAACACAGCTTCACATGTGTTTAGCAAGCTATTCAGTTGTGTGATGCTAACTTTTTTGAGAGATTCCCCCTTTTTGTTCATCGGAAGGGCTATGAGGGTTCATATATATATTTAAAACTTCTTTGCACTATAAAGTTACCCGTTGTGGGGCATGGATTTCCTCCATGGAGGAGGTAGAAGAAATGTTGATAGCCATTTTATAGCAAGTGAAGCCAGTAAAAGGAGCATCCAGAACTGTTTCAGAGAATGGTGATTAAAGCAGATCTTCGTCAATTAAAACTGCTGTCTTGTTTATCCAACTCAGCAGCAATTAGATGTGGCATGGTCAAAAGTTTAATAGTCTAGTTAGTTAATTAGTATCCATTTTGCCTTAGCTGTGATCAAGTTCCTCCACTTCTGTCTGGTTTTGGCAAGTCTTTCAATGGCTTCCTAGCTATACCTCAGGTTTTTCAGCTCATCTTCAACACTTGTTCGCCATGTTGTTTTTCTGCAACCTTAATTTTGCTTGCCTTCAGATGTTCATTTTCTCACCAATCTGGTAATGGAATCCATTTCCATCTGCAGCAGATTGGCAACTCCATTATTGTATATTTTACTTGAATGATTGCATGCTTTTTATTTTGGTCAATATCTGCCTTTTTTGTGTTTAATAAAAATCCTGTGGCTTTTGTTAGACGTTTATCTTCCTCCCAGTTTTAGGAAAAATCTCATCAGCGCTTGTTTGCTCCAGCTAACATCCTGCTCTGAAGTCTCAGAGGGGTATCCATGTTAGTATGTAACTTTAAAAAAAAAAAAGCTTAAACAAGTGGTCCCGTAGCACTTTATAGACTAACAAAAATATAGATAGTATCATGAGCTTTCGTGGACACAACCCACTTCTTCAGATGACACATATGGAGCAAGAGGCATAGAGGATCAAATATGAAGTAGAAAAAGAGGAAGGAGAAACAAACAAACAAAAGGTGGTGCCCACAAAAGCTCATGATACTATTTATATTTTTGTTAGTCTGAGGTGCTGCAGGACCACTTGTTGTTTTTAAGCTTTTTATCCTGTTTTGAGCATGTCTGCCGGAGGGGGGAAGTGGGGGCTGTGAAGGGAGGGAAAGGGAACTCCATAGGTTCTCTACCGGTGGCTGATTAACGCACTGTCAGGGAGACCTCATAGGAAGCCCAGTAACCGTCACAGTCTCTGCAGGGCTAGTGGGAGGGAGTTGGCTAGCTGCTTTGTTTTTATCCCATGTTATTCCTATCCTTCCATTTGAGTAGCTGTAAGAAAATAAATTTGTGGCTAATACATTTGCCGGGCTTTTGATGTGCCTTTTTTTCCACTTCCTGATTTTACTCTACTCTTTCATAATAGATCATCATCCTTAGGGTTTCTGATTTGTGGTTTTTAACTGAGAAAGCACCCACAGTACAAAAATGAAATTGGTGTTTGTTGAATAAACTTGTATTTCAGGTCTTGTCTACATAGAGCGGTAAAGCAGGTTACGGGGGAGAGTGATTTCTAAAACATACTAATGTTTTGCTCAGTAATTCATCAATGTTGGCGTGTGCCAAGCATTGCCTGATGGGCTTTAACATAGTGCTGCCTGAAACAGTGCTATATTAAAGCATGTCAGCGATTACAATAGTGCATATTGTAATAAGCAAGGTATATAACACACACTATTTGTTATGTCGTATACAAGAAACAACCTGATATTTGGGCATCTACATAACTCAAAATGCTAAAAATAAACCATGAAAAAAACCCTAGTCATAGTACATCTCTTCCTGTGTGTCCTTCAGCATATATTTCCTTACTTTTGCTCTGCTTCCCCCAGACCTACTGGGCTCTCTACATCTTCTGCCTTTATTTTCTTTTTTCATTTTCCATTTCCTTCTGCAACCTCTCTTTTTCTAACTTGAATCATCTGTCCCTCCTGCTCACTCTCCTATTCATGCACATGCTTTTAAGACTTGCAAGCTTTACCAGCTTTCCTTGGAGGACTAAATTTACTAGCCATATGCTATTACAAAAGATGAGTGAAGGAGATGCTGAGCAGGGAAAATGCACACGTGAAGTCAAAGGACTCAGCTAATGAATAAAGGGAAGGTGCTGGATGCTGTCCCTCGACTCTGTTCGAGGGCTCTATTATTCATTAATATGAATCTGCAGCTAGTGAGTCTTAACAGATTTGTTAATCCACTGGCTAGCTCTGGCTTCTGTAAAGAAAAGAGCATTCCCTCTCTTCACTCTCTGGATTCCCACTTTCATAGTCTTTGGTTGCTAGAAGGGAATGTGGGCAGAATCTTTGCAACATTTGTTTACCTTCCCAAAAAAAAAAGTCTCCTGATTGCTGTGATGGGCTTGGGTCTATTACTCTGACCTTACCTGAATTTTCTGGGTACGGCATGAAAGTGTCTGTGGCTCTTGTAGGTAGTTTTCTGTTGTAACTAGATTTAGTGCCTGCTTCAGCTCCTGTCTGTAAATGCTAGCAAATTGTAATGGACCAAGTTCTTGTCATTCTCACTTATTCCCACATAAATTGTGTCATGAACAGCAACTGTGAAAAAGGACAGGACTCTGGATGGTTTTCATTCTGGTGCAGCTTGGGGGGAAAAGTGTGAGTAACTACGGAGGCGGTAGAGTTGCTCGTAGTGCACCATATTATGCCTAGGCTCACATTGTGAAGGCTGTTTTAGTAGCCCTAAGGGCTAGAAACTTAAAAATACTTTAGATTTTTGTTGAAGTTGATGGTACTTGCCTGAAAGCATTTGTTACATACGCTGGGGAAATGGAGTTTTCAAGTCCTGTTATTTGTGTTACACACTGTAGCTGCAGAAGACCTAGCTCAGCAAAGCACTTAAACGAATTCTTAACTTTAAGCATGGCTACTCATGAGTGCAAGTCCTTATTAATCAGATCTTAGTACAAAACCATACAAAACAGTGTAAGAGATAGTTAAGTGCTTTGCTGAATTGGGGCCAGAATGCAAATCAGAGGGGGTGTGAGTAACTAAATGATATTACTAAATTGTGAGTATATAAGAAATAATTTGTTGGTTTACCAAAGCAGAAAAAATCAGTAGAGCAATTGTGCAAAGTCTTTCACATTATTTTGGTTACATATTTTTCTTGAAATGTCATCATGCCTGTACTTTATTTTTATCACAGACAAAGGAAATAAAGGTATTACAATTTACTAAACAGGATTCACTGATCATGACATTCCCTTTCCAAAAAAACAGGGAGTCTGATTCAAATTCCTTAGGAGTCTTTCCATTAACTATTCTAAATAAGAGTTTGGTTTTATCTTCAATAAAAGTCTGTCTAAATTCTAAGGTTTAGAACACTAGTTTTGACCAATAAATATTGCTATTCAGGAATTTATTTGTTATGCTTATTAAATAACTCTTGTGATTTCATGTCTGTACAACTTCAGATATTCTTAGAAATCATCTTCATTTTATATAAAATATATCATGCTGATATAAGGGGGGAGGGATAGCTCAGTGGTTTGAGCATTGGCCTGCTAAATCCAGGCTTGTGATTTCAATCCTTGAGGGGGCCATTTAAGGATCTGGGGCAAATCCGTCAGGGATGGTACTTGGTCCTGCTCTGAGGGCAGGGGACTGGACTCAATGGCCTCTCAAGGTCCCTTCCAGTTCTGAGATGGTAAGCCTAAATAGACAGTTTGTTTTCGGTTGTCCCCAGCAGATATTTTTCTGTTGGGGAAAATCAATATGGAAGAATGATTATGGGGTAAGAGAGACCCACTGAGATTAAAATGAAGAATTGTTAGTCTTCTCAGCTGTAAATAATCATGACTGCTCACGTAAATCAGGTAAATTGAGACTGTATAGAAATAACATCACAACATACATTTCTGGGAGAATATTTTAGGTGACTAGGTTTCTTTTGTCTGATAGCCCATGTTATGACAGGTTTGGGGAATAAAAACTGTGCATCGCTTCCAGATGCAGGGCAGATATACCTCCTGCTTTTACATTACCATCCTTTGTTGTAAGACTATCTATTTCTCTATTTTTGTATGGTTCTGTACTAATATCTGATTAATAATCTTGGATGAAATAATTGAGCCTGTTGTTGTTGACAATCTCGGGTTGTTAGCATATTACTGTATTGTTGTATATGAGTTGTTATTATTGTAGTGATTGAGAGATGATAGCGTGGACATAGGCCATGAAAAGCCTTGAAAGTGAAGACAAGCAATTTGCTTAATGTCATTGGAAAATGGGGAAGCAGAGGTAGTAGCCTGAAGGCTGAGATGGTCAAAGTGACAGACTAGGAAAATGATCCTAGCAGCACTATTCTGAATGGATATAAGCAGGGCAAGGCGGCATTTATCAAAGCCAGAGAGAAGGATGTAGCAATAATTTGAGCCTTGCAATAACAGTCTAGATTAAAGTTTTAGCTGTTTGAATGGATAGGAAAAGTCACCTTTACAGATGTCATTCAGACAGACTCTGAGATTTAGACCTAGTAGGTTGTGAGGGGCCAGAGAGATGTCTGAGTTGTGGGCCTGAGAGAGAGAGGCAGATAATGAAAGGATGTAGGGCAGTGATCTCCAACCTTTCTAAGCACTTTTTGAATTTAAGTGCAATCCAAGATCTACCTCAAACCCAAATACCCTTGCCCCACCTCCTTTGTGTCCCTTCTCAGAGGCCCTGCCCCTGCTCACTCTGTCCTCCCTCACTTTCACTTTCACCAGGCAGGGGCAGCAGGTTGGGGTGCAGGCTCTGGTCTTGGATTAAGGGATTTGGAGTGTGAGTGGGGCTCTGAGCTGAGCTTGGGGCAGATAGTTGGGGTACTGGAGGGAGTTCTAGGAACAGGCTCTGGGAGGGTGTTGGGATGCAGGGGTACTCGGGGCTAGGGCTGAGGCTTTGGGTGCAGGAGGGGGTTCATGACTGAGGTAGGATTTCAGGATCTGGGCTCTGACTGGGCACTGCTTACCTCAGGTGGCTCCTGGGTGGTGGTGCAGTGGGGCTAAGGAAAGCTCGCCCTGGCCCTGCACCACTCCCAAAAGCAGCCAGCAAACTCCATCCCAAGTCCTGTTGTGCCCCCTCTCTGCTCTGTGGAGATAGGATACAGGGTGGGGGAGGGGGCACCTTGACATCAGCGCCCTTCTTCTCCGTGCCCTGCCCTGCACAGCAAGCAGGAGGCTCCTGTGGGTGGGAGGGAGGCAGCTCCAAGGCAAAAGGCAGGAGGTGCACAGCAGTAGTGAGAGGTTGCAGCTGAAGTGACAGCACTTATTAATAGCTTCTTGGCCAAACCAGTCAGGATCACCTGTCAGAGGCTCCAAGATCTACCAGTAGATCCTGGTCAATGGTCACCAACCAGTAGATGTAGGGAGTGGGCCTGCATGGAAAGATTCATTTTAGTCCCATTGAACTTGAGTGGATGGTTAGACATCAACCAGATGTAAGAGATGGGCTGAGATTTTAGTTTGGTAGAAAGGTTTAGAGTACAGAGGCAGAGCTATGATTCGTCAGCATGCACATGGTAGTTAAATATCTGCGTATGGATGAGATTACTCAGAGACAAGGAACAGAAAGGGGCCAAGGAGAGAGCTAATTGGAACACTGCAAAAGTGGGAGGGAGTACAGCCGCTCTCCCGAGTTACGGACCAACACTTGGTCCGTAACTCGAACTGTTCGTAACTTGGATCCCATAGAGTTACATGGCGACCGTGCTGTTTGTAAGTGCGGATCGCTGTTCGTAACTCAGATCCGCATTTACGACTGCTTTGGTCGTAAGTGCGGATGGTCGTAAATGGAGGTGGCCGTAAGCCGGGGAGCAGCTGTATAAGGAGGATTCTGAGGGAAAACCAGGAAAGGAGAGTTACAGAAGGGAGGACACAATTCCAAGAAGAATATGATAACAGTCTCTCAAATGGCTTACCAGGATAAGGGGAATAAAGGTGGAATATTAGTTCTGCCAAAGTCTCTAATAATCTCTTCCTAGCCATAGTGGTTTTCAGTGGAGTGCGCGGAGGGAAAGCCAGACGGGAAAGGATCTAGGGCTGACCTGGAGGATTGGAACTTTTAGAACAATGGTTTATTCAGTGAGCATAGAGATGAAAGGTAGATGGGGTGATAGCTGGAAAGTAGGGATGTAAAATCCTGTTTAAACGGGGGCAGGCTGGCCAACCTCAAAATGCTCTGTGCCATAGGCAGGGTCTGCTCTGGTGGAGCCAGGATGATGGCTAACAGTAAGGGTAACCAGGTAAGGGTGATGCTAACCAGTTAACCGTTCACATCCCTACTGAAAAGGTAAGTGAGGTCAAGACTGAAGTTTTTAAGATGGGAGAGACTAATGCATGCTTGTACTGTGAAAGGAAAAGAGCCAAATGAGAATTTGATGAGAAAATTGAGGAAATAGATCCAAGGGAGATGGGCAGGTAGAGGATAAGCATAGCAGAGCAAGCTAAAACATCTGTATAATATTCTGAGCCATATTTATCATAGTGGTACAATTATGATATGGTTGGAATGTAATTATGATGCATCTGGTGCAAAATGTCATGTGAGATGCCTATGGAAAGTTTATAATTTTCTGAATATGATTATCCTATTTGTGTGTCACTTTTGTCTTTGGAGTTATGAATATTAGCCATATATTTGTATTTCAAATGTTTGCTCGTGGGTAACACCCAATGATTCATTTGCATTAAGGCCAACCAGCACATCATGAATGGCCTATCAGAAAAGGCTTTTCTTCACCTGGAGATGCTTGAGCCTGTCTATAAATAATGACTCAGCAAGGCATACAAGGGTATGTGACGAGACTACATGATACTGAACTCCATTTTGGTACCTGTAGTTTTCCACAAATTGGTCTGGGAACCTGTCTTGGAACAAAGGGGTCCTTTCCAGATGCAGAAACTGTGTATGGGAGGGAGAGAGGGAGATCGTGACTTAAGCTTCCTGGCTAGAACTTGATTTTTTGAGGGGTGGGGAAGGAGGAAGGGACTGGAAGTGGAATCAGCACCTCCTTCCAGCTGTTTCTGAAATACAGGCGTTGAGGAAGACAAGGTGGAGGCAGTTTCCAGACCCAGTGAGATACCTGGAAATGAAAAGTGCTGCCTTCTTTCATTTGTTGTTTCACACTTCTCATGAAACGGTTTGACTGTCTGGAAGTTTTGCCCCTCAGATGCGGTAACCCTAGAGGAGACATGCAGGTTGGGCTGGATTCTTAATGTGGAAGTTGAGATCCCTGAGAGTGAGTGTGGGCACTCCTGGGAGGAGAGGCAGATGGAGTTTTATGGTACTGTATTGTACTCTTGGAAAAGAATGCACCATTTAACTGCTTGTGTGCTTTCATTTAAAAATATAAGTGAACATCTCCAGGCAGCATGTGCCAAATACTTATTTTTGAAAGCTGTTGCTCAAGAGAAGCTCCCAGCTTGTGCTTAGTTGTTCTCTGTCCCTTCATTAATATGAATTACAAATTCAGAGGCCGCATAGCAGGGTACTGGAGGCTGTTTCCTTGTACAAAAATGTCATAATATTATCTTTCTTTGGGAACTGCTTGGCATATCAAATATGCATCAAGTATTGAAATATTAATATTGGAAAGGTCCTTTATTGTGGCCTCCTTACAGATGAAGTGCCTAACGAGGCAAAGAAAGAAACCGACCAAAAAAAAAAAGCAGACTATGCTAGGGTGCGTCTAGAATTTGCTGTGTTACTCCACTAATATCCAATCTTGTTTTATTTTAGGTTTTCACTTCATGGTGGAGAGGAGAGTTTCTCTTCCTCCTGTGTTTTTGGAAGTAGCAAAGATTGAGAGAGTGCCTAGAAATAAAAAATAAGCTGTATTTATGAGCTTAGGCCAGATCATGCTCTCTTACTGAGATCAAACACCCATTGAAATCGGTGGGTGTTCGCCCTGAGTGAAGACTGCAAGAATTCAGGTCATGGTCTCGAAGGGACTTGAATAGCAGGAAAAGGTTGATATGTGAGGTTGGTGATTTGATTACACTACTCAGGTCTTAGTGCATTCACTTTATAATGCCAACTCCAAGAGTTCAGAAATCATAAAACGGGCTCCCCAAAATCTTGAGATTTAAGAACTTTTTAAAAAACTCTCCGTCTTTGGGCTTCTGAGCCAGTGGGGTACAGTCATTTCATAGTTTCAATCTTTTCCTTTGTGACCACGAGTGCTAAAAACCTCTGAGTTGTCTTTAAAACAAAAACTTAAATTCACTTGGTAGCATATCTGGGGCTTTCAGAAAAACATCAAATATTGTAAATGTGATAAAATCACAAGAGCTGACAAAATGGCACTATATGAGCCTTGGTCATATGTATTTTCATTTTAATTTACAAACCAAATTTAAAAATTGTAGAAATCAACTAGTTACATTACCTGGGATTTTTGCATGTGTAGCACATAAGTCCTTTATGTTGAAAATCTGATTTAGATGAGAACTATTTCTGATGGAAAAAATATTTGCCCTCTAATTACTTGCTGTGGCAGACAAAACAACACAGGATCACACTTGTGGGCTAGTCAGTACCTTTTGAGGACTGGCTCCATAAGGTGGTGACTTTTTAAAAACTGAGCAGTTAGAACTTTGTTTTTTAAAATTGGGAAGGACAGAATGTTTTACAGAAACCATGTTCGCTGTATATTGTGCTCCCAGGCAAGTAGATCAAAGAGGCTACATTTATTAGTTTCAATGGGACATAGTGTCTCAAAGAAGGGGACACTAGATTGGGAGTCAGAAGACCTAAACTCCGTTCCTGTCCTTGCCAATGACCTGTAATATAGCTTTGAGCAAGTCATTTAACCTATTTGAAAAATGGATATAATGATTCTAACTTTTCTTTGGTAATGTGCTTTGTGAACTATAGACGAAAAGCATCACATAAGAATGGATGTATTGTAATGAGGAAATAGTCATTCACTTCCCGACTAACTTTTGGATGTTTTCAATCCTTTGTCTCAGGATAGGCATCACATCAATTCCTATATGTAATATAGAAGTCCTTCATTGTTAACTACTAATAAAACTCAAAGCTCAGTTGGGTACAGGTTCAGAAGAATGCTGAGATATGATGGCATCAGTTCTGGTTTGATACAAGATGCACAAGGTAAATATTTCTAATGTGCTTCATTATTTAAAGCAAAAGTGAATGAAAAGCCACTGTACAGCTGGCAATATTGGAATGTGGAGGAGGGAGGGAAAGTGTGTGTGTGGGAGAGTTGTGTGCATTTGAGTACAGGACCGACCAAACAGTCTGTTTTCAGAAGCTTGTAACTTTAGAACAATTACCTGTTTCTCATGATTATTCTGTCTGAAGATTGTTCCCCTTCCTTGGAAAAACTGAGTTGTATTACTTGTTTCCTATTAACAAAACATTAATCAAAGTATGTGTTACAAAGTGTTAATTTTTCCAGATGCTTATTTTTTGTACTCTACTAAAATCACGAGCACCTTAATTTTTAAAGTTCAGATGTACAGTGGATTTTTGTCCTCCATTACTTTGACATGTTTGAAGAAATTCCGATTAGGCATAACTAAGCTATAATTACTTGAAAATTACCTACTGAGTCCTATAATTTCCTTTGATGTTTTTAAGGGTCTGCCTTAGTGGTGGGAGGAAGGGAGTTCCAGGTACACCATAGTGTTGTTGCTGCAGCCCCCTACACGGAGGAAGGTATTTATTGGTGCATTTCTTTAAGGAATTGGGCATTCAAACAAATACACGGCTACATGAATGCCTCTATATCAGTGTTTCTTCTAGCCAAGCTGGCACACAGCTGCAGCGCCAGTGACATCATGCACATAGCATATAAAGAGCTGTATATGCAACCTGCAATGATAAATAGGTTGAGAACCACATCTCTAGAAGTCTAGGTAATCATTACATTTAATTACCACATTTCAGCATATGTAAAAGTTGCCAGTTATCCTGACACTGCAACAACAAATATATTAGTTTAGGGGGAGGGAAAATGTTCAGTCTGGCCAGTAATTATTACTGTACTGCTATAGGTCCTTGTGTTAGGTGCTGTACAAAGAAAAGAAAGTAAGGTTCCTGGTGTACTCAAGTGTTCCTTTAATTTTGGCTTCTCTAGTGTTTTCAGTGTGCTGAGTTAGGCAGTTTGGATGAATATCCACTAAGGATTAAATTGATTGGCAGATTCAAATGCAGTGTGTGTTTCTGTAAACAGGAAAACAAACCTTTCTATATCACACATTATGAATTTCCTTTAATGTAGTTAAATCTTAGGCCTAAACTAGTGGACAGAAGCCATTTAATATTACTAATTTTCCATGGACATTTGTGGGTGGTGGTTGTAGAATGGTCAGTTACTTTAAATAAAAAAAAAAAAAAAATCATGGCTGCAATTCTTGGGCCCAATGTTGCAGTTACTCTTCATTGGGCAAAACACCCTGCAACTTAAGTGGAAGCTTTCCTACATAAGGATTGCAGGATGTAGACTTTCGTTTCCATGTTTGTACAGCAAATAGATGCTGACTGCATTGATAAAACTTGTGATGAATGGTTTTGCTTTCTTATGACTTTGGAAAAATACTCTTACCGAATAGTATCAGTTTTACAGTAGTGGAACTGTACTGAAAACTCAGAAGAAACCACCATCGAAGTGACTATATCAAATTCTGCTTATACAACAGTTTATGGAATGAAAATGCCACTTTTGAATCTGTAAAAACATTTACATGTAGCCTGATTATTGACACTTGAAATATTGGACATTTAAGTTAATTACGTTATAGGATAGAATTGTACTTTATAAAATTAACTTTGGGTTTAAGTTTAGTCTGATTTCTCAGCATGAAAGGAAACTTGTCCTCTAATTTGTTTTAAATTGGTGACTAGAATAAAATGACTAGTTTAGGGATACAGTAGCTATTTTCCTGTTAGATTGTGATTTTTAATAAAACTCCTTTAATCGTGCATATACTCTTTCCTTGCTATAATTATTCCATGTAGTGAATTCAAGGAATGTACGGTCTACATAAAGTATCTAGTTGTGTACAAAAGTACCATCCCTTTTTGCCTAGTCTGATGTTGGGACAGCTATGTGGTGATGAGCATTCCTGAAAATCACATTTGTGTAAAATAATAGGAATCTATTGGCACTTAAAGTTTTAAGCTATATTTGTAAACCTGGAATGTTGTGGCAAACAGCTTCTTCATGTCAACGTTGTGTAAATCATATTGGTTAGTTGTGCAGTACATCATCAAATTATTACAATCAATTATGACTGTGTATGATGTATGGATTTAGAGTAAGGATGTTAAATATCAATTAACTTACTAGCGAGTAGTCGATGGAATTACTCGACTAGTTGATAGGCATTTCCATGTTCCTCCTTTGAAATGTACGAGAACCCCAGTGCGGGCTCTTGTGCATTTCAAAGCAGAAGAGCCCATGTGGAGCCCAGAGTCAGCGGGACTTCCTGCTGGCCCCAGACTGCACGTGGCGTGCCGGCTTTGAAATGTACAAGAGTCCCCCACTGACCCTGGGCTCCATGCAGCACTGCCACTTTGAAATGCCGCTCGGAGCTGGGGACTCCCCAGCTGACCCTGGGTTCCATGGAAATGCTGCACGGAGCCTGGTGGCATTTCAAAGCAGCAGTGCTGCACTGAGCCCGGGATCAGCTGTGTGGCACTGTCCCTTTGAAACGGCGTTTCAAAGTGGCAGCACCGCATGGAGCCCATACTACTTTGAAGTACCCCCTTTTCATCCTCCTTTGCTGCCTCTATCTGATAGAGGCAGTGGGGGAGGGAGGCAGTGACTAGCCAACTCGAATATCTGATAAGCATTTGCTTGTCGACTAGTCCTTAACATCCTTAATTTAGACACTGTATAGAGCTAGGTAGGAGGGATGTAAAATCCCAATTAATAAGTGAACCGGTTAAATGTTAGGTTAACCTAATGTTTAACCAGTTGACAGACTAAGTGGGATCCTGGATGAGGAACCACTGCAGCCCAGCTGGAGTAGGCCCCAGCGCTGAGGCAGGGGCTGCTGTCATCCACTCCCAACACCAGGGCTGGGGATGCTGCTGCCAGCAGGCCACGGGCAGGGGACTGCTTCTGGTACCGGGTGTTAACCGTTCACATCCCTGTTAGGTAATGGTGGAGTCACTGCAGAGTCGGCTATCAATGCACATCCTTTTCAATCCATAACACCGCCAGTCTTTGAAATTGCATAATTAGCATGGCTGGAAAAACTAAGCCTTTAACCAGAGAGAAAATATGGTAAAGGAAACAGATAACTTGTTCTGACAGTCAGATGTCAGAACAAGTTATCTGATTACTGAATGGATGTCAGTTTGTTTAAAGCTGCAGCATCAGGCAGTGATTGTGCTTTTGGTGGCAGCAGCTTAATTGAGCCACATGATTAAGGGAATTGGACACTAAGCTAATCTAAGAATTGTTCATGGATTGATTTCAGTTATGAATATGGTAAAATAAATGTTTTTTTCAAAGTCTTATACTTAATATCTAAGTACATAATTTCAGTACTAACTACCCTTCCCCAAGGACATTCAGAGTTAGCTAATACCATATTAATCCATAACTTTTAATAAATTGAGTTTTTAATCCTGGAGATTTTCATTTATTTTAATGAGTCATGAGGTTAAAACCACCATACATTCCCATTAGAGGAGGGGAGGTTGTCCTTAGTGTACCTTACAAAGATCCTATAACAGTAGTTTCTGAACAGTGAATTGTGTTTAATATGATTGCAGCAACAAATATATGATTGGAAGGATTAGATTTGTATTGGTTATTATGGGTAACATTGACTTCACCATACACAAGCAAACTGAAGAAAAAATATTTCCATCAATAATTAAAATGTATAGATAGGCAAAGTAAACACAATGCTGCTTGAAAATTTATTAGAATTTTAAGGATATTTACTTTGTATGTTTGACATGATTTTTTTCAACAGTTAAAGCCCTAACTATTTGGAACCTCAATATCTCTCATTAAAACATTGTCTGACCTGTTCCATAATTTCCTGCAACTGAATATTTAAATCTCCAAAACCAGAAAAAATGCTTAAAATAAACTGATAATATCAGTCAATTATTTTTAAATGAATTCTGCCAAGGCTAGCTGTAAAATCCAACCCATGGTGGTTGCATCACTTACAGCATGGATGCATTTCTCATGGCATCCAAGGTGTTACTTTTTTCCCCTTTATGTTCTCATCCTACTTTTCAGAGCATAGTTTTCTGGAGCCACCTTAACAAAGGCCCTAGACTGAAGATGGAATTACATGTTTCCTTTTAATGCTTGCATTTTACAAGAGCTATCCACTTTGAGTGGCAAGGGAGGGCTTATGTCTTCCTCCAGAGATTCATGGGACATTTTGCTTTGGACATTCTTACAGCCTTATAATATATGCCTTGTAGTCCATGATACTGTTCCCTCTGATAACCAATATTAAAAACAGCAGTCTGTTAATGTTGTGGCTTTTACCTACACCCCCATCTTCTGTTTTTCGGACCCTAACTACTGTCACTGGAGATTCCCTTTGTCTAGGCTTGCATAGGAGGGTGCGGGAAAATGGGTAACTTTTTTATACCTGTTAACAGAGCTTGGAGGAGAAACAGTTAAGACAGACCTGATTCCCTATTGTTGGTTTATTAGTAGAATTGAATTATTGTTCTGAAGTGTCTTTAATGTAGAATTTAATTGTTCAGGAAAACTAAGAAGAATCAGCCAGTGCCCTTTATTAGGGGCTATTATCACAAGAAGTTTGCTTTATTTCCTGTCTGCATCTGCTGGTAGAAAAGAACTTTGAAGAACTCAGATTATCTGATAATAAATTACCATTTACAAGTTTCAGGCTTTCTTTTGATGTGTTCAACAAAACAAAGTGGTGAGACTGGATTTGTGTTCAACAACCATACATATCCCCAAATATTCCCAATTACTAGCTTCTACTGTGGCAAAGGACAAACAGCTTTGGGCATTATTGTTAATGCATACCCAGACATACAATCAGGGCAAGCATGCATGAATGCTAATTTTTTTTAGCTAAACTTCCCTCAAGTTATCAGTTTTGAGTATTCTAATAAGCCTCTGGAACAAGTTTCCTTTGGCATTCTGCCGGAGTTTGTTTGCCAAGTTTCCAAGTTGAGGGGTAAGAAACATCTTGAAGCTTCTAATTGACCTTGGGAGGGAGGTAAATAGTGGAGTCCCTGAGGGATCTATACTGGGACCAGTCCTGTTTTATGTATCCACAAATAATATGGATAAAGGGGTTAACAGTGAGGTGGCAAAATTGGAGATGACACACAACTACTCAAACTAGTTAGGTTGCAAGCAGATTGTGAAGAGTTACAAAGGGATCTCCCCAACCTCACTTACTAGGTAATAAAATAGCAGATAAAATCCAGGGTTGATGAATGCAAAGGGTAATGCACACTGGAAAACAATTCTCTCCCAATAAATAAATAAATAAACTAAAATTGAATGAATGAATGAATGATGGGGGTCTAAATTAGCTGTTACCAGTCGGAGAGAGAGCTTGGAGTCATTTATGGATAGTTCTCTGAAAACATCCACTCAACATATGCAGTGGCAGTCAAAAAAAAAAAAAAAAAATCTAACAATGAGGGGAACCATTAGAAGAGAGATAATAAAACAGAAAATATCATATTGTCTCCATATAAACCATAGTGTGCCCACGTTCTCTATACTAAATGCAGATGGGGTCACCCCATCTAAAAAAAAGTTGAAAAAAGTTCAGAAAAGGGAAACAAAAATTATTAAGGGCATGGAACACCTTCCATATGAGGGAATATTAATAAAGCTGGGATTTTTCAGCTTGGAAAAGAGAGAATTAAGGGGAGGATATGATAGCCTATAAAATTATGACTGGTATGGAGAAAGTAGATAAAGAAGTGCTATTTGTTCATAATACAAGAGCTTTGGATCACCAAATGAAACTAATAGGCAGCAGGTTTAAAACAAAAGGAAGTATTTCATCACAACATACAGTCAGTCTGTGGAATTCTTTGCCAGAGGATGTTGTAAAGGCCAAGACTATAAAAGGGTTCAAAAATTCATGGAGGATAGGTCCATCAATGGCTATTAGTCAGGATGGGCAGGGATGGCATTGCTAGCCTCTGTTTGCTAGAAACGGACAACAGGGGATGGCTCACTTTGATTATTTGCTCTGGTCATTCCCTCTGGGGCTCCTGGCATTGCCACTGTTGGAAGACTATATACTGGGCTAGATAGAACTCTTGGTCTGATCCAATATGAACGTTTTTATGCTGTGCCTCATCCACCACCTATCAGACTGTCAGGGGGTGACCCAAACTGGAGTGCTTTCTGTAGAAAGCCAAGGTATGATAGACCCACTTGATTGAGTTTCTTTCCTTCTGAATGCCCAGTAATGACCAAGCTGTTTCTCCTGACACAATACCACCTTCCCTAGGGCTGGTTTATTATAAAACATTTATGCAAATAGTCTAAAACACCAGCCCATATAATTCCGGTACATGTAGTCCTCTTCCTGCTGCAGCCACCACAGACTCTCTTCTAGCAGCATCTTTGCACGGTGAGCATTCCTTGCTCCTCCTGGCCCTCTTGCTCTTCCTCTGGGTCCAGCTCTCAACCCTGGAGATGTCGGTGGGTAAATTCATCTTCTATACTCCTGCTTTTAGCCTTCTCCAGTCATAGGCTCTGTCTCTCCATCTTTGAGCTGGCAGGCAACTCCCTCTGCTGCTACTGCTGCCTTGATTCCCCCCTCAAACTTTCTGGCTGTAGCTCTCTGGCTTTTGGTTGCTAGCCAGTAAATCCCTCTTGCTGCTCTCCTGTCTCAAACCTTCCCCCATGTCCCAAAGCATACAGTCTTCTAGCCAATTCCTCCCTCTTCCTAAGGGTGGGTGGCAGCAGTTCTTCCCAGATATGGTGACCACCATCACCAAATCCGATCTCTCTCTCTCTCTCTGTCTCTCTCACATTAGGCCTTTTTTATAGCCCCCTCTTTTATAGCTATCATGCCCTCCTAATAGGCCAAATTGGGAGCATTTGTGAATCCAGCTCACCTGCTTTTATTTTGTTTGTGTGAATGTGGCAACACTGCCTGCCTCTGTGGGACAGAGGGGAATAGTCTTTTCCTAAACAACCTGTAGCGCCATAGTTTTAAAACTTTTTTTCTTGGCAACCAAGCTAAAGAAAATTGTCGATGCCTGTGACCAATGTTCCTTTAATTTTTTTTCCCATCCATGTGTGGAATATATTTTATGTGTACTGAGGCATGTGTGTAAGTACACCACCAGCAGTAACACATGTTGCTGGCTGTGGATGCTTTGCTAATAAGTTGGGTGGCATTTGAATCTCTCTTGGGTGGCTGCCCGCGAGTTCAGCTTATAGGGAACACTGCCTGGGACCCAACGGATGGAGCTGGGGATGAGGGGTCTGGGAGAGAGCTCAAGGCTGGGGCAGATGATTGGGGTGGGGTATGGGGGGGTCTGGGTTCTGGGCAGGGGTGAGACCAGGGATGGGGGGGGCCTCCAGGTTTGAGGCAGGGGAATTTGGGTGTGGACTTGCCTCTGGCGGCTCCTGGTCATTGGCACAGTGGGGATGCAGAGGCAGACTTCCTGCTTGTCCTGGCATAGCTGACTGTGCTGTACCTCTGGAAGAAGCCAAATCTGTGTCCTTTGGTTATCCCTTATCTAACCTCTACTCCATACACCCACTATGGGCATGGATAGAATTGAGGTGTACCATTGTTTAATATTCTACTGCAGCCTAATAAACAGGTGTGTAACCTGTTAGTAAAGCCTGCATTGAATTCCTCCACAGTTGCTTGCTTAGAGAGAGGTTAGCAGTTACTCTTTAATTCAGGTGCTAAAGGTCTGTGCTGAGCATCTGAAGAGCTAAGGTTCAGACCCTGCTGATGACCCATGTACTGGGCTGAATGTGATTGATCTAGTTTTTCTTGTTTCTTTTCAAAGTTGTTCCCTGACTGTGCAAATAAACCATCTTTTAAAACAGCTGCTATAAAGCATTATAATCTGTAAGTGATATTGCAATACACAACAAAACACAGGTCTTCTGCTATTGTCACACCTTTTCCATTGCCGATGTCAGGAATTGGTAGGTTAATGAGATGCCATTTGTGGAAAAAGTTGGTGAGGAAGTCTCAAATTTTCATAAAAATCCTAAACTTGCTCTTTTCCTAAAGCTGATAACTCAATTTCTGTTTAGAACAATACATCTCCACAAAGATTTTTCTGAAGTGGTGTCTTCCAAGTCCCATATCTCTACTTCTGGATGTGTGGAAGTGATACAACAGCAAATTTCGTTCAAAGCAGATCGAGAGGGGAAAAAAGAACGTGTTTCCCATCAACTCATGAGAGAGGAAATCTGAGGCATTCATCAGTATGGCTGGGAATTTTCCCCTTCCCTGTCTGTTCCCAACTCTTTTCTCTCCCTAACCTCAAAAACAAAAAATTCAGGTGCAAGGTGGGCTTGGGAAGGTATTCTCTCCAGTGAAAATAATCGTGGACAAGCTGGTGCAGGGGGTAATTGTAAGGGGAAAAATAGAGGAACCCCTGCTTCCACGAAGAGTGAGGTAAGTAATTTGTTGGTGATGATAGGTACAGCAGGATAGGAGCAGATCTTGTTCCGTTTTGCAGTTATCGTATACTAAAAATACTGAGGAAAGAGAATTAACCTGAGAAAGTACCAAAGGATCCAGGAGATCCTTGCTGTCCTACAAATAAAGGCAACCCAAAAGCAGATGATTCTGAAAGTGAACTTCTAGCTGGGTAAGTGTAATAACATGGAGGGTTTAGGTTTTGTGGCACACTGAGCCACCCTTTTATCAGGAGAGAGGACTGAATAGTTTAGATGGCCCCCATCTCATAGAAAGGGAAGCAATCTCATCGGGGCAGGCTGTTTAGATAGATAGGAGAGTGTTGAACCAGTAACAAAATGGGAAGGTAAAAAGGGCAAAGATATGAGCATTCATTTAGTGCAAAACAGAGCTCTCGAGGACAAAATTAATCAAGAAGCCAGGGGCCATGAAGAAGAAATTATGGAATTGCATAGATAGCAGTGGTAGCAACCTGGGCAACAAACAGGAGGAATTCAATTTAGTCTCATAAATGATCAATTCCATCTAGTTGTGGTTACTGCAATCTGGTGGGATGAGTCTCACAATTTAAAATGTTAAAATCAATGGTTATAACTTCTTTAGGAAAAATCTAATGGGGAGGGGGGGTAAAGGGAGGCAGAGCTGACTTTGTCAAAAATGGCACTACCAGTTTCTGAGCCCAACAGCTCAAAAATAATCTTGGATCCATAAGCATTGATATTCTAACGATGAAACACAAGATGGGTTATTAGTTGGTGTCCACTATAGACCACCAAATCACCAGGTACAGGATGACTGGCTCTGTAAGCACATACCTATATCCTGTAGGTGAAAACTGTATGATTGTTGGGGACTTCAGTTTCAATGATTTATATTTACTGGAAGTGTCATGCTGCCAGTACTAAAACATCCTTGGGATTTTAAATATTATAAGTGACCATTTCCTAACTATCAAAGAGTGTTTCTTCAAACCCAGGGGGACTCTATTAGACAATGTTTTGACAGAGAGTAATTGATGATCGAACCAAAAAGCAATGGTAGGTTAGGTAAAAGTGATCATAACTTGATCACACTTGCAAACCAAGTTAAGTCCAAACCAGTTATATATGCGTGGTGCGTAAGGCCAGTTTTCACCAAGCTGAAAACAATTATGAGCTAGTTGAGCTGGGAGGGAAAATGTGAATTACTGGGAATTGCTTAAGAATGCTTAACTAGATGCCCAAAAGTCACAATCAGTAAAGATGGCTATACCAATTTAGTGGTCAGTTGTCTGCCTAAAAGGAATAAAGGAGAAGTTGATAGTAATAAAAATCAGAGGCCAGGAAATGTAGAAAACAAAAGCAAAGGGCCAGGCTAGCAGAATTAAGGATAAGGAAACTTTTGAAGTATATAAGGAACAAAAAGAATCCTAACAATGATATTGGTCCATTGCCAGATAGAAATGCTGGAATTATCAATAATAATGCAGAAAAAACAGATGTACTCATTAACTATTCTGCATCTAGGGCTGGAGGGGAAAGGATGTAGTCATATCCTACGATGACACATTTCCAAAGCACTGAAAGCAACTATAGGAGACCCTTGTGATTCGTGGGATCGCTGTTCCTGATTTCATATATCACTGGTCTCTTCTGTCCTCAAGCCCTGCTCCTTTCTACCACCACCATGCCCTGTCCTTCCACTGTATACTCTCAGGGGGTACCATCTTGGGGGGGTTGGGGGTGGCGCCTGTTATAGGGTGGCAGCTGCGGTCCAGGCCCCCTGCACTTACCACGGGGAGCTCACCTCCACTACCTCTGCCTGCGGTATTCGTGGGTTTTGCCATTTGTGGTAGTCAGGAATGCTTCCACTGCAAATGGCAAGGGTTTACTGTACAGAAGTTAGATGCTTTTAAATCAAAAGGTTTGGGTAACTTGTGTCGAGGTGTTTCAAAAGAGCTGGGTGAGGAGGTCCCTGGTAGGGTTGCCAAGTCTCCGGTATTGAACCAGACAGTCTGGTATTTTTGCCTCCTGTTCAGTAAAAAAAAATCAGAAAATCCCAGACACCTAAAATGTCCGGTATTTTCTGATTTCCCTTTGCCAGGTGGCGAAAATCCCGGGTGCTTACCTGGTTCCGCAGGGGACCTGTCTGGCCTGGAGCAGGGAGACAAGCTGGCAGACGGCCGCCGGCAACCTGTTAGGGCAAAAAGCCTCAAAAGAATTTCTTAAAGGGGCCATGCTGGTTTTATTATTTTTTTTTAATTTTTTTTTTGCTTAACTCTCGGGGTCTTTTTGGCTCAACAATGTTGGTCTCCCCCACCCCCTTTTTTTTCCTCAACAGAATTTTTCCCCTGGTGGGTTTTTTTTTTTGGGGGGCGCTTGGTTATTTTTTTTGGTTAAACCATCTGGTAACCCTAGTCCCTGGACTGTTAATGTGTGTGTGTGTGTGTGTGTGTGTGTGTGTTTGTTTGTTTGTTTGTTTGTTTGTTTTTTCCAGTAAATTTGGATCACTGGGGAAGTTCCAGAAGACTGGAAGAAAGTTGATGGGTTTTTTTGCTGTTTAAAAAGGATGAATGGGATGAGCCCAGTAAGTACAGGCCTGTCAGTCTAATATTGATCCCTGGCAGATAATGGAATGGCTGATATGGGCCTCAAGTCCTAAAGAATTAATGGAAGGTAATATAATTAATGCAATCAACATGGGTTTATAGAAAATAGATCCTGGCCAAACTAATCTTTTTTCTTTTTTATGAGATTACAGGCTGTGAAGAGGGAAAACTGAGGATTGGTTAATCGTTTTTTCCATCCACTTTATTAAATAAAAGGAAGGAAATTTCAAGCATGCTCTTGAGATGGACTGCCATTTGTTAGCCAGGGAGCTAGAAGTTAAACAATCAGATAAACTCAGCTGATAGCTTAATATACTTCCTTTCCCACAGGACTTTCACCTGTGTGTGTGTGTGTGTGTGTTTCTGTATGTTTCCTTTTGCTCTTGCACTGATTGCCAAGCGGAAGCTGCTCCTCTTTCCTGATCCATGTTTTTAGAGAATACAGAAAAGGGTCAGGATGAAGCTTCTCGCTTGAGCACCTGATACAAGAAGTGTTGTTTTGCTGACTGAACATGCTTGCTCCCTGCAAATAATTTCTAGCAGTTTCTTTCATGGTAGATTTTAAATAGGCAGTGAGGATGGCAGTTGTGGGTTTTTTGTTTTTGTTTTTTTTTGGGTCGTCCTTCCTCTCCTTCTCTCTCCACAAATCATTTCTCTGTTAAGACGTTTTTCTTGAAGCTTGTCTTTCTGGCTGCTGTTTGTGGGATGTTAGGGAGGGAAGGAGGGTGGCATACTGTTCAGCTGATTCCATTAGTTTGTCTTCAAGACATCCAGTGTGATCTCTGCCACCTTTAGGCTGTTTTGGCCCTTTATAATCCAATTATAGGCCCCTGTTCAGCTTTCCTTGCTCTGGGAAATCTTTCATTCTTTTCCAGGGGAATTTGCCTGAGTATGTGGTGTGTTAAGTACACAATGTGATGTGGTTGTGATGTATCCTTGCAAAGAGAGCCTCTAGCTTTCACTATGTTTAAATTTAAAAAAAAAGAAAAAGAAAAATTGTTGTGTGGCCACTTGTTGCAGATGGGGTATGGAGAGAACTGTTTAGCTTTGTTTGAATTTCACTTTGTACAGAGCACTTTTTGATTCATTTGTTACTATTAGACTTCAGTCTTGAGTGCTTTATCTGAACTAATTAGTGACTTGTATTCTATGATGTGGTCCAGTTAGCATTGCATAACTTTTCTGTGTTGATTTCCATTCACGTTTTCATCACTGACCTACTCGCTCTTTGTGTACTTCAACTTTTATATTATAGCTTTTCAGAATGGATATCTGACTCATGATTTGAAATGAAATACTGATAATTGCCTTATGGTACACTGTGAAATAACGATGTGTGAGGTTGTTGTACGAGCTCCTTAAGTGTTAGACTTTCCTGCAAAGAATGATAGCATGCTGCAGTGATCCAGGATAAAAAATAAGGTGCTGAAAAATTTCAACATTTCACTTAAAGGGCTTATCTCCGAATAGGTTTGCCAGAGGCAAGCTGAGGGAGAAAATTGGATAGTGTATTTATTCAAGTGAAATACTAATAATAAATCACATAACTGCTGTAGAACTAGAAATTTTATGTAGATTTAGTTTTTTGCCCACATTCACAGATACGAAAAATCAGATGTTAATTTTCAGTGACTTTTTTTTTTCTCTTTTTCTAGCAATAGGGAAGTGGCACTGATCCCCTGCAGTGCCTGGAGAAGGGCATACAATGAGGTTGACTCCCTAGCAACATTGTATTTAAATAGGTGCTGAAATAAACAATGCTATAGAATATACACTATTTCATTCCATTGCAAAATGTCTGACTATTTATTATTGAGCTGTAAGAGGTTTTTAAAAGACTTTGCTGTTTTAAAACAGCATTCAGATTTTTGAGAGATTAATAATTGGGACCTGCAAAAGTATTCTGAATCATAGACCATTACACTGGTTTTGTGGCCCTTCGATTTCAGTGGGACTACATGCAGGAATAAGACTCGACACTTGTAAATTGCTTTATGGATGCAGGCTCTCAGAGGGGAATAACTCAGTGGAAATGTGGGAAGAGAGAATGGTGTGCTAGATACCTGTTTGGGTTTGGGGAAATGTAATGGTAGCCATTGGCTTAGAACTTGTTTTTCACACAATCTGTATTGTACATATGGATCGTGGAATGCAGTTTCTGATCCTCTGTAAAATGGTTTGCAGTAGCACATTTCCCCTTTTTAATAACATAATAGCTATAATGTAAGCTAAATATTATAAACTTGGTAATTCGTTTCCAAGAGAGGTCTTATCAGCTATGCTTGCTATCAGTGAGGAATAACTAGTCTAACATACAATTTGCTAGAACTGCTGCCTAAACCATCAAGCATCGTGGGGACATTTTAAATACTCCTGTAGCATGAAAAAGCAGCATTATTGCTCATGCTAATATTTCATAGTTGGATTGACACTTATATCTGACAGTTCTTATGTTTTTCTAAGACATGATTTAGTAACTGCAGACTTTGAGAAATTCATTTTCAGTTACTTTCCATTATTTTGTTTTATTACTCAGATGAAACTTGTTTCTGGTCACTTTAAGGTGCAGGGCTGGAAGGACTCTAGGAAGGTTTCCTGTCCATTAAAGTGGTAGCAACAAGACAGACCTATTTGAAGCTGGTTTTCAAGGAGTTGGGATGAAGTTCTTTGGAATCTTACTGGGGAAGGAGGAGAAACATTTGCTTTGTGCAATATCCAAAAAGTTTAAAGTGCCTCTTTGTATTTCCTCAGCACAACACCAGTTAACTGCTAAATTACGCTTGGATTAGTGGATAGTAGGGCCCTAGTATTTTTAATAGTATTTGCCAGCTGCTGTAAGTGCATATTCCACTTTTATAGCTTTTTAGGGCCAGATAGAACCATTATGATCTACTAGTCTGACCCCATCACAAAAAGTTACCAGCCCTGAGAAACTCAACATTTCATTCAAACGTATACTCTGCATAGGACAGCAGTTCAAATGCACAACGTTGTGCATTTGATGTCTGGTGAGGGGGAATCCATGGAAAACTGTAGCTCTATGGATACTAAAACAGCCTATATTAAAACATGTCTGAGTTAGGGGTATATTTTCAATACCCCATGAGGTAGGTATTTCCATTTTACAAATGGGTAATTGAAATGATAATGACTTTATTGAAGAGTGTACAGCTTCATATGGAAATTAGACCTAAGTGTTTCAATTTTTCAGGCATTTGTTTACACCACTCTGCTGCTAATGTCTATAGATCCGAATAGATATATTTGCGCTAAACCTGGGCATGAAAATGAAAATCTTCATCTAATTCGGTACTATAAGTGCTCAAACGCATCATACAGTGCCTTATCTGCCAACTCAACATAAGTACGGCCATACTGGGTCAGGCCAAATGTCCATCTAGCCCAGTATCCTGTCTGCCAACATGGGAAATACCAGATGCCCCAGAGGAAGGGAACACAACAGGTAATCATCATGTGATCCCTCTCCTGTCATCCATTGCCAGACAGAGGTTAGGGACACCATTCCTACCAATCCTAGCAATAGCCATTGATGGCCCTAACCTCCTTGAATCTATCTAGCTCTTTTTTGAACCCTGTTAAAGTCCTAGTCTTCACAACATCCTCTGGCAAGGAGTTCCACAGGTTGACTGTGCACTGAGTGAAGAAACATTTCCTTGTTTGCTTTAAATCTGCTACCTATTAATTTCATTTGGTGACCCCTAGTTCTTATAGTGTGGCAATAAGTAAATAACTTTTTCTTTATTCACTTTTTCCACACCAGTCATGATTTTATGGACCTGTATCATAATCTCTCTTCTCCCCCTTAGTCTCCTCTTTTTCTAAGCTGAAAACCCCATTTCAAACCCCTTGGCTTTTTAGTTGCCCTTTTCTTAACCTTTTCCAATGCCAATATATCTTTTTTTGAGTCAAACCTATACATTTTGTCAGGTTGGTACAGGTTGGACCTCCCTCATCCAACACCCTCAGGACCTGACCGGTATCAAACAAAGGGATTTGCTGGACAAGGGAAGATCCCTCCCATCATGGCCCCTGCTACCCCCGGCTAGAGCTCCAGCCCTGCCCTACTGCTGGCTGCCTGGCTGTGGCTCTCCAGGCTGAAGTTCCATGGCTGTCGCTGGGGCTGGAGTGCCCCAGCTGCTGCTGCCAGCCAGAGCTCTGTGGCTGCCGCTGCCGGCCCCCTGCCTCTGTGGCCAGAGCTCTGCGGCTGCTGCTGCTGGCCCCTTTGCGCATCTCTCCTTCTCCCCCCAAAACACAGGGCTCCTGGCTGAGTTGCTGTCCCTCCCGCACCCCTCCCCTCTCCCGCAGTGCTCCTCTCCTGTGGCCCAGCCTCCCCATACCTAGGCTCTGAGGTCCAGGAACGTCCACAGTCCTGCTGGACTACGGATGTTGCCAGACCAGAGTGTCCCGGTTAACCTGTAGGCTTGTTAGTGTGTTCCCCATGTGGCTCATGCACATGATACATTGCCATTATCCCTCTTAAAGCCACTGATAAATTAGTAAAAGACTGACAATGTTTCTTCACAAGCTGGGGAAGAATCCACTTTGGGTAAATGGGTTCTGAAGTCAAGATCAGAGAAGGTTCTTTGTTGATAAATGCAAAATAATGCACCCTGGAGGGAAAAATACAACCTACTGGTATATCTTCAAAGTTTCAAAAACTGCACCAACCTGAGAAAGGGACATGGATTTCACTCGTGGCAACTCCATGAAGACCATTGCTCAGTGTGCAGCGACTGTCAAAAATAATAATAATAATAATAAGGTGTAAGGATATATAGAGAATTGGATGAAGTATCAAAATGCACACATAACACATTGGTATAAATTAGTTCTGTAGCCACATCTGGAATACTGTGTTGCCATACTGGTCACTCCATTCCAAAAAGGGATATTACATAACTGAAGGGAGTATAGAGAAAGGCAGTTGGAATTCTGAGTCTTTTCCCATGTACCTAATTTGAAGAAAGTAGAAAGATGGGGATTGTTTATTTTATGAGGTGACATAAGAGTATATCAATTACAGAAGGTAGGTTGGGACCTTAAGTCTCTCAATACGTGACCAAGGAGACATTTACTGAAACTAAGGGAAGAAATTTAAAACTGATAAAAGGAGAGTCTACTTTATACAAGTATAGTTAAACTGTAGAACTTATTGCTTAGGAAGTCACTGAAACCAGGAACTTAGTAAGATTCAAAATGGATTGAAGATTTGTGGCTATCAAGAATATCCAAAGTTGTAAAAATTGAATAAACCTCATGCTTTAAACCAATCTCAATTATTAAATCAGGATGAAACTTAGTGTGGGCGCAGATTGCCCACGCCTGCCTACCCCTTCTCTGAAGCATCTGGTGTTCTGACACTGGACTAGACGGGGCACAGGTTTGATCCAGTGTGGTAGATCCTATGAACCTGCAGTTGGCATGTCTGCAGCAGCTAAGAAAGCCTCATGCTTTAGGCAGGGTGGTGATGTTCATTAGAAAATGAGCCTAAGTGGTAAAGCAGCAAGCACTGATGTATAACTTAAATACCAAAGAGATACAGGGTTGTATATGTAGAGCAAAGGCACATAAGAAAGGGTCAGATTAGTGTTCCTTTGTGCATTCTGAAGAGCAGGACAGTACCTTGAAGCAGACGTGCAATTGAGTGGTTAGTCAGTATTGAGTTCAAAACACCATGGATATCTGCCGGAGAGAAAGGGGGTACATTTTTGTCACAGGGTGATGTGTGATCCTCCCGTTCCCTTCATCTTTAGTCCTAGACATAATCTGTGAAATACAATGGTGTTCTGCAAAATAATGTTATGCTAGTTGCATGCCAGTTACCTGCAAAAGTCACAGAAGACATTTACTAGAATATTCTTTGAAAGAAAGAAGATACTTTGCTTGGAACGGAAGTAAAGTATCAAACTCATCTGTTTATTACCAAAGTTTGTTGTCCTTTCCAGGGAATGCTTAGCTAAAACTAGTATTTCCACTTCTAAAGACAGAGACTGGGATACTATTCTCTTTCCTTCGCTGTTTGCAGACTAAATGAATGACTGAGTTCAAGTATGAAACCTCTGAGTGCAGTCTTCTCTTGCTACTCTGTTCTTTCCCTCCTTCTATCTTTGCTTTCATTCATTCTTTTCTCCTTCCCAACTAACACTCATTCTTTCTGCTTCATCTCTTAATGCACATTAGTTATGGTCTCCCCTTCATTGCTGCTGCTTGTAACCACTTAAAGTCCTAGCACTGCGGGCTCTACAGTGCAGGGTGACAGATGGCTCCCTGGGAGTGGGACTGGTAGGGGTTGTCGGCCCTGCATCCAGGCAGGCTTTACTGTGGGCTCTGCAGTATAACTTTTATGCTGCAGAGCCTACAGTGAAGCCGGCTTCCCAGGAGTGGTGCTGGCAACCCCTGCCAGCCTCACTTCTGAGGAGTTGGTGTGTAACCATAATGGAAACTGTTTAAACGGTTACACTTTTACATCCCTAATATCGATATCTTACTCTGTTCTCTTTTTTAAAATGGATGTAACTCTGACTTCAGTAGAGTTACTTGCGCTAGTATAAATCAAGAGTAAACTTTTCTCTTCAAAAATTCTTTCTTTACAGCAGTTGGTCGACAAAACAATAACGTGATTTAAATGACCATAGAGTCTGAAATGCTTGCAAATGGTCATACTTCCAAATTAGGGACTGGGATGGGGGAGTGTGCGTGCACGTAAACATATAAAGAAAAGTGCGTTTTTAAAGCTTGCTCAACAATCCTTGCCTATATATTTTTGTTGAAGAATTATCTATGTGGGTTTTTTTTTTTTGTGGGTTTTTTTTTTTTAAATCACAATAAATACATTTTTAACACCTTGTCTTACAAAAATAATTCAGGTACAGCTCATGCCATTTATGGGTTTAACATCTTCTACCTCATTCTATTAATTCATAACAAAATCAGATGAAAACACTCTTCCTGGCTTACATTCATGAATCACAGTTCCTCCAGTGTCAAAATAGGAGCATTATGAATCCCTGACAGTCTTCCCTTACCATGTGCCAAAGGAGGCATGTAGTGACGAGACATCTCTGTCCTTTCCATAAGGCAGTGCCATTGCTCTTCTGGCCTTCCAAAAACACATTCCACTGATTAGAGCTACTCAGGCAAATATTTAACCTTTCCTTTCTCTTTCCCAAGGATCTACTGGAAGGCTTCATAAGCTAGAAAGGCAAAGGATGAGGTGAGTTTCCCCGACTCAGAGGAGGAATCCTTAATCCTATTAATATTCACAGTGTTCTGATGAACAAAAGCTTCGTTAGTCATTTTAGCAAACAGACATGAGTTGCTAAACATCCTTGCATCATGGACCTTTCCAGATCAACCCACATTAATACAGGAGAGTATTTTGGCAGATCACCAGGGGCATTGCAGCATCATGGCACTATCCTATTAATCAATATCTTGGATGGGGGGGGGCGGGCAGGGCAAAGAATAGGTACTTGTGTCCTACAAGTAGCCCCCTGTATGGTTTAGGAGACCCATTGGTGCAAACTTGCCAATAGCCTCCAATGCATGGCCAAGCTTTGTGACTTGGATAGCACTACACTCCTTCTAGCATTGCCAGCCTCCATTGCAACAGCCCTGATGGCTAATCTATCCATACCAAATGGGTTAACTACTGAGTGGTAACAACTGAGGTGACAAGGTTCCAGATGTTGATGGCCACACTTCTCCATATTGAGGGAAATTCTTATGTTAGCCGTCAGCAGCTAAGGGGTGAGTTCTGCACAGATTTCCTTTGTGCAGACATCCTTAAATTCCGCTGCGATTGCTGATCCATCTTGGTTTAGCTTTGCTACCTTTTCCCGTCAGTCAGTGCTAGTTGGCCAACCCCAGAGGTTGTGCCCCCACTGGGTATGAATATGCAATGCAGAAGCAGCTGCTCAGTTTCATCCTATTTTTCTCTACTAGCTGTATCATTGCAGCATCAACAACCTTATGAAACTACAGAGCAACACTCAGGCATCTGTATGACTCAAAAGCTTTTGCACCATCCTGTTTGTACCAATGATTGTCATGACTGCAGCACTTGGTACTGAGTCATCTACACTGTCTGACTCTGGTTCAGAAATCGTGCTGGCAACATGACTGAAGGCTGAGAGAGGAATCCTAAGAGTCGGCTGGACCCCAGTTGCAGAATTCCTGTGGTTTACAATATGAATTCCAGAATGCACTGTGAAAAAATCACAGCATAGACATAGATCATTGCACCGTAAGACATCTGCCCAGAATACTGATGGTTAATTCAAACTAATACAGAGCTGCATAAATGCTATGATTAACTGAAGTGTAGCCCCGTGGCATCCTTAAGACTAACAAAAATATGTAGTATCATGAGCTTTTGGTGGTAAAACCTATTTCATCAGATGAGCTGGAGTGGAAATAACAGAATCAAGATACTGAGAATGGGCTGAAGGGGGGAAGAGGAGTACCTGTCAATTGTAGGACCGGTGCTAATGAGGCCAGTTAAGTGGCCTGGAAGTGTTCCATTCTTAGCTTTTGATGTAAAAATGCAGATGTTAGTCCAGGGTGACTGGCTTTATAATGCAACATACAGTTAATTAATGTCTTTGTTCAAGCCCAGGGAAACAGTGTCAGATTTGTAGATGAATGTCACTTCCACACTCTTTCTCTGTAATTGACTGGTGAAATTCCTTTTAGAAGAACTACTACTTTCAGATCCATGACTGAGTGGCCAGGCAGGTTAAAATGTTCCCCTAGAGGTTTGTGTGTTTCCATTTCTGATGTTGGATTTGTGTCCATTAACTTTGTTGCAGAGACTGTCCAGTTTGGTCAGTATACATGGCAGAAGGGCATTGCTGGCACTTGATGGCATATACCTCATTAGGATGTACAGTAGTATGAGCTCCTGATGTTGTGGCTTTTGTGGCTAGGTCCTGTGATAGTGTTGTGATACATATGTGAACAGAGTTGGCAATGGGTTTTGTTGCAGGGGTGGGTTCCTGTGTGAATGTATCTAAGGGGTGATGTGTGGCTATTGGAAATTAGAGAGGCGATAAAAATAAGCATGTGTAAAACAAATAACAGCAATAGCCAAAACACAAGTGCTGGTAATATTGGGGACGTTAACTATCCAGATATCTGTTGAAAGAGCAAAACATCAAGATACACAATCTTCAGTTAAGTTCTTAGACTGTACTGGGGACAACTTCTTTTTCTAAAACATAGAGGAAGTAACTATCAAACCACTTTAGACTTGACTATGACTAACAAGGCAAAATTGGTTGTGAATTTGAAGGTAGGGATGTGAACAGCTAACCAAGTGATTCTTACCTGGGAGCAGTAGCGGGTGGAGGCTACTCCAGCCCTCCCCGTCGGGAACCATGCATGTTGGGGAGGCAGGGAAAGCTAGCTCTTGCTTCTATGTTCTGGGCTGTCAGTTCCTGCTGCCAGCCCCCCAGCACAGGGTAGAGGGAGTGGGAGCAGGAACCTGTTTAATTGGGTAAACCTCAGGTTTACCCAATTAATCGATTAACCAGGATTTTACATTCCTAGTAGAAGGTGATTTGGGTGCAAATGATCATAAATTGATACATTTCATGATTTGAAGGAAAGAAAGGAATGCACACCAGCTTAAGGTGTTCAATAACTACTCTACTCTACGCTGATTAGACCTCATTTGGAGTATTGTGATCCATTCTGGGCACCATATTTCAAGAAAGATGTGGAGAAATTGGAGAAGTTCCAGAGAAGAGCAACAAAAATGATTAAAGGTCTAGAGAACATGAGCTATGAAGGAAGTTGGAAAGAATTGGGCTTATTTAGTTTTAGAAAAGAAAAAACTGAGAGGGGACATGATAGTGGTTTTCAAGTATCAAAAAGGGTGTTTCAGGAAAGAGGGAGAAAAATTGTTCTCCTTGGCCTCTGAGGGTAGGACAAGAAGCAGTGGGCTTAAATTGCAGCAAGGGAGGCTTAGGTTGGACATTAGGTAAAACTTCCTAACTTTTAGGAAGGTTAAGAACCTGGAATAAACACTGGATTCTATGATTCTAAGGATGCTGGACATAATCCCTCCAATTTTAGTAAATTTGAAGTGGTAAGTTAGATTCCATGGGAAGATGAACTAAGGGGAAAAGGAGTTCAGGAGAGCTGGCAATTGGTGACAATATTAAACAAGACACAGTGGTAAGCTATTCAGATGCAAAGGAAAGTACTAGTCAACTTCTTCGTTAATGACTTGGATAATGGAATGGAGAATATGCTTATAAAATCTGAAGATGTCTCCAAGGTAGGAGAGTTTGCAACACCCTGGATGTCCAGATTAGGATTCAAAGTGACCATGATAATTTGGAGAATTGGTCTGAAATTAACATGGTACAAATCAATAAAGACACATTCAAAGCTCTACACTGAGGAAGGAATACTGAGGTGTACAAATACAAAATGGGATATAAGCAGAACCTGAAGTGATGCATCCCTTACAGCTAGCTGGAAGTGGGGAGAGATTCTGTGTGTGTCTATGTAAATATCTGGCCCTGGTTGCTGCTGGTTCTCCCTGGCAGAAGGGCTACAGGGGGGAATAACTGAGTAGGTAGTATTAGGAATGTTAAAATATGTTTATGTAATCATGTAACTGCTGACATTTTTAGCAGTTACACACAGAGGTGGGGGGATACAGGGGGGGATACAGAGTCAGCAGTGCGGGGTGGGGGGGGAGTGGGGAGCAGGGGCCAGCAGCTCTGTGGGAGCCAATATGCGTGGGGAGTGGACTTAAAACCTTGCCTACTTGCCACTGGGGGCTCCCCACCATCTTGTTCTTCAGGGCCAGAAGCTCTGGTCTCCCCCAGCCCAGGCACAGAGTTAGGGTAATAGCCCCCCACCCAGCAGAGCAACACAGATGCACCCAGGAATGCAACCCCCAAAATGGACCAAGCCCCCAAATAAATCCATCTTTCTTTGTATAGAAGTTTTACACAGAGAATGCTCATAAGGTCAGCTCTCCGTCAGTGAAAGAGAGATGCATAGCCCTGGCTCCCCTAAGGTTACCATTATTTATACTGGGCTTGATAATATAAAAAAAAATGTTTTTATTAAGTATAAAAACTAAGATTTAAGTGATTTTGCAAGTGAAAACAGAGCAAAGTTTATAAGCCAAAATAAACAAAATAGGCCTGCCAAATATAATACAAAAAGAGATTGTTACAGGTCACAATTCTCACCCAGTCCTTATCTTAGATGCAATTCATTGCAAGCCAGGGTTGATCTTTCTCTGTCTTGGGTCTAAGAGCTGCTTCTGGATCCTCTTCCAGTGGGAAAGCTGTTTCAAAGGTGAGCTGAAAATAATGTTGATTGCTTTTGATTCTTTAAATAGAATTTCCCCAGGGCAAGAACCCTTTGTTTAACCCTCCTCATTCCCATGCAAAAATACCAGATTCAAGATGGATTTCAGCCCCAGGTGGCATGAAAACATATCTTTGCCAAACCGACCCCAGTTTGGGCTTACAGGAAAAACGAAGCCATTTGCAGATCATTTCCTTGAGCACTGGGCCATTATATTTCCAGAGAATCACTAATGGTCCTCATTAGCACACTTAGAATTTATAAACAGATTCTCACTTCATATTTCCAACTTCATGTACAAGAAGGATACATGCAGAGAAATAGAATATATACATTCAGCAGATATGTGACATCTTTAAAGTTACAAATGCATTTTGCCTAAAGTGTTGTCAAGTTATGCATGTTCATATTCATAAGCCAATTTTCATAAAGCATGAGGGGACATGGCAATCACCATGTAGACTTGCCCCAGTGTGTTTGAGATATTGGAGCTACGTGTGGGAGATTTTGCCTCTGTGCATACAGACTGTAATACTCTGTGCAAGTGCCAGAAAAGGTAGATCAAAAGCTATCCTTCTAAAAAGCAAATCTCATTTTCAGAGGCACAATGCTTGTGCTTTTGGGGGACCAGATGCCTCAAATTGCTGCTAGTGATCTAGTCTGTCACCGGTGTAATCCTGTCCAACTTGTCAAGGAGTTAAATATAGTCTCCTGTTTAATGAAAATGTGTTACCTTCTTATGAGATGTGTAGTGGTAATAGTTCCAGGTCCCATATCACAAACACACTTCAGTGGGTTGCTTAAAGGTCTATGACTCTTGGTGGTCAGGAAAGGTAACTGGATGGAGAGGGGTGCAAGAAGTTGAAAAATTTAGTACAGTTTTCGCTTCCCTCTTCCTGCACAACCTTATCCTTTCAGGTCAAGTATTCTCTGTTAACCTCACAAAACACAAATATATTATATAGGCTTATTATTCTGCACAATACCCAGACTCCCTTGGTTGGCCTGTGCCACCTGACTTGGGCTCAGGCTCCAGGGCTGTTCCATTGCTGTGTAAATGCAGGGCTTGTCTCCACACTGTAGACATCCAGGGCAAGTCCAGGTCAGTGGGTATGGGTCTCCCACAGGTGTCTAGTTGCTGTGTGTAAACAGACCTAGTTGGCACATTTGTTACTCCTTTATAGTAAATGTAATGGAGATGTGATTTTTTTTTTTTTTTTTTTTTTCTTAAGCCAAGGGGGTCACTAGTCTAAAAACACTGAGAAACCCTTCTCTCTGCTCTTCAGGGTAAAGACTCTGTCTTGGGGTGTTTCTACAGTTTCTAATACAATGTTTTGATTGGGTCCTGTTGCCTAGATCTCCTGTAGGACTAGGAGAGGCCAAATTTGTATGATTTGTGATACATTTATGAGAGCTTGGCGGCATTACTGGAAGGGGAGTTAGAAATACTCAATTCCAAAACCACGGCTTAATATTTTTCTTTTAAAAATCTCATTTTTGGAGGGAAGTTATGATGATTGAACTTGGAGGTTGGCAAAAGTGGTCTATGGTGAAGACAAGTGCATAATTACCTTCTGAAAGGGTCAGTCAGCACAAGCTTTCAGGCTGAAGCTTCACAGTGTTGTTAGTGGGGGGGCAGTTCCACAACAAGCATCTCACCTTGCCCTTGCCAAAGGGTTTGCACAGTGTTGGTGGAAGGGGTAATAATGCCGTAGAGCTGTCCTACTAGCTGTGCCCCATCTCCTGTTGTCATCTTATTCTCTGTGCTTGAGGACACAGACACAGTGTTGCCAGGACTTGGTTTTCTACTGTGTAAGTCCCAGCTAGGGTTGCCAGGTGTCCAGTATTGAACCGGACAGCCCGGTATTTGCGCCTCCTGTCCGGTAAAAAAAATTCAGAAAATACCGGACTTCTAAAATGTCTGGTATTTTCTGTTTTTCCCGAGGCCTTGCTCGGGCGCCCGATGGAAGGCCGCTTGGGAATTTGCTGGGCGGGGGCGGAGGAGAGGGAGCGGCCTGGGAATTAAAGGGGCTGCGACTGCATTTCGGCCCTGGTTCTCTTTTTTTCCCCTCTCAACAGAATTTTTTCCTGGTGTTTTTTTTTTGGGCGGGAGGGGGGGTTCAGTATTTTTTGTGAAACCATCTGGCAACCCTAGTCCCAGCTCCTGGTGACAAGTGGTTATGTGAGAACATCAACTTCCATTTAAAAATATAATTGGCCTCCTTGTGTTCAGGGTGCACTGGGGTTATGCTTTCAGGCTTTTTTTTCTGCAGTCACAGAAAAAACAAGAGCCTGAAATTGAGATTTTTTTTTAATTGTATGATTTTTAATCCAACCTTTTAATCCAATGTTTTGTGGGGATTGAAGGGAGGGAAAAGGGAAGGAGGGCTGCTTCATGATTTTTTTTTTTTTGAATACTTGAACAATACTGTGTAGAAAGCAGAGTTTTTCTTTCTTTTCTAAAGCTATCTAGTGTGCATCGATGTGGTACTGTTTAGAGCGCATCAGCAGGGTCTAGAACCATAGCGCTTCAGAGTGCTCTACAGTGTATATACCCCTGCAGTTTGCATTGTTGCACTGTGTAGACAAGCCCTACGTGAGGGAGGGGGAATTCTTTATATATATCAATAAAATTACAAGCACAACAATATTTATTTTTGTTTCTCAGCTTCTCAACCCAGATCAGACATTAATAAAGAGCCAGTTTGAATTATCTGCATTTTGAATTGTCACAATAAGTTTGTGGTCTTCAGTGGATCAGGTTTATCAGTGTTAGATGGAAAGTTGTAGGAGGTAAAAGAAAAAAGGTCAAATAGTGTGTGATCTTACTTTAGAGAGGAGAAACAAAAACTGTGAGACTCAGATGACAGAATATGTCTGGAACCCCATATTTTATTTAAACAGCTAATTACATGTTTGTGCAAATCATGTCCTGCTGTAGTTGATCCCTTCCTTTTGTCACTGGGGTTGCTACTGCTGTTATTCCATCTGGAACTGTTGAGAGAAACTGAATCCTATCTTCGTTGCTCTGAGGACAGTACACATTTTATTACTACTACACTAGCCTTTTATGATTGGGGAATATGATTCCCACTTAAATTTCTGGTCACAAAGGCTATAGTTAGGTTTTTGTGCAGTGATTTGCTCGCTGTGTGTGTGTGTGTGTGTGTGTGTGTGTGTTAAAACAAACAAAACCCATATCTGATACCCAGTTGTTTCAGCCCTTCTGAGAATGTACTTGAGTTTAGGTAGGACCTATAATATCATATGTTGTCTGGGGATTTTTAATATTATCGTCTTTTTCTTCACTGTGATCCTTTGTCTAGTTGATCATAGGTTGATCACTTGAGGAGATTCACTTTTTGGGATGCCAGGTAGGATTTATTATTTCCTGAGGAATAGAAAATTGCTTTCCAAAAGAACTGGGAGGCCAGTACTCAAAGCACTGAAAAAACTTTTTGAATAAGATTTTTTTATCATACACACAATTTTAAGCATATTAATTTGACTAAAAGCGATTACTGATGCTTTTCTTGAACCTTGGTTTGTGAAGATCTGTCTCTGCCTAGTAATTTCCTGTAAAAATGCCCTTGCTGTGGAAGTGTCAGTCTGTGACACTGGGTTTAATACATTTCTCACCCTTATATGGAACCTTTATTGGCTTTTGTTTAGATGCCATATAATAGAGGAGGAGACTACAGAAATTACTACAGTGACCCTGACACACTACATCCACAACGTGGTGCCCTGAAAGCTGAACTGCTTTGGATTCCACTGTAGGATATTGCATTTCCTCCAAATTTGAAGCCAAACTTAACCTTTGTGAGACTGAATTCCAACTTCAATTGAGCTATTGCTAGTAATGAAAATAGGACCAGAGTCCAGCAATAATAGGCTGTAATTCTTTAAACTGGATTGTTATAAATAATAACAGGCATATTGCAGAACTTCTCTTGGTTTTATTTGTCAAAATTTAAAAAATAAAATAAAAATGGGTCTGTGTAGCTTAAAACTGAACGGCTTACCTGTCCACTTCAGGAAGCTTGAGTGTAAGTTGTCAGATAAACCTCCATATTCCATCAACTTTTTGTGTCACTAATAATCAATCTCCTAAAGGTTTTTGAATAATCAAATTATGTGCAATCACAGATCAGTTACTGATACTCTGCCTTCTCAATGTGGTGTTTTTTTGTTTGTTTGTTTTTTTTAGTCTGTGAAACTGCAGGAGAAAATGTCAAAGTCTGGGGGGAAAAAATCCAATATAAATCCATTAAACTCTCAAATGCCTATAAAATGGACAGTAAGTCCCTCTTGCATGGAACATGAAATATAGTTAAGTTATGAAAGAATAGTTTGAAAGTTTTCATAGAAGTACTTCATTTGTAATGCTGTAACTTCATGCTGTGCTTGCTTATTTATAATCAACTGTCTGAGATAAATAATCTTGTTTACAATAGCATCCTGTCAATGGGGTTTTCTTAGTACAATATTATGGCTGTCAGACACTCTCCTGGCTACAGACCTACTACATGATTAAATTAGGTATTCATGATCAGCATGTCCATATGTTTCAGTAAGAACTTGCTGTTTTATATACTTTTGGCCTAATGTAGCAAAGTACTTATTTTTAAGAAGGGATAGTGCTTAGAAAATGGTCCGTTATGTTGGAGGAAAAAAAAATCTAATCATTGGTATAATGTTTATTAGCATTGTGTATACTTTAAACAGGCTTTTTTCCCCCTAAGTGAGAAATTAACTAGCATTTCCTTGTGACACTATTTTTGCTTCATCAGTGCTCTCTTTAAATAAAAAGTACTTCATGGCTATGCAGTAGTATGAAAATCTACCACATAAAAATAAAGACAAAACCTACACAGATTAATCAGTTCAGTACTTGAAGAACAATCGTAAATATTTTTACAAGAAGTAAATAGCTAAGTTACCTGTGCCTTTTTCTATTATACACTTATTCCTCCTCCATGTTGCCAGGGCATTAGCAGGGAGGTCATTGAAAACACAGGGGAGACATGCTCCCTGCATTCAGTTCCAATGTTCAATCTGGAACAGCAATTACAGGGCAAGGTTTGGCTTCATCATTGTAGTCCTGGTCTAGATCATGCTTAGTTACTTGGTGGGATGGTGCAATGCATGCACACTCCAGTCACACACAGGAACTGCGAGGGGCTGGTACATGCTCAGTGTGACTAGAATTTTGGGGGGGATTTAGGTCTTAATATCTAAGATGACTCTACAGAGCACATGGAAACTTTTTTTTTCAAAGGCTCTTGGCCAAATTTGGGCAGAGTTTACAGGACAGCAAAAGGCACATCCTTGACACAAAGACCAATCCTTGCTTCAAAGAATGTATTGATAGACCCATTCAAAAAAAGGGTTGCTAGAATTTAACAGAGGCAAAACTTATTTTTCTCTAGTTTTACTTGTGGAGACAGCTGAACTGTTTTGGTGAAATTTCCCCCCAGAATATTCAGCCTGAAGAGGATGCTCAGTAGAGAAAATGTTCAAAGTTTGTCAAACTTACAAACAACTTTAAAAAGAATCTTAAAATGTGAAGTGTTAATAGATGTTGCTGCATGCACTGTGTAATACGTTAGTTGTGTTTGTATGATAGAAAAACATTCAATATTTATGAATTATGTATTTGCACAACAGGATGACAGACTATTCTGCTCCTTTTCTTTATATCCATTGATAAATGAGCTAATAAATAAACCTTGATTGCTCTTTTGATTGCTTCTTCCTTCTGTTTTTTCTGATTTTTCTTATTTTTTTTTGTTCTGTTTCTTTGGTTCTGGGTTAGGTTTCTTGACTGAATTTTTGTATTTTTTTTATTTGATATGTTTGGAGGACAGGTAGAGTCAAAGTAGTGTTAAATCTGATGCCACAACTTTGTTTTGTTTGCTTCTTTTACAGAACAGACAAGCAGTATAAATAATGCAAGCAAAAAGAAATAGTAGGCTGGTGAGAGGAATTTTTTTTTTTTTAAATCCTTTGTTTGTTCAACAATGGCCTGAGAGAACATAAAAATAGCGGAAGTAAGGAATATATTTGTAATGTGCAAAGGGGGTTAGCTGAATATATTGTTTTCATTGTTTTTTGTCATAGCTGTGGTGCTGACAACAGGATGTTTTTCTGATTTTAATATTATTGGGAGTAATTTGTAAAATAACCAGATCCTGCCTTCTTTACTCATGCATGGTACCTGACCCTGATAGGGGCAGAATTTCTCCTGGCCAGCTGGAGAATGCTTACTTGGGGGACTATGGGGGGTGCTATTGCACCCTTTGCACACACCTCCCTTACCTCCCACCTTGCGCCCCCCCCCCCCTGCAGGAAGGCCTGGTATGTTAGTGCATGCTAGATATGTACACATGAATACACATGTATCTGTGTGGGGATTAATTTCTATAGATTTAACTATATAGGCCTCTGCCCAGGTGCATTTCTGGGGTTGTGCTCTGTGAATTTGTATTTGGGCTTCAGGAGTGGGCTTTTTATCAGAGCTGTAATGGGTCCATTAATGTGTGGTTCTTATTCAGCACATACAATTACTTCAGTGAACACAAACCATGGAGCTGGTTACAAAAAATGGCAAGAAGGGAGGGAAAGAATCATGAAAACCTTTGTGAAATTTCATTAAAAAAATTACCAGTTTTGACTATTTTGTTGCCAGCTCTTGTGTCCTGTAACACATAAAACCTGAACTTAGCGTAATACATCAGTCTGACCAATAAATATGCCTGTTTGGGCTTTGCAGTGAAAATAAGCATGAGAGCAAGTGACCGAGAGAGGGGGTGATGGAGTGAGTAGGGGCGGGACCTCGGAAGCAGGTCAAGGGCAGGGTCTCATGGAAAAGATTGGCAAGGGGTGCGGCAAGGGTGGTTTGGTTTTCTGGAATTAAAAAGTTGACAGCCCTACCATGAGGACAGCAGCTTGAGAGGGAGGAATCGGAAAAGGTCCTTTCTTGGATTGAGAACTGGTTAAAAGACAGGAAACAAAGGGTAGGAATAAATGGTAAATTTTCAGAATGGAGAGGGGTAACTAGTGGTGTCCCCCATGGGTCAGTCCTGGGACCAATCCTTTTCAACTTATTCATAAATGATCTGGAGAAAGGGGTAAGCAGTGAGGTGGTAAAGTTTGCAGATGATACCAAACTGTTTAGGATAGTCAAGACAGAAGCAGACTATGAGGGACTCCAAAAAGATCTCACCAAACTGAACGATTGGGCAACAAAATGGCAAACGAAATTTAATGTGGATAAGTGTACAGTAATGCACATCGGGAAAAATAACCCCAACTATACGTACAGTATGATGGGGGCTAATTTGACTATGACAAATCAGGAAAGAGATCTTGGAGTTATCGTGGATAGTTCTCTGAAAACTTCCACACAGTGTGCAGCGGCGGTCAAAAAGGCAAATGGGATGCTAGGAATTATTAAGAAAGGGATAGAAAATAAGACACAGAATATCTTACTGCCCCCTGTATAAAACTATGGTGCGCCCACATCTTGAATACTGTGTACAGATGTGGTCTCCTCACCTCAAAAAAGATATTTTGTTCTTGGAAAGGGTTCAAAAAAGGGCAACTAAAATGATTAGGGGTTTGGAACGAGTCCCATATGAAGAGAGGTTAAAGCGACTGGGACTTTTCAGTTTAGAAAAGAGGAGACTGAGGGGGGGATATGATAGAGGTATATAAAATCATGAGTGGTGTGGAGAGGGCCGATAAAGAAAAGTTATTTATTAGTTCCCATAATAGAAGAACTAGAGGACACTAAATGAAATTAATGGGTAGCAGGTTTAAAACTAATAAAAGAAAGTTGTTCTTCACACAGCGTGTAGTCAACCTGTGGAATTCCTTGCCAGAGGAGGCTGTGAAGGCTAGGACTATGACAGAGTTTAAAGAGAAGCTGGATAATTTCATGGAGGTTAGGTCCATAAAAGGCTATTAGCCAGGGGATAGAAATGGTGTCCCTGGCCTCTGTTTCAGAAGCTGGAGAAGGATGGCAGGAGACAAATCGCTTGAACATTGTCTTCGGTCCACCCTCTCTGGGGCACCTGGTGCTGGCCACTGTCGGCAGACAGGCTACTGGGCTAGATAGACCTTTGGTCTGACCCTGTACGGCCGTTCTTATGTTAAAACCATCCTGGTTGGGGGAGGGAGGTACATTCAGCGTTCGAGCATAGAGAGCCCATGGACTTGGAGTGCTGGGGCAGGACAAAGGCAGCAACTGGGGAAGGTGGGAGGTGGTAGGAGTTTTGTAGAGGAGGATGGAGTGAGGTTTGAGAAAGTCAGACCAAGTGTTTTAAGGTGAGGAGGAGAAGAAACTTGTGAAGTGAGGAGGGATATGTGGGGGGATGTAGGGAGTTGGTTTAGAGCCTTATTGGTGGTTGGTGTGTAGGAAGGCAGGAGGGACCAGTGTTTAATTTGAAATGAAAACAGTACCAGAGTTCAAGCAGGTAGGTACTAAGGTTCAAAAAAAAATATTTTTTAAAGCTTTCCTAACTGACGTAGCAAGCCCAGAGTGCTGGGCCTCTGAACTTCCAAGCAGGCAATTCAGCTCTGGGAGGGACCTTAGTTAAACTGCTGGGTACTAGGGATGTAAGCGACTAGTCGCCTACCTCATAAGCAAATGCTTATCGGGTAATCAAGTAGGAACTCGACTAGTTGCTTCCCTCCCCTTGCTGCCTCTGTCTTAAAAGCTGGTCCCCCTCCTCCAGCACCATCTCCATGGAGGATGGGGAAGATTGGGGGGGGGGGGGCAGTGGGGAAATGGCGTGAGTCCTCAGGCTGGAGGACTACAGCAGATAGAGAGAAAGGCAGCAACAGTCCTGAACAATTAGGGGCAAAGGAGTTAGGGCTGCTGCAAATTAAGCAGAGTCAGCTGATCTCACCTGGGGCTGCCATTGAGCCTGTTAAAAGGATGCCCCTCCTGGCAGGAAGGGGGAGGACAGTGAGAGAGAATGGGGAGTGAGAGCAGAGCAATGTCTATTGAGACCCATGGCCCTGCTTGCACCAGTAAGGGTTATTGACACAAATAAGGGTTGCAGGATCCGATTCACAAGAAATAAAATGAGAACCAGTCAGCTACAGAACAGCAGGCAGCCAGCTCCTTGCTGGGGCAGCCCCATTGTTGTATGCACCAGTGGGGGATCTGGCACAGTAGGTTCTGTGGTCACTGCAGTCTACAATGCAAGCTTTGTGCGCCTCTGTCCAAGTGACTACTACAAGTTACCTTTAAAATGCATATCTCATTCATGTTCCTCTCAGGTGGGTCACCAGGGCTGGTGGCAAAACATTTCCATGTCAGGATCTCAAAACACTATAGACCCTGTGGCTTGTACAAGCGCCTTCACCACATCCTCCATCTTGGTTTCCCTCCTCTTAACTTGTCTGCTTAGCCTGATCTCGGTGGGTCTGCTACAGGGTCTCATGGCAGCAAGGACATCCCACTCCTGGGTCCCGACACCCCGCTTAGGCCTACCTCAGGCAGTCTCAGTCCTGCACTATTTGCCCTTGGCAGGATTCCAGCTCCATGCTCTCAAACACAAAGGTTTTGGACCAATGCCCCAGGGTCAGTCTGGGCTGTGAAAACAGTCCTTTCCAGCTCTCCAGCTAGGCTCTCAGGCTGCCAGTCGAAGGAGGGCCTAATGACCCGGGTCTGGGGCACCTCACCTTCCGCCACTTAGCTATCTCTGGCAGTGCTGTGTTGCTTTATTTGGTTTGGTTTGGTTTGCTCTCCTTTCCTCTTCATTCTCTGTCACTGTCCTCCCCCTTTAACAGGCTCAATGGCAGCCCCAGGTGAGATCAGCTGGCTCTGCTTAATTTGCAGCAGCCAGGGCTGGCCCAGAACATTTTGGCATCTGAGGCAGGGAGCAAAAATGATGGCCCCCATACCCCCTTTTCTCCTGCCTGCCTGTTATGTCTCTTGTGCCCTCCTTCCTCCAGCACAGCACTCCACCATCTCTGTGCATCTAGAGCAGAGAGAATACATATGCACCAGCAGCAGACACAATTTTCTACACTCTGGGTCCTAGTGGCGCCTCCTCCCCACTGTCCGGCACCTGAGGCGGCCGCCTTAGTTTGCCTCATTGTAAGGCCAGCCCTGGCAGCGGCCCGATCTCCTTTGCCTCTAACTGATCAGGGCTGTTACTGCCTTTCTCTCTATCTGCTGTAATCCTCCAGCCTGACTGTCACAATATATACAGGCCAAAACTTCTAACCTAAAATTAGGCTCTTAAACCCATATTTAGTCACACACGTGAGGGATTTTTTGAAAATCACTGTGCCTTTTAACTGTGAGCCCTGATAGCTTGATGAAAGCATTTTAACTTTTGTGGCATGTGAAATTTCAGTTTTTCAGGTACTGTTGGTTGCACAGGTAGCATAGATGACTTGGTTCTCAATTTTGCATTTGAATTTTCAGTCTCACTGATAATGAGGCCAGAAACTTCTTTTTCAGAATGGATGAACATTTTAAAGACATTATTTTTCCTAAATATTTATAACATCTGAAAATCTACCAATAAAGAAATTAATTTAAGAAACATTTGGAAAATATCTGTTTCAGCAATTTAAGGCTGAGAAACTGATGTCAGTGGAGGAGGGGCTCCTTCCGTCTACTTCTGGGGAGTTTGGTTGTCAGATCCAGACCTAAAGGAAAGCTCCCTTAGACTGCTCCAAAGCACACTTCCTAACTAAACTTTTTATAAATGTTCTCCAGAGAAAACACACAACTCATAATAGCCCCTAATAGATAAATAGTTTTCCTAGCAACAACCAACAACAATTAATTAATTCTCCTTATGAGAAAAGCACTTCTGGTAGTAACAACAATGAAATGTGTATGTCAGAGGCATCTAAACCTGAGGTTGGCTACCTAAACATTTTTTCTGTCTTCATGGAAACTTAACTCCACATCCCAACCTCCCATTCTGATCAGCAGAGCTGCAGACATGCAGCTTGCATGGCTTACCTTTCAGGGCCTAATGTTATCTCAAGCTATGTGATGTTTGGTGGTCAGCTGGGAGTGGCTGCATACACAAGAAGACTGACTGACTGTGGTACTGTAAAATTTTGAGGTACATGCAGAAATGTCAAATTTGAGGGGTACAGTAATTCCTCATTTAACACTATAGATATGTTTCAGAAATGATCATGTTAAGTGAAAACGTGTTATGCGGGGTCAATTTTCCCATTGAAAATAATGAAAAAGGTGGGGGTTGCATTTCAAGCAGTGGTGTCTGTTGGGACCGGGACATAAGGTTGGGGGAGAAAGGGGACTGGGTTACAGCAGAGAGGGGAGGTGTTTGGCTCTGGAGAAGGGAAGGGGAGGAGAGGGAAGAGGGATTGGGATGGGAGTATGCCCCTGTGATGGGTCTGCTGGGACCCGCACTGAGTCTGGGGAGAGGGGAGGGGTCGCTGGGGAATGGCATGGCAAGCGGTAAACCCTCCGCCCTTTGCAGGGAGGTGGGGAAGCCCCGTGCAGCCGCCAGCGATGGGCCGGCTGGGGAAACCCAGCCGCCGGCCTGCAAGTGGGGGTGGAGGAGAGGGTGCAAGGCGTCTGGCGAGGGGGAGTCAGTGGGGAATGGCGCGGCGAGTGGCGAACCCTCCGCCGCTTTGCAGGGAGGCGGGGAAAGCCCTGCTCAGCCGCCGGCAATGGGCTGGCTGGGGAAATCATGTTATTCCAGGGACGGTTGTGTAATTCAAAAAACATTCCCTAAAAAAAAAAATTGTGCTATTGCTAAAACGTGTTAAGTGGCCACGTGTTAAATGAGGAATTACTGTACAGATCAGCCCAGCCTGGGCATGAGCAATCACACTACAAAGTCGGAACCAAGTTACTGCCTCCTTACAGGTGTAGCACTGGTCCTTGTGAATCATTAGAACTTCTGTGGGCATATTCCATAGTTCCATGTGCTGCAGTAACCTGAGCCACTGTGATTCTTTTCCAGTGAATTGTAGGAGAACTTGTCTATCCTTCTTGGCATGTTGGGAAGGAACTGGAGGACTGTCATCACTCAAGTAGGGCCCGTATCCTCAATGCAAAGTGGGCAGGTTATCAGCCTGACATATAGTGGCTCTTGGGCTGTAACGCGTTTCCTCTGTAGTCTAGTTAGCCTGGGAAGAAAGCACCACTAATCATGAGCAAGAGAGTTTTGTGGGTAGTTGGGAGGTCAGGGGAGAGTCAAGGGCAACACCAAGATAAGAGTCTGGGGTAACTCTACAATGGAAGAAATTGTTTCCTGCTAGCTATCATTTTATGCTCTAGAGCAATGGTTCTCAACCAGGGGTACACATCTCTGGGGGTATACAAATGTTTCCTGGGGGTACATCAACTCATCTAGATATTTGCCTAGTGTTACAAGTGGTTTCATAAAAAGTACTAGCAAAGTACGTACAAACTAAAATTTTTCACAATGACTTCATACTGCTACATGTTCTATATACTGAAATGTAAGTAAAATACTTATGTTCTGATCAGTGTTCCCTCTAAGCTGTGGGGCAGCACAGGATAGAGCCCTGAGCCTCTGACTGGGTGGGGCTGATTAATCACCTGTGAAGCTGTGCTGCCCCAGCTTAGAGGGAACGCTGGTTCCAATTGATTTGTATTATATTTGTATGGTAAAAATGAGAAAGTAAGCAATTTTTCAGTAATACAGGGATTCTCTTGCATTTGTCTGATTTTTGTAAGCAAGTAGCCTTTAAGTGAGGTGACACTTGAGAGATGCAAGACAAATCACACTCTTGAGAGGGTAGAGCCAAGCTTGAGAAACAACCAACCTAGAGACAGGGCTGGAATAAGGCAAACTGGGACTTTGGACTTTAAACGCATCCAGATTCCAAGAAAACTGGAGTTACTTTTTATTTCAGTTGTGAAATCTCATTCAGTATCTGCTTACCCAAATACATGAAGTTCTATAATTAAAATTATGGTAATGGTTTTCCAGAGCACATTTCTTCTCACTTGGAAAAAATACAATCTGTAAGTTATGAGTAATTATTTAAAATAATAAATTTTCTTTCATTTATTCCAAAACACTTCTGAAAGGGTTTAAAGGTTAGAATAATTCCAGTTAATTTTCATGAACTGAAGTAATTAACTGTCCATCAGTTATTTAATTTTAGCAATTTATTCCCCTATTCCTCAGTTCTCCCTTTCTCATTCCTGTTCATGACCCCATGCCTTAGTGCTCTGTGAAGAGAGAATAGTTCCTTCCTAACTGTGAACCAAAAGAGCTTCTTTTTTCATCAAGATGTTTCAAAATTTCACTACTTTCTTGTAGCTTTCCACTGCTGCAGAGAAGGAGGAAAGCTTGGTACAAAATGTATCTTGAATCTGTAGGGTTGCCAGGTGTCCGGTTTTAAACCGGACGGTCCAGTATTTGAGCTTTCTGTTCGGGGAAACAAATTGATAAAATATAAATGTCCGGTATTTTCTAAATAAGGTATAACGTAGATTGTGATGTAATGTCAAGTATTTTTGTTGAAACCATCTGGCAACCCTATGAATCTTCCATCCTCCTATCACAGAAATAAGCTATTTGATTTCTTAGACTTCTTGCAAAAGATTTTTTTCCTTTTTGTTTCTTCTTCCTAGTGGGTTTTGTCATTTCTTATTGGTCATAGTAAATTGGTGCCCTGGCCTACCTCTCTTAGTCCTCTGAGTCAATAGGACCTTAGAAACTAACAAAAAATGTAGATGGTATCATGAGCTTTCATGGGCACACCCCACTTCTTCAGATGTGTGGGTTGTGCCCATGAAAGCTCATGATACCATCTACATTTTTTCGTTAGTCTCTAAGGTGCTGCAGGACTATTCCTTGTTTAAGTTTTTTCTATTACAGACTAACAGGGGCTACCCCTCTGAAACTTCTGAGTCAGTAGGAGACTCCCTTATCACTATGTCTGAAGGATTAAGTTACAAGACTCTAAAGCTCCTTAGAGCTGGGATTTGGTTATCTGTCATGCGTCATGCACATCTATCTTCCTGTATAAATAACAAGTGAGCCTGTGCCATTAGGTTCTACTTGTGGAATGAACGTCCCCAAAATTCAAGTTGTGGTAGGTTTTGTCCGTTTAAAAATAAAACACATATCTTTTCTTTAAAAGTTCCTCAATATTAGTACTTGCACTATTCTTTTTTGTGACGCTTTAAAATACATTTTCTTGAAAACAATGAACACTTACTTGGCTCATCTTTAATAGTTTACATTTATATGCAGGCTTTGACTTTGATCTTTCAAGCAAGTTAAGTGTAAAGAATACTGATAAAACATAATTAACTGGCACTTCTCTGTAAGTTAATAGTTTTTAGGCTTTATAGCTGCTGAACGCTGAAACTTGGAAAATTGAAAAGTGATAGGGTCTTATTCATTTTGTGTTATTTGTTCCTAATGCATTTGCTGAATGCACTGGACTTCACACTACAAAATTGACTATTGGCACCAAGGAGTTTAAATAACTGACCTTCAGGAAATCCAAGCATTATATATGAGTTTCTCTGAGACTGTAGTTCTAGTTGTTTAACAGCAGTTTGTATCATGATACAGTATGACAACATGCAATATGCTAACTCTCTTTTTAAGTTACAAAAATTAAAAACTTAGTGGAACTAGATCAGATACCCATACTTATTGTATGAATCAGGGCCAGGATTGTTAATTAAAACAAAAATTGTACAGTATTTAATACCACAGGATCCTGACATTTGTCCTTGTGTGTCTACCAAATATAAATGGTTCTGAATGAATTTGTAAGCCTCTTGTATCACTATATTTATGAAACAGTGCTTGAGTAGAATTTCTTTAGCAAAAATATTATGGGGTAGTAAAAAATTCCATCTCTAAGACCATGGTACATGCAGTGTCCCTCTTGCAAAACTTATTACAACTCAGCATGATTTTGCCCTCTGCTGCAGGAGCTTGCATAGAAATATAATAACCTTTTGATTTCATGCAGTTTTGGAGGGGGAGAGGGAAAGAGTAGACCAAACAGCCATGTGTAATGTGCTGAATCTTTGAGGAATATGCACTGAGCTGCCAGTTAGGAGACCACAAGTTTTAGTCCCGGGACTTCCACTGAATACTGTTAATATATCTATCTTAGAATCCTTAGTATTAACCAGTGCCACATATTATTGCCTTTAGGGCGGTAACTACCATTCACTTTTAGCCAGGATAATTGAGAGCTTGCATGAAGTCACTTCAGGCAGAGGTAGGAATAGAACTCAGCTTTCCAATATAACAGATTATTCCTAACTACTTTATTTTAGTGTAACCACCACCAGGCGGATTTGAACCTGGAACTTCTGAAGTAGAGTATAGGAGCCTCTACCCTCTGAGCTAAAATCCAGTTGCCTCCCAGTCCATGGTGTAAGAGGTCTCTTGGTCTTAACTGTTGCTGTGGTCTAGGTACCACTTGCATTGCTCAGTAACCACACTAGGTATGTGGGTTACATAAGTACCTGAGAGGGAACACTCCAAACTCTGTATGTAACCTATGCTAACACATCTTGTTTCTGTCCCCATCTAATCCAATGGCTAGATCTTATGTAAAGGGTTGATTCTTCTAACAGACATGATTTCTTTAATTCCGTGATAGAGACATGGTTTTACATTCTAGCTTCATTCCCCGCAGATGACTTTAAAACAGGGTTGTGTTTCCTGCATGACTGCGTAGTCTGTTACCATGAGACCACACACTCTACTCCAAGAACCAAGAAACACATTCATGAATTCTCATGCCCAAGTTTCCAGTGCTGTTCCAAGTTCCACTGTCTCACAAATAATTGCATAAGATACTGACAAAGTGTATTTGGTGCTTCTAAGGGTTAATTCCTGTTGGAGTTGCTATTGTAACTGCATTGCAAGTGGTCTGACCTATGGCTCTGAAGGTTTGTGGGTTCAAACCTTGATGAGGACCCAACTGGAGGTGGAAAAAAATAGTACAAAAGCTAATGTAAGGACTCTGGAGTAGTTGTTGAAATTGCTTTTACATTCTATTTAGAAGTGTTTGAATGTTGTGTTGATCCATTTTTAGTATTGGCTTATTGGTTTGTGGGATTTGTTCCTTTTAGATCAGGCTTTACTACTGAATATGTTTTTGAGGTTGAGAGCAGTGCATAGTGCTTTAAGTACAGAGGGGAAGATCCAGCTAGTGTAAGCATAGAAAGTCAGAACTTGATGTGATATACTTATTTTACCAGAGAGAGAGCTCCATTCTCAAAATCGTAACCATAACACTTACTGGGGATTACATACCTCAGGGCATAGCTAATGAGCTGCAGAGCCTTTTATTTAATAGGCAATACATTTGTGAGAGTTGGTACCACTGTAATTGTTACTACTAACAGCTGCCCCTGTTAACAATTGCAGTAGGTCAGCAGGTATGTTGTACTGAAGCTAATGAAGGGGGAATTACCTTGTAATTCTGTTTCTTGGAAGGTCTCTCTTTACAGAACTCTAGGTCACCCATGTGACTCACCTCAGTCTAGAGATTTTGTTTTTGGGTTGGTGTATTTTCAGCCTACGTAGCTGAGAATTTTGTCCTTTCCCTCAAAAAAAGCAGTCAGTTGAATGCACTAGACAAGTGGCTCTTCTGACCTCTTTGTCCTCATTGATTTGTACTCAGAGGAGTTGAAAAAGTATAGTTAGGGGTATTATTTAAAGACAACTGGGACCAAAGGGAGAAGCATTTAGTCTCTTGTTTCAGTGCTTTATTCCCCCCCCCCCCCATAGGTTGGCAGTTCATGTAACACATGCTACAGCCTCTGCATTGGTTTCTGCTCTGCTGTTTCTGTAGTAATCAAGGACGAGCAATGTTGCTGCTGGAGCAGGTCTCCCATAGGGTGAGACTAATGGAAATCATCCCAATAGTATTTTTTCACAAAGGTACCCAGCTGCTGTTCTTTCCTGTAACACTGTGCACACATCTCAGGTCCATAGTGCTTATGGTACACAATCATGATAGATGTAGACTCCATTAACATTACATTTAACGCTTGAGCTGACTATCAAGTATATTAAACTTTCTCACCCCTAAAAATAACCATGTAAGTGCACTCTCTGAGACTCTTGGCTACTGCAAATTACATAAATAGACATACATTTCAGCAGTGAGGTAGGAGGGGAGGAAAATTAGTATGTGAAGTTCCACAGACATTTCCCCTCCAGGAAGAAAACAAAAGTTGAAGTTTCCCAAATACATCTGATGGGTTCAATTATCAATATGTAGTTTTACTTCAGGGGTTATTCTTTCAATAAGCAAATGGAGTTGCACATATTTATTGATGGTAAAGCAGAACTGTAATGGTAAATAATGTGACTGGTAGCATATACAGTGTGTAAGGATAGTAACTATAGGCAATCACTCCGGAGAATAGGTGAGAGAAGAGAGGTGCTAGCAGCCAAATCTACTCTGAGGATCAAGAGGGCAGGAAATAGAAATGTCAGTTTATGACAAGAACCACGAATGTTGTGCTAGAAACAGATCAATTGTAGGTTGATGAGAAAGGAACAGTAGTAAGCGGAGGAGAAAAACAACAAGAAAAACAGATTTTAGAAATGATTTAATGAATAATTCTCCAAGTCATTTGGTGAATTATCTCCCTGTTGGCTGTGCCTGGTAGTATAGTGTAATAAAATCAAGAACATGCAGCAGTTCCTGTGTCCAACTATAATATTTCTCCTACAAAGTAAACTAATAAGGAACAGCACTGAAGGCCGATCTGTTAACGTCTTGCTAAGAGAGACATCATATTACAAATGGGCACACTAGCATTTAGCTAGTACAAAAACTAATACAAATCCATATTGAAAAATGAAAAGAAAAAATGCTTATCAACCACATTTTATTAGCCTTTTACATAAGTTTGTTCTAATATATTTCATTTCCCGCTTCCCATCAATGTGCTTGCAAGCAAGTCCTTTGAGTGGATTATTTTTAAAGAGTATTAATATTGCCTGTGCTTAACTTAAGACTTTTGTTTCTCTGGAAGCATCATACTCATTAGCACAAACAATTCTGCAAAAGATACAGCAGTGGCCATAGCTGTTAATCTTCATTGTGGTGATCAACTTGAATAAATTCATGTTGGCAATTAAAAATATTAATTCTTTGAGCATTGATTCTGTATGTTCCCACTTCTGGAATAGGCATCTCTAGTCAAAAAGCATTGGGAGAATTTAGAAAACTGCACTTGTAAGAATACTGCAAAGACCTAGTCAGATCTGAACCTATAAAAATCATGAGATGCCCCATTTCTGTCCCTGGCTGTCTGCACTTACCTGCAGGTATAGGATCATTGCTCAGGCTTGGTCTGCACTTGGAACTTATGTCAATATAACTAAATCGGTCAGGGGGGTTGAAAATCAAGATCTCTCAGTGACGTAGTGCTGTTGGATTAGATCAGTAATACTACGTCCATGGGAGGGGTAACACCCCTTGGGGAGGTGGAGTACTTATGCTGGCAGAAGCAGCTCTCCTGTAGGTTTTAGTACAGAAGTTCTCAAAGTGCAGTCTGTGGTCTGTGACTGCCTCCTAGGTCGTCAGCGGCTCAAGCTCAGACCTCCCTCCTCCCCCACGAGGCAGGGAGCCTGTGCTGCCACCCCACTGTGTGGGTGAAGAGGGGCGAGCTTCCCCAACCCCACTGAGGAACGGCAGTGAAGCTTTCCCTGCTGCTCCCATTGGCTGGTGCCACTTGGGCAGAGGTCTTGGTGGTACCCAGTAGGGAAGGTGGTACCTGTGGGCCGCACCGCTGTCAAGAGCCCTCCAGTACCACCGCAGCCCGGAATCCAGCTCCGCCCGCAGGGAGCTGGCCCTGTTAGAAAGGCTGTGCCAGGGCATCTGCCTGCTGGCTCCGCAGCCTTCAGATATGCCCAGGGGAGGCACCGTGCCAGCTGCTAGAGAAGCCCTGGAAGAGACCTGCCTATCCTGCCTTCTGCTCACTGGTGAAGGCAGCTGCATTTCCAGGGTGGGGAGGGCTGCTCTATGGAGCTCTTCCAGAAGTCAGGGGAGATGGGTGCCTGTCTCCCCATGAGGTTGGGGGGGGGTGCAGCCAGAAGGAGCGGGGTCACTAGGGGATGTTTCCCCCCACCTCGCCCTTCACCGAAGAGCTGGGGTAAACCAAGAAATGCTTCTGTATTGCATTGTGCCCAGTGCACCCCACCCCCGGCTTGCTCTGTACCATGGTGAAGAACTATCTGGAATCTCAGGATTTCCTGTGCTGACAAGGTTCCATTTGGGTTGCCACAAACACAAAGCCAGTGCAAAGGAGCCCCCCTGCGCTGACACTGGTAGCAATTCTAAACATTTGGTTTTCTGTGTTAAAAAAAATTAGCCTGTAGGATTGTGATACTTCTGGTAGCAATATATTATAAAAGCAGTTCCTGCTACCAGTAACAGTCTTACAAGGGAACAGATCTCTACAAACCACCTGCCAATGGGAGCAATGGTGACATGAAGCCAGATAAGCACCCCCCTTCATGCCTTGACCCCCACACCACAACCCTCTCACTCACCCCCCCCCCCCCTTCCCCTGCCAAGACCCTGCACCCTCAGCTTGCTGCTGCACCCTTCCTCCTGGCCACACACTGTACCCTCCCTTGCTCCTGCTCCCTCCCCTCTGGCCAGACACCTTATTCCCTGCCTTCTTCTGCCCTTAACCTCCCACCCAAATCTTACACTCCCATCACTATTCCGCTCTCTGGCAGCCCTGTCCCACACACTGAACCCCTCATTTCTGTCCCCACCCCCAGAGCCTAAGGGGTCCACAAAATCTACTAACTCTGGAACCCCAAAAAAGTAAATCTGGCCTATGGGAGCCCTGAACCTCAGTCTTCACTGTCCCTTCTCCTCCTCTTATAGGGCTGGAGCACCAGACAAGTGTGGTGTTTCAGTTGGGGGCCACATCGGTGGGGGTTGGGAGGCATTGGAGGAGTCTTTTTGCTTCTCACTTGTGTGGTCCCCAACTGATTTTTTTTTTCTGTGGGTCAGTGGCCCCTGACCCAAGAAAGGTTCCCCAATCTCTGCCATAAATAAAGAAAACATGGGAACCATTTTTGTGAGAGATAAATTAACATTTTACTTTTATTTAAAATGAAGTTTTGATAAACTAACATGAGAGTTAAAATGCTTAATCTGTTTAATAATTTAAATTAAACCATTCTTCCTAGCTGCAGCACTAGCAAAATGTCTCAGGTGTAATTTATGTAACTAACGGTGAGTTTCCATTAGCAACTGGTGGTCTGCGGAAAGGTTTGCATTGAGCCTGGTCAGGTGGTCCACAGGCCAAAAAGTTTGAGAACCATTGTCCTAGGTTAACCTTGTCCCTGCACTGCCAGACTGAGAATACATTGACTAATAATTGTACCTTTTTTACAATTAGCTTAAATGCTTTTAAGTAGTCTTTTCAAACAAACTCATTGATCACTCTTTTCCTTCTGTTAATGAGAGTCCTAATGACTTCATTTTTTCCTCCAATTTCCTGTAAAGAGATTTGTGAAGTGTTCTTGCCATAATAACCTTAATAGAAGTGTTTGGGTTAATAACCTAGAACTACTGTGCTTAGGTTAGCAGTCAGATCTCTTTAAAGACTGGCTTTTTGTTTGTTTAACCTTTCTCTTGAGACTGAACTTCATTTTGGAAATGTGTAAACAGGGTCATCTCATTATAGAAAGGAGTAGAACAAATTAGATCAGATTTCTTGCAGTTCTTTTAAATGTTTTCTAAATCACCAGAAGAAAAAAGTACACTCCTGAGCAATTAAACTTCATGGGGTGTGTGTATCACTAACATAATCAGGTTTTAGAATTCAACAGCCCACCACTCCACTTCATAAATATTATTGCTATATTTATGGCATTAGGTATCACCTAATATTACACTGGTGACATTCAGGATCTGGTGGTGATGGGTAGATAGAGACTGGACAGTCTCTTCTCTCCCAACTCCCATTGTGTTCCTAGTTCTGTGTGTGTTAACTGCAGCTGCTTTGGCTGTAATTGGACCTGGTTATTTAAAGAATCCTAGTTCATATAATTATTTTTAGATGATGCCAGAATTTTTCTGAGCTTTGCATGCGAGGGCAGATAAATGACAATTTTTTCATATGCTTATAATTCTGTGAAACCTGAATGAAATTAGGTCAAGCAAAAATCATGTCTCCAAACCCAGGGTTGTGTACTTGATGATTTTTGAAGCCCAGTTGCAAACAGTGGAGGAGTCCAGAGTTTCTCCGGGGGGGGGGAAGGTGGGAAGCAGGAGCGGAGAAAGAGAACAAAGATTGTGAGAATCTTTTGTAATGGAAATATTAGACAGCCTAAATACAGGGATCTCTGCCAGGTTCATCTGTACGGATATTGTTGAAAAAGTTTTAAAATGTTAAAATAATACTGAAGTTGTTTTTTTAACTACGTTTACATAGGATTTAAAAACCAGTGCATTCCTGCTAGTGCACTAGTAAGTTGAAGTAATAGTCAGGTGTGGAATAGGTACTCCATCTCCTTATCTGCAAGGGATCTTGCAGCACCCAGGAACAGATTCTGATATCAACTACATTTGGAGCACTTGTCTTGACAGTGAGAGAGCCAGATTTATATCCCCTCTACTTCATTTGGAACAGGGATTTGAACTTTGGGCGCTTCATCCATGGTGAACTCCCTAATCACTGGGCTAAAAGTGATAAAGTGGACACTTCACCTCTTCCGGCTATTTTGTGAACTAACCTCCCATTTTCCCTCTCTTTGACCAAAATTATTGTATGAATTTATGCCAAATTTATATTTTGTTCCACCTGAACTATATGAATTATTTTGGCAAATCTATTTGTCTGAAATTTTTGTCCGGCTCTATTCAGAAATTGTGTCCAGACTTGCACGCAACAAGTAACACCCTGGAATGACTCTTCAGTCCAGATGTAGATATATGCACATGCAAACTTCCTCCTTGTTCTGGTCAGAGCTCCTCTTCTTTTGTGGGGAAATTTAAATTCTCCCTGTCACAAGACAAGCAGCAGCTCTCAATCCTCATCTAAAAACTATTATTTAGACACTGCCAAATTCCAGCCTTACTGCTGGAGTCTATTTTGTTGAAATGATAGGCCATGGGGAAAATGGGCAGAAGATTGAGAGAAGTAGATAGAATATATGGAATATAGGGGGCAGGAGGAAAGGAGTTATGAAAGGTAACACACAAGGCCTGAAGCTTGGAATGGAAGGGAATAGGGAAATGGGTCATTCTATCCATCATGGGCCTCATTTAATGTCTAGAATGAACACTGAACAGCAGTATTTACCTTCCTACCTACTGCCTTTTTACTGATCTCTAAACCTAATTATAGGTCCAGCTGTTTCTTAAGGTCAAGTCCTGCTGCTTTCCTGTTGTGTTCAACCTTTTAATTAAAGCTTCTTTGGATGCTGTGCCACTGCAATTGGGAAGTTGCTACTCTCTTTCCTACTCCTCCCTCCCACACTGTGTTTGCCACCAAAATACAGCAAAAGTAGTAATGCAGTCAGTGTAAGTTGTTGAATTAACATGAAAACTAGCTGGTTCCCTTCGTCATATCCAACCTGAGCTAGTTTCTGTAGCTATGCTAAGGCCTTTTGTGGGTGTGAACACTTACTAATTGAATTCATACTTGAAGTGCAAAACTAAACTCAGCCTTTATTAAGGAGTCCCCACCAAAATAATCACCAGAAGACTTAAAAAAATATGTATCTAATAGTTTAATATTTTGGAGCGACTTAAAATATGTCTACAGAGACCTATTCGTAACATTCAAAATAATTCATATAGTTAAAGTGGAAAAAATATAAAGTTGGCATAAATTCAGACAATAATTTTGATCAAAAGGGGAGAGAATGGGGGATTAGTTCACAAAATGGCCAGAGGAGGTGGAAGTGTCCGCTTCATAACTTTTAGACCTGTGGCATGACAGTGGCAGGCTTGGGCTCAGGCTGCAGGGCTGAAAATTGCTTGTGTAGATATTTGGGCTTGGGCTGGAGCCCGAGTTCTGGGATCCTCCTCTACTTTAGCCTGTGTCTTAATATCTAAACAGCAATTTTTCAGCCTTGTGAACTGGTGAGTCAGCTGATCCAGGCCAATCGTGGGTTTCTTATCCGTGTATACGTACCCTGATTGTTCCACTGCTTAGCTTGACCAACAGGTGGCAGCAATCAGTCTATATAATTTTGATCCATGCCCATGATATTGTCCCATCTCTTTCTGCGTTAGAACCAATCATGATGTTCACCTATGGTCGAAAGTCTCAGAGGGGTAGCCGTGTTAGTCTGTAACTTTAGAAACAGCAAGCAGTGCTATGGCACCTTTGAGACTAATACATTAATATATTCATGGGTAAAAAATTCACTTAATCAGATGAGTTGGAGTGGAAATTACTGTGGAAATTACAGAATACAGAGTATATGTAACAGCAGAAGCAGTTACTTATTAATTGTAGGACCAGTGTTAATGAGGCTAATTGAGTCACATTGGATGTGTCCCATAACACATCAAAAGCCAATGCAAATATCAAAAGTGGGAAAATTGCCTTTTTAATGCATTAACCAGTTAATATCTTTATTGAAGCCCAAGTTGATAGTCGAACTTGTAAACTAATTCCAGTTCAGCAGTCTCCCTTTGTAATTAAGTGATAAAATTCCTTTGTAGAAGAATGGCTATTTTTAAACCCATTATTGAATGTTCTTGGAGATTGTTAGTATGGGAAAACTTTACCTCATGTCATTCTACTTCTGTTTCTTGTTGCCAAGAAGCAAAGACAGTGTGGTGAATATGTAGCCCCATTTTTGATTCATTATACTAGGGTCTGTTTACATACATTGCTTGGATTATATTGGATGTTTGATGAGAATTGTGGAGAAGGAAACAGGTCAGCTTGTCATCTTTGATGTCTCCTTGAAAAGCTAAAATTAATCAGAAAATTCTTTTTGTTTTGGCTTTCAAAAACCTGAAAAAGTTCTGCTGACAACATTATTCTTTTTTTCTTCCTCAGATCCTCACTCATACTTGCTGCTGGGCCATCATTATGTATTAGTGAAATCCTGATTAGCCACAGCAGTTATGAAAGCATCATTTTAAGTGAAAAGGGCTCTCACCTCAAACAATAATCTTTGGTGTGGGCCTTTACCAAAGACCTAAAGAGAATATAGTAAATGGAGAAGAGTTTGCTAATAGCTTTTCTATGTTTCTAGATTTCGGCATGCATTTCAACATAAATAAATAAGAGTTCTGAAGGGGGCTTTATTGAGTGTTCAGGGAGAGGAATTGAGTAGCCTACCTACGCAGGATATGTCCACTTCCAACCCTGGGCTGTAACTGGGTCTTGCCATCTGTGTGTACTTCCTGCAATCTTTGTGCCACACTTACCATCCATTTCTCTCTTCTTGGGTAACAATCTGGTGTAGAGTCTAGCTCTTCTTTGTCTGCCAGATGCAGGGAAGTGTCACATGCGTGTTTTACAGCTGCCCATTTCCCATGCAGTGAAACAGGTTGTTCTGGTGCTTTGGGACATTCTGCTGACTCTGTGCAGCTGAGTGTAATTCAACTATATGTAATTTTTCCCATGTTCAAAGGCTGAGGCAAAACTGATACCTTATCCAAGCAGAAACTGAATAATATGTTGTATAGAGTGGCTTGCCAGTTTTAGATGTCAGTAGAATCTGTTTAGTTTGATCAATGGTATTAATGTTTTCCATGATTCCACTCCCCATAAAAAGTTTCTGCAAGGATGCATCAGAAGGAAAACCTAGGGAGAAAAAAAATCTGTGTTCTTGAACACTTCTTCCCATGTCAATCTTCCTTTTTTCACCGTGAAAGCAGAGAGACATGGCCAGATGATGACTTGTATAAATGTTAGTATATACAACACTTGTGCATGCAGGCACACTTATGTAATGGAAGGTTCCTTTAAAACAGGGGTGGGGAACCTTTTTTGGATCGAGGGCCGCTGACCCCACAGGGTGGCCCCCAACTGAGAAGGAGAAAGGCACTCCACACGTTCTTCTCACACAAGAGCCTAGTAGATTTGGTGTCCTCCAGCCCCACGATGGGATAGTGGGAGGGGGGCTGAAGTGCCAGTGCGGGCTCCCCAATGCTGGAGGGAAAGGACCCCTGAGATTCGGGGGCTGGATCCAGGCAATCCAGGGCTGCATCTGGCCTGAGGTTCCCCACCCCTGCTTTAGCTTTCCTAGTGACTTCTTTTTAAAAGGCTAATTTAAAAATGAAAAAGGAATTTAAGTGTATAATATCTTGTAGCATTCTGCAGGAGAAAAGTATGAGAGAAAAACAATTCAGAGCACAGCTGGGGAAAAGTCGTTTTTAATTGGGTCTTTTTTGTTTTTGTTTTTTTTGAGCTAGAATAAGCTTATTGAAATATGGCTGTCTGGTGCTCTCACAGACCTAATGTAACTAAATTAATACCCAATTAGTATCAGAATTGCTGCTTGTATCTACAGGAACACACCTTTGAATAAATATTTAATTGTTCATAGGTATTCTCTTTATATATAGATTTTATGCTCCTTCACTCTGTGTTCTATGTTGACTCTAGATTTCCTGCATTATATGATACTATTTGCTGATGGTTTCCTGATATCTACATGTTTTAAATTTGAAAATAAGATTTCTGTAGTATTCATTTGAATCTTGATTTCATTCATGTCTTTTCCTGTGTAACATAGTTGACTAAATGAGTGTAACCTGGAGCACTGCAACCGCCCAGTACACTTTTCAAACTTTAATGTAGTCTCTGGCAAACTAATTAGGGACTAATTAGGCAAATTATTGATACCAGTACTAGATCTGATTCTTGGAAGTACATTAATGTGAAAGTTACTAAGTACTGTCCTGCCCTTTGAATAAAGTGTTAAGTATTTAATTTGTATTATAAAATTTGCTGGAACTTTATGCTCAAAGTCCTGCTTTCTCATACCTCCAGTACTGTGGTTCCTAACCTTTTTTTTTTTTTTTTTTTTTATGCTGTGGACTAGCAAACCCATTCACAAATGTTTGGCAGATAGATAGTAACATTGTATTTGCATATTTGTTATTTGCATAATGAATATACAAATATGCAAATGGTTCAGTCTACCTAGCCCCAACCCAGTCCCTTGTTCCCCAGTGCCTAACAGCCTTGGACCCCCACTTCTATGCCCCATGCTCTTTGACCCTTTAACCTCTGACCCCTACAAGCTCATGCCAACACCCTCTTGCCCTGTGACCCCACTGTGCCCTCAGTCAATACCCTTTGGCCCTCACCCCACCACACCCCTGCACTCCCCAGAGCGAGGCTGCCCTCTCTAGGGACCATGTCCATTACTGCTGTGTGGGCAGGTGAGTGGCCCTCTTCCTTCGCTCCCCCTCCCTCCCCAAGTGCATCTTGTGCCCCCATGGAGGGGGGAGCGCGAAGCCCCGGCCAGCTGCCATTATGGGGAGGGTGGCGTGAGGGAGGTGCCTCCTGCTCCATTTCTCTTGCTGCTGCATCAGCACCAATGCTGCTGCTGGGTAGCTGGCTGGGAGTAGCCCAGGTAAGGTCTCCCAGCCGAAACCTGCCTCTGGCACCCCAGTTCCTCTCCTTCCCCCAATCTGTCCCCCTTCCCCATGTACCCCAATCTCCTGTCCCAAAAGTGGCCACATGGGCCAGGGGGTAGCCCTGGGGAGGTGCCTCCTGCTCCGCCTTGGCCCCAGTGCTGCAAAAGCAGCTGAGCGGGCAGGTGAGGCGGAAGTGCGGAGCCCTGGGGAGGCGCTGCCTCCTTCTCCTGCCGCCATCGGCAAAAGTGGCCATGTGGTCAGAGGGAGCAGCCGTTGGCGGCATGTGCACCTCCCTCCCCAAGTGTGTTCTCCCCAAGTGCAGAGTGGGGAGGAAGGAGTGAGGCGCCTCCTGCCTGAGCCACCATGGCTGCTGGAGCTGAGCCACTGGGAACAGCCAGCTTGAGCTCCAACAGCCGCCGCAGCCCAGCAGTGGTCTGCGGACCAGTGGTTGGGAACCGCTGGGTTAGCATATTGGTCATTACCTCCTAGAAGAGGGGTGTGCAATCATTTTTGATGGGTGGCTACTCCAAGAATTTGGTAAGTGGTTGAGGGCCGCACTCTTCCATTATATTAATGGAAGAGGTGTGGGGGTCTGAGATGGAGGTTGGGTGCAGAAGGGAGCTTGGGGTACGGGGTTGGAGTTTGGGATCTGGGAAGGCATTTGTGTGAAGAAGATTGTGATCTGGGCAGGGGACTGGGGGGCAGGGTCTGGGTGGGGATTGTGACCTGGGGTAGGGGTACAGGTGTTTGTTGTGAGCTGGGACAGGAGATTGGGGTGCAAAGTCAGGGAAGGGGATTTGGGTACAGGAGAGGATTCTGGCCTGGAGGAGGGATGTGGGAAGGAGGAATGCAGAGTCTGGTAGGAAGTTGTGACTTGTGTTCCAAGTGCAGGAGAGGGTGCTGGGATTTGAGTTCTAACCAAGGATAGCGGATTGGGATGTAAGGTCTGGGAGAGGGTTGTGACCTCAGGAGGGCTGTAGGAGAGGGTGCAGTGTCTAGTAAGGTGTATGGGGGCTGGAGCAAGAGTGCAGAAGGTTTGGGGTATGTGGGGGAGGGGGACAGATTGGGGGGAAGAGAGGAACTGGGGTGCCAGAAGCAGGTTTTGGTTTTGGCTGGGAGACCTTACCTGGGCTACTCCCAGCCAGCTACCCAGCAGGTTCCTTAGCTAGAGTCCCTGCCTTCTACACCCCTGTATGCACTCAGAGCAATTGCAGGGGCCATGTTTGCTTTTCTGAACTGAACGCTGGGAGTCTGGGAGGTGAGGGGAAGGGGTATTTCACATGCTGCCTGTTCTGTAAACTAGGGATGTAGTAGTACAGTCAATTAACTGATAAGCAAAAGCTTTTTGGTTAATGCTATATAGACTACACACATCTTCCCCACCCCCCTGCTCTGCCAGTACATATTTTAGCAGGCTGGCCAGCAGCACGGCTCAGTGCTGGCTTGCGCTGGGTCCAGGATCTACCCCTGCTGTGGCTCTGCATTTAAAGTGTATTAGGAGCCATGTGGGCAGGCCATCTGGCTCATGCTGAGTCCAGGAGCTCAGCTCTGCCCTCCGTCCCCCTGGACAGGGACTGTTGCCTCTGTATCAGAGGCAGCAGTGTGGGGTTACAGACAGCTGGTCCATGAGGGAAGCTGTTTTTAAACTGGTGCCCCTCGTGGCCCAGGTCCTGCCTGGCACCCCATGCTGCTGCCTCTGATACAGAGGCAGCAGTGTGGAGTGGCAAGGGGCTCCTTGACCGTGGGGCTAGATAGCACTGGCTGCTGGTCCCACCCTCGGGGACTATAGAATAGTCAAGTAATCAATAAGAATTCATGAGTATGATCAACTATTCAATTAACCGGTATTTAACATCCCTGCTGCAAACAGGCAGCTGCTATTGGCTGGTAACCAGCCAATGGAATCTTGCTGGGGGTGGGGACAGCGTGAGAGGCCTCTCCGTCCTCCCTCTGGGCACTCATCATTCAGATGCACACACATAGCACTGCAGCCAGCTTTTCTGAGTGCCGAGTGGGAGCAAGAGCAGTGCAAGCAGGCAGCTGTCTGAGACTTCTGTGGATCAAATCCAGCAGTCTGGAGGGCTGGATTCAGCCCACAGACCATATTCTTTCCAGCCTGAAATACATTGTAAGTCTTAGAGCTTGAGATATAACAGTTGCAGGGGATAATAGGAAATGACTGTTACTACGAGTTGGATATTTCCTGGAAGGTATAATAGTTGGTTTGAGGAACTTTGTCCCTCCATGTTGAAGGAAGATTGTTACAGTGATACTGCTGTATCTAGTTCAAGGACCACTGTTCCCTTTATCCGTAATGGCTTGGCAGTTGACAAGCTTTGACTGTTGCTTACCGTACAAAACATGATAACTTCCTTCATATCATGCCCCTTTCGTCTCTTTCTGTCTTTTGACCATCTGTTGTATCTTCTCTGAAAGAAGATTGCACAAAGGATAGGGTGTGATCAAATTCACAGCCATGAAAAATGCATCATGGGGACTGTGAAGTCTGGTCTCCCATCATGAAATGTGGTCTCTTGTGTTCTTTTACTCTATACGCTTCATGGGGGAGACCAGCGATTCTCAAATTGGGGGTTCTTACCCAAAATTAAGCTGTGGAGGGGGGCACAAAGTTATTTTAGAGATGATGCCATATTGCCACCAATATTTCTTCACTGCCTTCAGAGCTGGGTGGTCAGAGAGGGGCAGTTGCTGACTGAGGACACAGCTCTGCAGGCAGCAGCACAGAAATAAGGATGACAACACCATACCATGCCGCCATTACTTCTGTACTGCTTCTGGCCATGACTCTGTCTTTGTAGCTGGGTTCCTGACCAGCAGCCACCACTCTTCAGCATGGTCTTCAGAGCTGGGCAGCTGATGTTAGCATTTGCACAGAGGTAAGGGTGGCAGTATCATTCCCTTCCCCTACAATAATCTTGTAACTGCCCCTCAACTCTTCTGGGTCAGGACCCCTACAGTTTCAATCCTGTAGAATTTCTGATTTAAGTAGCTGAAATAATGACACTTACGGTTTTTTAAATCTTGTGACTGTGACATTGACCAAAATGGAATTGGAATTTGGTAGGGCCATAGCAATGGGGCTTCATACTATTATGATACAACTATTTTTTTAAATTTACAATCATCCACTACTTTGCAAAGTTTCAGATTTGTTCACTGCTGTGTTTATTTTAATATACTGTGCAGTTGACATGACATAAAGCAGTGTGAAGAGAGATCCCACAAAAACAACAAGCTCAAAAAAATGTGCCTTGTGTGTGGAAAACACTATCTTTTGTTTAAGCATCTGAATAATGAATGAAATGCAGATTTTATACATTGTTTTTGTTTATGAAAATGTACTTGAATTCATGTGAATTAACTTAATCTCTATCAATATTTTTATATGCATATTTTATACCTATGAGAATACTTTTGATATTTTTCTTAAACTATGCAAATACTTGAAGTGAATAGGTTACTAAATAAAGGATAAAAAGCAAAGCATATGGAATCTAAGACAAACTATATCAGAGGAAATGAATTGTTTGTATATCTTCTATTAGCTATATTACAAAAGACAAGATTGTTTTTAGCGGCACTGTAGGTCTTCTAGTAATGTGCAGAACAGTTGGATGTACTTTTGACTGTATTCTCTTAATCCATAATACAAGGAAGACATAACCTTTTTATTGTCTGGGTTTGTTCATCTGGTTTGCTCATTGAAGAGTGTGAGTTAGCAATGTATCTTGTATTGTGCAATGTCATGTTTCAGTTGGCAGACATTTAGTCTGCCTTTGTTTTTCATGATTGTTCCTTTTTAGTATTCAGTGCATGGAAGAAAATGTGATATAAGGGAATTGGTCTGCTGTCTTACAGACGGATTCAGTCATTTAATTCTGTTTCTGTAAGATATGAAACACTGCAATAAAAGAATTTCCTATACCAAAAATGATTTTATATAGCAATGCTTATTAATCATAATTGTTGGGTGGTTTTGTTTTTTTAAAACCTGGCATGTGAAAAGTATATTAAAAGAAATAATATAAATATCTTTATTGAGCTTCTATTTTCTGATTTTAACTTATTCTTCAGAGTACATTTTACTAATATTTTAGGGCTTTAAAGTTTTATGCATTAGCATACTTGCAGAAATGCTAATATAAATTTATAAATAGCAAGGGGAGATTCTTAATGTTGTAAAGATCTCAATTAAAAATAGATGTATCGTGGAAAAAAGCTGATTTCCATTAATACTTGACACATTTAAAAATAATTAAGTAGACATTAAATCATGCTGCTGAGACAAGAATTTTTTGTGAAATTGGCATATTTTTTTACCAGTATGAAACATTGCTTTCTAGCTGGTCATCCTGCTCAGTTGCACAGGAGATCTATGTAGGAAGTGGGCTTCCAGAATGTAATTGCAAAATAGCTTTAGATTTATAAGTTAAGGAATATGCGTATAAGAGTATTAAGGGACCTAGGAAACAAATGTAAAACATGGTCATTTTTTTGAGTAATGGAAAATTGAGGAAGTACCTGAATTGGGTGCTTGAATGGGGGTGGGAGGGAAGAAGGTAGGGAGCCATGGACCCCCTGTTTTAGAAGTGGGAGGATTATGTTCTCCCATATTTTATTGGCTCTAAGGACTGTGTGGGGAGAGTAGCATGGGGCCTTTGAAGGAAGGGATGGTGAGGATGAGTGGGTGGGTGCGGCTATGGTTTAGGTGCTGGTGACCCCTCTACTGTTTGGAAGCTTCCACTACCCCGATCTGAATAAAGAAGAAAGGAAAATGTTGCACTCATTTTGTCCAGTTGTATCCCATAATTGTCTTTAAAATAATTCAGCAAATATTAATTGGGGGGAGTAGAGAAATAACACAACAGTTAGAAAACCATGGTCATTAAGCAACATGAAACAAATTCAGGACCAAAAATATAGTCTCTGTCTTAGAATTTTACAATCAAAGTGGAAGACAAGAAACAATGGGTGGGCACAACTGACTGGAGCACTTTGAAAAGCAATGTTCACAGCATACCAACTTCCTAATCCCTTTCTGGTATCTTTAAGCATTATGGCAGAGGAAAGTTTTAAGGAGGGACCTGAAAGAGAACAAGGAGACAGATTGTGTCTGTCTTTATGGAGAACGCCATGCATGATTGTGAATGTGTTTTGAAGGTGTTTTTGAAATTTTAACTAATGATGAAGCTTGGTGCCACTGGCAAAGTAGAAGCAGGGTTCAATTTCTCAATAATGGTGTAGGATGATAAATAGAGCAGGAACACGCTGTGAATATAAGTAGTTTGTGTTTTTAAAGTATGGAGCCAGGGGACCCAGTATAGAGTTGTAAAGAGAAAAATGAAATGCTTGAAGCAACAATTAGGAACATGATCTATACAGCAGTGTATTTAATAGATGGAGGTTACAGTAGTTAAAGTGAAATGAGAGCTAGGATGAGAGATTTAATTGTGCAGACTGAGGGAAGGCTAGATTGAAGAATTGTGCAGGAAGAAGTAGCAAGATTTAAGATCCTACTAGATATGAAGATCTTGAGAGAGGGTTGAGTTGAAGTTAAAGCCTAGATTAGGTCTGGGTGATGGATAGGGAAGGATGATTTCCATGGTAAAGGATGGAGGGAAGAGAAGAGTACTGTTTTGGCCATTTTGAGTTTAAATTGAAGGCTGGATATCTGGAAGGAGTTGCCAGTATAACAGGCTGAGATTTTAGCTTTTGGTGGTCTTATCCTGCCCTGGATGAAAGGTAAATCTGAAAGTAGTCTCCATAGAGATGCTAGCTAAAATAGTTTTTGTGAGGGAGATTTTTCTGTGTTTTTATCAATGGAGAAAGAGGAGAGGGGGCCAAGGATGGAGCCCAGTGGATCCCTCTGAATTGGAGGGAGGAATACTGATGGTGTGATTACAGGGGTAGGAGAAGAATCTGGAGAGGACTGAAACCTTGCAGTTGAAGGAACATGAGATTTCAGGAAAAATGTGTGAGAGACTGATTTTGAGCTTTGTGCTGAAGAAGTGATTAGAGATCTTAATGAGAGCTATTTAAATTGAGTGAAAGGGGTAGAAGGTGGATTGGAAGTGGAAGAGCAGGAGGAACTCTGGACAGAGGTGGTAGGTGGCATGGTCAGTGAGTTTAGGGAGAGTACATTAATAGTGGAGGAGAGTGATCTCAAGGATGGGATGTTTATGGTGGGAAAGAGGTATTCTTCTACTGTGAGAGGAAGGAGCCTGAGAGGGTTAAGGGAGGGAAGGAGAAAGTGGCATGGAGTCGCTGAGTCAGGGGAGGGAAGAAAGTTGGAGAGGAGAAGAAATACAAAGTTGTCATTCTTTCCTGGCAGTGTTGTAGAAGGGACTGGCAGTGGAATACACAGAGGGGTAAGCAGAGTCATGGGCCCTTGATAATTAGGATAGAACACAGAAGTGCTCTGGCCCCAAGGCCATGGTGGGAAGAGTGAGCTCTTCCGGCTCCTCCAAAAGCAGTGAAATGTAAATACTACCTTTTTCTTCTTCCTGACCTTTTGATACCCATTTGTGGTGGTCGTGTTCACAGCTCTTCTCAATTATCAACTGTGAATTTCATTATATATTGTTTGCTTTTTTTCTAGCTCATTATAGAATTAATCCAATAGAGATTTTTTCTGGATTCCTGCTAGACACGTAAATGCAATTTGATATTTAGCCATTAATTTCCCATAACCCTTTGGTTATGGATTTTCAATCTGCTTTTAGTGCACAAGTGTACATATGCCACCTGGTTGGAGTTCATTTAGAGTGTAAGATTTCATGACGCAATTAATGTCACCAAAATACAAATACTGAATCCACTGCCTTCTCTTTTTTGTAATTTTATTATAAAAAGGTTGACAAAAAAACTCGTGGGTATCCTTTCCCATTTTTTCTCCTCTGCATTGCTACATCAGACCCTAGGGTTGTGCACAGGAATTTGCCTGGGGTCCCAGCTGCCGGCCCCTGTGCTGCCATCTGGATTCCTGGTCCCAGCCTGGGGCTCTACACCGGCCCCTAGCTGTGGTCCCAGCCTGTGACAGTGATGGGTGCAAACAGAGGTGTGGGGGGGGGGAAGGGCTGCAGCTCAGCACCCCCACCTGAGGCACTAGAATGAAACTTGCCTCCATCCATGATAAGTTGACAACTGGTCTTGTAAAATTATGCTGGACCACAGATGTTGCCAGACCCAGAGAGATTCAATCTGTACTTAACATGGTAAAAGGAAACAAACTGAAGTAATAAAGTAAAACTGCGGTAAGAAAGAGATAAGTCGCATTGTCATGAAAATCTTAATGACAGTAAGATATGTTTGAAAATTAATCTAAACTTAGTGGTGATATAAATCCTATTGCCTGATGTATTTAAAATTGGTCTGCCCATGGATTTTATTGGACACATTTTCAGATTGTTTAATTTTTCTGGGATTTTTTTGGTAGTTATCCTCTTGGCTTTAAAAGTTATTTAAGACACTGGGAAAGAATAATTGGAGTAGAATTAACAAACCATTTCTTCAGGCATTTCTTAAAATCATTCAAGTTCTGAGGTTCAGAAATATATCTGGAAAGTGGAAAAAATTACATTTGAGTTATAAAGATACCATTTTTTTCCATGTTTATAATGTCTTGTCACCTACAGTTCTCTAGTGACAAATTCATTTTTCTGGAAAGATGGTCCAATTTGCAGTGGTTATAACATATACTTTATCTGTTACTATTCATAAGATCTTGTAGGAGATGTCAGCAAGAATTTTATGATGTCTGAAAAGTTTGCATTCTAAAATGGTACTTCTACAAAAGAGGAAACTGTAATCCTATAATTAATGTACTCTGAACGATTGCACACTAAATATTTGATTCTTTTCTCAGTTATATGGATGAGTGTGCTACATAGCTTGTAAAATTTTTCTATTGTCAGCTTTCAGTAGCCAGTTACAGTGGCATACATCATTGCATGTCTTTGAATCAGAGGATAGGATTGAGTCCTACAAGTTGTACGTCCAAAACCCAGCACTCTCTGTTCCAGCAACATCCCTTGTCTGGCAGGACCAGAGATGCTCCTGGACCAGAGAGCTTGGGAGCCTAAGGGACTGCTGGGGCTGGGCAATAGGGTTGGCAGCCCAGCTGGAGACAGCGTGAGACTGGGGTTGGAGCCCTGGGGCAGCCTGCGGCAGCGTGGAATTAGAAGTGAGACCCCTGGCAGCATGAGTCGGTGTGGGGCAGGAGTTTCCTGGCACCCCTCAGGAGCATGGGGCTGGAATTGAGCCTCACAGCAACATGAAGCTGGATCCCCGCAGTATCCTGCTGGAGCGTAGGGCTGGAGTCCTGCAGCTGACCCTGGATCCATGAGGCTGGAGCCTTTGCTGTCCAGGGACGTTGGGGAGGTGGGGAGGACAAGGCAGGGTGTCTTCTTGGGGGCAGCTTGCCAGTGGCAGGTGATGGCCTTGGGGCCTGTGGCAGGGGACCTCCCTTGGTCTGGCAAATTCTCTTGTTCGGGACTGGTCAGGTCCCAACGGTGCCAGAGCAGAGAGGTCCAATCTGTAATAACATATATGATTACCAAACAAATTTGTGTGATTATAACATGCTTTCACATCATAGACCTTCCAGACTAAAAGTAAAGATAACTTACAACTACAGTAGAACCTCAGCAATATGAACACTTTGGGAATGAGATTGTTTGTAACTGTGAAATTAACATAACTCTGAACAAAATGTTATGTTGTCCTTTCAAAAGTTTACAACTGAACATTGACTTAATACAGCTTTGAAGCTTTACTATGCAGAAGAAAATGCTGCTTCCTTTTTATTTTTTCAGTAGTTTACATTTAACACAGTACTTTGATATATTTGCTTTTTTTTTTTTTTTTTTCCGGCTCTGCTGTTGCCTGATTGTGCGTTTCTGATTCCAAATGAGAGAGGTGGTTGGTCAGTTTGTAACTCTGGTGTTCATAACTGAGGTTCTTCTGTAGTCTTTCCATTCCTTGAATTGAACAAAACTTATTTGGAACACTGATTAAGATTGCAAGCAGGTTCCACTGTAAGGTCTATTTTTAGGCTCTATTTTCCCACAGTAATTTGGCTATGAAAATTATTTAGGCTGGAAAAATTCCAGATTTATTCTGCAGCAAAGGAATAATTTTTGCAAAGGCTGAAGAATACGGATTCATATATTATAAGGCAGGAGGGACTGTTATGATGGGGTCTGAATAACACTGGCAATAAAAATTCTCCCAGTGAATTACTGTATCCAACCTATACTGTCTGAGCTAGAACATATCATTTAGTAAGGCACCCAATCTTAATTTAAAGATGTCAAGTGATGGGTCTTCACATGGGCTCAGGTTCATACCAGGAGAAGGCATTGCAGAGTTAGGGTACGTCTACACTTGCACCCTAGTTTGAACTAGGGATGCAAATGTAGGTGACTGAAATTGCTAATAAAGCGAGGATTTAAATATCCCATGCTTCATTAGCATGATCTCGGTGGCGCGTTCTCCTCTCAACAGCTGTTTCGAAAGTAAAAGTGCACGCCGGGACACGTTAGTTCGAACCAAACCCCTTGGTTCGAATTAACGTTACTCCTCTTTTTTTTTTTTTTTAAGTCCTGGCACACACTTTCACTTTCCAAACCGCTGTTGAGCGGAGTAACGCGCCGGCGAGATCTTGCTAATGAAGTGTGGGATATTTAAATCCCCGCTTCATTAGCAATTTGGGTCACCTACATTTGCATCCCTAGTTCGAACTAGGGTGCAAGTGTAGACGAACCTTTGGTGCCTAAATGTGCATACTGCATTTGTGTTGGGATAGTTAAATGATCAGTGTTTGGAACCCAGAGTCTGTCTCTGGCAGCTACTGGGAAGGTGAAAAGGGAAAGTATATGGCAGGGCTTGTTTGTTTGTGGTCCATGAGCAGTTTGGATTTACAGTGTGGTTTGGGTTGATATGTGTTTTAGTAGTTAAATTCCTGGACTGTTGTGAAGCCAAAACAAAAAAGTAGTCAATATAATAGTCTCTTGTTGCTATGCATTTTAGTAGTTAAATTCCTGGTCTGTCATTGCTCATTAAAAATGCTGTCCTATGGATGGAAATCGGGTAAATATTGCATTTTATTAATATTGGAAGAACTGACTTAAATAGGGCCTGCGTGTTGTATAGTCATGCCTTAATTTTTGTATTCATGCCTGTCAGTGTGAAAGAAGCTATTTGCATGTATATGCAACCACACTTAAGTTGCTGCCCTCGGCATGTGCTGTGAGTATAATTGTGGCTCCTGGGGCTTCCAAAGTTGAGTAGCCCTGGTATATGGGGATTTTTAGCCCATATAGGGAAGGCAACTGGAACAGAGACTTTCTGCCTCAGAATTGTGGATAAGGTTAGGGTGGTGTTGCTGGTTTAAATATGGGAAATAAAAAAAGCCAGCCATATGTGATCTCTTGACTATAGTGAGATGTTGACCTGTAGAGAGTCAAGTCCAACAGTGGGCAATAAGTGCTCACCAAGGTTTAGCTGCTGGCTGGATGCCAGATGATTTATTTATCTGAGCATCCTGCTTGCCATTCCTGGCTAATGGAAGCTGTGGGAAATGGTGGCTGGCCATAATATGATATTGGACCATAGCGTGATATTGACAGGGAAGGTTGTATATGAACCACATGATATATTTCGGTTCTTGATGACTTATCATCCCTATTGGAAACCTATAAGGGGTGAATGTGTGTCAGAAGGTATTTGATTTATAGATTGGTGTTGGATGGGGAGAAGTAATTGTTCTCCTTTTTAATTATTTTTTGAAAGTGCGATAAGATCTTAGAGTATAGCATCTTGCAGGTTATACAAACGTATCTTCTTTAACTTTGGGTTGGTTTTATGTATGTAGCATCCCTTGGCCCTTAGGATGATCTTTGTCCAAATCATTGACCCATAAAAAGTGAGAATTTGGCTTTTCCTGGGATCATCTTTTTCTGACTTCCTGTTCACTACTGATATCCCTGATACTTTCCAATTGTGCTTTCACAGGAATTTTTCCCAGCATGCTGATCTGCTAGCAAACAGTTTAGATTTGCTAGACAATACATATGGTCATAAGTTATGCTAGAAGTAACAACATTTATTTTATAGTAGGCTTTTTTTGTTGTACCATATTGCTAGTAACACTCGGTATAGCTGTGCGATGTATATTTTCTATGTTTTCACCTCTATTCTTTCTGCTGCTCAACATTTTTGTTAGAGAATAGCTGTGTTAATTTCAATGTATTTTCATAAATCCCAGATGAAACAATTCTTTATGAAAAAATAGTCTAAAGTTCAATGCATGGGAGAGGTTTAGGTTACCTGAACTAGTAAATGTGATCCCAGCACTTCACAGTGCCAAGAACTCCTAATTATAATAATTCTGATCTTGCTCTGCAGCAACTGGGTTTTTTGTTGTTGTTGTACTCCTCTTCTGCACATTTCTACAGACCAAAAAACAATTCTCCATGCTGCTGTGACCACTGTTTCTATCTATGTAGCACTGGCATTGTAATAGCGACAATAGATAAAGAATTTTTAAATGGACAGCTTTGATACAGTGATGGTACATGAATCAGCTGATGTCCACAAAAGCATCTCTGTTCTTACAGAAACTTTTGCAATCTAAGATATAATGGTTCCTGAACACCAGACTCCAGTTTCTGATAACTTTGTTTTAGCCAAATCCTTAGCCATTAAAAAGATGGGAATTTAGCTCTTTCCCACAATTTTTTTTCTGTGATTGCCTGGTCATCAGTGGTGGGAATTTTTCCCAGCATGCTGTTTTTGTGACTTGCTTTCTAAATTGTTTGGTATACATAAATCACCTGTCAAACCATCAGGAACACCCTTTGTTTACATTCCCCAGAGTTCCTTATTTCCTGGTTCTGCTCTTGTCCAGCAGTTGGCTGGGACTGCCTCTCAGAAAGCTTTTTCTCCCTTTTCTTAAATCTTATTTCCTATCCTCCTTGTAACATTCTTTGCTTCCCCCAATGACTGTGAATTACCTGTATTCGGAGACTGTCTTCATCTTACTATATATTTTAGATAGTTGGTGTGTCTGTGAATCTGTTCAAGAACTCCTCCTAAACAAATTTGTTATGCAGCTTTCTCTTATCAAAACTTAAATCAAGGCAAAGTTTTGGTTGTGCCAGGACAATGGTATGTGCTTGTAATCCTATCCTTTCTCATTAAATAGCAGGGACACTTACGCACTGCAATAATCACAGGGGGGCAGCAGGTGTAAGGAACAATTACACTGCAGAATGACTACTGGGGTGGAGGGTGGCTGAACCTGCATGAGAGCTGGGGGCAGGGCTGTGCATGTTGCTAGCCATGAGCAAATGGCCCGTCTGCCCCAAAGCCAGAGCCCAAACCACTCTTCCTTGGCCCCAACACCAGATGCTGGGGGCCGGGGAGTAAGAGCCCTGCAGTTAGTGGCCTCATCACCGTGGCCCCCTGGACACCAGCTACTGGCCAACACTGTGCTGCACCATCCCGGGCAACCTCAGGACTGCTCTGAGTCCCCTCTGCATCCCTGCTCCTTGCATCCCCCCACCTTCCCTGATTCTCCACAAGGTCCTGAGCAACACTGGGTAAATCCTATAGTTGCTTTATAAATTGGCGGTTCAATGGCACTGAAGAAGCTGTAGATTGTGCCCCTTTCTGTGCAAGTTCAACACTTGTGGATTCTGCTAACTGTAGAACCTAAAGGTCTGTCCCAACCCCTTGTCTCTGCCTTCTGCGCATTGCATAACAAATGTGGGTATGTTTCTTAAGATTGTGAAAATATGAAGGGTTTGATAAAATGTCTTCTGTATTTTAGGTAGATGTCATAGGATTGAATGACTAAGAATTTGATGATGGAATAGGGTGGCAGAGGAATAAGAAATAAGTGCCACTTCAAAATCGTCCATGTGAATTGTCTCTAGGATAGCACCAATGTAAAAACATTTAGGTACTCACGTTAGGTATCAGACCCAGTTTTTAAAATCTAATATTTCTTTAAAACTTGCTAAATTACTGCCCACTGCATAGTGAAATAAATGTGATGGTATAATTTGTCAGTTTTTAAATTTATTCCAAGCCCAATATTCTTTGTTTAATAAAAAAACCAAACAGTTAAAATAGGCACATGATAGCAGTATATTTTCTTGACAAATCATTTACAAAATCTAAGCACTTAAAGCAAGGAAAAGATGTAAATCTTATACTTCCTATATAATAAGTACAATTCATTATTTTTAAGTCTAAAGGAAAGCCTGCATTTGTCCTTGGTCTTTGCAAAGCACAACAAAGGAAGTATCAGAGGGGTAGCCGTGTTAGTCTGAATCTGCAAAAGCGGCGGCCAGGAGTCCTGTGGCACCTTATAGACTAACCGAAGTGTTGGAGCATAAGCTGTGGGCAAAGACCCACTTTGTCAGATGCATGTAGTGGAAATTTCCAGAGGCAGGTATAAATATGCAGGCCAGAATCAGGCTGGAGATGACGAGGTGGATCCAATCAGGAGGATGAGGCCCACTTCTAGTAGCTGATCTGGAGGTGTGAATTCCAAGAGAGGAGAAGCTGCTTTTGTAGTTAGCTAGCCATTCACAGTCTGTTTAATCCTGAGTTGATTGTGTCAAACTTGAAGATGAACTGTAGCTCAGCAGTTTCTCTTTGAAGTCTGGTCCTGAAGTTTTTTTTGCTGCAGGATGGCTACCTTTAGATCTGCAATTGTGTGTCCAGGAGATTGAAGTGTTCCCCTACAGGTTTTTGTATGTTGCCATTCCTAATATCTGATTTGTGTCCATTGATTCTTTTTACGAGGGACTGTCCAGTTTGGCCGATGTATATAGCAGTGGGGCATTGTTGGCACATGATGGCATATATTACGTTAGTAGATGTGCAGGAAAATGAACCAGTGACAGTATGGCTGATCTGATTAGGTCCTGTGATGGTGTTGCTGGTGTATATATGTGGGCAGAGTTGGCACCGAGGTTTGTTGCATGGATTGGTTCCTGAGTTAGAGTTATTATGGTGCGGTGTGTAGTTGCTGGTGAGAATATGCTTCAGGTTGGCGGGTTGTCTGTGGGCAAGGACTGGCCTGCCTCCCAAGGCCTGTGAAAGTGAGGGAACATTGTCCAGGATGGACATTGTCAACGCATCATTAGTGATCTATACCCCATCCTGGACAATGATCCCTTGCTTTCACAGGCCTTGGGAGGCAGGCCAGAAAGAAAGGAGACAGAAGCAAAGTGGAGAAATGAAAGCACCATTATGTTGAGACAGACAGCATGAGAACTGTTGGAGGAATTGATTTTATCCGCAAGGAATGGTCTTAAAAATAATCTTCTGTGAGTTTGTCATCCTGCATTAGAATACTACACCTCCAGTAGAACAAGACCAGTACCATCAGGACTATCCAGATCCATGTTCCCACAAGCACAACCCTCACTAAAACCCACATGAGCAAACCAAACAAGTGCTTACTGCTGGTTCTTCTCAGTGAAGTTGGATATGCAGTTTATTGAATGAATGAATGAATGAATGAATAGAACCAGGAAAAGATGGGCTGATAACTCAAATAAGAGCTGGAGGCCAAGAATCTGAGACACCCTTCCTTGGGTGTTCGATGATGTTTGGTCATGCAGAAGATACCATCTAGCTGGAAGGGGTTCAATACCATTTTGCTGTACAAGAAGAACAATGGTGAACATCTAAAGAACTATCCTTCAATATGCCTGATCTCACATGTCTACAAGCTGTTCACCAAAATAGTAACAAATTAGCTCACACGGTCTGAAGAAGCAGCAGCTGAGAAAATGGTAGGTTTTTCATAGGAGTTTCAGCACAATGGACCACATCTTCACTAGAAATCAGCTACTGGAGTGCTCGAGAGAATACAAATTCCCTTTTATGCATTGCCTTCAACTATGAAAAAGTGTTAAACAACATAGAAATCAATGCTGAAAACTCTTGAAGAGTTAGGGTATTAACACAAACTACATAAAATTATTAAAGAAAGCAAACTCTGACACGGCACTTTGAATCCCAGTCAAAAAGGGTATATGAAGCAAGGAGACACAGTTTCAGTGAAACTATTCGTAGTCGGTCTCAAATGGTAATGAAGTAGATGAACTGTAAGCATGGAATTATTGTGAGCTACCTCTGATTTGTGGACAATATAGTGATGATTGCTGAAAATACTACTGAACTACAGAAAATGCTGCAAGACTTCAGAACAAAAAGCAGCCATGTTGGACTGTAAATGCAGCTCTTTTAATTGAAATTTATATGGTCTGATGCCTTACCAAAAGTGCAAATAATTGTCAGGGGAGAACAAATAAAAGAAGTTAAGCAATGTGATTATTTGGGCCAAGAAATTTACTTGCACCACAACCTGGAAGGTGAACTCTCACAAAGAAAAAAAGCTGGTTGGTACACATTCAGTTCTATCAAGGATGTCTTCCCAGGAAAAATCAATAAGGCTACGCACGCCAACCTCTTCAACTCAACATACTGCCAGCAGTGCTCTATGGCAGCAAAACATGGGTGTTGATGAAAAATGAGGAGCAACTACTGTTGGTTATGAAGAAGGCAATATAAAGAAGAATTTTGGGGATTTCAATCTGCTATTTGATAGTTTCATTGAGGATTCAGTCACAGACTGGAGTGCAGGATATTGTTGTTGAAAGTGGGTACAGCAACGTGCTGTGGGCTGGGTTTACAATGAGGCTCCTTAACAATGATGGACTGCAGCTGTTGGTGAGTGGTACCTATGGGAACTGAAATGACCACTCAGCCAACCTCGAAAGAGATGGGGAAAATTTTGTTGTGAAAAAGCATAGGTTGTGTCTACATGGCAGAGTTTTTCCAGGATACCAGAGGTATGCGTCTGCTCTTCAAAAAAAGATTTTTGGAAGAGCAGATGAGCTTTTTCAGCATCCCTGTAAACCTCGTTTTACAAGGAAGAAGGGATGTTCCGAGAGGTTTTTTCCCTGACATTTGGCCCAGTGTAGATGGGCCAAAAGTTGGAAAAGCCTATTCCGGAAAAAGATGCACGAATTGCAGTTCACAATTTGTGTAGCTTTTTCTGGAAGAACAGTGCAGTGTACACATAGCCATAGCTGCACATGGTGAATGAAGGCCAGGACAAGAGAAGAGTGGAAGATGCATTGTGATCAGCACAATCTATATGACGGCTGAAGGACCAATTAAGGTGATAAAGTATAACAAAGAACAACAACTCCTCTTACCCATTAATAGGTTTTGATTTTTTTTGTTACCTTTGGTAGAGTATATAAATTATCTAAGGGCTTTTTCTACCTTTAAGAAAATAATCACTTAATATAGTTTTTTCCAATTGAAATACTAATTTTAGTTAAGTATTTGCATAATTTGTTGTTTCTTGAGAATAATCTTGAATACCTAGTGGAGTTGTAAAGACCTGTTGGATTAGGGTCACAGGAAGAAGCTATGAATAGGTATTTGGTCTAAAAAGGAGAGCGATACACTGCTTTAACATATCATCTGTAGGCCCTGTCCTACTCCTGCTAAAGTTGATGGCAGATTCCTCTAGATTTGGAATTAGCCTGTTATATTCAGTCCTACCAAGCACTCTTTGCCTTTCCAAAGGAGATGGTGGGTATTGACCAGGGGCAATCTTATTGGAGCAGAGTTGAGGAGCTTGTCATTAGGACTTCTTTGGCTGGGGTTTTGTGCTCTTGGGGAAGTGCCACAGTTCTCAACACTGGGAGCGAGGGTGGGAATATAGGAGCAGCAACAGGATTGTTTTAGCTTGGAGGAGGGAGGGAAGGAAGAAGGGAGTGGAGTGAGTAAGCTTTCTTTTCTTTATTATTGTGGGGTCATAAAGACTGCGATTTTCTCCCCTCCTTTCCCCTCCCCCCAGTCCCCCCCATGAGATGCAACCTGTTGGTACCTTTTCACACTACCTGCAGGTCACCCTAACCAACTGAAAAGCCTAGAGGGTAAAACAGGGTTCCGCTAACTCAGATTAAAGCTTTGTTCCTAACTATGCCACAATGTACCTACATAAATGCTGGCAAGTTTGTTTAAACTTTGTTCTTGTTTCACCTTCTACTCTTCTATCCTGCCACTTCATAACAAAGCCATCTGTCTTTTTAGGGCTGCAGTCTCCACAAAGTCCCAATTTCATAATCGGATGACTCATTCACAGGAAGAAAACCAGAAAGAAACCCGACACCACCTTGAATGCTGGCACCTGCTCTTCCTTCCTTTTTTCATACCTTCAGATTTTTTTAATTTTCAGTGTCTTAACCTGTTCATCACAGTGGAACAGTCAAGTAGGGTGGAGGATGTGGTATTATATGTGAACACATAAAAATGAAATTGGTAGGTCTAAATCTTAGCACCATGAGCAGCAGTTAGTGTCACTTTATAGTCAATGTTCCATTACCTCTCTTGTTCTTTGTTCCGAGGCATATTACAGAGGTCTCATGTTAGTAAATCAGGCTGTAAGATGGGTCATAGTTGGATGAATTAAGGAAAGATTGCCTCTTTTTAAACTTTGATTACTTTTCAGAGTGTATTTTTACTCTTTTTTTTTTTTTTTTTTTTAATAGCTTAGATTGAGCTTTAATTTTGGAAGCACTTTTTAGGTTGTCTTCAGCTACATCTATTTTGCATTCAAAAACCTTATGATATGTGATTTTAGGGTTGCTCTTCAAATTTATGGGAGTTAACTGATTATTTCTAGAAAATTCATATTTTCATTTTTTGATACAAGGAATTATGTAAAAATATTTAAACATTAACTGAAGCATACAACGTAAAGTGTGTGTTTCTAATAGTGGTGCATATCCACACATGCCTCAGTGCATGTAAAAATTATTCTGCATGTGGATGGAAGAAATTAGAGGGAACTCTGGTATTGGTATGTCTTAGGCTGCTGGTGGTGATATCTTTGCAGCTGTCTTAAATCACTTATTACTATTAGTATGGTTTTAGGAGCCGATCTGTTCCGGGCTTCACTGTGACGCTTTTCTATTTGATTATACGTAGACTGTCTTGCACTGGAATGTAGGGCTCCACATCTTGAGTGAGTACACAACATGGTTGGGAGTGTCTTAGATTCCATTTCAGGTATGAACATGTGAAGTTCAGTTGACATGTCTTGTCGGAGCCCAGAAACAGGTGGATTCCAATGTCCTTTCATGCTGGTAGGGGAAATATTAAATTGGAGATTGGTAATGGGGGAGAAGTCATCTGGGCAGCTAATTTTATATTAAGATTGGGATAATATCTGGATTTCCACAGAACCAAAAAGTGTACACTTGCAAAATTAGAGCACGCCTCCTGAATCTGCTTGAGAGGGGGAGGGTCTTTTAGGATGGCAGGCCAAGAACAGATGCTTTGTCAGGTCTGTGGTGAGCCTTTTGTTGGTCAAACTGATAATCTCAGCATTTATCAATGTAAATTAATGTGTGACCAAATACAGAATGTAATTCAATTGACTACAATTTAATTTGCTGATGAGACTATGTACAGTGGTACTCCCTGATGTCAAGGGACTAAAGCCAGAGATGAATTTGGCTCCTTTTTCCTTTCTTTGAAAGGGAGGCTGGCAGGATAGAAAACAGGAACTCTGATGAATGAGCAGGGAGATTCGGGAAATTGTCTGGGACAGAGGAATTTCCTGTCATTCTCCAAGCAGTAGGTGTAAGGCAGCTAAGGAAACCAAGCAGCAAACATGGTGTTGCCAGTAGTAGGCAATTGTAGTGAAGTCTTCACTACTTGAAACAGAGGTTGTACCTCTTGTGGCTTCTGGGTGTGCCTGTATTCTTCAGTTAGCACTGTCAGGTGATATTTCAAGGATATAAATAAAAAATGTGTAAAGTAAAGGACAGAATTTTTTTAAAGGTTAGAGTCTGATTAGTATCAAGGTGTAATTCTTAGCAGGGTCATTACTGAAGTGTGGGACAATGTGGCTTATCTTGATTTGATACAGGAGAGAGGATATATTAATTTTCAGATACAGGAGGCCCCTTAAAATGGTTGTTTTGGGGGGGTATTCTCCCCTGCTCTTCAGAATCATCAGCAAGATCCCTCCATTCCTTGCGTTGAAATTGAAATCACTTAACTCTTTACAAAATGAAGTCAACCAAGCTCAAGTTGGAGAAAATAAGTTTGTGATCATGTAATCAAGGACTGCAGTCAAGGAGGCTACGTGCACAAACAATCTGAACTCTAGCATATTTTTAACTTCTGAGTGCTTGACTTTGCAACTTTTTATGTTCTTTTATTGCAATTTTTTGTGTTTAGTCCCTAAAAACATACAACATTGTGTTTGTTCTGGGCTTGTGCCAGATGCTCTACAATGGGGTCCTGGTCTGTGACTGATCCTGGGAGCTATTGTAATGCAAGTAACTGGGAAAAAATTCCATCTTGTTGCAACATGTTGACGCTAGCAGCTGGGTTGCACCCTTTAGATGCCTGACACAGACTTCTGCCACTCGAGTTAATGGTGTAACTGAGCCACAGTAGGATCTCATCTTCTGTGTGAACCAGCATTACAGGAGAATGGGAGACCTTGCCAGTGGGGTTCAAAGGTATTTTGCTGATATCCAAGGAATCATGAGACTTGGGTTTCATTCTAGATTTTTGGAGGGAAATGTATTCTAGTGGGCAGAATCTTCTGGCCACTCATTCCAGCCTAAATCTCTCCTATTCCATAGTCTCCAGCCTGTCCCAGTCTGTTCTCTTTACCTAGCCAGTCTCAGTCTACACTCAGGAGGCTTCTCATCCCAGTCATCTTCTGCAGCAAGTCCTAATCTCATGCCTTCAAACCCCCTCATTCAGCATTCTGACAGCCTTAATGTTCAGCAGTTTCCAGCCCTCTGCACCTCACACTGTGCTCCTCATTCAATCTGTCTCTCTCTCCCAGTCTGCCCCACAGTAGCCACTCACTCAATAGTCCTTATCCTCACTAGCTCCCAGTCACAATCTTTCTCTCTGTACACCTTGTCCACTCTCAGTGCCTGCAGCTCTATTGTTTGTCCCAGTCTCTGTCCCAGCCATTGCTAGTTCTCTCTCACTGCCCTCTGCTTCTATCAGATAGGTTTCTTGTTCCTCTTCACCTCCTTCCCGTACCCCACTAAATCTCAGTTCTGATCTCATTGGTCAGCTGTCCCAATCTCCTTCACGGAGAGTGTGCGTGGCCATTGAGAACACAGGAGAGAGAGTCTCCCTTCTTTCAGTTCAGGTGCCTGGACCTGACATGGCCCACAGTAGCCTAGAACTGCCATTACAAGGAAAGTCCTGCTCAGCTCCAGGTTTAGAGTATGCATAGGACTGGACAGCAGCTTTGGGGGGAATTTAGCTGCTTAAAAACCTAAGTCTCTAAGCATCTGTGAACTGTCTTGCATTTTTTTTCCAGAGGCTTCTAACTTGGCTAAATTTGGGCTGATAGTCACAGGATTGGCAAAAGGCATATTCCTCATACAAAGATGACCTGCTTCAAATTTTAAGTCCCTGCTCCAAAGCATGGGCATGCTAAAGTTGTTTAAATATAAGATCCATCAGAATTTAATGCTATCAAAACTATGTATTTTTTCATACTCTAAGTCTTGGAAATGTCTGAACTGTTTTGTCTGAATTTTTTTTTTTGGGGGGGGGGAGAGAAAATTCATCCTGAGGCAGACACCTAGCATGGAGAACTTCAGCTCTAACAGCAATCTATAAGCAACTGAAAATGGGTTCTATAATGGGAATTGTCAAGAAACATAAATAGGTAGTGCTACCTTGCCATACCTCTATTAAAATGTTATACAAGAATAGTACACGTACTCACACACTAACTTTGGAGGGAGGTCGTCTTTGTGCTGTTCGTTTTCTGTCAACATTAGAAAGAAATAGTTCTTAGCTCTACATAGACCAAGGACACATTTCTATTTATTTTCTTCTGGCAAAAATCATGTGGTAGTGATGAGAAAATATTCTGGGTTGTTTTTTGTTGTTTTGTTTGGGAACAGGAATAAATAATATTGTTTCTTAGCTATATCTTTCTAAATGTGTCACAAGATGGCAGTGTTTCAGAAGACTGCTACCTTGCCAGATCTTTGCCTTCAAAATTCTGGGTATACAGACTTAGCCATAGCATATGTTTATACCGTAAAGTATGTATGTCGGAGAGAGACTTTGCTGACATTTTAAAATTCAGAAATCTTACTATTTTTTTGCTATGATTCATGCCTTTGGATACTTGCAGCGTCTGCTTACTTTTTGGGGATGTATTGATTTGTTCCTCCTACACAGCCAATTAAAAGCAGATCAAAATGTCCAAAAATAATTGTTGGTATAAATTTAGGGTATGATCCCACAAACCTTTACTTGGTAATTTGGTGAAAATGTTGGCAGACATTGGTAACGAGATGGTGTATGAGGTGGGAATGGCTCAAAGTTTTCAGGTACAGAATGATTAGATTGTGAAGGCTTTGAAGTAGGATAGGTAGTTTAAAAATGAATTCTACATAAAATTGATTTTAACCAATCTGTGTTAAATATACTTTTTATAAAGAAATTTTAGTAAATGAGTTTAGTTTATTATGGGTTTTTTAAAACGTAGCAGTTGAAAATATTTTTATTCATTTAAAAAAAACAACAACTTATGCAGTGAAGCTACCAACATTTGTCCTATCTTGTCTATGCAAAATAAAACAAGTAATGTAACTTGGATAGAAAAAAATGAAGAAAGATGATCAGCTACACTTTCTAAAGATGTTTTCCTCTTTTGATGTTTGCTGACTAAAAGACAAGGTTTATAGAGTAAATAATATTTTTTTAAAGTTAATGGTTCATTTGTTGAGTGTCACATTTTACTGTAAGCCTTTATATAGCAACAGGAATTAAACATCCAGATTGGGAAGAAAATTAACAGAAATTTGTTCCTCCGTCATCTTCACTCTTCCTCTTGCAGAATAAAGTGAAGCCCAGAGTAGCAGAATTTAGCTATGTTCAGCTGTAAACCAGTGGTTACTATTATTTATTATATGTGTAACATTTACAGTGTGGTAGGCACTGTACACAGAAGTATGAAGATAAAGTCCATTCTTTCAAGATCTTAAAATCCAAGCAATGTACTACTGAAGCAGATGGGTGGGATGTGACAAAAACAATGTGACAGACTGTGACGTTTATTGCATATGTTGTTAATTCTTGGGTTTATGTTTGGAGGTGTGGGAGTAAAGTTTTTTCGTTCACATAGCTTAATTCTGAGTGGAACTACAAACTAAGAAAATTGTTTTAAGGTGGAGGTGTAAGTGAGCATAACTACCAGGTAATAAGGAGATGATCCACATATGAGAGCAGGACTCAAGGGCTGCGTCTAGACTGGCATGATTTTGCGGAAATACTTTTAACGGAAAAGTTTTTCTGTTAAAAGTATTTCCGCAAAAGCGCGTCCAGATTGGCACGGATGCTTTTGTGCAAAAAGTGCTTTTATGCAAAAGCATCCGTGGCCAGTCTAGACGCGATTTTGCGCAAGAAAGCTCCGGTGGCCATTTTCGCCATTGGGGCTTTTTTGCGCAAAACAGTCCTTCCTTGTCTACACTGGCCCTCTTGCGTAAGTATTCTTGTGCAAGAGGGCTTATTCCCGAGTGGGAGCGTGAAAGTATTAGCGCAAGAAGCACTGATTTTGTACATTACAAAGTCAGTGCTCTTGCTCAAATTCAAGCGGCCAGTGTAGACAGCTGGCAAGTTTTTGCGCAAAAGCAACTGCTTTTGCGCAAAATCTTGCCAGTCTAGATGCACCCAAGGAGAGGAGTAGGTATACCGCTTGTGCGCAGTAAAGGCATCAGGGAGAAAAAGGTACCTTTGGGCCAGTATGTATACATTTCTGAAAGAAAGGACAGAAGAACTTAAATTTGCTGTGGAAAGTTGAGAGGAAACCAAGGGGACTAAAGAGGTGGTTGGATGATTTCGACAGCTACATTTTGAAGAGATAGTGATATCTCCAAAATCACACAGGGTGGATGGTCATGCTTTGCTGCAGAGTTCCGACGGTCCTCTTCTCCCCTCTGTGCCATTTAAACATCGATTGATGTGGAACCCCTTTATTTACCGGGGCAGAAGTCCACAGTAGGGATTTTAAATAGTTAGGAAGCTAATTGAGTAGTCGACTACTCGATTAGTTGATAAGGGAGTTCACTGTGGATCTGCTTTTTAATTGTAGTAAGAGCCTGGTGACTCATACTACATTTAAAAAGCAGAGCTGTAGTGTCTGGGACCCAGTGTGAGCCGGGACTGCTCAGTCCCAGCTCTCACTATTTTCCCTGCTGTGCCTCCTTGTCTTCCCTGTCCCCCGTGGAGATGGTGTTGGGGGGAACTGGTTTTTAAGAGGCAGCAAGGTAGGGAGAAGCGACTAGTTGACTAGTCAACTAGTCACTTACCTACCTAGGCCACAGGACTCTTTGGCAGCACAGTCTGAACAGGATCACAGTGCCTCCTGCAGATCTTTTTCAGTTTTTAAGGAGGTCAAACATCCTATCACTCTTATGGTTAGAGGACACTTCATTTTCCTGGAAGAAATGGAAATAAATCCCCACAAGTTCTAAGCACTGATATGAAAATAAAACATGTAAAGAAGCATCAGACACTTCATTTATTAAAATGCAAAGGTTTAAGAGTGCATCTGGCTGAGTGTGGAGAGAGGATTTAATAACACCAATAAAACCTGTAATTTTCCAGAATCTTGCTTTCACTTTGTGCCTTTCATTTATTGCTCCCCATTGCTCAGTGTTTCCTCTCACTCCCTCTCTTTCTGTTTATATGTTTTTAATAAGCTTTTGATTGTGTTCATTAGTATATCCCAATCCTTCAAAATGACCAACAGAAAAGACACAAAGGAAAGGGGGAGCTACAACAATCTCAGTAGACAGAGAGTGTACCGTGGCTGAGGAATCGTTCAGCAGTATGGGACCATAAACATTCTTCTGTTTTTGGCAGCTGGCCCAATCACATTTCTGCAATCAAACCAGTTAGATCTATTAAAATATACTTAACATGCAGTCAATCTCTTGGTGCTATATACAGTCTTCTGTAATTTTCCATTTGAAATTATTTTTGTCACTTTGGCAGTGAATAATTTTATTTCCTCACAATTCCACAGTGAAATGCAAGTAATTTTAAGAATGATGTGACGGTCCTTACAGTGCCTTCCCAAACACTGTTTAGAATGTTTACAAATTGCTTTTGTGTTCCTTTTAAAAAAGAATTAAAAGGCAATCCAGTATTTAAAACTAAAACAATTAGAGCTGAGAATGCTAGAAATAAATTTGTTGCAATACTTCATCCATAATTTTCTATTTGATATGTGGATAATAGACATGTCTATCACATATAAAGAATACAGTCTGCAAGCAGGTAAAATATTTTTACAATTGCTATGATAGACAAACCACATTTTCTAATAGCAAGACAAATGAATATACTATAGAATGGATTAGCTATTTTCCTAGCAGTGCCTTACTATGGCATCAGTTAGTTATCTTTAGCCCCCTGCAAAAATCAGTACAACATGCATACATTTACATTCAGATAAAAACTCACAGCAGGTGTGCTTTGCATTTTCTGGTGTCTCAGCCTCTTTCAGTTTCTTGAAGGAAAACTTTGACATAGGAAATGCATTATATTAGATCAGGACTCAGCAGCCTTTCAGAAGTGGTGTGCCGAGATTTAACTTATTCACAGGTCTGCGTACCATTGATACTTTTTAAAGTCAATAATAGTCCTACTTATAGCAGCTGCTTTAATAAAAAAAAATTAAGATGCAGATCTTACTGTTTAGTGTGATCCTTGGCCTTGCTTTGCCTTGCTGAGTTTTCCAATCTTGGGCTCATAGTTTGATACTTTAAGTAGCACACAAGCCTCTGAGTGTCCGGGAGGGACAAAGAACTGACTTCATATGTGAAAATATCTGTTCACAGAAGTATGTAGCTCCAAAAGCTGAGAGCAGTAAAAATGCCACTTTCTTCAAGCACTTTCACAGGCAGGGAGTTCCAACAGGCCATGGTAGAGATCCGTGATCTTTCTTGGTAGATGCAGATCTCTGAACTGTGAAACCCATAAGTCTGAGCATTGTGATTCAGAGCTGCATTTCAAAATCTCAGCAGGTGTGGTGTGCTTTCTGGTGTGTGTGCCTCTTTCTCATTGCATTTGAAGAACTTTGACATAGGAAATGCATTTATAAGAGATCAGGACTCAGCAGCCTTTCCAGAAGTGGTGTGCCGAGATTAACTTATTCACAGGTCTGCGTACCATTGATACTTTTTAAAGTCATAGTTATATATGTCCTGCTTAGAATAAAAAAATTAAGATGCAGATCTTACTGTTTAGTGTGATCCTTAGAAACATTAGTCGTGTGACCCATTTGTCATCATTCAATTTGGGGTAGTTTTGACCTTTTTCTGACAAAAAGGTCTTGATTGCATCAAGACAGTCCACTAAGTATGTCAAAACCTTCCCATGGCTTGACCCATGAACATTGCTCTGAAGTGGAATGGCCTTGTATGCACTTGCCAACTCCTCAAGCAGAGCTTGAAACTGCTGATATGTCAAGGAAGATCAAGCAACAAGAAAATTCATGGTCTTCACTACTGTAATCATCACATTATTAAGCTCAGAGTTACCCATGAAAAAATGATGAAAAGTTTCCACCGTCCAGTTGTCAGAAAGTATTTTCTGGATATCAATTCCTCTTTCCTCAAAATGATTAACAAACATCTACGTCAAGGCTACTCAACTTCTGAAGTTCCGGGGGCCACAGTGATACTCTCAGCACATGCCAAGGGCTGCAACTTAAGTGTGGTTGCATATATGTGCAAACGCATGCAAATAGCTTCATTCACACTGATGGGCATGAATACAAAGCACTTCCCACAATGCCTGGCACTCCCAGCACCTCATCCCTGGGGGGCTAGAATGCTGATGCCCTGTACCTAGTCCATCCGCTTACGTCTTTCAATGTTCACCCCTGTCTGGGAGATACCTTGCTGTTGTGGAGCGTGTTCCCAGTGGAGGCCATGTTCAAAGGATCACACCCGTGGGCCATGTGTTGAGTTCTGCGTAAACCCAAACTGCCCTGCGGGCCGCGAACAAACGAGCCATGTGTTGAGTAGCCCTGATCTGTGCTATATCTTCCCCCTGTTGCTGTGCCATGCATGGCTTTTAGGCAGCATAGCTCTTCTCGAACTTTGTCTGAGTCACAGTATCTTGCAAGAGCTGCTAACTGTAGTGTGTCATTTATATCCACATACTCATCAAGCACGACACTAAATACCACTGGCTCCATCTATTCTTTGTTAATGTTTTCTGTCTTTGCACCACTGACCTGGCAGACACAGGTAAGTCTTTTATTCTGGAGATGATTGTGTCTTTATTGGGCAAACCATTGAACAGAACATCCGAACAACTGAGAAAAGCCTCTTTTGTATATTCTCCATCTGTAAATGGCTTTCCATGTTTTGCAACACAATGTGGGATTTTTGTGTTGCAAAAAAATCTCTCTGTGGATTGATTTTTAATGACACAGAAGTTGGTAAAGACTCTGCTTTGCTTTCCGTACCTCGTGATGGCCCATTTGATTGACTCAGCCTTGTCTGCCTCATTCTTGAAGTGTTTCTCATGGGTTGTCTGAAAATGTTGTTGGACACTTGATGTGTAGCAAACAATGCTCTCACAACATAGAGCACAAACAGCATGGTCTTTATGTTGAACAAATCTGTGTAAGTCTCTCCAAGAAGGCTGAAATGAGCAAACATCTAATTTAGCTTTCGTAGAAACCGCCACTAGTGGCTGAGAACCAATTCTTTCTACTGCCAGAATCTCTGTAATTTTTTTTTAAATATACTATTTTGATGGCTTTTCTTCTCCCCTCCCTCTGGCTTTGGGTGTCTCAGAATAACACAAGGCTAGTGCATGTGGGAGAAGCTGGAGACTGTCAAAGAGCAATCGTTAGTCCAGTTAGTGCTATGCATATATGCAAATAGCAATAGTTTTTTCCAGTCATTACATATGCAATAAATACTCTTTCCTGTCAGTACTAAAGCATTAAAGATGAAATGCACCAGTGATGTGGCCATCAACCACATTCAGTACTTAAACCCAGAGTTGGAGGCCATACAGGGAAGCTATGTGCACAGTACAGTAACTGCTTTGCCCGGAGCTTCGTGCACATCCTGGATGCTTCAAAAAGAATCTGTGCTGACCAGAGGAGGGATCATCCGATCCATATTTAAGTGTGTTGGTTGCAGTATAAGTGGGGTGAAGTGGCCACTATTGTAGCCAGTCACTCAGGGTTTATGCAACTTTGTATTAAATTGCTAAGCAGCCACTGCGAAGCAGCCTTGGCCCTCTGCCCTAGGAGCAGCCCACGTGGCCCAAGTCCCCCTGCCAGCCACCTGAGCAGCCACTGCTGTGAGCTGGCCCGGCATAGGAGCAGCCCACATGGCCTCAATCCTGCCACTGCTGCCACAAAGTGGCCCTGGCCGCCGGCAGCCTGAGCAGCCACTGCCACAAAGCGGCCCTGGACCCAGCTGCTGGAGGAGCAGCCCATGTGGCCCAAGCCCCGGCCTCTGAGGAGCAGCTGTCCCTGCCCTGCTGTTGGAGGAGCGGATCACGTGCATGGCCCCAGGCCCAAACCCCAGGCCTGTGGGCATTTCTTACTACGTTTAGAAGGCTGAGGCTCAGCAAGGAACCCATGGCGAGCGGGGATTCAAGCAATGCCCACTCGCATCAGGTTCCAACTGCTGCATATCCAGGCAGAGATGTAGTAGTCGAGGGGGAAGCGACTAGTCAAGTAGTGACTTGACTACCCGATAAATTTAGGCTTATCAGGTAGTTGACTAGTCGCTCTTATCCCTAGTTCTGGGCACTGCGTTCCAGAAAAGATGTGGACAAATTGGGAAAAGTCCAGTGAAGAGCAACAACAACCAAAAAAATTGGGTTTGCTTAATCAGGAGAAGAGAAGATTGGGGTCAAGGGGAGCAGAAAATTTTTTCAGGTACATAAAAGTTTGTTATAAGGAGGAGGATAGGACAAGAAGCAATGCAATAAAATTGCAGCAAGGGCAGTTTATGTTGGACAGTGCAGATCCAAGATAAAGGAATTCTGACAGGTGTACAATGAGGCGAAGAAGGCATACAGCTGGTCTGGTGCTGTACTCAAAATATGCAATTTCTATAATGAACTGGACACAATCCTGGGTGGGGACGCCATGTCCATACCCAAGAGCATTAGGATACTTCCCATACCACAGAATCAGAAACACTTCCAGAGATCCAAAGTTATTAATGAAGAGGTTAGGGGTTAGGGTCAGTCTGGTGGGAACCAGTGTGCTAGGTAACAAGGAATTGTTCTCAAATCCCAATGCATGTGAGGAGACTCCGCAACTGGACAAGAAGCAAGAGATGTCACAAGGGTATGTTGCTGTGCAGGCTGGAGAGTGGGACAGTTTGGTTAGTGGGCATGTAGTTCAGCTGGAGAGAACGCAGCAGCCCAGGATGCTATGATGCCTCGGCGGCCATGTCTGGTGGCTAATCCCTGTGTATTGCAGCAGTGGTAATGGGGTGAGTGGTGGCAGTGTGGGCTGGCAAGTTGCTGTTGCAGTAGAATGGGGGAGAGGCAGGCAGTGGCTTGGGATGCTGCTCTTGCAGTCCTTTTGGGGGGACAGCAGTGTGGGGTGAACGGAGGCTGTCTTGTGAGCTAGCTAAGCCCTGCCTAGGTCTGCGCTATGTCCAAACAAAACATTTATGGATGCAGAGATATCAGTAGAATCTTGGTAAGAGATGGCATTGAAGCTTTGCCTGATCTACTTATCAATTTTCTCATGGAAATTCTATGGTAGGGCTGCCATTTCCCCATTGCCATGGTACTACACTCTGCCAAACCATTCCTTGTTTGGTGCTGCCAGAATCTAGGCAGCACAGAGTTTGGCTGAATAAGGAGCTGGGTGCTCCCCTCCCATCCAGAAGCTGACTCCATCTTTGCCTGTTTACCTTCAGCAGGGATATGTCAGCCAGAGTAATGGTAGCCTGTGGACAAGTGTAGGATTATTAGATTGTTTCCACGTGCAGCCACTGCACAAGCATGGACTGTACTTTCAAGCTCAAATACTCATCACTACTTTTGCCCTCATCTTTAACATTCACCATGATCAGAGAGTCTGGAGAGATCTGTATTTGCCTCTAGGACAGGAGTGACCAACCCGTGGCTCGTGAGCCACATGCGGCTCTTCTCTCTTCTCCCCCCCCACCCCTTAAAGTGTGGCTCACGAAGCCTTCCCCTCGGCTCATGAAGCTGCCCCTAGAAATGGCCCCTAGTTCTCTGTGCTCACCAGGTGCAGGGGAGCTGTCTGGCAGCGAAGCAAAATGGCGCTGGCTGACGGGAGCCTGATGTGGCCAAAAAGCCAAACCGGAAGGCTTTTTAAAAGGGGCAGCATTCTTTTTTTTTTTTTTTTTTTCCTCAACAACTTTTTTCCTATGGCTCTTTGCACTACATCCAGCACCATTTTGGCTCTTTGCCTATAATGGGTTGGCCACCCCTGCTCTAGAATAACAAGAAAAGTGGGTAATTTTGTTCAGAGGCATTCATGTTAATGAAGTGTTACAATTTTATCAGGGACAATAGTCACTCTGTTAATGGTTACTTTTCCAGACTACGCCTTGAATTCATGCATGTTCACCAACAGGCAGACACCATCAAGTACGGGGAAAAAATCATGGAAGTTGAGGGAGGATCTTTCAAGGATGTGTTGTATCACTCAATGCTTCAAGCAGAGGAAAGAGACCAAAAAAGAGCTATGGAGATTGAAGCGAGAACACAAACTGCTGAGCACTTGATAAAGCTTATGGAAGACCAAAATGAGATGCTGAAGAATCTTGTCTTATGATGCAGAGTGAACACAACCAGAGACCCCACTGTCAACACATACAGAGCTCTTGTTAGAGCAACTGTCCCTTCACACCCACACATCAGCCTCCATGGCTGTACATGCAAAGTTCTTTATCCAGTAGCCCTCCTTCTATGCCTAGACACATTTTCACAATCAAGTAATGTTTCTTTCCATCACACTCAAGTCCTTGTGAAAACAGCTGTAACTTTAACAGCTGGATATGAACACCATTGTGAAGTTTTCCAATAACACTTACCACCGAACATCCTGATTAAAATACCTCAATAAAGACAAATGTTTAAATGCATGAGTTTATTCTGTGTGACACAACTCACCAATCATTCTGGCCCCCATAGAAGTCTGACATATCCTTTGGTTTCATGGGAATATCTCATTCAGGATGAGTGATGTGATGAGGCAGGGAAGCAATCCTAACACACAGCAATGTCAGTACCCCCTCAGTGTCTAAGTGATTCCTCAGAGCCTCCCTGATATTGATGGCTACCCTATCAGCTCCTCTAACAGAAAAAGTGTCTGGCTGTTCAAACTATGTATTCAGGCACTGTGTCTCATTATCCCATTCATGGCCGAACGCTTAACCCTTCCACATATACAAATAATGTAAGCAATAGCATGCAGCCACCACCTTGGGCATGTGATCCTCCAAAAGGCCCAGCCCGCCCTAGAGACACATCCATCTAGCTTTCAATCTGCCAAATGCACATGCAACAACCATGAGGCATTGGCCTGCTGATGAACTGCTCCTTATTACTATTCAGATGCCCCATGTGGCTTCATGAGCCAGGGCTGTAAGGGGTAAGCTGTACATCCCCTACTGTAATTTTCTGGTCTGGAAAGAAAGTGCCAGCATTCAGCTTTCTGAACAGACCACTGTTCTGAAGATGGGTGCATCATGTTCCTTTCTGGACTACCCCACGCTTACGTCTGTGAAATGTCCATGTTGATCCAAAAGTTCCTGAAGCACCATGGAGAAGTACCCTTTACGGTGGATGTACTTTGAGGCAAAGTGGGATTGCCCTACAGTGGGAATATGTGCCATTGATTGCCCCACCACAGATTGGAAAGCCCATGTTAGCAAAGCCAGCCAGTATGTCATCCATATTTCCCAGTGTCAATCCTACACAACAAAATGGGTGGTGAAGCACTGGAATGGGTTACCTAGGGAGGTGGTGGAATCTCCATCCCTAGAAGTTTTTAAGTCTCGGTTTGACAAAGCCCTGGCTGGGTTGATTTAGTTGGGATTGGTCCTGCCTTGGGCAGGGGGCTGGACTTGATGACCTCCTGAGGTCTCTTCCAGCTCTAGGATTCTATAAAATGTGATTTATTGCCCTGCACTCTTGCAAAAGTGCTGCCCCAATGATAGGCTTCCACTCCAAACTGATTTTCAACTGAATGGCAGCAGCATTTGGGACTGACCAGCTTCCACAAACGATGGCAACACACTTCTCTACGAAAGGGCAGCTCTCATTCGTGTATCCTTGTGCCACAATTCAGGGGTCTGCTCATCACACCGCTCCAGGAAGGCTGCTTTAAACATCCTGAAATTATGTAGTCACTGCTCTTCATCGCACACCTGCATGAGAATGCGATCCCACCACTCGGTGCTTGATTCCTTAGCCCAGAAGGGATGGTATATGGTGCACAGCTGATCTTTGGCAGCCCAATGCAATTTTTTGGTGTCTCTCTCACCAGATCTACATTTGAGTTTTTTGTCCTCTATTATTAATTGCATAAATAGCTGTGCTGCAATTCACAATGTTCTAAGCAATTGAATACAACATAGCAGAGCACTGTGGGATCCTTGATTTCTCACAGCAGTTGTTGGAGTTTGCAGCAAGGACTCCCATTCAGGGGGCATGAAAGTAAGCAGGAAGCCCCAGAAGGGCTGGGAAGCAGAGAGGTGACTGACTGGACTCTTTCACGTTTCCAAAATGTATAACATTGCACTGCATAGTCCCATAGTGCTTAACGATTGAAAATGACACCAGAGTGGAGAACTTACTCAAAATGTGGGATGCTAATCACATTGCTTTGCTCTTTCTGTTGATTGGGTGCTAACAGTGTGGCCATGAACTGTCAACACTGGGTGGCAGAAAAACAGGCTTTATTGGTTTTCATTTTTGTGACTTTTGGATGTCTACAGCAGTTTCATCACCAAACCTTCCCACTGTAGTCATAGCCTTAGTTGAATGCCCAAGACCTGCTGCAGTTTTCTTATTTCTCTTCTAGTCCCTGTTTGCTCAGCCTAAATTGTAAAGAGCCACTACTTTGAGGGAGACCATTTCTTTTCCAATTCCTGTTATTTTGAAATTGGAAAACATTTTAGCGGTGATACTAATTGCATTTATCCTTTTCTCCCACAGCTCAACAGACAGCAATTACAGATACTTAAGGAGCGTTTCCAGGCCTTCCTGAATGGAGACACACAAATTGTGGCAGATGAAGCATTTTGCAATGCCGTGAGAAGTTATTATGAGGCAAGTGGAACACCGTTTTCTATACTGTTAAAAGTTTGTTCACAAAACTCAGCTTTTTAAATAATCCATTTACATGGAAGGAATTGTAAGGTTCCATGCTTGGGAGCTTGCGAGCTTGCAAACCTCTGAAAACATTTTCTTATGCTGCTTTGCAGTTTAAAAAATAAATCCACTGCCTGGGTGTAAGAGATAAACTGAACTGGAAAATATCCAGTTCTTTTAGGAACAACAAAACCAAACAAAAAAATCCCTTGTGCTAAAAATCTTTCAAGCAATGGTAGATACAACTGGGTACTGCTATCTTTATTTCCATATGTCTAAATTACCCCCTTTTTATCAAGGTTTCAGCTGTAAATTACTATCTTGAGATACATGTCCCTTGGCCTTCTTAATTTTCAGAGACAATAGAGAATAACTTAGGGAAAACGTGCCCTTTTTTCTTTTGGAAGGAATAATTTTGCTAATGCAGCTATACTAAGTCTCATGAGTTCAGTTTATGACTTCCAAGGGATTCTGTGTGGTTGACACTGTGAACAGTACTCCTCTTCACATGTTCTATATAATTGCTTAAGGGAGATGCCCTTTTCTGTGGAAGATAAAAATGTTTGGAGTGCTCCCTGTCCCTCTGATGTCATAGGTAACGTGACTGGGGGATATATTCATTGCACTGTTCAGAAAGCAGCCACTATGAACACAGCATTTATCTGTATAACAAAAATGCTCAAATTTGTTCAGCATATGATCAGAGCTGCACATTTAAACTTGATTTAGTTACTATTTTGAGTTAATTTCACTGTATTGCTTTGTTCTTATTCAAATTACTTTCATATTTTCTTTTAGAATATTGTTCCTTCTAATTTCCAACTGTTGTACTTGGGCAAAGATATTCCTTGATGCAGAAAGAATTGTATTTGCTGATATTTTTATGGACTATTAACTTTTCTGCTGAACAACAAATTTAGATTAAGCAATTTGGCTACCAATTTGAGTATCAGTTTAAGGTGGGAGGCTCTCCTGTGCACCAAGTTATGGAGAAGACAGAGTTTTAGCATTAGAGACACAGTGAAAGCCTGCATTTGTGGAGAGGCTAGGGGAAGGCCATAGTTATCCAGGTTAGAAGTCTGTTTGACAGGGTGAATATTGGGAAGCCTGAAATGTTGTTAATAGTGATAGACAAATAGGCAAGGGGGAGACATTTGAGACAACTAAAAAGTAGATGTGACTCTGGACAGGGGGAGAAAGTGAGGAGTAGGAGGCTGAGCCAGTCACCCAATTTTAGAGTTTAGAGAGAGAAGGTAGACCCATGGACAAAATCTTTGGGGACGTTGAAGGAGAGGGTTATGAGCAAAGAGGTTTATATTAGTAAGAACTATATTAGTACAGTTCTTAGCATTTTTTAGTTCTTCATATGTTCAAAGTGCTAACATATGGAGCCTCAGAAGCAAATGAAGATATATTTGGGAAAGAAGAGAATCAGAAGAATACACAAACCTAGAATCCCAAATAGAAGGCAGCAGTTTCAGAAGAATCAGAACTGAAAAATATTAGACGTGGACTATCAAATCTTCTAGACAGATTGATTTAATGCTACAAGGAAGTAGTTTAGTGGTGGCCAAAGGGAGAGGCATGACAGACCGACAGATTTCGTGTTCTAAAACTGTAATGATAAAATGAAGGTAGAGAGGCCTTTATTTTAAGTATTCTTCCTTATCAAGACCATTTTCAATGTTCAACTAGCAATTGCATCCTCAAAAGTGGGAAATCTGCATATATCTGTAACCCGCACATATTCTTGGTGTGGAGTACTAACCCATCTAGTGGTAGGTATTAAGACCATTTACAGAGAAAACGAGTCTACAGTCTTAGCTAACAGCAACCTGCCTGTTTGCTCCTGCAGTAGAGGCTCATTCACTAAGCTCCAGAAGTTCCAGGTTCAATTCTGCCTATTGGCATTACATATCCACACATTTCTGGCATTTTTGAGTTCTTTAAAGATTTCCTTTTTCAGTGCCTCTTTGACTTAGTAACTGTGCTCTTGAGGAACACTAGAATTCTCTGTTTCAAAAATATGGCTTGGTTATAACAGAAAGAGGCTTTTTGGGTGGCTGACCGCAGAGTGTGGAATTTAACCTTTGCAAGAATTCAGAGCAAGCATGAATCTGAATTCCTTCATCAAAACTAATGCAGAGCTTCTTTGACACAATTTTCACATGCTAAAACATTCGCTAAAACCTGTTTCAGGGATGAAGGAAGATAGCATATTAACAGCCATACTGGGTCAGACCAAAGTTCCATCTGTCCAAGTATCCTGGCTTCTAACAGTGGCTAAAGCCCAGTGCCCCAGAGGCAATGATCAGAACAGGTAATAATCAAGTGATCCATCCACTGTTGCCCATTCCCAGCTTCTGGCAAACAGGCTAGAGACACTATCCTTGCCCATCCTGGTGAATAGCCATGGATGGAGCTATCCTCCATGAATTTATCTTAGCTCTTTTTTTACCCTTAAGAGAACAAATGTCAAGAATGTTATATCCCTGAATAACTAAATTACCTGAATTAGGAAATCTTGTCAACTGAGTAAACTTACTTTTTCATCAGAATATATTGACTCATAGATGCTTCTGTGCCCTTTCTAACAATTCTGCTTTAATACAATGAGGAGTTTGGCCTAATTAAAATAAGGCCGTATATTGAGTGGATCTCAGATCTCCATCTGTTACATAGTATCTTCTCTTAGCTCCAGTAGGATTTCTGGGCTATTTCAACATAATACACTTGCAAATGTTGCTGTAGAGGTGGTCTTGGACCTAATTTTGAAGCCCAGCATGAACCCCTAGATAGTCAATCTTGACCTGAGTGTGTAGAGCAGCTTCATACCAGATTTGACATGCTTCATATCACATTTGATCTGCACAGGTCCCCAAATATAATAATCCAAAACATACATGCTTCAAAATAAGGGTTTGTATACGTAAACAATTAATTCATTGCAAACTAGATTGTGAATCTTCCTGTGTTAGGCTTCTCTCTGCCATGATGTCTGTTTTAATATATTTTTTAAAGGATTCTTAGTATTACTTGTGCAGTCTTTTTAAATTATCTTGAAAATCTCATGGGAGAGGGATTGCCAGAAAGTGCATTAACTCTATTTTTAATTTTATTTGTCACCAAAATCTACTTTTGTTTGCCCCTTTCTTCTAACTGTATTCTATCAAATTGTGAATCTTTTTTGTGGCTTGGTCTTTGCATAATTAAAATTGTGCCAAGGGGTTTATTAAAAGCCTGATTCGATTTATCACTTCCACCCATAATATATCTTTGGATAGAAAGAAAAAGTCGCTTTTTTTTGTGTGATTACTCTCAGGGCTATAGTAAAATTTTAATGGAAAATTCTATTATATTCATTGAGCCAGATTCTAATCTATTTAGAACATCAGCTGGTGATTTTTAGATGAAAAGAAAAAATCATTCATATGACAATTTATTATGAGTAATTATATTAGACACACTAAGTGTAAAATTTAAGTGGGAAAGTGATTTATGAAATAAAGTATTCCTTTGCATATTTCAGTCCAGTTAGTTAGCAGATAAAAATCAGCCCAGCAAAATAGTTGGCACAGATTTATGCACTTAAATGTTAGGCACAGTGGGTGGAAAGCACTCAGCACAAGATCTGTATTCAGAGGCCCATCACAAGCCTGAATGCACCATGTAAGCCATATTTTGAGGGCTTAGTGGAATTTAAGAAGTGTATATAGGCCTTGTGGTAGTGATCTGCACAGGAGTGCTTTTTTACTTATGGTTGTGTTTAATCTCAGAATATATAAATAGGAGACAAGAATGTTTGAAATGTGCCATTGAGATTGGTGACTTAATTCATATTTTCTGTAACTGATGGGTTATTCAGAAGTTCTGGATTGCCGTAAAAACTACTATAGATGAAATGATGCAAGGTTTACTACAACCATAGGTTTGTATTAATGATGTTTTGGAACATTGAGTGGGCAGATGTAAAAACAAAATACTTAAAATTTCCTTAGCATTAGTTAGAATTTTTAAAAGGTTGTCTGTTTTTGTTTATATTCCTTTAAAATAATCTTTTGCTATTTTTTAAAGTCTGGAGTCCTAAATGTTAATGGTAGTAAAGAGGGCTAAAGTGATCCTTGGCTGTATAAGCAGGGGACTGTCAAGTTGGAATAAGGTGTGGTGGTTTTCCTGTGCGTGGCATTGAGACCATTTACTGGAATAATGTGTCCGTTTCTGGAATCAATGCTTTAAAAAAAGACTGACCGGCTGAAAAAGATTCACAGAAGAGCTACAGGAAAGCCTTATGAAGTACAGTATATTTCATTTATCCAAGAGGTGACTTAATCTCTGTACAAGTTTCTAAAATGGGGAAAAGGTTTATGGTAGTGGGGAGATGACCCTCTTTAATCTATCGGAAGACGTTATAACAAGATTCAGTAATTGGAAGTTGAAGCTAGACAAATTCTCAGACTAGAAATAAAGTGCATTTTTAAACACTGAAGATAAATAACCATGGGAATAATTTATCTCTGAGCATAGTCTATTTTTCTATCCCATAAGGTGTTGTAAGGTTAGCTATCTTTCTAAAAGATATGCTATATCTGAAAGAAGTTCTGAGTGATGCCAAGAATCACATGGTGATTGTCTGTGGCATGTATCATGTAGGAGGTCAGACTGGATGATCATAGTTATTTCTTAAGGCCTTAAAATCCATGAATCTGTTTAAAATGATTTAACTTTAATCTTTTAAATTATCTATTAATAAAACTATAATTGACACAGTAAAATAAATGACAGCAAAGGGCTTTTTTAATAATTCATTATAGGAATTTATGGAAGTATGCTGGGAAACTGAAGGGGGAAAATGTTGGTGGCTTGAATTCAGCTATTAACCAATTTACTGTGTGGGGGTGAAATCATTACAAATTGGAAAAATTACCTCAGTTCCATTATTTTTTCCAATAATCTGAAGAAATTTATATTAGTCTTATGAAATTGGTCATTTCAGTTCACCTCTTCTTATGTCTACACAAAAAGTAGAATGTATATATTTTACATTTTTCTGACCGCAAGAATGCAATGCAATTCAATTAGAAATCTTTGTCAGAACTGAGCACATTTTTAACCATGATGGTTTAACAGATTCAGAGCTAAATTAGCAGAGTTTAATATGCTGCATTTAGAGATAATCTTGTTAATATTTTATTTAAAAATGATCATTGTGAAATAACTTAGTCATACTATTCATTATGTTAAGATTTGGAGTTAAATTCAAAATAGGTGGAACATTGCTAGTAGAATTGCATTTGTTTCCATAAAGTCTGAATTTGGTACTGGGTATCTATTATTGAGCACAATTGTTTTTAACCATTGTATTGATAACCTTAGATATAAATAGTTTTGATACCAGAGAGTTTAGAAACTTTGTCTCAAACTGTGAAATTGCACTAATTTATTGCTATTTGATCTGAGCATATTCAAAGTTGTTGTACCTAAGCATCAAAATTTCAAGGTTTTTTTATACAAATACACCTAATGAGAGTGTGTGTGTGTGTGTGTGTGTGTGTATGTGCATAAGTGGGTTTAAGTAGTAAGCAAGTCATGCTGACCCATGACAGAAGAATGAATTTGATGTTCTTAAAAATTATTCTTTAAAATTGCCAGTGCAAGTGAACTTGACACAGTTCATTGCTGTTTAATCAGAAGAACAGTATTCTCTAGCAATCTTTCTTTCTTTTTAGAGATAAAAACAGTAATCAAGTCAGGCTGTGACTATACAGCCGGTCCCCCAACTTACAGCCACCTCGACTTACGACCATCCGCACTTACGACCAAAGCGGTCGTAAATGCGGACTCCGAGTTACAAACGCGATCTCCGCTTACGAACAGCGCGGTCGCAATGTAATTCAATGGGTTCCGAGTTACGGCCAAGCGTTTGGTCCGTAACGCGTTCGTAACTCGGGGACCGGCTGTACAATCACATAATAAGAAAAAGGACAGTTAACAGAAAAAAGTCTGAGGAGTAGCTGTATGAGTGTAACTTTTTAAAACTATATCATTTAACACATTAAAAGATTAGGATTATTTATATTAGAGATAAGAAGAAATACATTGGAGGTGTATAGAATGAATGAAGGTCACAGAGAACCATACCTGATCAGTTCTCCGGTCATCTGAAGAAGTGGGCTGTTAGTCTTTAAAGTGCCACCATACTATTTGTTGTTTAAGTTTACCCTGTGCAGACTAACTCGGCTACCCCTCTGAAGGAATAAATCAGACACTTAAATAATTAAAGAGAATGGATAATTGAAATACTATTTCATGCAATGTATGATATAATTAAATGATGGTCATGATATCTTTGAGGCAAATAAAGCAATAAGACTAAAATGTAATTATTCACTTCTGTGAATATACCGGGAAAAATACAAAGTCTGTCAGTTATGTTTCAGGTTATAAACTGACTACTGCCAAAAGTGGTATCGTTGAACAAAGCTAAAATATCTGGTTCTTGGAAGACAGCACCAGATCAGACTAGAATGGGTGTTTTTATTGATTGGTTCGTCTACGCAAAAGCCGGCACAACGGTATTTTAGATGCTCTATTTTAGGAGAGTTTTGGGCTTTGCCAGTTTGAGGGATTTCCCTCATAACATCAGGAAAACTTAAGTTTCAATAGTCTTTTTGTGCAGATTATGTGGACATTTTTATTTTTATTCCTTCGATATTATAATTTGGCAACTTGGTAAAGAATATTCAAAGAAGTGTTGAGGTTGAATCTTGGATGTATTTTTGACTACAGAACTAATAACTCCTAGTATTTACGTATTACTTTACTTTCAGTTGCTATTACCTTGTTATTGCATATTCATAGATTCTTTCTATGGAATTATGTCAACTCTGAATTCCCCTATCTTTCATGCTTCATAACTAGCTAATGGTAACTGGATTCTTTTCTGCTTTCATGGGCTGAATATTCTAACTTCACTCAAGTGCATGATGATTCAAGATTTTGGAGACTATGCTGGAGAATCAAATCAGTTTGCTACATGGTAGAGCAGAGTACGATCACTAAGATATTGAATCTATGCTGCAGTTCAGTCTGTTCTGGCATAAGTATTTTTCTGTAATCATTGTTAAATTGACTGAGAATGTTTTATGCCTGCTTTATCCATATTAGGGGTATAGTTATAACTTTCAAACTTTTAAATGCAGTGGTTGAAATAGACCCCGTTATTACAGTATAACTTTATCTATGTCTGGATTTGCAAGTGATGTGTCCTGGTTGAAAGAAAGCTGGAGAAATTGCTTACTAATTGCAAATAACAATTTATCCTAATGCTTGTAGCTTAAATCATTATTTCTCACTTTTTGTGAAGGTAGTTGCCCTGGCAGAATGAGGAAGTCTCTCACAAATCTGACATGATAGCATGGAAGTAATTAGTTTGGGTAGTCGGATACTTCACTGCTTTGTAAGGAATAGATTAAATTGCTCACTTATTCATCGAGTTAATTTTGCTAATCAGAATAACCAGTTACAAGCCAAAGAATGTCTCAATGTTATGCACCACTGGATTTAATTGGCACGCTTTTAATTATTTTTCTAATCCCCATGCTGTTTTGTTGTGGATTTCTTTTCTTAGAAAACAATTTATCTGGACTTTGCTTTTGCAGAGTTAACAAATTGCACTGAGAGACTTGCACTACACATGTGTTTATTTGTATTAAATAATTTTCTGGACAATTAAAGATGATGAGCTCATATTTTAACCAGCACAGTGGTGATACGGTAATATATTATCAAATTATCACTGGGGCAGGAATCCTGTAGGCTTCAGAAATATTATTCTAGGCACTAATTGACTTTTTTTATTATTAATGTTGCACCTAGGAGCCCTCATCATGGATTGGAACCCCATTGTGCTAGGTGCTGCACAAACTAAATTCTGAAGTACTGGATGGCAAAAGGCCACATAATTCCCTTCCTCACAGGAAAGGCAGAGAGACAGGAAATAAATATTCAGCTTCCTCAACAAGAATTTTGGAAATATTATAAATGTTGGTAGCTATCAATGCCATACTATCTCTACCCATCTCAGGAAAGTGGAGTTTGCAGATTGGAAAAAAATCTTCAGAGAGCTTTGAATACAACATGTATGGTAATATCTACTCATGTTATCTCATAGTCCTCATTATGAGTCTAGATAATAGAAAGGAACCACAAAAATACTGAGGAGGAAGGAGGTCCACCATGGCTGCACTTAGTTCTTTCAGTGATTTATCCGTGTGTCCATTTTACTGATGGCATGCATACCCCTCTATGTAGAGATCAGAGTCTTTGGCCAGCTGTATCAGTAGGATGTGTGTTCTCTCCAGGCTTTGTTCTCTGCTGTGAGGGCATATAAGGGTGAAGTGCACTCACTGCCATTCAGTTTCTCTCACCTACCTCACAGCTTAGAGATGGAGTCCAAGAAACTGCTGGCCTTCTAGAGAGCTATGAAGTAATCCTATTTAGTGCTAGTGGTTAGTAGTCAAATAGTCAGTGGTTCAGCTGACTGTTGCAGCTTTTACTAGTTGTTAGCTGGGGTGTTGCTCATTTCACTCAGGTTTAAACTCTGCCCCGTATGTGAAGGAGTTATCAGAGTGTCAGGTGAACACTCAGGGCATGTCTAGACTACGCGTGACTTCTGAAAGAAGATACGCAAATTCAACTCAAATTTGCATATCTTCCTTTTTTTCCCAGAAGAGGATTTTCCGATATTTGATCCATCTACACAGGGCCAAATATCGGCAAAAACCCTCTTTTGAAAGCCCCCTTATTCCTCCTAAAAGGAGGTTTACAGGGGGCTTTTGAAAGAGAGGGTTTTCCGATATTTGACCCGTCTACCCAGGGCCAAATATCGGAAAAGCCTCTTCTGGGGAAAAAAAATTCAAAGAAGAAGATATGGAAATTTGAGCCAAATTTGCGTATCTTCTTTCGGAAACCGCGTGTAGTCTAGACAGGCCCCCTGTGTGTCTATTGTCTGGGAGGTCTGTATATTCTGAGGAAATATTCAATTTATAGGGCCTTCATCCCCACAGCTAGGAAGGGCAAGGAGGCCCAAGTTCAGGTCTTCCTCATGACCAAATCAGTAAGACCAGCTTCTGAGCCAAGCAGATTTCCTCAAACGCCTTCTGAACCCAAGAATTATCAGTGTGGGCTTTTTGACATGGAGAGTCTCGACTTAAATCTTGACTATAACCGTGGTGTCATCCTTAGACTGCAGGGAGTTGGAAGCCCCAGGGTAGGTCAGCCACCAGAACTTCCTGTAAGAAGAAGACCTCCCTGTGGCACTATATGTTGTCTTGGATTTCACAGCCCAGAATGGCTCCTTCTGAAGCTCAGTACCAAGCTGGCTCCAGCCATATAGTACCAACACATGAAGTTTAAGCCCATTACTTCCTGTCCTGTCATCAGCAGCCAAGGAGTACAATTTTTCTCCTTCCTGCTTGTAACACCCTATTAGATCTTGAAAACGGCTAACATGTCCCCTCTCAGTCTTCTCTTTTCTAAACTAAAAAAGCCCCATTTTTTTCAGCCTTCCCTCGTATCTCATGTTTTCTACGTCTTTAATCATTTTTGTTGCTCTTCTCTGGACCTTCTCCAATTTTTCCACATCTTTCTTGAAATTTGGTGCCCAGAACTGGACACAATGCTCCAACTGAGGCCTAATCAGTGCAGAGTAGAGTGGAAGAATGACTTCTCGTGTTTTTCTCACAACACTCCTGTTGATGCATCCCAGAATCATGTTTGCTTTCTTGCAACAGTGTCACACTGTTGACTCATATTTAGCATGTGGTTCATTATGCCCCCCCAGACCCTTTCTGCTATACTCCTTGTTAGATAATCACTTCCAATTTTGTATGTGTGAAACTGATTGTTCCTTCCTAAGTGGAGTACTTTGCATTTGTCCTTATTAAACTTCATCCTGTTTACCTCAGACCATTTCTCTAGTTTGTCCTGACCATTTTGAATTTTGACCCTATCCTCCAAAGCAGTTGCAACCCCTCCCAGCTTGGTATCATCTGTAAACTTAATTATTGTACTGTCTGTGCCATCATCTACAAATTGTTGATGAAGATATTGAACAGAGCTGGTTCCAAAACATATCCTCTGTGGAACCCCATTTGTTATGACTTTCCAGCATGATTGTGAACCATTAGTAACTACTCAGAGTGGTTACCCAGCTATGGATATAGTGGCCCCATCTAGGTTGTATTTCCCTAGTTTATTAATAAGACGATCATGTGAGACCTCTGCCATTTTCAAGTTTCCAGTTACTGTTTCTCCTGCTTCACTGAGCAATGGGCCTACCCTGTCCTTGGTCGTTGTCTTGCTTCGAATATCTGTTATCATTTATGTCTCTAGCTAGAGTGAGCTCATTTTGTGCCTTCATCTTTCTAATCTTGCCCCTGCATACTTGTATTGTTTGCTTATATTCATCCTTTGTAATTTGACCTAGTTTCCATTTTTTATGACCCCTTTTTGATTTTTGATCTACATTGATTAAAAATGGGATCTCAACCAGTCTTAGTTGAAGGTGCTGCAAAAGGCTTGAGGTCAGATTAAACCTGTCTAATGAAGTTAACTATTAAGTTTGGTATCTTTAAAGTATGTTATGACACTTTTTGCACTATAACTTTCTCACCTCTCATTATCCTTGCTGTATCTTCAGTCTTTGGTAAGAAAATTGTTTATCTCATTACTGTGATATTACACAGTTGAATCAGAGAAGCCGGTGTGTATGCTTTTTCCTGGAAGATAACAGACCTGGTGTTTGTAAGTGTTCAGTGGATAGGAGTTTGAGCACTACAGGAGGAAAGCTTCAAAGGGACCTGGGGATTGGGGTATCATCATTAACCTACAAAGCAAAGTAAGAGCAGACATAGCTCAGAGGAGAGTGTTTGTGTGACTAGCAGGATGGTGCAGTCGGGGAGCAAGTTTCTTTCTTGCTGGAGGTAGGGTGATAACAAGGTGACTCAGTCATGGGTACCCTGAGGACTATCATAACTACATCACCGACACTGGTACTGTCACATCTCTAGTGCCAACGCCACTGAGGTAGAATATTTAACTGGTCAACCGGTGGGGTCTGGAGCAGTCTGCCACAGGCAGGGGTTGCTCCAGCCCCACAGGGACCAATGTGAGTGGGAATGCTCCAGTCTGTCCAGAGCAGCCCCCATCTGCAGTGGGGGGCAGCTCCAGCCTGCCATGGTGGTTGGTGGTGGTGGTGGGCGGCTCTCCAGTCCAGCCAGGCTGGAGCCGCCTCCCTCCCCTGCTTGCACCATTTAATTGGTTAACTGGTTAAACTTAATGTTTAATTGGATTTTACATCCCTAGTTGGCACCAACATTAACATCAGTAGTGTGATGTATGCTTACCCTCTGACCTCAATAATTCCCCAAGCGTTCTGCAAACTCAAACAAGACTCAACCAAGCTTATCCTTCTCACTCCAGCATGCCATCTCCACTGATCTGGCAACTGTATGTGCTGCCTTCAGTGCCACCTGGAGACTTCTTTCCTGAGGGAGAACTGGTAGGCAGAACCAGTGACAGATTGTTCACAAGCATCGTTGTGAATACTGTCCACAAAGACCCTCAGTTTCTTGTTTATGCAGAAGTCATGATCAAGACTGTTCTGGTTCAGAGAGCTGTTGACTCTAACCCTATTTCAGAACTCCTGGCATAGGACCAAGGATGGCTCCTATACTGGGACCCAGCATATCTGCAACTCAATGCATGGAGACTGGATGGATGTTGATGGTAGAACAGACCTGCTCTTCTGCAATTAGGGAGGCTGTGATAAAAGGTACAAAAGGCACAAGAAGACAAACTTACCCATCACAATGGACAAGATTTTCTAATGGGTGCCAATGAAAATTAATCCCACTTACTCTTCAGTCCTGCATATTTCTTGGTATTTACTAGAACCCCCACATTAAGAATGTATCTCACAGCTCACAAAGTACACTTGGCAGTGATCTTGGCTCACCTCCCACCAGTGGAGGATCACATGACCTTTGGTCACTAGATTCTTGAAAGTCCTAACCAAAGTATTACCATCCATCAAAAAAACAAACTCCCACAGGGAACTTGAACCTAGAGCTCAAAATTCTTATGGGGGTTACCTGTGGAGCCCATGGACATCTCCTCCATACTATACTCATGTATAAAATGTATAAAATTCACCAGGACCTGATGAAATGCATCCTAGAATACTCAAGGAGCTGATAGAGGAGGTATCTGAGCCTCTAGCTATCATCTTTGGAAAATCATGGGAGACAGGAGAGATTCCAGAAGACTGGAAAAGGGCAAATATAGTGCCCATTTATAAAAAGGGAAATAAGAACAACCCAGGAAACTACAGACCAGTTAGTTTAACTTCTGTGCCAAGGAAGATAATGGAGCAAGTAATTAAGGAAATCATCTGTAAACACTTGGAAGGTGGCAAGGTGACAGGGAACAGCCAGTGTGGATTTGTAAAGAATAAATCATGTCAAACCAATCTGATAGCTTTCTTTGATAAGATAACGAGTCTTGTGGATAAGGGGAGAAGCGGTGGATGTGGTATACCTAGACTTTAGTAAGGTGTTTGATACGGTCTCGCATGATATTCTTATCAATAAACTAGACAAATACAACTTAGATGGGGCTACTATAAGGTGGGTGCATAACTGGCTGGATAACCGTACTCAGAGTAGTTATTAATGGTTCACAATCCTGTTGGAAAGGTATAACAAGTGGGGTTCCGCAGGGGTCTGTTTTGGGACCGGCTCTGTTCAATATCTTCATCAACGATGTAGATATTGGCATAGAAAGTACGCTTATTAAGTTTGCAGATGATACCAAGCTGGGAGGGGTTGCGACTGCTCTGGAGGATAGGGTCATAATTCAAAATGATCTGGACAAATTGGAGAAATGGTCTGAGGTAAACAGGATGAAGTTTATTAAAGACAAAGTGCTCCACTTAGGAAGGAACAATCAGTTTCACACATAGAGAATGGGAAGCGACTGTTTAGGAAGGAGTACGGCAAAAAGGGATCTAGGGGTTATAGTGGACCACAAGCTGAATGAGAGTCAGCAGTGTGATGCTGTTGCAAAGAAAGCAAACATGATTCTGGGATGCATTAACAGGTGTGTTGTGAGCAAGATGCGAGAAGTTATTCTTCCGCTCTACTCTGCGCTGGTTAGGCCTCAGTTGGAGTATTGTGTCCAGTTCTGGGCACCGCATTTCAAGAAAGATGTGGAGAAATTGGAGAGGGTCCAGAGAAGAGCAACAAGAATGATTAAAGGTCTAGAGAACATGACCTATGAGGGAAGGCTGAAGGAATTGGGTTTGTTTAGTTTAGAAAAGAGAAGATTGAGGGGACATGATAGCAGTTTTCAGGTATCTAAAAGGGTGTCATAAGGAGGAGGGAGAAAACTTGTTCATCTTGGCCTCTGAGGATAGAACAAGAAGCAATGGGCTTAAACTGCAGCAAGGGAGGTTTAGGTTGGACATTAGGAAAAAATTCCTAACTGTCAGAGTAGTCAAACACTGGAATAAATTGCCCAGGGAGGTTGTGGAATCCCCATCTCTGGAGATATTTAAGAGTAGGTTAGATAAATGTCTATCAGGGATAGTCTAGACGGTATTTGGTCCTGCCATGAGGGCAGGGGACTGGACTCGATGACCTCTCGAGGTCCCTTCCTGTCCTAGTAGTCTATGATTTTATGTTTTTGGCAGCTATAACTTCAGCCTGAAGAGTTGGAGAGATTCAGGCATTAATGTCTTCCCATCATGTACAGCTTTGGATACTGCTAAGGTATAAATGAGAACACAGTTTAAATTCCTTCAGAAAGTAATCACAGAATTCCTTCTAACTGAACAAGTTCACCACCTGGTATTTTTCCAAAACACTCTACATACAAATCTGAGGCAATGATACATACCTGGGATATGTGGAGAGTCTTGGCCTACCACCTAAATAGAACAGAGCCTTTCAAAACTTTGCAAGAGTTGTTTGTGTCCATTGGGCAAAGAATGAAAAGCTCTTCAGTTTCAGCACAGATTGTCTAAGTCGATTTCTGGTCAGTATGCTAGGCAGGGAATATTCAGAGTTCAAGATGTGTTGTCCCTATACACATTCCATGATGACCCTGCCATCTCCTTTACCTTGGAGTCCTCTTCTCAGGGGTTCTGTGATAAGAAAAAAACTTAATTATGCGGCGTGTGCCTCGTCTTTACTTGCCCTCTCAGTAGAGCAGGGGGACTAGAGAAAACTTGTGTCCTTTGAGACAACATATCTCAAAGAACTCTAGCATTTTTAAATGCTAACTTTCTGCTTTCAATCTACCTGTACGTTTGGTCCTGTCTGCACTTTACTAGCTTTTTATTCAAATCGGAAGAATCCATGTGGCACCGTACTTAATAGTACCTTACCTCTGAATAGTAGAACAAGAGAAAACTGCCACTGACACTTTGTGAATTGGCTGCAAGTGGCTGTAAAGTGTGACTATTCTTATGTTCATCAGATCTGGATGCACTTAGTGGGTCAGACCAAAGGTCCATCTAGCTCAGTAGCTTGTCTTCCAACAGTGACCAATGCCAGGTGCCCCTAAGGGAATTAACAGAATGGAGTTTCTTGACAAAAGAATGGTGGTGCTTTTTCTATATTATCATACTGGATAATAGTCCATTTTTTGGACTGGTACTTAAGTTGTATTACTTCATTCAGTCATAGATTTCTACTTGGGGGAAGGAATACTGTTCATTTACATATTTTGATATTCTATGATAGCATCTTACTTGGATAGAAATATTTAGCTCTTACATCCTTAGAGATATGTGAGCTGTCAAACTATTTTAAACTTTGAAGTAAACTTTGACAAAGCAGATTTTTTTTTCTGGTGAATTGATAATCTCTGGGTAAACCAAGTTAGGTGGCATGTGGCAGTAAGGGATTAAAAGGTCAACACGTTTATGGCTGAAATCCAGATGCCGGTAATGTGAAGTGAGGTATTAAATTCACATTGATCTCTGTCGTATTGTATTTGTTTTCTGTTGTTAACCTTATAAAAACAACGAATTCCTATATCAGAATACCTGTTTCATTGTGGTAGAGGAGCCCTACCAATAATAATGTAAATAATTTCTTTATGGTTATTTTCAAACTTTATGTCTACATTTCCCATAACTCCATTTTAAAGATTAAACTGGGAAATCAGATTCTTCACAAATTTGTATTCTCTGAAATAACCATTTTAATGCTATAGAGAAGGTTGTTCCTATTTCATGTTCCTTGTAAAGGCTATTACCACATCCATTGAGCAGAAAAGAGCCGCCTTAAGTACTAAAACTAGGCCTGATGTCCTGCTCATTTAATTTTATTTTTGTTGAGGCGCAACTTACAACAACATAGTAAGAGAGAATTAATTAGCCAGGCTGTTTAAGTTTGTAAATACTATTGCTTAAATCACATCTATTTGGCTAGCAATAACTACTTAATTAAGGAAACTATTTGTTTGATTGCCCTCGCCATCAGAAAGTTTTCTTTAATTTCCTAATTTAACTTTTCCTTTATCAACTTAAGCTTGTTGCTTAGCTCATTGTTTTTCTGCATAATAGCGTATTTCCTTTCCTTACTTTATTACCCTTTAAGTATTTATATGAGGCTATCACATGCCTGCTTTCCATATGAAAAAGGCTTAATAAATTAAGTTTCAATTAACCTGTCCTCTTAAATCATTAATCTCAAGGGTTTTTTTATTTTTGTTGTCTTTTTTAACCTCTTAATAAAATTTTCTTTCTCTCCCATGAGTTAAGGCTTTACTCCGGGGCTCTTGTACATTTCAAAAGCAGAAGTGCCGCAGGCTGCACGGGGTGAGTGGGGACTCAAGCACTCCCTGCTTGCCCCGTGTTCTCTGTGGTCCCCCCTTGCTGCCTGGGGGGAGTTGGCTTAAAAGCTGGTTCTCCCCAGCACCATCTCTGGTGTGCCACCTGCCCACCCCCCCGCTGCATCTGTCATGGGGGGGAGAGGGGGGGTAGGGGATGCAGCCCATGTTCACGGCGGCCAGGGATGACCACAGACAGGGGCTGCTGCCTGAACAGCCTCTGTCCATGGCCAGCCCTGGCTACTGCAAACAGGGACCGTTGGACTCAGTGTGAGCTGGGACTGAGCAGTCCTGGCTCACGCTAATTGCTGCGCCTCTGCATTTTAAATGTAGTAAGAGCCCAGAGGCTCTTATCGAGCATAGCAGGACTTATCGACTAATCATATAGTCACTATATGATTAGCCAGATAATTGCATTTTAACATCCTTAATTGTAACTCCATTTCTCCTGTTTATGTACTTTCTCTTCACCTTGATTTTTATGTGTCTTCTCTTCTTCCTTCCTGGGACTCTGGCCTTAAGGGAAATAAACCTGTTAACATGACTTTTGTTTCAAGACCCAGTGCGCACTCGCTGTGTCCACAGTTGGTTGATACACAGTTCATTTTATTGCTTAGTCCTCTTTCCTCCTGCCTGATAATGGACAACCAATACCAAAGTGTAGGAATTATTTTGGAAGCAAAGAACATACCAGGCATTTGTGCTGTAGAGGTTGAGTTGTAGCAAACTGATGAGGACTCTTAATGATCAAGGTAGGAGAGAAGTCCTCTGCCTGCTAATCTCGCTAAGTATCAGGAGTTGTGTAAGTGTGGATCCCAGTGTACATATGTCTCTTGTTGTGAGATCAGTTTTTTTTAATAGTAGTGTGAGGGCTGCACACCAAAGTGGTCTTTGTTCTTGGGTGTGCCTTTTGTGATTTTTGGTGCAAAGAACTTGTCCACCTCACTGCAGCTCCAGGGGGAAATTATCAGGCATTTGCAGAACTGAATTTCTTGATGTGTGAGAGGGTGAATCCCTTTCATATAAAATATACCACAAGTCTCGAGGGAGGAGCTGAAGACACTCTGAGAAGATCAAATAATGGCTGGATCAGCCCTGAAGGTATCCAGAGTTGCCTCTAACCTGGCTGCAGGGCTAATAGCCTCCTAGCTGTTACCATCTGGAATACCAAAGGAGGCCCAGAACATCATACACACGTTCAAAGAAATGAAGCTGTTCAGCAAAAGTACTGACTCAGCATTCCACTCTTTAAAGGATTCAAGGCTCAACGTGTGATCACTGGGGATCTGCAAACCAACTTAATACAGGAAGTGCTATAGGTATCTGCTTCAATAGAAACAGTAGGCTTATCCATAATCTCAGAGATACCTGTCATTTCCCTCTCACCTACCCAAACCCATCAAGACAGCAGATTTGACTGAAGAGTCCAGAGCTATATTGTAAATCATTAGGAGCCAGCATTTTAGGAACTGTCTTGGGTTGGTATGTGTCATTGTAACTGCCGCTAGGCAGATTTGAACCTGGGATCTCTGGAGCTTACTATAGGAGCCTCTACCCTCTGAGCTAAAAGCCAGTTGGCTTTCAGCTTATGCTGTAGAGGTCTCTTGGTCTTATCTGTTGCTGTGGTCTAGGTCAGGGGTTCCCAAACTTTCTGACACAGGGACCAGTAAATCCATTCACGAGCTTTTGGAGGACCAGTAACATTCATTTGCATATTCATTAAGCAAATGATGAATATTCAGATAAGTTGTTTCTGGTCCTCTCAAAGCCCCCAGTACCAGCTTTAGCAAAGCTTTTGATACGGTCACCCACAATATTCTTGCCAGCAAGTTAAGGGAATATGGATTGGATAAATGGACTGTAAGATGGATAAAAAGCTGGCTAGACCAGGGTTTCCCAAACTTTTTACTTTAGTTGGAACCCATTTTTTTTTCAGTACTGTTTTTTGCAGCCCAAAAATATAAACGCATATTAAAAAAAAAAGAATTAAAAATGAATAAATTTTCAGTTTCACCCAGCTGCATCCTCTGCCCAGCCTGGGCCAGGACTTGGGGGACCCGGTGCCGCATGGGCACTCCAGAAGGCGGGAGCAGGAGCAGTTTGGGGGTAGGGTATCTGGCTAGGAGGGTGGGTACAAGGAGGGGTAGGGTTGCCAGGTGTCCAGTTTTGTACCCGACAGTCTGGGAAACAAATTGAGAAAATACCAGACATATAAAATGTCCGGTATTTTCTAATTAGGTTCGTTTTATTATTATTAGGTGTATCAGTCCTTAGCTGCGAACTGCCTGGCTGGTAGATGTGCTCACGCTGCGTGAATGTGTCTACCATCCAGGCAGTTCGCAACTACTCAAGGGACGGTATTGGGGAGGGCAAAATGGAATCCCTGGGGCCGGACTCACTTGTGTGCCCAGGTCAGTCCTGCTTTCTGCCGGCTGATTTGCTCCCCCCCCCACCCCGTTTCTCCTCCCAATCTCCCCCAGCCAGCCCTGCTTCCCCTGCCCGCCAGCCCCGATCTCTGCCGGACAGCCCCACTCTGCCGGACAGCCCCACTGCCCCCAACCCTGCTTCCTGGCAGCCGGTTCCCCCTCCACCCCCACCTCCTCCCAGTCCGCCCCGCCCGCCCCCTCCTGGCAGTTACGCTGAGGCCCAATATTTTTTTCCCCACGGTCCGGTACCAGGCCGCGGCCCATAGTTTGGGAAACGCTGGTCTAGGTGTCACTACATGGGTCAGTGAACCACATTAGGTGTGTGGGTTACATCATGTCATCATGGACACAGCTGCCCATGTTTCTCATTAATTTCAACAGCCTTTTCTGTATTTCTTTGGGGACCTTTCTTACAAAAACCTGTTACACAAAATGGCCTTGTCGCTTCAACTGAGAAGCATAGAAGAGGTTCCTTAGGGATATAGGGGAAGAGACTTCCACTCTTGATATTTCCATACCCAAAAGAAGAAAGGTGGTTTTTATCCTATCCTAGATCTGATTTGATTGAACAAATACATATGCTGCCTCAGATTCAGACTGGCATTGCTTGCTTCCATCATTCCATCTCTTCAGACTCAAAACTGTTTTGTGACTCTCTTGACTTGCAAGGCACAATTTCACGTGGCTGTGCACTCACCCAACAGGAAAGGAGTACTTGAGATTCGCAGTAGGACCAAATCATTACTAGTATAGGATAGTGCTGTTTGGACTTTGCACAGCAGCAAGAGTATTTATGAAATGCCTCGTGGAGGAAGCAGCTCACCTGAGGAGAGCAGGCATTATGTATACCCCTACCAGGACAAGTAACTGATCAGTGCCCAATTACAGTGGGAAGGGGTGAGCCTTTAGTGCCGGGGTGGCCAAACTGTGGGTTGTGAGCCACATGCAGCTCTTTTAGCATCTAAGTGCAGTTCGCTCAGTCCCCTCCCCTACTTACATGAAAAACTTGTTTGCATTGTGTTTTTATTATAGTCTAAATAAAACTATTGTACTAAATAGGATTATTTAATTTGAGGTTTTATTTTTTCCTTTAACACATGATGTAAATGAAGCGGATGCTGGTGAATTGAGGCTAAACATTTTTTAATAGGAGTGGATGAAGTTTAATGGAACAATCATTTAATGTGTACAGAATTTTACTGAACCAAACGTAGATAAGATATTTTTCATTAAAATAATTTAACCTGATGAAAACCAGTGGTCATATCTTACAAAACTGAAGTCTGCATCATGCACGTACTAGGTGATGCAAAGTAAATTATGTATATTTTGAAAGCTGTATTTGATAAAGAAACTATAAACTCACCAGCATCCGCTTCATTTACACCAGGTACTAATGCACATAGCAGCTTATTCTTACTAGGGTCAAAGAGAAGGGAAGAATTGCTGATACTTAAGTTTAAAAACTTGATTCAAACTGAAACTAAATTTTGTTTGGATAAGAATTCTATCTCACTGCTGCTACTCTTTTCCTACTTTCTGCTAAGATTCATCTTATGATTGTCATATCTGACCATGGTTGCTGAGTTGGTTTTCATCTTATTTTGGTGACTTGTTTTTAACTCAAAAGTTAAATTGGGACAATGAAACTTTCATCTGCTTTGACCTTACTTTTATGAAAAGCCTCTCTTCTATGTTTCTTTTAACACTGTGTTTTTTTTAAGATTTCAGCTTGAATTGCTTTCTATACACAAGATTGTTGTCGGTTATTAACGTAGTTTACTCTGTGTCCAGTAACTCCAAGACTTTGATGTAATTTGGTTGTAGAGAGGTTCCAAATGAGATGTTCCAAAAATACACCATCTTGGAGGTTAAATATTGAGCTTGGCACTTTCAGCATGTGAATGAATAGCTGCCAAAACCAATTGGATGCATTGAGTGAAGAGAATATTGGCAACTCCAGCTGAAATGGGGGCAATGTCCTCTAGCATACTGTAGCGAGTGAGAGTCTTTTTGTTCTAATTGTGGTTGTGTTGCTAACTCGTAGTATGTGTTCTAGGACTTTATTAATAAATACTGCTTTGTTACAGCGTGCTATCATTTGTATTTTGGATGTAATGAAGCAATAATCCTCCTTGTTCTTGTACTTGATGAGAAGCAGTGACTCTTACTACACCATTTTAATATGGCAGATTAGAAAACTGCAGATAGGAATTAACCAAAGACTCAGGAGAGCAGGAGAAGCTGCAGAAGCAGCCCAAGTAGGAACCAGTATTCCTTTTAGGGCTGCCAGGTGTCCGGTTTTGAATGGACAGTCTGGTATTTGAGCTTTCTGTCCGGGAAACAAATTGAGAAAATACTGGACACATAAATTTTCTAATTAAGTTTTATTATTATCATGAGTGTTGTTACGTAGTTGCGTATTGCCAGACTGGTAGACACGCTCACACTGCGTGAGTGTGTCTACCAGCCAGGCAGTACACAACTACACAGTAGAGAAGAAGGAGGTGGGGGCAGGGCCGGGGTGGGATGGAATCCCCGGGGTTGGACTCGCCCGTGCGCCCCTTTGGGACCGTGCATGGGACAGGCAACACCCCGGGATCTGTGTGCCCCCGGGCCAGCCCCAGTCCCCACCAGCTGGTTCTACACCCTCGACCCCCCGCCCCGGCCAGCCCCGCTCCTCTCCCGGCAGGTGTCCCCTCCCCTCCCCAAATCTGAGATCAAGTGTGTCCGGTATTTTTTTTTAAGTAATCTGGTAATCCTAATTCCTTCTAATTTTTCCCATCTGTGTTTGGAATAAGTGTTACATGCACTGAGGCATGTGTGGATGTGCACCACAAGTAGAAACACATGCTGGCAGCTGTAAGTGCTCTGCTAATCAGCTGTGCAGCATTTGAATCTCTCCTTGGTGGGGACCTTTGAACATTCTGGGAACTTTCAGTATTAGCCTTGGTCAGTAGTATGGACCAGACTCCATAAATTGGGTTACTGAAATTTCCAGGGCTATAATCAGGGCAGTGCATGAGGGGCAGCTGGGGGTACGGGAGGGGTGCAAAAATGGGATAGCGTAGGATTGCTCCCCACTTCTCTAAACACCCAACAGGATTAGATCAGGTGGCATTAGCTAGAGCCAGGGTAGAGCAGCACCTGCTAGGGGTGCTGGGGAGGGGGAAGGGCAGAGGTACTTTTGGTTCCATTTTGCCCTGGAGCCCAAATGGGGTTGGCTCAGCTGTTGCCAGTGTCATGGGGTAGCTACAGCTGGGGGAGAAGAGTGAGGCTTGGCCCCTTGCTGGCCACAGAGTGGGGGAAGAATCCCTGTGAGGAGCTGAGCACCCTTGGCAATTTTGACCATAAATGTAGGCCAGGGGTTGCTGGAACAGGGGAGGGCCAGGAGGCCATGCCCTCCCTCTTTTCATCTGTCCAAGAGCGAGCAGGCTGGAGGTAGGGGGAGGTGCTAGGTTATCAACCTGCTTATCTGGGGCTTCCATCTACTTGCATCTCATGGACATGCTCTGTCGGGCTGCAGCTTCCAACCCCAGCTCTGAGGGCAGCAGGTGAGTAGCTCTCTTCCAGGCAGAGGGAACCCAGCAGGGTGTCCATGGGTGGAGAGGATTGAGTTCTTGATCAAACAGACAAACTCTCTAAAACATACAATTTCTCCATGCTTCATCTACTGTAATAAAAAATGAAAAAATCTCAAATTAGCTGACATACAATGTATACATTGAATGGAATCATAAAAATAACAAGCATTTTAAACTACTCCAGCTATTTAAACCTTTTGGAATTAAATTAGATGAGATGAGTGCAGTTCTTCTCAAGACATTAAAGCCATTAGTATATTGACTAATAAGCTTGTGATAATGAGAAAAAGTTGAGTCCTATCTAGGTATGTTGTAATAGTTTTTTGGCAGCAGGAAGGTAATACTTGCCTTCACTTTTGGATATCACTGCACAATTCACAGCTCTTGACAAAGATCTTGCTTCTATTTGCTTGACCGCTAATCAGAATGGCTATGTAGTTGCTGTGTTTACCTTTCATTTGAAAAGAATGTAACTATTTTCAGCATACTGTGTATTCTACATACAGAATGTAAAAGTAGTGGAAGGTCTATTTCTAAATTCACCTAAATTAGGCTAGACAAGATATTTAAATATACAGTAGGGCAGTGACACTGCAGCTTCATTTAAAGCTGGCGAGGAGCAGAGATTTTTCCTCTTTCCCCAAACCTTTCTAGGGCATGAGACCCTATACTCCCTCCTCCACATGCAAGTGAGAAGCGTTGTGACCTGTCACAAACCTGAATGTCACTGCAGCCCCTGATGTATCAGGTCAGAAAGCCACTTGCTCACAATTTGCCCAGCTGCTTCTACGTGGCGGGGCAGCACGTCCAGATTTGAGTAGTATTGTGGCCTAGGATCGCATTGCCAGTAACTGGTTGAGACATGAGAATGTGGTCTGGGTGTCCCTCTTGGCTCTGCATACTGTACCTTAGGGAAGTATTTTTTTCAAGGGGGTGGAGGGAAAGCAGGGAAAATGTATTGGATCTCTTGGACCACCGTTCTTTCCCTGGCACTGATTGTGGCTATGCTGCTTTTTGCTATTCATAGTTGTTTTCCTCCAAGAAGCATCAGGAATAGGATGAAATTTGACATGATTCTTAGCAGTTTCATACAGGTCCTGTTTGACACAGTAGAAGCAGAACAGGAAATTAATGGGGCTTGCATCATTTTTGCAAAAATTGGAGTCTTGTGTACACTGGAAGCAAATGGTGTGGACAGGAACAATGGAAGACGTAGAATCCTTCACCTTGGGATTCTCCTGTAAAAGAATTTCAGAAAAGTAGATGGAGTGGGAATACAAAGATTTTGGGGGAAATGCAGAATTCCCATGATTCCAGATTGTCCACTTCTGCAAGCACCCTAGAAGTATTAGTGATTTAGATGAAGGTGCAGGTGTGTGGAAGTGATTTAGGTGATAGGTGTAGTCAAAATAGCGGCAGTGGTTGGGTCATTTCTGAGGCCAGTGGAAATATATATTAAATTTACAGAAGACTTTGCTCTTGAAGACTTTGCTCTTTACTTCTCTTATTATGTATATGATTTTCCCAGAAAATGTTTCTTGCAGTTCTGCACTGTTGAAAGCAGCACTATGTATCAGAATGAATTTACAAAAGCTTTTGACAAATACTGTTGAATTTTATTGTGAATCTGTATAACTGAACAAATAGTTAATCTTAAATTACAGCCCTTAATAAGATGAGGGCATTTATAGAATTATCTGCTAAATGTGCAAGGGCAGAGAAATGTACACACTGTCATTCCGTAACACCTACCAAACATAGTGGAATTTCAATGGAAGGATTCTCTTGTCCATCCACACATCTGCTATAGAAAATGAGAAACTGGGAAGTAAAAGAGGAAGAAACAAGTACAGGGAAACCTCGGGTTGCTCATCTATCTTAACGTCTCAAAAGGAAAATCCTGTTTAGGAACCAGGATAAACTGAGCAGGGGGACCCTATTGTAATAATCGCTTTACATTCTTAATAATGAACACCCCATAAAGTTTTCTTTCAGTGCATCTAGGAACTTGATGTACAATTGAACGTTAAACGGTGTTGTGTGTGAAGATGTGACATGTACAGTACCACTGTGTGTATAAGTTCTTTCCTCTCCTGTACTGCAAATCTATGAATGCTGCAAAAACAGTAGCCCTCATCTTTGGGTGAATGGGTCAATGCCTTGCTTCATTCCCTGGAGATATCTTCTGGTTGGTACTGTAGGAGACAGATGCTGTCATTGTTACTCTAATTTCAGGAAGATCAGCACAAAGGAGTAAATGGGCAGAGTGCAAAATGCTAGTGCTTCCTGTGCAAGTGATGTTTTTGTTTTACATTAATGTTCCCCGTCTGTCTTATGAAGTCATTTAATTCTGTGGAACACAGGGGAGACCATCAGAATGACAGTTGCTGCTAGGAAAAAGAGCGGGGCATAAGATAAAACATACGAGGAGAGAGAGTAGTACAGTAAAACTCCAATAGTCCGGCATCCAATAGTCCGGCACTCCTGACAGTCCGGCATCAAAATGGCAAGAGCCTAGTGAGTGAGCTTCGGCAAAAAATGAGTCACAAGGTAACAGCGGCAGCAGGTGAACTGAGCAAAAAGGGTAAAAAAGGCTTAAAAAACCTAAAACATTACAGTATACTGTATACAGTATGTACAATAAAAAGGGTTAAGAACACTTTATATACAGTATATAATGTATACAGTGTGTGTGTGTGTGTGTGTATATATATATATATATATATAATATAAAAAACCTGCTTATAGTACCTCCTGATAGTCCGGCATATCTGATAATCCTGCACCACCTAAGTCCCATAGGTTCCGGATTATCAGAAGTCTACTGTAGATGACAAATGCAAGAGATGCTTTTGCATAGCTTAATTTGGAGAAAGCCTTAGGAATAAGGTGGTGATATCTCCCTGAAAAAGGACTTTGTCCATACTTTCAGGATTCATAGTGTCTCCCTGCTGGTTTTACAAAACAAAAAGCAACGTTTTGTGATCGTTTATAAACTTCAGTCTGGCCACCTGAGGCCATTGTGAGCAGGTGAGATGAGCACCTGTGAACATCAAGGAATAGTCCCCATCATCTTGTCTGCTGTATGTTGGGAACATATTATGAGGCTTCCTGTGAATAACTGCCTCAAATTAGCCCTTATCTCCATATCTACTTGGATCTATGTGGAACTTTGGTTGTTGCAGTGGGTGGGAAGTCTGTAACTAAGGCTAGCATATTGTCTTCTGTTCACATCCTTTTGTGTGTTCATGAGCACCGGATTGTGGCAAGCCTGTGAGGCAAAGTGGAACCCAAGACTGCAAGCAGGGAGAGGAAAGACTTGAGTGAATGTGATAAAGATAATAGGTCTCTCAAAGAGTTGGAAGCAAGAGATGCAAGCTGGTGTAGGAAGATGAAAAGAAGATATTAGTGGATGCGATAGCAGGGGAATGAGCAGAGGAGAAAGTGAGGAGTTGGAAGGCAAAAGCATAATTATGAGGGGAAGGAGTGGAGATGCTCACTGAGATGCTCCTTCCTGTGCACAGTTCCCTAACTTCAGCCCGAACTGATCACATTAACCTTATCTCCACAGTACAGGTGTATGGGTTTTTCACATTAAAAAAAATCTAGTTCTCTAACCACCTCCTTTCCTTTGTTGGCAATTGCTTCAGACTCTGCTTCCCTAGCACACAGCAGGTTCCCCATGAGATGAGTGGCCTATATGGTAAGAGAAATGGGGAAGCAGCATTTGCAGTTATCTCTAGCAGAAGAAAGGCAACAGGTCTGGGATGTTGGCTTGGATCTGTTGTGTGGGCAGGGAGGGAGGGGAAGGCCTGTTCTCTACAAATGCTTTGCAAAAGCAGCATTGCCCCCACTGCCTTCAGGTATCTACTTACCTTCATATTCCTCCTCTTCCAGATACTTTTATTTCAAAGTCTACCCTAATATACAACATAAAAGGACCAAATACGTAGTTCTGTTGGTAGTTATGCTTCAAAACTGCCATGACATGATGGATCAAGGCTGTTATTATATAGTTTAGCTATACACAAGTCTGCAGTAAAGGTTCTATCCATGCCATTTGTGTATTTGTCAATGGCTTGGTGCAGTGAAATTTATGGGAGAAAATATAATGGCAGGAAAAAACAGCAAGGCAAAGTAAATGATTAGTTGCAGAAATATTTGTTTTAGAATAATGTATTAAAAAGTAATTTTCAGAGGTCTAGGAGTTACTCTAGTTCAGTGAATTTTTAATATTTTCTAAAAACTTAACAGCTCTAAAGGGAGAGAAAACTGACTAAGAAACCTCAAAATAACTATTAAAGCTATATGAACCTTGACACGTAATTGGAATGCAGAAAAATAGTCTAATTTATAAAAGTTTGCACTTTAATCCCTCTAGATTTTAGTATGCAAACTGCAGTCCAAATGTTCATTAATCTTCCCATTGAAGCATTGCTGTCTGAAGTGCATCTGGGTTATTATTAAATCTGAAGAAGGATTTAAGATTCAGAATGCATATTGAAGCTATTATGTTTATTATATCTTTTCTATCATCATTTTGAAGTAATCGCCTTTGTGAGAAATGAGTTAAGGAAAATGTGTTACTTTTTGTCGCCTGAAGATTACTTTTTAGAACTGGGGGAGAAAAGGGTTATTTACTATACAGTTTTCTCAGAATATTAGCTTTTTATTGGAATAACTGTATCCGTGCTTTCTATAAAGAACACTAGGAGTAGGAAGTAAGGCTGTAAAATTATTTTAAAAATTGTAATTTAATCAGGCATTTAAAATTAGTCATGATCAATTACAGTTTAATTTAATCAGGCATTTAAAATTAGTCATGATCAATTACAGTTTTAATCTCACTTTAGAGCCTAACAGCATAAAGGGGCAAACAAATACCTTGGCACTGCTGAGTACAGCTTGCAAAAGGAAGTTCTAATTTTCAGGAGACCTTAGCAATTGACTGAACAAGACACAGAACAGAGTGAACTTGTAGGCTCTTAAGTTTTACATTGTTTTATTTTTTTTGAGTGAATTTTTTTTTTAAATCTACATTTGTAAATTGCTCTTTCATGGTGGACAGTGCACTACTTGTATGAAGTGAATTGAAAAATACTTTTTCTGTTTATTGCTTTTTTACAGCTTGTAGGATCTTCATTTTGTTCTTCTTCTTCCCCCTCTAAATTATTCAACTATTTTACCATTTTAGAGACTATTTTCCTTTTTTAAATGGTAGTTTGTTCTAAAAAGGGTGCGTACAGATAGATGAGGTTAAAACACTTCCTATATTTGACTTTTATATTTTTTTATCTTCTCCTTTATCAGTCTTTCCCTGTTTCCACTTTCCTTTTCCTCTATCACCTTATTCAATTTTCCCTTTCTGCAACCATTCTACTGCTCTTTTGTTCTCTGCCATCTGTCATTTTCATTCTAATTATTGACATATTTCCCTCCTTGGTTGGAAGTGTGGTCCTCGTGTGTCACCTAGATACCGTGCCTCAAACCAACAGTTGCACAGTGGGGAATGGCAGGTAAAAGGTAGTAGAACACCAAATCAAAAACAGCACAATCGTGTTTCTTAGAATAAAAAAACCTGTCTTTTTTGGTCAGGATAGAGAAATCTCCTTTTTTGTCTGTTTTAGCTCCCTTAACTCCAGTTCTCATCCTTTCTCTTTCTCTTTTTTTTTTTTTTTCCCCCCTCTTCATCCTAACAGTTATGGCAGAAGTGATAATATGTTAAAGTGAAAACTCAGAGGCAGCATAGCAGCATAGTTTAGTGGATTTGATTGTGTGAGGTCTAATCCAGAGTCTGCCAATTAAATTTGGTATGGCAAATCAATCATAAGATTGTAAACTCTCTAAGGCCAGGTCGACACTGGTGGGGAAAGTTAATGCAAGATATGCAACTCCAGCTACGTGAATTGCATAGTTGGATTTGACATACCTTGCATGGATTTTTCTGTGGTGGCCCCACACTGGGAAGTTGACAAGAGACATGCTCCCGTTGGCTTCCCTTACTCCTCATGACAACAAGGAGTGCCAGGGTCAATGGAAGGAAGTTGGCAGGAATGCTTGGAGAGGTTAGTGTGGTTCACAGAAGAAGTGGATGGACCATCACAAAGCTGATGACTGATGCGGAGTGATTTTTGCCTAAATATAGAGGCCTGGTTCCGCAGAGGTAAGATGTTCACTTGTCATTCCTCTAACCTTGCCAGTGGTAGAACCCAATCACATTACTGTTGACTTCTTTTCTTGCTAAGCACTCGTGCATTAAGGAATGGATTTCTCTTCTCTCCCAGAGGCAGAGTAAATGGAGTGTAGTATGGTAGCTTCCATGAGAGAATGTAGAAGCTGTACAAAAACAATTAGAAATGATTAGTCTAAATCATACAACAAAGGGTGCCCCCACTTCATACCCTGGTGTTGGATGTCTTCAAAGCATGGGGAAGAATGTAGGGATGTCAGGGTAGACAACTGCACTATTACCTGATAAGCCTAGGCTTATTGATTAATCCTGTTGACTATACGCATTCGCTCTCCTCACCCCCCCCCCCCCCCCGCTGACTCTGAATCAAAGCCAGTTTTTAAGCAGGCTCCCCATGAGCGCTGGTTCGACCCCCTCCCTTCCCCCCGCTGCTGCCAGAGGTGGGGGGGGGGCAGATGAGAGCTAATATGCGTAAGGAGGTGGCTCCCCCCGCGTGCCGGCTCTGCGGACCTGCCTGCCCACCTCTCTTGCTGTCTCCTACAGAGGCAGTGGGAGGGGCAGGCAGGAGCCGGCTTAAAAGCCGGTTCCCACCAGCTCCATGGGGCCACCTGCTCTTCCTCCCCCCACACACTCCCCTGCGCTGCTGCATCTGCGGCAGGCCAGGCCTCACTGCAGGCAGAGGCTGCTCTGTGGCAGCAGCCCCTTGTCCCTGGGGGTCTGAGCCCCCCGTGGACAGGGGTTGCTGCCGCCTGATGCTGCTATCGCTCTGCACTGCTGTCTCTGTATCAGATGCAGGAGTGTGGGGCAGCAGGCAAGAGCCTGTCTGTGTGGGAAGCTCTTTTTTAAACCATCTGAGGGACCATCTAATAGTCAGTAACAGCTAAAATTTGATGTGATTACATGACTATTCAATTACATGCTATCTAACATCCCTAGAAGAATGCAGAGAGTTCAGTTGGCAGTCCACAGCTTGTGGTTAGCAGCAGAAACAAGATTATTTATAAGCAATTTATCTGGCATCCAGGGCTTTCCCTCTCTAAAGCCAAAGGGGTGCTCTGTGAAAGACTTAATCCAAGCATGTTAGCAATTGTTCCTTTTCCTAAATATATGTGATTGGATCTAATTAGAGGGCAATAAGCATTTCTACAGTTTTGCTCCAGAGTATTAGTTTTGGTTCCCTGACGATCTTCTTACTAGACTTGACCAAAGGATCTGTATCTACATTTCCTCTGACACCTGGGGAGTTCCAGGGTAATTGCAAAGATGAAAATGGGACAGAAAATAACTACTTTTCAGAGCTCCAACTATCAAATCAGAGTTCATTTTTTGCAGGGGTGGGGAATCTTTTTTGGGTTGGGGGCTGCTGGTCCACAGAAGAATCAGTTGGGGGCTGCACATAAACAAAAAAAGCCCTCAGTGATGCGGCCCCCGACTGAGAAGGAGAAAGATACACCCCACATTTCCCTTGCACGCCAGAGCCTGGAGGGCCCAGGCTGGTAGATTATCTATGCTTCAGTCCTGTGGGGGGAGGAGGCCCTGGAACGCCAGTGCAGGCTCCCAATGCTGGAGGGAGAGCCTGAGACTCAGAGGCCAGATCCAGGCAAGCTTGGGGCTGCATCTGGCCCCTGGGCCTTAGGTTTTCCACCCCAATTTAGCGTGTTAGTGACCATAAAATATTTATATAATGTATTAGCCAGTAGGATGGCAATATGCAGTGAAGTAGCCCACTTTTTGGCAGTGTAGTCTGAGATGTTACAATCCTACCTTCAAACATTAAGCTTTCCAGATTTTTAAAAATTATTCTGATCTCAGTTTTTCTTGATTCTTCTTTTTCTCTTTAAGCCCTGGAACCTCACAAAATACCTGAATTTAGAGACATTGTTCCCACAGGCTTCTAGCAGCCTCTTTCCTTTATTTTTATCAGCTATTTTCTCCCAGCTATGCAAGACTGATTTTTATTTGTTATTTTCTTAGCTTTGTAGTTACTTGGTAGAAGAAGGAAGAAAGTTGCTTGTGAGTGGTATTTCAGGAAGAGTAATTGCATCATTCTGGCTGGCATTAAATGATTTTTCCTGCTGTTTAGTGGCCTGGGCCTCAAGCCACTAGAACTTCTGTTGTCTTCATGAACATAACACTTTTGGAGGGGAATTGGATTGTCAAAGTTTATTTGGAAAAAAAAATCCTGAAATGCTGCTTATCACCAAAATGGGGGGAAAAAAGTCAAGATGTGTGCAGCTTCTGGAAAGACTTTAGAAAACTAGTAAATTTTGGCTCCCAGTTTGCCTTCCTAGTGTGGGGAGTTTCTTTTAAAATAATGGTGGCTGGGGAGAATGGTGCCACCTACAATTATTCACGTATAAGCATCAGAATATTTAGTATGTCTCAGAGTGCAGAAGATATTGTTGCTATCATGATTGGCACTTTGAAAGGAAAACAAATGTTATACTTTATTTGCAAGTGTATCCAGGTTACTGCAGTGGGAAACAAAGATGAAATAGGGTATTTTTTTCATAGTTTCAGTCACATAGCTAAGGGACATCTTCAGATGCACAGATTTTAAAATGGAAAACATGGACATTGATTCAGAGGAAGAGAGCTGTGTTTGTATGCTGAGAAGCACACAAGCCCAAGAGAAAACTCATAGTTGAAACAATGAGCAGTGGTGGCACCTTCGAGACTAACAACTTTATTAGCTCATGAGCTTTCATGGGTAAAATCCACTTCATCATCAAGTGAATTTGAGTGGAAATTACAGAATTCAGGGCGAGTGTGTGTGTGTGTGACACCTCCAAAATAAATTACCTGTCAGTCATAGGATCAGTGTATATATAACAACGAAAGAACACCTGTGGGCCTGTTCCAAATAAAAGTATTTGGACCACAGAAATTTTTTTAATATCAACTAGAAGCTGAAAAAATCCATGGCATAAATATAGATCTGTCTCATTTCAAGAAGAGTTTACCTTGCTCCTATTACTGGATTAAGTTGATACCCACCTCCAGCTAGGGAAATATACTTCTATTTCATTGCTAGAATCTAGTTAGTGAACTACAACTGTAGAGCATGCAGTAATTCTAGACATTGCTAATGGTAAGAACAAAAGTAGGCCTTGTCAGAATACTAGCACTAAATATCAGCTTGCCAAGAAAGCAAATTCCTGATATTAGAGGATGTTAGAGAAGCTCCTGTGGGCCTCTTAAGCAGAGGTGAAAGTAAGCAGGTGCACCCAAGTGTGCAGCTCCAGCAAGAACTGGCTGAGTTGCAGCAAAAGCCAGTGGGAAGCTATTTAAAGAACTGGCAGGGACCCAGATTGCAATAGGACAGTACCTGTAAGTAATTTTAAGTTACTTTCACTGCTGCTCTTACGTAATTGCATGAAAGTATTTGTAAGGTGTTGGGGAGGGGTGTCTGTTCCTCTCCCATAGTAAACTTTGTATTTGAAAATTATCCCTGGCTAAGGAGACAAGTTTGTGGGGACAAAAATGCAGCTATTTCTTTGCCAAAACATAGGTTTCTTACTCTCACCCTTTTTCCTGCCAAAGAATGGCCTCTTAATTAGATAATAGTGTATTTGATTATGTTGATGCATGACTATGGCTTCAGTTTGTCTTTTGTCTCCAAGGAGAGCTGGTTTGTGTCTGCTTTTCTAAATTGGAACCTGTCTCAACAATGTCATACAGTAGAATTTGGTAAATTTACAGACAATGTTACCATATGTATTTTATTAGGACATTACTAATCTGCAAACTGAGTTTTCATGTGATAGCTGACAAGGCATACTTTTTACAAAATGTATCATAGTATTGTAAAAGAGTGACCATTGATACACTCTGTCTCAGGGATTTTTTAGATTAAATGGTAAATAGTGTCTGACCATTACAGTGTGTGTGTGTGTGTGTGTAATGTGGTAAAATGGGATATATTTTTCAAATATTTGATGGGGAATGAAGAATATCACTGGAAGTTGGTCAGTGAGTGTAGTTTATTGTGAAACTTGTTTATGGAAGATTTTGAAGGAAAAAAGGACAATCTTAAAACAGCTTTAATATTTTTTGGGGGTACATCAGTGCTCAAGGTTGTAAGAATTCTTTTATTTTGCCAGTTAAAAATGGCAATAGCGTATCCAAAATATGCATATGTAATAGTATGTTGATTTAAAAGTGTATCCCTGTGTTGTAATGTGATGAATCTAGATGGTAAAAATTCCAATTGCAACTAGCAAAAATAAGATTTTTTTCACATGTAGTATGGCTGTTTTGGGGCTAGTAAAAGTCAGCTTAAATTGGTTTGCATGCTGCACCACAGGGTTTAGATCACCACCACAGAACACTAGCTGTGAAAGTAGATGTTTTTCATAGTGTAATATAGAGAAAACGAAATCAGTATTTTCGTGTTTGTAGCAAGTACAATTACAGGTATGCAACTGAGCTAGTCATTGTTAATGCTTTGGCTCAAAAGTTGATGATGTCACAATCCCATTATCCAACAATGAGCTGTTTATTACTCTCTTGAAATTAGGCTTTAACTTTTTAAAGCTGTATCTTTTCTCTTCTGTTTGTAAGAAACACACTAGCAGGCTGTCAAAATGCAGGAGACCAGTGGAACTTACTCTTTTTACAGGCATTCCAGTGTTTTATCTCTTTAGTTAACTGTTCTTAGCTACGATCATTTTGTTTTGTTTTAAAGTTTATGTAATTGGCTAAGACAGGAATGAAGTTGCTTGGGATTAGTGCTTGGAGAAATGGGGACAAATCATCCTGGTTGCTGTTTCTTGGTGTCTTTCTGGTGCTGCGTGTGCATGTCTCCCAATCCAATGCTTTTTGGATTGCTCATCTGAACATATCACTTCAAATAAGGAACAAGACCGTATGGGAGCTGGCTGACAATGGAGTATTTGGAAAAAACTCCCCATTGAAGACTGTGTCTGGAGTGGTTGTGCCACCATCTGGACCATACCAAATTGCCTGCAGCCCCTTAACAAACTTCAGCAGGCCTATGCACTCTGAGACCTGGATAGCCCTCATTATGAGGGGACACTGTACCTTCACAAAGAAAATAAACGTGGCAGCAAAGAAGGGAGCAGTTGGCGTGATTATCTATAACCATCCAGGCACAGGCAATGGAGTATTTCCTATGATTTACCTGGGTTCAGAAGATATTGTTGCAGTTATGATTGGCAATCTGAAAGGCATGGACATTCTACACTTGATACAGAATGGCATCAAAGTAGTAATAGCAATAGAAGTAGGGAAACACTATGGTTCCTGGATGAATCATTATTTGGGGTCCCTTCTGCTCTGCACATTGGTGACGGTGGCCTATTTTACCTTTTATTGTGCTGGAAGGCTAAGGCTAGCGAGAATTCAGATTCAGAGATACCGACAATTAACAGATGTCAAGAAAGCTATTGGTCAACTTGAGCTTCGCATATTAAAAGAGGGTGACAAGGAAGCTGATACAGATGCAGAGAACTGTGTAGTGTGTCTGGAAGTATACAAGCCCAAAGACGTAGTACGCATTTTAAGATGCACCCATATTTTCCATAGGTTGTGCATTGACCCTTGGCTGCTACAGCACAGAACGTGCCCAGTGTGCAAATGTGACCTTCTCAAACCTAGTGAAGCTGAGCTGCCTGTCAGAAATGAAGGAGAATCTTTACAAGCTGTAGTGCCAAATGAAGCTCCTGACACCACTTTACTTAATGAAGAAGATAGTCATAATGAATATGTGTTAGTACAAGATTCACAGAGACCCTCAATGGATGAATAACTTTCTTCTTCACAGATGGATAATCAGACCAGTTTGCTGGTCCTTCATGTTGCTTCACCTTGATTACCTTGTTTAAGGTCAAAATTGAACTTATATTCTTGAAATAAATTCCTAAATTCTGTCTCAACATAAATGATGAACTGTCTTTTTCCTAATTTCAATTATGTTCTCAAATGTAGAACGAATGAAGTTGGGCAAGTATTTCTCTGAGTACGTATGTAACACTTTTTGGTAACTTAAATGTCAGTTTACACTTTTGGTATAAAAATAGGAAAATTTGAAAAAAAATTGGCTTATTGCATATGAAAAATTTCAGACTTCACTGTATTGAATAGAACACATCTATGTGTTCTGCAGTAGCTTTGTGTGGCAAAGATATATAACATTGCATTTTAATATATGGATATTGCATTATTTTGGTTAAATTCTATCTTCCTAGTTAAGTAAAACACACAATATTAAATTAAGGGATTTTTTTTTTTTTGTACTACTTTGATTTCAATTGTATTTTCTATTCTTGGCCTTTTTTCTATTGAGGCAGAAGTTTGGAGGCTAAGATGATGTAAGGGGCAAAAGACCAGCATGGAGGTGGCATTGGGCAAAGTTATAGTGTCTTCTGGGAGTCTGCCTAGGTTTAAAAAACAGTTCTTCCCTTTCACCTTCCACTCTCTCCCCTTCCCTTGGCAACTTGTATTGTTCAAAGACTCAGAGAAAAGTGATTGTTGATACCAATTAACTTACTACATATACAAATTGTCTACGCAGCTGATCTACCATTGTACTAATACAATATTTTGTTTGTTTTTCTCTTGTTTTTCCCTGCCCATGTGTTTGTGTCTCTATCAGTAACATCTTGTCTTGTGTCTTAGAATAGACTGTAAGCTCTTTTAGGGTTGCCAGGTGTCCGGTATTGACCTGGACAGTCTGGTATCTTCGCCTCCTGTTCGGTAAAAAAATTCAGAAAATACCAGATACCTAAAATGTCTGGTATTTTCTGATTCCCCCCCCCCGCCAGGAGGTGAAAATACCAGACACCTGGCAACCCTACAACACACTCAGCAACTTGGCCCGGGCCCCCTGCCAGGCCCCTCCCCTGATTCCCACCCACCCCCCCCTGCTTACCTGATTCTGCAGGGGCTTGTCTTGTGGCTGGCAGAAAAACAAAATGGCCACTGGCAAAAAAGCCTCTTCTTAAAGGGGCCATGCTGATTTTAATTTTGGTTGCGTAATAACTGCTGTCGGGGTCCTTTTTTCCCCCTCAACAACTTTGGTCTCCCCCTTTTTTTCTCAACAGAATTTTTTTCCTGGTGTGTGTGTTTTTGGGTGGGGGGGTGTTCGGTATTTTTGGTTAAACCATCTGGCAACCCTATCTTTGGGGCGTGAACTGTCATTTCTTATGTTTGTACAGTGCCTGCTTGCACAATAGACAGATGAAGTCCTGACATGGTTGAGATCTCCATGTGCTACTGTTACTCATACCTGGTTCGTGTGGGTGCCCTTTACCTAGCCTGACTAGAGATTGATGAGTCTGCTACAGCCTTGGCTAAGAGCCGTGTGGCTTTTAGCTTGTGCAGTACAGGTTTGTACATCAAGTTTCAAAGGTCCCAGATTTCATGCCAATGATCAGGGTCTGTTGGCATTACTGTACAAAGAATTAATTATGAAATTATGCTGCCATTTAGCTGTTTCTTAAAGGGTACAGGAGAATTAGAGAAAGGAGTCTAACTCCCCAGCTGCTTCCACATATTTTTCTTGTGGCTACAGCACTAGCATAATATAATTACTGGTTCCTCACCTGCTCTTTTAATCTAGACACACATGGTAGGCTAAAAAGACAAGCAACCTCATAAGAAAATAAAAATCACCATACTGAAGACTAGAGGTCCATCTAATCCAGTATGTAATTTCTGACAGTCGTCAGGACCATATCTCCAAAAGAAGGTATTGTTGGATAATCTAGCTTTTTTTCCTCCCACATTAAATCTCATCCTCATATCTAGTTTGAGATTAGTTTAAACCAAGAGTTATGAGATTGGCATCCTTTCTAAAATGTTTATTATAACTGGATCTTCTTTATCTCACTAATCTTCTTGGTCTCAATGCTTTGCTTTGGGAATGACTTCCAAAGTCTAATTGCATGTTTGTTTTCTTCGTTTAAAGCTGTTCTTTTTATTGGTTTTGTGTGTGCCACCTTTTAGTGTAATTAAATATTGTCTTGTTGCTGTGTTATGAGACAGGGAGAAGAGAGAGAGTCCCAATCTAACGTCTCTACGCCATTCATTCTTTTCATTTATCATATCCCCTCATATTCATTTCCTTTCCATGATAAACTTTTTAATCTTTTTTCCCATGCCCCAGTCATTCAACCAGAAAGTGAAGGCAGCTGCTGGAAATAGAACATAGGATCTTTTCAAACAAACCAACAAAAAGCACAAATAAGAAAAAACATAAGGGGAAAAATAATTTCAGCTGAATGGCAGATCATCTTACATAATTGAACAAGGTGCTTAAAGCCTAAAATAAAATAACAGAACAACACCGGTTGTAACCTCCAGCCTCCAGCTAAAATCCCTCCAGCACATCACTGACAATCTATAACTTATCCTGGAAAATGATCCCTCGCTCTCACAGAACTTGAGAGATAGGCCAGTCATTGCCTACAGACAGCCCCCAACCTGAAGCAAATTCTTGCCAGCAGCCACACATCACACCACAGAAACACTTACCCAGGAACCTATCCCTGCAACAAACCCCATTGCCAATTCTGTCCACCTATCTTTACAAGTGACACCATCACAGGAGTTAACCACAAAAGCCACAACATCAGGGGCTCACACAACTGCACATCCACTAATGTGATATATGCCATCAAGTGTCAGCGGTGCCCCCTTGTTGTGTATATTGGTCAAACTGGACAGTCTCTACGCCAAAGCATAAATGGACACAAATCAGACATCAGGAATAGTAATATATATAAATCTGTAGGGGGACACTTTAACCTCCCTAGATATTCAATAAGGGTACGTCTACACTGCAGAGGAAGATGAAAGCTGCCACTGTTGATCTTCTAGGGTTCAAATTAGTGGTTGAGTTAAGACAGCTAATTCGAACTGAGAGGGGCACTCCTGTTGATGCTGGTAACCCTGCTTTCATGAGGAGTAAGGGAAGTTGAAGGAATAGTGTTCTTCCTTCGACTTCCTGCAGTGTAGACAGCACCAAAAGCTGAGTTAAGCTATTTCAACTTCAGCTACTCAATTAACGTAGCTGAAGTTGTGTATCTTAATTCAACTTTGCCCTGTAGTGTAAACATACCCCTAATGTATTTAAAAGTAGCCATCCTATCATAGAATCATAGAACCATAGAGCTGGAAGAGACCTCAGAAGGTCATCAAGTCCAGCCCCCTGCTCTAGGCAGGACCAATCCCAACTAAATCAACCCAGCCAGGGCTTGGTCAAGCCGAGACTTAAACACCTCTAGGGATGGAGACTCCACTACTTCCCTAGGTAACCCATTCCAGTGCTTCACTACCCTCCTAGTGAAATAGTTTTTCCTAATATCCAACCTGGACCTCTCCCACCTCAACTTGAGACCATTGCTCCTTGTTCTGCCATCTGTCACTACTGAGAACAGCCTTTCTCCATCCTCTTTGGAACCTCCCTTCAGGAAGTTGAAGGCTGCTATCAAATCCCCCCTCACTCTTTGCTTCTGCAGGCTAAACAGACCCAACTCCCTGAGCCTCTCCTCATAGGTCATATGCTCCAACCCCCTAATCATTTTGGTTGCCCTCCGCTGGACCCTCTCCAATACGTCCACATCCTTTTGGTAGTGTGGGGCCCAGAACTGGACACAATACTCCAGATGTGGCCTCACCAGAGCCGAATAAAGGGGGAATAATGACATCTCTGGATCTGCTGGCAATGCTCCTCTTAATGCAACCTAATACGCCATTAGCCTTCTTGGCTACAAGGGCACACTGTTGACTCATATCCAGCTTCTCATCCACTGTAACCCCCAGGTCCTTTTCTGCAGAACTACTACTTAGCTGGTTGGTCCCCAGCCTGTAACAATGCTTGGGATTCTTCCGTCCCAAGTGCAGGACTCTGCACTTGTCCTTGTTGAACCTCATCAGATTTCTTTTGGCCTAATCCTCCAATTTGTCTAAGTCACTCTGGATCCTATCTCTGCCCTCAAGCGTATCTACCTCTCCCCCTAGCTTAGTGTCATCCGCAAACTTGCTGAGGGTGCAAACCATCCCCCCATCCAGGTCATTAATAAAGATATTGAACAAAACTGGTCCTAGAACCGAACCTTGGGGCACTCCACTAGAAACCAACTGCCATCCTGACATCGAGCCGTTGATCACTATCCGCTGGGCCCAGCCTTCTAGCCATCTTTCTATCCATCTTACTGTCCATTTATCCAATCCACATTCCCTTAACTTGCTGGCTTCTACAAAAGAATTTCAAAATCTGATTACAAAGGTCTCCTTCAACTGGAATTCATTTGCAAATTCAATATAATCAATTTAGGATTGAATTAAGGATCTTAATTGGTTAACACATTGCAAAGGCAATTTCCTCTGTCTTAATAGCCACGTTTCCACATCAGTTGCTATGAATGAGCCACTTCCACCCTGACTTGATGAGCCTTGTGATGGGGTGCGGTCACAGACGATCCCTCGGGGTGCCTCCCGGGGTGCTGACACGACCACTGCCACTCGCCTTCCTGCTTTCTGGGGCTCCTCACCACCCGGTCCTGCTGGGCCTCCCCCAGCCAAGGCCCTGAGCTGAGGTCCCTGCCCCCACCGAGAAGCAGTACAGACATTGAACCACTTCAGGTCCAAGAAGAGTGCAGTTTAGGGCCCAGCCTCCTGAGAGAGCACTCCTCAGATGGGATCAAACCCCAAAGAATTAGGTAAGCCCCCTTTAGCAATGAAAGGGGGAATGTGCACACTGGTTGCCTCCCCCTTCCCAGGTAACAATCATTTACACTGGGCTTGGTAGAAAATAAAAATGGTTTTATTAAGTTGAAACAGTAGGATTTAAGTAGTAATAAGAGAAAGTAGGCAGAGCAAAGTAGGTTACAAATCAAAAGAAACAAAACCGCTTGGCTAATTCTCCACTGAAACTTCAGTGCAAACTTAAACTCACCCTAAAACCTCTTTTCCAGCTGCCACTCTAAACCAGGGCTGTCTTCCCCCCCCCGGGGTCTCAGGCTCCTTCCTTCAGGTGCAGCCCAGCCAAAAGACCCAGACCTCTGCTTTCCTATTCCTTTTGTTAAGGAGTTGAGGCCACTCCCTACCAGCCACTGCTCAGACTTAAGGACAAAAGATTGGTTAACAGTGGCTCATCTAGTTGCAGGTAACACGCTCCATGTCCCCTATTCACACATTTGAAACTCACCAAGTATCCCCACTCCATGTGTCTAATTTTCTACACACAAATGATACATACAACAGAGTAAGATAAACAGAACCAGCAGATCATGACATGAAGATCGATGGGTTACATGAAATAATTCGCTCAAACCACCTTTGAGTTATGTATGTCCACTTCATAAAGCATGGGATGGGGGTCCATCACAAGCCTCATTTACACAAGTACCTTTCTTCTGTTCTTAGATATAGATATATATACACACACATACACACAGGACTGAAACTCAACTCCAATTCATGTGATGAAGTGGGTTTTACCTACAAAAGCTTATGCCCTAATAAATCTGTTAGTCTGTATCTGCAAAAACAATGAGGAATCTGGAAGCATCTTAGAGACTAACATGGCTACCTCCTCACTCAATCAATAAAAGTTTGAGTTTGTTTTGCATACTCTTACAAACCACACTAAAACCAATCTCTCATTACTGTAAATTTTTTAAACTTTATTGCACATTTTTAACCTATGAATTAGGAGGCGTTCATAAAACGCGTAAGGGCAGTTTCAATTTTTTGCATTACAATTTTTTGTATAAGTAGGTGCAACGCCATTTAATCAGGGCTGAATTTGGCTTATTAGGTGATTTGGCTCACAAGGTGGATTGACATTTGGCTAAGGGAGATCAAAGAATGTGCTAAATCAAAAAATAACAGCGGTATTACAATTTAGGCTATAATATTTATTAATACCTTGATCTCAGGAAACTTATAAAAATGGTGTTTTGTAGGTATTATATAGGTACAATAGGTAGCTATGTATCACTATAGATATTTATTATTTATGGGGATTGGATATACAGAAGCTTGCTGGAGGGAGGCCATAATACAAAATTGAAGGAATGAGTATTTTTTTAAAGTGAAAAGAAAAATTATAAATCGAAAGTTTGCAGGCTGTGGTGTCATGAGTTTTTATACCTTATAAAATGCTTAAATATGATTGATATTAGTAGTTTCTGAAATTGAGATTATGTACATTTGTTTAGTAAATTGGCTTTCTAATCTACTCAGTAGAGAAAAGGATACTTTGTCATCAAAATCCCTTAATGTTCATGCACGGCTTTGTGCACTTCATTAAAATCATTATTATATTTAGTATCTATGACAATATTTTCAGTTCAGTGGCAAGTCTTTGATCCAGTTTAAAAAAAACATACACACCACTTGTTTTACTTTTTTCAGTGGTAGTTTTTAGTCCATTGCAGTGATACTTAAAAGATAAATATCTTGCACAGATCCATTCTTGTAAGCTGTTGACTCATTTCATTTTTTCCATAAAGTAAATTATTAGATTTTCTTTGAAGGAGAAAATGTAATTTGATTTGGTGGTATAAAATTACAGTGAAGTGTTCCAAGCCAACCCTAGTAGGAAGCTTAATGCAGTTTATTCACCATGATTAGGCTAAAGGAAACCTTTTAAAGTAAATTATTCCAATAGATAGAATAGAAATGGTAATAATTACTGCAGCTATAACAAAATATATACTTGTGGCCATTTTTACTGTAGGTTAAGCCTATGCTTGAGCCCATGCCATTTAGTGAAGATAATATGAAAAGGAGTATTGTATCAATAGAAGGTTGTTGTCTAAGGGTATGTCTACACAACAAAGTTATTTTGAAATAACAGCCCTTATTTTGAAATAACTTTCCTAGTGTCTACACAGCCAAATCACTATTTTGAAATAAATTTGAAATAGCGGAGCGCTTATTTCGAATTTGGTAAACCTCATTCTACGAGGAATAACGCCAAATTTGAAATAGCTATTTCAAAATAAGTGCTGTGTAGACACTTATTTTGAAATAGGGGGCCTCCAGCCTTCCCAGGGTGCCCTGGTGGCCACTCCAGCCTCAACCAAGAACACTCCTCCCCCTCCTCGCCTCCCTGGAGCCCTTAAAGGGGTAGACTCTGGCCACGGTGCCTGTGCCAGCTCCAAGCCTGCCAGCCCAGAGCCAGCAGTCAGTGCCCCTGACCCAGTGGCCCCAAAATGTGAGCCAGCAAGTCACTGGCAGCCAGCCCTCCACCGCTCCCCAGGAGCAGTCTGCCAGCTCCCAGGAGCCTGCCAGGGCCTGGAGAAGGCAGGCACCTTCCTGGTCCAGGGTGGAGATCATGGACCTTATTCAGGTTTGGGGGGATGCCCCCAATGTCCATGATCTCTGCACTAGACGGGGGAATGCGGCCATCTATGGCAGGATAGCTGCCAGCCTGGCCACCAAAGTCCACATGCGAACCCAGGAGCAGGTTTTCATGAAAATCAAATTGGTCCATTGAGACCCCCAACCCTGCACCCTGAGCTTCCCCTCCCCCTTTTTCCCCTTGCTTCCTTCTTCCAGCTCCCTCCTCACAGGTTTCCCCCTCCCCTTTCCCACCCTCTCTTCTCCCCTCTCCCGCCTCCTTTCCCCAGTCTCACCAGAGTTTCATTCCCTCCCCAGTTTTGTTAAATAAAGAGAGTTTGTGTTCATGAAAATACGTGTATTTTATTTGACATCAGGAAGGGGTGTTAGGGAGGGGTAAGTGGAAGGACGTGAGGGAGGAATGAGGCACAAGCCCCCAGTGGGGCAGACCAGGGAGGCTCTTAGTGCTCCTCAGGGTGGAAGCTCTCCCGCAGGGCCTCCTGGATACTGACAGCCCCCAATGGACCTCCCAGATGGCAGCCTGCAGAAAGTGCGGCCAGGCTCTCAGCAACACGTCCAAGAGAAGCACCAGCTCTGGCTCCATGTTGCAGAGTGCTGTGGTGTCCTGAGTGAGGGCAACCAGAGGATACAGATGCACCAGCAGCAGACACAATTTTCTACACTCTGGGTCCTAGTGGTGCCCCCCCACAGTCTGGCACCTGAGGCGGCCACCTCAGTTCACCTCATGGTAAGGCCAGCCCTGCAAATAGTGGTAAAGTGGGGGTACTTCAAAGCGGCAGTGCTGCACAGCTGATCCCGGCTCAGCTGTGCAGTGCTGCCCCTTTGAAACGCTGAGGCACTAGTCAATAGGGTATCAACTAGTCAACTAGTAAATTAACCGCTAGTCAACATCCTTACTCAGGAAAGGAACATGGCCTCTTGCCATCAGTCTATCCTGCTGATATCCTATATGCCAGCCTCTCTGATCTCCCCAACATCATGTGCCTTGGCACCAGCAGTCATATGTGGTTTGACATCCGTGTTGAGGTCTCCACTGTCTCATTGACTTCAGTGCTGCTGATGTTAGCATCAGTGCTAGGTTCCTTAGTCTGACAGTTTATATGCTGACTAGATAAATATGGTAGATTGGGATTGTACTGCAGAAATGTAAAATTTTTTTCTATAGAATAGGAAATCTTTCACAGGAAACTTCTCACCCAACCTGAGTAGGCAGCAGGGATCCTAAAATGCTAAAGGCAGACCCACCTAGTGCAACTATTCCATAGAAACAAAGGCTATGTCTAGACTACATTCCTCTTTCGAATGAGGGATATAAATTAGACATATCGAAATTGCAAATGAAGCCAGGATTTGAATTTCCCGCGCTTCATTTGCATAATGGCAGCTGCACGTTCTTTCAAAAACGGGTATTTCAAAAGTGAAACCACCATCTAGACACGGTTATTTTGGGGGGGGAAGGGGGGAAAGCCTTCTTTTAAAAGATCCTGTAAACCTCATTTTCTGAGGAGTACAGGATCTTTCAAAAAAGGGTGTTTTTTGTTTTGTTTTTTGTTTTGTTTTGTTTTTTTTGAAAGAACTGCATCTAGACAGCGATTTCACTTTCAAAACACCCGTTTTTGAAAATGTGTGGCCACCATTACGCAAATGAACCACGGGAAATTCAAATCCTGGCTTCATTTGCAATTTCGATCTGTCTAATTTACATCCCTCCTTTGAAAGAGGGATGTAGTTTAGACATGCCCAAACCGATATATTTCTCACACATTGCTCATGGAGGATGACATTACTGTATTGGTACAGCTTCACTAGTGTAGCTGTATCTATAGAGCCCTGCAAATCCACAGATATCCAGTTTATATCCTCAGGTATCTGTGGATGTGGATATCCGCAGCTCATTTTCGTAGATAAAGATGAGGATACAAATTTTTGTATCCACATTGGGCTATATGCATCTGCACTAGAAGTGCTTTGCTGGTATATTTGTTTAGCATAGTGGTAAAGATCTCCCAGTGAGATTTCCATTTTCTACTTAGATTAATCAATAAATATGTTTCTTAAGCCCCGTTATCTACCCTAAGAGGCTAGGATATAGAGTTTAGCTAATTAGAACTAAGCCTAGATTCAAATATAAGAACAGGAGTGTGACAATCTTCTTTAGACTTACTATTACAACATACGTTAAAACAATGCACTAATTATCAACATGAACAATCTGACACAGAGAGAGGATTGGGTGTGGCAGATGCTCCAATCAGCAGGAATGGAAGTGAAGAACTGGATGGGGGCTGAACTTTATTGGGGTGCTTAAAACAATAGCTGTGGAAATGGGTGCTGGTAAGGAAGTGTATGCAATGAGACTTAGTGTGCAACTTGTAGAGATGAGGGACTCTGTAAAACAGGGATGGGAACCTATGGCCCATGGGTTGGATCCAACCCATTGCTTAATTTTGTCCAGCCAATGACAAGTATTTCTAAAAATCTAGATCTATGATAGAAGACTATGGGAGTCAGAGACAGCAGTGGAAATGGAGAGAGGTGAGCCACAGGCAATGGCTGTACCAATAACTCTGGGGCAAGGCCGAGTCCCCAGTCACTGTAGTGTGTTAGGATGTGCTTCCAGGGCTCTAGTGTGGAAGAACAAGTAGTATCCCTCAGCCGCATGTACCTACGGAGGTGTTTGGGTTTGCAAGGATTGTAGCGTGAAAAGCTATCTAACTTAATTTGCAACTTCAGCCATCACCCTAAAAAAATAGGTGAGTTGAATATTTTGTATTTATCTCTTTAAAAAAACCCACAAAAATGTGTTGCTTTTTACATGTGTGTGGCGCCCACAATTTTTTTTCCCTATAGGTCACTGGCCTATGATTAAAAAAAAAAAAAAAATTCCCCTCCTCTGCTGTAAAATATGACCCTGGGCCATAGGAGTGTAGAAATTCACTCAGAGAAGCCACTCCTCAAGAGACCTGTGTACAGTCGAATGGTGGTACATGGAAGTAATGGAACTGTTCCAACTGCAATGTCAGTGCTGTCTGACATCACTGCAGCACAACAACTTTCATACAGTGGGGTTTACCATAAACTTTCATTAAACTTTTTTTAAGCAAAGAAACTCAAACACAAGAACTAGCAGGAGCTTTCAGTTTCAGGAGAGAAACTGCAACACAGTCAATAGAAAACACTGAATTTTGAATTCAAAGTGAAATTAATCCTATCCCTTTAGGTCAAAGAACAAGATGATCTTTTTAATGCAGGGCTGCGCAAAACATGGCCCGGATCTGGCCCACCAAGCTGTGGGAGCCTCAGCCGGCTCCCTGCCTGCCCAGCTCCCGCTTGGCACTCAGTAAAGTCGGCTGCAGGGCCATGTGCATCTCTGAACACTGAGAACCTGGGGGGTGCGGGTTTCCAACCAATAGCAGCTTTCTGTTTGCAGGACCGACAGCATGTGAAGTACTGCCTCCCCCAATTTCCTGGGCTCACAACATTCAGTTCAGAGCAGTAAACATCACCTTGCTTCTGCTCTGAGCATGTATGGGGTGTGGAATGCAGGGACTCTATCTATGGGACCTGCTAGACAGGAGCCACTCAGGTAAGGTCTCCCAGCCAGAGCCTGCCTCTGGCACCTCTGCGTCTCCCTCCCCCAACCCTTTACTTCCTCCCCCCCTCCCGCTTGCCCCTACATCATATAACCCAAACCTTCCGTGCTCCCACTCAGCCCCCATACACCTTCCCAGACACTGCACCCCATCCTATACCTCTCCCATCTTACATTCTCCCAGACCTACCACCCCAATCCGCTATCCCTGGTCACAACCCAAACACCTGCACCCCTAACCCTGGTTACACTCCCTTCCCAGACCCTGTACCCCAGTCCGCTGCCCCAGGTCACAATCCCCTCCTTCATCCAAACTCCCTCCCAGATCCCACACCCCAGTCTCTTACCCAAGCTCCCTTCTGCACCCAACCTCCATTCCAGACCCGCACCTCCTCCATTAATATTATGGAAGAATGCGGCCCTTGACCACTTACCAAATTCTTGGAGTGGCCCCCCATAATAAATTATTTCCCACCCCGGTTTCAGTGCATCTTATTGTGTCATATTTGTAGCATACATGGTATAGTTCACTCAGCTATGAAATTCTTCTTCCTTTGTGGTTTTCTGTCAAACAATACTTTGCAAATGTAGTTTTTATATGAGAATGTTACTAGATTTTTATTTTTTATCCTTAACAGTTTTCTCCACAATATGTGATAAGCTGTTTATATTAAGGATGTTGAGATTTATTTATTTTCAATGACTAGGGAAATTACCATGAGAGTATATCCTTAGGCTGGATAGAATCATTAAAGAAGTGAGATCAGTTCCTTCTCATTAGATTTGTATGAGCTTTCTATGGTGTGCAAATTGTACCCTGAAGTTTCATGTCTATGCAACACCTTTGTAAATCCTCTCTAAAAATGTGTCATCTATTCTTTGAATTAAGTACCTTGAAATATTTTGTGTTGTAATAGAAGTGCAACTTATAGTAAAAGTAATTTTAGAGCAGGGGTAGACAAAAGGGCCTCCATGGGCCAGATTTGGCCTGCCAAGAGGGTTGATCCGGCTGGCGGAGGCCCTGCTGCTCCCCCAACCCCAGACTAATTAGGGCCTGTGGAAGGGGGAGCACACGAAGCTTCCTCCCGCCCTGCGAGGAGTACGTGGCACTTCAAAGTGCAACGCGCTGCTCGCAAGGCAGGAGGAGACGTCACGCGCTCCCCCACTCCCAAGCACTAATTGGTCTGGGGTGGGAGAATTGTGTGAAGTTTCCCGTGCTTCCCCCAACCCCAGGCCAATCAGGGTCTGGGGGTGGGAGAGTGTGTGAAGCCTCTTCCCACCCTGCCAGTGGCATGGGTGCCTAGTAGGAAGGGGGGGCAAAAGGGGCTTCCCCAACCCCAGACCAATTATGGTCTGGGGAAGCCCAGAAGCATTCTGGCCCTGCCCCTTCCAGCCCGGGGCCACTTCAAAAATTTGTGAAGTGGCCCCTGCCCAAAAATTATTGCCCACCCCTGTTTTAGAGGATAGGATGTTGGTTCATCTTCCTTTCCCTTTGGATTTTCATACAATTAACATTTCAAAACTTGATACAGGTTGTACCTCCCTGGTCTGGCGCACTTGGGACCTGAGCTTTCCCGGCCCAGGGAGTTTACTGGATCAGGTGAAGTCAGTGCTCCGCTGCTGGCTGCCCTGCTTCAGGGTCCTCTCCTTGGAGCTCCCCACCCTGTCATCTGCCCGCTAACCCAGGGTTCCTGGTGGGCACCACTTGGCTGGTGCAGGCCCTGCTGCAGCAGGGTGTTCCCTGGCTGGGGCTGCGGCTGCCTGGCTGCTGCCTGGGGCACTCTCAAGTGGCAACAGAGTCAGAGGCAACTGGATGGCCCCAGCCGGGGCCACCCATCCACCCTGCCCCTCTGGGATTGCATGGGTTCCTCTGCTGGGACTGCCCACCTCTGCCAGCCGTGCTTCAGCTGGTGAGGGGGTCCCTGGCAGAGGCTGCCTGGTCACCCTGACCCTGCTGCCACTCCGGGTTTCCTGGGGCTCCTGGCCAGGTCTGCCTGGTGACTGGCAGCCCTGCTACAGCCAGAAGTTCCTCTGATGGGGCCAGAATTCCCCGGCCCCCACCTAGCCCTGTTGATGCTGGGGGTTCCCTGGCCAGTGAGGGGGCTACCCAGATGATAGAAAATATTTTTGGGAAAGTCTGTAGTCATCAGATTTTAGAAAGCTTGGGGCAAGCTCCAAAGCACGATTTATTAATGTATTACTTTTCAAATGCACTCTGTTGCTGAACATTTATGTTGTAGCATATGACTGAAAAACTCTTGTTTTTATCACAACTGGTTGCTGTCTCATCCAGCATGAATGTGACACTATGTCTTGCCGAATGATGGTGCAGGCTTGGTGAATTGTACTGTTGCTCCAATCTCAAGTACATCAATGAGTGAAGGCTACTGCAGAGCATTCCAACAGTCTTCTAGAAGATCCAGGAAGTTTACAGATAAAGAAATATAGTTTGTTGCATAAGCCAAGGAAAGTAGTACCTGAGTAGGTCACTGGCTCCTTTATTTAACCTGAAGTTATGGCTCCAATCATATGTCCAATATATGTGTGAACAATGGAGGGTTGACATTTTTGTATAGTCAAAGGATCTGCTTGTATCTGCTGAGTGGGAACCCCAGCTCTATGGAAGACATCAAAGCTAGATTAAAGGGAAGGATGTTTGCTTTTCCCTATGCAGTTGTTCTCTTCTCCTTCAGACCGTATGGGGCCTCAGATAATACAATTTCTAAGGTTCTTCAAAAGCTCAAAGTACTATACAAATATTTAATGTTAACATGGAGCCCGGGGTCAGCGGGGGAATCCCAGCTGATCCCAGGCGTCACACGGCACTGCTACTTTGAAACACCGCATGCGGCCCAGAGCTAGCTGGGGACCCCGGACTGTACATGGCATTTCAAAGTGGCAGACCTCAGGCTCCACGTAGCACTGCTGCTTTGAAGCAACCTCTCCTCCCTTCCCCACCCCCCGCCTTTGCTGCCTCTTTCTGATAGAGGCAGCAAGGGGCGGAAGGAACTAGTCGACTAGCCTGTCAACTATCCCGATGAGCATTTGCTTATTGGATAGTAGACTAGTCATTCACATCCCTACTCCTTAGGTTTAACCTTAGCCAGTCCATCCATTTCCTCACTCCTTCTCAAACTTGCTGTGTGTTCCTTTGTGAGCCCTTTTATTATACACTTTCCTTTACTTACTTGTCTGTTTGTCCTGTAACATTCCACTGCTCTCCAGTCTTCCCTTATCCTCAGAAAGCAAGAGGAAGCATCTTCTCCAAACTCGAGCAACCCCGCTGTCTCAAAGTACTTTACCTTGAATAGATGGTTGAGTACTAATTATTGATTTCCTGTCCCTGGTTTGGCAGAGACAGGATGCAACCATTTCTGTTTATGGTGGATGCATGCTAACAAAAGAGCTTCATGATACATCAGTTTTCATAATTACTTCATAATATCAAACAGGATTCATAAGTTATTTAAAAAATCCCTCCAAATCATCCCATTTGGCTATGTACTTACACTTGAGATGGGGAGTCCAGAAATCTGGGTTCCATCCTGGTTCTGAGATTGACTTGCAGTGTGATTTAAGCCACTTAACTTCTCTGATCACCAATTTCCTAGCTGTAAAATGTAGGCAATGATATTGCTTCCTTTTGACTCCAGCAGTTATTGGGAGTCTATTGGGTTATTCTAATTAGGAAAAGGAATTGATGATAAATGTTTGGGAGATTTTTGTTTATTTATAAGAATGTACAGAGTCCATTTTCCCTGAATACACTAGAAATCAAACACGAGATGGATTCCTTGCTCAAGATTCCAAGCCCCCTTTCCTAGACAACAGTACCCAAAGAGTGTATGCTTGCACACTCTCTCTGTCATGCTACAGATGTTTTACTTGATTTTGCTGGCTTTGTCTGCTCTTGTGGTGTTTCTTCTTCTTTTCTGTCTCATGCACAGTTCCATCAAACAATACCCAGTGACACCCAAATAGCTACCCATCCTTCAGCATAAACATGAGCTGCAGTTATTTTTCTCTTTGAGTAAAACAGACAAATAAGAGCCATGACCCAAACTAAAAGCCACATGCAAAGTGGGTCAAAAACTAAGCTATCGCACCCCCAGCTTCAGTGAAATTTCACCAGTAAACAGCATAACGGATGTTGTAAGGCAGAGGTGGCCAACCTGTTCCGGACAAAGAGCCAAAATAGCAGTGGATACAGCGCGAAGAGCTGGGGCAAAGTTGTTGACCCCCCATTCCCCCCCAAAAAAGGACTGTGCCTTTAAGAAATGTGTTTAAAGGCTTTTTGGCCACATCAGGCTCCTGCTGGCTGCCACCATCTTGAAGATGCCATTTTGATTGGCCATGCTGGACGGCTCCCCTGCCCTGGTGAGCACAGGGAACCAGGAGGGGATGGTCGTTTTCAGGGGTGCAGGGGCAGCTTTGTGAGACGGGGGGGCTGCTGCGCGAGCCGCACTTTCGGGGGGGGGGGGGGGAGGAAGCTACATATGGCTCGTGAGTCGCGGGGTTGGCCACCTCTGTTGTAAGGCATTACTAATAATGTTTGCAAAGTAATACAGTACATTACTATGTATAATTAAGGCCACTCATTAGCAGAAATGAAAATAGAATTTGGAAGTTCTGGTTTATTCACCAGAATATGATGTTTGTAGAAACAGCAGACATGCATTGAGAATTTACGAGTCAATATTTGAGCAAAAAGTGCTATTTGATTTTCAAATGGTTCAGAAAATGTCACAATAAAACAAAACATTGAGGTTATGAAACCACATGGAACAACATGGTGAAATATTTGTACAAAGCTTTTTTTCTATTCTTATTTCTAGGGGCTCTATTGAGTAGGAACTGTGAAAACGAGGGGAAGGGGATAATGCCTGCCCCAAAGAGCTTGGGGTCTAAGTAGACAAGACAAAGGAGGAAAGGAAGGAATAAAGTGAAAGGTGATAATTTTCCAGGTTTTTTTTCCCCACTGATTGGATTTAGCTGTATTGGAAGTGATGTGAAATCTTTGAGAAGATTAATTCTATGTCACTGGTCCATCTGTGTCTGAATCTATTCTGAAAGGGCTGCATGCTAGTGTGGTGGAAGATCTATTGTTGTGATACAAAATACAAAAGAGAGAAACTGGAGCCCAAGCTACATGAGACCTTAATTTCCTATAAGAATTTCTTATAGTAATTATTTTACTACTTTTGTTTTCACTTATGCTATAAGGAATAAAGTGCATAGTTTCAATTCCAAGTATTACAAGAAGAAAACAACACAATGCACTTGCACCAATTTGTATAAGTAAAGTTTACTGCACCAAGGAATTTCTGACCATATGTCTGGTTCTGGAATGAGATTCAGATTTTTCTTTTGAACAATGTGTTGAGAAAATTAAGCTAGTAAGTCACTTGTAACTGTGCCAGCTCCTAGATTTATGCACTAGGAAATGCATCTGATATATCAATATATGTAAGAGAAATGATGAAACTGATACATTTTTCATTAAATGTTAATCCTCAGGTAGAGGAAAAAATCTTTTTGTTTTGATCATGGCACTTTTGGTCCCAGATAATCTACATGCTGCAAAACAGTAAGGGTTGTCATGATATTTGGAAGATTAAATCATTAAATTAGTTTTTAAAATATAGGGGTTGCTTGAATCACTGATCATCAACAGCTCTTTAACACATCCTCCTTATCCTTCCTGTTTTCTTCTTTTCACTCTTCCTTGCTGTCATGTGCAGTCCAACTTCTTATTTTGCACATGGTATAAAATGTTTTTAAATTGTTGGCTAGGTATACTTCCCCCATGCATATGGAGGTAGATGAAATCTGTAATAGAAAGGTTATATCTGTACTTTGAGTGGAGGATGTGATTCCCAGTTCAAGGAGACCTATCTGCACTAGTTCTCATTGAAGCTGGCATACTAAAATTAGGGAGCAGCTGCAGCAACACACATGCAGCAGTGGCCAGCTGCTTTGAGTACCTTTAAGGCATATCAGTTGAGAACAGTCAACATGGATTCATCATGGGGAAGTCATGCCTGCCCAACTGGATTGATGAGATAACTGGATTTGTGGATACGGGGATAGCAGTAAATGTGATATACCTTGACTTGAGCAAAGCTTTTGATACTCTCCCACAGTATTTTTGTGAGCAATTAAAGTAGTATAGATTGGATGAATGGTGGATAGAAAGCTGGCTAGAACATCAGGCTCAATCAGTAGCCATCGGTAGTTCAATGTCTGATTTGTAGCCAGTGTCACGAGGAGTGTCCCAGAGCTGGTTTTGTTGTCATCTTTAATGATCTGGATGATGGGTGGGATTGCACACTCAGCAAGTTCACAGATGACACATCTGCAGGGAGAGATAGAGACGATGGCGGGTAGAATGACTGAAACAGACTGGAAGTTTAGGCCCCCCCAAAATCTCATGAGGTTAAGCAAGGACAATTGCCGAGTCCTGCACTTAGGATGGAAGAATTCCATGCACTCCTACAGGCTGGGAACTGACTTGTTAAGTGTCTGTTGTGCAGAAAAGGACCCCAAAAGCTCTTTGGGGGTTACAGTAGATGGATATGAGTCAACATGTGCCCTTGTTGCCAAGAAGGCTGATGGCACAATGGGCTGCCAAGCTTTGCCAGCAGATCGAGGAAAGTGATTATTTCCCTCTGTTTGACATTGGTGAGGCTACGTCTGGTGTATTGCATCCAGTTTTGGGCCCCTCGCTACAGAAATGAGAGAATCCAGTGGAGGGCAACAAAATGACTGGGGGGGCTGGGGCACATGAGTAGAGGCTGAGGGATTTGGGATTATTAGTCTGCAGAAGAGAAGAGTGAGGGGGGATATGATAGCAGTCTTTAACTACCTAAATGGGAATTACAAAGAGAATTGATCTAGGCTATTCTCAGTGATGCCATATAACAGAACAAGGAACAATAGTGTCAAATTGCAGTGTGGGAGGTCTGAGTTAGTTTTTCCTAATATCCATTTCACCAGAAGAGTGGTAAAGCCCTGGAAGGGGTTATGTAGGCAGGTGGTGGAATCTCCATCCTTAAAGGTTTTTAAGGCCAGAGTTGACAAAGCCTTGGCTGGAATGATTTAGTTGGAATTTGTCCTGCTTCAAGTAGGATGTTGGACTAGATGACCTCTCCTCCAATTCTAATCTTCTTGGGGAGCCTTATCCTTACTGCCACTTGTGCTGTTCCTGCTTCACTCTATTTTTAATGTACTAACTTGACTTTGGAATTATGATTCCAGCTTGAAGAGTAGATGTACCTGATATGTTGTTGTCATCTTTGATTTGTATTCAGATCATGTCCGCAATGAGCTGGGTTCTGTCCTAACACACTAAAAGGCAGTTTGTCCCTTAAAGAGCTTTCAATCTAAGAAGGCAAACTATGTTCGGAAGGTGGAGGAGAATGATACAATCAAAATGTATGCCTTTTTTCTTCTCGAGCAGCTATGTCTGAATGCATTTCTTATTGTCTATTACAGTTATTAATGGGAACATTTCTTGCAGACAGGATGGTAGAAATATAGAGAGTTTCAAAAGAGATGACCACAAGTAACCATGCAGATTAAGTCCATATGTAAGGAGTGGCTTAGCCTTAGAGGAATGTCTGAGTACAGTTTTTGTAAATCTTAAAAACTTTCAAAACACTAACTAAACGTTTTTTGTTTTTGTTTTTTGCAGTTAGCTTATATTGGCCTTGTGGCTTCTAATGTGTTATACTTTTGAACCGAGGATCTTACAGTATGTTGTCTAAGTTTATGCAGTACTGACTCCACTGTTCTCTCTTCTGGATTCTGGAACAAATGATGGGTTGGTTTCCTGGGCACTGAGCCCTTAGAACTCTGTCCTGCCAGAGCTGAAGTGGTTCAATGTCTGCATTGCTCTGCAGGGGGGGCTGTAACCCCAACTCTGTGTCTTGTCTGGGGGAGACCAGAGGATCTGGCCCAGGAGGACAAGGTGGTGGGGGAGTTCCAGAGAGTAACATAGCAGGGCTCAGTGGCATGATTGGAACACTGGGGAACAATCCCAAGGGGACTTCTGGGATTGCACTCCACAACAGGTGACACTAAGCTGAGAGATATTAGATGCACTTTTGGAGAACAAAATTAGAATTCAAAATGTCCTTGACAAATAGGAAAATTGGTTTGAATCCAGTAAAGATAAATACAAAGTACTTTACTTAGGAAGAAAAAAATCAGATGCACAGCTACAAACTGGGCTAGGTCAGGGGTGGACAATAATTTTTAAAAGGTGGCCAATTCAGGGGTGGGGCCTTGGGCAGAAGGGGCAGGGCCAGGAGGCTTCTTGTACTTCCTCCCCACTCTAATTAGCCTGGGGTGGGGAGAGCATGAGAAGTCTTCCACCTCCCTTCCCCCACTCTACCCCCTGGAGAGAAACGCCAGCTGTTTTAAAACAGCTGGAGGTTCCCTCTAGGCTCCTAGTGGAAGGAGACCTCACACGCTCTCCCTGCCCCCAGGCCAGTCAGAGCCTGGGGGCAGGGGAGCACGCAAAATATCCTTGCCCCCGCAAGAGCATGCGGCAGCTCTAGACCAGGGGTGGGCGAAGGGCCTTCTGCAGGCTGGATCCAGCCTGCCAAGCCGGTGGATCCAGCTTGCGGGCACCCTGCCACTCTTCCTCCTCTCCGCCCTCCCCCTCCCCCCGCCAAAGGTACATGGCAGTTAGAGATAAATGCTGGCTGTTTTAAAACAGCTGGCATCTCTCTCTAGCTGCTGCACGCTCTTGCGGGGATGAGGAGACTTCATGCGCCCCCTGCCTCCAGGCTCTAATTTGCCTGGAGGGGGGGAGTGGCAGGGAGGCCGTGGGCCGGATCCACTGGCTTGGTGGGCTGGATCCAGCCTACAGAGGGCCCTTTGCCCACCCCGGGGCTTAGATGGTAGTATTACCAAAAAGGATCTGGAGGTTGTAGTGGAGCACAAGTTGAGAATGAGTCAACAGTGTGATGCAATTGCCAAAAAGGCTAATATTCTGTGGTGTATTAATGAGAGTAGTCTATATAAAACACAGGAGGCTATTGTCCTACTCTATGTCTCAGATGGAGAATTGTTTTCAGTTCTGGTCTCTCATTTTAGGAAATATGTGGACCATTAGAGAGAATCTGGAAGAGATAAAGGGTTTAGAAAAACTTGACCTTTGAGGAAATTTTTTATAAAATGTTCGTTTTGTCTTGAGAGAAGATGACTTCAAATGTATTAAGGACTTTTTTAAACAGAATAATAATCAATCATTTTCCTTGCCCATTGAAGGGAGCAAGGGAGATTTAGGTTAGATATTAGGAAAAAGCTTTCCAACTAAGAATAGTGCCACACTGGAATAGACTTGTAGTAATAGTGGTTGCTTAATTGTTGAAGGTTTTTAAGAGCAATTTGGGCAAAGATCCATCAGGCATGGTCTAGGTTTACTTAAGGGGCAGGAGTTGATTCATTTTCCAAAGTCCCTTCCAAGCCTATGTTTCTAGGATTCCTTGAAGCCACTGCAACACTCAGTCTCTAACAACATTGTTGTTTCACTTCCATCCCTCTATTGAGGACTGTGTTTTCCTCCAATAATGTTTCAAAAAATGGTTTTAAAAAGTCTTAAAAATGTTCTTATATTCAGGAGGAATTCATAATTTTGAACACCCTCTATCCTCGCATTATATGTACTAGATGTTGGGAGACTACATTTTCATAAATATTTACATTTCATTTTAGATTTTCCTGGTGACCATTGAGGGAAAAGGAAGTCTTATAGATAACAATTTTTAATTAACTTTTTGCATATTCAGAAGAATTTATTTTGTTTGTAGTGATTCTGTGTAGAGTTTCATATAAGGTTGTTTGATTCTTTTAGTAATTTAAGGCATTAATTTGTAAAAAATAAATACACATTTCTTCACGATAAACATTCAATTTTCATGCCCATATCTAACTATGTGGTTTTTTTGTTTTGTTTTAAAAGGTTTTTCTCAAGAGTGATCGAGTTGCCAGAATGGTTCACAGTGGAGGATGCTCTGCAAATGACTTCAGAGATGTTTTTAAGAAAAACATAGAAAAAAGGGTCCGAAGTTTGCCAGAGATTGATGGATTAAGCAAAGAGACAGTGTTAAGCTCTTGGATAGCCAAATATGATGCCATATGCAGGGGAGAAGAGGACTTGTTCAAACAGCCCAATAGAATGGCATTAAGTGCCGTATCGGAACTTATTCTGAGCAAAGAACAGCTGTATGAAATGTTTCAACAGATTCTAGGGATCAAAAAATTGGAACACCAGTTGATTTATAATGCCTGCCAAGTAAGTAATTGGTCTTGCTCAGTTCGGTAGCATTCAAAGCCTTTGCACCCAAAAGGCCAAATCATGTCTCTTCACCCTCCATCACTGCAGCAAATCCTAAATACAGTAGAATGATGATTCCAGTATATATGGGATCCTGTGCCTAAAGAGAGGCTTCACAAAGAAAACATACTCTCTGTGCAGAGTGGCTTTTGAATAGTTTATTTTATTAAAAAATAAAAATTGTATATCATTAATGATCGAAAATCCTATTGATGTGTTTAACAGTATTGCTGCTTCAGTGATTTGGGTGATGGTAGAACATAGAATGGTTTATATATATTTTAGTAACAACATCTCCATGGCAGCCAGCAAAATCATGGAAAGGGGAAGAAATTTGTATCTAGTAGGGCAAGGAGCATAGTGAATAGGATTCAATAATGATATTTTTGTGTGCTTTGGAGATTGGTGGCTCTTGTTGCTATTAACCTTCATGAGCTGAGTTAGCAGCTGCTTCGATGTTCTGCACTGTGGAAGAAGAATTCCCCCCAAATCATTGAGAGAATCAGGGCAAAGCCATTTTAAGCAGAATTTGGTCTCAATCAATTACAAAATAAAAAACCTGTGAGCACAGCAGAACCCCATTTATCCGATCTAATTCGGATCAGTGCCACATCCAATAATATAAACATGAAATGATTCAGGGAATGGGGAAGTATGAGGCTGCAGCACCATCTAGCAGCTGCAAAAGACATTGCCTCCTTGTGTAACTGCATGTGCTTGTTCTTTGGTTAATACAGAGAACTAGATAGTGGAGGGTCAGATAATCAGGGTTCTACTGTAATATAAAATTGATTGCCATAAAACCTAAAGACTTTTATAATGTTTTACTTGTAGCAAAAACTTCACTAATTTTTCTCAAATATCATAGAAGTATAATTACTAAATTGGTTTGCAGCTATCTTACTACTACAATCACCACCACTGCTTCCAAAGTAAATATAAATTAATTAAATTTGTTTACTTACCTATCTGGCTTATCTTGCCTTTACAGTGGTGTAACTGTAAATCTCTATTACTTGACCTTTTAATGCAGAAAATGCTTTCTATTTGTACTGATATTGATAACTTGTCCAAATTATTTGTTTATAACATTGTTGGTCATCTAAGAAAAGTTCACTTCTTTAAAAGGCATCCCTTTAGCTAAGCTTTCCACATGAATTTCCTACGTGTTTTCAGCTGTTTTACATTGTGTTGTTTAGACTTAGCTCTTCACAAGGGTTTTTTTTTTTTTTTTTCATGTCACTCCACTTAACGGCTTGTATAAATAGTTATTTTTATAGTGCAATCAACACAAATCCAGGTAATATAATTTCAGGAGTAGTCAAGTGAAATACCATAACATTACTCTTCTGGAGACCTTCCATCCAATGATCATCAAGCACTTCACTGTTACTAGTGAGTGAAATGTTAGAAGCTTACTTTTAACTGGATATAATTACGCCATTGGGAAAAACTGAAACACAGATGTCTGCTTTCCAGTGGTCACTCAGCAAGTTGAGGTAGAGCTGGGAACTGAACCCAGATCACTTGACTCGTAGGACTAAAAGTTAATGACTAGACCAGTGGTTCTCAACCTTTCCAAATTACTCAACCACTTTCAGGATTGTGATTTGTCTTGCACACCCCCTCCCTTTACCCAAGTTACACCTCACTTAAAACTTGTGTACAGAAGCAGACTTAAAAATACAAAAGTATCACATCACACTAATACTGAAAAGTTGCTTACCTTCTCATTTTGTTGGTATGAAATTTTAGTTTATACTGACTTCAGTAGTGCTTTTTATGTAGCTTGTAAAACTAGGCAGCTGTCTAGGTAATTTGCTTTACCCCGTAGAAGACCTCTGCATACCTCCAAGGTACATGTATCCCTGGTTGAGAACCACTAGACTAGACTGTGGTTCAGACTTTTTTTCCCCTCCATACCCTCTATTGCAGGATCATATAAGCACAGGAGGAAATGTGAAATGTTGAGAATTATTGATTACTAAATTTACACAGTGGATCGACATAAAATTATACAACAAAATTTTTCCTCTTAGGGTACATGTACATTGCATAGCTATTTTGGGATACCGGAGGTATCCCAAAATAGCTACCCTGGGGCTGTACAAGCGGTCTGTTATTTCAAAAAATATTTCGCCATCCCGGTACACTATTTTGCCACCCCAGTACACTATGGGTACGTCTAAAGTAGACCCCTAGATCGATCTAGGGAGGCTAATGAAGCGACGAGTACAAATCAAGCCGGGATTTAAATATCCGTGCTTGATTTGCATGTTCGTCGTCGCCATTTTAGAAATTGACTAGCCGAGTAACTGCCCGCGACTATACGTGGCAGTGAAATGGGATTCCGATTTAAAGCCCCTAATTCGAATTAGCTGGTAAACCTCATTGCAGGAGGAATACCAGCTAATTCGAGTTAGGACTTTAAATCAGAATCCCGTTTCACTGCTGCGTGTAGTCGCGGGCAGTTACTTTGGGCTAGTAAATTTCTAAAATGGCGACCAGCCGAACATGCAAATCAAGTGCAGGATATTTAAATCCCGGTCGTCGCCTCATTAGCCTCCCTAGATCGATCTAGGGGGCTAGTGTAGACATACCCTATTTCATCATCCCAGTAAACCTCGTTGCATGAGAGTTAAGGGATGGCTCGAAATAGCACACTATTTTGAAATAGTTTCAAAATTAGATATGCAATTTGCATAGCACAAATTGCGTATCTTATTTCAAGTTTAGGGTGTTGTGTAGACACACCCTTACTGAAACATGCAAGTGTTTAGACCCCCTCACACTCATAGCTTTTACCTTTGATGGAGTACTCTGTTTTTCCTCTGGATTATATATTGAAAGTTTCTTATTTTCAGTTCCAACTATTCACCAATAAAATACAGTTTGAATTCTCAGGAAATATAGGTTAAAGTGAAAAGAGATTGAATTATTTCATAATTTTATTTATTCTCTTTTCCTCCTCCTCATAGAATCATAGGACTGAAAGAGACCTCAAGAGGTCATCAAGTCCAGTCCCCTGCCCAAAGCAGGACCAATCCCAACTAAATCATCCCAGCCAGGGCTTTGTCAAGCCGAGACTTAAAAACCCTTAAGGATGGAGATTCCACCACCTCCCTTGGTAACCCATTCCACTACTTTCACCACTCTCCTAGTGAAATAGTTTTTCCTAATATCCAGCCTAGACCTCCTCCACTGTAACTTGAGACTATTGCTCCTGGTTCTGCCATCTGTCACTACTGAGAACAGCCTCTCTCCATCGTCTTTAGAACTTCCCTTCAGGAAGTTGAAGGCTGCTATCAAATCCCCCCTCACTCTTCTTTTCTGCAGACTAAATAAGCCCAAATCCCTCAGCCTCTCCTCGTAGATCATATACTCTAGCCTCCTAATCATTTTGGTTGCCTTCCGCTGGACCCTCTCCAATGTGTCCACATCTTTTCCATAGTGGAGGGCCCAGAACTGGATGCAATACATTCTCCTTCCCTTGGTCTCTCCCTCCCTCTGTTCACGTAGGGTATGTCTACATTGCATTCCTTTGCTAGTTACAAATGAAGCGTGATTCAATTTCCCACGCTTCATTTGCATAATCAGGGACTGCTGCTTTTCCGGAATAGCGTTTTTCGAGACCACAAGCGCGGTCCCCGCGTGGTTATTTCGAGAGAAAACCCTTTCTTCGAAATAACCCTTAGTCCTCAAGGGTTATTTCGAAGGAAGGGTTTTCTCTCAAAATAACCCCGCGCTGACCGCGCTTGTGGTCTCGAAAAACGCTATTCCGGAAAAGCGGCAGTCCGTGATTATGCAAATGAAGCACGGGAAATTCGAATCCACGCTTCATTTGCAGTTTCGGGTGCCTGTATTTGTATTCCTCTCTCGGAAGAGGAATGAATGTAGACATACCTGTACAGAGGAGTATTAGTTTTGTGACATTACTCCCCAGTTCACTTGGGGAAGTTGTGTGAGTCTGACTTCTGAGAGCTTGCAGAACTATAATTGGTGTTTTGTTTTTTGTTTTGTTCCCTTATTTTCATAGTGTTCACAGAATGGGAACGAAAGTCATCTGTGAATAGAAAAATTCGAGTAAAGTCAAAATATATTCTGACAGCATCTACACAGTTTACACGTTTATCCCCACCCCACCTGCAGGAATGTTCTTTTGTTTCCCCTTAGCCAGGACTTTTTAGACTTGCAGATAGTCAAAATCAATACTGTCCAGGAGGAGACGAAACAGCCAGACAAGTGAGAAACCAAACAGATGTTAAAATTGAATTTTTGATAGAGGTTTCAGTGAGTCAGCTTCTGGTTTGTGCTTCTAACAGACTTGCAGTCTTAAATGAAATCCTGAGTGAATTTATTCACCCTCTGAGAAACAACTATCACTCTTCCAGCACAGTAAACTTGTATAATTGCAATTGTGCAGAGACTTGGAAGTTATTTGCCCCCCTCTTTGTATTTCCAGTCTCTTTGGAAACACCAGGCTACAGAACATATCTTTGAGGGGAAAACTGCCCTAGAGTTACTCTGCTAGTCGTCAGGTCCATTGATGTGAATAATGGTAGGTAGTGATGCCCACCAACCCTTGTTAACTGCCCCTTCTGCAGATGCCATGCAAGTTTTGCAGCCACTGCCTTTGAGCAGCTGTTCCCTTTGTCTTGTTACAGGAATCCAGCAGCACTCCCATTGGTTGCTTCCAGTCTTACACCTTTCCTCCTTGAAAATGGTGCTTCCTTCTTCCTTTCCTTGTTTAGGGAAGTTCAGCTTCACTAGGGATGTTGCTTTTCCCTGACTGAAGTGAAACTTGCCAACCATGGCAAGTTGAGGAGGGAGCAATGGAAGAAGCGGGTATCTGGCTGTGGAATTTGTATCTTTGCCTCCTTATCAGTTCCCCCTTTACTTGAGGAAAGAAGATGACTGCACTACCAGTTGAAAAGGGATTGAAATGCATCATATATTTCATAAGGCCAGTTGGTTCAGGAGTAGGAGACAAATTGATGCCTTTTTTCCCCCTTACCAAATGATTTTCTGCTTCACACTCCTGAGCCAGTCAGTCTTCTTCCTCCTCTATACCCAGCTCTGAAAAATGATTGTTTAGCTGATGCAACTTCCTACATTTAAAAAAATGTAAACTTGTCAGAGCCAAAGTATGGTCTATTAAGTATTAACAAATACACATCAAAGCCAGAGTTTGAATTGAAGATGGGGGAAATGCAGTGGTATTCTTCTAAGTTCTGCCCACAACATATGTTCAGCTCATGCATCCTCAAAATGTGATGTTGCTTACAGTAAATTGCACAGATATTCAGACACGCCATTAACTGTTTGAGGGCCTCTTGGTGAGGCTATGTATGCACCTGGGCTCTGTGAGGAGCTTTGATTTTTGGCTTGTGTTGTGAAGAAGAGCAGTAGCATATTCCAAATACCATGCACTTGTGCCACCAAAAGGAGATGTGTCATTTGAGCGCATCCATGATAACCCTCCTCACCTTTCTTTTAAGAGGAATGAAATCATTAACATGGCTGCCTCAGTGATACTCTTTTCAGAGTTGTGAGGTTTCCTTTGCAGCCATAACAGCTAGAGACTTCATTTTAAAAAAAAATACGGAGATTCTGGAGAATTAGGTAGTAGCTTCATCAAGATACCAGTGTGGTGTCTGTTCATGCAACTCAGATCAAGTTCTTTTTTCTTATTTGTAAAGACAGTAGGATCCTGTGCACTAGGGATATAAGCAACTAGTCACTCCCTCCAGCCCCCCTCCACTGCCTTTATCAGAGAGAGGCAGCAAGGATGGGAGCAGGATCTGGTGTTGGGGGAAGCTGGCTTAAAAGCCAGTTCTCCCCCCAGCACCATCTCCATGGGGAGAAGGGGCGGGGGCACAGTGGGGAACTGGCAGCACTTAAAGCAGAAGCGCTGCGGAAGCCTGGGGTGAGCTGGGGACTCAAGCAGTCCCCCACTGGCCCCGTGCTCCCTGCTTTTAAAATGCACAAGATCCACAGGAGCGTTCTTGTACACTTCAAAAGCAAAGCGCCGCCGGGAGTGCAGGACCAGCGGGGGACTCAATACATGGCCCTGCACTCCTGGCGGTGCTTTGCCCCTCCCGGGGCTCTTGTATATTTGAAAAGCAGGGAGCGCGGGGCCAGCGGGGGACTGCTTGAGTCCCCTGCTGGCCATGTTCCCCCCTAGAGCTTCTACCTTTGAAATGTAGCAAGAGCCAGAGTGCTCTTGCTACATTTCAAAGGCGGAGGTGCCCTTATCAACTAATTGAATAGTCGATGCAAATTACATTGACTAGTTGATTAATCTAAATTTAACATCCTTACTACGCACAATTCCCATTTATGAGCAGGGCTGCTGAGCCCTCTCCTCCCACATAAGCATGCTCCCTGATATCTATATCAACCAGGAATGTGTGTGGTGTTGCAATAATTTGGCAACATACTTCCTGTGTAACAAGGTACCGTATATTTACCTGCTGTGTTCCATGAGCTCTCTTCTCATATTCCTTTCTCTTTTGCCTGTCTTTGTTTCTTAGCGTTTCAGATTCCCATGTCTAACATTTTTTTTCTTCCATCCCATCTCTAATCCTCCCTTTTCCCTTCCCCTATGCTTTTCCCCCCTCCATTGTTGACCCCTTCCATTCTTCATGCTACATTTTTTGTGCAGTATGAATGAGACTTGGGAGATCTAGGGTGAAACAGATGAATAGCCATTGTATATTGCTTCAGTGACATTCCAGGCCTGAACAGCCCAGCATCCAGCCAGGAAAGAATATCCCCAGTTGTAATGTATAGGTCAGCTATAGCCAACCATGCACATGCTACAACCACGGGTCCCTATGCAAGGGGCAGAAGTTGGATTTCTGATTCTGCTCCTAAGTGTTGTAAAGGGGAATAAACTACTTTATTTAACACACACGCTGTCAACATTACTTTTATAATTATTTTATTGCTGTTTCTGTGACTACTGGGAAATATGACTGCTTTCATAACTAAGGAGTTTTAGTGCATATTTAGTGTTTCAAACTAACATTATCTATTAGAAATCTTGTGTTTCACAAAGAGCATTCTTGCAAATATTGCACCTGCCCTCTAATTCCTTCTGCCAATTTTCCTGTTTTTAAAGATGTTTCTCTTCCATTTTGCTATGTGAAACTCCTACACAAACAAGGGAAACTGACTATACAAGAAATTTGTGAAAATGATTATATGTAGCTGTTACTGCACAAAGAACTGATGAAATACAAAAAAACCTCTCTAATTTCTCACTTCTAAAGATCATAGGTGTTCCTTCTAACAATAAAGAGCAGAAAAATTAAATGAAGTCTCTTTTAATAGAATGTAATTTACCAGTAACAAATTTTTAGAATTCCAAGGTCGTTTTACAGTGGGAATATGTTTTTGTTTACCTCCCCACTCGGGTTGGGCATGTGACAGGTTCAAAAATTATCTGGTCAAACATTGATGAAATATTGTCAAATAATATAAAAATGTTCATATTTTAATTTATTAGAACAGTAACAGAAAAACAGGATTTTATGGTCTCCAGGAATATCTATTAACTTTAGATACTCATGTCTAATTACCAAAAACAAATTACTTACCTGAATTATTTTAACTTAGAAAATTGCAAAACATAATGAAATGCAGCTTTTAAAAATGAAGGAATAATTACCTTTTTTTTTAGCTAGGTTAGTTTAGCATTCAAATGTGATATTTATCTAACACTGCAAAGCTGCAAAAGAAAAGAGTTAGGGAAAGGTATTGAGGGGGCAATTACTGGGCTACTTCTGTTTGCAAAAGATAGGGCTAATGATCAAGCATCTTTCATTATATTGGGAGAAGAGGTTTAATTACTGTATCATTCCCCTCCCATTACTGAGTGTTTGCATAGTTTAGATTGTAAGCTCTTTGGGGCAGGAACTAGATCATTTAATGTGCTTTATGAACTGCCATATACACTGAAGGCTTGGTATACAAATAAAGATATATATACATACATACGTTGTTCAAGAAGATCAATCAAAGTACTCAATTTTCAGTTAAGTCACCTTTTGCCAAACAGGTGGCATTACTATGTAGTGTAACATGAGTGATCAAGACAATTAAGTAAGCACCAGGATAAAATCAGAAAAGTAGTACACCAGTTACGTGAGTACTCTTATTAGAATATTTGACTAGTCAATTGACTAACTTCACAATGCTACTCCCCATAGCTTCCTTACTTTTATTTCCTGAGCTATAGGTGTCTTTGCAGTGTTTGTAAATTTTAGCCATATAAGATACATTATATGGGAGAATAAAGATATCCTGACTTCAGACATTCTAACGATGATATATACAGGCTTCCATAGTGATTTCCCAGGTTACATTTCTGCAAATATTTAGTATGAGTTCTAGAATGGGGCCTGGTTTTGGGGAAATAGGAATTAAATTATCAGAGTTTAGTTGAAGTTGGACTATAGATGGAGTAAACTGGTTTTAAATGTTCTGCTTGGTCCATGAACTTTACAGAAGAAATGGAAATTTAGGAATCTTTACATACTTAAGAACCATAACAGGAGTCCATGTTGCGGAAGGCTTCCAGCTCATTCAGCAGAAATGTAAGAAATGTTCATATAACATAACCATTGCAACAAAACATAATTTGAGAGTCTCATTGAGAAGATATCTGCAGGGTTACTGTACATCCTGGCTTTCTCCGACATTGCCTCTTTTTTGATCCTCTGTCCTCTATCCAGAAACATTTTTCAAGTAAGAGGCAACGTCTGGGGGGTTTTTGTTTTTTTTTTGTTTTTTTTTGAGGGACAGATGTTACAGCTCAGAAAGAGACCTGATTGGCTCCTTTCCCAATTGATCTCTCCCTTGCATCTGCATCTGATTGGTCCCTTGCAGCTGCTTGTATTCTGACCATTCAGGCTGTGACTTCCAGCCCTCAGGAGGGGGAGAGCCCTAAAGGAGGTGCTGATTGACAGCTGTCCTCTCATCCAGGGTCTCATGAGGGCAGGGGACTGGACTTGATGCCCTCTCAGTTGATGCCTTCCAGTTCTGGTATTCTACAATTCTTTCCCATCATCTGCAGGCTATTTAGGAGAGTTGCTTAAACATCTTCCAAGTGTAGGAGAGGAGCCCAACTCTTGCCTCCTGTACCCTCCCATCCCTGCCGGACAAAGCTGGCCTTAGGTGTAGACAAGGGAGGCCACATCCCAGGGAATCAAACCAGACTTCTCTCACCACCCTGCCCTACCACTGCTTCTATTTCCTTCCCCATCCCCTGACATGGAGCTACCCCTTGCTAAGCTGCTTTGGACTGATTAAAACAGTGTGATTAAAATTGCCATTAATCATAACTATTTTTTTAAAAAAATATTGTAATTAATCCTGATTTCTTTAAGAAAAAATTGACAGCCCTATTTGGCTTGTTTTGTGAATTTATTAACAAGTATTGGTTTCAAACCAAAATACTTCATATCCAAGACCTCAGGATAATTTGCATATATGGCACTGAGAGTTTTCTATGGTAGCCAAATCCCTCTGCTTCTTTTTTCTGTTTCTTTACACTCTGAATAGTGATACTCCATTCAGTTCAGTTTTCCATCTACATGCAGAATGAACGTTGTGCTCTGAGGAATGTGAAGATGTGCACCACCGGTAGAAACACATTCTGCTGGCTGTGGGCACTGTGCTGATCAGCTGGGCAGCTTTTGGACCTGGGTGTCCATCCAAGGTCTCAGATTACATGGAACACAGTAAAACGCAGCTTGGACGTACCGAAGAGTGGTGGCAGGGAGAGTCAGGTGCAGCCTTGGTCCTCAACCAATCCTACCTTGGTGGAAGGGAGAGCAACTCCAACTTCTAACACTAGCGTAAACTACATCGTGTAACAGAGCTTTTGCCAGCAGAGGGATTGGCCAAAGTGCAGCTCTGCTTCATCCCGCTCCCAAAATTCTACCTTCTCCTCTGTACACTTAAGTTTGTGGCAACAGCTGGTGCATGCAGTGAAGTTGGCAGATTGGAGAACGGATCCTGACATGTCTTTTCTTCTTTGGGCTAACATCCACAGATCTGTTACAAAGGGTACTTCAGCCTGTTTGCTTCCTGGGGGAGACTCCGACCTGCTGATCACTGGCAGCAAAAGAGTGTCTTGACTCCTGAAGTTCCCTTAGGGTTTTTCTACCTCTGCTTCAGCCTAACCACCCTGCCACACGGCTTTTCTGTGGAGTATTCCAAACATTATTTTGAATGTTTACAGCATAAATTTGGTTGAACGATGTCTGTCTAATTCTCATCTGTCACAGGGCTGTGTATGGCTTTTGGGGACATGATCCTCACAGCTCTTCTTTCCCTTCTGAGGCATTTACTGCAGTTGGCACTCCTGAAGGCTTCAGGGCAGAGTTAAGCCAAGAAAAGCCAGTCTCTGTCTCCTGCTGTCCCACCTTATGTGTCTTGTTAGGGAGTTTAGATGGTTTTGTTGGTGGAGAATGGTTTTCCCTTCAGCTCAGGCTGGGCAGGATTTCTCCCACAAAAGGGGAGCCAAGGATTGGGTTAAATATGCCAGCTGTGATGCAGACTAGATGCAGGCCAGGCCAGGCTTTGACCTACTCTCCCAGAAGGAAAGGAGCTAGGCAGGAATGGAAAAGAAATGGTTCTAAGGCAACCACTCCTTCCTGCCCCTATCAACTGTGAGCAAAGCCAGAACAGCAGCACACCACACAAGATTGCACCTGAGTCCCTATAGCATGCACCAGGTGCCACATTTCTGATTGCAGAGCTCAGCCATCGCTGCCTCTGTTGGATGCCACATGGATGCTACCCATGCCAAAGAGTGTGATAAGGGGCTAGGTACCGTCTCCTGCTACCATATCTATGACAGACCTCCCTTTCAACACAGTGCACCCTGGGGATCCCTATTTGTGTCCAAGACTGAAACCTTCAGGGAAAACAAAGACCTTGCTGGTCCATGTGGGTCACATGCGACAGAAAATAGTAGAGCTTCTGTTGTGGCCTGTCTTTCAGTCTCTGGCCAATAGCTTCCCTGAGAAACTAAGAAGGAGTCCATGGGAGGAAGGAGACAAAGGAGCTCAGCCTCTTTAAGCACATGAACATCACTAGTCTGAAATATTTTCAGAGCAATCTTTGAGCCCTGTTTTTCTCCACCTTCTAAAGCAGTTTTATGGGAAGAAACCTAAAGGAAACTAAGCAGTGTGTTCCCCTTTTCACAGGCAGGGCAGATAATCCTGAATGCCTGGTTCACGGTGTATAGCAGGACACACCAATGCAGAAAAGACCTCATCCTAGACGTACCGGTTTCTCACCTCCTCCCCTATTTGAAACATCTGTATACATTAACTAAGAGGCTTATCTTCAAAGCATTCTCAATTTACCATCCTCAGTTCTGAATGTTTGAAGTGAAATCCTTTTTCTCTTAACTTTTTGAGCATTGCGATTTGAATTTCAGGGGTGTCTCTCCATGTACAGTAAAAACCTGTTATCCAGCATGCTTGGGGATTAGGGTGTTCCAGTTGTCTAAAAATTCCGGTTATCTGACAGTCCCATCAACCTATGAAAAACCAAGGGACAAGAATAGTAAAACTCAAGTTTTTAATGTTGGTAGTTTTGTAGTGTGAGGCAGTTGGTTTCACATTTCTATTTTGAGTTAAAGATGATTAGTACTACTTAAATAAAAAATTAAGCCAGTCATGATAAACCAAGCCAGGCCTGTGCACATGAAGATGTGACAGTATTGTGGGTGGGGGCAATGCTGGCTAACAAAGTTTTCTGGTTAACAGAGTGCTGGATAACAAAGGTTTCACTGTAGTAGGAATATTGGTTTTATCTAAGAAAGAGATTCACATATATTTTCCTGGGAAGTTTTTCTGATCAGCATTTTCAAAGAGAAGTGAAACAAACATGTGGTGGTTGAATCCTGGAGTATCTTTTTAATTCAGGACAAATAAAGAAAACATAGTGCCAGAGAAGTCAATCATAGGCTTAGGCTGAGGATGGGTACGATTAGATATGAGATCTCCCCTTGGAAGGCTATTAATGGAAGATGAAAATGGCTATAATGGAAAATTATGGAGTCACAGAAGCAAAACTCTGGGTGTTATTGGAGTTTAGTGGAAATTCTGATCTCAGTCACAGGCGAGCATCAACAATTCTGGGTTCCTTTGGTAGCTTTGCACTGACTCTGAGTATTCTCTCCATATCTCCTCCTTTCTCATCTATTGGTAGTTGACAATCTCCAATTTGTATATTCTTTACTCCCACAACTGATGAAAGCAGTGAGTTAGATGTATTTGATTGAAAGGGATCTTTCTAATTCAGTTAAGGGCACAGGTATCAGAAAGTGAGCACAGCATTCACCAGCCAGAACCACTCTCTCTGTTCATTCATTCTTTCATGTGTGTTTGTTCCAAATGGCATTCCTCATAAAAGTTGTTCTGCTCTTTAAAAAAAAAAAAAGTAATTTTGTTTCTAGGATATTTTCCCAGAAACTGTATCTTTAAATTGAAACAATGTAAATGCAGATTTATTTTGACTAAATGTGAATTTTTCTTCTGTGTAAGGATTTATTATTTGTACATGGTTGGATTTTTCCCTCAGTGAAATCAGATAACTTAGTTAATGAAATGGTGGCATCTTAAAAAAAGTATAATAAATAAATAGTTCAACTAAAGATAAGCTGTTGTCTTGAATTTTAAGGATCTTATTTAATTAAGTGACAGACAGACATAATTATTTGGGATATGACATTCAAGGTGCTTTTGCATACTGAATAAAGCATTTGTTAACATTTATTGCCCTAATTATATAGATTCAGTTCACTTTCAACACTCCAGAGGACATCTAATCAGTAATTAACACTTACCGAGAGAAAACATTTTACATAATATTTTGAAAATGAAATATGAATTCTTCTAGAGAAAGCTCTAAAATTTTCATTCATTTTATAACTGAAGTCACTGTGGAATAATCAAGTGATGGTTATCTATTGCTGTGTTGCAGATTGTCATAATTTACAAAAGAACTTCTGGAACTTTCCTGAAAGCATATAGGACATAAAATACCTTGCACAATGAGAATTTGCATGTACACAAGTCCCTGTCCCTGAAGTATCTTTGAATATGCTATATAAGAAACGTTGTATAAAGTTCTATAAATACATAATTGTCATTACAGTGGAAATATTTCAGCAAAGGTGGCACTTGTCAGTCCCATATGTACTCTTAGTGCAAGATAGGTGGAGAAATATCAATAACTTTAAAATTCCATGGCATTCCATTATGCATCCTCTGCTATAGAATGATAGTGATCCCTAGTGCCTCAATAGTCAAGTTTCTTTTTTTACCATTAATGGTGTAGATTCTGCCAGAGGCTGATGTGTTGCTGTCAAAAAAAAAAATCAGTTGCATTTCTTTCTTTGCTAATATTTGCTGTTGGATTTATGAGTGTGAATAGCCTAATACAAGGAACAAAGTATGGATTTTGTATTTGATTTAGAAAACAGTAAGTTCTGTAGTAAGTTCGAAGAGGATAAGAATGGCTGGAAACTATATAATAAACAATATTTGGGACAGATGATTCAGTTTTACTTTCATGTTTTTTGTGTAGTGTCAAGAGCCCTTCCTGGTTTCTGCTGCTTCACTGGGAAAAGGAAAGCCTAACTGAATCTTTCCTTTTCCTAGAACTTGGTTCTAGAAATTCCCACCTTTTTATTTTGTCTTTCTACACTGTAGTGGAATCAGTATGGGATTTTGATCAAGGCGATGGTTAAATCCTCTTTCCATTTGGCAAATGATAGAATTTTATCTCTGTCTCTAAAATGGACAAGTATACTCCCACAGTTCTGGGAAACAGACAGGTGAGAAGAGTTGGGAGAAGAGTCCAGTACTAATGGGAGTATTTGGAGGGCAGTGTTCCCTGTAAACTGCATACTCGTGCAGCCAATTAAGATCAATTTAAATGCTGCCCAGATGATTAGCAGAGTGCCCACAGCTGGGTTTTGTGTTTCTACTAGTGGTGCACATTCTCACATGCCTCAGTGTACATTTAAAAATGTATTTCACATGTGAATGGAAAAAATCAGCACATGGATGGAAAAAATTAGAGGAAACATTGTGGGAAGGTGACAGGATTTCAGTTCTATCCAAGGAAGCATGTATAGCAACTCTTCCAAATATTCAGCAGGTTTCTGCAGATGATCTCATTGCTAATGACATCTTTCATTCTTTTAGGTGGGGAAGGGGGTGCTCCAGCCCCTACTGATTAATCCTAACCAGTAAGCATCACCCATTAAGGTTAACCAGTTAACCATTCACCTAATAGAAAGTAGAGTGTTTTATGGGCAACCAAGTGAACAATATAGATTTTACAGTAAAACAATTTAGAATGCATCCATATTATGCATTTATAGCATGGACTTATTGTAATGTAATGTCCTGTGCAGCTAGATAGCTTACTAGGGTTATTTAATCTTTTATTCCAAAATTTCCTTGTAAAAAATGCAGCTTCAAATCTATCCTCCATCATGATCCTTTGAGAGAGAATCTGTAAGCATAAAAGGGCTTTATCTAAAAGTAATTTATGACTTTGTCACAGTCCCTCCCTCCTTTAGTTAAACTTTGAATTCCTTATTTTTATTGCATTTGTAGTCATTTCATAACTTTGCACAATTTGCTTGAATAATTTATCCCTCTTGTATAAGATAATACATTTGCACACTATGGTCTGTATATCTGTATATATTCATGCCACATATAAGCAATGTACATTTTCTCTTCTAAGCATATAGTAATGTTTAATTTTAAGAATAAACTGAAATGTACTAACATCATGAAATTAAACTGTGCACCAATATTGGGTGGATCAATACTAAAAACATCACAGTAGGTGACAACCTTAGTCTTTTCATTCAAAAAGTTGCTTTTCTTGCCTTTGTCCTCACAAACAGAAGAAAGAATCAGAAAAATGCAAAGACTGGCCAATGGCATTTTCAGGTGATAAAATAGCAAATTATGGAACTCTCAGATCAGCCATATTCGATGTTTTAATGAGCTTGAGCTTCAAAATGCTGTGCTCAACACTCATGTCTGTGATGAGTAGCATGAGGAGAATCCTCAAAGCTATCCACACATTAGGAAAGACGTCCTTCAACTCTGTATGCTGAATAAATTGGAGAACATGGAGTGGAGATTGCTTCCCATGCAGCAGAATATGATGAGTGCTGTTCAATTTGGCATCGAAGTCTGAATATTTCCCATGTGTCAGCCTCTGGTGAAGACCCATGCAATCGTTCAAAAGTGTTTTCCTGTCTGCCAACAGCTTACTAAGGTGAGACTAAAAAAAACTTAGATCTTTTAATGATGCTTCATTTGTTCAAACATTTCTTCGATGGACACTTGAGTAGTGCCAATGAGTACTTGAATTTTTCTTCCAAGCTGTCCATCACCTCAACTCTGCCCTTCTGTTATCGGAAAAGAGACACGTTGGTTACAAATTTCATTGAAGAAATGCTGATCATCTAATTTCCGCCATTTTTTTTGGTAGCATTAAAAGCATCTTCAACTCCATTGTCTCTCAGGGCAGCTCCTCATTAAAGTAGTAGTGGTTGCAATGTGTGAAGTGGTAGTGGTCGACTGAGTTGGTAGTGCTTTGCTTTCAGCTTTCACTTAGAACAGGATATTATGCCAAACCATAAATGAGACCACTAATTTGAAGTCCATGAACTGGTTTGCCAGGCTTTATGCCTCATGTCAGATTCCAGCCTCTGCTTTACTCAACTGCGCCAGTTCCATCAGTGTGCTTGTAAAGTCACTTGGTCCTTCACTGGCTTACGGTGTCAATATAGCTCTCCTAGCAAGTGTCAGTTGGTGGCTTCATAGTCATATTTGTAATAAAGTCGGTGAGGATCTACTGCCTAATTGTTGATGCTGGAAACAAGACGTATGTTCTTAGCAGTACGCTGAAGATACTGAATATAAAGATGATGTTGCATCTGAAAAAGCTAGGTTGAGGAAACGGCAGCCACCAGGCATGACGGGAGCTCATGGATTCAGTGCAAGGATCCTTGCCTGGCTGCCACTGTTTTTCCCTGCTGTTTTTGTTACCATGCAAAGCTGATTTCTCTTAACTATTTCATGTAAATCACATTTTTCTTTGTCCTTTCTCTCCATTTCATGTGAGCCACATTCTTCTTCATCACTCTACTTTACTTTACACTGCCAGAAAAAATCCTGGATGATTCTCCATCATTTTCCTCACATTTCTATGTCTTATCTGCTAATTTGAAATTTTATGCCTGGCAAAAGAAGTAACATTGTATATTGTTGTGTAGATGGAGTTTGATAGATTATCTTTGGCATCTCATTAAATATGTCCTTTTAGTCACTAATACTCTTCAAGTCTTAAAACACAATTACACTTTCACAATTACACAATACAGGTGCACCATATTGCAGCTGGTCTCTCGCATCACTTGAGTTCATTCTCATCTCACCAATTGACTGGCAATCCCTGCGTCAGAGCATCAGGTAGCCAATAATGGGAAAGCATCTGCCATTATAATGTATTCAGTTTATATCTTCAAACCCTCTCCCTCTTCCCTAATTTCTTTAGAATAAAGACAAAATATGACCCCGTGGTTAGACTCTTCTGATAAGTTTAGAATTATATACTCTTGGTGATAGGACAGAAGAAATGATATCACTTAATTATATTAGAGGTTCTTCCATTCCTTTCACAGTTTAAGTATTCAATTGTTCTTTTCTGGCTTGCAAATTTAGTTGTTCTTCAGTAGATTCAGAATTCGTTATTACTTTATTTCAGTTTAAACATTTTGTCCAAATTCCTCACTCATGCCATTCATCTTATGGGTACTCACCAGAGCCATTTTTTCTCCATTTCAACTTAATGTATCCAGAAACAAAATAGAATATAAATATCAACATGATGAAAAACCTATATTGCCACATTATTTCTGAGCCATTGTCTGTGGTTATATTATATGCTAGCTTTATGTCAAATGAGTATTACTTTAATGAGCTGATATTATAGCTTTACCTAGAAAGACAAGAGAAATATTAGGCACTGGAATTTCAAGTGCCACATTCAAAATATATGTACCAACAAATAAAAAAAATCCTTTTTTCAGGTTTTAAACCTTGTGAAATATTTCAGGTATCACCCACTTACTCATGTACAGATACATGTACAAAACACATCTCTTTCTTTTGCTTACCAAGAAGAAAAGAAAGGTAGCAGCTGATCAAATGAGAAGTCTGCTTTGTATTGATTACTGTTCAGCTTTTGCTGCCTTTTAGATCCTCTCTTGAGCTCTTTGATAATTGTAATAAAGGTAAGTAAATATAGTACCAGGTGTGTTTGTGGGGAAAAGGTTATTGAATGGTTATTGAAAGTAGGTCATTGGTTTTCTACAGTCAGATGAATCGGTAATACTATACTGTGTGTATTTAGATGGAGGACACTGCAGATGTTTAATAGCATTTTATATCTTTAGATGACACATCTTTTTGAATCTTTTACAAAATTATCCTGGCTCATTCTATTAAAGAGAACATCGTGTGACAGAATTATTCACTATTACTGTTGATTTGACAGTCATTTTGCCCTTCTCAATACAGTTTTTCAAAATGAGTAAATAAGTGCTTTTAAAAATGACAGACTGATGCCTCTGATGCCTCATTTAAGGTGGTGTTGGGTGCTGTGCAGTTCTACCCATCTGTCTGGCAGTGGAACCTTGACATGTAGCACTTTGCGGGCACTATCCCATCAGTTGTATAAATGTAGTTTCCACAGCCTACACTGGGGATTGCATGTTCTCAGCTCATGGGATGACTGGATCCTCTGTTGTTGCAATTCCAGGCTTTTCCTGAGCATTTTTTCTGACAAATGCCATGGTAACTTTTTCATGTGGACAAATGATGATTATGATGTAAAACAAATTTCATCAGGGTCAGTGTTCACAATTTTTGGAATTAAGGTTGATGAACAAAGCCTCATGTACACTATTAGTGTGAGATATACATGCTTGGAAATATGGAGTCTACCATGGTTTCAGGGCTTCCAGTTTGACTAATTTGTAAAATTATTCACACACTAAAAATATATATTGCCAAGATTTCATAGAATCCAAGAAGATTAGTGTTAGAGCAAACCAACCCCCTGCTCCAAGCAGGACCAGCACTGACTAAATCATTCCAGGCAGGGCTTTCTCAAGCCTGGCCTTATAAACCTATGAGGATGGAGATTCCACTGCCTCCTTAGGCAACCCATTCCAGTTCTTCACTAGGAGGCTGATGAAGTAGTTTTTCCTAACATTCAACCTAGACTTCCTACACTGCAGCTTGACACCATTCCTTCTAGATCTGTCATCTGCCACCAGTGAGAATATCCTGACTCCATCCTCTTTGGAACCCCTTCAGGTAGTTGAAGGCTGCTCTCAAATCTCCCCTCATTCCTTTCTTCTGAAGACTAAGTCCAGTTCCCTTAGTCTCTCCTCAGAAGTCATGTGTCCTAGGCCCCTAATCATTTTTGTTGTCTTCTGCTTGATTCTCTCCAACTGGGCACACTACTCCAACTGTGGCCTCACTCGTGCCGAACAGAGGGGAGTAATCATTTCCCTCGATTTGCTGGCAATAATCCTACTAATGCAGCCCAATATGCCGTTAGCCTTCTTGGCAATAAGGACACACTGCTGACTCATATACAGCTTCTCATCTACTGTTATCCCTGGGTTCTTTTCTGCAGAACATCTGCTTAATCAGTCAGTCAGTCCACACCTTCTAGCAGTAAATGGGATTCTTCCTTCTTAAGTGCAGGACTCCGTGCTTGTTCTTGTTGAATCTCATCAGATTTCTTTTGGCCCATTTGTCTACAATACATATGCCTATCCTCTAGAGTATCTATCTCTGCCCCCAGTTTAGTGTCTTCTGCAAACTTGCTGAGGGTAAAATCTATCCCATCATTTAGGTAATTAATGCAGATGATGTCAGTTGGTATCACTCAGTTTGATACCAACTGCCAACTATACATCAAGCTGTTCATCACTATCTGTTGAGCCTGATGATCTACCCAGTTTTCTATAGTCCATTCATCCAAGCCATAGTCTCTAATTTGCTGGCAAGAATAAAGTGGGGGAGGGTATCAAAAGCTTTGCTAAAGTCTCAAGTAAAGCCACAGCTTTTCCCATATGCTAGAAAGCAATTGGGTTGGTCAGGCATACCTTGCCCTTGGTGAATCCATGTTGGCTGTTCCTGATCACCTTTCTCTCCTCCAAGTGTTTCAAAATGGATTCCTTGAAGACCTGCTCCATTATTTTACCAGGGACCGAGGTGAGGCTGAACAGTGTGTAGTTCCTCAGATCCTTCTCCTTCCCTTTTTAAAAGATGGGTACTACATTTACCTTTCTCCAATGATCCGGGACCTCCCCCAACTGCCACAGGTATTTAAGGATACTGGCCAATATTCTGCTATAACATCAGCCAAGTCTCTCAGCACCCTCAGATGCATTATATCCAAGATTTTGTTTCACCCTTTTTTGGGTGTAAAACCCAAGTAATTTGTAATGTTTATATAATTTCATTGTGAACTTGCTTGCTTGCTTTTGTATCCCATAGGCAGAAAATCTGCATTTAAGAATAGATTTATCAGGACAGAAAGAGAACCAGTGCTTCAGAATTAATAAACGATCCTGTGAAGAGAACAAACCAATAAATGCATATGATGGAGGAAAAATAATTGAAGTTTGAAAAATAGATTTCAGCATTAAACTTAATTGTAATCATTTAATTTTCCAATCTTCTCTTTTTATTGGATTTTTCCTTCTAAAATCTGGTTAGTTCCTAAAGAGTTTCATAATAGCAATAAATTACAGCCCTGAAAAATACAATTGCAAGAAACACTGGAGACTTACAATATCTGAACATCTACTGTTCTCTGGTTTACTTCCCTCAATCTGTCAACAGACCACAATGAGTCAATAAGTAGTTAAAATATTTATTTCCAGTTCACAATGTACCTTTTTCATATGAATCCCACATTGTGTAATTAACAGTTTCTGTGCATATGTGTCCATGTAAATAGAGTACACAATGCCTGGACTTTTAACTTTGTATTAAATCTGAAGGAAATAATGAATAATCAAAATGATTCTATCTGATTCACAAAGCCACATACCTACAGAGCAAGCTTCACACTATCTTCAAATTATTTTTGCATATACCAAAGCAATATGCTGTATGGTCCAATATGGAATTCTTCTATAAACCTCTGGGACTACAAGTTTGGAAAAAGGGAAACAATTGTTTTAGAGTTTTGGGTCCTTGAGTTCCTAGAAATTAATATAGAAGAAAATGCATTTTAAGTTCAGCTCAGCAAATCAATTTAAAATGGAACTGCATGATTTAGATCTAAAATGTTCGATTTGAGGGGTGAGACTAGGGCTATGGACAGCACATGACAGAAGGAATTTTGTGGATAAATGAATGAAAAATCTGAGGCTGTTCAGTTAAAGGGAATAACTAGGTCTGCTCAAATTCAGGCCAGGACAGTGAATGTAGTTGTTGATTAGTCTTGTTGTGTATCTGCACAATTGTTTATTATGAAAAGTGTTGGATATATGGTGTGAAACTTTCACACCTGCTTCATACAAATGAAGAGACCATAGTGGCATCAAGGGGCTTGAAAAGGGCCCAAGGAGAATCCCACCAGCACAGAATCCTGAGGACCCTGGCACAAATGTCAAGAAAAGATCAAAAGACAACTTCAGGGCCCATTGAAGGATGCTTTAATGACGTTCCCCTATCAGAGTGTCTCGGTGTGCTGTGGACGGGGAGGGGGAAGGAGGAATCCACAGTGCGCAGCCCAGCTGGGCTTTAGGAGGGAGTCAGAGTGGGAGACCGGAAGCTCTAGGACTCAGCTGGGCTGCTGGTGGGGGGGAGTCAGCCTGGTGGGCTGGCAGGGCAGAGAGTGGGGCTGGCAGTAGGGGGGCCAGAAATGACCTCCCTGGTCTGGCAAAATCCCTCATCCAGGACCAATCAGGTCAAGGGCACTGGACCAGGAGGTCCAAACTGTAGCTCACTCACCTGATGTCTCTAACTTTTCCCCTTGGCTATCAGACTGAACTGCCGGAGAGGTAGTGGTTGGCTATCTTAGGCAGGTATCTCTCACTAACCTCCCAATATAGCAGGGCCCCAACTGGTCATCATGGAGAGTGATAACGGGTAAACATTATGTACCATGGCAGCTGCCAGCCACTCAAAGAACACAGAAGCAAGTAATGGTGCTTTTTAATTGGTGTGGCAGAAATGAGAAGGGGCCCCAAAAGCACAGATGTGTTTAAAATACTTTGAATTCAGTCATAAATTTAGAAAGCAAATGTGCTGCTTGAAATGTAATTTTACATTAATATGGAATTTAAAAGTTACAAAAAAACTAATTTAACATTAATGAAATGTTCAGGGGAAGAGTGAGCTTTAGCAATTATGGATTTGAAGAACTATGATTTCTGTCATGTCAATATTCCCATTTGTACGTAATTAAAATGTTTCAATTTCTTTTATGAATGATATTTGACATACTATATGTGTTAGGATCTCAAACAAACTTCATAAATTTAGTACATTACCTCTTGGCAATATGATTACCTCTTCCTCTTCAAGTTCTTGTACTTTGGCCAGATTTTTCACATAGTGCCATTTCTTTTTGCTATCAAAATGCATGAACATATGTTAGGTCCCTTAGGTAATATAAGAGTAAACAAAAGATATTTACAAATGGAATTACAAAACATGCTGGATTTCAATCTCTAAAAAACATATGGATGATGATTCATTAGCTCTGTGCTTTCTTTCTATATTATGTGTACACACACACTATATATATATTGTAAACTGAGCAAAACAATGTGCTGTTGATCTGACCTGTACTTCTTATTCAGATAAACTCACATTGAAGTCAATTTTGCCTGAGTAAGGGCTATTACAGCAGAATCTACCTAACCAGAATGACCTCCAGAAATGTGATCTTAGTTGCTGCTTAGGTAGGTTTCCTAGTTAATAGAGGATGTCATTGCAACAGTAATGCTGACCATGGAGCAAAAGCTGTAGAAATATAGAACTAGCTCAACTGGATCAGACAAGCTATCCATATTCAGGGTGTCCCCACTATAAGTCACCCCAGTATACATCTGTTCTTCACTAAAGTTGTTGACACTTGTAGGAACTGATGCGTTATAAGTCCTCCTGCTAATTGCTCTTAAATCACGCAAAAAAAATTTGCGCAAATGGAAGTCAGCTGCAGGAAAAAAATGCCCCACTTTAAGTTGTTTTGCTAGAAGTCCAAGTTTTTTTGAACATATCTTGGACTTACAGCAAGGACAGCCTGTCACTGTCCTTGCCTAGTACCAAACGCTGTAGAAGAAAGTCTAAGAAAAATAACTGCAGTAGCCGGTTGTTATTTCTCTTCGCTAGTCTCTTGCCCGATCACCCCCATTCTCAGTTGCAGTGTTCTGAGCAAGACTCAATATTCCCTCCACTTCACTTCCCAGTCCCAAGTTCCCTGGTTCCTTGTTCCAATCTACTTCCCTCACCCCTCTGCAAGTTTGTGACTCTTGTCCTCTCTACGTTTGCATCAGGCAGCCTCCTTCTCCACTCTGCTTGGGTCCAGCAGCAAATCACAGACTTCAGAAGAGCCTCCATGTTCTCAGTTCAGGGACCTGAACATGGCATGACCCTCAGCAGCCCAAAACTATAATTGCAGGAAAGGTGCTGCTCAGCCCTAAGTTGGAGCATGTCCCGTAAATAGAATCTTAAGGAATTTAGCTATTAAAAATGACCATGTGTAAACTGAGATTTTTTTCAAAGGCTTATAATTTGATTCCATATGTGTTGGTTTTTCACAGGGCCAGCAAAAGACACACCCCCAGTACACAGACTATTCCCCTGCCAATTCAAGTCCCTATTCCAAAGCTCGAAGCAATAGAGCTGTTCAAAAATATTTTAACACAGGCATCAATTTTTCCCCTAACTCTTATTGGCAGTGAATGAACTATTTTGGTGGAAATTTTGTCAAAAAAAAAAAAATCAGACACTTGGCATAGAAAATGTCAGCCCAAAATGGTTGAATTTTGGCTAAGTTATAAACTGAAAAGGGGGTCTTATAAATTGAAGTGTTGTGTAACCTTAGTAGTGAGTGATACCAGCTCTATCTATAATAATAATAAAAATACCTTTGCTCTTTTAGGAGATAGGAGAGAGAGTAAAATATTTTGGGGAGAAATTGAATGAAAAACTTAAGCTAGAGAGAAGTATGCAGATGGCAAAAATAATTGATTGGCAGAAAGTATTTGTTTATTAGTGTGTTAATAGAATTAGGAGGTTTCTTGAGTGTGTCCAGGCAGAACAGCACGTATCAGAAGAGCAGGTAGCGAGAAAGCAAGGAGCAGCCAGGTTTTGAAAGTAATAAACTAGAATGTGTTGGAGTGGCTGGGAGGTTTGGGCAGTGTGGTGGAACAAGGTTAAAAAAAGTGTCTCTTTCTGCCTGTCTCTCCTGCATGCTTTTGTTTTTTGGGGGATAAATAAATGAGTGGCTGATGGGAATTGTCATTCTAGTTACAATGGAAAAGCATTATCAAATAGGAATGATTTGCAGTGTTTTCTGGAGATTCTGGGTTAATCTAATCTCTTAACTGATTCCCGTACTAACAGCCAGTTAAAATGGTTCATGTGATTTTTAAAATGGCACTGACAGTTCTGTTTCTATAATATTAGTCTTACCTCTCTCCATCCCCTGTCTTTTTTTGTTACTCTCACTTAGTGTATCTATCTCAAAGGTAGACTGTAAGGTTCTTTGTTAACTTCCAAAATTGCTTTTTGGGAGATAGAATGCAAGCTTATATCCTAATAATGGGGACAATAATGGGAATTTTTAACTACAGCCATTCTATATAACTCTCTTTGTATGTCAGAGCACTAGTGGCTAATGCCTCCGTGATTATTTACATTTGTAGTTGTCATACATTCAGTGTTATAGCTATGTTGATTCCACAGTATTAGAGAGAGGGTATATTAGATAATACCTTTTATTGAGTTGAGCTATCTTTTGAGCTTACACAGAGCTGAAGAACTCTGTGTAAGCTGGAAATATTTGTCTCTGTCATCAACAGACGTTAGTCCAATAAAAATAGCTAATATTACCTCACCCACCTTGTCTGTCTAATGATGATGTATTGTCATGATTTATTACAAGTGGAAATTTTCTTGCATTTCTGATGAGTCAGACTTTTATTGTTTGTGTAGCATTTTACTGTAAATAGAGAACATTTGAAGCTTTTCTGTTACTCCCTTATGATTAAATGCATTATTTTTATATAATTAAAGCCACCAACTTACCATAGCTTGCCCACATGATTAATTTTGTATTTTGTGTGCTCTGTACCAAAGCTGGATAATGCAGATGAACAAGCAGCTCAGATCAGACGTGAACTAGATGGACGTCTACAATTGGCAGAACAAATGACAAAGGTAAATGATCATAGTCACATTCATGCCTACGATTTTAAATTGTGTCTGAGTGTATACACACTATATCCTTCTAAATTATTATAACTATTGATCCTTTTTAAAAGGCATATTAAGCAAATGGGGGCAGTTGTACTGTGCAGCAGTTTGGAACAACAGATTAGTTCCAGTCTAGTGCATGCGCTCATCAATACTTGCATTCTCTCTCTCTCTCTCCTCCCCCCCACCCCACAGCTTTCCTTGATACATTGTATATACAGTAATGTGATCTGATTTTGTCACTGCCAGCAAGCTTCATGGGAGAGAAGAGTGTGTGTAATTGGTACACACGAGTATGGTCTGGTATAAAATTGGTAGCAGGCCAAGTTTGGGATGGATTTTGGCACTACAAGTAGCAAAGCCATCAGAGAGTTGTGCAGGCCATCCTAAAGAGTATAGATTAGAAGGAATTGTTTTATAAATACTTTAGAAAATTAAATCTATTTTTATATCCCTCAAGCTACAAAACCAGGTCAGAGTGCACCAATGACATGGTAATGCACACCAGCAGGGTCCCTAGGACAATTAGTGAATGGCAGGCTAGTTCAGGGTAGATTCACATCCTCAACTTGCTGTGTACTAAATGTTTGTGTAGACGGCCCCATATAGTTACCATGGTCCAGATCATATCCTTTCATGTTAAAAACTGTGTGGAAGATAAGGAGTAAATCTCTGGCAGTCTTGGGTCCTTGTATCACAGGCCACATCACCCCATGGTTGTGAACAGGATTTTCCAGTTAGAGGGGTCCACGTGAGCTTCCCAAAACCGAGTATTCCTTGAGAGTCACTGGGCCATTAACAAGAAACTTCTGTACTAGTTCTGTCCCCTGGTAGCTCTAATGGCTATCCCACCCATATATATGATTTGCTCTTTGTGTGTATTTAAAAACACTTTTCTTCTTGGAAATTTTGTTTGAGTCTTTAATTCAAAAATTTCTAAAAGGAGTACAACTATCACATTCTTATTCACAAGATGCGAACTGTCAGAGCTTGCTTATAAACATAAGCGGCGAGGAGTCCTGTGGCACCTTATAGACTAACCAAAGTGTTGGAGCATAAGCTTTCGTGGGCAAAAACCCACTTCGTCAGATGCATGCATCCAACACTTCGGTTAGTCTATAAGGTGCCACAGGACTCCCTCGCCGCTTTTGCAGATTCAGACTAACACGGCTACCCCTCTGATACTTATAAACATAATCACCTTTAAAGCTATGTCAGGTATGGTTGAAGATGGGTAAAAATGGTTTGTTTTTTTTCACACAGTGCTACCAACCTAGTGCCTCAACAGTACAATTCAATTTACTATTCCATTAAAACTACAGTTTAAGACTAGTTTCTTGAACTCCAAGAAATACAGGTGTAAGGTATTCCCAGATGGCTTTTATTTTTAACTGTCAAAATTAGGAATTATGATTTTTTTCCTTGAAAGTTGGCTTTGCCAGCAGTGATCTTACTTAAAAAGAATGACAGGAGTACAGTCTTTGGTAATCAACATATATTTTTAAAGCTTTCCCAACACAAGATATTTTAAGATCTGATCCATTTTTCTATAAAAATTGCATATTTTTATTATTAGAATTCATGATTATACACCAGGTATCTATATTATCAAAAAATTAACTACTGTACCTAGTGAATGCAAGAATATTAGAAAATGTTGATCTGGGATAGGATAGAGACATGCAGGAAGGCAAATTACTTATTATCTCTTTCTAGATGACCCAACTTAGAAACTTCTATTCAAGTATTTTTCTGGCAATGGACTTTTATCTATATTAGCAAATATTTCAACAGTTTAGAGAGCTTTTTGCTTTCCTGTAAATCAGGATGAGGAACCTTTTATCTCTCAGGGATCACTGCCCCACAGGGGAAAAAAAAACCAGTCCTGGGCCACACATAGCCCCAAGGGGGCAGAGGCTTGTGACTTTCCCTACCCTCCAGGGTGAAGCCAAAAATTAGGGTTCAGGATGTGGAAGAAGGCTCTGGGCTGAGGCAGGATTTGAAGTCCAGGAGGAGGTGAGGGCTCTAGTTGGAGGGATGGGCTCTGGAAAGTAGAATTTATAGTGCAGGAGAGGGACTGGGGGCAAGGGATTTGGAGTTTGGGAGGGGTCTCAGGGTTGATGCAGGGGTTGGAGTTAGGGATGTAAATGACTACTCAAGTAGTCGACTACCCAATAAACCTAGGCTTATTGCGTAGTCGAGTCACTACTCGACTACTTGCTTCTCCCTCCCCCGTTGCTGCCTCTGTGTCAGGGTTACCGCAAAGGGGGGGAAGCAGGAAACTGGTGCTGGGAGGAGCCAGCCTAAAAGCCAGTTCCCCCCCAGCACTGCCTCCGTGATGGGCGGGGGACGGGGAAAAGGGGCAGGGTAGGCAGAGCTGCAGCGGTCCCAGAGTTGGTACGGAGCTACCCCACAGCTATCCCCGCTGTGGCTCTGCAGAGCGCCTCCCCTTATCAATTGTGTGGTTGATACAAATTATATTGACTACGTGATTAGCCAATTACTTGCTCCTTAGCATTCTTAGCTGGAGGGTCAGAGGGAATATGAGTTCCAACTGGGATGTGGCTCTGGAGCATGGCTGCGGACAGGACAGAGGTATGGAGTGCAGGAGGGGGTGAGGGCTCCAGGCTCCAGGAAGGGGTTGGGGTGTGGGTGTGGGATCTGGGAGAGAGGGTGTGAGAGAGGATTTGGGATGTGGGCTAAACCCAGACTGCACTAACCTCAGGTGGCTCCCAGTCAACCTTGTGGCAGAGCTAATGCGGGTCCCTCCCTCCCCTGGCTCCATGTAGCTCCTAGAAGCAGCTGCTATGTCTGGCCCCTTGGTGGTGGACAGTGTTCCCCCTAAACTGTGGGGCAGCACAGTTCCACAGGTGATTGATCAGTCCCATTGAGTCAGTAAGCTCTGTGCATGGAGCTCTGAGCCTCTGACTGGGTGGGACTAATTAGTCACCTGTGAAGCTGTGCAGCTTAGAGGGGACACTGGCAGAGGAGCCATGGCATCTCTGGCTATGTCTACACTGCCGTTTTTTTTTGGCGGCAGAACATATGCAAATTGCGTGCTCATTTGCATATCTTCTGCCGATCCTTTTTGCGAAAGAGGTTTTGCCACTAAAAAGCCCCATGTAGATGGGGCCATTTGTCGGAAAAAAACCCTTTTGCACAAGATCCTGTAAACCTGATTTTTTGAGGAATAGGGATCTTGCGCAAAAGGGTTTTTTTTCCCAACAAATGTCCCCATCTACATGGGGCTTTTTAGTGGCAAAACCTCTTCCGCAAAAAGGATTGGCGCGAAGCATTGCAAATGACTATGATTTGCATATCTTCTGTTACAAGAAAAGGCAGTGTAGACATAGCCTCTGTGTGGTGCACACACCCACAGGCACTGTCCCCATAGCTCCCATTGGCCATGGTTCTCAGCCAATGGGAGCTGCAGAGTTGGCACTGATAGTGGGCCAGCATGCGGAGCTTCCGTGGCCATCCCTCCACCTCAGGGCCACAGAGATGTGCTGGCAAGCCAGTTCTCATGGCTCCAGCCCTACGGGGGTCTGTTGAGGCTCAGGGCTTCCAGCTCATGGTGTGGAGACTTGCTGCGGGACAGATTAAATGAAAGAGAGGGCAAGATCTGTCCTGGAGGCCACAGGTACCCCACCACTGCTGTAAATATACACTTCACAATAAAAATTACCCAATTTACATGAGTATCTTTTTACTCTCACTGTCTGATATGTTAGCCATAAGTATTGGCTCTCTATAGAATATTTGAGTCATGACAATATGCAATAATGTTGAAATGCTAGTGCCAGTGTCCTGGCCAAACTCCAGCTCATGTAATCCTATTCAATCGTTCAATTATTGTCTGTCCAATTTATCACCTACTTTCACCTGTCTATTATTTTTCGGTCTTCAAAATGAGCAATCAAATGCTACATTTCAGTAATGGGTGGATTGTTCCCTAAGACTTAGGGGCCAGTTTTGGCTAGGGATGTGAATGGTTAACAGGTTACCTGGTAACCATCACCATATTGGATGATGCTCACTGGGTATTGGTTAACTCGTACCTGGAAGCATCCCACAGCCTGCCATGGGCGAGGGCTGCTCTAGCCCCTCAGGGATCAGGAGCTGGAACTCCCTGTGCAGGGCAGGCTGCAAGCAGAAGCTGCCCCTCTTCCTGCCCCCTCCCCTTCATCCCCACGCTTGGGGCTGGACCTCCCTGCATGGGATCCCACATAATCAGTTAACTGGTTACACCAAAGGTTTAATTGGTTAACTGATTAACCAGGATTTTACTTCCCTAGTTTTAGCCTTGGTTCCGTCTCTAAAGGTCACTGTGGCTGCATGCAAGGATCTGCAGATCTGCAAGCGGCTGGGACAGAATTTCCTATGCACAGAAACATTATAGAGTTCAAATAAACCATCCTACACTGCCCCTCTTGTAGTATACAGGATGTGGTTGGGCAAGATGGGGGACTTACTAATTCCTATGGGGGTATTCTAGTAGCTTGAGGGAAGGCTGCTAACTAAGCTTCATTAGCACAGATGATCCTCCCTTCTCAACTGAAGATCTATTTTGTATCCTTTTCATCTAACCATTGCCTTTCTATCACAGTAAGAATGAAGTGGCAAGTACTTTCACCTACTTCAATAGGTAGGAAGGCACATCTTAGGGGGAGGTGGTGTATAAATGCGTGTGTGTATATAGGGTGACCATATACATATATGATAAAGATCTATTAAATAGCTCTGACATGAGAGAATTATAATCACCAATGATCAGAGAATCTCACACAGAAATAGAAAAAAGAACTCCCTATTGCTTATTTTTACATAGCTTTTATTTACTCATTTTGATAGGTATATATGCTGATAACCATGAAGTAACATTCACCAAGCTTGGCATTTTATATTAAAGGCTTTATTTTTTAAGTCTGTTTATATTTCATAGAACACTAGAACTGGAAGGGACCTCAAGAGGTCATCAAGTCCAGTCCCCTGCCCTCATGGCAGGACCCAGTACCATCTAGACCATCCCTGATAGATGTCTATCTAAACTGCTCTTAAATGTCTCCAGAGATGGAGATTCCACAACTTCCCTAGGCAACTTATTCCAGTGTTAAACCACCCTGACAGTTAGGAAGTTTTCCTAATGTCCAACCTAAACCTCCCTTGCTGCAGTTTAAGTCCATTGCTTCTTGTCCTATCCTCAGAGGCTAAGGAGAACAATTTTCCTCCCTCCTCCTCATACCCTTTTAGATACCTCAAAACTGCTATCGTGTCTCCTCTGTCTTCTCCTTTCCAAACTAAACAAGCCCAATTCTTTCAGTCTTCCTTCATAGGTCATGTTGTCTAGACCTTTAATCTTTCTTGTTGCTCTTCTCTGGACCTTCTCCAATTTCTCCACATCTTTCTTGAAATGTGGTGCCCAGAACTGAACACAATACTCCAATTGAGTCCTAATCAGTGCAGAGTAGAGCGGAAGAATGACTTCTCATTACTTGCTCACAACACTCCTGTTAATGCATCTCAGAATCATATTTTCTTTTTTTGCAACAGCGTCACACTGTTGACTCATATTTAGCTTATGGTCCACTATGACTCCTAGATCCCTTTCTGACATACTCCTTCCTAGACAGTTGCTTACCATTCTGTATGTGTGAGACTGATTGTTCCTTCCTAACTGGAGTACTTTGCATTTGTCCTTATTAAACTTCATCCTGTTTACCTCAGACCATTTCTCCAGTTTGTCCAGATCATTTTGAATTATGACCCTATCCTCCAAAGCAGTTGCAACCCCTCCCAGCTTGGTATCATCTGCAAACTTAATAAGCGTACTCTCTATGCCAATATCTATTTAATAAATAGATAAATTTTATTAGATATTATATTCGTTTATTTTGACCTTAAAGAAACTTAAACTATGCATTCTTCTTAAGCTGCATTTTGACATAGCCTTTACTTTCAAAAGTTCAGGGAGAGTGTTTTAGCTATAGTCTGCATTATATTGTCCATGGTTCCTTTCTCTAATAGCATGAGTTTGAGCCAGTGGAAAATGTCTTTGACCTTTTAAATTGATATGCAATCTGCCTAGCAATGTTGACTTCATAACGGGGCTTTATTAAACTTTATTCCTTATAAAGTTTTATGAAGTCTAGCCAGGATTATAATACACATTAATAGTCTAGCCTTATGTAATTTAACAGGATCATAGCAGAGTCTAATTGGGAAGTGCTTATCTATAGAATGTGGAATTCAGTGGCATCTTGTAGAATTCAATGGCAGGGGCATAATTCACTATTAGTTCCATAGAATTTTCCATAAGGGAGACTGTATGAGAGAAGGCCGCTTCATTGCCATATATGGCAGCTCTTTCTTCCCATTCTATATCCTATGCTAATTATCAGATATTCATTTTAGGGCTATCAAGTGATTAAAACTTGTGATTAAAATAATTAATCATGATTAATGGTGTGATTAATCACACTAGTAACAACAATAAAATAATTATTTAAATATTTTGAATGTTTTCTACATTTTCATGATTTACAGAATAAAGAGTGCAGTGCTCACTTTATTTTTCATTACAAATATTTGCTTTGTAAAAAACAAAGGAAATAATATTTTTTCAGTTCTTGTCATACAACTACTGTAGTGTAATTTCTTTATCATGAAATTTAAACCTTCAAATGTACAATTATGTACAGTTTGGACCTCCAGATGATTTTGTGAAGACCAGGACTTGAACATGTTCGGGGAAAAAAAAAAAAAAAAAAGCTAAATAAAAGCTATTAGCCAGGATGGGTAGCAATGGTGTCCCTAGCCTCTGTTTGTCTGGAAATGGATGACATGAGTTAACTATGATTAAGCAACAGCTCTGATACATTTATTTTAATGTTTAGTATTTCAAACTTACTTTTATCTTGTTTTTTATCCTCCACATTTTTTGGTTTTATATTCAGAAATGTAGAAATATTTCTGTTGAGTTTTGTAAGTTTTCTACCAGTTTCTTTCGTTTATGTGAAGTTCACATGGTGTGTCAACATACATCAGACAGTGAAAATGCAACATGCTTTTTACTATGGCAAAGTTCAACTCACTTGTGACTTCACTTCAGTCCCATAAGCTGTTCAGTCTCCGTAAATGAATGAAAATAAACATTTCAGAGGCGGGTTTAGTAAATAAATTAGTTGTATAAGTGCTTAAGTTATCTTTATGAATATTAAAATAACAGTTACCCATTAACATTTTTAAAAGTAGGTCACATACTATACTGCTCCATGCATATGAAATATGAATGAGATTAAAAAAACATTCAAATAAATGGGGATTGTGTGGTTTCACACTATCTGGAGTGGCTCACAATTGGGTCTGCCAACCTCAGGACAGACTGTCAAAAAGCAGGACAGAAACTCCAAACTGTTCACCAATAGCAAGTGTGAACTCCTAAACCACTAACAGTCTTACCATGGAATCACAGACAGTTCACTTGGGCATTCCTGGCTCTCATGACACCTATGCATAGATTTCCCCTTCCTGGAAGGAGAGAGGAACATAATTATTGAGGTCTCTGTCCTTTGGTGCTACTCAATGGGCCACTTTGTGTGTGCAGGATGAGTGCATTAATGCTTTTCCTGTTCGGTGAGTTACAAAATTACCAAGGTTTATAGTGCAACCATGCAATATAACTTTATACCATGGGATACAGATACTATAGGATTAGGACTAAGTAGGATTCATACATGCAGCATCCTACAATCATTCCATAAAGTCTGAAAACAGTCTTATAGCACTAATAGTCTTATAGCACTAATATGTTTTAACTAGCTTTTATTATAGTTAAACTTGCAAAGTTGTTTAGTTAACTATTTAACATCATTGTCTAGCTGTTTGAATAAATTAAGCCTTTTTATTGAGATTCAACATACTTTTCCATACCATTAAGGTGTTGGGAGAATACACTATGAGCTCTGAAACTTCCTAGAAGTTCTCCAGCAAACACAGAGAGGACCAAATATTATATTTACTTTTTATGTTTATAAAAATAATAAAGAAAGCAAATACACATTTTCGGCTTTCTCTGTGCATCATAAAAAAAGCAAAAGAGAGCACAAGTTCAGTTTCATTTAGAGATAATTTGCAAAGCTTCTTTACATTTGTTTTATCTGAATGTTCCTCATGGAAACTTGTTTTGGTTGTTATGCTCATCCTTTTAGGTATTGATCTAACCTAGTCTTAAAAACTGCCAATGGTGGAGGTATCACAAACTTTCAGAGGCCTATTCCAAAACTTAATTACATATGTCATTAGGAAGTTTTTCCTTGTATCTAACTTTGCTACAGATTAAGCCCATTACTACTTGTCCTGTCTTCACTGGACAAGAGAACAATGGATCACCATCCTCTCCATCACAAGTTCCCCTAAGCTTGTAACTTGGTTAAGACTTGTCAGTTTTATGGCCAGTGGGAGACATGGGAGTGATGTGGCCAGACGACCTTGTCCCACTGACTTTGACTTCCCTAACCTGGTGGTTGTTCATGGTTTTACATGATGGAGCAGACCTTCTCCACTATCTCTTTTGCCCCCAAAAGCTTGGAATCTGACTTTCTAGCTCTAATTCAATAGCCTATCAGCTCTCAACCCTCTCCATGTGTTAAGTAACTTGGCCTCAACTGTCTCCTCCTCCTCCTTCTAGCCTTTTTAACCTTTTCTTTTGAGATTCATCAGCATATCTTCTAGGGGGTCCATTTCCCCACCTTGGCTCACTTTCCAGGTCAGAGGAACTCCCAGTCTGTTATCAAAAGCGGATGGCTTAAGAACATAAGAATTGCCATATTGGGTCAGACTAATAGTGGGCCACAAGAGATGCTTCAGAGGGAGTAAACAGAACAGGCACCCTTCCCCCAGTTGTGCCTGCTGCAGCAGCTGTGGGCAGGTGCTGAGTACTAGAGGACTCTGGTTTCCAGTGCAGAAAATGTTCTAATCCATAATAATAGCTTACTACACAATGGAAATGTATGAATGTGACTTTATTTGAAATATAGGCACTGCTGTTGCCACCACTACTTTTGCTGCTATTGAAAGTCAGCGCTGTGTTAAACATCTAGAGATTATCTTTACTGAAAATAATTGAGAAGACTGAGTGTAAAAAGTTAAATAAGGCTAGGAGACATAGAAGAACAGAAGACATTTCTTTAAAAAGTAAGAGAAAAGATCATTTAACACAATCGATTAATGTTCTTTAAAATTCTAAAATCTCCCACATACCGCCAGAATGTTATTTGTTACCCTTGTAAGGCATTTTTCTTGTAATTTTGTAATCTAACACATTGACAATGGGTTTGCTTAAAAGCACTGAGTTTTAACTTGTTACAATTTTATTGCTGTCACAAAGCCTGATTTTAAAAATGTGTTGTGTTTACTGCCTTTGACTGTTAAACTTGTACAAAATGTTTCCATTTGTAATGGGCTTGCCTTCTCGTGGTTAAACAATTCATCATCCTACAAATCTTTTTAAAAATTACTATTCTAATGTTAATTAGGTATTTCCTTTCCCTGGCATGTGCATGATCATGAGACCACATGTCAAGAGTCCTTTGTGCTATTTTCAGTGATGCAATTGATTGAATGAGTGTCCTTGGGAATGTCACTTAAATGCTGCATGTCTCATCTATAAAAATGGTACTCATAATACTTACCTGCATTTTCAAGGAGCTTGAGATTTGTGAATGAAATCTGTCATTTAACTTCTTACGTGATCTTGTTATTTCTTATACATTGTATTGGTGGCAAAAAGCAATTGTAAAGATTTTTAATGGCCATTCTTTTTAGCCTCCTTACAAGAAACAGGTAGTGGGGAATTTTCTATAATTCAGCAGAGGGATGCCTGTTCTTGACAGCAAAAATTTGCACCCTATTCCTCATGCTTTGCATATGTGGTGAATAGAAAACTGTAAAGTTTTTCTTTGTTCACTGGTCATAGATGTTCCAAAATGTGTTTTGCGTTACTCATTGACCACAGTAGGTGGTTTTATTTCTTTGTATATTTTTTTACAGTGCATTTTGGCAGAGCTTACACACGCTATTGTCTGCAAAATCAATGAGGAGTCCTATGGCACCCTAAAGATTAACAGATTTACTTGGGCATGAGCTTTCATGGATAAAAAGCTCTTTGTCAGATGCCTCAATGATAATTTTGCTATAGAAAGGCTTATTTTAAAATGAAAGTTAGATGGTAGTTAAGAAGTTTCACTTTCAGTAGGAGTTAATGCATCTGATGATGTGGTTTTTACCTACAAAAGCTTATGCCCAAATAAATCTTTAAGGTGCCACAGGACTCTTTGTTTTTGCAGACATAGACTAACATGGCTACACTTCTGACACTTGACACTATATTGTCTGTTTTAACTGCTACGGAAAGTGAAAGTTAGCTTTTAACTACCATGAGACTTTCAATTTAAAATAAGCCTTTCTATAGCAAAATTAGTGTTGTCATCTAAAATAATGATTTGACTAATATAAAAGTGCAGTTTGATGTTACATTTTTTTTCCTGAAAGTTTCTGTGCCTTGAAATGAATGGGTTTTTAATAGCAAAACTGTCAATGACCATTAAAGGGATACAATAAGATGATGAATATACAAGTAGAGCAGAGACACTGTGTAAGATGCATACACGCACTCACATTCTGGAATTAAGGTAGAATTAATTATTTGGCCCTTCCTCCTTTGGAAGATGCCCATTAATGTCTTTTGCTGTAAGCAGAGCCATCCCGTCCATAGGATGGTTTGGGGTGGCCACCCCAGGCCCTTTGCTTTTTAGGGGTTCCACAGTGGCCACCTCAATCGCCCTCTGGATGGGACCCACAAGATTTCCTAGGGTGAGGGTCTTGGTGCGGTGGCGGTGGGGGTCGCATCCTACACACACTCACTGCTGCAGTGGGAATCACCCGCAGCCTGCTCCACTCCAAACCACCACCCTTTCCTGGCCAGCTGTGCACAGCTTCTCAGTGAGACGGAGCGGGGTGGAGAAAGCTGGAGCAGCTCGGCAAATTGCTCTCCCATCGCAACTGCGAGTCGGGGGGTGACCCCTGTTGCTGCCATTGTACTACAGTGGCATAATCCTCCAGGCTGCTGGGAGGGGGGGCAGAGCAGGGGTGGGGAATGGGTGAAGTGGAGGCAGGGCCTGTGGTAGGAAGGATATTGCCCCACGACCCATGTTGGGGCCTCTGGGGCAGACTTGCCCCATGCCCCCCTCAGGATGGTCCTCACGCTAAGTATTCAAGAAGTTGTTGTTTGGTTTTATATGAAGAATTTCAAATCAGTTCACACTGTTTCTGACTAATGAGGGCAATGTATTTAGGATAGATTTCCAAAGCCAAATATGTGTAATCCCTGATAATTATTAAAGTTCAGATGTATATTTTAATGAATTGTCTGGCTAAAAGCACATAGCCAACTGATTAGTAATATAAGCAAAATTTGTAATATGACATAATTAATGATATTCTGAATTTTTAAAAATATTTTTAAGGAAAGAAAATTTCCAAAGTTTGTAGCGAAAGAAATGGAGAACATGTTTATAGAAGAGTTGCGGTCTTCAGTGAATTTGCTAATGGCAAATTTGGAAAGTCTTCCAGTTTCTAAAGGTGGTCCAGAATTTAAATTGCAGAAGTTAAAGCGATCACAGAATTCTGCTTTCTTGGACTTAGGAGATGAAAATGAAATTCAGCTATCAAAGTCAGATGTGGTGCTATCATTCACATTAGAGGTAAGTAAATATATCATATAATATTTGTTCATTATTTGAATGATTCTAGAATATTATTTCTTACTACTTCCTTATTACTCCTCCCATGTGTTTGTAGTTATATTTAGAATGTCATATTCATGTGTTAAACAGCTAGTCCATAATTTATATTTTGAAAATCAGGGTTTATGTGCAAATACATGTAAAGTTTTCCCTTTAAAACAGGAGCAGGATTCTGGATCACAATCATGTCAGGTGAGCAGTACTCTATAGCAGTGGTTCCCAATCTTTTTTTTAAATGGTGGACTGGCAAACCCATTCATAAACTTTTGGTGGACTGGTAACATTTTATTTGCATATTCATTATGGTAATCAATTTTAAGAGGTCACATGTTGTTTTACATTGCATCTGTATGCACACAATACATGTTGTAACAGATCAGTGTGCGCAGATATCTACAACACTAAAAACAAAAATCACAGAAGAAATTCCCTTCTGGCTGAAGGAGACAGCTCCTCCTTCAGGGGTGACTGGTGCCTGCAGAGGGAGGGGAACAGAGAGGGGCACCCACGGGGCAGAGGGCATGAGGGGCATCCTGTTTTAACAACTGAAATTTTGTTAGGGGTATAGGAACTAGTGCCCCCAAGTGCTACCGCCAGTCACCTCTGCCCTCCCACCACCCCTGCCCCATGGGGTAGAGGAGCTGCCATTGTATCTCCCCCGTCTCCTGTATAACACCTCCCCTGTGTCTCTCCCTTCCCCTGCCAGGCTGCTCTTGCTCCCATAGTCTCCTCCCCGCCCCGCCAGCATCCTCCCCATACCCCCTTTCCTCTCCCTGTGACCCCTCCTGGAGTTTCCCTCCATTGCACCTCTGCTCCCATCTGCCCCATAAATCTCCCCAACCGCCCTTCAGCGCCTCCTGCATCCCCCTTCATGCCTCTGCCTCACACATCCCTGTTCCCCCTCATCCTCCTTGTCTGCCTCACCCCTCTTCAGCCCCCTCCCAACAGCCCCTTCCCCAGGGCTGGCTCCTCCCACCCCACACATGCTGGGAGTTGGCGACAGCTTCTGTGGGTCCCAGGCCAGGATTGCAGCCAGCTCTGCTGGGAGCAGCCCAGGGCCAAACCCTTCCCCTGTGGCCCTGGGGCACCAGGGGCCCCACTCCTGGGGGTGGTAGGGGGAGGGTGGGTGTTTCTTACCTGCCCCCCAAGTACTGCCCGCCCTGGGCCAGTGGCTGGCCAGGCTTGGGTCGCTGCCCTGGGAGAGGCTCCTGGGGAGCAGAGGGATTGGCCCTGCTGGAGAGTCCCCCTCCTGGCTGCAGCCTGGGCTCTGGGGGTCCCACAACAGTCACTGCTGGGGCTCGGGGATCTGGACCAGAGCCTGGCCCCAGAGTCCCTGCGAGCAGCAGCTGTGAGTTGCTCCGTGCTGCGGGGGTCAAGCCCAGCAATCACTTCCCCCAGCTCCTGCTGCTGCCGCTGGGTCCTAGTACAACACCCACCACACTGCAGCCCCTGCCTGGCCCAGGTTTCCAGAGCCCCTGCCCACTGCTGCTGGGCCCTAGCATGACAACTGCCACGCTGCAGTGTGCCACAGCCCGGTAGCCAGTGGTTTGCGGCCCAGCACCAGTCCACGGACCACTAGTTGGGACCCACTAGCCTATAGGATGAATTGCGTTGAGAAAAAAGTAAACATTAAGTTTTGGGCCTAGATTAGCCTAAATGTAGAGGGGTATGGAAAATTGAAGTTCTTAATGTGAAATATTCAAAGATAACTTGGAGATAAATTATGTGAAAGTAAGAATCAGCAAGGACATAATGTAGGGTTATGTTGCCATTATGGTTCAGTTATTATTGGTTTGAGTACAGTTTTTAATGGATGTTTTAGAGAATTGTAAATGTCTTATTAAAATACTACTGATGTTGATAATAGAGGTGGACATTGGTGCAGATGTTAATTTGAGTAGTGTGAAAAGCTAGTAAGAAGGTGGAGAAAATATAATTGATAGAGGTCAGTTTTGTTATTAATTATTTAGTTTCACTAAATTGTGAGAGACCGCCAGTTAACATTCAAAAGGTACTATTAGGTTCTAGTGCTATAAGACTGTACTTCCTCTATCAGTATGGGCTGATTCCTTTCCTCCTCCTTCCCCCGTCCTCCCCTCAATATTGATACACCATTGATACAATATTGATACACCATTTTGTTGTTGAGTGTGAGTACAGTAGAACGTCAAAGATATGAACACCAAAGTTATGGACTTGAACGATCAACGAGTCACCATGCAGAACCAGAAGTAAGCCATCAAGAAGACCAAAAAAACGTGAATACAATACAGGCATAGTACTATATCTTAAAGGTAGGACATCTGGGCTGCCTGTCTCTACCCCCTACTCACCATATGGCAGGGTAGCCACTGACCGGTAGGAAGTGAAGATGCTGAGTAAGTTTCACAGGCCCAGATGTGAGTCACTGAGTAGAAAGAGCAGGGGCAGTGAGGAGGTCTGCTTTGCTTTCCTATAAGCCACAGCTGCAGTTCTCCCCATCCCCACGAGCTTAGAGGAGGACAACCTTGCGTGTTGAATCTGAGCTGGGAAAGAAACATCCTGAGCTCCTGCTAGTAGCTGACCTGGAGTGTGAGCTGCTGGAGCCCAAGCCCCTGTTCCCATGCTGCACGCTGGAGGAACTGCTCAGTTTTAAAGGGCCACAGTCCCAGGGTGCCTCCTTTATCACCCTTGCAGCCAAGGGGCTAGAACCAAGTGCCAGTCTCCACCCCCACTCACTGAGCAGCCACTTACAGGTAGGAGGTGACAGTGCAGAAGTTCGCAGATACAGTCTGTCCTGAGGAGCATCCTGTAACATCTTGTTCTGAATTATGAACACCTTCCATCCCTAAGGTGTCCGTAAATCTATTGTTTAATTATAGCATTTGTGTAACTAGAAATTTAAAGCCTGTTCATTTTTCTTTTTAATGAAGTTTGGTTGTGTCATTCAGAGGGTTGCCTTGTGGCCTTCTACTACAGGTTTAACCTCTGAGGATACTCTGGTTAACATTCTGGAAGGACCACGGATGTTGCTGGACTAGAGAGCCCCAGCACAGAGGTTGCCAGTGGCTGGGAGCAGAGCCAGCATGGCAGTGGAGCCCACAGGGAACCAGAGCCTGCAGCCAGCTGGGCTGGGAAGCTGGCAGGGATGCCAGAGCCGAAGGGGAAGAAGGGGGTGCAGAGCACACTGCTGGAGGGGCCATGGGGCTGCGAGCCTGCAGGGCTTCCACAGGCAGGGAGCAAGGGCAGCAGTGGCAGATAGCTGGGGAGAGGAGCCCAATGGGGAGGCTGGCACCCCTTCCCCAGACTTCCCTAGTCAGGAAACCTCCCTTGTCTGGGACCGGTCAGGTCCCAAGGGAGCTGGACCACGGAGGTCCAACCTGTAAATAAATTTCTGTAACCAACCTGCAGATGTTAAACTAAAAGCAAAGATAAGGGTGCAATAACACAACTTAAACCACATAATATTGATTGGAAACATTTTCATATAAAAGTTACAAAACGTTACACTCTCTTTCCTTGTGACTGGCAACTTTCTATAAATTCCATTCTAATTCACTAAATACACAGGAATGCTGTTGGTCACAATTAGGAATGAAAGTGAGGATTGTCTGCTCAATGCCTGAACTCTCTTAAACCAATCAGTCCATTTTAGCTTTCACTTCCTATCATCCATTGTTTCAGCACACCTGCTTAGCTTCCCAGAGGTTAAGGGTATGAATTTCACTTTGGCCTTTCTGCCTAATCTGTCCTATTGCGTGGGAAAGTATTACCATATTTAGTTGATTTTAGTTTGATTTCCCTTGTGAACAAAACTAGGAGGCGGCAAGTTAGAAGGCTACTTTTGCGATTTTTTTTCCCCCTCTTTTCCTTAATTTAATTATTTTTGCCTTAACTCTTCCTCTATTACTGTTAACATAAAGACTACAGACTATCCATTTTACTCAGCAGTAATATAAATAAATGTACAATTTACATCTTCCATGCTCATCTATCAGTAGTAGCAGTGGAGATTCGTTTTTGAAATCTCCTGAATGTTTCCTCAAGAAAACTGCTATCTTTCTGAGAATACTCAGGAAGAATCCAAGGTCTTGATCCTGCAGTCTGTTCAATAAGGGTACACTCCTGCATCCACATTGAGTCCAAAATACTGCAGTGGGAGAGCACATGGACATGAGATTTCAGGATCAGGGGTTAAGTCTATTAATATGAACCCTGTACCAGAAAATACCAGCCTCTTCTTGAGATAATAGTGGGAGTTAAAAGACAGATCAAAGTCTGTACAGGTTCAACCTCTATGGCCTGGGTTTCCATAATCTGGGAAGATCTGTGGTCTGGCATCCCCATGGGTGCTCTTGAGCCCCGAGGTTGCACTTGTGGGACTCTGCAGCTACCCTGCCTCTCCCCCTCAGTGTTTCCCCCAAGGGTCAAATGCCAGCCCCTCTACTGCTCCCAGAGTGGAGTGCTACAACTGGCAGTGGCAGAGGGGCTAACATTGACCTCCCTGATCTGATAGATTCCCTGGTTTGGGACCAGTCAGATCCTGAGGGTGCCAGACCAGTGAGGTTCAAGCTGTATTTGCCAGTCCATTATATGACCCTTTACATATGCTGAATATTCAGTGCATTTTAAAATAGTTACATTGATGGATGAATGTGCAACTTGGACTATATTACCATTTTACTTTTTTTAAACTAGCTTAAGGTAAAGTTAGAAGCATGCGTATATACTTCTTATCAATAGTTCTTTTCTAAGCAATGTTTGCCTTTAATTAAAAAGCTTATTATGTTGTTATTGAGGGAGCTGGTAAGTTATCTTTATATGAAGGCTGCCTAATACTTCTCCCCCATGTTTTCAGATATTTTTAATTTGGCTTGGGCTAAAAAGGTTTCCCAAGTCATGTATGTACACCTGTAATCACAAACTTTGAGCATCGTGGATTCATTGTTAACTGGCTATTGATATAAGTAGCTGGAATTCTATTTTTGATATGTATAGCTTTCATTTAAGAGGACTTGCACTTTTCCACAGAGGAGGAAATGTGTAACATGTCCGAAATTTTCAAACATAGGTGTTTCAAATTCAGTTCCTAAAAGGTTTTCAGTGATGCTGATAAAAATTGGGGTTACCACCAATGTTTCCTCTCATATTCCCCATCCATTTGTGGATTTTTTTCCATCCATGTGCAGAATAAAATGTATGTGCACTGAGGCATGTGTAAATATTCATCACCAGTAGAAACAAAACTGAGCTGTAAATGCTGTGCTAATCAACTGGGTGGCATTTGAATCCCCTCCTGAGTGGCTACACAAGCACACAGCTTTCAGGGAATACTGCTCAGCACCTTTAAACATATTTCAGTTGTTAGCTGTTTAGAAACTTTACGGCTGTGTCTAGACTGGCCACTTTTTCCGCAAAATCAGCCACTTTTGCGGAAAAACTGGCCAGCTGTCTACACTGGCCGCTTGAATTTCCGCAAAAGCACTGACTTCCTACTGTAAGAAATCAGTGCTTTTTGCGGAAATACTATGCTGCTCCCGTTTGGGCAAAAGTCCCTTTTGCGCAAAACTTTTGCGCAAAAGGGCCAGTGTAGACAGCTGAGATTTGTTTTTCGCAAAAAGCCCCGATTTGCGAAAATGGTGATCGGGGCTTTTTTGCACAAAAGCGCGTCTAGATTGGCCATGGACGCTTTTCCGCAAAAAGTGCTTTTGCGGAAAAGTGTGCATGCCAATCTAGATGCTCTTTTCCAAAAATGCTTTTAACGGAAAACTTTTCCGTTAAAAGCATTTCCGGGAAAATCATGCCAGTGTAGACGTAGCCTACCTGTATTTTTAAGTAAGTTTAACTTTTGGGCCAGTGAACTGGGACTTATTGTGCTCCTTTAGGGAATTGCGCTTTACCAGAGCTGATATGAAAAACAAGAACTTCTGTCCTGTGGGAAATTGCCGTATTTTGCCATTTTGATTTTATCTCAATTCAGGAAGCAAAGTCAAAATATCAAAACTTTTTGTGGAATAAAAGCTTAGCATTGGGAATGTTGAAGTAATCCAGTTGGCTATTTTTGATCAAAAGTAAATGTTTTCCCTCCCACTTTCTTTGCCATATCGCTCCCTGTGTATGAGCAATGGTGCTGCTCTGCGGGAGCTGAAGTTTTTTCTTTCCTCTGTTTGCTTTATAATCTGCAATTCCTGTGAAACACTATAATTTCTCATTTACCGTGAGAGAATGCAGTGCTTCCTGGGAGGTGAAGTCTGGACAGGATATTGGGACTAGTTGGAAAATGGCCTTAGGAGGGACATTGAACTCCAAATTCCCATGAAGCATTACAGAGGTTCAGGCAGAGGGAGAAATTCTGAAACTCAATGTTTCTCATTTCAGGTCAGGTCAACTTTTATGAACAAAGCACATTTATATTCTTGGGAAAATCCTTCTAAGTTGATATGTATCCATGAAAAATTTTGGTTTTGATGAAACCCTGTTTTGGGAAAATATTTCCTTTGAAATTTTTTGACCAGCCGTACACTTCACCAATAATTTAGTGTCCACGATTGTTGTTCCTATTTATTCCTATGGCTTCTAGAAGTCAGTTAGTGCTTCCAAATCCTTAACTAAAATCTTCAACAGTTCTCTGCTACAGCTATTGCATATACTTGACACGGCTTGGTGGCATTAGTAAACCAATTTATAACAATGGTTAGAGATGAACTTTTGAGGAAATGCTTGAATCTATACTGCCTAAATGTTTTAAATAATGTTGTCTTCTGTATTGTGTGCCACCTAAATTGCCAGTTTTGATAGAATCATAGAATACTAGGACAGGAAGGGACCTCGAGAGGTCATTGAGTCCAGTCTCCTGCCCTCATGTCAGGACCAAATACTGTCTAGACCATCCCATATAGACATTTATCTAACCTACTCTTAAATATCTCCAGAGATGAAGATTCCACAACCTCTCTGGGCAATTTATTCCAGTGTTTGACTACCCTGACAGTTAGGAACTTTTTCCTAATGTCCAACCTATGTCCATTCTTGTTGCTCTTCTCTGGACCCTCTCCAATTTCTCCACATCTTTCTTGAAATGCGGTGCCCAGAACTGGACACAATACTCCAACTGAGGCCTAACCAGCGCAGAGTAGAGCGGAAGAATGACTTCTCGCGTCTTGCTCACAACACACCTGTTAATGCATCCCAGAATCATGTTTGCTTTCTTTGCAACAGCATCACACTGCTGACTCATATTCAACTTGTGGTCCACTATAACCCCTAGATCCCTTTCTGCCGTACTCCTTCCTAGACAGTCGCTTCCCATTCTGTATGAGTGAAACTGATTGTTCCTTCCTAAGTGGAGCACTTTGCATTTGTCTTTATTAAACATCATCCTGTTTACCTCAGACCATTTCTCCAATTTGTCCAGATCATTTTGAATTATGACCCTATCCTCCAGAGCAGTTGCAACCCCTCCCAGCTTGGTATCATCTGCAAACTTAATAAGCGTACTTTCTATGCCAATATCTAAATTGTTGATGAAGATATTGAACAGAGCCGGTCCCAAAACAGACTGCTGCGGAACTCCACTTGTTATACCTTTCCAGCAGGATTGTGAACCATTAATAACTACTCTCTGAGTATGGTTATCCAGCCAGTTATGCACCCACCTTATAGTAGCCCCATCTGAGTTGTATTTGCCTAGTTTATTGGTAAGAATATCATGCGAGACCGTATCAAACGCCTTACTAAAGTCTAGGTATACCACATCCACCGCTTCTCCCTTTATCCACAAGACTCGTTATCTTATCAAAGAAAGCTATCAGATTAGTTTGACATGATTTGTTCTTTACAAATCCATTCTGGCTGTTCCCTATCACCTTGCCACCTTCCAAGTGTTTACAGATGATTTCCTTAATTACTTGCTCCATTATCTTCCCTGGCACAGAAGTTAAACTAACTGGTCTGTAGTTTCCTGGGTTGTTCTTATTTCCCTTTTTATAAATGGGCACTATATTTGCCCTTTCCAGTCTTCTGGAATCTCTCCTGTCTCCCATGATTTTCCAAAGATGATAGCTAGAGGCTCAGATACCTCCTATCAGCTCCTTGAGTATTCTAGGATGCATTTCATCAGGCCCTGGTGACTTGCAGGCATCTAACTTTTTTCTAGGTGATTTTTAACTTGTTCTTTTTTTATTTTATCTTCTAAACCTACCGCCTTCCCACTAGCATTCCCTATGTTAGGCATTCCTTCAGACTTCTTGGTGAAGACTGAAACAAAGAAGTCATTAAGCATCTCTGCCGTTTCCAAGTTTCCTGTTACTGTTTCTCCCTCCTCGCTGACCAGTGGGTCTACCCTGTCCTTGGTCTTCCTCTTGCTTCTAATGTATTTATAAAAAGTCTTCTTGTTTCCCTTTATTCCCGTAGCTAGTTTGAGCTCATTTTGTGCCTTTGCCTTTCTAATCTTGCCTGTGCATTCCTGTGTTGTTTGCCTAATTCATCCTTTGTAATTTGTCCTACTTTCCATTTTTTAGTTTTGAAGTCATAAGAAATTTAATTTATACACAGGATGTCAGAGCACAATGATTTAGTAGACACTCATAATAATTTTCTCTTAGTTTTTGACAACTTTAATATACTAATCAGAACTCTCAAAATTAATGATCATTTTCTTTGCTATTAATGATACATAAAGTAAAATATAAATGCACACTGATCATATTGATACTGTACTTGAACTGATAATAATGATTTATTTGAAATTATTTGATGTGGGAAGTAGCTCTCAAGTTTTTTTCATTTGATTTAGTTTGATTCAAAATGTTAGGAAGAGTCTAATTGATACGTGCACAAGGCAAAAAACATGCCTCACATTTTTGTAATGGGAGAGGTTTTAAGAGCTATTTAAATCCTTAATTGCTTGGAAAAGAAAAAAAAGTTGGGCTTCCCCTCTACATGCAATATTCATATGTAAAAGATTAATTTTTTTTTAAAGAACCATAGTTCTTCCTTCCACATATCAAAACAGCAGCAGTTTATCAGATAGACAGGTATTCCACTGGTTGCATTCGTGGAAAAGTACATGAAATAGAAGACCCATTATATAAAACAATGGTACCTTCCTTCTTTGCACCAAACCTACTTAAGAGATTGAATGCAAAGCCTGAAAATACATAGCAAATATTGGTTGTGTAGCTCCTACAGTGCTTGGCAGACACTGAAAATGTCCTAGTTTATATATTAAAAGAAATTGCTTTTTATAGACTGAATCTTGAGAGTTTAATGAAGATGTCAGAAAAAGGCTTTCTGCAGCTTTCTGTAGATTTCTAGAACTGGACATAAATTTCACACCATGAATGTCATGATATTTGGAAGGAAATATATTGAGATCAGAAAAAATATGACAACCAATAAATCTAAAAAGCGGAAGCATCACAACAGCCAATATATCTAAAAGATGTCCTGGGTTGAGGCAAAGAAGAAATAAAATTTTCTTGTAAATGTTCTATTTGGGGTGAATATAGTTTTTCCGCTAGAAATGTATCCAGCTTGTTTTAATGAGTTTACAAAGCTCTTGTTGCCTTTTCTGTCACTGACAAGCTCTCTACTATGCCAAGAGGCTACAGTTAGTTTTTTGAAAAGGCAAAAAGTAGGTTAGCTTTCTAAAGTGTTGTTTTATGGGTAGCATTTGTTCACCATGGGAGACTTATATTTTAAATGCTGAGTGTTAAAAATCTGAAAACCAGTTTCTTGCCTGAGATCAATACACGCACTATTGTATTCACAAAAAGCTAGATCTCAGATGGAAAAAGGGGGGACAAAAAGAAACTAAGAAAGAAGCTGATGTCATAGATTTGAACTGAAGCATAGTGAATTTATTCCTTTGTATACACAAAGCAGGAAATGGACAAAAACTGACCTACTCTCTGGAGTAAGTGGTGTCCCTGAAGAAAAGTAGGAGTATGCTTGTACTGCTATATGCCGTTTATAACATCTGAAGAGTGGCAAATTGGGAACCTTAGACTATCCAGTCCGTGCTTCTGTGGGATGTGATTAAATTAAGGAATCTTTATCAGATACACTGAACGGCTGTTTGAGAATTGTAAAAGACAAAAAGAACAGGTAATCTGCTAATGCTATATACAGAATAAATCTAGGAAGCAGATAATAAACTGCCCCTATATCTTGTTTTCCAAAGTGTGGAATATATTGGGAATCAGCACTGTCTACAATAATAGAAATGAGAAGGGGTCACAACAGAAAATTACAAGGGAGTACAAACTGAGGCTAAGGAATGGGGAAAATAATAAGGAATATAGCCAAAAAGTTATACATGCAAAGCATGCCTTCTGCACAATTTAGATTCCAGAGATATTTTGATTATCACAATGAGATTTTTCCCATAGCATAAAATGTAAATAGCTACCAACTTTAAGTACAATGGCTTCCTTAAAGGGACATTGTCACCTTTGAAATGTAATCAATTTAAAAGAAGCTAAGAGTAGTGTCAGGTACTTACATATGCCCTTTCATTATATTACCAATATAATACCAATATATTACCAATTTTATAGTCACATTTTCTACTTCTAAAATGTTTGTCTTCTCTGTGTTTGAGGGACCCACGTGATGGAAAGTTACAATTTTCAGATTCACAAAGTAAGCAAACAAAAAGTAGTAGTAGTACTTTCCCTCTGATCTTTCATGGACAGTCATCTTAGTTTTTCTACATCACAATAGCAGGTAAACTGCATAATTCTGAATGACTTTTGTTGTTTTTCTTTGTAGAGGAAATGTTTGGATCGCTAAGATACTGACTACCTCCTGTGTTAACAGACATTTTTCTAGACGGAGTTGCATACCTTTACCCAACTTTCAGGGTCTAGTAGACCCGGTTTAAGAGAGACTTGATGCTTTTCACTTTCTGCCCTTCAAAGATACACACTAACAGCTGTGGGGTCTTTTAATCATCAAGAAAATATACTATTTAGTTTGGGAAATCTATTTTCCCTCTGAATATATGCATAAATCTATTAAAAGTTTCTGCAGCTGAATGCCATAAGCAATCTCAATAGACTGTGTTAAAATCACTGTTCAGTCAAGCATTTGTTTCTGACTTGGATTATAATAGTGTTTCATTCCAGAGTTTAGAATTCGTAACCAAGCATTTTTTTTCTTTTTATACATATTTTCTATGCAGATGGTATTGTTTTATGAAACAGTGATTGTTTCACAAGTTGCAATTGTTCTAAGAGGATCTTTTTTACTTGTAACAAAATTATAGAAATAGTAGCAGAATATGCCTTTTTAATATATTATATCTCTTACAGATATAAAACAGCTCAGGGGGGGAATACTATACAAATAGAACCTTGAAAGCTGTTCATCAGCTAATGAGTATATGATGATTTCCTTTCACCTGGAATTGTCTTGACCTTCCAGTTTTCTGTCCTGAGCAGACAGAATTGGTCTGAGAAGTGGTGCAAATAAAATCAAGTTTCTTACTGGTGGGGGGGAGGGGCACATGACCCTCCATGTGACTCCTCACCACCACCACCAGCCTGAGATTCCCCACAGAATTCCGTAGAATCCTAGGGCAGGAAGAGACCTCAGGAGGTCATAGAGTCCAATTTCCTGCCCAAAGCAGGACCAACCCCAACTAAATCATCCCAGCCGGTACTTAAAAACCTCAGGGATGGAGATTCCACCACCTCCTTAGGTAACCCATTCCAATACTTCACCACCCTCCTAGTGAAATAGTTTTTCCTAATAGCCAACCTAAACCTCCCCCACTGTAACTTGAGACCATTGCTCCTTGTTCTGCCATCCGTCACTACAGAGAGCAGCCTCTCTCCATCCTCTTTGGAACCTCTCTTCAGGAACCTCTCATCAAATCCCCCCTCACTCTTCGCTTCTGCAGACTAAATAAGGCCAAATCCCTCAGCCTCTCGTTGTAGGTCATGTGCCCCAGCCCCCTAATCATTTTGGTTGCCCTCTCTGGAGCCTCTCCAGTGCGTCCACATCCTTTCTATACTGGGGGCCCCAGAACTGAATACAATACTCCAGATGTGGCCTCACCAATGCTGAATAAAGGGGAATAATAACTTCTCTAGATCTGCTGGAAATGCTCCTCCTAATGCACCCTAATATGCCATTAGCCTTCTTGGATATAAGGGCACACAATTGACTCATATGCGGCTTCTCATCTACTGTAATCCCTGGGTCCTTTTCCGCCAAACTGCTACTTAGCCAGTCGGTCCCCAGCCTGTAGCAGTGCTTGGGATTTTTCCTTGTCCTTGTCCTTGTTGAACCTCATCACATTTCTTTTGGCCCAGTCCTCCAATTTGTCTGGGTCAATCTAGACCCTATGCCTATTCTCCAACAAATCTCCCTCTCTCCCTAGCTTAGCATCATCTGCAAACTTGCTGAGGGTGCAATTCATCCTCTCATCCAGATCATTAATAAAGATGTTGAACCAAACCAGCCCTAGAACTGATCCTTGGGGCACTCCACTTGAAACCGACCGCCAACCAGACATCGAGCCATTAATCACTATCCATTGAACCTGACAATCTAGCCAGCTTTTCAGCCACCTTACAGTCCATTTATCCCATCCATACTTCCTTAACTTTCTGGCAGGAATATTGTGGGAGACCGTATCAAAAGCTTTGCTAAAGTCAAGGTATATCACATCAACTGACTTCCCCATGTCGACAAAGCCAGTTACCTCATCATAGCAGCTAATCAGATTGGTCAGGCATGACTTGCCCTTGGTGAATCCATGTTGATGATTCCTGATCACTTCCCCTTTTCCAAGTGCTTCAAAATGGATTCCTTGAGGATCCCTTCCATAATTTTTTCGGGGACTGAGGTACAACTGACTGGTCTGTAGTTTCTTGGATTGTCCTTCTTCCCTTTTTTAAAGATGGGCACTACATTTGCCTTTTTCCAGTATTCTGGGACCTCCCCCGATCTCCACGAGTTTTCAAAGATAATGGCCAAAGGCACTGCAATGACATCTGCCAACTCCCTTAGCACTATTGGATGTATTAAATCCAGCCCCGTGGATTTGTTTGTCTAGCTGTTCTTTCTCCACGACGAGTGCCCACCTCCTTCCCATACTGTGTTTTCCTAGTGCAGAAGTGTGGGAGCTGACCTTGTCTGTGAAGACAGAGGCAAAAAAAGCATTGAGTACTTCAGCCTTTCCCACATCATCTGCCACTAGGTTACCTCCCTCATCCAGTAAGGACCCCACACCTTCCCTGATCACCCTCTTACTGCTAACATGCCTGTAGAAACCTTTCTTGTTACTCTTCACATCCCTTGCTAGCTGCAAATTCAGTTGCACTTTTGCCTTCCTGATTACTCCCCTCCATTCTTGAGCAATATATTTATACTCCTCCCTGGTCATCTGTCCAAGTTTCCCCATGATCCATCCCAATTTTTTGTGTGTGTGCTCTGTCCACCTCCAGCTGTGCTGGAGATTTCGTGAAAGGAGCATGCTGGCTCCTCTTCTGGTGCGGCTGCATCAGTTGCCTGTACCAGCCCATGGCCTCCCATACAGCCGTGCCTGTTCCTTTCCCTTCTACGATCCAAGGAGATCCTTGTGGTTCATCTACGTCTCCATCTGTGTACAGCAGAACTGGCTGGGAACTCGGCTCCTTTCTCCATTGGGAAGGGCGTGGGGAAAGGATCACACCAGCAGCTCCTCCAGGGACTGTACTTTCCACAGTCCCACACCTCCCAGCCCTGTCCTGCTGTAGACAGAGATGCAGCTCTGTGGAAGGCTAAGGGGCAGGGCTGGTAGTTGTATAGCAACACCACAGAGGAGACATGGGGCAGCAAGCTCCTCCTGTGTCTGGTACACCGGACTGGCTATAAATGTCTGGCAGGTATGGTGTCCTAGAGCACACCAGCTTACTTGCACTTCTGGCATGAGAAAAGAAAGCATAGATATTATTAGAGAAAAACCATAGATACCATAATGTTGCTCAGCTAGTGCTTATGAAATAATTTCATGAGCATGGAGATAATAAATGACAAGGATAGTAATTTATAAAGCAATGCTGTAATTAGTATTCTTTATAAAGCTCTGATTGTAGCTGTTGGCTGTACTTTACAGACACATGGGGGGGGGGGGGAGAAGCTCCAAGGAGCCCAGAATCTGTCATCCCCAAATGGTATTATCTTGGTTTTATCCATTTCACAATGCATGCTCCTGTAGCAAGGTATTGGAGGACTTCACAGTACTCTTTACCATTAGCTATGAAATCCCTTGTGTTCCCCCTCACAACCTTTAAATATAGGTTTTTACAAGTGAATAGAAATAAGAAAGCCAAAGTTAGACAGACAATGTCGGTGAGGCAATGTCTCTTTTCATTGGACCAACATCTGTTGCTGAAAGAGACAAACTTTCAGGCTACACAAAACTCTTCTTCAGATCTGGGAAAGGTACTCAGTGTCGCAGCTCTTCCAAGATTGCTTAGCATAAGTAGTCAACGTATATTGTAAGAAACCATTCAGTATGAATTGGCTCATTAACACATCTGCTTACGAATTGTTGTAATAAGCCATATATCCACTAAAAATCATGATCTTAATAAATACTGTTTACTAAAGATATGAATTTAAACTCCCAGGTTTGCCTTTTGAAGGTATTGTACACATTTCCTCAGAGAATGAGGACTGAGAGGTGAGGGATGGAATTACTTTCTGAAAGGTGTTCACCCACAGGTGATATGGGGTTTAAAACTGATGAAAGACAAAACTACCATATCATCTGTGGGTAAGATAAATGGTGAATAATCCTGTACTGTCCTTCAGCTTTTACGGGACCACATCTAGGTGAGGATAGTCGTAGGTCTGGCATTGGAAAACTAAAAAAGGTCCAGTCTCTTGTTTAGCAACAGCCTCAACTGTATTTTTCCTTGAATTATTTCCTTGTCCTTTAGTAGATTCAGCAGCCATTGTGGGCCCAGGGCAAGATGTGGGGGAGGGGCCAGCCCTTAGCACTAGCCAGAGCATGGTGCTGCCCTCCCTCCTGCGCCCTCAAAGCAGTGGCAGCTAGGAGCTCTGGGCCTCTTTGAAATACCATCTGGGGCCGCTGCCTCCTTTGCCCCTCCCCATCAGTAGACCTGAGTAGATTTCACATTTTCTGCTCACACATGCAACCTCTCTACTCATATGGAAACTCAAAATTCTCTGACACAGGTTTGCAAAGGAGTTAACTCTACCACTGCCCTGCCTGTAGAGCCTGGGGGCTTGTGCCTCTCATGAGCAGACAGGGGACCTGTCACAAGTGCTAGCAGTGCTGCATGACCCTCCTGAGCCATCTGGAGCCTGCTGGAGGCCAGTCTTAGCAGCTGTCTCAATTCCCACAGCCTCCTCTAGGCTTCCACTTCCAAGCACCAAGATCCCACTCCTGGGCTGTTGCCTGTGATCCTCCCTGAATTTGCAAGAGGAACGGGGAGCAAGGCTCTGACTTGTTACTGTTGCAATGTTTTCCAAAGTCTCCTTGCAACTGCTGTTACCCAGCTTGTTGGGTTAGGGGACAGGTGAAGAAAACGTCTATCTGTGTGTCTCTGTCTCTCTCTCTCTCTTTTGCTGCCCTGACCTTTTCCTGAGCACAACAGAAAATCTGTGTTATTAACTTTGGGTTATATTGCTGTAAAGAGGTAAAATGGAGCACAGAAGAAATATGTGGTGTGACTGTGAATAGAACCCAAGTCCCTTGACTCCTAGATTTTTGCTTTAGTCACAAGAACATCTTTTCTCTCATTGTACAAACAGCCATACTGGGTCACACCAAAGGTCCATCTAGCGCATTATCTTGTCTGTCAACATTGGCCAATACCAGATGCCCCAGAAGGAGGGAACATAATAGGTAATCATCCCGTGGTCCCTCCCGTGTCACCCATTTCCAGACAAAGAGAGGCTAGGGACACCATTCCCACTCAGCCTGTCTAATAGCCATTGATGGACCTAACCTCCATGACTCTATGTAGCTCTTTTTTTGAACCCTGTTAAAGTTCTAGCCTTCACCACATCCTCTGGCAAGGAGTTCCACAGGTTGACTATGTGCTGAGTGAAGAAAAACTTCCTTTTGTTTGTTTTAAACCTGCTGCCTATTAATTTCATTTGGTGACCCCTAGTTCTTATATTGTGGGAATAAGTAAATAACTTTTCCTTATTCACTTTTTCCACACCAGTCATGATTTTATAGACTTCTATCATAGTCCCCCTTAGTCTCTTCTTTTCTAAGCTGAAAGGTCCAAGCCTTTTTAATCTCTCTTCATATGGGAGCTGTTCCAAACCCCTAATCATTTTTGTTGCCCCTTTTCTGAACCTTTTCCAATGCCAATGTATCTTTTTTTTAGATGAGGCAACCACATCTGTACGCAGTATTAAAGATGTGGGCGTACCATGGTTTTATATAGAGGCAATAAGATATTCTGTCTTATTCTCTATCCCTTTTAAAATTATTTCTAACATTCTATTTGCTTTTTTTAACTGCCACTGCACACTGAGTGGATGTTTTCAGAGAACTATCCACAATGTCTCCAAGATCTCTTTCTTGAGTAATTGTAGCTAAATTAGTCCCCATCATATTGTATGTATAGTTGGGATTATTTTTTCCAGTGCACATTACTTTACATTTATCAACATTAAATTTCATTTGCAATTTTGTTGCCCAATCACTTAGTTTGGTGAGATCTTTTTGAAGCTCTTCACAGTCTGCTTTGGTTTTAACTATCTTAAGCAGTTTATTATCATCTGCAAATTTTGCCACCTCTTTGTTTACCTCTTTCTCCTGATCATTTATAAATAAGTTGAATACGATTAGTCCCAGTACACACCCTTGGGGGACACCATTAGTTACCTCTCTCCAGTCTGAAAACTGACCATTTATTCCTACCCTTAGTTTCTTGACTTTTAACCAGTTATCAGTCCATGAGAGGACCTTCCCTTTTATCCCATGACAACTTACATTACTTAAGAGCCTTTGGTGAGGGACCTTGTCAGAGGTTTTCTGGAAATCCAAGTACACTATATCCAATTGAGCCCCCTGGTCCACATGCTTTTTTACCCACCCTGAAAGAACTCTAGAAGATTAGTAAGGCATGATTTCCCTTTATAGAAACCATGTTGTCTTTTCCCCCAACAAATTATGTTCATCTATGTTTCTGACAATTTTATTCTCAACTATAGTTTCAACTAATTTGCCCAGTGCTGACATCAGGCTTACTGGTCTGTAATTGCCAGGATTACTTCTAGAGCCCTTTTTAAATACTGGCATCACATTAGCTATCTTCCAGTCATTAGGAACGGAAGCTGATTTAAAGGATGGGTTACCAAACCACAGTTAATAGTTCTGCAGTTTCACATTTGAGTTCTTTCACTATTGTCTGAAATCCATAATAGGTTTTACATTACAACTACTATACTTTCTGTAAAGATTGGCTAATACTGAAAAATGAATACAATAGTCTCACATACCGCTTTTCAGCTATATTGGAATTTTACAGGTCAGTCCCTAGCACAGTAAAAATCACAGGTATTCATTTTGTTTATAATATGCAATGCCATTTAACATTAATAGGAGCATGCATATATGGTTTGATGGGATTGAGTTTTGTTGCTTTACAGGAACATTTTTAGTTTAAAGATCACATTCTTTTTCTTAGTTATGTTGTACATCTTTGCTTAAAACTGACAGGTCTGTACAAATCATATTTGGGTTTCAACAACAAGTTTTCATGTTACAGAAATTGGAAACGTTTCACAGATTGTAGAGCTTCTGATTTGTGTGCATTACTATGATGACATCCTCCTGCTTGGTGCTACTCTGGAAGCAATGCAAACTTGTTTTAACTGCATCTAAAGCAGGCTTGAGCAAAATACCCTCCATGGGCCGGATCCAGGCTGCCAGGCAGACACAGCGAGGAGCCTCAGGCAGATCTCTGACTGCCCTCCTGCTGAGAGAAGCTGTTTGAACAGATGTGAGCCCAGGGGAGGGAGGAGATGCTTCATGTGCTGCTCCCTCCCCTGACACAATCCCATTGGCTGGTTTCCAGCCAATGGGAGCCTGCATGTTTTCAACAGGCAGATGGTGAAGCACTCTTCCCCCTCCCCTCAGGCTCATAGCTGTTCAAAAACCACATGGCCACTACAGCCAGTGAGGCGGCGGGGGAGGGAGAGAGAGAGGAGGGCAGAGAATACGCTTTAGAAGGCTGCTGGTTGGGAGTCACGCAGGTAAGTCTCCCAGCCAGAGCTTGCCTCTGGTACCCCAATCCCTCTGCCCCCCCACATCCCATATAACCCAAACTCCCTGCCCCCTTCATGCCTCCATATCTCCTCCCAGATCCTGCACCCTAATCCACTGCCTCAGGTCATAGCCCCCTTCTGTCCTCGGTCACAACACAAACCCTCTGTCCCCTTCCTTAACCCCTTCCCCACATAACCCTAACCCTCTGCCCCTCCTCCTGCACCCATATCCCCTCCCAGATCATGCACCCCAATGCCCCACCCCAGGTCACAACTCAAACCCCTGCAGCCCCACCTCACCATGGTCCTCTGCCCCAAGTCACAACCTCCTCCTTCCCTAGGTCACGGCCCAAACCTCTTCACCCCCTCCCTAGGAATGTAAGGGACTAGTCAACTATCTGATAAGCAAATCCCCGTGGCTCTTATTATATTTAAAATACAGAGCCACAGTGCAGGTGGCTCCAGAGCTGACATGAGCCAGGATTGCTCAGTCCTGGCTTGACTCGGCTCCTGGAGCTACCCCTACTGTGGCTCTGTAGAGGCGCTTCACAACTAATCATATAGTTGATACAAATTGTATTGACTATACAATTAGCCAGATAATCACATTTTAACAGCCTTCCTCCCTCCTGCGCCTAATCCCCTAACTCATGTCACAACTGCGTCCTTCACCCATACTCTTTCTCAGGGCACACACCTTCTCCATTAATATGGAAGAGTGCGGCCCTTGACCACTTTCGAAATTCTTGGAGTGGGCCCCCCCCCCATCAAAAAATTGTCCACCCCTGATCTATAGGATCTGCATGTGATAGAGACTGTTCGTCGTATGTATATATTAGAGAAGTGAATGTAAACAAATATGTTGTATGGCTACATTTTTACCCTCTCCAGCAACAGCTAGGTACTCTTTCTAGTAAACTGAAGACTAGAGATTTTTTTATGACAAAGGATGATTGACAACTACAATAAAATTTTCATAAGAGATAAGAAAACTCCATTTTTTTGTTATAGCTTCTTACACCAAAATACTAAATAACTCTGTTACAGCCCATCAATTTTACAACAGGAAAATTGCTAATACTTTTATAGTGAAAGATCTGTTCTTCATATCATTTGTAGCTGTTATTAAAGGTCTGATCTAATGAATATCCATTAAAGTTAATGGAAAGATTTATTGATTTTTTTTTTTTTTTTTTATGTATTGGATTAACCCTTAAAAATATCTTTTTTTATGAACACTTATTTAAGCATTTGCTTTAAAAAATTATAATCTGTACTAGTATTTGGAACTCAATGTAAGCACTAATTTTAAATGTAAATACTTCAAATCAATGTGGAGATTATCGTTGACACAAGAGGTTTCAACAGGTACCCAAACAAAACCCTACTAAATATTACTAGAATGCAACACATAACTTTTACATTCTTTGTTCCTTAATTGCTATAGTATATATTATTTAAAGATGACAATAAGGGAAAAGATAAATTCATGTTTGTCTATAGAGACTTGAGTGAAATAATTGTATTTCTGTGCAGGGCAGTTTAATAGTTCGATATCTGTGGTGGTTAACATTTTCTAAAGTCTGATATATAAATTGTGTTCTTTTCTTCTTGCTTAGATTGTTATAATGGAAGTGCAAGGTTTAAAGTCAGTAGCTCCCAATCGGATTGTTTATTGCACAATGGAAGTAGAAGGAGGAGAGAAACTTCAGACAGATCAGGCAGAAGCATCAAGGCCACAGTAAGCACTTATATTTTTTTTATAAAATATATTTTCTTCACAGCATGGAAGACTCTCCAAGAAAATTTGGAAAGACCCGTAAAAAGAAAGAGACATTACAGTAGTTGGTAGGTTTAATATTAGAGCACGACGGTATTTGTCTTGGTACAGCACTTGAACTCTTGTCCAGCATAGAAGGGAAATGTAACGTATAAAACAGTATGCAATGTGGCTGTATCCATGTTGGTCCTAGGCTATTATGGTACGTCCACACTGCTCACTTATTTCAGAATAAACTATTCCAGAAGAAACACTCCAAAATAGCTTATTTTGAAATGGTGCATCTACACTACAGGGAAGCCTCAAAATTAGTCCGAGGCAGGATCCCCTAATGTGGATGCCAACCTGGATTTAGAGCCCCAGGAAGTGCTAGGGAGTAATTACTTTGAATGGACCTGGGGAGGAGCTATTTTGAAATAGCAGCAGTGAAGCAGCCACACTACTGCTATTCCGAAATAGCTATTTCGGAATAGGCATTATTCCTCGTGGAATGAGGTTTACAGAAGTCAGAATAAGCCGTCCGTTATTTCAAATTTATTTTGAAATAACAGAATTGCTGTATAGACGCTTGTATTGTTATTTTGGAATAATGGCCATTATTCCGAAATAATGCTTCTGTGTAGATGCACCCTTAGAGAGAAGTAATATGTGGGTCAAGTAATATGTTTTTGTGGACCAACTTCTGTTAGTGAGAAAGACAAGCCTTTGAGTTACAGGACCTGAAGAAGAGTTCTGTGTAGCCTGAAAACTTGTTTATCTCACCAACAGAAGTTGGTCCAGTAAAAGATATCGCCAAACCCATCTTGCCTCTAATACAAAACAATAGTTATAACAGAACCGGGAAGCAAAACACTTGTAAACTTGAAAACAATGCTTGTTGTTAAAAACAAATCAATAAAAACAGGTTTCAGGTCTGTGTAAACAAAGCAATTGGAAGCTGTAGCATTGTGCTCTTTTCTGTACCATCTAACAATTCAAACCTTTTGATATAAATTAGTCTGAGAGAGCTTGTGTGTTTTCTAGGTTAATATGAAGGTGGCCTTGTGGAGTTCAACTTGCACAACCAGTGGAAAATCAATACTCAGTAATCAGTCCTCTCAAAGCTTACTCACCTACTGAGCTTATTTCATTTTAAATGATAGGAGTCACTTATTTCATTTAATTTTGGAAAAAAACTAACTCAGAGGGGAAAAGTATTGTACCATGGTAGTTGAACTAGGTGGCACAAACAAAAAAAATAAATGTGGTTTTGGTAGATTTGTTTGACCTCTGGCTGCACATTGACTTCACAAGCTTTCCCCTCTGTTAAAATGTCATTTGGAATCTCTTGCAGATATGTTTCAGAGAGATCATGAGGGTTTTTACCAGCACCTTTGTGAGTTTTGTGAAAAACAATTTAAAAATTGTTGTCACTAATATTTCTAAAAGACAACTTAAACTCAGAAGTGAAGGTGGCTTCAGTTCAATTCAAACCACAGATATAAAATTTGATTAGGCCAAACTGTAAGCATGTCATTGTGATTGTGTGTCACTTTTCTATAGAATTTCCACAAGCTATTAAACTTTTCTCTTGCATTTTACAGGAAACTTACCAAACCAAAGTTTTAGACCCATGGCTTTTCTATTCCAACATCTTTTCTCTGATAGTGGCCTAATACTTGATGGCTCAGTGACACCAAAAGAGGAGATCATCACCCATTACAATAATGCATCTGACCAGTTTTACAGTTCTGTACATGAATAGTGCAAGGTGGAAAACGCAGTGCAATTGAATTTCATATCTGTCTCAGATAAATTTTACATTAAAGACCGTAATGCAAGAGTGGATGAAGACAGGAGAAAATGAGAATGATAAAGCACTTGTAATAGAAAGCATTGATGTTAGGGACTGATCAGCACTTGAAGGTAGATCAGAACTTGAGGGTTTCAGGCTGTATATCTGAAACATGTAATCCAGGAGTGGAGAAGCACGTGGCCATGTTCTTCTAGACAATTATTAGGTGAACAAAGGAATAATCTCTGACCTGGAATGAGGGTTTGAGAGGTGTACCATACTGTAGAATGAGATACATGCTCAAAAAGAGGATATGAGATTGTGGAGATGTGTGTGGGCACAGCCATAGGCATTTGCAGATGTTGTGGTTGCTGAGTTATCATCAATAGAAACAACACTTAAAGCTGATTTGTGATCCTCTGAATGATTAGAAGTTCCCTGTTTCATTGTAAAAAGCGGGATTTCTATTGCATTGGAGCTCCCACCGATATAGTACAATGAAAAAGAAAGTCCCTGAGAGAGAGTTTTGTTGTATACAAGAGGGATTTAAGAGGAGACCATAGAGGAGGATATTTAAGCAGCCAAAGCATGAAATTAACAAATTATATGTTCATCAGCATGTGAGGAGGAGGAAGCTCTCTCTCGGGAATTGGAGGCTCTTGATCCAGAAAGTGTCTTTTCATGCATATTGGCAGTATTTTAAAATCAACAAAGTAAAAAAGCATTTAGAGGAAACATTTAAAAAAAACATAACAAGAAATAGATTAGAGTTTAGCCAAACATTCCAACTCAGTAGCTGACAATTTGTCCCATCTACTCAGAAATAAAGTAAAAAAAGAATGAGAGGTTTCTGTCCACAACATGGAAATGGGGAAGGTTTCAAAAAACAAACATATTAGTAACAGAATGGAACTGGCGTGAAAGAAAAAGGCCTTGTCCTTGTCCTTGTCCTTTTTGTGGGAGTGTGAACAGCTTTGTGCACAAAAGAGTTGTGCTGAAACACTCCTTGTGGAGAATTGTGGGTGCCAACTAAAAGATTCCTAGATCACATTAATGTAATTCTGTTTGAGACACTTTGTTGTTTATCTATATGATAAATTAGTACTTTGTGTGTTTCACCATGGCTCATTGGGTCATAGCTGAGAATATTAAGTTCAGGACATTGCTGAGAAATAGGGCAGTCACACACCAAAACTGGTGGTTATTTTTCTATAAGATACGCTAACACAGCAACAAAAGTAAACTTCTGTTTCACCACACTGGCTAACAAGAAATGCAGCCTCCTGAGGTAGTCCAGTCAGACACTCAGACACTAGACTTCATGATGAGTGGTTATTCAAACCAGTTTAATCAACCAAAGGGTTCTTCTGATCCCAAAGGACCAGCCACATATGCAGAGAAATATAGAACTCAAAACTTTCCCAATAATCATACTGTTGCTAACCCTTTAATATCTAATATCTAAAAGTTTATTTCTAAAAGAAAAGCAGGTGAGAGTTAAAATGGTCAAAGGAATTAAATACATACAGTAATTATAAGGTTCTTGGAACAGATTCGCAGCAGTGATAGAATAAACTACTAGCTTGTTAAGTCTCTGCTTCTAAAAGATTGGAAGGTTCCTGTTCCTTTGGATAGAATGCTCCCATCAGTGTAAGTCAAAGATCAGAGCAGGAAAGAGGCAAAATAGAGATGCTTCCAGGGTCTTATACTTTCTGTCATGTAGTTAATCTGTTCTTAATCCTTCAGTGAAAAAGTACAGGCACAAGAGGGACTCCAGTGTCACATGATCTGGTCACATGCCCTTGATTACTTTGGTAAGTCATATCATGGGCATTACCCATATTCTGTCTAGAACCTCCACAGGAAATGCCAGTAAGTGGGAATACACTTCTTCCATGGCCCAGTGTGTTCACTGATGGGCCATCACATGAATAGTCCATTCACAATGTGCTGGCTAGACTGGATGTAAACTACCTTGTGGGGGGGTTACAAATTTGAAATACAGGTGCATAAATAATATTTATCATTTCAGATTAAAAACGATAAATGCATAGAAATAGGATAGTCCTATTCAGCAAACCATTTTTTTTCCATTGACACCTTATATGACATATTTTGGCGTTTCTTCATATTAAGTAACAGTGGTAGTAAGATGACCTGCCTGGTCATATTTTATTCATTTAATGTCACAGCATGCTAGTAACAAATGCACACTGTATAAGATAGGCTTTCCTCTCTTTTAAGAAGATATATAAATCTCCATGCTATATATGCAGTAGTGCATTATAGTAGGTTACATGTTTAGTACTGATACTAAAGTACTAGATGTCATGGGGATATGAACCCATGGCTTTCTAGAGCCTACTTTAAAAGTTATATTGCTTCCTCTCATGCTAACCCTATTAAATTTTGATTACTGCCTGAGGAATATTTGTTAATGCATTATAAATGCTTCTAGCTTTATAACCTTCAAAAAGGCCTACCAACATCAACAGTGACCTTTTCTGCCAGAGACTACTTAAGAGTATCTTCAGAAGAGGCTCCTCCATTATACCAGTGTTTCTTCTAGTGGGCTGCAGGCCCACTTTGAGAGAGCTGCTAATGGGCCACTCCAGTTTGTTTATCTAATTCTAAAGGGTCCGTAGTCACACAACCTTGCGGCTTCCATTGAGCCTCTTCCTGCGAATCCCCTTGTCTGGAGACAGTGAACCGGGGCCAATGGAAGCTACAAGGCTCCATGGCTACAGAGCCTTTAGATAAACAAACCGGACCAGCCCATTTGCCTGTGGCCCACTTTGAGAAACACTGCATTATATCAACCTAAGCATGACTTTATTGCTTTGATTCAATAGGGATCCATCTTCTACAACAGGGGTGGGCAAGACAGCCTTTGCCAGAGGGATCTGGCCCACCAAGCTGGTTGATCCAGCCTGTGGCCACCCTGTCACTCTCCCAACCCTGGCCAATGGAGACCTGGGCAGGGGGCGAGAGACTTTGCACACTCCCAGGCCCTGATTGGCCTAGGGATAGGGGTAATGTGTGAAGTCTCCTCTGATTACTGGGGGCACACGGCGCCTAGAGGGAACTACCAGCTACTCAAAACAGCTGGCGGTTCTCTCTAGGCACCTGGGGCAGGGGGGCAAAGACTTCATGCGCTCCTCTATACCCCGGCAAATCTTGGTCTGTGGCGCAGGAGCATGGGAAGCCGCCTCACCCAGCCCCTTTTGCCCGAGGCCCTGCCCCTTGTGGGGCAGCCCACGACCACTTCAGAAATTTGTGAAGTGGCACCCACTCCTTCTACAATAAAAAATATCCAACATTAATGTACATTTTTAGCTATGGCTACAGATTTTTTTCTTAGTTGAATGGAATCTGTCACAGTAATATCTCTATATATCCTTATTATAAATATTTAACAAAAATATGGAAAATAATTCCTTAAAAATAAATAGCTTGTATAGGAAGATTGTTATGGTTAAGATTGAAGCTTTTAAACATATCTTAGCTATTAAGCATATTTGTATATAAAATAACATGATGTTGCTAGGAACCTCATGTAGAAGAAAAATATCTGGTAGTGATGTGGATGAGAGAATGCTAGAGCAAAATTTAGTGTGTTTGGCACTCATATGACAAACCTGATGATCATCTTTGATCACTAGTTGCATGTATTCAGTGATATAATTCTATCAAAAGAGCTATAGTACATTAGAAAAACATTAAGCTTGCAGGGGTAAGAACTCACAAATCAAAATCATCATCAAATTAAGGTTGCCTGTGCAAAGCTAATACTGACCCCTTGTATTTTGCCATTTTAAGTACATAATATTTCCTAAATATTAAAATATATGAGCAGCTAATTAGACATTGAATCATAATGCATACAAGGATGCAGAAATAAGATATTGTGTACAATCGTAAATTTGGATTTCTCAAATCTGAGTACTTAATCATGAAAACATAACATACTTTAACATTGTTCTTTAGATCACATTTCCTGAGATTTTTTTCCTTAAAAATACAGGGACATCTTTGACATTTTCCAGCTCTTGCACTTTGTCATTCTTTTTTAAGCTTTTCTAACTATTTTTTTTTTGTGTGGATTAATAATATGCATTTGATGGTATCCATTTTTGATGTGTGTGATGAAGTAAAGTATGTAGTGAAGGGGAGACTAACTAGCAATAGCTTTCGGTTTTTGTCTTACAGTTATGACTGTCATATTTAACTTTCTTGTCATGATTTTGTCCTTAAATCTTTGCTTTTCTGCCACTGGAAGAAAAACTCTCTTAGGACTTTAGTATCCAAAAGGTTTCTGCTCAATTTTCACATTGTTTACCAAATGGATTCAAGTGGTGAGGGATCTTTGTCTGAAGCACCATCTATTTGAATAGGCCATGCAGCTGAGGTCCTAATCAGATCAGAGGTCACTCTTAAGTTCAGAGAGTGCCATTGCTTCATGTCGCAGAGTGAGCTAAAGAACCCAACAGGTCCTTGAGCAGTGTCCATCAGTTTTATGTGAGCTTTGCCTCAGCACACTCGACAGGAAATGATTCTTCCAAAGAGATGAAGGTAAAGGTCACATAAAACTGTGTGTGCTGAGGCAAAAGTCACATAAAACTGACGGACGCTGCTCAAGGACATGTTCGGTTCTTCTACTTTGGGGTGGGCAAAAGGGTCCCTGCGGGCCACATCTGGCCCACCAAGCAGGTGAATCCGGCCCACAGAGGCCTTGCTCCCCCTCCCCCAACCCCAGGCCAAATGGGGCCGGGGGGCAGAGGAGCGCGTGAAGCTCCACCCACTGCTTGCAGGGGAGGAGGAGAGAGTGGTGGAGGCTTCACATTCTCCTCTGCCCCCAGGCTCTAATTGGCCATGGGGTAGGGGAGTGAAGGAAGTGTCCTCCCACGCCAGGGGCATGGGCACCTTGGGGGAACGTGGGGTGGGGGCAAAGGCACTCCCTCACCCCAAGACCAATCGTTGTCTTGGGGTGGAGAACCTGGAAATATCTTGGCCACACCCCTTCGGCTCGATGCCCCGCCCCTTCCTGACATGGCCTCCGGCAAAAAATTATTGCCTGCCCCTGTTCTATTTCCTCTAAAAGTGCAGCTTGGCAAGGGGTGAATGCCAGCTCTCAGAATAGAGCAGATCCTGTCAACCACTCCCTGGTTCTCTGCAAGGAAGTCAGAGACCTCAAACTATAGTCTGAGTCTGGTACCAACAAGGGCAATGCAGGCCAGAAGTGTATCAGGTACTAATGAACCTCCTCAGTCTTTCTATACTTAGTTTGCCACTGGGCTAAGGCTTTGCTAAAGGCATCTTTTATAGCCCCATTGGCTGGGAGGGCCATTACTCCTGTTGGTACCACACCCCAAATTACCCTTTCACAGTCCGTGGAAGTGTGCCAGGCCCAGTATGAAGCACTTCCTTGGCACCTCTGCTGTCCGTGCTGTTGATGTTATTATGGCGGTACTCACATTGGTGGAACTCCAACTTTAAATCGACTTCCATACCTAATGATTGGAAGATAGCTAACGTGACGCCAATATTTAAAAAGGTCTCTAGAGGTGATCCTGGCAGTTATAGACTAGTAAGTCTAACGTCAGTATTAGGCAAATTAGTTGAAACTATAGTGAAGAATAAAATTGTCAGACACATGGATGAATATAATTTGTTGGAGGAAAGTCAACATGGTTTCTGTAAAGGGAAATCAAGTCTTACTGATCTTCTAGGGCATGTCTAGACTACATCCCTCTTTCAAAAAGAGGGATGTAAATTAGATTGAAATTGCAAATGAAGCCGGGATTTAAATTTCCCATGCTTCATTTGCATAATGGCGGCCGCGCATTCTTTCAAAAAAAGGGCTTTTCAAAAGTAAAACCACCGTCTAGACGGGGTTCTTTCTTTCTTTCTTTTTTTTTTTTTTTTTTTTTTTTTTTTTAAACACCACCCCTTTTTCAAAAGGTCCTGTACTCCTGTTGTTTATTCACTTTTAATAACTAACTTATGCTGAGTTTTTTTGTACTGTTTCTCAGATGGTTTGGAGATGAATTATTGTATTTCTAAAGCAATGACTACCTTCATATTTCCCATAGTGTCTGGTTTTAGTAAAACTTTCCATTATGGTTTGTCATGACTAGGATAAACCATGAATTAGGATTTAAGAAATTGTCCTTCAAAATTAAGATACCAGGAACAGAAGCCAATATGTGTGTCTGGTATCTAGCAGTGAAGAGGGGGAAAAAGGAAACTGCCTCTGATAAATGAACTGATCAGACTTTTCTGAAATACCATTTTGTCCCAGCATATTTTGCTGAGCTTTGATCAGAAGATGATGGAATACATTTATCACAATCTGCATACCAAACTAACAGTGAATGAATTTCACAAAAGATCTGTAGATTCAGTGGAATGTTTAAACCACAATTTTATTCGGTTATGTCTGACCATTTTTTGTAAGGCAAGACATAGCCACTAATCTGCTTGAGACTAGAGAGGAACAGTAATGGTCAGGAGAGAGAGAGAGAGACAGTAGGTCTCTTCAGTAAACAAGCTCCTATACTGCCCTGTATTCTGCCATTGATGATTTATCCTGTAAAATAACATTTTCTTTTAAATGTTTTTCAATACAGATTTGTTTTCCTTTTTTGCCCCTGGGAAATATAAGTAGTTTTTGTATGTGCCTTTAATAACCAAAAATAAACCCTCTACTTTAGTGATTTCCCCCTCTAGGTTTTTAGTTGCCAAAATCATGGTTACTCAAACTAATTTTTACAGCTCTACTATAAAAGTGTAGTATTGTGTCATTCAATAATTGTGTGTGGGGAGAAGGGAATTAACTGAAGGCCTCAATGTCTGGTTATTTGAAATAAAAACAGTCCCTCTCCTTATTCAGAATCTCACTCTTGTGATTTCCTTACTCTTCTATCTTTTTTTTTCATGTTCCTCTGTGAGTGATCTGCTTATCTCCCTATATTCCTGCATTTTGCTCACTCAACTTTTGACTGTGCTCTATGAGATTTTCATGTGAGTGAAATTGACTGAAGTCTGCCCCAATGTGATGTTTGGCAGCACTTTGGAGATTGGAATAAAATTGAGTAAAACACCACTGCTACAGTGAGGCATGTGACAGGACACAAAGGATATAAGAGTTGTACGGTTGCTAGGTTGCATGTTCCAGGTAGGAAGCTTGACATTTCTTGAAAATGTGATGATCAACAAAATCTTTGCACTGAGTCAGTTTGCATGCCTATATCCTGTTTTTGAAACCGGCAGGGGCAGTGGGTTGGTTTGTTTGTTTGGATTATCTTCCAACTTTCCCACTAACCCTCAGTTCCCTCCAAAAATGGGCTGAAAAAAAGCTGGAAAACTTTAAGCCAAAATTGAGTTTCTAAAAAATAGGGAGAGTGGGAGGAGGAGGCTAGTATGGAATTGTTGTCTCCTCTTTAATGAAAACACTGCTGTTATAATGTTTCCACACCTATACAACACTGTGTGATGTTTCAACCATTTCGGAATGAATATTCTACCCAAAACATTTCAGCATCACAAACTTGAGGCTACAGTGACATTTAAGTTTTATTTTGAATTTTTAAAGCAGAATTTGGGCTGACCCCATGGCTTAGAGATGCATGTTTCACTCTTATTCCAATGTCTCTTTCCCTTCATAAAGTGGTAAGGGTTTGGAGGACTATTGTATAAGCCACTGCTCAGTGCATGTAAGTTGTTCCTCTCTTTTTGTCTGATCCTGAAAGGAACCTCAGTCTGTTTTTAGAGACCTTTACTCTTTAGTTGAAGTTGAAATAGTGAGGCACAGTATTGCATAGGTGGTAACTCACTTGTTGGAGAGGAGAAAGACTGATTAATTAAACTCAACAGCAACGCTAGTGATTAGTAGGTAATACTCTTCAGGAATATTAACAATAGATTTTTTTTAAATGCAGTTTTGTGTGGAGCCAGAAAATTCTGATTTGTAAAAAGCAAAATAATAACAAATGGTCAGATACAGCACATTTCCCATTTTGGAAACAAAGTCAAAATCATTGAAACATCTCATAATTATGCTTTCAAAATGAAAAGTTCTGTATTTTGTTTCAAACAACTTTTCTTTTTGAGTTAATTTATTGTAATCATTATTGAAATGAAAATGAGCATTTAGAACTTATCAGACGTTTTGATTAGCCTCATTTGATTTTCAGTATGACTTTTTCATCATTATGGGGTAATTTTCAAAAATCTCAAATTCTCAAGAGACAGGAGAAGTATTTCTCCCCTCAACTATAATGAACAGGCCTTTCTCAGTCAGAAGAACTATGGCAACAATGTGTGAGATCTCAAGGATTAGGTGACTAAAGTTTGTGTTGAAGGGGCCATTCCAGAAAGAACACAAAATGCTCTCCTCCACCCCCTGAGGGAAAATTATAAATCTTCTGATTTATTATCTAAACAACTAATATCCTTTTATATATAAAAGTAAAAATGCAGAAATTAGTGAAGCTGCCAATAAGCCTACTTGAAAGTAGAAGCAGATTTAGAGTAGGAGGGCAGTGGAAACAAAAAGGTAGAACAGAGGAGGGTGAGAATAGCAGGAAATAGGAAGAAAAGTAATAATTATAGTTGAACAGAAGTAATGGTGAGGATGCTGGAAACGTGCAGCTCTTGATATCTAATCCTGACTCTGCCACTGATTTTCTGTGTAACCTCCCTTTTTCCTCCCTGGGTTACTTGGGAGGAGGTCACACTTACATGTGTGCCTAGGCGCCTGATGTTTTTAACATAAAAGGAGATACTGAGTACCCCAGTGGCGATGTTGTTTAGTTGGGGGGATTCCCTATCCACCCCTTTGCCGCAGGTCCCTTGCTCCTAAAGAATATACAGTGGCAGTGCCTCCACCTTGCTGGCCCTGTACACTCTTATGGTGTACCTTGGGAGCCTCCAGGAACAAAATTATTCCAGTAATAACCTGGAACGAACTCCAAGACAACAATTATAAATAAGATCATTCTAATTTAATCAATTAGATGTAACACACGTTTACATAACTTAAAGAAACTGGGTTTAACAGATTAAAAGTGATCAAAATCAAATAAAAAGTACACAGAAAGAAAAGAAACGTATCCATCTGGCATTTGCACTGCCACCATTTATCCACCCCAGAGTGTATGCTCTTCTGGATTCAGAGTCCCAGATGCTTGCTTGCGTGGGCGAGCTTGAAGGTCTGTCTGCAGCTGGAGTGGAGACAGCTCTGTGCAGGTTCTATGTGTGTTAGTCCAGGCTGAGCAGCCAGCTGTAAAATCCCTGCCACTGGAGCAGGCCCCACCAAATGCCAGCAGCTCTGGTTCCCAGGGCAGCTCACTCTGACTCTCATTGCACCCAGAGTCAGTTTGTCTATTGTGCTTCATCCCCGGCAGCACTTTTCCAAACAGCCCAGTTACTCACAGTCACCTCCTGTGTAGGTTTATGTAAGCTCTTCCCAGCCTCAGGCACAGCCAGGATCTCTCCCCTCCAGGGACAATCAACAGCAGCCCCCAAAGAAGCCTGCTAGATCCAAGCCCCAGCAATAACAGGCTCAGTAACAGGCTCTAACTCAGGGGTGGGCTAAAGGGCCAAATGGGTGGATCTGGCCTGCTGAGGCCCTGATGTTCCCCAGGCCCTAATTGGCCTGGGAGTGGGCAGTGGGGAGGGCACCAAGCCTCCTCCGCTCTGCCCCCGCCCTGTGAGCAGTACGCTGTGCTCCGGCAGGATGGGAGAGGCTTTTAGGTAGGCGTCCCCTCTGGAGCTGGGCTGCGCTGTCCTGGAAGAGGGTGAGCTTGGCGGGGTAGGGAGGGAAGAGGGTCCTGGCCAGACAGATTGCCAGTGCAGGGAAAGGGGTGCAACTGCCAGTGGGCTTTGTACGCAGAGAGGGCTGGCCTGCAGAGCTCTGCACAGCAACCAGCACACATCCCCGCATCTGGCTATGGAGTGATCCTCTGCCCTGATTGTCCTGATTCATAAGAACTGCCGTGCATCCAGTGCTGCTGCCCGCCTTCCTCCTCCTCCCCCGCCCTTCCCCAGCACAGGGGCTCCCCAGAGAGCGAGTCACCCTGAGGTGTGGGGTGTTTGTGGGGCACCATTGTGTCTGGTGCAGGGGTGATGATGCAAACCTGGGTAAGGAGCAAGACCAACGATGTCCCACCCTGTATACATGCAGCCTTTTCCCTTCTGGATGTTCCCTCTTGCTGGGATCCTAGGTTTGCACAAACCAGATGCGAAAGACCTTAGGTCCTCTATTACAAAATCTTATCCTCCCTGGGCTATGCCGAGCGCAGGCTTGATTGAGCCCCCGTTGCTTGATACACTCCGAGAACTGTGAAACCACTATACCCAGGGACCTTCCTGTTTTCCAAAGGGATAGTCCCATGTTCCTTGCAGGCTGCTTGGTGGTGGTTCTTGTGGGTGTGTGTTTGTTTTTTTTTTTAAACTCTTTCTTGGTTGATCAGGAAGTGCATGAGGGACTGCCATGGCACACCTCAGTCCTGTTTGGACATGTCCCTCCTTACTGAGTAGGCTGATGTTCACTGAGCTAAATGTTCTTAGCAAACTACTTCCAGGACACACATTTCGTTCTGTGACAACATAAAGAACTAACAAGGTTACAGGAGAGTTGCACCAGAAAAGCCATTATCAGAGAATCTTAGCCTAGGAGAGAGGTAGGAGTGTGTGTGTGTGTGTGTGTGGAGGGGGGATAGTGGCTTATGGCACAGAACAAAGACAGCTGAAGATTTAATAAGCCACAAGAGTCCCTATGGCATTGGAAAGATCGGTGATGATGAGGAAGAGATCAGTGTAGGTCCACTGGTCACCTCCCTGATGGGATTAATTTTGTCAAGTCCCTGTAACCCAGTCCTTCTGTTGTTGCCAGTGAGGTCACTCCCTCCCTTGGGGGAATGTGGGGATGCAAAGGCACTCCCTCACCCCCAGACCAATCATTGTCTGGGGGTGGGGAACCTGGAAGTATATTGGCCCCTCCCCTTCTGCTTCAGGCCCCACCCCTTCTGCTTCAGGCCCCGCTCCTTCCTGTGCGGTCTGGGGCCACTTGAAAAATTTCCGATGTGGCCTCTGGCAAAAAGTTATTGCCCACCCCTGCTCTAGCTGCAACACAACAGCTCCTGGCCTGGAAAAGGCTCCATACCAGCAGCTTGGCTCCTCTCTCCAAAAATGGAGCCTAGCCTAGCTCTCTGTCTGCATAGGCTGGAAGAGGCACCGTTCCCCCTTTTTCCCAAGGGCTCATGGGAGTTGTAGTCTCTTGGGCTAGATTGCAGCACAAAGGATCCTCCCAGTAAAAGTCAGTCCCATTTAATAAGGGGACTACAACTGTTAAATCTTCTAGTAGCAATATAAATAATTACCTGACATTACTCAGGTTCTTAACTCAATTAATTTTTGTTTTTTCTTCATTTAAATCATTGATGAGACTATAAATATCATCCATACCCCAAAATTGCTTGTAATTTAAATAATCTAAGGCTATATCTAGACTGCAGGCTTCTTTCAGAAGAAGCTTTTCTGGAAGAGATCTTCCGGAAAAACTTCTTCCAAAAGAGAGCGTCCACACTGCAAAAGTGCATGGAAAAAGTGATCTGCTTTTTTGAAAGATAGAATCCACACTGAATGAATGCTATCTCGCATTTCAGCTCTGATTAGTATGGACAGAGTGGCCACCGGGCCATCTGTGCTTTTTCCTCTTTCCTCTTCTTCCAAAAGAACTCCCTCTTCCACGTCCACACGCACCTTTTTCCGAAAGAGCTCTTTCGCAAAAAGGCTTCTTCCTCGTAGAATGAGGACTACCAATGTTGGAAAAACCCCTCTGTTCTTTTGACTAGAATCCTCAGAATATTTGTATGCACATATATCCAAAGATCCCCACAATATTTTCCTAATAGTCTATTGGGTACTAAAAATAATTACAAAAAGCCACTTCGGGTTTGTGGGTTACACATTAACCAAGTGCACTTTAAGTTGGACATGTTGCACATTTTTAACTTTAGCAAACAAAACTAGGACAGTTACAGATAAGGTTTTTGCTTCTTCAAACCAGCTCATTGGTCTGAATTATTTTATATGAATCTCTATCTTAATTCCATGAATGGGTCTGTCCTCCTTTGCTGCTGTGTCCATATAAAAAATGTTAAGCAAAGTGAGGCGTCATCAGATGGGCGGGAAGGTCCTCTCATAGATCAGTAACTGGATAAAAGAGAAAAAAACAAGGCTAGGAATAAATAGTCAGTTTTCACAATGGAGAGGTAAATAGTGAGGCCTCCCAGGGATCTGCATTGGGATGAGTGCTGTTCAATATATTGAAAAAGGGGTAAACAGTGAGGTGGCAAAGTTTGCACATGATGCAACATTGCTTCAGATAATTAAGTCTAAAATCGACTGTGAAGAGTTAAAAGAGATCTCGCAAAATTGGTTGAATGGGAACAAAGTATTAGATGAAATTCAGTGTGAATAAATGTAAAGTAACACATTAGAAACCATAATCCCAATTATACATACAAAACAATGGGATCTATATAGGGCTTGCAACTCAACTGAGACAGGACAGCAGGGGATGGATCACTGACTACCCTATTCTGTTTATTCTCTCTGAAGCATCTGGCACCAGGTGCTGTTGGAAGATAGGATACTGGGCTAGATGGACTGATCTAATTTAGTGTGGTCATACTTCTTACTGGATATTTATAAATGGCTACAAATTAAACAGTATTAAAGAAAAGTCCTCCCTAATTGCTATTCCTCCTACCATGGTCGGTTCAATGCCATACCATCTGAGTGTTCCTCAAGGACTTAATTTCATTCCCTTAAATTTTAACAAAAATATGTATTTTTTTTTCATATCTGTAAAACAAAACAAAACCCCACCCTCATTGTTTCTAAACTGGGGTGAATTTTCTGTTCATAAAGTACAGATAAATCTCATGCAGCTGCTACTGTTTTTACATGCTGTGAAATATTGTGCAAAAAAAATTTTTATGCCTCATTTGACTCTTCTCTTTTTGTGATGTATCATAAATGTTAAATTGTTCACATTTTTGCTGTATAGTTAACTAATTTCATGCAGCCTATATCTGGACCACTTTAAATACTGATTTTTTTTTTAAATAGGAGACTCGTGCTATTTGATGTGTAAGTCTCCATTCAGGTGCTCTGACATCTTATGTAATTCTTGAACAATCTCTATAAATACTATATTTTATAAAAGTTTAGGAAGTCAATATAATGTGAAGAAAGGAAAGTGGATTTACTCTCTTGGGGTCTGCATCTTCACGTTTACAGTGCATGGGCAGACTACTGCATCTACATGGAGCTGCTTTGAACTCAGTGTGAATGATTTGTGCATTCCAGAGTCGGTGTCTAAGGATTTAATGCTTACAAATTTTAGGAGAGTGTTCATTCCTAAAAGTCATTAAATAAATACACTAATTCAAAAAGAAGATCCTGCCATTCAAAAATTGTTCCCATGGAATTCTAAATACAGAATATTTTCCATATATCAGTCACTGTAGAAGGAGCACTGTGTGGCCAAAAGTAAAATAATGTAATATAATACCTTACTTTTCCACAGTGTTTTTTCATCTCTAGGTCTCAACATGCTTCACAGTCTTTAATATATTTATCCTGACACCCATCTTGTTAGGTAGGTAAGTACTACATTTTACAGATGGGATAGAGAGGCATGGAGAGCTAAATGACTTGCCTGACATCATGCAGGGATTTGTGGAGGAGCCAAGGTCTGAGGGGTAGCTGTGTTAGTCTGTAACTAAAACAAACTTTTAAAAAAACAATGGTCCTGTAGTACCTTGGAGACTAACCAAAAATATATATAGATAGTATCATGAGCTTTTGTGGGCACAACCCACTTCTTCAGTTGACAAATATGGAGCCCATAATTAGGAATTGACAGTTAGACTAGCACCCTATCTACTGTACCATTCATTCCTCTTACAATTGTTACGTTTAAGGTGCAGTTGCTGGGTGGGGCTGGTGGCCTATGATGTATAGGCGGGCATTTTAGATGGTCTAGTGGGCCCTGCTGGCCTCAAACTCTATGGCTACGTCTAGACTGTGCATTCTTGCGCAAGAAGATATGCAAATGAGATGTGGCAATACTCATCGCCACGCCTCATTTGCATAGCTTCTTGCGCAAGAATGTGCAATCTAGATGTAGCCTTAGGCTTTATAATCTTTATTTGCAATTTTGCATGTTTTACTAGAAACCCCTCAGATGATTAATGTAATTTTCATCACTGGGGCAGTTTTAATTTTTGTGCTTTGTTCAGATTGGTCAAAAATGCACTAGTCACGTTCTGTGTGACTACTGCATTGCCTCAGATGCCATCATAACAGGGAAGATTGTTCAGATCAGTGGTCACCAACCAGTAGCTAGGGATCTACTGGTAGATCTTGGAGCCTCTGACAGGTGATCCTGACTGGTTTGACCAAGAGGCTGTCAGGTGCTGGCACTTCAGCTGTCCCCTACCCCCACTGCTGCTCATCTCTTGCCCTTTGCCTTGGAGCTGCCCCTCTCCCTGGGAGCCTCCTGCCTTTTGTGTAGGTCAGGGGAGGGGGAGGTGGGTGCTGATGTCAAGGTGCCTCCTCCCACGTGTCCTTTCTCCACAGAGTAGAGAGGGGGCACAACAGGACTTGGGTTGGAACTTGCTGGCTGCTTTTGGGAGTGGGCCAGGGCAGGGGTGAGCCTACCTTAACCCCACTGCACCAGCAACCAGGAGCCACCAGCAGTGCCCAGCTGGAGCCCACATCCCGAACTCCTACCCCAGTCAGGAAGTTCCTCCTGCACCCCAAATCCCTACCCTAGCCCTGAATCCAAATGCCCTCCCAGAGCCTACATCTAGAACCTCCTCCTACATCCCTACTGCTTACTCCAATAGCAGCTCAGAGTACCTCTCACACTCCAGAACCCTTAATCCAAGACCAGAGCCTGCACCCCAGCCCTCTGCCCCAGCCTCATGAAAGTGAGTGAGGGATGGGCAAGAGAGGGAGGATGGAGTGAACAGGGATGGGGCCTTGGAGAAGGAGCACGAAGGAGGTGGCAGAAAGGTATTTATATTTGAGGTAGATCTTGGATTGCTCTTAATTCAAAAAGTGATTGTGTGGTCAAAAAGGTTGGAGACCACTGGTTCAGATCTTAACATAAGAATGGCTGTACTGGGTCAGACCAAAGGTCCATCTAGCCCAGTAGCCAGTCTGCCAACAGCGGCCAGCGCCAAGTGCCCCGGAGGTGGTGGACCGAAGACAATGATCAAGCGATTTGTCTCATGCCATCCATCTCCAGCCTCTGACAAACAGAGGCCAGGGACACCATTCCTACCCCCTGGCTAATAGCCTTTTATGGACATAACCTCCATGAATTTATCTAGCTTCTCTTTAAACTCTGTTATAGTTCTAGCCTTCACAGCCTCCTCTGGCAAGGAGTTCCACAGGTTGACTATGCGCTGTGTGAAGAAGAACTTTCGCTTATTAGTTTTAAACCTGCTACCCATTAATTTCATTTGGTGTCTTCTAGTCCTTATATTATGGGAACTAATGAATAACTTTTTTTTATTCACCCTCTCCACACCACTCATGATTTTATATACCTCTAGCATATCCCCCCTCAGTCTCCTCTTTTCCAAACTGAAAAGTCCCAGTCGCTTTAGCCTCTCTTCATATGGGTCCCATTCCAAACCCCTAATCATTTTAGTTGCCCTTTTCTGAGCGATTTAAAGGCCAAAATATCTTTTTTGAGGTGAGGAGACCACATCTGTACACAGTACTCAAGATGTGGGCGTACAATAGTTTTATATAGGGGGAGTAAGAAATTCAGTGTCTTATTTTCTATCCCTTTCTTAATAATTCCTAACATTCTATTTGCCTTTTTGACCGTCGCAGCACACTGTGTGGACGTTTTCAGAGAACTATCCATGATAACTCCAAGATCTCTTTCCTGATTTGTCGTAGCTAAATTAGCTCCCATCATACTATATGTATAGTTGGGGTTATTTTTTTCCAGTGTGCATTACTTTACACTTATCCACATTAAACTTCATTTGCCATTTTGTTGCCCAATCACTTAGTTTTGTGAGATCTTTTTGAAGTTCTTCACAGTCTGCTTCTGTCTGAAGCAGACAGAAAATCTAGTAGAAAAAAGTAGAAATCTTTAATCATATATTTATCAGTATTAGGATTTGTACAACCATTTGGGGCCTAAACTATTTGACAAGAAAGGCAGTATTTATTATATAGACAATGAATAGAATTCCAGAATACACATAGTGTGATATGGTCAAATGCCTGGTATTTTTTTTGTTTAAAAAATTGAGCTCCTATAACATGGAAAAAAAGAATGAAGGTGCACATCTTCTCTCATATAAGTATGAGAGATGCTGCTGAAAATGCATAAACACATTGCCCTAAATGCTGCTGAAAATGCTGCTGAAAATGCATAAGCACATTGCCCTAAAACCTCAGGAAGAAAGAGAAGACACCAGCAATGTGGTTTAACTGGGCTGCAACTTACTAAGTAATGAATGTGGAATATTCAGCGATAACTCACCCCCTTCTGCAGGTCATTCTTCTTTCTGGAATCTGTACCACCTCGTGGAGGGCCACCCTTAGCTCCCTCAACTCCATACATTCACTTGGTCTTAGGACTATTGAGATGACTTTACTGCTTTTCCTGGAATGAGGGTTGAGCATAAGGGGGGAGGAGGGAGGGCAAGGTACTGCTGTATCAGACATTAGAAACCAAAATATTGTTGTCCATTTTCCTTATGAGATGTAGTATCCTATTCCACTTTCAACAAGTATCTGCCAATTTACCACAATATGCATTTTACAAACTATCTACCCCCAAGTTTTGCGGCCTCTGAGAAGGGAGGTGAAAAACCCCCAGACTACTTAGGCCAACCTAGCAATGAGGGGAAAGTCCCTTCCTAGCTCCTGAAAGGTGACTAACACGATGCCCACAGCAAGAGCCCCAATACCAGGTTTTACTGTTATCCCACAAGAGATTTGGGGAAAGACTTGGCTTCCAGGTGGCAGGGGGACGATCTTCTAAACTTTCACCTTGCAGCAGGCAATAGACTATACCCTTCTGTCCAGGGAAGGGTCATACCTACTCTTGCTAAATGTCTATGAAGAGGAAGAAAAGACCTGGGGAGGAACACATGGCCAATCAAAGGAACAAAGGATTTTCTTTCCTTGCTTGACCCAATAAAGCCTCCCAACCTGAAAGGTCATCAAGGGAAGGGGTGTACTTTATGGTCAATCTTCCAATTCCATTTTTTGTAAAGAAATGTATACATTGGCTCTAAATTTATTGTAATGACCTTTTCCTTATTTTTATTTATTTGTATACATTGCTTGCAAAGAAGGTTGATGTATTCTTAGGGCATGAAGAGGGCAACCCAATAGCTTTTTCTTTACTGCTACTAATATTTCAGAGCTGCATGTGCATTAAACTTGCAGTGGTTGACATGCAGTAATTGTTTCATTCTACAGTAATAGATTGCAGCATTTTGTTTGCAGGGCTCCTGGTTCTTCCTATAAATATCACTCGGTATTTCAAATATTGATATTGGTACTAGCAAAAAGATAAATTCACGTCACAATGTTTGTCTGACGATGTTGAATCATTCTGTACATATTCTTGTAAAATTAACATGATCTAAAATCTTTAAACAATCTGAAATATAATCTATTTCACATGGTAAAGATTCTCTTGATTTTTCTTAAGGGAATATTTGATAACTTTTTTACATAAGAACTTTTCTGGTAATTTGTAGGAAACAGGGATAATTTGCAGCATATCCATATGTAAAATTTCAGCGAATGAGTTTCTTCAAGCAATAGTTGAACTCTTGACAGCGGGGCTACTCAACATGCAGCCCGCAGCCTGTTTGTTTGTGGCCTGTGGTGCAGTTTTTGTTCATGTGGGGCTCAACACTCGGCCCATGGGTGGGATCATGTCCTCCATTGGGAACACACTCCATAATGGCTGTAGCCGGCCAGAGTAAGTCTAAGGTCCGACACTGGGTTCCCAAAGTACAAAATACGCCACACAGGTATCTGTCAAACACAAGTAGTTTATTTCCTGACAGCTAATAACTGTGCTTCATAAATGAAAGAACAATATAACAAAGAAGCGGCATATCTTACGTCCCTTCTTGCAAGCCTGGAACCCCAGGTAGGCTGCGGACGAAGTGGGAGGTTGTCTCCGCTTCCGAGGCGCCGGTACCCAAAGTCCATCAGTGAGGTTCAATTTGCTAGGCTCTGAGGCAGCCTTAAATATAGTTTTCCCTGCCTTGTTTTGCAGTTTGGAAATTTCCAGGGCTTACTCATTACGTGCTGATGTAGGGCTTAGCTGTTAGTTATCGATCTGGTTCTGATCTAGTTCTGCTTGTTCTTTGGCCCTGTTCTTGCTCTTTAATTGTTCCTGCTATACTGGCAACAATGCTTATCTTAAGTGGCGTATGTTCCCAAAGACTTGCTTCTGGCTCATCAGATATAGGGAAAAGGGAAAGGGGGGAAAGAATGCAGGCCTCACCACCCCTAAACTAACACGTACAAAGTTCTTCCACAATTGACCACTACAATGGTGAGTCAATATAATGGTCTTCTGTTGAGATGCGTTTTAGTAGTTAAATTCCTGGACTGTCATTGCTCATTAAAAGTGCTGTCATATGGGTGGAAATTGGGTAAATATTGCATTTTATTAATATCAACAGAACTGACTTAAATGGGGTCTGTGTGTTGTGTAGTCTTACCTTAATCTTTGTATTCATGCCTGTCAATGTGCAAGAAGCAATTTGCATATATTTGCATGTACATACAACCACACTTAAGTTGCGGCCCTCGGCATGTACTGTGAGTATCATTGTGGCCCCTGGGGCTTCCAAAATTGAGTAGCCCTGTTTTACAGTATTAAAAGAAATGCTGAAATCTTATGCTTTTTGGTTGTGTATGAGCTTTAGGCATAAAATACTCCGTTTCCTGAAAGAGTTGTTGTTTCTTAATGTTTATCATGTGTCCTTTTCACTATTTATTTCGTTTCTATTACATTTTGTCATTTGATCCATGGCCATTCCTTCACAATATACTTAGTCTCGCTTAAATTGCCTGGTTAACTGTTTCAACGACAATATTCATACGCTGAGCAAGAAACAGTGTTTATGCAGAATTATTCAGTTTGGTTGCTGTGTGCACACCAAGAGAAAATTATTTTACTGTCTGAAATAAAAGTAAAAATGTGATAATTTGAATGCTAAGTCAGGAAAAGTGTGACTTTCTATTTTCTGTCAGGATTTAGAAAACTAGGTATTGACACAGATATTTTCAAATTTATCTAAGAGTATATATACAAGTATATGTGTGTGTCGCTAAGAGAGTAAAACATGCAGAAAGCTATTGCACAGAAACCTTTAGAAACATAAGGGAGGAAACTCAGGTTAGGGTCTGTTTCCTTAAAAATAAAAGAAAGAACCCGGCTCTGCTATGTTGAACATGGGGACCTTACAATAGATTTGCCAGAATTGGGGATTACCAGGCATCCCCTGCACAAATGAGGGAAGATGAAAGACAGGTGTGTGATTTACGCAAAGATGTTGGGCTTAAATATATCTGAAGTAGTCCCTGGGGTGAGTACTGATTTTTCCAAACTGCACTCAGGCCATTTTGGAGGCCCTGTTTTGTCCTCGTCAAGTAGCATGAGTACGTGAACTGAGAATTATGCTACTCTATTGTTATCAAAGTCCTTGCAGACCTCTAAGGTTGATTTATGGATGCCACTACATGCTGCACGGGAAAAGTACATGATGCCAGGTTTTCTGCTGATCAAATGTCTACATTCGTGAATGGCATTGTCATGAATGAAGTTACTGTTTCTATTGTTTTTGCTGGTGACACTGCTTGTGAAACCATTTTGCCTTTGCTTATGAAAATATATCCTGATTTCATAGGACCTGGCAAAAGAAGTTTCAACTACACTCTCAGCAGGTACAGAATGGTTGTTGAATGTGCCTTTAGCAGGTTAAAATCCTAATGGAGATGTCTGCAAACCCATCTGGATGCTAGTGTCATCAAAGCTGCTCTCATCACTGTAGCTTGCTATGGGTATGTCTACACTACAGCGTTTTGTCTGAAAAAATGGCCGTTTTTCCAACACAACTTGACACATCCACACTGCAATCGCATTCTTTCGCAAGTAAATCGAAAACAGAGGGCTTTTTCCAACTGCGATAATCCTCGTTCCATGAGGAAGAAGCCTTTTTATGAAAGAGCACTTTTGCAAAAAGGTGTGTGGATGGGAAGGAGGAATTTTTTCAGAAGAAGAGGCCTACAGGAAAAAAGCACAGGTGCCCTGGTGGCCCTTGGTCCAAAGTAATCACAACTCTATAGTTCCTGTGTCCTGACCCCTCTTAAAGCTGTAGATACCCTGGACAAGCCTTGTGGCAGGAAGTTGGCCAGAGAGCAGCACTTCACCACGCGGCTCTCCTTGCCACCAGCCTGCTCACAGATGGCTAAGCCTCAAGCCCCCCGCAACCCTCCTGGCCCTTGCCGGGACCCACCCAGGGGGATGAAGAGGTGCTCCCCATCCTGGTCAGGCCCAGAGATCCAGTCCCTCCTCGAACTGTGGGGCAAGGAGGAGACATTATAGGATCCTCGGGCCAAGTGCCGCAATGCGGACATTTATGGCCAGATGGCCGAGTCCCTGGCGGAGTATGGACACCCACCCTGGACCTTGGAACAGGACCAGTGCAAGGTAAAAGAGCCCTGTCAGGGATATGTCCATGCCAGAGAGCATAGCTCACATTTAGGAGCAGGACCCCACACCTGCCCCTATTACCCGAAGCTGCACCAAATCCTGGGCATGGGGGTGGGGAAATGTCTTCCCCACCCATCCTCATCAACTCTGGTCTCAAGACCCCCATCATTGCCTGGCCGGAGGTCTCCGCAGAGGAAGAGCCAGAGGACCAAGGACAGCCGGAAGTGGAGGAGGCGGAGACGGGCACTGTGACCCTCTCCCTGGAGCTGGTGCAAGTGAGCCAGGATGTCTCCCAGGCCTCCTCGGACACCTGGGAAAAATCTTCAGGTGAGTGGTCTCACTTTCACGCACACAGAGCAGGGAGTTGGGCACATAGGGGGTGGGGGGGGGGGAGTATCACTCGGGCTACTGGGCTGGACATCATGCTGCGGTCCATGCACGTGCAACCATGTGCTGCATTACTGTGCGGCACGTGGACACAGCAGGCAGCCCCGAGCCTGAATGGGATCCTGCTCCCAGGTTCAGGGGAGGCCAAACATGTCCTGCCACAGCTGGAAGCAGGCTAGCCACAAGGGCGCAGGCATGATCCCACACGTACCAAGGAGTGCCGCACATAGCACATGGGCGTGCCTCACGTACCAAGGAGTGCCGCACATAGCACATGGGCATGCCTGCACATGCGAGGCAGCAGCCGCTCCCACACACAGCCCAGCAATCTACACCTCTGTGTGCGGACTCCAGGGAGGCCCAGGCTGCTCCCGGCTCCTCTGCCACCTATGAGGGGATCCCGCTGTGGCCAGACACTTCCCTTGGCTGCTTGTCCATGTGCCGGGGAAGGTGCAGGCAGCACAGTCCTCTGGGCATGTTGGGGCCCCTGTGAGACTCCACATGGCCTTGTGCCTCAGAGACAGTGTCTGCAGGGATGACTGACCACCTTTCCCTCTCCACAGCTGGACCAGCTGGGATTGACAGCCGAGCCACACGACTGCAGCCACCTGCTAGAGCCCAGGGGACCTGAAGGTGTGCCAGGGTCCACAAAGACCTGATGCACTAGCACATCAGTATCCTTTGTGACATCCACCAGACTGGCGCACAAGGTCTGTGCGGACTTGTAAGTGGCGGGACTATGCCTGGGACCAGTTGATGCAGCGATGTGACAACATGTGTGCCATCATGTCCCACATGACGGCACACCCGCCTGATGCCACTACTCCTGACTTCCACCCTCCTGCCCCCCCGCTATGCCCATTCCTCTTCCACCTGCCCCCCCCGCTATGCCTCTGCTCCATCCCCAGGTGATGCCCTGCCCCTCCCTAGCAATGCCCATGCCCCCTTCCCCTGCCAACCCGCTCCAGCCCCCTGTCCTGTCCACCTCCCTGTGCTCTCTGGACTCACCCGAGTGCAACTCCGACGAGGTCCACACACCCAAGGTGGCACATTGAGCTGCCTCCCTCTCCCTCCCATTTATGAGCCCCTCTCCCCCTGTCAGTTATGAGCCCCCCTTCCTCTGATCACCTTTTCAGAATCCTTCATTAATACAGACTGCATTTTTTTGAAAACCATACAGGTGTGTTTATTGGGAGTTCAGGGAAAGGTGAAGGGAGGGGTTGTGGTGGGGAAGGGATAGGACTGCAAGGCAGAGGCCCCTAGGAAGGAAGCCCTGGGGAAAGTTCTGGGGTCCTTGAGAGAACCTTTCTCTTAGGGCATCCTGGTCTGAAGGGCCTGTCAGATGGCTGCTGGAAGGCTCGTCCCTTGTAGCCAGCATCTGCCCCCCACTCCAGGAGGACACAACATGCTGCCACCACTTTGGGGATGTGCTCCCCCATGTCGAGGCGGGTCAGCAGGCACCGGAAACGTGCCTTGAGGTGGCCAAAGGCACACTCCACCTGGATCTGGGCCCGGTTCAGGTGGGCATTAAATTGGTCCCAGCTGGAATCTAGGTGGCCAGCGTAAGGTTTCATCAGCCATGGCATCGGTGAGTAGGCTGCATCCCCCATAATGCACAGTGCATGTCCCCAATGGCAAGTTCATGGCGGGGGGAAAATGTGCCCACGTCCTGCTTGTGGGCTAGAGTTTCTGAACACGCGGGCATCGTGGCCCCGCCTGAGCACCCGACACAAATGTCAGTAAAGTGTCCCCCATGGTCAACCATAGCCTGCAGCACCATTGAAAAGTAGCCCTTTCGGTTAATGTACTGGGTCGCTCAATGGTCCGGTGCTCGGATCAGGATGTGGGTCCCATCTATGGCTCCACCACAATTTGGGAACCCCAGGGCAGCAAATCCAGCTATGGTCACGTCCAGGTCTTCCGGACAGATGACCCTCAGCAGGATGGAGTTGATGGCCCTCACTACCTTCAGAAGGGGACAAAGAAACACACAAAACAGAGAATGAGATAGGGGGTGCCTGAGCCCTTGAGAGGTGCCCACCCTGCTCCCCTCCCCTGCCACCCAAACGCCCTAGGAGCCACCTCCTAGGAGGCTGCTCCCCCCTTCCCGTCCCCCCGGCCCCGCAGCAGGGCTCTGTGAGAGCAGCACGGCACAAGCTCACAGGGACAACCTTCCCTCACCCACCCCTACTCCAACCCCCAGCTCCTCTTTCCAAGGGTCCCCCTTATGCAACACTCTCCCCACCCTCCTGCAGGGACTGCAGCCTAAGAGCTCCTTACCTCTGTAAGGAGGGCCCCGACGGTGGACTTCCCCATGCCAAACTGGTTGCCCACCGACGGGTAGCTTTGGGGCGATGAGCTTCCAGAGGGTGATGGCGACCCGCTTCCCCAGGGGGGTGGCGGGCCGCAGGTGGGTGTCGCGTCTCCGGAGCGCGGGGATGAGCGAGGCACGTAGCTCCAAAAAGGTGGCCTTCCGCATGCGGAAGTTTTAGAACCACTGCTGGTCATCCCATCGCTCCATGACCAGCCGGTCCCACCAGTCCAAACTGGTGTCGAGCCTCCAAAACGCCTCCCCATAGTGGGGTGCGGTTGCCAGAGTGAAGCAGCCGCAGCTATGGAGAGAGTCCCGAGAATGAGTTCGGGGTCCAGGTCATGCAGGACCAGGAAGGCAGCTGGCAGAAAGTGCTGCAAAAACTGCAGCATGCCCTTGTAGGGCCATCGCATGCCATGGGGCAGCTCCCACTCCATGGCACAAAGAAGAAAGTTGTGGCATCCACAAAAGAACAAGGCAACCACAGCTGGCACTGCAATAGCTTTGCTGTCCTTCAGAGAGGTAGCAAGCACACAGCAGAAGCAGAGAAACAGCTGTCGAGGGGGGTTCCTTTAAGTGTGTGTCTCTGCAAGGCTCCGGCACCAGCACTTGGAAGCAACTGGTGACTGAAAGCCCTGCCTGAAGTGGTTCCGGGTGGCCTTTTATGCGAGAGAGCATCCAATCAGTCTGGACGCTCTTTCGCAAACGTGCATGGCTTTTTCTATGCGCTTTTGTGTGTGGACGCGTTCTTTAGCAAGAAATTTTTTCAGAAAATCTCTTCTGAAAAAAGCTTCTTGCATGAGAAGCCTGCAGTCTTAGACGTAGCCTAAGCTGTTCATAATCTTTGTGAAGCCAAATGTGAACCACTTCCCCTGGCATGGACTTATGACAGTGACGGGCTGCTGAATTGGTACCCTCTGTCAAAGTTCACCTACATCATTGTGGACTTACATGGGCCAATGAAAGAATGGGAATAGTATGTTTTTGATTGTGCATTTAAATGCAAACACATCGTGCAGTTAAATGGTGGGGCAAGGAGAGTGATAACCAGGCATTATACTTAAGAATGAATGCATGACATGAACTGCTTGAAAGCTGAAGGAAGTGCAGGGATTGATTGCAATGCAATTTACTTAAGAATGAATGACATGACTGCTTAGGGGGAAAAATTACGTGGGGTTATTACTGACATTCATTGTGCTTGTGGATGAAAGGGCTGCTTATGACTTGGGGGGGGTGATGAGTTAATTGCCATGCATTGTGCGTATGAATTAATAACGTGCGCTTATGGAAAGGGGATAGAAAGAGAGTGATAAGAACTTTGGATGTACGGTATGGGATATGTACACACACAGATAACTATTTAAAAATGGTGTTTCCATACATCTTCCAAGTTGTTCCATAGCATGTATTTACCTTTGCTATTTGAAATGGACATTGTATGATGTGATGCAGTGATAGCAATAACTTTTATATAGGGCCCTATTTGAGGAGCTGCTGAACCCTATTCATTTTAGACAGACTGCAGTGTACTGCTATTTTGGCTTTGAAAAATTGCAGATCCCATAATGAAGTGGTAGATGTCCTCTAGGAGGGGACTGAGCTTTATGGGTCAGAAGGTGCACTGGGAGTGAGAGTTTCTGTATTGTGGAAAGGGACCTGGAATTTTTTTTTTTTTTTTTTTTTTTTACATAGAATACTAGGACTGGAAGGGACCTTGAGAGGTCATTGAGTCCAGTCCCCTGCCCTCATGGCAGGACCAAATACTGTCTAGACCATCCCTGATAGACATTTATCTAACCTACTCTTAAATATTTCCAGAGATGGGGATTCCACAACCTCCTGGGCAATTTATTCCAGTGTTTGACTAACCTGACAGTTAGGAACTTTTCCTAATGTCCAACCTAAACCTCCCTTGCTGCAGTTTAAGCCCATTGCTTCTTGTTCTATCCTCAGAGGCCAAGATGAACAAGTTTTCTCCCTCCTCCTTATGACACCCTTTTAGATACCTGAAAACGGCTATCATGTCCCCCCTCAGTCTTCTCTTTTCTAAACTAAACAAACCCAATTCCTTCAGTCTTCCCTCATAGGTCATGTTCTCTAGACCTTTAATCATTCTCGTTGCTCTTCTCTGGATCCTCTCCAGTTTCTCCACATCTTTCTTGAAATGCGGTGCCCAGAACTGAACACAATACTCCAACTGAGGCCTAACCAGCGCAGAGTAGAGCGGAAGAATGACTTCTCGTGTCTTGCTCACAACACACCTGTTAATGCATCCCAGAATCATGTTTGCTTTCTTTTGCAACAGCATCACACTGCTGACTCATATTCAACTTGTGGTCCACTATAACCCCTAGATCCCTTTCTGCCATACTCCTTCCCAGACAGTCGCTTCCCATTCTGTACGTATGAAACTGATTGTTCCTTCCTAAGTGGAGCACTTTGCATTTGTCTTTATTAAACTTCATCCTGTTTACCTCAGACCATTTCTCCAATTTGTCCAGGTCATTTTGAATTATTACCCTATCCTCCAGATTAGTCATAACCCCTCCCAGCTTGGTATCATCTGCAAACTTAATAAGCATACTTTCTATACCAATATCTAAATCGTTGATGAAGATATTGAACAGAGCAGTCCCAAAACAGACCCCTGTGGAACCCCATTTGTTATGCCTTTCCAGCAGGATTGTGAACCATTAATAACTACTCTCTGAGTACGGTTATCCAGCCAGTTATGCACCCACCTTATAGTAGCCCCATCTAAGTTGTATTTACCTAGTTTATTGATAAGAATATCATGCGAGACCGTATCAAACGCCTTACTAAAGTCTAGGTATACCACATCCACCACTTCTCCCTTATCCACAAGACTCGTTATCCTATTAAAGAAAGCTATCAGATTGGTTTGACACGATTTGTTCTTTACAAATCGATGCTGGCTGTTCCCTATCACCTTGCCACCTTCCAAGTGTTTACAGATGATTTCCTTAATTACTTGCTCTATTATCTTCCCTGGCACAGAAGTTAAACTAACTGGTCTGTAGTTCCCTGGGTTGTTCTTATTTCCCTTTTTATAAATGGGCACTATATTTGCCCTTTCCCAGTCTTCTGGAATCTCTCCTGTCTCCAGTGATTTTCCAAAGATGATAGCTAGAGGCTCAGATACCTCCTCTATCAGTTCCTTGAGTATTCTAGGATGCATTCCATCAGGCCCTGGTGACTTGCAGGCATCTAACTTTTCTAGGTGATTTTTGACTTGTTCTTTTTTTTATTTTACCTTCTAAAACTACCCCCTTCCCACTAGCATTCACTATGTTAGGCATTCCTACAGACTTCTCGGTGAAGACCGAAACAAAGAAGTCATTGAGCATCTCTGCCATTTCCAAGTTTCCTGTTACTGTTTCTCCCTCCTCACTGACCAGTGGGCCTACCCTTTCCTTGGTCTTCCTCTTGCTTCTAATGTATTTATAAAAAGTCTTCTTGTTTCCCTTTATTCCCGTAGCTAGTTTGAGCTCATTCTGTGCCTTTGCCTTTCTAATCTTGCCCCTGCATTCCTGTGCTGTTTGCCTATATTCATCCTTTGTAATTTGTCCTACTTTCCATTTTTTTATATGACTCCTTTTTTATTTTTAGATCATGCAAGATCTCGTGGTTAAGCCTAGGTGGTCTTTTGCCGTATTTTCTATCTTTCCGACACATCGGAATAGCTTGCTTTTGGGCCCTTCCCAATGTCCCTTTGAAGAACTGCCAACTCTCCTCAGTTGTTTTTTCCCCTCAGTCTCGATTCCCATGGGACCTTTCCCATGGGAATGGAGAGCTACTGCTCGCTCTAGAGCCTGGGCTAAGGAGAAGCTGCAACAGAACATAAGAATGACCATATTGGGTGTGATCAGATGCATCTAGCCCAGTATCCTCTCTTCCAACAGTGGCCAGTGCCATGTGCCCTAGAGAGAACGAACAGAACAGATAATTATCAAATGATCCATCCCCTGTCACCCATTCCCAGCTTCTGGCAAACAGAGGCTAGGGACACCATCCTAGCTAATAGTCAATTATGGACCTAATTTCCATAAATTAATCTAGTTCTTTTTTTAAGACTGTTATAATCTTGGCTTTCACAAAGAGTGACTGCATTGTCTGAAAAAATGCATCTTTTTTTTGTTTTAAACCCACTGCCTATTAATTTGAGTGACCACCTAATTCTTATGCAACGAGAAGGTGTAAATAAGGCTTTGTTCACTTTCTCCACACCAGTCATGATTTTAAAGGCTTCTACCCAGGGCTGTCCTTAAGTGTATGCAGAATACACAGCTGTGTGGGGCACCACTTTGCCCCAAATTAAGTAGTGCCCTCTGTTGTGTATGCCCAGTGCTGGTTAAGGACAGCTTAAACAGCCCCAATCCCCTGCTCTGTCTCCCGGCTCTGGTGGCCAAATCCCCCAGTCCCCTGCCCCGACTGCCTCCTAGCCTGGTGGCCCAGCCCTCCACCCCCCACTCTAACCATCTCGGTTCTGGTGGCCTTAATCTTCTGTCTCCTTGCTCCACCTACCGGCATATAGGTTCCCAATCCTGGCCTGTAGCTTTGACAGGCTGCCCCACTTCCCCTTCTACCTGTTTCCCCCACCAGCCTCCCTGCCCTGTTCCTGCCCCAACAGCCCTGAGCACAGCCTGTCCTACAGAGTTGATGTCCTACTCCCTAGTGGGGAATCGGGGTGCAGGTGTTCGGGCTGTGTAGTGCACCAAAAATCATAAGGATGGCCCTGCTTCTATCAAACCCCCTTAGTTGTCTTTTTTTTAGTCTGAAGAGTCCCAGTCTTTTTCATCTCTCTTCATATGGATGTCATTCAATGCCCCTAACCATTTTCTGCCCTTTTCTGAACCCTTTCTAATTCCATTGTACCTCTTTTGAGATTGGGGACCATATCTGCATGCAGTATTCAGGATGTTGGAGTACCATGGATTGATATAGAGGCAATATGATATTTTCTGACTTTTTAACTATCCCTTTCCTAATGATTCCGAGCATTCTGTTAGCTTTTCTAACTGCCGCTGCACGTTGAATGGATGTTTTCAGATAAAAATCCATAATGACTACAAGATCTTTCTTGAGTGGTAACATCTTATTAAGGCCTCATAATTTTGTATGTACAGTTGGAATTATTTTTCCAGTGTACATTACTTTGCATTTATCAAAATTGAATTTTATGTGCTATTTTGTTGCTATCATCTGCAGATTTTGCCAGTTTACTATTTACTCCTTTTTTCAGATCATTTTTGAATATGTTGAATAGGATTGATCCTTGTAGACACTTCTCTCCATATATTCCTAGCCATTGTGACCTACCTTTTAACCAATTACTGATCCACGAGAGGATCTTCCCCCTTATCCCATGACATTTTATTTTGCTTAAGAGCCTTTGATGAGGGACCTTGTTAGAGGGTTTCTGAAAATCTTATATTATCCATTGGATCACCCTGGTCCACATGCTTGTTGACCCCCTAAGAGAATTTGAATAGACTGGAGCAGTTTCTCTTTACAAAAACCATGTTGACTCTTCCCCAATAATTCATGTTCATCTATGTGTCTTATAATTTTTCTTTACTATAGTTTCAAACAGTTTGCAAGGTACTGAAGTTAGGCTTTTCAGCCTGTAATTGCCAGAATTACTTCCGGAGCCTTTTTTAAAAATTGGTATTACATGAGCTATCCTTCAGTCATCTGGGACAGAAGCTGATTTACATGACAAGTTACATACCAGAGTTAGCAGTTCTGCCATTTCCTGATGATTTATTTCTGTTTAGTTCATCAGTGTGTTCGAAAACCTCCTCTAATGACACTTCAGTCTGGGACCCAATCAAACTCTTTACTCACCTCACACCACAGATTTACCAGAATCTGCCTATTGTCCTGGGCCAATTAATGGCACACTTGTGAAAGACTTCTTCATGTCATTGATCATTGCAAATGCAGAAGAAGGGTCACTGTGTTTTCAGCTCAGTGGTCAGAACAAATGGAAGGGTTAAAAGCTAAGCAGCTGTATTTGAACCAGAAAGTTCCTTTAGCTTCCTTGGAGATGATTGGTTAGTCTTGGGATAGAAAGGATACAGGACACAGTCTCATGGGATTGTGGGAAAGAATTGGCAGATTCTCAGGAGCTGAATCTGAGGTTCTGGGCCCAAGCCATATGCACACTGCAGAATGATGGAGTTGTGCTCAAACCCCCATCAGGTCTGGGTTTTGAACCCTCTACCATTGTGGCTCTGCACCTGAATCAGATAGAATTGTCGGTAGAGAGAAAATGGGTTTGAGCCTGAGTGTGTTCCTGTCCTTATATTGCAGTGTAAACATTACTTCAGTTGCTGGTGAAATAGAAACCTGTAGTGTTTATACAAAGTGGTACAAAGATTTTCCTGGACCTCTTATCAAGTGCTCACTCTATATTCTCCCCAAAAGCCAGTGTAGTCACAAAACTTCATCTCACTAAGGATACGGCTAGACTGCGGGGGGTTGGGTGAGGGGGAGTTTGGGATACTAGCAGTATCCCGAAAAAACTCTGCCATGTCCAGGGAACGCGTTTGCTCTTCCGCTTCTTTTTGCGGAAGAGCAAATGTGCTCTTTCAGAAGCCCCTGTATTTCTCATTCTACAAGGAAGAAGGGGGCTTCTGAAAGAGGGTTTTTTCCGACATTTGGCCCAGTCTAGATGGGCCAAGTATCAGAAAAACCTCTTCTGACAAAAGAATCAGAAAAAGGTACACAAAATGCGCTTAGCATTTTGCGTACCTTTTTCCAATAAAAACTTGTAGTCTAGCCATACGCTAGCAACTGTCCCATTCTCTTTCTCTTTCACAGAGACAGAATCCTGGGTTAGAGGAGTTAGCTGATGGTTCAGTGTAAGTTCCCCAGGCTCTGGGCATGTCTACACTAGGAAATTATTTCAAAATAACTTATTTTATTATAATAACTTCTAAAATAATAATTTTAAAATAGCATGTCCACTCTACAGGGAAGCCTCAAAATTAGACCACGGCAGGCTCCAATAATGTGGGTGTGCTACCTCGACTTAGCGCCCAGGAAGCACTGGGGAGTAAGTAGTTTGAATTACTCTAGGGAGTAGTTATTTCAAAATAGCTGCAGCTCAGTGTCCATGCTACCGCTATTTTGAAATAACTATTTCAAAATTAGCATTATTCCTTGTGGAAAGCAGGAGTTATTATTTTGAAATAACCAGCCTGTTATTTCAAAATAGCAGGCTTGGTAGTGTGGACGCTTTGCTTGTTATTTTGAAATAAGGGAAGTTTTGAAATAACTCCCTAATATAGACCAGGGCTCTGTGGTCTCTACGGGGGATAAATGCTCCCTGCATCTCTAAAGCTCTCCTTCTAAAGCAGGGATGGGGAACCTCAGGCCTAGGGGCTGGATGTGGCCTTCAGCTTGCCTGGATCTGGCTGCCGAGGTTCAGGACCCCCCCTTCCCCAGCATTGGGGAGCCCATGCTGGTGCTCCAGCCCCAGTACTGCCTCCGGCTGGAGCACATGGTATCTACTCAGCTGCCCCCCAGCCTCTGGTGTGTGAGGGGAATATGGGGAGTGTCTTTCTCCTTCTCAGTCGGGGGCCACAATGAGGGTTTTTTTTCTCCCACTTCTCACTTGTGTGCAGCCCCCTGACTGATTTTTCTGTGGGTCAGTGGCCCCCGACCCAAAAAAGGTTCTCCACCCTGCTCTAGAGCCATAAAACACATCACAATGACCCAAACGAATAGAGACAAGGATGACATGCATCTGATGAAGTGAGTCTTTGCCCATGAACGCTTATGCTCCAATACATCTGTTAGTCTATAAGGTGCCACAGGACTCCTTGTCGCTTTTGCAGCTCCAGACTAACACGGCTACCCCTCTGATACGATCCGAATAGAGGATATCCCTAGTATGTAAAACTGAAATAGCACTGCTCTGTATCCAGAATGGTAGAGGGATTGGGACTCAACATTCCCAGTAGACACATCCCTTGGTCCTGTGTCAATCAGCTGCTGTATCCCCAGGGCTCTTTCTAACTCTGGTAACTATAGCCTGCCTCCCTCCCTCCCCCAATCCTTGTTCTCTCATTGGCTCTGCTCTCAGAGAGTGACTAGACTGTCACCTGCCAAGTTGGTTGCCCAAAATTGGAAACTTCATGTGTAGCCTCAGAAACAACTACTGAGCATGTCTAGTACCTGCCACACACTGTTCTGGAAGTTCCTACATCCTTCTAAGGGAGCTGCCTTGCTGTTGTCTCTGCAGGTATGCAAAGACAGAGTATTCAGCTAAGATCCATGCCTTCCCCTCACCATTCCTCTCCCTCTCCCCTGGAAAAACAAAGTCAAATGCTGTATTATGAACCACCTGGGTTACACAAACACTAAGACACATGCTCAACTTTAAGAAAGCAAAGAGTTTCAGAGCCCAGTTACACACCCAAGAGATTATATTAAACCTAATAATTTTAGTATATTTCAATAGAAGAATAAATGTGATATTCTGCTTTGTTATACATAAATCTGTTCACAAGCTTGATACTGCATTCTCCCAAAAGAATATTATTGCAATGCTTTGATTATGCCATCTGTCAAATATGTGATTTTTAATTACAAAATCATATATGAAAATGAAGCTTTATCACAAGTCACCCAATTTTCAGATACAGATGTCTAGTCTGTGGCCAAGTACAGCTGCAGCTGTACAAAATTATGTTTGCCTAAATATACAGTTCTACTATTTAAAAATTAGGCCAAGGAATAAAGTTACATGTTTCTACAAAGTATTACCATGTTATTACCTTAAAGCTTAAACAAATAATAAATTCTGTTACTTTATTTATTTATTACAGATGGGGAACTCAAGGCGACTTCACCACTACTCACCCTCGGCCTGTTGTGAAAGTGAAACTCTTTACAGAAAGCACTGGGGTCCTAGCTCTCGAAGATAAAGAATTAGGAAGGGTGAGTGTTGCTGCATTTACAAAATTAGAATATTGACAAGGCACGTTGTGCAAACAAAGCTATCCAGTGCTGCTTATAGCAGATCACTTGCTCCTCTATGGTTAAGTCTGGCTAAAGGTGGGATATTCAAAATGCTCCAAATTTGTATTCTGACTCAGACTATCTTGAAATTTGCTGTGTTTCATGGGGTTCTGCATAGTGTTAGTGCTCCAAATTTGGGGTCATTCGAACTAATGGCTTCCAAGACACAGAGCTACCCCTCCCCCCAAAAATCTCAGCATTTTACACCATCCTCCTATTCTTTTAACTTTTTTTTTTTTTCAAACATTGATCCTCCCCACACTAATCTCAGTTGCTCAGAATTTGTTAGCTAGGGCATGGCACCCGACAGCCTCTTTGGTACAACAGAAGTTATTAAAAGTAAAGTTTGTAGTTCCAGGTGGGCATTTGCCAAAAGGATGCACCTAAAAGAATGAAATGTGCTGTGGGCCTTACAGAAGACTAGGGCTCTGTTAGAGCAAGGGGGCTTTCAGACAATCTGTTGTCACATCAATTTGATGGCGCAAAGAAATATATGCATTCATTGAACCCAGGCCTGCCAACAGAAGGATGGAGGGAGGGAGCGGCACAAATTGCCCTGGGATTTTGAGCCCTGCCATTGGGTTTCCAGAGAATATGTTGTGCATGTTCCTTGTTTTTTGGGGCCTCCCAATTTGATGAGTGAACTGCCCTCTCCTGCTCAAATTCCATGAAGGAACACCATTTCAGGTTTCAGTAGGGGGCAACTTTCAGCAGTGGCCCAGGGACTTCTTAGCCCCCTGGAGGTATGTTCACAGTTAAATAAAACATCTATGCTGGCCCATCTCAGCTGACTCAGGCTCCGGCTGCAGGGCTGTAAAATTGTAGCATAGATGTTTGAGCTTGGGCTGGAACCTGGGTTCGTAGGGTTCCAACGCCTGAGCTGCAACCCTAACCCAAACTTGTGCACTTCAGTTTTGGAGCCCCATAGCCCAAGCCTGAGTCAGTTGGCACCAGCCAGTGGTGAGTGTTTTCTTTCAGGTAAATATTCCCTGGAAGCTCTTGGATGTTTTGAAATGTCAGAGAACATTGTTATGCTAGAAATGACTTGGACCATCTTTTCCTTCACTTCTGTCCTATGAGAGCTCTGAGCTAAGAGCCCATGGGAGAGGAGGAGTAATCTAGAAGGCCCTGAGCAAGTTAAAATAATAATGGGTGGCAATTGCCCCTGGACTCCTAGGGGGCAGGCTATTGCACCTGCATTGTGGAAGGGGGTGAGTTAGCTTATTCAGAAAATTGATGTTCTCTTTGTGGAGCCCCATATACCAGGCTTGGGGGAGAAGGCTAATTCCTGTGCCTGGGCCTTAGATCCACCCTGGCTCATTCATTGCAGCTCTCTGAGACTGTCTCTGACCCAAGAGTCAGAATAAGGCATCAAAACACTATCAGCCCTGGCCTCCCCAAGAAGTTAATATGGGACTGTCAGTCTTCTTACTTTCCTTTCTCATTGGTTAAATCTATCCTAATTTTACTGGGCCTTAGCCACTTAGTGCGATGTTGCTAGCCAAGGTAGAAATGAAGGCAGCATGGCATGATTTTTTCCATTGAGGTGATGCGGTGATTGGTATGCATTCGGTGTTGCTGAGTAAAGAAAGCAGCACTCTTTCTGCCGTGCTGTAATTGGCAGAGGAGGTTAAGTTAGGAGCTTTATGATTGACCAGGCAATATGATTTGTTTGGTTATCACTCTGCCACACTGAGTGTTTGATTGGTGGGAGAGACCTGCTGTTAGCAGAGTAGACAGTGGCAGTACCGTGGAACAGCAATGCGAGACTTAGAGCTTGGAACAACTTGGACCAAATATGGGATACTTCAGAGGTTTCGTTTTGGCCCACCCTCTCTCCCCTTCCGGTACAAGAGGACATCCGTGGAACTTATCTAGAGCAACCACCACGGCTTTCATTCTGTTGGGGCTCCTTTTGGAAGCTTTGCACTGAAACCAAAATGTCTGATACCCTGATATTTTAAAAGGCTGCATGTGAACTAGTATGATAAATGCCTGAGCAAGAAGAGATGAGAACACCACACTGAATACAATGGAGCAGTTCGTACATCTCAGAGCTGCTGTTTCAGGCTGTATCCATTTCCATAGTGGGTTGTCATTTAGTGAAGAACATCTGATTGAGATGAATAGGTGATGAGTTGGGCCTGAAAGAGCAATTAGAAGTTCTTACAAAGATTCAGTCATATAATTTGTATTATACTACTGGGTGGTGTCAGTGGATGTGATCGTATTAGAAAAAATAAATCTTGCTGAAATCAAAAGTCATTTCTGTTGCTCTGAATCACAAAGTCTAAATTAAATTAGTGACAAATTGCCTAGTGAATTATTATTTTTCACTGAATAACAAATCCTATTTTTGCTTTTTCACCATGCAGAAGCACTTTATGGTGGACTCTGTTACACTGTAGGATACATTTTAAAATTTTGGAACCTGGATTTAGATAGTTGCCTCCTATAAAGGCCATTGGGAATAAATCCTTCACATCACTTTGAAAATGTGTTTGTACTTCTGCAGAGTAGTCATTTCTTTGTATACCCATAGCCATAGTACATGCTTAGAACTTATCTATAGATTGGACCTCCCCCATCCGGCACCCTCGGGACCTGATCTGTCCCGAATGAGGGGATTTTGCAGACCAGGGAAGTCCCTCCCAACATGGCCCATGCTGTCCTGCTTCCTCTGGCTAGGGCTCCAGTCTAACCCTGCTGCTACTTGCCTGTTAGGTGGCTAAATGATTTTAGAAAGAGAAGGCTACAGGGGGTCCCCTAACAAAACTTAGACCCTCTTTCTGGTTCTGTGACAGCCAGCATCTGTCATCTGGTGGTGTGCCTCCCTCGTCCCTTAATTAATCAGAGGATAATTCATTGTATGTAAACCGAACAAATGGAAAATTTATTTAGGGAAAATTTACAAAAATAGGGAATTCAATGGGTAACCCAAAAGTAGTTCAGAAACAAAAGAACAATTTAACCTGTGCAGTAGTCAGTCTCCAGAACCCACTGAACAAAATAAGCCTTTGGCTGAGACTAAATAATAAGGTAAGTATTATAACGAGTTTATAGCAACCTTCTTGAAAGTTCCCAAGATGGTCGCTCAGGACCTCCTATCTTGTGGCTCTTGGAGAGCCTTGAGAGAGGAGCACTGAGGAGAACCCTCATAGTCTTCCCTGCTTCAGCTGGAAGGTAACTGGCAAGGTTGCTGGCTATCTGGTGGTATTTGTGGAGTCTTCAGTATGGCTGCGGCTGTCTGGTCAGGAGTCTAGATGACCTGAAAGGAAAACCCTGCACAACCTGCCACTAGCATGGGCAGCCCTGAGCTGTTTGGTTGCCAGCCTTTTATGCAGTCTAAGGCAGGAAACCCCTGCGAGGGAGACCCCGTAGAGTCTGACCCTACAGGGAAATCCCATAGGATCTTCTGAGGTAATTCGGTTTTAACTGGAACTTGTTTACTTCTGTGCTGTAAAAAGGTGGGAAAACCTTTGCCTGTCAGCCCCAGTGTCATGGGACTGATCTTCCATTTTGTTTTCAAAATGGATGCCCTATAATGCCTTTAAACATTACAAACCTTGGATTTTTACCCTTAACAAGCTCCATGGCTGGGGATAGAGCTCCACGGCTGACGCTGCCATCCCGAGTGCCACAGCCGGATCCGGAGCGCTGAATCTGCCGCTGCCATCCAGAGCTCCACATCTATGGCTGCAGCTCCTCAGCGGCCACTGCCAGCCCTCAAGCTCCACGGTCAGGGCCAGAGTTTCGTGGTCGCAGGGACCAGAACTCCCTACTGTGCCGCCTGCCCTTCCATGCTGCCCTACACCCTGGAACTGGCTTCTCCACTCCCTCCCATCCCACGCCTGCCACTCCTCCCCTATACCACGCCTGCCAGACCTCCCTATACCTGGGCTCTGTGGTCCAGGAACATCCGTTGTCCTTCTGGACCACGGATGTTCCTGGACCATAGAGTCCTGGTTAAGGGAGGTACAACCTATAGTTCTTTTATGAACCGTATTATAGTCTTGACCTTCACAACATCCTGTCCCAAAAAGTCCCACCAGTTGACTGTGTATTGTATGAAAATAAACCCTTCCTTTTATTTGTTTTAAACCTGTTGTCTATTAATTTCATTGGAGGTCCCTTAATTCTTGTGTTATGAGAAGTAAATTACACTTCATTAATTTTCTCCACACTAATCATTTTGTTTCCCTTTTTTATACCTTTTCCAATTCCAGTATATCTTTTTTGATATTGTGGCAACTCCCTGTTAGAAAAAGGATACTGCTAGGCTTATTACAAATATATTTTCCTTGCTATTGCGCTGAACGTGCATTTCTTTCAGATAGTGCTGAAGTAAAATTACCTGTGAATAATTGTGGGCTATAGCAAATGAAGAGAGCCATTTGTTGAAGGAGTTCTGTGATAATATTCCATTTGAAAAAAATTGGATTAAAATTGTATGTTTGTTTTAAGCCATTTGCAGCTGTGCAAGCCAAGAATTAAACAAAAGTAATGTGCTTCCAATTGTTTGGTCAAGTATGACAGATTTTATATCTGTCACTTGCTTCCTGTTATATAATGTGATATGGTTTCAGGAAGACCAACTTTTTAAGACCCAATTCAGTGCTTCTTGCTCACTTCTCAGTGAGGCAAAACATCTGTTGGTATGTTGAATTAAAATATTAAAATGTAAATAAGCTCTTGTCACAGTCTAATGTTCTCAGACTATTTAATTTTTTGTTGCAGAAGCTTTATATTTTTGGTGTCGAATTCTACCAGGAGTAGGAAATGCTATTATAGAACAGTGAAAGCTTTGCCATTTTGCACTGAGGAGTTGTTAGGGCACAGTCACCTCTTGTTCTTAATCATGTTTTAATGTGATCCTTTATCCTGAACAGATTGCATACAGACACAGGGATCTCTCCATTTACAGCCAATTGCAGGATTGGGGTCTTAAACTATAAATTCTTCAGGGGAAGAGTCCATCTTTATTTCTTTTGTAAAATACTGCACACATGTATGCCATTGTGTAAATAGTCATATATTCTGCATACCTAGTGTCTTCAGCTTCTGAGGCATTTAGGATATGCCTATGGTTGGAGGAATCTCTTACCCTGGCACTCTTCTGACATCTTATATTCTGTTTAGAGAATCCATATATGAATACAAGGACAGTTTGTTGACATAGGGATGCTCTCTTTGCTTTCTGCTGGTGGCTCAGAACATTTTTATAAAAAAACAACCCCCTTTTCACTGTTCTTCTGGAAGAGACTGGAGGGTCATGAGATATACTGACTCATTGTAAAAGAAGTAGTAGAACAGGACCCCATGACTAGGGCTTCTAGACACTACAGCAATGCAAGGGAGCAAAAGTGTGTGCTTGTCTTTATATAGACCTAAGCATACACTCGGTTATTTAATTTTAAAAAGTGTTAGAGAACTGTGACCATAGGCATCCCTGTATTCACACCCTATGCAATACAGTAACAATATTGGTACAGAATATGCCACGTGAGGCATTGAACATAACACACTGGCTATTGGTATTATTGTAAAATTCAGGCATTAACATTATATATGAAGTTACCAATTCCCTCTGTGTGATGTTACTAGAACACCTTTAAGACAAGACATCCTAGTTTAGGTATAGGTGATAATTAAGTCTGTCTTGGAATACAGGATTACCTCAGTATACATAATAGCAGTTAACAAAGCCATCAAGTGTGAAAGCATTAGAGTTATCATAATTCTGAACTCAAGAGACAGTGAATTAACACTGGTCCTGCACCCTAGAGAGACACAGGAGACTGAACTCCCAGGAGGCCTTCTGACTTGTAACACAGAGACTTCCCCTTGGGGATACGAGGAACAACAAGAGACTCCATCTTTATCCATCAGCTTAGGAGACAAAGGAACAAAGCAGTCCATCTCCTGTGATGGATCCTGGCCAGGATGTCCAGGAAATGCTGAAAAGAGACTGGGTTAGAAAAATTATCTAGATTGGAACAAAAACTGTATTTTGCTGCATTAAGTTGTAATCTGTTTGATATCTGTTACTATTTTTATTTGCTTGTAATCATTTCTGCCTTTATTTCTTTTTCTTGCTATCACTTTACTTATATCCTTCTGTTAATAAACTTGTTTTATTTTTACTATAAACTTACTCTCTGTTCTATTTGAAGGAAGAGTTTAACCCCAGTCACGCTAATAAGATGTATTGTGATAACTCTCTAAAAAAAAGTAGCAAACTGAGTGTCTTCTGTAACTGTGCAATGATATATGCTATGCATTGCAAAAAAAAATTTGAGGAGCTTGGGAGATGGAGTTCGCTGTTAGTTACCTGCTGGATATAGTTTGGGCTGGGAGACTCTCGAAGACTTTGCTGGTGAGGAAGAAAGGCTGGTGTGGCAGGGAGCCAGCCCAGTTTTACCTCCATCTAAGCTCACTCTTGCTGAGGCTCTGAATGTCCCCAGCAGTATGTTACACACGCACAGTAGAGTAGAGCATTTAAAGGTTTTGTTTACATTTCTTAAGGCTGTAAATTTCTTCTGAGAAAATACAGAATTTGAGAAGGTTAGATTAGAGTGGGCCAACTACCATTCAATCCATGGCAGTGAATAGGTTGGACCACCCTGATTAAGTAATAGTTTAGGACTCCCAAAATATATACATTCTTTTGCATGCTTCTGGCTCCAGTTTGACCAAATATCTCAGTATGTATGTACACAAAACTGGATTGATCTAAATCAGGAATGGGCAAGAAGCTACCAGCGGGCCAAATCTGATCCACCAAGCCACCTGATCCAGCCTGATCCAGCTACCTTGCAGGAACCCTTAGGCAGAGAGCAGCTCACACTTCAAACAGCCAGATGCTCTCCATTCTGGGGCGAAGGAGAGAGGCTTTGCATGGTGCCCCTACTCACAGCAAGATCTCTCAGCTCCCATTGGCTAGTTTCCATCCAATAGGAGCTAAGAAATTTTGTTGGGGTCAGGGGTAGCATGTGAAGGGTAAAATCGCTTTCCCCTCCCTATGCTCGGAGCGGAGCCATGTGGAGCAGCCAGCAGCCTCGGACTGCAGCAGGCAGTCTGCCTCAGGTTTCTGCAGGCTGCTGCCTGGGAGCCACTTAGGTAAGCGCCTCCCAGCCAGAGCCTGCCTCTTGCACCCTACCACCTCTTTCCTCCCAACTACCTGCCCCAAGCCACCACTCAAACCCTCTGTACCCTTTCCCCCATTCTTCCAGGTCACAACTCCCTCCCAGACCCTGCAACTCCTCCTAGAGCCGCTCCCCCAGGCCAGAATCCTCTCCTGCACCCTTACACTCTCTCTGACCATGCACCCCATTCCCTTGCCCCAGGTTACCACCCAAACCCTCTGCACCCCCTTCTTCCAGGTCACAACTCCCTCCCACACTTTGTGCCCCCTTTAGAGTCCCTCCCCTAGGCCAGAATCCTCTCCTGTACCCTTACCCCCTCCTGGACCCTTGCCCCAGATCACAGCCCCCTCCTTCACACAAACTTCCTCTCAGACCCCACACCCTCTTGTGCACCCTATTCCCCTGCCCCAAGCTCCCTTCTGCACCCAACTTCCATCCCAGACCCCTCACCGCCTCCATAGAAGTGTGGCCCTTGACCACTTGCCAAAATCTTAGAGTGCCCCCCCTCCCATGAAAAATTATTGCCCACCCCGATCTAAATTCTGGAGTTTGTGTGTGCAATAGCTTAGTGAGTGTAAAAGTGAGAGTGTACTTTTGCATGCTTTTGGAAATCTGACCCTATGATGAGTATACTAATTTTCTCTCTCCTTCCTACCAGAGATCCTGTACCACTTTTTTCTGTTCAGTGCTTTGTCTATGAAGATATTCAAACATAATAATTGAAAGTGACAGCCATTGTGCTTGCTTCACACACACATGAATACAATGTGGGAGCAGCAGGTGGTGTTTGATTACAGATTTTTTTAATATAAAGATAATTTAGTCTTCTTGCACTGATTATCCAATTAAGAGCAAAGAACTATCATCTTTTGGGCTGCTTCTCATATGCAATTGCAGCCAGTTATTAACTTTTATAGTAATGCTTTTCATTGATGCTGCTGTTCTGTATTTGCTTTAAAGATATCTTGCTAGACAGGTACCCACACTTGGATAATTTTCTAGTATCTGAATGTTGACTGCAGCAGACACATTGAACATATCACAGAATGTAAACTAAAAACTTCCAAGAAACAAAGTAAATTTTAAAATAGATTCCACACTTTGAATATGCTAATGTATGGTTCTCTGTTGTGGGAATGTGCTTCTCCGTCAGGTGTTAAAATACTTGGTTTTTCCTTCCTATTCCTTCCCCTCCTCCCCCCCCCCATCTGTTTTTTCTATATTTTCTGATCTTGGAGTGTAGGTTCCACCCTTAGCACTCATTACAGATGTTGTCCCACAGGTTTTTTTTCCCCTCATGCTCAGAAGCAGAAGTTATCTGAGTAGCTCTAAGTCTCCTTCAGAAATGTGTACCATTGGTCTTCCATTCCAACATGGTCTCTCTCTGTCAGACTAATTCTTTGGAGAGCACGTGAAGAGAGGCTCAAATGCTCCTTGCTGAATGGTAGCTCTCTAGCCATTTCAGCAGTTGTATGAGGCTCAGCTGGCAGCATTCAAAGGCTCCCACTGCTACAGCTGGCCCCATGCGCTGCCAGACTCCCACCTCTCATCACCTATGTAATAATTTTAGGGTCTTCTCAGCAGGTGCTTTTGTGACAGATACTTTGGGTGCTTGGTTCAACTGCATGAATATTATCTGTATGCTTGAACCAGATCTTGAAAACATGGACACTTCAGAGGCTCTTGTAGTGGGATGGACCAGAGAACATAGGTTTGTAGAATAGTCACAGATCTTTGTATCAATATGTATTTGTGTGTTCCTGGCTCACTGGCTGGATTTCATAGGGAATATGGAATCGCTGGATCAGTGATTAGTGCAAAATTCCAATACTGGTTATGCAGCCACCCTGCCTTGATGCTTCGTCCACCTGGGGAAAGGAGCATTGATTAGTTTTACCTGTTTCAGGAGGCCTTGGAACACAGGTTTTTGGGAGTAGAAAAGCTAAGTGTAAACTGACTCAGAGGTCTCTTATTTTTACCCAACAAACTGACATCAATGTTTAACCAAAGATCCAAACCCTGCTAAAGGGTTGGAAGGACTTGAACCTGCGATAGTCTCCATAGGACTGATGGTCCTCTGCTTCTTCTTCTTGTTTGTATTATAGTAGCACCTGTTGTTTTTATAGGTTTTCTCTGAGAGGATTTTGTCCTTTATTCATTGTTCTTTGCTTTTTCATAGCTGTCCAGTTACTGGTAACCACTCACGATGCTCCTAGAGGGGAAAAAAAAGAGTGAAATGTCAGGTGCTGAGCTAGGTCAGAACTGCTACAATATTCATAGTACTTTGCAAGATGGGGGTTGCAGCCTAAACCCCAGTCAGGAGGGAAAGAGGACATAGCTCCATGGCCAATGAAAAGTGCTGGCAGAGGAGGCCTGAGACTTAAAGGAGCATCCTTTGAATAGCCCATGGAAGGGGTCAGTTACTCAGAAACTTTAACTCTTTGCCGTTTGCCATTTTCCCTGGCCTAGACCTTTTTGTGTGTAGTTTATATCCTAGTGTTATGAGAACTGGTAAGTCTGAAATCACTCAGCAAGGTAGTTAACACAGATTACATGGAATCTCCACAAACTGCCTTGGTGACCAGGTTCCTGTAGGTCTGGTGTTTAAGGGAAGTCCCTATGAGCAGTGCCCTTTTCTTTCATCACTTGAAGCTTCCCTCTGTCTCCCCTTCCTCCCATAATTTATCCTTTGCATTGCCTGAGAGCTTTCCCTTAGAATTTCTGCCAGTGGCAAGGTATACAAACCTCATACTGGGCAATACAGGGTTAACGAGCTAATGCAGGCTTAAGTGGCCTTGACTCTTCATACCCGCCAAAGATGTTGGAACTGGAGAGAGGAGTTTAAAATGAAAAACCCAATTCATTTCAGGGCATACCAGGGAGAGAGCAAATCAGTGCTCAGCTCCTGGAGAGAGGGGCTGGTTGAAGCAGGAGCTCCTTAGATGACCACGCCATGGCAACCCCTTCCTGAAGGAAGGGAGGGCCTAATGCTGACTCACATTGAAGGGGACTGTTCCTATTTGTTTTACTTGTGAGGGTAGTTTAGGGCCATGGCTTGACAAGTGCCCTATGAAGGAAGAGAGCCATAACTGAGTTCTGGGATAATTCATTGTGTTCTTCCCCTTTCTGTTTTGTTCACTTGACAGACTATCTGGGGCTGAACCTCTTAGGACTAGAACCAGAGTGGGAAACCACCCTGATATCGCAGAGTAACAGCCTGAGTGAGAGCTGGGTCCCTGCTTGGAGCCTAGGGAGTGACTTGGACAAGGAATTCTGACACTACCCAGTTCTCAACCCCAAGTGATTTACAACTTCAACTGTGAGGCCTCCATGGATTCCTCAGAGGAGAAAATTAAGCCCAGGAATCTGTTTTTCAGTCATTCAAGGGCATTAGCTGTTTGCAACTTCCAGCCTTCTGAAGTTCACTCATGTGGATTTGGTGAGGCTGAAGCAGCTCAACATCATCCCAAACTCTCTCATGCCATTTTGTGAGGGAGAAGAAGGTTAAAAGGGGGCATTGTTCCATAACAAAGTGGGCAAGAGTATCTGATTAAAGGGAGGCAGCCAAAATCACCCTCAGAATATGCTCCTTCAGTGGATCCCCACATTAATTCCTGCCCAAGGTTTGTAAGAATTAAATCTACTCCTATGTCCAGGTACTGAGGAAAGAAATTGGAAGCAAGGGGTATCAGAATAATACAGTTTGCTGGCAATGAAACTTCTTGTGCCTTTGTGCAGACTATCGTTTGGCCCGGTGACATGTGTAATTCACTCAATTTGACAGTCACAGATGCCATGTAACAATGGGCAAAAATACAATACAGTAAAACTTGCCCACACTCTCTGCTTTGTCTGAAATGCTTTCCTTTCTCAGTCATTAAATTTGTAAAACATAAAAGAATAAGTGCTCTGTAGAGTGAATTATTCTGTTGCATGGTGAAAATGTCCAAAAGGATATACTTGAGGGGAACAAAGGACATTATATATAGAACGTCTCTCATACTTTTGAAAATACCCTCCCTCTCAATCTCTAGCAGCTCCAGCTTACCTCCTCTTATTTCAGGCTGCAGGATAGAAGGGCCCCCTTCCTGTCTCACAACACAATATGCTCCCAGTTGGGTAAATCTAACAAGCCTCTAGGAAATTCCAAAGGAGCTGCTGGTGGTAGTTGGTGGTCAGCTACAATTCCATCTTTGAGACTGACTAAAGTGCTGAGAGTAGTGGGGAGCAATAGATTGAGAGAGGAATCGTGGAAAGAAGGCTGGGAGCAAAGTTTGAGAGGGGGTTGTGGGAATGCTGCAAGTGGCTGGCCAAAGAGACCGAGACTGGGAACCAGAGATCAGTATGATTCCACATGATGAATTTTGTGGTTTTCCACTTTACTTAATAATTTTCTAGGGTTCTAAAACAAATAAACCGTGTTAAAATAATGACATTTGCAACATAAAGAACTCAAATATTAGGAAATGTCAGAATTAATATCATCTGTGCAAATGTAATTTGGCCCCTTTGTGCATGTGTATAATGATACAGTCTGATCAGCTACTATTTTTCCATGGGGACCCCTGCTTCCATGGGATTTCCTGCTTGATTCAGAGGATGGACTTGTATGAGGGATGAATGGGGGTAATGTGAAAAGGGTGATTTCAGTCTGGAGGAGCCTACCTCATTTGTTGTAGAGGCTGGAAGTTGTGTAGCTGAATGGGCCAAGAGACTGTAGGAAAAAGAGATGTTTTCAAGGTTAAGGCAGTTAAATGCTGCTCTGGAGAACTGGAGTCTATCCCTGCTTAGACTATCCCTGCTTCTGGCACAGATTGCTTGTGTGATTCTTGGCAAATCACTTAGACTATAGCCTTCAGAGGTGGTCACATACTCTGCACTTCTCATTTTATGGGTGACCCTAGTGCTGAGCACGCTGAGCTGTAACTGAAGTCCCTGGGAGCTGTGCTTTGTACATAGTGTAAAGTTCTATCATTCTTTGGGCTCTGGGGGAAAAGGTTGTCTTGGTCTCAAATTGAGCACTCCAAGTTAGAGAAATTTAGATGAAAAGTTTTTACTATGCCTCAGTTTCTCATCTGGAAAACGGGGAGAACTTTACCACTTATCACACAGGGCTGTTGTGAAAATAAATGGATGTTTGTGAAAATACCATTGTGATGAGTCTAGTCAACCAACCCTCAGACTGGGCTTGACTGTAGTCTCTTGCCTTTGGGTCCTCTATGGGAGCCTCCACTCCTGAGCAATCTCTCTTTTCCCAAGAGGAATTCAGCGTACTCCTGTGGTCTCTCTTGTCTTTTTACTTTTAATTTTTGTCAGTGTGCACTAGGATCCACCAGAGGTCCTGGGGGGGGGGGGCAGTGCCATATGGCACCTACCTGTATCAAGTTTGTAGTGTCAGTCCCCAAAACAAGGGGGGGAGGGAAAGGAAGCTCACTGGCAGTCCCTACAGCAATGCCTCCTGAACAGACTCCCTCACCCTTCTCTGTCACCAGTTTGACTTTTTTTAAGCTCCCCTTTTCCAGGTGCAACATCTTCTGCAGGTGTATGTAATTGCCAGTGCCTAATAGAAGGGTTAACTAGCATTCCAACAATCAGTTGGCTGCTGATGTATCCCATCACAATGAGCAGCATAGAAAAGCACAGGAGGAAATTACTAATTGCATATTTAGAGCAGTGTTTGAATATTAAATAAGGCAGGAACATCTGTAAAGGCTGAGGATTTACATGGTTGGGGGATGAACTTTTTATTCCATGAACATCATCCATTCTGTGCATCATCCATTCTGTGCCCAATGGCCTTGGGAAAAATAATGTGTGATTGCAAGACTGAATTCAACCCCCTTATGCATATGTGTGGTAATAAACATTGCATAGTCAACCATAAATCTGATCTTTTCTGTTATTCAATTTCTCTAGTCTCTGGTCTAGATTGAGGCTTAGGTGACGGCCAGTTGGCTGGAACTGAATTCAGATGGGATTGAGGTTATGCTTGTGGATTGGGAGAAGCAATCAGACTCCCTTGGTTGGGGAGTGTGCTTATTGTTTGTGTGTCAGGTTCACAATCAAGTGTGACGAATCTGTTGAGTCCTTTTGAGGATTGCTTCTTCATTGGACAGCATGGCAGATGAAGTTCTTGAGTTAACAGTCCCTGGCTTACAACAGTAGAGTGTTGGTGGCAGGTGTTTTCAATGAAATGTCTTTGACTTTGAAACACTCTGTTTCCATCTTTTGTTCTGACAGAGCAAGAGGTTATCTTTTAGGGTATGCTGCATGGCTTAACTATTCTTCTAAGCTTTCTAGAGGAAGTACGTTAAGGATGGGGAAGGGATGGAACTTGTGCACCTTCATAGGTTTAGTAACTGAGGGCATAAAGTATAGCTTCTGTATTTGCTTTTAGAACATTTTCAAAGCTGAGTTGGGGATTTAGCCATATAGTTCAGTTTTGGTAGGTAGTTGTGCATCTGCATCTCTAGTCTGCTGCAAAAATTTCAACTTGTGTTTACCTAGAACTTAGGAGAGAAACATTGTGTCAACTAGTCACAAATAAATAAAGTGCTTTGAGCTCCTTACCTGCAAAAGAGTGTAAGTACAAAATATCATATATTTGTGTGGAAAATTTTTATTTTATTTTTTTGTGATTGTTACCTCTGGGAAATATGTTTTGTATGAATGGAAGGAAAAGCATAAAAGCGAGAGTCTAACTTTCATTTTCTGGATCTCTAGAAAGACAAGATGCTTTTAAAAAAAAAAATTATTAAGATTTGATACTTAACCCCTTGTGGCTTTGTTTAATTAAAAAGTCTGGTATACTTCCTAGAATCATAAGATGACTGATTTTTATCATCAGTATCCCAAGCAACAGTAGCCTGAGATTGATGATTTGTCATAAATCATCTGGCCCTGTGCAACATTCAAGACGCACTTTTGGCACTCAATTATATGGTCAGAAATAATGCATGTGACATTTATAATGAAGGTTACCCATCAGGTTACTTCTTTATGCTTCTCTTTAGAATGATGGCTTATACTGTTTTATTGTTTTACTGCTGACAGAATATATTAAAAATAAAAGATCAGTGACAGAAAAAGTAATTTGACAGCATTTAGCAACTGTAATTTGTGTAAAACTTGTAGAAGTACCTGTACTGTGTATAGTAAAAAGATATACTTACAGGTGTTTTCTACATCTATTAGTGAGCAGATGAGGGGGACGTGACTTCTTTTTGTAAGTAGGTTATGGAAAATACATTTTGATGATTAAAACCATCAAATGACATAAAAATAAACCCTTTGCAAGTAAACTTATGACAAAACAATCTTGAAAGTTGTTTGTTCACAAACATTTGAAATATTGTTTTACAACACGTGATCACAGCCAAACGGCTGATAAGCAATTGTTTTACAACACATATTACAGTGGAAAACAATCCTTTCAATAATAGTATTAATCTGTTTTCCCTTTTCTTGCTCCCTTTGGCAATATGTCACTTTTATTTACAATGATACAAAGTGCTGTAGATAGAGCTATAGAATAAGATAGACGTGTGTGTATTCACATTTCTCATGGTTTCATTCATCTTTAGATTTTAGTTCTTGATGTTCGGTTCAAAATGCTTGTAAGGTTCATCCATCTGTTTCAAAATTGATCGTTGGCCACGTGAAGCTGCTCTTTCTCCTTTCTCCTATTGCTTCACATACATACATGTGCATGCACATGTGAACATGCACACAGGTATTTACATCCTGCTAAAACTATTAAAACTTAGGGGAAAGGGGGAGAAAACCCCATAAATACATTAATTTTTAGTTAAGGTTGCTGAGTGATGTAGAATTTGTACCAACTGCATTCTAAAACATGTTAAAAACTTTAAAAAAAATGTTGTTTAAGTTACCCCTTCTGTTCCTATTACCTTTCAGTGGAGATATTTAAATATCAAACTTTGAAACTTTATTCTCACCACAACCACCTTAATTTTAATGTTTATCCAATCCCATTACTCACGTATGGTATGTCTTTACATACCGGTATCTGATGATGACCATGTGGTGTTATTTCAATTATTTGCAGTAATTATATGGACTAAGTTAGGCACAGTGTCATATAATAGGCAAGTCATGTCCTCTAGTGCTAAACCATGTAGAGAATGACAGCCTACAATGGCTGTCAGTGACTCTATTAGCTCAGTTAGAGTTTTGTGAGGTTCTTCTAAAGCAGTGTTTCTTAAACTTTTTAAGACTGAAGAACACCAAATAATAATTTTTTTATGGGGAATACCAAGGATTTTTTTTGTTGGGTGGGGGGAGCCCCCAAGGAAAAGTTGTTGAGCCAAAAAAAAAAGCTTGTCCCTTTAAGGATAGCCATTTTGAATTCTGTTAAGAAACGCTGATCTAAAGGTTCTAATCCTGGTTATGAACAGTGTTCCAATCTATTTGATGCCCTGTGATTTAAATTTGTTTTTTTAGTATGTTTTTTAAAAGCTGAGGAAACATCCCCACAAAAAACATGTGGAAAGAACATTATTAATGTTGCAATATCAAACACTCAGGCATGAGGAACAGTTAGACTTAACGGTTCCCAATGCAAACTAATTTGTACCCATTGTGATTATGATCTAGCCTTTACTTTTATGATCTCATACTATTTTTCCAAAGGACCCTTTGATAAGTCTCTGACTGCCAGATGCTGGAATTTGATGACAGGGGATGGATCACTTGATAGTTGCACTGTTTTGTTCCTTCCTTTGGGGCATCTGGTTTTGGCCACTGCTGGAGGACAGGATACTGGGCTGGGTGGATCATTGATCTGGCCCAGTATAGCTGTTCTTATGTTAGGGGCAAGGGAAATGCAGGGCAAATTGTTTAGCTGCATGAAACCATGAATATGGGGCAATGGTACTTACTACTGACGCCATTTTCCACAAGCACTGTGGTGATCTTAGTAGATCTCTCGCTGCTAAAGGTAACAAAGGCACAGAGTGCAGCTGCTGCTGGCATCCTGGTTCAGTATGCTCAGAGTTATTGCAGATTAGCATAGGAATGTGCCCTGCTGCGGACGAAGAAATAAAGGAAAGTTTCATCACATTCTCAGGAAAATTCAAAGGACATGCCAGTGTTCATAAATAACTGCTCTGCATCTCGCACACACACACACACACACACACACACACACACACACACACACACACATTCCACACAACTAATTGTGCAGGTTGAATGAAAAGCAGATAACTCTGTTTCTCTTTGTATCATTATATTTTCCAGTGCTAGTACATTAATGAAGACTTGATAGCTGCGTGCATCAGTGTAGTGAGAAATATATTTGCACACTTACTGAGGTTCCTTCCTGTGCTGGTCTCACCCATGCTCATCTGCTAGGACTGACTTGGTGTGCAGTGGCATCTCAAACAGGTGCTGAAGTCAGGCTCTGCATTCTAGGTAGTCAGAACAGTGGTCACAGCTGGGAGGTGGTGGTGCTGTCACATAAATAGGACGCTGACACGGGTGAGAGATGATTTTAAGTATAGACACATGCACAAATAGGTTGATGCAAGATGGCTTATATTAACTGAATGCAGCATGGGTCTTGTTTGGAAAAAATAATACAGTAAAACGTGTGTCATCCGGCATGCCCGGGGATTAGGGTGTGCTGGTAACCTAAAAATTCTGGTTATCTGAGGGGGGGTGGGCAGGAGCTGTGTGGGGCCTACGGGGAGGGACACGGGAGCTGAGCAGGGGCCGGAATGTGGCCTGTGGGGGGAGGGGCGCGGGGTGGTGGGATGTGACCTGGTGCGGGAGTAGGGGGCAGAAGGTGAAGATGGTGGGGGCGGCCTGCCAGGGGGGGAGCCATGGGAGGGCTGGCCTGTCAGGGGTGCCAAGAGCTGCAGGGGAAGTCGAGATGCTTGCTGCTTGCTTCTGGCTACCAATCCCCCCTCCCCCAGGTACGTGCTGCACACTTGTCTGAGGAGTGGCCCAGCACTTAAAGGGCCAGTTTCCTTTTTTTGTGTTGTTTTGTTTTTTGCTTTTCCTGGCATCAGAAATTTGCCGGTTTCTACCGTTTTCTGGATGCTTAAGTTCCGGATAGCACAGGTTTTACTGTAGGGTGATCATGTAATTAAAGACTGTATCATCATGCATATGTACAATAGGGATGTAAAATCTCGGTTAATCAGTTAACTGGTTAAACATTACGTTTAACTGGTTAGCTGATTAAATGGAGACTGCTCTGGCCAGGCTGGAGGGCCCTCTTGCTGGGCAGCGCCCTGCAGGGCTGGAGCGCCTCCGGCCCAGTAAGGGTGACACTTACTGGTTAACCAGTTAACCATTCACATGCCTAATGTACAAAGGAGCTGAATTAAGGAACTTTTAACTCTGGCATTCATAAAAATTTGAGGGCTTGACTTTCCAAGCTTAATAATGTTTTCTTAGCACACTTTTTGGACTGTAATTATAATATATTAAAGGTATTGATTACATCAGTTGGGCATCCTCATTAGAGAAAAATGTGAATACAAGACAATGCCCTTTGTGTCCTATATTCTATGTGAAATGAACCATTAGTATTACTTGTTATAGATGCTTAAGGTTAATTGACTTGAGATTTTGTCAGAGATGAAATGGAGTATAGTGGTGGTGCGGGATAGTCATTTGGTATAGTGGGTTTATGAGAGGCTACATTAAGTTATGTGCTTGCAGTTTGCTAATGGACGTTTTCAAACTTCTTAATTGTAGGATTTTTTGACCTCCTTGTTGTAGCATTATGATTCGGAAGAACGAACATAGTCAGGAGGTCCGGAATTCTAATCCTAGCTCTGCCACTGATTCACTGGGTGACCATTGCTTTGCCTTCCCATCACTCTTTCCTTATCTGTAACACACTGAGCCAGATCCTCGGCCAGTGTAAATCAGTGTGATTCCATTGACTTTTATAGTGTTATGACAATTTATGCCATGTGATAATCAGGCACATAGGGGTTAATACTTCCCCAACTACTTCACCTACCTGGATGATTAATTAGCTAATGTCTGTACATGCTTTGTACACACAAAATGCTAGAAAAATGTTAAAAGCTACCACTAACCTTCTTGGAATGCAATTTGTACAAGACTTACCTCTCTTAGCAATCTGCACTTAAAGGTAACAAAGTTGGGGAATAAGTGCAAATAGGTCTTGTATGCACATTTGGCACAGAGGACTAACCACCTTACTTTCAGGGGAGTCCCTTATCCCGCCTTCCACCGGGGCAGCCTGGGTGTTGGCTGTCCCGTCCCGGCCCATCCCATCCCTCCCGGGGCGGGGGGAGGGGAGAGGCGGGGAGAGAGAGGGAGAGGGAACTTGAACCAACCTCTCTGCCCTCCCCAGGTGAATGCGACGCTAGAACCCACCCCAGAAAAATGGAAGAAAATGTTGGGAAGAAAATTCTATCTTCCTTTTTAAAATACAGAAAGAAATTTACAAGTACAAAAATTATGAATTAATGGTACATTTGTCTATTTGTGTTTACATCAACTTAAAAAAATAAAAACCTTGGAGAGAGAAATATTGCTTGAGACTCATTAGGTCTATTAATCTGTTTCATGACAGTAGTAACTACAGTCTGCAAAAGAGAAGAAATCAGACTATCATCTACTGTTCAGCATGAATGCCTAGGTGCATATGACATTATTAAGTGTAAGGAAGGATTAATAATATTATTTACATAGTCTCTGCTTAAAAACAAACAAACTAGAAATCATTTCCTATGCAGTGGAATTCAAAGGCTTCTATACTCATAATTTACGGAAAAGAGGGAACTATTAAGAATTGCCTTTACTGAAGTTTGTAATGCAATAAGAGATTTTAAATGGTTAGAATGTCATAACCTTAAGCATGTACACAGACACTTTGCTTAATATTCAGTGTGCTTTATTTTATTTTGAATTAACGTTATTTCAGACATATAGACATTGCACCTTAGGGTTCTATTAAAAGACATTTTGTGCTTGGATATGTATTTAGGAGCCCCATTCTGAAAAATAAAGTTGATTTTTGAACAGTAGAAGCATCTGTTAAGTACTAAAACTGAGATATGTAGTCAGTTTATAAACTCTTTTAAAGTAACTAAATCTATTTAACATATCTGAACAAGTGCCTACCTTCAGTTGTTTTCTGAACTACACACATTTCATATACATTACATGATGATGTATCATGTTTTTTTTTCTCATTCGCAGAAGCGTCTGAGAAATAGGGATGAACTAGTTGAGAATTTGAAAGTGAAAGGCAGCTTGTTTAAAAGTGCTCATTAAACAATAGAGTTCATGATTCTAAGGAATGGTAGGAGGGAAAACAGCACAATAAAGATACTGGGTTTCAAGAAAAAAACAGCAAATGGTCTGGCAGCACTTTATAGACTAACGAAACATGTAGATGGTATCATGAGCTTTCGTGGGCACAGCCACTTCTTCAGATGACTGGTCATCTGAAGAAGTGGGCTGTGCCCTAAGCTCATGATACCATCTACATGTTTCGTTAGTCTATAAAGTGCTGCCAGACCATTTGTTGTTTTTTTCTGTAACAGACTAACTTAGCTACCCCCTGGAGCTCCTGGGGTTCAAGAAGGCAGACTTCAGCAAATTCAGGAAGTTGGTAGGAAAGATCCCAATGGGAAGCAAGTCTAAAGGGAAAAGCAATTCAAGAGAGCTGGCAGTTTTTCAAAGAGACGTTAAGTGCACAGGAGCAAATTATCCCACTGGGTAAGAATGATAGGGAGTATGGTATGACACCAACCCTAGCTTAATCAGGAGATCTGCAACTAAAACAAGCTCTACAAAAGTGGAAACTGGGTCAAATTGCAAAGGATGAATATAAACAAACATCACCAGCATGTGGGGACAAATTTAGAAAGGCAAGACACAAAACAAGATTAAACTAGCCAATGGCATAATGGCTAAGAAGAAAACATTCTACATATACATTAGAAGCAAGAGGAAACCAAAGATAGGGTGGGGAAAATAAAAACAGAAAATGTGGAAATAGCAGAAGATTGACTTTTTTTTGTTTCAATTCTTACCAAAAAGCAATTGGACATCTAACTTAATGAAAGCCAGCGACCTTGGTGGAGGATCAGAAGCTAAAATAGGGAAAGAACAAATTTAAAGTTACTTAGACAAGCTAGATGTTTTCAGGTCAACAGGGCCTGATGAAATGCATCCTACAATACTTAAGTAAGGGTGCATCTACAGTGCATCTGGAGCTCAAAATAAGTTACGCAATTTGAGCTATGCAAATTGAGTAGCTTATTTTGAGTTCATTTTGAAATAGAGTGCTATTCTGAAATGTCCTTTACTCTTTGTGGAATGAGGTTTACAGGGACGTCAGAATAGCGAAGCTGTTATATTTCAAAATAACGGGCTTGCTCAAAAGATGCTGAATAGCTATTTTGGGATACTTCTGTTATCCCAAAATAGTTCCACAATGTAGACATAGCCTCACTGACTAAAATATATATCTCAGCCATGAAAAAATATCGCAAAAAGTCATGGAATATGTGTGGGATTCCAGAGGACTCAAAATGGACAAATATAGTACCAATTCCCAAAGCGGAATAAGGGCAATGCAGGGAATTATAGATCAGTCCATTTAACTTCTGTACTTAAAAGTATGTTGAAGGAAATAAATAAGCAATCAGTTTGCAAACACTTAGAAGATAATAAGGTGATAAGTACCAGCATGGATTTGTTAGGAGCAAACTGTGACAAACCAACCTAATAGCTGTCTTTGACAGGGTAATAAACTATGAAGGGGAAGGAAAGTACAAATGAAATACAACCTAGATGGATCTAATATAAGGGTGGTGCATAACTGGTGGGAAAACCATCCCAGAAAATATGTATCAATGGTTCACAGTCAAGCTAGAAGAGCATATCAAGTGGGGTCACGCAGATGGATCCAATTCTGTCCCATATCTTTATCAATGATTTAGATAATACCATAGGCAGTACACTTATAAAGTTTGTGGATGTTGCTACACTGGGAGGGATGCAAGTGCTTTGGTGCATAGGGTTAAAATTCAAAATGATCTGGACAAATTAGAGACATTTTCTGAAGAAAATAGTGTGAAATTAAATAGGGACAAATGAAAAATATTCCACTTAGGAAAGGACAATGGCCTTGTCTAGACTGCATCTCTCTGTCGGCAGAGGGATGCAGATTAGGCAGGTCGACATTGCAAATGAGGCAGGGATTTAAATATCCCATGCCTAATTTGCATAAAAATGGGCACCATGTTTTGCCGATTCAGCACTTTGTCAGCAAAAAGTGGCAGTCTAGAGAGGGATGTGTCGAGAAAGAGAGCCTTTTTCGACAGATCCTGTAAACCTCCTTGCAGGAGGCATAAGAAATCTGTCGAAAAAGGCTTTCTTTCTCAACAGATCCCACTCTAGACTGCCACTTTTTGCTGAAAAAGTGCTGAATCGGCAAAACACGGAGGCCATTTTTATGTAAATTAGGCATGGGATATTTAAATCCCTGCCTCATTTGCAATGTCGACCTGCCTAATCTGCATCCCTCTGCCGACAGAGGGATGCAGTCTAGACATACCCAATCAGTTGCACACATACAAAATAGGAAATGACTGCCAAAGGAGTAGTAGTGTGGAAAAAGATCTGGGGGGTCATAGTGTTCACAAGCTAAATATGAGTCAATAGTATAACACCATTGCAAAAAAGCAAACATTCTGCAATGTGTTAGCAAGAATGTTGTAAGCAAGATACAAAAAATAATTGTTCTGCTCTGATCTGTTTTGCTCTGCTCTGATTAAGCCTCAGCTGGGTGCTACATATCAGGTAACGTGGACAAATTGGACAAAATCCAGCAAGCACAACAAAAATGATGAAAGGTCTAGAAAACATGCCATATGAGAGAAGATTGGAAAAATTGGGTCTGTTTAATCTGGAGAAGACTGAGAGGGGACATAACAGCTCTCAAGTACATAAAAGTTTGTTATAAGAAGGAAGAGGAAAAATTGTTGTTCTTAACCTCTGAGGATAGGACAAGAAGCAATGAGCTTAAGTAGCAGCAAAGGCAGTTTAGGTTGGACATTAGGAAAAACTTCCGAACTTCCAGGGTGATTAAGCACAGGAATAAAGGCCAAGGGAGGTTGTGGAATCTCCATCATTGGAGGTTTTTTAGGGGCTAGTTAGACGAACACCTGTCAGGGATTGTCTAGATAATGCTTAGTCCTGCCATGAATGCAAGGGACTGGACTAGAAGACCTATCAAGTTCCCTTCTAGTCTTGCAATTTATTATTCTTTGGTTACCAGAACTCATGATCCTGATCCTGAAAAAGTAAATCACTAAGGCCAGGGTTGCTCTGAGGGCAATGTTGAATTAAAGTATGCAACTCCAGCTATGTGAAGAGCGAAGCTGGAGTTAACGTACCTTAGATCAAATTACTGCAGCATCTCCACTGCAGAGGATTGACGGAAGAAACTCTCCAGTCAACTCCGTTTATGCTTGTCAATCCGGTGAAGTACCAGAGTCGGTGAGATGAGATGCACAATCAGCTCTCAATTTAGTGGGTCTTTATTACATCCATTACTATGGTTATCTCACATTCAGGTACTATATAGGTTTCATTATGTAGTCAAAACTGCTTAATTGTAAGTAGTAATAAACAAAGGATTTTTAACAGCGTGCATCAAACTTCTGCTTGATTTGAAATAATATTTTTTCTAATTTTATATAACTTGACATTATGGTAGCAACAGCAACATGGTATTCTGAATAGATAATGAGAATTGGAGAGTGCTTGAGAAATAACTGTAGTCTACTGCTCTTCTAGCAAAATGAGCTAGACCTAATCAATCTCTCCCATCTCTAATTTCTGTGATCTTACTGTAATTGATTTTCACTATTACCGCTGATTGAATAATGATGATGGTAAGAAACAATGTATTACTCTTGTGTTCTCTCAAGCAATTAATTTCATTGCTGGAGAATGTTTTCTATTGTATAATACTATAGCACGTTGTTTCAGTAGGCACGTTCCCTGTGGAGTATTGAGAGATGTAAGTGTCTAGGTGCCTGCTTAATTGTACATGAGCATTTCTCAGTTGTCAGTTCTGCTGGTGCTTGTTGAGCTATTAATTTGGAATGAAGAGGAAAACATGTTATCTGATAATATAAAAACACCCATTTGTCAGAAAATAAATGAGTCCCCTTTGAAAACACATCTGTTGTGAGGCAATGGAATAAAATGGTTTATTACTCATGTCTTGACTCTAACATCCCCTTTTTCAAAGTGGAAAAGACAATGGATTGTGTCAGTCGGTTACAAGTCACCGAATAGATTCTGATAAAATTTTTGAAAATAAAAAATTCTTGTTTTATGACTTACAGGTTGTATTGTATCCAACATCCAACAGTTCAAAGTTACCTGAGTTGCATAAAATGATAGTCCCCAAAAATAGTCAGGACTCTGACTTGAAGATTAAACTGGCAGTGAGGATGGATAAACCACCACATATGAAGCATTGTGGGTGAGTATGCACTTTGTGAATTCCTCTGAATATTATTTAGTTCCAATATTGTATTCATATTTTCCCACATGTAACTATAAGGCAAAGCTGAGAAGCATTACTAAAGTGTACAACCATTGCTGTAATATGGAAATGCACAAGGTTCTGGCTTTACCAATAATTTGCAGCCTGGACTAACATTTAAGTCAAACGATTCACTGGGATGTAAAGATAAATTATAAGAATGAATTCTAAGATGTCGGAGTGAAAAGTGCAATGCCATTTACAAAAAAAAAAAGCAGGTCTTGAATGTTAGGCTTAGAGTTAATTTTCAAAATACTTGATATCTAGGTGGAACACAATTTCCATTAAAATAAAATACTTGTATTTGAATGTGATGCTGTTTGTAACACACACATCTTCTGTTCTCTCAGGTTTAGTATTTCTGTTCAAGGGTATTTGCATTATATCATCAAGTTAGGAATGTTTTCCTGTTTTTATATCTTACATTAGAGCTATGTGTAGTGGATCATAAAAAAATGAATATGAATACACATGTGTGAAAACACACATCCCCCCCCCATCCGAATTGCAAAAATGTCTCCTGCAAGAGGAAAAGGCATCAATTACAAGTGTTACAAAGTGTTTGGCAGGCATACTTTTTATCCTTCTATACAATGCAAACAATAGGCAGAAGTGCTTTCCTGAAAAAGAACACGATTCTCCATTCTAGTTACTGTATAAATTAGCATTAAGTATACTATTAAATTCTTCTGAAATCCTTCTTATTGTCTCCGTTTTATTTATTTCAGATGGGGCTGATGTTGTCGCCTATTATTAAGGGTGCCCCCACACTATTTTATGATATAGTTTTCAGTTCCTTATGACTTTGCCAAACTTTAGCTGTATGACCTGAAATTTTCCATGACCGGTACCTGCTGCAGGATGTTTTTAGTGAAAATGTCAGCCCAAGTGGTTCAGCTGTGTCAAAGAATGAGCAAGGGAGACAGAGCTGACCAGGGGAGACGTTAAGCAACTTCAGCTATGTGAATAATGTAGCTGAAATTGATTTATGTAGATCTATTTACCACAGTGTTTTCACTGTCATGTGTCAACAAGAGATTCTTTCCTGTTGACTCTCTTTGTGCTTCCCATTGAGATGGAGTACTGGAGTCTATACTAAGGATGTTGAATTGCGGTTAATTGACTAGTCAAGTAGTCAATAGGCACTTTCGCATTCCTCCTTTGAAATATACAAGAGTCCCCGCTGGCCTGGGTTCTGGGGAAATGCTGTGTGGAACCCAGGATCAGCTGGGGAGTCCCCAGCTGACCCCGGGCTCCACAGCTGCCCCTTTGAAATGTGGAGGCGGCATTTCAAAGGGGCAGCACCACACAGCTGAGCCCAGGATCAGCTGGACGGCGGCTGCCCCTTTGAAACGCCACCTTGGGGTTTCAAAGCAGCAATGCCGCACAGCTGATCCCCGGGGGAGGGGGATCCACAGCTGATCCCCAAGCGGGGAGGGATCGACTAGTCGACAGACTATCCGATAAGCAAATGCTTATCGCATAGTCAACTAGTCCTTATCATCCCTAGTCTATACCAGACTTGATAAATTGACCCTTGCTGGACTGATCACTACCTGTCAATCTGACCAGTAGTGTAGACATACCCTGAGACTGCTTGGGTAAGAGGACTGAGCTCAGGAGCCTGAGGCATTAAGGGAGAAAACCATTGGATGAGGAGCTAGGAGGAGTGACCTGGAACTGACTGGGCAAAGAGAGTGTGATGGGATAAGAAGTTTTTAAGAAATGGAAACTGATACTGGGTAGCCAAGGAGAATAGGTCAGAGATAAGAAACCAGAGGTGGGGAAGAGACAGGATGGAGAAAGATTGGCGGGAACAGGACAGAAGGAGTCATGCGTGGGGTGTTGGGTGGGCAAGAGGACAGGTGGCTAGAAGACATTTTTCTTCAGAACCTGTAATAGAAGGTTCCTGACACTCAGCATGTATCTGTGCTCACAAATGTTCTGTGAAACCAACTGACAAAGTGTGTGTCTCCCTCCTTTAGTGCTTACATGTACAGGATGATGATCTACTGTGGAGATCAGTTTTTCCATTAGCTCACATGGCAGAGGTCTGTGTGGTGCAACTTAAAAGTTCCAAATATTCTCTTGACCTCTATCTGTGACAATATGACGACACATAATGGAATTTCAGGGGATTAGGGGATTAGGGGTTCAAGGGTTTTTTTAATAACTAAGGAACTATTTTTAAAAATGTTAAAGGAACATTAATAAGTTTGTGAATTTGACACTCAATCAGCTTTAATTTATCCTTCTCATCTGGGTGCATTATGATGGTCTTTATTGACACATGTTGCTTTTTCAGCAGGACCTTGGCCTAACTCAGTGCACTAGATGGGCCTTCTCTAGGGAAGAATCAGGCTTGTGTAGTAAAGGAGGGTATTGTCTTTAGGACCTCTCTTTAACAAATTGAGAAGACGTTTTGTGACATAAGCTGGAGGTTGCAGGAGTAGAAAAGGTGGTGCCATAGTTAAGGCAGTTGAATACTGTGCTGGCAAACTGGTTCTATCTTGGCCTCTGCCACAGAATTCCTGTGTGATTCTGGTCAAGTCACTTAAACCAGACTTTTCATAAGTGGTCATGAATTTTGTGCTCCTCTTCCTCGGAGTGCCTGAATTGAGACAGTGGGGTCTTATTTGCAGAAGTGCTGAGCAATTGCAATTGCAACTGAAATCTGTGGGAACAGTGTTTTGAATATATGAAGTGCTAACTACTACTGAGTACTCTGAAAAATCAGAACTTATGTTTCAAATAGGGCAATTAAAGTTAATGGTTACTTTTGACCTTAATCTCACTGTGGTTCAGTTCTCCCCTGTAAGATGAAGAAAATAAATATGTCTTCATCTCACAGGGATATTGGCTAGGTAAGTTCATAGATGTTTGTGAAGCACCACATACTATAGTAATTAATGCCATAGAATAGAAATTAATTTAATAATTCTGTCTTCTGAGCAGGTTTGAGCAGTGTACTATAAATAAGGCCTCGAGCCATACAAGGAACAAGTGAGAAGAAAACAAAATATAGAATAGCTGCTTATGAAGTGACCAGTATCCATCTTCTGCACTGAATCAGTCAATCAGTGGGGGGTGAGGAGGGAAAGGGTGTGTAATTAAAAACTGTTATCAGAATGCATATGTACAAAGGGGCCAAATTAAGGTTGCACACAAAACTTTAACTCTAGCATTTCCTAACTTTTGGGTATTTAACTTTATAACTTGTTTGTAGTGTAAAGTAAGAATGAGAAATATAGATGGAAAATCCATTTATTTTCTTGCTGTTTCATATTTGTTATCCAAGACTTTTTGAATTAGTTAACTTACACATTTGACAGCGAGAATCTAATATTCCTATCTGATATATTGGAAAGAAGTGCACTATATTATTATTTTAGGTAATGAATTTAAACTCTTCAGTATATCTCACATAACCAGTTTGGTAAAGTGGAAGAAACTGAAAGGTGTTTAACCTCCCCACTGTCTTACATTTTTAATCCAAATATTTGATGCTTGTGTGAGGCTCTAACAGACACTAGAATGTTCTGAGCCATCTGAGATAAAGGCAGCCCAGCAATGTGGACTTGTGTGACCGTGTTCTTGAAGAACATCAAATGCTTGTAACTTAGGGATCTTTTTAGAAAATCTTTTTTTCTTGAATTCGGCTTCTGCTTATCTTGTATTCATGGAATGTGGCATCCTTCTACTTGTCAAAGTTTGTAAAACCTGCTAATAAAAGCATTGTCCCAGTATTTCAAATATAGTGAGTTCATATTTTGAAGTTTTACCTTTATTAAAATTTCTGTTAAAATGTTTCCATTGATTTTAAGATTTTTCCAAAAGTTTGAGCCAAAACACATCACATGGTTAAAAAGCTGATTTCAAAAGCTGTTTAGCAATATGAAGATGTGATAGCTAAGTTAGAAAAGAAATTGTGTAAGTGATTACAGTAAGAATACTATTTATGCCAATTTGGTCTTTCCCTTTCTAATTCATCACTTTATTATGTAGGGTCGTGAACTAAAGGATGCAGACAACTCAGTTCTATTTGTCTTACTTTGCTTACTTTAAGTAGTTTCCCACTGCCTAATATATTTTCTTTTAATGTACATCTTTACATGAATGAATAGATAGATTTGTAGTCTGGATTATTTTTAAAAGTGAAATATTTTGGACTGGTTGATTATCTTTTAGCATAGCCTAGTGGCTAATAGAGGGTATTGCTCTGTAGAATGAAATCAAGAACAGTGAAGTTTTTTTCTAGCAAGTTCATTAAATAAATACAGAGCAAATCATATTGAATGGTTTAATCTAAAAGAGTAAACAATAAAAACAAATTTTAAAAAGCAAAACCCAAACAACATATTTACAAAGCATTATTGCTAGGATTGGATATTGTATTCTCAGTGCTCCAGTTTTTCCAAGATAGAGGTGGCAAAATTTTCATCTCTAAAAAGTTTTTTGTTTTGCTTTTCCTTGAGAGGTCTCTTATCAGCTCTCTTATGTCTGTCTTGGTTATTTTTTTTCTGGATCCCTGTCTAATATTACAGACTTTTGATATTCTTAATGTGGAGTTTCGAAAGTACTTCTTGGGAGGCGGGGAGGTGTGTGCGCGCACATGTGTATAATGGCCATATTGTTGCTGCTTATTGCATCTTTGCTCTCATTTTTGTTTTGGGACATCTTAACAATTTCTATTCTTCAATTATAAGAATGCTAGAAAGGTGATATCTTCAGATCATTACTTGCCCTAAACATCTGTTTCTGAACATATCTTTCAGAATTGTCACTCACTCACTGGCCCTTGTCTTTTGTGTTTGGAGGCTGCTTTTTTGAGGTGTATTTTCTCTTGCACCTTGCTTTTCATTACTTTGAGACATTTTCGAACCTTATGAGATTTATCTTGAATTTGCTGCCCTTTGAGAGAGCTTTGTCTCCCATGCAGTTGGAACTGACTGGAAAAATTGGAGTATAGCATTTAAATTCAGCAAGAGTGAGTTCGAGTACAAGATATGGTACGTATCTCTCTCGCTCAAAACATGTTAAGAGCTCAGGGAAATCTGCCAATTTCTCTCTAAGGGACTAAGACCAGGGATGAGAATCATGTACTATATAGAATTAGAAGGTAAGTAATGTTGTTGTATCTCTTTTATGGCACTTGTATACAAGCACTTTGCAAAGGAAAGTTATATCATTATCTGTATTTTACAGATGGGGAAATTGAAGCACAGAGTTGACTGACACACAGTAAGTCAATGGTAGAGCTGAGAATAGATCTGAGGTCTTCTGATTTCTTTGCAGATGTTGATATGAAGAGAAAGAAATATGGGGCAATGGTTGTCATGGCTATCAATTAGATCATGAGTCAACCCAGAAAAGGCTCATGGATGTTGAAGTTTCTCAGAAAAACAATAGTAGAATACCTATCTCTTGTATAGTGCGTACCAAAGGTCATGTAGGGCCTAGCAGGCCCATGGCAGGAAGAGAAATACAACCATCTGGGTAACTTACAATCCAGCTGGGTGATCTATACACAAGAATTGTTCCCAAAGTAGCTGGTTTGAGACTGTTACAAGACAAAACAACTCAAATTAATCAATTTCAAAGTTTGGTAACTCGTGGCTAAAATAAAATGCAAACAACCTTCCTGGCCCATTCTCAACACCATAAGATCTGTATGTATGAGAGAGACTTGTGTTACTGCCTGTTGCATGTTGAGACATGATCAATTTAAACCCAAATGTTCAGGACTTTCTCTTGACGATAAAGAATATGTATAAAGTAGAACTATGGTTGTTGAATCCTCTGTTTATACAAACAAAGTTGTCTACCCACAGGCAAATAACAAAATAAATAGAACTCAATTTTCAGCTAAGCAAAGACAACCAGCAAAAATTCCTCTCTTAGGAATAAGAAGTTGCTATAGACATGTCTGAAACTACTATCAACACAATATATTTTGCATCTAGCATGATAGATAACCCTTCCTAACACTTTGTAAAGCCATCATAATGTGCCTGACATTCAATCTGTTTACTTCTCCATTCAGTTGCATTATGCTACTGGGAATACATTTCTCTCTAATAAGCAAGCTTAACATTATTTCTGGGGTGGGCGGGTGGTGAATGGGTCTTTGTCCTCAGTTTGACCAAAGAACTTTCCTTTGACCAGAAGGAAAGACAGATATTTATTATTCTGTCAGATGCGTGTGCATGTATGCATAAAATGTTGTATTTCTATACATAATGTTTGGTTTGTCTTTACACATTTGTGCGCAGCATAAATCCAATGAAAGTCATGAAGCAGTGTAATGGCACCATCTAATTTTCTGTTTTATTTTCGTATATATAGGGAGCTCTACGGAAAGATAGCCCTGAGAACAGGGGATACAACTTATCACTTTTTAGTATTTTCTGTTGGCAGTTCAAGAGCAGCATTTGTCAGGCTTAGAGGCAACCAGGTTCTCTCAGGATTTGTGAATACATCGTTAGAGAGCTTAAAAGCAAAAACAAGTTGGGGGTATTCTAGAGGCTCCATGTGTGATTTTAAAAATCTTCAAGCAAGACAAATGTAAAGAAAATGTGTAATCAAATTTAACTCCCTATTTTAGGGTGATTTTAGGCAAGTGCACAGGGATCAGGATATGGGCTTTGGACACCATTTCTGCTGGCTAAGTGAGAAGTTTTGAAACAATTCAAACCTTGGGTACTTAAGTGATTGGGGAGCCCACATTTTTCATTAATTTTCAATAAAACTTAGGTTCCCGCATTCTTAAATAGCCCTTGAAAATGGGACTTACCCTCCTACATCACTTAGGTAGATCTACATTATGGCAGTATATAAAGTACAGACAGTGTGTCCCCAGCTAACACAGGTCCAAAGAGTAGAGCAGATAGTGAGGCCCTGCTTAGGCAAGTAGAATGTTGTACATGCCTGAATCCTAGATTATATATCCCTCGTGGCTCTCTAGATACCTAGTTTTCTCCTGTCTGCATTGCTGTTTTTAGTGGTGCAACATGGTACAGCCACTGCCAGTGCCTTTTACTGCTGCATGTGGCCCCCATGCTTCAATGAGTGTGCATACAGCCCGCCTTTCACTAGCAGTTAGCTACACACACCCTACACACAACTGCAAGGTATTACATGCACAAGCCACTATGAGGTATATGAGAATTTCAATTTCCTTATTACAGTGTCTTTCTGATAGGGATGTAAAATCCCATTTAATTGGTTAACCGGTTAAACGTGACGTTTAACTAGTTAACTGATTGAAGGGCGGACAGGTGGGAGGGCCACTGCAGCCAGACTGGAGCCCTCTCTCTTTCTCTCATCCCCACCCCTCATCTCCCGCAGGCAGGGGCTGCTCCAACCCAGCCTGAGCAACCCCTGCCTGTGACATGCCCAAGCTCACCGTGAACAGGGGCTGCACCAGGTGGTTGGAGCAGCCCTTGTCCATGGCGGGCACCACATGGACTGGAGCAGCTCCCTGCCTGTGGCAGGCAGGAAGCTACTTCAGCCCCCACCATTTAACCGGAACCAATTTTAGGGTGATGCTTACCAGTTAATCAGTTAACCTTTCACATCCTACTTTCTGATACTTAATTTTTCTCTCCCAGCCATTAGTATTGATCATGTATAGTTAAGGTAGCATTTGGCTGTGTCTGAGCAATTTATATGCAATGATGTGCATTTTTACTTCATCTTTAAAAGTGCAAATTGTACAATAGCAGAATTTCAGTGAATTGCCATAACAATTTTTTCAGTCTTGCTGTGACAGGCTGTACCAGCCCTGCACTGGGAAAGCTGAGCCTAACTAGGCTCACCTGGCTGAAGAAGTCCCACCCCCGCAGCCCTGCTTGGCATGCTCGGACTGCAGCCCAGGTATAAAGGCCTGGAGAGAGACTCAGTCTGGGCTGGATGCCGAGGAGGAAGTAGGGTACGGCTCCTGGAGTGAACCACCAGTGGGACCGGACCTGAAGACTAGCCAGTGAGATACCAGAGATACTGCTGAGGATATGGAGGAAAGACCCTGGAGGGAGTCTGGTGGAAACTGGTAGGAAGTAGCCCAGGGCAGGCAATTGGATCCTGAGGACTCATCGTGTTAGAGTGGGGTTCCTCGCTGAATGAGCAGTGGACTGCACCACTGCTAATAGGGCCCTGAGCTGGGACCCTGTGGAATAGGGAGGGCCTGGGTGCCCCCTACCTCTTCCTCAACCCCCAACCTGTGGTACCTGTGACTCCAGCTGTTAGGCCACACTGCCCCAATGGGAGGGGCACTTGCACTTGACTTCCTGGGTCCCTCTACCCTCCTCAACCCCCAACCCCTGGTGCCTGTACCTGTGGCTGATGACTTCAACTGTTAGGCCATACTACCCCAGTGAGAGGGGCACTTGCTGTGATTCTGGCCACTAGGCTGCACTGCCCTAGCGAGAGGTCTGTGGATTTAGGACAACAGCTGAAGTACTATACACACAGGATTGAGGGTGGGATCTCAAGGGCCCTAGGGACTAGACAGCTCCCCCTGTAGGGAGGTGGCCACAGCATCCCATGACAGCTGGTGAAGAGTGTGGGCAGCTCAATGCGATCCTACCCCTGACAAAAGGGGGAAAGTGAGCAGCAGCAAAGAGATCAAGAGAAGCAACTAGCAGAAAGAAAAAAATGGATCCAAGCCATTTTTTTGCATGGTTACTGGAGAACTAGCAGAAACAGGCCACCCAACAGCAGCAGCAACAGACTCAGCTGCTCCAACAGTTGGTCACCCAACAACAGCTACAGGCAACCCAACAGCGGGAACAACAGCAGCTGATACTACGGGAGTTGGCCACCTGACAGTAGGCCCAGCAGGAGCAACAGGTCCAGTAGATGGCAGCTCTGTGGCGGCCCATGCCAACCCCTGTCCTAAACCTGGCAGAAGATGGAGCCAGGGCGATACGGTGAGGGTGCCCTTATGCCTGACCAAGATGGGTCCCAGGGATGATCCGGAAGCATACCTGGTTACCTTTGAGAGGGTCACCACTGCTGCCAGGTGGCCAGCTGAACACTATACTTTCCCTTTATTTGACGGGAGCTGCCCAAACGGCCTTCCAGAACTTAGACCCCAGAGAGGCACTGGAATACACCAAGATGAATGTGGTCATACTAGAGCAAGCCTGGGTAAGCCCTCAGACATACCATCACCATTTACGCCAAGGATAGTTTCAGCTGGGGGCAGGCCCAGGGTGGTAGCACAATGGATCTGAGACTTTTGCTGGCAATGGTTGGAGCCCGAGCAGCAGACTGGGGCTCTAGTAGCAGAGTCGGTGGTGCTAGGGTTCCTGCAGGTCCTGCCAAAAGGCAGCAAAGAATGGGTGCAATGACACCACCCAAAGATGCTCACCACAACTGTCTCCTTGACAGAGGACTATATGTCAGCCAAAGAGCTGGCGAAGACAAACCTGAAACCGAGTAAACAGCAGGTCAGGGGGCCCTGCTAGGTGTATGGTCCTCCCATGCTGGGTCACCTTGACAACCCAGGGCAGCTCAGATAAAAGAACCCATTAGGGGCACCCCTGCCCAAGGAGGAATAGACTCTCCAATGGATTGGGAAGTTCCCCACCAGGAGACACTTCCTATGAGGCAAAGCATGAGTTACCAGTGCGGGCAAGATATTACCGGAAAGAGTGGCTCCTCATGGATTGCACTTATAGGCAGGTGCTGGTGGTGGGGTGGAGGGCCCACAAGAGAGAAGCAGCCAAGATAGTGGTGCCCATCCAAGTGAATGGAACGCACATCAATGCCCTAGTAGACTCTGGCTGCAACCAAATCATTGTATGAGTTGGCAAGGTGCTGCTGCCCAACCAACAGAGTGCCGCGGTACAGCTACAGTGTATGCATGGAATGTGGGGTCCTACCTGACAACTTGGGTGACACTAGAAGCCGAACAGCAGGAAGGATGGTATTGAGTCATGGTGGCTCCAAAATTGCCCTATCCAGTGGTCCTACGATGGGATTCACTGGGTTGCACCTATCTGTTGCGAGAGGGAAGCACATGATCCCTGAACACAATGGTGGCTAGGCATGCTCGTAGAACATTGATAGGCAAACCAGAGGCTGATGACCCAGGAGAAAGGACCCTCAAGAGGCCTGGCGCTCCCCAGACCCAAACTCAGCCCAATAAGGGCCCCTGCAGAACCCAGCCTAGTAGAGCTGGAGTTTGATGGGGATTTCCGCAAGGAACAGAGGAACAATCCAACCCTCAGTTAAGCAGGGGAACAAGGGTGTGTCCTTCCCCCTGAAGGGGATCTGATGCTGCGTCACCGCCCAGACCCTAGTTCAAGATATGCCAAGATCTTTTTACAGCCTGGCCCCCACATCCCCAAACCCAAGCTGACATTTGCCAGCAGCTAGTCTCATGACTATTCCGACAGGGACTGTTATATGTGCAGTACCCTGGGCAGGGCACCTGGGATGAGAGAAGACACTACAGAGGGTAGCACGGAGAGGACTGTGGGTTTAGGACTACAGCTGAAGTACTATATGCATGGGATTGGGGCAGGATCTCAAGAGCCCCAGGGACTCAACAGGTCCCCTTGGGGGGGCACACCACCCCTTTGATCATAGGTTATATTAACAAGATTCGCTATTAACAAATCAGTGAGCTATGTTTACTAGTAACTTCTAACCTGTATATTAGGTTCTAGTTTTGCTCTGAACTGAAGTGCAGGAGCAGGCAGAATACTTGATTTTTGTATGTTATATGCAGTTTGATTTTTTTAAAATCTTTTTTTATCCTTAATTAGAAGCAATGGATTAAGGATGGTAGTCGTCATTATCAGAATCAAAACCTTTACATTACCATAATGTACAAACATCAAGGGATTGATCTATTTGTCTTTGTGTCTCTCCTGGAGTTTGTTCCCAAAGATCTAAGTTCTATTCCGATTTCTGCAGTTGGATCCCTTAGTCTGTGACCCTGGCCATAACATTTAACTTCCCCATTTCTGAATTTCTCTGAACTTTTACACTTCATCTGCCTTTTGTAATGTACTTTGAGCCCCAGATGAATGGGCTTTGATGCTAATACATGTGGGAATAATCATAGAAATGACAAAAATGTGGCCACGACATCATACATTCTAAAAAGCCAATTCCACTTTATAATTACTATTTATTATTTTTGTTACTGTGGTATGTAGAACTCCTGTATGCAAGGCAGAATAAAAAGCTCTGAGAGTATAGAGCTCACCCCCAGGTTTGTAATACTTGTCTAGCACTCTAGTTTGGGAATAAGATGTCTTTTTAATCTCCAAAAATGATTGCCCAAATCCCTCAGATGTCCAGGAAATGCAGTACAAATCACATGCACACAATGCAATAAACCAGGGAGGAAGGAACCCAGGTCTCCTGAGTCCCAGCCTAATTCTCTATCTGCACTGGAAAATGTCAGCTCAGGAAATGGGCATAAACCACAGGAAGGGTGAATGGGCAGAGAGGCTCTGGTGGTGGGAGAAGACATGCCTCCAATTTATTTCAGCTCCCTGATGAGCAAGAGGTATCCGTGTGGATAGGTCTGGATCTCCACACTTTCATTTGTAGTGAGAAACTGTTCTCAAACAAAACAAAACAAAAAAGAATGTAATGACAAAATATGCATCATTTGCTAAAAAATACCCTGAGGGTGATTCATGGATAACAAAGCCTGGGAGGAGCTGCAGCAAAAAACGAACATTAGACAAATTAGCCTGCTGGCATGGTCAAAAATAGGTGAGAACTTAAACTCTGTGGCTATGTCTACACTGCGCATTGTTGCGCAATAAGATATGCAAATGAGGCGCAGGGATGCAAAAGCCCATGCCACAAAAATGGCGGCTCTAGGTATGCAAATGAGGTGCAGCGATATTCATCCCTGTGCCTCATTTGCATATCTTATTGCACAACAATGCGCAGTGTAGACATAGCCTGTAAGTTTTGAGGGCTCATACAACATTATTTGAGAGAGGAAGCCTTTCACTGACGGTGATTACATGAATAGATGCGTGCTAAAAATTGATCATGAACTATTTGATGAATTTCACAACAAGGACAAAATCTTACAGAAAATTCAAGACACGCTATTATCAGCAAAAACAGTTAATGACAGAACCTGTGAAAATGGCCCATCAAATCGACAAGGAACAAATGCAAAATTTGAGTACAGCTACTTATTTTTTGTTTGCTTTGGACAAGACGACTGACACATGTGACATTAATCAATTGTGTATTCTGGGACAATATATTTGTGGAAATGCTGTGCACGAAGAAATGACTAAGATATTACCATGAAAAAACAAACAAGGGACAAAGACATCCTTAAAACTGTGATGAACTTTGTAAACAAGAAAGAAATACAGTTGGATAATCTTGTGTCTTTGTGTATGGACAGTGCACCTAGAATGGTTGGCAAATACAGGGGATTCCTTACTCTTGTCAGAACAGCTGAACCACCCACTTTTGAACTTTCATTTCATTGTGCATCAGGAGGCACTTTGTACGCAGTCTTGTGGAACCAAACTCGAAAACATAATGGGGCTGGTCGTTCACATTGCCAATTGGATTTCTTGCCCAAGCCCTTAATCACCATCAATTTCAGTCACTGCTCGAGGAAGTAGATTCTGAATACCCTGATCTGCTAATGCACAATGTTCACTGGTTATTTCATGGCAAAGTTTTGTCTAGTTTTGCCACCTGCATTGAGATATGAAGAGTGTTAAACATCAACTGTACTGTGTTGCTCAAGTTTTACTATCTCGTTGCCATCAGCGGTCATTTGAATGTGTGAACCTTAAGCTACAAGGGCAAGGAAATACAGTCCTGACTCTGACTCCTGACTTTGAATTTGTGTCAAAATTAACTGTCTTCATCAAAGGTATTGAGACGGGCAGACTGGCATACTTTGAAAGATTACAAATGTTTTGTGATTTGTATCAGAGAGAGAATCTAAATAACAGCCTTGATTTGAAGCAGTTTGCCGTGTTTGTTTCTGAGCTCCTGATGGTATTCAAGTCTCATTTTGTTGACTTTTGCAAACACAGTGCTCTGTTTAAGTTTGTTTCATCCACATAAAGAGTCCATTGAAGAACTGGATTTGACAGTCATTCCAAGCATCTCAGTCAGTGATTTGGAAATGGAAATAACAGATTTCAAGGAGTCATATCTGGGTGGAAAAATTCATCAAGCTGAATTCTGATTTAGAATGCCTTGCTTGACAATGTGCGGAGTTGATAAAATTGCACAAATGGGTTGACATGAAAAAATTGGAGCACAATGATAATCTGATTCTGCAAACTTGGAAAGAACTTCCAGTCACATCCAACACCATGCAGAATGTAAAGTTAGCTTTACTTTAAATGTTTGGCGCCACCTATATGTGTGAGCAGGCTTTCCTCATTTGAATCACATCCAAGGTAATTTGTGCTCAAGACTGGCCTGAATTAGTGCATGAAGCTGAATATGACCAGTTACGATGTAAACTACAAAAAAATGTGTGAAACGATGCAGCAGCAGAAGTCCCAGTAAATAAAGTCTGTTTTGAAAAGATTGCCAATCCCTGGACTCTAACATTTCAATCACATGTTTACTAAGTTTAGGATGTGCCCATCTTAGTAATTCAAAGTTTGGGTTGAATAACTGTTGTTGTAGTAGACTCCCTGGAGGGCATCTAGTAAGAGGAGAGTTCTAAGGAAGGGTTTTGAATGAAGAGACAGTAATGCCTTGGTGGGCTGGAGCTTTGGTAGTATAGTGTGGCCTACTGGATAGAATATTGCACTGAGATTTGGAAGATCTGGATTGAATCCTAGCACTGCCAATATCAGTCTGGGTGACTTGGAATAAGTCACTTCACCCCCTCTGTGCCTCAGTTTTCCTATTTGTAAAAATGCAATATTGATATTTATTCCTTTATCAAGCCCTTGGAGCGCTATAGATGCAAAATGCTATCTAGAAGCTAGCTAGGTATTACTATGATTTGAATAGGTAATGACATGCAAAAAGACCCAAAGGCATTTGATATACTGAGGCTGATGTTATTGGTGGAGTGGAGGAGATGTGATTGACAGGCACACACCTAAAAAACTTTCACCACAGAATTGCTTTCTCTCTTTTATAAATTGAAATTAAATACTCAGAAGTATGTTATGACATAAGCCAACAAAAATTAAAATAATTTAACATAATGGTTTGTACCCATCTCTAATACGTGTTCTTATTTTAACACCTCAGTGTTAAGTGGACCACTGGCAATTGAGATTAACACTGCATTTCCTAGCTTTGTCAGTTTTCGTAACCTAAGCATTGTTTATATATACATTTTCTTTTTAATTAATAGGCACTATTCAGCACAATGATAAAAATGCCTCAGGGCATTACAACTAATGTTGTTTCATATGTATATTGATGATCTAGAGGATTAGGTATATAGCAACATGAGAAAAACTGACTGACAAAATTAAGAGATTTAAGAAAGAACCAAGAAAACTAGGTAATTAGGTATCACAATGACAGGTTAAATTCAACATACACAAGCAAAGGGCATTGACAATATATATTGGAAGAAATTGGTTGGAACAATTTTATACATAGGGTTGTAAACTAGTTTGTGTCTCAGGAAAAACACCTAGATGAAATTCCTGCATAGTTCAGTGCACAACTATGGTGAGAACTGCACATAAAATGTTGTTGTTTTTATTTAGAACAGTATTATATTCATCTTGAATGCTACGTTCAGTTTGGGGTTACCTTGTATCCCCAAAAGCTGTTGCAGAGCAAGAATAAATCCAATTATGGGCACTTTATATGTATCGGTATATCATTTGAAATGATTTTCTATTAAAAGGTTGTAAAATAATCAGAGGCAGAGTTTAAGAATATACTAGTGATTCCTGTGCTAATTTACTTTTGAGGCTAGATGGCAGTCTTTCATTATCTCATTCCCTCCTGGAATTATGGAAAGATGGCACAAGTATGTTGTTGTTTTACATGACAAGAATTTTGATATATCTGGGAAAATGAAATAGTACTCCCTTTTCTTTGGTAAATGCATCATTGTCTTAAAATCATAACATCTCAGAGGTCCTAAATAATAATGTTTTAAAGTTCAAAACAATTCTGCATATTAGTTAACCATAATCCTTCATTTAGATTTATCTAGGTTCTTGTATGCCACCTGTAATGGTAGAATCTGAGCCCCACACAAAATAGATAAATAGTAGGTATACATAACTTCCCTGTGCTATGGGTTGTAAGTAAATTGGGACTTAGGGACTTGGCAGTGAAAAGGGTTTGCTCAGCAGTTTATGCATGAGCTTTTCAGTCCTTTCCTCAGAGCACTTTTTCCCACTAAAGTGTCCTCTGCATTCAACAGAGATAATGAGAACAGAGCACCAGGGTGATGTGCTCACAGTGACCTGTTATCTATACAAATTATAATTGTTAAGCTCCAAGGACATAAATTTATGGCTCACCATAGTCAGGTCTGAGTGTGATAGTTTGGGTCACATTTTTCTGACGAGCTACTGAGAGAAGGAGACTTAGTTTTCAGCAATGGCTATTTGAGCATCCAGTCACACTGAGGGAATCATGTAGGACACTAACACTGTGAACTAATTTAGCAGGCTCTGGGCAGATGCTCTTGATAAAAAGAGTTGTAAGATCAACAATTCTGTCTTAAACATTCAAGAAGAAACTGCAACCCTAAAATGAACTTTTCTTCCTAAGCAACCCTTTTTAAAAATGATGTAAATACTAATTAGGTTGAAGCTAAAACATTCTCAGCTTTATTCACAAGGATGTTAGTTTTATCAAGTCTGTTTCCTTAATCAAACACATGCACAAACATATCTACCCATGAAAGGGAAGAGGAAGGAAAAGGCAATAAAGTCAATTGAGTGCAATGTTTTTTTTTTTTATAGTCAAGTGAGTTGTAGGTGATGTTTGCCATCTGCTTCAGGCCAAAGTTCCTGGTGCACCTTCGATCAGATTGGGTCAGATGGGAAGGTTTCTTTTCAGATTACTCCCTTCCCTCCTCCTCTAGATAATAGAAATCAACAGACAGATGTGCAGGCAAAGAGCAAACTCAACTCTCTAGGATGTGTTAGTTCCAAGAAACATCATTTATGGCCTTATAGTCAATAGCCTTTTCACCTATGGAATATTAACCAGTCTGTTTTAGAAATCCTGTCCCGAGATTGATAGCCATTTTAACAAAAACAGCATTAGCTCATAAATAAAGCAACATAAGTTATGTCTCAAAACATATTTGATTATCCAGTTTTGAGAGCAGACATTCCAGCATACAGTGTGTTCTTCGTTTGGTGACTTTGGTTGGGGTAACAAGCACTCAGAATTTGGGTAACAGGTCATTTATTCATATGATCTTCACCCAAGATCAAATGTACACAATTAGAGTTTGGGCACACACCTTACATGGAGGGACCCCATGGGCCTGCCCACTGCCATAGTTCCACTTCTCCATAAGGTATTAGTGATAAGGGTTGCTCAGGTGAGCGGGCTGTTTGTCTGGTAGAGAGAGTCTGCCACCACTTCTGTTTGGGTATGTTGATACCTCCTCTGACCACAACTCCCATTCCCTGTCTTTTGGTGAGTGAGGGTCTGTCCCAGAGGGGAGGGCATTCAGCTTTGTGCCTCTTTCTCCTGCTACCATCACTATCTGAACAAAGAACTTTACTAAAAGGACCTCTGCCAGTACCACTCTAGTGGAACTATAATGGATTGGTGGCAAAGAGGGCTCCTGCTCACATAGCCCTCTGTTGGAGTGGTGCTAACAGCATGCTTCAGAGTTAACTCATCAAGATGAAAAGGGCAATTCACAACTCTCAGAGCTGCTGTTTCAGGGTATTGGAATACTTGGGCAGACACAACTCTGTTGATATACAATCACATAATCAGGCTTTTTTTTGAGGGGGGGCAAATAGGAGGACTGTAATCGTAATTTTTATTTTCCACAATGGAAGTGAGATTTGTGTGACTCCAGGACTGGGGGGAGAGGCTCTAGGCACAGGCCTGTTGTGCCTGTGATTTACTCTTGAGGTGCCTTTGCTCTTTTAACAGTTTCCAGAGATAGTCCTGGTCTGTTGTTTCTAGGGTTGCCAGGTGTCCGGTTTTGAACTGGACAGTCCGGTATTTCAGCTTTCTCTCCGGGAAACAAATTGAGACAATACCAGACAATTAGAAAATACCGGACATTTATATAAGTTTTTATTATTATCATGAGTATCAGTACATAGTTGCGTACTGCCTGGCTGGTAGACACACTAACGCAGCCGGGGCCGGATGGAATCCCCGGGGCCAGACTCGCCCATGCGCAGATGGGTAGCACCCCAGGATCTGCATGCGCCTGGGCCAGCCCTGCTCTCCGCTGGCTGGTTCTCCCCTGCTCTTCCCCCCCAGCCAGCCCTGCTCCCCCCGACCTCCTCCTGGCCAGCCCCGCTCCCACCGGCCGGTTCCCCTCTCCTGCTCCCCTCTGGCCAGCCCCGCTCCCCCAAACTCCCTCCCCCAGCCCTGCTTCCTGGTGGCTGGTTCTCCCTTCCGCCCCAATCTCCGGCCAGCCCCACTGCCCCGACCGGACAGCCCTGCTTCCCACCAGTCGCCCCAACCAATCTCGCCCGGCCAGTCTTGTTCCCCCCAACCTGCTCCCAGCCAGCCCTGCTCCCCTCCGGGCCTGTCCCTGCCACCCATCTGAGATCAAGTGTGTCTGGTATTTTTTTAAAACCATCTGGTAACCCTAATTGTTTCACTGTTATGAAATTGTTCACTACTAAACCGCTCACTACATTTCCTGAAACTTATGGGAGTTCTGTGAAAGTCCTTCTTTCAAATATTGATTTACCTTCACTCTGCTTATCTGGTGAGCTCTGATGGTACCACAGCACAAAATAGTTTGGTTTAATTTTAATTTACTTTACAAGGCATGGTGCATGAACATGTTGGCTTCAGTATTTTTGCATATTTCATTCAAGTACTGGCTGCTCCACTGGTTTGAATTGTGCTAAATGCTAGAATGACACATTTGAGAAATGTGCTAATGTGTTAATTCTGTCAGTGTAAATGATTTGCTTTCTATATATCTCTTCAAAATCAGTTGACTGAAATCCATTACATTAAAAATGGAAAATTGAACTTCACGACAAATGACACATTAACATTACATTAATGATTGATTGGATAATGATGATGAGTTTAAATGCAAAATTGTTAGGGAAGGAAGAAGCAAAAGTGTTTATCCTGCTGCTAGATCCTCAGAGAACAGATTATAGCTATGAGCCTGATTTGTAATGCTTCCTACAGTAATTGCTAGTGAGGCACAGGGAATCTTGGAGACCTTAGTAATATGCCACTGCCATTTTAATTGCCAAGAGAAGTATTACTAATTAAGGTGTCATTCTTCATTTATTCCGAAGTAATTAGTCTGAAATATTTGTAAAAGCTGAGAGATAAATTTAGATCCAAACTCACTTTGCTTAACCACAACAGAATTTATGTGAAAAAGATCTATGGGTTAAGCAAGGTTAATATTCAGAAACTGAAAATGTCATCTCTTTTCTTAGAATAATTTGGTGCAATTATGGGATTTTTTTCATGTTTTCATGGCTTTTTTAAAAAAAAGTAGCAGAATTGAGTGGTTTCAGAACTTTTTATAACCTAAGGACTGTATTTAAAATGTAATTCTAGTCTGAGGTAAAAGCAACTCCAAAATTACCATGTGGTGATTCATTTTTACTGTTTTAATGAAAAGCTGAGTGCTTTTGAAAGTCCTGTCCTTGAAGTCGAGTTTTTTCCTCCTTGCATATGATTATAGGATAATTGTTTCACTTTTATTAGCCCCTACTGTCCTCAGATAATATACTTGGTGACACCTGTTCAACCTCACTTCTTTCTGTGGGTTTATGTAGGTATAACTAACATGTATAGAAGAGTTCACAGAAAAATATCCGTATATAGCCCCACTTCTTTATTATCCTTTGTATCCCAGTTTGACTTGCCAATGCTGAAATTCCTGTATATCTGTCTGGTGATCACCAGAAGACAAATTATTATTAACGCTACAGATTGGACCTCCCAGGACCAGCACCCTCAGGACCTGAATGCTCCCAGATGAGGGATTTTGCCAGACCAGGGGAGGTCATTTCAGGCCCCCTTCTGCCGGCCCGGCCCCCCTGCCCACGGGCTTCTTAGCCTTCCCCACAGCCCAGCTGAGCCATATGTTAGACCGCTTGGCCCCACGCAGCCCAGCTGAGCTGGATGTCACTCCCCACCCCTCCGCATTATGCCGGGCTTCGCACCCCCCCACATCGCACCGGGACTCTGATCCTGGAACATACTACGGATGTTGGTGGACCAGAGAGTTCTGGTTTATAGAGGTGAAATCTGTACTTTCGAATTTGTCTGGAAACTGCACATAACTAGTTATTGAAACTCTTGTTGTTACCTTGTAAAGATGTAAATGATTAACAAGTTAACCTGCAAGCCTGACCCTTAACAAGTGAGGTTTACTGGTTCCAGTTAACCAGTGGGAGCTGGAGCAACTCCCGACCTGCCCCAGGCAGGAGGCTGCTTCAGCCCCATGGGGTTCACCATAGGCAGGAGCTGCTCTGGCCAGCTGAAACAGCCCCTGTCTGTTGTAGGCCCGGCCCGCCCCTCCCGCCACCTCAAGTTACATGACTTCCCAGGAATGGGGCTGGCAGGGACTGCCATCCCTGCTCCTGGGGAGCCAACTTCACTGCAAGCACTGCAGTGTAACTTTTTAAAACTGTTACCATGTCCCCTCTCAGTCTTTTCATTTCCAGACCAAATGAACCCAGTTTTTTCAGTCTTTCCTCATAGGTGATGTTTTTCAGAATGTCTGGGTACACTTAAAAAAAAGGATAGGAGACACTTGATATGGATTTTAATCAAGCTGCAACTTCACATGTCTTGGACAACATGGCAGAGAAAGTGTACAGTTCAGGCAAATTCATGTTCATTCTAATCATTACCCAGGGCTTCCATCACCACTCTCCTCTCATTTTCCATCCAGTTCCCCCCAACCAGCCTATGGCTTGGCACTTACTATCCAGCTCCCTTGTAGGGAGGGTTAAAGTGGTTGTGCTGCCTTCCCTGCTGTATGGGGGGAAGGAGGAGCTTTCTGCACCCAGGGCTTGCACTTCTGTGGTTCTTAGACCTCACCTTCCCGGGGGGTGAGTCAGCGCTGCAAAGCTAACCACTGTTCGCCTTTTGTAGGAGCATCAGATCTCATTCCCCATGCCCCGTCCAAGCCTTGGCAAGCCCGGCCATTGTTTTCTCTGCTTTAAGTGTGGTACAGTCATCTTTAATCATTTTATTGCTCTTCTCTAGACCTTCTCCAATTTGTTCACATCTTTCTTTAAATGTCGCATCCACAACTGTAGTGTCTGGAAATGTAGTGTGCAGAGTTGCACGGCAGAATTACTTCTCATGTCTTGCTTACAACACTCCTGCTAATACATCCCAGGATTTTTTTTGCAAGAATATTACATTGTTGACTCATATTTAGCTTGAGTTACTGTGACCTCCAGATCCCTTTCTGCATTACTCCTTCCTAGTCAATCATTTCTCATTTTGTATGTATGCAACTGATTAGTCTTTTGTAATTGAAGTATTGCATTTGTCCTTATAAAATGTCATCCTATTCTCCAATTTGTCCAGATCATTTTGAATTTTAATCCTAACCTACAAAGCACTTGCTACCAGTGTTCCCCTCTAAACTGTGAGGTGGCACAGCTTCACAGGTGATTAATCACCCCTGCTCAGATGCTCAGTGCATGGAGCTGACTAACTGGGTGAGGATGATTAATCACCTGTGAAGCTGTGCTACTGCACAGCTTAGAGGGGGAACACTGCTTTCAACCCCTCCCAGCTTGGTATCAACTACAAATGTATAAGTGTACTCTCTATGTCATTATCTAAATCATGGATATAGAAATTGAACAGAAGTGGACCCAGAACTGATCCTGCAGGATCCCTTTTGATATATGTCCTTTCAGCTTGACTGTAAATGACTGATAACTACTCTCTGGAAAGAGTTTTCCAGCAAATGATGCACCTACCTTATAGTAGCTACATCTGATAAAAGGTGGGATTTCCCGTTTGATTACGAGAAGGTCATGTGTGACAGTATCAAAAGCCTTAATCAAGATATAACTCATTTACTGCTTCCCTCCATCCAATGGCTGCTTTATCCTGCCAATGAAAGCTCCTAGGTTTATCTGACTTGATTTGTTTTTGACAAATGCATATTGTCTGTTACTTACCTTCTGGGTGTCTACAAATTAATTATTTGCTCCATTATCTTTCTGGGTACTGAAGTTAAGATGACTGGTCTGTAATTTTCTGTTTTCCTTATTTCCCTATTTATAGAATGGCACTACATTTGCCCTTTTCCAGTACTCTGAAATATCACCTGTCTTTCATGATTTTTCGAGGATAATTGCTAATGGCTCAGCTATCTCCTCAGTCAGCTCTCTCAGTATTCTAGAATGTATTTCATCAGGCTCTGGTGACTTGAAGATGTCTAATTTGTCTGAGTAGTTTTTAACCAGTTCTTTCCCTGTTTTAGCCTCTGATCCTATCTCATTTTCACTGGCATTCATTAAGTTAGATATCCAATTGCTACTAAACTTTTTGTGAAAACTGGAACATAAAGATTTAGAACTTCTGCCATTTCCACATTTTCTGTTATTGTTTCCCCTCTCATTCAATTAGACATACCCTGTTCTTGGTTGTCATCTTTTAACATGGCAATTTGAAGCAATTATTACTATTTATTGTATGTCTCCCTTAATATTCACTGCTAGCAGAACTGTTGAGTAAAGTGCCATTTTTACTTTGACATTTTCCAAAGTAAAACCACATCTTGAACTAAGTGTTCTCTGAAGATTATTTTAAATGAGTGAAGTTTTAGTATGGATGTGGATGTGGAAAAACAATGGGACATGGGCCTTAAATGTGGTTAAATGCTCAGGCCAGAACTTTAATCAACAAATCATAATAAATTGGAATAAACCACACTAAACTACTAGATGGGGTTCTTTGATCGTAAATCTTAAACTGGCACCACTGGCCAGTTTAGGAACTTGAGGGATCATGCTTTCTCACTCTCAGCCCTGTCAAGGGACCCTGATTAGGTCCTTATCCCCTTCTTTCCTCCACCAAATATGTGCCAGACCTTCAGGCATACCCCCTCACCATGCCATGTGAATGCCTATGACTAATAACTAGGTGCCCAACTGGGTCCTAGATCCCCTGATAGATCCTTCCTAACACATCAGTCCTACTTGAATCTGCCAGAGTTGTGACTAGAGCTGAATGGGAATAGAAATTGCATTTCATAGAGCATTTTGGGATTCCAATTCAGAATGAAAGCGAAAATTTCATAATCATCACTTGAGGCATGAAATAGTTCCAAAAACATCAAAATGTTCCATTTTGATTTCTTTCAAAGTAACTTTTTGTTTAGATGTTTATTGTGTGTATGCATTAGTTAGAATCAAAACATCAAAATAAAACTATTTTCATTTCTTTCCCCTTCAAATGAAATTTTGGTGAAATAGAGATGATATTGCAAATAATTTTGATAGAAGTGCGTTTTCTGATAGAAAACTGTCCCATTTAATTTTTTTGGCCACTGTAGTTGTGATCTTTCAACTTTAACCGTGCCCCTCAACCAAACTTCTTGGATGCTAAGAGAGAAGTGAAAAATCACTAGCTGTTTGCTAATTTTTGTCTCTAGATCTGGTAATTGGCTGAGGCTTGGATATCACAGAAGATCTAGCATTGTCGTTTAAGGGTAGGGATGATACAGGGAAATAAAATGTATTCACTCCGCTTTCCCCCCAGCTACCACAGAGTCAATCACCTAATCCCATCAATGATGGTAGCAGTGGAAAAAACAAGCCCTTGAATGCAGCTTCCTTCTCACACCATGAGGAAAAAAGAGATGGGGAATGGAAGGGCAAAGTGCCTTAACACATTATCAAAGACTTCTGTTCCTAGTTTGGAATATCTGTGGTGCTACCAATCACACCACAGCATTATTGACACATTGTTAGCCATGTTAGCATTCCTTTGAAGATAAAAGATTAATTTTTTTCTTACTCTTCTAAGAAAAAATGCTGCTCTCTGAGAATACAAGGAAAGGACCAATCCAGCAAACACTTATTCAGGTGAATAGTTACACTCACATTTATGATTGTTTGCAAGATCAGAACTTTACTATAAATTAAGAGTAAAATCCAAGTTGCATGTTGCCATTACTGTTAGTGAAAGTTACGTTGTCATCAGACAACCCTTAATCTCTAAAAAACCAAATGTTTTAAAGTTTGTTTCATAAAAACAGCTTATGGTGGTAATTTGAAGGAGCAAATTACTTCATAATATCATTTAACAGAATGTGCATCTAGATCTAAAACTAGGCAGCTTGTACAAGCAGTTGTGGAAATCTAAGACCCGATGTAACCTGTTACTAGCTTTTATTCTAGGGTATTCACTTCATTTGGAACTTTATTTTACATGTCACGGGCTATTACCAATAAAATAGGGGAGACAAACTGGATGCTGACTTGAGGTATTGGGTTTTGAATGTACTGCTTTTTAAAAAAAGAAAAAAGGAAATGTATGATGTTATACCGTAGCAAATTATGTTGGTCTGATTAGGCATTCATTGGAAAAACAGCTAAATAGGGTAGCTAGGCACCTTGTGCACATGAAATAAGGCAAAGAAAGGTCACTGCTTCTCTATGTTGTAAGTGCTATTTAACAAATCGTAAATTATTTTTATTTAGTCAAAAAATTAGACTAGCCATGACTTTAAAATCCTGGCAATAAGGTTTTAAGATTTGCAGTTTTAAAGCTATAATTCAGCCTGAACTTTCCAATCCCAATGTACTCACACTTTGAGAAACTATAGGTTGTGATACCAACATGTCAGATTTTTTTCCCCCTCTAAGACAGGCCACATAGTGCTCTTGCTCCAAAGCACCCTATAATTGTAGAAAAGTTCAGTTCACAACAAGATCTGAGCTTTATTGTTCAGTCCGATTTCCAGCTTTTAAGAAAGGGGCAAGTGCCCAACAATATAATGATTCAAAATATGCTTGTGCTTCGATGCCAGTATTTTTATACCAGTTACAGCATTGAACAGTAGAGAATATTTTAAAACTCTTCTATCTTTTGAACTCTTTTATAAAAAAAAAAAAAAAAAAAAGGTCATCTGAAAACGTCCCTTCTATGAGATGTTAATGAAGGCAGAACTGGCTGTGACATTAGTGGCATAATTACCATAATAACAACCAGTGGTCCTGTAGTACCTTGGAGACTAACCACCATAGCCATGATACAAGTATTCTTCATGGTTATTTCACCATGATGTGGGACTATCACAAAAAGGGCCCTTTTAGGTTGTCTTTATATCTGTGTTATTCAGTTTATATATACGAATAATGTCCATGTTAATAATGGCAAGAGAGCTAAGTGATGCTGTGGTTATTTATTAACCTTTCTCTTCCAGTAGTCTGACTTGAATTCAGTATGGTTCATATGAAACATTTTGTATTGCATAACATTTAAATACCAGTTTCCCCACCTGACATTCACCCAAATTGAAAGTGGTTTTGTATGACCTGGCCTTCTTTTAATTTGGAGTTACAGGTAACTGCAGAGATATTTGTATGGTGCCAGCCTACATTGTGCTGCATCCTCGATTACACTATCCATCTGTCATTTGCCTGAACATAAAATTCATCTAATTTGTGCTTCATGGAAAATAAACCCACCCAGGATCAAGGACACTGTCAGGACATCAGTATTAATTGTAAAGGCTAATGGTACTTCTAAATTTTAAATTACACAGAATTCTCTCTTGGACTCTCAGAAAATAGTGGATCAGTTTATACACCATAGACCTGATATGTGAGGCATTCATCCTTCCATATCTTGTAAAATTTGTTACTACATTCAATATGGAGGTAGATTTCAGCTTATAGTGCTACTGTACTTATGAATACTGGGTTTAAAACATGCAGGTGATATGACTAATAATTTCCTATCTTTTTTAGAGAAAATGAACATCCTAACTTGAATGTGACTTGATACCTATATCTATATAGATATATATTAACATCCAGATTAAATATTACATATCAAGTATCAACAGATGCATTTCAAAACAGGAGATATTCCGATACATAAATCAAGTAGTTAATTCAAATGATGATCTATTAATATGATGCAATAAAGTAGTTTTTATAGTACAGTATGTTGAAGTATAATTTCATCATAGATTGACACATTCATTTTTAATTGAGCTTCATGTGTTCTATTAAATGGAAAGTTTATGCTTTTTCTTGCACATCTACTATTTTAATTGAATACCTGGTTTCCATCACTAATAAATTAACATCTACACTACACACACACACACACACACACACACACACACACATATATTTAGCTTATGCATGGGAATACACTGTTTAGAATTCTACAGAAAAGCAGATACTGGAAAACAAAAAGACAGCATTGTGAAACATTTAAAGCCATAAGTTTTGATTACATATTAAGTGCTTAATTATCTTATTTCATTCAATTAGCTCCACTATTTAGGTCAATTGCTTTTTTTTATGAAGATGGCATGTTCACAACTTTGATAATTGGCATGAAATAGCATGTGACTCCACTAAATATTTTGTTTAAGATTATAATTTTTGTGTGCTTTTAGCTTTCCCTGATATTTCTATTTTTCTGTGAGAATCTTTTAAATAATTTGTATGGTATCTCATAAGAGAGCTCGTTGGTTTGAAATTCAGCATTCATTTTCCATTTGCCTGAATATCAAGAGACAAAACGACACTAAAGAATCCAGATGATTAGCTCTTAGTCTGCATCTTTTAAAGTTAGAGTGGATTTTTATTTCTTCCTTAGATTCAAGAAAGACTTGTCTTGGTTTGGAAAGATAATTATTTTGCTCTGTTTATAAGCACTATTTTACATTAAATAGTTATTTATATAAAAGAATTCCTGTGTTAAGTCTGTGATATTGTTACTCTGATTCTCACACCTCTCCGACACTGATGTTGTCTGTTCAGCACGCCTGTTATTGCTGTAAACCTGTAATTTATAGTAGAACTGATTTTATAACAAAGTATAGTAGGCTTAATGCTAAGAAGACCCTTACTTTATACTTAGGCTTGCAAGGATTAGATTTTCATCAGTGAATATTGCTAAATGTTGATTTAATTCTACGTGCGCCAATGGTTTAAAAATATTTTCCATCAAAGGTAATCAAAAGTTACAGATAGACTAAATAAGAAATACTGCTTGAGAACTTATTAGAATTTAAGGACATTTACTTTGTATATTTTGGTGTGATATTGGTTGTTTTGATGCTTATAAAGCTTTAATGACACTGGGATTTCAGATTCAAAAAGTTAAATTTTTGTCAGCCCCCGCCATAATTTTTTTGGCCCGGTAAAAATGTAATAGATATAAATTGAAAAAAAAATTATACTATTTCTCAATTATTTTAAACATCAAATTCTTCCAAGTCTCTTTATATTTTATGAAGAATTTATCATGCATACTACCACTTTGCAGTCACTGTGTGACACAGAGCATATTAGAACCCTGGATTTATTAAAATCCATTTGATCTGGAATGACTTTTCTTCTCCCCGGCCCCTGAAGATCATTCCTATTGAACCACCTAATAATGCTCATTTTTAATTGTAATATGTTATTCAGACTTATTTTAATTTATATGCTTTATATATTTGTATATAAAGCATTTATATATACCTTTAAATATTTGAAATATTTGCATTCAATGATAAATTGACAAAAGTATCTCTACATTTTAAAAGGAATTTACTGTACTCAGCTCAGTGTTGCTGTTTTTGTCCTTTTAAAAAATGATTTTAGAGTATTAGACTGGTTACTGTTATGTTTGAAATTCATTTAAGATTTCCTGATTTTATAGCCCCTTGATTTTTTTAAAGGACTTGGGTGACCTTCACAATATTAGGGCTAAAATGTTTTGCTCTACATCATGCAATATAAGTATATGTTTCATATAATATATGGTCTTTCCTTAGTTTGAAAATAAATATATTATAATAGTATAATACTGTGTATTCTCATGATAACATAAGTTGCAGGATAGCAAGGCACACCATCAACTTGAAATGTACTCGGTTTCAAAAATAAATTAGATCCTAAATCTCCCTGTTAAAAGGTTTTGGTTTTAAAATCACACATTCCTATTTTAAATGTTTTTCAACTCCCTGTATGACAGACCCACACAAACAACATGGAAAACTCATTATACAGGGTAAACAGTCAACATGACTCTACCAAAAATCTGTCAAATGGAGAAAAAAAACCTCATTATAATATTAGTATTCGGTTGACTTGTAAAAACAACACATAAAAGAAATCAGACACAAGTGTGATCTTTAAATTGATTGTAGTTTCCTTAAATTATTATACAGAAGTGAAAATGAGGCTAGTTTTGAAGAGACTAGTATGATGTCTTAAGTGAAAAGTGTACTGAGTCTTTGTTTTAGTTGTGTTGGGAGGCACACAAGAGTTTATATCTGCTGGTCCTCTTCCTAGAAAACTGCACCATAAAAAAGTAGCTATAACAATGAATATACAATGGTAGCCAGTCTATGGCTTCACTTTTGGCAGGGGTTTCAGTAAAGGACTTCTGGTGTTACTGATCCACCAAAGTAGTGATGCAAGATGTGTCTGTTGTTACAGGACGTATTACAAAGACAGATCTGCTCATGAGTATGAGCCCTTGTGCTGAGGGGCTCCAAGGTGAGACAGTAGGACAGAAAGAGACACGGACATGAAAATAGATCAAAAGTATGAGGTACATTTAGAAGATGACAAAGTTACATATTGAAAAACGGAGGACTCTGATATAATCCTCATTGTTTGAGTAGCAAAGTTTATGCACTCTCAATTATAATGCAACAGATGAAATGATTTACTGTGTTCACTCTCCTTTGTGTCTAAGCCTAAGATAACATTTCAGTGGTTCTCAAACTTCATTGCACTGTGACCCCCTTCTGACAACTAAAATTACTACAAGGTAGGAGACAGAAGCCTGGGATTGCCTGAGCCCCAACACTCCAGGCAAGGAGGAGGTGGGGAAGAGAAATCTTGAGTGCCAAAGAATTCAGTCTCAAAAACCTGAGCCCCTGTGCCTAGGGATGAAGCCCCTGGGCGGTGGGGCATTCGGCTTTGGCCCAAGGCCCCAGCAAGTCTAACACCAGCTATGGTGACCCCATACAGTTTGCATGAGATCATGCATATCACAGCTACTGCAAGCCCGTAACCTTAACATCAGGTTGCTGTGTATCAAGTAAGGATTGCAAGATTCAAAATGCTAAGCCTAATTCATATCGTGTGAGCATATGTTGCAGCTCTGTACAAAATTAGGCTTGAACTCAGTCTCTCTGCATTGTTGAACATATTAACATCCACAAGAGGTCAGTGTGGTTAAATTTTAAAGGAAAGGGGCAGGGAGATATTGAAGCATGAATGATTTTTATATTGTTAAAGTCACAATAAAAATATTTAATTGTATGAAAGCATTTTTTTCTAGTCAGCATAGATTAAAATGTTATCTGTTAATTGTATATATTTTCCTTAGTATCTATTGGTTAATATGAATTAAAGTGTATCACAGTATGAATGCCATCTGGTTCAGAACAAGTTGAAAAAATTTAAGGTTCCTTTTTAAAGCCAAAGAAGGGACTTAGCTGTACAGTTTCCATTAATTTCAAGATGACTGTTTTGGATAACTCTACTGGTTCAGGTGCTCCCCACTTGGGTATTGTGACCCTTAACAGGTGTCTGATGTTGGGACCAAACTAACATATTCATATTGCTAAATGGGAAGAGGTTCCTGCTTCCACAGAGATTTGGAGGAGAGATGATCCAGGAATGTAAAAGGGAGTCATGATCTGGGAAATGTTGCCTTTAAGAAAGCTCATACTAAAACCTGAATAATATCAGAAAATTAGTTAATAAGATACATTTTAATAATTTGTGCCATTTAAAAACTGCTGCCAAAACACCTCATATTTTCCAATTTACAATAATAAAAGCTGTTTTGTAATGTGTTGCAATCTGTGTGTATTTGAAAATTAGCCTCTTACTCAGGAATACATTTGTGGAACTTACGTATTGAATCTTATGAGTTATCTATTGTCTATTTCAGAGAGAAGCCGCATAGATCTTTATACAGTAGTAAAAGGAAAACCAACATTTTCTTAATTTTATTTTATTTTGTTGTTTTCACTTTTATGTCCCCTTAGCTTTCTTGGAAGTAGGCATCTAAGAAATTGCATATATGATAGGAATATATATGTAAAAATGTCAACGTGAATATGCCTTTAAGACTGTTTGTAAGGGCCTTTGCAGTATTATTCATTGTCCATTAGATGGCCCTGATATGTTCTACATTTCTGCAAGCACTAGTATATGAGTTTCTGTAGATCTGTTTAAGTTTAGGCACCACAGTACAGTCAGAGAAATTTATTTGAACATTGTATGCAGCCTTCTCATACAGTAAAGAGAAGCATTTGAAAATGATAAAATGCAAGTGATCTGGAGAATGAGGCAAACAGTGAGGTAGCAAAATTTGCAGATGATACTAAACTGCTCAAGATAGTTAAGGCCAAAGCAGACTGTGAAGAGCTTCAAAAGGATCTCACCAGATTAATTTTAATATTGATAAATACAAAGTAATGTATATTGGAAAACATCCCAATTATACATATTTAATGATGGGTACTAAATTAGCTCCATAGACTCATAGACTTTAAGGTCAGAAGGGACCATTGTGATCATCTAGTCTGACCACCTGCACAATGCAGGCCACAGAATCTCACCCACCCTCTCCTAGAATAATCCTCTCACCTATATCTCAGATATTGAAGTCCTCAAATGGTTTAAGGACCCCAAGATGCAGAGAATCCTCCAGCAAGTGATCCGTGCCCCATGCTACAGAGGAAGGCAAAAAACCTCCAGGGCCTCTGCCAATCTACCCTGGAGGAAAATTCCTTCCCGACCCCAAATATGGCGATCAGCTGAAGCCTAAGCATGTGGGCGAGACTCACCAGCCAGACACCCAGGAAAAGTTCTCTATAGTAACTCCTATCATCCCACCATTGGCCTATTTACCACTGATAGTGAAAGGTCAATTAGTTGCCAAGATCATGTTATCCCATCAAACCATCCCCTTCATAAACCCATCTAGCTTAAACTTGAAGCCAGATAAGTCTTTTGCCCCCACTACTTCCCTTGGAAGGCTGTTCCAGAACTTCACTCCTCAAATGGTTAGAAATCTTCGTCTAATTTCTAGTCTAAACTTCCTAATAGCCAGTTTTTATCCATTTGTTCTTGTGTCCACATTGGTATTAAGCTTAAATAATTCTTCCCTCCCTGGTATTTATCCCTCTAATATATTTAAAGAGAGCAATCATGTCCCCCTCCCCCCCCCCTTTGGCGAAGTGTCTGAGACGTTTGTCCAATGCGCAGGAATATGTATTCTTGATCTTATAACTCACTTGGTTAGGTCCAATAATGGTATCAGCAGAGTGAATATGTGGACAAAGCTGGCAACGGGGTTTGTTGCAAGGGAAGGTACCAGGGTATTAGTGTGGTATGTCCTGTGGTGGTTGGTAAGAATCATCTTGAGGTTAGGTGGTTGTCTATAGGAGACTATGGGTCTGTCTGGGAGACCCACTCTGGTATCCACTCTGCTGATGCCATTATTGGACCTAACCAAGTGAGTTATAAGATCAAGAATACATATTCCTGTGCATCCAGAAATATAATTTATGCTATCATGTGCCGAAAGTGTCCGTCTGCTTTGTACATTGGACAAACGTCTCAGACACTTCGCCAAAGGATCAATGCCCACAAAACAGATGTTAGACAGGATCACAAAGAAAAAACAGTTTCTTGCCATTTCAACCAGAAAGGACACTGTCTCAATGACTTAATTACCTGCATCCTGCTTCAGAAGCCTTTTAAATCTGCACTTGAAAGGGAATCCTCTGAACTGTCATTCATGCTAAAATTCGACACTCTACGCGTCGGTCTCAACAAAGACGCTAACTATCTTACCCATTACAAAGACAGCTTCCCCAATTATCACCTCTAATACCATTAGCTCACAGACATTTACCTTTCCCCACCTCTAATACCATTAGCTCACAAACATTTACCTTCACCTTCCCCCCCCCCCCGCATCCCCCTTCTGTTCTGAAATGTGATTTGTCCTTTTCATATATGTTCATTTTTTTTAATTGTATCCTTTGGTATATATGGTTGTGACTATTTTCTTCCACTATTTGATCTGAGGAAGTGGGTCTGGCCCCACGAAAGCTCATCATCTAATAAACCATCTTGTTAGTCTTTAAAGTGCTACATAGTCCTGTATTTTGTTTCAGCTGCACCAGACTAACACGGCTACATTTCTATCACTATTTTACTTGTTCCCATAACTCAAGAATTATGGGTCATCAAATGAAATTAATAGGTTGCAGTTTTAAAACAAACAAAAGGGAGTATTTCTTCACACAATGCACAGTCAACCTGTCGAACTCCTGGCCAGAGGATGTTGTGAAGACCAGGACTTTAACAGGGTTCAAAAAAGAACTAGATAAATTCATGGAGGATAGATCCATCAATGGTTGTTAGCCAGAATGGGTAGGAATGGTGTTCCTAGCCTCTGTTTGTCAGAAGCTGTGAATAAGTAACAGGGGAGGGATTGCTAGGGCCATGTCCATAGTAGGAAACTATTTCAAAATAACTAAATTTGATTTAATAACTCCAGATTTCACAAAATTGAAATAGTGTGTCCCCACTATGGGGAAGCCTCAGAATTAGTCCGAGGCAGGCTCCATTAATGTGGATGCGCTTCCTCGATTTAGAGCCCCAGGAAGCACTGGGAGTGATTAGTTTGAATTACTCTGGGGAGTAGTTATTTTGAAATAGCAGCACTGGAGCATCCACTGGAGCATTATTCCCCGAGAAAAGCAGGAGTACAGATTTTGAAATAAGCAGCCCCTTATTTTGAAATAAGGTGCTTGGTGTGAATGCTCCGTTTATAAATTTGACCTAAAGGGGGCTATTTTGAAATAAAGCCCTAGTGAAGATTAGGGCACAATGATTTTTTGTTCTGTTCATTCCCTCTGGGGCATCTGGCAGTGGCCCTTGTCAGAGGAAAGAATACTGGGCTAGATGGAGCTTTGGTCTGACCCAGTATGTCCATTTTCATGTAAGTGATGTTATAGCTCACGTCTTTCTTATCAGTTTGCTTTATTTCTTTGTTCACCTATATACTGCAGTGCAATATCTAAGGGACAAAGTGCAACCAGTGACAATTTATGGAATCTGTGTCAATTTAGGAATAATGTTTGAAATTATGCACTCTGTGCATCTCTCAAACTACACACTCCATTTTAATTGCAAGGCTACTCAGGCATCCTAGCTGGCTTTCCCTCCATATTGGATCAAACTTCCAAATAGTGTCAGAGGATAACAGTGGACAGTTGTTAAACTTTGACAATCTTCTATTTTATGTGAAAGCACCCTTAAACAAAGAGTTGGCTACCTTCCAGAAAAAGCTAGTCTGCCCGGTAATTAAGCATTGGTACCTTGTGGTGGAATTGATTACCCAGTGAGGCTGATCAGGGGTTCACTTGACAAAGGGGACTGAAAGTTATAGACAAAAGGGTCTCTCACTGGTCATTTGTGAGAATCAAGGTCAAAAGAAGCTAGCTGGGGCAGAAAAGAGCATATGGAAACTGACTATAGGAGAGAGAGGCTCTGATTCTTTTTCAAGTAGATGCAACTCTGTATTTAACTTTTGGGGAAGGGGTTGTGTGCTTAGTGCACCAGTGCTCGAGAATGTTGCCTAGCATTCCCTGCAGAGAGGTAGCACTCTTCATGGCTGTTATTCCTTTAAAACTCTTCATGGCTGTTATTCCTCCCCAGCAATGGTCAAGTAGCAATGGTCCTCCTAGCCTTTCTATACTTACCTTAGTAATAGACAGGAGGAGTGCTGATCAGCACCCGGTGACTAAGGGATTAAGCTCAAGTAGCTAGCAAAGGTGTTGGTCAGGGGGCCGGAGAAACAGTCAAGATAGAGGGTTGAAATTTGAATTGAATATAGGTTCCTTCCCTGCTTTCTTTGTGTAGGAGAAATAAACCAGGGGTTGAGGGACACAGAATGATTTAAAACCAGGCAGGACTGCTATGTCTCCAAGGAATTCAGGGCATGGGAAAGGACTAAACAAAGAGAAAATGAGATGTAAGTAAAAGAGAAAAGTGAATCCAGTCACGTTCAGGGTAATTTTTCTTTATTTTGTGGTTTGGTTTGAACTGCTCTGTGTGAATCTGTCTTCCCTCCCCATTGACTACCTTGCATTGTGCCCAGAGATTTTTCTCTGTTTTTGTTGTTGTTGTTTTCCTTAGTGCTCTGTAACATCTAGCAACCAACTATGCTTTATCAAGTTCATCTTATGTTTTGTAATAAAAATCACTTTTTTTAAGGTGAAGATTTGATTCTTGTGTCCTGGAAGGTTTGTCTGTGTGTATCTGCATGCCTCTGGCTGAAGGGTCAGCTACAAGAGACTGCAGCTTGTTTTTCTCTTTTCTTTCTTCAAGCTCTTTTGCGGCAAAAGAGCTTGGGGTACCCCTGGAGTGATTTCAAGTGTTCACCCCTGTTTTTTAGGGATTAAAAAGCACTTGATGTTGGCAGCGATGCCACAAAATCTGTGGATTATGATTCCGAAGGGAAGTTTTTGTAACCAGTGCCCGCAGAGGCAAGATTTTGAAGCTCTCTTGTGGGTCCTCACCTTCTCATCCCTGACAATTTTGCCACTTGGCTAGGCCTTTGCCTATGAAATTTTGCTTATGAAAAAAACTTCAACAGCACTGACAGCAGGGGTGCCAAGGAAGTGCTTCGTACAGGACCTGGCACACTTTCACTGACTGTGAAGAGTAACCTTGGGACCAACAGGGGTCGTGGCCCTCCCAGCCAATGGGGCTACAAAAGAAATATCTTTTGTAGCCCCATTGGCTGGGAGGGCCACGACCCCTGTTGGTCCCAAGGTTACCTTTCACAATCAGTGGAAGTGTGCCAGGTCCAGTACAAAGCACTTCCTTGGCACCCCTGCTGTCAGTGCTGTTGAAGTTTTCATGGTGGCACTCACATTGGAGACATACTCAGTGCTGCTAGCACTGTACTCATTATTAGTGTCAGTCCCCTTTTCTTTCTGGCCTATCGATGAATCAGCCCAGCTCCTTGCACCTTTGGGACTGGCACAGCCACCATCCCCTGAAATTTAGGTTAGGAGCCTTCTCCTTTCCCCCTCTATCAGCTGACCTGCACTAGGGGCTGTTCATGCAGCATTAGAAGTAGCAGGACTGGTACTTATCTCACAGTTGGGATGGGAGCATCCTAAACCAGCACCTGTTGGCCACCAATGCCTTATCTGTATCAGTGGCCTCCATGTAATCCTTAGGTTCTTGTTTGAGTGATGTCCCCGTGGGTGCTCCATAGTTGGTGTCAGGCTCATCCTGGCACCACAGATTGGAGACTTTGATAGCAGTGATCAGGAGGGCTGTGCATGCACGAGTGGAGAGCGGTGCTCCCATCTTTGAGCAGCCCTGTTCTCAGTTCCTTCTTCGCTGCCCTCGGCCACAAACGGAGCTCAGTTCTCTCCTCCTCAGCATGCTCTGCAGGACGAAGCAGAACCACCTTATCCGAATAGATAGTCCTGAGGCACTCAGGACTACCTTCTTTTTACACATAAAATAAAAACAAACAAACAAACAAAAAAGTTCTAGGAAACATGCTAGACTCTCCTAAGGAGAAAAGATGCAGCAAATGCCAGGAATTTATGCCAGCCTCTGATGGCCACAGCAAATGTATACGCTGTTTGGGGGGACACACATACCTCAGAAATGTGTCCATTGCCATAGCCTCACAACCAGAGCTCGCAAAAAAGGGAGCTCACAGTGTTCAGAGTCTATGGATAGAACCCTAGACCCCCGTAATTATCAAGGGGGCAATAAGGGCTCGAGTGCAACTTCTCAGGGCAAATATCCAAGCTTCAGAGAACATGCTCAGAACCTAGACACTCACCAGCCCACTCTCTCCCCTCAGGAATTAGCGAAGGAGATGAGTTAGGCAGAGTCTCAAGCCTCCTCAATAATGGGCTCAAAGACGCGCTCGAAACAGCCCTCAAAATCAGCTCCACAAAAAGGGCACCTATCAAGGGGTGACAGAGGTACCACTGGCATTAAGGCACCTGGCTCGCCATGGGCACATTCAAGATCCCCGGCACGTTGCCAACCTACGGCACAACATTTGTCTGTGGCACAGAAAACTGATAGAGCTACCTCCAGCCCCCCTGCCCCAGTACCCCCCAGTAACTATAGATTCCCTGGGGTCACGGCTACATCCATGTCACCACCGCAAGTGCCGACCAGCGCAGCAATGGGTCACAAGCCTGCATCCCATCACGGTTCCTCAGGTCACAAAACAAAAGCGCCACCAGGACATGATTGGGGGGGGGGGGTCTAGCACCCTGTCCCCTCCTGAGCCTTCACCGCAATACCATTCATGATTCCCACTACGAACAAGGGGCTCGTCACGGTCACCGTCCTTATCACAATTCAGTGCCTACCACGGGGATACAGGGAGCATGTTCTCGCAACTTTCCTCCCCAGATAGGGCACACACACGTTATGGGGCATACAGGCCACCGCATTACTAACATCCTCTGTGGCACACTGATTGGCATTACTATGACACTCATCACAGCCAATGGTCCCCCTATCGTTACTGGGCACCACGACACACCTCCACTGCACTGCCTACACCTGCACAGAGGTAACTGCCCTCCACGCACTCAGATGCATCACATTCCCCATCTGAGGGCTCAGAGCTAGAGGAAGGACAGATTGAGGATGACCCAACCATCCACCGATCTGATATAGCACCGAATGATAATTCATCCTCTGCTCCTTATTCCAAATGACCCAACACCCACTGATGATATTAAGCAATTCCAGGACCTGTTTAAAAGGGTGTCTGCCAGTCAGGAGGTAGTTTTATCAGATGTCCAGGAGAAACAAGACAAACTTCTAAAGAATCTACAGCCCTCTGCAATGTCCAAAATCTCACTGCTTCTAGATGAAGCAATCCCTGAGGCAGCCAATAAAGTCTGGCAAACACCTGCCACGGCCCCTCCAACTAATAAAAGAGCCAATAGAAACTATTTCATTCCATCTAAAGGCATGGACTTCCTCTGCCTGCACCCTCAACCAAACTCCTTAGTGGTTGGTGCTGCCAATCAAAGGTCCAAGAACCCACAACACTAAACACATACACAGGACCAGGATCACAAATGCCTGGATGTGTTTGGGAGAAAAGTGTACTCTTCATCAATCCTCCAGCAATGCATAGCTAACTATACAGCACTGCTTGCAAATCATGATTTTGACAATTACACGAAATTAACAGAACTCATGCACAATCTTGCAGAGGATAAAAGACCTATTCTCAAGGCAACCATTAAGGAGGGTCACACTGTATCTCATACGGTGTTGCAAATGGCCCTGGATGCCACAGATGCTGTGGCTAGGTCCGCCATGACAGCCGAGGTGGTGAAATGTTCATCTTGGCTGTAAGCAGTGGGAGTCCCTAAGGACCTCCAGGTCAAAGTAGAGGACCTGCCATTTGACAAAGCAAAATTGTTCACTGCAGGTGAAGCACTACATTCCAGCAAAGATACGCGCACTACCCTTCGCACATTGGGGATGTATACTCCCCTTTAACGAAAAAAGTGCTACAGACCCTATCAAAGACACAGGGACACAACCTTCACTAGACAACACCAATACCGACCCTTTGAGCAAAACCGCTTCAGACTTCGAAACCAACAAAAGAGAGCACCAGACAACCGCTCCTCTGTGACCTAGGCTTCGAAGCAGCAAGTTTGAAAATTTGGTTGAGGGTCTGCCTAACCTCCCCCCCAATTACAGTACCAGGTGAGCACAATATATTTTACCACCGCTTGCGCCCCTTCTACGATCAGTGGGTAGCAATCACTACAGACCAGTGGGTCCTAGAAATTGTCAGCTGTGGTTATTTTATCCCTTTCACAGCAATTCCTCCAACCTCCGCACCCTCTCCTGAGCTATTCATGGACCCCACTCACGAGACTCTGTTCCCCCAGGAGGTTTTACGCCTTCTCAAAATAGAAGCCATGGAGTGGGTCCCCAAAAAATACAAACGGGAGGGGGTTTATTCAAACTACTTTCTCACCGGAAAAAGAACAGGAGGTTAGAGACCTATCTTGTATTTGCACCAATTAAACAAATATCTTCGCAAGCAACGCTTCAGAATGGTCACGCTAGCCACAATATTTCCAGCACTGGACAGGGGGACTGGTTCACAGCCCTCAACCTTCAAGATGTATATTTTCACATCACAATACACCCCACACACAGGCACTTCTTACAATTCATGGTAGCCTCAGACCACTTTCAATACACAGTCCTCCCGGTCAGACTTTCCTCTGCCCCCAGAGTCTTTTCCAAGACCCTTGTGGTGGCTGCGGCATATTTAAGACACAATGGGATCACAGTATTCCCCTATCTATCTAGACTATTGTCTTATCTGAGGTCCCTCACAACGGACCATCAAAGACATGATCACATTCACGAAGTCCACGCTTCAGTCACTGGGCTTCATCACCAATGAGCAGAAATCCATACTATGCCCCATACAATCTTTGGAGTTCATAGGGGCTCATATACACTCCACAACAGCTTGAGCCTATGTACCCAATCACCGGTTCAACAACATAAGAAATCTCGTTACGACCATTACCACCAGCCCAACGGTACCCAACATAACATGCCTCAAACTTATGGGGCACATGGTGGCTACCTCATATGTGGTCCCGCATGCCAGGCTGCACTTCCATTGTTTCCAGCACTGGATCTCTTCAGTGTACACACCCACCAGCCAGCCATCAGATCCATGGGCGCGTTTCCCCTTCCCCAAAAGTCCTCCCCTTCCTACAATGGTGGACACAGGCACACAATCTCTGCAATGGAGTGCCTTTCCACCGGGACCAGCTGTGACAGACGCCTCACTGATGGGATGGGGAACACACTTCCAACAACAGTGTGCACAAGGGAAATGGTCCAAAGATGAGTCAAGACTGCACAAAGCAGTCCACAACTTGTGCAAGCATTTCTCCTTACATCCAAGGCTCTTCCGTGCGGATCCTCACCGACAATATGACAACTATGTTTTACATCAACCGCCAAGGGGGTGCGAGATCCCAGTCGCTATGCACAGAGGTGATCAGGCTTTGGAATTGGTGCATCCGCCACAATATTACCATTTTGGCAGAATACCTGCCTGGAGGCAAGAACATTATGGCAGATACCCTCAGCCACAACTTCCTCACAGAACACGAATAGGAACTACATGATCAGATCATCCACAAGCTGTTCCACTGATGGGGACAACCACAGATAGATCTCTGTGCCACCAGGCAGAACTCCAAATGCCCCCAGTACTGCTCCTGAGTGGGCATAGGGCATGGCTCCTTGGGCGATGCCATGCTTCTCACTTCGGGGGGGGGGGCGCCTATTATACACCTTCCCACCCATTCCTCTAATTCCCAGAGTCCTCCGGAAGATACAGATGGATGGGGCCCAGGTGATCTTGATATCCCCAGCCTGGCCCCAACAGACAGGGTTCACATGTCTTTATCACCTGTCTTTACAACCTCCCTACCCACTTCTGAACCACCCAGACCTGCTCTCCCAGAACCAGGGGTTAATACTTCGCCCCCAACCACAAACGCTGCACCTGATGGCATGGTACCTATCTGGTTCTCGAGAGCGGAGCAACAGTGCTCCCAACAAGTGAAAACTATTCTGCTGCATATCTGGAGACAAACAACACGCAAGACTTACCTATACAAGTGGCACCAGTTACACAGTGGTATGCACATAGGGCACTCAAACCATCCAGGGCACCACTCCACCAAGTACAAGAGTATATCACGCACCTGAAACAACAAAATTTGTCAATTTCATTGCTCTGGGTGTACATGGCCGCCATTACGGCCTTCCACCCTCCCATTGATGGGTTCTGGCCTGTAGGACTTCTTGCACTGCCTCAAAACTGACTCCCTCTGTATATATATAAATGTATATGTATAAATATGTAGTATAAATAAAAAATAATGTGTAAAAAAAATGTGTGTGTGTGTGTGTGTGTGTGTGTGTGTGTACATGGACCTTAGAATTGGTCCTACACTCACTCACAAGACCACCCTTTGAACCAATTGCAACCGTACCACTTACCTTTCTTACCATGAAAACGTTGTTCCTTCTGGCTATCATTTCTGCAGTGCAGGTCAGCAAACTCACAACGCTCATGTCCTCACCTCCATGCGTGACCTTTCACAAGCACAAGGTCATCCTGCAGCCACACTGTCCTCCTTACCCAAAGTGAACTCAGAATTCCATATCAATTAATCCCTCCCACTTTCTACCCCAAACCACATCATTCCAGGGAAGAAGCCATATTACACACCCTGGACGTCAGAAAGGCAATTGCCTTCTATCTCAATAGGACTCAATCCTTTCGATCATCCCAGAGATGGATAGTTTCCCTGGCCGAGAGGTCCAAGGGAAAACCACTGTCTTCCCAGAGCATATCAAAGCTTATAACAACATGCATTATTACATGCTACTTGCTCCAGAATAGGGCATTATCAACTAATCCAAAGGCCCACTCTACCAGAGCTATGGTGACATCAGCTGCTTTCCTAAAGGGAGTCTCACTCCAGGAAATATGCAGAGCAGCGACATGGTCGTCTAATCACACTTTCATAAAACATTACGCTATTCCACCATGCTCCACAAGAGATACCTCAGTAGCCAACACAGTTCTCTCCATAATCTGTAGCAACTGATCGAAGCCCACCGTCCATCTCAATGGGCACTACTACACAGTCACCAACTGTGGAGCACCCACGGGGACGTCACTCAAAGAAGGAAGAGAAGTTACTCACTTTGTGCAGTAACAATTGTTCTTCGAGATGTATGTCCCCATGGGTGCTCCACTACCCACTCTCCTCCCCACTTCTTTGGGCAATAATAGCAGCCCACGAGAGTGTCAAAGAAGAAACTGAGGAGAATCAGGCTGCACGTGCTACTTCAAAGGCGGGAATGCTGCGCTCCACTCGCGCATGCGCAGCCCACCCGCTCACTGCTATCAAAGTCTCCAATCTGTGGTGCCAGGACGAGCCCTGACACCAACTGTGGAGCACCCATGGGAACACACATCTCGAAGAACAATTGTTACTGCACAAAGTGAGTAACTTCTCTATTTCCTCAATTGTGGAAGGCCCACTCCTAATCCTGCTCAAAGGTGATAGCAATGGCCAGGTTTGCAACAGTGACTGTTGATCCACCACAGGTCTAGTTATTGGCAAGCCTTCCCCTTGCAAAGCCTCTGGAGTCATCCCACCCAGGTCCATAAGTCCCGGAACAGCATCCAGCTCTGGCATTTAAGTGCTTCATCTTCATGCCCAGATTTTACAGTACAGGTGTTCTTTCCCTTCAGGCATAATAGAACCTTTTGAAATGAATGGCTGCTGCCTCCTGTATCCAAATGGAGATCCAGCAGGAGAACACCCATGACTTGATATCCTGAGGCCCCTGCAGACGCTCCTGGGAGAGTCACCCTTTCTATTAATAATGCACTCCTTAAGCCTGCTAAGGTCCTCTGGAACCTCTGTCCTCTGGATCCTCTGGCTTCTGTACCCCCTGCAGCAAAGTTCATGGAGAAGTGCTACTTTGTCCCAGTGCAAGGATCTGAGGGGTTTTATTTCTGGCCCCAAATTCCCTAGTTGTAGTTGCAATGAATCATAGAGCCTGGCTGAGCAGGTTTAAGTCCAAGGATAAGGACTCTAAATGATTGGGCCTGATGTGCAGGAAGATTTACATCCTCTTCCCTATACACATGAATTGCCAATCAACCAATTGCTGTCTAACTAGATCACTATGCTTGAATTTGCAAACCAAGGCATTAGAAGAGGAGAATTTCAGTCATTTATCACTGAAGGCTGCTTGGTGGCAAAGATGTCATGGCAGTCCATGTAGGACATCATAGACAATTCAGCCAGAGTGGTGGTCTCAGGGAATGATCATGAGGGTTTCCTGGCTGCAGAATTCAGGCATTATTCCCAATGTTTGGCAGACCATAGGTCATTTGCTCTTTCATAGCCAAGTACTCTCTTTAACAAGATGGATAAGATTCTGGAATTCCTTAAGGACTTAGGGCTGTCCTACCACCCTTGGGGTTATACACCCCAGCAGCACTGTGGAACAGAGCTATCCCTACAGGAGCAGTGTCATCTGCAGTGCATATCTGAGCAACCCTTTCCTGAACCATTATGACTACCCCAGCAAGAGGATAGATCCCAGTGGAAGAGACAGTCAGGTCTGAGGTTCAGCCAATCCACATGTTATTTTCTGCTGCCCTTCAAGCACTCATTTTCATCCTTGGTCCAAATCAGTATTCCAGTTGATGCTCCATTCTCCCCATCTCATCCATTTGAGGACAGACTGGCCTGCTGTTGCTATGCTTGGGGCTCAGTCATTAACAGGTAAGTCCTAAGAGCCAACGGATCAGGCTATGCCATCCAATTCCTTTCTCCCTCTTCAGGGACCCCTCTTCCAAGACACTGCTCCTCAAGCAGGTTCACTCTTTATTGACTTTGGGAGGAGTGGAGGAGATTCCACTGGAACACCAGGGTCATGGCTTCTATTTGCAGTACATTCTGGTGCCCAAATCTAAAGGATAGGTAAAACTCATGCTCATCCTTTGCCACCTAAACAAATGTATCAGACATGTGAGGTTCCAAGTAGTCACTTTATCAACTACCCTCCCATTATCTCCAAATGATTGCTTGGTTTGTTGTTCTGGACCTTAAGGCTCCTACTTCCATATGGCAATTTTTCCAGGCCTCAGAATTCCTTTGATTTGTTGTACTAAATCACCATTTCCAGTACAGAATGCTCCCTTTTGGCTTCTCTTCTGCCCCTTGGATTTTTACCAATGTGTGGTCATCATGCAAGCAAATGTTAGGAAGAAAGGGATGTACATCTTCCCGAATATAGATGACTATCTCCTGAGGGACACGTTCAGAGAAGAATCCCTTTCTCATATCAGCACTACATTCTACTCTTTTGACTTGCCCCCTTTGCTTCCATCTGTAGTATCAGTCTTCCATAACAGTTCAGATATGCCTGAGACTCTTGGACCAGATGTCTACTTACAAACAGGCGGTCCAGTTCTTAAGGTTTGCCTTCTCTCTCTCCAAATATGGTTCCCTATTTTACTGGACTAGTTGGTCTGTTTTCTTCAGCTGGTCCTGGACTCCTTACAGTGGTGGAAATGTCCAAAAAACATTTTCCAGGGCATTCCATTTGCCCAGGCCTTGCCAGGTCAGTTGTCACAAACACCTCCCTGTTGACTTGGGGATCACACCTGGGGTTGCTGAAAGTCTAAGGTCTGTGGTCAGAAAAGGAGTCCCACTGTCAATATGCCGGGGCTTTGGCCCATTTACAGGGCATATCCTGCTTTTCTTCCACCATATCAAGGGTTCAGCATTTCACATTCTTATAAAAAAAAATTATCATGATGCATTTCATGAACAAGCAAGGGGGAGCCGCATTCCAGGGAGCTCTGTCAAGGGGTGATCAGGTTATGACCAGTGTTCCCTCTAAGCTGTGCATTAGCACAGCTTCAAGGTGATTAATCAGACCCATCCAGTCAGAGACTCAGGGCTCTGTGCACTCATTTTCCCTTGCTTTCTGAGTAGTCACTGAAGACAAGAGTCCTCCAGGTCGCATTCACACCTTGAGGCATCCTGAAGATCAATCCATTTGCTATGAGGGACAACAGGAAATGCATCTATTTTGTTCACAACAATGTCTTGTTCTCAGAGTCTCAGTCTTGCTTTCTTGCTTTCCATCTCAGCTGGCAGTTGTCTTGCGTGATTTCCTCCCTCTTTCCCCCCCCCTCCCATTTCTGACCATCCCACAGATCATTGTCAAGCTGAAGGTGAACCAGGCCCAGTTTATCCGTGTTGCTCTAGCATGACCCAGTCAATGCTGGTTCTCCAGTCATCTTGTGCTGTCATTTCAGCCACCCATACTACTTCCTCTCAATCCCAATCTGCTCACTTAGAATGATGGCTACATCTTGCATCCCATTGCTTAAAGGTTGCTAAATGTTGCCCAAATGACACAGGAGCACACACCTTGTGGCTCTTTCAGCACTTCTGACAATTCCAGCCATAATGCACTCTCTAAGCTAAGCTGCATTATATACTTCCTTGATGCATAGCTTTTATTTCCACAGAAGTTACTTCTCTATTAAATGTGGACCACACTATGAAAAAGATTAGGAAATCCTACTTTATGGGAACAGACCAATGGTCCTCTTACCAATATCAATAAACCTTCTGTGATGAGTTGGACCCCTCTGCTAGGGTCCCTGTCCACCTACCTGTTCCACCAGCCTGGGTTCCCCTTACTCTGTGCTGCTGTGACAGGCTCTCAAAAACCCTTCCAGCACACACATAGGTAGGGACACACCCAGCTGTAGAATCACAGAGTTTGCAATCAGCTCTATGGGGGAGAACTCAGATAAATTATTGCCCATCACTCAAATGCTCACATCATCTGGGAGTATAAATCCCAAATTATATTGTCTTAAGTTGAATAGAGATCTATGCAGCATGAGGTCATGAAATTTGCCCCTTCCCCCAATGTGGAGGAAGATATACATAACTTTTATTAACTACAAATGGTATATTTTAAGTGGTTATATGGGATAGCAAACAGAACAAAGCATATTACTAAGCAAATAAAACAAAACACAAACTAGGTTGAATACAGTAAAGAAATTGGTTACAAACTATGTCTAACCCTAAAATTGCTTGATATGGGTTGCAGAGTTTCTTGAAGGCAAATTGCATTATTTGTAGCTTAAATCTCCAGGTAAGCCTTTCTCAGTCTGACCTTTCTTTTCGGGGCTCCATAATTACACTGAAAAACAAAGCAATATAAAACTTTGGAGCCTACAAGTCCACTCAGTCCTACTTCTTGTTCATCAATCACACAAGAAACCAAGTTTGTTTACATTTACAGGAAATAATGCTGCCCATTTATTTTCAGTGTCACATGAGAGACAAGCAAGAACAGGCATTTCAATGGGACTTTTGTGGCCAACACTGCAACACATGCCAGATACGCTAAACATTCGAATGCCCTTTCATTTTTTGGCCACCGTTCCAGAGGTCATGCTTCTATGTTGGGATTGGTCCTGCCTTGGGCAGGGGGCTGGACTTGATGACCTCCTGAGGTCTCTTCCAGCTCTATGATTCTATGCAGATAACACTTATTTAAAATATATGTTAATTAATTTTGTGTCTGAACTCCCTGGGGGAAATGATTTGTCTCCTTCTCTGTGTTTTACCCACATTCGGCCATATATTTCAGATTATAGCAGTCTTGGATGATCACCCAGTACATGTTCATTTTAAGAACATTTTTATTTCAGATCTGACAAAATTCAAGGAAGATACCATTGTGAGATTTCTAAAGTGACAGTACTTGAATCAAGATTTAAGATCTGAAGTGTCTTCCAAAATCTGAGATGGTGTGTAAAACATGCTTTCAGAGGTCTTAATTGTCACGCTTTAATGCAAAAACTACAAACACAAATTACCAAAAAGATGCCATTCTACTGGTGGCATCTGACTTAGAGGATGGCAGTGAACATGCTTTGGTCTGCACTGTTTTGGATGATTATTGAGTAGAATCCATCATCAGCATAGGTGCATATGCTCTGGAATGGTAGTTGAAGCATGAAATGACATAATCTTTAGCGCACCTGGCATATAAATATCCTATCCTACAACACTAATTAACAGTAGTACCATTCTACTTTTTCTAAAGAAGTAGAACTTAGTGGAATTGTAGGCACTAAAGTTTTACATTGTTTTATTTTTAATATATTTATTTACATAATTCTACTTTTGCAAATGTAGCTTCTATGATAGATTTCACTTAACACAAGTACGGTAATAAAAATAAATGTAAAGTAAGCATGGTACACTTTGTATTCTATGTTTTAATTTGAATCAATATATTTGAAAACATGAAAAATATGCAAAAATATTTATATAAATGCTTTTGTTGAATATTACAATTTTTAATCACTTAATAGCTCTACTTTTAAGCAGAATCTACTGTAATATGTAAAATATTTTTTGATTATCAGAGACCATTTTCACTGGAGCCCATCTCCGTTTATTTAACTAATCTGGATAACAGAAGGTACATCCTATTACTGAGACTTGCTAAACATGTTACATGAAGTGCAGAAGTTCTTTATTTATTCTATAGAGGAGTTCTTATATTGGAGGAATAAAATTATTTCCTGTTTACTTTTAATAAAGACTTGTTCCCATATAAGATTTGGGCTGCCAACTTGAGAATTCTGGCTTAATTCCAAGTGTGCAATTGTATTTTGCTTAGTTCAAATTCTGTTGCTTCATTCAACGGACTATAAACATTCAATTCAATTCAATTTTTATAAATGTGAGGGATTTAAAGATTTTAGTTATGAAATGAGGACCGTAAAGTTTGCCAAACACTTTGAGATCTTTGAAATGGGGATGTAAGCAACTGCTCGAGTAGTCGACTACCTGATAAGCGTATCAGGTAGACGAGTCACTGTTCAACTATTTGCTTCCCGCTTCTCCTTGTTGCCTCTGTATTGGGAGCTGGTGCTGCGCAGTGGTCTGGGACATAAGTACAGGGGTCCAGGACCCAGCGTGAGCCCGGACTACTCAGTCCAGGCTTGTGCCGGCTCTGGGAGCCACCCATGCGGCGGTTCTGCATTTTAAATGTGGTAAGAGCCTTGTGGACTACTCAGTCCCAGCTTGAGCTGACTTGAGCAGCTATCCCCGTTGCAGTTCTGCAGGGCACCTCCCTTTATCAACTAATCATGTAGTTGATACAAATTGTATTGACTACATGATTAGCCAAATACCCGTTCTTTAACATCCTTACTTTGAAATAAGGTAATCCAAAAATGTAAATTATCATCATTAAAATTCAAATATGGTAGCAGCAGAAGTTTATATGGCTATAATGCAACTGTGATGACTTTTAGAATGGACTTTTATCATGAACAGACCCTTGTAAGTAGTCTTTATCTTCATCAAGACTCAGTATGGGAGGATTTAAGCTTCTTAAATCCCTTAAAACTGTCTCCTTGCAAACTCAACCCTGCCTGACATCTTGCTTTACTTTCTTCAATTCAGCTCTGTAAAACTTGTGTAGAAGGATACCTTCTGTACGCAGGGCATGATTCCAGCATTACAGTCATCTTATTCCTAGGTGCAGCCCAACTTGTTGGGATCATCTGAGTATCTCCTCTTTTGTGACAAAATCAAGTTAATAAACATTGTGAATCTGCCATAACAGTTGACATTGGAAACTGCTAATTTTCTCTCCTCAGCAGTTTTTAGTGTGATGTTCCTGCTGCATATACCAGGGTTGCCATCATCACCAGTATCACTCATATCTTAGTTGTCACATAGACATCCCAACGCTCAATCAGTGGTTTTTGAAGATGCTGAAATGCCATTGACACAGGATTGATCTGATGAGTGATTTTTTTTTTCAAATATTCAGTCTCCTGTTGTCAATGAGGTACCTAGGTAGTTAAACTATTCATCCATTTAACGTCAGTATCATCTACCACCAGTATTGGAAGGCTGTTCCACTTTTTAAGAGGCATGCATGGCTTTAATTTTACCATCACTCATCCATAGATTTTTGCTTTTTTTTTTCCTCAGCTCATCCAGTATTAGCTGTAGTTGGTCAGTAGTCTCTCAAATCAAGGAAATATCTGTGTACTCAAGGTTCTCTAAAGATATATTTTTTTTTAATTTTCACACCTCCTCTTTGTCCTCAATCAGCTTTATCATCAATCATCTATTAGAACATTAAATGTAGGCCAGAGAATGCATCATTAAAATCCTCCTGATTCTTCTGAAAACCACTAAATTTCTCCGCCTCTATTGATGTCCCTGGAAAACTGAGATTTTAATAGTACTTACCTTTCCCTGGGAGTGTTTGCTGTGGGGTAATTATGTAATGTTTGTAAAGTATTATTCAAGTGCCAGGTACTATTCCTGTTACGGAAATAATGAGAGTTTAATTTAGAACTTTTTAATTTTTTTTTTTCAAAACCTTTATGCTGTTTTAAAATAGGGGTTTTAATTCGTTTTTGGCTTTTATGTAAAAAAAAATCCGAAGGCAAACAGTCATAACACACTAACTCTCTTTGTGCACAAATTGAGTAAAACTCCTAAATAGATTTATTACTGTAACTTCTAACATCAAAGTGGTAATAAAAGATACCAGATACAGTAGAATTTGACAAACCATAGCACGCACTCATGCAACTTCTCAATATCATGACACTCATTTAAAGATAGCTGCTTGAAAGAACTAATAACAATACTATGATACTTGTGTCAGTAAATTAAAATAGGAGCATCTTGGACTTATTTCAACTTATTAGTCCATAGCTTAGAAATGTGGAATTATATACATCTACATAGTTTATTACTTAATTTTATTTATAGCTCCTATTAAAAACAATTATTCTAGTTTATAGGTGCTTTTGGTGTAATTAAAAGTAGAATGTTGTAAAGATAAAACAGGCAGCTTCCCTAAAACCACCAAAAATTTAGCCAACTGGATAGATTAGATATAAACAATGCCATTGCAACATTCCCCTATTTCTACCAGTTCCCACCTGGCCTTCCCAAGCCCTGGCTCAATAAAATTAGACTACTTTGCATCATCGAGGACAAGGAGTGACTTCGAAAGCAGACAGTTCCTTATAGAGAACACCCTCCTAGTGGTTCCCATTCTCTTGAACCCCACAGATTCTAAGGGTTTGTCTACACTTAAAATGCTACAGTGATTCTCCTGTTTTCCTTTCCAAGAGATGGCACTTAGGTCTGCAGAAAAATTCTTCCATCAACCTTGCACTGTCTACACAGGGAATTATGGTGGTTTAACAATCACACTGTGACAACACTGACTGATAGTTAAACTAAACTAAACCTAATTTTCTGAGCTCCTTTGCTGACGCAGGAACAAATATATTCTCTCACATAGGCAGATCCCAAGCCATTTAACGCTTTGTAAGTCAAATTTAAACTTTTCATCAATACCCAGAAATCAATTAGATTACTGCCATCTGCTGTTTTTTGAGATACACTACTTTCTAATCAGGCTTCAATTCTCTGTACCAACTTCAATTTCTGGGTTGATTTAAGGTGTGGGCTGCACTGTAGTAGTCTAATCAAGTGGTGACAACATATGGGTGATGAGTCAGGGTTGTATCCAAAGAGGTGGTCAGAATACCCAAGCTGGAAGATGAAGAAAGTTTTCCTTAGATGCCATTGCTATCCAGTGGTTCACCCAATAAGCCCTCCCAAATTGAGAAGTAATAACAAAGGACACAAACACAACTTCAAACACAGAGGCAAATGTAATCCTCCTTATATTTTCTGGTGGCTTCTTCTAACCTTATCTAATTGAGCCCTCAGCCAATTGCAGGAGCTGGAAATAGTGGAGTGTCACCAGCCTAGTGAAAACACTGTTGTCCAGGTTATTCATTAGGCTTCCCAACAGCTTCATATACACACAGAACAAAGGGGAAAATGCAAACAATTGTTCTATCTTAATTTATTATCATCATGTATCTATTACAGGGTTTTTCTTATAAATGTGTAACACAACAGCCTTTTACTAGGAAGTTACATACATGATGCATGTATTGGTCTGCTTCCTGTTACTGTAACACAGTCCAGTTTTATGTTGTATACACACGCATACATCAGTCACTTTTTTACTGTCTGGGAGTGCTCTGAAAGCTTCATGGGGTGTTTTTTTGCCTTTAATGTGAACGTTCTGTTCATAAATGTAGTTGATTTTACAGTACTAATAGGTTGAATTATGAATTAACAAATCACTATTTATTTCACAGCTGATAAGTACAGTAATGCTCCTAGTGTAGTGGCAAAGTGTTGGATGGTTAAGATGGTAAACCTTTTCAGATAAAAAGGTATGCAACAATATGCAGATCCTTAAGTGCTCCTGTATTAATCAAAATATTGTGTGTATAATGAAATGTAAATAGGTGCTCAGAATAAATTTTTCTGTCCATATTATGAGACTATTTCTCATTGGAATAAACAGTACTATGTGTTCCATCAGTTGTGATGCTTAGATTACTTGACATTTCTCAAGATTTATGCATCCTTAGCAGTCATAATTACAATAGAAGTTTGGGCTGATATTTTTTTCATTTGTTGAAGGTTTTTTTTAGTCCTCTTTCTCAAGAGCACAGAAAGTACTAAAATCAATCTGAGAATGTTTACTACTAGGCTTCTGATGACCCAGGTCATATTGTTGTCTTGAATATGTTGTGCCTCTCATCCTCAACTGAAGGCAAAAAAAATGCTTAATCTTGTGGGGTTAAATAAAAGAAGGAATGCAGTGCAAGGAAGATTCCTTTTATGCAAGCAACACAGAACATGCAGTGATGACTGAAAGTGCCTGTGGGCATTTGGTCCCTATTGGTTCTCACATCAAATGCAATGATGCCCACAGATAGCCTGTATTGTTGTCAGTTAAATGGGATCATGAGTGTCTGAAAGGTGTTTGAGAATGAACTGAAAATCATTTTCACAAGTGGATGATTACTTCTGCCACATGTTAACCGAACTCTATCAGAATGGCCCAGATTTTTGAGACTGCATTAATTGCTCTTTCAACCTTGACTGAGGTTTCTTTTAAGAAAGCCCTTTGCTGGACTAAGCTGCTATATGTATTGATTTTTCTTTCTGTATATTTTCATTGTTTGTGATAAATGAAGCCTTGTAAAAGTAGTGAATTTATTATTCAAGATGTAGATTGACTGCTTCATTCCTTAGAATAAAAAGCTTGACTAAAAATGATCTGTGTTGAAGTAATAAGTCCCTTTCTGTTTTTTCCAACAATGAATAGTTCCAATATTCCACACACAATTAGATTTTTTCAGCTATTCATTAGTGCTGATTTTTCATCAAAAACTAAATCCCTGAACTCTCACAGCTTGAATTTAGTGCAAATAATCTGCTGTCATCTTTCATTTTTGACATGTATGCCACCACATAATTGAAACTAAACTACAATATTTAGCAATGTTTTTGAACTTTTCTAATATGTACTTTGAAAAAAACATAAGTTTATTGTATATAAAAATGTCAAATTTAACAAAGACAGGTTTCTCATTGCAAATATGTACAACATTCAGTGAATTTATTTTATTTTCAGGTAAAAGAATATTGACTTCCCTTACATTGTGATGGAAATACAACCAGTATCCATCACAGTTTTTCTCTCATCCAGGAAATTAATTATAAAAAATCCATGGAATGTGTATGAACTGTATTTTTGTTTAAAAAAAAAAACCTGCAATTGGTACAGAATATATAATATTAATCTATGACTTAATTGATTATAATTCAGTTCTGTGTTATATGGCTCAAACCTTATGTGGATTGAAAACTGGAAAGGGAAATATAGCATGTTCATTTGACAAAAGATAATTTTCAAGGCTATTATTAAAAGAGCAAATGTTTGAAGGAGGTTTTATTTTCTAAATAGCTGAATTTCAGTGCTTATTATTACTAATAATATTAATTCATCCTGTCATATTATCATATGTAGGCCCTGATTATGATTGAGGCCCCATTGTATTAGCCTCAGATTATCAGCAAACTAAGAAAATAAGCAAATATACAAAAGTTGAGGGAGCTGGACAATCAAATATGTTGAGGCAGGAGGCTGTGTGTAACAGTTAACAGTAACGGATAAGCCCAGGCTTATCAGTTAACTGTTTAAACGGTTATACTTTCACATCCCTATTTAAATTGTGTGATTGTATAGATCAATAAATAGCAACTTTCCCCAATTTGCTTCTAGCCTACTTCTTGAATGCTGGCTAGAGTGTTGTAACAAAAGTAGATCTTGAGAAATGGAGCTGATGGAAAAGCTATTTAGTGGCCATAATTTTTTTAGAGGCCTCCATAAACATATGTGGCTAAATCGTAATAATTTAAGAATTACCTTGAACAATCTCTATGGCAAAATTAAAGAGCAAGAGAGACTACATGTAGTAAATGGTACAATGTTTTTGAGGAATATAATATCACCTGTATCTACATATGATTTTTTGGAGTCTGACACAAAATATGTTTCAATGTTTTCCCAAAGAGAAAGAGAATTTGACAGAATGACTGCTATGTGGTTTTTAGTATGGCTGAAGATAAACCAAAGGGTGTGTACTCCTTGGTATAGTTTTATGGGCATATTCTGTGCATGGAGTGATTGATCAGGACATGTAAGGGAATGAAGGGGCACACAGGTATGGATTTAAGCAGCAATGCATGACAGGGTTGCAACATGCCCTCCCTGTGTCTCATATGCCCTCCCTGTGGTTGCCTCATCTCAAAGAGATATATTGGCATTGGAAAAGGTTCAGAAAAGGGCAACAAAAATTATTAGGGGTTTGGAACAGGTCCCATATGAAGAAAGATTAAAAAGACTTGGACTTTTTAGCTTAGAAAAGAGGAGACTAAGGAGGGATATGATAGAGGTCTATAAAATCATGACTGGTATGGAAAAAGTGAATAATGAAAAGTTATTTACATATTCCCACAATATAAGAACTAGGGGTCACCAGACGAAATTAATAGGCAGTAGGTTTAAAACAAACAGAAGGAAGTTTTTCTTCACTCAGTGCACAGTCTGTGGAACTCCTTGCCAGAGGATGTGGTGAAGGCTAGGACTTTAACAGGGTTCAAAAAAGAGCTACATAGATTCATGGAGGTTAGGTCCATCAGTGGCTATTAGCCAGGATGGGTAGGAATGGTGTCCCTAGCCTCTGTTTCACCGGAGGTGGGTGAGAGGGAAGGATCACGTGAGGATTACCTGTTGTGTCCCCTCCCTCTGAGGCATCGGTATTGGCCACTGTCAGCAGACAGGATTCTGGGCTGAATGGACCATTGGTCTGACCCAGTATATACCAGGCATTTAATTAGGTCCAGTGTGGGATTACAGGGTTCCCACCATATAACTAAGGATAAACCCTCCTAAGCCTAACACCTATGGGCATGTCTAGACTACGTTTTTCTTTCAAAAGAAGATATGCAAATTTGTGCCAAATTTGCATATCTTCTTCAGATTGCTTTTTCAAAAGAGGTTTTTTCGAAAAAGCAAGCAATCTAGATGGGATTCTTTCGGAAAAACCCTTTTTCGAAAGAACCCTTCTTCCTCAAAAAAAATGAGGTTTACAGCATTCTTTCGAAAAAGGGTTTGTTTTCTTTTGAAAGAACCGCGTCTAGACTGCTTGCTTTTTCGAAAAAACCTCTTTCGAAAAAGCGATTGGAAGAAGATATGCAAATTTGCACCAAATTTGCATACCTTTCTAAATAAAAACATAGTCTAGATGCACCCTGTGATTCTGCTCACTTCAGAACCCTCTTTCCCCTGCCCATGACTCCTATGAGGAGGTACTAAGAGGGAGCTTGGTTTGCAAAGACTTGAGGTTTTGTCTTCTGCCAGAAGCACAAGGTCTGCCAGTGAAATCCAAGGTCTCTTTCATCCGGTGATTAATTTGTCACGAAAGAGCTGTTGGCGCTCGAGCAGTATTTTTACTTGCATAACTAAAGGGGCAAGCCCAGAGATGCCAGGGCAATAAACTGCCAAGCCTGGGGGTGCCAGGGCAATAAACTGCCAAACCCTGGCACAAATTAAACACTGCTTTCACTCTGGGAGCTGGCCCTGTTGGCTCAGTGGGGGTAAAAGCTCTGGCCACCATATGTGACAAACTAAAATCCCTATAAATTCATAATAAATTTCCAAGTGCTACTCTAAACAGAATGAATGGTTAACTCTTTGTGATGCCACACAATTCGACCTAGACCTTGGTAATTACTGAAATGTTCGTCAGTTTCCTTCAGGGACAGAACTGGAAGAGGGATTAATATTTTAAGATTATTGCTGTGTGTTTATAGCGATTTGTAAAACTAAATGCCATAAAGCTTTTGCTTCTCTGTGTTATATCCCAGCTTTGTGTCAGTAGCGCTAATTTTTTTTACTTACTCTTACGTCAGAACAGCAGATTTTAAAGTTTAAGTAGGCAACATTTTCCTCCTCCTTTTCCTCCCCCTCCCCCAACTCAGCAAAAGCTGGTAGTTTTACTTTGGATAGACTTACTAAAGGAAAAAGAATATTTATTGGCTTTTTCTCTCTCTATTTTTAAACTGGTTTTGAGTTAATTGTAAATTGTGAGAATTGTGTCCATTTAAAAAAAAAGAGTATCTGGTCTTAAAAGAGAAGTTTTAATTGTAAACAGCTGTGTGGGAAGAGAAGCTTAAAAAAAACACCTTTTTTTCTTATAGAAAGACTTCAGGGATCAAATATTCATGGATCATCATACAGTTAGGATGTCCTTTGTCATTTCTCAATGCTATGCTCATTTGGTCCACACAACAGTTAAGAAGCCCTGCAGCCCAAGTCCCACTCAGCTGACCCAGGTCAGCTACAGGTGTCTAATTGCAGTGTAGACGTACACTGAGGGCAGTAAGTGCACCTGGTCAGGATGTTCCGTGTCTCAGCAATTTCCAGCTACTGTGTTGGCTTTGTGGACCATTGCCATCCAGCATGGATTAAAGCATGGCTCCTCTGAATTATGCTAGAGAACCATCTTAGCAGAGGACAGGCTTAGGCTTAAGAGATCACTAAAGGACACCTGTGCACCCACTTTCCTGATCTGAACTGTGCTCTCCTTGTCCCCAAGGATGAGAGCAGTGTTCTGTAAATGATTTGTTACTGTTCTTCAAACATGTCCATTCACACTTTTCCTCTCTCCCCACCCCCAATGTGATCATTGAAATGAAAGAAATTACAAGGGAGAAGAATTGGTATGTGTTGGCAAAAAAGAATAAATTCTCCAACCTAGGGGAACGTGCTTGCTTCTTTTAAAGTATATCTGAAAAGTAAAACAAGTCACATTACACATTAGAGTATGTTTCTGGCACTCTGTGTGGTAAATACATATATTATTGGCAAACACTATAAATTCTCACATAAAACACAGTTAAATATGTGCTCCCAGTATGCCCTTTCTCTGACAGGTCTGATTTACACACCCCGTTTCTTAAACTTTCTTTTTATCGAATTTAAGATAATCATACAATTGAGAGAAGATGGGAATTACACAGCAGGCTCTAGAGTATTCAGCCAGAACACAATCACACAGCAGTCCTGCAAACAAACCTGTGGTACACAAACCAAATTGTCTGATCTCACCAGCACAAAAAAACCCTACAGTACTCAAGTAAAATAGAATTCTTACACATTTGTACCAGGGCACGAATGAAGGGAAGCTAATTCCATATTTTAATGATGAGTGTGAGGTACAACAAAATGATCAGAGTCTGATTAAAAAATCTTCATGGGGTAGCCAAGTTAGTCTGTACAGGATAAACTTAAAAAACAACAAATAGTCTGGTAAAGCTTTAAAGACTAACAAAACATGTAGATGGTGGTATGAGCTTTCGTGGGCACAGCCCACTTCTTCAGATGACTGGCCATCTGAAGAAGTGGGCTGTGCCCACGAAAGCTCATGATACCATCTACATGTTTTGTTAGTCTTTACAGTGCTACCAGACTATTTGTTGTTTTTTATTATTAAAAAAGGTTTGTCCTACACATTCTCAGGGGGCAAAAGTGGTATCTTTCACCTGTAATAATGATAGAATGCAATAATCTATTTAGAAATATAAGCACATTTCCTTCTGTCCTCTGCAAAAGTGAGTGGAAGGAACAAGTTAGTGTCTGCACCTTACTGCTGACAGGATGCAAAACACAGGGGATGGAACCCCAAAAGGCAGTAGAACCCCATTCCCAACACCTTGGATCTCAAGCAGCTGTCACTCTGTATTCCCATACAGTGATTGCTGCAATTCTTGTGCTATCATAAATCAGTGCTTCCATAACACACTGTTCCTCTGAGGACAAGAGACATAGAACTCACAGTGGCATTAACGCTTCCTCTCTGGTGTTTCTTGTGGAGCAGCTGGCTGTTTCTAGAGCAGTATATCTCTTATCCCTTCCTTGTCCCTTTCCATCCCATATCCTGCCTTAACTCAGTAAGGCAAAATCCACAGATCCTACAATGAGTTTTCAGCCTTACTTGAAATTTTGGAGCAGAACTAGCTCTTCACCCTCTGAAGAGCAAATCAATGTGTTTCTACCTCTGTAACTGCAGGAAGACAGACCTCCTGCTGCGGAGTCGCAGGTTTGAAGCCAGTCAGATTTTTGTCCCATGATTCCCCTCTGTGCTTTAACTTAGGACTATCAGTTTGCAGTGCTGTCTACTCAGTCTTATGTGAGTCTTTATTTCAAGGACACTTTAATACCACTCTTGGTTGTCCAAAAGAGAAATAGAAGTGTTCACCAGTGTTTGGGACTGGAGCTGTCAGCACTGTGTCAGAAAGGAAAGTGCATAGTCCAGAATTCAAAAATCTGTGACCCTGACTGAGATGCCTGCTTTGGCACCATTGGTTCTGAGGACTCAGCTCATTTTACCACTGCTGGCAATATGATATTTGATTATCTTCCCATTTTGGCACTATTGTTAATGTTGTACAAAACTCACCCACATTCGCTAGTGTTGAAGAACTAACAGTAAAAAATTAGAAACACAAAATAAATACGCATGGAGCAAAAAAAGATAAACCTGCAGTCCAATTCTTAAGAAAACACACACACACACACACACACACACACACACACACACACACACACACACACACACACTTGTGTGTAGCCACAAGTGTTCTAATTTGCTAAGTCATGTTGTTCTTTAAGTGTCAATTGCTTGCATAAAAGAGACAAGCAATTAGTCTTTTTAAATATCAGTGCAATCAGTTTGCTTCTCTTTGTCATATTTTAATTAGTCTAATTGTGAGTGAAAAGGAATATTTACACACTTGCATTTTCAATAGCTTGAATAAATAGGAGAGAAAACTACTCCTGTTTAGCAATGATAGTGCTTGATTTAAAGGAAGGCTTGATAGTTGAATAATCGTTTTCATTGGCTCTTCTTGGTATCACATGGATTATTCAGATAACATTTGTTTTTAAACTTGGCAGGTATCTATATGCTCTTGGACAGAAGGTTTGGAAAAGATGGAAAAAACGCTATTTCGTTCTTGTTCAGGTTAGTAGTTTCTTTGCCTATTAAGTTTGGACAGTGAAGTTTCTGGTAACGTACTATCAGAACGGTGAGATCTTATCTATGATTTTTTGCACTGATCAAGCAGTATATTCTCTTTTGTAAATACTTACCTTCAGTTTATTTTCATAGAACTCCAAATATTATGGTAGCCTCATTATCTTTATTCATAATTTGAGTGAACAAAAGTGTGAGGGCATTTAATGTACACATAGACCACATCCTGCTCAGAAAAACTTTCAGTATGAAAGTCCAATGATAAATACACAGTGGAGTGAAGGTGTGCAGTTTTGAATTATCCTTTTGAGCATGGCCCTTTCTAGTAGCATTCAGTTAATTGACAACTTAAAAAAATTAAAAGTGAAATGTATTTATCCCACCTGAATGAGCTAATTCAACTATTGTGTTCTACTATTTGAAATTTAATAAAGTAACCCAGTGTTATACTTTCTTGATGTTTTAGTTTAGTGTGTGTGTTTATCTACATCTCCTTTCTGTATTAGACATTTAATCATAGAACTGTAGGGTTAGAAGAGACCACAAAGATCATTCTAGTCTAATCCTCTGCCAAAATGCAGGATTTGTTGTGTCTAAACCATCCAAGACAGCTGGCTACCCAACCTCTTTTTGAAAACCTGCAGTGAAGGAGCTCCCACAGCTTTCCCTAAGTAGTTTGTTCCATTGTCCTAGTGTTCTTAGAGTCAGGAAGATTTAATCTAAACAAGATTGATGTCCCATTTCCTCTTGTCCTGCCTTTTGTGGCAAGAGTGAACAATTTTTCCTTATACAACCAAATAGGCAAATAAAAGCTTTGGAATAGAAATTCTTACATGAGTTGTCAGACTGGAGAAATGAGCAAGAGTTTTATTTAGTGTTTAAAAAAATTAGCACTCTTTCTGCATATACTCAAGGTGTTGGTTGTTTTCAGGTCATGGGTGAAAATGTGATATACTTTAGTCTATTCCTCTCCTTTGTGTGTGTCCTTGTTCTAATTTGCAGAAAGGTGATATGATGATTACATATATCTCCTTGAGCACATATTATTGATGGAGGTGTGGGGAGCTCATCAGCCCAAGGATTTTTAAAAAGATTCATGCTTCTAAACCTGGATAACTATTTTTCTGGAAACCCATCTCCTTCCTCTAGCATTCTGTTGCTCATCCACACTCAACTTCTCCTGTAGGCCACTCCTCTCCTGAGAATTTAGAGGAAGTTAAACAGAATAATAACCATCCCAGACAAAATCCTTGTTCAAAGGAAATTGAAAGTTGAAAGCATATGGATATGGTTTGGCGTCCAATGAAGCCAATGGCTTCAGTGCTATGGAATCAAGTTCTAACCTATGACTTAAGTGTCAAAATTTTTATATGACTAGGGGGGCAAGGCACTTCAGTGAGGCTTGACAAGTTCTTCTGAGCCTACTAAGGCTTCCAGGGGAGTTATTAAGACTCCTTATGAGCTTACTAAGTTTTAGCAGGGGTGGGAGGACCCTGATATGGCTATATAAGGCTTGTGTGCAGGTGATGAACTGCTTAAAGTGCTAAGGAGGGATGGAATGCTTCTCATCCTGCTATTCCTCCATGCTTGGCTTCTGCAGCAACCGCCTCCCCTCCCCCCCAGTTGTGCTGCCCTCTGCCGCACAAACAGGCTCTTCCTCCAGCCACTATTTTCTGTGGGTCTCCTAAATGTGTAGAAAATGAGCACCTAAGCTGGTCTGGGGGTGGGTGAAGAGATTGTCAAACAAGCTAGGAAACTAGTTGAGTCCAACAAACTTAATTTTAATTATCTCCCACTTTCTATTCTCAAGTTAAAATCTAGAGAAAAGGCATTACAATAATTTTCTAAATATGGTGATTTCCTGCACTAGCCAACAGTGCTTTATTTTGGCCCACATCAGTAAAGTTGGTATGTGATAGCAACATGACAGAATCATAATATGAAGTAGCTACAAAAACCAAGATTATATGATATAAATATACTGTGTGAAATCAATATCAGCTACATGGTCAGGCCCTGCTTATTGATATGATGTCTACATGCTACTTGCCTCATGTCATCAGTGCAGGTGAAAGATTTGAAATAAACATAACAATGCATATCAATCTGTTATATTAATTCATTATTGACATTCTTGTCCTTCCCCTCCTGCTCTGTCTCTTTCATATCAATTTGACTTACACTTTTAATGAAATAAGCACATAATAATCAATTATGTGACAGATGCCTTCAACATGGTTTATACATAGTCGTGAACTATTACTCAGGTGTGACATTAGTGTGTAATGCTGATTGTTCAGGAAACATATGTGAGTGTGGTTATTCCCCTTTTATTTTAGACCAGAAATTATATCTGGTCTGAAAAGGAACACGTTGATAGTATAGACAGTTACAACTGGCTTTCGAGTATTTGGAAATTCTAACTACCTCTGTTTTGTTATATTTTTTTTTATTTCTTTTAAAATCCAGACACTTCTTTAGAAGGCTGTCTATCCATCTCTTTATTTTTTTCAAACTAGAAATGACAGGGGCAAAATATTTTATATTTTAAAGAAGAAAACGTAGGCAGCTCTGATATTTTATCTTGCTTATGATCTGGCAATATTTTCTTCTTACAATAAGCAAAAGAGAGAGGCATTTCCACTATCATTGTAATTCAGTCCTAGCTGTTCTTTTCAGCATTAAATGCAGAAGTCCATCTGCTTAGACATCGGCGCTCTTGTTATCTCAGATATGTAGGCTATATCTTGTCTTTCTGACCTGCTACAGAATCCATAAGTGGTTTGATTGAGTAAGGGCTGCAAGATTTGTTCCTATATATCTTAGCTACAAGACTTGCATGAAAGAATTTATGTTTGAACCAGGGACCTTTAAGTCAGTTTTCAGTAGAGAATTAAAAAAATGGATTGGAAAGATTCTAAACATGAAAAACGTTATCATTTCCTATTTTTAATTTTACAGACAACACAACATTATTCAATATAAGTAGTCCAAACTGTGAAGAGTTACAAAGAGCTCTCCCTAAATTAGGCAACTGGGTTACAAAATGGCAGGTGAAATTTAGAGCTAATAACTGCAAAGTAATCCACATTTGAAAAAATAATCCCAGCTGTCCAAAATGATGTGGTTTCAGTTAGCTGTTACCACTCAAGTAAGACTGGGGTGTTCACTGGCTCTGTGAAAGCAGGTGTGGTGGTCCTATGGGTTTCTTGTAAATAGTTATCTGTAGGGGTCCATTGTTGAAGTTGATAGTGCTGGCTAGGAGGTTCATACTGATGTTGGGAATATTCTAAACAGCGTTTTGATGGGTAAGTGATGGTTGCTGAAGACATGGTGGAAATCTGTGAGGGAGTTTAGGTTGTCTGTTCAGAGGATGAAAATAGCATCACTGTATCTCAGGTATAACATTGGGTTTGTAGTGTATTAGTGCAGAAAATCTTCCTCTATGTGGCCTATGAAATCCTGTCCTCATAGACTTAATGCATAAAAATATGACAATAGTGCACTGATAGGTTGTATTACAAAAGAAAGTAGAAACACTCTTTATAGTCCTACCACCCAATGAGTGTTTATTTTACATTATTTTTACTAACAACTTTTATTATTTGAAAATATTTAGGTTAAGTGTATTGTTTTGCTTTACCTTCATAATGTAAGAAGTATTTTTTTATCAGCAGTAGAGCTTGAGCATATGATTGCATCAGTTAAATAGCCAGTAAAACATAAGGCTCATAGAAAGGGTAACTAAAGAATTTATAGCAGGTGGTAACACCTGGTCTTCCCTAATTCCAGCTCAAACAATCATCTACTTTGTTGTGGAGACAGGACAGAGAATCTGTAGTGACCCAGATGGGAGTATCAGGAAGGGGATTGTGGTTCAGGTTGAATCAGAATTTTCTATGGTGAGGGATCATTATTATAATTAGTACCAGGGACTCCTCACAAGTCTGTCTGTAAATGGCTATATATGATTCATGAAAATATATGTGGAACGATTGCAAGTGTGAGCTCAGAATTACATGCCAGATGGATGCAGTTATGAGTGTGTTCATATCCAAGTGAATACCCAGCACTACTCTGGCTTGGAATGATGAGGGAGGGTTTGACATACATTTAAAAGAGGAATAGTGAACAAATGTGAGATTTTTTTCCTCCTTGTTGTAAGCCCTTTTCAGCAGGGATTTGTCTCATATTTGTTGCATTAAGCACCTTGCACGCTTTTGAGTCCTGTAAAAATAATTAACAATAAAAACAATATTATGGCAAAAGCACTGATTCTTGATAAGGCAAAAGCTGGTGCAACTAAAACATTGTTCAAGTTACCCAATTGTCCATCAGAAATATTTCAATACTCGCACAGCAACAACCTTATAGTTTATATAGGTTGTAATAGTCTTAATTAACTTTTACAGATTTATTCTTATTTGGGCTTACATAAACTATTATAGTGCTCACAGTTTGAAATCAGGATCAGGGTCAAGTTTTGCTGGGCATAAGTATATAGGAAGTCTTGGTCACCAACTCAAAAATCTTAAAATCTCATGGGAGACAAAACTCATCAGGTGAATCTAGCGGACAGTAGGAGAGGGGAGGATATGCAGGGAATGGGAGCTTACATTATTAATGTTATGTGGGCTAACAATCTGCACAGTTTTAGGATGTTGAATGATGTATGTTGTTTTAAAAACTATTTTGAATATTCCCTATTAAATGATAATCATGCTCCCTTTACAATGTGACTTTGTACACATTGATTATCTACTCTCTCCTATTAGGTTTTATATATACAATAGCCACAAAACTATCCCCACAACTCTCTGACCATGGTGCCCTCCATCCTTGTAGATTTTTGTCAGTTTGGGCCTTAAAGGTTGCCCAAGATCAGAAAGTCCACTCTTCAGTTGTGGAGCATGTTCTCTTTCTGTAACTATGGTCCTTCTGGACCATGAAGATGTTGCCGGGGTGTGTTCATCCCCATCTGGCAGTCAAGCTTTGAGCCCTATACTCCACCTCACAGAGTCCAGCAGACAGTTGGAGTCATATATCCCCCAAATCCTGACTCTCTATAAGAAATGGGAGTAGGGAAAACTTGTCTCCTTCCTTCCCAGTGCATTCTGGTGGGGAATGCTTCACTTTATGGGCTGGGTTTCTTTAAAAAAATTGGCGTGACTTGGTGAAATTTTTACAGCCCATTTTCAGATGTGTAATAAACTCAACTTTTAGTAGCTTTGCATTTTTTTTTTTTTATAAATGAACTTGAACGTGCAAGCTGGATAAACGTGTGTATGAGACACTGGGGTTTGGCTCTGTGGAATTTATGACCATCAGAGAATTCCAATTACAGGCAAGAAATGTACATGTCTTTCTAACTGGACTTAATTTGTGCCTGGGCATGACAAGGGTGTCTCATAGCACCTCTAGGCTTAGCAGTTCATAGCCCTGGCACTCTGGGCTTGCTGCATCCCTTGTTAATGTAAAAATCTTGCTTGAGACCTGGCACCTCTTTCATTACAAATTGAGCACTGCCACCTAATATTGCTATTTTAAGAAGATAGTTCAGTTCTATTTTTATCACAAAATTGCTCGTCTCTAACTTCAGACTTTGCATTGCACCAAAATTTTGACACTTATTTCCTGATTTATCAGGGGAAATGTCCTTTTGCCCAATTACACTGTTCAAGCTCTCATTTATGATGAAACAACTCAATGTATATTTTCATAAATTCTTTGATTCCAGGTCCAGAAGGGGCCATTGTGATAATCTAACCTACCACAGGCCTTAAACATTCCACAAACTAATTCCTCGAACAGATCTTTTAAAATAACTTCCCGTACGGATTTAAAAGTGGTCAATGATGGAGAATCACCACAACCCTTGTTCCAATGGTTAATTACTTTCAAAATTATGCCTTATTTCCTGTCTGAATTTCTAGGTTCAACTTCCAGCTATTGGATCTTGTTATACCTATCTCAGCTATATGAAAATGCCTATTATTAAATATTTGTTCTCTATGCATATTATAGTTGTGTTGTCAATCATGAGGATTTTCCACCTTCCTGGTTAGCATATCATAGTAGCCACTAGCAGAGATAGGTGACCGAATACATGGACCATATATGTAATCCAATAAGGCAATTCCTGTATTCCCATGTTTTCTAAAGGATTTTCTAATTTTTTTTATTTATTTATTTTATTTATTTATTTATTTTTTTTTTGCATTAGTAGCATTTGAAAAGGTTTAGGTTTTTTATTTTTAAACAAAATCTAAAATTTAGAGCTGATTTTGATGAATGTCCCATTAGAAAAATGTAAGTAAAGCCAACAGACTATGTTGCACAGATCCCAGGAGACTGCTCTTTATGCAAAGCTGTGCAGTTAGCCTAGTACTAAATAATTCACAATGCTTTCATAGATGTATAGTAACTGCAAGAATCAGGAAAAAACTGAAAAGGAAACATCCCGATTAGTTAATCACTAACTACCTTTATGATGCAAGTCATTGGTGTAATATTATTTAAATCTGTCTGAGAAGACCAATATGGATACAGAATGAACAGGATCCAGATGGTAAAGAGGCTCATTTGAACAACATGGGTTCTTTATAGCCAAATGTAAGATCATTCAGCCAGGAACAGAGACTGTAAATCATGCTTTGAAGACGGGGGTCTATATCCTGGGTTGTGGTGATGCTATAAAGGACTTCAGGGTCATGACAGATAAGAAGTTGAATGTGAGATCCAAATGTGATGCTATAGCTAAGAAGGCAAATATGACCCTTGGGTGTCTAATGCGGGGAATATCAACTAGGAGTCAAGAGGTGGTATTGCATCTATATGGCATTAGTAGTCCATCTCTAGGCTCTTGCCCCAGGTCTGGGGCCAATACTTCAGAAAGGATGTTGAAAAATTTGGAGGGGTTCAGAAAAGAGCTATAAGGATGATTTGTAGTCAGGGAAAAATGCCTTGTTGTGAGAGACCTAAGTACAAAATATATTTGTTTTATCCAGAAGAAAATTGAGTGACTTATAGACTCATAGACTTTAAGGTCAGAAGGGACCATTATGATCATCTAGTCTGACCCCCTGCACAATGCAGGCCACAGAATCTCACCCACCTCTTCCTAGAATAATCCTCTCACCTATATCTCAGATATTGAAGCCCTCTAATATTTTGAAGACCCCAAGATGCAGAGAATCCTCCAGCTGTGATCTGTACCCCATGCTACAGAGGAAGGCGAAAAACCTCCAGGGCCTCTGCCAATCTACCCTGGAGGAAAATTCCTTCCCGACCCCAAATATGGCGATCAGCTAAACCCTGAGCATGTGGGCAAGACTCACCAGCCACTTGATCCTAGTCTACCAGTATCTATATGGGGAAGAGTTGTTCTCATTATAGAATGCTCTTTGATTGAGGCAGAGAAAGGCATAATTAAGATTCAACAGTTAGAAACTGATGCTAAATAAATTCAGACAAGAAAATAAATGTAAATTTTTATATTGGAGAGTAATTTAATGGTTGGAACAACTTACTTGGGACATGATAGATTCTCTATCACCTGTTGTCTTTATAAATCAAGACTCATCATCTTTCTAAATATTATGCATTAGCTCATTAAAATATGAGCTTATTGCATACCTAGGTATGGTTCTATGGCTTGTGTGGTCAGACTAGCGGATCATAATGGTACCTTATGTCCTTAGAATCTATGTCAAAGTCATTTTAGCCATTTTGGCCTGATTCTGCCTTCCTCCCTCATGTTGAGTTGTACCTTACTCCTAAGGTAGTCCCATTTAAATTGATGGGCCAAGCTTGAGGAGTGAGTTTGCTGCTCAATGTGAGTAAAAGAATCTGGCTCTGAACCAGCATGTGCTGCTCATTTTAATATTTATAGAAATATCAGACTAAATAGATATTTTAAGTAACTGATAATATAACATCTGCATAGAGAATCTCATGTATGCACATGTACACTGTATAATTTAATTTATCCTTAGTTCCTGTATGTGAAAAAATAGAAGAAAGGTTGTGATTAAGGTATTTGACTGGGACTCAAAATACTTAGGTTTTGTTTCTGTCTCACCATAGACTACCTTTCTGACACTGGATAAGTCGCTTAATCTTTTTGTGTCTAGTTCCGCATTTGTAAAATGGGATCATACTTCACTTATCTGTCTTCTTCATTTAGCTTGTAAGCTCTGCAAGCAGGACTGATCACTTATCATGTGCATCTGCCACAAAGGTGCCAAATCTTTTGGGGGACTTTATGGCAGCTGTAAAGCAACAAAGAATAATTAAAACAATGTAGTACATTTTCAAAGCAGTGTACAATAATTTATTCTATTATTAATAATACTTAACATTAATATTACACCTTTCATCTGAGCATGTCAAAAGACAAGTCGCACAGCAAAATGTACATGTGCCATTTTGAAAATGTACTGAGATGGAGATCGTTTTTTTTGTTTGTTTTTTTAAGAAGATGTAATGCATAATTTGGTCAAGCACTTGCAGAACCCATTGAATTCAGCTGCTAGAATTTGACCTCGGATGAGGAATGTTAGTGAATTATGTACTAATTAAGTCTAGGAATGGAGAAACCCCAAAAGATGAGTTTAGATAAAGATTCAAAAGTCCTTCTATAGCTTTCTTTCCCCTGCTCCATGTAAAATCTGGGTTCTCCTCTTCCCCATACTACAGACTATAACTAGCTCTTATCTCTATTGATTAGGAGTGACCAGACTGCACTCTCATTTATCCCCAATGGCTGATTGTGTGGTGTAAACCTGCACTTCCTTCTTTCAGCAGTGTCTTCTCCACAAAGTAGTCTGTTTCAGGTCTTCTGGCTAGAGTGCTGGTACTTTCTCACCCTCTCAGGTCAAGCATTTAGATTGCTGTACCAAGTGTTTCCTCCATCAGACCCCAGTAATTTCACTCCCATCAAACTGAGTGACACTCTGGGACTTTCTTGAAAGTTATACTCCAGAGTGTGCTGTGTTGGAGAAACTTGCAAGTATGTGTGCTCCAGACTTCTTTGCCTATTCTTAGCACAAGGGGAGAGGGCATTAGAGATGTTTCTTTAAATAAATCCCTCATTTGCAAACTAGTCTTTGCCAGCTCTTTTCTAAGAGCTACTTCTGCTTTCTGGATGTGTATTGTTTGTATTGTATAACACTAGTCAGTTGTCTTCTGGCATGAAAACATATGAAATGAAATGTGACAAACCAAAATTCCTGTTCTTCTTCAGGTAAGCCAGTACACATTTGCAATGTGCAGTTACAGAGAAAAGAAATCTGAGCCTCAGGAATTAATGCAGCTTGAAGGATACACTGTGGATTATACAGCTCCTCACCCAGGTACTCTTCATGATATTACAAAAGTGTTTCACAGTATGTACAACAGCAGATTCATTTTACTTTGTTATTTTCTTTTGTGTTTTTGTCAGTCAACATGATGATGTTTATTTTCTCCCGGTAGTGGAACGTTTTACAGTTTCTTCTCTGTGAAAATAATGGTTTAGAAAGAAAGAAGTTTGGTGAAAGAGAGATAAAAAAAAATCAAACTAAGGTGTCCAAAGGGTCACAGAACCATTTGCACTAAAACAAAAACACACCTCTAGGGGAAACACAGCAAACCAATATCTTCCCCTTTCTTTTTATATTGTTAATGTAAATATTGACAGATAGTGAGAACTCCACAGGACTCTACTGAATGAAGTCTGTTAATCTAAATGTTTCCATGAAACCACTTTGAGAAACATGCTAACTGGCCACTCCGGTGTGTTTACTTACTGGCTCTGTGGCCGTGGTGCCTTACAGCTCCCATTGACTCTGGTTTGCTGTTTGCAGCCAAGGGGAGCCACAGGAAGTGGTGGCTCAGCCCATACCACTTCCCTCAGTTCCCCTTGGCTGCAAATGGCAAACTGGAGCCAATGGGAGCCACGAGTCTCTGACTGCAGAGCCAGTAAATAAACACACCGGAGCAGCCAGGTAGCAGATTTCTCAAAGTGGTCTCCCGGACACTTCGAGAAACACTGATCTAAAGGCACACTCTTCAGCATTGCAAGAGTTAGCATGGTTTAGTAAACTCACACCAGAATCAGAAGCTAGGAACTCATAGGTTATAGTCAGTTAACATCTCTCCCTCAATTTCTGGACATGAAAATAGGAATAATCAAAATTACCTACATATCAGAGATGTTGATCAACTTGATTAGTTTGTGCAGTAGTTTGTAGGTAAAAATATATGTGCGCTAAATATGACTATTAGTTTCTCTGATCCTTGATTTCAATGAAAAACAGATTAGGATTTGTGTTAATCTTTGCATGGCCTGTATATATTATGACTACATGCTCCCATTTTAATAGCTGTGAGCACAAATACCTATTTAGTTCATATCATGATCTTAAAAATATTGGCATTCAGTTAGTTAACATACTAAATATGTATTCAATAACTGGTGCTGTTATATTTATTTTCTTGTCTATTTTTGCAGGTCTTCAGGGTGGTCAAATGTTTTTCAATGCTGTTAAAGAAGGAGATACGGTAATATTTGCCAGTGATGATGACCAGGATAGAATACTATGGGTTCAAGCAATGTACCGAGCAACAGGCCAGTCATATAAACCCATTCCTGCAAGTCAAGCACAGAAGATGAATCCAAAAGGAGGAAATGTCCATGTGGAATTATCACAGCTTTGTAAGTATTGTGGAGGTTAAAGTGAAGCCTGGAATGGCTCCCTTAGAGGAGTGATTCACAAGAAGGAGGTTTCTGAATAGTTTGTTCTTAGCTGAAAGCTCTTTCACTCAGAATATCATTAACAGCCAGAGAATGTCTGATTTGGAGGTCATTATTGCTATTGTAAATTATGAAAATATGACTAACTTTTTATGGTTAATGTTGAACCATATTTTGCCATTGAGCTAGCATTTGTGGAAAATATATTTTCTAAGTGTTAACCATTACAGTGATCAATAGAAAAGCATTATTTTGCTCTCAATTCATTTGATTTATAATCTGTTTTTTCTGTGCACCCAAATATATTCTACAAATATGTTAATGAAAACATAAGAGAGATATTATGGGCTACATGAGCTTCCTTATTTCCCAAGAGGTTACTAAATTATATGTTAAATCTTCACAGCTTTCAGACAAAACCTGAAAGTGATATAACTTTAAGAAAGCATCAGAATATTTTGACATAGACAAAACAATATCATTTCCCCCTCGCCTCAATCTCATAAATGGCTAAACATTTTGGTTGAAGTCCTCCCCTCCCTCGCCTCCACAAAAACAACCTGAAGCAAAAACCCTGCATAGACCATTTCAGCCCAAACAGTTAGTTGTACAGAGTTATAAGCAACTGCAGTGACGATCTTGCAATGACAAGTGCTGAACAACCTTAACATAGGCAGTGTTACCAGTCTCATATAATCACACCATCGATGCAGCCCATGTCATGCTGACTCTGCTGTCATATTCTGTTTGACATGGATATAGGTTGAAGAGCAAAGCTAATCTGTCTATATATTTTAGGAATGTGTGTGTCCGTCTGTGAGTCAGTTTAAAAAACTCCTCCTAAATGGTAAGAGTTAGGACAACCAAATTGGGTATGCAGCTTCCTCTTATCCTAACGTAAAGCAAGGTCCCGATTTGTTTGTGTTGGTAAAATGGGACGTGCCTGGAATGGGATTGTTCTCCATGACATGGAAAGGGAGGGTGCTTCAATGAGGGACAGTTATACTGGAGAAGGAGCACAGGAGGGCTGCTGCACCAGTAAGACAGCAGCTAGCTGAGGAAGGGGCTCTGAATGTTTTGGTGCTGAGCAGGGTTCCCCCCTCCCAGCTGGCCCCCAGACCCCACAGTGCAGGGCTGTCCTTGCATTGGTCCCCATAGTTTGTAACTGAGGACCCTTCCTAGCTTCTGCCAAGGCCTGGGACTTCCCTCCCCTGTGTGGCTCCTGTAGGGATCTTGGGGCTTCCCTTCCCCACCCCCTGCATGGCTCCTTTAGGGGGCCTGGGGCTTCCTTTTCCCTCTCCCCCCTGACCCCCACAACTCCAGCCAGGACCTGGGGCTCTCCCTCCTCCCATCCCCCACATGGCTCTGACTGAGATCTGGGGCTTTCCTCCCTCCCCCTGCTCCTTCTCCCGGGTAGCTTTTACTGGGGCTGGATCTTCCCTTCCTCTCCCCACCCCACATGGATTCAGATGGATCCTGGGGCTCCTCTTCATCCCCCCAGTGTAGCTCCAGATAGGGCCTGGGACTTCCCTCCTTCCTCCTCCTCTGCATGGCTCTTACCAGGGCTGGGGGGCCAGGGTTTCCTTCCTCCCTACCCCCCACATGGCTCCAGATGGAGGCTGGCATTTCCCTCTCTTTGCCCCCTGTGCAGCTTCTAATGGGGGCAAGGGCTTCCCTCCCTCCCCTCCAGTGTGGCTACAAATAGGAGCCGGGGGCTTCCCTCCTCCCCCACCTCGTGCAGTTCCAGAAGGGACTGGGAACCTGGGGCTTCCTTCCTTCCTTCTCCCTCCCCTAGTATGGCACCAGATGGGGCCTGGGGCTTCCCTCCCTCACAGACACCCCTTGTGTGGCTCCTAATGGGGCCATGGACTTCCTTCCCACATCTTCCCTCGCTCCCCCTCTCCTGCAGCTTACCTGGACTTGGGGTCATCCTTGGGGCTGGAGAGGAGCTATAGACTTGGAGCGGAGCATGGGGGACTCCTCTCTGCAGCTAGTCTGGCAACAGGGAGCCCTCTCCCAGCACATGTGGGAGAGGGCAGGGAGAAGCCTTGCAGCAGCCCCAGGCATACAAGCACACAGTGCTGCATAGAGGCACCAAAACATACAGCACAGCCCCTGCCACCACTGGGGAGCCATACCCAGTAGATGTGTGGCCCTGGAGAACCCCTGCCACTGCCTTGAACAAAATCACTCTCACCACTGCCTGGACAGTGCTGCTCCTGTCACTGCAGGTGGCCTCTTTGAGCCCCCCACACCTCCTAGCTCCCTGCCTTGAGCCCCTTCTTGCCCCCAAACCTGCCCTTCTGCACTCCCCACACCTCCAGCCCCTCACCACACACACATACTGAATCCTTTGCCCTGACTCCTACACACTCCATACCGCGCACTTACTCTTGCATTTGCCCTCCTCCCTTTCCCCCCCCCCCCAAAAAAAAAAAAAAAGAGTTAAGGACCCGAACAGCGCTTGGTACGTCTGTTATTTCAAATAAACTCCTGCTTTTATTGATTAATGCCTTGACTTAGCAAAGCACTTAAACATGTACTTAATCCATTCCATTTAAGCAATCAGTGAAACACATGCTTAACAGTAAGCAAATGCTGAATTTCCATTGACATCATACTGATATCTGGGTGAAATGAAGAGTTATGGTCTTACTTTACTTCTGCTTTTTCAAAGTTTATCCATAAGTAAGGTTGGGATTACTTTAATGCTTCAAGATAGGCACGCGCATGAGTGCTTTGTTGAATCTTGGGCTCTTCCTTAAATTCAAAGATGGCATTTCTCAATATATTACTTTAAAAAAATCTTAACAGGACCAACCTTGAATATTCACATATCTTTAGACCACAAACATTTAACTCAGTCTACTAGCAGACTTTTAAAAGATTGGTGTGTTTCATCCTGTTAACAGTTGTGATATATCTACTGTGTTCTATAATCTAGGGCAGTGTTTCCCAAATGGTGTTCTGCAGAACCCCAGGGTTCTGCAAAGTGAAAATAAGGGTTCAGTGAGAAAATTCCATTACAATAACATTTTATGATTTTTTAAAAAAATAATAATTAATATTTAATCGTTTATGAATGTTATTGAAAACAATTTGCATTTGCGTTTGCCGCGATAA